>CM060406.1:14499942-17248656 GCA_030545235.1 Helianthus tuberosus
AAAACGTATTATACTTAACCAGAGTTGTTTCCGAAAAAATTATGTCGAAACGTGAATTTATATAAACTGAAACATGAATTTATAGCCACCCATAAAAATAAACATGAAACGCATTATATTGACCCGACTTGTTTCCGAAAAAATACGTGAGAAAAGTTACGTCGAAACGTGAACTTATAACGACTCATACTTAAAAATAACAATGTGAAAATATAGTTTTTTTTTTAATTTTAAGCTAAACAATGAAAATACGAATTAGAAAGTGGATAGTCGTACACAAAAAACAAACATCTACATACAAACCAACATATATTTATAGGTATCATATTTATTATATGCATGTATACTGGAAAAGAAAAGATAATAAACAAATGTACATTGGAAAAGGAAAAATAAAGAAACAAAATGAAAATAAAAAAAAATAGAAAAGGGAAAACAGGTTGAGAACACCTACTGAATAAAAAATAAAAAAACAAAGGAACAGAAAAAGAAAAAAGTACTGAGACTACTAAATGAAAAAAAAATACCACAGAATATGTAGTGGAAAGGAATCGTACCTGCATCTATGTGGTACAACAACAAAGACTTAACCAATTCATCCAATTCTCATTTTGTTAACAACTTGCAGGTTATGATAATATATATAAAAGAATGGGTCGGTGGCTTTGATGTGACAACCACCGACCATTCTCTTTAAGATTACATAAATGGTTGTATTCTAAATTTCTGATGCAATTTGTCTTAGATTTACATCAAGAATGAAGGTAAACAGGCAACAAACTGCATCGTTACCTCTTTTTGAATCGCAAAACTAAGTCTTTTAAAAACTACGTGCATAAATCTCGGGGTCATAACATCACTATGCATGTGACCCTTTGAACTCGCCTAAGTAGGTCCACGGCCTCTTGCATAAGGAAATTAGGGAGATCAAAAGCAAATGGAATAAACACGTGCTGGTTGTCAAGACACATTTTCTCGTGTTTGGTCACTTTGCACAAAGCAGACTTTAAAGCAGTCTGACCCACCGTAAAAGCACTACCCTCTAAGCCCACAAGCGGGGAAACTCTTGTTAGATCCATACATGCATGTTTTCCTCTTATCCATCCAAAGACCAAAATGTCGGCTGGTCTAAGGGTAGATCTCCCTTCCAGTGAGTCGGTTAAGAAATTCACGGGTTACTTTTTCTTAGTAGAAATACCAGCGTGCCTGAATATGTCAAAAGGACATCCCTAACAAAATCATGTCAGTACTTGAACCCTGGAAGCTCTCTACAATGAACTGCATGCTCCCAAAAGAAATCCAAACACGCCTTATGACGATTAAGAGCATTCACAATCAAATTTCTTACCCCATCTCTATAATTACACTAAAAGGTAAAGGATCAAATAAAAATAAAATTAACGTACGAAACGTACGAATCGGGGGAAAAAGCAAAAGTGGCGGTGGCAATCTGGTAATTATCAGCAACTTCAAAATTACTGGGGAAAAAGCAAAAAGTGGCGGTGGCAATTTGGTAATTATCGGCAACTTCAAAATTACTCTAGTAGAGTAATTTTGAGCATTTGTAAAGTAATTTTGGGAAATGTAGGGTAATTATCAAATTACTTTAGTAGAGTAATTTTGACTTCTGTAGAGTAATTTTGGAAAATGTCTTGTAGAGTAATTTTGTTAGCATTTAGTTATGGGGTTCAGCTTTATAGTTTAGTTTTTAACTTTTAGTTGGGGGAGAGGGGTTTAGTTTTTTTTTTTTTTTTTTTTTGGGGGGGGGGGGGGGGGGGGGGGTTAGTGTAATTTTGATAATTACCCTACAATTTTGATAATTACCCTACACGACCAAAATTACTCAACATGAACATTTACAAAATTACTCTACAGAAGCTCAAAATTACTCTACTAGAGTAATTTTGAAGTTGCTGATAATTACCAAAATGCCACCGTCACTTTTTGTTTTTTCCCCCAATTCGTACGTTTCGTACGTTTATTTTATTTGTACAGGAACTTAACTCTACACTAAAAACATTACCTTTGCTCTCTCATTTTCAATTAAATAATATTTTTTTATACTTTATTATTACATTTTCTCTCTCCTCCAATCACAACCACTTTAAAAAAATATTAAAAAAAATATAGAGGTGAACAGTATCTCCTCCAAATTTACTGATGAACAGTAACTTTTTCTTACTCATCCATTCATAACAATTTACAACTACTCTCACAAATATAGACGTTACACTCACACGAAAATAGAGGATCCATTGTGAATGCTCTAATATTCCAATTTATTAACGAGACAGTTAAAGATTCGAGACTTGTAAGAATGCCACTCATCATACAGTTACTTTAATCCATCACACATAGTAATGGATTTCTTGTCTCATCCATAATCAGTGTACTTAGAATACGTTGGTAGTACTTGAAGCCGAACGTTATTATGAATCCAACATCTCTTAGAGAAATATGAAAAAAAATATGAAAGTTACCTAAAATGTAAAAAAAAAAACTACTACTTTTCTTCATCCTAGCCGATTTATACGTTATTAACAATAAAATGTAAAAGTAAAAGTTTATATCATGTTTATGACTGAAAAATTTATTAATATATAAATGCTTGAATATATACAAAAGTAGATGCTCATAGGTCATAAGTTTTGAAGCAATAATTAAAAAATTGTTACTATATCTATAATATCAAACATGAAAAGGTTATAACTTTTAAAGGCAATGTTTTAAAAACCGGTTCAAACCAGCCGATTGTACCGGTTGAACCATCAGGTAAAACCGATTAAACTGTCCGATAAACCCGGTTGAATCATCCAATACACCCGGTTAAACTGTTTTTGAGCCAAATCTGGTACGGTATAAAAACGAGATTTTAAAACATTGTTTAATGGTGATAAGGTAACTCGTGACCTCATGCTTAATCTGTAGGCACCAAAGTTGAAGAATTTACTAATGGGCACCTCCAAAAATTCAACCTCCACTTTCAAAGTCCATATTATATTTATTGATTGCTTTACACTCCATTTACATGAGTACTATTTATTTTCTACACAAGCTCTCAACTAGATTATATCCAATCCAAAATCAAAGACTCATAAGGATTTTTTATGTTAACATGTGTCATAAAACGTGGGTGGGGGTTTCATCCAATAACAAAGTTATTGGAGTAAGATCAAAGATTCGAGCCCTATCAAAGAAAGATCGATATAAAAATTTGTTGATAGGGGTCATAGAACACAATGTCATGAAAAAAGTAATACATGCATCTAACTCGAAAAGTTTAAACGTGATACCCGAGAAAAATGCAATTTGCGTCCCTATGGTATGTGTGAAACATCAACCTGAGCCCCTAAATTCATTTTTTGGTTTTTTGAGCCCCTGAACTTATAAATTCATAACACTTTGAGTCCCTCCGTTACACTTCCGTCTGTTTGACTGTTTGCTGCAGGGGTAAGACCGTCTTTTGGATTTCTTTCCCTTCTAAAAACCCCAAAATTCATTACTAAGCCCTAATTCAATGTCTTCTTGTACTTGATATGATGATGATCATTAATTTTCTTGTGTTGTGATGTAAATCTAACTCTCAGAAGCAACGAATTAGCCATTACACCAATAGAGCTAAAACCCACCAGAGATTTTGCTTTACAGTGTTCATTGTTTGTCTGCTAAGCTCCAATGCATCAATCAACTGCAATGGTTAAGGTTAGCACCACTATTGTATATAATCCAAATAATATCTTCATGAAATTGCAGCCACATAAGCAAAAGTGACATACTGTACCTGTGAAATTTTGTTACCCATGAGCACAACTGAGGCGACCTCGCTGGCAGCTCCAACACTGCCACCTATGGCGACTCCTACATGTGATTCAGCCAGCGCGACAGCATCATTGATTCCATCCCCGACCATCGCGACAATATGTTGATCCTTCTGAAGTCTGCTTATAAATTTACTTTTCTCATCAGGTTTAACTCCATAAAACACCTGCCACTCGCCAATTTTAGGTCATCAAAAAGAATGATAACAATATTTTTCATTCATATATGATTTTATAACTAGAACCATAATAAACTCAATGCAGTGAACTATATACACAAAATCATTCATAATTATTATAGGTAACCATATCAACAGAATAGAGGGATTAACAAATTATAGGTCCTAAGAACCCAAAATCTAGCATCTCAACAGAATCAAAAACCCACAAGAATCAAACAATATTTTTCACACAAAACCTGTTACATTCTAGCATATAAAAAACATAGTGTCGATCATGTTTTAGGTATGTGATTTTACCCTGGATTGTTATCGATGAAGATGAAGATGAAGCTGATGAAGATGAAGATGATGATGATGATAATCGGTGTTGGGAGTTGGGAGAGATCTTGTTGAGAAGTGTGATGAAACTGATCTGATCATTCATATCTGCTAGTAAGTGTAGATATTAAGGGTTAAGGGTATAAAGGACTTTTCACAATTGTCAAACAGTCAAACTGACGGAAGGACTCAAACTATTATGAATTCATAAGCTCAGGGGCTCAAAAAACCAAAAAATGAATTTAGGGGCTCAGGTTGATGTTTCACACAAACCACAGGGACGCAAATTGCATTTTTCTCCGTGATACCCATTAATAAATCGTTTAAATAAATTAAATTAAATTAAATTAGAAAAAAAGGGATGAAGGGAAAAGTTAGGCCCACACAACCTCTTTCGGGCAAGGGTGTTACCCGTAATAGTTGGCCTTAAACACAAATGTTTTTTCGTAGTATGATATGAGTCAACGTCAAATTGACATATTCTTTACTACATTTTTAGTTATCTTTTTACGTCAACTATTTATATACATAATTCCTACCACTCCATTAGTGAAAAGATGGTCTCTTAAACAATATATATTATCTCGACTCATTGAACATGAATACATGGCCAATAAAGTCATTTCTTCTAGATCTTATAGCACTAATACCTCAACTATAGTGTACTTTAAACTTAATAACGAAAAATTAAGTAACAAATTGGTTTTAAAGTCAAATATATAAATAAATAAATAAGGTTTTTTTTTATATAAATCTTTAGAGCTTCAATGAAGACAGTAAACTCACATAAAATTCTTAGAAAACAAACTTACTCAAAAGTTATAACATGAAAAAAATATGGTATCATTCTAGAAGTCTAAGTTATGTAACACTTTTCATCTTACCCATTTTTAGTTTAAGATGATTTTATTATAATTTATGTGTTGGTTTATGGATTTGTCAACAAGCATACAAGTAACCTTCCTTTTCACAACAACATTTCTCCAAAAAAGGTAACCAAACATTATTTTAAAATTCAAGTATTTCTCTAAAAAAGGTAACCAAATATTATTTTAAAATTCAAGTAAGAAGTGTCATAAACCAAATATCAACAAGTTAAAAAAAAAAACAAGTTAAAAAATAAATAAAATAAATAATAAAAAAACGTTACAAATAGCATTTAATTGTGAAACATATTAGGATATATAGTTACTACTCAACAAATAGAACATACACAAAAACTCAAATCCATTAAAAAAAACATAAACTCATATATCATGTCATTTTAAGATCAATTGATGATTGGAATCAATAGTTGATTACAAATAAGTTTATTTTGAAACATTTCTTTAACACGCGTAGGTGTACTTTGAATAAAGATTAATGTGGCGAAGCTTGAGATTTCTGACTCGGGGGCGTAAGTCACCAGACCAAAAGATTTCTATAAAACTGGGGGGTCGAAAACGTATATACCCAAAAATTTCTATACAAAAACTACATACCCTCCAGTCTCCACTATTGAGCGAAAAGTTCGGGGGGTCGGCCGCCCCTCGGCCCCTTAAAAGCTTCGCCTACGAATGTGTATACTTTGTGGGGGAAAATAGGATTAGACCAACGAGTCATTTTGGGTGTGCTTTAAATAAAGATTAATGTGTATTCTTTATTTTAAAATACGCACTTTAAATATTTTATGCCTAACTTTAGTAATAACTTAACCGTGTACGTTATAGGTCATTATTAGAGTACTTTAAGTGTAACTAAAATTAAAATCATAGCTCATTAATTAATATCAGTAGACACTACCATCGAGATGTGACAAGACCTTCCATTCATCGAGATGTTACTAGCCTTTTTTTTTTTAACAGCAAATTTGGATCACTGACGAAACACCGGAGTATCATCGTACCACCAACGGAATCACCCGATCGTATCTATCTTCACTAGACATAATGCCTATACACCATTTCAGGAGGAAACACAATAAATATGAAGAAAAAAAACATTGGAATCGAACGCAGGACCTATTGGTCCCATAGCCTTATCTCACCCCTCAAGATGCGACTAGGCTATAAAGCCATGTTACTAGCCTTTCTTAATACTTATCTCAGTGTTTTATATTAGTAATTATATTATTTCATATATAAGTTACTAACTTTTTTGTGCATTAGCACTTGTAACTTGTGCTTGGGGTGTTTTTCAAAAAAAAAATTTAATTTTTCACTTTCAACCTAAAAGTTTTATCTTTTACATTTTAACCCATTTTAATTTTTTTTACTTTTAACTCAAAGTTTTTCATCTTTTATAATTTAACACAACACTTTGCTATTTACAACTTTGGTCCCTCATACTTTTTATCTTTCGCAAGTTTTTCGTTTTACGTTTCGATCTAAATTTTGCGCGTTAACATGTCGTAGCGTGCATGTGAGGTTCAACGTTTTTGCTCTATTTTTTCATATTTGACAGACCCGTTACAACGCATCTATTTTTCCCCTTTTGAAAAGTTCGCCGCAACGGGCGGGTCATAGATCAACTAAGTTATTATTTTTCTACGTTTTACGTTTCTGCTTAATTTCTTCACATTAAGACACTGTAACAGGTGTGCGTGGTTCAACGATTTTAGTCTCATTTTCGTTCTGTGTAATTTTTACCATTTTATCTATTTTATTTTTACGATGTTGAGAGTCGATGTCGTTGTAGCATTGGTGCTACTTGGCACGCTTTTACGAACGTTTTTAACCTATTAAATTTTTACTAATATTTTCTTTCGATTTACCCGTATTCTTCCTTTACTTAAAAACTATTTTTTATGTGCATATTTATGTACGGGTATGTATAAATATGACTTGTTCTATATTCCGACGAGTCAGATCAAATATAATACGTTTTCGTTTAAAGAAACCATTTTTACGTGCATATTTTTACGTACGTTTTGGTATAAATTCAAGTTGTTCTACGTTTTGACGTAAACTTTTTTGGGAAATGATTTAGTTCAAATATAATATGTTTTCGTGTTTATTTTATGTATGTTTCGTAAAGTTAGTTTCGAACCGAGTGGAGTCAAATTATGGTTTTTTTTTCTCCCTTTTTCTTTCGAAAGCTCTAATTAATCCCTTTCGATTACACGTGCATATTTTCCTTCATACCTGTTACGTTTTCTATGTATGAGTTGGGTCACATATAATACGTTATGATTGTTCGATATGAATTCCATTTACTTTACGTTTGATCCAATCACAATGCTTATACAGGTTACACTGAGTTCAACTGGATACGTCGAAATGTGTGTTTTCATATGGTTAATGCATCATATAACGTTTGGACTAATCCATTCAATATTTACGATGTACCCGCGCCGCAACGCGGGCGGGTCTTAACCCTAGTTTTAATAATTTTATAAAAACGCTAATCTTAATAAAATATATATTTTAATATGTTCCAATTTATTAAGTTAGACGTTTCATTTATCATGTAAAACTAAACAAAAATATATGGTTTATTTATCAAATGCTATAATTTGTCTATAAATCTCATGAAGAGATGACTTACTTATACACGATAAAAATTTATATAACACATAGTAAGTAGATCGAACAAAAAACATTTCAAATAAAGTAAACAATTGACACACTATTACTTAAACTCTACTAAGTAGCCCACTATTATAAACCATATTGACCCAAATAAACTACAACTTGCAACTTGCCCGAAGGTAATAGAATAAAAACAAACTCTTAAAAGATTTAAGCAGATAAAAACTCACCTGAGTAAATACCCATATAATCAAGCTCAACCGTCGACGACCGAGCCTAGCTAACAAAGCCTTTATAACGTCCATGTCTCGACAATAATATAACCTTACTCAAAAAATTACAAAACTAAAAGAAAAGTCCGAAAAAACGTCACCAGTTGCCTCTCGACAACGCTCAAAGATATCAAAATTCATGGTAACGAGTCCACCACTTTGTTTTAAAACACCACATATAAACTATGTCTATCATAACCTCAACAAAAACAAGAAATTATACAATGTCACTAAAACTCGCCTCTTGTTTTCGACATATGCTCCAACCACCTTAACCTGTTTCAAGACCGAGCCAGCTTCTTAGAACAGGCCTTCACACGCACCCACGTCGCCCGCTTGTGACTCCAAAACATCTTTCCCGTTAGCGCTTGAATCAACAACCCTTTTAACACCTGTAAAAACCGCTTTCTGATAGTAATCATCCTCCATGGTCTTCAAAACATCAAACACGATCTTGAAATCCAAACCACCAGCGACCACCAAATGCCCCATGATCTCACCAAAGTTGTTCGGTGCTTTTGGTAGATCGATTGCGATATCATCCAGTAACGAACCGTATGAAGTGCACCCGGTTATCAAGTCGGTTCGGGTCAAAACCTTCTTGGCTAGAAGATACTCGAAAAGCTTCGCTAGCGGTTCGACACACGGTGGGCTTTTCTCCAAAGCCAGAAAAACCGCTTCTTTAACGAACTGCGAGTGATATTCTGGTGCTTTCAGTTCCTCCAAGCATTGTAACGCTTCATCTAGTATACGAACACTGAAATATTCCTCGAGTAAGGAAATTGTTTTCTGCTTAAGTTCGTCAGGATTCTTCGCCTTCATAGGCACAGCAGCCGCAGCGGCAACAGGCGTTTGGACGGGTCTAGTCGGAGCCGTCACCGGAGAGATGGGGACAGAAGCGGCACCACCGGGTCCACCACTGCCTTGCAATAAAGCGCTAGGCTTGCCGCTAATGAAACCGACACCGACACCGACACTACCTTGAGGAAGAAACTTCTGACTTGGTGACGGTGTCTTGTTAAGCAACGGTGGTTGAACACCCCGAGGCATCGAGCGGGACCTCGGGACCTCCCAGTTATCGTTTTCTAATCCAGGTGTACCCGGCATCATGCGGGCCCCAGGCATCCCGGGCATCATGCCACCTGTACCGGGTCGGTTGAAATTAGGGCTTATATTAGCTTGTGCTGCTCTGCTGTTTCTTATGCTAGCGGTAGACCCTGCACGGAGTCCCATGTTCTTCTCAGCTTCGTTATGAATCTCCGTAATCGTCTTCGCTTTCACCTATTTAGCAAAAAAAATGCATCCAGCATTAAAACCGCTTAAACACGAAAAAGGACTTAAATAAAAGATTAAAATGCCATTCTCGTTCCTAAGGTTTAGCCAGTTTTGCGACTTTCGTCCGAAGGTTTGTTTTTTCTCATCTGGATCCAAAAGGTTTGAAATCTTGTCATTTTCATCTGGCTCGTTAACTCCATCTATTGTTCTCCGTTAAGTCAAGAGTATTTCTATCTTTTTTGTTTACTTAAAGAGTGAAAAAGCAATTCAGTCTTTTTCACTTTATGTAAAAGACTGAATACCCCTGAAAGAGACCAAAATGACGGAAATACCCCTGACTTAATAAAGAAAAACGAATGGAGTTAACGAGGCGAATGAAAATGGCAAGATTTGGACGAAAAACAAACCTTTGGACGAAACTTGCAAAACTGGCTAAACCACAGGAGTGAAAAAGGCATTTTGCTCTAAATAAAATAATATAATTAAAATGAAAAACAACATCTACCTGTTCCATCCTTGGAATCCATTTATTTGATCTGAGATCGATTACATCACGAACCATAAACCGCATACGTGGAGCTAGCTGTTGGTTCGTTGCTAATTCCTTAAGTCTTTGAAAATAAAGATCATTAATTCTCTTCGATTTTGGACTTTCGTCAAGTTGTTTTCCGATCGTGATGAAAAATTGGCAGATCGCCTCAACATTTTCCTCTTCGGGGCAAACTTTAATGTCGGGTCCTAATAGTTCCTGTCAAAAGTCAAAATCACCACTTAATCATTTATTAACAATAAATTATCTCAATAAACATGAATATCATTAATATCTAAACAACCATATATCAAACCTGAACGATGTGATGAACGATTTTTTCTGGGACCATTTTCTGCTTCAAAAGCTCACCGATTAAACGGATATTTCCAAGAGTACGTAGTTTCATTAATCTTTCTTTATCTCTACGTTCAGATTCTTGTTCAGGGGCAGTCATCTGCCTTATTTCAGCCCTTAAATTATCGGCACCTTCAAACGCCTCTTGACAGTTGTTTAACAATACACGCTTAAAAGTAATATCCTTTCCGTCAGGTTCATCGGACGGGAACGGAGGAAGCTTCGTATTGAGATCCGAACATAGTTGAGCATACATCGGGCAAAACGTTGGCTCGAGAACCGCTTTGTCAAATATCAACGAGATAACACCCTGCATTATAAAAAAATGACGATATTATTGATTTATTTTTGTTCCTTTCATAATAATACATGATATATGTGACGAAAGTAGACACAAACCTTAAGAATATCAGCTGTCGTGATCCCTGAGTCAATGAGTTGACCCTTGAGAAGATCAAACTTTTCCGGAGTCAACTTGTTCAGGATACTGAAAATCAAAAAGACTCATCCATAACTTTGCAACGAAATTACAGTAATATAATAACTATAAGTAAATAAGTACATAACTATTTTACGAATTTACCCTTTTACTGTCTTCAAGACACGATCTTTGTCAGAAAGAGTGCCTCTTCGAACAGACCATGGCACCTCAGCTTTGACAAGTGCAGGAGTGGGTCCCCCAATCTGTCAATATTTATAAAAAAACACATTATCAACAAAGCTTTGATTTAAAGTGAACTTTTTAGCATCGTTGGCGTCTATCAATAACAAACAGGGGTGTGCACGGTTCGGCTCGGTTTTCAAAAACCGTTCGGTTTAGGTGTTTCCGGTTTTAGCACTGGTTCGGTTCGGTTTTTGGAACAAACTCACTTAAGATTTAAAAATAGAAAGTAAAATCTAAAATTAAATAATATTTCTTAGGTGTTCAAATTTATGTTAATATTTAACCTTTTTTATTAATAATGTTCACATAAACCTAACCTTCTAATCTATTTTTATGTTTCTCCAAAGTTTGTATTAAGATATTTTCTTTTATAATACTTCGAAAATCATTTATTTTTTTATGTTATACTTTGTTATTTCTTGTAGGCAATGGATAAATTTTTTTCAAAGATAAACAAACATGTTAATATTCTTATTATTATAATACTTAACATTTAAGAATAAAAATTAATAATACCTAAATCAATATATAAAGAAAAAATTTTAAAAATCATATTTTAGGTTATTCGGTTAGGCATTTTCGGTTTTCATAAAATTGCAAAACAGAAATCGAACCATAAATCTCGGTTCGGTTTTTTGTGCGGTTCCGTTTTTTTGTTCGGTTTCGGTTCGGTTTTCTGCTCACCCCATAAATCCATGTGCTGTAGTTAGGAAACAGTTTGTAAAATACAAAAAAACTATTGAAGAACTTACCCCTTGGTTAGGGGAGGCTTGTGTTCTACCGAATTGTGAATTTGGTTGGTTGTCGAAACGGCCGAAATCGCGGTTTTCTCGACCAGAATCCCAAGACCGCTCATCCACTGACGACGGAGCTCTTCCCCGCCAGTCTCGATTATCGGGCTCAGAGTAGCGTACTTGAGGCTGATTTGGCACCTGCAACTAAGTAAACCATCATATATGAGAATAACGTATGAAAAATAAAAATATTAAATGTGAAACTAAGACAAAATTCGGGTACTTACGTTTCCTTCAGATTTGGTCCAGCTTTGGGACTCCCCGAAAAATTCAGTTTCAACTTCTTGTTTGACTTTTAGTATCACCTCAGGAATATCTACAACCTAACACATAAAAACATACAAATAAAATCTGCTTTAAAACCTTACTATTAAAAGTGGAAGCATTTGACAAGAGTTCAATATGATTGAAAAATGTGCTAAGAAACTGCTTTTGTATCAAATGAATGAGAAACCGACGTTTTTTTATTATTTGTTTTTGAGATACAATAAACAGCATCAAATAACTAAGTTAAAACAATGTTTACACGATTAGATGAAATAAGAAAGCTCAAATGCATAGGTTAGAGCATTACCTCCCTAAGTTGTAACAGTTGGTCTCGGGTGTAATGAATACGCTCACCAAACTCCCTGGAATCATTGCTCTAGAAAAAAAAAGATTTCAAAATGAAGACAAATGCACAAGTTAATAATGACGCAATTGAGAGAGAAAAATAAAGTAGAAATATTTAGCAACAACAAACAAACTATTAAAAAAAATAACCAAAATGACAAACTCTTAACAACATATGTATTCTTTTAACATTAACTTGCTAACTTACACTATATATGACTGGTATGTATAAAAAATATGTGAAACTCGGTACTAACAGAAGAACGTGCTTACTATTTAAATGCTAAAGAAGCTTTTAAAACAACTAAACTGCATATATTATCAAATTATAATAAAAAGTGCAAGGTGCCCTTCTTATGATAATTCTGAATGAAGACAAGATTACTAAGCATCACATAATAGAATCAATCATAAGCATCACTTAAAAGAACATTACTTTGGTGGATTTCATGAAAATTTAATTATCCCGGAAGCTTGCATGCCGGATCACTACACTATGCCCATACTTCAACGGAAAAAAACACAGTCATCCTTTCAAAAAAAAAAAAAAGAACACATCTACATTCACCTCCATAACACGAAAAAATACGCTAAATATCTCAAATTATGCTTTTTTTTTAAAAAAAAAACTCAACACCCATGATAGTAGCACATCAAAAAAAAATGGTACATAACCATTACGCACGCATTATCCCATAGTATAACAATATGATTTGTAACATATGTATATAAACCATAAAGCTCACTAATTCTAAAGTAGCATACATAAACAAAATCAAAATTGTAAAACAAAATAACACCATCGACATCAACCATGTAAGGATTACATTTAAAAAACATCAAAAACTTTTTTATGAATTAAACAATAAACGAAATCAATATCGAAAAACAATATTTCACCATCAAAATCAACCATGAAAGCAATACATTTAAACAACACCACAAACTTTTTTGTAACTTAAACAATAAACGAAATCAGTATCGAAAAACAATATTACACCATTGAAATCAATCATAAAAGCATTACATTTATACAACCCCATAAACTTTTTGTAACTTAAACATTGCCATTAACAATTCCCAAAGCCCCCTAACACCCAATGCAGTTCACTAACAGTCCACAATTCCATATGAACACATAAAAACTTAAATCAGATCCCTTTTGCCACAAACACCACCACACAAACCAACAAAACAAATTCTTGAACCAACATAGCATATTTTCTTAATATAAACCATCACACATCACTCCCATATATCAAAAATAAAAACTTTAACAAAATAACAACACAACATCTAAAGAAAACAAAACTTAAAAAAAAAAAAAAAAAAAACTAATAATAGATTACAACACAGATAAAATCCAACCAAACACAAACAGAAACAAACTTTACAACAAACACAAAGCACAGATCCAATTAGGGTTAACACTAAACACAAATTAACAACCTTAAAGGCGGCTAAAGAAGAACCACCACCGGAACCACTGTTGGGACGAAGATCAGATGAACCAAAAGCCAACGAATCAAAACGAGGGCCAGAAGTTCTTCCTCGGTTTCCGCCACCAGGTCTCAAACTCAACACTGTCTGATCAGCCTGCATACCTCAATCTTTACACTTTTTGAACAAATCCAACAACACCCAGATGGTCGAATCGGCGATTCACGAACGAAGATGAACCAGTAGAATCAAGATTCAAAAGAATCTTGAAAGATAGGGTTTTTGGGTAGGGATAGAATGCGGAAAGGGGGGATATAGAAGAGCTTTCTCTCTCTAGTAGGGTGAAGAGAGAGAGAGAGTTGGTGATGGGAGCTGCGCGTTTCGTGTTTGTAGTTCTTTTATAGTTGAAAGTTTGTGTCGGTTTTTGAAGGTTTTTGGTTTTTGAGGGTTCTAAGTGTACTTGTTGTGTTCTAACAGTTTTAACTCTTTTTGTGTGAAGTACAAGGTTGACCTTGTAGTTTTTAGAAATGGTAAAAGTGACCCTTGAGATGTGTGCTCCTTGTTCCTATTAGGGTTTTTGGTTTTTGTTACCTTTGTGGATGAAGAGCCAAGGGAATATATGTATAAATGTTTTTATTTTTATTTTTTTTTATAGGTGAACTTCACAACAGACGGCTAATTCACACTCACAAATCGCAGGCCCGCCACCCGACTCATTGCTAGAACTATGTTGTCTTAACCAGGCTCATGCCTGGCCGAATGTGGCTTGGCTATCCCCGAGAAAATTTCCAGCCTCCTGCCACTTGACAGGAGTTGCACCCTCCACAAGAGCCGACCCTCTGGAGTAAATGCACTGTAATAGAAAACTCGGGTTGGGCTCGGGATCGAACCGGTGACCTCTCAGCCCCCTGCGCTCTATCCTTCATTGCCTCTACCGCTGAGACAAGTCTCAGGGTTATAAATGTTTTTATTGCAAGGGTAAATAACAAGTGGTCCGGTAATTTATTTTTTTATTGTATTTTTGTTTTTATTTATAAGGTAACAATGTATTAAAAATGGTATCAGAGCAGGCTTATTCTCACTTAACTAAGTCGTAGTAATTGGGCTTCGAGCTCTTCAGGCACTCTTTGGCGTGAACAACTCTCCCAAATGGCTTCTTATATCCAAACCCACTTCTTTCTCCACTTTCAATTTCTTCTATCTCGAAGCCTTCTATTGTGGCATTCATAAAGTCTTATACAGATTCCTTCTTGCAGATAAGGAGCATTTTAGCGGTAGGGAATGATATGTGCAATGGCCCCTGGTCGCCCTGTGTGCCATGGACACCCGCAATGGCAACATGCAACTTCAAAGGTTGATGCTTCTTTTAGTATTTCCCTTTCATTCTAATTAGTAATATTAAAATAGTGGATAATTATTTTTTCATACTCAATCTTGGTTTTAAAAAACGAGAAGCATACTGAAGTGATGAGGTTTAAAGCTGAGGTACAAAGCTGAAAAGTAATGTGTGTGTGCGAAGCGCAAAGTGATTATATAATACTTTTTTACACGTCTCATAGAGTTTTAGCATCACTTACCTAAAATTTAGCTATATAACCTTTATATATGTCTTAACTTATCAATTACCTACATGTACAACCTAAAAAAGCATGTTGTACAACATCCTCCTACGTAAAAAAGGCCATGTATGCCAAAAAAAAAAAATGGGCCTTACATGTGCCCCATGTAAAACACTCGCATTATGTCATTTGAAGCATGACCTTTGCGTTTGAGGTCACCTCGCTCCTACGCATTCCGCAGGCGTGCTTTTTTAAACCAAGTGTTCAAGTAGTTTTTCCCTTATGTTAATTCTAGTTGCAAGTCTTTAAAAGGGCCTTGAATGTTTGATAAGTGTTAGATAATGAATTGTGTTATAAATAAATTATATTATGGTGACTATCCACATTCTAACTTCCATCTATTCATGTCCTTTGTATTAATGTAAGAACACTATATATAGAGGTTCTTTGTATTGCATGTTTACATCTCAATGAATAAGAATTTTTATTCACTTATTCTATATAGTCTTGTTCTCTCATGTTTAGTATAGTTGTATATTGGTTGCTAATAGACCATTGTTTCACAACACGTTAACAGCACGAGTTGCTGCAAGATCTTCATATCCATGATTTGAATCTTCATATCCACGATTTGGTTTTTCCTTTATCAATTCAGGTAACTATACACAAAGCTCATATTTCTACTTAGTACTTGTTTTATTATTTTAGACATCTTGAATAAGGTTATGAAGTTTTGTTGTGACTAGTGGAAGCAATTTAAAAAAAATCTGAATTTGTAGAGTTAGTCGTAATGATTTATCGTATCCATGAAAAGGGAAATTAAGAGTAGAAACAATTGACCTGTAGCCTTTCACCTTGGACTTCATGGCTCCATGTTTTGTTCTCATTTTATTGTTTTTGTATATAATCATAACTAGAAAATTTTGATCTAGTTTTGTGAATATTTTGATGGAATGAAAATAACTGAGGATAAAATGACCGAAAAATAAATTATATTTGATTTGTTTAAAAAAAAACTAATAAATAAATAAATAACAACGTTTACAGCCTTTGAAGATTATTATTATTATTTTTTCATGCAATTGCTTATGTTATATTTTTTTCCTTTTGTTGTTCTTATATGGGCTCAATGAAAATCTTGCATAGGTTAAGTAGCCATAATCCATTAGTCATCCATTATAAATCAATGAAAGTTTAAATGTTATATATAGTATGTACATTTGCTAGTAACTGATCAATATGATCATCAACACGCACATAAATTATTTGTTTGTATTAAGAATTATTTTGACATTTTGATTTCAACTGAGAAATTGTATTTAAGATGATGAGCCTAATAAACTTTGCTTGAAAACAAGTTAATTTGCATATATCTCATTAATATTTGCCGAAGAAACCTGATTTTCTATGTATTTAATCAGCCATATACTTCACCGGTTGAAATCTCTTTGGAATTGATAATTTGATATACATGATCTAGAATTATGCTTTTGTGTTTGGCCGATTGCTTTCTGAAACCACCAAAGAAATTGAAGGGGGGTTAAAAAGAAACGGGATGATAACTAATTGCTATAATTCAATTTTAAATTAGCTATAAAGAGCTATAAAGAAATCATTTAAAGTGGAAGTTAACATTCCCGATTAATTTATATAATTAATAAAAAGTTTGTCCTATAGCAATTTAGATAAGTTTTACATCTTTTCCACTTCATTATATTCTTTCAACACTTTTATGTATTATTTTCATTTACGTTTTTCATCATAACACATGTTTTAAAGGTAAAGTAACTCTTGCATATATGATTAGTTACATTAAGCATCAATCATCTTTATTATTATTATTTTGATTATTCATTATGATATTCAAAAAAATAAAATTAAAAAATTAAAAACGAGACACTCTCTTGCCTTTCTAGTTCATAAAGTAATAGCCTATAATGGCTCTGTTAGATTAAATATTATTTATTTAGTATTTAATCTTGTAGCCTATATAATCATTTATATTATATTAGATCAAAATATATTAATAACCTATTAATAATTAGTTGGTAATTGTTGATGGACCATATTACCCTTATTAACTAATTAGGTTTCCTCTTGGGTGTATAAATAAGGGGCTTATTAGAGAGTTAAAGGGTTAGACAGTTACACACTTTACACAATCAATCAACCCTCATTAACATCATAATTTCGTGACTCTCTCTCCCTCAACCGAAACTAACCCTAATTCGGTTTTCATCACCATCATTACTGTACACCCTAAGGAGGAACCGAATCAACTTGACAAGCATGTCGAACACTATGGCTGGTTCTCTGACTGGATTCTCCTCTGCTTTGAATGCCATAACAGGTATGTTATTCATGTTTTCCATTTAGTTTAAACAGAACTGATCAACATGTGGTATCAGAGCATATGTTGATAAATCAGTTCTGTTTTTCGTATCCATTATTATCGGATCAAAAATCTGGAAAACGGAAGTTTTAAAGCATTAAAATCAAAAACTGTTTTCGGGTTTCATTATGGCCGAAATCTCTGTTTTCGGAAATTATTACTTGATATATTGACCCGAAATCATAAAAGGATTAAGCTTATTGTCACGAAATCCATTACAAAACCATTAAAATCAGGTTTCGGATTTCCAGATTATGTTCTTATTATTTTAGGGTTCATCATTTATGTTCTAAGAAACTCGAAAAATTCATAAGATTTGGAATATAATTTTGGATTAGTAAGTGTTTTACTGTTTTGATCTAAATTTTTATCTATTAAATTTTCGAAAACTGTTAAAGAGATAATCAGTTATTATTTTCGAAATCCTTGATAAGTTTAGATCATGATTAAAACAGGAAATACTATCCCAAATCCCTTAAAAATCGAGTTTCTGTTATTATCACAAAACAGCTATTAACAGTGGGATCGAGACTAAGGTTGCGACTCGCAACCACAATCATCACAACTCGAGACTAAGGTTGCGACTCGCAACCACAATCATCACAACTCGAGACTAAGGTTGCGACTCGCAACCGCGATCATCATAACTCGAGACTAAGATTGCGACTCGCAACCGCACTCATCACAACTCGAGACTAAGATTGCGACTCGCAACCACGATCATCATAACTCGAGACTGAGATTGCGACTCGCAACCATAACCATCACAACTCGAGACTGAGATTGCGACTCGCAACCATAACCATTGCGACTCGAAACTAAGATTGCGACTCGAGACCTCATTTTTTTTTATGCTGTTTAATGTGACCTAAAATACTTGGTTTTGTTATTAAATACTTGGTTTTGTTAACACTTACTTACTTAATTAATCAGAATCAGATAATTTTTACAAAACCAAAATAGCTTAACTTGAATGAGCTTCTGATGTATTAATTTTGGCCAAAGCTGATTTACTACATCTATTTATTATTCAAGTATTATTAAAAGCTATGTTAAGTATGCATTACAAACCTGGCCAAAGCTGATTTGTCACAATTACTAAAGTGATTGTCTCATTTCTGGCCAAAGCTGATTTGTCACAATTACTTTGCACACATATTTAAATGATTACACTTCTGGCCAAAGCTGATTTGTCTTCATTTAAATAGAATTTTACTAAGTCTATTATTTTGATGTTAGTAATAGACATTATCACAGCTTCATAATTATAATGGTCATTATTTGTGCCTGCCTTAGTATAACATGCCCTTAGATCACATTAAGACTTCTTTCTTAGTATCATAACTTGCTCATCTTATTTCCACTATCAGCACCCAATCAAGGGATTCCACCTTTGACTGGTGATAACTTTGCTGCTTGGAAGGATGCCCTCATGCTTACTCTTGGGCTGCTGGACTTTGATTATGCTCTAAAAGAGAATAAGCCAGCGGACCTTACTGCTACTAGTACTGCTGCTGAGCAGTTACTCCATGATAAGTGGACTAGGTGTAACCGCATGTCTCTCATGTTCATGAAGCAGTCCATTCATAACTCAATCAGAGGGGCCATTCCTGATTCTGAAGATGCTAAAACCTATCTGGCTTCTGTGGAGGATCAATTCAAGGGAACATCAAAAGCACACGCTAGCACTCTTATCCTCAAGCTGGTGACGACTAAGTATGATGGGAGGAGCGGCATTCGCGAACACATCATGATGATGCATGACATGGCCAATAAGTTGAAGGGCCTAGAGATGGAGATCAGTGATGGTTTTCTTGTTCACTTCATCATCACTTCGCTTCCTTCGTCCTATGAAGCATTCAAGATCAATTACAACACTCAGAAGGACAAATGGACGATGAGTGAGCTGATCGCCATGTGCGTGCAGGAGGAAGAGCGTATGAAGATGGATCGCCATACTGATGTTGCTAACTTCACCACCTCCAGCTCAAAGAAGAGGAAGAACAATTATCCAAGAAAGGATGCTTCTAAGGTTCACAAACCAAATCCAAATCCTAATACAAGTGCACCTTCCAGCTCTAAGAACTCCTTAGGCAAACCCTACTGCAAGTTCTGTAAGAAAACAGGACATAAGCAAAAGGAATGCCCTGACTTCAAGGAGTGGCTGGCTAAGAAAGGTAACGATTTTTTCATGATACTTGAGTCCTTTAATTTAAATGTTCCTGCTAATTCTTGGTGGTTTGACTCTGGTTCTATGGTACATGTTACCAATTCACTTCAGGGATTCCTTACAATCCGGAAGCTGGGAAGAAACCAAAGAACACTTAAAGTTGGAGATGATCGGGAATTAGAAGTGAAGGCCATAGGAACATTACAATTATTTTTGAAAACTGGTTTATGTATTAAACTTTATGATACCTTATATGTTCCTGAGGTAACTCGGAACCTTGTATCAGGACCAAAGTTAGACATGGACGGTTTTGTAGTTTCTCATGGTCATCGCAAACTCTCTATTCTCTATGATTCCATTGTTTATGGTACTGGCATTCTGGATGGTGGTCTCTATAGATTAGAACTAGATGATAATTTTTCCAAATCTTTGTTGTCATATAATATTAATGAATCACTCACAAAGATGGAAAAGAAACAAATTCGAGACTTAGAGACTTCATCTATGTTGTGGCATCAACGTTTAGGCCACATCTCAAGAGAACGATTAAATCGTCTCGTAAAGGATGAAGTCTTACCTCCTCTCGATTTCACCGATTTTGGAACATGTGTCAAATGTCTCAAAGGCAAAATGACATTAGCAAATAAGAAAGGAGCCACTAGGAGCTCTAATTTATTAGAACTCATTCACACTGACATTAGTGGTCCTTATCAAATTGCTGGTATAACAGGACATACTTCATTTATCACATTCATTGATGATTATTCTCGTTACATGTACTTGTATCTTATAAAGGAAAAATCTGAATCTCTAACAACTTTTAAAGATTATAAAGCTGAAGTTGAAAAGCAATTAGATCGTCAGATTAAAGTTGTGAGATCAGATAGAGGCGGTGAATATTATGGAAGACATACTGATGTGGGTCAAGCTCCTGGTCCATTTTATGAGTTTTGTAAGGGCCAGGGGATTGTGAACCAATACACCATGCCTGGTACACCTCAGCAGAATGGTGTAGCTGAAAGAAGAAATCGTACCCTTATGAACATGGTGCGCAGTATGTTAGCCAACACTAATTTACCATTATTCCTCTGGACTGAAGCGTTAAAAGCAGCTGTTCATATACTCAATAGAGTTCCTTCTAAGTCTGTCCCTAAAACTCCTTATGAACTTTGGACAGGAAGGAAACCGAGTCTTAAATATATGAAAGTATGGGGCTGCATTGCTGAAGCAAAACTTTATAATCCTTTCCTAAGGAAACTTGACCCTAAAACAGTTACCTGTTTCTTTATTGGGTATCCTGATCATTCGAAGGGTTATCGTTTCTATTGTCCTTCCCATGTCACCCGTATTGTTGAAACCAAGCGTGCTGCGTTCTTGGAGGATTTTAAGATCAGTGGGAGCAGTACCAACCCTTACGAAGAATTGCAAGAAGTACAAGACGCGGGGGGGAGAGACTCGTCGCTTATCATTACTCCGTTTACTCCTCTTGTACCCCATGCAACTGCACCTGAAGTCACTGCACAAAATCCATCTCCACAATCAGAACCCATTATACCTCACAACGAAGGCACATCAAACGCTCAAAACCAAGACAACGCTGAACCCGATAATCAACTCAGGAGGTCATCTAGGCAAAGAAGGCCTACTAATTGGGATGATTATGTTACCTACCTGACTGAAATGGATGCTGGAAAGCTCAATGATCCTATCTCTTATAATGAAGCCATTAGCAGTGATCAGTCTTCTGAATGGAACAAAGCAATGATTGATGAGCTTGAATCCATGAAGAAAAATGACGTTTGGGATTTAGTCGAATTACCCAATGGTGCCAAACCTGTAGGTTGTAAATGGGTGTTCAAAACAAAACTAGATCCGAATGGGAACGTTGAACGCTACAAAGCGAGATTGGTTGCAAAGGGCTATACTCAGAAAGAGGGAATTGATTATCAAGAGACGTTTTCACCTGTCTCTCGTAAAGATTCATTAAGGATCGTCATGGCCCTAGTAGCTCATTTTGATTTAGAGCTGCATCAGATGGACGTCAAAACTGCTTTCCTTAACGGAGACTTAGACGAAGATGTTTACATGAAACAACCTGAAGGCTTTAAACCTGAAGGTCAGGAGCATCTAGTCTGTAAGTTGAAGAAATCCATTTATGGGTTAAAACAAGCATCACGTCAATGGTACCTAAAGTTTGATGAAGTCATGAAGAGGCAAGGTTTTATGAAGAATCAAGTGGATCAATGCACCTACCTCAAGATGAGTGGGAGTAACTTTACTATACTTGTCCTTTACGTAGATGATATTCTATTGGCAAGTAATAGTTTAGACATGTTGCATGAGTCGAAGCGTTTACTCTCGCATAACTTCGACATGAAGGATCTCGGAGATGCTTCTTACGTCATTGGCATCGAAATTCACCGAGATAGACACAAAGGGATCTTAGGATTGTCTCAAAAGACTTACATAGATCGTGTCCTTACACGTTACAACATGCAACAGTGCAAACCCTCCATCGCTCCAGTAGTTAAGGGAGATGTTTTCGGTTCATTCCAGTGTCCGACAACAGAGGTTGAAAAGGAGCAAATGAGCCAGATACCTTACGCGTCAGTAGTCGGAAGCCTGATGTATGCTCAAGTCTGTACTCGCCCAGATATCGCTTATATTGCTGGAATGCTAGGTCGTTATCAGACTAATCCTGGCCTAGATCACTGGAAAGCAGCTAAGAAGGTCCTTAGATATCTGCAAGGGACGAAAGACTATAAACTGACTTATAGAAGAAGTGATCATTTAGAAGTGGTAGGTTATTCTGATTCTGACTTTGCCAAATGCAAAGATGACAAGAAATCCACTTCGGGCTACATCTTTATGTTAGCAGGCGGACCTATCTCATGGAAGAGTCATAAACAACAGTTGACTACAACTTCCACAATGATGGCAGAGTACATTGCTGTTTACAACGCAACCTGTCATGGAATGTTGCTTAAAAATCTGATCACTGGACTCAAAATTGTTAATTCCATTTCTAGACCATTGAAGCTTTACTGTGATAATTCAGCTGCCGTTAGTTTCTCGAACAGTAACAGTTCGACTGGAGCTGGTTTATATCTTGATACAAAGTACTTGTTCGTACGTGAACGAGTTGAGGAAAATAATCTTTGTATTGAGTATATTAGTACTAAAGATATGCTTGCGGATCCGATGACTAAAGGTCTCCCACCTAAAGTTTTCGAAGAACATGTATCAAATATGGGACTTACTAAAGACCTTATTTAATGGCATATTGTACTAGCTTATGTTTTAATTAATAAAATTTCCTCAGTTTGATTTTGTATGTCTCTAACATATGTTCTGCCGGTGTAATGACATATAGACAAATATAAATACAAATCAGACGCTAAAGGGCTGCGTATTTTGATCGTAACTGTTAGGTTTTAAATTGAGGCTATAGTATGACTAATGGGGGTCCTGAGTCGAATGATGATTCAACGGCTGTATTTCTCTGCTATAGTTCTTGATTTAAGGCTAAAATGAGTGTTAACTCCTGGCCAGGCTTATCTAATACTCATGATAAATGATTACTTGGCTAAGTGGGAGAATGTTAGATTAAATATTATTTATTTAGTATTTAATCTTGTAGCCTATATAATCATTTATATTATATTAGATCAAAATATATTAATAACCTATTAATAATTAGTTGGCAATTGTTGATGGACCATATTACCCTTATTAACTAATTAGGTTTCCTCTTGGGTGTATAAATAAGGGGCTTATTAGAGAGTTAAAGGGTTAGACAGTTACACACTTTACACAATCAATCAACCCTCATTAACATCATAATTTCGTGACTCTCTCTCCCTCAACCGAAACTAACCCTAATTCGGTTTTCATCACCATCATTACTGTACACCCTAAGGAGGAACCGAATCAACTTGACAAGCATGTCGAACACTATGGCTGGTTCTCTGACTGGATTCTCCTCTGCTTTGAATGCCATAACAGGTATGTTATTCATGTTTTCCATTTAGTTTAAACAGAACTGATCAACAGGCTCAACTATTTAACTTGAGTTAAATTGTATTTAGCCATTTTTATATAAACATTTATAATATTTTAATAGTGGTTATAAAGATAACTTCATTGTCTCAAATGGTTTATATACAATTATCTTTTATTATATTTTTGGTGACGTGTTACAAGGTCATGCATTTTTAATTTTATGTATACGTTGTGTTTCATATATTAGCAGTTTTGATAAGAACATCAAAATAACCAAAGTTGTGTATGCTCACAAGTTATAAACACAACTGAATTGTGATTAAGATTCATTTATAGTATGACACTCGAAGTGTCAAATTCCCTAAAGCATATTATAAACTTATCAAAGCTTGTAAGGGTTTGTACCGATAAATCCTTTTGTCTCGGTCATATAACCCTTTCCAGTTGAGGTTATGTGATGAAAAGATTAGTTATACATGTGGAATAAAACAAGTTCCATTGTCAAACCTCAAATATGCTCTTGAAGAAGCAAGATTGTTAAAGAATATGTAAGGTTTGAAACGACCACCATGAAAGCAATGTAAAGGTCGCGATCATGTATATAATAACAAAGAAAATTGTAATGATGTCACCATGATAGTTGTTTGGGTATAATCCATTCCTTGAACTGAATGTGATGATATAATAATTGGTGTAAAGTTCGTAATCATGGTAATTGAGAAAATTGTTATGATGCTCATGTAATGAGATCAACCATGTTAATAATGAGATGACTATACAATGATCGTTATAAAGGTCGTAAGATATAAGATTGATAAATATTATACGACTCAACTACTTCTCAATTGATGGAAAGCAAGGAGAACATTATTTATAAGGAAAAATCGATTAAATTCTTTTCATTTGTCACACTTGAGACATATGCTCCTAAAGTAGCAATATCGTTATAAGAGTTATGAAAAACTGAAATGATTTTATACTCATGTGACTGAGTAAATAATGAAAAGCTATGAAACTTGTTTTGGTTATACTCCATTCCAAAAAGTGAATGTGATTATATATTAATCATTGTAAATGTAATGATGGACCTAATTGAGACACTTGTAATGATGAGATTGACTATAAGAATTGTAATGATGGCCATTTTAATAATGATGTAGACCACCAAAAGTGGCAAACTAAGGAGTGATTGCATAATGTGATGGTTTTAACTTTGAAGTTATAATATATTCTCTCGTATCATACGTTTTGTATTACATACGAGCAAGTAATACACATACGATCATAAACCAGAAGTTTATGGATCATAATTATTTAATTAGTTGGCATGACCGGTTATACCACACCGAGTCAATGATGATGTGAAACATAATGAAGAACTAAAAGATTCTTCAAGATTAAGGGAAATTATATATTTGCAAAATAAATGAGGGTGTGTATACCTAAATATTCTGGAAGCTATTAAAGGATATGTGATGTGTTCAAAATGCAACATATAAATTTCATCAATTGTGGCATAAAACTAACCCTTTTTTAGTACTAATGTTGGAAAAGTGTGCTTTTGTCTTCCTTTTGTATTTTCGGGATTAAATGAGCTCAAATTAACAAAAGAAGCAAAAAGACATCAAAATCTAACATAAATACAAGAAAAGGAATAAGACGTGATATGCCTGACCCCACGACAGCATCTTCCCAAGCAAAACAAGATAACAGAAGACTGAACACGCCCCGTGCTCAGCCAGCACGGGGACGTGCCCAAGTGTCAGCAGAAAAGACAAAGTGGTAGAAGCTTCTATTGCCCACCACGGGGCCGTGCTCAGCGGACATGGGGCCGTGGTCAACTATAAGATTCGCACAATCCAGGCAAATCTTCATAGTACAAAGATTCTTCTGCACACGGGGTCGTGCTCAGCGGACACGGGGACGTGGTCAACTAATAAGACAAAGCTGCATTAAACGAAGAAAGAGAGGATGTAGACACGGGGCCGTGCCCACTGGACACGGGGCCGTGCCCGAGCTTCTGTTCAGCCTATAAATAGGAGTGTTTGGCTCAAGCTCAAACCATCCCTTGGCACACCACCTCTCTCACACTTCACCCACCACCATAACACCATCATCCACCACCATCATCCATTGTCCATCGTAGAGTGTGTGAGTCGTCTCGGGATCCAAGATTGATCGTAAGAGTTCTTGACAATCAAGGCCATGTTTGCCTAAGTCTCTTACATCACTTGGTGAAGACAAAGTGTCTAGTGTAATTCTTTTTATTTCTAATCTTTTCGCACTTTTTACTTGGTTTTGTATTAATGACTTTAATAACTAGTTTCTTATGTGGAAGGTGATCTTTCCTTATCGTTTGTCCGTGGTGACTTGGCATTATTTTACTGTCTATATAAAATAAAAGATTTTCACCATTCATATCTCCACGGTCTATATGGAGGTATGTTAGCTACCTGGTCGGGGGTTAAGGGAACGGTTTGGTAAAGGTCTTGCCATTGTTCAGCGTTTAGAGGTCCTGCAATGGACCTGGGTCAAATTTAGTAGGACCTCCTTCAATACTTAACGGTATTGGATGGCGGGGGTCCAAACTCTTTGATCCCCTCATAAGTTAACTACTATTAATACTATAACCCGGCTATTTAGGACTTGTAACACCTCGAAAATTCACGTCCTATAACATGTAGACACGTGTCAAATGTTTAAACGTGTGAAAGAAATATTACAGAAGGACTAAAGTTGACAATCATGGAAAGTATGTGGATATACGTATTCTAAATGTCAACAGTGAATAAATATAATGTACATTAACCCTACATGATGTTTATAACGTCAAACGAATAAATCATGGATCATACGAAGCTAAAAGTGAGAGATTACAAACTACAGGGGCTAAATGTGTCAACATGTTTAATTTATACCTCTGAGTGACCTTTTGACAAACCCGAAGCTTTGTAACTGATAATTATGCTCACTAGAATGCACGATATAAATTTCATAAAGTTTTGTTATCGTATGAGAAAGTTATGATCAAATTCGTGTGCGGAGGGTTAAAACGTAAACGTTGAAAGTTAGGACTTTTCGGGTAACAATAAAGTTACCCGGGGACCTAACAAAGTGGGTATATATTTTAAAGCCCTTATAGATCATTTGTGAGGGTTCATAGTGCAAGAAACAAGTGCCTAATCGAAGCTTGAAGGGGCAAGGATCAAATAGCAAAATCTAAAAATGTTGATTTTGTGCAGAAGAGGCCTAGCGCGACGCGAGGGGGGCCTAGCGTCACGCTAGGGGTGCCCAGTTCTGAAAACTTTGGGTTGTTGCCTGCTGAGTGCAATCTGCTCGATTCCAATCGATTTTCCACCTTCCTCTTGGCCCCTAAACGACCCCTAAACATATAGGACACTTGTTGGAAGGGTATGGTGAGTGCTAGACTTGTTTGTCAATCAATTGTGGTGCTTAAATCCACTATATAAGGGCCATGTATTGCAAACAATTCCTCACACCTTCATCTGCAATTGTGGATCACTTCTGGAGCTCAAACTTCCTCTCAAGTGTTCTCTAATCAAGCTTAGGACTTCAATAAGTGTTCTAATCCTTCTTTAATTGAGTTTAGCTTAGTTTATTAGCTAAAAGTCAAACCGTCGTAATTACGGTTTGACTTCGAGATTAGTCAACAATGGCTCAGTCATATCTCGAATTAAAAGTAGGTATAAGTTGGTATTTATGTGGGTAATAAACCCTCAAAAGGGTTCCCCCTGATTACCACTCTAACCAGGTCAAAAGTCGGGTCAAACTTGCTAAGAAAAAGTCAACAGGATAATTAAATTACAATTTATGCATAATTAGCAATGTAGATCATATACAACCTGTTTGATCATTGTTATAACTTGGTAATAAGAGTAAGAGCATGTCTAAACATGTTCAACCCGACAAATTCCTGTAAATACCCGGTTCGGAACCGAAAGTCGCATAGTTTGACTTTCACTTTGACTTTCAGTTCTGACCCGTTTAGGCATGTTTTAGAAATGCCTCAGAGCTTTAATTGGACTAGGTTACATGTTAGAATAACCCTCTGTGATGTTACACCTTGGTTCATTAGTTATCCAATTAATATGCATGTTTCCGTTAATTGCTCATATGTTGACCGTTATGCCCTTGTTACCTTAAATCGTGATTTTTGAAAATGTAAAAGAGTAGAAACCTTAGTTACTGATATATAAACTTGCACCCAAAATTTGACATCAGTTTGAGGTGTAGATTGAGAGTTATGCTCATTAGCGTAATTAGAAGCTTATTTAGCAATTAAACAACATAATTAGCGTATAGCCTATTTAAACCTACTTTTTGGTATCAAACTTATTACCCACTGATGTAATATATTATTTTGGGATTTTTGAAGATTTTTAATTAATTTTAGGCTGAGCATAACTTATAGTCGTAGGCTTAACCCGGTAATTGTCGGTTTTGCCCTTACGGGCTATAAAATGAGTTTTACACATCTAAATGACTCCAAACCTTTTGCTACTGATTACATATGGTAAATAAATTATTTTAAACCTCCTGGAATAATAAAAATATCAGATTTATGTATAGAACCCGGAAATGGCTTCTAATCACCCTTTTTAGCGTTTTTAACGCATAGTATGTACTAAAACCATTTTTAAACATACAAGGGTGATACCTACTGATATTTGAGGTAAATTATATTATTTTAACAGTAAGCAAAAGTTGTTTAACTCAGACTTCAGTTTTGAGCTTTTCGGCTTATGTGAAATTACCAAAATGCCCCTACGGTGCATAGTTTGGTTATAATTGATAAATTTCACATATATACAATACCCTACTGATATAACTTAGCAAATTGATTATCTTTGCTGATTACATCAGACCTGTAACTCAGGATACTACTTAAACTCTTTTATAACCTTATAAATGACCAAACTACCCCTACGGGGCATAGTTTGTGTTTAAATACATTCCGGGCATAATAAATGATATCTTACTGATGTCACAACATATTTGGAGCATATTAACTTAGGAAACATGTAAATGGCTCTCATTATTACCCGTTACGCTTATTACGCGTTCGGTTCGGTTTATGTAACTAGTTTACATAAATTAGCCGAAACGGGTCAAACCTTATCGGTTTTATCTCAAAATCCAGAATGTGTATAATATACCCATATTAAACAAGTCTTCATACTTGTTGGGTCCAAATCACATTCTATCCGGTCATCGCTTAATCATGCGTACGGACCGTATCTTTGAAACTAACCGGTCTAAGCTTAAGCTTAATTAAAGACCCGTTAGGATTCTAATAGGTTATTATAAACCATCGTTCCAGATTAGGAGTACCAGTAAAAGCTACTTGCATTTGCTTATTATGATTATTACATTGCTCAGGTAAATACTTTTAACTTATTTTCCCTATACGGGCTTGGGTTACGGTATATAGCATACCGCTTGATCGAGCATCAAATCTCCACAGTTGAGTGGGTAGTTGACTAATTTGATCGGCTCGTTTAAACAGTCTTGATTACTTAAAGCCTTTGGGGGGTTAATGACCATGTCCCGGATATCCTAGGCATCATCTTACGAGATGGCCACGACCTGAGCACGGGGTGTAGGCGTACACCTGTTAGTGTATAACTCTATGATGTGGTGTGTCTATTGATCTTTAACCCGGACAAGATCCGGGCTACTGAACGCACAAGTAACATGTAATTCGTTCACAAGATTATAATATTAAATAATTCTCCCAAGTTAAACAAAATGTTTATGCCACGTGCATCCAAACCAATTTTCAATCATTTTCCAAAATGAGTCAGTTGAATGTATTTACCAGTGTAAATTTTCCCAAAAAGATTAAATGCAGGTACTAGGCGTAATTGGCTGGTTGTCTCCTTAGCATCGTAGAAGTCTCGCAAGCTTAAGATGCCTGAAGTCTGTTGAACTATTGTTTCATATTTTAATTTCGATCCGTTCTGTGGATAAACAATCGAACGTTGTGATACTTGATATTACAATAATTAAATTCGTTGTATTATACTTTTAAATTTGCTTCCGCTGTGCATATTAAATATTGTGTTGTTTGACTATTACGTTGCCAACCACGTCACGATACTCCCCCACCGGGCCCACCGGTGACACGTGGAAATCGGGGTGTGACAGGTTGGTATCAGAGCCAACACTGAGTGAATTAAACACTAGCCTTTTGTGTTTAATCTCAGTTACACAATTGCACAATTCTAAACTTTCGAGTCTAGACAAATAACATAGGACAAATTCTACCTTGTTTGGTTTTTGTTTTGTCCTTTAAATTTTATATTGTTGTTGTTATCTCATATTATAATGACATGATTTAAAAAAATGCCGCCAAGATTCTTCAGGAGACGAGGAAGGGGCAAGGGGTCGATCACCGCCCCCAACGATAATGAAGCAGGACCCTCGAATGTTCGAGCTCCGTCTACTACGGAGAGTGATGATCCACGGCAAAACCGAAGGAACCTATTCGAGCCAGCCAGACGATCGGTATCTCACAGCTCTACCCCTCCGGTCCAAAACCCGTATGGGCCACAACCGGACTACGAGCCGAACAACCCTCAGCCTTACTTCATACCATTACAACGATCCCTGTCTCATCATTCTTTCGGGGACCCCACCCCAGTTTTTCGGGGCCGGTTTAATCCGGTAGGCTACGTGCAAGAACCCGTGGGTTTTAACCCACTGGGGCCAGGCGATCACTTCTCCAGTGAAAATGCGGATGACATGGACGAGGATACGGACCCCGTCGAACCTGCAAGTGGTACTCCGAACCACCCGATAGAAATCTCTGACGGATCGTCGTTCCACGGATCACCCTATGTTGGTCCGGATAGCTTCCAGGCGATGTTCACCAGGCATGAATGGTACTATACACCTCCTCACCATTCATCGCCTCATCAGCAGCAACAACAGCAGCAGCAAGAACAGGATCCCTCTGTGGATTCCAGATTTGTGGCAGTCACGCCACCGCCTCCACCGCCGCCAATGCAGCCGGCACCTCCGCAACCGCCGAGGCGAAGGAGAACCGGTGCGCGCATGTCGTCACGAGCAGGGGATTTCCATTTCAGTTCCCCACGTCAATCCAGTGGCAGTCACTATCCGCCACACCAGGAAGACCCACAAATGGGTGGACCTTCACAACCAGCTGTTCCACAGCCACCGCCGATGGGTTTTGACAACCCAATTCCAGCGTATACGGGTTCCATGGCATACAACCCGTTTGAATCGCCAAATCACCACAATTATGGTTACGCGGAGGCCGACCCTTACATGGTAGCGGCGAACTACAACACCCAAGGACCCTATGGAGATCCATGGGGAGTATTATAATATTATAATAAATTAATGGAATGTTTGTTTTATAAATTTCATGTTTGCCATTATGTGCATATATAAATTATAAATGAAATAAATAAATTAAAATCATTCCTTTTGAAATAATCTGCCTAAGTAATTGCTAATTAAGAATCTTAAAGTGTGAAACCTAGCCTTCGGGTCATTATAAGACGGGGCCAAGATGGTAAGACCTGTTCAAAGGATTCAAATCCCTGTTAACATCTGAAAAAACATGTTAACACTCCTGGCAGACGTGGTTTATTAAAAATCACATACGTCATTTTTATAAAGGAATTCTTTAGAAGATTCCTAACCCAGTTTAATGATCTCTGAATCCTGGGTTTACATCCTCAATTAAGATGATCATATTTTAACCATACGTGGTAATATAGTGCCTACGGGCCTTGCTCATTTCTACATGAGCCAAAAGACAGTGGTAGCGATGACTCCCTGTCAGAAAAAGGTGATGAACTAGGTTCAACCCTCAAATGCTTTGATTCTCTGAAATCCCAGCAGATAATTTATAAACGTCCTAGTGACTAGGCCTATTGTGCCAGTATACCTTAATGTTTTGATTCTCTGAAATCATAGATTCAATTAAAAATGTCCATGTGACTAGGCCTTTTGTGCCACGAATAAAACTGTTATTGTTTTATAACTAGGATAAGTTATATTAAAATCCTAAATAAATATGATTAGTAAATTAACCAGATATGGTCTTTGTTTACCATGGTTAATGAATTACCCTAAGGGGCAATTCCATAATAAACTCCCAAATAAACTATTGTCCTTGTTTTCTGCAACAGTTCAATTGTAATGGCTAACTCAGATGAGGGTAATAGTCATCCAGCGGAGGTTAATAATGACGCCCGAATTAATCTAACGGGTGCGGAATTAAAAGCGATCATAGACGGCGCAGTTACACAGGCTTTGGAAAGGCAGTATGATGAGTATAGTGGGACTCGTAGTAGGACCCTATCTACACAGCCTTCAAAGCCACCGTCCAATAAGGACGACCCGAAGAAAAATGATGACCGACACTCCTCAAACCACAGTGCTCCATCTCAGCAGGTTATACTAAACAAGGGACCCCGTGACAAGGGTTGCTCGTATAAATATTTCGTTTCCTGCAAACCCCGGGATTTCACTGGGGAGAAAGGAGCCATCGACTGTATGACATGGCTGGATGAGATGGATACGGTTGTTGATATCAGCGGATGCGCTGAGTGAGACGTGGTCAAGTTTGTGTCGCAGTCTTTTAAGGGTGAAGCTTTAGCATGGTGGAGATCTCTGATTCAAGCCACCGGGAAAATCCCACTGTATAACATGTCTTGGGATCAATTTGTTGCCCTTATCAGGGAAAATTACTGCCCTCAGCATGAGGTGGAGAAGATAGAGTCTGATTTTCTATCCTTGGTGATGACAAACCTCGACTGTCAAGCTTACCTAACGAGCTTCAACACTATGTCTCGGTTGGTTCCATACCTGGTAACCCCGGAACCAAAACGGATAGCTCGTTTTATCGGTGGTTTAGCCCCCGAGATCAAGGCAAGCGTAAAAGCTTCTCGGCCAGCTACTTTTAGATCAGTAGCTGACATTTCCTTATCCCTCACTCTGGATGCGGTCAGGCAGAGATCGCTGAGGAATAAGGAGGCTGAGAAGAGAAAGCGTGAAGATGATGGTTCACGAAGGTCGAACAAGAAACACCATGGGAACGGTGACAACAAGAAAGGATCTGAGTCGAGGAAAGATGGGCATAAGTCTGATGAGAAGCCCAAATGCAAAATTTGCAAGAAGCAGCACTATGGAAAGTGCAGACTTGAGTCAAACTCACAGACTCAGTCAAAAACCTATGCGTGTGGTATTTGCAAGTCCACGGATCACAAAACCTTGGATTGCAAGAAGATAAAAGACGCAACGTGCTACCGTTGCAATGAAAAGGGCCACATTAAAACCAACTGCCCTAAGTACAACAAGAAGCCTGAAGAGGCTAAGAAGACTAATGCTAGAGTCTTCAGAATGGACGCCAAAGAAGCAGTTCTAGACGACAACGTTATTACAGGTACCTTCCTTGTAATTGACGTCTATGCTAGAGTACTATTTGATTCAGGCGCTGATAAGTCTTTCGTAGATCATAAATTTTGTGAATTGCTGAAATTACCTGTCAAAGCCTTAAAAGTGAATTATGAGGTAGAGTTAGCAGATGGAACCATAGAAACCGTCTCAACCGTGTTAGATGGATGTGTTATATCCATTAAGAACCATTCTTTTCCTCTGTCTCTACTTCCATTTAAGTTGGCCGGTTTTGACATAGTTCTGGGTATGGACTGGTTATCCCATAACCAGGCCCAAATTGTCTGTAACATGAAGCAAGTGATAATAAAGACTCCATCTGGTGAACCACTTACCATTCGGGGAGATACCCAGTATGGACTGCCTGAGCAGGTGACTATGCTTAAGGCTTCCAAATGTTTAAAGAGGGGTGGTGTCATCTACATGGCACAAGTAATTATTGATGAGCCCAAACCGAAGATAGAAGACATCCCTGTCATCTCTGAATTCCCAGAAGTTTTTCCAGAAGAACTACCTGGTTTACCACCAGATAGGCAAGTGGAATTCAGGATTGATATCATCCCCGGAGCCGCACCAGTTGCCAGAGCACCTTATAGGTTGGCGCCCACGGAGATGAAAGAATTGAGGACACAACTAGACGAATTGCTAGCCAAAGGTTTCATAAAACCTAGTTCGTCTCCTTGGGGAGCACCAGTCCTGTTTGTCAAGAAGGACGGATCGATGCGTCTGTGCATCGATTATCGTGAGCTTAATAAGGTCACGATCAAGAATAGGTATCCTTTGCTTAGGATCGACGATTTGTTCGATCAATTGCAAGGAGCAAGTTATTTTTCGAAGATTGATTTGAGGTCAGGCTACCATCAACTGAAGGTTAGAGATGAAGACGTGCATAAAACTGCATTTAGGACTCGTTATGGTCATTACAAGTTCCTAGTGATGCCTTTTGGGCTCACTAATGCACCGGCTGCGTTCATGGATCTCATGAATCGCGTTTGCAAGCCATACTTGGATAAATTCGTTATCGTCTTCATCGATGACATCCTTATTTATTCGAAGAACCAAGCTGACCATGAGAAACACCTTCAATGTATTCTCAAACTCCTGCATCAGGAGAAACTCTACGCCAAATTTTCCAAGTGCGAATTTTGGCTTCGGGAAGTCCAATTTCTTGGACATGTGGTTAGCGAGCGTGGTATCCAGGTGGATCCCGCTAAGGTTGAAGCTGTTATGAATTGGCAAGAGCCAAAGACGCCTACGGAGATTCGTAGCTTCCTGGGATTGGCAGGATACTACAGGCGTTTCATTGAAAAATTTTCAAGGATTGCTGCACCCCTAACTTCCTTGACCAAGAAGAAAGTAAAGTTCGTTTGGGGCCCTAAGCAGCAAGAAGCTTTCGATATTCTCAAGCAGAAGTTGAGCAATGCTCCTGTGTTGACATTGCCTGATGGAATCGAAGAATTTGTAGTTTATTGTGATGCATCACACACTGGCATGGGGTGTGTGCTTATGCAAAAAGGCAAGGTTATTGCATATGCATCACGACAGTTAAAGGTGCATGAAAAGAATTACACCACCCACGACTTGGAGTTGGGTGCCGTTGTATTCGCACTAAAACTGTGGAGGCATTATCTTTATGGAATTAAGTGTGTGATCTATTCTGATTACAAAAGCCTCCAGCACCTGTTTAATCAGAAGGAGTTAAACATGAGGCAACGCCGTTGGATGGAGACCTTGAATGACTATGATTGTGAAATCAAGTACCGTCCCGGCAAGGCGAATGTAGTCGCTGATGCCTTGAGTCGAAAGGAAAGGATGAAACCCATCCGAATCAATGCCAAGCGCATGGAGATAAAGAATAATTTGATCGAAAGGTTGTTAGCTGCACAGAAGGAAGCTGTGTTGGAAGCTAACTATCCTAATTAAAAGTTAGGAGTAACTGAGGAGCAGTTAACTCTTAGCAAGGACGGAATTTTAAGATTGAATGGACGAATATGGGTTCCAATTTATGGGGGACTTCGTGATGTCATCCTCCAAGAAGCCCATAGTTCCAAATACTCCGTTCATCCTGGGGCTGATAAGATGTACCAGGATCTAAAGGCAAATTATTGGTGGATAGGCTTGAAGAAGTCTGTAGCCACTCATGTAGCTAAATGCTTGACATGTGCGCAAGTCAAAGCCGAGCATCAGAAACCATCAGGTTTGCTACAATAGCCTGAACTTCCTACGTGGAAGTGGGAAATGGTAACTATGGATTTTATTACCAAGTTACCCAAGACAAGGAAAGGAAATGATACAATATGGGTTATAGTTGATAGATTGACTAAGTCAGCACATTTCTTACCCATCAAGGAGACTTATAGCTCCGACATGTTAGCCCAGCTATACGTTGATAAGATTGTAGCCTTGCATGGCATACCTATGTCTATTATCTCTGACCGAGACACTAGATACACGTCACATTTTTGGAAGAGTTTCCAACAATCTTTGGGCACACGTTTGAATTTTAGTACGGCTTATCATCCTCAGACTGACGGTCAAAGTGAGCGTACTATTCAAACGTTGGAAGACATGCTACGTGCATGTGCGATCGATTTGGGTGGTAGTTGGGATAAGAACTTACCATTAATCGAATTCTCCTACAACAATAGCTACCACACCAGCATAAAGGCTGCGCCTTTTGAGGCATTATACGGTAGAAAGTGTAGATCGCCAGTTTGTTGGGCGGAAGTTGGAGATGTCCAATTATCTGGACCAGAGATAGTGTTCGAAACGACGCACAAGATTGTCCAGATTCGTGACCGTCTCAAAGCTGCCCATGATAGGCAGAAGAGCTACGCAGATCCGAAGCGTAAAGCTTTTCACTTCGAAGTAGGTGATAAAGTGTTGCTTAAAGTGTCACCCTGGAAGGGAGTGATGTGATTCGGTAAGAAAGGCAAGCTAAGCCCGAGATACATAGGACCTTTCGAGGTTATCGAACGTGTCGGGTCAGTTGCCTATAAGTTAAACTTACCGGAAGAGCTCAGTGGAATTCACAATGTGTTCCACATCTGCAATTTGAAGAAGTGTTTCGCTGATGAATCACTGGTAATACCCCATACAGATGTGCATATAGACGAGAGCTTAAAATTTGTTGAAAAACCTTTGTCGATTGAAGATCGATAGGTAAAGAAGCTTCGAAGGAAGCATGTACCTATTGTAAAGGTCAAATGGGATGCCCGTAGAGGTCCCGAATACACGTGGGAGGTTGAATCCACCATGAAAGAAAAGTACCCTTACTTATTTCAGTAAATCTCGGGTCGAGATTTATTTTAAGGGGGTGAGGATGTAACACCTCGAAAAATTCACGTCCTATAACGTGTAGACACGTGTCAAATGTTTAAACGTGTGAAAGAAATATTATAGAAGGACTAAAGTTGACAATCATGGAAAGTATGTGGATATACGTATTCTAAATGTGAACAGTGAATAAATATAATGTACATTAACCCTACATGATGTTTATAACATCAAACGAATAAATCATGGATCATACGAAGCTAAAAGTGAGAGATTACAAACTACAGGGGCTAAATGTGTCAACATGTTTAATTTATACCTTTGAGTGACCTTTTGACAAACCCGAAGCTTTGTAGCTGATAATTATGCTCACTAGAATGCACGATATAAATTTCATAAAGTTTCATTATCGTATGAGAAAGTTATGATCAAATTCGTGTGTGGAGGGTTAAAACGTAAACGTTGAAAGTTAGGACTTTTCGGGTAACAATAAAGTTATCCGGGGACTTAACAAAGTGGGTATATGTTTTAAAGCCCTTATAGATCAATTGTGAGGGTTCATAGTGCAAGAACAAGTGCCTATCGAAGCTTGAAGGGGCAAGGATCAAATAGCAAAATCTAAAAATGTTGATTTTGTGCAGAAGAGGCCTAGCGCGACGCGAGGGGGGGCCTAGCGTCACGCTAGGGGTGCCCAGCTCCGAAAACTTTGGGTTGTTGCCTGCTGAGTGCAATCTGCTCGATTCCAATCGATTTTCCACCTTCCTCTTGGCCACTAAACGACCCCTAAACATATAGGACACTTGTTGGAAGGGTATAGTGAGTGCTAGACTTGTTTGTCAATCAATTGTGGTGCTTAAATCCACTATATAAGGGCCATGTATTGCAAACAATTCCTCACACCTTCATCTGCAATTGTGGATCACTTCTGGAGCTCAAACTTCCTCTCAAGTGTTCTCTAATCAAGCTTAGGACTTCAGTAAGTGTTCTAATCCTTCTTTAATTGAGTTTAGCTTAGTTTATTAGCTAAAAATCAAACCGTAGTAATTACGGTTTGACTTCGAGATTAGTCAACAATGGCTCAGTCATATCTCGAATTAAAAGTAGGTATAAGTTGGTATTTATGTGGGTAATAAACCCTCAAAAGGGTTCCCCCTGATTACCACTCTAACCAGGTCAAAAGTCGGGTCAAACTTGCTAAGAAAAAGTCAACAAGATAATTAAATTACAATTTATGCATAATTAGCAATGTAGATCATATACAACCTGTTTGATCATTGTTATAACTTGGTAATAAGAGTAAGAGCATGTCTAAACATGTTCAACCCGACAAATTCCTGTAAATACCCAGTTCGGAACAGAAAGTCACATAGTTTGACTTTCACTTTAACTTTCAGTTCTGACCCGTTTAGGCATGTTTTAGAAATGCCTCAAAGCTTTAATTGGACTAGGTTACATGTTAGAATAACCCTCTGTGATGTTACACCTTGGTTCATTAGTTATCCAATTAATATGCATGTTTCCGTTAATTGCTCATATGTTGACCGTTATGCCCTTATTACCTTAAATCGTGATTTTTGAAAATGTAAAAGAGTAGAAACCTTAGTTACTGATATATAAACTTGCACCCAAAATTTGACATCAGTTTGAGGTGTAGATTGAGAGTTATGCTCATTAGCGTAATTAGAAGCTTATTTAGCAATTAAACAACATAATTAGCGTATAGCCTATTTAAACCTACTTTTTGGTATCAAACTTATTACCCACTGATGTAATATATTATTTTGGGATTTTTGAAGATTTTTAATTAATTTTAGGCTGAGCATAACTTATAGTCGTAGGCTTAACCCGGTAATTGTCGGTTTTGCCCTTACGGGCTATAAAATGAGTTTTACACATCTAAATGACTCCAAACCTTTTGCTACTGATTACATATGGTAAATAAATTATTTTAAACCTCCTGGAATAATAAAAATATCAGATTTATGTATAGAACCCGGAAATGGCTTCTAATCGCCCTTTTTAGCGTTTTTAACGCATAGTATGTACTAAAACCATTTTTAAACATACAAGGGTGATACCTACTGATATTTGAGGTAAATTATATTATTTTAACAGTAAGCAAAAGTTGTTTAACTCAGACTTCAGTTTTGAGCTTTTCGGCTTATGTGAAATTACCAAAATGCCCCTACGGTGCATAGTTTGGTTATAATTGATAAATTTCACATATATACAATACCCTACTGATATAACTTAGCAAATTGATTATCTTTGCTGATTACATCAGACCTGTAACTCAGGATACTACTTAAACTCTTTTATAACCTTATAAATGACCAAACTACCCCTACGGGGCATAGTTTGTGTTTAAATACATTCCGGGCATAATAAATGATATCTTACTGATGTCACAACATATTTGGAGCATATTAACTTAGGAAACATGTAAATGGCTCTCATTATTACCCGTTACGCTTATTACGCGTTCGGTTCGGTTTATGTAACTAGTTTACATAAATTAGCCGAAACGGGTCAAACCTTATCGGTTTTATCTCAAAATCCAGAATGTGTATAATATACCCATATTAAACAAGTCTTCATACTTGTTGGGTCCAAATCACATTCTATCCGGTCATCGCTTAATCATGCGTACGGACCGTATCTTTGAAACTAACCGGTCTAAGCTTAAGCTTAATTAAAGACCCGTTAGGATTCTAATAGGTTATTATAAACCATCGTTCCAGATTAGGAGTACCAGTAAAAGCTACTTGCATTTGCTTATTATGATTATTACATTGCTCAGGTAAATACTTTTAACTTATTTTCCCTATACGGGCTTGGGTTACGGTATATAGCATACCGCTTGATCGAGCATCAAATCTCCACAGTTGAGTGGGTAGTTGACTAATTTGATCGGCTCGTTTAAACAGTCTTGATTACTTAAAGCCTTTGGGGGGTTAATGACCATGTCCCGGATATCCTAGGCATCATCTTACGAGATGGCCACGACCTGAGCACGGGGTGTAGGCGTACACCTGTTAGTGTATAACTCTATGATGTGGTGTGTCTATTGATCTTTAACCCGGACAAGATCCGGGCTACTGAACGCACAAGTAACATGTAATTCGTTCACAAGATTATAATATTAAATAATTCTCCCAAGTTAAACAAAATGTTTATGCCACGTGCATCCAAACCAATTTTCAATCATTTTCCAAAATGAGTCAGTTGAATGTATTTACCAGTGTAAATTTTCCCAAAAAGATTAAATGCAGGTACTAGGCGTAATTGGCTGGTTGTCTCCTTAGCATCGTAGAAGTCTCGCAAGCTTAAGATGCCTGAAGTCTGTTGAACTATTGTTTCATATTTTAATTTCGATCCGTTCTGTGGATAAACAATCGAACGTTGTGATACTTGATATTACAATAATTAAATTCGTTGTATTATACTTTTAAATTTGCTTCCGCTGTGCATATTAAATATTGTGTTGTTTGACTATTACGTTGCCAACCACGTCACGATACTCCCCCACCGGGCCCACCGGTGACACGTGGAAATCGGGGTGTGACAGGACTGTATCCCTGCTGACTCAGACTATTTAGTCGAGGGTAACGTCACCTCCAAAAGAGGGGCCTACCATAATTTGCATTAATAACTTAATTAATTATCTTCCAATAATCCACCCTTTTAGGATTGTATCCTTGCTGACTCAAACTACTGGGGTGAGGGTAACGTCACCTTCAAAAGAGAGGGCCTACTACAATAACTAAGATAATCTCTTAAAATAGTGCAAAAGTGCGGAAATAATCAAAGGTTACACTAGATACGAGTCGGAACCAAGTGATTCATCTTGTCTATCTGTTTTTTCTTTTATTTTTTATTTTCAGCATTTTTAGTTAGTTTTTATTTTTCTTAGCTTAAAACATTTTTCTAAACTTTTTATTTTGATTAGACGTTGAGGATAAACCGGTACTAAAAGCTCTTGTGTCCTTGGACGACCTCGGTATCTTACCAACACTATAATACGCTCACGATGGGTGCACTTGCCCATATGAGTGTCTAGTGTTAGTAAATATCGTGTTTTATAAATTTAAAACTTGACTAAAAAGTGTTAAAGGGGCTTAAAATATACACCTAATATATATAACACTTGACACCCATCAATATGCATATCCCAACATAATACCATTTAGTTTTTTTTTAAATCGATGCATCATCTAAATGGTTATCAAATCCACAACCTGAAGCTTGTGTGATTGTGGCTTAGCTAATGTGATAGCAAGCATATTAATCCAGATTAGTATATATATTTGATAATCGAGAATTTGATTCCCAAGTTATTAACGATCGTTGGAATAAGTGTTATTGTGATCACTAAACGTCTACTATTGGTTACAAAGCCAATAATCATGAGATGAGCAAAAGTTCATTTAGGTACATGTAATTTTATATATAGTACCATCAATTTACATCAAGCCAATAAGTTAAAGTTCTCCCCATACAGTTGGTTTTTGGTCAGGAACCAAAGATGTCTCATCAAAGATTTTGGTTGTGCGACAAATATTGAAACTCATCCACCACAACGCACAAACATGAGACTTCTACAAAGTTTGAGAATATGTTGGGTATAAATAATCGTCTATGATTAAATACCTAAAGCCATTAGTGAGAAATTCGTTTATGACTCATTGGTTTTCACTTTAATGAATGATTGTTCCCAACATTAGGGGGAGATAAAAAGCAGTTGAAAAGTGAAATGAATTATCATGTCATCTTGATCCTCAGGCTATAAACTATGAATTAGAAGTTTAAAGTATAATTCATTTACCAATATTAAAGATCAAATTACCAGACAAGTTCACTGACCTAAATAGAGTGACTAAATAAGTCACATAATCAACTGCTTATGCTCTCGTTATATTTGTGTCCTAAGAGGACAACCACGTAGCACGCCTAAAGCGTGGTAAACTAGTTGATTCCAATAATAAAATTCCTCGAAAATTGGAGGAAGTAATTAAGATGGTCAAGTCGAGGTTATAGTAATAAGATCTCCTGAAGAGACAATAGACATGATGGTTCAAGAAGAACCTCGGGTACCTGAAAATAAAGAGATCTCGATACGTTGTATCATGTCTAAGACATGTATGGAATCGAAATAAAAATCGACGTCGTTATACTATTGTATATAATGTAGCTCTTAAAATGATTAAATGATGAGTATCAAGATTTAAGATCTGCCTATGAATGAATATTAAGAAATGATTAGCCAAAATAAAAAGACGCAAATAAGGCAGAGTTTAGTTCTCTAATGAAATGGAAAGTTTCCGGATCAACAGTCCATATAACTGAAGTTGTAAAATATGTTGGATACAAATGTGTATTTTACGCAAATCATGTGAAAATCAAATTAAGTGATATAAGTAAAAATTGTTGGCATGAGAATTTTCACAAAGACCTATGATTGATTATGAGGAAACGTATTCTCCAGTGGTGGATGCATTGACTTTTCAATATTTTACTAGTCTAGAAATATAAAGAGATAATTAATATTCGTCTTATGAATGTTATGTATCACTTGATACTAAGAGTTTACATGAAAGTCCCGAAGGGTTAAATTATATAAGTCATGTAAAGTTAGTTCTCGAGAACAATGTGATCATTCTATACATATTCTGATTTGAATAGATTATGATTATTTTACATGTTGGATATAATCGGAACTCCTGTTGAGTTTCTAAAGCAACTGAGTACTTAAAAGGTTGATTCACACATCTTAACGATGTAATACTTGTGCACCAAGAAACGTATATAGAAACTTGTACCCAATGATTGTGATATCTCAATAAATAGTGTACATGCATGGTACAATATGGATTTTGAAGATAAAAGCAAGTGTTCCTGACATTTTTTATGATATATATATATATATGGGAAGGTTCATTTGAGAAGAAATTTATTGTGAGAAGAAAATGAAGAAAGGGCATAATAGTAAAACATTAAATAGTTTATAACTCCTCCCATTAATTATATTATTTCTCATTAATAAAGCAAAAAACATTTTATCCTACACATTTCAAAATTTATCCTACATATATCTTACACTTACCGAAATTTACCCTACGCATATCTAAATTTATCCTACACATACTAAAATTTATCCTACACATGTCGAAAATTGTCCTTCACCCTAAATTATTTTATCTTGAAAGAGTATATTTAAAAGTGAGTTACAAGTTTTTAATTAGTTAGGTAATTAATTACAATTAGAAGTTTACCTATATGCCCTTATTAATAACATTAAATACGCATATTAAATGAAGTAAAATGGAGCATTTCTATTGGTTTAAAACTTATTCTTTTTATTCTTACAAAATTTTTCTTCTCATTTGAACCTTCCACTATATATATATATATATATGTTAAATGGACAAATTTATGTAGCAAACTTCTAAAGAGTGAAAGCACATGCATATTTGGATAAGATGGAAAGAATTCCCCCATGAATTGATAATGCTAGAAGCATTAATGATGTCAAAACCTCAAGAACGTATTATATGAAGTTGACAAAATACGTATGGACTAAATAGTCGAAACGAGTGTTGTACAACTCGAGATATTCGCATAAAGAGGGATATAAGTTTGATTAAATTAGTCATGTTCTATGAACATTCTACTTTTAAAAGTTCATTATAATCGCAGTTTACAGTGATGATGTCTAGGCATCATCGAGAGAAATTGTCGAGCTTTTAGAGGGAGAATTTTTTAATGACCTTGGCACGGTCTAATTATTACTCAAACTACAATTCGAGTATATATATAATTATATTTTGCTAATCCCCACGTACATCTAGAAGATGATGTTTGGATATTTTAGTATGGGCATTGGTGTGTGCGGTCGTGTATATATATTTAAGTATATTTTAAGCCTTTTTTAACACTTTATTCAAGTTTTAAATTTATAAAACACGATATTTACTAACACTAGACACACATATGGGCAAGTGCACCCATCGTGAGTGATGTGTGCAAAATGCAACATATAAATTACATCAAATGTGGCATAAAACTAACCCTTTTTTAGTACTAATTTTGGAAAAAGTATGTTTTTGTCTTCCTTTTGTATTTTCAGGATTAAATGAGCTCAAATGAACAAAAGAAGCAAAAATGCAGCCAAATCTAACAATAATACAAGAAAAGGAATAAATGTGGCATGCCCAACCCCTCGACAGCATCTCCCCAAGCAAAAACAAGAGAACAGAAGGCTGAACACGCCCCGTACTTAGTGAACAAGGGGGCGTGCCCAAGTGCCTGCAGAAAAGACAAAACTGTAGAAGCTTCTATCACCCACCACGGGGGCGTGCCCAGCGGACACGGGGCCGTGGTTAACGCAAAGATTCGCAGAATGTAGGCAAATCTTGATAGTACAGATACGCTTCTGCACACGGGGTCGTGCCCAGCGGATACGGGGGCGTGGTCAACTAATACATACAAACTGTAATTAATGAATAAAGAGAAGATGGGTGGACACGGGGCCGTGCCTAATGGACACGGAGCCGTGTCCGGGCTTCTGTGCAGGCTATAAATAGGGGTGCTTGGCTCACTTGCAAACCATCCCTTGGCAAACCACCTTTCTCACACTACACCCACCCTCCACCACCATCACAACCCACATCCACCACCATCATCCATCATCCATCATAGAGTGTGTGTAGTAGTCTCGGGATCCAAGATTGATCGTAAGAGTTCTTGACAATCAAAGGCCATGTTTGCCTAAGTATCTTACATCACTTGGTGAAGACAAGCATCTAGTGTAATACTTTTTATTTTTAATCTTTTCGCACTTTTTATTTGGTTATGTATTAATGACTTTAATAACTAGTTTCTTATGTTGAAGGTGAATCTTCCTTATCGTTTGTCCGTGGTGTCTTGGCGTTATTTTACTGTCTATATAAAATAAAAGATTTACACCATTCATATCTCCACGGTATATATGGAGATATGTTGGCTACCTGGTCGGGGGTTAAGGGAACAGTTTGGTAAGAGTCTTGCCTTGTTCAGTGTATAGATCCTTGGACCTGGGTTAATTTTAGTAGGACCTCCTTCAATACCCACTGGTATTGGATAGCGGGGGTCCGAACTCATTGATCCCCTCATATGTAAACTACTATTAAAACTTTAATCCGGCTACTTAGAATTGTATCCATGCTGACTCAAACTACTTAGCCGAGGGTAACGTCGTCACCTTCAAAAGAGGGGCTGATGGAGAGTGTGAAACCCGGGTGTTAAAGTGCTTATATTACGCGTGTTATTGTGTTTTAAGCAGTTATGTACGTTGAATATAGTAACTACGAGAGTATGTTGTTTTACAGGTTAATCGGCCTAAAACGGCGAAGTTAGAGAGCGTAGTGATGAAACGGGAGTCGTTCGGGTCGAGAGAGAGCTTAAATGTGAAAGAAACGTGAAACAATAAAGTTCAAGGGGTTGTTTGTCATTAAATGCAAGTTGAATTTAATGTGAAAAAGGCACAGCGAGTTGAAACGTAGCTTATGGTATGGCTTGTGTAACTTATGGCCAGGAATAAACAAAAAGAAACAGAACCTACAAATCGTAGGTTACGTTTTGATTTCATAGGCTACGGTATAAAAGAAAGGGCATCACATCATCTTGAAGCTACGCTGACTATTGAGATGATATTATTGGAAGCAATGTCAAAAACAAAAGGGGAACAATATCATCATTAGCAGCCAGCCGACATCTTGGGGGGGGGGGGCGATATTTTGGTGGATACAAGTTTGTTTATAGTGGCACCATTTATTTAATCAAATATCAAATCATCATCACATGCAGCATTAATTGAAAAATCATCCATCATCATGGGCCGAACTCTAAGGATTATTGGCATGCACATGGACCGAATAGGAGTGGACCTTTGGTGTGTTCAACAATATTATCACATGACTTCTTTGGGGGATTTTTTCGAGAAACACAAGACAAAAAGAGGTGGGCTTCATCTTTGACGGCAGACCTTGAACTTGATGGGCCGACATATTGGATATGGATCATCACAGGTGGGCCGATATGATAAAGTCACGTGGATTCTTTTGGCGGTGGTTGATTTCTTGGGCGCAGACTTTATTAAACGAAAAAAATCACATACAGCTTGGACGGCAGAGACGAAGAGGGAGAAGCACGCGGAGATCATCCCACCAACATGAGCGGCTAGTTTTTTTGGTTTCCTCCGGATGGAGGTTTTGTAAGTTGGATAATTTTATGTGTTTGTGACAATCGTATAACTTGGTGATCTAAGCATTCGATGCTTTTCACCATTGATTTGATTTCTTGGTTGTAAACAATTGCATTTATTTAAACCTTAATTTCTAAGCATTCAGTTCCCGAGAGTTCTAGTAATTGGGATATATTTGACATGGGGTTAGGGTTTGTAATTGTAATTGATAATCATTCGATAACCTCCCGTTATGTATTGACCGGAGTACTTAGTCGTTGGTTATCACAATTGATGAATTAGGTTAAACACTTATGTCTATGTGAGTGTTTCGATTAAACACATAATTGAATCTAGCTGTAAAACCTGAAATCTGGAGGAACCATTGTTTCTCTATTGATTTAAACTTCACTTTTTAGTTTGTAATTTTAGATAATCAACTCACAACAAAGCTTTATTTTTTTCGTCTTAGTTAATCAACACTTAACTTTATAACACTTTCCACAATCCTCCTCTGGTTCGATATCTGACTTATCCTATCTACATAGTTTAGTTGGTTTTTGCATGTCACTAACGACAGACATCAGGGGCCTACCATAATATGCAATAATAACTTAATTAATTATCTTTCAATAATCCAACCCTTTAGGATTGTATCCTTGCTGACTCAAACTACTGGGTTGAGGGTAACGTCACCTTCAAAAGAGGGCCTACTACTATAACTAAGATAATCTCTTAAAAAGTGCAAAAGTGCGGAAATAATAAAATGTTACACTAAAGGCGAGTCGGATCCAAGTGATTCATCTTGTCTATCTGTTTTATTTTATTTTTATTTTTCAGCATTTTTAGTTTTTATTTTCTAGTTTAAAACCTTTTTCTAAACTTTTGATTTGATTAGACGTTGAGGATAAACCGGTATTAAAAGCTCTTGTGTCCTTGGACGACCTCAGTATCTTACCAACACTATACTACGCTCACGATGGGTGCATTTGCCCATATGTGTGTTTAGTGTTAGTAAATATCGTGTTTTTTAAATTTAAAACTTGGCTAAAGTGTTAAAAAGGGCTTAAAATATACATTAAAAACTATACGACACTCACGCACATCAAGTTTTTGGCGCCGTTGCCGGGGACACAAGGATTTTAAGAAAGTTAGGAATCAACGGCCTAATCGTTTTTTTTTTCTTATTTTTCTGTTTTTTTTTTAGGAATTTTCTTAGATTTTCAGCTTCTGCAGAACTCAGCACGGGGCGTGCCCGTTGAACACGCCCCCGTGCCCAATTTTTGGTATTGGCAATCCTGTTTTAAGTCAGACAGTAGCTGAACACGGGGCCGTGCCCACTCAACACGTCCCGTGCCCAAGTATCAGTTACTGAAAACATAACCGTAAGATCCCGACGGTTGGTAATTTCTGACACAAACATGAGTAATACTGATTTTTTTACTATCTGCCCTCTTATGGTAAGTGGTGTCAAATATGTGGTGGCCCTCATAAAGATTTAGAATGCTATTTTCTAAATTACAAGCCCCACTATATAGACCCATTGTTTTCCTGTAGCCTTAAAAAGGGCGAAAGTAAAAATAATCCTTATCTCTCCCTCGAATGCTCTCAATCAACCCTTCTAGGAGAAATGCTTCTTGACGAATTATTTCAAATGGAAGACCTAATTCTTAATTGGGTAAAGGAACTTGAAATGGATATTATTAATTCATCTCAAGAAGATACCCAAGAAGAATTGTTGAGAACGCATTCGAATAAAGACAACTTCGTTGCTCCCGATATCACCCCTAGCTCTGACGAAGACTTGAGCGATAGTCGTCCCTGTGTCGATTGTGCCATGAAGGACTCCCCATCTACTTCGTTCAATGCATACATATACATGAGTGATTCGGCATACACATTCTTTAATGAGAGCCTGGGAAAGGGTTGGACTTGTCCACCTACATTTAGTATAGGAATCACCCTCACCGACAACCTCTTGCGTTCTCGTCGAAATCTAGAGCAATTAAGGTATCTCAGGCACTTCGGGGTTGTTCCGTCCAGTAAGGAACCACCTGATCAGGATAAATTCCTTAGAAATAGACAAAACTTCATAAACAGCCTCTAGACACGGGGCCGTGTCCAGGTCAGCACGCCCCCGTGTCCACCAAAAGATTCTCGTCTGACTTTCTGTCAGAATACGGACAAAATGTGTCAGGATCTTGTCTGCACACGGGGCCGTGTCCAGCCGACACGGGGCCGTGTGCAGCTTGCTGTCGTTTTCTATAAATGCAGCAAGATTCCTGCACATTTGGACCACTCCAAAGATAAAGATTTGTTGGGATCTTCACACATACCATCCTAGGTATATTCTAAAGAAGGTTCTCAACAACCATCTTATCTTTTCCACTTTCATCCATTACCTTCTTCTTCAATTTTTCTTAATACCTCCATTAGAGCTTGCAAATCACCATGATTCCAAGCTTGATGGTGATGTTTGTTAGATTTTTATTCAAGGAATCTTGTTAAAAATAAGTTCTATAATAGTGTTTTAAGTTGTTTCTGGTTAAAAATCGCTTTAAAAATCATGAAAATAACTTGAAACTCCAAGATTCCTTGTCCCAAAAATATGCAGACATCCAAACACGGGGCCATGCTCAATGAGCACGGGGCCGTGTACGAGGTCCTGTTCCAATAAAATTGAACTCTTTTCGGTCTGTTTTCTCAGAATGGCGAGCAGAACTAGCGAAACATCTTCATCGCACTCCAGGAACAGCCGACAAGGGAGAAGGTCATCAACGGTTGAAGACTCTTTTGTAAACTACGTTTACGCTCTAAGAGAGGCCATTGATGAGATGACGGGAGTGGAAGAAGCATTAGTCGACCGTATCAATCATTTGACGGTGGGGCTAGAGGGATGTCTTCGAGAGGTCAGCCTTTTGCACCAAAGGTTGAACATTCTCGCTTCTCCTCCTTTGGTACCAATCATCACCCAAAGGGCACGGAATGTGGTACCGGAAGTCATCATATCGGCCGAGTGGTACGCCATACACCCGGAGCCCCCTCGAGACATATTCCAAGGGGTTCCGGTTGGTGTCACTCCCCCTCCACAAGATGTTGAGGAACATGAGGCCGCCTTCTTCCTCCCAATAGAGATAGAAGAATGGCTTTTCAACTGCTTTTTAATGTATATTTTAAGCCCTTTTTAACATTTTAGCCAAGTTTTAAATTTATAAAACACGATATTTACTAACACTAAACACACATATGGGCAAGTGCACCCATCGTGAGTGTAGTATAGTATTGGTAAGATACCGAGGTCGTCCAAGGACACAAGAGCTTTTAATACCGGTTTATCTTCAACGTCTAATCAAATCAAAAGTTAAGAAAAATGTTTTAAACTAGAAAATAAAAACTAAAAATGCTGAAAAATAAAAATAAAATAAAAACAGATAGACAAGATGAATCACTTGGATCCGACTCGCCTTTAGTGTAACCTTTGATTATTTTCGCACTTTTGCACTTTTTAAGAGATTATCTTAGTTATAGTAGTAGGCCCCTCTTTTGAAAGTGACGTTACCCTTAACCCAGTAGTTTGGGTCAGCAAGGATACAATCCTAAAGGGTTGGATTATTGAAAGATAATTAATTAAGTTATTAATGCATAATGTGGTAGGCCCCTCTTTTGAAGGTGACGTTACCCTCAGCTAAGTAGTTTGAGTCAGCAGGGATACAATCTTAAATAGCCGGGTTAAAGTTTTAATATTAGTTTACATATGAGGGGATCAATGAGTTCGGACCCCCGCCATCCAATACCAGTGGGTATTGAAGGAGGTCCTACTAAAATTGACCCAGGTCCTTGCAGGATCTATACACTGAACAAGGCAAGACTCTTACCAAACCATTCCCTTAACCTCCGACCAGGTAGCCAACATATCTCCATATAGACCGTGGAGATATGAATGGTGTAAATCTTTTATTTTATATAGAAAGTAAAATAACGCCAAGAGACCACGGACAAATGATAAGGAAGATTCACATTCAACATAAGAAACTAGTTATGAAAGTCATTAATACATAACCAAATAAAAAGTGCGAAAAGATTAAAAATAAAAAGTATTACACTAAACACTTGTCTTCACCAAGTGATGTAAGAGACTTAGGCAAACATGGCATTTGATTGTCAAGTACTCTTACGATCAATCTTGGATCCCGAGACTACTCACACACTCTATGATGGATGATGGTGATGGATGTGGGTTGTGATGGTGGTGGTGGGTGGGTGAAGTGTGAGAGATGTGGTTTGTTGTAACAACCATGTTATTATCTAGCGATTTCCATAAATAATCAGAAACTAAATGAGTATCTATATTTAAACATTCATGCTCAAGTACGGGTTTATTAAAACTATTCTAAACTTGAAAGCAAAACAACATAGTGTAATAAAATTCGTCGTTTGAAATGAAAAACAACGACAACTTGCGGAAGCTTGTTTCTTGATCGTGTTCGGTTCTTCATCGGGCTCGATCGTCATCCGGTACTACTAGGCAACCTACATTTCATAAACATGAAATGATTTTAGTCATACGCGGTTTAAAACGTGTTCAACGGGTTCGCGAAACAAAACTCAACAAAATTGATTGGGTACTACCGTAGCTTACGGTAGCCACCGTAAGCTACGGTAGCCTCTGGGAAAAAATGGGGCTGCCGTAAGGCAGTAGAGGACCAGCGTAACCACTTCAGTCACTACCGTAAGTTACGGTACCTACCGTAACTTACGGTAGCTGCTGCATTATCCTGCTATCTTGCTGTTTTGACCTGTTAAGGGCATTTAAGCGCTTTCAAGCTTAAATCGCTTTCCGTTACTTCTAGCATTGCAGTACCATATTTCTTATCATAGAAATTTTCACCACGACTGTATTTATGGTGCGATTAATTTGGTGATCTATATAACCCGATTTTAACCCCTCGAATAATTAGTTTACGACAAAGACTCAAATAGAGTCATTTGACTAAAGATTTATATCTTTCGATTTCTATACTTATTCTAAATATTTATCCAACCATAAAACTTGTTTCCAAACAACCTTTAAGGGTTGTTTGTTCAATTTAGCCTACAAGGGAGTTTTGGTCAATTTTAGTACTTCTTTTACGACGAAGGACTTTTAGATACTTGTTTGACCCAAAATCCGATCTTTTAACTATAATTCTGTTTAGAAACCATTATGTTTCTAAAACACCACGATTATAACTTAAATTATTCGGTTTACCTTTTAGATGTAACACCCTTGTTCATTTTATACAATATTTCGTATAAGAGCAGGTTTATACGATTTTATACATACGTATGAAAATACGAATAAACAAAAACATTTTAACATTTCAACATCATGTGTTTAATACGTCTTTTAAATGTGCCAACTAAAAATAATGCGGAAGCGTGATTCTTGATTGTGTTCGGTTCCTTGTTGAGCTTGATTTTCATCCGGAGTTCCAAGTTATTCCTACATTTCATAAACCATGAAATGATTAGTTATACGAGCTTAAAATGAGTTTAGAACAAGTCCGGATACGAAAACGGACAAGAAAATTAAATTTGCCAGCTTTGGGTTCTCACGCGGGCCGCGACAGAGACACCCTAGTCTTACGCGGGCCGTGTCGTATCGTCTTGTGTCGCGACAAATTTCTGGTCAGTCGTCGCGTGGCGCGACAGATAAGGTTTTCCAGCAAGTTCAGATCTGGGTCCTGCATTTTCAGCTATGCCTGTTTTTACGGAAACGGCCATAACTTCTTCGTTAATGGTCCGTTTTACCCGATTCTTTTTCCTATGCGACCGTAATTTAATTCTCCATCTAATGGAGTTGAAATCCAACATCCTACATAATAAAATTTTAGACTTTTAACTCTTCGGCTTATTACCCTTTTTATCAACTTTTGACCCGTTCGCAATTTCATCACCAAACGTGTTTATTTGATCCTTTTATCACATACACTTCTTCAATAAATGTTATCTACCGTGTTGGATTCTAATCACCAGTTTATTGCACAATTTAATCCCTTTTTCGCTTATATGCTTATTTTGACCCGTTAAGGGTATTTAAGCGCTTTCGAGCCTAAATTCGCTTTCGATTACTTCTAGCACTTCATCACCACATTTCTTATCCTATAATCTCCCGCCACAACCGTGTTTATGGCGGGTTTGATGTGGTGATCAATATAAACCAAATTTACCTCTCGAATCATTATTTTACGGCAAAAACTCAAATAGTGCCATTTGGCTAATATAATACCTCTTTCAATTTCTATACTTATTCTAAGTATTTACCTAGTCATAAAACTCGTTTACAAACAACCTTTAAGGATCGTTTGTTCCATTTAGCCTACAAGGGCGTTTTGGTCGATTTTATTCCTTTTATGACTAAGGACTCTCTCTCAAATTATTTGACCAAAATAGCACTTTTAACTACAACATAATTATGCGTACCTGGCCCGGATCAACAAGTAGACCCGATTTATACCTTGTTTTCATTATCACACCATCAATGGTGACGCAATTATCCGATTTGCTAATCGGTCCTGTTGACATAAGACTTGACAACCACATTAGTCGATATTGTCGAATGGTGTTATCATCGACATTTGACCCGTTTGGACTATATGCCCAACATTATTTATTTAATCAAAAACATCGTTTTTGATTTCCAATTCATACATCCATCCCATCTCGGATTTTATAACCATACCCTTTTTCTTTTACACTCTTTTCTTTCAACTTCAACCCATTTCGGCTTACGCCATGGGTATCCTTTTATCCTTGATTTACATTAGTCGACACTTGACAAATTTCCATATTTCCAATATTATCATTATCACGTTTACAACGTATCGAATAAACGAGTATTCTACATAAGTGTATAAATTACACTTACCTCGCATCCACGCCACGCTTTTCTTTCCGTACTTGCTCCGTTTGACCCGCTCCCTCTTCCAAGCTTTCACCTAGCTTGTTACGCGTCAAACTATTGTCAAACATTTACAAGGAGGTTAAATTAGTCATTAACAATCACGACTATTCCACCTCACTTATTTTCTATGCCGAAGCTACTATTCGGCTTCATGATTAGTTAACTTAACTTATCTAAAGTTAACTACTTTCAATCACATGTTTACTACATTAAGTCTAAATCAACATAGTATTTAGAACTCTTATCACTTCATATCACGCGTAATTGCCATATCATTCAAATACGCGTTTTCACTCTAAATTCAATACTTTAGTTCTCATTTAGGCATTTTAACAAACACCTAATGTGCATAATTTCACATATTTACTAACTAGTTCATAACTAATTATTTTCACCAAGATTTACATCAAAATCAAACCTCTATGTCTAGTGTTCATGAACTACATCAAGAACTTATATCATAACAATCAATATTCATCAAATTAACACTCCAATCCGAGTGTTCATCATAACATACAAAAACCCACTTCAAGTCATGCACAAGCTTTCACTCAAACTTATAATTTGTTCAAGTATCTTGCATCAACTATCACCTATGATGATTTCTAACACAACCATATCATCATCTTCATTATTAAGTCAAAACCCACTTAGCACATAATAGGGTAATTATCAAATCCCTAGTTTTGACAACAATTCATCAAATTTTCTACTAGGGTTTGTTTCTAAACCAAGATATAATCATAATAACACTCATAGAATCAATATTCATTCCAGAATTTCGATTATGATTGTTCATCATAATCTCAAAGTATCACCAAATCATAAATTTCAACATACCTTGTAATCCCCATGACTAGGTGATCACGAATTTGTGTTCATGCATTGATTTGGCTCTTGATTTGGGCTTCAATTTGATCAATTTGTTGAAGTTAGGGTTTGAGCTCTCCTGAGCTTTCTCCTGGCCTTACCCACGCACGCACACACATTTTTGTGTGTGTGTTGTATTTTTTTTTTATAAATGTTTTAATAAAACACTTTCCTAGTTGCCCATGTTTAGTCCCTCAAGTTTAGAGATTCATAAATGAAACTATAACTCATAGTTTATCATTTAATTACCTATTACTAACTAGGTTAATTTTACCTAGTTAACTTAGTGGGTTCCGGGAGTTAAAACCCGTTTTATTTTAAGTCCCGTTGACTCGGGCTCTTATAAACCCAATTCCTTAATTCTTTGGTTCGCTTGTATTTAATCATTAGGATTTCTTATTTAAATCCATTTATTTACCGGGTTATTTTTGCTGCTAACGGTACTTTACCCGTCTTTTAGTATTAACGGAGTTTGATTACCAAACCCGTTTTCGGGGCGTTACAAGTCTACCCCCCTTAAAGAGGTTTCGTCCTCGAAACCTTTTATGATATAATTCATTGAGTTTAAACTCAATGTATTTGAGCCGAGAAATCCTTTAAACATTACTTATACTTTTAACCAATCGTTAGTATTACCAGAAAAGTATGGTAACATCTTTTTGGCTATTAATTGTCTACGTATCTCATACGACATAGTGCCACTCGAAATAACGTAATCTCGTTATTTCCACTAGTTTAGTTACTTAGCGCTATTCATCACTTTCATATACTATCGAATTCTTTATGGATCCGTTACTTTGACCCGTTTAAAGGTCTTTAGTGAAATCTTTCACTTTTAGCACAATTTCTTTTGTTTTCAAATTCATTTATTCGGTTCAGTTATACCGAATCCACCGCTTACAAACAACCAAATTTACTTTAATGACCTTAACCGGTCTCACTAACTAGACTTGTTAGTCCAGTTACTTTTTACCGCTCGCTTAGTGATAATGTGATTCCACTTCACATTGCATTTCTTGACCGTGATCGTGTCACGTCATGTTTAATTTATATCAACCTTTCATTTACGAAAATACCACTTTTTCGAATATATCGTCTTGCATCTATCGATGTTAAGACCCATACTCTTTGATATTTGTTATTTCCAAATTCGTCTTATAGTATTCATATTTGTTAAAACGTTGTTTCTTACTAAAACTATATTTTAGTTTAACGTTTTTTTTTTTAACTATGTCAATTACTCATATTACGGAAATTGACAACCCATAATTTATTCTTTTCCGTTCTCATTTTACGCGGGGAATCATAACTAGTTCCCTTGCTTTACACTATTGACCCGTAGGTTCTTTCACTTAGCCTCATAGGCTATTTTTTTAAAATTTTCACCCTTTTTAAGGTGAGACATTAACAACTCGTTTCCTTCTCTTTATGACTCGAGGGTCTTTTTGGTCCCGTAGATCTTAACATTGTGTTTAATCCCGTAGGTTATGATGATCCCGTAGATCATCTTTTATTATTGTCTATATTCAAATGTATATTACATATATAGCTTCAAGGCACCTCTTATTATGTTTGGAATCGTTTATTTTCGCTCTTGAACTTCAATTGACCTTGACCGTAGTCTAAGGCTTCATTTGTTTACTTCCGGACTAATCCTCCGACTTTATGACTTCTGAAGTTATTTACGCGTCAGTTTGTTCTACGCTTACCGTCTCCCGGTTCATACTTATACTTCTATACAACCCATTACCCGGGTTCTTTTATCTTAACGTTCTTAACGCCCATAACCCTTTACATAGATTAGTTAACATCTCACACTTTTATTCATTCAATCCGCGCCTACTTACATTAGCAAGCGTCATCATTTATTTAATTCGTTTGACTTGTTCGTGTGAAATTTCATCACTGGTGAACGTCAATTTTCATTCTATGTTCGATCCGTTCGACTTCTAACTAGTCGAACGAAATTTTTTTTTATCATAATTTATGTTTGCGAAAATTCTTGTCATCTTTTAGTCATGACTCATATTCTGAGTCTTTTGACTTTCTATTTCGCGTTCCTGTTTCTCAGTCTACGCATGCGTTTAAATCCTTACCCACCAACCGGGTGTTTTATCGAAGTCGTTATTATTGCAACCCTTACGGTATGCATTATGACTTCGTTTCGCTTTTATATTCCTACTTTGTTCTCAAATTTGGTGTTTTACAAAATCGGCCCGTTAAGAGTCGTATTTTCATTCTCTGGGTTCGAGTGTAAGCACACCCCTCCCAATTGCATACATTAATCCTTTTACATTAATCTTTGTCCCTACACTCGGGCTCATCATCCTAATGTAATACGCTTCCGTCACCCGGCTGTGCGTTTACATTATTATCAAATATTTTGCTCATTTGATTCATTTGGGTACTTTTAAGTTAGTCCCATTCACCCCGCCCTTACTACATCGGATGTAAACGTGTCCGCCATAAGAAGTTCATGGTATCATATGCCACTACTTACTTGGCCAGAGTAAGCGATTAACACATGACACACATGACCTTTTTATAGTTTTCACATCACGCTCTATGTAAGTAACGCCTCTATTTGTTTCTCTTGGAAACAATATCCCGAATACATTTTGTATTCGGGTTTTTCCAAGTTTTTAATCTACATATGCAACTTTCAATTTCTACTTATTTGTTGCATATTACTATTTGTGCGATTATTTAAAATGTGCACCTGATAATGTTTGCCCCGACGGGCGTTCCTTGCCATTAACCTTGTTCGCGGTCATTACGCGATTTAGTCCTCGGTGAGCATGCTCCTCTTATCATACTTCGGACCGTTCCATCATCATATCCACAATTCGTTTGACTCTCGTCGTCTTCAAACGCGAGTGTCCTTCAATTAAAACATTCACAAAAGTTAGTAACGTCAACTTCAATAATCGCCCGTATTATAATACTAGGTTTTTTCTACTATACGCGTCAACGCGCGTATTTTCGTCAACTATATCAATCGTTTTAATTGGGGTAACGTGTATCACACGATAGCCCTATGTGTTGTTTACAACACTTTAGCATGCTAAACTATTAACATACTTGTACTTACCGGATTTGCGATCAAGCCTCGAACCGAACACACTTTATTCTTTAACCATTAGCTCTGATTACCAACTTGTAACACCCTTGTTCATTTTATACAATATTTCGTATAAGAGCAGGTTTATACGATTTTATACATACGTATGAAAATACGAATAAACAAAAACATTTTAACATTTCAACATCATGTGTTTAATACGTCTTTTAAACGTGCCAACTAAAAATAATGCGGAAGCTTGATTCTTGATTGTGTTCGGTTCCTTGTTGAGCTTGATTTTCATCCGGAGTTCCAAGTTATTCCTACATTTCATAAACCATGAAATGATTAGTTATACGAGCTTAAAATGAGTTTAGAATAAGTCCGGATACGAAAACGGACAAGAAAATTAAATTTGCCAGCTTTGGGTTCTCACGCGGGCCGCGAAAGAGACACCCTAGTCTTACGCGGGCCGTCTCGTATCGTCGCGTGTCGTGACAGATTTCTGGTCAGCCGTCGCGTGGTGCGACAGACAAGGTTTTCCAGCGAGTTCAGATCTGGGTCCTGCATTTTCAGCTATGCCTGTTTTTACGGAAACGGCCATAACTTCTTCGTTAAAGGTCCGTTTTACCCGATTCTTTTTCCTACGCGACCGTAATTTAATTCTCCATCTAATGGAGTTGAAATCCAATATCCTACATAATAAAATTTCAGACTTTTAACTTTTCGGCTTATTACCCTTTTTATCAACTTTTGACCCGTTCGCGATTTCATCACCAAACGTGTTTATTTGATCCTTTTATCACATACACTTCTTCAATAAATGTTATCTACCGTGTTGGATTCTAATCACCAGTTTATTGCACAATTTAATCCCTTTTTCGCTTATATGCTTATTTTGACCCGTTAAGGGTATTTAAGCGCTTTCGAGCCTAAATTCGCTTTCGATTACTTCTAGCACTTCATCACCACATTTCTTATCCTATAATCTCCCGCCACAACCGTGTTTATGGCGGGTTTGATGTGGTGATCAATATAAACCAAATTTTACCTCTCGAATCATTATTTTACGGCAAAAACTCAAATAGTGCCATTTGGCTAATATAATACCTCTTTCAATTTCTATACTTATTCTAAGTATTTACCTGGTCATAAAACTCGTTTACAAACAACCTTTAAGGATCGTTTGTTCCATTTAGCCTACAAGGGCGTTTTGGTCGATTTTAGTTCTTTTATGACTAAGGACTCTCTCTCAAATTATTTGACCAAAATAGCACTTTTAACTACAACAAAATTATGCGTACCTGGCCCGGATCAACAAGTAGACCCGATTTATACCTTGTTTTCATTATCACACCATCAATGGTGACGCAATTATCCGATTTGCTAATCGGTCATGTTGACATAAGACTTGACAACCACATTAGTCGATATTGTCGAATGGTGTTATCATCACCATTTGACCCGTTTGGACTATATGCCCAACATTATTTATTTAATCAAAAACATCGTTTTTGATTTCCAATTCATACATCCATCCCATCCCGGATTTTATAACCATACCCTTTTTCTTTTACACTCTTTTCTTACAACTTCAACCCATTTCGGCTTACGCCATGGGTATCCTTTTATCCTTGATTTACATTAGTCGACACTTGACAAATTTCCATATTTCCAATATTATCATTATCACGTTTACAACGTATCCAATAAACGAGTATTCTACATAAGTGTATAAATTACACTTACCTCGCATCCACGCCACGCTTTTCTTTCCGTACTTGCTCCGTTTGACCCGCTCCCTCTTCCAAGCTTTCACCTAGCTTGTTACGCGTCAAACTATTGTCAAACATTTACAAGGAGGTTAAATTAGTCATTAACAATCACGACTATTCCACCTCACTTATTTTCTATGCCGAAGCTACTATTCGGCTTCATGATTAGTTAACTTAACTTATCTAAAGTTAACTACTTTCAATCACATGTTTACTACATTAAGTCTAAATCAACATAGTATTTAGAACTCTTATCACTTCATATCACGCGTAATTGCCATATCATTCAAATACGCGTTTTCACTCTAAATTCAATACTTTAGTTCTCATTTAGGCATTTTAACAAACACCTAATGTGCATAATTTCACATATTTACTAACTAGTTCATAACTAATTATTTTCACCAAGATTTACATCAAAATCAAACCTCTATGTCTAGTGTTCATGAACTACATCAAGAACTTATATCATAACAATCAATATTCATCAAATTAACACTCCAATCCGAGTGTTCATCATAACATACAAAAACCCACTTCAAGTCATGCACAAGCTTTCACTCAAACTTATAATTTGTTCAAGTATCTTGCATCAACTATCACCTATGATGATTTCTAACACAACCATATCATCATCTTCATTATTAAGTCAAAACCCACTTAGCACATAATAGGGTAATTATCAAATCCCTTGTTTTGACAACAATTCATCAAATTTTCTACTAGGGTTTGTTTCTAAACCAAGATATAATCATAATAACACTCATAGAATCAATATTCATTCCAGAATTTCGATTATGATTGTTCATTATAATCTCAAAGTATCACCAAATCATAAATTTCAACATACCTTGTAATCCCCATGACTAGGTGATCACGAATTTGTGTTCATGCATTGATTTGGCTCTTGATTTGGGCTTCAATTTGTTGAAGTTAGGGTTTGAGCTCTCCTGAGCTTTCTCCTGGCCTTACCCAAGCACGCACACACATTTTTGTGTGTGTGTTGTATTTTTTTTTATAAATGTTTTAATAAAACACTTTCCTAGTTGCCCATGTTTAGTCCCTCAAGTTTAGAGATTCATAAATGAAACTATAACTCATAGTTTATCATTTAATTACCTATTACTAACTAGGTTAATTTTACCTAGTTAACTTAGTGGGTTCCGGGAGTTAAAACCCGTTTTATTTTAAGTCCTGTTGACTCGGGCTCTTATAAACCCAATTCCTTAATTCTTTGGTTCGCTTGTATTTAATCATTAGGATTTCTTATTTAAATCCATTTATTTACCGGGTTATTTTTGCTGCTAACGGTACTTTACCCGTCTTTTAGTATTAACGGAGTTTGATTACCAAACCCGTTTTCGGGGTGTTACATTAGATAACCGAATATCCAATTTTGACCTTGTTTAACTCTTAGAGAACCTCAAGTTCTAAATGATGAGTTGAACCATTTTACATACCTGACTCGGATCAATGCATTAACCCGTTTTAATACCTTGATTTAGAAATCGCTGAATTATAGCGATGCAAATACCCATTCTATATAGACTCCTGAAATCATATAACTCAACGATAATCATTAGTCGATATTGTCAAAGGGTGATATTTTCACCTTTTGACCCGTTTAGTCTAAAAGACTATATATCTTTGCGAGATGGTATTTATTATCATCTCGTCTACATGACTCACTCCGGTTGACACCGTATAGTCATTTTACTTATAAATCATTTATTGATTCTTTTGACCCATTATAACTTACGTTATAAAGTGTCTTTCACAAGCTAACGGATATTGTCAACAAGTGACCAAAATACCGTTTTACCCTTATTATTTGCATTAGTTTACCTTATAAGTAATCATTAAAAACTCGTTATCTTTTAGTCATTTCATGACTAAATAACCGTATTAGCTCTTTTAACCATTAAACATAGTTTATGATCATTGTCTTTTGTTCCGAACCGCACATGTTGTGTCGGAACATCATATTTCAAACAAGACTTTTTTTTTATTCTTCAAGATCTATAAAACCAATAGGTATTACAAAATAAAAAGGTGTAAGCTTTACTTACCTTGCATCCATGCCACACTTTTCTTTCCATACTCGCTCCGTTTGACCCGCTTCATCCACAAGCTTCCACCTAGCTTGTTAAGCGCCAAACTATTATCCAATGTTCACAAGGTAGTTAGATTAACCATAATTTAATATGATCTTCCACCTTTGACATTTCTATGCATTCATCCGAACACTTAATATAATCACGTTTTACACACAACCAAGTACACCGCGATTTTATTTAGGCATTTCATATCACTGAAAATGGGCTGTTTTTGGTGACTTGTTTAACCTGTTTACAAGTTTTCAAAAATAATTATTTTTTTATGTTGCGTACCTCCTGGAGGGTTAGGCCTTGTGTTAAAATTTCAAGATCTAACTCTTTACCAAAAATTCGTAAAAATTCATTTACTAAGCTGCAATCAGATTCGTCACTTCTGACTGCAGCTTATGGAAAAATTCATTAAAAAATCCTCGTTTATCCGATTAACGAAATTCCAATTGGCGATTCTTTTAATCGCTTAAAACTACCTACAGTAAAAATTTGAGATCATAACTAAATTCATAAATTGAGTTATGACATTCGTAATGGGCTACAATTTCTGCCAGAAAACGCAGCTTGAACCTTCGATACGGAAAAATTCATAAAACACTCAATTTTCGTCGAAAAAATGCGATTCCAGTGGGGTTTTAAAGATATTTCCTGGACTTACATTTAGACTCAAGAAACACATGTTTTTGTCAAGTTTTGTTCAGGTTACAACCAATACAAGTCGGCTGTAAATTCTGATCAGGAGCTGTTTGAATTCAACTTTCAATTTAAGCATGTTCTTGACATCATAACACTATTTTTAGCAATCAAAACCCTAAAAACATCTCATACATGAATTTAGCATCAACAATAATCTGAATTTACTTGAGCTAAGCATGATTTCAATATATACTTGTCTAAGGTTTACTCCTAAACACTACAATGTTCCTATTTCATCTACATACCATTCATGCATTCACAGATTTTGAATTCCCTAAATTCATGAGAATTTCAAGTAGAGAGTTTTTATCAAATTTCACATACCTTATGATCTCCTTGCAATGGGGATCACTAGTCTATGCTCAGATTTCGTTTTGGACTTGATTTGGACCTTCAATTTGGAAGATTTGGCAAGAACTAGGGTTGTGGGGGAGCTTGGGTCGCCCCCTGTGTTTGAATGATTTCCAGCACACACACAAATGTGTGTTTTGTGTTTAATGAATTGTTTTTATTAAAATTAGTTTCCATTTAAACACTTTTGGTCCCTCTAATTTCTTTTAGTTCATATTTAGGTGCTTTTTACCCACTTTTGAGTTAGCACAAGACTAGTAACTAACTGGGTTATTTCGTCCTAGTTAGTTTGTTCTCGTTTATTTAATACTTTATAATTTTAGTATAAAGTTTTATATTTTCGGGGTGTTACAAGTCTACCCCCCTTAAAGAGGTTTCGTCTCCAAAACCTTTCTCACGTACTTTATTAGTTTAGATCATATGAACCTTAGTTTTCGGTGATCACTTGAGCATTACTCGCATATAATAATCTTACCAAAAAAGTATGGTAATGTGTTTTTAGTTTGAAGGCATATGTGCCTTTCACGTGTAAGGCCTCGTAGGCCATTACCTTCAGCTTGTATTTTTTATTCTCGTCACTTATTTGACCGAGTTGTCATCTGATTACTCGGTCGTATTTATTATTCAACATTTTTACTTCTAACTAATTTTATATTGACAAGCGCCCTGCGTAAGTCGTAACACTATTTTGACTTCGGATGGTTTTTACCGGCTAGACTGATTTGTCGCCGACATTTTATATTCCGTTACTCGGGTATATCATATTGCCATCCCGGCCTTTTGCGTATTTCTGATTTCATATCTTGTAACTCACGTTACAACGTGGTTAAATTCTATGTCACTTTTAGTGACCGTAATCACATCACATCTTGTTTAAGTCTATGTCGACTTTTCATTGTCGAAAATCTTTCTTTCAATGTATCGTTCCACGCCTATCGGTGTTAAAACCTATATCCTTTAATATTAACTATTTCCGAGTTCGTCTCATAGTATTCATATTTGTTAAAACGTTGTTTCTTACTAAAACTGAATTTTAGTTTAACGTTTTTCTCTTTAGCTTATGTCAATTTACTCGCATCAAGGAAATTTGGCAACCAATAATTTATTCCTTTCCGTTCTCGTTTTTACACGGGGAATCGTAACAAGTTCCCTCGCTTTACACTATTGACCCGTAGGTTCTTTCACATAGCCTCACAGGCTTTTTCCTTAGATTTCCGCCTTCTAAGGTAAAACCCCTTCAGTTCGTTTCTTTTTATTCGTGACCCGAGGGTCTTTTGGGTCCCGTAGACCTTATCACCACATTTAATCCCGTAGGTTATGATGATCCCATAAATCATCTTTTATTCATGAAGTTCTAAAAATATACTTTCGGTGTCAACGCACCCTTTTTAAGTTTAGAATTCGTTCTTTTTCATTTTTGAATTCTATGGACCTTGACCGTAGTCTACGGCTACACCCGTTACCATTTTAAACTACCCTTCCGACTCTATGACTTCTTACGTCATTTACGCGTCGATTTGTTTTCCAGTTGTTGTTATCCGGTTTATTCCTATGTTTATTTACAACCCATTACCCGGGTTCTTTTGTCTTAATATTTCGCGCTTTTATTTATTCGATTTGCGCTTACTTACTTTAGCAAGCGTCACCCATTATTAAATTTGTTTGACTTGTTTGTGTGAGAATTCATCACTTATAAACGATCAACTTTATTCTTTATTCAACCCGTTCAACCTCAAATGGTTGAACATGTTTATTCAAAATTTCTATTTACGAAATTTTATAGTCATAACTCATAATCCAAATCTTTTGATTTTCAACCCGCGTTCACGTCTCTTGGTTTACACATGTGCTTAAATTCCTACCCATCAACCGGGTGTTTTACCGAAGTCGTTATTATTGCAACCCTCCCGGTATGCATTAAGACCTCGCTTCACTTTTATATTCCGACCTTGTACTCAAATTTGACTTTTTGCAACAACGGTCCGTTTAGAGACATATTTGCATTTTCCGGGTTCGAGTGTAAGTACACCCCCTTCCAATGCGTATCTTAATCATTTTACATGTTTGCATTCTCTGGGTTCGAGTGTAAGTACACCCCTTCCCAATACTTATCTAAATCATTTTACATCAATCTTTGTCCCTTCACTCGGGCTCATTATCCTAATGTAATACGCTTCCGTCACCCGGCTGTGCGTTTACATTATTATCAAATATTTTGCTCATTTGATTCGTTTGGGTACTTTTTAATTTGTCCCACTCACCCCCGTCCTTACTACATCGGATGTAAGCATGTCCATCATAAAAAGTTCATGGTACCACGTGTTCACTACTTATTTGGCCAAAGTAAACGATCAACACCTGGTATACATGACCTTTTTATAATTTTCACATTACACCCCATGTAAGTAATGCCTCTATTTGTTTCTCTTGGAAACAATACCCCGGATAGGTTTTCTATTCGGGTTTTTTTTTCTCTTTGTCGTAAAAGAATGACTAAAATTGACCAAAACGCCCTTGTAGGCTAAATTGAACAAACAACCCTTAAAGGTTGTTTGAAAACAAGTTTTATGGTTGGATAAATATTTAGAATAAGTATAGAAATCGAAAGATATAAATCTTTAGTCAAATGACTTCATTTGAGTCTTTGCCGTAAACTAATGATTCGAGGGGTTAAACTCGGGTTATATAGATCACCACATTAATCGCACCATAAATACAGTCGTGGTGAAAATTTCTATGATAAGAAATATGGTACTGCAATGCTAGAAGTAACGGAAAGCGATTTAAGCTTGAAAGCGCTTAAATGCCCTTAACGGGTCAAAACAGCAAGATAGCAGGATAATGCAGCAGCTACCGTAAGTTACGGTAGTTACCGTAACTTATGGTAGTGACTGAAGTGGTTACGCTGGTCCTCTACTGCCTTACGGCAGCCCCATTTTTGCCCAGAGGCTACCGCCCAATCAATTTTGTTGAGTTTTGTTTCGCGAACCCGTTGAACACGTTTTAAACCGCGTATGACTAAAATCATTTCATGTTTATGAAATGTAGGTTGCCTAGTAGTACCGGATGATGATCGAGCCCGATGAAGAACCGAACACGATCAAGAAACAAGCTTCCGCAAGTTGTCGCCGTTTTTCATTTCAAACGACGAATTTAATTACACTATGTTGTTTTGCTTTCAAGTTTAGAATAGTTTTAATAAACCCGTACTTGAGCATGAATGTTTAAATATAAATACTCATTTAGTTTCTGATTATTTACGGAAATCGCTAAATAATAACATGGTTGTTACATTTGCCAAGGGATGGTTTGCAAGTGAGCCAAGCACCCCTATTTATAGCCTGCACAGAGGCCCGGACACGGCCCCGTGTCCATTGGGCACGGCCCCGTGTCCACCCGTCTTCTCTTTCTTCATTAAATGCAGTTTATCTGCATTAGTTTACCACGCCCCCGTGTCCGCTGGGCACGACCCCGTGTGCAGAAGCGTATCTGTACTATCAAGATTTGCTTAGATTCAGCGAATCTTTGCGTTGACCACGCTCCCGTGTCCGTTGGGCACGCCCCCGTGGTGGGTGATAGAAGCTTCTACAACTTTGTCTTTTCTGCAGACACTTCGGCACGCCCCCGTGCTCACTGAGCACGGGGCGTGTTCAGCCTTCTGTTCTCTTGTTTTTGCTTGGGGAGATGCTGTCGAGGGGAGATGCTGTCGAGGGGTCGGGCATGCCACGTTTATTCCTTTTCTTGTATTATTGTTAGATTTTGCTGCATTTTTGCTTCTTTTGTTCATTTGAGCTCATTTAATCCTGAAAATTCAAAAGGAAGACAAAAACACACTTTTTCCAACATTAGTACTAAAAAAGGTTAGTTTTATGCCACATTTGATGTAATTTATATGTTGCATTTTGCACACATCAGCATAGTTGAACCTTAATGTATGTTAAAGGTTGTTAAGTCATTTGTTATAAGAAATGCCTATTATCATCTCCTATCAAAGTAGAGATTTTCATTCTAGAAGTACCATCGTTAAATGCATAAGTGTATTAATATGTTTTGCTAGCTATGTATGGTTATAATATCTTTCACTTGATCTTATTGTCATGATATAACCTTTGTCAAGCGAAGATAGACTGGAATGAGTTCAAATAAATATTTAAGGTATAAACGATATTTGATTATATATTACTAACCCATCAAAACAAGTTTGGTTAGTCTTGTAGATGCAGGAATGTAACAAAACACAATCGTGAACATATGATTTTTTTTGGAAGGAGACACCTAAAGTATCGCTAGAAGATTATACAACATTACTCAACATAAAGGATTGCACATTAAGGGATCAAGCGACAAAATCATTCGCTACAAAATCTTTAGTCGACTTTCAAGGAACATGGACACACGTCACTTAAAGGATACATGTTAAAATGAGGGGGAGACTTATTCAAGTTGCACTCTTTTTCCCTTGACTAAGTTTTGTCCCACTGGGTTTTCTTAGTAAGGTTTTTAATGAGGTAACATACCTGATCCAAAAGTATCAGGGGGAGAAAATGCGCGCTGCACTCTTTCTCCCTTGGTTGAGGTTTTGTCCCACTGGGTTTTCTTAGTAAGATTTTTAACGAGGCAGCACCACCAAGCGTATAATACATTGTTTTCTTTTATCACGTGGATAGTCAAGGAGGAGTGTTATAAATAAACTATATTATGGTGACTATCCACAATCTAACTCCCATCTCTTCATATCCTTTTTATTAATGTAAGAACACTATATATAGAGGTTCTTTGTATTGCATGTTTACATCTCAATTAATAAGAATTTCTATTCACTTATTCTCTATAGTCTTGTTCTCTCATGTTTAGTATAGTTGTATATTGGTTACTAATAGAACATTGTTTCACAACAAATTGTAAATTAAGTCCAAATCACCCCTAATTATATATTAATTTGTATCCCGGTTTGGTACATAACATCTTTATTCACATTATACATCTACATTGATGTTGATATACATTTTATTCTTGTAGTTATGATATTTATGACACCAAATTGTGTATTCCTTTTATTATTGTGTATCGTATTAACTTCCATTAATACTAACTTAAATTCATGTGATATGAAACTTTACATTCATGTAACATCTTGAAACATACATCATTGGTGGTACATGAGTTAAATACATTCTTATTTTTGAAGTTAAAGACTAAAAGAACATATAACTATGAAGGCCAAAGAGTAAATTAAGACGTATTACTATATTACTATGAAGGCCAAAAGTATAAATCAGGAGATGCTAGTCTTGATGGTGTGAAGTTACCCGAAACTAATTTCAGTGCGCGTGAATCAGTTGTTCATCCGAAGCACAAAAAACAAATGAAACCGCATCAAATTGAAGGCTTCAACTTTCTTCTTAACAATTTGGCTACACAATACACATAACCCAGGTGGTTGCATTAAAGATACAACTATTATGCCTTTCATTGGTCTATATGTTGGTTTATTAAAGATACAAATATTATGTCTTTCACGGGTAAGTATGTCGGGTTATTATATATATTAGCATTATATCTTTGATGAGTAATTATGTCGGGTGATTAAACGACACACGTATACATCTTTTATGGGTAAATTTATCGGGTTTTCAAAGATATATGTATTATGTCTTTCGTGGTAAGTATGTCGAGTTTTCAAGGATATCTTTATTGACAAGTATGACTGGTTTTCAAGGATACGCCAATCTTATCTTTTCAAAAGACGAGTAAGTTGGATTATTATTGTTTGAGATTGCGATTAAAAAGTGCGATAAAACAATATCACATAACACGATCGATGAAAAGAAGGAATGAGACTTGATCATAATCTGCTTTTAAAAAATAATTTCGATAATTTAGCATGTAATATGTCACATAACACGTAAGTTTCAAGTAGTTCACATAAGCGTAACAAGGATTCACATTGTATAATCACAAATAATGACAAAAGATTGTAAATTTAGTGTGTTTACAACGGATTATTATTGTTTGAGATTGCGAGTAAAGTTCGATTTGTGCCTTCAACGTTGAAATGAGAAACGTACCAAATGTAAAACACATTAAAATTGATATAATATAAAAAAAATTCAATGTAAAAATGTGGAATGTCTCGGAACGAAACTAAGACTTTCCAAAGTGGTCAGAAGTCCTTTTGAGTTAGGGAAACATGGCTTGGCCTGATAGGTAGATTACTCTCACCGAGGAGCGACTAACGGTATTCACCATTCCGGTTACTACATATCCCTAGTCAATCGAAAATTCGAGACTTTGGTAAGATTGAAAATCGAGGAATGGGACTAGTTATCAAGATGCGGTTTTCACCCCTAACTTGATAGCATTGTACCCTAAGTGTGGTTAGTAATTACCGACGAGATAAGGAAATAAATCTGATTCTTCGGTAGGAGTCCACTAGAATGGGAAACGGAAATTATCCATCAATGTATGGATATCACTCCTAACTTGATGGGGTGCTCTAGCTGAGTTGAACCAGCTTTAGATTGGGCTCAAACTTGAAATTAAACAAGTCAGTTCGGCTTGACTAATTTACTCTTAACGATATATATTTGAGCTCAAACTCAATTCATTAAAACCTTAACCAAATTGCTTATTGTTATTTTTTTGAAACTTTAATAACTGATAATATTTTTACATGCATGTAGAATTTATAAATAGGTTTCCTACAAGCCAAACGAGCTAGGCAACATACTTAAATTGATGTAAAACTTGGATTAAAAAATATAAGACCAGATTGCCATGTGGGTTATAACTTATAAAAATTAAATTATTTAGGGCATGTTTGGCTAAGCTTTTTGAATCAACTTATTCATTTATTGGCTTTTTGAAAAGTCATAAGCTCCAAAATGATGTTTGGCAATAAGGCCGTATGTGAGGGGAAAAATGACTTTTCCATAAAGTCACTTCATACTGACTTTTCCAAAAAGTCAATAAGTTGTTTTCAAAAAGCTTAGCCAAAAATGCCCTTAAACGAATCAAAGAAGCTTGCTTACCTTGTTTGAGCTTGACTCATTTACAAACCAACCCAACTCACCTCGGCTCGTTTATGAGCGAGCTTTTTAATAGTCATACCCGTTACTCTTCACCCAAAGTAAGAAGGTAGAAATCTACTGTGAACGTCAAACCCCAATATTACCTTATTTATTATAGAACACGTTTTTTTTTTCGAACGACGACTTTTTCATATATTAAAAATAGAACAAGGGCCAACGGAATACTGGGAGTCCCAAAGAAACAAAACATTAAACAATAAAATCACGAACATTAAAGTCCCTCCATCTCTCCCAAACTACATCTTTGAACGACGCTCTATGTTTAAGCCATAAAAATGATTCCTCCTTTATCCCGTCTACCACTTTTAAAACCGAAAACGGAGTCCCGTTAAAAATACAATCGTTTTGGGTCTTCCATATCTTCCAAATAGCCGCGTAAAGGATAGTTTCAACCACTTTTTTCTACATTGTAGAACCTTTAGCCTCATCCACCTTTCTAACTACATCCCAGAACGACCTCACTTCGAGTACAACCGAGAGTGTTATCCAGACGAACACATGCCACCAAACCGCTTTAACCATAACACGTTATGATTTACCTCCCTTATGTTAGCTGCAAACCGGTAGGTTTAGGAACCAACCCCCCCACCCCACCCCACACACACACACACAACCAAAGCAACCATATAATCAAACACTTAACCCCTCCTTATCCCCTCCATTTCTTCCCAATCCCAACCATGTTCTCTGCTTCCACTAAGCTACTCAATCTCTCTTTCACTAAAAACCCTAATCCCCAATTCCCATTTTCACCCAAAATTCAACATAATAATAAACCTTTAATTCGATGCGCTAGAACAAGGTCTAAAAGAACAGGAAAGTCCAGATACCCATCTGAGAAAAGGAAGCTCAAATCAATCCAACAAACACAAACCCAATTCGACAAATTTAAAGGGTTTTGGAGGCTTTTTAAACTTGGTGTTTCTGTTGATAGAGACCCTGGTAAAGATTTTCTTGATGTTTCTGATGATTTGCTTGAAGAAGTTGCTAAAGTTCTTGAATTTCCGGTAATTGTTCAGTTATTATACTTAATTTGAACAGTTTTTTTTTTCTTTAAATAAAAAAAATTGTCCAAAAGATTAACACTTTATGTATTACCAGCTTTACTCCATAAGTTTGCTCATTTTTTTTGCAAGAAAGTGTATGTGTGTGTGTGTTTTCATTTTTTTTTTTTTTTTTTTCAAATAATAATAAAAAATTTGAATTTTTTTTTTCTATATTTTCAGTTTTAGTTTATTAACTCTGATTTATCTATAATTTTGCAAGAATAGTGTGTATGTATTGTTGTTTTTATTATTATTATTATTATTATTTTTAATTTTCAGTTAATCTATTTTGATTTGATGGTAATAATCTGTTATATGTTTTTGTGCAGGTTGCTTCAATGTTACCTGCAGAAGCTTTTACAGTTCTAAGGAAATCATTTGATGCTAGAAAGGTTGGTCATTTCTTAAATTCAAAACAGAATCTTGAAATGTGATAAAATGGTCAAAACCTAGTTAAGTGACTCATGTAAAAAGTTATCAAATTTTCAGAGTCAAAAGGAACCAAAATTTGTGTACACAGTGGAGATGGATGTCGATAAGCTCCTGAATATGGAACCGCTTGGGACTTCATATCACGTTTGGAACCGAAAATCGGGTTCATAGAGCATACTCCTCATGAAAGAGTTGTTGGTGATTTGGTCAACATAATACACGATAACAAGAAAATTAACCACGATGAATTACCGGGAGAAAACGGTCATTGTAGTTCATTAAGTTCTTATAAACTTCCCCTTACTAAAAAGCCGAAAGTTGCAGTTGTGGGCAGCGGTCCAGCAGGTTTGTTTGCGTCTCTTGTACTTGCAGAATTTGGCGTTGATGTTACGTTGATAGAAAGAGGGCAACCCGTAGAGAAACGTGGACGTGATATTGGTGCTTTGGTGGTCAGAAAGATGCTGCAAGCGGAAAGCAACTTTTGTTTTGGCGAGGTTACAATTCTTTAATCGTTATCGTTACTGCATCATTCTTGTTGCGTAGCGTATTATTGTAAAAATGAGAAAACTATTACTGGACTCTTTATCTTTCTTATTTATCGAAGACTTATGGTTAACAGGGTGGTGCAGGTACTTGGAGTGATGGAAAGTTGGTAACTAGAATCGGGAGGAACAGCGGAAGCGTTTTGTCGGTTAGTGTACTTTCTCCATTTTAGCAACAAATGTATTTTTAGTAAGTGATAGTTTTTTCTTATGCGGGCGGGTTGTGTAACTGGTCAAAAAAGGTCATTTTTATCACATGTCGGAACGTGCCAGGTAGGGTTGGGTTGTGTACCTGTATGAAATAAAAATAAGGGTAAATTGCATTTTATGTCCTTAAAGTTTCAGCAAAATTTCAGGCGTTGTCCTTTAACTAACGAAATTACAACGGATGTCGTTTATGTTTTAATTTCTTTATAGCAGATGTCCTTTATGTTTTAATTTCTTTACAGCGGATGTCCTTTATTTTTGTAATCTTTTTTAGGGAGAAAGGGCACCGCCTCTAAAGAAATTAGAACATAAAGGACATACATTGTAATTTCGTTAGTTAAAGGACAGTGCAGTGCCTGAAATTTTGCTGAACCTTCAAGTACGGAAAATGAAATTTACCCTAAAAATAATTAGTGATTTGCGTATGCTTATAGGCGACTTTCATCCCATTTAACCCAATTCGACGCGTGCGTAAGTCAAGGAATCGAGATTGCCACCATTAGTTTTGCTCAACAACAATTCTTGAAGATTCAACTTTATTTTCAAATGATTATCACCATTTTATCGTTTCTTTATTCTTACAACTATTATCCTTACTAAGATTATCGAAAACTCAGGTTATGAAAACCTTAGTTCGGTTCGGAGCTCCAGAAAGCATCTTAATTGACGGAAAACCCCATTTAGGAACAGATAGACTAGTACCACTTCTTCGCAATTTTCGACAACATCTACAAGATTTGGGGGTGAGTTACGACGTTACATACTTACATATCCAAATTTTGATCCAAAGTGAAGGAACCGTACATATTCGTGTGTTTTAATTAACGAGATTATCATTTTTCTGTTTATTGAAGGTTAACATTAGGTTTGGAACAAGGGTCGATGATCTGATTGTAGAAAACGGTCATGTTGTTGGTGTTAATGTATCTGATTCAAGTGGAAGCTCACAGTTTAGTAGCGAGAAACTGGGATTTGATGCAGTTGTTCTTGCAGTTGGGCATTCTGCACGCGATGTATATCAAATGCTTCTTTCTCATAATATGGAGTTAGTTCCGAAAGATTTTGCTGTAAGTTCTGGTTAATTTCCATCACACTTTTTTCCATGTATTATCTGCCTTTTTTTTCTAATTTTCTAAACGCGGGTGATGAACAGGTTGGCTTACGCGTCGAGCATCCACAAGAATTGATAAACATTATTCAGGTTTTAAAAGATTTTTGTGTTGACAATGTTTTTTTCACTATTCTGCAAGTATCTAAACATCCGTTCAGTAAATAAAGAGAGTAATATGTCATTTTTCGTCCCTGAGGTTTGGCCAGTTTTGCGACTATCGTCCAAATGTTTCTTTTTCCGCATCTGGATCCAAAAGGTTTGAATCTTGCCATTTTCATCCGACTTGTTAATTCCATCCATTTTTCTCTGTTAAGTCAGGGGTATTTCCATCTTTTTTGTTAACTTAAAGGGCAATTCGGTTTTTTTTTCCTAGGGGGATTCGGTCTTTTTACATAAAGTGAAAAGGACCGAATTGCCCTTTAAGTTAACAAAAAAAATGGAAATACCCTTGACTTAACGAAGAAAAATGGATGGAGTTAACGAGCCGGATGAAAATGGCAAGATTTCAAACCTTTTGGATCCAGATGCAGAAAAACAAACCTTTGGACGAAAGTCGCAAAACTGACCAACCAGGGGCGAAAATGGCATTTTACTCAAATAAACAATAAAAAGGTTTTGTTCACTTAAATCAATAGCATCAACTTATTAATAAGAAATAACAATGATAATGGACGTACTGGTACTTGCATAGTTGCAATATATATGAGACAAGTGGAGGGAAATTGGTGTTTGAAGCAGAAATGTTGACAATTATTGTTAATTAATTTTATTGTTCAAACATGTAGTATTCTAAATTGGCCAATGAGGTTCGAAATGGGCGAGGGAAAGTACCGGTTGCAGATTACAAGGTTGTTGAATATGTTAAAGGGGACGACAATAATGTACCATTTACGTCACAGAGGAGTTGTTATTCTTTCTGCATGTGTCCCGGTGGGCAGGTAATCTAATACATTTTATCGTTGTTTCGACCCGTATAATGATTCGGGCTATGTTTCATCTTAACAAGTCACAAGATTAAAATAAGAATAATAAATTCAAAGGAAACGGGTCAAATGTCGGTTCCTGTGTATATCTAATGCATAAAACCTCCTATCTTATTCAAAACGATTAGCTTATTATTGATATAACATAATTTTTGGTGTTGGGCATGCTGGAAATGTCACAATGAACATAACTAGACGCGCTAGAAATATAAATTTTTTTTTTTGGCAGGTTGTTGTGACGAGCATAAACCCATCAGAACTTTGTATAAACGGCATGTCATTTTCTCGAAGATCATCCAAATGGGCTAACGCTGCACTTGCGGTCACTGTTTCACCAAAGGATTTCAATGCGCTTAATTTTCATGGACCTCTTGCAGGTGTTGAGTTTCAGGTAGCTCTTTTAAAAGATCAGTTATAAGTTATAACACATCCATTACTTGTTATCTTGTATTCCGTTCTCAAAAAACCTTAGGTTTTTTATGTGGTTTAAAAATTTTGGACTTTTTCAAGAGGGAATTCGAACAACGAGCAGCTACCATGGGAGGTGGAAATTTCGTTGTGCCTGTGCAAACCGTCAAAGACTTCATGCATAATAAACTGTCTGGTAAAATCTTGATTCGTTTCACATTCCTAACTACTAGATGTTGCAATTTCGACCCGTTTACTTATTAATGGGCCACCTCATCAAGACGTTAACCACCAATCAATGATTGTACTCACGACTCATTTTTGTGTTAGCAACTACTATACCATCATCAAGCTATCGATTAGGAGTGAAGGCGGCAAATCTCCATGAGTTATTTCCCATTCATATAACAGAGGCGTTGCAGCATTCAATCTCAACGTTTGAACAAGAGGTTTTTCTTTGACCTCGCGTATATTGTCATTAACAACTTAATTGTCGACAGCGTTTTTATTCACAAGTTTGCATTTCATGTATTCAGTTACCAGGATTTATCTCCGATAACGCCCTTCTGCATGGAGTCGAGGTAAAACTGAACGTCTTTTAGCTTTGGGTACCATTATATAAGCACATTGCAAGTGCAAAGCAGGCTCTAGACGCTTGCAGTTTAAACTAACTGTATACTTTATACCGTTGTGATCTTTTCTCCAGACAAGAACTAGTTCTCCGGTCCAGATTCCTAGAAATCCCGACACTTATGAGAGCACGTCATTAGGGGGTTTGTATCCAGTGGGTGAAGGCGCAGGGTATGCGGGTGGGATCGTAAGTGCGGCTGTTGATGGCATGTATGCTGGTTTTGCTTTGGCAAAAAGACTTGATCTTTACGAAGATGACGTCGAATCCATTTTTGGAAGGACTCAAATTTCTGGAGTTGTAAAATACTAAATATTAGATTAGCATTTTTTTGATACAGCCCGCAAATCTTTGATCTTTAAAACATATTTTTATGTATTATGAGGTAGTTGTAGCCATTGTCTTCAAAGGAACTACGAGATGCATAGTTAATAGTACAATCCTTGAAAACTAAGAATCAGTATATGATATAGCTACTATGAAAAATTAGTTACATCCTTTGATTGAAAAGATGACATTTTTCTAAAACTTTTGGTGGGAAAAGTAGTTATAACCATCATAATTATAATTATAATTATAATTTTGATGCTTGTATGTGTATTGGGTTTCCTGTAACTGTTTTATACAACTACAAGTTTCACTAATATTGATCTTCAATGACAAGTATGAGAGGTCATTGTCTAGATTACCAACATAGATGGTCAATGTTGAAAGCATTTATGGAGTAGTGTTGAAACTGCCTTAAGACCGTGTGTAGTGCAATCATGCCTCAGTCCACATGGCGTGTTTGCATTGGCGAAAATCATGGGGATCTCACACATATCCACCCTTCCAGACTCACGCCCGATACCACACTCACACCTTTCCCTTTAACGCCCCTACCCCTCCCTCCAGGGCGGTGTTTAGCACCCCTATGTACGGATGACAATGGGTCTGGTTCGGGACAGGTATTGGTAATCCCATACCCGATTATAAAATCATGTCCGATACCCGACCCAATACCCGTCGGGTATTTGTCGGGTAATTACCCGCCGGGTATCGGGTATACCCATTAGTTTATTATAAGAATACGTTGGTATTTCCAAATCCATTTTTTACTATTATAATTAATATATAATTTTATTTATACAACTATTATAAATTAAAAATGTACATTACATACATATAGTTTTTATCATGAATTAATAATAACTTTACAATACTTTTAACTTGTATTTATATACTTTACAACATACAAATATTATTATTAAATATATATATATATATTAAAAGAAAATTTATGTTTTCACATTATGAACATACTAAAATAAATCACTAATAGACAAGGGTTAATGAAATATAAAAATATAAATTAAAAAATTCGGGTATAAGATCCGGTGCAACACCTGGCCTTATAAGGTTAGTGGTGAAGTGCATCAAATATCTATGAGTTTACGCTCCTCATGTTCTAGCAAATCCCACGCTACAAATTTCAGTTCTTAGGGCATGTTTGGCTAAGCTTATTAGAGTTAAAAATGACTTTTGTGAAAATGACTTTTGGGAAAAGGACTTTTTGAAAAGAAGTTTTTAAAAAAAGTGTTTGGATTAGCTTATGGGGTGGGAAAAGCCAATAAGTTGTTTTTTAAAAAGTGTTTGGCTTAGCTTATTAATGTAAAATGACTAAAATGGACATTCTTTCATAAGGGGTGTTAAAAAATAAAGGGTATATTGGTAATTTGTTGGTTGAAAAGCTATAAGCTAAACAAGAAGTCACAATCTCCTGACTTTTCAAAAACTCCTTTTCATTCATATCAAAAAGTCATTTTTAAAAGCACTTTTCCATTTGCCAAACACTATAATGAGCTTATTGGCTTTTTGATAAGTCAATAAGCCAATAAGTTAGTTTGAAAAGCTTAGCCAAACATGCCCTTACAACACTTGGCTATTTTCAAGAATGTAAAGTTAATTAGGCGCATCCAAACTTCATTTATAAGTCCGTAAAGGGATAGTGTCACAACCCCCGACCTCATCCTGGGAGCGGGAGCCGTGAAACAGTCAGATGGTATTGGTGTTTATTAAATACGCAGCGGAAAATTTTCATTAGGATCGTAGTTAGGAAATGATTTCAGAGTTTCAAAACACCAAACTTTTATAATAAATAGATGGGATAAAACCCATGTTTCATTCACAATACATTTATAGGGATAAACCCTAATTATTGAAAACGTAATCTCCTTTTTATTTAGGTAACTTTTATAGCCACTTCTTTAAGCCTCCAGTGCTCCATAGCTGACTTCTAATAGCTTTCACATTAAGTTCCTGAAACGCGTTTTAAAAAGATTTTATCAGCAAGAAATACTGGCGAGTACATTTCAGTTTATAAAATTTAGCTTTTATAACTTTACAGTATTAAAAGTGATTACAATGTTTATATCTACCCAATTACTCATTCAGTACTTGTCACTCGGCCGGATTTGTGACTATGTTCATATCACACATTGGCTAACCCATTGTCCAATGGTAACGCTTATCAATTAGTGTATACAAAACCCCATAATATCGGCAGCAATGATATAATACAAAGACTTAATCACTGTAATTATAACTGATAAATATTTAGGGTTTTGGAAAACATTTGAAATAATGGCTCACAAACAGTGAGAAAAAGAGAATGAACTCATTTTATAGACTTAAGTATTTTTATAGCTTCCTGTTGCTTTTCCTGATTATTTTCTATTAAAAACATACAATGCACACATGTTAGTAAGATAACCCAAATCACATTAGCCATACAACACGAGACAGAACCCCAACGAACTTAGTCAGGCAAAGCCTTGACATGCGTTATGGGGCCCTAGATCAATCGAGCAGGGTAACGAATTAATGATCGGGGTTAAAATACTTATAACGAGGCAGAGCTTCGTGTTTTAGGGGTATAATACCGAGCTACTTTTTGCTATAATAGAGGCTGAGAGAGAAACAAAAATGAACGAATTGAGATTGAAGCTGAAAGGCTCCTTTTATAGGCTGAGATCGACACTCGCTCACGCCCCGCGAGCCCCTTTCCTCTCTCTTTCTCGCCCCGCGAAGGAAACCCTAGCTATGGCTAGGGTGGCAGATCACCACCGTAGGTTTGCCACACCCAGGGACACGTGGCGCAAGGAGGTTTCGACACATATTGGGTTGTCGCGCCCCGCGAACCACCCTCAGGACCTAGTCGCGGCCCGCGAGCGACACCTATTTTATATTTTATTTTATTTTTATAAAAATTAAGGTTAAACAGGTCTAGTTATGTATATACTGTAAGTGCAATTCCTGCAGGGTAACTGTCGCTTATCAGTTCTGGTCAACCAAAGCAGAAGTCCAAGTTAAAGTCAACGATAATGAAAAATTCTAGACTACATGAAGACCATGCACTGATCAAGGGGGAGTTTGTTAATGCACTTTGGGTGAAAAGTGCATGCCTTCCAATTGTTAGGGTCTGTATTGTACATATCTTGGAACTTAGTCCAAGGTTTATCCTTGGACAATTTGTCCAAGTTTTGGTCTAGAACGTTGGTCAGGGGTTTGGTTTTTGTCTGAGTTTTGTCCATAGTCTATATATATATGTTGTATAGGATTAGGGCAAGACAGAACGAAGGTGAGAAACCCTTGAGTGCTTGGTGCACCTCTCACAAGATCCCATCCATTCTCCATCACTGTGTGCATTCTAGAGAGAAAGGGAGACTATGTGTTAGTGAGAGAAAGCTAGGTTTAGATCTTTGTGATCTAAACCAGCTTGTAGATGATGTATACTCCTTTGGTTTGTGTAATCTGTGATGACTGATTCATCAATAAAGAGATTCATCTTCTACATATTTCTATCTTGTTCATATTTTGTTCTTCATGTCTTGAAATCAAGTGCAATGTTTGATGTTCGTCATCGATCCGGTGCCTTAACAGTGGTATCAGAGCATGGTTACCGATTCGGAATGGTCTAACCGCCTTCCGAATCACCATTGCTCTTGATTTGATGTTTGTTTCCGCCAAACATCTTGAAGACGTGAAGATTTTGGTCCAGATATGAAGAATTTCGAGCTGTGTTGGAAAGAACTGCTGGGTTTTTGGAGATCTAGGGTTTTGATCTGAAAAAGGCTCTGTCCGAATTTTTGTAAGTGTTTTACCAAGTCCGAGTTTCCATTCTGTGTCTGTGTTTCCGGGGTTTTTGGTGAACCAGTGTGAAGTCACACTGGGGAGATAGTCCGGAGACTAGTTATTGAAGCTTGTCCGAGTTTTACACTTCATTACTTCATTACTGGATCCGAGTTTGAGAAACCTTACTTGTTCCTAGTCTAAGGTTGAGTATTAAGTCCGAGTTTCACCTTAGTTATTTGAAGTTCCAAGTTTTTGTCTTGTTATTACTGGATCCGATTTTTGTTTTCCAAGTTGGTTCAGTTCCGAGTTTGACTTGTTTTCTTAAAATTCCGAGTTTTAGCTCTGAGTTTTATCGATATGTTTTTCTTTGTTCCGAGGTTTAACCTTCTCAAGGTCCGAGGTGTTACTTTTAAACTGTTCGGATTCTCAAAATCTTCCGAGCATGTCAAACAATTTAGCTTTTCGAGTTTTTGTTAAAATTTAGGTCCGAGTTTTTATGGTTCAACAGTAACAGTCAAAGACAGTCTGTCTTTCTTTTCCGAGTTTTGTCTTTCTTTTCGAGTTTTTATGTGGGTCCGAGCTGTTAAGATTTCTTTTCCGAGTATGTCTGTTCCGAGTTTTGAACTGTAAATGTGTCTCCGAGTTTTGTATGTGGGTCCGAGTATTGAAACATAAATGTGTTTCTGAGCTTTACCGTTCCATTTTACCGAGTTATGAACAGTTTGTTTCCGAGTTTTTCTGTTCCGATGTTCAACGTGGGTCCGAGAATTAAAGTCCGAGATTTTTCATAAGTCTGAGTTTTGAAACAGATTCAAACAACTCCGAGTTTTGGCCAAACAACATTGGTGAGTTTTTGGCTTGTGTCTACTCCGTGTCTCCGAGGTTTACAGTTTCATAGTGGTCTCCGAGTTTTGCAATTCAAGTTTTAACCAGTTCTGTCTCACTTGGGGGTTTCTTTTTCAACAGTCCAGGACTGACTGAGTTTTTCAATGGAATTTTATCATAGTCTAAGGTTTATTGTTATATATGTTTAACTGTGTGTTTAACTATGTGACAGTAATCTTGCCAAACATTGAACATTGATGTTTACTATGTGTAAACTGCATGCTTTATTTTCTAACTGTTCTGCAATTATGACTGATGCATGCTTTATTTTCAATTACTCCGAGTTTATCACTTCATTTGGTCTGAGTTTCCGTTTCAAGCTCCGGGTTTCAATGTGTCTCCGGAGGTTTGAAACAAGTAGTTCAATTGTTCCGAGATTAGTCTTTCGGATAGCAGCTCCCGGGTTTCTTCAGAGCTTCCTTTATTTCTTTGCTTGTTTCGAATTCCTTTGTATTTTACATTCTATTCTGATGATCTGATCCAAGGTTTCAAGAGCTTTCGGGTTTTACGGGTTCTGAATTTGCTAAGAATTCCGGGTTACCTGGGGTACCGGATTTTTAGTTAAATTTAGAAGTTTGTGTTGTTCGGAAGTTTCGATTTGTGCATGTTTCGAGTTTTTCTAGTTATTCCGGGTTACCTGGGGTACCGGATAACTAACTAAGAGTCAGAATTATGTGTAGTTTGGAAACTTGAAGTCGGTTTCGGATTATCGAAAAGTTTTATGGAACTTATGTTGTCCGGATCAAGTGAGGAGGTGAAGTGAATAAGACTTGCTTGGATTTTTGTATTGTTTACAAAGAAATAGGGGGAGTAAAAATTTTGAAATTCCTGTTTTCTTTGTAAACCAAAAGCTCGTGGTGCTACATCGAAACAAGTTCATGTTTACTATCTTTGAGATTAACTTAGTGTTAATCTTACCGGTGGCGAAGTGTTTATAACATGAAGCAAGTTAGAGCTAGTGTATGATTGAGTTTTGTCAAGTTTGTTCGAGGTTTAATCAAGTGTTGACGTGATGAAGCAAATTGTTCTTTTGGCAACTAGTTGAAGGTCAAGCCTTTATCGTATGCCGGTTAGAGTAGAGATGATTAGTCTTCTTGATCTCTCTTCCAAGTTGGTGACTGATCGGATTCTCGAAATAGGGGTTCTTACATTGAGGGGGAGATTGGAGACGAAAGTCATAGGGTAATTGGTGGATTCGTTAAGATACGAGATTAGATCTTGAAGATTCGAGATGAAATTATTTCAGACACTCGGTTGAAGACTCTGATCAAGATGGTGGATGTACTTTTACAAAGTTCAGTTTGTTATTAACTTATCGAACTGAGCTTCATGTCTTTGCGAAATTTGAAGTGTTCAAGGCTGGGCATTGGAAATCCAATGTTTCTTTCTGCTGTTGGTTAGGTTTGAAGATTAATGTATCGAGCGATATTCTTACATGTGGTTGTAGGTCGGTTCGCGTTAACTTGATTCAGGAGTAGATTGAGGGGGAGGATCAACAGTGTTTGATGTTGGATTCTTCATGTTTCTCAAAGCGGCATTAAGTGATCGTCAGCAAGTCTTTAATTAGAAGGGTTGAAGATCGCTGTGCTATACCTAAAAGATCAAGTCTCAGCTAAAGTTGAAAGCATGCATGATATCATCAGTCAAGGGGAGTCTGTAAGTGCAGTATCCGGTGATTGAAGATTATCGATGCCACACAGAACTGAAGCAACAGTTAAGGGGGAGACTGTAAGTGCAGTTCCTGCAGGGTAACTGTCGCTTATCAGTTCTGGTCAACCAAAGCAGAAGTCCAAGTTAAAGTCAACGATAATGAAAAATTCTAGACTACATGAAGACCATGCACTGATCAAGGGGGAGTTTGTTAATGCACTTTGGGTGAAAAGTGCATGCCTTCCAATTGTTAGGGTCTGTATTGTACATATCTTGGAACTTAGTCCAAGGTTTATCCTTGGACAATTTGTCCAAGTTTTGGTCTAGAACGTTGGTCAGGGGTTTGGTTTTTGTCTGAGTTTTGTCCCTAGTCTATATATATATGTTGTATAGGATTAGGGCAAGACAGAACGAAGGTGAGAAACCCTTGAGTGCTTGGTGCACCTCTCACAAGATCCCATCCATTCTCCATCACTGTGTGCATTCTAGAGAGAAAGGGAGACTATGTGTTAGTGAGAGAAAGCTAGGTTTAGATCTTTGTGATCTAAACCAGCTTGTAGATGATGTATACTCCTTTGGTTTGTGTAATCTGTGATGACTGATTCATCAATAAAGAGATTCATCTTCTATATATTTCTATCTTGTTCATATTTTGTTCTTCATGTCTTGAAATCAAGTGCAATGTTTGATGTTCGTCATCGATCCGGTGCCTTAACATATACGGGGTATAATTAGGGCGTTTTATGAGGGTTATAGATTTTTTTTGAATGGCTCAGCGGTACACACCCCTCAAGAATTGAACCCCCCACACGAGTTCGAATCCCACGCCCCCCTTAAGGTACAGCCGCATTGGAATTACCCAATATTGGTACCAGAGTGGACTCGAACCCGCGACAACCCGGGCGGGAACCCACGCAAGCGTGTTAAACCCTCCCATCTCCACCACTGGGCTGTGGCTTCATTGGCGGTTGTTATAGATAGTGTGTTTCACAACCAAAAAGTTGAGAGTTCAAAATTCTACGTAGTGCAGGCTATATGAATTTATTCTACAAAATCTTGGTTTTGGTGTTGAAAAAAGTATCCAAACCTCATTTAATACACATATAAAAAACACATTGATACCACCAAAATCATTCACATTCTAATATAGTCCAATTGGTGTTGAGATCATCCAATGGGTATTTCTAAATTTAATGATCAAGCTATCTTTATCTTCTATCAATCCATGACATGTGACTTCACAATGGTGTTATGATCACTAGAATTACTCTCAACGCCCACTTATGCTTAATCATAATCAAGATCATTAAGTAATAAGTACCATAATCCTCATCTTCTTTATTACTATCACTATCCCTTTTACCACATCCACTATTTTGAATCTTATTACTTACTTTACCCCCTCATCATCAACATTACCCTAAGGATGAAACTCAAATATATCTCATGATGTAGTTCCACGTATTCAGTTTTGATCTTCCCTCTCCATCTTCAACTAATCTTAGTTTTTTTTTTCATATCGAAGAGAAAGTGGGAACATTTAATCATTAAGAATTGTCCTCTAGAGGAAATCCTTGTGGTAAGTGTTACATACCAAAAGAGAGAACTTAACCGAAAAGACTAGTCTGGTAGGTGAGAGAGCTCATTTGGTATATAAACCCCACATTGATTACCCATACAACCGATGTGAGACAAGTCCCATACTTTGCAATGGTTTCAGTCCATCACAATTGACCCTTCTTAAGGGCCACTGGCTCTCTCCAGGCCACCACTCCGAGTTTGGCTCTGATACCAATGTTAGGCTATAGGGTATGGTAGAGGCCCATCCTTGGAGGATGACCCACCACGTAAGCTGTCACGGCCCTTGGCCCCGGTTTGACCCGGTCCAGAGCCGCGAGGCAGGAAATCCGATGGTATCTAATTAAATGACAGCGGAAGTCTTTTTAAACAGGATCGATTAATATTAAAACTGCTCGTTTATATAGAATATAGGGATGAATCCCATAATTTACCATAAAGTGATTTCACCGGGAAATCTTTATTTCTTAAAACATGTTTCTTTATTTATTTACATTGAGCCACTTTTCTAAGCTTTTAGTGCTCCACGGCACTTTTCCTTTGCTCACAACAGATCACCTGAAACATGTTTGAAAAAAAGTTTTGTTAGCAGGGAAATACTGAGTGAATCATTCAGTTTTACTAAAACGACTCTTTTGTTATAATTCACAATATTAAGAAAGATTACAATGTTTCTGATATCAACCAACTACCCACAGTATTTGTCACTCGACTCATTTCGGTGACTGTGGTCATATCACCATTGGTTGCCCCAATGAATGACGAATATCACTAATTAGGTTCGCCCACCTAAAGTGATAACAACTGTAGTAATGTGCACAATACCCCACATACCGGCTGTAATTTGGTGATTACATAAACTTAATCACTGTAATTATAACCTTTGAAAATAAACATGATTTTGAAAGTAATTTGATAAAAAGAGAATGACTCACATTGTAGATTTAACGAGCAGAGTATAAGCCTACTGATTAGCCTTGATTAACCTAATTTAAATAACAATGCACGCACAAACAGGTTAGTAACTAATACAGCAGTTACGATAATTCACGAGATTAAACCCTCACAACGATTTACAAGTGCAATACTTAACAATTCAGCGGATTCACAACGAATGACAGAGTATAGTCCGATTTCGAACAGCACTCAAACATTCAAGTCGAAATCACGATGAATAACAAAGTATAAACTCAATTTGAGCGGCACTTAAACAATCGTTGGATAGTTATAATCGACCGGACGTTGAATCGTAATAGCGATCGAGTTATTACCCTGATTGTGGCAGCACTTCGTGATTAGAGTGTGTTAATTGTGGTAAACAGAATGTAAATCGGTGCATGAAATGAATTTCTTCGTCAAACATACGCCAAATTTCAAGTACCAATGTCTGCTATTTATACCCGAATTTTGCCCCCCCTTACGCACCGTAACAATTAACCCTTACGGTCCGTAAGGGTTACCTATATTTTATAGAGTAGCCACGGTTGGGACTAGCTTTGCTGACTTGACATATTCAAATTTTCGAATTTTGACAGCGAGTAATTTCAGATAATCATTAACTAGGGTATACCCCCCTTGAGTTTTAGGGGCCCTGATCCTGATTCCGATTGTTCTGAAAATTTTAGGGTTTGTTCAGAATCACTTGGGTTTCTCAATTAGGGTTTCCTATTGGCCAAATTAAAATAATAATTAGGACTTTTGATGAGAGTTGTTACATTCTCCCCACCTTAATAAAAATCTCGTCCTCGAGATTTATTGGAATAAATGAGGATACTTTCTCTTCATTTCTGATTCCAGCTCCCAAGTGTATTCAGCTCCTCTCTTTGAATCCCATCTAACTTTAACTAAAACTAGTCGTTTATGTTTGAGAAACTTAATCTTTCGATCCTCAATTTGAAGAGGTTTCTCAACAAATTTTAGCTTTTCGTTTACCTCTATATCTCGAAGAGGTACTACCATTGATTCATCTGATAAGCATTTCTTAAGATTGGATACATGAAATACATCATGTACTCCAGCTAATTCTTCTGGTAATTGTAAACGATAAGCAACTGGTCCTATACGTTGGATCACTGAAAATGGTCCTACGTACCTGGGACTTAGCTTTCCTTTCTTACCAAATCGAACAACTCCTTTCCAAGGAGAAACTTTCAAAAGTACTTTATCTCCGACTTGAAATTCTAATGGCTTGCGGCGATTATCTGCATAGCTCTTCTGACGATCTCGAGCTGTTTTCAGTCTTTCCTTGATCTGAGTTATTTTGTCAGTAGTTTCTTGCACAATTTCTGGACCTGATAATTGACTTTCTCCTATTTCTGCCCAACAAACTGGAGTTCTGCACTTACGTCCATATAGTGCCTCGAATGGAGCAGTTTCAATGCTTGAATGATAACTATTATTATAGGAGAATTCAATTAATGGTAAATGATCATCCCAGTTTCCACCAAAATCTATTACACATGCTCGAAGCATGTCTTCTAGAGTTTGGATCGTTCTTTCACTTTGTCCATCTGTTTGTGGATGATATGCCGTACTCAGATTTAGTCGAGTTCCCATAGCTTGCTGGAAACTTTTCCAAAAATGAGAAGTGAAACGACTATCTCTATCTGATACAATGGAGAGTGGGACTCCATGTAAAGATACCACTTCGTCTACGTACAACTTGGCTAGCCTTTCCATGCTAAAGGTTTCCTTCATTGGTAGAAAATGAGCTGATTTGGTTAATCGATCCACAATTACCCAAATCGCATCATTACCTTTTCTTGTTTTAGGCAACTTAGTAACAAAATCCATTGTTATAAGTTCCCATTTCCATACAGGCATTTCCAATTGTTGTAGTAGTCCTGAAGGTTTCTGATGTTCAGCCTTAACTTGCGAACAAGTAAGACACTTAGAAACATATCTTGCTATATCTTTCTTCATTCCTATCCACCAGAAGTTCTTTCTTAAATCTTGGTACATCTTATTGTTTCCAGGGTGCATAGTATACCTAGATTTATGAGCTTCCTCTAAAATCTTATTTCTTAATTCTCCTTGCTTAGGTACCCAAATTCGTTTCTTGTGGAATCTCCAAATTCCATCATTTCCTTGCTCTAGTTCCTTTATATAACCTTTCATTCCTTCAGCATCGTCCTTGATTGCTGTTTCCTGAACTTTCTTTAATTGTTGCATTAAATCTACTTGTAGATTTAATCTAAGAGCACGGACTCGCTTTTGTTTTTCCTGATACTTACGACTTAAGGCATCTGCAACTACGTTTGCCTTTCCTTCGTGATATTGAATATCACAGTCGTAATCACTTAGAATTTCCATCCATCTTCTTTGCCTCATATTTAACTCTTTCTGCCCAAATATATACCCTAAACTTTTATGATCTGTATAAATAGTAAACTTACTTCCATACAGATAATGTCTCCAGATTTTAAGGGCAAAAATTATGGCTCCTAATTCTAAGTCATGAGTCGTATAATTTTCATCGTGCTTTTTCAACTGCCGGGAGGCATACACAATTACCTTTTTGCGTTGCATCAACACACATCCGAATCCTAATTTTGAAGCATCACAATATACTTCAAAATCTTTTGTTCCTTCGGGTAATGCTAAAATTGGAGCATTCGTCAATCGGTGCTTTAAAATCTTAAAAGCTTCTTCTTGCCTATGTCCCCATTCAAACTTAGTGGCTTTACAGGTTAACTTAGTCAAAGGTACAGCTATCTTAGAGAAATCCTTAATAAATCGTCTGTAGTATCCAGCTAAGCCTAGAAAACTTCTAATTTCCATAGCTGTTTGTGGGACCTTCCATTTGGTAATTGCTTCTATTTTAGCAGGATCTACGTGAATGCCTTCGTGATTCACCATATGTCCTAGGAATTGCACTTCCTTTAACCAAAATTCACACTTCGAGAATTTGGCATAAAGCTTTTCTTTTCTTAACAAAGTTAAGAGTGCATGCAAGTGTTCGCAATGTTCCTCCTGACTTTTGGAATAAATAAGTATATCGTCGATGAATACGATTACAAATTTATCCAAGTATGGTTTACAGATCTGATTCATCATGTCCATAAATGCTGCTGGGGCATTTGTTAGTCCAAAGGGCATGACTGTAAACTCATAATGGCCATACCTAGTTCTGAAAGCAGTTTTAGGTATGTCTTCTTCTTGTACTTTTAACTGGTGATATCCGGATCTTAAGTCTATCTTAGAAAAATACCTAGCGCCTTGAAGTTGATCAAAAAGATCGTCAATCCTAGGTAATGGGTATCGATTCTTAATTGTAACTTTGTTTAGTTCTCTATAATCGATACACATTCTCATCGATCCATCTTTCTTTTTCACAAACAATACTGGAGCTCCCCAAGGGGATGAACTAGGTTGTATAAATCCTTTGCTTAGTAATTCATCTAATTGCTTTTTCAGTTCTAACATTTCTGTAGGTGCTAACCGATAAGGTGCCTTGGCTATCGGTGTAGTTCCTGGAATTAGATGAATCCTAAATTCTACTTCCCTATCTGGAGGTAATCCGGGTAAATCTTCTGGAAATACATCCGGATACTCTGAAACTACAGGAATTTCCTTAAGTTCTTTACTCTTAGTACTAATGATTACTGAAATCATATATACTATTCCTTGTTTTCGTTCATAATTAGCAACTTTCATTACTGATATGAACTTCATAGGCTTACGTGGTTTATCACCTGTAATCCTAATTACTTCTCCGGTAGGTGCCTGAATTTCTATAGAATTCTTATCACAGAGAATTTGAGCATGGTTGGTTATTAACCAATCCATTCCTAACACAACATCGAATTCGGCTAATTTCATAGGTAATAGGTTTGCAGAAAACTTATGGCCTAACAGTTCTATCTTTCCTTCTTGCAAAACCTTATTTATGTTAACAGAATTTCCGTCTGCTGTTTCGACTGTAAAAATTTGCCTAAGGGTTGTTAAAGGTAAGTTAAGGGCTTGGCAAAATGAAGTATTGATAAAACTTTGGTTTGCACCATAGTCAAATAATACTTTTGCATAAACGTCGTGGACCAAGAACGTACCAGCTATGACGTCAGGGATTAGTTCAGCTTCTTGAGTGGTTAGCTGGAATGCTCGGGCATTCTTCTTTGTTGTTCCATCAGCTGGTTTGCCTTTATTGTCTGCAGTTTTAGTCAATTTAGGACATTCTGTTTTGTAATGTCCTGTTTCTCCACAGTTATAGCAGACTATGGTTTTCTTTTTGCGATTTTCTTCACGATGTCCTGTCATTTTGCAGAAGTTGCAAATTACATTGCATTTTCCAAAATGATTCTTTTTGCAATTTTTGCAAAAAGGCGGTTGTGCAGATTGTCTCCTTCCTCTTTTCTTGAACCTATTATTATCATTACCCATGCGAAATCCTTGGGTAATCTTTTGAGCCAATTCCTTCTTTCGATCTTCTTCTCTTGTGCGCACTAGTTCATCAGTTAGGGTATTAGCTAATTCCACAGCATCGTCAATAGTGCGAGGTCTCGCAGCTTTAACGATGTTACGGATTTCACTAATTAATCCCCAAATGTAACGGGAAATGAGTACCGGTTCTGGCGAAGCCAGTGTTGGTACCACTCTAGCATATTCAAAGAATGTCGAAGTATAACCACGACACTCTACGCCTACCATACGATGATTTATGAACTTATTTGCCATTTGTTCCTTTTCATATTCAGGACAATATTTTCTTTCTACAAGAATTTTAAATTTTTCATTAACTGGTTCATTACTAGCGTTTTCCATCTGATAATTATTATAAATATAACTATTAGTATCAAATGATTGTAAATAAAACAATTACACAGAAGCACATAAAATCTTACAACACAGATATATGTATCCAAAATTGTCAATGTTTCGACTTCTATTTTTCTTTATATATTATATAGGCATCCATACTCACTGTTTATCTTACAATGTTTTATTTCCCATTTTACATATTTATATTTAACTATTATTATTATTATACAGACATTCTTCCCAACCCCACTATTCTTTGGTCAACTGGCAGTTTAGTAGCGACGCTCCCTTTCGTCGTATTTCCAGGAAATTTGTTCCCCCATTTCCCGGATCCTATTCCCTGTACCTATCAGCTCTTCACCGAACTGACGGAGTTCGGCTAAGTTTTCGTTGCTCATTGGAGGATTGGGGATAGGTTCTGGATCAAACTGTGGAAGGAAAGAATAAGGACTGTTGATGATATTTTCGAATTTCTAGTCATTTGTCCACCATTTTTCCATTTGGCCTAAAGGTCGAGTGTGGATTAGTGGGTCTGGAATAGCTGGTTCCAGATTTACAGGAAGTTGGGTTTCGGCTAGGTAAGGATATAGATTATTATGGATAGGACTAATGACATCACAATTTGCCAGTAGACGGTCTATTTCGTCTTGAAATGTGATTTCTTCAGGTTGTCTAGAACTCTCTCCAATTCTATTCCTTTTTGTTTAGAATCTTTCCTGATTTCTATCTCTGCTGGATTAGAACTTTCTCCGATTTCGATTCCTTTTCCTTTGTCTATAGGGTTTTCTATTTTAGGAAGTTTCCTAGTAACTAGCTTTCTCCTGCGCACTTTCCTCCATCCTACATATCTTCTTCTCTTTTTAAGTTTTGCTTTTTCCAGCGGTGGAGCTTGGAATTCCAGAGGTTCCTCTATGTCAGCAATATAACCAGTAAAGTCGTGGGAGACTTCAATTGGTACTGGGTAGAGGTTGAGATTCTGAAATGCTTCTGATATCTCACTCATGCTGAATAGCATATATGCAAAATGCACAAAAATGCTAAGTTAAAACTTTGGAACAAAGTTTTACAAATAAACATTAAAGTTTTATTGCATACCGATTTGTACAAAAGACTACTGGATAGAGAACTCACTAAAATTTATTTATTTATTGGGTATTAATTTTCTACTAAACCAGGCTTATTGATATTTTAGAGATTTGCATTCTCTGCTACGGTAGCTAACATATAAAGATTTGCCCATTTTTCATCTAATGTGTCTTTCCAAGGTGACCTATTGCCTAATTCCTGGATTTCTGGATTAAACCTCACTTTCTTGACTTGGGGTTTCTTTATTTTCTCCTGTCCCTTTCTAAGAATCAAATTTCTTTTATCTTGGGTGAGAGGATTTTCATAATTTGCTTTACGGACAAAAATCCCTTCTTCCAGATCTGATGGGTATTTGGAGGAAGAGGTTCCTTTTTCTGTGGGTGGAGTATTTAATTTGTGGTAGATAGCAGAAATCTTTTGTTTACCCATACTGTAACTCAACAATTAATCAGTTAATAAAACATATTTTCACAGAATAGCAATTAAATTTCCTAAATATCTCTCAATTATTTTAATAGGCTAAAATCAATAGTAAGCTTAAATCAGTGGCTCTGATACCACCTTTTCCTGTCACGGCCCTTGGCCCCGGTTTGACCCGGTCCAGAGCCGCGAGGCAGGAAATCCGATGGTATCTAATTAAATGACAGCGGAAGTCTTTTTAAACAGGATCGATTAATATTAAAACTGCTCGTTTATATAGAATATAGGGATGAATCCCATAATTTACCATAAAGTGATTTCACTGGGAAATCTTTATTTCTTAAAACATGTTTCTTTATTTATTTACATTGAGCCACTTTTCTAAGCTTTTAGTGCTCCACGGCACTTTTCCTTTGCTCACAACAGATCACCTGAAACATGTTTGAAAAAAGTTTTGTCAGCAGGGAAATACTGAGTGAATCATTCAGTTTTACTAAAACGACTCTTTTGTTATAATTCACAGTATTAAGAGAGATTACAATGTTTCTGATATCAACCAACTACCCACAGTATTTGTCACTCGACTCATTTCGGTGACTGTGATCATATCACCATTGGCTGCCCCAATGAATGACGAATATCACTAATTAGGTTCGCCCACCTAAAGTGATAACAACTGTAGTAATGTGCACAATACCCCACATATAGGGCTGTTCAAATCGCTCGCCGCTCGTCGCTCGCTCGACGCTCGTTCGGAAATTGCTCGGAAAATGCTCGTTCGATTTGATGCTCGGTTGTAAATGAGCCGCTCTGCTCGGTTCGGTTTGTAAACGAGCCAAGCATGAGCAAAGGTCCGCTCGGCTCGGTTCGGCTCGAAATATTATTTTAATTAGTATATATATACATATACACATATATCTATAAACATGTATATACACAAATATAAATTATACATATATATACACACATAGATCTATATATATACACACACTTACACATACATATATACTTAAATATAAATTAAATTTATAGTTTTATATGTAGCAATCTATTCGATTTTGGTCAACTATATACACATTTACAACTATATCTATACTTACTAGCTCAATCACGCCAATAAAAATTTAAAATCGAAACTAAAAGTTAAACCCTAAACCGATAAACGACAATCTGTTCATCGCCTCAATGTTTCATGCTGTTACCCCAAGTCGATCGACTCCTGCTCTCAACGTAATTGTTCGTGTAATATGATCATCGCCTCGTCAGCTACAACAATGTTATTTATAAGAAAAATATTATGCAATGAAATGTGCATGTTTTTAAAGACATAAAAATTTGAGACCCAACATTGTCACTATCTCTCTCAGCAAATTTAAATTGGTCGACACGGTTGTCCAAATCGCTCGAACTTCGCTCGACGCTTACTCGAAATTTTTACTGCTCGAAAAATGCTCGCTTGATTTGATGCTCGGTTTTAAATGATCCGCTCCGCTCGGTTCGGTTTGAAAACGAGCCAAGCACGAGCAAAGATCCGCTCGGTTCGGCTCGGCTCGTGAACAGCCCTACCCACATACCGGCTGTAATTTGGTGATTACATAAACTTAATCACTGTAATTATAACCTTTGAAAATAAACATGATTTTGAAAGTAATTTGATAAAAAGAGAATGACTCACATTGTAGATTTAACGAGCAGAGTATAAGCCTACTGATTAGCCTTGATTAGCCTAATTTAAATAACAATGCACGCACAAACAGGTTAGTAACTAATACAGCAGTTACGATAATTCACGAGATTAAACCCTCACAACGATTTACAAGTGCAATACTTAACAATTCAGCGGATTCACAACGAATGACAGAGTATAGTCCGATTTCGAACAGCACTCAAACATTCAAGTCGAAATCACGATGAATAACAAAGTATAAACTCAATTTGAGCGGCACTTAAACAATCGTTGGATAGTTATAATCGACCGGACGTTGAATCGTAATAGCGATCGAGTTATTACCCTGATTGTGGCAGCACTTCGTGATTAGAGTGTGTTAATTGTGGTAAACAGAATGTAAATCGGTGCATGAAATGAATTTCTTCGTCAAACATACGCCAAATTTCAAGTACCAATGTCTGCTATTTATACCCGAATTTTGCCCCCCCTTACGCACCGTAACAATTAACCCTTACGGTCCGTAAGGGTTACCTATATTTTATAGAGTAGCCACGGTTGGGACTAGCTTTGCTGACTTGACATATTCAAATTTTCGAATTTTGACAGCGAGTAATTTCAGATAATCATTAACTAGGGTATACCCCCCTTGAGTTTTAGGGGCCCTGATCCTGATTCCGATTGTTCTGAAAATTTTAGGGTTTGTTCAGAATCACTTGGGTTTCTCAATTAGGGTTTCCTATTGGCCAAATTAAAATAATAATTAGGACTTTTGATGAGAGTTGTTACATAAGCGCCACGTAGATCAGGTGTGAGGATGGGGCAAAGAGGATGGAGGTAAGGAAATGGGGGATGGACCTAAAATTATATGTATATGTTGTATGTATAGGTGTGTGAGAGAGGGGGAGGCCCATCCAAATCATCGCACCCCCGACGATCTCGACGACGGAGGCACGACGACGAAGTGGGGGAAATGGAGAGGGGGCACGTCGATGGGGCGGGACGGTCCCCATACCGTCCAGCCTTACATACCAAACGAGAGAACTCAACTCTGGTGGGTGAGAGAGCCCATTTAGTATATAAACCCCACATTGGTTGCCCACACAACCGATGTGGGACGATTCTCATACCTTGCAATGGTTTCGGTCCATAATAGTAAGTGGTGTACAACACAACAAAAAAGTTAGGAGTTCAAATCTTTACAGAGTGTAGGTCTGATTTAATTTATTCTAAAAAATCTAAGAATTGTTGTTAAAAAATTGTTAGGATTTCGGGTTGCTAATACTTTTGTAAAAAATAAACTAGTTTATTTTTTAATTATCAAGTTTTAGATTTTCTTGACTGTTATTTTTTCGCAGACAGCTTCGTAAATTGTTTTATTTGACATTATATATTAACTAGGTTAGTTCCCCGTGTGTTACACGGGTTGAACAATTTAAACTATATAGTATAGATATTTCCTGTAAATGCAAAACAAAGACAGAGACATTTACATACCATATTGACATAAATGAGTTAATATAAATGTAACCCATCAACTCGTACATATTAATTAATGTCGTAGAGTTCGATAAGACGGCTCTAATGTCGGTTGAATGAGGTCAATCAGAGTCTATTTTATACCCTTTGTACGACTTCTTATTTTTTGAATCTTTGTATTTGATTCTAAACCTATTATTAATATTATTGATAATAATTTTAGTTATATATATCAATAATATATTTTATATATATATCAATAATATATTTAGTCTAACATATAGTATAGATATTTCCTGTAAATGCAAAACAAAGACAGAGACATTTATATATCATATTGACATAAATGAGTTAATATAAATGTAACCCATCAACTCGTACATATTAATTAATGTCGTAGAGTTCGATAAGACGACTCTAATGTCGGTTGAATGAGGTCAATCAGAGTCTATTTGATATCCTTTGTACGACTTCTTATTTTTTGAATCTTTGTATTTGATTCTAAACCTATTATTAATATTATTGATAATAATTTTAGTTATATATATCAATAATAGATTTAGTCTAACATATTAATATTATTATGAATTTCGAAACTTGTTTAGCTAGTATTTAAGATTCTATTGAAGTTTTACTTTAATAATAGGTTATTGAATTAATAATAAGAATTTGTATTAGATTAGATTAAATATTATTATTATTTGTATTAGATTAGATTAAATATTATTATTATTAGTATTATTAATAATTTTAATCAATTAAATGAGAGAATGACAAGTGTCCCAAAACATGTTTCTTTTATTACATAGTATAGATGTTGTAGTGATGTATTTAATCATATTTGAGATGCTAATTCTTAATAAAAAATAAAAAAGTAAAAACTAGATAAAAAAATCATTTCGATTAGTTAGATCCATCCCGACCCATATTTAATATTTAACATTATATTTTTTTAAACCTCTTACCTAACACTTGTGATATAAAATACTCAATTTGTAGTCCTTGCCATGTACTTTTCATGATGAAGCTAGGAAACCCTAGCACAAACATATTTTATTCTTGTTTCTTTCTAATGGTCTATGTATTACCACTTTTGTAATTTAAGGGGGATGGTAAAATCGGGGAGTGGATGCTTGGACTTGGGTTGCCGCACGGGGAACCATTGACACCCCTTCGGTGACATTACTTAGGTGAATGGTGAGCGACTTGATTGGTGAGTATTCACCGAATGTTTGAAAAGGAGAGAGGTGGGAGGGTGGGGGAATTAATGGTGGGTCCTAACCCCTTCCAACTAATTACAAATTTATCTTTTAAATTTTTTTTGTTTACCACTCTCTATGTGTTTGACCATTGCCAGTGATTGAGTGTAAAATGAGGAGTGAAGTGAGGACTTGACATAACATGATATTATTGGCTAGAAAATTGTTTAAACACTCCTCCTTGGGTGACTACTCCCTCCACCCTAAGGGTGGAGGGTATAGTCAATCACCCTAGGGTGTTTGAGTGAAATCATACCCAATAATATTATGCCATGTCAACTCCCCATTCTACTCCCAATTTTACACTCAATCACTAGGTATGATCAAACACCCCTCAATTAAAAAAAAAACTTGATTGGTCTCTCCTCTCCTCTCAATCACATCGGTGAACTATCACCGATTTTTGTTCACTCTATCCAACTCAAACACCCAACTCAATCAAGTGGGGGTGGTCACCGATAGGTGACTCCCACTCAAACATCCAACTCCCCGAACCTATACCCTCCACCCTAATAAGGGTGAAGGGTATGGTCAATCACCTTAGGGTGTTTGAGTGAAATCCTACCCAATAATATTATGCCATGTCAACTCCCCATTTCACTCCCCATTTTGCACTCAATCAGGGGGTATAGTCAATCATCCTAGGGTGTTTGAGTAGGTTAAAAAATAAAAAAAATTGTGCTTGGTTAAAAGGGGTTGGGACCCACCATTCTCTCAATCAATCACTCTCCCCCCTTTTCGGTAAACACTCACCGAATTCCCCACCCTCTCTCCAACTCACCGAACACCCTCAATCACTCGGTATAGTCACCGATCGGTGACTTATACTACCCGCTCAACTCCCCGCACTCTATACCATCTACCTGTTAATTCCGTCGAGTAATACCTTATTGGTGTGATGAATGTCTAAGCCTCATTGATGATATGTGTGTGGGTGGGGGTGGGGGGGTGAAAGTAATTATTCTAAACATCATGATTAAGATATGGAAGAAGTAATTATTGTAAATTAAGAATGCAAAAGTTGTTGGGATGACTTTAATCGCTTTCTAAATACATAATCGGACTTGTATTCTGATCGTATATAAAGTGTTATATGGAATGATGAATTGATATAATAACATGTTTAGTATTTTCATATTCATAACCCTTGGACCTATCTTCATGACTAAGTAATGGTTAACTTCTTCTTCTCTCTATATAAATAATCATTTAAAAATTGTTATGTGACATCCAACCAATTATAAACAACTAGTAAAATAATAATCTAAATAATATCAATTATATTGAATTCCCTATAATTATACTAACAAACAATTAATTCTTTATTTGAATCTTTCTTTTGTTTTCATTGTGCTGATATAATTCATCAATTAATTCTTTATTTGAATTTTTTTTTTTGGATTTACATTATTGATAAAGTATGAAGCCTTAAATAAAAGTTACATAAGAGTTATAAAATATAAATTTGGTCTAGGTGGTAATTGAACACAAAGGAACTAATTATGTGTACGGATCCAGGCCAATAGCCGGTTGACGGTAAAAACATTGTGTAGGGATGAACATTTGGTACTGAGTATCGGTATTAAATCGTACCGGGTAAAATACCGGTAAATACCGGTACCGGTATATTTGGTATTAGCATCGGTACCCATTTTTTCCGTTTTCGGTACCAGTTCGGTACCGAACAGATACCGTGCTCATCCCTAACATTGTGAACATATTTGGGTGACGTGTCATGAGGCAATAGACATCACCCTAAAATGTGTCGTCTTAATGGACGAAAATGTCGTTAAAAAAGAAAACAAACCCAAAAAATACACGTCTCGACAAACATTGATCATCCTTATAAATAACCCAAGTTTTCAACTTCAGTCTATAAAATTTTCTTTCAGTTATGTTTTATTAATTTCTTTTAAACCTTTTAACATGTTTAGTCGTTTCTTTTCCACCGAAAAGAGCATGAATATCTTATATCCCAATCCCACAAGTTTAAAATTATACTAAGCACGAAGCACGCTAGTAGGACCATCCTAAGCATATTAAACAATCGTAAACTTTTCTATTTCTATTTTAATATTTATAATTATCTTATTTTGGGTTTAGTTGGATTAATTAATAAAGTATAAAGATTTTTTTTTTCAATATGTTAGTTTTTACTCTAATAAATCAAAATGATACCACCTTTTTTAGACTCAATAAGTGACAATAATGTCATTATTTTTGTTAAGTTTAATACATGTTTAGTATATAATTTAATTAATTATTTTTTTTTTGAACGGCAAATTAGGATCACTGACGGACCACTGGAGTATCATCGTGCCACCAGCAGAACCACCCGATCATATCCATCTCCACTAGGCTATAACGCCTATACACCAATTCAGGAGGAAACCCAATAAATCTGGGAAAAACCCCCCTTTGTGAGAATCGAACCCAGGACCTAATGGTCCCAAAGCCTTATCCCACCTCCAAGATGCCACTAGGCTATAATGCCATGGGCAATTTTAATTAATTATTAATTGCCCTTTTAATCTATTTGTCAATGCTTTTAAAAGAGAGATCCAAAATTCAATCCTTGAGTGCTCGCACTTTTATTTAGTTTGCTTTGTTTTAAAGAATATAGCGATCACGGTCATAGATAATATGCGTCCATCTGAAAGTCCGGTGAAAGTTTTGAACAATAACGATTTTTTCTTGAAGTCAACTCTGATGAAAGTGGTAAGTGTTTATTGTCATACAATACGTAAAGGTAATTATATGTATGTCATGTCCACCAGTGTACTTCAAATTTAATACACCATATTATTTTGTGTGTAGAAAGATGTTGTCGTAAAGTATCTAAAGCGTGTTGGTCATCCCCGTTGCTATGAGATTGAAGCTATTCAACCCATTCATTTGGAAATTAGTTAGGCGACTATAGGAAACTATGAAGACTGTGGTGTATATGCGATGCGCCACATGGGAACGTGGATGGGAATAACTGAAGGGCATTGGGACGCTGGATTCCTAACTGAAATGGCAATAGCGAAGAAAAAAATAACACATCTTAGAAGAAGTTTGATGTGAAGCTGATAACATCGGATGCGAACATACATCACGAACGAATTCTGAATGAAGCTAATCAATATGCCAGAATCAACAAAAAGAAATAGATCTCAAGTCACTAGTGTTTTATTTTGTCTAGTGTTTGTCCTGGTGTTTAAACAGTTGTTGTGGTTTATTTTGCTAGTTTTGGTGACCATACTACGTATGGTTTATCATGCTTTGTTTTGGTGGAGTTATGTTAAATGTTTTTTTTGAGATAATGTTTAACTTAGACGATGTTAATTTCAGTTGTTGCGCATATTCATTTGTTGTCCATCATCACCTTTTGTACATACCGGGTGTTTGTAAAAAATATACATCGTTAAGCTGTATGATTATAACATGTTAATGTGCACTAAAGAGCACATATTATGTATTTATAATGAGTTTTCCTTACGCATGTGTAATATTAACATTGTATGACTATATTTAAGACGTATTTGGATGGCCTATTCGCAGGTGATTTGAGATCATATTACGTACAATACATACGTGTATGTATAATGCATTTTCCTTACACATGTGTAATATTAACATTGAAAGCTACTGACCTGCTAGTGAATTGAATGGTTATATCATACTGAGGTACCAGTTGCAGACACATGTCTAGAGCCCAGAAACAACCAGGATAATTAACTCTAAGAGATGTTGAACTACTATTATTTAGGTGATAGTTATATCAAACTCGTATACATTACCCAGTCAAAAACAGAATATCTGTGGGCATTTAATGGAGTCTAAAAAACAAACACGAATGCTAATTAGAAAAAAAAAACATAAGAAATGAAATTAAAATTTTTATTCTTTGCATAAACTATTATCACTTGCAAAATCTTCGGATCCAGATTCTTCAGTTTCGGCTTCATCATCTACATCGTTTTCTTCGTCAGCTGATGAATCGTCCTTAACCAACTTGCCTTTTTTAAGCAAACAAAAACCTATTAACATAGAAAAACTACACGGTAGATAGAAAGTCCCTCAAAACAAGTCAACAATGCATGTAGTAATCGTAATATACGTATATGTATTTCATCAACATAACAATTTAATAATCAACAAATGCATGCAGTAATCCAAAACATTTTATTTGAATCATGTAATAACATATAATCAAAAGAACCAATTTTTTAACAGAACATCACACTCACAGGCCATATAAATTACATTTTCATCCTTTCATTATATATACAACTTTACGCTTGGTGTTTATCACGGATTTCACCATTTATGCAAACTAACGCATAAATTTTAGGTAATTATTGCCTTTAATTGTAGTTCAGCAAAGAGAATCCCGCAACTAGTTTCGTCAAACAACGAAAGTGAATACACATCTAATAAACGTATATAATATGGTGTTTAAAGAAAACCTTGATGCTCAACGGTTATTGTATACACATGATCTTCTTTCATCGGTTCGGGCACTGGAGGAATTGCAGAAACACTAGGATGATTGTTTGTGTCTGACATAATATTATTATGTCGGAAAAAAATCAAGAAACAATGATGGAAAAAGAATGGACTGAATAAAAAGATTATGAAATCATCGATATGGAAGATGATGATGTAGTTCCTTGATGGAAACAGAATGGATGTGGGTTTTTTGGGTGAAAGATGAAAGATGAATCCAAATTTACGATCTGATGTTTAGATCCCAAGCATCTAGGGGTAGTTATGTATATCTGGTTATTGATCTTTATTAAATTTAAATAATAAATAATGTTTAAATGTCTAATGACAATCCTACCCTTATAATTATTAAACTAGATCAAGGGCCAAGATGTGTTCGTTTTGTTCACAAACAGGGGTAAGGTTCACAAATGAACCTAACCCTATATATATATACATATATATATATATACATATATATATATATAGGGCCAGGATCATTTCAGAACCATAAATATTTACAGAACTCGCAGAACTCCTAATAAACAATCTTTTTATTTATATATTTTTATGTTTAGGATGATTTTATCATTTATTATGTGTATTTTTATGATTACATACATGTTAAGAGTAATTTTATATTTTTTATATGTAATTTTCTAATTACACATATGTAAACTAGTTTTTTTACATATATGTAATTAGTTATGACACGTATATATAATTTTGGCAATTAAACATATTTAAACTACTTTTAACATGTATGTAATCAAAGAAATACATATAATAGATGATAAAAAGATCCTAAATACAAAAACTTATATATAAAATGATTGTTTATTAGGAGTTCTGAAAGTTCTGTAGTTATTTAGAGTTCTGAAATGAACTCAACCCTATATATATATATATATATATATATATAGTGTGAGGTTCATTGGGAAACACTAAAAAAGTGGGGAACTGAGGAACACTCTTAAAAATTTAACTTAACATGTTAAAAATTAATTTTTTAAACATTTTTTTCTACGCTTCTCCTTATATATACTTGTAGAAGCATTTTTAATTAAAAAAATCAAAAACTAAAAATATTAAAAAAAAACAATAAAAAAAAGGCTAAAAGTTGTTTTTTTAGAAAAATTATTTTTTTACTCGACCAGTTTCTCCTCCTTTTTATAAAGAAAAGCGCTGAAAAATTTTAAAAAAATAAATATTTTTAACATGTTAAGTTAATTCTATAAGATATAACTGTTTTTTAAACATTTTTTTATATTTTAAGTTTTTGATTTTTTTTATCAAAAATGTTTCTACTTGTATTTATAAGAAAAAGCGCCGAAAAAAATTTATAAAAATATTTTTTTAACATGTTAAGTATAATTTTTAAGAGTGTTCCCCCGTTCCCCACTTTTTTAGTGTTCCTCAATGAACCCTCCCCTATATATATATATATATATATATATATATATATAGGGAGCCGCTAGAATAAGAACCACCTCCAGTTATGAGAACCATGAGAACCACTCTCAACCAATCAGAATATAACAACTCAAAGGGTATTATGGTCATTTACTCAAATGTCACCCTCTCTCCTCATTTATAAAATGTCAGTTTCTCTATCCTCATTTAAATCTATCTGACATTGTCTCTCTCCTCATATTTCTCTATCTTCTTTCATCTTCAAAATACCAGAGCTTTCATATCTTCATCTTCTCAATCTGTTTCATCTCTCTCCCATCTCTTCAAAAACCAGAGATGTATCTCTCTCACTCCTTCAAAACCTAACCGCCGAAGAAAACCATCACCGCCGCCCCCTTTCGCCGCCCCCATTCATCTTCTCACTCGTTCCCCATCTGGCGACATCACCACCGCCGCCATCATCACCGCTGTGTTGAGTTGTGGAATCTTGTAAGTTTCTAATGGGATGAGTTGTGGAATCTTGTAGCCGTCGCCGATGAGTTGTGGAATCTTGTAAGTTTCTAATGGAATGCTTGTTATTATACTATGCCTAAAAACCTAAAAGTATCAGTACCTTGTGGTGATGATTTTTTTTAACCTGATTCCATACGGTCCCCACTTTACCATTTTATAATTCAAGTAATAGTGAATTCAGTTGAGTTTGATTGGTTCAAATTATTATCTCAGATTCAAAAATACATGGTGGTGAAGGTGCGTAAAATGTTGGTGGTGGCGACGGTGGGTTTGGTGGTGTGACGGTGGTTTTGGTGGTGTGACGGCGACGGTGGGTTTGGTGGTGTGACGGTGGAGGGTAGGTCCAACGGAGAGGAGATGGGAGAGATGATTTGCATCTGGGGTATAATGATTTTTTGTAGGTTTGATCTGTTGTAAAAAATTGGGGGTTTCTTTGATTTTTTGTGGGCTTGAAGAGTGAACTACATGGGTTTGATCTGTTCTTAAAAAATGGGGGTTTCTTTATTTTTGTATGATTTTTTATGTTTGATATGGATTTGCAGGATTTTTGGTGTCATTTTTTGGTAGATTGAACAGTGAACTATGTGACTTTTGTTCAGCTGGATTTGGGGGCGGTGATGATGAAAAAAAAAACGTATACTTTGATGACGATGGCGCAGCAAAGATGGTGGAGGGTAGGTTTTTGAACCTGCACCCCCACTTTGCAGCCTCTGATTATCGGCAGCAAAGATGGTGGAGGGTAGGTTTTACGAATCTGATGGTTTTTTTGATATGTTTGGGGGTTTTTGAATATGTTTGAATGATGGAATGGGTGGCGATGATGCAAAAAAAAAAAAAAAAAACTAGATTTTTGATGACGATGGCGCGGCAACGATGGTGGATGGTAGGTTTTTGAACCCGCAACCCCACATTTGCAGCCTTTTAATTATCGGAAAAAATCTGAGCCAAACCCCGTTTTTTTTCGAGATACACTTTTGTTTTGTTGTTGTTGGTTTTTTATATTCTTTTCTCTAGTCGATGACGATAAAAATCTATCCGAGACACCTACCGACTTTGCGATTTATGGGTGCGTTCGTCTTGCGTAAACAAGTTTTTGTGTAAAAAAGTCTTTGTGAAAAAAAAAAAACGTAAAACGTAAAAAAGTTTAACGTAAAACGTAAAAATTTTAGCGTAAAACGTAAAAAGATTAAAAAAAATAACGTAAAACGTAAAAAAGTTTTAAAGTAAAACGTAAAAAAGTTTTAAAGTAAAGTAAAACGTAAAATGGTTCGCATTTTTGTTCGGGTCAGCCGTGGGGCGAGTTTCGGGTCAGTGGGTGCGGGTTTGGTTCAACCCGGTTCGGAAACTTCAGGTCGGCAGCTCAGTCAAACCGGGTCAGATTCAGATTTGTTCGGGTCAAGCTTCGGCTCGGTCTCGGTTCGGGTCTTGCAATTCGGTAGCTAGTTATTATTACGTTAGTTTAGATTTTATTTAGTTAACGCGCACCGAGCTCGAACCGATACTTTAGTGGCTTGTTACGTTTGACATTTTGATAGAAATTTTATATATTGTGTTTATATTGTTGAAAATTGTTGAGTTTTGAATAGATAATGACAACTTGAGTTGTCGGCTTATTCCAAAAACAGAGGAAACTCTGTCCGTTTTCCGTAAAAAACGTAAACGTAAATAGTAAATAGTTTAACATAAAACGCAAAACGTAAAAACGTAAAACGTAAAAAGTTTAATGTAAAACGTAAAAAGTTTAACCTAAAACGTAAAAAGTTTAATGTAAAACGTAAAAAATTTAACTTAAAACGTAAAAAGATTTACGTAAAACGTAAAATGTAAAAAGTTTAACGTAAAACGTAAAAACGATGCGTGCAAAAACTACGCGTTAAAAAACGATGCGTGAAACGTAAAAAGTTTAACGTGAAACGTAAAAAGTTTAACGTAAAACGTAAAAAGTTTAACGTAAAACGTAAAAAATTTAACGTAAAACGTAAATAGTTTAACATAAAACGTAAAACGTAAAAATGTTAACGCAAAACGTAAAACGTAAAAAGTTTAACGTAAAACGTAAAAAGATTAACGTAAAACGTAAAAATTTTAACGTAAAATCTATCCGAGACACCTACCGACTTTGCGATTTATGGGTGCGTTCGTCTTGCGTAAACAAGTTTTTGTGTAAAAAAGTCTTTGTGGAAAAAAGTTCAACCGTAAACTTTTACGTCAAACGTAAAAAGTTTAACGTAAAACGTAAAAAAGTTTAAAACGTAAAACGTAAAAAAGTTTAACGTAAAACGTAAAAATTTTAACGTAAAACGTAAAAATTTTAGCATAAAACGTAAAAATTTTAGCATAAAATGTAAAAAGATTAAAAAAATTAACGTAAAACGTAAAAAAGTTTTAAATTAAAACGTAAAACGTAAAAAGTTTTACGTAAAAACGTAAAACGTAAAAAGGTTTTCGTAAAACGTAAAACGTAAAAAGTTTTACGTAAAAAGTCTAAAACGTAAAACGTAATAAAGTTTAACGAAAAACGTAAAAAGATTAAAAAAAGTAACGTAATACGTAAAACATACATTTTTTAACGTCAAACGTAAACTTTTAACGTAAAAACGTAAACTTTTTAATGTAAAAAAGTAAAGTTTTTAAAGTAAAACGTAAATATTTTAACGTAAAACGTAAAAACATAAAACGTAAACTTTTTAACGTAAAACGTAAACTCTTTAACATAAAACGTAAATTTATTAACGTAAAACGTAAATCTCTTTAACGTAAAACGTAAATTTTTTAACAAAAAAAGTAAACTTTTTAACGTAAAAAGTCGCCCGTAAAAGCGGCGCGTTAAAAAGCGACGCGTAAAAACGTAAAAGGTAAAAAGTTTTTCGTAAAACGTAAAAAGTTTTACGTAAAACATAAAACGTAAAAAGTTTTTCGTAAAACGTAAAACGTAAAAAGTTTTTCATAAAACGTAAAACGTAAATAAAACGGGACTTAAAAAACGTTGCGTTAAAACGGGACGTAAAAAACGGGATAGCTTGTAAAAAACGGGACGACTAAAACGGGACGGCAAAAAACGGGACGGCTAAAACGGGGCGGCTTGTAAAAAAACGGGACGGCAAAAAACAGCGCGTAAAACGGCAAAAAACGGCGCGTAAAACGGGAAAAAAACGGCGCGGCAAAAAACGGGCCAAAAACCGGACGTAAAACGGGCAAAAAACATGACGTAAAAAATGGGGCGCAAAAAACGGGACGGCTAAAAACGGGACGGCGAAAAACGGCACGGCGAAAAACAGGACGGCAAAACGGGACGGCGAAAAACGGCACGGCAAAAAACGGGACGGCTAAAACGGGACGGCGCAAAACGGCACGGCTAAAAGGGGACGGCGAAAAACGGCACGGCTAAAACAGGACGGCTAAAACGGGACGGCGAAAAACGGAACGGCAAAAAACGGGACGGCTAAAACGGGACGGCTAAAACGGGACGGCAAAAAACAGCGCGTAAAACGGCAAAAAACGGCGCGTAAAACGGTCAAAAAACGGCGCGGCAAAAAACGGGCAAAAAACGGCGCGTAAAACGGGCAAAAAACCGGACGTAAAACGGGCAAAAAAAAGGGACGTAACAAATGGGGCGCAAAAAACGGGACGGCTAAAAACGGGACGGCGAAAAACGGCACGGCGAAAAACGGCACGGCTAAAACGGGACGGCAAAACGGGACGGCGAAAAACGGCACGGTAAAAAACGGCACGGCTAAAACGGCACGGCGAAAAACGGCACGGCAAAAAACGGGACGGCTAAAACGGGACGGCGAAAAACGGCACGGCTAAAACGGGACGGCTAAAACGGGACGGCGAAAAAACGGCACGGCAAAAACGGGACGGCTAAAACGGGACGGCGAAAAACGGCGCGTAAAACGGGCAAAAAACGGCGCGGCAAAAAACGGCGCGGAATAAAACGGCGGTTAAAACGGGCCGTATAAACGGCGCGTAAAAAACGGGACATAAAAAAAATCTTTTTAAAAAATAAAAAGTAATATAATAAAACTAAAAAAGTAATATAATAAAACAAAAAGTAATTAAAAAATAATAAAGTGAAAAAGACAAAAAAATGTTATTTTACTTATCTACCCTTTTTGATTAAAATATAAAAGAAATAATAAGACAAATTTTATTTAATATTAGTTTTTGTTACTTTTAATCTCATCCATCCATCAAGATGATCTAAAGGCTATAAAGTGGTTCTCATGGTTCTCATAACTGGAGGTGGTTCTCATTCTAGCGATCCCCTATATATATATATATATATATATTTGTTAGAGATTGAGTAATTTTTATATATTATTTTAAAAATGTTTGAATCTATATCTTTTACATATCTATAGCTCTGAAATAAATACCATTTCCGTTACTTATCACATTTTTGTGAGTTCAATACTCTTTTTCTACTTCTCTTATTTTACCAATTTTGTATACCATATCTTATTCTATTAAATAAATATCTAGTTATGTTACATCACAATTTTGTGAGCTCAATATTCTTTTTATGCTTCTCTTATTTCACTAATTTGTACATTGCATCTTATTCTATTGAATGAATATCTAGTTACGTTACATCACAATTCTATGAGCTCAATATTTTTTTATGCCTCTCTTATTTTACTAATATGTATATTCTATCTTATTCTAGTAAATACATATTATCTGTAAATATTGTTTTATAATTCCTAAATCTTTATTACTAACTATCTAAATTTTCTTTATTCAACCAGTCTAACACACAAGTTTCTTTCCTAGTTATAATATCGATCGATTCCATGTTTAAATCCCCCACCCTCTTGCTTTTTTAAAGACTTATTTCAAATTTAGCTCCTTTCTCCATGTGGTCACACATATTTCTTATTCTCTCTTCTCTCTTGTCACGTCCCCACATTCGTCGCACTTTCTCTAGTACTTGCAAGAAAGCCTCAACTGGGGGTGTGCCATAAAGACTTGTGTAAATTCAAAATGTTTGTCTTTGATATGGATGGATAAATGATTTTTAATGTTGTGATATTGATCTTTTGATATACATCTTTATGGTATTCTATCAAGATAAGATTACTTAAATTAACAAATGCGCCTGTGAAACGCTTACAGATTTCACAACCGTTAAACTTTCAAAGTTGGTTTGTAGTTCAATTGTCAGCCCCATACTAATGCTCAAATATTGCTTTTTAGCTTCCTTTAACTCCATTGTTCGAAGTTTTGCACCAATACTTTAACTGTAATACATAAGATGGTTATGTAACTAAGTAATCACACAAACACATGTAATCTAAGACTTCAACTCTAATACATAAGACGATTATGTAACAGAGTAATCACCTCTCTTTCTCCCTCACGCTATACCTATAAAGCACTACATATCCTACCCATACATCTATCATGCTTCTCTACTTAAAACCTACTTTGCAATAAACCACACCAATAACTCACCTATAAAACTTCAAATACACAAGTTTATTCCTAACCTCATACCTTAGGTGTAATAATACTTTTGATACATTAAATGTCACGCATAAATCAAAATAGACTATACTTTAACACTTTACACTTTTATACATCCAAAATCAAAATCAATGATGCCTCTATTTTGCAATGATGATTCTTAGAATTAAAGTAGTTGTACTGGTGGCGCCAAAACATTCTTCCCCAACCAACTTCACTCCATTTAAATTCTCTTATTTAACTACTTAAAATCCTAGCTTTTACCGGAATATCCGCTCATCAATTCTCCGATCTGCCGCCGTCAGTTCACTTCCGGTCAGCCGGTTTCTTCCCCGTTAACAGTTATTATTTTTCAAATTATTATTATATGCTGTTACGTTTAATTATGTTGTTATGTAATTAGTTATGAATTGAGTTTATGTTATTATTATTATTATTATTATTATTATTATTATTATTATTATTATTATTATTATTATTAAGGTGCAGAAGACAATAGATCCACTTTCAATGAAGATCTTATGATGTTATACAAAATAATAATAATAATTGGAAGAATAATAATAATGTATTCACTCTGATTTCTGAGAATTTGTAACTGTTCTGGAAATCAGAGACATAGATCTGCAAATTCCAGACATTACATCATGTATTGTTGATGCAAAACTTGTTACTAGCACTATATATCTATATATACTGTATAATTATACTGTAACAAAATTTTGATATTATTATATTAGGTATTTTAGTTTTACATCGATTTTCGTTCCACCGTCTCGAAGGATATTTGATCTTCTGTTATGATGCTAACATGTTTATTCGTTAGTTAGTTAGTTAATTAGTTAATTACTAAGGTGTTACAATGTTACATGATGTTAAAATGTTTTTCATATGAAAATGTGGCATTATTCTGACCTTATAATCTTGTATAATAAATGTATGTTTCGCGCGGATTCAGTGAAGATGGACAAGGGACAATGATCTTCTTCTGCACATGGTCTTCCATGTTTGTTTCCATAACTCTTATGATTAATTGATTATATACATTATTAGTTTCAATCAGCTGACTTAGAATTTTCTTAATTTAATTCAAGTATTTGTCTGTTTCTGTAACAATGTGAAAACAGACTTTAGTTTAATATGTTAAGTGTTACATAAAGAGATTCCATATTTTCATAATTCCATAACTCCATGTGTCCTAATGATCTTAAGCCCAGATGCAATGCAAGCAGACAGAAAATATAAAAACTTTTTTTTAACATTTATCGGTATCATGTTCTTGTTCATTAAATATGCCATCAAGATATGTTGTGTGATCACCCCACATAACCTGCTCACCATGACTCTAGCATGAAGTCTGTGATACAGACTGCAGGTTGAAATATTATCTATTTAGTTCTCTTCACCCTTCCTTCCATTTTTCCTAAACTTATCGAATTTTGATCGCTTAAATTCAGTCGTTAGCTGTAAGTGTGGTCTGTAAAGTGCATTTTAGACTTTAGTTCTCTTTAAGCTTCTGTATTTCATGAGATTTTTCTTGATAAGTTAGGATTTAGGGTGTTATTATATTCGAAAAGTAACCGGTTACATTAGTTTGTGGCAAGTTTCAAGAGAATACTTGTTTTTAGATCTGGGTGTGCCTGTAAAGAATATGCTTTTGAAGTTTTGATCAGCTTTATACTTTTTTGGTCATAATTTATCTTTATCTATTTGTTACAGACTTACAATATCAAGATTAACAATCCAGGAGGAATATAGCATCGTCTTTACAAGAAACCGATCCTTAAATACGCTGGTTATAAAGACTCAGAAATGTGTTGATCATATGATCAAAGGCATCAATGTGGTCAAATTCAAATAGAGGGTGTGTAAGCGAACCGAATCAAAAGATAGAGAAGAATGTTAGTTCTCGGTATAAATCACCCACACCGAGGCGTTGTCCTTCCCCTTATACACCGAAAACATGTACAAAAACGCCCCTGCCTGTTTCGACAAGACCAGTATCCACCGAAAGAAGACGGCCCACCACACCACAATCACCATCACCATCACCATCACATTCACACCCGTCTACCCCGGTCCATGAGACATCTGTTAACACAGAACTGGCAGCCCGAAAAGCGGCAATTAGTGGTAAACTACCAGAAACATTATGGCCTTCAAGAACACGAACGCGTAGTCTAAGCGTTTCGTTCATGTCGGATGCCTTTTCTCTCTGCACAAGTAAACGAGAAAAACCGCCACCTCAGGTGCTTTCTGACCGCACGCTGAAACCGTCATCAAACGTATCACAAAAACGAACGGCAACACCCGAGAGAAAACGAAGTCCACACAAAGGAAAGAGCGCCGTCGTTCAGTCAGAAAATCGGTTGCCTAGCAAGACCGGTTCGAAAGTGTTCACAAAAAGCGTTGACATCCCCGATAAGCCGATGAAAGCTTTCATCGCACCAAATCGAAATGCTAGAATACAGTTGCAAAAATCCGCAAGTGATCCTGTAACTGTGAAGTTAGAATTCGACAATCTACAGAGAATGTCGAATCTTATTTCGTCAACTTTAACAGCAAGATCTCAATCGTTACCAGCTACTGGAGTCCGGGCGTCTTCACCCAGTAAGCAATCTGGGTTGGGCCTAAAATCAAGGCCCATAAGCCCGGCTCCTTCTAAACGGGCTAGTCCTTCTCGCATAAGGCCATCTAGCCCGTTGAGACAACCCTGCAATTCAAACTCAAACAGAGTTTCTGTTCTTACATTTGTTGCTGATATTAAAAAAGGAAAAAAAGTGGATGATCAGATTGAAGATGCTCATTATCTACGGTTACTTTATAACCGGAAAATTCAGTGGCGCTATGTTAACGCCTGTGCCGAAGCTGCCTTCAAGTTTCAGAAATCAACAGCTCAGAAATCTCTACATAACGTGTGTAGAAGTACCTCCGAACTCCACGATTCAGTCGCTGCAAAGCGGATTGAGCTCGACCAGCTGAGATTGAAGTTAAAGCTACACGCGGGCTTAAACCAACAAGTAAGGCATTTGTTTCGATGATGTTATATCTTGTTATATAACTTATATATATATTCTCTTGGCTAAAATATATTTATTGTGATATCTCTGGCTCAGATGGCCTACCTTAATGAATGGGCTAAAATCGAAAACGAGCACAATCTTGCATTATTGGGTGCTATCGAAGATCTAAAGTCGAGCACTCTCAGACTTCCTGTAACAGGCAGTGCAACAGTAGATGTTCAAACTGTTAAGTCGTCTCTTCGGTCAGCGCTCGAAGTAATGCAAACAATGGGGTCCACTATGCATTCTACACTATCTCAGGTATGAAGTTTGTATGTGAAATTTGATAATTGGTAGTAGTATAAACTGATATACAAACATAGAAGAAATAACTTAAGTTATTATTTAGTTAATAACAATTGGTAGTCATAATATTAATTACCAGTTTTTAATATGTTTATACAGTTGGTAGGACATAACTGCCTGGCATCTGAACTTGCTACTGTAGTGGCACAAGAAAGAGCTCTTCTTGATGAATGTGAAGTTCTATTGACTTCTGCAGCTTCTTTGCAGGTAAAAGGATTTCAATGTGTTCAATATGATTTTTCTTAAAATTATAAATTTTGACATTTTTTTTTGATGTTGGTTATCTGCAGGCAAAGGAATATAGCCTTAGGACACATCTAGTACAAATGAAACAAGAGTTGACGCTTAACCTGCTCGAGCCTTGACGGCTTGAAGCAAGCAGTAATTTTACTACTTAGCGATAAAAAAGTTGTATTGATGAACCCGGGATTACGCTTTTGTCATATCGTGTGTGAAGAAATATATTGACACACGTGGTGTAGGACAAGACATGATGAGTGTATAGATTTCCCAAGAAGCGGAAAAGTGTAACATGACCATCAATGTCAAAGTTGCTAATAAATAGTGTACATATTACTTAGGTGACTAAAAGTTTACAATATTCTTCTGTCCTTATCTTGTTGTAATTAGTTTGTATCGAGAGCTCGCGTCACATCTTCTATATTTACGGTACGCACATAGGTTTCTGAAGGAGTTGATAACACTTGATTAGATTTGAACATTATGCCTCATGTTTATGGAGGTATCATGTCCACATACTAGATTTTAAAAGCCTTGGCGAAACGGATAGTATATGGGTTTAGATCAAAACCGGGCGTTTTAAAAGTATTGATATATAATTGGGTCAAAACCATCGTGATCAAAGTATTGACATGTGTATTTGCCCATATGGTAATACTAGAAAGGTACTGTTTCTAATTTGTTAAGCTACTGAAGAAGCACAAATAAATAATGTTAATAAGATAGGTAAGGCTATGGGGTGTGGATGGGGCTCTATAGGGCTTTATAGGTGCCACATAGGATCCACGTGTACCATGGAGCCCCCCTTTAATTTGGAGGGTGTGGATGGAGCCCCTATTAAACAAAATTAAATTTTTTTTTTTTGATTGGTTTAAAACTAATGGGTCCCACATGAATTCGCGTTAAAGCTCGTTACCACGATGGCGGGGCATCAATGGCGCCCCGGCTATGGCGCCGGCGGTGTGGTCGAAATAGGAGGGGGGGCGCTATAGTTGTCGATGTGGCAGAGGGGTGGCGCCTCACACCCTCCAGCCTAATAGGTAGCATGGGTTCCATATGACATTATAAGTATTATAAAATAAATAAAAACATTAAAATATGAATTATATAAAGAGTATAGTGCAATTTTCATTTGTGAGGCCCACCCTTAACATCTTCGTACTTGACGTTTGATCTTTTCACACTTTACGTCCTTGTACCTCACGGCTGTAACTTTTCAGTTAGTTTTTATGTGAAATTACTAATATACCCTTAACGCATTAACTAAATATTATCATGACGAAACTTATAAATCTAGATTAATTATAGTAATTTATTGAGCAAGCGAGACGTTAATTTGGTAATAGATGTGTATAAAACGGGTTTATTTTCAAAATCGATTTGACTTGTAAACTAAATCGGTTTAATCAACTTCGTTCAAAACCGGTTAGAAAATAAACCGCTTCGGGTCATAAACATGTAACCCTATTCAAATTCGGTCCGGGCTGAGTTGAAATCGATTCGGGTCATAAAAAGGTACCCAAAACCGGTATTTAAAAAAATATTTTTTGGGTCGGGTTGAAACCGATTTGGGTGACGAGAGGTGGAAACATTTTGTAACTGATGGTTTGAGTCGGGTTGAAACCGGTTTGGTTCAAGCTAGTTTGATAGTTCAAATTAGGTCCGGTTACAATTTACAAACCAGTTTGAAATCCAAACCTGTTTTTTTTTTACATCAAACACATAAGATTTGGCCCGGCCCAGGCCCAGCCCATAAAGCTTTATGTCTTCCCTCTGGTTCTCGACTTGTGAACCAACAAACGGTCAGACACGACCAGTTTCTCGTTCTCTTCCTCGTATTCAACCAGATTCTCCACCTCGTACGACGGCGACATTGAGGTATCTACTTCATTTTATAAATATGTGTTGCTAGTTATGGTGTTAAGTTGATTTCAGGAAATGTTTTAATTTAGGTTTTTTTTTTCTGCAAATAGGGGAAATTAAAATTGTTAAAATGTTACTCCCAACATCCCAAAAATTTTATTGTTGAAACAGTTAACTGTTGTTAAGTTAGATACTATTGTTGAATGTGTTGTAAGTTCTGTAACAACACATATCATTTCACCCATTAGCTTACTGTTTTTTTATTCACCAGGAAAAAAAAATGGAAAAATATTTCAAAAGAAAAAGATCACCAACAACTGATAATGCCGGTATTGATGGAAAACCTTCAAGGGAAAATTCATCTAATAATAATATTTCCCGACCTAAATCCGCTCTTTTAAAGCCTAAAGAAGTTCAAATGTACCGCGCGTTACCTTATAGTAGTGATGATGCATTGGAAAAGACTATTCAGAGAAGAAAATTCTTCGAAATGATAAATTTAACCCCGAGTCGAAACGAGGTTCAGAAAGATATTGCGAATGGCTATGCAAAAGAAGTACTCAAATCCATTTTTGATGAAATTGGTGACGATGTGTTTGGCTTGTTAGTTGACGAGTTTAGCGACGCATCTAACAAGGAACAAATAGCTGTGGTTTTGCGATACGTTGACACATATGGAATTGTTAAGGAGAGGTTTGTTGGTCTTGTTAACGTGACTGAGGCATCTGGTTCCTCTATCAAATCTGCTATCGAGTCTTTATTGTTTGAATATGGAGTGTGTTTGAAGAAGGTTAGAGGTCAAAGTTATAATGGAGTAAGCGATATGCATGGGGGGTTTAGTGGTTTGAAAGATTTACTCATGAGGGAAAGTGGCTCGGCGTATTTTGTACATAGTTTTGCTTATGAGCTTGAGTTCGTTGTGTTGCAAGTTGCTAAAAAGAACTTTGGTGTTGCGAAATTCCTTGACATGATCGCCGTTATGATGGATGTGGTTTATACTTCTTGCAAACAAAAGGATATGACTCGAGAGAGTCAGATAGAGAAAGTGAAGAAGGCCATCGGTAGTGGTGAAAACGAAGAGCTTATAAAAGATGGAGATACACGATGTGGTTCTTCTTTTAAAACACTTTGTAGTTTGGTTCATTCGTTTTCATCTTTTGTTGAGGTGTTTGAATATATTGAAGAGGAAGGCGACAATAGTTTAAGCCAACGTCAAGCGGATGCTCTTCAGAGATATTTCAAATCGTTTGATTTTGTATTTTATCTTCACTTGTTGTGGGACGTTATTGGGTTGACAAGTGTAGTGTCACGCGTTCTTCAAAGAAAAGATGTTCACATCTCGAATACGATTTCAATGGTAAAATCAACTAAGAGTTTATTGCTAAAGCTTCGTTTGGAGGGGTTTGATTCACTTTTGAAGAAGATCTCTACTTTTTGTGAAAAACATGATATCGAAATGTTGAACTTGAATGACTATTATGTTAATCCAAAAAACCACAAACAAAAGTGCAATATCACCTATCGTCATCATTATGAGTTTAACTGTTTTAACACCGTTGTGGATATGGTAATTCAAGAAATTGACGATCGCTTTAGTGAGGAAAGCTGTGAGTTGCTTGTGTGTTTGGAAGCTTTGAGCCCGTGTGATTCCTTCAAGAAGTTTGACGCATCAAAGTTATTGAGGTTGATTGAGATGTATCCAAATGATTTTAGTACTGCGGATAGGATGACTGAATATCATCTTGGCAATTACATTCGCAATGTAAAAAAAGATGAAAGATTTGCCAACTTGAATAACATCGCCGATCTTCTTAAAGTGATGGTGGAAACAAGGAACCATCTTTCTCACCCCTTAGTCTATCGACTGTTGAAGCTAGCATTGGTTTTGCCGGTTACGCCTGCAACTGTTCAGAGAGACTTTTCTGCAATAAAACTTATGAAGACAAATTTGCGCAATCAAATTGGTGATGACCTTTTGAATGCCTGTCTGATTTGTGCTGTAGAAAAACAAGCACTTGCCAACCATTGTTACAAATGGTGATGTAATGAATGGCCTCCAAAAGATGTAGAGATTTTATGATGGTTCCTTTTATTCTTTACCATCTTGATTTGTGTTTGCATTACATGTGACTTAAGTTTTTGTCTTTCACGGTCTTGAATATTTAATATATTGTATTGGTTTCATATTTCATCATCACTAAAATCCTTTGGATATCATGATGCATATTTTCTTTATATATTGTGCGGAGAAGAGCCACATAACTCTAGGAGTCAAGACAAAGTTTTGGTCCATTTTAAACCAAGTGTATATTTCAGTATGTTCTTTTAATTTTTTTTATCTGTTTTTTACTATTATTTTACCCTTTTAAGCTACTTTTCTTACTTTTATTTTGTCCTTCGTGCTAATAAAAAATTATGATCTGTTTCTTGTGATTGCTTGAGGTTGCAAACAAGCCGATGGAGCCAGAGCTCGACCAAGCTCGAGATTTGTTTTTAAAGCTCGAGCTCGACTTGTTGGTAATTTATGACCCGTTCAAGCTTGGTCCGGGCTTGACTTGTTTATTATCTATTAGTTAATGTATTAATTAAAAACAATATAAACAATAGACTCGTTTAGGCCTGCGAGCTCGATAAGTGAAGCTTAGGCTCAGACTTGTTTACTAAACAAACTTTTTATAGGTTTGGGCTTGGCTCGTAAACAAATTCAAATAAGCTCGGCTTGACTCGTTTACTAAACAACTTTAGCTAAGGATGTAAGCGTTATTAAATATTAAGAAAATTAATATTACACTAAGGCTCAACGAGCTTGGCGAGCTTCACATGTCAGGCCCGAGCTCGAGCTTGATAAATAAATGAGCTTTGTTTTAAGCTCTAGTTCCAAGTTTTTTCTTGAGCAGCTTGACTCGTTTGCACCATACGTGTGAGGGAAATCACATGTAATTTCTTGAAGTTAGGAGGATATCTTTTGAACAGCTTATTTGTTTATGCAAGTTGTGTTTTAAAATAAAAAATAGTTAAAAATGAAAGAAAGATTGGATCATAATAATCGATAACATAACTTATTGGTAGATATTAATCTATATTAACAATTTGACCAATAGTTGATAATAATCCAAATTAACAATTTAACCAATTATATTCGTAACTTTCAATTTTGATATTCAAAACAATCTCACTAACGTGAAAAGAAGATTGGATCATAATAATCCGCACTAACTTATTTGTTGATATTAATTCATACTGACAATTTGACCAATGATACTCGTAACTTTTAATTTTGTTAATCAACACAATCTCTAATGGATCATTTATAGATACATTTAAAAGAGGGATGACCAGTGCCATGCTCCTGCATGACAGTTGGCCATTGGTGACCCTTTTTTAGTTTTTTTTAATTAGGTTTTGTCTTTTTACCATTTATTTTTATTTTTATTTTACTTTTTGTACGGCAAATTTGGATCACTGATAGACCATTGGAGTATCATCGTGCCAATAGCGGAACCACCCGATCATATCCATCTCCACTAGACATAATGTATATACACCAATACACGAGGAACCCAATAAATATAGGAAAAAACCTCTTGTGGGAATCGAATCCAGGACCTATTGGTCTCAAAGTCTTATCCCACCCCAAGATGCCATTGGGCATAAAGCCATAGGTATTGGTCACCCTTTTATACCATTTATAAAAGGCAAATTGGATTTAAATAATCCCAACTCACTGTTATTGGCCAATAATAATCCCAACTCATTTAATCACCAATAATAATCCGAACTATTCACTTTTGTTTGTAAAATACTCCCAGTTAAAAAAACACTAACTAGGTTAAAAATTTGCTGATGTGGCCCTTTTACCTGATGTGTCATATGACGTGGCAGTTGATGTGTCATTTTTTGATGACGTGGCAGCTGATGTGGCAGTCTACGTGGCATTTTTCGATTACGTGGCAACTGATGTGGCAGGTGATGTGGCAAGCCACATCAGCAATTTTTTAACCTAGTTAGTGTTTTTTTAACTGGGAGTATTTTACAAACAAAAGTGAATAGTTCGGATTATTATTGGTGATTAAATGAGTTAGGATTATTATTGGCCAATAACAGTGAGTTGGGATTATTTAAATCCAATTTGCCTTTATAGAATGAGAAGAGGGATGACCAGTGCCATGCTTGCATGGCAGCGGGCCATTGTTCACCCTTTTTAGTTTTTTAATTAGGTTTTGTCTTTTTACTATTACCCTTTAACATTTATTATTGCCCCTTAGGCCATGGGGTATGGGGCTTGGGTTGGGGGAAAACGCCCAAGCCACCACCCCGGGTGGGCTTGGGTTCGGGCGTGGCCCTTGGGGCTTGGCTTTCAAGCCGGGCGTGGGGCGGTATGACCATGCTAGCTGGCTGAATCTCATTCGCTCACCCCGCCACGTCAAGCGGACATTTCAAATTTCAAATTTTAAATTCAAACGGTTTGGGGAAAACCAAATCGCCACCCGTGTCACCCAACAACCTCTAACCCCCAACCCACTGGTCCCCGCATCCCACGAACCCAACCCCACCGGCTACCCACTTCTCTCGAACCCGCTACCCCACTGGTCCACCCCATCCCACGAACCCAACCCCACCGGCTAACCCACTGGTCCCCCCCATCCCACGAACCCAACCCCGCTATGACACCTTGGACCCATGAAGAAGAAATTGCTCTCGTCACAAGCGTCGTTGACGCTATGAAGGGGCGGCCACCGGGCCAAACAAAATATTGGGTGGAAGCATTCGGAGCCTACCGACATAACGTCGGTAACGACCGCCACAACCTCAACGCGTGCCAACATAAATGGCGCAAGCTACGGCCCAAGCTCAAGCGTTTCAAAGCTTACTACGAAGCCGTTCCCGGTGGCAAGTTAAGCCACGAGGACCGGGTGGCGGTGGCGAACATAGAGTTTCGAGGCAAGGAAAAAAAGGCGTTCGACAAGATCGACCTTTTTGAAATTTATTTAACGCTCTAGGTTTGTTATTTTGTAATTTTTAGAAATTATGTAATTTTTAGGATTATGTAATTTTTAAAATTTTAATGAAGTTATAGGTTTTTTTTTATAAATGTTGTGTGATTTTTTATAAATTTTTTGTATTTTTTTTAAATATTCTGCCACGCGGTGCACCCAACCCAACCCAAGCCCAACCCACGCCCCGCCATACCCCGCGGACACGTAACCAGGCGGTGGGGGTGGGGGGGGGGGCTCCCATTCCACGTGTCAGCAAATGCCCCAACCCAAGCCCCACCATACCCCACGGCCTTAGGCCGTGGGGTATGGGGCGGGGGTTTGGGCGTGGGTTGGGGTAAAACGCCCAAGTGACCACCCCGGGTGGGCTTGGGTTTGGGCGTGGCCCCTTGGGGCTTGGGTTTCAAGCCGGGCGTGGGGCGGGGGAGCAAGGTGAGTTGGCAGTTTGTGATTGGCCCATTAAAAGTAGCCGTTGGGGTAGTCGTTGGTGGCTACTTTTTAAAATAAAAAAACTTTTTTTTTCCTTTATAAATACTTACCACATTTAACATTTTTTTCACACAATATCAAAACATAAAACACATTATTGCCATGAGTTCTTCAAGTTATAGTGAATCGTCATCATCGTCTGACGATGGTGCGGAAATATTTCTACAAACGATAGCGGCGGTGGTGAAAGCTATCGTGGAAGACGAAGACGATGAGGAAGAGACTCAACAACCTAAACGGAGGAGAATGTACATCGCTCGTGAACGGCACACCGCTAACGATTTGTTGGTAAGCGATTACTTCTCAGCGGAACCTAAGTATGATGAAAAAATGTTTAGGCGTCGTTTTCGTATGAGTAAAAATTTATTTTTAAGAATATCTAGAGATCTTGAGGAGAAATATGTTTGTTTCCAACAAAAACCCGATGTCACCGGGCAATTAGGATTTAGTACGTGGCAAAAGGTCACGGCCGCACTTAGGCAGTTAGCGTACGGCAATAGTTCGGACATTATGGATGACTATTTAAAAATGTCTGCACGTGTAGCTAGAGAAACTCTTCACAACTTTTGTTCGTGCATTCTAGAACTTTATAGGAAAAGATATTTGAGAAAGCCCTCCTTCAGTGACATGCAACAAATATTGGAACATCACGCAGATTATCATGGGCTACCCGGGATGCTAGGTAGTTTAGATTGTATTAAATGGCCTTGGGAACTTTGTCCTACCCAATGGCAAGGTGCTCACACTAGTGGATTTCACGGGGTGCCAGCCATCATGCTTGAAGCGGTTGCGTCCCAAGATATTTGGATATGGCATGCGTTCTTCGGTATGCCAGGTTCACATAATGATATTACCATCGTAAACCACTAGCCTCTTTTCAATGATCGGGTAAATGGAATAGGACCGAAAGGAAGTTTCTTTGTAAACGGGATTGAGTACGTGTACGGGTACTACCTAGTTGATGGGATTTACCCAGAGTAGGGGGTGTTCGTAAAATCGTTCACAAGACACGGTACCACAGATCCAAAGAGATTAAAGTTTAACAGGGTCCAGATGGCTGCACGTAAAGACGTCGAGCGAGCATTCGGTGTTTTGAAGAAAAGGTGGTGAATTTTGGCAATGCCTTGTCGACTATGGGACAAGGATCAGATTGGAAACGTGATGTACACATGTATCATTCTTCACAACATGATTTTGGAGGATGAAGGTCGAGCGGTCGTTACCTACTACGAGGACGATGACCCCCAACAAGGTAACGTAACAGACGAAGATAAAGCGGCAAATGAATTTTTAATAAAGTCAAGGGATATACATCAGAACCTTCGAGCTGATTTGGTGGAACATGTTTCAACGATTCCTGGGTTCGAAACCGACGAAGACGACGAAGAATGACTGTTTTTTATTTTGATAATTATTATATATGTATTTAAAAAAAATATGTTGTATGTTTATTTTTTATTTAGTTATAAATAAAAATATATATAAAAAAAATGATGATGTGGCTAGGCCACGCCGCCCAGCCACGCCCAACCCAAGCCCCACCATACCGCTAAAACTATTGCCTTTGGGTTTTTAATATCTAAAATCCACGTGTCACCAAATGCCCAACCCAAGCCCCAACCCAAGCCCCACCATACCCCATGGTCTTACATCCCTTTAACTTTCTAAAAACTTTATAATCATTTTTTACGTGTTTATATTTATGTATGTCTCGGTATAAATTCAAGTTAATTACGTTTCTTTGAAAATGGGTAGGTTCAGATACAATATGTTTTTATTTTTCTTATTTTTTACGTTTTAAATTGATTTACGTTTTGGCATAAATTTTGTTTTACAAGAAGTTGAGTCAAATATAATGTCCTTTCATTAGACTTTATAAAGTCGACTTACTTTACATTTCGGCGCCACCGTAATGCGCATTACCATTTTTAGCTTAAAAAAATAAGTTTTTTATTTTTATTTTTATTTACTTGTCGGTATAAGTTCAGGGTTTTTTTAAGTTTTTAGTTCATCTACATTTTTGGCATAAATGGTTTACAACAAGTGGGGTCAAATATAATATGTTTTCATTAGACTTTGTAAATTCGACTTACTTTACGTTTCAGCGCCACCACAACATGCGGTATCATTTTTAAGATAAGGAAACATTATTTGTTTATGCAATTATGTTTTAAAATAAAAAAATAGTTAAAAATAAATGAAGATTGGATCATAATAATCCGTACTATAAGTTATTGGTTGATATTAATCCATATTAACAATTTGATCAATGACACTTATAACTTTCAAAATTTTGATATTCAAAACAATCTCACTTTGGTCACACTTTCAAAGTTTGATGGATATGTATGATATTAAATATATTTAGAGGGATGTCCACCCCTCCAGCTCAGTTGGTTATTGGACCGGTTGTTTCCTCGTGAGACTCCGGTTCAATTCCCGGCAAAGGCATATGGGTGTGACATGTGCACTATGATGGTGAAAAACCCACCGAGGAGGGTTTGATCTGAGCGTCACTCCGATTTTCATCCGGCTGTTACTCCAGCGAGTAAAATTGTGTGGAGGCAGTTTGGTTTCCGGGGGAAAACCTTCGACCCAAGACTGGTTAACCCAATGCTGGCCCCGCCATCTGGGCCCACGTTCTTGGAGAGGGGTCCGCAATGTGCGGATGTGACAATAGTCACCATTAGAAGTTCACCTTTCAATATATATTTAGAGGGGTATGAATGATTTTCTTTTATATCAGTAAACGATTATCTGTTTATTTTAAAATTTATTAATATATTATTAGTAAGGGGTGGCACACATATCTGAAAGGTCGGGTTTGGTGGAGATCAAAAGCAAGGGACTAAAGAGTTAATTTGGTTTACCTTGTTCTTTAAGTTTTATGTTTGTTGTCCTTTTGAATTTCGAATGTGTTCAAATCAGGATATATATAATTTGAATAGGTTCCTTAGACTGCAAGTCTGCAAGTTGTAAGGTTAGGGTCGAACTTTATTTATATTTTTTTTATTGTATCCGTGTTCATTGTTTTTCACTTCATACAAAGAGTTGCAGTAAAGTTCTGCAATCCGGTTCTGTGTTGTTCTTGATCCACTTGCTTTGTTCAACAACAATGTCCAATGATATCAGTAATGATTTGATGGTTGATATCTTTGAAAGACTGCCGCTCAAATCCATCATCCGGTTCAGATCACTCTCCAAATACTGGCATTCTCGCATTGCTACCCCAGAATTCATCCGCAATCACAGCCTTCGATGTTCTAAAAATCCTCCAAAACTCCTCATCAAACACCACACTTATTGCGGAAATCTTGAGTTCAAAGACATCTATACATTACACCCGGTAGACCAGTTGCCGTTAGATTCAAGTTCTGGCTACATCCGCATACCTGGAGTTGAGTTTCCTCATGGTACTAAAGAAGTTATTGGTTCGTATAATGGAATTCTCTGTCTGCGTGTTAACGGAAGTTATATTAGTCTATGGAACTTGTCAATTAGGCGCGAACTGATAGTGCCTCAGGTTCCTTGTTTAAAATTATCTTCAATGGCTTTAGGGTTTGGTTTCGATCCGATCACTGATGATTACAATCTTGTGGCTATATGTTACAACAAATATGGATCAGATGGAATCAATGCATTTGTTTACTCCTTGAAAACAGATTCTTGGATTGCGACCCCTTCTCCATCTACCTGGTTATATAATGTGAAGTCGAATGCGTGTTTTTTCAATGGAATATTGCATTGGGTAGTTGATGGTTATTTAACAGAACCATCACCCGAAGAGCGCAAACACCCGATTCGTTTTATATTTACATTCGATTTGAATACTCATGTTTGTGGACACATCTTGTTGCCTATGCCTTGGAGAGTCGAACAGTTAACAACCATAAATGGTTGTCTAGTAGCGGTTTCTTTGGAACGTGGTAATAATTGGAAGATTAGGGTGATGAAAGAGTACTGTAACACTGAATCTTGGTCAGTGCCTTTTGAATTTCAAGCAGAGGCATTTGATGTAATTAGAGTTTTTCAAGCAGTCACTACTGGTGATATAGTGGCATACTATAATGGATCAAGTGTTTATAATCTTCAAACAAGGTTGTTGATGAAGCTTTGGAAATTTGGACCTTATTGTTTCAACCTCAAGATGGAAACCTATGCGGAAAGCCTTGAATTATTGGACAAAGAAAGGGCGATGACTTGCGGGGAAACCATATTCTCTTGGACGAAAGAGGATAATCACAAAAGAATTCGTTTGTCGCAGGGATTAGATGATGAATGCTTGGTCTTGAATTATACCTTTTAGTATTTTTCTGGTCGTTTAATCGTCTTGTTTGTATCTAGAATGTGGATATCAAGTCAAGCACATCACTTTTTATACATTTTACCCACCTCGATAAATTACTTGTTGCGACTTAAACCTGACATTATCCAATGTGACCCAACCCGTTGCTTTGCCAACTCTAGTATCGTAGGTCGATCAATGTATATACAAAACATTATAAGGCTAATAGTAATTTCACGTTTTAGAGGGTTATTTTTACTTTTTGAAGAGCGTCTCGTCTCTAATATGTTTGGACCGACTTACTACACTACAAATGGATACCTTTCATTGATACATTTTAGGTACACCTTATTCTATACTAATTATAATATGAATACATATTTTTGGTATAAACTATACCACTTTAATATTTTCTTTCATTTGTTTATTGGTTTTAAGAGAAACCGAGTTAAAATGGATCAACTTTTGTTACTTTTTTGCTGCTTCTTTTGTATAACAAACCAATACAATATCATGTTCTTGTATCTAATAGCCTTTTCTCTCCTCAAAGGCCAACTACAAAGAACAATTAATAGATAGATAAATTGGTTAGAACAACTGATAATTTAGTTAAGCAAGTTGTAGAAAAAGTCAAAACGGGTGGTTCAGGTTGTGATAACTTTAATACCCTTTAAAACGGGCTTGTAAAAATGGAACGGTAGTCAGTCAGAACAACTCAAAACAACTTGCATAGTCCCTCCAGTGCATGATTGTTAGTTTGTCGAGTTGAGTTAAGTCAATATGAAAGGAATAAAATACCCTCACTATAATAAATAAATTGAAAGAAATATTTTGATATTAAAGACTTAAAGTTAATATCTTTTAAATATAACATTTAAAGACGCGTATAGCCCCATAAGTTGAAATTTTGAAGCTATACGACACGTATAGCCCCATACGAATCGTATTGCTTCATGATTCTTAAAAAACACGAAAAATCCGACCCGTTTCACCCCAAAATCAACCCAAATCTCACAATCTACCGGTCTAAATTAAAAACAGAACACATATTTATGATCGGGGAATGAAATAACTAACCTTTGTGGTGAAAAAACTCGAATCCAAGAGTTTGAAAATGCTTTGAATCGCATCGTTTGTGTGTGTTTTAGTGTGTGGGTATGGGTTCGTATGAGGATAATGGTTGTGTATTAGCATATGATATGAACCATTATACGAATCGTATGGATCTATATGAGTCATATAAGGGTAGCGTATCATATGATGACATGTTACCTTTTTTCCAAAATAATATACCCTATACGTATCGTGTAGGCCTATACAATTCATATAAAAGTTTTATACGACGGAGTTTAGTATATGTGTTTTCGTTCATCGAAATATTGTTTACTTTTGCAAAACTTGCATGTCTTTCCACCCCCGAAAACATTTATAAAAATATAAAACCGTAAAAAGTGTGGGTTATGAACTCACCTGGAATTCCGTGCAAAAGCCAATAATCAATAAAATAAGCCAGAGATAACGAAACCCGACCGACACATGCCCCAACACATATATGTCACCTTAGGCCTAACGATATGTCTATCCTATAAGTTGTCCACCCAACTTACTAGGCTCGATAAGAAAAAGTATTAAATTTGACGATTCGTTGGTTAATATTATTTACTTCTCAATTATACGCATTTGCACACAACATACATGTATATGTGTGTGTATACATAAAGATACACAACATTGGGATTACCTCCCAAGAACTCCTATAAAAAAAACCCGCATCACAACCCGTCTTGATCAATGAATAGATATATATTTACAAAATTATATATTTATTTTTCGAGAAAATAATCCATTTTAGTCGTTTCAGTGAAAAACCAACCAACCAAGTGTATGTATATTTACTTTTAGAGAAATATATACGTCTCGAATCTCATTGTATTAGTGTGAAAATAATATATGTGCACATAACTAGCACCAATATTTATATAAATTCTCAAATGTTTTGACTCAACAAACCCATAGTGACATGTTCACGTTTCTTGAAAAATATATTTATATTTTGTATAAAATACACAAATTTACGCAAATCACGAAATCATGACTCGTGTTAGTATTTAGCTTGATATCCATAACCGGGTGTATAAACAATTATTCATTATGTCTCAAGACTTGACACGACTAGTTTGCCCAATAAATATATTTGTAAATATTTATTTTTATTTTTAGGAAAGATAGAGACATAATCCACCGTGTATTTGATTTGAAACTCGAAAGTGGTTTAATAATACGTCATTTTTTTTATAAACATATCTATTTATACTTTTCGTCAAAAATCTAGGGCACATAAATTCATGTAACCAGTGAAATAACTCATGTACTTTGTCAACAAATATATCACATACAGGTTCTAGAGTTTTTAAACCATAAGTAATTATTGTTATATATCCATAAATATATAACCATATAATTCGTTTTGTTTTATAAGGATATGGTTGTTATAATTCTAAATATATTCTAAAAGGATATGGCAAATTATATAATTCTTGAACTGTTCAAATACCGATATAGTTATGTACCAAATAACCATATAATTTATGTTTATAAAAAAAATCCATACATATAAATTTCTAAAGAATCCCAAACAAAATAAATTAATATAAAAGCCAAGAATCAATGTTTTTTTTAATGAAATTTCACAATTTATGTGCAGGAAATTTGGGTCATATAATATGTATATTTTTGTGAAAGTTCACGTACTTTGGTGTTTTCATAAATATGAAATAAATAAATATACAAACATGAATATGTAGAATAAAAAAACACATAATTTATACAAGTAAGCTTGTTTAAAGAACTTTCTTGTATCTTTTTAGTTTTAGGACCTGAATTAACGAAACTAATATACGTTGAGTGAACAAGGCTTGACAGGCTTGTTTATAGATAGAAATCTAAGTAAAACATAGACATAAAACTAGCATTAAAACGGTTCGTACCATTTGTAATGGATGGAACAAAATGTTAGGATGATGAAACTTGAACTTGAAAGTTAAAGAAACACTAACCTTATAGGTAAGCTCAGGCTAGGACTTCAACTCCTTGGCGATCCGAACAACTACTGCAAAACAGAACACCGTTTGGACTCGTTACAGGAATGGGGTTATTTCTGTAACCACCCTCCGGCGTGATAATAAGTCTCGGTTTGGGAGAAAGTAAATATGTAGAGAGAAGATGAGTAGATGAGAGCAAGATGATCATACCTTAGATGTTTACCTTTATTTATAGTTTACCATTAGGGTTTCCCTTAACTTAGGATGGGCTCTGATAAGTTAGGGATTTGCATGATCTTCCCAGAAAGTTGGGGATTCGGTTACGTAGTTTATCCATGCATAGAATAGAACATTCTAGAATAAACATATGTAACTGATTATTTATAATGAAATAATAGGTAATGACCGGGTCGGGTTAGCCGATCCGGGTCATACCTCGTCATGTCCCCCCAGTCCGAAGTTATGAAACGAGATTCATGAAATCGGACTAAAAAAAGGAAAAGTCAAAATTCCCCCCTGTAAGTGTAATTTTCTCAAGTGGGGTACCGTTATGTTTTTTTGAATAAAATGGCGGCGATGGGAAATGATGTGACAGTTAAATCATCATTAGGATGACAGCTGTACCTTCCCTATTCTGACGCGTGTTCCCGTCCGTTTGTCTTTTCGAATTTGAAAAGTTGCCATTTCCGTATAAATAGAGTTCCTGTTTAGGGTTTTGAATTTCATTTCCTTTCACAACCACTTCTTTAAATTTCTTGAATCGAAAAATGGCCTCGAAGACTGGCGAATCTTCTTCTTCTGCCCCCGCAAGCACTGATGCCCTGTACATCAAATGGGGGCAGACATTGTTCAACAATCTTATGCAAGATTACGAAATTAGGGCGGAGTGGAATCCGGTGCTGCCGTCAAAGACAGACACGACATTTCCGTTGAAAAAAGGTAAAATCACTCTGTTTAGTGATTTTTTCAAGTTTTGCAACTTCCGATTGCCAATCACCAAGTTCTGCAAGCTGGTCCTTGACCATTATCCCATCCATATTTCCCAACTACATCCGTTAAGGTTGGTTAAACTCCGACAGTTTGAGTTTGCCTGTATCGCCTTAGGGCATATCCCTGAATTCCTCGTTTTTAGGGCTTTTTTCGTCCTTGTATGGAAATCCCCCTTTTTTACTTTCGACAGAAGGGACACTGATATATCTTGCTTGAGAGACATTCCTACCAGTTCCAAAGATAAGGACTGGAAGAAAAAGTTCTTTTATATCAATGACGGTGTCATTCTCGGGGAGATGCATTGGAGGGAGATGGGACCGAAGGACAAAGTTAAAGACGAAGGTCCTCCAAAAGATGCTTACGTAGCCAACACTCTCTATACGAAATTATGTGGGCACCCTTCCGAGTGCACAGTAATCCCGGAGGGAGCTCTGGTGATGGCGGGGATGAGCCTGTTATGGCGTGATATAAAGTTGTATCCTTCTTTTCGGAGGGATGATGAAGGTATGCAGCCTTTTGGCCTTGCATATGTTTTGCTGATTGTATAAACTGACATGTGTACATATCGCAGGAAAATGGAGCTTATTTGACTTTGTAGATCCTCCGCGGAACACTGCTTTAAGGGCCGCGGACCGCGTGCTTGGTGAACAGGAACCAGATGTTTTGAAGATTCACTTGTAGTAGTTTTTGCTGCCAGCTGTGCCGGCGGACCTGGCTGTTTACATTTCCCAACCTCCCCCCAGCGGAGGAAGTAATGTTGTTGCCCTAGAGAAAAAACCGACCCGGATAGAAGTCACCGGGAGGAGATATATGGCCGCGGGGGGCGCTACTTCCTCTGTTGGCGTGAGTGCACCCGCTGGGAGTGCTGCTGTTACTGTTGCTGAGTTGACAAGTCCGACCCATGTGTCGAAGAAATGCAAGACTTTTACTGTACCTGTCCTGACTGCTTTTGAGGCTATGCAAGCTGCTTACGCCTTGCCTCTTGGTAAGTAATTTTGTCTGTGGGTGTCATTGTGGACTTTGTGTTCTATGTTGCTGAACATCTGCTTTAATACAGGTTCTACAACTGGGGTTCACGTTGAGGGTGTGTCTTCTTCCCTCCTAACATCTGAGGGTACCATGCCTTCTACCACTAGCGGACTAAGCCTTTCAGAGCTTATATTTCAGGCAAGTGCTACCGCTAATGTCAGCTGTACCATTCCGTCTCCTATGCCCACTGCTGCTATGGCGATGACCACTAGTCTGGTGTCGACATCGCTAAGAAATGAAAACAAAATCTCCTATAAATGGGGGATGCCTTCGAATATTCTTTAGTTAACGTTGGAGACCATGTAAAGCGGCTTCCACGTCTTTCTTCGAACAACTTGGACCGAGTCTTCAAGGGAAAAGGTCTTCATGAACGTTGCAAGCTTGGACTCGTATTCCTGCACATAATCCGTTAGTGATCCTCAGGATACCATGTCAGGATGTTACCAATATCCTGAATCAGCATCCCGGGCATGAACATATATCATATAATTAAGATATAACTTAAGATATTATCCAGGATATGGGCTCAGAATTTCACCCATAACAGTTCTATTTCTAAAGCAAAGCAAATGCCGGTGACAACTAGAAAACTATGACACTTATTGAAATCGAGACACCCATATATTGAGCGAAATCTTGGTTCAATCGTTGGCATCATTAAGCATTCCATGTAGAATGGCGCTGCATTTGAACCTGTTGCCAAGAAAATTGTTGAAGATGATTATTTAACTCGCATGAAGATTGTGAAAGAGATTCATGAACACAATTAAGTTTTGAGTTTTTATTCATACACTTGTTAGTTTATTTGGGTTAATGTTTGATTATTAGACTTAGATTGATACTTATTAGACATTTGGAATCTTTGGAAGATTGATTGAACTTTTAATTGAAGTGATTATTTTATAATTTCTACATTTTATAATTTTGTTTTTATTTTTTAATGTAAATAAATGATAATTGTAATTAATTAAAATTAATATGATAAATATCAATGGCATTTATTTTGATGTAATTTTTGTGGCAAAAAATATGTGCCGCTAAAAGCTCAAAAGTTTGTACTGGCAGATAAAAAAGTGCCACTAAAAGCCTAAAAACCTTGTGCGACACATTGTAAAGGTGCCACTAAAAGGCTTTAGTGTCAGCGCTTCTTGTGGCACTTTTTTTGTGTGCCGCCCATTCTTACAAGGTTCTTTAGTGGCACGTTCTTGTTTTTCTATGGCACTTTTTGCATGCCACTAGATGGCATTTTTTTGTAGTGTCGATGTCTTCAAGCATTTGCTTTACTTCTCTGCTCTTGATCACCAGATCATCGACGTATACTTCAAAGTTTCTGCCGATTTGTTTTTCGAAAGCCTTGTCCATTAGCCGCTGATAAGTGGCTCCGGCGTTTCGCAGGCCAAAAGGCATTTTGGTATAACAAAAGATACCCACATCGGTATGAAACGCCATTTTTTCTTCGTCTTCCTTGGACATTTTGATCTGATGGTAACCCTTTTACGCGTCTAGGAAACACTTGTACCTATAAGGGACCAGAGAGTCTATCTTGAAGTCCATCTCAGGCAGCGGGTAGGCATCTTTGGGGTATGCTTTATTTAGATCTTTAAAGTCGATGCACATCCGCCACGTGCCGTCTGGTTTTTTGACCATCATAGGGTTTGATACCCATGTGTGATACTTGGTTTCTCTGAGAATTCCAGCTTCAACTAACTTTCGTACTTCTTTGACAACCGCTGCTTTTCGTTCTGGAGCCATGCTGCGTTCACCATGCGTGACGGGTTTAATGCTCGGGAGTGTTGCAAACTTGTGTTCTGCCCTGTCCCGGGGTATCCCAGTCATGTCAGAGTGCTCAAAAGCAAAAATGTCAGCGTTCCTTCTCAGCAGCTGTTTCAGGTTGTTTTTGACCTCAGGGGAGAGGCTATCCCCTATTGTTACTGTCTGCTCAGGATGGCGTGTACTTAAAACCCATCTTTCCGGGCCGATGGCGCCGGTGGGCCCTTGACGACATCTTTTGGTGTCCAATACTTCTCCCAGCTTGTTTCGAAATACTGTTGCAATATCCCACGGGCTGGGGAACTTCATGAACCCCTGTGCCGTAGAGACTATGGCATCCAGTTTTCCTAGGGCAAACCTTCCGATAATCACGTTGTGGTAAGACTCAGCGCGTACCATAATGAATGTAAGGAGTATGGTTCTTTCCCGGGGGGTTTGTCCGAATGTAACTGGGAAAGTAATTAGGCCAATTGGATCGATCATTTCTCCAGTGAAGCCTTTAATAGGGGCGTGTACTGATTCAAGCAGTCTTCTGTCTTCTAGTTGCATTCTATTGAAGCAATGCTCGTAGATGATGGTGTCCACCAGGATCCTCCTCATATTATAATCACCTACTGCAGCGGATATGATTAGGGCGTCAGTGGTGAGGTGCAGATCTTCCATGCGTGGCTCGATTGTCATAGTTGCCAGCATCCAGGGTTCGAGCGTGGAGAAACTCCGTTTAGCCCCTTTCCCTTATCGGCGTATACCATGCTTAGCTCTCGCGGTCTCTTACCCGCCCCTTTATCATTTTCTTCTTTGATGGGAGGCGGGCCTTGTTTGATGTCTCGCACCAGATGAGCCAACTTACCCGCCTTCACGAAGTACTCGATCTGCTTCTTTAATTGAAAACAGTCGTTAGTATCATGGCCGCTCCCTTTGTGGTATTCACAGTACTTGCTGGTGTCTTTGTTGGGAGTGTCCTTCAACGGCTTTGGAGGATTAAACTTGAGGTTTTCAGAGGCCAGGATCTCTGCTGGCGTTTTGCTCAAGTTAGGGTAGTCGGATCGCGGGCTAGAAGATGACTCGTTTCATGAGTAAGTGCTTCTAGATCTATCATACCGTGAGTCTGTTCTGTCGCTTTTTTGATACCGGTCTCCTCTACTTTTACTTTTAGAGCCCCGCGGCTCTCTGTCATCCTGGCTTTTCTGAGCCTCTTTCTTTCTGTTGGCCGCGTGACTACCCGCAATAGTTTTTTCTTGTGTGACATATACCTTGGCTATCCTCAGGATTGGGGGGGGGGGGTACACCATCCCTCCCATAGAGTGTTCTTAGCTATTCATCATCATTTACCCCTTGTAGGAAAGCACCACACGCTAGATCGTTTGTGACACCTGGGATTGCCAGGCTTTCTTTGTTGAAGCTAACGATGAAACTTTCCATTGTTTCATTGTCTCGTCGACGAATGTGGAGGAGTTCGTTTCGGTCCTTTGTGTGTCTTCTCTGCTGGCTGAATTGCAATATGAACTTGGCCTCTAGATCTTCAAAACTATCGATTTCCCCAATGGGGAGACTATCCCACCAGACCCGTGCTGCTCCCACCAGTGTTTGGAAAAACATCTTACACCAGAGGGGCATGGGCCAACAGGCTACTTCCCCAGCGCTCTTGAACAAGTTGAGATGGTCGTCAGGGTCACCCAGACTATCGTATTTGCCCACGGTTTGGGGCATCTTGGGTTTTTCTTGATTGGAGCTTCGGCTATCCTTCTGGTGAACTTGGACTTAAAAGTGGCATCCCTTGGTTTGTAAGGCCTGGTGAGATCGTCTTCTTCAGCGTTAATGGCTTGAACCGGAGGGGTTGCCCCACCCTGGCTGGTTCCCTAAGTAACAGGGGGTTGAGCCGGGGTGATGTTAAGTGTAGAGCTGGGACCTCCGTTTGGAGAAAAACGAGGCCTAGACGCGTTTCCTCTATCATACACAGGTTCCGCGGTTGGCGGGGTTTGACTGTAAGCCGGTTGGGATGTTGGGAAAGTCCACCAAGGTGGCATATAAGCCGCGTATGGCGACTGTTGGGGATAACTCTGTACCGCCATCTGTGAAGTATACGACTGGGTATTATACGAGGGTAAATACCCGTATGGGGGTGCATAGTAGTATCCTGGGAAGTAAGCTTGATTTCCTGGCGTAACTGGGGCATTCATTATCCCTGCAGGCATGGCGACTGGCTGGTGTGGTGGAGTGGATAACGCCGCTGTTAACGTTGCCGCATATAGAGGCGGCATGGCATATGTAACCGAGGGCTGATAATATTGAGACATGCTCACCTGTGGTATAACAGTACTTGGGCCTGCAGATGTGATAACCGACATAGTGCTATGACGCATAGTCTGTGCACTCGCGATTGATACTGGGGTGAAGACATTGGTGTTTGTCGTAATAGGCTCCATTGACCAGAACTGCAAGGACGTGTACGAGAACAGATCTGCCGCCGTCGTCCCAGAAGAGACAGCGGAGGTGCCTGTAAAACCTGGTAGAGGTCCTTCCGCTTCAAATTCCAAGTCAAGAGACCTGGTCACAGCAGGTGAGGCAGGCATGGTGGTAACAGGGCTCGTTTCTAGCAATGGGTTGCAAGTTATCATCGCCTGACTTGGTGTTAATGCCGTGTTCTTATCGCTTGCCATTGGGTTCAGTCTTGCTGTTATTACTGAAAGGTCCCACGGATGGCGCCAATGAAGAAACACTGACCTTACGGGTAAGCTCAGGCTAGGACTTCAACTCCTTGGCGATCCGAACAACTTCTGCAAAACAGAACACCGTTAGGACTCGTTACAAGAATGGGGTTACTCCTGTAACCACCTGTCACACCCCAACCGATGGCGGAATCATCGGGGCACGACACTAGGCGAATCAGATTGCTCAAGAGAATCCATAACAACTATATTGCGACAGTATTTATTACATTTGTTATCCCATACTAACAATCAGTACAATCACATAAGTTATCACAGATTTCTTGTCTTCTCGAACAATACAAATCCGACAACCAATATTTTAGGTGAGTTTCTAGACTTCCTAGCTTGATTTGATGTAGCCTGTGATCTAACCTGCAACATACGTTAAAATAATGTCAATACAAAAGTATTGGCGAGCATACAAGTTTGATATGTAATAGTGTAATAGATAAAAGCTGCGAATTTCCACATACATAAACGTAATACACGACATATATACTCACAAAACTGATACTACCAGCTAAGTCCTCGAGCTGCGATTGCTAAACTAGGCCCCGTCGGGCGCAATAGTACTATACTAGTCATGGTGGGACGTCACGAGTATAGTCCTAGCACATATGTAACTAGCATCACGTATAACTATGCACGTAAGTCATTCGCAAGTGATAAGTAGTTTAAGCATCCGATGTAATTCGATTTGATAGCAACGTATGTTACACCCAAAAGTGCAAAAGCAAAAAGGGTTCAAGTATACTCACAATGCGTGTTCAGCAAGTAAACACAACTTGATTGGATTGATGGGAGTGCGTCTGAGATTAGCCTGGTTACAGATTGATAGCGTAAGCGATGAACAGTGCGTAAATCGGTGCAAAGTGTCAAAGGATCGGACGGTACTCCGATCGGATGGCAATCTGATCGAGTGGCCGGTCGATCGGGTGAAAGATGTGTTTGTGTATGATGGTTTGCCTTTTGAAGTTTTTGTTGTAGCATTTTGAAAACAGAGAAGTATCTCTACCTTTCAGGTCGGTCGATCGAACGGCTGTTCGATCGGGCGACAACCCGATTGGTGGACACTTTTAGTGAGAACAAGTTCACAGCAGTTTTGTCACTCGATCGGAGTGTAGTCCGATCGGGTGACAATCCGTTTGTATTGAATACGTTGAAAATTGTTTAAGTGTTGAAGTCTAAACACCACATGGTCGGGTGGTAGCCCGTTCAATGTTCAAACTCCAAATTATTGAAATCAAAGTCAAGTGTGGGAGCCAAGGTGTAATCCGATCGGATGGTAGTCCGATCGGATGATTGTCCTGTTCGTTCGGATGGCAGTCCGATCGGATTACTGTCCTGTCCGATCGGATGACTGTCCGATCAGACGGCAATCCGTCAAAACGATCTAGTCGTCCTTAGCACTTGATTATTTTGAAGGTTTTTGGCGGTTCTGATCGAGACGATGTTATGACGTGCTATACAACAGGAACCCCATCTCGAACCAAGGGACCCGATCGGACAGGAATCACCCAAATCTGACCGGTTTACTGGTTTGTGATGGTCGTTCTTGGTTAACCCGAAATTGGTCGTCTCTTTGTTAGAAACCAGATCTTGAACCAACACGACACTAAGAATGAGTGGAAGGTCGGTACAAGCTCCGATTCTATCGGTCTTGAGTGCATTGAGTGTAAAAGAGTTTAAAGAAAGTTGAAAAACCATCTTTCAATCCTTTTAACCGTGAATGGGTGTAGATTTATGCGAAAACATTGTTTAATCTTGTGGAAATCCTTCAGATCTGAGTTGTTCTTGGTGGAATGAGGCCTAAGCTTGAAGTTCATAAGAACTCCATGATGAAATCATCCTAGAACACCCCAAATCCACTGATTTCACGGTTAAAAGCTAAGATTCAAAGGTGAAAAAGATGAAGAAGTGTGCGTAGATCATAGAAGTACAAGGTTTAGGTTGAAAACTTACAAGAATCGCGAGAAATCGAGTGAAAATAGCCCCAAAGCGTGCTGGTCGAGTGAGAGCTCCACATCAGGGAAAATGATGTGAGAGTGGGGGTATTTATAGGCAAGAGAGGAGAGAAGGTGGTGCAGTGGATCAGATTGGATGGCTGTCCGATCGAGTAACACATGGATCGGGTGGCTGTCCGATCAGATGGCAATCCGATCGGATGGCCATCCGATCGGCTGGTCAGTCGATCGGTGGCATCCGGCGAGTTGCGTTTTGACGTTTCGTTTTGTTCGTTGAGCGTTGCGATACATTTTCATATATTTATTATAATTAGTCACATTGGGTCGTATATACATATCCATATTCCAAACCTGCGATAATCGAGTTACGCGTGCCTGCGAGTGAGTTTTCGAGTATTGCGTTGCATTGTGACACGTCACGGCTATCTAGGAGGGTAGAATTGGTCCTCACTCGACATCATCGTGGTTGTCAGCAGTGCAATTTTGATGTGATAGCGATAATGTGTGCGAAAATATGCGAAATATACTGCGATATAGCAATATATGCGATATAGGTACATTATGATCTGAATCTCTGGTGCTAGGCGTAACGAGTATAGCGAGTAGTAACAACGCACGAAAGTGCGGGTTGTTACACCACCCTCCGGCGTGAGAATAAGTCTCGGTTTGGGAGAAAGTAAATATGTAGAGAGAAGATGAGAGCAAGATGATCATACCTTAGATGTTTACCTCTATTTATAGTTTACCATTAGGGTTTCCCTTAACTTAGGATGGGCTCCGATAAGTTAGGGATTTGCATGATCTTCCCAGAAAGTTGGGGATTCGGTTACGTAGTTTATCCATGCATAGAATAGAACATTCTAGAATAAACATATGTAATTGATTATTTATAATGAAATAATAGGTAATGACCGAGTCAGGTTAGCCGATCCGGGTCATACCTCGTCAAAAGTTTAATTTAGACTTTAGGCCCTTGTTTGTGAGTTTGATAGTCTCAGCCATCAAAGAAAGGGAGAGGACGAGAGATAGAAAGAGAGAAATAAAGGGGTGTATTTTGATGGTAGAGTGTTTGAGCTAAAGCTTTTGTAGGTTCCAAAAATATAAGGAAGTACTTTATAGATATTCTTTTTTTTTGAACGGCCAACAGAATTAATCCCGAGCACTTTCGGGGCACCCACTGGACAAACGGAGTACTCCGATAGTAACCCGAGTCCACCACCAATTCCCGGGAAAACCCGGTAACCCACCCGCCCGTATGCACGACAATGAAATTATCGGTAAAACTCGTTTGGCTCAAGGATCCAACCCAGGTTTCCCTGGGTCTCATATCATTGCCCACCAGTGCCTCACTCTGCACTAAGTGGGAGTCGAACCTGCATCTCTCAAGAGAAATGCAAGCCCTCCACCACTTGATCTAGAGATCATTGCCATTTTATAGATATTCTAATTCTATTCTATTCTATTCTATTCTATTCTAATACTATAAATTTGTAACAGGTTTTTGCATGGTGGACTTGTGCATTTGGCTTTACATGTGTTATGTGCAGTTCTTTGTTATACCATGTGTTTTGTTGTTTGTAAACTGCTCTTACAAAGGTACGTGTCTGTCACTCTTATCCCTTCCCTTCTTTAAAAAAAACAGCTACAAAGCCACGCGTCTGTGACTCTTATCCCTTCCCTTCCCTTCTTTTCAAAACAAGAGCTGCCAGTTTACTTCTCTCTCCTCTTTTATCTCCATCTCTCTGACTTTTGGGTGCGATATCGCACAGGTCTCTGACTGTGAGATGAGCCCACGACGATTAGTGGTACAATGGCGGAATCAAGGTGGTTTCTATGTTGCCTTCCCCTTCGTCTCTACCACTTCAGGGTTAGTTATTTCCGTATTGTGTACGCATCATGTTGTCAATGTCCCTGCCATTTATCTCTATCTTTGTGTTCTTGGTTATTTTATTAGTTGTGTTTTTATTTGGCCAAATTTTTAGGGTTTGCCGATTTTCTATTTATAAACTTAAAAAAAATATAAAGACAAAATAATAAAGTGTTGGCAGGTCAACTTAAATTGTCCTTACCCACCCGCTTTGACACTCGTAAAATTTACCCGCTTCAGCTCAAGTCCATTCCAGCCCATTACTCGGTGGCCCCTTTTTTGCTAACTGCGCCTACAAAAAAGTTTCTTATCCATACAGTTCTTTCAAATTACTTTGCATGAACATGATTCTTGGTTGAATTCAAGGAGTGTTGATTTTTATATATTTTTTAAATCTTAAGCAGTTATGCCCCATTTGCCTTAACATCAAAGACATGACCTTTGATTGTGGACATCAGGTATTGTTATTTTTTTGTATCAAATTTGCCGCATTCGGTAGTCGAGAATAAATGGCCACAATGGTTTCTACGAGTTAGCTGGCAATCAAAAGCCGTCTACCGATCACAAAATACGCATACATACTTGGGTCTGACACCTCCTGACCTTGCACATACGAAAGCCTCGAAACAAAATAAGCTTAAAATAATTAACTCTTTTAAGTTTTGACACGCCTGCTGTCGCAAAAATGATCAAAATATTAAACTTTAGGGTTAGTAGTTAAGTTGTAGTAGGCATTTAGCAATTATATTTCACGATGTATTTTGAATATAATCTTGTCATATAAATACAAGATTTAATAACTTTGAACGTTACATGTTTATAAAGGTTGAAAGATTAAGATTTCGCTGCTTGGTGTCGTTTTTTAGCACCATCAAGCCGGAGACCGCCGTATCCCAGTGGGGGCGAATGTGTAAAACACGGACGTGTTCTCCTTCTTCCCCAAATTTCACCAGAACAAAAAAAAACTCTGCTCTCCACTTCTTCTTCTTCTTCTCTTCTATTTGTGTTTCAAACAAGAGCAAGACTGGGTTTAATCGGAACCCTAGACAGCGGCGGCGGCGCTGGACAGATGGAGGCTGGCGGAACTGCCGGCGGTTCTGACGGCTGTGGTGACGGTGGTTTTCTGATCAGAAACCCGGCGGCTTCGGAATCACTGCTATGATTCACCTGAGCGGCGACGGTTGCTGGTTCAGAACCCTGAACAGTGACTGCGGACCTGAACAGAGGAAACTGGCGTGAAAGGACCGGGTGAAACTGATGCAAATCGGAACCCTAGTTCAGATTTCTGCACCTTCAGGTATCTCCTTCTTCTACACCTTCATTTATGTTCGTTTATGTTCGCTTATGTTTGAATCTGATCGATTTCTGTTCGATCTGTTCGGTTTAACAACAAGAGCCTGAGCTCTGATACCAGTTGTTAGGATCATGATACACTCACGAACACAGAACTCACACACACACACACACACACACTTTTCTGATGAAGAACACAAAGATTTATAGTGGTTTGTTCGGTTCTGACCTACATCCACTCTTGGTAACTAGGAATATTTGTATTAAGCTTTGGTACAATTTTCAGATACATAACAATCTCATATATATATATATATATATAAGATTGAGGAAAGAGAAGATAGTCCCAAAACATGATCCGTGAAATCTGGATCACAAAGACAATTATTTCCTTATCAACTTGAACAGCAAAGCTGACCTCAGCTTGATCAAATTGTCAAGTGGTTTGGCTTCACACTCAACACAACTACCCAATGCAATATTCCATTGAAATAACACGCATTCGTCTTCACATTATATAACCAGGTAGATGGAGAAGGGGTCGCCCTCCAAGAATCTGTTTTCAAGGAGTAAACAAATGCATTGGTTCCGTCTGATCCATATTTGTTGTAACATATAGCCACAAGATTGTAATCATCAGTGATCGGATCGAAACCAAACCCTAAAGCCATTGAAGATAATTTTAACCAAGGAAGACGCGGCACTATCAGTTCGCGCCTAATTGACAAGTTCCATAGACTAATATTAATATAACTTTCGTCATCACGCAGACAGAGAATTCCATTACACGAACCAATAACTTCTTTAGAACCATGAGGAAACTCAACTGCAGGTTTGCGGATGTAGCCAGAACTTGAATCTAATGGCAACTGGTCTACCGGGTGTAATGTATAGATGTCTTTGAACTCAAGATTTCTGCAATAAGTGTGGTGTTTGATGAGGAGTTTTGGAGGGTTTTTAGAACATCGAAGGCTGTGATTGTGGATGAATTCTGGGCTAGCAATGCGAGAATGCCAGTATTTGGAGAGTGATCTGAACCGGATGATGGCTTTGAGCGGCAGTCTTTCAAAGATATCAACCATCAAATCATTACTGACATCATCGGACATTGTTGTTGAACAAAGCAAGTGGATCAAGAACAACACAGAACCGGATTGCAGAACTTTACTGCAACTCTTTGTATGAAGTGAAAAACAATGAACACGGATACAATAAAAAAATATAAATAAAGTTCGACCCTAACCTTATAACTTGCAGACTTGCAGTCTAAGGAACTTATTTGTTAATTTATGTAACTGAATGAATACAAAAGAAAGGGCCAGCCCTATATATACAAGAAAAAGATACACTAAGGCCCTTAAAGAATAAATGAATACATAAATGATATCAATAATAAATGATATCAATTGACATCCCCCCTCAAGCGGAACGGTGGCGGACCAAGACGAAGCATCTGACGGAAGTTGATAAACTGAGGCGTTGGAAGACTCTTGGTGAATATGTCAGCCACTTGAAGCTTGGTAGGAACAAATTTGGTTGCCAATCTTCCAGAAGACACTAGTTCTCGTAAGAAATGATAGTCAAGGTCAATGTGCTTAGCACGTTTGTGAGATACCGGATTTTGCGTAAGAAAAAGAGCACTTTGATTATCACACATGATGGTTGGACGGTCTGGGGGTAGCGCATGAAGCTCCTGTAACAGATGTGTTATCCAAACAATTTCAGCAGCAGTGTTTGCCATGGCCCTGTATTCAGACTCACAACTTGACCGGGAAACAGTGGGTTGCTTTTTGGCACTCCTAGAGATCAGATTGCCCCCTAAGAAGATAGAATACCCATAAGTAGAGCGGCGTGTTTCCAAACATCGGGCCCAGTCAGCATCAGAGAAACCAATGAGAGATGTATGAGTGGGATGGCTATAGTGCAAACCCAAAGCTATGGTACCCTTAACATAACGAAGAATTCTCTTGACCTCCTGATAATGCGTAACTGTTGGAGCATGTAAAAACTGGCTCCTGATAGTAAACGTCATGGGAAAAAAGTTACGAGTGACTGAAGGTGAGACAATAGCCACACTTAATATTACAAAATTTTGTGTGATTCTATATAACCATTAGCCACACCATAATCAATTTGTTTCTTGTTTGTGTGACCGAATGATACCAAACGTCATGAGAAAAAATTATGTGTGACTAAATGTTATACAATGGCCACACTTAAAAATAAAAAAATAAATTCATGTGGCTTTACATATCTTTTAGCCACACCATCCTTATTTTGTCTTTTCTATGTGACGAAATCCTAGCATACGTAATGGGCAAAATGAATATGTGTGACCAAAGGTTAGATAATAGCCACACTTAAAATTATAAAGTTTCATGTGGCTTTACATAATCATTAGCCACATTATCATTACTTTGTTTTTTTCATGTGACGGGATGATAGAAAACGTCATGAGAAAAGTAAAATATATGTGACCAAAGGTTAGCCATTAGCCACACTTAAAAACACAAAACTTCATGTGGCTTTACATAAACATTAGCCATACTATGTTCACATTTTTTGTGGGACGGAATGATAGCAAACGTCACGTGAAAAAAAAAAGAATGTGTGACCAAAGGTTAAACAATAGCCACATTTAAAAGTACAAAGTTGTTTTGTGTGTTTAGAATTAGTTTTCGCTACAGTTATAATAAACTTATGTGACTAAATAATAAAACAGCCACACTTACAGTGAGTTCATGTGGCTTTTGCTACCATTTAGTCACACTTAATGGATGAAATGCTTAATTACAACAACTCTTTTTGCCACATTTTTTTTTTAAATTGATGTGGCTAAAACAAACTTTTATGTGACTATATAATAGAAACGACCACGCTTATAATAAATTCATATGGCTCTTACAACCCTTTAGCCACACTTATTGCACATAATGCTTGATTCTAGCAAGAAATAGTGGTACCCTTTAGCCACACCTTTAAGTTGCTACAGCCACTAAACGTGAATGTGACTGTATGATACTTACGATGACTCGACCTTTGGTCACACTTGAGCCGGAAAAAAAAAGTGTGGCGAAAGGTGTATGGTCACACTTTTTTTGTGTGACCATAAGCCTTTTTTGACGTAGTGGTACCAGGGTTTCAAAGGTACAATTTTGCATACTAAGTAGACAGTTCTAATATCTTAAGACCGACCGACCACGTCAAACATTTAGTCACATATATTTAATAAGTTGTAATATCTTTAACATTACCATGGCCTACGTACGTGCTATATATAAATCGTTCATTAAAAATAAGAATGATGTTTTTATTTAAAAAAGTCAAGACTTGACAAATTCCTGCAAGGCATGACTATAACCACTTACCTTCAAATCAATTGTTGTTAAAGAGTTTGACTTGTTGACCTATGGATTCAAATGGTCCAAGTACAATACAATTTTAATTTATACTAAATTCAGACCTATGGTTTCAAATGATCCAAGTACAATACACTTTTCATTTATACTAAATTTAGTCTAAAATTTGTTTTGATTACAGAAATGTGAGTTTTTTTTTAACATACACGGTATAACCTTGGCACCAAATCACTAACATTAATGAAAATGCTATCTATTGGCCTTTTAGAGCTCAATAGAATTCTGTTATAGTGTTTGTTTTGTTCAAAAATTACCGAAGCAATTTAGTGATCAAATTAGTTAAGTGAGGTAGTGTGCTAGAAATGAGTGTCGAAAATATGTTAATCAAGTTAATTGCAAAAAAACATTTTCAGGATACGGCTCAGGATATTGAGCTGTATCTACGATCAAACAATGAGCAAAAAAGTAAAGGTTGACACGTGATGTACGAGGAAAGCCCTAGATCAACCTAGATCGCCGGCACAAAACCTCGGGAGCTGACAATCGCAGCTGCCTTGTTCTTCTATTGCTTTAAATCTCAGGATACAGTGCAGGATGTGATGCGGATCAACTAGGTGTTACAATGTAATTTGATTACAAGTGTTTGTGTGTAGTGACTGCTGAAAGCTAGAGAGCAAAAGTGTTCAAAAGTGTGTGTGAAAGTTACGTGCCGTATTCTGATCCGCTCCCATCTATTTATAGTAAAAGAAATGCAACAAACTATCCTAATAGACCGGGATCCGGCGAATATTCCCCTCTCGAACGTTGTAGACCTGGTCTTTCGGGTTCAACGTCTCTCACATAATAGATACGCCCGAGTCTTGAGGAGAAGAAGTCCATCTGACCGTTAATAACCCACAACCTCTAACCTGCACGTGGTTAATTTAGCTAACACCAGGATATGGCCCAGGATGATACCAATATCCTAATCCAGTATCCGGATCACAAATAAACAACCAAAAGCAGGATATTAGTCAGGATATATATATACTCAGAAAATGGCCCATAACAATTGTCCCCAAATATATCTGTTGGTATACCAATCCAACGGATATATTTTAAAAATTCTATCTCGTAAATCAAGGCAATTAAATCGAGACGACGGTCAAGATTACACCATAACTTCCAACGCGCTTTTAGCTCGATGGAGATCCACAATGCTCCTATATCTTCTCTCTTCTTGTTTGAAAAGCAGATATCTCCAACGGAGTCTCCAGGTAATTCCCTACTTCTCATTCATTTCTTGTCAATATTTCTTCCTTTACTTGCAATGGCTGCCAGAACTTATTCCCAAACCGGTGAATCATCCGAGACCTTCGTTCAGCAAAATCTTCTCAAAAATCCCGAGAAGGAGGTTTGTGCTTTTGATAACGCAGACATTGCGGCTTTGAGAGCTTCCGGTGCTTTCCCCGATGGCACAGTCTTCAGACCATTCGATCGGTCAATTCGATCGAACGTTTCTTCTACTGATTGGGTTTGCTTCCCGGCATACCCTTTCTCGCTAGGTCTTCGATACCCTTTTCCCAAATTTATGATACAATTCTTCCGGACCACCGGTATCTCCTTTGCTCAGACCATGCCCATGGTCTGGAGGCTATTAATCGTACTCAACCAAATTAAAAATCTTCACTGTCCCGAACTTTGTATCGAAGATCTGCCAATCGCTTACCGCCTCCGATCCCACGGCTCCAGCCGGTTTTTGCTTTTTTCGACTTCCAACAAACCCCTTATTCTTAAAGCCACCAAAAACGAAGACGGATGGCAACACAAGTTCTTCTTTGTCAAACGAGACTCCATTGATGAGGGTGCTAGCCTTCCGGTGGTGTGGTTAACCACCGGTAGGATCATGAATGTTCCCATGTACCTTTAGACTTTTATCTTTTGCTAATATCCTCCTTTTTGATCCCTTTGCAGTGAATTTCAAGGAAGTAGCTCCCCCTACTGCGGAATCAGAGAAAAGAATCAAAATTGTTTACCAATTACCTGCAAGTGACATGAGTTTTACCACACATATCCCGAGTTCCAGTCAATATTCATCATCTGAAATGTCTGGTAAGGATTACTTGTGAAATAATTAATCAGCACAATACAATACAATGAAAGGTAATAAAGATGTAAGACTTTTTTCCCTTTACGCAGCACCGGCCAAGATCCCTGAAGTCTTTGACCTCGACGAGCTGGACAGTTATTCCGATCAGGTCTAGATCAAGAAGGAACCTAGTCCCAAGGCCACGGCCTCATCCAAGCCCAACAGTTCCAAGGCCATCGTCATTCCCAAACCTTCGCCAGCCACCAAGCCCCGAAGTTCAAGTTCCCGTAAAAGGAAAGAGCCTAACTCCCCCGTCATCTCTGATACATTCCCCTATGAGAACTATGGGTTCATCGAAGCAAGCGGATTTATGACTTCTTTTCTCAACCAGGTTAGTATCCTTGAGCCATATCCTGCAGCTTATACCACTTATAAGTATTTATTAAAACCAATACCTGTCCTCTTATTTTTGCAGGGTCTTGAACGTCTGGTTCATCTATATCAAGAATCCTGCGGGCTCAACAAGACGCTTGAATCCATGTTGAAGAAAGCCGAGGTTACCATCTCCGATCAAGGCATGATTGCAGCCGCTAAATCTCGACACTACGAGGAGAAGTTCAAGGCCATGACCCAAGAACACCAGACTGCTCTCAACAAAGCTACTCACCAGGCCCAAGCCGATCTTGATGCTGCCCATGCTCAACATGAACGGGATATGGTCAGCTACCGGGACAGCCTTAAAAGTTCCATCGTCACTTCCCTTCTCCAGGCCAGGCTAAAGATGGCCCATGAAGCCAAAATACTAGGCTTCGAATGCCCTTCATGGGATGTCAGTGCCTGGGAAACAAAGCTAAAGAGCCTCGGCGACACTTCTGCCAAACCTGCAGCTGAAGGATCTTCAAAAGCAGTTGAAAAACCAACCGGTGCTGAGAATGATGCTGAGGCTGATCTCGAGACGGATGCTGCTGAAATTACCATGAACGAAGAAGGCGCTGCCTCCTAAAACTTTTTTCTTTAAATTTGAGAGTTATGCTTATGTTTGAACAATTTTATTTCTGTATTAAAACAACTTGATAGCCGAAGGTGGATAGGTCCTGGGTTTTATGACGAAACCTTCGGTTATCAACTGTTATTGCTTATTTCAAATAATTTCATCTTTCAATTGACTTGCTATTGCTCTCATATCCTGATCAATATACTTTGTAATATATTATGAAAACTTTTAGAATTTCTAAAAATTTAATCAACTTTAGAGAAAACTTCTAAAGAATAAAAGATAGTCCATTTTCTAAAACCTGTTTCGACAACATTCGTTAGATCATGGTTTTCATTTTCAATTCAAATATTTCAATGAAATATCCCGAAACATATTCCAAAAACAGATTCCGAAGATATATCCTAAAGATATATCCTTAATCAGAGTTAAAAAATTCATTTAAGGTTCACAAAGGAAAGATTGTACCATGAATTGAGTGTAGCCTTAGTATTAAACTCCAACCCCCTTTTGTGGCTTCTCCTACCAAGATGTCCCCAGTTCGATATTCTTAGCTCAACTTTGATTCTTTGTGCTTCATACAATTACTTTAGATGAAATGTCCCCTGTGCATGAAATTCTCAAACACTTAGAACATTTTTGAACACTAGTTCCAATTGTATAGACAATTTTTTGTGTTACAGGGGTAAAACCCAAAATATACTGGAGATAAATCCTTTGTATCCTGGGGAAAATCCCAAATTTTCGTGCGCTACAGGCGGGAGTGTATAAACTCCAAGACTTAGAAAGGTGAAAACCTTTAAACCTTAGAGAGTATGAAAATACCCTTTCGTAAGAGAGGGTGATCAATCCTCATATACCTTTAGGATTCAGGATATAGCTGTTATGGGTGAAATTCTGAGCCCATATCCTGAAGCATATCCTGATTTAATGTTAGCTGTTTATGATCAGGATACCGGACCAGGATATTGGTAACATCCTGGGGCAGTATCGATCAGGATATCAGACCAGGATATTGGTAACATCCTGACGTAGTATCCTGGCAGTTACTAACGATTTTCTTTTGTAGCAAGGTACCAACGTTAAAAGACTTGATCTACCTGAAGATTCGCTCAAGGTGGTTGAAAAATGGACGTTGATGGTGGAAGAATGGGTCTTGTAACGGTCAGAAAGGCATATTCCGCGAGAATATCGGATGTTGGTTAATGTTGTTGACATTGTAACGGTTATATGAGCTGAAGACCCGGTTTTGTAGTCAATAAGCACGTGGAAAACAAGTAGAAAGAGTCCCCCAACGTTCAGAATGGAATATTCCCAGCATCCCGGAATAATAGGAGAGTTAGTTTGTTACTTGTAACTATAAATAGGAGGCCAGATCAATAGGAACACACACTTGACTCTCCACTCTCGAACTCACACTTCTTTTTTCTTTCTATCACGCACAAACACTTAACACTTGTAATCGTTGTACCACTTAGCATTGATCTGCGCCATATCCTGCACTGTATCCTGATATTTGAAGCAATAGAAGAACAAGGCAGCTGCGATTGTCAGCTCCCGAGGTTTTATGCCGGCGATCTAGATTGATCAAGGGCTTTCCTCGTACATCTCGTGTCACCCTTTACATTTTTGCTCATTGTTTGATCACAGATACAGCTCTATATCCTGAGCCGTATCCTGAAACTGTTTTCGCAAATTAACAAACCAACATATTTTTTACAAAGTATTACTAGCACACTACCTCACAAAACTAATTTGATCACTTAATTGCTTCGGTAATTTTTGACCAAAACAATTTGGCGCCCACCGTGGGGCAAGTGGTGCTATTTTTAATCAATACTTTGTTAAAATCATTACTAGATTTTCTGTTTTCGAAGTTCTTTTCAAAACTATTTCTAATGGCTTCTCAATCGAATTTGAGCTCTTCTTTCATGTCTGTTTCAACTTCTGCTGCTGCTGGTTCATTACCTCCTCCACCTTCACAAGTTCAGACTTTTCAGAGGAGAAATGAAAGCCACACACCGAGAGAAATTCCTGCTGCTCAGAATGTTTCTAGATCTGGAAATTCAGGGAGAACCCATATCCTTGCTTCTAATAACGAAATTCTGTCTTTGTTTGGTAGTATACAGGAACAAATGAAGAGGCAGCAAGAAACTAACAAGACGATCATGAAGGATATACAATTCTTGACGTCAAACTCCAGGAAACCTGTGGAGGATACAACTACTCCTCTATAGCCCAGGATGCTGATCTTTAGTTCAGCAACATTTACCGAGGATAATCAAGGCAACATGATACTGAGTCAGTCCCGGAGCAACATGCTGGAGATACCATCATCCGCCAGGATATCGACCGTGAGGGATCCAGGATATGGCCCAGGATATGGTCCAGGATATGGTAACATGTTTACCAATATCAGTATCCCTGCTACTAATAATTCTGATTCTTTGCAGGATATAGGTGTAACACCAGTATTGACCAGGGAACTTCAAAAATTGAAGGATATGATATCAAGTGTTCCTGGAGTAGTGCAGCCTATACCGAAAGTATCCCATGATAGTCACAGGATATCCCGATTTGCTCATCCAATTTGTGATGCTGAAATTCCAAAAAGATTCCAGACTCCCAGCATAAAGTTGTATGATGGGATGACATATCCTGAGGAGCATATTGCCCAGTATAGGGAAAAGATGGAAACAAATCCAATCCTACCAGAACTTAAGGAAGCATGCTTATGCAAAGGCTTCGGTTCAACTTTAACAGGATCGGCCTTAAAATGGCTTTTAAATGCTCCACCTTATTCAATTACATCATTTTCTCATTTAGTTAATTTGTTTATCAGTCAATTTTCTTGTAGCAGGAGCTTTGAGAAACTAACAAGTGATCTTTACAGGATAACACAAGGATCACAAAAATCCCTAAGGGATTATGTTAACAAATTTAGTAGAGAATCCCTGGATATCCTGAATCTTGATATTGCTACGGCAGTACAAGCGTTCAAAAGGGGGTTACGGAAGGATCGTCAATTTTATCAGGATCTTGTAATGAATCCTTGCAGGAACTTGGACGAAGCTCGAAACAGGGCCTTGAGATATATCAGGCTGGAAGATGATAAGAAAATGCAAGAGAGGATGAATGCATCCTCAACATATGAATCAACTAACAGGAAGTCAGAATCCTCATACAAACCATATCGTTCTAAGCCATATGGCTGGAATGACGGCAAGAAAGTGAATGCTGTTGAAGATGAGGATCCTGAGGAGTATCCTGAATTGTCGGGATATTGTTTTTCTGTTAATATACCTGAACTAATGTATGCTATGCAGGGTTTAGGAGACAAAGCGAGGTGGCCTAGGAAAAACCAACAAAAAGCTGATTGGAAGGATAAATCCAAGTGGTGTGCCTTCCATGAGGATTTTGGACATGTTACGGAGGATTGCATAGCCCTGAGGAAGGAAATAAGCTACCTACTAAGCAAAGGATATCTGAAGGATCTTCTGGGCAGAAAGAAGAATAAGGGTCAGGATATTGAGAAGGATCCTGAACGAGCAGCATCCCCTCCCGCTGACGCCAAGATAATTAACTTTATTTCAGGAGGGTCCGATATCTGCAGAACTTCTTATTCTGCAGCCAAAAGACATGCAAAGGAGGCTAAGGCCAAAAGGGGAAATAAGCCAACCAGGATATCGACCCTGACAACTGATAAAGTGATCACATTCGATAGTGATGACAGGGATACTGTCCAGGATCCTCACCATGATGCTTTGGTAATAACTTTATATGTTGCTAACCGTTTTGTACGCAGGATATTGGTGGACAATGGCAGCTCGGTCAACATCATCAAATTGGAAACCTTGGAGAGAATGAACATCCCCGAGATGGAGATTACCTCAAAGTCCACTGTGCTTGTAGGGTTTAGTGGAGAAGCAAAGAATACTGTTGGGGAGATAAAACTGCCCGTATATGTTGAAGGGGTCAATTTGATACAGCGCTTCTGTGTGATGGACTCCTTATCCTACTATAATATCATATTGGGCAGGCCATGGATCCATGATATGAAAGTTGTACCGTCAACTTATCATCAGCGTATCATGATCCCTACTCCTTGGGGGTTTGTCAAGGTGGAAAGTGATCAACAGGAGGCAAAGGAATGTTACTCATCCTCGATGAAATCCTCAACCAAGCCTAATGCAACATAGCAATTAAAGATGCAGGCCCAGGATATCATGGAGGCTTCAGAGCAGGATGTAAAGAAAATTATCCTAGATCAGGATAATCCAGATATCTCGGTGCTCGTAGGAGCCAATATCCCTCAGGATATTGAAAATCAGTTAACTAACTTTTTGAAATGCAGGATGTCAACATTCGCATGGAAGCATGAGGATATGACAGGTATTTCTAAGGATATTATAACTCACAAGCTTGGAATTGACAGGTCTTTCAAGCCTATTTGGCAAAAGAGAAGGAAGTTTGCTCCAGAACGAAACGTAATTAATCAAGAAGAGGTTGAAAGACTATTGAAGTCCAAGATGTTCAGGGAAGTCAAATTTCCCAAGTGGCTAGCAAATGTGGTCGTGATTCAAAAGAAGAATGGGAAATGGAGAGTTTGTGTAGATTACACAGACTTGAACAAAGCATGTCCTAAAGAACCATTCCCTCTGCCTCATATAGACTCGATGGTGGATGCCACTGCTGGTCATGAGATGTTAACCTTCATGGATGCATCCTCAGGATTCCAGTAGATCCAAATGGAACCTTCAGACCAGGAGGATACTGCTTTCATGACACCAACAGGTATTTACTGTTATACTGCTATGCCTTTTGGTTTGAAAAATGCAGGTGCAACGTACCAGAGATTGGTGAACATGATGTTTAAAGACAAACTGGGGGACACCATAGAAGTGTACATTGACGATATGGTAGTCAAATACAAGAAGGATGAGGATCATCTCCAGGATATTAAAGGAGCATTTGATATCCTGGACCAGTACAGTATGAAACTAAATCCTGCCAAGTGCCATTTTGGAGTGGGGGCAGGAAAATTTTTAGGATGCATGGTGACTGAAAGGGATATAGAGGCAAGCCCGGAGCAGATTAAAGCTATAGTGGATATCAAATCACCTTCCAACATGAAAGATGTACAAAGACTGACGGGGCGAGTAGCGGCATTAAATAGATTTATCTCAAGATTCTCAGAAAAATGTAAAGAATTCTACGATATCCTGAAGAAGAATAAGAGGTTTGAGTGGGGAGAAAAGCATGAAGCAGCTTTACAGGAATTAAAGCAATATCTTTCAAACCGCACCTCTGATGATGAAGCCCGAGGATGGTGAACCATTATTCCTGTATCTTGCAGTATCAGGGAATGCAGTAAGTGCTGTTTTGGTTAAGGATCACGAAGGTCAGCTGTATCTTGTTTATTATGTTAGTAACAATTTATTATGTTGATAACAGTTTATTATGTTAGTAACAGTTTATTACATGCTGAAACTAGGTATTCCCACTTAGACATTATTTTGAAACACATAGGATTCATGTTAAAACCAACTATCCTGTTAAAAATGTGCTTAGGAAACCAGAGATGTCAGGCAGGATGGCTAAGTGGTCAGTAAAGTTAAGTGCTTATGACTTAGTGTATGAACCTAGGAATGCCATAAAATCGCAGGCTCTAGCTGACTTTGTGGCTGATTTCAGTAGTGACATTCAGGATGAAGTAGACCTAGAAGTCCAGCAGTTAGGAGAATCCTCAGGATCATGGACATTATATGCTGATGGAGCAACTAATGTTAGAGGAATAGGATTGGGAATACTACTAAAATCGCCACAGGGGGACATATTACCCCAGGCTATTAGGTGTGAGTTCCCTGCTACTAATAATGAAGCAGAATATGAGGCTTTAATTGCAGGATTAGAGTTAGCTAAGAATATGAGTATCAAGAATTTGCAAGTGTATGTTGATTCTTTGTTAATTACTAACCATTTTAATGGATCCTATGCAGTTAAGGGTGAGAAATTAATCGAATACCTCGATATTCTCGAAAAATTAGCAGGATATTTCGATGTTTTTGAACTTGAACAGGTACCAAGGGAGGATAATGCTGAAGCAGATGCCTTAGCAAATCTGGGATCATCGATCAGGATACCAGAAGGAACCCAAATACCAATATTACATGTCTTATATCCTGCAACGAATCCTCGGGATAAAGAAGTAGCGGGTATTCAGGATCCTGGAGCAGAGCATCCTGAAGAGGATCCTAAAATCCTGGACGGCTCCAATCCTGAGATATCTCAAAGAAGGACACATCCCTGGAAATGAAAATCCTAAGGCATTTAGAGATGCGGCAAGGCTAAGGATGGCATCATATCAGCAGAGAATATCCAGGGCATATAACAAGAATATTAGGACCAGAAGATTTAAGGTTGGAGATTGGGTGTTAAGAAAGGCTTTTCAGAATACTACTAATCCTGCCGATGGCAAGTTAGCTCCAAAATGGGAAGGACCATACGAAGTTGAATCAGAAGCAGGGAAAGGAGCATACAGACTCAAGAATATGGAGGGGGATATGCTACCGAGATCTTGGAATGCTATACACCTTAAGCTCTATTTCAAGTGAGTTTAGAATTTAATTTCTAACTCAGGATGGTATGAATTCTACCTTTTTTAAATATGTTTGGTTTAATTTGTTCTTTGTAACCCAATACTGACTTAAGCATCGGAGGGGTGTTAGTCAAACTAACACCCACCTTAGTTTACTGTTGTTTTGCAGTATATGCTTCAGGATATAGCTCCAGGATACACACTCTGGATACTTCGAAAGATTAGAGGATTGGCCCCCTCTCTCACGTTTAAGGGATCCTGATCCCTTCACAGGTTTAAAGGTATTCACCTTTCTCCCGAATTGGGTTTAAACACCCCGCCTGGAGCGCAAGTTATCCAGGGATAGTTCAAGGTGGCGGGACCAGTTCATGTAAAAGTGGCTGACAATTTCGTTACTGTTGGCTATACCCTGGATCCTAAAGGTATATGAGGATTGATCACCCTCTCTCACGAAAGGGTATTTTCATACTCTCTAAGGTTTAAAGGTTTTCACCTTTCTAAGTCTTGGAGTTTATACACTCCCGCCTGTAGCGCATGAAAATTTGGGATTTTCCCCAGGATTAAAGGTTTTCACCTTTCTAAGTTTTGGGGTTTCCACACCCTCGCCTGTAGCGCACGAAACGTGGGTAAAATCCCCAGTAAAACTCAAAGACTTAAAGGTTTTCACCTTTTGAAGTCTTGAGGTTCTTATACTCCGGCTTAAATGCCTGGAAAATGGGTTTAGTCCTAATAAAATACAAAGTTTTTGGATAATCCCAAAGTATATTTTCAAAAAACATAATCATTTACAAGTCTACATAAATTTTTGAAAAAATATTGCTAAGTTTAAACAAGTGGTTGAAGAATTGCTAAAGGATCATATCCTTGTACAATATACTGGTCCTGCACAGACAGGGGACATCCGTGATAGAACATGACGTATGCTGATACTATATCCTACTGGGGACATTTATGCTGGAGTAAGAAGGAAACCTATGCCAACACTATATCCCACAAAGGCATTGTGAGGAACTCAAAGGATTAAGTTTGGGCATGATTCGCCAAGTATCCTGGACTGGGGACATCTTCATTGGAAAAGTTGCAAAAGGATTGGAGTTTGAGAATAGGGTTACACTCTATTCCTGGTATGATCTTTCCTTTGTAAACGATATTTAAATAACTTGAGTTTTTAAACTATGTTTGACCAAAGCTTAAGCATCCTGATTAGGATATATTCTCGGGATATATTCTCAAAATGTATTTTCAAAATATATTTCAGGATATTTGATTGGAATATTTGGGACATGATGCTTGGGTTAAAAACTGAAATTGTGTTCTAGTCAAATAAGTGTTCTTAAAACCAACTTTGTAAAATAAAAATGAACTGTCCTCTTTCTCTGAAAACTTTATCTGAATTGTTTGAGTTATAAAAACCCTATTTGACAGAAGTCTTAATAGGATATTTGCGAGTATACTGATCAAGAGATTTTCATAAAAAGTAATAATTGCACTAAGTTTGGAACATTGGAATTCAGACTAAGCAATGCATAACACATAACAACATGTAAGGCTAAAAGGCTAGTTTATTATTAATTGTATTCTTGGTTTCATCTCAAAAAGAGACCCATCCACCAAGAACACAATTAAGTTTTTAAAGCATATTTACATAAACAGTTGAAGGCTTCGTCCTAAAAACACGAGAACCCATTCGCCTTCAACTGTTATATTGTTCAAAATAAACCATACTGATTGATGACCAAAGGCTTCATCCTGAAGTTCAGGACCCATACACCTTTGGCCATCGTATTGTCTTAAGTGCAGGAAATATAAATTGTTCTAAGTACAGGACGACCAGATGATTCGGACCCTACAAAGGAAAATGCAGGTATCATTAGAGACAAACTAACCAGGATACAGGTTCAGTATATGTGTACGAGATATCGGATTTGGATATTTACCTTATTAAGGAAGGAGTTCATGGGCTCGATGGATTCCATGAAGCCAAGGTCATGATAGCAGAAACATTCAGCAGCAACAGCGAAGGGTTTAGAGCTGGTGCCAACAGATGGTTCCTTTTTTACCAAGACAGACTTGGGGTAACTGTCAAGCTCCTCAAGATCGAAGACAACAGGGACCTTAGCAGAGTCTACAAAAAAGGGAGTAGTTTCAATCTTATCATATTATGTGCTGACTAACCAAACATATGCAGGAATGTTCAAAATGGATATCCTTACCGGACGTATTGGAATGACTGAAAAATATATCTGTTGGAATTAGGATATCCAACAGTTATATTTTTGGGGACAATTGTTATGGGTGAAATTCTGAGCCCATATCCTGAAGCATATCCTGATTTAATGTTAGCTGTTTATGATCAGGATACCGGACCAGGATATTGGTAACATCCTGGGGCAGTATCGATCAGGATATCAGACCAGGATATTGGTAACATCCTGACGTAGTATCCTGGCAGTTACTAACGATTTTCTTTTGTAGCAAGGTACCAACGTTAAAAGACTTGATCTACCTGAAGATTCGCTCAAGGTGGTTGAAAAATGGACGTTGATGGTGGAAGAATGGGTCTTGTAACGGTCAGAAAGGCATATTCCGCGAGAATATCGGATGTTGGTTAATGTTGTTGACATTGTAACGGTTATATGAGCTGAAGACCCGGTTTTGTAGTCAATAAGCACGTGGAAAACAAGTAGAAAGAGTCCCCCAACGTTCAGAATGGAATATTCCCAGCATCCCGGAATAATAGGAGAGTTAGTTTGTTACTTGTAACTATAAATAGGAGGCCAGATCAATAGGAACACACACTTGACTCTCCACTCTCGAACTCACACTTCTTTTTTCTTTCTATCACGCACAAACACTTAACACTTGTAATCGTTGTACCACTTAGCATTGATCTGCGCCATATCCTGCACTGTATCCTGATATTTGAAGCAATAGAAGAACAAGGCAGCTGCGATTGTCAGCTCCCGAGGTTTTATGCCGGCGATCTAGATTGATCAAGGGCTTTCCTCGTACATCTCGTGTCACCCTTTACATTTTTGCTCATTGTTTGATCACAGATACAACTCTATATCCTGAGCCGTATCCTGAAACTGTTTTCGCAAATTAACAAACCAACATATTTTTTACAAAGTATTACTAGCACACTACCTCACAAAACTAATTTGATCACTTAATTGCTTCGGTAATTTTTGACCAAAACAATAGCCAACAGTAACGAAATTGTGAGCCACTTTTACATGGACTGGTCCCGCTACCTTGAACTATTCCCGAATAACTTGCGCTCCAGGCGGGGTGTTTAAACCCAATTCGGAAGAAAGGTGAATACCTTTAAACCTGTGAAGGGATTAGGATCCCTTAGACGTGAGAGAGGGGGCCAATCCTCTAATCTTCCGAAGTATCCTGAGTGTGTATCCTGGTGCTACATCCCGAAGCATATACTGCAATACAACTGTAAACTAAGGTGGGTGTTAGCCTGGCTAACACCCGTCCGATGCTTAAGTCAGTAACGGGTTCAAAATAGTAAATGATATTAAAATTTAATAAAAGAGTCAGAATCCATACCACTCTGAGTCGGAATTTGAATTCCATACTCACTTAAAATAGAGCTTTAGATGTATAGCATTCCAGGATCTCGGTAGCATATCTCCCTCCATATTCTTGAGTCGGTATGCTCCTTTTCCTGATTCTGATTCAACCTCATAGGGTCCTTCCCATTTCGGAGCCAACTTTCCATCAGCAGGATTAGTAGTATTCTGAAAAGCTTTTCTCAATACCCAATCTCCAACCTGAAATCTTCTAGTCCTTATATTCTTGTTATATGCTTTAGATATCCTCTGTTGATATGCTGCCATCCTTAGTCTTGCAGCATCTCTTGTCTCATCAATAGTATCCAGTTCCTGGCATAGGACTTCAGGATTCTACTCAGGATCCCTGAGGTTGGATCTTGCTGTAGGTATCACCATTTCCGTCGGGATCACCGCTTCTGCTCCAAACACTAGGGAAAACGGGGTTTGACCAGTTGCATTCTTCACCGTTGTCCTATCAGCCCACAGAACAAAGGGTAATTCTTCTGCCCATCTTCCTTTCTTAGCCCCTAGTCTCTTTTTTAAGTTGTTGACAATTATCTTGTTCGATGATTCGGCTTGTCCATTTGCTTGAGGATGTACCGGAGTAGACGTAATCATTTTGATTCCCCAACTCTTGCAGAAGTCAGTAGTCATTTTACTTATAAATTGAGATCCGTTGTCACAAATTATCTCAGCTGGTACTCCAAACCTAGTCAGGATATTCCTTTTTATGAAGGATACCACTTCTTGATCTCTAACTTGAACAAATGCTTCTGCTTCAACCCACTTGGAGAAATAATCCGTCATTGCCAACATGAAAACCTTTCCTCCTGGAGCCTTTGGAAGCTTTCCCACTATATCCATACCCCATTTCATGAACGGCCAAGGGGAAACAATAGGATACAGCGGTTCAGCAGGCTGATGTAATATGTTACTATGTCTTTGACATGCGTCACATCTTCGAGCATATTCTGTGGCATCTTTCCTCATCGTCGGCCAATAATATCCTGTCCTTAATACTTTTGAGAATAAGGACCTGCCCCCAGTATGGTTACCACAATCCCCTTCATGTATATCCTGAAGTACTTCTTTGGTTTCAGGATCCTCCAAGCACCTCAGATATGGTCCTGCAAGAGATTTCTTATACAAAACATCATTTATAATAGTGAATCATGATACCTTCATTCTAAAGGCTTTAGGATTCTCATTCTTTGGGATGCGTCCTTCCTTGAGATATCACATGATTGGAGCCGTCCAGGACTTAGGATCCTCCTCGGGATACTCATCATCAGGATCCTGAATACTTATTATAGGATATGTAATATTGGTATTCGGGTTCCTTCCGGTATCCTGACCGATGATCCCAGATTTGCCAAGGCATCAGCTTCAGCATTATCCTCTCTTGGTACCTGTTCAAGTGTAAAAATATCGAAATATCCTGCTAATTTTTTGAGAATTTCGAGATACTCGATTAACTTCTCTCCCTTAACTGCATAGGTTCCATTAAAGTGATTAGTGATTAACAAAGAATCAACATATACTTGTAAACATCTAATATTCATATTTTTAGCCAACTCTAACCCTGCAATCAAAGCTTCATATTCTGCCTCATTATTAGTAGCAGGAAATTCACACCTAATAGCCTGGGGTAATATGTCCCCCTGTGGTGATTTTAGTAGTATACCTAAACCTACACCTCTTACGTTAGATGCACCGTCAGTATACAATGTCCAGGATTCTAAGTTTTCTCCTAGCTGCTGTACTTCTAAATCTACTTCATTTTGAATGTCACTACTGAAATCAGCCACAAAGTCAGCTAAAGCCTGGGACTTTATGGCATTTCTAGGCTCATATACTAAGTCATAAGCACTCAGTTTTACTGACCACTTAGCCATCCTACCCGACATCTCGGGTTTCCTAAGCACGTTTTTAACAGGATAATTGGTTTTAACATGAATACTATGTGTCTCTAAATAATGTCTAAGTTTCGTTGACGCCATAACTAGGGCTAATATCAATTTTTCTAAATGAGAATATCTAGTTTCAGCATCTAGTAAACTTTTACTAACATAATAGACAGGATATTGCTGACCTTCATGGTCCTTTGTAAGAACGGCACTTACAGCATTCCCTGATACAGCGAGGTATAGGGATAGTGGTTCACCATTTTCAGGCTTCATCAATAGAGGTGCAGTTGAGAGATATCACTTCAAATCCTGCAAGGCTGCTTCATGCTTTGCTCCCCATTCGAACTTCTTATTCTTCTTGAGGATATCATAAAATTCCTTGCATTTTTCTGAGGATCTTGAAATAAATCTGTTCAATGCTGCTACTCGGCCTGTCAACCGTTGAACATCCTTCATATTCGAAGGTGATTTTATATCCAGGATAGCTCTAATCTGCTCCGGGCTTGCCTCTATGCCTCTTTTGGTCACCATATATCCTAGAAACTTTCCTGCCCCCACTCCGAAATGGCACTTAGCAGGATTCAGTTTCATGTTATACTGATCCAGGATATCAAATGCTCCCTTAATATCCTGGAGGTGATCCTCATCCTTTTTAGATTTCACCACCATATCGTCAATATATACCTCTATGGTGTCCCCCAGCTTGTCTTTAAACATCATGTTTACCAACCTCTGGTATGTTGCACCTGCATTTTTCAAACCAAAGGGCATAGCGGTATAACAATAAATACCTGTGGGTGTCATGAAAGCAGTATCCTCCTGGTCCGAAGGCTCCATTTGAATCTGCTGAAATCCTGAGGATGCATCCATGAAGGTCAACATCTCATGCCCGGCAGTAGCATCCACCATTGCATCAATATGAGGAAGAGGAAATGGGTCTTTAGGACAAGCCTTGTTCAAGTCCGTGTAATCTACACAGACTCTCCATTTCCCATTTTTCTTCTGTACCACGACCACATTTGCCAGCCATCTTGGAAACTTGACTTCTCTGATCATTTTGGACTTCAACAATCTTTCAACTTCTTCCTGGATGATCACATTTCGCTCCGGAGCAAATTTTCTTCTCTTTTGTTGGACCGGCTTGAATGACCTGTCAATACCAAGCTTATGTGTTATAATATCCTTGGATATACCTGTCATATCCTCGTGCTTCTATGCGAATGTTGACATCCTGCATTTCAAAAAATTAATCAATTCATTTTCAAAATCCTGAGGGATATTGACTCCTACGAGCACCGAGATATCCGGATTATCCTGATCCAGGATAACTTTCTTTACATCCTGCTCAGAAGCCTCCACGATATCCTGGGCCCGCATCTTTAATTGCTATGCTGGATTAGGCTTGGTTGAGGATTTCATTGAGGATGAGTAGCATTCCTTCGCCTCCCGCTGATTACTATCAACTTTGACGACCCCCAAGGGGTAGGGATCTTGATGCACTGATGATAAGTCGATGGCACAACCTTCATGTCATGAATCCAAGGCCTGCCTAGTATGATGTTATAGCAGGATAGGGAGTCCATCACACAAAATCGTTGTATAGAGTTGACCCCTTCAACATATACTGGTAACTTTATCTCTCCTACGGTATTCCTAGCTTCTCCACTGAAACCATCGAGCACAGTGGACTTCGAAGTAATGTCCATCGGAGATACATTCATCCTCTTCAATGTTTCCAGCTGAATTATGTTGACAGAGCTACCATTGTCCACTAATATCCTGCGTACAAAATGGTTGGCAACATACAATGTTATTACGAGAGCATCAAGGTGAGGATCCTGGACAATATCCCTGTCATCACTATCGAAAGTGATCACTTTATCGGTTGTAAGGGTAGTCATCCTGACTGGTTTGCCTCCCCTTTCAGTCTTAGCTTCCTTTGCATGTCTCTTGGCCGCAGAATACGAAGTCCCACAAATGTCGGATCCTCCTGAAATAAAGTTAATTATTTTGGCATCTGCTGGGGGTGATGCTGCTTGTTTAGGATCCTTCTCAGGATCCTGCCCCTTATTCTTGTTTCTTCCCAGCAAATCCTTCAGATACCCCTTGCTTAATAGGTAGCTTATTTCTTTCCTTAGAGCAATGCGATCCTCGGTCACATGTCCGAAATCTTCATGGAAGGCACACCATTTGGATTTATCCTTCTAATCAGCTTTCTGCTGATTCTTTCGAGGCCACCTAGCTTTGTCTCCTAAACCCTGCATAGCATACATTAACTCAGGTATATTAACAGAAAAGCAGTATTCAGATGATTCATGATATTCTTCAGGATCCTCGTCTTCAACAGCATTCACTTTCTTGTTATCGTTTCTGCCATATGGCTTGGAGCGATATGGTTTATACGAGGATTCTGATTTCCTTTTGGTTGATTCGTAGGTTGAGGTGGAATTCATCCTCTCTTGCATCTTTTTGTCATCTTCCAAGCGAATATATCTTAAGGCCCTGTTACGAGCTTCGTCCAGATTCCTGCAGGGATTCATTACAAGGTCCTGATAAAACTGAGAATCCTTTTGTAACCCCATCTTAAAAGCCTGCACAGCGGTCGCAACATCAAGATGTGGGATATCCAAGGATTCTCGACTAAACTTGTTCACATAATCCCTCAAGGATTCCTGAGGTCCTTGAGTTATCCTGTAAAGATCACTGGTTAGTTTTTCAAAACTCCGGCTGCAAGAAAACTGACTATTAAATAAATTAACCAAATGAGCAAACGAAGTAACTGAGTGAGGAGGAACATTCAACAGCCATTTTAAGGCTGATCCTGTTAGGGTAGATCCGAATCCCTTGCACAAGCATGCTTCCTTGAGCTCCGGAGGGATAGGGTTAATCTCCATTCTCTCCCCATACTGAGCAATATGCTCTTCAGGATCCGTAGTCCCATCATAGAGCTTCATGTTGGGGGTTTGAAATCTCTTTGGGATTTCAGCATCACAGATGGGATATGCAAAACGAGATATCCTGTGGCTGTCTTGGGATACTTCTGGAATTGGCTGAACCACTCCAGGTACACTGGATATCATGTCCTTCAATTTCTGAAGCTCCCTAGTAAATGTTGACGTCATACCTGCATCCTGCAAAGACCCATTATTGTTAGTAGCAAGAGTATTATTATTTGACATGTTACCGGTTTGAGGATTCTGGCCATATCCTGAAGCATATCCTGAGCTCCTCACAGTTGACATCCTGACCGAGGAGGGTATCTCAGGAATATGATTCTGAGAATGGCTTGGCACGATATTTCCCCGGTTATCCTCAGAGTAAACTGCGAAACTGAAGTTCAAAGCTCTAGGCTGCAAAGAAGTGACAGTTTCTTCAGCAGGTCTACTTGGGCCGGATTTCAAGAGTTGTATCTCTCTCATCAGCATCCTATTAGTTTCCTGCTGCTGCCTCATCTATTCCTGTACACTACCAAACAAATTCAGAATTTCATCATTATAAGCCAAAACAGGACCAGATCCCTGAGTAGTAGAAGCGGGGATGACATCCCGAGCCACATGACTTTCAGTTCCATGTGGAGAAGTTTGCATTCGTGGAGGAGGAGGTGGAAGCACCGAACCAATTGTTGCAGAGGTTGTAGCAGACACGGTGGGAGAGCTCATGTTTGATCTCGAGGCCATTGAAAACAATGTAGCAAAAAGTTTTGACAATAGAAAGCCGAGTAATGATTTTACTAAAGTTTTTAGCAAAAATAGCACCACTTGCCCCACGGTGGGCGCCAAATTGTTTTGGTCAAAAATTACCGAAGCAATTTAGTGATCAAATTAGTTAAGTGAGGTAGTGAGCTAGAAATGAGTGTTGAAAATATGTTAATCAAGTTAATTGCAAAAAACAGTTTCAGGATACGGCTCAGGAGATTGAGCTGTATCTACGATCAAACAATGAGCATAAATGTAAAGGTTGACACGTGATGTACGAGGAAAGCCCTTGATCAGCATAGATCGCCGGCACAAAACCTCGGGAGCTGACAATCGCAGCTGCCTTGTTCTTCTATTGCTTTAAATCTCAGGATACAGTGCAGGATGTGATGCGGATCAACTAGGTGTTACAATGTAATTTGATTACAAGTGTTTGTGTGTAGTGACTGCTGAAAGCTAGAGAGCAAAAGTGTTCAAAAGTGTGTGTGAAAGTTACGTGCCTTAATCTGATCCGCTCCCATCTATTTATAGTAAAAGAAATGCAACAAACTATCCTAATAAACCGGGATCCGGCGAATATTCCTCACTCGAACGTTGTAGACCTGGTCTTTCGGGTTCAACGTCTCTCACATAACAGATACGCCCGAGTCTTGAGGAGAAGAAGTCCATTTGACCGTTAATAACCCACAACCTCTAACCTGCACGTGGTTAATTTAGTTAACACCAGGATATGGCCCAGGATGATACCAGTATCCTGATCACAAGTAAACAACCAAAAGCAGGATATTAGTCAGGATATATATATACACTCAGAAAATGGCCCATAACAGTGTTAATGTAAGTTAAACATTGAAGAAGGGGGACTTTTATCTTCAAGATGAACCATAGTTGTGAAAAGCACACAGGTTCGTGGTCGGGCGCATAAACAAAGCCCAACCCAACGCACAAGACTTGAAAGCCCACCTTTTAGGCACAAATTCAGGTGGTTTGTCGCCTAAAAACTGTTAAAAAAATGAGTGTAATAGTTCCAAAATTTTTATTTATAAAATTTAAAATAAAGTATATATTATTAAACGGGTAGATTACGAGTAAGTTGACTGTTAGAAATATGAGGCAATTTAGACGAACATAGGAACCGTTTAAAAACTATAATAATAAAAATACATTATAATTAACCTTACTCCGTTTTTAATGAAATGCTCGTTCTAATGAGACATTTATCGTTTTGTAAAACGTCATATTTTAGAAGTTATAAGCGCCAAATGAGTAAAACAGCTGAATTAATTATAATAAATAAAATAATATTAACTTAAACAAATATGAATATGAAAATTTGCAAGATACGTGTGCATGGGTAATACGTGGTTAAAAACCGGTGTTCGTAATCGTGTAACTTGATGTTTTTACATAACTTTTAATTCCGAATAGCGTACTTTTAATTAAAAATGTGTTTTGCAGGTTTGTTGGAGTTTAAGGAGCTTTTCGGGAGCTTTATGGGTCACCGGGATGAAAAACGGACATCCGGAACGCGTCACGGGTCAACCAGGAGTGCAAAATGGAAAAAATGGAGAATCTTAGCAGGAGAGGCCGTCGGCGACGCGTACCCGTTTACCCCGTCGGACCAGAAGCGCGTAACCAGGGGATTAAGGCGTCGGACGGAAGAAAGAAATTGGGAGGCCGTCGCCGACGGGTCCCAGGCCGTCGGCGACGGGCCTTAGTTTCCCTGAACACGAAATTTTGGTAGTTAGGTGTAAAAAACGATTTCCATTGGTCCTTGGGGCATTCAAGATGGGAGTTACACTTGAGTTTGAGTTTGAATCTCATCTTGGGAGCCTAATTCACCTACCACTTCATCACCAATCCATCTTGAACATCATCATCACCCGAATCATCGAGAATGATCATCATCATTCACAATCATCACTCCACAAACCCTAATCATCCATACAACATTCTTTCCACCATCATCTTTCACCAAAACCCTAACCATCAACCATTCCTCCATTATTCAAGCTTCAAGATGATCCGAATCAAGTTCTAATCATCCGGTGATAAATTTTCTTCAACCATGAGCGGCTAATCACCTTGGTTTCACCCCGGTGTAGGTAGTTGTATTACTTAGTGTTTCGAATTGTGTTTAGTTTTGACTTGTGTGACAAATTGTGTTTGATTTTGAACACCTTTGATAATTGTTGTGTATTTGAATTGGATTTGCAAATTGTTGAACGATGATAAAGTTATGACTTTGTTAAATGAGTTTGTGCACATATGCGTTATCTTGGTTAGGATTTACTTGTGTTGATTACAAAGTGCATTCTTGTTCATTCTTAGGGATGTTGATAGTTATTGGCACCTAAGTCACGGTACACTAAATCCGTTAATCATTAATCCAATTAAGTCAATTCTAAAACTTGTAGGAACCTAGGTTTGCAATTACCGAAATCGGGTGTGAACCATTTTTCTCATTATTCTCTAAACAATCATTTACCTTTTTGCAATTTGTTAATCATTAGTAATTTAATCAACTCCATTAGTTTAATTCACATCTCTTTAATCAAACAAAAAAAATACAAAAATATTCTAGCAAGCTTCATAAATTGTAACATTCATTTTAATTCAATCGAATCCATTCGCAAACCACATACTCTTCATGGTTCAACCTCTTGTTATCACTAACTATTTGTTAAGGGTAATTAGGGCCTATATATATTATCTTTGACCGGAGCGCGACACTCCGATCAAATTTTGGCGCCGTTGCCGGGGAGTGCGTGCGCTTTGTGTTTGGATATTGTTTGAATTTGCGTGATTAACTGTTTAATTTGCATAGTTTCTTTTCTTGTACTTTGTCTTTTTCCTTGTTACGCGGGGTGTGTTACTTGTGCAGGTTACAGGTAGTGCATGCATACGCGGAACTCCGGGAGGACTTCACCGTTAGTTTACGAACCGGAAATCGAAAGAGTTGAAAGAAGGAATTTAGCAAGCCGGTTGGAAGCAACACTTGTTTCTAACCAAGTCACCCAAACACCACAATTTACACCATCCATTGAAACCGATTCAATGGCAAACCAAAACTCCAACCAAAACCTCAATTACCCAAACCTCAATCAAAACCAATTCCAAATCGGAGGAAACTTCAACCCAGTCCAAAATGTCCAACCTATACCTCAAGAGCAACCGGGTGGTAATAACAACTATAGACCACCCACACCACCTTTCCGAAACCAAAATCCCAACAACACCCAAAGAACACCCTAACAACAAAACCTTCACCGACATAACTCCTTACCCAATGACTTCGATGACCAGAATGTTAATTCCTACCGTAGAGGCAACCGAGATCGTGGCAATCCCGTGAACGAAGACCCGTTCTTTAACATAGATAACTTGAGAAACGCTATCCCCGATGATGAGCCGTTTAGTGTTCCCGGTTACCAATCACCGGAGCATGTGAGTATTCACTCGGAATACTCGGAAGATGGGGGTAACTATGATGATTGGGTCGATGATGAAGATTGGGGGTATGTTAACAGGGATAATGTCTACAATGCTAGAGGTTTTAAAGATGATGAATTTGGCTACCAAAATGCCAATTTTGTGGGGAACGATAACTACGGGTACGGGAATGTGAGAAATAACGGTTACGGGAACAACCGCCAACCACGAAACAATAATCAAAGAAACCGGAACGATGGGTTTTACAACAACAACAATAATAACAATGTGAATCCCCAAAAGGATTCCTCGTTTTGTGGGAGGAGGTAACCAAGGAGGTAATCAAGGTGGAAATAGAGGAGGTAATAGAGGAGGTGATAGAAGGGATAATCGAAGACCGGTTGATCAAGAAGTTAATGGTCCACATCGTTGTCAACAACCTCCGCGGGGAGTAAATGACCGTTTTAGGCCGGTGGTCACCGACAATGACTCACCGATAGTTTGTGAAAGAAGGATGTTCGATTGCAAGCCCCACTACATCAATATACTTCCCCACTTTAATGGGAGGTCTAATGATGAACCATACACTCATTTGGCGGAGTTTTCGGCCATATGTAGCACTATTGGGGGGCATGATTTTGCATTGGAAGAGGTCAAGCTTCGGTTATTTCAGTTTTCACTAAAAGATAAGGCGAAGCAATGGTTTCTTACACTTCCAGAAAATAGTATTCGGACATGGGGCGAGATGCAACAAGTCTTCCTTGACGAGTATTACTCGATGGCAAAGACCGATGATGCTAGAGATGAAATTAGGTCTTTCCGCCAACTCTCAAGTGAACCATTGCATGAAGCTTTCACAAGGTACAAGGAATTGATTCGAAAGTGCCCACATCATCAAATTGAAAAGTGGGAGTTGGTTAAATGCTTTGTGAGTGGATTGGATGACGAGACATGGAATCGCCTTGAGTCAACAAGCAATGGAACTTTATTAAGTAACCATGAAGATGATGATTGGGAATTTCTCGAGAGGATGAGCAAGCGGTCAAAAGAAAAAGAGTCGGCCGATAGAGCTAAAAAACATCCCGTATCCCGGTCACTTCCGATCTTGACTCTAAGGATCGGATTTCTACTTTAGAACGGGAGATAGCTTGCATGAAGAAGAAGGAGGTGAATGCGGTACAGTTTGCGGTGTGTGAAGATTGTGGGGAGATTGGTTATCGGACCGATCAATGTCAAACGGGACCGGGTGACTACACTGAAGAGGTAAATCAAGTGTTCGGTGATCGAAAGAACAATGATATGAATTCGAACACTTATCATCCCGGATTGAGAAACCATCCCAACTTTCGATATGGGAATGCCGCGAATCAAATTAACCCGAATTTTCAACCGGGTAACCAAAGCGGGTCATCATATCAAAATCGCCAAGGTGGTAATCAAGGGGGTTACCAACGTAATTACAATCAAGGGTACCAAGGTCGAGATAATAATTATCAAGGTGGGTATCAAAGGAATTACAACAACCAAGGCGGTAATGGAAGTGGGTTAAACAACCAAAGGGGTGGTAATGATTTGAATGCAAAGATGGATGCGATGCTTTCGATGATGCAGGAGTCCAAGAAAGAGAATGAGATTCTGGACAAAGCACATGAGGCATTGGCAAAGCAAGTGGGCCAACTCGCGGAGGAAATGGCTCAAATAAGGGGAAGCATGGGAAAGCTTCCAAGTGACACCATGGTGAACCCTAAGCATCAAGGGTCAAGCTCGAAGAACACACATGAGGTACCAATTAATAAAATAACTTTACGTAGTGGTCGAGTCGTAGATAATGGTGTCAAAACACCATCACCCCAGTTTGTTGAAGAGGTGGTGGAAGATGCTAGTGATGATGAACGTGCGGATGGTCAAACGGGTCAAAACAAAAATGATTTAAAAAATAATAATAACACACCCGTTGTGATCATTCCCGTCCCTAAAGCTACGGAAAAGGGTGTGGAGGCTAATACCGCCCCTTATCCCGAAGCATTGAAGGGATCCGTGAAGAAGGTTGTAAACAAAAGAGGTCCACAACAAGAAGAGTTGTTGGAAATTTTCAAACAAGTAAAAATTAATTTACCTCTTTTGGATGCAATCAAGCAAGTACCATCGTATGCTAAGTACTTGAAAGAATTGTGTATCCAGAAACGAACTCATAAATTTCCTAAAAAAATAGATTTAACCGAAAATGTGAGTTCGATTCTTTCGGGTGCACTTCCACCTAAGCTCCAAGATCCAGGTACGCCTATCATTTCAATTCAAGTAGGCGACTTTAAAATCAACCGGACCCTTTTAGATCTTGGTGCTAGTGTGAGCATTCTACCGGGTAGTTTATATGACCAATACGAGTTTGGTCCACTTCAATCGTCAAACACCACCATGGTGTTAGCCGATTTGACACCCAAACTACCCCGTGGAATTGTCTCGGATGTGATAGTAAAAATCGAGGATTTTTACTATCCGGTGGACTTTTTAGTACTTGATTATGTGGCCAAGGACCCAACCAAGCAACCTACGGTGATTTTGGGTCGACCGTTCCTAGCAACCGCAGATTCTCAAATTGATTGCAAAACGGGAACGGTAGACATGACATTTAGAAACCAAAGGTTGAGGTTGCATGTTTTTTTTCCGGACTGGTGAATCCTTCAGTTGATGATGAATGCTATATGGCGGACATTGTTGACACGTGTACACCTCTTTGCGACATAGTCGTGGATGAGGAAAACACAATGGAGGAATGCTTTATGTTTGACAGGTCACAGGTGGAGATAAATCGGAGCATAGATGAAGAGGTGACGAGCTTGGAGGTGCTTGCGGTTAAAGAGGGAAAACCGACATGGACGCACCAAGTGGAGAGTTTACCGGAGAGCATTGGCACCAAATTGAAGCCGTCACTGGTAGAGCCACCGGAGGTCGAATTGAAGGCGTTGCCGAAGCATCTTAAGTATGCTTACATTGGTGAAGGCAACACACTCCTGGTTATTATTGCATCAAATTTAACCGAGGAGCAAGAGGAGAAGTGGATGGGTGTTTTGGTCACCAATCGGGCAGCGATTGGATGGACCATTGCTGATTTGAAGGGAATTAGTCCCTCAGTGGTGATGCATAAAATTATCACGGAAGAAGGTGTGACTCTCGTTCGAGATGCACAACGGAGATTGAATCCGAATATGCGGGAGGTGGTGAAGAAAGAAGTGTTGAAATGGCTTGATGCATGTATTATTTATCCGATCTCGGATAGCCAATGTGTGAGCCGAACGCAGACGGTTCCGAAAAAAGCGGGTATACAAGTCGTAAAAAATGACGCAGGTGAAGAGGTAGTCACTCGGCTGGTAACCATCAACCATTCCTCCATTATTCAAGCTTCAAGATGATCCGAATCAAGTTCTAATCATCCGGTGATAAATTTTCTTCAACCATGAGCGGCTAATCACCTTGGTTTCACCCCGGTGTAGGTAGTTGTATTACTTAGTGTTTCGAATTGTGTTTAGTTTTGACTTGTGTGACAAATTGTGTTTGATTTTGAACACCTTTGATAATTGTCGTGTATTTGAATTGGATTTGCAAATTGTTGAACGATGATAAAGTTATGACTTTGTTAAATGAGTTTGTGCACATATGCGTTATCTTGGTTAGGATTTACTTGTGTTGATTACAAAGTGCATTCTTGTTCATTCTTAGGGATGTTGATAGTTATTGGCACCTAAGTCACGGTACACTAAATCCGTTAATCATTAATCCAATTAAGTCAATTCTAAAACTTGTAGGAACCTAGGTTTGCAATTACCGAAATCGGGTGTGAACCATTTTTCTCATTATTGTCTAAACAATCATTTACCTTTTTGCAATTTGTTAATCATTAGTAATTTAATCAACTCCATTAGTTTAATTCACATCTCTTTAATCAAACAAAAAAAATACAAAAATATTCTAGCAAGCTTCATAAATTGTAACATTCATTTTAATTCAATCGAATCCATTCGCAAACCACATACTCTTCATGGTTCAACCTCTTGTTATCACTAACTATTTGTTAAGGGTAATTAGGGCCTATAAATATTATCTTTGACCGGAGCGCGACACTCCGATCAAATTTTGGCGCCGTTGCCGGGGAGTGCGTGCGCTTTGTGTTTGGATATTGTTTGAATTTGCGTGATTAACTGTTTAATTTGCATAGTTTCTTTTCTTGTACTTTGTCTTTTTCCTTGTTACGCGGGGTGTGTTACTTGTGCAGGTTACAGGTAGTGCATGCATACGCGGAACTCCGGGAGGACTTCACCGTTAGTTTACGAACCGGAAATCGAAAGAGTTTAAAGAAGGAATTTAGCAAGCCGGTTGGAAGCAACACTTGTTTCTAACCAAGTCACCCAAACACCACAATTTACACCATCCATTGAAACCGATTCAATGGCAAACCAAAACTCCAACCAAAACCTCAATTACCCAAACCTCAATCAAAACCAATTCCAAATCCGAGGAAACTTCAACCCAGCCCAAAATGTCCAACCTATACCTCAAGAGCAACCGGGTGGTAATAACAACTATAGACCACCCACACCACCTTTCCGAAACCAAAATCCCAACAACACCCAAAGAACACCCCAACAACAAAACCTTCACCGACATAACTCCTTACCCAATGACTTCGATGACCAGAATGTTAATTCCTACCGTAGAGGCAACCTAGATCGTGGCAATCCCGTGAACGAAGACCCGTTCTTTAACATAGATAACTTGAGAAACGCTATCCCCGATGATGAGCCGTTTAGTGTTCCCGGTTACCAATCACCGGAGCATGTGAGTATTCACTCGGAATACTCGGAAGATGGGGGTAACTATGATGATTGGGTCGATGATGAAGATTGGGGGTATGTTAACAGGGATAATGTCTACAATGCTAGAGGTTTTAAAGATGATGAATTTGGCTACCAAAATGCCAATTTTGTGGGGAACGATAACTACGGGTACGGGAATGTGAGAAATGACGGTTACGGGAACAACCGCCAACCACGAAACAATAATCAAAGAAACCGGAACGATGGGTTTTACAACAACAACAATAATAACAATGTGAACCCCAATAGGATTCCTCGTTTTGTGGGAGGAGGTAACCAAGGAGGTAATCAAGGTGGAAATCGAGGAGGTAATAGAGGAGGTGATAGAAGGGATAATCGAAGACCGGTTGATCAAGAAGTTAATGGTCCACATCGTTGTCAACAACCTCCGCGGGGAGTAAATGACCGTTTTAGGCCGGTGGTCACCGACAATGACTCTCCTATAGTTTGTGAAAGAAGGATGTTCGATTGCAAGCCCCACTACATCAATATACTTCCCCACTTTAATGGGATGTCTAATGATGAACCATACACTCATTTGGCGGAGTTTTCGGCCATATGTAGCACTATTGGGGGGCATGATTTTGCATTGGAAGAGGTCAAGCTTCGGTTATTTCAGTTTTCGCTAAAAGATAAGGCGAAGCAATGGTTTCTTACACTTCCAGAAAATAGTATTCGGACATGGGGCGAAATGCAACAAGTCTTCCTTGACGAGTATTACTCGATGGCAAAGACCGATGATGCTAGAGATGAAATTAGGTCTTTCCGCCAACTCTCAAGTGAACCATTGCATGAAGCTTTCACAAGGTACAAGGAATTGATTCGAAAGTGCCCACATCATCAAATTGAAAAGTGGGAGTTGGTTAAATGCTTTGTGAGAGGATTGGATGACGAGACATGCAATCGCCTTGAGTCAACAAGCAATGGAACTTTATTAAGTAACCATGAAGATGATGATTGGGAATTTCTCGAGAGGATGAGCAAGCGGTCAAAGGAAAAAGAGTCGGCCGATAGAGCTAAAAAACATCCCGTATCCCAGTCACTTCCGATCTTGACTCTAAGGATCGGATTTCTACTTTAGAACGGGAGATAGCTTGCATGAAGAAGAAGGAGGTGAATGCGGTACAGTTTGCGGTGTGTGAAGATTGTGGGGAGATTGGTCATCGGACCGATCAATGTCAAACGGGACCGGATGACTACACTGAAGAGGTAAATCAAGTGTTCGGTGATCGAAAGAACAATGATATGAATTCGAACACTTATCATCCCGGATTGAGAAACCATCCCAACTTTCGATATGGGAATGCCGCGAATCTAATTAACCCGAATTTTCAACCGGGTAACCAAAGCGGGTCATCATATCAAAATCGCCAAGGTGGTAATCAAGGGGGTTACCAACGTAATTACAATCAAGGGTACCAAGGTCGAGATAATAATTATCAAGGTGGGTATCAAAGGAATTACAACAACCAAGGCAGTAATGGAAGTGGGTTAAACAACCAAAGGGGTGGTAATGATTTGAATGCAAAGATGGATGCGATGCTTTCGATGATGCAGGAGTCCAAGAAAGAGAATGAGATTCTGGACAAAGCACATGAGGCATTGGCAAAGCAAGTGGGCCAACTCGCGGAGGAAATGGCTCAAATAAGGGGAAGCATGGGAAAGCTTCCAAGTGACACCATGGTGAACCCTAAGCATCAAGGGTCAAGCTCGAAGAACACACGTGAGGTACCAATTAATAAAATAACTTTACGTAGTGGTCGAGTCATAGATAATGGTGTCAAAACACCATCACCCCAGTTTGTTGAAGTGGTGGTGGAAGATGCTAGTGATGATGAACGTGCGGATGGTCAAACGGGTCAAAACAAAAATGATTTAAAAAATAATAATAACACACCCGTTGTGACCATCCCCGTCCCTAAAGCTACGGAAAAGGGTGTGGAGGCTAATACCGCCCCTTATCCCGAAGCATTGAAGGGATCCGTGAAGAAGGTTGTAAACAAAAGAGGTCCACAACAAGAAAAGTTGTTGGAAATTTTCAAACAAGTAAAAATTAATTTACCTCTTTTGGATGCAATCAAGCAAGTACCATCGTATGCTAAGTACTTGAAAGAATTGTGTACCCATAAACGAACTCATAAATTTCCTAAAAAAATAGATTTAACCGAAAATGTGAGTTCGATTCTTTCGGGTGCACTTCCACCTAAGCTCCAAGATCCAGGTACGCCTATCATTTCAATTCAAGTAGGCGACTTTAAAATCAACCGGGCACTTTTAGATCTTGGTGCTAGTGTGAGCATTCTACCGGGTAGTTTATATGACCAATACGAGTTTGGTCCACTTCAATCGTCAAACACCACCGTGGTGTTAGCCGATTTGACACCCAAACTACCCCGTGGAATTGTCTCGGATGTGATAGTAAAAATCGAGGATTTTTACTATCCGGTGGACTTTTTAGTACTTGATTATGTGGCCAAGGACCCAACCAAGCAACCTACGGTGATTTTGGGGCGACCGTTCATAGCAACCGCAGATTCTCAAATTGATTGCAAAACGGGAACGGTAGACATGACATTTAGAAACCAAAGGTTGAGGTTGCATGTTTTTTTCCGGACTGGTGAATCCTTCAGTTGATGATGAATGCTATATGGCGGACATTGTTGACACGTGTACACCTCTTTGCGACATAGTCGTGGATGAGGAAAACACAATGGAGGAATGCTTTATGTTTGACAGGTCACAGGTGGAGATAAATCGGAGCATAGATGAAGAGGTGAAGAGCTTGGAGGTGCTTGCGGTTAAAGAGGGAAAACCGACATGGACGCACCAAGTGGAGAGTTTACCGGAGAGCATTGGCACCAAATTGAAGCCGTCACTGGTAGAGCCTCCGGAGGTCGAATTGAAGGCGTTGCCGAAGCATCTTAAGTATGCTTACATTGGTGAAGGCAACACACTCCTGGTTATTATTGCATCAAATTTAACCGAGGAGCAAGAGGAGAAGTGGATGGGTGTTTTGGTCACCAATCGGGCAGCGATTGGATGTACCATTGCTGATTTGAAGGGAATTTGTCCCTCAGTGGTGATGCATAAAATTATCACGGAAGAAGGTGTGACTCTCGTTCGAGATGCACAACGGAGATTGAATCCGAATATGCGGGAGGTGGTGAAGAAAGAAGTGTTGAAATGGCTTGATGCAGGTATTATTTATCCGATCTCGGATAGCCAATGGGTGAGCCGAACGCAGACGGTTCCGAAAAAAACGGGTATACAAGTCGTAAAAAATGACGCAGGTGAAGAGGTAGTCACTCGGCTGGTAACCAGGTGGCGAATTTGTATTGATTATAGGAAGTTGAATACCGCAACTTCCAAATATCATTTCCCTTTACCATTTATTGATCAAATTGTTGAGAAATTATCCGAGCAACAATTTTATTGCTTTTTAGATGGCTATTCTGGTTATAATCAAATCGCCATCCATCCGGAAAATCAAGCAAAGACAACGTTTACTTGTCCTTACGGCACATTTGCATTTAGGCGAATGTCGTTTGGACTATGTAACGCCCCCGCCACCTTCCAAAGGTGCATGATGAGTACCTTCTCAGATATGGTGGGGAAGTTTTTGGAAATCTTCATGGATGATTTCTCTATTTTTGGGTCGTCGTTTGAGACTTGTTTGGACCAATTAGAAAAAGTACTAAAAAGATGTGTAGAAACTAGTTTGGTCTTTAGCTGGGAAAAGAGCCATTTTATGGTTCAAGAGGGAATCGTGTTGGGTCACGTGGTGTCGAGTCGTGGGATAGAGGTCGATCGTGCAAAGATACAAGTTATATCCACCTTGCCGTATCCTACGAGTGTTAAAGGTGTTAGGTCGTTTTTAGGTCATGCGGGTTTCTATCGACGGTTTATTAAGGGTTTTAGTGATATAACCAAACCTTTATGTAATTTACTGTTAAAAGATCAACCGTTTGATTTTAATGAAAATTGTCAAAACGCGTTTAACAATTTAAAGGAAAAATTAGTTGAGGCCCCAATCTTGCAATCGCCAAATTGGTCGTTACCATTTGAAATTATGTGTGATGCAAGTGATTATGCGGTGGGGGCCGTGTTGGGACAACGGGTTGACAAGAAACCCGTTGCGATATACTACGCGAGTAAGACTCTTTCGGATGCATAATTGAATTACACCACCACCGAAAAAGAGCTACTCGCGGTGGTATATGCATTGGATAAGTTTTGGTCATATATATGGGGTAGTAAAGTGATTATTTATTCTGATCACACTACTGTTAGGTACCTCATGGAGAAAAAGGATGCCAAACCGAGATTGATCCGATGGGTGTTATTGCTCCAAGAGTTTGATTTGGAGATCCGGGACAAAAAGGGTACCGAGAATGTGGTAGCGGACCATTTGTCCCGGTTGATAGTTGAGGAAGATCATAAATCTGTAGAGATCAATGAGTCATTTCCCGATGAGCACATTATGAAATTAGATAAGTTACCGTGGTTTTCTAACATTGTGAATTATCTTGTTATAGGTGACCTACCGCCACATTGGGATAGACGGAGGAGACAACACTTTATGTCTTAGATTAAGTATTACCGGTTGGAGGAACCGCATTTGTGGAAAGAGTGTGCGGACCAAGTGATTCGAAGATGCGTTGACGATGAGGAGATTCCAAGCGTGTTGAAGCACCTACATTCGTTTGCATGTGGTGGCCATTTTAGTGGCCACAAAATGGGTCACAAAGTGTTGAACAGTGGTCTTTATTGGCCAACTATTTTTAAAGACGCATTTGAGTTTTCTAAGAATTGTGTAGAGTGCCAAAAGTTAGGGGGTATTTCAAAAAGGGATGAGATGCATATGCAACCAATCCTCATCGTTGACATTTTCTATGTGTGGGGTATTGATTTCATGGGCCCATTCCCCAATTCTTATGGTAATTTGTATATCTTGGTGGCCGTTGATTACGTATCAAAGTGGGTCAAAGTAATAGCCACCAACACAAACGACCATTCCGTAGTTTATAATTTTGTTCAAACCAATACTTTTTCAAGGTTTGGGATTCCTCGTTTCATCATAAGTGACGGAGGATCTCATTTTAAAAAATTTCGGTTTGGAAAACTCTTAAAACGGTATGGTGTTGACCATAGAATTGCTACCCCCTATCACCCGCAAACAAGCGGGCAAGTAGAGGTGTCAAACCGGCAAATCAAGGAGATTTTGCAAAAGACCGTACGGGCGGACCGTAAGGATTGGTCAATCAAGTTGAACGATGCTTTATGGGCCTACCGTACGGCACATAAAACACCCATTGGTACTACAACTTACACGTTGGTTTACGGTAAAAATTGTCATTTACCGATTGAACTTGTGCATAAATCATTATGGGCTATTAAAGAGGTCAATGTTAAATATGATGATGCAGGTAAGGAACGGAAACTCAATCTATGCGAGTTGGAGGAGCTAAGGGAAATGGCATATGAATGCACGTCCAAGTACAAGGATGGGATGAAGAGGGCGCATTATGCCAAGTTGAGGAAGAAAGAGTTCGAGATTGAGCAAAAGGTATGGATCTACAACTCGAAGCTCAAGTTTTTCCCCGGAAAACTCCGAAGCAAATGGATGGGACCCTATGTGATCACCCGGGTCGGACAATTGGGTGAGGTTACAATAGAGGACCCGAAGGATGGGTTACGACAAACGGTCAATGGCCATCAGCTAAAACCGATTCTCGATGGTAACGAAAAGGTGGATGAAAACAAGGAATCGGTGAGCTTCGTGGTAAGCATCCCGGTTTATGAGGTCGACTAAAAAGGACCGGTAACACTTTGTGCAGAGTTATGTATAATTTATTTAATTATTTGAGTAATTTGGATATAATCGTTTTCGTTTCATACTAACCCCTTTGATTGTGTGAAGTCCGGATATTCCGAACGGGTCATGAAGACGCAAGGTATGTTTTTAGACTTTGTTATGTACATTGAGGACAATACACGACTTTTCGGGGGGGGTGGTAGGACCGTTAAACGGTTTTGTGTTTTTAAATTTTAACTTATAAAAAATCACAAAAACATTTTTAATAATTTTTAGAATTTTTGTTTGTATATAGTTCTTTTATAAAAAACTCATAATTTTCTCCCTATTTTTCATAAAAAAACATAAAAATCAAAAAAAAAATAAAAAATGGACAAACTACTGCCCGTCGGCGACGGGGGTAGGGCCGTCGGAGACGGGGTCTCAAAAAGCCCGTCGGCACTTGTTTCCCGTAACCAGGAGGTTAGCGCGTCGACAACCCGGACCATTTTGCCGAGCCCGTCGGCGACGGGGTCATGACCATCGGCGACGGGTGCTTATGTTGCAGCCGTTGCTGGTTCGTTTCTTTTCGCAAAAGTCCGAACCAAAACCCCTTTTTAGCTAAATAAACTCAATTCTAACCTAAAGTTCACCACAAAATCGAACCATAATTCCCCTCAGCTGATTTTTTAGCTTTCAAAACATTGAAACCCTCTCTCTCCTCTCACCTTTCACTCCATCTTCTTCATCCTCTATTCCAAAGAACCCTAATTCTTCAATCTTTCATAACTTCATCAAATCTTAACCAAATCACCTGATTCTTGAGTCCATCTTGTGTAATTTTTCTAGAGGAACAAAACCCCTATCACTGTTTGCATCAATTCTTGCTAGTTTGCAAGATTTCTGAGCGTGAAATTTTGGGTTATTTGAAGGGAGTTCATCAAGTTGCTTGCTTTGCATCTTTTTCTTAGTTCTTCTTGTTTACAACACCAAAGGTATGGATTTCACTTAAATTTAAGCATGATTATCACATGTTTAGTTGTTTTTCTTTCAAAATTTTAAACGTTTTAGTTTAAGAGTAGGTTGTTTAAACAATGTATGTTGTTCTAGCATGAGTTTAAGTATGATTGGTTGTTTTGGATAGGATTTGAACATGTGATAACCATGGTGAAGTGATTACACTCATTATTTACATGATTGAACATGAATATGATGTTGAAACCTTGTTGAAATCATAAGAAATTGTGAATAAACAAGTAAAAGTGATATGTAGATGACAAAATAGGCGACTTTGGAAGTTTAAAAAGGCGATTTTGCATCTACTTGTTAATAAAAATTTCAACATCATACATTATGTTCAAAGTTTGAGAGTTTATTGAAGGTTGGGTTTATATTGATGGTTCTTTTTGTTTTGTGATTGTAGTTATGGCCGGAGGTAGGAAAAAGGCGAAAGCTACAGTGCAAGGCTCATCATCCGGAGTGGGATCTTCTTCTGGATTGATACCGAAGAAGTGGGAGAAATTAAGTTCAATAGAAGAGGGTGATGCAAGGTTATACAGGCAGGATTGGGCATGGGCGAAATACAAAGATAGTCGAAGCGCTAGAGTCTGGGATGAAGACAAATAAAGCTCTTTCGGCATTTCAAGATAAGAAGTTGGAAGCTAAACTGTGTAAGTGGAACATGGTCAATAATGTGACCACTACGGTGCCGGATAGGGTAGTGTCTGAGAGGGTGGTCAATGTGGAGGAGTTTAGACAAATTGGGATTGTTCAAATGTTTGAGCGTCAAGGCTGGGAGAGAGTTCTTGATTGGTGCGAAGACAACACTTCCCGGGTTTATTTAGCGGAGGTGTGCGAGTGATTGGCGTCGTTGAGGTTTAGGAACAGGAATGATACCCCGGATCAATGGAGATTGGTTGGTACTACGAGCCGAGGGGAGATGACAATGTCATTTGAAACCATCAACTGCATTGCACGATTTGATTCATTGGGGGTGCAAGCGTATGATTATCCAGCCATTGAACATTTCTTGGATAATCATGCAAACAGTTTTGATCCGGATGGTATGACGTCGGCTATATTACCATATAACGATGGGTGAGCGGCCGCAAGGAGCCACATGACGGTGGAAGGGAAGATTCTTCAAGGAATTTCCCTAGAAAATGTTTTGGTGAGATTTGGTGATATGGGAGGAGTAAGAGCAAGTGATTGTAGAGTTGTTCATTCCTTGTTGTACGGGACACCGACTTTGTCATGGAGGCACATTATCATGATGAACACATGGTTCACCCGGGAGTCGTTTCACATGCGTATGATTCCATATGTGCGCCTCATTAGTGCCATGATCCTCCAGCAGAACTGTCTTCCCCCAGAATCGCTTTGGGTATCTAAGCCTTTGGAAGAATTCAGTTTAGCAACGATAAAGAAAAATTCGAAGATACATGTGAGACTTTCGGGAAGCACGTATGTAGTGACCGACACATTGGGTCATAAGTATGAGTTTGTTGACCCAGATGCACAATAAGGGGATGAGTAAGATGTGGAAATGGTTGATGAAGAAGACGAAACTGAGCCTAGTGATCCAAGGGGACCAAAGCAGAGGTATATGAGGCCTCATCGGGAGTTGAATGCAGAGGTGGCGAGTTTTGTGAACTTCAGGCGGGTGCCCTCGTACAAGGATTTTAACCGGGGTCAACAGGAGGTGTTTGATAACGTCTCTGCAGGTATAGGCGAGGGAAGAGAGTATGATAGGAGCAGACATAACTGGGAGGAAACACATGGATCCCAGATGCAGGAACAGTGGGCCCTTTAGGCGGCCTATCGTGAGAGGATGGAAAAACACATGGAAGAGCAGCAGATGCAACAAGCGCTCCAAAGATCCCAAATGGAGAGTTTGATATAAATGCAGGAGGATGAGACAGCCCGAAGACGAGCATGGGAGGCAGATGAGGAGAGGCGTCAAAACGAGCAAAATGAATTGGAACGACGCCGATGGAGTGCTTTGTATGTTTCCACTGAAACGGCTATTAACAACGCCAAGGTCCTCCACGATCAGGAGCGACACCGGAGGGACTATGAAGCAGGTCTTCCCTATGTAGAACACCCGGGGTGGACCGATTATTCCAATCTCCGTGTTCCACGAGGCCCATCTGATCCATCCCCTCATTGGCCCGAGGCAGTTGGGTCCAGTTTATAACACCCAAATTTTGAAACACAATCTTTTACACTTTGCGGAAATTATGCCCATTTTATTTTTGTTCTTTATTTCCTTTTTTCTTTTAGAAAATTTCTGGCATGACCCGTATGGAAATAAGGTACTCCTTACGGTGATGAACCTGTTTAGCAATCAAGACACTCAACAAAATACACATGACTCAATGAACCATTGACACGAGACCTTTTAGCTAAAAATTTACCGAGTTAAACTCTAATTCACAACCTATAAATATATGAACCGACAAGAAATTTAACAATTATACACATTAAACCATGCGATCTTAAACGTCGGTGACCCGCTCCCTGGACTTGATCACATCGGCTTTCAATCACATAATCCGGAATCCTCGGAAACGATTCTCGAGTAATCACTCTTCCATTCAGTATCATAAAGACCTAGGGTGGCCTCGTTAGTCCACATGACTTGGTCTCTTCAGTCATCAATCACATCAGCTGGACCTACACGGGTTCACCACAAAAGATTAGCCATAGCTAAGTGAGGACTCGTTAACAAATGTAATTATAACAGACAAGGAGAAGTTTTAATGCCCAAAAGGCATTATAAATACGCCCCGAGCCACGGATTTTCCAACTCGAAACACTTGAAATCAAAACACGTGAAAATAGGCCCAACGTAAAGGCCAGCATAGCACAGATAAACGAGGGCGTAAAAACCCTGGCCTCCACAGTAGGCTAAGTTAGAATTTGCGTAAGTTACAGATTCTACTTTCACGCTTGAAAATACATATGTCTTCATATTAGCATTAACCGATAAGTATAGATTCACGAAACCTGCTTAAACGCATCAATAAAATGCAGACTAGTGGTTCAACCATGTGCGACCTGTTAATACGTCCAACCTCGACCCTCGTCTTCGTAGAAATTAGTGGCAGCATGTAACCATTCTTTTGGGCATAACCCACACACCTTAGAATCACACAATTCGTTCATAAAGTGTCAGTAGATTAAAAGTCTAATATTCACCTTGTTGTACATTTCAGTCAATCCCTACTTATGTTTATTACATCTTGTTATCATTTAAGGATCATAATACTCAACATAACTCACTAACTAAAACTATAAGGTTAGTTATCCATCCTTTTAACCCGTTATCATTTGGTTAGTCATGAATACTCCTTTAATCCATTACAACATTATTAAACACGTTGTTGTCAGCAACTATTTTCTTAATAAGACACCACAAACCCGCCTCAAACAATTTTAGAAAAATTTACAAGAATTACATAGAATCACTTATGATGTCAGCTAACCTCTGACCAAAAATCATGCCAAAATAAAATGGTCAAGGGCCTGAAACGACCTCTTCAAGTAGGCTGATCTGGATTAGACAGAACCTGTAAATCGGTTTTACGAGCTTATTATGACCTTTTAACTAAGCTCGTTTAACTTAAAACCTTTTGTAGCACTTAGAAAAATGTGTCAGGAATATTGAAACTTAACTTTGTATAAAAACAAAATTGTTTAGTACCTGAAACAACCCTCGAACCATAAACATGCATTGTAGATAACCAACTAATATTCAACCTGAAGGGGTAAGGTCCCAAAAACCTCATAAAAAGGATTTGAGACCATACCACAAACTAACCTTTCTAGCCTTTTGACCTTGCGCGGCCGCGCACTGGTCCTACTAAAGGAAGAAGGGAATCAGTAACTTATAGTCGCGCGCCCAAAAGATAACATAAATCTTTGCGCCTTCTCCTATTCAACAAAGGATTAGAAAGCCTTTGCCCAAAACTTCCGCCACAACACCCAGACTTGGATATTATTTTACCCAGACTTGGGGTTTATTCACCTGTGTCCACACCGTAAGGTATCACACCGGATTACGGCAGTAATCTTCTAGAAAGAAATACAATCATGCACCACCCAGACGGGTATAACCGTCTGGACACGTGTCGTCACCAGAAGCAATTCTGAAATCACAACAAAGGCATGCAATCGGGGAGTAATCTCCACTTAATCTCTTTCCACGTGGCGATCCCCTAGCCACAGATCAAACCACGATCCGTGTGCATTCACCTCGGATCGAGGTTAGTTAACGTCAGATCAAAGAAATCAAACGGAAGAAAAATAACCGCTACGGCGTTAAGCATTTTCCGTTATCTTTTCAATAACAGGTTTTCCCTCCCAAAACTCCCGGTTATAAATAAGAGAACTGTTCAGGTATAAACTCAGACTACTCTCACTCTTCAAATACTTATCTTCTCCGATACCAATACTTATTCTCACGCCGGAGTCGGGTCAAGGAGAGAACCTTCTTCTCCCCTTGGCGAGGCTAACGGTGTTCTTTTTTGCAGAGCTACCGGAGAAATTAATCCATCACAACTGAATCAACCGAGAGAGAGCTAACCCTTTATGCGGATTCAAACCCCCTAACTATCTCGGCTCCGGCCATTTAGTTAGTGTTTCTTCATTGGCGCCCACCGTTTTCTCAGTTTTTCTAGTTTCTACCTCGTTTCGATTCAGTCCATTCTATTTTCTGTCTTTGCACATGGCAGAAAATTCGTCATCTCACCGACACCCCGGTCCTCGACCAAACGTCGGAAACAATTTACCGATAGAAGGGATCGTAGAGGAAGCCTCAGACGATAATGAGGTTCAGTCTCATCGAGCAAATGATCCTGTTACCCCAGGAATGTTACCAGCAAATCCTGCACAGTCAATTTTACCACCAGGGGAAACCCCGATATCATGGTACGTCCGGTCTCAAGGAGCATTAAACGCGGTATACTCACAGTTATGTGCTCAAACTGCTCCTGTAACCCAATCCCGGAGGCCGGGATCAAGAGCTCATGCCTCTCAGCGAGAAGAATCAACTTATGATGATACAAGCAGTTACCGAAGACAACATCATGATGAATCTCGTCCTCGTCAACGACAATCGGTGCATGATAGGTTGGGTTCCCAACGGGATACTCACACCGATGAATCCGATCGAACATACCGATTGAGTGAAAACACAAGCGTCTTCAACAGACTACAGCCAAACTATAACAAATGCAGGCCTCGAGCGGTTTACAACCCCGAGGCCGAGCATAACTATGATTTAGTTTATCGCCCGGACGAAGCGGCAGAAAACTCGAAGTTTATATTAGAGATAGCTTTGGCTCCGTTGGAACGGGCCAAGTTACCATCTAATGTTGGGAAATTTAATGGGTTAACCGACCCTGATGATCATCTAAGGGTATTCACCAGTGCAGGGTTGGTCGGTGGTTGGACCCTTCCGCTGTGGTGTCACTTATTTGTACAAATACTAACTGGCCCAGCGCGAATCTGGTTTGACAACCTACCAACGGGGCAGATCGAATCGTGGAAGGATCTCCGAAGAAAATTTTTAACACACTTCAGCCAACAAAGGCGGTCAAAACGTGATACATCCGACGTTATGAATATCTGGCGTCACGATGATGAGAATCTGGAAGATTTTATTACCAGATATAATAAAGAAGTGTTAGAAATTGGAGGTGTTAGCGAACAACTAATCCGTGCTCAGTTTAAGTACGCGGTTAGGTGTGACGACATGGTCAAGGTGTTATCGGGAACAGAAGGTCTCCCCACGAGTTGGGAAAAGATAATGGCGGCTGCCAAGGTATATGCGCAGACTGAGAAAAACCTTACTACAAACAGACCGCCACCACCACACAGCAGGCCGGCAGACTTAAGCGCAAACGGCAAATACAAGAAGTCATGGCGCGAAGCATCTGGAAGTCGATCTGCGGAAGACAACCGCACAACGACTAACAAGTTCTCGGCGCAAAGAGAAAACAGACACGAAAATAGGGAGAGACAGTGGACTCCCCTAACGAAAACCCCAGCAGAGGTATTAAGTACCGAGGATCACCAATTCAAACCCCCGATTCCGATGAAGAGTAAACGTGGTCAGGACCCGACGCAGTACTGCGAATATCATAAGGATAACGGGCACACCACAAACAATTGTATATCTCTGCGCACGGAAATCGAAAAGGCTCTCAAGAATGGAGAACTTACGCATTTGCTCCAGAATATGCGCAAGGAGATTAAACAGATTACTCGGGGGGACGAAAGCTCAAGCAAGCGGGCTAAGACTTAAGGACCTCCGTACGTTTTCCGCGGGATAGACACGACTTATTAAAAGCAGCGGAACTATCAGGGAGTAAGTTAAGTTTCATTTAATTATCCAAAAAACTTTGTAACGCCTCTGAGCATTATCCATGAATAAAATTACAAAGTTTCTATTATTTTTGTGTTTACAAAATGCATGCAATTCCTTTTTAGTAAGCGCAAAAACATTATGGTAGTATAACACAAAGCTCCATGCGCGGTCAGTGATCACGTCACAAACGACCATAAACTCATACATGAGCTTCATACCAACTTTATTCGCCTTACTCAAAACAAAAGTAATTGTACTCATGCAAAATATTGTAAAGACATTAACAAAATAAATAGAAACATACTATGTTTGGCGTACAAATACGTCCTGAAAGGTTTAAGGCACAGCAGTGTTTAAAACCCATGCGCAACAGCGCACCATCGAAACAAGGATCAAACATCCTACATAAAAAAAAAAGTTGTTCAAATACAATTTCACCCCTACTCTAAATCTTCTCCCTCATCCGGAAAGATTTCCTTAAGTTGCGCAACGTGATCATCCGATTGCAACGCCACATTTACCAACTCCATCACTGGCAGTTGCAAATTATTAAACTCTGTCTTCATAGCAGCAAGCGCACTGGAAGTATTAACACCAAAGGTAGCAGATTTGCTATCATCCCAGTTAACCTTTAAAGCGCTACTCACATGTTGAGAACATTCCGCATACCCTTGCGCATAACCATCTCGTCGCGCAGCAACCATCAAATTCGCAACAGTTTTATCCAGTTCTTCAGAGTTTAATACAGATTCAGCAACCTATAACATCAGATAAAGATAAGATCGAAACAAGAAAAGCGCATACATGAACTAAAAGAAGAAAGGAACTTACACATGCAATCCCGCGATCCTTCAACCAGGTCATATCATTCTTCAAGGGTTCAAGCTCGTTTTCCGCTGAAACCCGCGCCATTTCTGAATTCTCCAGTTTCTCTTCAACTTCAGTTAAACGGCGGGAGGTTTCAGTATTCTCGGAACGCGCAAGCTCCAGATCCTTCTTCAATTGTTCCTGGTCAGAAACCAAAGCGGTAAGTTCCTCTAATTCTTTTTCTCTAACGGCAAGAGTGGCTAAAGCTTGTACCTCCCGTTGCTCACTTCGCTCCCTATGAGAGCGCGCTTCCTCCAACAAAGCTTCAATGTTAGTTTTTTCTTTCTTCAATTTTTCCAACTCCGCATCTTGATTCTTCAGATTTTCAACCTCAGCCTTGAGGTTATTTATGATGTTACGAAGGCTTGCCTTCTCGGCATTGTCCTTCTCACAAATTCTCCTCCAATTTTTGCGCTCCTCAGACAAAAGCGCAGCTTCAGCTTCAGCTTTTCTTTTCCAACCGGAAACAGACCATTCCTCAGTCTTGCGCTCCGCTTCAAATTTAGCTTGCTCAGTCTCTAATTTAGCCTTTAACTGAGCCACATGTTTTTCATCTTTTGCAAACTTCCTTTGTGATGCTACAAAAGATGCTCGCTCTTTATGCATGCTATACCACTCACGCACTATGCGATGAGTAGTAGAAACATGAGATGCAGTTTCTGCAAGATAAGACTGATAGGTCTGTTCATAAGGCTGATTTTCCTGAAATTTAATCTCGCCAGGCGGAAGTATCCCCTGCAACCAATCTTGGCATACACGCCAATCCGAGAAAGTATCTCCTTTCTTCACATTCCAAACAGGAATATGAGGATCAGAAGCATCTTTATCCGCATACATTCGGTAATAATACTCTCCTAAAGTTTCTTCTGGACGAATTGGAGATTGTTTCCCAACACCAGCAGAAGAACCTGCCTCCTCAGTAGCAACCTTTTCAGTAGGCTCAGGAACAGCTTCAGAAGGTCTGGGAGGAGAAGATTGGATTGCCTCGGCAGTCTCCTTTTCCGGCATCGGTTGATTATCATCATTTACCACACTTGGCTCAACAATCTGTTCAATTTCTATGTTAATACCAACAGGCTCCTCAACCTCAACAGTTTTCTCAACATCTTCCCCAGCTACCTCTGAAGGCTCTAACGGAGGGGTAACAGTAGCGCGCGGTGGGGAAGGGGGAAGTTCTTTATCAGCCATAGTTGGTAAGTCCACAGGAACAGAAGAAACAGGAATTTCTGAAAAAGCAAAAATCTGTGAAAACCCTATCTGCTCAAAAGAAATAAAGAAAAAACAATACTTACCAGGAATGGATTCTGAAACAAACGCATCTAGGTTTCCCTTCCTAGTAATTTTCTTCCTCTGCACTTTCTTGGGAGGTTGACCCTCCGCATCAGCATCAGTTTGTTTTCTCTTACCGGCTTTCCTATGAACCAAACGCTCGGGACTGGAATCCAGATCGATAGGCTCATTCGGATTGGAAGGAGGAATATCGGCAGAATCCTTCGGTTCTGGTTTCGGTTCCCGCATAGTCACTACAGGAGTAAGACCCTCCAATGAGTCAGAAACCACCACATAGTCACACTTGGAAACAGAAGAGCGGCGCGTACCTTTCTTCTCTCCAGCATTTTTTGCTTTCAAAGGTTGCGCTTTAACAGTTTCACTCCTCTTCGGCGCAGAAGTGGACATAGTTGCGCGTTTTTTCTTCTCAGGGCCTATGCCCAAATTCAGCAACTCACCTACAAACAAGCGCAAAAAAGAGAAATTTACTCAAAGCGAGAAATAGAAGAAAATTGGATATAAACTCACCAGCACCAGCTGCCGGTTGAACAGATAAGTCCGCGTCCTGCGGAAGCACAAAATTCTTCACAATACGGTGATACCAGAGCTCCTCTTCAGGTTTCTTCTTGATGGTCCCCATCCTTCCACCTTCCCTCTTAAAAGCAACAACATATAGAGAAACAACTACATTGAAGAGAAAGAAGGTCAAAAAAAAAAAAAAAAAAAAAACAACAAAGAGAGGAACAGTGACAAAACCCCAATACTTACTATGGCCATCCTCAGTGTACACAGGTTTATCATCTCGTTCCATTTTCCAGTTCAAACTCATGCCAGCTCCGACTAGGGCTTTCTCCGGCAAAGCAATATTGGGAACATCCTTCAGATCTTGGTACCAGTTCTCATCAACAGGGGTCTGAAGAGATTCAATCGGAACATCGTCTTTCCCTCTTAGCTTCATCTTCATCGGAATCACTCCAGCTTTAATGAAGAAAAATTTCTGTTTCCAGTCATGAAATGATTTTGGCGAGGCTAACGGTGTTCTTTTTTGCAGAGCTACCGGAGAAATTAATCCATCACAACTGAATCAACCGAGAGAGAGCTAACCCTTTATGCGGATTCAAACCCCCTAACTATCTCGGCTCCGGCCATTTAGTTAGTGTTTCTTCACAACCAAACTGATTGCATCTTCACCAACTTAATCACAACAACATTTATTTCATTACATTAGCTAGACATTAAGATTCACACAACTTTCAAATCATAATCAGGCTTTATTATAAAATATACAGAGCATATATATATCAGGGTTATAGAGTGTTCACTCATCTTGGCCAAACAATACCTTGCAGTCTTGATTTGCACCATATATCTTTAAGTCCCTAAGTCAAACATGTTACATGGTATATGATAGTAGGTTAGACTCCTCTTCACATAACACCACACACTCGATCAGATACGGGTCATTTTGACCCACTGTAGCATTGCATCATAATTCCCCAACATTACAATCTTTTAAGTCTTTGAACAAAGATCACCATTGTTTTAGCTTTACAAGTTCATAATTTACTATAGTGATGCAATTCTACCCAGATTCAATAGTACTCAAACTATGACATACAACATTGTCTTTGATTCAGACATGATAAGTATGTGATTTCTATCCAAAATCTAGTACCAATAACCCAAGATCGCAGGTTTAGGGTTCAAAAAAACTTGAAACCCTAGCTCATAAACTTTACCAGCACTAGGAGGAAAAATTGCTTACCAAAAGGATTAGGAATCATAGAATGATGATAGAACCAGGTTTTAATCTTCTCAATTTGGTCCCAATCGACGCCGATCAGGAGAGAACGACACAATCCCAGACCTCTTGGTTATGCAGCCCCACCCCCTTTTTATTTTGATGTTTTACAAATTTCCAAAATACCCCCCTTAGTCAGATTATAGTCACTCTTGCACAATTTCGATTATCACCCCATAGTTTATAAGACTAGCTGCATATAGCCTCTACTTACAAGTCATCTAATAAACTCGTGGTTATTTGGTCTAGAGTAAAATATTGGATAAATAATTTATCGAGTACTTTTCTCCAATACTCCAACCCTCATTAAAATTATTTATAAACTTCATTCGATATGATTTTACCATATTAAACTCTTTATATTATAAGTCTTTCACTTATATATAAAGATATATTTTTTAAACTCCATAGGAATATTGGGATGTTACAAATCTACCCTCCTTAATAGGGTTTCGTCCCCGAAACCGTATTACCTTTTGCATTAGTGCATCCCCAAAAAAAATTATTTGCATAGCTCCATTACTTACCTGTTTACACTTATAAGGAGTTGAATCTAGTTTTAGTTAGAACCCAACCCATTAAGGTACCTTCAACTTGGGTTTCTTAAATCTAAATCACTTACTTGCATCATGTAAAGAATACATCTTTGCTTGGCTTTAGTCTTTGTTGCATATCACTTATGTTGCTCCAAACCCATCCTCGGCTTTCAAAGTTTATCAATTAGTGGGTAACCTTATATATAAGTTTATTCTCAATCTCTTTACCGCTCTTAAGAATTATTTAATCTCTCTATGCTGGCAATATTTTTTTTCCATCATTCGTTCATCTACAGATTTAATCTTTCATTTGTTTCACTCCTTTAAATTGAGAAACATAAAAATAAATAAATAAAATAATCCACAAATACAAAACGTATATCTCACGGCATATAGCCGGCGTAACATAAACTTGTTCCAGTGCAAACTTCACCCTAATCAGCGTAGGAGTGGTGTAGTCTACACCCATACTTTATCTTATTTCAAATTTAGTTATTTATTTATTTTGCTGGTTACCCATACACAATAGCACAACACTGGAAATTCATTCTCACTTTTATATCTTCAGTATTAATAGTTGTATACCTTGTATATCCCCACATAAATAAGGTTAAACATTTTAATCATAATAACACATAGCAAAGTAACCTTGTGACCCGTCCAGTTACATATACTTTTATGATACTTGTTCATCAATTTCATTATGGTATACCTAAAAGTATGGATTAAACCATTAAAATTTAGTCTAGACTTCATCATTATTAACACGTACACAATTACTTATAGAGAATTCAAGTCTAGATTTATCAGGTATTAGCTATTAGATAAATTCCCCAAATTGAAGTAAGAATAGATTACTTGAACTCTTGCAATATTTAATGCTTGTTTCGTGCCTGTTTTACTGGTTTGTCCGCTTATTTCTTATTAACCATAAGATCATTCTACTTGCCTTCAATAACAAGAATCTTCACAATACCACTAATTCTTGTTCATGAATAATACCATATATTTTTGGATGAAGAAACCAGAATACGTGATTAAAATAAAGTAATTGTGTGAAATCAATCACATACATAATTTAGTTACTCATGTAATAGCATTCAACGATATTCCAAGCCTTAGATCTCTATGTTTGTTTTACACAACATGAGTCTCATAAAATCTCATAAGAAATCAGTCTATCTCAACCTCTTCTTTATTTTCTCTTAAAGCATACTTAAAATCCTAATAGTTTGGATTACACATCATCGATATCAATTTCCACGGGATATATTTCCAACTCATTATTTAAGAATTTGAAGCATCTCAGCTTTACAATTTTGTTATACTTGACAATATATCATTTTTTTTATTAGCACACAGTGCATAAGTGGCAACAAATAATACCTTACCTTATCATGTTATTACTCATGTCTCATGGAATTTCTTTGTCAAGAAATTTTAGGCCTCTAATGACATATGTGGCACACTGGCACTTAGCAGTTATAATGTCCTCCCGCATAAACATTACTTGTTTGCTCACTAGTTATTCACGAATTCATTTTCATGCTTATAGAAATCAAGATAAGAATACATTCCAATCATATTTATCAGAACAACTTAATACCACTAAATCTCATACCATAGATAGCACCTACCACAAGATTGCATCCCAAGGAGTTTACTCATGCTTTCATAAATTTTCTTATATGCCATAGTTATCTCTCATATACATGTAATTAGAGACATACCTCATTCTTCATGAAACAGTTCACTTTTCACTGTAGTCCAGGTATCTCCCTGATTTATTGGCACATTACCACAAGTCCTCTAACCACTCAACTCTCATACAGTTTAACAAATATATTTATCACATTTTCATCATCCGTTAGTTATCATTCAATGAAAACTTTGTTATTATATAACATATCTCTAACACACAATCAATAACTCAATTGTAGTATATAGTAAGATTTACTTACTTGCAACTTCGTGTTTTTATGGCTGGAGACCACCATCACTAATATATAGGGATCATCGCCTCAATGTCTCTTGGAACCACTATCCATACCACTGTTCCTATAACTTTATTAATCACCATTTGCTGCTCCAAAACACTAGATCAATTCACTTATGTGACTCCTATACGGTATCTTCATTACTGGGGTCACAACAAATCTGTGACTCCCATAAAATCATCATCATTGGGGTCACAACACACTTGTGACTCCCATAACATCATCATTGGGGTCACAACACACCTGTGACTCCTATGAAAGCATCAACAATCGGTCACAACATTAGTGACTCTTCCAATATCTCCTACAGGTGATCAGCTCGTAGTATCCACCACGGATAATCAGTCCGCGAAAACCGGATGGTCACCACCGGTGACTCTTACAGCCAGATATTCTTTCATACCATATCATCTATAGCCGAAGATCACACCCTTGACTCCCATGAAATCATCAACAATCGGTCACAACATTAGTGACTCTTCAAATATCTCCTACGAGTGATCAGCCTGTAGTATCCACCATGGATAATTAGTCCGCGAAAACCGGATGGTCACCACTGGTGACTCTTACAGCTGGATATTTTTTTTCATACCATACCATCTGGAGCCGAATATCACACACTAATGAAGATTTCATTTGAGGGCTGCTCATCAGCAATTTATTATCTCGATCAACCCTGTCATCACAAAAACTCAACTCAGTTAGTAGTATATGATCACTTACTTTTCAGTACCTCTAACATAATTATGATAATGCTAAGGACATTCTAGTGCAGTGTATTAATTAATGTGCTGGCCAGGTGTACCAATCAACATGCTATTCAAGTATGTCCTTAGAATTACCATGTGTAACACCTCGTAAAATCACGACCAATATAATGAAGACACGTGTCATGAGCTTTAAACGTGTAATGGATTGAATATGAGGGACTAAAGTTGCCAAACAATGTAAATATGTGAATAAAGGGTTCCAAAGTGTCAACATACCATTTTGTGCCTCTGATTGACCTCACACGACGTTCGTATTCTTAAATGAATAATTGATCGAACATTGGAAGTCGTTTGTGTTAAAAATAAGGATCTAGTAAAGCTTAGGGGTTAAAAGTGTCAACATGTTAAAGTAATCTCTAAGTGACCTTTTAACAATCCCAAAAACATTGTGATAATTTATTTGGATCCCAAGAATAACGAATATTAAATTTGTAGAGTTTCGACGCGTTTAAATAATCAAAGTATCAATTCCAAGAAATAAGGGTCAAAAGTGTCAACGTTGAAATTCAGGACTTTTCGGTGATCGTATAACTAACCGAGAGCTTAACGAAGTTTGTTTATAACTTAGAGTCCTTAAAAGTCAAGTTTGGAGGTTAAAAGTGCAATAAATGAAAGTTAAAAACATGTTTAGAAGAACCAGGGACTGATATTGCAATTTCTGAAACTTTGTTGACCGAATCTGACATTCATACCGGCCGCGTAAGACTCTCTTATATCTTACGCGGGCAGCCTAAAAGTTTCCAACTCCCAAAAAGATGGTAGATGCCTGTAACAACAGGTTGCACCGCCTTAGATGCATGGTTTTCGAATTCAGGGACTACACCAGTGGTTTTTCATGCATAGGGGACACCTGGGTTGATCAGGAATCAATCCTAGACTTATGTGGCGTGATCTTGTGAGTTTTCTTTGGCTATATAAGAGTCTTGTTTGCTAGTTCTTGAGCACACTTGAAAAAATCATTCTAAACTTACTCTCTGGAGCTCTCTGGACTTCAAGCAAGATTCCACAAGCTCCTAATTCGTGCTAAGGGCCTTTGTAAGCAATCTTAGCCTCTCTAGTTCATGTTTTATTAGTCTAATGACCGAAAGTCAAAGCCGTCGTAATTAAGCTTTGACTTAGTGATTTAACACTAATGGTCCAGTCATTTTTCGAATTGAAAGTGGCTATGAGTTGGTAATTATGTGGGTAATAAGTCCTTAAAAGGGCACCCCCTGATTATCACTCTAACTTGGTCAATTGTCGGGTCAAACTTATTATTAAAAAGTCAACAGAAAGCTCTTTTGCAAATAAATTCATAATTAGCAATGTAGAAGTTATGAAACCTGTTTTAACACTAAAATAACTTGGTAATTAATGTAAGAACATGTCTAAGCATGTTCAACCCGACAATTCTGAGTTTAGGCTCGGTTCGGAACCGAAAGTCGCAAAAGAAGACTTTTGCTTTGACTTTCAGTTTTGACCCGAATTAGCTTGTTTTAGAAATTCCTTAAGGTTTCTTTAGGACCATATTATAAGTTAGTAAAACCCTCTGAGGTTATACAACTTGGTTCCTAATTAATCCGATTCATTTGCATGTTTTCGTTAATTGCTTAAATGTTGACCATTATGCCCTTTTGACCTTAAAACGAGATTTTTGAAAATGTGAGAGGACAAAAACCTTTGTTACTGATTTATAAACTTGTCCTAAAAATTTGACGTCAGTTTGAGGTCTAAATTAGAAGTTATGCTCAATATCGTAATTTGAAAGCTTTTTATTAATTAAACGGCATTATTAGCATAAAGCCTATTTAAACCCAAATTTTGACACCAAAATTTTTACCCACTGATGTAATATAATATTTTGGGATTTTTGAAGATTTTTAATTATTTTTTAAACTGATCATAACATACGGTTCTTGCTTTAATTCGGTAATTGACGGTTATACCCTTTTTGCTAATAAAATGAGTTTTACATAACATTTTGATACCAAACCTTTTGCTACTGATTTTATATGTTAAATAAAATATTTTAAGCCTTCTAGACTGATAAAAATCTCAGCTTTCCTTATATAACCTGAAAATCGCTTAAAACCGACTTTTTACGCGTTTTAAACGCATAGTATGGGTTAAAACCATTTTTGACATATAAGACTTAATACCTACTGATGTTTTAAGTAAATTTTTATACTTTAACATTAAGCAAAAGATTTGAACTCAGATTTCCAGTTTTGACCTTTAAACCTTATGTGAAATGACCAAAATGCCCCTACGGTGCATAGTTTGGTTAAAAGTGATAAATTTCACATATATGCAATAACCTACTGTTATGACTTACAAAAATAAATATTTTTACTGATCAATATAGACCAGAACCTCAGATTACTATTTAATCTCTTTTATAAGCTTTAAAATGACCAAAATACCCCTACGGGGTATAAATTGATTTTAAATTCGTTTTGGGCATAATGGAAGGTATCCTACTGATATCACAACATATTTAAGGCATATTAACTTAGGAAACCTGTTCATGACTCATTTGTTTACCCGTTATGCATTTTTCGCGTTCGGTGCGGTTTATATAACTAGTTTGCATAAACTAACCGAAACGGGTCAAACCTTATCATTTTTATCTAAAAATCCAGAATGTATTTAGTTTACCCATATTATACAAGTCTTCAAACTTGTCAGGTCTAAACCACATTCTAATCCGGTCTTCGCTTAATCCAGCGTTTTGAACCGTATATCTTCCTTTAAAACTAACCGGTCTAAGTTTAGACTTAATTAAGACCCGTTAGTAATCTAATAGGTTATTAAAACCTTCATTCCAGATTTAGGAGCCCAGTAAAAGATATCTGTATTTGCCAATTGTATACGGCTGGGATAAATTGTATAATTGCTCAGTTAAATACTTTTAACTTATTTTCCCTTATACAGGCTTGGGGTACGGTATATAAAATACCGCTTGGTCGGGTATTGAATTTTTAATCATATGAAGGTTAAATCATTGAGATAACCCGTTTAATCAGTTTGTTTTTTTAAGCCTTTGGGGGGTTAATGACCATGTCCTGGATATCCTCGGCTCATTCATTGAAATGAAGACTTAAGCACGGGGTGTAGGCATACACCTGCCGGTGCATATGTAAAAAATAATATACCCGCCTGATCGAGAATAACTCGCCTTGGGATATATTATGTGGTGTGTCTATTAATCTTTAACCCGGTATTCAGCCCGGGCTACTGAACGTATAACGAACATGTAATTTTTTTACAAGTTTATTTTTAAATAATTATCCCAAGTTATAAAAGATTATTTGTGCCTTGTGCATTCAAATCAATTTTCTTAAACATTTTCAAAATGAGTCGGTTAATTGTATTTACCAGTGTAAACTGGCGTATTTTCCAAAAGGCTAAAGTGCAGGTACTAGGCGGAATAGGCTGGCTACTCCTGAGTGAATAAATAAGAGTCTTGCAAGCCTTGTCACTTAAAATCTGTTGAACAATCATAATATTTTATTTTGATCCGCCTGTGGATCCTTTACATTCCGTTTGTAATACTTTGATACTTTCGATTCGGTTTGTAATATATTACTTTTAGACTTCCGCTGTGCATTGAACTGTGAATATTGACTATGATGATATCAACTACGTCACGATACTCCCACCGGGCCCGCCGGTAATACGTGGAAATATCGGGGTGTGACAATACCATGTCAAAAGTAATAAATTTCGGTTTACATATCCGGTCACACTGCACATAAGAATAAAATTTCACTTGATATATCAAATTAACTCATGACTAACATCACCTGCTCATATCCTCATCAAAACAATAGCTTCGTGACCATAGAGGTCTAGTCAATTAGTTGATATAGCACGCGTAGTAAATAACCATAGGAATTTATACTAACCTCGTGTCTCCAGCTTCGTGATCAAGTCCCAGATCAATGTTCATCTCCCATCAAGAGCAGTAAGGTTGAGTTCGAATATCACTTCATATTCAAATCGCTCAACCTATGGCTCTGATACCAACTTATAACACCCAAATTTTGAAACACAATCTTTTACACTTTGCGGAAATTAGGCCCATTTTTTTTGTTCTTTATTTCCTTTTTCTTTTAGAAAATTTCTCATGACCCGTATGGAAATAAAGGTACTCCTTACCATGATGAACCTGTTTAGCAATCAAGACACTCAACAAAATACACATGACTCAATGCACCATTGACACGAGACCTTTTAGCTAAAAATTTGCCGAGTTAAACTCTAATTCACAACCTTTAAATATATGAACCGACAAGAAATTTAACAATGATACACATTAAACCATGCGATCTTAAACGTCGGTGACCCGCTCCCTGGACTTGATCACATCGGCTTTCAATCACATAATCCGGAATCCTCGGAAACGATTCTCGAGTAATCATTCTTCCATTCAATATCATAAAGACCTAGGGTGGCCTCGTTCGTCCACATGACTTGGTCTCTTCAGTCATCAATCACATCAGCTGGACCTATACGGGTTCACCACAAAAGATTAGCCATAGCTAAGTGAGGACTCGTTAACAAATGTAATTATAACAGACAAGGAGAAGTTTTAATGCCCAAAAGGCATTATAAATACGCCCTGAGCCACGGATTTTCCAACTCAAAACACCTGAAATCAAAACACGTGAAAATAGGTCCAACGTAAAGGCCAGCATAGCACACATAAACGAGGGCGTAAAAACCCTGGCCTCCACAGTAGGCTAAGTTGGAATTTGCGTAAGTTACAGATTCTACTTTCACGCCTGAAAATACATATGTCTTCATATTAGCATTAACCGATAAGTATAGATTCACGAAACCTGCTTAAACACATCAATAAAATGCTGACTAGTGGTTCAACCATGTGCGACCTGTTAACACGTCCAACCTCGACCCTCGTCTTCATGGAGATTAGTGGCAGCATGTAACCATTCTTTTGGGCATAACCCACACACCTTAGAATCACACAATTCGTTCATAAAGTGTCAGTAGATTAAAAGTCTAATATTCACCTTGTTGTACATTTCAGTCAATCCCAAATTATGTTTATTACATCTTGTTATCATTTAAGGATCATAATACTCAGCATAACTCACTAACTAAAACTATAAGGTTAATTATCCATCCTTTTAACCCGTTATCATTTGGTTAGTCATGAATATTCCTTTAATCCATTACAACATTATTAAACACGTTCTTGTCAGCAACTATTTTCTTAATAAGACACCACAAACCCGCCTCAAACAATTTTAGAAAAATTTACAAAAATTACATAGAATCACTTATGATGTCAGCTAACCTCTGACCAAAAATCATGCCAAAATAAAATGGTCAAGGGCCTGAAACGACCTCTGCAAGTAGGCTGATCTGGATTAGACAGAACCTGTAAATCGGTTTTACAAGCTTATTATGACCTTTTAACTAAGCCCGTTTAACTTAAAACCTTTTGTAGCACTTAGAAAAATGTGTCAGGAATATTGAAACTTAACTTTGTATAAAAACAAAATTGTTTAGTACCTGAAACAACCCTCGAACCATAAACATGCATTGTAGATAACCAAACTGATTGCATCTTCACCAACTTAATCACTACAACACTTATTTCATTACATTAGCTAGACATTAAGATTCACACAACTTTCAAATCATAATCAGGCTTTATTATAAAATATACAGAGCATATATATATCAGGGTTATAGAGTGTTCACTCACCTTGGCCAAACAATACCTTGCAGTCTTGATTTGCACCATATATCTTTAAGTCCCTAAGTCAAACATGTTACATGGTATATGATAGTAGGTTAGACTCCTCTTCACATAACACCACACACTCGATCAGATACGGGTCATTTTGACCCGCTGTAGCATTGCATCATAATTCCCCAACATTACAATCTTTTAAGTCTTTGAACAAAGATCACCATTGTTTTAGCTTTACAAGTTCATAATTTACTATAGTGATGCAATTCTACCCAGATTCAATAGTACTCAAACTATGACATGCAACATAGTCTTTGATTCAGACATGATAAGTATGTGATTTCTATCCAAAATCAAGTACCAATAACCCAAGATCGCAGGTTTAGGGTTCAAAACAACTTGAAACCCTAGCTCATAAACTTTACCAGCACTAGGAGGAAAAATTGCTTACCAAAAGGATTAGGAATCATAGAATGATGATAGAACCAGGTTTTAATCTTCTCAATTTGGTCCCAATCGATGCCGACCAGGAGAGAACGACACAATCCCAGACCTCTTGGTTATGCAGCCCCACCCCATTTTTATTTTGATGTTTTACAAATTTCCAAAATATCCCCCTTTAGTCAGATTATAGTCACTCTTGCACAATTTTGATTATCACCCCATAGTTTATAAGACTAGCTGCATATAGCCTCTACTTACAAGTCATCTAATAAACTCGTGGTTATTTGGTCTAGAGTAAAATATTGGATAAATAATTTATCGAGTACTTTTCTCCAATACTCCAACCCTCATTAAAATTATTTATAAACTTAATTCGATACGATTTTACCATATTAAACTCTTTATATTATAAGTCTTTCACTTATATATAAAGATATATTTTTTAAACTCCATAGGAATATTGGGATGTTACACAGTTTCATCCCGATACCATACCAGCCGCCACCCCAAGGTGAGCCGGGTCCCCTCGATAACTACAGGGAGATGTTCGAGGCCCTCACTGGTTACCCATACCAGCCAAACCCGCCAGTTGACCCGAACGAGAGATATCAGCGGTGAGGGCGAGGTATGTTTTTTGTTGTTGTTGTTGTATATTTTGGTTTTCCTTATTTTTATTTCATTAGTATTTATTTTACCTAGATAAATAAATGTTGTGGGTGTGTTCCCTATATAACCCTCACGAGACCTACTCGTCCTCCCAAGCTATTGGGGTGTTTAAAAGGGCTTGTTGCATCAGCTAAATGCAACCGTGATTCCTAAGAAAGTGAGTTAGGACTGTTATTGTTGTAAATTATTTTTCCACAAAAATCAAGGTAAATTAACGCATAATTTGGTGATACTTTCATAAAAATGGTAGAACTAAGTACCTAACAAATTTCAATGGTTGTGAGAAGCATGTTTCTACACAAGGGTTCAGATTTGTAGGTACACCATGTTCGCGGGACGACCGTTTTTGTGAAGAGAAGAAGAAGACAGGAGCATCTAGTGACAAAAATCAGGTGCATGTGTTTCCTTTTTATCTTGATTCTTAGATTAGTAATAAGTGGATTGTAATTGTATATTATTTTTCGGGGTGGAATTTTTTGGGAAGTTAGCCGTGTCACATCCCTTGTGCGTTTTAAAACTCTAGTTCTTACACATTGAGGACAATGTTTACCTCAAGTGTGGGGATGGGGGAGTATTAAAATTTTTCGATTTTGACCCGTTCATTTAAACACTACACATTGAGGACAATGTTTACCTCAAGTGTGGGGATGGGGGAAAATTTCAAAAAAATTTCAAAAAATGTCTTGTTTCAATAGCGATATTAAAGCACAAGTAACTAAGTCAACGAGGGATGTCACAACCCATTTGGTCTTTTATCATGGTCAAGTTCGAATTAATAGCATGACGGGCATTTAGCGGGTGGTTATTTGGGAATAATCCGCCTAAAAAACTAGCATTTTATGCATGTCACATGCCATACCCTTTAGATATGTGAGGTTTTGAGCCACTTTTACATCATAGAATTGCATACTTATGTTTCTTTGTTTGAGTGGACCATTAGTCATGTATTGTAGAACTTGCAACTTTCGATACGTTTGAGACCATAGACCGAATACAATCACAAGAATGATTAAGGCATTAGGTAAACCTTTTCCTTTTACACCATTTATATATCCTTACCCAAAAATTATCCCCTAGTAGCCAATTTTGAGCCTAATCCTTTCGTTTGACCACCCTTTAGCCCATAACCTTAAACCTTTTTCTTTTAAACCCGTGTGATGAAAATTCGATTATAGGAGTCAAGTTTGTATAGTTGTGAATTATTTTTTTGCATATAATTATGCAAAAAAAAAAGAAAAAAAAAAGAGAAAAATCAGAAAATATTACGAAAAAGAGTGGAAAATTGTTGAGAAAAGAACAAAAATATATGTTCTTAGTTTGAGAAATAAAAGGCGAACATCATTGCCTCGAAGTTGACGTATAGTTTAGTTTTGTTTAGAAGAGTTGTTTTGTAATAAAAATCGAATTTTCATCACCTTAGCCACTTTAAAATATCCTATTTTCTACCCTTAGCCTAGCCCCGTTATAACCCTTACAAAGACCTTATGACTTGTGCTTAGTATTCGTGATCGGTGGTGGAGAATGATTGAGTTGCAAGCCTATGCGGGTACCATTTCTAATCGGTTTTGAGCGTTTACTTTTTGAAGTGCTAATACATTATGAAAATTAGCCAATTTATAAACCGAATGGAGAGAACATTGTGAGGGATATGCATAATTTATTGGTTTCAATGGCGGGTTAGTCTTGGGTAACCATTGTTATATGTGATTATTCACTTGACCGTTAAATATGTTGAAAATTGTAAAGAGTTTGAACTTTTGTATGACAATAGACCTTAACCTTCGTCTCGGGAATGGGGAGTGTATTCTTTGTTCGACCCACGTGAAAGTGAAAAACAGATTTGCTTGAGGGCAAGTAAAAGACAAGTGTGGGGATGTGATACGTGGTTGAAAACCGGTGTTCTTAATCGTGTAACTTGATGTTTTTACACAAGTTTTAATTCCGAATAGCCTACTTTTAATTAAAAATGTGTTTTGCAGGTTTGATGGAGTTTAAGGACCTTTTCGGGAGCTTTACGGGTCACCGAAACGAAAAACGGACAACCAGAACGCGTCACGGGTCAACCGGGAGTGCAAAATGGAAAAAATGGAGAATCTTAGCAGGAGAGGCCGTCGGCGACGCCCTAGGGCCGTCGGCGACGCGTACTCGTTTACCCTGTCGGACCAGAAGCGCGTAACCAGGGGATTAAGGCGTCGGACGGAAGAAAGAAATTGGGAGGCCGTCGCCGACGGGTCCCAGGCCGTCGCCGACGGGCCTTAGTTTGCCTGAACGCGAAATTTTGGTAGTTAGGTGTAAAAAACGATTTCCATTGGTCCTTGGGGCATTCAAGACGGGAGTTACACTTGAGTTTGAGTTTGAATCTCATCTTGGGAGCCTAATTCACCTACCACTTCATCACCAATCTATCTTGAACATCATCATCACCCAAATCATTGAGAATCATCATCATCATTCACAATCATCACTCCACAAACCCTAATTATCCATACAACATTCTTTCCACCATCATCTTTCACCAAAACCCTAACCATCAACCATTCCTCCATTATTCAAGCTTCAAGATGATCCGAATCAAGTTCCAATCATCCGGTGATCAAGTTTCTTCAACCATGAGCGGCTAATCACCTTGGTTTCACCCCGGTGTAGGTAGTTGTATTACTTAGTGTTTCGAATTGTGTTTAGTTTTGACTTGTGTGACAAATTGTGTTTGATTTTGAACACCTTTGATAATTGTCGTGTATTTGAATTGGATTTGCAAATTGTCGAACGATGATAAAGTTATGACTTTGTGAAATGAATTTGTGCACATATGCGTTATCTTGGTTAGGATTTACTTGTGTTGATTACAAAGTGCATTCTTGTCCATTCTTAGGGATGTTGATAGTTATTGGCACCTAAGTCACGGTACACTAAATCCGTTAATCATTAATCCAATTAGGTCAATTCTAAAACTTGTAGGAACCTAGGTTTGCAATTACCGAAACCGGGTGTGAACCCTTTTTCTCATTATTGTCTAAACAATCATTTACCTTTTTGCAATTTGTTAATCATTAGTAATTTAATCAACTCCATTAGTTTAATTCACATCTCTTTAATCAAACAAAAAAAAATACAAAAATATTCTAGCAAGCTTCATAAATTGTGACATTCATTTTAATTCAATCGAATCCATTCGCAAACCACATACTCTTCGTGGTTTGACCCCTTGCTATCACTGACTATTTGTTAAGGGTAATTAGGGCCTATAAATATTATCTTTGACCGGAGCGCGACACTCTGATCAATGGGTATAGATTACAACAATTGAAAATTGAATTGAATGATCGTGGATACGTGGACGAAGCCTTGAGTCTCAAGGTTTCAAAATTTTAGTATAAATAAGATGTGTGCTTTCACATTTCAATTGCTCTGCCTCTGTCTTCTTTCCTCTCGCTCACTCTGTGATATATTTACACCCAATTTTCTTTAGTTATTCACCCCTAAATCCTACAAAGCCCTGCCCCCCTAAATCCTACAAAGCCCTGCCCCGTTTTAAGTATTTTAACCCCTGATCACTGAGTCGATACCCTATTCGATTGATTTAGGACCCACCAACGCATGGCTCGGCCCGACTAAGTACGTTGGGGTTCTGTCTCGGATATATTGATAAAGTAGAAATGGGGTTATTATACTTAACACGAGTGCATTATATATTTTATTAAATCGTATAACCACCATCCTAAAACACCCTTGACACCCTACACGTCCTAAAATATACCCAGTATACAAGGAACGGACCTAAAATACCTTTATATTTATAAAAAAAATCAAATAAAACAATAATTATTGTCGCTCGCGGGCCGCGAGCAAGATCGCAAGTTCTATCGCGGGGCGCACCGAGGTGACACCAGTCGAACCATCCTGCTGCCACGTGTCCCCATGCGTGTTGAACCTACACCGTTGATTCACCAACCATACAACCCTAGTCTAGGGTCTCGCGGGCCGCGAAGAAGAAGCAAGGGGGCGTCGTGGGGCGCGAGCCGCCCTTCGATCAACCCTATAAAAGGGGCCGAAGGCCTCATTCTGCAAACCTTTCAATTCTAAATCCTCTCTCAAACTTCTGTGGGCGAAATTTATAGCCAAATCACCCCTAATAAGCAAAGCTCTGCCTCGTTGTAAGTATTATAACCTTAATCACATATTCGTTACCCTACCCGATTGATCTAGAACTCCGTAACGCATGTCAATGCTCTGCCTGACTCAGTTCGTTGGAGTTCTGTCTCGTGTTGTATGGCTAATGTGATTTGGGTTATCTTACTAACACGTGTGCTTTGTCTAAATTTAATAAATAATAACCAGGAGAAGCAACAGGAAGCTATAATATTACCAGGAATCCTGTAGAAATACCTAAATCTACAAATGTGAGTAATTCCTCTTTTTGTAAACTGTTTTTACAAAACCTCAATTATTCTAAATTATATTTAACAGTGATTGAGTATTTGTGATTCTACAATTACTGTCGGTATGTTGGAGTTTTGTATACATAACTTGTTACTACACTGTGAGTAGTAACATTGCCACAAGTCAGGATTGACAGTACCGTGGGTGGTAAATTGATAAATGTAAACAAATGTAATTGCGGATGCCCTCAATGCTGTAAAATGATAAAACTTGTTTTGATTAAACTGGGATGCACTCACCAGTATTTCTTGCTGATAAAACTTTTTAAAACGCGTTTTAGGTAACTTAAATTAAAGCTAATAGAAGCCAGCTGGAGAGCATTGAAGGCTTAAAGAAGTGACTATAAAAGTTACCTAAATAAAAAAGAGATTTTATTTTCAATAATTAGGGTTTATCCCTATAAATGTATTGTAAAGAAACTTGGGTTTTATCCCATGTATTTATTATATATGAAAAAATTTGGTGTTTTAAACTCTGATAAATATTTCTTAACTACGGTCCTGATGAAAATTTCCGCTGCCAAATTAATAAACACCGGTACCATTAGACTGACTTGCGGCTCCCGCTCCCTGGGTGGGGTCGGGGGCTGTGACAATGAGTGAACAAATCCCCTAATTATATGTTCATTTTGGTTGATCCTTCCCGGAGGAAACCTTCATGATACCTTGACTTTGCTTCGGACTATAAAGTTTATTTAATATGACTGCTAAATTTGATGATTGTTATCATGTTGCTGATTTTAGGGAAAGTTGGAGAAGTGGCTAGGTAGTTGTGAAGTGGGAAAATAGCTACAAGTATTTAGTGTGGAGGTCAACGGATCGTTAGAAGGATTGTCGAACGAACAACGGTCTGGTAGTGGTCTTATGCTAACATATCATTATATTACCTCCTTTTGTAAATGCAATTTGTATCTATTCAAAAGAATACAACGCTTGAACTCCATGTTTTTATTTAGAGTTTTCCCTTGGTTGATCTAGCGAGCATCGATGCCGTAACGGATCAAAGAATACCGAACAGTTCTTTTGGCTTATGCGATATCCGAATGTAAATCCGGCGTGCGTTACATCTAGTTTTGTAAGGGTGTACCTATTGGCACACCCATCTCACTATATACACACCTAAAAAGGTGTTTTTTGTCTTTATATGCACACTCTGCAGTGTTGAACTGTGGCCAAAACATGGCGTTTTGGTCCGGTTAATCAGAAAAAAACTGACAGGTGTCTGACGGGTCTGTTGACCGGACTAAAACGCCGAGCTTTGGCTGCGTTTTGGTCCTGTCAATCAGACAAAAGACTGACACCCGGTCTGGTTGACAGGACCAAAACGCTGCCAAAGCTCAGCGTTTTGGTCCAGTCAACATACCCATCAGACACCCGTCAGTCCTTTTCTGGTTAACCGGACCAAAACGCCGCGTTTTGGCCGCAGGTTCGACACTGCAGGGTGTGCATATAAGGACAAAAACCACATTTTTGAGTGACTATCTACACACACTTTGTGTTGGTGTGTAGATAGTTTGTCCCTTTTGTAAAAATATCAATGGTTTGACATATGATAGGGGATGGTGGACCGATTGGATACTTTAAGAAGCAATATGTGATGATTTACTTGCCTTGACTTTGTAGTCTTACACTCAACAAAGTATGGGTTCAACATTTTAAAAGACATGTATAATACCACAGCTAATCAAGGAAAATACAACAATAAAAAATGATGGGAAAAGAAGGCATGCATAGATATCGTTGGCTTTTCACGGGAAAAAAAAAAAAGAAAATGGTCAAAGTGTTTACATGAATGTGAATGACGACGAATGGTTTGGTGATTCGGTAAAATTTTGTTTGATTTTATCACAATAAATTTCTTTCTAACATAAAATTTAATAAAATGTTACACCTTTTGTAACTTGATTATATAAATGAATACCCAAGAACACCAAAAATACAAATACATATGTATGTCTCGTAGATGTATAAGTACGTATTTGTTGCATATTTATATAACCCAATATACATTTATATGTAATTACACGTTAAAAACAACGATTAAGTTATATAACATTGCATAAATAAATATATTTCATGCATGTTAACACTTGAGTGAAATGCTTATATGGCATTTTGGTTAATTATCACCAACCTTCTAGTTTGTTTTTGTCGAATTAACTTGTGTCGGGAACGATAATTTCTAAAAAGCAACGAATGCATAACATGTAAATGTACGACTTTTCTAATCATATGACGAAGTAATTAATTAAAATTAAGTCTAAAACATACAATTACGATATGTGCGAGATTCGAGCACGTAAAGATGTTGTCCCGAATTTGCGGGTTGTCACAAATTTATGAACAAACATAAGATCCGAACCTTAATATATTATCTAAAACACAAAACCTCAGATCCGAAATAGTATCTCGGATGGAATTACGAGTTTTTATTAGGGTTTTAAAAATACTGTTTTCCAAAATCTTATTCCAGATTTATGGGTACAAAACAGAACTGATTGAGCAACATATGGCTCTGATACCACATGTTAATCAGTTTTGTTTAAACATAAGGGAAAACATGTAAATAATACCTGATACAACAGACAGGCTAGCAGAAAATCCAGTCAAAGACGCAGCCATGGAGTTCGACATAGTTGTCAGCTTGATCTGGTTCCCCTTTAGGATGTATGTTCTTGATGGTAGTACCGAGTTCTTTAGGGTTGGGCTGTAAACGAACCGAACGAACACGAACGGGGCTGTGTTCGTGTTCGTTCGTTAAGGAAATTTGGATGTTCGTGAACTGTTCGCGAACGCATGACGAACAGAAGTTTGTGTTCGTGTTCGTTCGTTAAGGAATTTTGGTTGTTCGCGAACAGTTCGTGAACACTAACGACGAACACAAACGAACGCAAACGAACACAAATGAACATTAATTTTGAAAATTAAAAAAAGGCACCGTTAATATTAAACATTGTACACAACTAAAGTAGTTAAGTATAACCATTGAACGATTATCAAGAATTCAAGACACAAAAGTAGCACCATATGACAAATCAAGTTTATCTTAAGACATAATCATCCAAAATACATATCCCAAAAAAGTCTTCAATGTCCAGCTTTTTCATATGAACTTCAAAATAAATGTCTTGACTCTTGAATATCTAGCTTCCACAAAAATATAGATCCTACACAAAACAATTTAAAAAATTGAAACTGTGAATGAAAAAGAAATTGCAATTAGGAATGACTAATGTCCAACTTTTGACCCATTTGTAAATATAACTAATTTCATACAAATGGTCCATCCTGGGAATGAACAAATAAAAAACATGAAAATAAAAAATATACATCCTAAATCAATTAATCTCGTGGTTATGTTCTTACCCAACTAATACTTCTCATTCTTCACAGAAGCGCAATATATACGACATCGTCATTTTCCTATAATTATCAAAGAATATAAGTTAACCACGATGAATAAATAAGAAAATAAATATCAAATAAAAAATATAAGAAAATCACCTTTTTCTTTTTTTCCAGCCCATAATAATGACGGTACCAATCAGCCCCACATATAAGCATGTCCACCATCTTAGTTCCTAAAGCAGAACGATGTGGATCAATAACCCTCCCACCAGCACTAAAAGCTGACTCTGAAGCAACAGTGGTTATTGGTATAGCTAGTAACAAATCATGTGACAAAAAGATTTTTATAAAGAATGATATAGGGTGTATACTTAGTTGTTACAAGTCTAGATCTGGTAACAAATTAATCTAGTAAAAATGTGTTATGTGCACTTAATTAAAAATCCTTAAAGTATATATGGCATCTAATAACAAATAAAAAAGTACATTAATCCAAGACATCCTAAAAATGTGTTCATGAATCATGTGACAATGGAGTTTGTATTATCGAGTACAGTAAAAGTAATTTCAAGTATACAATAAAGCCCTAAGATAACCTTTTGACAAAGAATACTTCTATATGAAGGTGAAGTACATTAATCCCAAGACTTTAATAAAACTTACGTGGTTTAGGTCACTTTAGTGGAAGATGATGGTTCTGCACAAACACAGGCAGGTTACGCAATTGAAGAAGCGCCGATTGAAGACCGGACGATGATGGTTGATGCCGTTTAAAGATTGAAGGGAGTGTGATATCAAAGAAGGAGGGGCCAGAGGGGTATTGAATGAATGGTCGGACTTAGTGTTAGGGTTTCAACTTTCAATATCTAGATATTTAGATAAGGTCACATGGGTTATTCCCTATTAGTTTTTTACTATTTTTTTTAATATAATTAGGAATTAGGCGGGAAAGTAAAGAAAAAGGTGGGAAAGGTAAAAAAAAAAGATAGGGAAATAATAATTATGGGGGGAAAGTAAAAAATTAATATAACATTAAAAACTTTTAGAAAAATAAACATATAAAACCGAACACGAACGGACATAAACGAACGAACACGAACGAACATAAACGAACGTATTACCGAACGTTCACGAACGCAGTCGAACGAACGAGACCTTTGTTCGTGTTCGTTCGTTAAGCTTCTCGAACGAAATTATTTGTTCGTGTTCGTTCGTTAAGCTTATCGAACGAACATAAACGAACTTCCCGCCGAACGGTTCACGAACTGTTCGCTGAACGTTCGGTTCGTTTACAGCCCTAGGGTTGAAGAACTCGTAGTAATGGAGAGACAGGATGGGCGATTTTAGTGTTGATGTTATGATTGTCAAACCCTAAGGGTGAACGGGGCACCATGCGGGGAGTGGGGCGGTGACCCAAGTCCCCGAGCGGGAACACCGCCGCCATCGCCTCGGGGAGGGTATTCGGGGAGGGGGGTCGGGGAGAGTTCACCGCACAAGGTTTGCACAATGATCGATGGTATACGTTGGGCAACGGTCACTATTAAAAAAAAATTTTTAATTTTAACAATATAAATAACCAACTTAATCTAATTTTTTACCACACCCATTCTCAAACTCACTCTAAAAATCTATCATATTCAACACAAAGCCAAACCGAGCAATGGAGAACCAACCCTGCGAAGCCAAGAAAAAATCTAAGGGACGCGGCTCGCAACCGTCTCGTGGTGGTTCGAGCAGTGCAAGTGCACAACCACAACCCCCTTTCGCATATACTTCACAACCCCCGTTTTTTTACCAACAACCTTCACACCCCTCCTTTTACAACACCCAACCACAACCCACTTTCGGCTATTTTCAAAATTTGTTATCAATGGATCCTTCTCAAACCCCCGCCTTCGACCCGTATGGTTTTCGTTCCCCACAAGTTCCATCTCCACGAGAAAATGTTGAACGTCGTCTACCTATTCACGAGGACGAGGACGAGGAAGTAGTGCCCGAAACTCAAAATTTGGGCGACTATGAAGATGACACCGGGGACGATGAATTTAATGTGGATGAAGACGCCGGCAACGAAGAAGATGACGCTCGGGAGAAAAAGGGAAAAATGGAGAGCCAAAAATGGACAAAGGTCCAAGAAGAGGCGTTGGCGAAGGCGTGGGTACATTGCTCTACCAACAAAAAGAAGGGCAATCAACAAAACCGCGATAGTTTTTGGCGTAAGATTTTAGATCATTTTAACAATACCGTTGGTGGAAGTAACCGGACCGTGCATCAAGTACGGTCTAAATGGACCCCGATGATGACGAAAATAAACTTTTTCAACGGCCTATACCAACAAGCGGTAAAAATTATATTTTTTAACATTGTATATTTTTTAATTTTGTTTACTAAGTTCATATGTTTTTAACACTTGTTATTTTATAATATGTAGGATCGCACACGAGGAAGCGGGTGTAGCGATCTCCACGTGATGAAAGTCGCTTTAAAGGATTTTAAAGATAGATATCCGAGCGGTTTTCAACATGTCGAGGCATGGGAGGTCGTTCGAAAACACGACAAATGGGCCCAAGTCCCATTGTTGGGTGAGGAAGGGGAAGGTTCGGCACAAAAAAGAAAGCCCGATGACATGGACCCTTCCATACCCGATATGAACGAAGACCCCTCGCCACAAAGAACACAACGGCGAGACAAGCGTCAAGCGACATCGTCTGAGGGCTCGGCTGAGTTGGCGGCACAATTCAAAGAGTACACCGCCATGAAAGAAGCGAAGCACGCGATTGAATTGGAGGCGATTGAATTGAGGAAGAAAAGAGAGTCGGAGGCTCGCGAACTCATAACGGAACAACGCGAGACGATGAGAAACTACGCGCACGATCGAGATATGAAAACATTCCTCAAGCCGCACGAGGATGTTCCGCCGGAAATGTTGCCGTTCATCCTCGTCCGAAAGCGCGAGATCGCTAACAAGTACGGGTGGCCATGCAATTTCTAAAATTTTTATGTAGTATTGCGATGTAATTTTTATTTTCTAGTTTGAATGTAATTTTTATTTTTAATTTAATGAAATGTCTTTTATTAAATTTCATTTAATTACAACAAAAAAAAAAAAAAAAACAAGTCCCCCAAGAGGGGAGTGCCGCCATCAATTTGAGGATATGAGGGGAGTTAAGAGGGGAGTTGACGTGGCATAACCTGATTGGGTATGTGTAAGAGAGGGGACTCCCCTAAGAGGGGAGTGCCCCTCTCACCCTAATCCATCTCTAGTAATCTCCTTATATACACACAAGGGGAAACTTTATTAGTTAATAATGGTAATATGAATCATCAACAATTACCAACTAATTTATTATAGGTTTTAATATATTTTGATCTATATTATATAAATGATAATGATGACTACTAGATTAAACATAAATAAATATTTAATCTTACATTTTTTTTGGAAGAAGTGGATCAACCGGCTACCATGGCCGGCCCTGGGGGTGGGTGGGGAGGACCACCAGCCAGGGCCCAATATTTTGAGGGGTACGTTTTTTTTATGAAAAACACCTGATATGTATATGTAAAATATTTTTAATAGGGTACACTCATACAAACACCAACATATGGCCCTTACAAAACTATTCTATTGATTTATATTAATTATTAACCTTTTTCGCATTAGGTTTACACCTTTAATGAGTCAAATACCCAATTTCGTTAAGATCTAAGGGCACATTTTTTCGAGCTCGAAAAGGGTACACGAATTCTCAAGGCCGGCCCTGCCGGTTACCTTGGCCGCCTCTAGGCGTACCCGCTCAGGTTCGAATCCGCCGGCCCGCGATGCGGTACCTCCCGGTCAGTCTGGCCTAAGCCCCGTGCAGGAACTCCACTGGCCCGAGATCGAACCCGTAACCTGTGAGTAAACCTTCACATTTCTTACCAGCTGGGCTGGTAGTCGTTGGCTATTTAATCTTACATCTTTTTTTTGAACGGTTGCAGACCAGTTGGTCGAGCACGGCTGGCGAGTTGCCAGCCTACCTGGGTTCGAGTCCTGCACGGCCCGCAGTTAAGCGCCTTCCGTACCGGTCGAAACTCCAGCCCCCCGAGCGGGAACCCCACCGAAGCGGGTAAACCCTCTCACCTCCTCTTTGCTTGGAGTGGGGATCGAACTTGAGACCTCTCACAAGGCCTAAGTCTTTTCCACCACTCCACCAAAGGATCATTGGCATTTAATCTTACATCTAACTCATTTGTTTTACGGTTACCCAATAAGTACTTCAGCAATAATGATGTCTGTCACATAATTTTCAAATTCATATCATGTGAACCCGCCAACCCAATTCGTTACAGAGTACAGCTGTACTATATTATTATTTACGGTTAAATATCATGTCATGTCAATAATGATGTTATTGCACACAATTTTCAGGTACAGCTGAAATAATGATGTCTGTCACATATTATTATTGCACATAATTTTCAGGTACAGCTGAAATAATGATGTGAAATAATGTTAGACTAGAAGGAGTGGTTTGGCCCATCCCCACGGGGATGAGCCTCCACGTAGGCGCCACGTAGGCGGCTCGTGGGGGATGGGCCAAATTGATAATTGAAGGGGATGGAGGATGGGGCCCCACCTTATTATTTTATAATTTCCTAAGCTTTAATTTAATAAGTTAATAAAAACTTTATAAAAATTAAAAAATACAACATAAAACAACATTAATAATTTCATTTCATAACATAAAAAAAATTACATTTACTAAAAAAAAATTACATTTCCTAAAAAATAAAAAACCTACGACGTCCACTTTTTCTTCACCTCTTCCTTCATCCTTCGATACACCTCTCGTTCCTCCTCCGGAACCGAGTCGAGATCCAACCTCATTATCCTAAAATCCTCCGCTCGAGCATAGTCGGCCGACACGTTTTTCTTGTGACTATATTTTTCGGCCGCAAATTCTTGGAACGAACGGAATTGAGAAATTAAGTCGTCCATTTTCGAAGACGCCTTCGAGCCGCCACCTCCACCCGAGCCGCCCCCTCCACTCGAGCCGGCCCCTTTGCGCTTTGCGGCCGCCTCTTTTTTTGCTTTGTCCCTTCCGTCGGGACGTTCCGGTTCGTAATATTCTTGTTCTTCATATTCCGGATCGTCGTTTATGTCGATTTGACAACGAGCGGTGGAGCCTCCCGCGCTATAACTTCCGGACTCGGAAGTTTTAGTCCGTTTGGCGGTTGCGACCTCATTTGGAATCGGCGCCCATTTAGGGTCTTTCTTTAAAACGTTCCATGCTCGGAGGTGCGGGAAAGGCGGATTTTTTGCTTCCCATTTAGATATCGCAAGGTTAAGAACGTCCTCGTCGCTACTCCCACTAGGACGATAGATGTAAAGTGGGTTATAAATCCCGATAAAATCATTCACGCACTTGTTCATTTTCCGCCACTTGCCCGATACGGATTCGAGATCACGGTAGGGGCCTTCCCCCATAAGGTTATTAAATCTTTCCGTACATTTTTTCCAAAAACCATTACCCGTTTGATTGTTCCCTAAAATTAAAAAAAATGGATTAGTAAAACTAAGAAATAATTCTTTTAAAATTTATATAAAAAAATTAACTTTGGTTCATACCGACAATCGGGCAATCCGAGACCTTAAGAAACGCAATAGCTAGCGCCTCCTCCTCTACTTTTGTCCACGGTCTCGGCTTTGCTCTCGAACCGCTTTTTTTTTCGGTGACGGGTTCGGTTTCAACCGCCTTCCCCTTCCCCCTGTTTTTTTTGCGCTTGAGTTCTTTTGGTGGCGATTCGGGGACGACTTCATCATCATCGTCAAGGTGAACCGAGGGTTGTGGTTGGGAAGTTGGCGGTTGCGATTGGAATTGATCAAGTTGAAGCGAGCCGCGTTGCATGAATTGTTGGAATGCTTGGTATTGTTGCATTTGTTGAAGTTGGGACATTTGATTGAAGGCGTTAGGTGATTGTTGGAAACCCGCGAACGTAAATGGTTGAGACCCCCACGAAGAATCCATAGTCGGAGTGTAAGCGGGACTAGAAAAAAAGTTTGGATTGTTCGGGTTGGGATTGTTCGGGTTGGGATTGTTCGGGTTGGGATCGTTTGGGTTGAATGGATTCATGATGGTAAAAAAAAATGAGAGTGTTTTTTAAAAAAAATGGATGATAGAAGGAGAAGATTAGGATAAATGGATGTGAAATGGTATAAAAATGGAAGTGAAATGGATATATATTTAAAGTGGAAAAGATTTTTTTTTTTTTTTATTTATTCTATCCGTTCAACGGATCTATTTTTGAAAAGTGGGGCGGCAAGGACGGCTTGGGCTTGCTGGTTTCGCCGGGGTGGGATGGAGGGGGGCGGTGTGGGGGACCGGCGCCGGTCCTTGCCGGGCCTAGCCGGCCCCCACTCCTTCCAGTCTTATTGCACATAATTTTCAATTCGTTAGAGTACAGCAATAATGATCTATATTATTAGTTGAAAATTCGTTACATAATTTTCAAATTCATATCATGTCAATAATGATGTCTGTCACATAATTTGTTTTACGGTTTCCCAATTCGTACTTCAGCAATAATGATGTCTGTCACATAATTTTCAAATTCATATCATGTGAACCCGCTAACCCGTTGAACTCGGTTAAGGGTGTTAGGAGTGGGAGTCGGCAAACCCCTTTTACCGAAGTGGCAAACCCACGGCAACCAATGCCAACCCTTTGCCACATGAAGTGTTTGACGAAATGGGTTTTCAATCGGTGAGGCATAACCGACGCGGGGAAGGGAGGAAGGAGAGAGAGAGGGGGTGTGGGGTGGGGTCCATTCCAATCTCAACCAATCACATCTTTTTCTTTTTTTTTATTTAAAAAGTTTACCACTTCATCAAATGTCTAAACCATTGCCAACACTTTTCACCAAAGTTTAAACACTTTTCACTAATTGACGTGGCGCACTCTGATTGGTTGATTTTTTAGTTTACCACTCTCAAGTGTTTAACCACTCTTAACACCCTAAAACCAAGTATACAACTCATTATAATTCTAACTCATTTGTTTGATTTACGTTTCTGGTCAAAATTGACTCTTTCACCATTGGTTGTATAATACAGAGTACAGCTGTACAATATTATTATTATTTTTATTAAGAAATATTGCATACATAAGTAAAGTGTACCTTTTGGGTCGGAGGTTGTTGAGACGCTCATGGCTATCACTGCTCATTTTGGATTGTCGCCCCATCCACTGCCACCGTCCCCACCGCCAGAAGATCGGGAGCTTTAGTTTCTATTGTTTTTATTTTGTATTAGACATTAATTGTACTTTTGTTTTGTATGTACAAACTGATTTTGTATATATTTATGTAGTTGATCTTTTATTTACACAATGTTTGTGTGGATTGTTTGCGTTTATTTCACACGTCTCTTTCGCAACTTATCGTACGGTGTTTTAATTAAACATGTTCGTGTAATATATTAAAATAAAATCGGTTAACATCTATAAAAACAACTTTAAATTGTATATGTTTTGTAAAGAATAAAACAACTTTAAATTATATATATTTTATAAAAATAAAATAAAAATCTACAACTTAAAAAAAAACACAACCAAACAACAAACCAACAACCCATTTTTTCAATCAAAACCTCACTTTTTCCACAAAAAATAAACAGTCAGCCCAAAACGTCCCGCTTTGGCTATAGCGGAGCGCTTTGGTACCAAGTCAACAGACAGGACTGACAGGCTCAGTCCTTTTCTTTTGACTTTACCCCAAAACGTCTCGCTATGGCCAAAGCGGAGCGTTTTGGGGTGTGTAAACAGACGGGATTCCAACATGTTCAGGAATCGATGGTTGCATAATTGAGTACTGGGGGTTGGTGAGAGTGAATAAATAAGGAATACCAAAAATCGTATACTGTGGTACACTTTACTTATGTTATTTTTTTTTTTTTTTGAAAATTAACTTCACTAGCAACCACCTCCGACTCAAAAGGTACACTTTACTTATGTAAGCAATAACTTCACTAGCAACCACCTCCGACCCAAAAGGTACACTTTACTTATGTATGCAATATTTCTTAATAAAAATAATAATAATATTGTACAGCTGTACTCTGTATTATACAACCAATGGTAAAAGTGTCAATTTTGACCAGAACCGTATATCAAACAAATGAGTTAGAATTAGACCATGTGTAGTGGGACGTTTTTTTTTAAATTCAAAAAAAAAAAAAGCCAAAAAATGCCCATGCCCCATTACATAGGGCCTTTTGTTTTAAAAAAATTCAAAAAAAGCCCCCTTGGCGTGGATATGAAAACGCCTTGCCCCCTTCTCCTTGTCCAATCATCTTTCATCTTTCATCTCCTTGTCCAATAAGATTTTTTAGGTGTTTTTTCTTTATTTTATTTAATGCCCCAATAATGCCCAATAATGCCTCATCCCCACTACACTCATTTTAGAAAACGCCCAATAATGCCCCTTTGCTGACTGGACCACCACATGGCGTAAAATGCCCTAGAGTGGGGGCATTATCTTCCCCTTCCACTGACACTTTCACCATTGGTTGTATAATACAGAGTACAGCTGTACAATATTATTATTATTTTTATTAAGAAATATTGCATACACAAGTAAAGTGTACCTTTTGGGTCGGAGGTGGTTGCTAGTGAAGTTATTGCTTACATAAGTAAAGCGTACTTTTGAGTCGGAGGTGGTTGCTAGTGAAGTTAATTTTCAAAAAAAAAAAAAAACATAAGTAAAGTGTACCACAGTATACGATTTTTGGTCTTCCTTATTTATTCACTCTCACCAACCCCCAGTACTCAATTATGCAACCATTGATTCCTGAACATGTTGGAATCCCGTCTGTTTACACACCCCAAAACGCTCCGCTTTGGCCATAGCGAGACGTTTTGGGGTAAAGTCAACAGAAAAGGACTGAGCCTGTCAGTCCTGTCTGTTGACCTGGTACCAAAGCGCTCCGCTATAGCCAAAGCGGGAAGTTTTGGGCTGACTGTTTATTTTTTGTGGAAAAAGTGAGGTTTTGATGGAAAAAATAGGTTGTTGGTTTGTTGTTTGGTTGTGTTTTTTTTTTTTTTAAAGTTGTAGATTTTTATTTTTTTTTTATAAAATATATATAATTTAAAGTTGTTTTATTCTTTACAAAACATATACAATTTAAAGTTGTTTTTATAGATGTTAACCGATTTTATTTTAATAAATTACACGAACATGTTTAATTAAAACACCGTACGATAAGTTGCGAAAGAGACGTGTGAAATAAACGCAAACAATCCACACAAACATTGTGTAAATAAAAGATCAACTACATAAATATATACAAAATCAGTTTGTACATACAAAACAAAAGTACAACTGAATGTCTAATACAAAATAAAAACAATAGAAACTAAAGCTCCCAATCTTCTGGCGGTGGGGACGGTGGCAGTGGATGGGGCGACAATCCAAAATGAGCAGTGATAGCCATGAGCGTCTCAACAATCCACGTCTGTTGTCGCTCAGAACGTCGGAGGCACCGATCGAAGTCCCGAGCCACCGCCTGCGCAGTAGGAGGCGGGTTTGCATAGACGTGATGTGGGTACTGCGGCGGGTGCGGAGGTGGCGGTGGCGGCGATGGCGAGAACTCGTCGTCAACGACGTGATCAGCCGGAGGCTGAGCCTGACCCTGAGCATGATCCTGAGGCTGAGCCAACCCTAGAGCCTCATGCTAAGCCTGCCGAGCCGCAGCCTGAACGGCCGCAGGAGCTAGTACTTTCTCCATAATCTCAATAACAATTGGGATCACCTCCGGCAACGCCTGCGACACAAAAATATGGTACTCGCGTGTCCGAAACCCCAGGCCAACGTCAAACGTGTGCGTCAAACCCATGCTCGATAGTGACGCTCGACCTAATCTAGTCGATGGAATGGCCGGGGACAGCAGCGGGTCACTCTCGGGCACGATCTCTAAAGAGTGTGTGATCGTGGTAACGTAGGACCCGCCGAAGAGCCTACCGCGTTTCTGCCTATGATAAGCGGCAGCAAAGTACTCTGCCAGGCACGTAGCGAGCGCGCACAGCTGGCACCACAACAGGCAGTACATAAAGAAAAGGTCACCCATGTTGACCTTGTCCCGGCTGTGATACCGGGGCACGATTGATGACCCGATAATACGGTGAAGGTATCTGTACAGGGAGTCTATGATGGCAGAGGCTTTTTGCGAGGATTTCCCAAAGGGAACCCTCGAAATATCCCTCCAAAAACTGATAAGTGTCTGCCTGTCTAAGGCTCTAACTCCCTGTGTGTAAATATCTGTATCAAGCTTGGCCTGTGTGTACAAACCTGAATGGACGGCAAAGTGTGCCCATATCGCCACATGTGCCCCTATGTCCATGGTGTGCAGCTTCGCGTACCTCTCATGCCTATCTATCCCCAACGTAAAGTCAGATACACGTGACCATCGAGTATATCAACTTGGAGTTGCTCCTGCTGCATCTCCTCCTCATTGAAATCCATATCCACGTCAAAATCGAAATCCATATCTGTCTGTTTAAAAATACAATTTTAATAACAATTTTTATAAACAATTATTAAAAACAATTTTATTTAAAACAAATATTATAATTTTAAAAACAAATATATTAAAAACAATTTTATTTTTAAAAACAGTTCAATAATTAAAAAACAATTATAATTAAAAACAATTTAATTAAAAACAAATATTATAATTTTAAAAACAAATATATTAGAAACAATTTTATAATTACAAGCAATTTTATAAATAAAAACAATTTTATTAAAAACAAATATTATAATTTTAAAAACAAATATATTAAAAACAGTATTATTTTTAAAAACAATTTTATTATTAAAAGGGAGGGGGGGGGGGGGGAAGCGCCGCGCTTTGGGCTAAACCGGGCGCTTTGCCCCTTCTGTTAAAAAAAAAACCACCAATAGCCCCTGAATCGATCCAAATCAATCCAAAACACATACAATTTATGGAAATTAACGAATCTACATAAACAGGGTCTAGTAATCGCACCTTATAGCTTTTGAATCGTCCAAAATGGTCTTGAATCGGAGTCGTATTGGCCAAGTATGTGAAATCGCACCTTTTAGTGTGAGTTTTTGTGTGTTTGGTTGAGTTCAGACCGAAGCTGCCCCGCTTTGGTGTTATACGCAGGGCTAAAATGCCCCGTTTTGGCCAAAGGGGGGCGTTTTGGGTTCAAATTTTACATTTTTGACCCAAAGCTGATGCGCTTTGGGCCAAATATGTAACTTTTGAAATGCAAAGGGCCCCGCTTTGGCCAAAGCGGGGCGTTTTGGGGGTTTTTTTAATTTTTTAAAAATTATTTTAATTCAAAAATGCACCTAAAATTGTCGTATCAGGACATATTTTTCCATTGCAAGTCATTTTAGGAAGTTTATTGTCTATACCGCACGTTCCGGATAAGTTCGGTCACGTGTGTTGCTGTATTCCATCATTTCGTGTGATTCTGTTTTGATTTCACTTGTAGTCCAATGGGCCGTGTTGTATGTATACACGTCCTACCAAATCAGTACTTGACGTATTTTGTCATTAAATGTCGTATTATGACGTCTATTATCACTATTGTTGCGTGCTATCGTGTATTTTGGCCGTACGGTTCGTGTCGGTGACATTCGGTATTATGACGTTTATCGTCTGTAAGTGCCGTATTATTGCGTAGATTGTATGTAAGTGTCATATTAGTGCGTAAATTGTTTTTTATGGCGTATTATGGTTATATTGTTCATATTATTTCGTTTTTTGGTCATACGGTTCGTATCGTTGACATTCGGGTTGACATGACACATGATAGAAGCGTATCTTTTGAACAATAACAATCACAAACACACTTTTGGATTATAACTGATTTAATTGGATTAGAATTATACATACTTTACCTTCATCTTGAACATCTGGGTAAACATTAAGGTTCGTGGGTGTGTACATTATTCTTCGATATGCGTTGATTCGATCCTTGTATAAGTCATGCCAGGCCGCTGCACTCTCTTTTATATTCAAAGTCCAAAGATAGTTCCGGGGAGGCATTGGATAGGATTCTTCTAGCTTTACGTGGATGAAATGTCCACCGTCGATGAACACAACCGCAACCACCTGATAAGGTTTCTCAGCTTCATCCGGACCGCCCAACTGAGGGAAAGTTGTGTCGTCACTGCGAATGTCGATCGTGTGAACAATCACACCAAATCTTTGAGCAATAAGAAATCCCGTCTCAGGCATCACCATCCAATTTTTGGGCTCTGCTCTACCCACTCCATGAAATTCTATCCTATTAAACAGCTCATCATAATGTCCTATGTTTTCCGGATCAAAGACTTGCCTCCAAATACCCTCGTTCATACGCAACTCCATTAAAAGTTGTCATCGGATAGACAAATACTTTGTTTGTTTCTGTCCTAACCCCACAGCTACCGATCGAAACCCACAGTGACCATCTGGTTTCACGTCCTTTATTTTTTAGATGTATGGGTGAAACACTTTTGGAATTTGACATCGATAGTTCCCGATAGCTATATCTGTCTTAGGGCCCAACGTTATCATTGGGAAATCGGGGTGAACGTTAAGCGGTTGTTGTTGTTTTTGTCTTTGAGAGTCTTGGGATGATACGTACGAGCTGTAACGAGGAAGATCGTCCGAGGTGTCGAACCCACTTTGTGTAGACGGTATATAAGAGCTTTTTCTTCCAGCTTCTGCTGTCCTTTGTTCTTGCGCCCTCTTTGTTAGACGACCACGAGTGTTCATTTGAACAACATGAGGTTTTTTTGTACTGTTGCCTGGCATGAGGATTTGTTTAAATTTTTCAAAGTAGCTCTTTTTCACATGAGGAGGTGTTGGATTGATTTGTTGTTTTAGTTTTTCAAATTCCGCGTCTACATCGATATCTTCAAACTTACTCCTTGCCGGCTTGAAGTCACGCTTCTTCCAGAACACGTCTATGGAATTGATTCGGATTTGCTCACCTATGAAAAACAACATATGGTAGAAAATTAGGTAGTGAATTTATAAAAGCCAAGAGTCAATAGGTAAACATACCATTTTTTTCTAACATTTCCAGATGACAAGCACATGGCAAACCACAACTGGTGAAAAGCTGGCAACCACAATGTAACACCCCAAAAACGGGTTTGGTAATCAAACCACGTTAATATTAAAAGACGGGTAAAGTACCGTAGGTGGGAAAAGTTAACCCGCAAACAAAATAACTAGGAATAAATTTACCTAGTTATTGAATATGTAAATAAGTAATGAAGACATGGAGTTGTGGTAATAATTAATTAAAACTAAACTTGAAGGGCTAAGGTTGACAAGATGTGAACTTGTGTTTTAAAACATAAAATTTACTCATAACACACACATAGTGTGTGTATACGGTCGATCATCAGAGGTGAAGAAAAAGGGTGTAAGCCTAATTCACTCAAAATCACCAAATTGAAGGTCAAATTTAGCTTCAAATCAATGCATGAACACGAACTCGTGATCACCAAGCTTAGGAGACCACAAGGTATGTTCAATTTCATCATTTGGTGTTATCTTGAAATTTTGATTAACACTCATAAATCGAAATTATGTGATGAATGTTATATGTATGAGTGATATTGGGTTGAATCCATGTCTAGGAACAAACCTTAGTTGAAAATTTGATGTATTAATGTTAAAAACTAGGAATTTGATGAACACCCATATATGTGTTAAGTGGGTTTTTATAACAATGTGATGAACACATGAATTTGAATGTTAGTTTGAGAAAAACTGATGTTATGATGCGAGTCTTGATATTGTTTATGAATGCTAGACACAAAGGCTTGAATTTGATGATTGAAACTTGGTTAAAATGTTAGTCATGGACCAAATAGAAGAGGTATAGAAATCATGCCTGCTAGGTGTTTGTTAAAATTCCTAAGTGAAATCGCACGTCTACTCGGTTGTAAGTAGAACTTAATTAGATTAGGTATCAAGAGGAATGCCGAATAACATGATGAAACGGGTTTCACTTATAGATGAAAACCCGTAGATTTTGTGTAATGAATGAATAAAGTGTCTTTGATAATTGGGAGCTAGGTTAACTTGACGTTAATAATAGCATGAACATGGATAGAAAAAAATAGTTTAAAACGGTAGCATCATTATAATTTCTACCAGATAATTGATGAGATCGGCTAAATGAGTTATTCAACGCAAATATGCATTTCATACGATTAAGGGTAATTGACTTTTAAAATTCAAATTAACCAATGATGAAGTCGAATAGTAGTTTCGACATAGAATTCGTAAGATGGAATAGTCGTATGTGATAATGACTAATCTAACCGTATTACAAATTAAAACGCGTGATGCTATGGATTAGCAATTGTTGAGACAAGATATTAAAATTGACCCGAGCCAGGTACACATAAATAGGTTTATAGTTAAAAGTGAGATTTTGGTCAAATAATTAGTGAAAGTCCTTGTAGTAAAATGAGGGACTAAAATTGACCAAAAAGCCCTCGATGGGTAAACCGGGCAAACAAACCTTAGAGGTTGTTTAAGAACATGTAACATGATCAAGTAAGTGGTAGATAAACATAAAAGTTATAGGCATAAGCCTCTCGTGGGTTAAATTCTTAAGAAGGGGTCATTTACGTAAAATGACTATCCGAAGGGTAAAATTTTGGATAATTGGTTTATTATGTAAAATCCACCACAAAAATAGTTGTGGCGGGATATAAGTAGGTATTTTAAAATGGGAATACGAAGTTTAAAAGAGAAGAGCGAGTTTGATGCTTAAATGCATAAAAGTCGCTCTAAACCGGTCAAAACGAATTACGCGCATAACTCGGAAAACGGTCGCGTAATTCACTAAGTAATAAGTATAAGTTAAAGATTGGGAGTTAAAATAGTCGTTTATGACTTAATAGTAAACGAGAAATAAGTGTGGATAATGAATTACGAAACGGGTTGAATAATTATAAAAAGGATTTATAAGCCATTAGCTTATAAATCGGATTCTATGCGAACAAAGATGTTAAACGGGTCCGTAATTTATTTACGGTCGCGTAGGAAAAAGAATCACGCAAAACGGACATCTAGATCAAATGTTATGGCTATTTGAAGTTGGATTTTTGGTAAATAAATAGAGCTGGGCAAAATGCAGGTCCAGAAAACGGACCTGCTGGAAAGTAGTCTTCCCCGTGCCACGCGATGGGTGACATGGGAATGGGTGCGACACGCGGGAGCCCCCGCGGCACGTGACAAGAAGAACCGAGCCTCTCGCGTGGCGCGAGAGGCATAATTATGGAATTTTATTTTTGTTTTGTTTATTTGATGTTGGAACTTGTTTCTACTTGTTTCTAAGTTATCAAAACTAACTTTTGAGTTGGTTTTGATCGTCGGTGAATATCAAGAGTACCTGGATGAGGATCACGCGACGAAAACGAACCGAACACATGAAAAAGAAGCTTCCGCACGTTGTTTCGTCGTTATTTTTAAATGACGAACTAAATTACATTATGTTGTATTACTTTTAAATTGTAAAAGTTTAAATAAACCCGTATTTTTATAAGGATGTGTAGTCGTAATTACACATTTAATTGTCGATATTTATACGGTAATCGTTAAGAATTTTTAAGGGTCTTACAAGTTGGTAATCAGAGCTTATGGTTAAAGAGTAAAGTGTGTTCGGTTCGCGACTTGGTCGCAAATCCGGTAAATATATTTAAATTAATGGTTTAGTATGATTAAAGTGTTATGAACAACACATAGGGTTATCGTGTAATACATGTTAACCCAAACAAATCGATAAATGATCGATGTAGTCAACGAAATTACGTGCGTTGACACGTATAATAGGAAAGCCTTGTATTATAATACGGGCGTTTATCGATGTTGATATTACTAATCTTTGTAAAACTTTTAGTTGAAGGATACTTGCATCTGAAGATGACGAGAGTGTAACAAGTGACAGATATGACAGAGGAACGGTCTGAACTATGACAAGTAGAGTATGCTCACCAAGGACCTAAATCGCGTAACGATCGCGGGCAAAGTTAATGGCAAGGAAAGCCCGTTAGGGCAAGCATTACCAAGTGCACGCTTTAAATTTAATCACACAAATAGTAATATGCAACAAACACGTAGAGAATGACACTTGTATATGTAGGATAAAACTTGGAAAACCTGAATAGGATATCTATGCAGGATGATATTTCCAAGAGAAATCAAATAGAAACATGTGTTACTCACGATTGTGAATAACAAGACAATAATAGAATTAGTTTGTGTGGAAACTTGGACGGGAGTAATTATCCAAGTGAATAATTCTCAATAAAATACTATTGAGAAAAGTACCGATTACATTAGCGAATGTGATTACATAATAGTTTGATAAAAAGAAAACATTTTATATGTTCAAGTGCAAAACGAGTAAAACTAATGATTGTTGTTAAGCAATTAAATAAAGTCTTACTGAATGAAATCATCGATATAGAAATAAATAAAGGCGTTACTTACATAGGGCGTGATGTGAAAATTATAAAAAGGTCAGGTGTGTCATGTGTTGACCGCTTACTCTGGCCAAGTAAGTAGTGAACACATGATACCATGAACTTCTTATGATGGACACATTTACGTTCGATGTAGTAAGGACGTGTGAATGGGACGAATTAAAGAAGTACCCAAACGGATCAAATAAGTAAAATATTTGATGATAAATGTAAACGCAAGCCGGGTAACGGAAGCGTATCATATTAGAATAACGAGCCCGAGCGAAGGGACACAAATCAATGTAAATGAAAATACAAACCAACTAATGAGAATGCTAAGGCATAGGGGATAAAGTTTGACTGTCATAAGTGATGAAATTCACACAAGACAAGTCAAAGGGGTAGAATAAAGAATAAAAGACTTGGTCGAATAAAAGCAATGAAATTCGCTAAGACGACCAAATAAATCAAAACGAAGTCTAAATGCATACCGGAAGGGTTGCAATAATAATGACTTTGGTAAAATACCCGATAAGTGGGTGGGATTTCAGAAGTATGTGTAAACCAAGAGACGGGAACGCAGATTAAAAGTCAAAAGACTCGGATTAAGAGTTATGACTAAAAGACGACAATATTTTTGCAAACATAAATTTTGATAATTACGATTCAACTATCTCGAAGTTGAACGGGACAAATAAAGAATGAAGTTTGACATTCATAAGTGATGATTTTTCACACAAAACGAGTGAAACAAGTTAGATAAAGAATAAGGCTTGATAATGTAAGGAAAACGCAAACTGGGCAACGGGAGCGTTAAAATCATTAAGATAAAAGAACCCTGGGTAACGGGTTGTAAATAAATATAGGAATGAACCAGATAACGGTAAGTGGAGAAGAAACCGACACGTAAATGACATAAGAAGTCATTGAGTCGGAATGATAATTCGAAAGAAAACGAATGTAGCCTTAGACTATGGTCAAGGTCAAATAACTTTCAAAAGCGAAAATAAATGATTCTAAACATAAAAAGGGGTACCTTGACGCTATATATATATATATATATATATAGGATTAGGTTCATTAGTGAACAACTTCTTAAGAATGAACCGAGTGAACTAATCTTGGCCCTTGATCATTTTTTTAGATTAAAAGGGTAAGATTGACATTAGCCAAGTACTTTTAATTAAAATCCCTTAATTTTCTACTCTCTTAACTCTCTCTCTCATTTTTAATTATTTCTGTATTATTTTAATTATAAGAGATTGAAAGGCTAATGTTTTTTTTAAATAAACTGTTATGTTCCTTTTAAAATTAAATATTAAACCTAATTAAATTATGATTTTTAATATATGTGTATACAGGTCAGTATATACAAGACTTATACACTTGTGTATTATTCAAGTACATATGTGTATAGGGGTCGGTATATACCAGACGTATACACCTGTGTATTATTCAAGTACATAGTGTATACATGTCGATATATACCAGACTTATATACTTGTGTATTTCTACATATTGTTTCCACTATATATCTTTTCTTCAAACATTGATCTAATACATATATGTATAGGGAATGTAATTAAATATTTTTAATTGTGTTCTAGATGGAACAATATTTGATAATGTTTGATTTTTTTTTTTAAATTATGAAATATTAAGTTAGGTAACATGTGAGAGAAAAAATATAGAGAATGTAATTAAATATTCTTTTAATTGGAAAGAGAAATCAGGAGAGAGAAAAAATCAATTAATTAAATGAAGATAGAAATATACAATTATACCATTGTGTCTATTAAAATACATGTAAGTTACAAAAGATAATTACAATCTTGCCACTAAAGAAAAAAATCTAGATCTACAAAATCAATGGTCAGGATAAGTTCATTTTGTTTAAAAATAAATCATTGTTCACTCATGAACCTTACCCTATATATATATATATAGGGAGAGGATCATGAGAAAACTACATCTAAAGGAGAAAACTAGAAAACTAACTAAAAAAACCTAAAAAAAGCCAAAAAACATACCCAATTTTTTTTACAATTTTTTATAAAAAAATCACTACTTTTTATATATAATTTTTTTTTTGTTATACTGCACATGTGGATTATATGTGATTACATGTGTACTATATCCGTAATAGTGCACATGATTAATACACCAAAAAAAAATGTTTTTTTTTGAAAATTTTTTTCCATGTATAAAAACTAGCGATTTTTTATAACAAAAATGTAAAAAAAAAAAATTGGTATCTTTTTTAGGCTTTTTTTAGTTAGTTTTTTTGGTTTTCTCATTTAAACTAGTTTTCTCATGATCCATCCCATATATATATATATATATAGAAACGGGTTCAGGAGAGAACGGTGAAAAGTGTGAGAACGGATCCTCGCCCAACACGTGGCAGGGGGCCCTAATTGTTATGCGGGGGTACGATTGTCCTTTTATGTGTTCCCTCCTTATTCGCGTTATAAATCTCGTTCAAATTAAAACTCCAAAGATTTATTGTTAGCTGTTACCTGCTTTGCAAGCTTTCTCAGATCTATGGCGTTTAACGTGGATTCTGTTCGACAAAGTAATATTCGTTGGCGTTTTCTATTTTCGTTTCAGCAAATCATGCAATAGATATGGCGTTTTGTTCTTTTATCATTGTTCTATGGCCTTTTTTTTGTATTATTTAATTTATAATGTGTTGTATGATTTTCCATAGCGTTATTCAATTATGCAGTTTAATCTCGTTTTAATTGATATTTAATCTATTATTCATAACTGCAATTGGAGTTTTCGATATTAATTTTAATTGTCGTTTACGTTTTTGTGTATTTGTTATGTTTTTACGATCATTGGCGTTTTTCGTCTATTTGATTAGTTTTGAATTTTATTTAGTAGTATTTGTGAATATTAGTTATTACTATTTTGTTAATTTGTGGAAACATTAGTTTTGTTAATTTTGGCGTTTTCATTATGTGTTTATTATGTCTTGTTTATTTTTCAATTAATGGCGTTTTAATGTATAATGTTATTACGAGACATCACTCTGTTTTTCTGATTTTTCTGTTCCTCCCTGTGTTTTCTCAGACGAAGTCTCTTCCTCGAGTCAAAGGCATTGCCCCAAAACTGGATTACCATTTATCATTCCTGACGTCAGTGAAGAATTAAAGCCCAGAAAGGACATGCTATTCTCAAGCCTTGATGATTGTTATTCAATGTATGTTAAGTATGCTAAGGAGTGTGGGTTTTCAGTCAGGAAAGGGACTACAAAGACAAACTCTAAAGGTGTGTTACATATTAAGTATTTTTTTGTGTATGAGAGCTGGGGTATATAAGGACAAGAAGGTTGATACGTTGGACCCCAATAAAAAAGAGCGAGTAGTGTGATCTAACTTTTCCAAGAGGACTGATTGTGGTGCACTGTTATGTGCAGAATATGAGAATGGATTTTGGAAGGTGTATAAGTTTGTCGAGGAGCACAATCATGAACTTGTTGAACGTCCTGATAAGCATTTTCTTCCAACTGAACGGCATCACTCAGCTCCAGAAGCATGTTATACACAGCATGTCTAAGCTGAATTTGGGTCCTGTCAAGGCGTTTAATGTTATGAAGACTTGTTTTGGTGGTTTTGAAGATGCGGGCGCAAGCAAAGTTGAATTTAAGAACTATAAGAGGCAAATAAACTTGTTCATAGGGGAATATGACGCTGATATGGTTGTGAAACATTTGAATTAAAAAAACATTCCCAGTCTAATTTCTCGTATGATTACATCATAGACGAAGACAATCGTTTGAAGGGTCTTTTTTGGTGTGATGATCAAGCCAGACGTAATTACCACATGTTTGGTGATGTGATTTCGTTTGACGCCACATATCGTTCCAACAAGTAATTTTTTATAATTCAACTTCTCTGTTTTTTGGCGTTTTATTAATTTTACATTCATGGCATTTTTTTATTTTACATGCAATGGCGTTTTTTAGCTTACATGCAATGGCATTTTACTAGTTTACATTCAATGGCGTTTTATTATTGTTTCATTTATCATGGCGTTTTCATATGCAGATACTCTATGGTGTTTGTACCGTTCACTGGTATAGACAGTCATCACTGCAATGTTACATTTGGTGCAGCATTGTTGGCGTCGGAAACTGCTGATACGTATATTTGGTTGTTAAGAGTTTTTCTTAAAGCTGTTGGTTCTCAGCCAAAATTTGTTGTCACGGACCAAGATCCAGCGATGAAGAAGGCTATTTCTGCTGTATTTGTTGACACGAGGCATCGGTTATGCATGTGGCATGTGATGCATAAACTTTGTCTGAAGGTTGTTATGCTTTTTTTACCTTTGGCGTTTTAGTATTCAATGCGTTTTAAGATACATGGCGTTTTGTACCTTGTTACTGTTTTTTAATTAAGTTTTGTCTTTTGTTTTTTTATATATGTGTGGCGTTTTTGTGTTATTTATAGGTTGGTGTTAGGCTATGCAATTCCACCAATTTTAAAGAACGTATCTGTGGTGTTGTGTGGACGGATATTCTCACACCTGAAGAGTTTGAATTAGAATGGGAAATGGTTATTGCAGAATTCAATTTAGAAGATAAGGACTGGCTATCTGATATTTTTGCACTTAGGGAATCTTGGATCCCTGCGTACTATACAATGGAGCCTATGTCTGGTTTTATGCGAACGACATCCAGGTCGCAGAGTGAGAATCATTTTTTTTGGTCAAGTGTGCAATTCGAAAGCTACTCTTGTTGAGTTCATGACGCATTATGAGACTGCAATAGAAGCACAGCGTCACACACATCGTGTAACACCCCGAAAACGGGTTTGGTAATTAAACCCTGTTAATACTAGGAACGGGTAAAATACCGTTAGTGGTAAAATTAACCCGGTGAAAATTAGGATTTTAATAAATAATTTTATGTTAATAAAATTAGAAAGAGAATAAACACTTTGAGAAAACGAAGTGTATATAAAGCCCGACGGGTTAACGGGACTTAGAAATACTACGGGTTATGACTTCCCCAAACCCATTAAGTAACTAGGGATATCAACCTAGTTGGTTAAGTGTTGTTAAAACAATAAAAGAAACAAGAAATAGATAACCCTTTAAATAACTTGGGTAAATTGAGGGACTAAACCTGGGCAAATGAGATAAAGTTTTATCAAAACAAAATAAATAAATAAAACACACACATGCGTGTGTGTATGTCTGCGATTTTAACCAGAGCCAGGAAGGCTCTCTTGCTCAAAACCCTAAAGTGCCAAGAATCACCAAATTGAAGGGCAGAACTAGCTCAAATCAGATGCATGAACACGAATTCATGATCACCTAGTCATGGGGATTACAAGGTATGTCGAATTTTACGATTTGGTGATACTTTGAGATTATGATGAATAATCAAAATCGAAATTCTGGAATGAATGTTGAATCTATGAGTGTTGTTGTGATTATATCTTAGTTTAGAAACAAACCCTAGTAGAAAACTTGATGAATTGTTGTCAAAACTAGGGATTTGATAATTAACCTACTATGAGCTAAGTGGGTTTTGATTTTTGTAGTAAAGATGATGATATGTTTATGCTAGAAATCATCATAGTTGATAGTAGAAACAAGGTACTTGAACAAATTAGGTGTTTGGGTACATAAATCATAATTGCTATGAAATGGGTTTAGTTGATTTGAAGAAATTAATGTTACATTGGTGTTTATAAACGCCATACTAACTCGTATGAATGAACTACTTGAACAAAACAGGGATTTTGTTAAGAGTTCATAATTGATTAGAAGTGAGTCTTGACACAAGAATTAAACTCGTGATTTATGATTGAGTTTAAAGAGAAAAATAGTCAAAGAATCATAAGGTGTGAAAGTCATGATTTGGGATGGCTAATCTAACAACCTTGTGAATAATGAATAATAGTTGGCGCTTAACAAGCTAGGTGAAGCTTGGGGAGAAAGCGGAACGAACGAGTCAAGCATAAAGGAAAAACGTATTCGGGATGCAAGGTAAGTGAAACTTACACAATTATGTAGAATACTTGTTATTTCTATACGATATAAATGCGATAACGAAAATATAGAAAGTATGAATTTCCGATGCGATCAATACGAGTCGGAACATATAAAGATGACAAAAACCTTGGTTTATGGCAAAAAGGGGCAAAACGGTAAATAAATCATGTAATGATTAAATATTATGAATTCCCGTTAAGATTACCTTGTAGTGTAATCTAATAATGACAAAAAGGGATAAAATGGAAATTTGTCAAGTGTTGACTAATGTAAATCGAAGTTAAAAGAATACCCGTGGCGTAAGCCGAAATGGGTCGAATTTGTAAGAAAAGAATTAAGAAAAAGAAAAAAAGGGTATGATAATAGAATCCGGGACGGGATGGATGTATGAGTTGGAAATCAAAAACAATGTTTTTGATTAAATAGATAATGTTGGGCATATAGTCCAAACGGGTCAAATGGTGATGATAACACCATTTAACAATATCGACTAATGTGGTTGTCAAGCCTTGTGTTAACAGGAGCGATTAGCGATTCGGACAATTGCGTCGCCATAGAATATGTGATAATAAAAGCGAGGTATAAATCGGGTCTATTTGTTGACTCGAGCCAGGTACGCAAATATAAGGATGTAGTTAGAAGTGATATTTTGGTCAACTATTAGTGAAAGTCCTTCGTTACAAAAGAAGAACTAAAATTGACCAAAAAGCCCTTGATGGGTCAACCGGGCAAACAACCCTTAGAGGTTGTTTAGAAACTTATATTATGACCATTCAACCCTCAGATGCGCATAAAAGTTGTAGGAATAAACTTTCTAGAGTTAAACGCCTTAAAACGCATCTTACCGTAAAATGATATATCCGGGGAATAAAATTTGGAATAAGTATTTTAGTGCGATAAATCCACCACAATTATAATTGTGGTGGAAGACCATTTGAGAATCGATGTGAAAATATGGTGCTTAAAATGAATGAGCGAGATTTATGCCAAAAAGGACATAAATACCCTTAACGGGTCAAAATAAGACTATAAGTAAAAATGCGTTAATAATGCATAGAAATCCGTAATCGGAACCTAATATGATAGGTAATATTGGACTTAAAGGGTTCATGAGAAATAGGGGTCAAACAAATAAGTTTGTTTGCTAAAAAGCGAACGGGTCAAAATTTGGTAAATATGGTAATAAGCCGAAGAAATAAAAATCTGGAATTTTGCTAATCCGGATGTTGTATTTTAACTCCATTAGATAGAGAATTAAATTACGGACGCGTAGGAAAAAGAATCGGGTAAAACGGATCAATAACGAAGAAGTTATGACCGTTTCCGTAAAAACCATTGTTGCTGAAAAATGCAGGACACAGCTCCAGACTTGCTGGAAAATATGCACCCCCGCGCCACGCGAAGGGTCACTCCTCTGTCGTCGCGATACGCGACAGGTCGACGCGGCCCGCGACATAGTTGCTTGAGTTAACGCGGCCCGCGCGGACTTCCAATTCCGAAAATTTGTTTTATTTAGTTGTATGATGCAAGAAACTTGTTTAAACCAGTGTTTAAGGTATCAAGACTAACTTATAAGTTGGTTTTGTTCACAGGTTAATATCAAGAATTCCCGGATGAAGATCAAGCAGCGTACAAGAACCGAACACACTAGAATAAAGCTTCCGCACGTTGTTTCGTCGTTATTTTAAAACGGCAATTCGTGAGATATTAAATAGTAATATTTTAAATTGTAAAAGTTTTAATTCACCTGTATTATTCAACAGTATTTACATATAATTCCATGTTTATTTTCGTATTCTAAACGAAAATCTTTAAATAAATAGACGGGTGTTACAAGTTGGTAATCAGAGCTCAAGGTTGTTGACAAATGTGTTCGGTTCGAAGCTTGATCGCAAATCCGGTAAGTACAAGTATGTTAATAGTTTAGCATGCTAAAGTGTCGTAAACAACACATAGGGCTATCGTGTGATACACGTTACCCCAATTAAAATGATTGATATAGTTGACGAAAATACGCGCGTTGACGTGTATAGTAGAAAAAGGCTTGTATTATAATACGGGCGATTATTGAAGTTGACGTTACTAACTTTGTCAATGTTTTAATTGAAGGACACTCGCGTTTGAAGACGACGAGAGTCAAACAAATTGTGGATATGATGATGGAACGGTCCGAAGTATGACGAGAGGAGCATGCTCACCGAGGACTAAATCGCGTAACGACCGCGAACAAGGTTAATGGCAAGGAACGCCCGTTGGGGCAAACATTACCAGGTGCACATTTTAAATAATCGCACAAATAGTAATATGCAACAAATAAGTAGAAATTGAAAGTTGCATATGTAGATTGAAAACTTGGAAAAAAAATCCGAATAGAGAAAGTATTCGGGATATTGTTTCCAAGAGAAACAAATAGAGGCGTTACTTACATAGGGCGTGATGTGAAAACTATAAAAAGGTCATGTGTATCATGTGTTAATCGCTTACTCTGGCCAAGTAAGTAGTGGCATATGAAACCATGAACTTCTTATGGCGGACACGTTTACATCCGATGTAGTAAGGGCGGTGTGAATGGGACTAACTTAAAAGTGCCCAAATGAATCAAATGAGCAAAATAATTGATAATAATGTAAACGCACAGCCGAGTGACGGAAGCGTATTACATCAGGATAATGAGCCCGAGTGAAGGGACAAAGAAGCATGTAAAATGATTTAGACAAGTATTGGGAGGGAGTGTACTTACACTCGAACCCAGAAAACGCAAGCATGTAAAATGATTTAGACAAGTATTGGGAGGGAGTGTACTTACACTCGAACCCAGAAAACGCAAGCATGTAAAATGATTTAGACAAGTATTGGGAGGGAGTGTACTTACACTCGAACCCAGAAAACGCAAGCATGTAAAATGATTTAGACAAGTATTGGGAGGGAGTGTACTTACACTCGAACCCAGAAAACGCAAACATGTAAAATGATTTAGACAAGCATTGGGAGGGAGTGTACTTACACTCGAACCCGGAAAATGCAAATATGTCCCTTAACGGGTCGTTTTTGTAAAACGTCAAACTTAAAGACAAAGTCGGAATATAAAAATGAAACGAGGTCTTAATGCACACCGGGAGGGTTGCAATAATAACGACTTCGGTAAAACACCCGGTTGATGGGTAAGGAACTAAACGCATGCGTAGACTGAGAAACAGGAACGCGAAATAGAAAGTCAAAAGACTCGGAATATGAGTCATGACTAAAAGATGACAAGAATTTTCGCAAACATAAATTTTGGTAATTACGTTCAACCATTTCAAAGTTGGACGGGTCAAATAAAGAATAAAGTTGATTGTTTATAAGTGATGGATTTCACATTAATAGGTCAAACATGTTGAATACAATATAACGCCGAATGGCACAAATGAGCGCTATCCAGATAAAGGTAGCGTTAAATGCAAGAGAATAATGTGCCCGGTATTGGGATAAAACCAAATGAGAATAAATTATGGACTGTCAATATCCTGGTATGGATAATTGACAAAAGTTAAAGAGAAGATCCTAAAACTAAAACTTCGGTTTTAGTAAGAAATAATGTTTTTACAAACATAAATTCTGATAGGAATTTAAATAATAAGTATGAAAGATACAAGTCTTGACACTGATAGGCGCAAGACAATATATATTCGAAGGGTGATATTTTCGAAAATGAAAAGGTTGATATAAAATAAACATGACGTGACACGATCACGGTCAAGAAATGCAATGTGAAGTGGAATCTCATTATAACCAAGCGAGCGGCAAAAAGAAACCGGACTAATAAGTCTAGTTAGTGAAACCGGTTAAGGTCAGCAATTCAAGTTAAGAAATTTGGTTTGCTTGTAAGCGGTAAATTCGGTATAACTAAACCGAATAAATAAATTTGAAAATGAAAGGATTTGTTGCTAAAAGTGAAAGATTTCACTAAAGACCTTTAAACGGGTTAAAGTAACGGATTCATACAGAATTCAATGGTATATGAAAGCGATGAATATCGCTAAGTTGATTAAACTAGTGGAAATAACGAGATTACGTTATTCAAGTCGCATTATGTCATGTAAGATACGTAGATAATTATTAGCCAAAAAGATGTTACCTTACTTTTCTGGTAATACTAACAATTGGTTAAAAGTATAAGTAATGTTTAAAGGAATTCTCGGCTCAAATACATTGAGTGTAAACTCAATGAATTATATCATAAAAGGTTTCGAGGACGAAACCTCTTTAAGGGGGGTAGACTTGTAACACCCCGAAAACGGGTTTGGTAATTAAACCCCGTTAATACTAGGAACGGGTAAAATACCGTTAGTGGTAAAATTAACCCGGTGAAAATTAGGATTTTAATAAATAATTTTATGTTAATAAAATTAGAAAGAGAATAAACGCTTTGAGAAAACGAAGTGTATATAAAGCCCGACGGGTTAACGGGACTTAGAAATACTACGGGTTATGACTTCCCCAAACCCATTAAGTAACTAGGGATATCAACCTAGTTGGTTAAGTGTTGTTAAAACAATAAAAGAAACAAGAAATAGATAACCCTTTAAATAACTTGGGTAAATTGAGGGACTAAACCTGGGCAAATGAGATAAAGTTTTATCAAAACAAAATAAATAAATAAAACACACACATGCGTGTGTGTATGTCTGCGATTTTAACCAGAGCCAGGAAGGCTCTCTTGCTCAAAACCCTAAAGTGCCAAGAATCACCAAATTGAAGGGCAGAACTAGCTCAAATCAGATGCATGAACACGAATTCATGATCACCTAGTCATGGGGATTACAAGGTATGTCGAATTTTACGATTTGGTGATACTTTGAGATTATGATGAATAATCAAAATCGAAATTCTGGAATGAATGTTGAATCTATGAGTGTTGTTGTGATTATATCTTAGTTTAGAAACAAACCCTAGTAGAAAACTTGATGAATTGTTGTCAAAACTAGGGATTTGATAATTAACCTACTATGAGCTAAGTGGGTTTTGATTTTTGTAGTAAAGATGATGATATGTTTATGCTAGAAATCATCATAGTTGATAGTAGAAACAAGGTACTTGAACAAATTAGGTGTTTGGGTACATAAATCATAATTGCTATGAAATGGGTTTAGTTGATTTGAAGAAATTAATGTTACATTGGTGTTTATAAACGCCATACTAACTCGTATGAATGAACTACTTGAACAAAACAGGGATTTTGTTAAGAGTTCATAATTGATTAGAAGTGAGTCTTGACACAAGAATTAAACTCGTGATTTATGATTGAGTTTAAAGAGAAAAATAGTCAAAGAATCATAAGGTGTGAAAGTCATGATTTGGGATGGCTAATCTAACAACCTTGTGAATAATGAATAATAGTTGGCGCTTAACAAGCTAGGTGAAGCTTGGGGAGAAAGCGGAACGAACGAGTCAAGCATAAAGGAAAAACGTATTCGGGATGCAAGGTAAGTGAAACTTACACAATTATGTAGAATACTTGTTATTTCTATACGATATAAATGCGATAACGAAAATATAGAAAGTATGAATTTCCGATGCGATCAATACGAGTCGGAACATATAAAGATGACAAAAACCTTGGTTTATGGCAAAAAGGGGCAAAACGGTAAATAAATCATGTAATGATTAAATATTATGAATTCCCGTTAAGATTACCTTGTAGTGTAATCTAATAATGACAAAAAGGGATAAAATGGAAATTTGTCAAGTGTTGACTAATGTAAATCGAAGTTAAAAGAATACCCGTGGCGTAAGCCGAAATGGGTCGAATTTGTAAGAAAAGAATTAAGAAAAAGAAAAAAAGGGTATGATAATAGAATCCGGGACGGGATGGATGTATGAGTTGGAAATCAAAAACAATGTTTTTGATTAAATAGATAATGTTGGGCATATAGTCCAAACGGGTCAAATGGTGATGATAACACCATTTGACAATATCGACTAATGTGGTTGTCAAGCCTTGTGTTAACAGGTGCGATTAGCGATTCGGACAATTGCGTCGCCATAGAATATGTGATAATAAAAGCGAGGTATAAATCGGGTCTATTTGTTGACTCGAGCCAGGTACGCAAATATAAGGATGTAGTTAGAAGTGATATTTTGGTCAACTATTAGTGAAAGTCCTTCGTTACAAAAGAAGAACTAAAATTGACCAAAAAGCCCTTGATGGGTCAACCGGGCAAACAACCCTTAGAGGTTGTTTAGAAACTTATATTATGACCATTTAACCCTCGGATGCGCATAAAAGTTGTAGGAATAAACTTTCTAGAGTTAAACGCCTAAAAACGCATCTTACCGTAAAATGATATATCCGGGGAATAAAATTTGGAATAAGTATTTTAGTGCGATAAATCCACCACAATTATAATTGTGGTGGAAGACCATTTGAGAATCGATGTGAAAATATGGTGCTTAAAATGAATGAGTGAGATTTATGCCAAAAAGGACATAAATACCCTTAACGGGTCAAAATAAGACTATAAGTAAAAATGGGTTAATAATGCATAGAAATCCGTAATCGGAACCTAATATGATAGGTAATATTGGACTTAAAGGGTTCATGAGAAATAGGGGTCAAACAAATAAGTTTGTTTGCTAAAAAGCGAACGGGTCAAAATTTGGTAAAAATGGTAATAAGCCGAAGAAATAAAAATCTGGAATTTTGCTAATCCGGATGTTGGATTTTAACTCCATTAGATAGAGAATTAAATTACGGACGCGTAGGAAAAAGAATCGGGTAAAACGGATCAATAACGAAGAAGTTATGACCGTTTCCGTAAAAACCATTGTTGCTGAAAAATGCAGGACACAGCTCCAGACTTGCTGGAAAATATGCACCCCCGCGCCACACGAAGGGTCACTCCTCTGTCGTCGCGACACGCGACAGGTCGACGCGGCCCGCGACATAGTTGCTTGAGTTAACGCGGCCCGCGCGGACTTCCAATTCCGAAAATTTGTTTTATTTAGTTGTATGATGCAAGAAACTTGTTTAAACCAGTGTTTAAGGTATCAAGACTAACTTATAAGTTGGTTTTGTTCACAGGTTAATATCAAGAATTCCCGGATGAAGATCAAGCAGCGTACAAGAACCGAACACACTAGAATAAAGCTTCCGCACGTTGTTTCGTCGTTATTTTAAAACGGCAATTCGTGAGATATTAAATAGTAATATTTCAAATTGTAAAAGTTTTAATTCACCTGTATTATTCAACAGTATTTACATATAATTCCATGTTTATTTTCGTATTGTAAACGAAAATCTTTAAATAAATAGACGGGTGTTACACATCGTAAAAATGATCGTGAATCTCGATACAAAAGACCCCAGTTGAAGAGTAGTTACAAAGTGTTGGAAGGGCAAGCCGTTGATATATATACAAAAAGTATTTTTTGTGACGTTCAAGCTGAGCTTATTGGAGTTGCGGATTGCATAAATCAACGTTACGAAGATCAGCCTGATGGGTTTGTTAAGTTTTATGTAAATGACTTCCAACAGCTTTGTACATCCTTATTTGAGGTAAATAATGGCGTTTTGGTTTTTATGGCGTTTTCTGTTAATGGCGTTTTATCATATGCAATGTGTTCTTTTCTTTTTTAGTTTTTTTTAGACAAACATTCTATGCATGGCGTTATAGAGATATTGTTTTTGGCGTTTTTCAGGTATTGTTCCGTAAGTCTGATTGCACATGCAGTTGCTCATGCAGACGTTTTGAACAGTTTGGTTTGCTATGTAGACATATATTCTATGTTTTGAGACTTATGGACATTAGGGAATTTCCAAAACAATACATTCTGAATAGATGGCGCAAAGAGGCCTCCCCAAACTGCTCTCCTGAATTCTCAATTAGTCGTGAATATATGACTGAGCTTGATCCTGATGTGCAAAGTACGATGTGAGATGTTATTTATTCAACCGAATACACTTTGAACCGTTTATCTGGTAATAAAGAGGAGCTATCCTTATACAAGGATCATGTTCAATCTTATATGAAGAAGGTTCAAGATATGCAGATTGTTGCTCCTCCCGCTAGTTCTAGGGATAGATTCGCCGAGATAACTGGTCAATATAAAAATGACAAAAATCCGATAAGAGTCCCTGTAGTTTATAAATCCAAAGGTTCTGGTTCTCGGAAGCGCCTGAAATCTAAACAGGAGATAGCAGTTGACAAGAAGAAATCAAAGTCGAAACCCGGGGCCAAAGAAAGACAGTGTCAGAACTGCAAAGCCTATGGACACTACGCATCAACATGCAAACAGGCCGTAATTAAAAGAAGATAGACAAGGTCTTCGAGAGCCAGTGAAGAGTAGTTTGGCATTTTGTATTTCTCATTCTTACAGATCACATACATTTGTCTTTGGGACAGTTTAGAGGACTTTGGCGTTTTTTATTTCAATGCTATAGAACACAAACATTTCTCAGTTTGGCTTTTTTTTTTTTTGCATATTTTTCTTTTTTCTATCTCTTTGTTCATAACATGTTACTTTGAAGTTAAATAACAAACAATATAAGATTGGGCAAGGAAATCAAACGACAAAAAAAAAAAAAAACAATAACGCCACTAAATAAAACTTCCATAAACTTCTATTTTTTGGTCGTGCTAAACTCAATAATGTTTTGCTGAACGAAATGGATAACATTGTTAATCCTTAGTAAAGAAAGATGTGTAACAATGTTATCCATCCCGTTTAGCTAAACTTTATAGAGAACAAAAACAGAATCTCCATGAATGGCTTTTTTGAAGTTTTGTGGTTTTTGTATATTTTGGCGTTTATATTGAGGATGTTGCTCATTGCATAGAGTGAAAGTTTATTGAGAAAATTTTGTATATCAAAGAAACATGGATTTGTATCTTTAATATTTTTGGCGTTTATAATATGAATGGTGTAGAGGAAAATATATGTTTTTGTGGTTTTGGTTTGGATTTTAGTAATTCTGAGAGTTTGTTTATATAGGAAGTTTTTGGCGCGTTTTTTAGGCGCGATTTTTATTGCAGTAAATGCTAGTAATAAAGTTACGTCGTTTTAGTACTGTTTGTTCAGCTTTATCGGTTAAAAACAAAGTTTGGCGTTTTATATCTATTGCGTTATGTTATGATGAAGTGTGTGTGTGTTGAGGCGGATTTTAATAGCGTGAGTTTGGCATTTTATGTTAAGTCAAAAGACCCTTTTACCCTTAATGAAGCGCGCCAGATTAATAAAAGTGATTTTATTTACGAAAATGCCACCGCGTCATCTAGTCCATAGATTGTTTTGATCTGACGATTCATAAGCGTTCTCTCCGTTCTCACACTTTTGAGCGTTTTCTCTAAATCCCGACCCTGTATATATACACACACATTCGAATAAAGAAATGAATAAAAGATGATCTACGGGATCATTATAACCTACCGGATTATAAGTAGTGTTAAGGACTTCGGGACCAAAAAGACCCTTGGGTCACAAATAGAAAGAAACGAACTGTTGGGGTCTCACCTTAAAAAGGTGGAAATCTAAAGAAATAGCCTACGAGACTAATTGAAAGAACCTACGGGTTATTTGGGTTAAGCGTGGGAACTAGTTACAATTTCCCACGTAAAATAATAACAGAAAGGAATAAATCCTTGGTTTTCAATTCCTTGATATGAGTAATTAGCATAAGTTAAAGAGAAAAACGTTAAACTAAAATTTAGTTTTAGTCAAAAGCAACGTTTTAACAAACATAAGTAGTATGATATGGTTTAGGAAATTGTAAACACATATAAAGCCGGAGATGGCAATGGTATACCCGAGTGACGGGGTATGAAGTGATGGTGACTAATTAGTCTAGCAGGTAAAACTATTTAAAGTCAAGATAGTGTCATGACTTATACAAAGCGCTTGTAAATATAAGACTAGCGCGAAGTAAACATGTTGACGGATTAACACGACTGAGTGGTCAAATGACAACTCGGTCAAATGGGTGACAAAGATAAGAAATACAAGGGGAAAGCTACTGTCCGAGAGGACTTACACATAAATGACATACACGTTAATGCAAATGATAACTTTTGACAGAAAGAATGAATGTCATAAAAACGAAACTAAGTTCATTTGGTCTAAATTAATGAACTACATAAAGAGGGCTTCAGGGACGAAACCTCTTTAAGAGGATAGACTTGTAACACCCCAAAAACGGGTTTGGTAATCAAACCACGTTAATATTAAAAGATGGGTAAAGTACCGTAGGTGGGAAAAGTTAACCTGCAAACAAAATAACTAGGAATAAATTTACCTAGTTATTTAATATGTAAATAAGTAATGAAGACATGGAGTTGTGGTAATAGTTAATTAAAACTAAACTTGAGGGACTAAGGTTGACAAGAGGTGAACTTGTGTTTTAAAACATAAAATTTACTCATAACACACACATAGTGTGTGTATACGGTCGATCATCAGAGGTGAAGAAAAAGGGTGTAACCCTAATTCACTCAAAATCACCAAATTGAAGGTCAAATTTAGCTTCAAATAAATGCATGAACATGAAATCGTGATCACCAAGCTTAGGGATCACAAGGTATGTTCAATTTCATCATTTGGTGTTATCTTGAAATTTTGATTAACACTCATGAATCGAAATTCAGTGATGAATGTTATATGTATGAGTGATATTGGGTTGAATCCATGTCTAGGAACAAACCCTAGTTGAAAATTTGATGTATTAATGTTGAAAACTAGGAATTTGATGAACACCCATATATATATGTGTTAAGTGGGTTTTTATAACAATGTGATGAACACATGAATTTGAATGTTAGTTTGAGAAAAACTGATGTTATGATGTGAGTGTTGATATTGTTTATGAATGCTAGACACAAAGGCTTGAATTTGATGATTGAAACTTGGTTAAAATGTTAGTCATGAACTAAATAGAAGAGGTATAGAAATAATGCCTGCTAGATGTTTGTTAAAATGCCTAAGTGAAATTGCACGTCTACTCAGTTGTAAGTAGAACTTGATTAGATTAGGTATCCGGAGGAATGCCTAATAACATGATGAAACGGGTTTCACTTATAGATGAAAACCCGTAGATTTTGTGTAATGAATGAATAAAGTGTCTTTGATAATTGGGAGCTAGGTTAACTTGATGTTAACAATAGTATAACAACCCTAAAGTAAACCGACACCCTCGAAATATTTTTGATACCCTAAAATATTTTAAAAATACCCCAATATGTCTTAAAATACACCCCATACGTGAAAACGGACCCCGAATACCTTAATTATTATTAAAATTAATTAAAAAAATGGAATTTTGGGTTTGAGGCGGGTCGCGTAAGCCACCCCTCAACCCTTACGCGGGCCGCGATAAGGTGAAACTGGCGAAACCCTGGGCCGCCACGTGGCCCAACACACGTCGAAGCTAGACAGTGACCCGGATCACCTAAACCCTACCCGGGCTACTAGGCGAGCCGCGTAACCCTTGGGTTACACTTTACGCGGGCCGCGTAAAAGTGGAAATCAGGCCCTATAAGTAGAGGGCATTGGATCTTCAGTCTGCTCGTTCATTTCTTTTCTCAATCTCGAAATTTCTGAAGTGTAGGCATAATCTCGGGTATAATACCCCCTAAATAGCGAAGTTCTGCTCCGTTGTAAGTATCATAAACCCTGGATACGTATTAGATACTCTGCCCGATTGATCTAGGGTTCCGTAACGGCTGTCGTGGTTCTGCCCGACGTAGTCGTTGGAATGCCGTCTCGGGGAGGGTATTACTGATGTTAAAATGGGTTATTATACTAACACGTGTGCATTTGTGTAATTTATATATTGTCACCAGGAAACCCTAAAGCATAATCTAAGACAGCAATGTGAGTAATCTCCTTTTTGTAACCTGTTTTTACAAAACCTCACACGATTAATTATATATTAAACAGTTATTGAGTATTTGTAAGGTTACAATTATCGTCGGTATGTTGGGGTTTTGTATACAAAATTTGTTACTACCTTGCGAGGTGTAACATGACCAAAAGTCGGGTTGATAGTACCGTGGGTGTTAATTGATATGACTTGGAAACAAATGTAATTGCGAGATCGCCCTCAATACTGTACAATGGTTTTTATGAAAACTTGATTGAACTGGGATTCACTCACCAGTATTTCCCACTGACAAAATATTTTTAAACGCGTTTCAGGTAAAAAAATGTGAAAGCCAATTAGAAGCCAGCTGGACAGCACTGAAGGTTTGGAAAAGTGGCAATAAAGTTACCTAAAAGAAATAGATGTTTTTACTAAATAAAAATAACATTTATTCCTATAAAAATGTGTGTACTGAAAACTTGGGTTTTATCCCATGTGTTTAATATTATGAAAGTGTGGTATTTTATTCTGATAAAATATTTCCTAACTACGGTCCTGATGTAAATTCCGCTGCCAAATTAGACAATACCAGATACTGGCCGCGGTCGCCCGTTCCCGGGTTTGTAATAGGGGGACGGGGGTTGCGACAGAAGGTGGTATCAGAGCTAAGCCACTGATTCAGCCACAGAAGTGTTCTGCTGACACCAAAATTCAAATTGTTAGGAAATAAATTACGGAAATACGTGCATAATTGTATTTTCTTGTTATGTGTGATTTGACTATTTGTTAGTTTACAGTATGAGCGACCAAGGACCATCTGACGTGTACCGTCAATTGTCTGGTTCGCCTAGAAGCGAAGGTGCCTCTTCTCAGCCTGCCCTCTCGGGGTACTCTGCTGATACGGAAGAAGGAATATTCGTATTTAAGGCTCAATCTGAAGAGCCATTTCCTCAGAAAAAGAGGGGATGGTTCAGTAGGGGAGCACACGAGCGTAGAAAGCGTATGAAAAAGTTACAAGAACAGAGAGCACTAGCCGCAACTAAAAGAGAAACCGATGCTTATGCCCATGATATGCTTAATAGGGGTATAGCCAATATCCACATATTAGCAACCACTGCAGCTGACCCTAACCTGGAGCAAATGTTAGCACCCCAACCACAGCCACCAATTTCTGACCAACCAATGAAGATAGAAAACCCTGAAAATCAAGTAAAAATGCATGATTTTAATCCGGAGGAAATACCTAGGGTACCCGCACCAAATCCCTTAGACCCAAATTACGACCCATGATGGGACGACAATAGGGACTATGTGCAACGTTACCCCATTCCATAAGACATGCCAATGCAGAATCTAGAAGCCTACCCAGGGTTAGACCCTCTAGATCCCTATTACGATAATGATGTATTCATTAGGGAGATTCTAGAAAATCCTTACCCATACCAGGCCCCTTTACCTCCATACCAGGAACCCGCACCCCAGATTCTGAACCCAGTCCTAGAACCTGCACCCCCAATGAGTACAGAAAACGTACAAGAACTTAGGACATTCGGTGAGGAAATTTTAGAGAATAGTGAAAGGATGAGACAGGTGGGAGAGCGACTCGTCTGTAAATACGACGAGCGCAATATGGATTTTTGGATGAATCCATATCAGTAGAAGCGATGGTGAAGAAGATTATTATAATAATAATAATATAATATAATAATAAAATATGTGTGTATGTGTATGAAAAAAAACTACGGATGCCTATTACTAGTAGTGTAGCTTTAAATTCAGTCGGTATTGTAATTTTAATTTCAGTACTGGTGTGTATAGATGCATATTATATGAATAGAGTAAAGTCGCAATGATCGACGCTTTTGACCAAAGTGCGTGACATGTGATTAACTATATTAAATATTATTTTGTGATATTAATGAATGGTAAATGTTTAAAATTCAGATGGACAACGAAGTGAACCAAGAAAACCAGAGTGATAATCACCCGAATAACGATAATCTGAATAATGAGAATCCGAACAACAATAACAATGGAAATCAAATGGATAATAGTGCCATCCAACACATAGTAGCACAAGGAATCATAGATGCAATGCCATTTATTATCCAAACTGTTAAGGAAGCGGAAAATAAAAGCAAGCATAGTAGTAAGCGACCAACTGAACCTGAACACAGCGCAAACAATGGACCCGTACTTCAAGTGCCCATTCCCAAAAGAAGAAGAACCATGCCATATAGTTGTTCTTATAAAGAATTCTGGTCCTGCAAACCAATAGAATTCTCGGGCAATGAAGGACCCATTGCAGCCCTACGCTGGATAGAAAAGACTGAGGCTGTTTTAAAAATAAGCAAGTGTGCTGAAGAAGATAAGATAATGTTTGCTTCTAATCTGTTTAAAAACTCAGCCTTAGAATGGTGGAACACTATCCTCCAGTCAAGAGGAAGTGATAAGGTTTACAACATGGAATGGGAGGAATTTAAAAACATGGTAGAAAGGAAATTCTGCCCTCCCAATGAAAAGGAACAGATAGCAAATAAGTTCCTAAACCTTAGGATGACCGGGGTAGATAGTAAGGGTTATACTACCACATTCTTTGAATATGCTAGAATAGTACCGACCCTTGCATCACCAGATCCGGTATTAATCTCCCGATACATCTGGGGATTAATTGGAGAGATTAGACACGTAGTCAAGGCAGTTAGACCTCAAACTATAGAAGAAGCTGTAGAACTAGCAAACACATTGACAGATGAGTTAGTGCGTACTAGAGAAGAAGATCAGAGGAGAAACCTAACCTAAAGGCTTACCCAAGAATTCCATTTCGGGAATTCCAACAGTAGGAATATAGGTTCTACCTCTGCACCATACTGCAAAGCCTGCAAGAAGAAGCATTCGGGAAAATGCTCCACTTACTGTAATTTCTGCAAAGTACCAAGACACAAGGAAGAAACCTGCAGAAGGAAACCTACTAATGGATTATGCTTCAATTGTGGAGAAAAAGGTCACATCAAGCCAAATTGTCTGAAATTGGCTCCAGTTGCAAACAACAAGAACACTAAAAATGTTAGAGCATTTGTTCTGACTGCAGATGAAGCAAAGATGATTCCGGACGTGATAGCTGATACGTTTTTAGTTAATGATATTTTTGCTAAAGTATTATTTGACTCTGGTGCAAACCAAAGTTTTATTAATACTTCGTTTTGCAAATTTCTCAATCAATCATTAACTAAACTTCCACAAAACTGTCTAGTAGAAACAGCGAATGGAGAAACTGTTAGGATTTCTGAAATCTTGCAGGGAGCAAGAATAGAAATTTTAAATCAAAGATTTATTGCAAACCTTTACCCAATGAATCTGGCAGGATTCGATGTTGTTTTAGGAATGGATTGGTTAATAGCCAATAAAGCTAGTATTTTATGCGATCAAAAGTCAATCCAAGTAAATTCACCAAGAGGTGAAAAGATCACAATTAAAGGAGATAAAGCATCTAGATCTACAAAATTCATCTCTGTGATGAAAACTGCAAGTTGTATATGAAAAGGATCTATAGTGTATCTGATTTCTATAATCACTAACATTAAAGGAAAAGAACTAAAAGACATTTCAGTAGTGTCTCAGTTTTCAGATGTGTTTCCAAAAGAGTTGCCAGGGCTACCGCCAGACAGAGAAGTCGAATTCAGAATCCATCTGCTACCCGGAACAGCACCAATTGCCAAAGCACCTTACCGTTTGGCACCCGCCAAAATGCAAGAACTGAAGAAACAATTAGATGAATTGTTGGAAAAGGGATTCATACAGCTAAGCTCATCACCATGGGGAGCGCCGATACTGTTCGTCAAAAAGAAGGACGGATCAATGCGTATGTGCATTGACTACCGTGAATTAAACAAGGTCACGATTAAGAACCGGTACCCATTACCAAGAATCGATGATCTGTTTGATCAATTGCAAGGAGCTCGATTTTTCTCTAAAATCGATTTAAGATCAGGATATCATCAATTAAAGGTACAGGAAGAGAACATTCCTAAAACTGCATTTAGAACAAGGTATGGCCATTATGAATTTACTGTCATGCCATTTGGTTTAACCAATGCCCCAGCCGCATTTATGGACATGATGAACCGAATATGTAAGCCATATTTGGATAAATTCATAATTGTCTTCATAGATGATATTTTAATTTACTCTAAGAGTAAAGAGGATCATGCAAAGCATTTGCACTTACTTTTAAGTCTATTAAGAAAGGAAAAGCTTTATGCTAAGTTTTCAAAGTGCGAGTTTTGGTTAGAGCAGGTACAATTTCTTGGACACTTAGTCAATCATGAAGGAATTCATGTGGATCCCACAAATATCGAGGCAATTACCAAATGGAAAACCCTTGAATCACCAAGCGAGGTTAGAAGTTTCTTAGGATTGGCCGGTTATTATAGAAGATTTATTCGAGATTTTTCTAGAATAGCCATTCCCTTAACCAAGTTAGCCTGTAAATCCATTAAGTTTGAATGGGGACCAAAACAGGAAGAAGCCTTTAGAATTCTTAAGCAAAGACTAACCCATGCACCCATATTAGCGTTACCAGAAGGAACTGAAGACTTTGTAGTCTATTGTGACGCTTCTAAATTAGGTTATGGATGTGTATTAATGCAACGTCAAAAGGTTATAGCTTACGCATCTAGACAACTTAAAAATCATGAAGAGAATTATTCAACCCATGATTTGGAATTAGGAGCTATAATTTTTGCCCTTAAGATTTGGAGACATTACCTTTAATGTAGTAAGTTTGCCATTTTCACTGATCATAAGAGTTTAAGGTATGTTTTCGGGCAAAAGAGCTGAATATGAGACAAAGACGCTGGATGGAGATACTTAGTGATTATGATTGTAATATCCAGTATCATGCAGGGAAAGCCAATGTAGTGGCTGATGCTTTAAGCCGAAAGTATCATGAAAAGCCAAAAAGGGTACGTTCTCTTAAATTAAATCTATAAGTAGATTTAAATGATCAGATTAGAAAAGCACAAGAATCAGTAATCAAGGACGATGCTGAAAAATTAAAAGGAATGATTAAGGAATTAAAACAAGAAACAGATGGAATTTGGAGATTCCATAAGAAAAGAATATGGATACATAAATTAGGAAACCTACGTCACCGTATATTAGAAGAAGCTCATAAGTCTAAGTATACGATGCATCCAGGAAGTGATAAGATGTACCAGGATTTAAGGAAAAATTTCTGGTGGATAGGAATGGAGAAGGATATAGCAGCCTATGTTTCTAAATGTTTAACCTGTTCACAAGTTAAAGCTGAACATCAGAAACCCTCAAGTTTGCTACAACAGTTAGAAATACCAGTGTGGAAATGGGAATTGATAACAATGGATTTTGTTACTAAATTACCCAAAACAAGAAAAGGTAATGATACAATCTGGGTGATTGTAGATAGGCTAACCAACTCAGCTCATTTCTTACCAATGAAAGAAACTTTCAGCATGGAACAGCTAGCTAAATTGTATGTAAATGAAATAGTTTCATTACATGGAATTCCTTTTATCAATTTTTTCTGATAGGGATAGCCGGTTTACCTCTCATTTTTGGGCAAGCTTCCAAAAGGCAATGGAAACCAAGTTGAATCTAAGCACAACTTACCATCCTCAAACAGACGGACAAAGCGAAAGAATAATTCAGACCATGGAAGATATGCTTAGAGCTTGTGTAATTGATTTCGGATGTAATTGGGACGATCACTTACCTTTAATAGAATTTTCTTATAATAACAGTTATCACACAAGTATCAATGCTGCACCATTCGAAGCACTTTATGGATGAAAGTGCCGAACCCCAGTCTGTTGTGCAGAAATTGGGGAAAAGCAACTATCTGGACCTGAGATAGTGCAGGAAACAACCGACAAGATCATTCAAGTCAAGGAACGACTGAAAGCAACACGTGATCGACAGAAGAGCTACACTGATAACAGACGTAAGCCGTTAGAATTCCAGGTAGGTGACAAGGTATTATTAAAAGTCTCTCCTTGGAAAGGAGTGGTAAGATTCATCATACGAGGGAAGCTAAGTCCCAGGTATGTTGGACCTTTTGAGATTATTAGAAGAATAGGACATGTAGCCTATCAACTACAACTGCCAGAGGAAATGGCAGGAATACATGATGTATTTCATGTATCTAATCTCAAGAAATGCCTAGCTGATGAATCACTCGTAATACCTCTAAAGGATATAGAGGTAAATGAACAACTTAAGTTTGTAGAGAAACCTCTACAGATTGAAGACAGGAAAGTCAAGAACCTCAAGCACAAGAGATTAGTTCTGGTCAAAGTGAAGTGGGACTCCAAAAGAGGACCAGAGTATACATGGGAGCTTGAATCAGAAATGCAAAGGAAATATACACACCTGTTCCAATAGACCTCGAGGACGAGCTCTAAAACAAGGTGGGGAGGATATAACAACCCTAAAGTAAACCGACACCCTCGAAATATTTTTGATACCCTAAAATATTTTAAATATACCCCAATATGTCTTAAAATACACCCCATACGTGAAAACGGACCCCGAATACCTTAATTATTATTAAAATTAATTAAAAAGTGGAATTTTGGGTTTGAGGCGGGCCGCGTAAGCCACCCCTCAACCCTTACGCGGGTTGCGACAAGGTGAAAATTGGCGAAACCCTGGGCCGCCACGTGGCCCAACACACGTCGAAGCTAGACAATGAACCGGATCACCTAAACCCTACCTGGGCTACTAGGCGGGCCGCGTAACCCTTGGGTTACACTTTACGCGGGCCACGTAAAAGTGGAAATCAGGCCATATAAGTAGAGGGCCTTGGATCTTCAGTCTGCTCGTTCATTTCTTTTCTCATTCTCGAAATTTCTGAAGTGTAGGCATAATCTCGGGTATAATACCCCCTAAATAGCGAAGTTCTGCTCCGTTGTAAGTATCATAACCCCTGGATACGTATTAGATACTCTGCCTGATTGATCTAGGGTTCCATAACTGCTGTCGTGGTTCTGCCCGACGTAGTCGTTGGAATGCCGTCTCAGGGAGGGTATTACTAATGTTAAAATGAGTTATTATACTAACACGTGTGCATTTTTGTAATTTATAGATTGTCACCAGGAAACCCTAAAGGATAATCTAAGACAGCAATGTGAGTAATCTCCTTTTTGTAACCTGTTTTTACAAAACCTCACACGATTAATTATATATTAAACAGTTATTGAGTATTTGTAAGGATACAATCATCGTCGGTATGTTGGGGTTTTGTATACAAAATTTGTTACTAAATTGCGAGGTGTAACATGACCACAAGTCGGGTTGATAGTACCGTGGGTGTTAATTGATATGACTTGGAAACAAATGTAATTGCGAGATCGTCCTCAATACTGTACAATGGTTTTTATGAAAACTTGATTGAACTGGGATTCACTCACCAGTATTTCCCACTGAAAAAATATTTTTAAACGCGTTTCAGGTAACAAAATGTGAAAGCCAATTAGAAGCCAGCTGGACAGCACTGAAGGCTTGGAAAAGTGGCAATAAAGTTACCTAAAAGAAATAGATGTTTTTACTAAATAAAAATATGATTTATTCCTATAAAAATGTGTGTACTAAAAACTTGGGTTTTAGCCCATGTGTTTAATATTACGAAAGTGTGGTAGTTTACTCTGATAAAATATTTCCTAACTACGGTCCTGATGTAAATTCCGCTGCTAAATTAGACAATACCAGATACCACCGAAACTGGTCGTGGCCCGTTTCCCGGGTTTGTAATAGGGGGACGGGGGTTGCGACAAATAGCATGAACATGGATAGGAAAAATAGTTTAAAACAGTAGCATCATTATAATGTCTACCGGATAATTGATGAGATCACCTAAATGAGTTATTGAACGCAAATATGCATTTCATACGATTAAGGGTAATTGACTTTTAAAAGTCAAATTAACCAATGATGAAGTCGAATAGTAGTTTCGACATAGAATTCGTAAGATGGAATAGTCGTATGTGATAATGACTAATCTAACCGTCTTACGAATTATGATGATAGTTTAACGCTTGACAAGCTAGGTGGAGGCTTGGGAAAGAAGCGCGTCAAACGGATCGAGTACGCGGAAAAAGAGCATAACCGGATGCAAGGTAAGTGAAACTTACACCTTTTTGGTAGAATACGTGTTTATTCTATGAGTTACAAATACGATAAAAATAATATTCAAGATATGGTTTCCGACGCGAGATAATACGGGTCGGAACTAATATAAATGATAAAAACTATGTTTAAAGGTAAAAAGAGGTAAAACGGTAAATTAGCCATGAAAAGGCTAAGGTAAAATGAGTTTTCGAACGGCTACTTTATAAGTAAGCCTAAACAAATAAAAAAAGTGTAGAACGGTGATTTAGTCAAGTATAAATGAATCAAAGTCAAAGTTTTAAACGACACCAAATGGCATAAGCCATGTTGGGTAAATGCGTAAGAAACAAATTTAAGAAATCTAAACAAATTGGTGAAAAATCCGAAATGAGTTACTTAACAAAATGGTAAATAAATATCATTCGATTATAAACGCAAAATATTTGGTCGTTTAGACCAAATGGGTCAAATGGTAACGTTGATATCATTTGACAATTAACGACTAATAAGCATTTGTGTAGTCATACGCTCACAGGATAAGATGGCTTATGAACTAGTGATGCTATGGATTAGCAATTATTGAGACAAGATATTAAAACGGGTCAATATGTTGACCCGAGCCAGGTACGTATAAATTGGTTTATAGTTAAAAGTGAGATTTTGGTCAAATAATTAGTGAAAGTCCTTGTATTAAAATGAGGGACTAAAATTGACCAAAAATCCCTCGATGGGTAAACCGGGTAAACAACCCTTAGAGGTTGTTTAAGAACATGTAACATGATCAAGTAAGTGGTAGATTAGCACAAAAGTTATAGGCATAAGCCTCTCGTGGGTTAAATGCCTAAGAAGGGGTCATTTACGTAAAATGACTATTCGAAGGGTAAAATTTTGGATAATTGGTTTATTATGTTAAATCCACCACAAAAGTAGTTGTGGCGGGATATAAGTAGGTATTATAAAATGTGAATACGAAGTGTAAAAGAGAAGAGCGAGTTTGATGCTTAAATGCATAAAAGTCGCTCTAAACGGGTCAAAACGAATTACGCGCATAACTCGGAAAACGGCCGCGTAATTCACTAAGTAACAAATGTAAGTTAAAGATTGGGAGTTAAAGTAGTCATTTATGAATTAATAGTAAACGAGAAATAAGTGTGGATAATGAATTACGAAACGAGTCGAATAATTATAAAAGGATTTATAAGCCATTAGCTTATAAATCGGATTCGATGCGAACAAAGATGATAAACGGGTCCGTAATTTAGTTACGATGGCGTAGGAAAAAGAATCACGCAAAACGGACATCTAGATCAAAAGTTATGGCTATTTGAAGTTGGATTTTTGGTAAATAAAAAGAGCTGGGCAAAATGCAGGTCCAGAAAACGGACCTGCTGGAAAGTAGTCTCCCCCGCGCCACGCGAGGGGTGACATGGGAATGAGCGCGACCCGCAAGAGCCCCCGCGGCACGTGACAATAAGAACCGAGCCTCTCTCGTGTCGCAAGAGGCATAATTCTGGAATTTTATTTTTGTTTTGTTTATTTGATGTTGGAACTTGTTTCTAAGTTATCAAAACTAACTTTTGTGTTGGTTTTGATCCTAGGTGAATATCAAGAGTACCCGGATGAAGATCAAACCATGAAAAAGAACCGAACAGATGAAAAAGAAGCTTCCGCGCGTTGTTTCGTCGTTATTTTTAAACGACGAACTCAATTAATTATGTTGTATTACTTTTAAATTGTAAAAGTTTTAATAAACCTTTATTTTTATAAGGATGTGTAGTCATAATTACACATTTAATTGTCGATATTTATACGGAAATTGTTAATTATTAGTAAGGGTCTTACACACAAGTTGCACCATAGGCTCTCAACCCGTCTTCCTTACGTCGTAGCTCGAAAGCCATAAGCTCAATAGCGTATATTGAAACCTTTCGAAGTATATTTGCAAGCATGGGGTGAACCTTGTGGTGGTTCATTACTTTTCTAAGGCTTGTTTCAAAACCTCTTTTAATCTCCGTATATTGTTTCTCAACCATATGATCAACAAACCCCACAAGTTTAGCCAGCGTGTTGCGATGACTTGGAATGTGACTTTTTAGTAATGCATGCATACCCTCAACTCTGTTGGTTGTAGTTTGGTGAAAGTTAAGTGTTTCGTAAGTCAATGTAGCTACAAACTTTTCATGGTACGGGTCAAACCAGGATTTCTTCATATACTCAAAACCTCTAAAAATATAACCATAACTTGTCAGGTATGTATGTAAAAAAGTATTTACATAATCATGTAATAAATACTCACGTCCACGACCAACTTCTTTCAGCCGTGCTTCGATGTTTGCCAAATTATACCTGTATATTTCCTCTGTGGAAGACTCACACAATGTCGAACACGAACGAAGAAATTCTTTCCACTCCTTCTCAGTAAATTTCTCTTTACTGTTCTTATTGATATTTTGATGAATATGGAACCAACAAAGATACTTGTTTGCTTTTGGGAAAACTTGTACACACGCGTTCATTAGCGCGAAGTCCCTGTCTGTTATGATGACACGAGACTCCATACAGTCCACCAACATAGACTTGATCCTCTCCAACACCCATATGTAGTTTTATGCCTTCTCTGCAGAAATTAACGCATGAGCAATTGCAAATGACTGCTTTGTCGACGTCATACCTACGACCTGCACAAACAGAAGATTGTACAAGTTTGTTTTGTAGGTGGCATTAATCATTAGCACATGCGGGAATGCACACCATATAGTGAATGAAAGTTTGTGGACAAAGAAGATATCTTCAACTGCGTTGGTGGTCTCATTTTCGTGTATGTAATAAGTGAAATCTTTTTGGACAAGAAGGTTTTCGACTTTTTGCATTGGAGATTCGCCGACCCTCTTTCCGGCATTGGTCTTCTGAATAGCATTGTGTACATCTTTTGGAATAATCTTTTTAGCCGGGTTCTTTTTCGTCAACATTTTCCAGATGCTACGGTTTGGAATTTCTTGCTCTGCCAGCTGCTCAATCAGTCTTTTATCCTCAGAAGAAAGCCTTCTCGCATACGCGTGACCCTCTAAGTTCAATAGGACTGTGGTTGTGCCTCGGGTTCATCACCTCTATCTTCCAAACACTTCCCTTTGATTCCGTAAACCCAGTCAACTAAAACGGGCAACCTACTTTCTTGCTACCTGTTTTCCTCACTGTAGCTACACTCTTATACTCCCCACCAAGACTGAATTAAAACCAAACCTTGAAATTACTTCCTCTTTTATTCGATCTTTTAATCACAATGACGTAACCATTTTCCTTTCCCATCTTCTGTACCCAATCCACCAACTCATCACGTGACGAAAACGTAAGGTTTGTATCAAACCTTAATATAATTAGGTAAGAGCCATCCTCATCGACTAACAGATCTTCCTGCTCACCACCGTCTCCCTGGTCCAGATAGTCTTGCATTGCAAAGTTCTGTTCACCAACAACTCCCTGGTCCAGATAGTCTTGCTTGACAAAGCTCTGCTCACCACCGTAACCGTGGTCGGGATAGTTTGGCTGATCATATAGATATTTAGGCTGAGGGTATGGTTCACCTCTGTAGCTGTAATTCGAATAATCATGTTGTCCATACGAGTCTTCAACAGGGATATTCAAGTCCAGCTGCACCCGGTACGAGTCTTCCATAGGGATATTCAACTCCAGTTGCGCCGTATTGTCACAATAATGAATGCCGGAGACAACCTCCTCCTCCCTCATGTTGGACAGGACACGTTTCTGGTACGAGTTAGAAATAGCGGTCCCCTCATAAGAATCTGGAACAACGGACTCGTAAGAGTATTCACCGAAAAGGTAGTTGCTAAACCACGACATCGTATTTTGAAGAAACGCAACTAAAACAACAAAACACGGGTCTTTTTGATAATCACTTTAAGGCCTTTGAAATTTGAAAAAAAATGTCCTAAAATGTTGAATGCAACAAGCTATGCAACAAACCAGAAGGCTGTTTACTTAAAGAAACAGACCCTTGTCTTTTTCCACACACCAAAGCGCCGCGCTTTGGACAAAGCGCGGCGTTTAGGCATAAAGCCAGCAGATAAGGTCTGACAGGTTCAGACCTTGTCTGTTGACTTTACACCTAAACGTCACGCTTTGGCCAAAGTGCGACGCTTTGGGGGTGTGGAAATAAGGATGGGATGTGTGAATATCATATGAATAGTATAACCATAATACGCCATAACAAACAATTTACGCACTAATAAGACACTTACAGACAATCTACGCAATAATATCGCACTTACAGATGATAAACGTCATAATACCGAATGTCACCGACACAAACCGTACAGCCAAAATACGCGATAGCATGCAACAATAGTGATAATAAACGTCATAATACAACATTTAATGACAAAATACATCAAGTACTGATTCGGTAGGACGTGTATACATACTACACGACCCATTGGACTACAAGTGAAATCAAAACAGAATCACACGAAATGATGGAATACAACAACACACGTGACCGAACTTATCCAGAACGTGTCGTATAGACAATAAACTTCCAAAATGACGTGCAGTGGCAAAATACGTCCCGATACGACAAGTTTAGGTACGTTTTTGAATTAAAATGATTTTTAAAAAAATTAAAAAATCCCCAAAACGCCTCTCTTTGGCCAAAGCGGGGCGCTTTGCGTTTCAAAAGTTACATATTTAGCCCAAAGCGCATCAGCTTGAGGTCAAAAATATAAAATTTGAACCCAAAACGCCCCGCTTTGGCCAAAGCGGGGGGTTTTAGCCCTGCGTATAACACCAAAGCGGGGCAGCTTCTGTCTGAACTCAACCAAACACACAAAAACACGCACTAAAAGGTGGGGTTTCACATACTTGGCCAATACGACTCCGATTCAAGACCATTTTGGATGATTCAAAAGCTATAAGGTGCGATTACTAATGTCGTTTATGCAAATTCTTTAATTTCCATAAATTGTTTGTGTTTTGGATCGATTTAGGGGCTGTTGGTGGGTTTTTTTTGAAAAACTGAAGGGGCAAAGCGCCCGGCTTAGCCCAAAGCGCCGCGCTTTGCCCCCTTTTTTAATAATAAAATTGTTTGTAAATATAAAATTGTTGTTAAGAATAATATTGTTTTTAATATATTTGTTTTTAAAATTATAATATTTTTTTAATTATAAAATTGTTTGTAATTATAATTTTTTTAAATATTTGTTTTTAAAAATATTATAAAATTGTTTTTAAAAATAAAATTGTTTTTAATAATTGTTTATAAAAATTGTTATTAAATTTGTATTTTTAAACACACAGATATGGATATCGATTTCGACGTGGATATGGATTTCGATGAGGAGATGCAGCAGGAGCAGCCCCCAGTTGATATACTCGATGGTCACGTTGATATACTCGATGGTCACGTGTATCTGACTTTCCCTTTGGGGACAGATAGGCATGAGAGGTGTGTGAAGCTGCGCACCATGGATATAGGGGCACATGTAGGGATTGACTGGGACCTTTTAGAGACCGTGGAGGAGGCAGCGAGGGCGAGGCAGATAGTTGGATTGGACAGTCCGTTTGCGCATTTATTCCAGATTGCGACGGATGACTCGTAACGTGAGATTATGTTCGAGTTTATATCGTCATTTATATACGCGCCGCATCCGGAGGATTATGTAGAGGACCCGGACCATTCGGTGCACGAGATTACCTTCCGTCTGGCCGACCAGGAGTTTGGGATGAGTCTGCGGGACTTTGCTATCCATTCAGGTTTGTACACACAGGCCGAGCTTGATACAGATATTTACACACAGGTGGTTAGAGCCTTAGACAGGCTAACCCTTATTAGTTTTTGGAGGGCTATTGCGAGGGTTCCCTTTGGGAAATACTCGCAAAAAGCCTCCTCCATCATAGACCCCCTGTACAGATACCTTCACCGCATCATTGGCTCATCGATCGTGCCCCGGTACCACAGCCGGGACAAGGTCAACATGGGTGATATTTTTTTTATGGTTCACCTCCGTAGCCGTAATTCGAATAGTCGTGTTGTGCGTCCGAGTCTTCCACAGGGATATTCAAGTCCAACTGCACCGCGTACGAGTCTTCCACAGGGATATTCAAGTCCAGCTGCGCCGTATTGTCATGATAATGAATGCCAGAGACAACCTCCTCCTCCCTCATGTTGGACGGGACAGGTTTCTCGTACGAGTCAGAAATAGCGGTCCCCTCGTAAGAATCTGGAACAACGAACTCGTCAGAGTATTCACCGAAAAGGTAATTGCTAAACCACGAAATCGTATTTTGAAGAAACGCCACTAAAACAACAAAACACAGGTCTTTTTATAAACACTTTAAGGCCTTTGAAATTTGAATAAAATTAAATGTCCTAAAACGTCGAATGCATCAAGCTATGCAACAAACCAGAAGGACAGACCCTTGTCTTTTTTCACAAACCAAAGCGCCGCGCTTTGGCTAAAGCGCGACGTTTAGGCATAAAGCTAGCAGACAAGGTACCTTGTATGCTGGCTTTATGCCTAAACGCCGACGATTTGAAGGGTGTGAAAATAAGGATGAGATGTGTGAATATCATGGTCCTTTATTCACTCTCACCAACCCCCAGTACTCAATTATGCATCCATTGATTCCTGAACCGTTGGATCTGGGTATGGTGTGAACCAATATTTTTTATTTATAAACCATTTGTCAACGTGTGAAACGTGAATGACCTTATACTTTTCTTTTCCAGATATTCAAAAGAACTTGCTTGGCATAGTTAAAATATGCCAATGGAGATGGCTGGTTCATCGAATGCACTTGATGTTTCTACACTAACACAAGACTTCAAATTTATGCAGGCATCAAATATTAACGTCTCCAACTTCGTCTCAACGAAGCTTTCCGGCAGCAACAACTATAAGATCTGGAAGGCTCAGATGCTTTGCCTTATAAAGAGTCAGGTGTTGCTTCACATCATTGATGCTCAAAATCCTTTCCCAGCGGATAAGGGTGTCCACATGATTGAGCAATATAACGAACTTGTTAAAGGTTGGATTTTTGGTTCGGTTAACGAAAAAGTGCTTAAGGATTTGGTAGACTTGGGTATGGCACAAGAGGTATGGATGAAGCTAGAATCCCTCTTTAATCCATCAGTAAGCGACACAGAAGGTACGCACTCCATATATTAACTACCATGTATTTGATTTCCCGAAGTAGAAATGTGAGTGAACCAAGTGACTCGACTTTTGGCAGGGTCATGTAATTTGTATCCTTAACTACCAGATTTAATCCAGATTTAAAGATGGTACATACTCCATTAACTACCAGTCACGTATTTGAAATAAACGTGGCTGAATAGTAACTCCACTTTTGGCAGGGTTGACTAATGGCCTCAATGGACCTTTTTTTTGTCTTTTAAAACTTGTATCCTTTCTGAATTATTGGAATGAAATGCAGGTGATTCAGTACCGGATCTGTCTGATTTGTATGCACCAGAAAAAGACTTGAAATATACTCAGGCATTAAATGTTAACGTCTCCAACTTTGTTTCAGTGAAGCTTTCCGGCCGCAACAACTATAAGATCTGGAAGTTTCAGATGCTTGCCCTTATACAGAGTCAGCGGTTGCTTCGGATCACTAAGGACGGAGATGGGGGTGGTGACAGCATCTCTGATAAACATTTCCTAACTACGGTCTTGATGTAATTTCCGCTGCCAACTTAATAAACTGATACCACCACAAACAAATGTTCGCGTCCGCCCGTTCCCGGGACAGATAAGGGATCGGAGGTTGCGACATCCAAGGACACAAGAGCTTTTAATACCGGTTTATCATCAACGTCTAATCAATCTAAATTTTTGGTAAAAGTTTTTAAACATAAAAGTAATTAAATCTAAAAATTAAAAGATAAATAAAATGAAATACAAATATACAAGATAGAATCACTTGGATACAACTCATCTTTAATGTACCCTTTGATGATTTTCGCATTTTCAGACTTTTTAAGAGATTATCTTAGTTATAGTAGTAGGCCCCTCTTTTGAAGGTGACGTTACCCTCAACTCAGTGGTTTGAGTCAACAGGGATACAATCCCAAATGGTCGGAATATTGAAAGATAATTAAATAAGTTATTAATGCGAAAAGTGGTAGGCCCCTCTTTTGAAGGTGACGATATCATCGGCTAAGTGGTTTGAGTCAGCAAGGATACAATACCAAGAAGCCGGTTTAATGTTTTAATAGTAGTTTACATATGAGGGGTTCAAGCTATTCGCACCCCCGCCATCCAATACCTTTGGGGCATTGAAGGAGGTCCTAGTAAGCTTGAACCAAGTCCTCGCAGGATCTATACACTGAACGAGACAAGAACTTTACCAAACCACCCTTCTAACCCCCTTCCAAGTAGTTAACGCGCTTTATATAGACCGTAAAGACACGAATGAGCAAATCAATGACATCATGAAGAAATGATTAGGAAAATTCACTTTCAACATAAGAAACTATTTATTAAAGTCATTAATACATATTCAATTAAAAAGTGCCGAAAGATTAAAAATCAAAAGTAATACATTACAGACTTGTCTTCACCTAGTGATGTAAGAGATTAGCCAAGCATGGCCTTTGTTTGACAAAAAATCTTACAATCAATCTTGGATCCCGAGACTATTACACACTCTAGAGATGATAGATGGATGATGGTTGTGGGTGTTGGTGTTGTAGTGGTGGTGGAGTGGTGGCAAAGTGAGAGAGAAGTGGTTTGCCAAGGGATGCCTTTGAAGTGAACCAAGCACCCCTATTTATAGCCAGAACAGTGTCCTGGCCACGGCCCTTGGCCAGCTCTTTTCTCTTCTTTCATTTATTACAGCTGTCAGCAGTGGGGCCCCACACGCCCCCGTGGCCTCTGAGCACGGCCCCGTGGTCAACTCTTCGCTGTACTATCAAGATTCTGCAAATCTAAGAGTTTGACCGTGCCCCATGCTTTTGGAATTACACATCCCTACTCGTCAAGCAACTTTTATTTTTTGTGATAATGTTTCGGCAGTCTACCTCTCTGGTAACCCTGTTCAACATCAACGAACCAAGCATGTTGAAATTGATATTCACTTTGTTCGTGAGAAGGTTCGTATTGGCGACATTCATGTCTTACACATCCCAGCAGATTATCAATACGCATACATCTTTACAAAGGGGTTTCCTAAGCAACTGTTCAATCGTTTCAAGTCCAGTCTGTGCGTCCACTAACTACCGTTGCGACTGCGGGGGACTATTAGTCGAATATATTCAGCCTGATATATTGCCTTGATTGTATATTTTGTATTGATTGCTAGTTATTGTATTTTCTTGTATATCGGTAGGTTTGTTAGGCAATGTCCTCTATTTCCCTATATTGTTTTCAATGAGATATCGAACCATTACATTAAATTACACCCTCTTCGTATTTCAGCAATAATGATGTCTGTGACATAATTTTCAAATTCGTATTATGTGAACCCACTAACTCGTGAACACGGTTAGAATCAAGTATGCACAATTCATTACAGTTTTAACTCATTTGTGTGTTTTACGGGTTTAGTGTTTGTTTACGGTTTTAGTCAAATTTAACATGCTCATCAAACCCACTTCGTACTTCAGCAATAATGATGTCTGTCACATAATTTTCAAATTCATATCACTAGATGATTTTCCACCCGCGCGTTGCGGCGGGGACCTAATGTCTGCAAAACGCGTGTCGGCAACGGCAACCAGATACCGAATATCAAAACATAAATAAAAATGAAGTGGTAATTATAGTCACTTTGTCCTAAAAAAACGATTTTAAATAATCTAATATATAATAATAGGACTCACATGTCCTACACGTTGGAAATTCGGTTGTTTTCAGTTTACTTATTACAGTGCTAACACGTTAAAATATGGATGAGCTCGGTACCGGTAACGACACCAAAACCGGCATCGGAAATGCTCGGTACCATAAAGTTTGGTATTTGAAGGTAAAAATCAGTAAATACAGGTATGGTGCTAGACAGGTGTCGAACCGAAAGTAACGATTCTGAAAACGCCAAAAGGTGGGTACCAAATTGGTACCGAAAATAATTGGTATAGTAAATGTGGTACCTATAAGATACCGGTTTGATTACAGGATTTCATATGATTTGCTCTTGAATAATCTAAATATCCAAGTTAATTTTACATGATACAATTCATTTATTATAGAAAAAGACAAAAAAGAAAACAAAATAAGTTGTGTATATAAAACCTCATTTAAACGAAATACAGTTTACTTACAATGTGTATGAAAAGTAATCTAAACTATGCAATTACTTGCGTTGCTACGTTGCTACATGATTTGATGAGCCCGGTACCAACCGGTACCGAAAATACTGTTACCGAAAATCACCAAAAGTGGGTACCGGTACCGAATATAACTGGTACGGTACGGTTCGGTACTGGTACGGTACCGGTATTTGAGGGTAAAAACCGATGAATACCGTTGCCGAACCGATACCCAAAAATGTCAAAATTCGGTACCGATTCGTTACCGAAAATATACCCGGTTTGGTAAATTTGATACCGGTACCGGTACCCGATACCATTTGCTCATCCCCTTGATGATGTTACTATTCATTGGGTTGTGTATGAAAAGTAATCTAAACGGTGTAATTACTTGCATTGCTACAGGATTTGATAAGCTCGGACCGAAAATCCCCAAAAGTGGGTACCGGTACCGAATATACCTAGCACGGTACGGTTCGGTACTGGTACGGTACAGGTATTTGAGTGTAAAAACCGGTGAATACCGGTGCCGAACCGATACCGAAAATGTCAAAATTCGGTACCGAAAATATACCCGGTTTGGTAAATTTGATACCGGTACCCGATACCATTTGCTCATCCCCTTGATAATGCTACTATTAATTGTGTTCTAATTTTAACATACAGGTAATGTGAACCCGCCAACCCGTTGAACGCAGTTAAAACCAAGTATACAACTCGTTATAATAACTCATTTACTGTTCTGGTCAAAATTGACACTTTCTCCATTGGTTGTATACATAGTACAGCTGTACACTATTATTATTTGGCAAATTGGAATTAAATAATCCCAACTCACTGTTATTGGCCAATAATAATCCCAACTCATTTAATCACCAATAATAATCCGAACTATTCACTTTTGTTTGTAAAATACTCCCACGTTAAAAAAACACTAACTAGGTTAAAATATTGCTGATGTGGCTTAACATGTGTGGACTAACATGGCTGGTTAACATCTTACCCGTGTATAAAATGATTATCAGCCTCATTTGCACACACAATCGCACTCTCCTTCAAAACCCTAATTCTACAAATTGGGCAAATTCAGTCGATTGTGTGTGCAAATGAGGCTGATAATCATTTTATACACAGGTAGGATGTTAACCAGCCACGTCAGTCCACACATGTTAAGCCACATCAGCAATATTTTAAACTAGTTAGTGATTTTTTTAACGTGGGAGTATTTTACAAACAAAAGTGAATAGTTCGGATTATTATTGGTGATTAAATGAGTTGGGATTATTATTGGCCAATAACAGTGAGTTGAGATTATTTAATTCCAATTTGCCTTATTATTTTTATTAAGAAATATTCCCTACATACACATTTACAAACTAAGCTCAGGGAATAGTGCTAGGCACCTTGTCTGACACTTCCCTATTGGATCAACCCATTTTTTATTTATTTTTATTCCCAGTTTAAAATTACGCTTTCGTCTTTTGTTTAAAATTACGTTTTTACCCCCAGCTCAAAATAAAATTATAATTTACCCCCAGCTTAAAATTACGCTTTTGCCCTCGGTTCAAAAACTCATTTTTAATTTTGTTCCCAGTTTAAAATTACGCTTTCGCCTTCCGTTTAAAATTATGTTTTTGCCCCCAGTTCAAAATAAAATGTTGTTTTCTTCTCTAGCTTAAAATTACGCTTCTTCCCTCAGCTCAAAATTACGTTTTTGTCCACAGTTCAAAATAAAATTATGTTCCCCTCTAGCTTAAAATTATTAGCTGCCTGTCACTTCCCTATTGGACCAACTCATTTTTAATTTAATTTTATTCCCAGTTTAAAACTACGCTTTCGTCCTTCGTTTAAAATTACGTTTTTGCCCCCAGCTCAAAATAAAATTATACTTTTGCCTTAGTTCAAAATTACGCTTTTGCCCACGGTTCAAAAACTCATTTTTAATTTTATTCCCAGTTTAAAATTACGCTTTTGCCCCCAGCTAAAAATAAAATGTTGTTTTTTCCTCTAGCTCAAAATTCCGATTATGCCCTTAGCTCAAAATTACGTTTTTGCCCACAGTTCAAAATAAAATTATATTTTCCCCCCTAGCTCAAAATTATGATTTTGCTCTAAGTTTAAAATTATGATTTGGCCTGCAGTTCAAAATATAATTACGATTTTGCCCTCTGTACAGACATACATGTTGTGAGAGAGAAATATTTGGTTTATTGCCCCGTAACGCGGACCGAGAAAAACTAGTTGCTTACATAAGTAAAGTGTAACTTTTGGGTCGGAGGTGGTTGCTAGTGAAGTTAATTTTCAGAAAAAAAAAACCATAAGCAAAGTGTACTACTGTACGATTTTTGGTCCTCCTCATTTATTCACTCTCACCAACCCCAGTACTCAATTATGAATCCATTGATTTCTGAACCGTTGGATCTAGGGACAGTGTGAACCAATATCTTATATTTATAAACCATTTGTCAAGGTGTGAAACGTGAATAACCTTCAAGTATACTTTTCTTTTCTAGATATTCAAAAGAACTTGTTTGGCATACTTAAAATACGCCAATGGAGATGGCTGGTTCATCGAATGCACTTGATGTTTCTACACTAACACAATTTATGCAGGCATCAAATATTAACGTCTCCAACTTCGTCTCAACGAAGCTTTCCGGCAGCAGCAACTATAAGATCTGGAAGGCTCAGATGCTTTGCCTAATAAAGAGTCAGGTGTTGCTTCACATCATTGATGCTAAAAATCCTTTCCCAGCGGATAAGGGTGTCCACATGATTGAGCAATATAACGAACTTGTCAAAGGTTGGATTTTTGGTTCGGTTAACGAAAAAGTGCTTAAGGATTTGGTAGACTTGGGTATGGCACAAGAGGTATGGATGAAGCTAGAATCCCTCTTTAATCCATCAGTAAGCGAGACAGAAGGTATTTCTCGACTTTTGGCAGGGTCGTGTAATTTTGTTTTTATTTGACATTTAATTTATATCCTTTAGGAAATATATGTTGAAATGAAATGCAGGTGTTCCATCGAATGCACCTGATGTTTCTACACCAACAGAAGACTTGAGATATATGCTGGCATCAGCTGTTAACGTCTCCAACTTCGTCTCAACGAAGCTTTCCGGCAGCAACAACTATAAGATCTGGAAGGCTCAGATGCTTTGCCTTATAAAGAGTCAGGTGTTGCTTCACTTCATTGATTCCGAAAATCCTTTCCCAGCGGATAAGGGTGTCCACATGATTGAGCAATATAACGAACTTGTCAAAGGTTGGATTTTTGGTTCGGTTGACGAAAAAGTACTTGAGGATTTGGTAGACTTGGGTATGGCACAACATGTATGGATACAGCTAGAATCCCTCTTTAATCCATCAGTAAGCGACACAGAAGGTACGCACTCCATATATTAACTACCATGTATTTGATTTCCGTAGAAATGTGAGTGAACAGTGACTCGACTTTTGGCAGGGTCATGTAATTTATATCCTTAACTACCAGATTTAATCCAGATTTAAAGATGGTACATACTCCATTAACTACCAGTCACGTATTTGAAATAAACGTGGCTGAATAGTAACTCCACTTTTGGCAGGGTCGACTAATGGCCTCAATGGACCTTTTTTTGTCTTTTAAAACTCGTATCCTTTCTGAATTATTGGAATGAGATGCAGATGATTCAGTAGGATTTAAATTCAGAATAGAATCCGCAAGAGAGATTCCAGAAATAGAAAACGGAGATAGACGGAAGAGATTGTACAAAGCTGCTATTGAAGGGTGGTGGTGGGAAGCAAAATCCATACTGAAAATCCATAGAAACGCCACCACAGACGCGATCACTCCTAATGGGAACACGATCCTTCACGTAGCGGTTGAAATGGGCCACAACTATTTCCTTGAAAAACTGCTGGAATTTATAAAAGACGGGAAAGATATGGAAGTAGTAAATGATAAGGGTCGAACAGCCCTACACATTGCTGCAATGGTTGGTAATACACACGCAACCCAACTCTTGGTTCAGAAGAGGAAACAACTGTCGTATATTGAAGACCATGGTAAAAAGTTACCATTTGATATTGCTACTACCACTATGAACTTCAATATATCTACATATTTGTTCAAATTCACACCATCTTCTGAGTCAGCTTATCAAGGAGACCATCAAATGTGTGCTCTCTATGATGCTGTAACCATAAAACAATATGGTGAGTAGTTATACAAGGGGTGGTAAGCGTATCAGGTTGTCGTATTTCGGATTGGAGGGTTGCGTGGAAGAATATGAACACGACCCATATATATATATATATATATATATATATATAGGGAGGGGCTCATGCGAACTCCATTTATTGTGAGAACCATGAGAACCAATGTGAACACAACCTAAAATAGCTAAAAAAACCTAACCCCCCCCCCTCCCCGGCAAACTAAAATGCTAAAAACTAAACCTCAAAAAACCTAAAAAAATCTAAAAAAATCAAAAAAAAATCTAAATTTTTTTTTGATTTTTTTAATATTTTTTAGGTTAAAATCGCTACTTTTCGAAGCAAAAAAAAATTTTTAATTTTTTTTTTTGTTTTTTGGCTTCGAAAAGTAGCGATTTTAACCTAAAAAATATTAAAAAAATCAAAAAAAAAAAATTTGTGTGATTTTTAGCTATTTTTTGGCATTTTTAGTTGTGTTCACATTGGTTCTCGCGGTTCTCGCAATAAGAGGTGGTTCTCGCATGATCTTCTCCCTATATATATATATATATATATATAGGGTGAGGTTCATGCGAGAACCACCTTTATTGCGAGAACCAATGTAAACACAAACTAAAATAGCTAAAAAAACCTAACCCCTCCCCCCCCCACCCAAAAAAAAAAACCTAAACTCCCCCACCCCCCCCAAAAACCTAAAGCACCCCCCCCCCCGCCGCTAAAATGCTAAAAACTAAACCCTCAAAAAACCTAAAAAAATAAAAAAAAATCTAAAATTTTTTTTAATATTTTTTAAGTTAAAATCGCTACTTTTAGTAATAAAAAAAATTAAATTTTTTTTTTGCTACTAAAAGTAGCGATTTTTTTTTATAAAAAATATTAAAAAAATAAAAAAATTTGTGTGTTTTTTAGCTATTTTTAGGTATTTTCACATTGTTTCTCGCGGTTCTCGTAATAAGAGGTGGTTCCTAACGGATCTTTGTCATATATATATATATATATAGGGTTAGGTTCATTAGTGAACAACCCTTTTGATTGTGAACATTAGTGAACTAATCCTAGTCTTTGAAGAATATGAACAGGACCCATATATATATATATATGTATATATATATGGAGGAGTTCATGCGAGAACCACCTTTATTGTGAGAACCGCAAGAACCATGTGAACACAACTTAAATAGCTAAAAAAACCTAAAAAAACCTAACCCCCCCTCCCAAAAAACCTAACCCCCCCCCAAGCTAAATGCTAAAAAAAAACTTAAAAAAAAACCTAACCCCACCCCCCCCCCCAAAAAAAAAACCTAAACCCCCTCCCCCACCCCCCAAAAACCTAAACCCCCCCCACCCCCAAGCTAAAATGCTAAAAACTAAACCCCCAAAAAACCTAAAAAAATCTAAAAAAATAAAAAAAAAATCTAAATTTTTTTTTTGAGTTTTTTAATATTTTTTATGTTAAAATCGCTACTTTTAGAAGCAAAAAAAATATTTTTTTTTTAAAATATACAAATTTTTATTTATTTATTTTTTTTTTGCTTCGAAAAGTAGCGATTTTTTTATAAAAAATATAAAAAAATTCAAAAAAAAAAATTTTGTGTGATTTTTAGCTATTTTTAGACATTTTTGGTTATGTTCACATTGGTTCTCGCAATAAGAGGTGGTTCTCGCATGATCTTCTCCCTATATATATATATAGGGTCAGGTTCATTAGTGAACAACCCACTTGATTGTGAATACTAGTGAACTGATCATAGCCCTTGATTATTAATACACACAAGTGTAAATCAATGGTCAGGATTTGATGATGACAATACACTAGTGTATTTTATGATTTAATGATGTAAATCAATGGTTAAGATTTGTTCACTCTGTTCCCAAATACACTAGTGTTCACTCTAGAACCCCACCTTATATAGATAGGGTTAGGTTCATTAGTGAAAAATCCATTTGATAGTGAAAACTAGTGAACTGATCATAGCCCTAGATTATCAATACACACAAGTGTAAATCAATGACCAAGATTTGATCATGAAAATACACAAGTGTATTTTACGATTTGATGATGTAAATCAATGGTCAGAATATGTTCACTCAGTTCACAAATATACTAGTGTTCACTCTATAACCTCACCTATAAAATCATACTTGAAATCATGTAACCATTTAATTACATATATATACGAGTCAACAAAACAAATTGCAATAAATGGGTTGGTGGGTAACCTCTTAAAATATGGTTTTTATTTATCTTTTATTAATTATAACTACAAATGGGTTGATGGAGTAATTTAAAGTAGTCTCATACTTTCTCATATCAATTAATGCAGATTTAGCAGAGACGTTGCTCACACAAATTCCCACTTTAGATTCGGATTGGGGAAACATAATATTGATGCAGCTAACTCTTACCTTCCCGACTGATCTTGGCTTCAAGGAATCTTTAATCTATCCATGTATTTTTCCTAACTTCATTCCAAATAATAATAATAATAATAATCTGTAAACCAGTTGATACTAATTATTCCTCCTACACTACTGTGTCTATGTTGCAGCCTTCCACAATGTCCATCGGAAAACATTCGATAGATGTTCTTTGCTATTTCACCCTACTTTTTTGGAAAAATGTGTTGATGACATCTTACAGCTCGTGAAAAGATGTGATAACACGTGTTGTGGTCGGTTGGGGAAGAAATCCATGATATTACTTGGTGAGCAATCAACTCTCCTACACACACACACGTACATATACATACTTGAGTTGGTTCAGTTTATCTAATAAATTTTGGTATTTCTTGTGTAGTCCCATTAGCCACACTTTATCCAATATACCTCTTGATTTTCCTCATCATTATGGTGCTCCGTTTAACCTTCTCTATGTTGTATTTCCTTTTGTGGAAAGTTTTAACAGTTTTCGGTAAGCGATTACTCATGGAAGCTTGTTTTAATTTCCACTAATTGTTCAATCATCGTGTATTACCTTAATTTTCTAAATGGTAGTGCGTCCAATCAAGAATATAGAGAATAAGAAAAAGGAGTACCAAGAAGCAAAGAAGGTTTTGAACTTGATATGTACTCAGATGGGCTCATTACATAAGGGTTACACTGAAGCACTTTTTGAAGCTATACGCCAAGATACCTACGAGGTTGTTGATGAGATCTTGTTTACATCACCAGCTAGTATCAACTGCAAGGACGAAGAAGGGTATAACGTTATTCAGTCAGCAATAATAAACCGTTCGGAAAAAGTATACAACCTTATCTATCACATAATTAAGCGCACCGAGTCTTATAGAAAATTGACGGATTCTTCTGACAATAATCTTGCACACTTAGCTGGAAGAATGGCCCCATCATTTGTACTCACTCGTATCACTGGTGCAGCACTGCAACTACAACAAGAGCTTTTATGGCATGAGGTATGTCACAAATAAGACATCAATCATTCACTTTGCTCTCTATTTGTATAAAATATAACTCGGTTGAGTTCAACAGGAAGTGAAGAAGCTCTATAGACCTATTGAACTTAAAGAGTTGAATATCCATAAGGAAACACCAGATATGGTGTTCACCAAGGAACATCAGGATTTGATGAAGCAAGGCGAAAGTTGGATGAAAACAACCGCCGAATCATGCAGTATCACTGCTGCATTAATCATCACAATCGTATTTGCAGCAGCAATCACTGTACCCGGTGGAAGCAATCAAGAATCTGGCATCCCTGTGTTCAAAAAGGAAATTGCATTTACTATCTTTGCACTATTTGATGCACTCTCACTATTTACAGCGACTACAGCATTACTACTGTTCTTATCGATCCTCACTACACGTTTTTCCTATAGAGATTTTCTGGTCAGTTTACCAACAAGGTTGATTTTTGGTCTTTTCATGTTATTCCTCTCCACAATTGGCATGATTGTAGCCTTCTGTGCAATCTTGTTTCTAGTCTTTTGTGAACAGAGACCATGGATGTTGGCACCAATAGCTGGATGTGCTTGCTTGACGATTTTAGTTATTGTTGCTATAAAAATCCCCTTAGTTGTAGACTTGACCCAGTCAACATATTTCCCCATCTTTGGTAAGCGAAGTAAGCGAAGTTACCTTGAGACTTGTAAGGTAAACTGGAAAAGCACAATATTTACGGAGTAACAGGAATTCGGTTATAAATTGTGTTGAGGTGTTGTGTAGCAATTTAGAACTAGTTTAATACCCGTCCGTTGGACGGGTTACGCTAAGGTAACAAACAAAGACAATGTATATTCATGGTGTTTCGGTTTGCTTCTCCTTTTCCTCTTTTCCATCTCCTATTTGAAAATACTACAACCATCGAATTTTTCTTTTTCTTCTTTTTAAACCAGTGAAATGCATTCTCAAAACACATTATCCAAACACTACAAAAATGACATATTAACTTTTAAGAAGTCAAAAACTTAAAAGCAGCTGAAAATAAACAATCCCGAACACCCACATTAAGTGAACACAAGTCTAAAGAACATTATAAACAAAAGCACAATTTTTAACAAACAAAGACAAATTTCCCCTATATTAATTTGCAATATTTCTTTGTGTGTGCTTTTCACTATTCAACTTTATACCATTACTAAAGCTTTTCATACAACTTATTCAAGCATATTATTTCATGTTAACTTTGATTGCCTTCAGTTTCAGTTGAGTGTTTCACCTACATATTTCACAATTATTGTTGGCATACAATATAATTTTTCTATTTATATTTGTAACAATATATATAGCATGTTCATTTATTAAAAAATCATATATGTGTAGAATTTTTTTTATTGTCTGGTATTGGCTTTTCTTTTTTCAATCACACTCTTTGTGTTAAAATTATCGGTAATTATCAAAATAATTTAAATTTGATATCATTTTTTTAAAACAATAACAGATGTGTTAATATTCTTTTAGACGAATGTCAACTACGAATGAGAACCACTAAGTGTAATTATTTGGAAAAAAAAATAAGTTAGTAACCGGTGTACCATATTAATGACACGGATGTAACGTGTGGCAAAAGTCATGTTATGCACGACCATTACATGTTAATGTCATCATTGTAACACGTATAAAAAAATCATAAACATTTTACCGACACATCACACGGCATGGTAAAATATCTAATTCTTACGTAGTCATAAACACGTTGTTGAGAACCCGTCCGTAGGCCGGGTACCTTAACGACATAATAATATAAATACCCATATAACAGTGTGAACTCATGAATAAATGTTTTTAAATAAATAAATAATAAATAAATAATTTGGATTTGCTTATATAACAAATAATGGGCCCGAGGTTATTTATTTATGCCCAATAACATTAGCCCAGCCATAACGTTACAAGAACCCAACCCACATGTTAACAAAACCCTGTAGGGTTTTCAAAACCACGGTTACGCCCATTCTCAAATCTCTGCCGCTTCGGCTAGGGTTTCACTCTCACTCTTAATTGCTGACGCTAACAACAATCTCTAGGTTTTCAATTTGTTATTCATCGCTAGTTTTATTATCCTTGAAAACTATGTTTGTTAAAAAATGGCAACAATGAATCCGTTTGATCTTTTGGTCGATGATGATAACGATGACCCTAACCAGCTCATTGCCAAGCTACCGGCGGCTGTTGCTCCTGCCGCCAAGAAAACGCCGCCTGCTAAGCCGACTGCCAAGCTTCCTTCCAAGCCGCTCCCTCCTGCTCAGGCTGGTATATTTTTTCTATTTCTTCTCCTTAACTAATTTAGTTTGCTCTAATTTTTATGCCATTTATATAACTTTACGGGGTTTGGTTAATATTGATCTTGATGTATTTGGTTGTAGATTGCACTTAAATGTTTTATTATATTAGCCGGTTTGTTGTATTTGGGTTGATGTACTTATTGAATTTGTGATTTTGATAACCTAATCGAAGAACTGATTTGTATCAAGATAACAGTTTTTCAATGAGTTTTGATTTAATTGGATTATTGATAACATAAGCATGTTAAGTGGTGGCATGAAGTACAATTTGCTGTCTGTGTTGGCTTGACCATTTGAACATTGAAACTGTATTTATATTTCTGCATGCATACAAGTATACAACTATCAGTTTTATTCAGGGTGGACCAAAATATTGTTGTTGAAAATGTGGACATCATTGTGGTTCTGAGATTTGTAGTCCAAAAGTATGAATTTGGAAGAACAATAGGGGAAGGAACATCTAGGGTTAGGATTTTAAGGTGTATATGTAGATAAAACCTGTTCTGGGATTGATTTTGTGTGATTGTTTGTAGATTAAGAGAGAGATATCTATAATGAAGCTGAGTGTGATGTTGATATTCGGAGAGAGCATAAATAAGTGACGTTGATATTCGGAGAGAACTATTCAGCGATATCTTGGTAATAGCTTTGATACTTCTGTTGCCATTTGGTTGTTGAACATACTTGCTTATATGGATTGTTTCCTTTGTGCAGCTTGCTGGTGGCACAACATCAATGCAACAATTGAATGAACGTCTTGAGAAAGACTTGTTGGAGGCTATTCAGTTTCACAGCTCATCATGCATGCATATAGTATCACTTTTTGCAAATATAAAAACGATTGTTTGCGTTACTTTCTAGTTTTGACCCTTAAGGCCAATAATATGATGTCAAACAAACCTTAAAACTGAAAAGTATGATGACATAAAAGAATTGAAATTACATGTAGACCAAAGTAAGAAGAATAGAAATTACATATAGCCCACATTGTATTGTTAACACATAGAATGCTCTAAATCTATTTGGTTAAAAATATTAGATTATTATTAAACTAATATTAGTTATAAATTTTGCACAAAAAGTGTTTGTAGTCTCAAAAGTTACCTGCCCATTTACATGCTTGCAGGAACGCACCCCCTCCCCCAAGAAGAATTATGTTTGGTTTCAAGCGCTGATGGAAACTGGGAATCGGCAAAGATTTATCTGATCTGTATCAAGCACTGAATCACCTATTGCATTTTCTGAAACAAAAGTAAGCTAAATTTTATAGATGATCTTATTTTATATGAAAGTGCGAGTGACGGTTTTTGATGTTTTGCTTTTTAATCTAGGTATTAAAGTTACTGCTTCTGGTTTAATATACAAATAGTTGTCATAGTCTACCTAACTTAACAATTTTTATTATATCGCAGGATGAGTCGAAACTTTTTCGGCAATGTTCTTCGGGTACAGAGGTAATTTTTTTATAATCAGCTTCAATTTAAAGATGGTATCACCATGGTTGCTTTGGTGGGGGCCTATTTATGTGATCTTGATCTAGGGCATTAACTTTTTTTGTTGCTTTAATCTTGCAGACAATTGCAGCAATCCCTGTGTAACCACAAGGAATAGTACATATTGGGTCCATTAATAAGGTTGGTAAGCAAAAAATCTTGAGAGTTAATTAGTGTGGGTCATATGGGCCGAATCAGATTTGCCCACAAAATGCTTTTTGTTAATTTTATACAATTTTTATAATTAATTGAGAGTTAATTATGATTATAAAACAATTTTGTTACAATAATAATCTACATCTTTGAATAAGACAATTTAGATGGTGTATGCATTGAAAAAAATCCTTTTGCCAACTTTGAGCTCATTTAATCCGAGCGGCCCATTTTACCTGTTTGAGATCAAGCACAACCTAGTTTAACCTGTTGAAAAGTAAACGGGTTGAAATTGCAACCTTTAAATGATAATTACGATGAATCTTGATTTCCTTATTGAGATAAAGCACAACCTAGTTTGACATGTTGAAAAGAAAACGGGTTGAAATTGCAACCTTTAAATGATAATTATGATGAATCTTGATTTCCTTATGTACTCGAGAAACAATAACAAAATTTTTATTTGGTTACCTACTTTTTTCCGACCGTATGTTTAGTTACAGAACGGTCGCAACAGGGCAATTGTTATGGTTTTGCGAACGTAAATACCGTCGCAAATACCCAGTTTTCTAGTAGTATTTAAACAGTTTTCTAGTAGTGTATACACAGTTTCAAAAACTTATCCTAAAAACTGGTTAATTACCGAAAACATGTGCCCATAAGTCACAAAAATATTTTACCTCACACTAAACTCATGATGCATTTGAAATTTGTGTTGACTAAAATGGAAACCGTACTCAATGATTTGCACATCATTACTATTTTCCTACAATTTGGAAAAAAAAAACGATTAGTTAAGAAATAATAAAAAACCAAAACAACTTTAGATACAAGTAATTTAGCCATACCTTGATGTCATCAGGCGTAGGATCTGTTTTCTTGTGAAACTATTAGTGGTTCACTATTCTGGCTTGAAATTCGATTTAGTGACCTAAGAATTTAGGTGTTTAATGTGTTTATTACAGGAAGTATAAACTGTAAACAATAACTTAAAAAGTTTACCTTTATAACTGGTGACTACACGAAGCAAGAAATTGATTCGAGAATTACTGCTATTTGTTAATTGTAGATTCAATCTTCTTAGATTTGACTGTGGACAATTATCTCAACACTGTCAGCATGTATCAGCCTTTACAATACATAATTTATGTTAACGAAACAAAACCAATACTTACCTTCACTTGTAGGTCATTTTTCCATCAGTTTGTTGCTGTTCAATCATAATTGGTGACTACATGAAGCAAAATATTGATTAAAGACGTGGTCTATAAACCAACACAAAGCAAGAAGATAATTGGTATGTACCTTTTCAGTCTGCTATTCTTGCTCCATACAAGTTCGTGTTTATCAGATAATAATTCTAATAAGAACATCACTCTACCCTAGTTATATAGGAAACTAAAAAATCTGGAGTTAACATATGTACAACATTGTATGTGGTTTAGTATTACCTTGATTGCATAGTTGGCTGCTTCAAATAGGTAGTAGTTATCCATTAGGGTGTAGGCTTTCATGGCTGCAAATCTTTGCTGTCTGAATGGAAATAATATGTAATATAGAAGTGTGGGGTACGTATTATATAATCATCATACTGGGTAGTTACACCCTCCACTACTCCACTAACTTGCTGAAATAAAGGAACTTAAACCGTATTTCAGTTTCTTATTCTGTATTTTTATTGGCTCATCTCAGGAAACTGCTGCTAACTGAATAATCGTGGGAGAGAGAGTGTGGAACTGCCATGAACTGCTGCTTCTAGAAGGAATTAGATGGAGCAAAACCACCAGATCATGGGGCAGAAATGTATGGAACCAAACCACCACCGGAAACTACCATTAACTTCTCGTAACTCCTCTGAACCGCCGCTTGTAGCGGTTATTTTTGCTAGTTTATACGGACAGGATTTAATCTCAGCAAGATCTAACGGCCAAGAATGATTTCAGAGGTGGTTAGACTTAATGGGTTTAATATATATATATAATTCAGTAGTGGCTGAAACGTTGCATGAGGTTTGAGTGGTACCACCACCAGTTTGTAAGCTTGATATTGATTGTTTTTTCTTATGATCCTTAACACTGAATATTGTTGTCCTATTTGATGCAAAATGTTTAATAATGTTTACGTGTGTGTGTTTTTTTTTTCCAGCAAATTAGTCAATCTCTTTGATCTCTCTAGTAACATTGTGAATTTATGTATAACTTCTATTTCAATTCCATTTGAAAACAACTTTTTTTTTTCTATGGAAGCAAGAATAGATAAACATGCTTTAGGATTCTTTCACGTTTACATATTTTACAATACCTGATATATATCTCACGGCGGGGGAAGTGAACAATTATCTTCAAAATCATCCTGCACTGCCCAATGGTATCACCGTCTACGTACCACCATGTCATATTCTCCAAGACGTTCTGAGACATTTTCTTTAGAGGAACCATCTTGAGACACCTTATCGTTTTTTATACCATCTCTATCCAAGGCTAGTCAGTTCTCGGATCGATACTTGATTCATCAGGCATCTTCTTTCTTCCCAACTCCTGGTTTTAGCTTCTTAAACTTACAAGATTTTCCTTCCATCTGAATATTTTTAGCATAAATATTAGCTAAACCATCACATTCTGGATTTATTAATCATTTCCAAGCTAACTTTTTAATCTCACATTTAGGTGGAGAATTAAAATACTTCAGCCTTTTCTTCAAGTATTGTAATCCATCATATCTCTTAATAATGAACAGTTGAAACTCCTTGTCAAAGGACCAACTTATAATCCCTTTAACCGCTTCCTTTTTATTTGTCAAATCATAGTTCCTCTTGAAGAAAGGAGGTGGCAATTTCTTGAACCAAGAAGCCCTGTTTGCATTTCAAACAAGCTCATTTTCCCAATCTGCCTGATCTTTCTGAAGTTCTTCGTTTAACTCCGACTTAACCCCAGCAAGATCTGTCAAAACGCCTCCACTTTTATCTTCAAGAACTACTTCAGTTACTTTTTTATTTTGACATCACATGTTCATTCACATCATCATCAGAATCTACAACAATCAATCTCTCCATCTTCTAACTCATTTATGTCTTCAGATTCATCACTACCAAATTCATCGTCTAATGAGTCGTCATGAACATCATCTAGCCCAGTTAAAGCATCAATCGTTTCTAATACTTCTACAGACTATTTACCCGAGGGTTTGTCACTAGTATCATCACCAACCTGTTTACTAGGTTCCCCCTGAAGAATAGCTAGCGTATGCAGTGTAGTTGAAGAACTTGGCAGCTCACCATCTTTCGGTGCACTGGGATCATTGTCTTTATCCTCACGCCTCTTCGATTTGCGCTCATCTTGTTTACATCCTGTATTCTCCCCCTGAGCTGCAAGTTGCTTCATAAACAATTCATTCTAATGCCTTAGTAAGTCATTCTACTGCGTCTGTAAATGATTCTTCTTAGTCAAATCATCAATCCGAGCATCATGTGCTTGATAAGAGTAGTCTAAAGCTGAGTATAATGAACCGGTTGTACTATTATGTGATCATGATCAGCACAGAATCACTTAACCTACGAACCCCTTCTTCCAAAGCAGCTATTCTCTCACTATCAGGTAGAGATGAATCAAAAGAAAAGTCCATATGGGATGTTTCAATAACATAATCTGGTGGTATTAAGGAGCATGGAAATGAAGTACTAGGACCCAATTGGTCCTGAGGTAACTTGGTAGTTGTTACTGCTGTACACTGAATAAATTGAGTTACCACTTCAGGAGTTGATAAAAGGAACTTGAGAAGTTAACGGTGGTATCACTGGTGTTGTAGAAACTGTAACTAGTATTTCTGTGGTAGTTGATGAAACTGTTGATGCTATAAGGCATGAGTAGATTCACTCACTGCATGAGTAGATTCACTCACTGCTGAGTGCCAGAGACACAATAATCCGAACTGTCGTCTCAGGAATACTAATTTCCACTTCCATCGACATGGGCATTTGAATACTAACTGATGGAGTTGATTCAAAAGTAACACCCCCACAGTGTTGTACAACGAAATCATCTATGTCATCGTTAGTGGTGGCAAAGTGGGCAAGTTCGACGGGTTTGGGTAATGGGTCAAGATGAGTTTGGGTTAGAATGGGTATTGGTCAGGATTTGGGTATTTTAAAAAAAGGGTCAGGTGGGACCTGTGGGTAATAGGTAAAAATAGGGATGAGCTCGGTACCGGTCCGGAACCGAACCGGTACCGGTACCGAAAAACGTTGAAAAGTGGTACCGGTACCGGTACCGAATATAACCGGTTCGGTACCGGTACTTTCGGTACTTTACTAGTGTTTTACCCAAAAATACCGGTACCGGTACCGAAAAACGAGTAAAATAGGAACCGGTACCGGTACCGAATATACCCGGTACCGGTTCGGTACCGGTACCAGGTACTTGATGCTCATCCCTAGGTAAAAATGGGTTTTGTTTAGGATGGGTTTAGTTTAATATAGGTTTGGGTAAAGATAAGATAAAAAATAATTAAAAAAATTAAAAAAACATAAAATAAAAAATTAATAAAAATATAAAATATCTAAAAAATATAAAATTGTAAAAAATTCTAAAAAAACAAAAAATAATTATAAAAAAAAAAAATTCTAAAAACTCAAAAAAAAAAAAAATCTAAAAAAATCCAAAAAATAAAAAAAAAATCTATAAAATCAAAAAAGTTATAAAAAAAATCAAAAAATTCTATAGAATCAAAAAATTCTAAAAAATAAAAAATTCAATTAAACCAAAAAAATTCTAAAAAATCTAAACATCAAAAAAATTCAACAAAATCATAAAAAAATTATATAAAAAGAAAAAAATTCTAAAAAATCATAAAAATTGTAGAAATTTCTAAAAGGTCACAAAATTCTAAAAAATAAAAAAAATTATAAAAAATCAAAAAACATTCTAAAAAATAAAAGTCTATAAAATTAAAAAAATATAAAAAATCAAAAAAATCAAAAAAATTATAAAAGTTCAAAAATTATAAAAAATTAAAAAAATTCTATAAAAAGCAAAAAAATTCTATAAAATTCAAAAAACTAAGAAAAATATCTAAAAAATAAAAAAATTATATAAAGTGAAAAATATTTTTAAAAATAAAAAAAAATTAATAATAAAAAAATTCTAAAAAATCTAAAATAATTATAAAAATTAAAAAAATTTCTAAAAAATCAAAAAAAGTCTAAAAAATAGTTTTTTAGAATTTTTTTTTACTTTTTAGAGATTTTTTTTCAATTTTTTAATTTTGTAGTTGTTTATTATTTTTTTTTGTTTTTTTGGGTCTTTTAGATTTTTATTGATTTTTTAGTATTCGTTGATTTTTTAGGATTTTGTTGATTTTTTTTAGAATTTTAGAAATTTTTTATAACATTTTTTATTTTTTAGAATTTTTGGATTTTATAGAATTTTTTATTTTTTAGATTTTTTTAAATTTACAGGATTTTTTTTTTAATTTTTAGAATTTTTTTTAAATATTTTTCATTTTACATTTTTTTTTGATTTTATAGATTATTTTTGATTTTTTAGAAATTTTTTGACTTTTTAGAGTTTTTTGATTTTTCAGTGTTTTTTAATTTTTTAGAATTTATTTGGTTTTTTAGATTTTTAAAAATTTTTAGGAATTTTTTTATTTTTTAAGTTTTTTAGGATTTTATAGATTTATTTTTGTTTTTTTTGAGTTTTTTTTAGATTTTTTTGTTTAATTTTGTAGAATTTTTTTGGTTTTTTAGAATTATTTTGATTTTTTAAGTTTTTTAGGATTTTAAGTTTTTTTTTAGATTTTGTAGATTTTTTTATATATTTTTTTATATATTTTTTTATATTTTTTTATTTATTTTTTAATTTTTTACAATTTTTTAAATTTTTTATTGTTGTTTTATTTTTTAAAAACTTTTTTGATTATTTTTGTTTTTTAATTATTATTTTTAATCGAAGAACGACGGGATTAGTGAAGTCACAGTTGTGAAGAGATATCTACGAGTAGTAATTAGTTTAGTGATTTTATCTTTTACCCGTCCTGACCTACTCTTTTTTTACCCACCACTTCATAACTCATCCTAACATAGTGACTAATTTTGTTTGACTCATCTTAACCCATTTTAAAATTGAAATACCTATATAAACCCAAAATAGAATAGATGGGCTTGTTTTGCCAGGTCTAGTCATCATCCTCATCAGTATGATCTGGATTGTAATCTTTGTCATCATCATTATCTTTCTTCGTTTTACTTGATGAAGATTTCGAAGGAGGACAAGTAGCCTTCACCATCCTTTTACCTTTACCATCACTATCACTTTTTGTCTCCTTACTAGCTGATTCAGAGTCAGTATTGCCTGAATCTTTTGTCTCCGAGTCCTTTACATTAACATAACCTTTTTGTTAAACATCTTCCAGTACATTCATATCTTCATTCACACTGCCTGCTTCTTCATTTGGATTAAAATCCAAGGCATTATCCACCTTTGCAGTGAGATTATTGACTTCATTCCCTACATTAACATACTATGCCTCAACCTCCTGTACAACCGGATCTACCACTGATTTGACAGCTATAACTTGTGGTTCATTAGCAGGTGATTGTTTTCGTTGTTCAATCACAGGTGGTTGTGGTGCAATTGGTTCTTCAACATGCTGAATCTGCACATCACCTTTAGGTTAGTTTTGGTGTGGGACATCATCCCAACCATCATTAGGTGGTGCTTCATAGTTTGGATCTAATAAAAACCATTATTAGGTGGTGCTTCATTGTTTGCAATCCTATTCGGTCATTCGAGAAATCATGGATAGAATCTATCATGGTCGATTCGGGGCATATGAATTATGGCATGGTGGATTCTCAAACAGGACATAAATGCTGGTATTTGATGATAGTATCCAGCGTTGTTCACTGTCTGATCCAAGTTCACAACCATGTTATGTCTGTTTTGAAATTATCTTCCTGGAAGAGCCGGTGATGGAGCAGGTACTGCGCCCTGAGCCTGAGCAGGTTGTGCTTCCGCCGTACCTGTAAAACAAAACAAAACAAACTTTTTAGCATTATAACACATACAGTCTAACTTAATTGTCAAACGGACATATTCATACAAACATAAAGCCCTTACGGACTTGTTAAGACGAAACGGACTTGATTAAATTCTTTCCAGATGTTGATGCACTTTGTGTGGACGCGACTCGGCTCGGTTCGACTCAGCCTTGAAGACTTGAAGACACGAAGATCGAGACAAAGCTACAGCCAAGGGGGAGTTTGTTGGTGCACTTGTGTCTGTACTTTGTCTGTATTTCGTAATGATACAAAACGATGTCTTATGTTAGGCTGGGTTACGTCTTAGTTTGTTACAATGTGCGTTCGATGTAAGTTTGACCAAGTCAACCATCCTCCTGGTTTGACTTGGCCAAACAGTTAGCACATTGGTTGAAAGATGGCTGTGTCGAAGGATGGTCATCGAAGGATTACTTATATCCTTCGATGATGATGAGCTCGAAAGATCACCACGAAGGATAGACCACGAAGGATATCATCCTTCGTGGTCGACAGATGATCTTTCGATGGCGTTCTGGTCGACAGATGATCTGTCGATCAAACTGTCTGATCCTTCGACCAGACCTGCTGTGTCGGGTATATATACCCATGTGTTGTGTTCAGTTCGATAGCTAGACATAGAGAGAGGAGACACAGAGAAACAGAGAGAGCATTCTGTTGAGAGCACACACACTTTGAGAGTTTATAGAACATATCTGTAAACATTGAGCTTGTAACCGGACCCTTCATTCGTATTAATACATGTGGTGTTAATCGGTGAATCTTGTGTGTTGTGTTTGTGCTTGTTCTCGTATACATTCTCGGTTGCATGCTAGCTTGGATTCCGCACTCGCTAGTGTGTTTGATATAACAAGGAAAAGGTTTTATCTCATCCTCGAGATAGGGACCTACAAGTGGTATCAGAGCTTTGGCTCTTCTCCTTGTTAAAACCGAGTGTTTTCGGGTGTTTTCCGGGTGTTTAAAGTTCATATTCTTCTGGAAATCTTTCTGTTTTTGCTTGATGTTTTGTTAAAAACCTTGGTATTTTTCATGTTTACATGTTAGTTGTTGGTTTTTGTTAAACATCTTAGCAAAATCGTTTGTTTGGAGAGTTTCGGTTAACCGAAATTCTTGTTTTTCTGGTTGGTGTTCTTGAAGTCTTCATAGTGTTCTTCATAAATATACACATTTGATCTTAAAATTTGAACATTGGAACTTGTTTGTGCTTTGGAAGTTGTAAACTGATTAAAATATTGGGATCATTACCCGGTTGGTGAAAGACCTGCATATTCAGACCTGCAAGATATGGTTTGAACATACCTTCTCACCAACCCGTCAACTTTTTCACCAACCCGTCACTCTTTGTCAACTGTGTCAGACAAGATCGAAAGATATCCTTCGAACTCGAAAGACCATCTTTCGATCAGTGGAGGTTCGATAGATCATCATCCTTCGAACCAAGGAATCATTTCGAAACTTTCATCTTTCGGTCTACTGTTCATTTTCGAAAGACAAGGATCCTTCGACTGGGGAGTCTTTCGAAGTCATCTTTCGAAATCATCTTTCGGTGTACAGTACTTTTTCGAAGGATAAGGATCCTTCGTTGGAGAATCTTTCGAAAAACATTGTTCGAAATTCAACAGAGATCCTTCGAACCCTGTTGATCCTTCGAACAGGTATTTGATCTTTCGATCCTTGTCTGTTTAAGTTTAACAGTTTGTGCTTTTCAGGTCTTTCGACTCTTGATCCTTCGACTGGTGTTTATCTTTCGAAATATTAATACATTTTTTATAAAATGGGAACAAACGGTCAGTGGGATCCATCCGCGTGGACTCTAACTCCACAATCATCAGCTACGCAATCATCAGCTACGCAATCTGCGGCAGATTTCAGCAAAGCATGGATGCAGGCTATTGCCCCACCTCAAGCAGCAATGATAACTGCAAATCAATGGGCATTGGTCACAAATCAAAGCAACAGCATTCAATCTATGATGCAGAACGACAGTGAGACTGGTACAAGCACGAAACCGCCAAAGCTAAATCATATCAATGATTGGGGATGGTGGAAAGAAAGGCTGAGAACTTATGTTCAGGGGCAAGGTCAAGATCTATGGATGTGCTTCTTTACTGCATTTGACCATGATTTGGAAGTTGCAGGATCTAATCCAGAAACTTATAGCACTATGTCTGATGATGATAAGAAGAAATTTGAGTTAGAAAAGAAGGCATTCATGATTCTCACACAAGCTCTTCACAAAGACATTTACCACCAGTTTGTTTACTGCACGACTACTAAAAGCTTGTGGGATATGCTCACGTTACGGTGTGAAGGAAATGCTCAATCTAGAAAGATCAAACAAGAATTACTGAAGAAAGAGTTTGAAGGTTTCACGTGTATGGAGAATGAGACTTTGGCAGAGTTATCTACAAGGTTCCATCACTTGTTGAGCGAGATGTTTGGTTTTAGAGTCACTGCCACTCCACAAGAAATGGTGAAGAGATTCGCTGATAGCTTACCAGCAAAGTGGAGCAGTTATCTTGAAATTCTCAAAGAAAATGGTGTTCTAGACACAATCAACGTTTATGAGTTGATTCAAAAATTGGAGAATAAGGATGTAGAAGAAAAGCTGAAGGCAAAAAGAACACAAACTCCTCAAAATCCAGAAATGTACTTTGGGATTGCAGGAGGTATCAGTGGAGAAAGACCAGCTTCTCAACATGCGAAGCTTCAAACAGCTTTCGTTTCTAACACCGGACCTTCAACAACAGATCAGTTTGATCCTTCAGCCTACACAATGTTTTCAAGACCGAATGTGCAACCGAAAGCTCAGCAGCAACAACCGCAACAGCAAGGGTTTTATGGAAGCTCTTCAAACCTTCAAGCCACTTCCAATCCTAACACAGTCAGACTAGACACTTCCAACTTTTCCAAAGTCAGTGTCGAAGTAGCCAAGGAGCATATGGAGATGTTGAACACCTTGGTTAGTGCTTATTGTGGATTAGTCGCAGGTCAGATTGGGAATATCAATCTAACCAATGAAGATTATCAGCAAGTGGATAAGGAAGAGTTTGAAATGATGGATATCAAATGGGCTCTTGCTAGTGCAATTCGAAGAGCAAAGGAGTTTATGGAAAGGACGGGGAGAACCAACTTGGAAAGCAAGAAAGATACCAAGTATGGGTTCGACAAGCAAGCTGTAACATGCTTTAACTGTGGTGAACGGGGTCATTTCAAAAGGGAATGCACAAGACCAGCTCAGCATGGAAACCAAAACCCCTTCAGAAATCAAGGCAACCAGCAGAACCAGAACAGGAACAATGTTCGTACGTTGATACCTGTCAACAACCAAGGCCAAGCAGGGTCATCAAATACCAACCGGGGGCTGTTGGTTCAAATAGATGAGGGTTGTGATTGGTCGCTTCAGCTTGGAGAAGGAGGAAATGGTGGAACAGCATGTTTTGCTGAAGTCGTTAGGGATTTAAAGCACGCCAGTGGTGGAGAATCTTCCACCAATGGTGTTGCATCTTCTGGAGATGAAGACAGTTCTGGCTATAGTGGAAGCTCAGATGAAGAATCCTCCACTTCAGGAAATGATCATGTGGATGAGACATCAAGAGCGTCAGTCGATGCAGATATTGATGAACTTTTGGAAGAAGCTGCAGCAGGAACTGAAAGAAGATCTAATTTGGTGGATCAAGCTGCTTATTCTTCGTCTTCTCTCCATTCAGCCTTTATGGCTAATGTCGACAGTTCATCAGGTCAGGTATGTGTCGATGAACCCACTGTAGTTAGCTGTGATAACTGTGATAGTTTGCGTGTTAAAAATGCGGATTTAGAGGCAAACATGTCTGAGTTGCAAGGCAAACATGATGCCTTACAAGCTAGTTTGTTTGACTTGCAAGACAAACATGTTTCGATAAATGATGAGTGTTGCGAATTGCGAAGCAAACACGAGGGTTTGCAAGAGAAATTTGATATCACATGCAAACACCATCAAGAATTGGTTGTAGATCTGTCTAAAGCAGCTGAAGCTAACGTGTTTTTAACCAGAAATGAAAAGGAATTTAAAACCACAATTGCGTCATTAAGACATGATGTTACAGAATTACAAAAAGCTGTTTTGCGAAAACAACATGCTAACAATGATCTTATAGACACAATTGAAAAGCAGATGGTAGAATTGGCCACCGCTCGATGTGAATGTGAAACAATCAAGCAGAAATTGGAAAGTTATTCCAATTCCCGCTACGTATTGGATCACATTATTGATGTTCAAAAGAAAAAGGGGGATAAGAAGGGTAATGGATTCAAATCATGTCCTCCCCCAATGAATCACAATTACTCCAAATTGCCTAATGACGAGGATATGCCCCGTTTTGAACCTACTGTGCCACTCGGTCTAGATGACTTTGCAGCAGGCCTCGGGTTCACAACTGGTACATCATCCTCGGGTCAATCAGAATCAGAATCTGAGAATGTGACAGATTCATCGTGTGTTAAGGAACAGAGTCCTCCCACCATTGAGGACTATGATTCTTCAGACAATGAATCAGATGTGAATGACCAGGATGAATCACTTGATGAGACAAAAGGAGTAGAAATTCCAATTGAGAATCATATTCTTTGTGATCCTCCTACTCCTGTCATGCAACCTATCGCCAAGCAAGTGATAGATCCTGTCAAGAATGCTGTTAAGAGCAATAACGTGTTGTACACTTTGGTCGGTGATGCTAAAATTTACTCGGACAATGATTTTCCAATTAAAAATGTCAATCCATCTTTGATTGATAAAGTGTTTGAAGATCACACGAATAAATTTTTGGGAAAGAGCATTCCCGGAGTTGTGGTAACACAATGTGATCCTGTTCCAAAATCAGAAATCAGAAAACAATTTGGAAAACAGAAATCACCGACAAAGCAACAACCTATTGCCTCTAAGGGTAAGGGACAGGGAAAGAAGGCTCAAAACAAGAATGTTCAAGCACCTAAGGTTCAACAACAATGGGTGCAAAACAAAAGAGCTCCTGTTAAGAAACGAGAACCGAAAATGAACTTTGTTGGATCCACGGGTTCAGACAAACTTGAAACATTTCAGGATAAATCTAACCTTGATTTTATAAAACAAGTTAGAATTTTAAAACGAAATGAACAGAATAATTACACCCAACACACCAACGGATGTGATTTAGGTCCAAGCACATGGTCTGGTTCTTCGTCTGGTCATCAACATGTTTCTCCGAGGTTTGTAGAGCGGAGAATGTGTTTTGAGTGTGGCACCATTGGGCATATTGTAAGATACTGCCCATACCTGCAAAAGTTGAAGCCAAAAACAAGTGCTCCCCAAGAAACCAATTACCAAAAACGATCATTTTCCCCGAAACAAGACCCACGTGTCTTGAAAGAAAGGGAAAAGAAGTTAAAACAAAAGAATCAAAAGGTAATTGAGAAGACCTTAAAATCAGAGGTCAAAGAAGAAAAACCTGTTCAAGCAAAACCTAAAACTGTAAAACCAGTAAATGCTAAAACAATTAATGCAAATACTGGTAACGGACAAACAGCTTGGAAACAAAAACAGGTAATTCAGTCAGGGGGAGCACCACAGGTTCTTTTTCCTAATCATCGAGTGATTGAAATCACTTACCTTGATGATCAAGGACGACCCAAGTCCACAAAGGCTTGGGTCCCTCTCTCCAACTAACTTTTGAGTGAGCGTGTAGGATATTCCAGGAGGAACTTTCGATAGTCGTAAGATTGTTGATAGTGGAGCATCCTTGCACAAAATAGGCAACAGAAGAAATTGCTGCCTTTGATGGAGAGAAAAAGGACAGGGAAACAGAAATGTCTGTTGAAAGAGATTGAAAATCTTCGACAAAATGAAAATCATTTCAAAAGTGAATGTTCAAGGTTTTGATCGGGTCCCCGGGATAGATTCAAATCAAAATGTACGCACCTGCAGCACGTCTGAAGTTCAACAATCTACAAGATGAACGTGCAGTGTACATTTCTTCGCGGTGTGATTGAAGAAAATGTGTTTGTTGAACAAACCAACCGGGTGTGCGGATGCCTTGGCATGGGTTAAACAACCGCACACTACTTCTGAAAGAGAAAGACTAAAACCTTCGCTGGTGCAATGAGGAAGACCAGCCGGACCCAAAGGTTACTGATCTTGTTGCTGGGAAGGGATTTCAGTAGCTACAAAGAATTGACTTTGAAATCCACACCGGGTGGATATCAGTTTGGGAGAGCATTCAGATTCCTTGCAATGCACGAAGCAGTTGCAGGATACGGTTTTTAAATTTCTAATCTCTCCTATACTTGTCGATATTTAAGCTGCTTTGTGAATTATTATCTCGTACAGCACTCTTTGGCCAGACAATGTTGTCATGGTCCGCACCGCTTACCGACATGCCAACTGATTTTTCCAAAATTCGCTAAATCATTTCTGATTAAAACTTAATTTTGGTAAACGGCATTGAGGTAAAACATGAGTTAACCAACATCGGAAAATCATTTTTGTAAATACCTTTGTGTCTTTTAAATTTATCTTAGTTTGTTGATTTTAGGAGGAGTAAATCCAAAATCTGAAAATCCAAAAACATTGAAAATTTCAAAAACACAAAAACAATATAAAAGCAAAAATGAGTTTCCTGGCGAGCAAAAGAGAAAATGATAGTACATCAGTGGTCTGTCTAAACCTCTTTAAACCTAAACTGTAAAACGATAAGCAGCTCTATATAAGATGTATCGGTAGGCTCACAATCATTTTAAAGTGTGCAGGGTGATATAAACTTAAATCGACTGAAGACTGGGTGGGAACCATTCATTGGCATATGGTCTTAGTACCGAAATTTCGTTTGAGAGATTGCCGAGGTTCTGAGATATTCGGTCTTTATGCTGCTTATCATCTGGGTATCATGGTTGTATCTTTTTCCGAAAAATAACGGGGACGCAAGTCTAGATCTTCCATGATACTATACATACGTGTACATATTGCATACGACCTCAATAAGTGATCAACAATCACATGTCCAAACAAATAAGTGATAAAATATCACAAATTCTTTCCGGGAGTCAAGTTCGTCTCTCTGCTGTACGAAAGTACTGACCTGTTCACGGACTTGCTCCTGTGCCCTCATGCATCGAAAATCAAGTTCCTCATCAATAAGTGATTATATCACATAGGGCTTGTTTTCAACCAAAATAAGTGAGAATCTCACATCATATACGGTCAAACAGATGATAATCGGTATACTCACCGGTAAGATGAATCCTCGTGCATACCTTGATACGGGAATGTGTCGTGATGTGGATGAACACCGGTCGGTAAGTATAAATTATACCTTAACGTATCCCCTCGCCATGATTACATCTGATAAGTTGAGCTTATGTGGACAACAATACCGATAATTGTTATAGGATGCTTATCTTAATGTTAACTAATTGAACAACAAGAGCGTTTTGGGCATGACCGTACACTGATATGATTCTCTTACCCTCGAAACTCGCAAAAAGAATGTCTGTAAATATTTATTTAATGTTTCCTGTTTATGCAACTTTGTACATATTTATTTATTGTTTTCCGTCTTTACATTGAAAAATGAAAATTTCAAAAAAAGATTTTAGGTGTGTTTTAATATAAACTTTATAAAATCCAAAAAGATTTTTCTTCTAGTTTATTTTTGATTGACCGATGTTGGAACTCGAGTCTATCCTACCCAAAATCCTGATCGTAAGCTGGAAAACAATTGCATCTTCATAAACAGTCGAAGTTAATGAGTTTTGAAAGTTAAAGGATTAAGATGAATATTTTTCTAAACTTTCAAACTGCTGTCGGTTGGTGTTTGATTGAGATTTGATCTCATATGTGTCATTAGTTTAAATGTTAACTATATTCCAAGCGGTTGTTCTCATTATGCGTTTAGCTTTCTTGCATGTGCAGATGCTAAAGGCGAGGAGAACATGTTCGATGATGAAAAAGCTTTGGAATGAAGACACGAAGTGGAGGCACTCAAAGGATAAAATGATCGAGTTGCCGCTGTCCCTTCATCAACACCACAAGGATCTGAAGAATTGCCAAGTCAAAAGATTCACGAGCATGACTCAATGGAGAGTTCAATCTAAGGGGGAGTTTATTGACACACTGCCTAAGTTAAATGGGGAGTTTGTTGATACACTTTCTACTTACGACGCGTGAAGACTTTGAAGATCCTCCGACATGAAAGACATAGAAGACGAACCATCACGAGTAGCGTCCAAGGGGGAGTTTGTTGATGCACTTTGTGTGGACGCGACTCGGCTCGGTTCGACTCAGCCTTGAAGACTTGAAGACACGAAGATCGAGACAAAGCTACAGCCAAGGGGGAGTTTGTTGGTGCACTTGTGTCTGTACTTTGTCTGTATTTCGTAATGATACAAAACGATGTCTTATGTTAGGCTGGGTTACGTCTTAGTTTGTTACAATGTGCGTTCGATGTAAGTTTGACCAAGTCAACCATCCTCCTGGTTTGACTTGGCCAAACAGTTAGCACATTGGTTGAAAGATGGCTGTGTCGAAGGATGGTCATCGAAGGATTACTTATATCCTTCGATGATGATGAGCTCGAAAGATCACCACGAAGGATAGACCACGAAGGATATCATCCTTCGTGGTCGACAGATGATCTTTCGATGGCGTTCTGGTCGACAGATGATCTGTCGATCAAACTGTCTGATCCTTCGACCAGACCTGCTGTGTCGGGTATATATACCCATGTGTTGTGTTCAGTTCGATAGCTAGACATAGAGAGAGGAGACACAGAGAAACAGAGAGAGCATTCTGTTGAGAGCACACACACTTTGAGAGTTTATAGAACATATCTGTAAACATTGAGCTTGTAACCGGACCCTTCATTCGTATTAATACATGTGGTGTTAATCGGTGAATCTTGTGTGTTGTGTTTGTGCTTGTTCTCGTATACATTCTCGGTTGCATGCTAGCTTGGATTCCGCACTCGCTAGTGTGTTTGATATAACAAGGAAAAGGTTTTATCTCATCCTCGAGATAGGGACCTACACCAGATAAAAGGACATGTGAAAAATCAACAAGTCTGCTCGTCTATCGTCCGTTCCTGACAAGAACCAGTCACCATTCAATATTTTCCATTTAAAGCGTACAAACAATTAAGTCCGTTTGATGAAACGACACTAACTACAAGTTCAGATTTTAGATTAAAACCTGAAATCAAGCCTCACAAATTACTCATTAAGCACCGATTAACCTAAAAACAACAACAAATCCAGGTTGTATCAGTTTAATCATGACAAACCAAAACCCTAGTTCATACGTGACGGGTAGTCTGTAGGACGACCCTTAAGTGCTATAAATGGTATTTTAATCCTACATTTAATCGAGTAATTGTCTAGAATTAGATGACTACGTTTGCTTGTGTTTCAGGTACATTTGAGGCTTAAAAGTGTGGAAATGAAGCTTCGAATAGGCGCAACAGGATTGGAGATTGAAAGATGGAGAATAAATGAAAAAATTCAATTATTGGAATTGAAGAATTAAGAAGGCAACATGATAGAGGATGAAATTTCGAGAACGCAGGCGAAAACGGTGCAGAAAACGGAGTTGAAACGAAAAAGTTATGCTGAAAACAAAATTTCCTGTTGAAGCCTACCGTAGGGTACGGCAAGGGCCGTAGCTTACAGCGCCGACTAGCAACTTTTGACCACCGTAGTCTAGTATAGAGCCACCGTAGCACTTTTATTACCGCCGTAGCCTATGGCGGGTGCCGTAGGTTACGGCGCCGACTGGCGTGAACTTTGTAACTGCCACCTTTATTGTGGTTTTAAGGAGTCTCTTCATGGGCAATCATTCCAATTCGGTTACCAGGAGTCTGGAGGCGATTTTGGGTGTTCTAGCTTGGTTTTGAACATTTTCTAAACAATTGTTTTAGTATTTTTGATTCCTATGAACATGGATATATGTATGATGATGATTTCCCAAGACATGAGTGGCTAATTTCGTTAGGGATCATCTCGAATGTAAGGTTTTCTTGTGACAATTATGTTTTTGTTCTTGAATTTCTGGAATAATAGACTTTGCATGTGTTGTTTAGTTTATTATTGTGCTTGATTGATAATTTGTAAATTGTTAATGTGTGTTTGCTTATAACTCTAAACCATACGTTCTTGGTGCCGTTGGCAATCGAGATATTATGGGAGGGATTAGGGGTTAGATATATGTTAATTGATCATCTGGTAACAACCTCGCATTCTAGGAATCCGAGTACTTAGTTTCCTTTCATCGCAAACAATTGATCTTGCATGAGCTATGTCTATGTAGTTCTTTCCAGTTGAACATAAACATTGGTTGTCACTAAAAACCTAAACCTCGAGATGATCACTATTCTCTTATTCTGTTTACAAACCAAATCCTTCTTTTGAAATTAAATTATTTAATTTTAGTTTTCAAAAACCAAACAACCAAATCTCTGAATATACTTTTGCAATTTAGTTTACTTTAGTCAATTTGGACACACATTTAGATAACGCACATTCCACAAACTCCCTGTGTTCAATACCCACTTACCGCTAGCTATCTAGTAGTATTTGGATTAAATTTGAGTGAGACTTCGACCTCACGTCAAATTTTGGCGCCGTTGCCGGGGAGTAGTGCACAACGTGTGTTATTTTTTATCTTTTTAATTTTGTTATTTTTCTGGTTTACGCTGGGTGTGTTAGTGTGCAGGTATTCATAGGTGTATGCATACTAGAGGCTCTCACAAGCTATCACCATTGGCATTTGATCCGGAGATTGAACGAACTTTGAGAAGAAACAGAGTTTTGCTATGCGAAAACAAAATCAGTGGTTTACCAACAACACCAGTTACACCGATCAGAGAAATGGATCAATCATAACTACCACCCACTACAGGTCAACCTACACCATCCTTTGTACCTACCTCATCCACACCATCACCAAATATTACCATTCCTACATCCACACCTGAAATTAAACCAACCAACACTACCTTACCTGAAAGTACCCAAACCGAATACTCTTTTAGCTACACTCCTACATCATCAGCCGTTCTGCCTTTTTCATCATTTTTCCAACATCCGGCTAACCATCATCATCACAACAAATACCACCACCCAGCTTATTTCAAACTGGTCCATCTACAATCCATTCTACTCCATTTCAACCACCTTCGCAACCCAGGGAGCACAATATCAACAACCACAGTTTCAACAAACTTCGGGTGCAAGACAAGATCGATTTGATGACGGGTATGACAAAGAATTTGGGGGATATGATGAAGAGGGGTATATGTATGGAGGAGATGGAGAGCAAGGAGAGTACATGGACGTACAAGGTCAAAACCAAGGGATGCAAGGTGTTGGTAGAGTTCCTCAACAACAAATGGTTCAACAAATCATAACTCAACAATTGCCACCACAAGTTCCACCGATTCAAAGGCAAGTTCATCAACAACAACATGTGGGGCCAAGGTTTCAACCACCTCTACAACAATTTGGGCCTCCACGACCACAAGCTCAAAGACCAATGGGTCCCGTATATCCAAGAGTTCGTTTGGGTGTACCACGAAGACATATTCGAGAGCCCGTGAGGGGTATAAAAGCACATTTTAGACCGGGGATCACTAATAACCAATCACTAATACTCATTTCTCAAAACAATCAAGGAAGGACTTTTGAAGTTAGAACAAATTCGCTACAAAGTTTTCCAAAATATAAGGGTCTAGCATCGAATGAGCCTTATTTTCATTTGGAGGCTTATGATTCAATATGCAACACAATTGGTGGTCAAGGGTTTTCATCGGATGAAGTGAAGTTGGTACTCTTCCAATTTTCGTTAGAAGACAAGGCAAAAAAGTGGTTCTACACCTTATCTTCCGCATCTATTTATACATGGGCAGAAATGCAACAAATCTTTTTAGAAGAATTCTTTACCGCCCAAAAGACTAATGATGCGAGGAGAAGCTTGAGAAGTTTCCAACAATAACAAGGTGAAATGTTCCATGAAGCATTTGAATGTTTTAATTTGATGATAAACAATTGCCCTTATCATGGGATAGAGCTATGGGAGTTGTTGAATGCATTCCACGAAGGTTTATGTTCCGAGGATGCACGTGATTTAATGTCTATCACAAATGGTACATTCGGTACCAATTATGAGCTAGATGATTGGATGTTCTTGGAAGCTTCTACAGCTTTGTCTTTTATGCTGACACTTGGGCACGCCCCCGTGTTCACTGAGCACAGGGCGTGTTCATCCTTCTGTTCTCTTGTTTTGCTTGGGAAGATGCTTTCGGGGAGGTCGGGCATGCCACGTTTGTTCCTTTTCTTGTATTTATGTTAGATTTAGCTGCCTTTTTGCTTCTTTTGTTAATTTGAGCTCATTTAATCCTGAAAATGCAAAAGGAAGACAAAAGCACACTTTTTCCAACATTAGTACTAAAAAATGGTTAGTTTTATGCCACAATTGATGTAATTTATATGTTTCATTTTGCACACATCAGTAAACCCTGACCCTCCAATAGTCTGGAAAATTGAATCAAAACTTGCAATATGCAAGTATGGTTCTTCGGTTCTTTTTCCATAGAATTCCGGCAGATGGCCTAAGTATTGAGGCCTCACCTTGAAAGGTCGATTATTGTTTCCCACCGGTGTAACTATAGCTGATGAGTTGGGCATTACAACGGTTATACATGATTATTTCTATTATCTTATTCATCCTATATTCATGAAGATTTGTCACAAAACGGGTTTATACATCAAGTCTTTCAAATCATCAAATCAAACATAAACCTTATTCTATAGGGAAAATCCTACTTCCAATTACACATATCATAACATAAACTCATGATTGGGTTGAAACCCATTTCCTACAATTCACCAAATCAAGAAATTGGACTTACCACTTCAATAAACAAGGTTAATTGATTAAGAATTGAGACTCATGCATTCGATTTTCCTTGAAATTCCTACTCAATTTGATGGAATTAGTGAAACAAGGGTTTCAACTTGTCTCATGCTTCTATTCGATCGCCCAGACACAAACACACATAGTGTGTGTGTTTTATTTTTATTGTTTTTATTATTTTGAGTTTTAGCATGTTACACATTTGGCCCTTCTAGTTGTATATTTATTTAACGTAGGTTTTTTTTCTCATCATTTACTAGTACTTTGTCACATTTACATTAACTAGGTTAGACCTTTAGTTATTTTAACTTGTATTATCTACTAAGTCATTTTTGGGGTGTTACATCTTCGCGGGGCGCGAGCCGCCATACTCTAGCCTATAAATAGTGGTCGATCAGTTCATTTCAACTCGTTCATTTCCCGATTCCTCTCTCAATTTCTATATGGTAGAAAATATACTCGGGCATAATACCCACTATAAAGCGAAGCTCTGACTCGTTGTAAGTATTATAACCCTGCTATTACCCTACACGATTGATTTAGATTTCCGTAACGCATGTTGTCTCTGCCCGACTCAGTCGTTGGAATTCTGTCTCGTGTTACACCCGATTGATCTAGGATTCCGTAATGCATGTTGGCTCTGCCCGACTCAGTCATTGGAATTCTATCTCGAGTTATACGGTTAATGTGATTTGGGTTATTTTACTAACACGCGTGCATTGTTTAATTTTAATAGATAATAACCAGGAGAATCACCAGGAAGCTATAGTAGTATCATCTAAGTCAACAATGTAAGTACATTCACTTTTTCTCACTATTTGAGAGTGCATTTTTATGAGCCAAAATGTTTTACCAAAACCTCAAATGTTTTCAAATACAATTACAGTGATTAAGTCTTTGTAAGTCTTCAATTGATGCCAGTATTGTGGGGTTTGTATCCAGTACTTAATAACCTTCACAATTGGGCACGGGTATCCAATGTGTGATATGACCATAGTCACAGATCCGTCGAGTTACACGTACTGACTGAGTAATTGTGTAGATATAAACATTGTAATCGCCCTTAATAATGTAATGTGTAAACAACTGATGCTTTACAAATGGAATGTACTTACCGGTATTTCTTGCTGATAAAATGTTTTTAAAACGCGTTTCAGGTAACACAATATGAAAGCCAATAAAAGCCAGCTGGAGAGCACTGAAGGCTTAGAAAAGTGGCTATAAAAGTTACCTAAATAAAAAGGAGACCTTGTTTTCAATAAAAAAGGTTTATCCCTATAAATGTATTATCAGCAAAACTTGGGTTATATCCCATTTATCTATTTTAAACATTTTGGTGTTTAACTCTGATAAAAATATTTCCTAACTACGGTCCTGATGAAAATTTCCGCTGCCAAATTAATAAACACCGATACCACTAATCTGGATCTCGCGGCACCCGCTCCCAGGGTAGGGGTCAGGGGTTGCGACATTCGAACCAGCTAAAGGCGAAGATAAAGTGTTAGAAGACAAGCTTCAGAATGAAGACACGACATGGATGCAACCAAAGGATCAGGATGATCGAGTTGCAGCTGACCACTCATCAACACCACAAGGATCTAAAATTCCAAGATCAAAGTCTCACGAGAATAGTTCAAGGGGGAGTTTGCTGATACACCTCCTAACTGTGCCAAGTGAAGACATCTCAAGATCTGACAACTATGTGAAGAACGAACCCTCATGAGCAGCATCCAAGAGGGAGTTTGTTGATACATTTAGTGTGGATATGGCTCGTTTCGATTCACTAGCATTACGAAGTGAAGACCGAAGCACGATATCCTCCGTCGTGACTCAGAACGCATTCAACTTCGTATTTGTCGTAAAATAGTTGCGAAGTGCAAACTGTTTGTTACCTTTTTGCATGTCGCTGATCTGTCTGCTTGTGGCTGTTTGTTTCAGTCTGCATGTTCTGGATAACTGCTTCAAGCCCACGAAGAATCACAATGGCGAAGAACCAGCTATGGCGAAGAACCAGCATGTCTAAATATAACAAAGAACAGATGTTTAGCGAAGAACCCTGGCGAAGAACCTCTGCGAAGAACATTATTCATGTTGTTGCTTCTGCTGAAGAACCCATGTTCACGAAGAATATACATGGCCGAAGAACCTCATGTTATTCGTTGGTTTGGGTCCTTCGTGGGCTTCTTATCAGGCCCAGTAAGGTTCTTCGTTGAGTTATGGATAAGGTTACTATATAAAGGCAGTTTGCAGATTAGATAACAGGAACACACACAGAACAAAGAGTGAACTCAGGAGAGTTTAGAGAGAACTTTATCTTGTATCATCTTGTATCTTAAACTCTTTTGGTTGAAATATATTGAGCTTAAACGTTGAATCTTTGTCTTGTTTGTGTGGTCTTGTCTCGGTTGCATACCCGTTCGGATTTCACACTTGCGGGTGTGTCAAATAGCAAGGATAAGGTTTACTAGATCCTCCTCTAGGGACCTACAAAAACGCGTTGAAGATTACAGGAAGAGGAAATAACACAATAACTAAAATTCAATTATTAACATTTATTAGAAGAAATTCCCTCCTAAATTACGCGCCAATAACATCATTATATAAACGACGTTAAACATCGCTTTCATAATCACTTCAATCTATCATTCTGCAAAACATCTTTTACCAAAAACGTTAAGTTTAACCAAAACTGTAACACCCCGTGTTACGAAAGTCAAAGTCAAAGTCAAAGGAAGAAAAGATTGCTAATTACGATCTGTCGCTCCTTGCTTAACTACTGATTTGACTACCTTGACTTATAACCAACTTTGTATTTGAATCGCTTTAGTTGTATTATGTGGAGTACATGTTAATAAATCGTTAATTAATCGTAGTTAATCGCGAATCGCATCGCAATCACATTCGCAACTCGAGTTATGCGTTCTGGATATTGTTTTACGTGTGTGTGCCTTATATTTGTTACTTGTGCATGTTTACTTATTGTTTGGTGGTGATTAGTTGAAACGCAATCGCAACTCTATCGCAACGCAACTTAATCGCAAACGCTAATCGCAAGTATAATCATCCTAAATAACTTTACGATTGTATGTTAGATATAGTATTTGTGTGGTTTTTATTAATCTATCGCATCGCATAATCGATACTCGCTTAAACGCATCGCAATGCTCAACGCACGAAACGAAAACACAAAAACCAACCCGCGGAGACCAGTCGATCGAAGAACGGATGACCATCCGATCGGATGGCCATTCGATCCGACACTGGTGCCCACCTTTCCCCTTTTGGAAACCCTATAAATACCCCTGTCACATCAAAAACAGTGATGTGACAGCTCCCTCGATCGACCAGACGCTCCAACCCACTTTTCTCTTGATTTCTCGCGATTCTTGTAAGTTTCTAACTCAAATCTTGTACTTCTATGATCTACACGAACTCCTTCATCACTTTCACCCTTGAATCTCAACTTTTAACCGGGAAATCAATGCATTTGATTTGTTCTAGGATGATGTCATCATGGAGTTCTTGTGAACTTCAAGTTTTGGCTTCATTCCACCAAGAACAACTCAGACCTGAAGGATTTCCACATGATTTAACAATGTTTTCACCTAGATCTAAACATTTTCAAAGATTAAGGGATTGAAAGATATTTTTCCAACTTTCTTTCAACTCTTTTACACTCATGCACTCAACACCGATAGAATCGGAGCTTGTTCTGATCTTCTACTCATTTCTAGTGAATTAAAGCCATAACTATAGGGAATTAGGCAAGACTCAACCTAGTCCGGGTCGATGTCTTAGAAACGACCTAGTCTATAGTCTAAGTACCAACAGACCGACTTGTGCAAGCCCAGAAGGGGTCATGCATAAGCTTAAATGCTCTTCTCGATTCGAACTCGCTGCATACTACACACTTGCGCGAACATCGCATGCTACTGCTCGCTCAAGGTCAGCCTTTCCTAAGGCTGGCAACTCGCACTATTTTCAAATTTCTCGCAAAAGCAAGGTGATTTGGCCGAGATTAGGTGTGAAAACCGCAAACTCTCGACTAGATCGCTTGCTCGACGCGACCTTTTAAACACGAGAATTTGCATAGAATCAGGAGTGAGATCCATACTTCGACGCACATTTTCCCCTCTACTTCATCAACACAGGAAACATAGTCGTTAAGTTAAGGGTGAAACCTGAACCTTGATGACTTATCCCGCTCTTGATTGTGGTTTTGCCAAAACTCTCACCAAGGTCTCGACGGACTCAAATGACTTGAAGTCACACTGTGACTGGAAGGATGTGTGCCAATCGCCCAAATCGAGGCGAGAGCACAGTCCAGAAGGCCCAAGTGTGCACTCAAAGTCCCTGTGAATAGTCAGCTCACCTTGGTTAGTCAAAGTCTAATGCACCCAAGACATTCCATTCGCTTTTATGTGTTTCGATTCTGGATTCGCAAGCCGCTGACCCTGTGAATTATCGCTTTTATGAGAAATTTTATGTGCTTATTATGCGTATTTGTTAGCGTTTTGAGATAAACGGTACAGTGGTACTGATGGTTTTGATTTCACCTTTCTCGCTCCGCCAAACCACACACAGCTCACACCACAAATCACTTCTGTTACTCGCAATCGCTACTCGCTGTTCGCACTCGCAACCCTCGATTGCTTATGCAACTGTGAATGATGAGAGAACATGTGGGCAATACGTAGGTGAATACGTGTAAAATATAGTGGTATATGTGTTCAGGGGGATATGTGCTTATGTGCTTCTGTGCCTTACGTGCTTATGTGCTTCAGTGCTTACAAGACTATGTGCCTACTTGATTTCGTGTTTACGTGTTCCTGAGGTTTAGACATACATCAGTAGCTATGGGTTAGACAATAGGCTATACTCGATTACTCGAAATTATGTTTGAGTCCTGCGATGATATCTGTTGCAGACAATGTCATCATTTGGATCGCAACACTCCCGCGCTGCTAGACGCAAACACGCTGACAAGCGAATCGTTTCTCTCGTCGCAAGTCAAATCGCAAAAGTAATTCCGCAAATTGTCAGCGAGTTGAATGAAAACGCAAGCAAGTCCTCGGAAGAATCCAGGACAGATTCTCCTAAAGCTACTTTTAGCTTCAAGCAGGTCAAAGCCTGCGGCCCGAAAGAATTTACTGGCGAAGATGGGCCTACGACCATGTTTCAATGGTTTGATTCGACCGAAGTCACCCTGCGCCGGAGAGGCTGTCCGGAAAACCTTCGCACTATTAACGCTACCGGCGTCTTCCAATCTCGCGCTCTTGATTGGTGGACGGCCGAGAGAAACGAGTGAGGGAACGATGCAGCTTTTGGATTGTCGTGGGACGAGTTGAAGAACATCATGATGCAAGAGTTCAGCCCTCCACATGAACTCCAAAAGCTAGAGGATGAATTCTGGCACATTAAGCAGGATGGTGGAGATAACGCTGGATTAACTGCTCACTTCAAGCAGTTGAGTATCATCTACCCTGGCCAAGTTACTACTCCGGAGATTACGATCAAGAAGTATATCCGTGCTCTGCCGGATTGTGTGGCCGATTTCGTTCACACTGCAAAGACGACCACTATTGAGGAAACCTTCTTACTCGCTGCTAAGATAAACGACAAGCGAGTCAAGGCTGGTTACTTTGAAAAAGCCTCTAAGAATCCCCATCAAGTTGCCGGTACTCCCACCTCTGAAACTACCGCCACCGCTCCGCAGTCTTCAAAACTTTCAAGTTGCAAGAGAAAGAACAACAGCTCCAGCAACAAGAACTGTGCAGTTATTGCTGCTCCACTCCAAACAATACCTGCCCAACTGCAGCCTCAACACCGCCAAGTAGCGGCACCGGTGGTCAATGCACCGCCTGCCATGCGTGCATACACTGGACCACACCTGCTCTGCCCTAATTGTACCTATCATCATCCCGTGGGGATTGCTTCCAAATTCTGTGTTCACTGCAACATGTACGGTCACTTCACTGCAAACTGCCGTACAGGTCCACGCAAAACTCCTGTCAAAGTCAAAGGAAGAAAAGATTGCTAATTGCGATCTGTCGCTCCTTGCTTAACTACTGATTTGACTACCTTGACTTATAACCAATTTTGTATTTGAATCGCTTTAGTTGTATTATGTGGAGTACATGTTAATAAATCGTTAGTTAATCGCGAATCGCATCGCAATCACATTCGCAACTCGAGTTATGCGCTCTGGATATTGTTTTACGTGTGTGTGCCATATATTTGTTACTTGTGCATGTTTACTTATTGTTTGGTGGTGATTAGTCGAAACGCAATCGCAACTCTATCGCAACGCAACTTAATCGCAAACGCTAATCGCAAGTATAATCATCCTAAATAACTTTACGATTGTATGTTAGATATAGTATTTGTGTGGTTTTTATTAATCTATCGCATCGCATAATCGATGCTCGCTTAAACGCATCGCAACGCTCAACGCACGAAACGAAAACACGAAAACCAACCCACGGAGACCAGTCGATCGAATGACCATCCCATCGAACGGTCATCCGGATGACCATCCGATCGGATGGCCATCCGATCCGACACTGGTGCCCACCTTTCCCCTTTTGGAAACCCTATAAATACCCCTGTCACATCACAAACAATGATGTGACAGCTCCCTCGATCGACCAGACGCTCCAACCCACTTTTCTCTCGATTTCTCGCGATTCTTGTAAGTTTCTAACTCAAATTTTGTACTTCTATGATCTACACGCACTCCTTCATCACTTTCACCCTTGAATCTCAACTTTTAACCGTGAAATCAGTGGATTTGAGTTGTTCTAGGATGATGTCATCATGGAGTTCTTGTGAACTTCAAGTTTTGGCTTCATTCCACCAAGAACAACTCAGACCTGAAGGATTTCCACATGATTTAACAATGTTTTTACCTAGATCTAAACATTTTCAAAGATTAAGGGATTGAAAGATATTTTTCCAACTTTCTTTCAACTCTTTCACACTCAATGCACTCAAAACCGATAGAATAGGAGCTTGTTCCGATCTTCTACTCATTTCTAGTGAAGTGTTGGTCCAAGCACTGATTCCTGTCAGCGAGACAACCGACTTCGGGTTCAACATGAACAACCGTCAATAACAGTTAACTGATCGGATTAGGGTGATTCCTGTTCGATCGGATGACTTGAACCTGATGGAGTTTCCATTGTGTAACAGGGAGTCATGCTGTCTCGAGCAAACCGCAAAACTTTCAAACTTAACAATTTCAAAACGAACCAGTCACCCAGACGGACTACCGTCCGATCGGATTGCCATCCGATCGAACGACGATCCGATCGGATGACATTTGGTCTCCAATAATTATTGTTTTCTGAGAAATGCCTCGCTGGATGGATCGCCTTCCGATTGAACTGCCATTCGATCGAACGACCTTAAAGGTAGAGATATTTCTCTGATTTTAAAATGCTACAACGAAAACTTCAAAGCCATGCTGGCCAATATTGGTTTAAATAATGTGAAAATAGAGTTTATGAAACTTATTTCTTCACGTGTTCGCAGTGGTGAACATGTGTTGCGCACTCGCTACTCGCAGTCAAATCGCAGTCATTGGTATTGATAGTATCTTTGTCGATAACTTACATGATTCACATTATACGTTGTACATGCTGGTTATGCGTAAACGATTTCGAACTCTATTATATGATTAAACTTGTATGCTCACCTTTACACTATGTGTATTGACCGCTATTTTAATGTATGTGACAGGTGTTTAGGATGCTTTGCTTGTTACTTGCTGGAATCGAGCTAGGACTGGAGTCTAGAAACAAACTTAATTTAAAATCTGAGTTGTCAGAACATTTGATCTGTCCTTGAGAAAACAATGTCTGTAATAACTGCTTTTATTTGATATATTATGGTATGGGACATAATGAAAATATCCGGTAATTTTAGTTGTTATGGATTTCTTCTGGACAATCTGTTTCGCTCAGTGCCGCGCTCCGATGTTTTTGTCATCGGTTGGGGTGTGACAAAAACGCTAAAAATGACATCCGCCAAAATCAGAATCACTGAAAGTGACTAAATCAAAGTTATCATCCTTAGGGTACCATAGACCGATGTCTGGGCAACCCTTCAAATAACGAAAAATCCTTTTTACAGCTGCAAGATGTGAGGCCTTCGGGTTCACTTGATATCTGGCAAGCAGGCATGTTGGATACATTATATCTGGTCTTGGTGCTGTGAGGTACATAAGGGATCCAATCATCGCGCGGTAGTATGAAGAGCTAACGAGCTTACCCTTCTAGTCTGGATTGATTCCGTGATTTTGCTGCAGTGGGGTACCAATGGGCAATGTGTCGGACATTTGGAATCGGCTCAAGATGTCTTGGACATACTTAGTCTGATGGATGAAAATCCCAGACTTCGTTTGTTGCACTTGCAAGCCCAAAAAGAAAGTCATCTCTCCCATAGCGCTCATCTCGAATTTATCCTGCATTACACACGCTCGAAATCCCTACACATAACATTGTTAGTAGAACCAAATATAATATCATCCACATATACATGTACCAGTAGAAGATCTCCATCTTGTTATTTTATGAAGAGAGTACAATCGATAAGACCTCTGCGAAATCCATTCTCCAGCAGATAATTAGATAAGGTTGCATACCAAGCTCGCGGTGCTTGATGTAGACCATAGAGAGCTTTGTTCAGCAACCAAACCCGATCGGGATGGATAGGATCTTCAAAACCTGGAGGTTGTTCAACATACACCTCTTCTTCCATTAGACCATGTAAGAATGCACTTTTGACGTCCATATGGTAAACCTTGAATCCTTTGAATGAGGCATAAGCTAGAAAGATCCGAATTGCTTCCAGACGTGCAACTGGTGCATCCACTTCGTTGTAGTCTATACCTTCAATCTGACGAAAACCTTGAACGACCAATCTTTCTTTGTTTTGAATAACGATTGCACGGTCGTCCTTTTTGCATCTATACACCTAACGGGTACCAATCTTCTTGTAATCAGCAGGTTTCTCTACGAGCTTCCAGACACCAAGTTTCTGGAATTGTTGCAGTTCTTCCTGCATTGCTTCAACCCAAGAGTTATCTTTCAAAGCTTCTTTCCAAGTTCTTGGCTCTTCCTGTGAGACATAACACGCGAAAGACCAATCGTTCTGTTGACCAGATTCTCGAATCGCCGCATACAGGCCTGTGTTGTTGTTGTTTCACAACATGTTCAACATGTTTCTTGTTTGAATGCCACTCTGTACATTACCAATGATGTTTAGTATCTCCATATGATCTTTAGCTACTTCAACGCTAACTTTGGAGAAGTTTGACGTGTCAAGCCGTACTATCTTTGAATTTGATGGCTGACCAGCAGATGACGTGCTTCCATAACAAGCATGATATTGCACAGGTAGTGAATTGCCGTACAAATATGTGGTTGGTAGAACAACCGTTGGTCTTGAGGAAGGTGGAAGTGGATTTCCATACAGATCTGTTGTTGGAGCTGGCTTTACAGGAACTTGTATCTGATTGCCTTACAAATCTGTGCTTGTGACAAACGTCGTTTGAAGTGGAGCATGTGAAACAGGTCTTGCAGAAGTACTAGAAGTTCCATAATACATCTCAGGATTTTGTCGCACTGGTATTGTAGAAGTGCTAGAAGTTCCATAATACATATCAGGATTTTGTCGCACTGGAACCCTTTTTGCCTTTAGGGTTTCTTCCTGATCTTTGTTCTCCAAGAGCTGAACAAAGTCATTGATGTTTGTCGTAGTAAATATGCCATTGTATTTCAGGATTTCCAAGAAACCATTCCATTGAGGTGGCAATGCATTGGCAAACTTTGTGACAACCTGTGCTGGAGTTGTTACTACAACATAAGTACTTAATTCAGTCAGCAAGTGATGAAATCGACTTGTCATATCTCCCAAAAATTCATTTTCCATACAAGTGAAACCATCAAACTCCTTTTTAAGTAAATCATGTCGCAATTGACGTGACTTTTCATTTCCTAGACCTCTTGTCTTCAATGCATCCCATAATCTCTTTGACGTCTTGAAACTGACAAACTGATGATATATATCCTTGCTCAACGCCTAAGTCAGAATAGCATATGCTTTCTTTTCCAAATCATATCCCTTTTTCTGGTCTTCCGAAAGATCTGCAAATGTCGCGGCAGTTGAAGCGGTAACCTCAATAGCTTGATCGAAATCTGTAGTAAAACATAACCACAATTCCGTGTTTTGCCCAAGGACATACGTTTGAAATCTATCTATCCATCTAGGATATTCATTTATGTGCATCAGTTTCGGTGGGCGATTTAGACTTCCGGACTCGCTTTCGCTTAGGAGTATACTTTGAATACTTGGAGTTTGATTTGAAACAAACGCCCATTGACCTGTCGACATTGGATTCGCTTGCGAAGATGCAGGTGCGGGAGATTCGGCCCATGATGGAGATAAACGCATGTTTATATACTTGCTCTCTGCAGTTGACGGAGTACCCCACCAATTCGGATTCATTTCGAATATTTAATGACGAAAACCTGAATAAATCACACAAATTAAACAGTTAAGAATGTTTTAAAAAGCTTCTGTTAATAATATCACAAGTATGAATGACGAAATTGTAAGATCTTTTCGTCCAAATCAGAAAGGTTTTTGTTCAAATTGTGAGGTGTTTTCGTCGATGAAAAGGTGTGACGAAATCTAGAGAGTTCGTCGCTGAGGTGATGACGAAGACTAGGTGATTTCGTCGCTAATCCGTACAAAAATGAAGGGTTTATCTAGTAGATTTCATCGCTGATCTGTTAGACGAAAATGAAGGGTTTTCGTTGCTGATCTGTTAGAAGAAAATAAGTGTTTTCGTCGAGAACAAGTTGACGAACATGGGGGTGTTTTCGTCCAGAGCCACCAGTGACGAAAATAGTGGGATTTCATTGACAATTGTTACACGACAGAAAGATATTTCCACAACCTTATCCTCTGACACAAAGACTTCCTTTTCAAACAACCATGCTTTTCTGATATATCAACCAACCCTCATCATGCTTGTGTACATCTTTTTCAAACAATCAATATTATATAATCAACAACTCAATAATTCATCAAACAAAGATCAGACAGAGATATTATCAAGAATAAACACAAGAACTTGAATATATGATGAACTAGATGAAGATATGAATTTTCCAAAATCAAATTTTGCACAATGTTTCAATAAAAACCACAACTTAACATATTTGCATGAGTTTTAACAATGGTTTTTCATAAAACAATCAACAAAATAACAAGGTTTTCACGATTTTCAAACTGTTTTTCCAGAAAGTTAAGATCTTTAAACTCAAAATACAAGAAAAACACCTAAAAATCTTTAAAAAACACAAGCAAACAACTTGGTTTTAAACAAGGAATCGAGCCAATGCTTTGATACCAATTGTAGGTCCACCCGGAGGATCGAGTAACCTCTATTCCTGTTATCCGACAAACCCGTGAGTGCGGAATCCAAACGGGTAAGTTAAACCAAGTTACGAACACGTAAGACACAAGATTCACCGATTAACACTCCAATGTATAAATCTAGAAAATGGTTACAAAGCAATGTTTACAAGATGCTCTCATAAACTCTCAGTGTGTGTGTGTTTACAGTGTGTTCGCTCCGAAATCTATTCAGACTTTTCTCTCACCAGTTTCTGTTCTGTGTCTATGCTTATATAGTAACATGTCGACAAAATCAGGTTATGGACGAAAACTCAGCGACGAACATCAGACATCATCGACGAAATCAGGGGATTTCATCCCTGGTGTCTTCGTCACTTGTTGAGCCCCTGATTTCGTCACATGTAAGTTGGGCCAAGTGATTTCGTCACATGTATATTGGGCCTAAGGGATTTCATCACATGTGATGGGCTTGGGCTCCAAGTGGACTTCCTCACATGTTGGGCTCTTAACAAACATACAACATCTAAACACAATATAACATGTATACTGCACACACGCAGTTACATGTACATTATACACTACAAAGTAAATCGCATACCGAGTCAAGAGAAGAGGATATCTTGACTACGGCCTTCACTTCGTAGCCGAGTCGAACCGAGCCGAGCCGTATCCACAGAATATGTATCAACACATATTATTCTATGGAACTTTTCAATGAGGTACAAACTGATCATGCCACGTCATCCTTGTTTGGATCTCTCATTAAAATCTCTAGAATCTCGTAGGCTAGCTTTAGGGTTTTGTTTCGACCCGATCACTGATGATTACCTTATTGTGGCTATATCTTATGACAAACATGGATTAGATGAAAGTCATGCATTTATTTACTCCTTGAAAACAGACTCTTGGAGTGCGACCCCTTCTCCATCTACCTGGTTAAATGATGTGAAGTCAAAGGCGTGTTTTTTCAATAGAATATTGCATTGGGTGGTTGACGGTTATTTAACCAAACCATCACCTGAACACTTGGAACACCCGATTCCTTTTATATTGACAGTTGATTTAAGTACTCATGTGTTTGGCCACATTCTGCTCCCGAGGTACTGAAGAATCAGACAGTTAACAACCATAAATGGTTGTCTGGCAGTGGTTTCTAGGGCAGGTGGTGATAGTTGGAAGATTCGGGTGATGAAAGAGTACTGTAATATTTATTAGAATAAATATAAGCTAGATATATTAGTTAGTATAATGTATTTATTTATATAGTTAGTTTTATTATATGTAGTGGCGGTTATGCATCCAACCGTCAAGTATATATGTATGTATGATTCACAGATGTGACTCACCAATTCGAAATATACGAACATCATTATTTATTTCATTCAAAACCCTAATATGCATTCTTATCTCAATAAAGTGGTATCAAAGCCACAACGATCCACACTTACTAATATCATAATCGCTGCAATTCTTATCAATTCTTGTTCTCTCTCGTTAAAATGACAACATCAAATGGTGGGATTCAAACTCAGATCCCAAAACTGTTGGGACAAAATTATTATCATTGGCACATACAGATGAAGGTTTTATTAGAATCGCAAGATCTGTGGACCAATGTAGAAGAAGGATACAATCAACTGGCGGCCGGGGCATCAGAAAATGATCAAAATGCTCACAGGGAGAAAGTGAAGAAGGACAAGAAAGCGCTTCATATAATATTTCAGGCAGTGAATGAAACTGTGTTCGAACGAATCGCAACGAGCAAAACATCCAAATAAGCGTGGAACATTCTTCACAAGGCATACAGAGGATAACATAGAGTCAAAACAGTAAAATTACAAACCCTAAGATGTGAGTTTGATGCATTACGAATGAAAGACAGTGAAACTATAGAAGAATATATAAATAGAACGACGATTATAGTAAATCAATTACGGTTAAATGAAGAAAATATTACAGAACAACGAATAGTTGAAAAGATTCTTCGTAGTTTAACAAGGAAATATGAATCGGTTGTAGTAGCCATAGAAGAGTCAAAAGACATGACAGCCATGTCGACAGAAGAGTTACTAGGGATTTTACAATCTCATGAACTTAGATTAAAACAATATTATGATGCACCCATCGAACAAGCATTTCAAATACAAAGCCAAAACCAGAACCGATCAAGATTTTTCAGATCTGATTTCAATGGAAAAGCAAGAGGCAGGGAAGAGGAAGGTTTAGCGGACAAATCCGCTGTTATAATTGTCAAAAACTGGGGCACACTGCACGTTTTTGTCAAAAAGGGGATGAGAATGATAAGAGCAACAATGCTCTGTTACATGAAGATGAGCCGAAAGAAGGGAACGATGAAACCCTATTTATGATCTTTAACGTAGAAGAGATAACGAAAGAGGATTGCTGGTATTTAGATAGTGGATATAGCAATCATATGACCGGCAACAAGAGTTTGTTCATTTCACTAAATGAATCAGAAAAGAAGGAAGTAAGAACAGGAGATAACAAGAGGCTCAGTGTATTAGGAAGTGGTGATGTAGCCATCAAGGTAAGAGGAGTAGAGAAAAGAGTACCGAATGTTTTTTATGTTGAAGGTCTAAAACATAACTTATTAATTGTGGGACAACTAGTGCAAAAAGGTTTTGAAGTAAACTTTCATAATCTTGAGTGTATTATCAAAGATCCAACGGGAAAGCACATGGGAACAGTTAGGATGACAGGAAACAAAATGTTTCCATTAAACTTAAACTATGATGTTACCCCAAGAGTTTGTAACGTAATGACACAAGACATCTCGGTATTGTGGCATCGACGATATGGTCACATAAACTTCGAGACATTACACAACATGGGAGAAAAGGAAGTAGTAAAAGGTTTACCAAAGACGGCTTCTAAATCATCACAAAGTATATGTGAAGGATGCTTGTTTGGAAAACATGCTCGAAAGGCATTTCCTAAACAAGCAACATGGCATGCTACCAAGCCTTTGCAATTAGTACATTCTGATATATATGTGGACCGATGAGAACTACGTCTATAGGTGGATGTAGATACTTCATCACCTTTATAGACGATTTCTAAAGGAAAACATGGGTGTATTTTTTAAAACTAAAATCTGAGGCTTTAACAAAGTTTAAGAACATTAAAAGATTAGTAGAGAATCAAGCAGATACCAAGATAAAGACCATACACATGGATAGAGGAGGAGAATATTGTGGTCATGAATTTCAAAACTTCCTTAAAGATACTGGAATTCATCACCAACTTACTACAAGCTACACACCTCAGCAAAACGGAGTAGCTGAACGAAAAAATAGAACTCTCATGGAACTCAATCGAAGCATGATGAAAATGAAAAAAATTGTCACATATCTACTGGGCTGAAGCGGTATCATGTGCAACTTATCTTCTTAATCGAGCAACTAAAAAAGGAGTGCAAGACATAACTCCTCAAGAAGCATGGAGTGGAAGGAAACCAAATGTTTCTCATTTGAGAATCTTCGGATGTGTGGCATACTCTCATGTTCTTAAGCAACATCGAGGAAAGTTGGATGAAAAACAGAGAAAGTAATTATGATAGGCTACAGTGAAACCAGTAAAGCTAACAAATTGTATAATCCAGTGACCAATGAGACCATCATTAATAGAGACGTGATCTTTGATGAAAGCCAGGACTGGGAAGGAACTGAAAGACATGTAAGCGATGCAGACATTAAACTGAACTTTCCGGATGCAAATGTTGCGGATCAGGAAAAGGAAGTAATCGTTCAAGAAAATAACTCTCCATTTCAAAATAATAATCAAGGCAGCTATGAATCAGATGATGAAGAAACAGTTGGACAGAATCAGAATCATGAAGAAGAAGAAGACTCGTCATCATCTTCAGAAAATGTTGAGTTAAGAACCAGAAGTCTTGCAGATGTATATGCAAATTCAGAACCTCTCACACAGGAACAAGTAGAAGACCTATATGGTGATCAACATTCAACTGAAGATGCAGCAAGTTTCGTATTATATGTCGATGCAGATCCAACTACGTACAGAGAAGCTCATAAAGAAACAAAGTGGAGAGAAGCAATGGACAGGGAAATGGAGTCAATAAGGAAAAATGATACATGGGAATTAGTTGATCCTCCAAAAGATCAAAAACCCATTGGAGTTAAATGGATCTGCAAAACCAATACGACGATCATGGAAATGTGGATAAGTACAAAGCGAGATTAGTGGCTAAGGGGTACAATCAAAAGTATGGAGTGGATTACCAAGATGTATTTGCACCAGTTATACGATTTGATACAGTTAGACTAATACTGGCTTTAGCAGCTCGAAATGGCTGGCAGCTCGAAATGGCTGGCAGTTCGAAATGGCTGGCATCTACACCAAATGGATGTTAAAACAACGTTCTTAAATGGAGATCTAAGTGAACAGGTATATACCGAACAACCGGAAGGATACATTAAAATGGGGGAAGAACTAAAGCTATGTCATCTCAAGAAAGCCCTATATGGTCTTAAACAAGCCCCAAGGGCATGGTATAGCAAGATAGATAAATTCTTCGGCTCAAATGGGTTCAAGAAATGTGTATATGAACATACTCTATTTATCAAGGATACAACAACTTCTAAGATGGTTATCTGCCTGTATGTTGATGACCTTATAATAGCCAGCGATTCTCTGAACATGATAGATCAACTCAAGGATTCGATGAAGAAGGAATTCAAAATGACTGACCTGGGAGTTCTGCACTATTTCTTGGGCATGGAGGTCAAGTATGAAGATGGAAATATTACATTATCTCAACAGAAATATGCTAAAGGTTTGCTTAAAAAAATCAATATGGAAAGATGCAACATAATATCCACTCCTATGGAATATGGAGAACGATTATCAAAAAATGATCTTGAAGATGAGGTGGATGAAAATTTATATAGAAGCCTAGTAGGATGTCTCATGTACTTGACGAATACTCGGCCTGATATAATGTTTGTTGTTAGCAAGATAAGCCGTTTTATGGAGAAACCAAAGAAAAGTCATTGGGAAGCTGGGAAACGAATCTTGAGATATATAAAAGGGGCAATGAATCATGGAATCATCTACTCAAAGGGAAGTAAATGGAAATTAGTCGGATTCAGCGACAATGATTATGCTAGAAATGTGGATGACAGTAAAAGCAATTCGGGATATGTTTTTCATTTAGGATCAGGAGCAATAGCATGGCAATCAAAGAAACAAAAGGTCGTTGCCTTATCTTCAACCGAAGCAGAATATATTGCACTATCCATGGCTGGATGTCAAGTACTGTGGATAAAGGGAATACTCAAAGAACTTAAAATGAATATGGATTGCCCACCGGTAATTTTCTGTGACAACAAATCCACAATTTGTCTGGCTAAAGACCCGGTTTATCATGGGAAAAGCAAACATATTAGAGTGAAGTATCATTTCATTCATGATCTAGTCAAGGAAGATGAAGTTGAAGTAAGGTTCTGCACAACAAAAGAACAAGCTGCAGATATACTTACAAAAGCGCTGCAACCTAAAGACTTTCTTTGCCTCAAGGAACTCCTGCATCTTGCTGCTATCTAGCTTATGGGAGGGAATATTAGAATAAATATAAGCTAGATATATTAGTTAGTATAATGTATTTATCTATATAGTTAGTTTTATTATATGTAGTGGCGGTTATGCATCCAACCGTCAAGTATATATGTATGTATGATTCACAGATATGACTCACCAATTCGAAATATACGAACATCATTATTTCTTTCATTCAAAACCCTAATCTGCATTCTTATCTCAATAATATTGAATCTTGGTCTGTGCTTTATGAATACAAAGCACATGTATATGATAAGGTCAGAGTTATTCAACCTGTTATTAATGGCGATGTATTGGCATACTATGATGGGCCAAGAGTTTATAATCTTCAAACAGGGTTGTTGATGAAGCTTAAAAACTTTGGACCTGATTGTTTCAACCTCAAGATGGAAATGTATGTGGAAAGCCTTCAATTATTAGACAACGAAAGAGTGACATATTGCGGGGAAACCATAGTCTCTTGTACGAAAAAGGATATAAATCACAAAAGATAACGTTTATGGTAGGTATTGGCTGATGAGTGTTCGGTTTTGAATTTTACCTTTTAGTATTATTCTAGTCGTTTAAACCTCTTTTTTGAATCAAAGATGTTGATACATACCCTTTAGTATTTTTCTAGTTGTTTAAACCTCTTTTTTCATACATATTTCTGACCTCTATGAATTACTTGTTGCAACTCAAACCTAATTTGACCCGGTACACAATCTGACCCAAGTGTTGTTTTTGTCACCTCTCTAGTTTTCATATATCATGAAAGGGTAAGTAGTGGCGTATTATATTATTATGATTGTGTATTGTATTACCAGGTTAAAACCCGTATATTACACGGTTTGCATTAATATAATTTTAAATAATAAAAATATATATTTTTAAAAAATTTCATATATTGCATGTGTTGAATAAAATATAATGTCATATGTTAATATAAACATCATCAAGATTTATCTTTTAAAAATAAACATTGATATACTATTTACTTATTATAACATTTTACTTTGTTTTTTTTATTTTGCATAAATGTAATTTTATATAATAAATAATAAAAATATATATCTTTAAAAAAACTCGTATATTGCACATGTTTAATAAAACATAATGTCATATGTTAACACATACAGTCATGAAGATTTATCTTTTAAAAATGAACTTTAATGTACTATTTACTTAGTATAACATTTTACTTAGTTAAATATGTATTCTTAACTAATTTTTTGTTTAAAATTATTATTATTTAATATGATGATAATAAAAATAAACGTTTATATTCTTATCTAATTTTTTGTTTAAATTTATTATTATTGTTTTTATTATTATTATTATTATTTAATTTGATCATAATAAAAACAAATGTTTATCCGATCCTTATCTAAATATTTATTCTTATCTAATATTTTTGTTTAAAATTATTATTATTATTATTTAAAATGAGAGATAAATAGGAAATAAGGTGAGAAAACACCAGGAGGAAGTGACACGTGTCCAAAAAAAAAGATTTTCATTTATTAGTATAGTAAGATATTGCTACATCTGAACTATATACACATGACATTCAAAATTTATTTAAGTTTTGAGGAATGTAAACCAATGCTCATAGACTTACCACTACTTGGGTCCCTGTTGACTTTTCTTTCTTTTTTGGTGCTTCTTTTGCATAACAACTTTGTTGGAACCAATACCAATGTCATGTTCCTCTCTAAAAGCTTTTTCTCTCCACAATGGCCAACCACAGAGAGCAAACTGTAAAAAAATTGATTAGTACAAGTCGTAAAATGGCCTAGCTTGTTGGCCCCAATGGATCTTTGATCTCTAGACAATCGAATAACTTGAATAGATAAACTGAGAATTTGAATACAAATACAATGGAATGGAATGAATTTTACAAATGAAACTTAAGCCCTATTTATAGTTTCTAATGGGTGCGATCTAATAGACATATCCTTTCGTGAACGGTTGTATCTCTTGGATTGTGTGGATGAGAGTGAACTTGAAAAGGTTGTGTCCCTTGATCCAAAAGTTGCGTCCCCCTTTGTCTTCCTTGTGACCGATCGAACAGGCATGTCTCTAAGGAGACATGTCTTTTCCTTTAGTTAAGCGGTTATAATCTTTCAGTTTTACACCTTCAGTCCCCGAACTCTGTAACCGCCATATAACTACCTTTTAACTGCCATATAACTAACTTTATACTAATAACTAATAAACCCTTGTACTTGGATGTGAAAAGATTAAGGATTTCATTCACCCCCTAATCTTGAGCATCCTTGAGTTGTTGCAAATCTTGAACTCCAAGCAGTTTTATCTTCAGGAATCTCCTCGGTATTCAACACTTTACATGGATCTTCTCATTCACCAATCCTTGCTCTTCACGAACTTGCTTCACACGAACATTTTGCTTCACACTTGTCTTGACCGTACTTGATTTGTATCACACGAACCTCCTCTTGCTTAGTTGTCTCAACACGAACTCAAACGGTCTTGATTAACTTACCCACCATCATATCATATTATTTGAATCCATATCGCATAGATTTTAGGCATTCTAACTCACTCAGATCTCAAGCGGTTGTGTCACACAACAATTCTTTCTTCTGACCTAGTCACAGGATTACTTGTTTCCTTCACACGCGTGCCTTCTTCTTGGTCTATCACAGATTTAATCTCGTCATCATGGTTGTTTCTCACAACGGGTTCTTCATCATTGATTGCTTCCCTCACGGATTCTTCACTTTTTCCTGATCCACTCACTGGATTGTTTTATTCCACCTTTCATAGGTTATCTTCGTATCACACGGTTCTTCCCTTTGATCGTTTCACATGACCAAATTTCATGTTTATACTTTTCTTCATCGTCTAGGCACATCAGAAGTGCCGGTTCATCATCATCTTCTGTTTCGACCAAGAGTGTCTCATTTTCCTTGGTTTTCTTGGTTGGGCATTCGTAGGCATGGTGCCCAAGTTTCTCACATCTGTAGCAAGTGATTTTTGACTTATCTCTCATAGCCGATGTTTTTTGCTTGCTATCATCCCTTTGTGGTTTTTCGGTTTCTTCCGTCTTGTAAGAGGTGTGTCCTTCACCCCTATGTTGATAATTGCTTCTCCCTTGGCCTCATGACGGACTGAATCTCCCTCGTCCACGATTTCCAACATGTTGTCCATGACCAGCATACAAGAGTTCTTCTAGATTGTTCACGGGGCTTTCCTTTTTCTTCAACCTTAACCTTTCTTCATACGTTTTTAATCTACCAATAGCTTTGTCTACTGTCATTGTGTCTAGATCGGAGTATTGCTCGATTGATGCAACTATTTGAGTAAATCTATCTGGCATGGCATTTAGAAGTTTTCGTACCAGTGTGGATTGATTCAACGTCCTTCCGTACTCGCTTGCTCGTGTAACAATACTATTAATCTTTGCAGTGAACTCGTTTATTGTGTCATCTTCCTTCATTAGCAATAACTCAAATTCTGACATGAGTATATGTAAACGCGCCTTTTGCACTCGGTCTACACCAACATGTCTCGTCTTCAATGTGTTCCATATCTCTTTTGCTGTTTTGCAATTTGCCACTTGCCATACCATATCTTCTGGTCTTTCCTGGAACAAATATGCAATCGATGCTTTGTCTTTTTTCACATCTTGTTGCGTAGCTTCTGTGGGTTCTATCATCTCCCAAAGTCCATTTGCTTCTAGTATGGTTTTGATGCGTATTTCCCATACTGTATAATTTGTAGGTTTCAAAATAGGACACTGGAATTGGGAAAGAGAACTTCCTTCCTTTTGAATTACGATTTGTGGAGTTGGTCCGGTTGTTCCCGACATATCTTTTGACCGAACAATCTTCACTTTTAATAAACCTTATTTTTCTTGTTTCAAAAATTTTAGACCACCAATACAAACTCCTGTACCGATAAACTTTGACTTTCTAGAACCTTCAATTCTTAACCCACGTATAACTCCAATGCGTAATAACCAATCAATCTAATTCGCACTAAACCCCGGAATCAAAAACCCTAGATTCCTAACCCCTGGTTCGACCCTGAACCGAAAATAAAACTAACTTGCGAATTGAGAAAGAATAATAAAACCTGATCGGAAATTCCCTGTGATGCCTAGAACCTGATGCTCTGATACCAATTGTTGGCCCCAATGGATCTTTGATCTGTAGACAATCGAATAACTTGAATAGATAAACTGAGAATTTGAATACAAATACAATGGAATGGAATGAATTTTACAAATGAAACCAAAGCCGTATTTATAGTTTCTAATGGGTGCGATATAATAGACATATCCTTTCATGAACTGGTGTGTCTCTTGGATTGTGTGGATGAGAGTGAACTTGAAAAGGTTGTGTCCCTTGATCCAAAAGTTGCGTCCCCCTTTGTCTTCCTTATGATCGATCGTACAGGCATCTCTCTATGGAGACATGTTTTTTTCCTTTAGTGAAGCGGTTATAATCTTTCAGTTATACACCTTTAGTCCCCGAACTTTGTAACCGCCATATAACTACCTTTTAACCGCCATATAACTAACTTTATACTAATAACTAATAAACCCTTGTACTTGGATGTGAAAAGATTAAGGATTTCAAATCTTAGATGTTGAACAATTTGATACCCTTAAAAGCAGGTTCGATAATGGCTCACCGAGGGCACCAGGGAACACATTCCCTTATCTTTATATGTGTACTCACGCACTCAATGACTAGATGTGGGCTACACATAGAATAATAATATGTGTTTATATGTGAGCCCACGAGTACCCGTTTCCAGGCGTGGACAACGCATAAAAATAAAACACATCCTCATATGTGCGCATGTCATAATTCACACACATCGGCGTAGAACATGCACTACCGATGACAGAGTGTTTCAATTCCTAGATCACACATTCCAATGAAGCGCTTACAATGATCAACGCTCCATACTAACTTTTCCCACAAACCACACCCAAACACTGATCTACTATATTTAAAATACATTAAGATTGTCGTTTCAAAAAATTGAAATACTCGATGATGAATTGTCGATCATGGATGCGGTTGCTATTAATATAAAAACATCGTTGTCGGATTTATGGTAATACCGAATGTTATTCCGATTATGACAGTACATTACTGGTTTGGCACACACATTATGTAAATACTAGAAAATACCGAAACCGACTTGTAACTATAAAAATGAATACCAGTACCGGTATCAATGTTGTTTAGCCTGTATCAGCTCGATATAGGTTGGGTTGTGAATGTGAGTGAAAAGTTGCATTGGGTTTGGTTTTGTTTTTTAATGAAAGGTTGGGTTGGGTTGGGTTGGGATAGTGGATAGTCTTAAGAAACCGTTAACAACTTTTTAACACTCCTAATTCCAGATCCTCTTTATTTGCACATATGACCCCTGTACTTTTATACTTAACTAAACATTGAATTGAAATTTGTTTGTCTAACCAGTTGACACTTCTGTTCCACATTCTTACAATCTCCACCTTGGAATGCAGAGTCAACCAACATCCAACATATCCAAACACTTCAAATATTTTTCAACCAGTAGAGCCTTTGTTAACATATCAGCACCATTATCTTCTGTGCTAATATGTTCAACGTTAATCTCCCCTGAATTTACCACTTCTGATAAAATTAATCTTAACATTGATATGTTTATTGCGTTCATGGAACACACTATTTTTAGAGAGTCGTGTAGTCCCTGATTATCACAAATGACTAGGGGTCTTCAAATATGGATATCCGAAAATTTCCAATAGTGAAAAGGATATCTAGAATTCTAAAAGGGATGTTTTAGAATAAAAATCTAAAACAATTATCCATTTCCAAATAAACACAAATACACAATCCATAGTTGGTTTAACGAAACACCATCTAAAAAAAATTAAAAAAAAAAATAAAAAAAAAATAAGAAAAGACATGATTGGTTTATGAGGGGTGGACCCCATCTCTCAAGGGGCTTGGCGCTTGTAATGCCATGACGGAAGGGGTGAATAACGTCTCCATTGGTGGTGGGGATCGGTGTTTGGCGCCAACCAACAACACTATGTCAACCAACAACACGTAGCCTAATAAGTAAATCAATAATTGTGCTTGATGTTACAACTCTATAAGCTCAAGATTATTTTTTCACCTAACGTTACGTCACCCATTCGTTTTCTTTTTTTAATTTGAAAACGTAACAAAAAACTATAGTAATATTAACCATAATCATATATTTAAAATATCATTTTATAATTTTTGAAAAACAATAGTAATATCAACCATAATCACATATTTAAAATATGATTTTATAATTTTTAAAAATTCCTTATTAACTATTTAATAATTTTTTTAATTCAACTAATATAATACACACATTTTTTAACCTAGTATATCATATATTACATAATTACAACATAATCATTTGAAAATTATTTTACTTTTCTTTTGTATGCATGGATCATTTTATTTTATTTTATAATTTAATTTAATTTAATCTATACTATATAATAAAAGAAACCACTTTAGAGACACTTGTCATCATATTAGGCCATCTCTTATAGATAATTATTATATTAATTTAATATCTTCTAATTAATTATATATAACCCTTCTACTAAATATTATTTAATTTAATATCTTATATTATAGATAACCCTCCTACTAAATATTATTAGTTTAATATCTTGTTGATAATTATTATTTAGTTTAAGCTTCATCTCATTTATAATATTATTTATTTGAATTAATTATATTTGAACGCTTTTTTTAGTTTGGTATCAAATAGATTTTACGAAACTTAAAATAAAATTAAATAATATTATTAATCATTTATACTTTTACGGAGTTTTAAATAAAATGTTAAATTTATTGAGACTTCGTTAACAAATTTTGCAACAACAGAATAATCTATTTTTATCACCAAAACCAAACTTTGTATTATTATATTAAATAATTTTATTTTCACTATACAAAATTACGTTTACTCGACCCATGTAATACATGAGTTTTTTAAAATATAACTTTTTATTATTTGATATATAAAATTAGATTTATTCAATTCGTACAATACACGGGGTTTTTTAAGGATATATATTTTTATTATTTAGTAAAGAAAATTACATTTATTCAAAACGTGTAATGCGCATATTTTTAAAGATGTAATTTTTTTATTATTTGGTATATAAAATTACATTTATTCAACCCGTGTAATAAAGGGGTTTTTTAAAGATGTATTATTTTATTATTTGGTAAACAATATTACATTTATTCAACTCGTGTAATATACATGGTTTTAAAGATGTAACTTTTTTATTTGGTATATAAAATTATATTTATTAAACTCGTACAATATGTTCTTATAGATTTAGTTTTTTATTATTTAATATATAAAATTATATTTATTCAACCTGTATAATAAATGAGGTTTTTAAAGATATATTATTTTATTCTTTAGTATATAAAATTTATTTATTTAACCCCGTGTAATACACGGGGTTATAACCTAGTTTAATTTAATTTAATTCAATTTAATTTAATTTAATTTAATTTAATTCAATTTAATTTAATTTAATTTAATATAAAAGAGAATAATGTGTTTAGAGTTTGTTACTAAAGATCGCAAGTAATCACGATTTCATTTAATGAGTATAATTTTTCCGCACTTTTTTCGTATTCCATCTTTTATTTAGGAGTTTCCTATGTGAGTCATATGACAACTCAATCTACAACCCACCCATTCATTCATGCTTGTTTTTCTTGATCCTGTACCAGAATAATTCCTTGTGTTTTGTGAAGTAGTTGCGCGCAGCGCATAAAATGTCTGGTTATGTCTGTAACGATTTGATGGTTAATATCTTTGAAGGACTACCACCCAAATCCATCATCCGATTCAGATCACTCTCCAAATATTGGCATTCTCGTCTTCGTAGCCCATAATCCATCCACGATCACCGCATTCGATGTTCTAAAAACCCTCCGAAAGTTCTCATCAAACACGTGACTTATTGGGAATATAAGCGTAAAATTATCTGTACATCACACTCAGAGGACCAATTGCCGGTACATCCTGGATCTGGCTACATCGGCATACCTGCAGTCGAGTTCCCCAACCAGGGTCGTCTAACCGAAGTTGTTGGTTCGTGTAATGGAATTCTTTGTCTGCGCGATAAAGAAAATGTTATTCTATGGAACTTTTCAATTAGGCGCAAACTAGTCATACCACTCCATCCGTTACTCAAGTCCACTTTAAAACCTTTTGACGTTGCATTTGGGTTTGGTTTCGACCCAATTACTGATGATTACAAGATTGTAGGTGCATTACTTACAAAGAAAACGTATATTTACTCCATGAACACAGAGTCTTGGAGTGAGATCGTTTCCCCATACTCTACGTCTTCTTTTGTTAATCTGCGGGGGAAGGCATGTTTTATCAATGGAATTTTGCATTGGGTGATGAGTACCGAAGACCCGCGTCGTTTTATATTGACATTCAATGTGAGTAGTCATGTTTTTGGCCGCATTTTGTTTCCGGAGCCTTGGCGAGTCAGGGAGTTAACAACCATAAATGGTTGTCTTGCACTGGCTTCTTTGGAAAAGGGTTATTATCGGAAGATTCGGGTTATGGAAGAGTATGATAAAACTGAATCTTGGACTGTGCTTTTTGAAGTGGAAATAAAGGGACAATTTCATGTGATCCAACCTACCACCAATGGTGATGTACTGGTGGCATACAATGTGCAGTCAAAGGTTTATAATCTTCGAACAATGTCGTTCACAAAACTTTTGTTCAAGTTTGGACCTCGTGGTTACAACATTGAGATGGAACCGTATGTGGAAAGCCTTGAATTGTTAGACAAAGACACACGGTAACTCGTGGGGAAACCATATTCTCTTCGGCGTAAAAAGGTAATCACAAAAGAATTTGGTTATCGCACGTATCAGTATTAGATGATGAGTGTTCTCCCATTTTGAATTATACCTTTTAGTATTTTCTACCTGCGATCCTTACGTAATTTGCCCTAGTGATTGGAATAAAACAAATTTTAATGTCTTGTTTGAATCGTTAATATGCTAACACTCCGATAGATTATCTGTTTACTGATCTTATAACTACAAGGTTAAGGGTGGAGGGTATGGTTAATCACTCTAGGGTGTTTGAGAGAAATCCTACCCAATAATATTATACCATGTCAACTCCCCATTTCACTCCCCATTTTGCACTCAATCAAGGGGTATGGTTAATCACCCTAGGGTGTTTGAGTGATTCTCACTTTTGATTGGTTATCCTCTCCCCTCTCCTCTCTCTCTCCTCCATCACTCTCTCTCAATCAATTCGGTGAACTATCACCGATTCTCATTCCCTCTCTCCAACTCACCGCTCATCTTCATCAACCGGGTATAGTCACCGACCGGTGACTCACACTCACCGCACATTATACCCTCCACCCTAACATGTGAACACTTAAGAGGTGATATATGCAAAGCAGTCTTAGGGACGCATTCCTAAGCTACAAATAATCACATTTTACATACTCAATGTATTTTGTTAAGTTTATACACTAATTACCAACATAAAGCTTGCGTATAAATTTATTCTTATGTATTCTATATATTTTTCAACACTTAAATATATACATGTAGATCTACATATGGGTTTGACCCAAGGAGAAGAGACCACTCCTTCCACCAGCCCACACCACTATCAACACAAATTCATTAAAATTACTCTACAAGTACACTTGAAGAGTAGTTATGATACTCTCCAAATTACCCTAGAAGATCAAAATTACTATACAAGATCATTTTTACAGTAATTATGATACTCTACAAAATTACTCTATAAGATCAAAATTACTCTATAAGAACATTTTACAAAATTACCATACAAGATCATTTGTAGAGTAATTTTGATAATTACTCTACAAGTAAATAATTAGGAAAATATCATTGCGTTTTTACCTCTTCACCCTATTCGTACATTTTGTATGATAATGGTATTTGAATTTGATTTTTTGTCTAGTTATTAATCTAACTCACCTCCATCAGTTTAAATTTTTAGAAAATTAATTATCTTTATCTTTTATCCCATTCTATTATTGTCGAAATTATAGTTCATGATATTAAGTAGTTTTCATTTGTTTTTTATTACTATTATATTTTACATTTAAGAAGTAGTGTATTTCTTTTGAAGATAGCTTTATTATATACTATTTTCCTACTTTTAGCATAGTAGTGCACGATTAAAATTTTTATAGGTTTTCATATTTGTTTACATCTTATCAATACAATATAAATAATATAAATTACATCGTAACCAAATTTACGTACAAGTTTTCTATACTTTTAGAAGAACAAATCTTACTTTTAACACACGATTTAAAAGAATGTCACGTGTCAATATCATATCATCCATAAAAAAATGTTTTCTAATCAAAATTGTTTTTTTTTTTATATTTTTTTAAATCATATTAATATCATATAATGACAATATTGCTTCTTTAAAAATAATGGTAATGATATTTTTATATTAAGACTTACTAAAACAGTTCAATTCTATTATATTTATAATAGTAATAATAATTATACATTTGAATTAAATTACCCGAAAAAGCAAAATCTACGAATTTTTAAGTATCAGAGTAAATTGCAAGTGTTGTCCTTTATATATCAAATTTCAGGTTGTGTCTTTTATCTTTAAAATTAATGAGTTTTGTACTTAATATTTCAAAATTCTACATGTTATGTCTTTTAGCCCTAACTCAGTTACTTTTTAAAGTTGAATAAGATCATGTGCAAGGCATACGAGGGTACAATTGTCTTTTTACCGTATTATTTAAAAAAAAAACTATCCTAAAAGAAAAAAAAATACATATTAACTCATACGCATATTAGTTGACTACTTTGTCATATAATCATGCATGTTGCATAAAGTAAAAAAATATATATATTAAAAGCGGAAAAGGTTCTCGTCGGGAAACGACGTTGGTGGAAGGGGTGGCACCGGTGGTATGGGCGATGGTTTGTGTAGTTTCAGTTTGTGGTTTATATATTTTGGTTAGATTTCTAGAAGCGCTTGAGTTTAGTCAAGTTTGCAAAAAAGTAACCATGAAGGATGATGGTTAAGGGTTGATATTAAATCAATGGCAATCTTGTAATATTTGAGTTTAATTAATTGATTGTTTTAAATGAGTAGGGGCAATTTTGTCAATGGCCGTGTTTTAAATCAATTAGATAACCGCCCAGTTCCTAAATTCAAGCGCTTTTCCCTCTCTCTCTGCAAACCCATCTTGGAAACCCCAATCCCTACCAAAAATAACTACAATCATGGAAGAAGATAACTTTAGAAACGATGGAGAGCACCTGGTCAAATTAAAACACTTCTCCATCTCCACCATCTCCGAGTTCATCATCACCATTCAAATATTGTTCTTATCATCTCCGTTTTCTTGACGATGTGTTTTAACAGCAAGCAAATTAATACAGTTGTGTTTTAGCAGCAAGCAGATTCATACAGTTGTGGTTTAGCATCCAGATTCATACATATGTGTTTTAACAGCAAGCAGATTCATACAGTTGTGTTTTAGCATTCAGATTCATACAGATGTGTTTTAACAGCAAACAGATTCATACAGATGTGTTTTAACAGCAAGCAGATTCATACAGATGTGTTTTAACAGCAAGCAGATTCATACATATGTGTTTTAACATCCAGATTCATACAGATGTGTTTTAACAGCAAGCAGATTCATACAGTTGTGTTTTAACAACAACCAGATTCATACAGATGTGTTTTAACATCCAGATTCATACAGATGTGTTTTAACAGCAAGCAGATTCATACAGATGTGTTTTAACATCCAGATTCATACAGATGTGTTTTAACAGCAAGCAGATTCATACAGCTGTGTTTTAGCATTCAGATTCATACAGTTGTGTTTTAACAGCAAGCAGATTCATACACTTGTGTTTTAGCATTCAGATTCATACAGTTGTGTTTTAACAGCAATCACATTCATACCCTGTTTTTACCATCTTTATATTGTGGGATCTATAAAAAAATTGACTTTAGCCCTGTAAACTGTTAAAACACAGCACCAAGAACATGCTGATAAATTCCAGTAATCTTCTGAACAATGGAATATGCGATGTAATGTGACATGGAATTTTAGTTAATGAACACATTGACTTCCAGATTTGAATTCGAAAATAATAAAAATTCCGAAAATCATGGAATTTTAGTTAATGAAGATACATTCCAAAAATAAAATTAAAATGTGAAATTACATGATAACCCTTCTACTTAAAATCCCTCAATGACACATGTCCAATTCTTATTCCTTCCTAGACTTTCTAGGAAAAATAGACTTTCCACCCAACTCCTACTATATATAGGAGGTATAAGGAAGTGTTCATTGGTGAACACTAAAAAAGTGAGAAACCAGAGAACACTCTTAAAAATTCAACAAAACATGTTAAAAATCAATTTTTTTCGGCGATTTCCTTATAAATACATGTAGAAGCATTTTAATAAAAACTAAAAAAACTAAAAATATAAAAAAATATTTAAAAAATACTAAAATATTATTTTCCTACAAAAATGATTTCTTTACTGGAATAATTTCAACCCATTTTTATAAGGAAAAACGCTGAAAATTTTTTCAAAAAATCGATTTTTAATATGTTAAGTTAATTTTATAAGATATTTTTATTTTAACTGTTTTGTAAACATTTTTTTATATTTTTAGTTTTTGATTTTTTATTAAAAAATGGTTCTACATGATTTATAAGGAAAACCGCCAAAAATATTTAAAAAAATGATTTTAACATGTTAAGTTGAATTTTTAAGAGTGTTCTCCACTTTTTTAGTATTCCTCAATGAATCTCACACTAGGAAGTGTGTGTGTGTGTATATATATCTATATATATAGGGAGGAGTTCATGCGAGAACCACCCTTATTGCGAGAACCGCGAGAACCAATGTGAACACAACCTAAAATAGCTAAAAAATCATAGAAAAAACCTAAAAAAAACCTAACCCCCCCCCCCCCCAAACCCCCCCCCCCCCCACAAGCTAAATGCTAAAAACTAAAACCCCAAAAAAACCTAAAAAAAACCTAACCCCCCCCACCCCCAAAAAACCTAAACCCCCCTCCCCCACCCCCCAAAAACCTAACCCCCCCCCCCAAGCTAAAATGCTAAAAACTAAACCCCCAAAAAACCTAAAAAAAATCTAAAAAAATAAAAAAAAAATCTAAATTTTTTTTTAATATTTTTTATGCTCAAATCGCTACTTTTAGTGGCCAAAAAATTTAAAAAAAAAAAAAACTTTTTAATTTTTTTTTGTCTTCGAAAAGTAGCGATTTTTATATAAAAAATATTAAAAAAAAATTTTGTGTGATTTTTAGCTATTTTTAGGCATTTTTGGTTGTGTTCACATTGATTCTCGCGGTTCTCGCAATAAGAGGTGGTTCTCGCATGATCTTCTCCCTATATATATATATATATATATATATATATATATATATATATAGGAAGTGTAGAATACAATTCCCCTTATCAAACAATACGTACGCGACAATAAGATGAAGATGTGTGACACTCATTTATATTTTCTACCAAGGGCAAATTAGACAATTACTTTCATCAGCCGATTGCGAGTTCATTAAACCACTATCCCAGTAATTATGCATCGTAATAGTTTCAAATATCTGCGATTAGGGTTTCAATCAATTTTGATTTCAATGGATCCACAGACCAACGCAAGACGAAACATAGAAGATGTTGAATTCGAAGACGTTGAAATGGAAGATGAGCATGATACTATTACCACTTTGAAATCCGAGTTCAGTCAACGTTGAAACAAAGGATCCGAACGAGTAAGAACTTAATTAAGAGTTTCAATGTTTAATATTCTAGTTAATTATTGGTTTTTATGTTATTCTGTATGTCATTTGTTTTCAATGCTCAATTGATTAAGAGTTTATTAGGAGTTTCAATGCTCAATTGATTGCAAGTGATTTGTATTGTTAATCGTTATGAAAACATACGCATGTTATAAATATAAAGAGGCGCAAGTTATGAAATGATGGGCGCACGTTATGAAAGAAAGTAAAACGCATGTTATAGTTTTGCTTTATACAACATGCATGATTATATGACAAAGTAGTCAAATAATGTGCGATATTATTGTTTAGTTTAATGTAAAGCTCATGTGGTTTTTATTAATGTTTTTTATTAACATGTGTAGAAGAAAGAGTGTATTCCAGAGGTGGAAGCGTCAGCTATACCTGTTGTTGGCATACGATTTAGTTCCATTGAGCAAGCATATGTGTTTTACCAAACATATGCCAAGAAATCCAGTTTTTTCTGTCCGAAAAGGTGGTGAAAATATTAGCGGTGGTATTATAAAGGCTATATATTTTGTATGCTTGAAGGAGAGACATAAGACACAGATTATAAACGATTCTTATTCCAAGATAAAAAAGCCTTATAAAATAAGGAAAATACCAACTATTCGAATGGGATGTAAAACAAAAATTTGCTTGGTTCGTTGGATGGGATATCATACACAGTTAAGAAGTTCGTTGAAGGGCACAATCATTCATTTGTTTGTTTGTCCTGAAGATATTCATTTATTACCGGCATATATGAATTTGTCTAAAGTACAAGAAGAAATGATTTCGGAGTTGGATACCTTAAATCTCGGGCCTGTGAAATCATTTCATATAATGAGAAAGATTTGGTGGTTTCGAAAAAGTTGGTGCTACGGTTGATGACTGCAAGAATTTCAGAGATAGAATAAATAGCTACATAGGAGAATGCAGCGCAGACATGATTATTAATAGGTTGACAGATAAAAAAAATATTTGAATGATTATTCGTTCATACATTTAGTTGATGAAAACAAGCGTTAACCAGCTTGTTTTGGGCGGTGGACTATGCAAGCATAATTACATGGAGTTTGGAGATGTTATATCTTTTGATGTGACGGTCAAAACTATCAAGTAAGTGTTGTATGAATTATGCATTGGTTTTTCTTTTCTTACTTTATTTCATCTTATGTAGATATAAGATGGATTTCATACCATTTACTGTCACACCCCGAATTTCCACGTATTACCGGTGGGTCCGGTGGTGAGTATCGTGACGTAGTTGATATCATCATAGTCAAACAACACAATTTAAATGCACAGCGGAAGCAAAAGATGAATCACATTACAAACCGAATAAAAAGTAATATCAAAGTATTACAAACGGACTGTAAAGGATGCACATGCGGATCAAATAAAAAAGAAAACTTCGTTCAACAGATTTAAAGGCATCTGAGCTTGCAAGACTCTTTATTTATGCTAGGAGAGGCCAGCCTATTCCGATTAGTACCTGCACTTAACCTTTTTGGGAAAATACGTCAGTTTACACTGGTAAATACAATTAACTGACTCATTTTGAAAATGTTTAAGAAAATGATTTGAATGCACATGGCACAAAACTTTGTATAACTTGGGATAATTATTTATATATAAACTAGTAAAATAATTACATGTTTCTTATACGTTCAGTAGCCCGGGTTGACACCGGGTTAAAGATTAATAGACACACCACAAGATATAGTCCCGCAGTGACTTATTCTCGAAACCGGCGGTTATACCTTTTTATTTATATATGCACAGGCGGGTGTATGCCTACACCCCGTGCTTAGGTCGTGGCCATTTCTATGAAAGATGCCAAGGATATCCGGGACATGGTCATTAACCCCCCCAAAGGCTTTAAGCAAACAAAACAATTTAAATGGGAAATTTCAATAAATTAACCTTCATACAATTAAAAATTCAATGCCCAACCAAGCGGTATTTTATATACCGTACCCCAAGTCCGTATAGGTAAAATAAGTTAAAAGTATTTACCTGAGCAAGTATAATTCACAAACAGCAAGTGCAAGTAGCTTTTACTGGGGCTCCTAATCTGGAATGAAAGTTTTTAATAACCTATTAGATTCCTAACGGGTCTTTAATTAAGCCTAGACTTAGACCTGTTAGTTTTAAGATAAGGTACGGTTCAAACGCACGATTAAGCGAAGACCGGAATAGAATGTGATTTAGACCCGACAAGTTTGAAGACTTGTATAATATGTGTAAACTAAACACATTCTGGATTTTGAGACAAAAATGATAAGGTTTGACCCGTTTCGGCTAATTTATGCAAACTAGTTACATAAACCGCACCGAACGCGAATAATGCATAACGGGTAACCAAATGATTCATGAACAGGTTTCCTAAGTTAATATGCCTTAAATAGGTTGTGATATCAGTAGGATACCTTGCATTATGCCCAAAATGGATTTAAACTCAAATTATGCCCCTTAGGGGCATTTTGGTCATTTTAAAGCTTATAAAAGAGTTTGAATACAAATCTGAGTTCCAGGTCTGATATATTCAGTAAAAATACTTATTTTTATAAGTCATAACAGTAGGGATGGTATATATGTGAAATTTACCTTTTATAACCAAACTATGCACCGTAGGGGCATTTTGGTAATTTCACATAAGCTTAAAAGGTCAAAACAGGGAATCTGAGTTAAAAACTTTTCTTTACTGTTAAAATATAAAAATTTGCTTAAAACATCAGTAGGTATCAAACCTTATATGCTAAAAATAGTTTCAACTTATACTATGCGTTAAAAACGCGTGATAAGGCGATTTTAAACGATTTCCGGGTTTTATATGAAAAGCTAATATTTTTATAATTCCAGAAATCTTAAAATGTTTTATTTATCATATCCAATCAGTAGCAAAAGGTTGGGTGTCAAAATGTTTTGTAAAACTCATTTTATAGGCCAAAAGGGCAAAACCGACAATTACCGAATTAAGGCTAGAACCCTATGTTATGCTCATCTTAAAAATAAATAAAAATCTTCAAAAATCCCAAAATATTATTTTACATCAGTAGGTAAGAAGTTTGGTATCAAAAATTAGGTTTAGATAGGCTCTATGCTAATTACGCTTTTTAATTAATAAAAAGCTTTCTAATCACGCTATTGAGCATAACTCTTAATCTAGACCTGGAACTGATGTCAAAATTTGGGGACATGTTTATATATTAGTAATAAAGATTATTGTCCTCTCACATTTTCAAAATTCTGGTTTTAAGGTAAAAAGAGCATAATAGTCAACATTTTGGCATATAACGGAAACATGCATATGAATCGGATAACTAATGAACCAAGTTGTATAATCACAGAGGGTTATACTAACATGTAACCTGGTCCTAATAAGGCTCTAAGTCATTTCTAAAACATGCTACATTGGGTCAGAACTGAAAGTCAAAGCAAAAGTCTAATTATGCGACTTTCGGTTCCGAACCGAGCCTATACTGAAAATTGTCGGGTTGAACATGTTTAGACATGTTCTTACATTAATTAGCAAGTTATATTAGTGATAAAATAGGTTGCATAGCTTCTACATTGTTAATTATGCATTTATTTGAAAAATTGCTTTTTGTTGACTTTTTCTAATCAAGTTTGACCCGGCAATTGACCTAGTTATAGTGGGAATCAGAGGGTGCCATTTTGATGGTTTATTACCCACATAATTACCAACTCATAGGTACTTTCAATTTGAGATTTGACTGGACAAATTTTAATTAATTACGAAGTCAAACTCTAATTACGACGGTTTGACTTTCGGCTAATTAACTAAGTAAAACTGAATTAAGGAGGGTTAAGGAAGCTTACAATAGTCCTATGCATGACTAATGACTTCTAGGAATAGGTCTTGAGCTCCAGGAATCTTCAGAATTGAAGTTGTTGAAGTTTGCAAGTGATGTGCTCAATGTTGCAACAAATGAGCTTCTTATATAGGAGATTTAATGCAACAAGATCATGCCAAATAGGTCTATGATTGATCCCAGATGCTTACAAGTGCCCCCTATGCATGAAATCCCATTTGCACAGCCCCTGGTATGTAAAACAAAGCTCTAAAGGCGGTGCAACAGGATGAACTGGCATCTGCAGGTGTTTTCTGTCGCTGGCAGTCCCAGGCGGCCCGCGTAAGACTCCCTTATGTCTTACGCGGCCGGTATGGTTCCCCGGATCAGGTTAAATAAGTTTCAAGATTTGCATTTTGGCCCCTGATCCTTTTTAAACATGGTTTTAACTTTATTTCTTGTATTTCCAACCCTCTAACTTGATTTTTAAGGGCTCCAAGACATAAGCAAACATCGTTAAGTCCTTGGTTAACTTTATGATCACCCGAAAAGTCATAAATTTCAACGTTGACGCTTTTAACCCTTTACATACGAATGTTAGCATAACTTTCTCATATGATAACGAAACCTTGTGAAATTTTTATCACTTATTCTAGTGAGCATAATTAATCGTTACAAAGCTTCGGGTTCTCTAAAAGGTCACTCAGAGGTGTAAATTAAACATGTTGACACTTTTAACCCTTGCGGTTTGTAAACTTTCACTTTCTTCCACAAATGGCTTCATACGCTTCATAAATCATTCGTTTAAGGGTATAGACATCGTGTAGGATTGTTGAAAGGTATATTTATCCGATGTTGACATTTTTAATCCTTTTATTCACATACTTTCTTTCTTTGTCAACTTTAGTCCCGCTAAATTATTTCTTTACATGTTTAAAGCTCATGACACGTGTCAATATAATATTGGACTTGAATTTACGAGGTGTTACATTTACCGACATCGACAATCATTGTCGAAATGTAACACAGCTGGGCTGTTAGCATCCGAAAGCATCGAATCATATAAGTGGATTTTTCAATCCTTTTTGAATTCATTTGGATGTCTGCCCAAGGTTGGAGTCACATACCATGATCCATCGACGAAACATGCTATTGAGAGTGTTTTTTTTAATAAAAGTAGACATAGATTGTGCATGTGGCACATTATGAAAAAAAAGTGGTGGATAAGGTTAGATCAATAGTGGATCATAAGATGCGTGATTACTTTTGATTTTGTTGGTGCATATTACGTACGTCTGCCACTGTGCGAATAGTTAGATAGAGTGTGTGTTAAATATTGTATAGAATAGTGAGAAGTTGGACACGGTTTCGTTAATGTCAAAGTCCACGCAGACGGATGACCATCCGGACGGATGACCATCCGGACGGATGACAATCCGGACGGATGGACATAGTGTAGGTGGTTGTCTATAAATAGGGACTTGGGGTTCCCATTTGGACAAGCTTTGGATCCCAGAGGGGACATGCTGTCCAACTGGTCTCGTGGTGTTGTAATGTCAAATAATCAATAGAGACCAGATTATAAGTGACTGCTCGGTGTCGTATTCTGTTTCTACTCCTTTCTTAGTAATAATAAACGCACCGAACACGTCGTATCGGGACCGAGGCTCCGTCAAACTCGTTGGTTCCTAGATTTACAATGGTATCAGAGCTACGGTACCGATTTAATCGATCTAACAGTCGGTTAAATCACCCAAAGCTCATCAATTTTGGGTTAAACGGGAGTTTTTGATGTTAAAAGAGAGAAAATCCATCAAAATAAAGGTCAATTCACGGATGGATTTTGGAATTGAAGACATCATTCTGTTCAGAATTGATTCGCGCACAATCCTATGAAGTTTCATCATGAAATTCACACAAATAAAGATTCTGTATCGAAAAAACTTGATTTGGAGTGTTCTTGAGCTGTTAGAACATATCCGATCGGACGACCATCCGATCGGACAACCATCCGATCCATGTCATTATCTTGTGTTTGAATGTCCAGTTGGTTTTCACTCGAATGACCATTTGATCGGATGACCATCTGATCCACAAACATAAGTTTGTTCTTTTTGCCTTTCGATCGAACGACCATCCGAACAAGAAGACCCATCCGATCGGATGACCGTCCGATCGGATGACCATTCGACAACATGCCATTCGGCCAGATGATCAAATGCCTAAAAAAGGCATTTTTTGATCGCAACGACGAGGAGAGTCTCCAGAAAAAAATTGGTGATTCAGAAATTTTCCGGGTTTTTAACGACCAAGCTGGGTTGTTCGGGGACACCGTCTGGGGCATCAGTGAACATTGTAGGTCTCTAGAGGAGGATCTAGAACACCTTCTCCTTGTTACCGAACACACCCGCAAGTGCGGAATCCAAGCGGATATGAAACCAAGCCAAAGAACACACAAATACACAATAGATTTCAAAGTTAAAAGCTCATGTATTAACTTTCAGCAGAGTTTGGTTACAAATATTAGTACAAGAAAAATGCTCTCTCAAACTCACTGGTGTGCTCTCTTTCTTCTTCTATGTTCTGTGTCTGTATTTATAGGCCCAACACCCAGTTACCCTACGAAGAGTGGTAACTGGGGTCGCGAATATTCATCAGGTTCATGAAGAATGGAGTCTTCGTGGACCATTCCTATGAACCTTTCATCATGGACGAACCCTTCATCATTTAATCTTCGTCACATGTAGATTCTTCGTGAGGAACAAACTTTACAAGAGAGATTATTGTTCGCCACTAAAGAATCCCACGAAGACTCTTGTTTCTTTGTTGGGAAGATTTTGTGAGGATTCTTCATCATGCATGGAGTCAACGTTGTAGTCTATCCCTTCTACCTGACGAAAACCTTGAACAACTAATCTTGCCTTGTTTTGGACAACTACTCCACGATCATCTTTCTTGCATCTGAAAACCCAACGGGTGGCAATCTTCTTGTAGTTTTCAGGCTTCTCAACCAGTTTCCAGACACCAAGCTTCTGGAATTGTTACAGTTCCTCCTGCATAGCTTCCACCCAAGAATTATACTTCAATGCTTCTTTCCAAGACCTTGGTTGTTTTTATGAGACATAACATGCGAAGGACCAATCATTCTGCAAACCCGATTCTCTGATTGCTACATACAAGCCAACATTGTTGTTGTTTCTTAATTGATTCCTCGCCTACAGGCCACTATGAACATTACCAATGATGTTTTGTTAGGGATGGGTATTATGGATTCTTGTTTCTGGATTATCCGGAACTGGAATATTTATACCCAGATTGTTGAAGTTGAAATCAATACCATGAACTGGCGAAGAGGATGATGCAGTAGCTTCAGCTGTTTTAGGGCAGTCCTCAGGAGGTGTAGCCTCATAAGTACCATGAACAATAGTTGCAAGAGCTTCTTGGTCTACATCGAGAAATTCATCATCCTCTGAAGCTTCGTTCAGTTCATTAGCATCATGAAAATCCTCATTCTCGAGAGCATTATTGTTAACTGATGATGATTCTTGATTGTTGACAATAATTGGACGACCCAACGGTGAATCTGTTGCGTTGTCACTCTCAAAAAACATCTGTGCTGTAGCATCTACAACTTCTTCCTCAATATTGATCGAACTGAAAAAGTCATCGTACTCTAACATCCATGGCTGACCTGGACATCTGACTGGTAATGTGTGCCTTTGTACTCTGACTTCAGACCATTCCTCGATCCTTTTTGTTTCGAGATTCCAAACTCTTAAATTTGGAGTGGCATACCCAAGAAAGTATCCCTCAATTGCTTTTACCCCAAATTTACCATCCGGGTCGATCATAGTGCAAGGAGCCCCAAACGGTTCAAGAAATTGCAAGTATGGTTTCCGTTTGTGAAGAAGCTCGAAGAAGGTCTTGTTGAGTTTTTTTACTATAAGGACTCGATTCATCATGTAGCATGCAGAGGCCACAGCTTCACTCCAGAATGGAATGGGCAACTGTGACTCTACCAACATAGTCCTCGCAGTTTCGATCAATATGCGGTTCTTACGCTCAGCGACGCCATTTTGTTGAGGAGTGTATCTAGCACTGAATTCATGAAGAATACCTTTGGATATACAGAACTCCTCCATAGCACGATTCTTAAACTCAGTTCCATTGTCGCTGCGTATGCGTCTTACTTTCATTGTATACAAATTCTCAATCGTTGTGATCAAGTTTTTGATAATTTCGAAAGTTTCACTCTTGTGTGCCATAAACGCCACCCAAGAAAATCTTGAATAATCATCTGTAACCACGAGGCAGTACGAGTCATTACTGATGCTCTTATGCTTGATAAGACCGAACAAATCCATGTGCAAGCATTCAAGCGGCACTGCAACCGTGTTGATCTTCTTTATTGGGTGCGATTTCTTGCTTTGTTTTCCCTTCTGGCACGAAACACAAACGTCTTGAAGATGAAAGTTCTTAACGGGAACACTAGTTACTAACTCGTTCTTCACCAGATGATTCATTTTCCTTTGGTGAATGTGTCCCATCCGCCTGTGCCAAGAGATTGTTTCCTTTTCTGCGGCTTTAGTAACAAAACATGTTACTTGTGCAGACGTTGTAATTGCTTGGCTCATATCAAGGACATACAAATCATTAACCCTTGGAGCAGATAAGAGAATCCAGTCTTTGGGGATCATGAAACCGGGCTTCAGCACATAACATCCATTAGCATCAAAGTGCACCGAAAACTTCTTATCACAGATTTGAGAAACACTTAGAAGATTGTGATTAAGTTGTTGCACAAAGTTGATCTTGTCAAAGATGACAACCCCGTTGGATACCATTCCTTCACCAGTAATATACCCACCTTTATCTACAGCAAAAGCAACATAACTTCCTCTAATAGATTTGACGTCGTAAAGAAGCCTCATGTCGCCGGTCATGTGCCTGGATGCCCAACTATCAACAATACATAGACTACTGATAGTTCCTCCTGGAACATCCTGCACATGTACTCAAATGATCAGTTAGAGATGGGGACCCAAGCCTTCGTGGACTTGGGTCTTCCATTTTCATCGACACAAGTTATTTCAACTTCACGATGATTTGGAAATGGTGATGCTCCCCTGAGTTTGTGACCAATTTAGGTTTCCAAGTCTGTTGAGTTTTACCAGTTTGATTGTTTGAAATTTTAACTTCGTGATTGTTTGAATTTTTTAAAATTGTTAAAATTTCTGATTTAACTGAAACAGATTGTTTTTGAACCACATCAGTTTTAAGAGTCTTTTCAATTACCTTGATTTGCTTGCGTTTCTGTTTCTTCTCCCTTTCTTTCACAAGACGGGGATCTTGTTTTGGAGAAACTAATCGCTTTTGGTAATTTTGCTCACGGGGAACATCAACTTTAGCTTTTAACTTATGAAGATATGGACAATTTCGAATGATATATCCAAATTTACCACACTCGAAACATGATCTTTGTTCAACATACCCCGGAGTATCATGTTGATGTCTCGTTGATGAACTTTGTGATTTTGAGGTACTTGGTCCTGAGTTATTTTGATCATTTCTTTTCAAAATTTTAACTTACTTAACATAATCTATGTTAGATATGTTCTCAAATGTTTCAAGTTTATCAGTTCCCTTCGACTTCACAAAGTTCACCCTTTTGTTCTTCCTTTGGTTTTGTTCCTTTCGAGCTTGAGTTATCGATTTTCCTTTTGGTTTAGTGTGATTTTGCTGAGTTTTCTCTGTTGGTAATTTCTGGTTGCCATATTGTTTTCGAATTTTGACTTTTGGAATCAGAGGACATTGTGTTACCACAACTCGTTAACTCGACTCTCCCAAAAACTTTCTTGTCGAATCCTCAAAAACTTTACTGATTAAAGATTGATTTACATTTTTAATCTTAAAATCTTTGTTTGAATAAATTTATCATCACCAACTAGAGTGTATAGCAAATTCACACTCTCAGACTCTTGTGTAGATGTGGACTCAACTTGAACAGTCTCAGCAGGTTTTACGAGAGGATCACATAGAATGTAATTCTCGAGAGGTATGTCCTCTTCTTTGAAAACTGCATCAGACTCTGCAGAGTCAGTATCATCGGATTCATCATCTGAAGAATCATCATCCTCAACAACGACTGGAGGCTGATTTTGTTCAGCAGTTGATACTTTCGTATCTGCTGATACATCCGAGTCTAATGATACTTTCTTTTTATAACCGAGTCCAGCTGCGTATTCCTCAATGTCTAGAGGAACAGATGGCTCAAATTGAGGTTTATCCTCCTCATCAGGCATTGCGGTATAATTGTGTCTAATAGGTGGAGGACCCTTCTTATAACTAATGCACGTGACATCATTTTTCTCCTTCTGTATGTCAATGATGTGATCCAGCACATACCTAGAGTTTGAGTAACTATCTAACCTAAGCTGGATCGCCTCATTTTCACACTTGACACAAGCCAACTCCTTTTGTGCTTCCTCGAGCCTAGTGATGTAATTATTTATAGCTGTTTGTTTTCTTGAAACTGTTTTTACTAGCTCGGTTTTATCTTCCCTTAATGTGTCAATTACTTTCTTAAATTCTTTTTCATGATTTTTATGGAACAGGTTGGCCTCTGTGCATTTCACAAGATCCACGATCAAACTTTGATGTGGATAAATGTCACGTCATACATGCTTTGCAAATTATCATATTTGCTTTGCAAGTCAGCAATCTAGCACCTAAATCAGACAATCTAGCATCTAAATCAACACAATTATCACATTTATCAGATTTAGATTCATCGACACATACCTGACTTGACGAGCTGCCAACATTAGCCATGAAGGCTGAATGGTGAAAAGAAGAAGAATAAGCAGCTTGATTCACCAGAATTGATCTTCGATCATTCCCTGCTTTAGCTTTACTCAAAAGCTCCTCAACATCAGCATCAATGGACTCATGTGACACTACCCTTCGTGAACCGAATTCCTTCTCTTACCTATTCGGAGGTCGTAGAATAGAAGAAGTTCTTATAACCAGAAATGTATTCATCTGAAGATTCTCCACCATATGCGTGTTTTAGATCCTTGACAACCTCAGCAAAACAAGTTGTTCCACCCTGATCACCGCTACCTAGTTGAATCGACCAGTCACAACCTTCATCAACTTGTACCACAAGAGCTCGGTTGTTGTTTGATGGAGCTGCTTAATGAGTATTGTTTACAGGCATCAAGGCATGTTCATTATTCCTGTTTTGATTCTGGTTCGATTGGTTGCCTTGATTTCTGAACGGATTCTGGTTCCCATGCTGAGCTGGCTTCGTGCATTCCCGTTTGAAATGACCCCGTTCACCACAATTGAAACATTTGACCACCTGTTTATTGAACCCATACTTGGTATCTTTCTTGCTTTCTAAGCTGGTTCTACCAGTTCTTTCCATGAAGTCCTTTGCTCGCCTCACAGCACTAGCAAATGCCCACTTGATATCCATCAAATCCATTTCATCCTTATCTATCTTCTGATAATCTTCCTGAGTCAAATTGATATTCCCAATTTGCCCTGCTACTAACCCACAGTAGGCGCTCACCCAAGTGTTTAACAGTTCCATATATTCCTTTGCCATTTCAACACTCACTTTCGAGAAACTTGAAGTGTCTAGCCGAACTATGTTTGGATTAGTTGGTTGACCAGCATTGACTGTTGATGAAGTGTTCCCATAACAGGCTTGTTGTTGAACTTTGTCATTTGGATCAAGAAATGATGGTACTCCAGCAGACAGATAGCTTTGCTCTGGTGCTGCTGGTTATGGCGTTCCATACATATCGGTGCTCGAGACAAAAGCCGTTTGTAGCTGAGCATGTTAAGCAGGTCTCGCAACCGTGCTGGTACCTCCACAATTTCCATAGTACATCTCGGGATTTTGTGGATCCGGCACTCTTTTTACCTTCCTGATTTCCTCTTGATTCTTGTTTTCCAAGAGTTGAAAGAAATCATGTATGTTGGTTGTAGCTAGTGTGCCGTTATACTTTAGAATTTCCAAGAAACCATTCCATTGAACTGGCAATGCATAGGCAAACTTTGTAACAACCTCTTCCGGAGTTACCAATACCCTAAAATTACCCATTTCACTCAGCAGATGATAATATCAACTTGTCAGATCTCCCAGCGACTCCCGTTCCATATACATGAATCCGTCGAATTCCTTTTTGAGCAAATCATGTCTCAGCTTGTGTGATGATGTATTTCCGTGACCTCTCGCCTTTAATGCATCCCATAGACTTTTTGTCGTTTTGAATCTCACAAACTGATGATAAATATCTTTGTTTAAGGCTTGAGTTAGAATTGAAAATGCTTTCTTTTCTAAATCATATGCCTTTTATCATCGACAGAAAGATCTGCAAACGTTGCGGCATTTGAACCGGCTTTTACAAGTGCTTGATCGAATTCTGTGGTAAAAGACAACCACAACTCCGTGTTTTGCCTAAGAACATACGTATGAAATCTTTCTTCCCAACCAGGATACTCGTTCATATGCATCAGTTTAGGTGGACGGTTGTTACTACCAGTTTCATTTTTGCTCAAAAGAAGACTTTGTATACTTGGATTTTGGTTAGTAACCAATGCCCACTGGTTTGCCGTAATAGAAGTCGTTTGTGTTGGTGACGAGGTTGTGGGAGACTGAGCCCATGAAGGTACTAAACCTTTACCCATATACATATCCGTATTAGGGTCAGGTTTCCAACCCCACCAATCTGATGTCATGATGTGTAGAAAATACCAATTTAAAACCAACTAACATCTTCACTGATAAACAATGTGTGCTAGAGAACTCTTAGCCCAATAAAAGTCCACTAAACGAATTAAAACTCAAGAATTTAATTCATTTAACTTAATTCATTTAACTAAATTCAAGCCCACTAAGAAGCCCACACTTTTAAAAAAATGGTTGAATTTCGTGAAGGATAGGCCCAAGAAAACAAGTCAGACGAAAATTGATTCTTCGTGAGAATGTGAGTTAAGATAAAAATTCAATGAAAAATATAATAATCCTTCACTGAATAAGACAAACAAATTGTTTTTTTTTTTATTTTCGTTGACTAGTAATTTCCGTTGACTTCTAGTTTGTGACGTACGAAGAATGTTTTGGGCCTAATTGTTCACCACTAACAATACTTCGTAGATTATAGTTATTCGTGAAATGACTCTTGCGAAATCACGTGTTTTGTCAGAAAGTTGGTGGAATGTTTCTAATTTAAGGAGAATCTGGTTTACAAAGTATGTAAAGTGGTTTGGTGAAATACTCGTTTTGGTAAGATACAGACACACGAAAAATCAACCTTTTTCAGAAAACTTTTAAACCTTATCTCCTCCAATGAAATTCAGGTGACTTTTTCCGGCCAAACACCTCACTGGAAAAATTTTCGAAACAAGATTTTTGCAAAAGTTTTAAGAAAACCCGTTTTTAACATATCTCCATGTGTTTTAACTAGGTTTTTAAGAAAATTTTTCGCAAAATAACAAGTTTTCTAGACTTTTTAACCCATTTTCTTTCAAAAGTTCACAACCTTTCAGAAAACTTCAAGAACTTGTTTAAAACACACAAACAAAACTTGGTTTTAATAAGGAAAAGAGCCAAAGCTCTGATACCACTTGTAGGTCCCTAGAGGAGGATCTAGAACACCTTCTCGTTGTTCCCAAACACACCCGCAAGTGCGGAATCCAAGCGGGTATGAAACCAAGCCAAAGAACACACAAATACACAATAGATTTCAAAGTTAAAAGCTCATGTATTAACTTTTAGTAGAGTTTGGTTACAAAGATTAGTACAATAAAAATGCTCTCGTAAACTCACTGGTGTGCACTCTCTCTTCTTCTATGTTTCGTGTATGTATTTATAGGCCCAACACCCAGTTACCCTACGAAGAGTGGTAACTGGGGTTACGAACATTCATCAGGTCCATTAAGAATGGAGTCTTCGTGGACCATTCCTACGAACCTTTCATCATGGGCGAACCCTTCATCATTTAATCTTCGTCACATGTAGATTCTTTGTGAGGAACAGACTTTACAAGAGAGACCATTGTTCGCCACTAAAGAATCCCACGAAGACTCTTGTTTCTTCATTGGGAAGATTTTGTGAGGATTATTCATCATGCATGGAGTCTTCATAGTGTATGCATGGTCAAACAAAGAATGGACGAACAATTTCATGGACGAACAATGATAATCTTGTTGGGCTCCATTACAACAAACTTCATATTATATGCAAAGTGACATCATCATGATGATGTCATGGTGATGTCAGCCCGTGGCTCTTCGTACTTCGTGTATCGAAATCTGGGACGCACGACGGAGGAATGTCGCGACGTCGGTCTTGAGCCGAACTTAACCGAGTCGAACCGAACCGAGCCGCATCCACAAAGTGCATCAACAAACATATTTGATGATGCGATCACGGATTGTGGAAATTAGTGGGATAGTCACGATATTGGTGCAGAAAGTTTATTTTCTGGGTTATCTGACTATTTATGGGCCAAAACGTAAAATCTGCAATAATGAAAAACTGACGTTTTGAGAAAAATTGTCATATTTTCAGCATAGTCGAGTTTTTCACAGATAAAAGAGGGCTGAATTGCTCAGTTTGAGGGGGAATTCAGTGATAGAGACGTCAGCATTTGCAAAAATTAAGGGGAATAAAAATTTCAGTGGCATATGTTGAAATTCTGACATTTTTGAAATTTGTGACACTACAACAGTATTTGGGTAGTTTCGAATTCAGATTGTCAGGGGGAATGTGAATCTGATCGTGGGTGAAAGCTTTCGAGATCAAGATGATCTGAGGTGTTGATATCTGATCGTGAACGAAAGCATCGGAGATCTGAGAGTGATCGTGGATGATAGCTTCTGAGATCTAGATTATCCGAGTAGATGAATCAGATTGTGGACGAATGCTTCGGAGATCGGATTACATTACCAGATAATTTGTTTTCCGATGAAGATTTACTGATTGTGGAGAATGCCGTTTACACGGATCTGTCATTCTTACGGTGCGTTAACGTTGATCACGGTAAACGGGATATCAGATATTCAGGGGGAATCACGGATTTAAAGTTAACCAGTGGAGTATTTGAAGTTTCTATCAATTGCCGGTTAAGTTTTTGTACATTCTTAGATCGAGCAAGCCGAATGCGAGATCGTGGTGCTAACAGGTCATATCAAAAACTGAGCTCGGATGTAGTTAAAGCTGAAACAGAGGATGTTGCATTGATTAGTTTCAACTTGGTGATTGTTCATGAAGATTGCAGCTTAGCAAATCAGAGGAGATTCGTGAACTGTGCAAAAGTCCTGAAGATTCATTTCAGGGGGAATTAGTGCTCTATACTGACAAAAGCAAACCCGAATCATCAATCGAGGGGGAATCTATTGTCAGATTTTAAGATGCCTGATTGAAGTTGCAGAATAGTTGAAGATTGCATAATATTCAAACACGGCTCAAGGTTCTTAAAGTGATAGTGACGATTCGACAGTGACAGCCAAGGGGGAATCTGTTGGTGCATATTTCGTATGTCTGCCAGTGTGCGAATAGTTAGATAGAGTGTGTGTTGAATATTGTATAGAATAGTGAGAAGTTGAACACGGTTTCATTAATGTCAAAGTCCATCCTGACGGATGACCATCCGGACGGATGGACAAAGTGTAGGTGGTTGTCTATAAATAGGGACTTGGGGTTCCCATTTGGACAAGTTTTGGATCCCGGAGGGGACATGCTGTCCAACTGGTCTCGTGGTGTTGTAATGTCAAATAATCAATAGAGACCAGATTATAAGTGACTGCTCGGTGTCGTATTCTGTTTCTACTCCTTTCTTAGTAATAATAAACGCACCGAACACGTCGTATCGAGACCGAGGCTCCGTCAAACTCGCCGGTTCCTGGATTTACAGATTTATTACCTAAATGCGTTATTAATGTTATTACATGAGTTATTTATTAAAAGTTACAATTTTGTAGTATAGGTTGGGTATGAATTGTGCAACAATGAGGAATTCAAAAGAAGAATGTGTGATATTATCTGGACATATTCAATTGAGCCAGAAATATTCGAGAGAGAGTGGAAACTTGTAATGATTGAGTACGGTCTTACCGAAGATGATATGTTTGTGAGGAGATCTATGTGGATTCCGGGTTTCTATCATCATGGGCCCGTGTCTGGACTCATGCGTACAACATCCAGATCAGAGAGCAAGAACCATTTTTTTTTGTCAGGTGGCGAATTCACAACTTTCCCTTGTTAAGTTTTAAATCATTTTGATGGTGCAATGGATGTTTAAAGGTTTTATCATCGGAAGAATGATCATATTTCTAGACATACTATTGCAGACAATTGGGCTAAATCTACTTTGTAAGAAGATGCTTCTAAAACTTGTCCTTTTGATTATCTCCGATGATTTTAATGTCACAGGATATTTTCTCTTTTAATCTCACTCTTAGAGTCTCGTTTATTTAGATTTTATTTTTTTAATTTGAGGTTTAAATCTTTCTCTTTTAATCTACTTTGTAAGGTAGAAGAAGGGTTGGGAGGATTATTTTATTAGAGCTATTATTAGAGATTAGAGATCATTGTTATTAGTTATTAGTTAGAGTTTGTTTAGAGATATATATGTACACCGAGAAGAAAAACGAATATATATATATATATATATAAAAATGACACGTGTACAAAAGTCTGATGTGGCAGCATAAGAATCCATCAAATAGGAAAAAATTAAAAAGGGAGTTTGAAATCAAGCCAAGTGCATAGAGATTTTCATTTATAAGTATTGAGATATTATTAATATCTTGATAAAAACCAAAGAGAATTAGAGATAATACTAAATTCTTCCCATTCATTATATTCAACATTACAATATATAGGTAAACACAAGTGTAAACCCTAAAACCCATAAGTATTGGGTTGGGCCTAAAATGTCTGGTTTATAACACTCCCCCTCAGACATTTAGAATTATACACAGTTTAACAACATACTTCAAGATGATGTTAAATAGGTACTTCAGGACCTGAATAAATAAACTGATACTACTGGATCAGTTGTACTGCCTCATTAAAAACCTTACTAAGAAAACCCATTGGGACAAAACTTAGTTAAGGGAAAAAGAGTACAGTGTGTATAATTCTCCCCCTAAATTCAACAAACATCTTTCAATCTGCGGAGACCGATCTTGTATGATAGTTGCTCGAAACTGCTTCTTGGTAAAGATTTTGTGAACAGGTCAGCTAAATTTTCACTTGACTTGATCTGGCGAACATCAATTTCCCCTTCTTTCTGCAAGTCATATGTTGAGAAGAACTTTGGTGAGATGTGCTTTGTTCGATCACCCTTGATGTAACCTTCTCTGATCTGAGCTATACAAGCAGCGTCGTCTTCATAAATAATTTTCGGCTCCTTCTTGATCTGTTCTAATCCACATGCTTCTTGTATGTGATTAATCATTGATCTCAACCACACGCATTCTCGACCAGCATCATATAGTGCTATCAATTCAGCATGATTTGATGACATTGTTGTAAGTGTTTGTTTAGTTGACTTCCAAGAAATTGCTGTGCCACCGTATGTGAATACATAACCTGTCTGAGATTTTGCTTTGTGAGGATCTTATAGATATCTGGCATCAGCATACCCAACAAGCTGGGACTTTTGATCTTTCTGATAGAAAAGACCTAAGTCTTGTGTCCCGCAAATATATCGGAATATGTGTTTTACACCATTCTAGTGTCTACGTGTTGGATTCGAACTGTATCTCGCTAGTACATGTACTGCAAATGCAATGTCAAGTCTTGTGTTATTTGCGAGATACATAAGGGCACCGATCGCGCTTAAGTACGGTACTTCTGGACCAAGTACATCTTCGCCTTCTTCTTGAGGGCGATAAGGATCCTTGTGTGGATCTAGCGGTCGGACAACCATAGGTACGCTAAACGGATGTGCTTTATCCATATTGAAACGTACTAACATCTTCTGGATGTAGTTTGATTGATGGACAAATGTGCCATTGCACAGATACTCAAATTGTAGTCCAATGCATACTTTTGTCATACCAAGATCTTTCATCTCAAATTCCTTCTTTAACAACTGAGCAGCTTTCTCTATCTCTTCAGGAGATCCGATGGTGTTGATATCGTCAACATAGACTGCTATTATAGTGAAATTTGAGAGTGATCGTTTTATAAAGACACATGGACTGGTTACATTAGACTTGTATCCTTCCTTTTTGAGATATTCACTAAGTCGATTGTACCACATACGACCAGATTGTTTGAGACCATATAAAGATCTCTGGAGCTTTATAGAACACATATCTCGAGGTGTTGATTTTAATGCTTCAGACAATTTTAATCCTTTAGGGATTTTCATGTAGATGTCATTTTCAAGTGTCCCGTATAAGTATGCGGTGACGATATCCATTAGTATCATATGAAGTCCTTCAGAGATTGTGAGGCCGATTAGGAACATAAGGGTTATCGCATCCACTACAGGGGAATACGTTTCATCATAATCAACTTCTGGGATTTGGGAAAACCCTTGCGCTACAAGTCGAGCCTTATTTAGTACAATCTCATTCTTTTCATTTCTCTTTATTGTAAACACCCATTTATAACCTACTGGTTTGACATCTCCGGGTGTTCGGACTACAGGTCCGAAAACATGTTGCTTTTCGAGCGAATTCAATTCGGCGTTTATGGCTTCTTTCCATCTTGGCCAATCATTTATGTGCATGCATTCTTCTAAATTTTTAGGTACGTAATCATTTTCATTGATTACATCCGTTGCTATCGCATATGCGAATATATCATCAACACGTGTTTTATTCCGGTTCCACATTGTACTATCTTGTACATAATTAATAGAGATCTCATTTTCGTTCGGTACCAATGTTTCTTCTGAAACTTCATTTTCCTCTGGATTCATAGTTGTCTCTTCTGGGACATTTACCTCTACCAGGGTTTCACTTATAATCTTTTGTGAGTTTTCACCAACTGCGTTACTTTGCTCTTTTCGTTTCCGTGGGTTTTTGTCTTTGGAACCGATTGGTCTCCCACGCTTTCGTTGTATAGTAATTGCTTCGGGGATTACTTCAATTCGAGCAGGTGCATTTGATGCTGGTACATGTGACTTTGTCACTCTATTTGTGTCTGTGAATGCATCTGGTAACTCATTCGCTATTATTTGCAAATGTTTGATCTTTTGGACTTCATATTCACATTGACCACTTCGGGGGTCGAGATTTGATAGCGATGATGCATTCCACGTTATTTCTTGTGTTACTAGTCTTTCTTTGTCCCTATCTCCCCCTAAGACTGGGAACATTGTTTCATCAAAATGACAGTCAGCATACCGTGCTGTAAACATGTCTCTCGTTATTGGTTCTAAATATTTAATTATGGACTGGGAGTTAAAACCAATATAGATATCCAGTCTTCTTTGGGGTCCCATTGTAGTAGGTTGTGGTGGCAGTATTGGTACATATACCGCACAACCAAAAATTCTAAGGTGGGACAAACTTAGTTCTCGTCCGAAGACCAGTTGCAATGGGGAGTATTCGTGATCAGCAGTTGGTCTCAATCTAATCAGTGCAGCGGCATGCAAAATAGCATGGCCCCATGCAGAAGATGGTAGTTTACATCTCATTAAAAGTGGTCTAGCGATTATTTGTAATCATTTAATCAGAGATTCAGCTAAACCGTTTTGTGTATGAACATGAGGTACTGAATGTTCAACATTGATCCCAATTGACATACAATAGTCATTAAAAGCTTGAGATGAGAACTCTCCCGCATTATCCATCCGGGTGTTTTTAATTTGATTATCGGGGAAATTGGCCCTCAATTGTATGATTTGAGCTAAAAGTCGGGCAATTGTTTCTTTGCCATTTTTGTTTGAAGTAATTTGAAGATATTCAATATTATTTTCAGATATTTTTTTTAGGTGGTAACCGTTTTTTCGAATATCTTTAAAGCTAAGTAAATTTCTTCTGGATTTACTAGAAAATAATGCGTTATCAATAGTTAATTGGGTACCCGAAGATAATGTTAGGTGTGCTCTGCCGGAGCCTTCTATAAGGTTACTGACACCAGATATAGTACTAATCGGTGTCTCTGCCAGAGACAAATCAGAGAAAAATTTCATATCTTTGAGAATAGTGTCAGTACTACCGCTATCTACCAGACATTCATCACCTATAATAGCTCTTGTGGAGCTAGTATACATATTTCTTCAGGAAATAAAAATAAATAAAAGTTAATTCAAAGAAGTAAAATGAAACATTGCAAGAGTTTATAACAAATGCGTTGATATGCCTCAATGAGGTGTTTAGGGGTGCGACATGTGCGGGACCAATGATTTGACATCCCACATTTATAACAAATGTTGCTTTGATTCCCGCTACTTTTCCCTTTTGAAGGTCGCCCCGTATTATGTCGACTCGATTCACCACCGCTATTTTTTTAGTGTTCTGGGACTCTCGATGCCATGCATATCCCCGTCCTCGACCACGACCACGACCTCTGCTGGGGCCGCAGCCTCTACCTCTACCTCGTCCGCTTTGAGAATTTGCCACATTCGCTTCAGGGAATGGGCTTGCACCGGCGGGTCGCGATTGATGGTTTTGTAGTAGGAGCTTGTTGTTTTGCTCCGCGACCAGAAGACGTGATATCAGTTCGGAATATTTATTAAATTGGTGTTCCCTATATTGCTGCGACAGGAACATATTTGAGGCATGGAACGTTGAGAATTTTTTTTTTCAAGTATGTCTTCATCTGTTATTTTTTTCACCACATAATTTTAATTCAGAGGTAATGCGGAACAAGGCAGAATTATATTCACTGACAGTCTTAAAATTCTGTAGTCGTAAATGAAGCCATTCATAGCGGGCTTTGGGGAGTAAGACCAACTTCTGGTGGTCAAATCGTTCTTTGATGTTTGTCCATAATTCAAGGGGGTCCTCAACAGTTAGATATTCCCGCTTTAGATCTTCGTGAAGATGATGGCGGAGGAATACCATAGCTTTCGCTTTATCTTGAGGTGAAGTTTGATTACCATCAATAATTGTCTCCCCCAAATTATTTGTTTTCAAATGAATTTTAGCATCAAGAGTCCATGGGAGGTAGTTGTTACCCGAGATGTCAAGTGCGGTGAATTCAAGCTTTGATAAGTTCGACATATTATCTACAAAGGAAAGAGACATGCTTTAATAACAAGCATGTGTATATAATGGATACTATAGGAGAACTTCTGTTCTCTTATAATTAGAACTTCGGGTTCTATTCAAGAAGACAATTTCATCTGTAGTGATGAGTTCGTGCTGATAACGTGATAAAAACCAAAGAGAATTAGAGATAATACTAAATTCTTATCATTTATTATATTCAACATTACAATATATAGGTAAACACAAGTGTAAACCCTAAACCCCATAAGTATTGGGTTGGGCCTAAAATGTCTGGTTTATAACATATCTGATGTATTACCAAAACACTAAATATCCATATTTTATCTTTATCTACATGGATATTCAATTCTACATTAATTCCTTTAATTATTAATAGATATTAATATCTAATGTATTATCAAAACAAACTAAAACCAATTAAATCTCTTATTTTTCATATTTAATCTTCTTCGATTTTCAATTCATCATTAATTTAACTACTTTTTTTTTGAAAGGTGAACTTCCACAACAGTCGGTATAATTCACACCTGTAAACCGTAGGCCCGCAACCTCACCCCGGCCAGGACTATGTTGTCTTAACCGGGCCTACGTCCTGGCATCAGAGTTTGGCTTGGTTTTCCCCGAGAAAATTTCCAGCCTCCTGCCACTTGACAGGAGTTGTACCCTCCACAAGAGCCACAGACTCTCTGAAATAAATGTACTGCAATAGAAAACTCGGGTTGAGCTCAGGATTAATCCATTTTTTTTTCATTAAGAACCTTTTAAGTTCTAATATACTGTTAATTTCTTCTTCTTTTTCATAATTAGCTTCTCTTCAATCATTAATGCCAATCTATAATAAACCCATAATTTGCACAAGCAAACTTCTTTATTGTTTTTTCATTTATTAAACATATTTAATAAACTCTCAATCAAATTACAGAGATTATAGACAAGTGAAAAAAAGTTAGACATATATAGGAGATATGTTTAAATTTGATTTGAAAATTGGACATCGATGTATGGAAATAATACATGAAAATAACGAGATTTAATTAGTTTAAATTGTGTAAATTTGTTTTAAAGTTATTCTATTATGTTCTATTTTAAATTTCAAAGAAATAAATTGTGTAAATTTGTTTTAAAGTTATTATATTATGTTCTATTTTAAATTTCAAAGAAATATATTACATTTTCTTGGTTACGGGTGGTTTTAACCAATTCTTTTAGATTTTTGTCAGTAATAATTAAAAATCAGAGAATATAGCTGTTTTGCTATTCACATTCCATATGAAACTCTAGGTAATTAATTCCTTCTGTTAATTTAGATATCGTATTTTAAAACTTATGAATAGTTTAAGAGTGGTTTACGTTTATCTTTATTTATTTATTTATTTATTTAGTTTTTGATTAAAAGTTTCCTAATTTTAAGGATTTATGGCGGTAAGTGAGTCTATATAATTCATAAATGGCTCAATTTACAACCTATCCCTCCATTCTGTTTTCTTGATCCTGAAGCAGATTTCCAGTTCTGTCATCAACATAATGTCTGATGAAGTCTGCAATGATTTGATGGTTAATATTTTTGAAAGGCTACCGCTCAAATCCATCATCCGGTTCAGATCACTCTCCAAATACTGGCACTCTCGCATCGCTAGCCAAGAATTCATCCGCAATCACAGCCTTCGATGCTCTAAAAACCCTCCAAAAGTCCTCATCAGACACCTCACTTATTGCGGAAACTATACATTTAAAGACATCTTACATTACACACAGCAGACCAATTGCCGTTAGATCCTGCAGGACCAGGCTACATGGGCATACCAGGAGTTTCGTTCCCCTACCGACATCGTACAACTGAAATTGTTGGTTCGTTTAACGGAATTATATGTCTGTGTGATGATAAGGAAATTAGTCTATGGAACTTGTCAATTAGGCGCAGACTAATCGTGCCATATCCTCCTTCAAAATCCTCACCTAATGTACATGTAACATTAGGATTTGGTTTCGATCCGATCACAAATGATTACAAGATTGTGAGTATATCTTACAACAAATCAGAATTAGATGAAAATATTACATTTATTTACTCCTTGAAAACAGACTCTTGGAGTACAATCCCTTCACCATCCACTCCTTTTTATTATGTGAACTCCAATGCATGTTTTTTCAATGGAATATTGCACTGGGCGGTCAATGGTTATTTAACCACCGAATCAACAACCAGACACCCGAGTTCTTTTATGTTGACATTCGATTTTAGTGGTAATGCTTTTGGCTACAATTTGATGCCTCTGGAAGATGGTTATTTTTGCAAAGGTGGTCATGGTTGGCTTCGGGTGATGAAAGAGTATGGTAAAACTGAATCTTGGCCCGAGCTTTGTAAACTGCAAAAGGAGTCATTGTTGGGGACAAATTTTTATAATCCTCAAACAGGGTCGTATACAAAACTTCTGGAGTTTGGACCTGATTGTTACAAAGTTGAGATGGATATGTATGTGGAAAGTCTCGAATTGCTTGACAAAGAACGCTCGACAACATGTGGGAAAACCATATTCTCTTGGACAAAAAAGGGTGATGGCAAAAAGATAAAGTTATCACGAATGTATATTGCTTTCGCAAATTGATAACTTTTAGTGTTTTTGTTAGTCTTTTAGAAGTCCTGTTTGAGTATAAGATGTGATTTAAACTCTATCAATTACTTGTAGTGACTCCCAATGCGCACAGGTCAGGTCAATTTACAGATTTTTGGGGTAAGATTGATTTCATCATTCTTTCCATTAAATTTTAATGTTGTTATCTAGTGCTACACGAGGTTTTGTTTACAGTGGCGGATCCATGTAGTAACATTTTGTTAGTTGAATTTTTAGGCACATTTTATAGTACATTAATTGATATTAATTTGCAGCATATATGATGCCTCATATTCAAACCTTAATTGTGTAACACTTGTATTGGTGGAATTGTTGATGCATATTGTGTGGACACGGATCGTTCCGGGATCGTTCCAGTTCGACTCGGCTATGAAGTGAAGGCCGAAGTCAAGATATCCTCCTATCTTGACTCAGTACGTTGTTTACTTTGTAATGTACGATGTAAATGCAACTGCGTGTGTGCAGTATGCATATTAGTGTGTTAACTGTTAAGTTGTTTGCTGTTGTCAAAGTTCCCCATGGTGTAGTTTAAAGTTCCCCATGATGAAGTTTCAAGTTCCCCACGAAGAAGCTTAAAGTTCCCCATGGTGAAGCTTAAAGTTCCCCATGACGAACTTTAAAGTTCCCCATGACGAAGTTTAAAGTTCCCCACTGACGTAAGGTTCGTCAACCTGTTAGTATATATACAGCAACAGAAGGCGAACAGAGTTAGACAAGTCTGAATAGATTTGAGAGCGAACACATTGTAACACACACACACTGAGAGTTTACAGAGACCATTTGTAAACACCGCATTGTAACCGTTTCATAGCATTAATACATTGAGTGTTAATCGTTGAATCTTTGTGTCTTACGTGTTCGTAACTTGGTTTAACTTACCCGTTTGGATTCCGCACTCACGGGTTTGTCGGAAAACAGGAATAGAGGTTAACTCGATCCTCCGGGTGGACCTACAATTGGTATCAGAGCATTGGCTCGATTCCTTGTTTAAACCAAGTTGTTTTCTTGATTTTGCATCGATTTTAAAGTGTTTTTCATGAGTTTTGAGTATAAAAATCATAGTTTTTCTAGAAAACAGTTTTTAAATCCTTGAAAATCTCTGTCTTTGCTATTAAGTTTTTATAAAACCATTGCTAAAATACATGCATACAATGTTAAGGTTTGGTTTTGAGTAAACTTTTGCACAAAAAAAAATTGTGTTCGGAAATTTATTCCGGTGAGAAGTTTGGCCGGAAACATCAAAAACTCATCGGAAGTTCATCTCTGTTCGTGTTGTTCTTCATCCTCTGGATTTTGTATCTGAAGATTTAAAAGATTAAATTATTATTGTTGATGTTATCTGAATTATTGATTGATTATAATATGTTGTTTGAAATGATGAAAAGTTGAAAAAGAGGTGCAAAAGTAAGGTGAGTTGGAAAAGGAACCTTCTTTGTCAGAGATTTGATTTTAGTTGTTGAAAAATATTAAAGTGTACCATTTTGTCAACAAAGCTTATCATCAACCAAACTTCAACCTTCGTCACAGAAAACCTTCCCCACTAAACAACCTTCCCCATACATTCCAACCTTCCCCACCTCAACCTTCCTCACATACAATTAACCTTCCCCACTCACAACCTTTGTCACACTCACATCAACCTTCCTCACATCAACCTTCCTCACCTCAACCTTCCTCACATTTAAACCTTTGTCTCAAACAACCTTCGTCAAACAGTCAAATACAAACTTCGTCAATTTCAATCACATGCAATCAGACTTCGACGAACCCTCCATCCTTCGTCACACATATTATTGATCAAACTTTTAACCTTCGTCGATCATACTTATATTTTTAAACAAAAGCTTTAAATCTTATAGTTAACTGTTTGATTTGATTGTTTTAACCAGGTACTCTTCATTACATATTAAAAATGAATCCGGATTGGTGGGGTACTCCGTCTAATGCGGAAAGAAAGTATAGAAGTACGGGATTATCGCCATCATGGGCCGAATCTCCCGCACCCGGTTCTAATACGGAAAGTAAGTATACAAACACGCGTTTGTCGCCGTCATGGGCCGAATCTCCCGCACCTGCATCTTCGCAAGTGAATCCAATGAAGACAGGTCAATGGGCGTTTGTTTCAAATCAAACTCCAAGTATTCAAAGTATACTCCTAAGCAAAAGCGAGACCGGAAGCCTAAATCTCCCACCGAAACTGATGCACATAAACGAATATCCTGGATGGGTAGAGAGATTCCATACGTATGTCAATGGGCAAAACACGGAATTGTGGTTATGTTTTACTACAGATTTCGATCAAGCTCTTGAGGTTGCCGCTTCAACTGCCGCTACATTTGCAGATCTTACTGAAGACGAGAAAAAGGCATATGATCTAGAAAAGAAAGCATATGCTATTCTGACTCAGGCGATGAGCAAGGAAATATATCATCAGTTCGTCAGCTTCAAGACGTCAAAGCGATTGTGGGATGCATTGAAGACAAGGGGTCTAGGAAATGAAAAGTCACGCCAATTGCGACATGATTTACTCAAGAAGGAGTTTGATGGTTTCACATGTATGGAAAGTGAATCTTTGGGAGATATGACAAGTTGATTCTATCACCTGCTGACTGAATTGAGTAATTATGGGGTAGTAACAACTCCAGCAGAGGTAGTCACAAAGTTTGCCGATGCATTGCCACCTCAATGGAATAGTTTCTTGGAAATCCTGAAGTACAATGGCGCATTGGCTACGACAAACATCAATGACTTCGTTCAGCTCTTGGAGAACAAAGATAAGGAAGAAACCCTAAAGGCGAAAAGGGTTCCAGTGCGACAAAATCCTGATATGTATTATGGAACTTCTAGCACTTCTGCAAGACTAGTTTCACATGCCCCACTTCAAACGGCAAATATCACAAGCACAGATTTATATGGCAATACGATACAAGTTCCTGTAAAGCCAGCTCCAACCACAGACTTGTATGGAAATCCACTACAACCAGCTCCACAACAGCAAAGCTATCGGCCATCTACCGTAGCAACTGATTTGTATGGGAATCCACTTCCTCCTCAACAACAAGCTTGTTATGGAAGCACATCATCTGCTGGTCAGCCATCAAAGTCAAATACAGTACGGCTTGACACGTCAAACTTCTCCAAAGTTAGCGTTGAAGTAGCTAAAGATCATATGGAGATACAAAACACATTGGTGAGCTCGTATTATGGGTTGATTGCAGGGCAGATTGGAAACATCAATCTAACTCAAGAAGATTATCAGCAAATCGATAAAGAAGAGATGGATATGATGGACATCAAATGGGCTTTCGCCATTGCTGTAAGGCGAGCTAAAGACTTCATGGAACGGACGGGTAGAACCAGCTTGGAAAGCAAGAAAGATACCAAGTATGGGTTCGACAAGCAATCCGTCAAGTGCTTTAATTGTGGTGAACGTGGTCATTTCAAACGTGAATGTACAAAGCCAGCACAGCATGGGAACCAGAATCCTTTCAGAGGTCAAGGCAACCAACAGAATCAGAATCAAACCAGGAATGATGATCGCACCTTGGTCCCTGCAAACAATCAAGTAGGACCATCGAACACCAATCAGGCTCTTGTAGTGCAAATAGATGAAGGTTGCGACTGGTCAATGCAATTAGGCATTGGTGATCAGGGAGGAGCAGCTTGTTTTGCTGAAACTGCTAAAGATTTGAAGCACGCCAGTGGTGGAGAATCTTCCGCCAGTGGTGGTGAATCTTCAGATGAAGAGAGTTCTGGTTATTCAAGGAGTTCAGATGAGGAAATCTCAACCTCAGGCGAAGATTATTCTGATGATGTATCTAGTGGGAGAATCGATGCAGATATCGATGAATTGTTAGGAGAAGCTACAGTAGGGAATGATAGAAGATCTATTCTGGTGGATCAAGCTGCTTATTCTTCTTCTTCTCCTCATTCAGCCTTTATGACTAATGGCGGCAGTTCATCAAGCCAGGTATGTGTAGATGAACCAACTGTTGTTAACTGTGATAATTGTGCTAGTTTAAGTGTTAAATGTGCTGATTTGGATGCTAATATGTCTGAGTTGCAAAGCAAACATGATGCTTTAAATGCTGAATTGTTTGACTTGCAAAACAAACATGTTTCTTTTGTTGCTAAGTGGTGTGATTTGCAAAGCAAACATGAGCCTTTGCAAAACAAATATGAAGTGACAAATATCCACAATCAAAAGTTGATAGTGGATATCTCGAAATGCAAAGAGGCTAACATGTTTTATGAAAACCATGAAAAGGAAATTAAAACGGTGGTTGCAAATTTAAGAAAAGATAAAACCGAACTGACAAAAATGGTTTCAAGAAAACAAACTGACATAAACTGTTATATCAATCGTCTTGAGATCATGCAAAAAGAGTTAGCCTGTACAAAGTGTGAAAGTGAGGCGATCCGGCTTAAGCTAGACAGTTATTCAAACTCTAGATATGTGTTGGATCACATCATTGGCACACAAAAAGAGAAAAAGGATGTCACGTGCATTGGATACAAGAAATGTCCACCACCTGTTAGACAAAATTATGATGCCATGCCTAATGAGGAGAATAGAACTCATTATGAGGAATCTGTTCCTTTAGACATTGAGGAATTTGCAACGGGACTTGGATATAAACCGGAAGTATCATCAGATTCGGATGTGTCAGCAGATACATGTGTGTCTTCTGCTGAACAGAATCAGGATCCTCCAGTTATTGTTGAGGATGCTGATTCTTCTGATGATGAATCCGATGATACTGACTCGGCACAGTCTGATGCGGTAATCAAAGAAGAGGACATACCTCTTGAGAATCATATTCTATGTGATCCTCCCGCAAAACCTGCTAAGACTGCTCTGGTCGAGTCAACGTCTGTAAAAGAGTCTGAGAGTGTGAATTTGCTGTACACTCTTGTTGGTCATGATAAAATCTACTCTGACAAAGATTTTCCTATTAAGAATGTTAGTCAATCTTTAATAAGTAAAATTTTTGAGGATTCAACAAGTAAGTTTTTGGGAAAGACAGGATCACACGTTGTGGTAACACAATGTCCTCCTATCCCAAAGGCTGAAGTTCGAAAACAATGTGGCAATCAGAAATTACCAACAGTGAAAAAGCAGCAAAATCATACCAAACCAAAAGGTAAATCAATGACTCAAGGTCGAAAGGAACTGAACCAAAAGAAGAACAAGAAAGTGAACTTTGTGAAATCGACGGGAACGGATAAACTTGAAACATTTGCCAATAAATCTAACTTAGATCATGTTAATCAAGTTAAAATGTTGAAAAGAAATGAACCAAACAGTTCAAAACCAAGTACCTCGGGATCACAAAGTTCATCATCGACAAGACAATCACATGATACTTCGGGGTTTGTAGAACGAAGATCATGTTTTTCATGTGGTACTTTTGGACATATTATTCGCAATTGTCCATATCTTCATAAACAAAAAGCCAAAGTTGATGATCCCCGTGACCAAAATGACTGAAAGCGATCTGTTTCATCAAAACCAGATCCCCGTCTTGTATAAGAAAGGGAAAAGAAACAGAAACGCCAACAGGTCAAGAAAATTGAAAAAGCGATTAAAACCGACGTGGTTAACACAACATCTGTTTCTGTCAAACCAGACAATTCAAAAACTTCAGACAATCATGAAGTTAAGATTTTAAAGAATAAAACTGGTAAAACAAAACAGGCCTGGAAACCAAAAACGGTTACTGAATCAGGGGGAACATCACAATTTCCACAACATCGAGAAGTTCAAGTAACTTACGTTGATGAAAATGGAAGACCCAAGACCACAAAGGCTTGGGTCCCCATCTCCAACTAATCATGTGAGTACATGTGCAGGTTGTTCTAGGAGGAACTTTCAGCAGTCATTGGATTGTTGATAGTGGGGCATCCAGGCACATGACCAGCGACATGAAGCTTCTCTACGATGTTAAATCTATTAGAGGAGGTTATGTTGCTTTTGCTGGAGATAAAGGCGGATATATAACAGGAAAAGGAATGGTATCTAACGGGGTTGTAAGTTTTGACAAGATCAACTTTGTACAACAACTTGATCACAATCTTCTCAGCGTTTCACAAATATGTGATAAGCAGTTTTCAGTACACTTTGATGCAAATGGATGTTATGTGCTGAAACCCGGCTTCAAGATTCCAAAAGAATGGATTCTCTTATCAGCTCCAAGGATAAACGATTTATATGTCCTTGATATGAGCCAAGCAATAACAACGACTGCACAAGCAACTTGTTTCATTTCCAAAGCCACTGAAAAAGACTCTATCTCTTGGCACAGACGTATGGGTCACATTCACTTACAGAAAATGAATCATTTGGTGTCGAATGACTTAGTGAATGGTGTTCTTCTTAAAAATTTCCATCTTCAAGACGTCTGTGTTTCATGCCAAAAAGGAAAGCAAACTAAGAAACGACATCCGACAAAGAAAATCAACACGGTGGCAGTTCCTCTTGAACGTTTGCACATGGATTTGTTCGGTCCTGTCAAGCACAAAAGCATCAGGAATGATCAATACTGTCTCGTGATAACTGATGATTATTCAATATTTTCTTGGGTAGCGTTTATGGCTCACAAGAGTGAAACTTTCGGTATTATCAAAAACTTGATCATTCAGATTGAGAATTTGTACAAGTTGAAGGTTAGACGGATACGCAGCGACAATGGTACTGAATTTAAAAATCATGCCATGGCGGAGTTTTGCACATCAAAAAGTATTCTTCACGAATTTAGTGCGGCTTATACTCCTCAACAGAACGGCGTCGCTGAACGTAAAAACTGTACATTGATCGAGACTGCTAGGACTATGTTGGTAGAGTCGCAGTTGCCCATTCCATTCTGGAGTGAAGTTGTGGCCTCCGCATGTTACACGATGAACCGAGTCCTTACAGTCAAAAGACACAACAAGACCTGCTTTGAGCTTCTTCACAAACGGAAACCAGATTTGTCATATCTTGAACCGTTTGGAGCTCCTTGCATAATGATCGATCCTAATGGAAAGTTTGGGGCAAAAGCTATTGAAGGTCACTTTCTTGGTTATGCCACCCCGAACTTAAGAGTCTTGAATCTAGAGACTAAAAGGGTTGAGGAATGGTCTAAAGTCAGAGTACAAAGGCACACTTTGCCAGTCAAAAATCCAGGTCAACCATGGATGTTTGAGTACGATGACTTTTTCAATTCGATCAATGTTGAAGAAGTTGAAGAAAATGTTGCGGCAAGGATGTTTTTCGAGAGTGACAACGCAACAGATTCACCATTGGTTCGTCCAATTGTTGTCAATCAAGAACCATCTTCAGTGAACAATAATGCTCTCGACAATGAGGATTTTCATGATGCAACCGAAGTGAATGAATCTTCAGAGGATGAAGAATTTCTAGATGCAGATCAAGAAGTTCCAACAACAGCTGTACAAGGTACTTCGAAAGCTACAGCTCCAGTAGATAACCCTAAAACAGCTGAAGCTACTGCATCATCCTCTTCGTCAGTTCCGGGTATTGAATTGGTTGTTGATCTCAATTTCAACAATCTGGGTACAAATATTCCAGTTCAAGATAATCCAGAAGCAAGGATTCACAATATCCATCCTCAGCAAAACATCATCGGGAATGTACAAAGTGGCATACAAACAAGAAACATGTTGCCAAACAACAACAATGCAGGCTTGTATGCGGCAATTCGAGAATCTGGTCAACAAAATGATTGGTCTTTCGCTTGTTATGTCTCACAGGAAGAGCCAAGAACTTGGAAAGAAGCTTTAAAAGATAACTCTTGTGTTGAAGCAATGCAGGAAGAACTGCAACAATTCCAGAAACTTGGTGTATGGAAGCTCGTAGAGAAACCTGCTGATTACAAGAAGATTGGTACCCGTTGGGTGTATAAATGCAAAAAGGACGACCGTGGAATCGTTATTCGAAACAAAGCAAGATTGGTCGTTCAAGGTTTTCGTCAGATTGAAGGGATAGACTACAACAAAGTGTATGCACCTGTTGCACGTCTGGAAGCAATTCGGATCTTTCTGGCTTATGCCTCATTCAAAGGATTCAAGGATTACCAGATGGAAGTCAAAAGTGCATTCTTACATGGTCTAGTCGAAGAAGAGGTGTATGTTGAACAGCCTCCAGGTTTTGAAGATCCTATCCATCCCGATCAGGTTTGGTTGCTGAACAAACCTCTCTATGGTCTACATCAAGCACCGCGAGCTTGGTACGCAACCTTATCTAATTACCTGTGGGAGAATGGATTTCGCAGAGGTCTTATCGATTGCACTCTCTTCATAAAAGAACAAGATGGAGATCTTCTACTGGTACAGGTATATGTGGATGATATTATATTTGGTTCTACTAACAATGTTATGTGTAGGGATTTCGAGCGTGTAATGCAGGATAAATTCGAGATGAGCGCTATGGGGGAGATGACTTTCTTTTTGGGCTTGCAAGTACAACAAACGAAGTATGGGATTTTCATCCATCAGACTAAGTATGTTCAAGACATTCTGAACCGATTCCAGATGTCCGTTACATCGCCCATTGGTACCCCATTGCAGCAAAATCACGGTATCAATCCAGACTTGAAGGGTGAAGTTGTTAGCTCTTCATATTACCGCGCAATGATTGGATCCCTTATGTACCTCACAGCATCAAGACCAGATATAATGTATCCAACATGCCTGCTAGCCAGATATCAAGTGAACCCGAAGGCCTCACATCTTGCAGTTGTAAAAAGGATTTTTCGCTATTTGAAGGGTTGCCCAGACACCGGTCTATGGTACCCTAAGGATGATAACTTTGATTTAGTCGCTTTCAGTGATTCTGATTTTCGCGGATGCAAAATCGATGGCAAATCCACAACGGCTGGTTGCCAGTTTTTAGGAAATCGCCTCGTAACATGGCAGTGCAAGAAGCAGACTTGTGTCGCTACATCAACTTGTGAAGCTGAATACATTGCTGCCTCAAGTTGTTGCTCCCAAGTCCTGTGGATACAACAGCAAATGCGTGATTACGGTTTTGAATTCCTAACTACTCCTATTTTAGTCGATAATTCTGCTGCCTTATCTATCACTAGAAATCCTGTGCAGCATTCAAAGACCAAACACATCGAAATTAAGTATCACTTCATACGTGATTGCTTTGATAAAAGGCTAATCGATGTTGTTAAGGTCCATACCGATGACCAACGTGCCGACCTTTATACCAAAGCATTTGATAAATCAAGATTTGACTTTTTATTATTGGTAAACGGCATTAAGGTCAAGCAAGAGTAATCAACATCGGAAAATCGTTTTTGTAAATATCTTTGTGTTTTTAAAATTATTGTAAGTTTGTTGATTTTAGGAGGAGTAAATCCAAATTTGAAAAACTCAAAAACATCTAAAAATTTCAAAACTCAAAAACAATAGAAAAACAAAAATGAGTTTCCTCGTGAGCAAAAGAGAAAATGATAGTACATCAGTGGTCTGTCTAAACCTCTTTAAACTGAAATGCAAAATGAAAAACGATAAGCAGCTCTATATAAGATGTATCGGTAGGCTCACAATCATCTTAAAGTGTGCAGGGTGATATAAAATTAAATCGACTGAAGACCAGGTGGGAACCACTCATTGGCATATGGTCTTAGTACCGAAATTTCGTTTGAGAGATTGCCGAGGTTCTGAGATATGTGGTCTTTATGTTGTTTATCATCTGGGTATCATGGTTGTTTCTTTTACCGAAACCAACGGAGACGAAGTCTGGATCTTCCATGATATCATACATACGTGTACATACTGCATTCGACCTCAATAGGTGATCAACAATCACATGTCCACAAAACAAGTGATAATATATCACATTTATCCGGGAGTCAAGTTCGTCTCTTTGCTGTACGAAAGTACTGACCTGTTCACGGACTTGCTCCTGTACCCTCATGCATCTGAAAATCAAGTTCCTCATCAATAAGTGATTCTATCACATAGGGCTTGTGTTGATGCACTACATCTGTTGATTACGTCTAGGTGTCTAGGATCAGGTCTTATATCGTATTGTATAGCATAGGGCACGTTTTACGAGAAAACAGGAGTCTGTATAGGTGTTAAAAGTCTGGTCCGCTCATAGGGACATAGGGAGTCTGGTTCGCTTATATGGCAGTCTGGTCCGCTTATGTGTACATGTCTGGTTCGCTTATATGGACATGTGACACATAAGCGGACCAGAAACACTATATATAGGTGCCTCATGAACGGATCTCATAACGTGTATGTGAAATTCCACACCGAAGCTCTGCCGGTGTGAAGATCAAGCTGTAAAACGTTTAATATCAATAAGACAAACAGTTAAGAAGAAGAACAAGCTATTTCTACCTACGTTTCTTGTTATTCCGCACCTGAAACATAGGAGAACGCCTCTGAACGACTCGTTCGGGTCAGCAATCGATCCTACAAGTGGTATCAGAGCTTGGGAGGAGGTTTTCTGCAGATTGTAGCTGTTTTTCATCATTTCTTCTTACTTCTACACATTCTTTTACTGATTCGGAAAGATTTCACGCACAGAATTTACTCAAATTTGAACATATTGTGCGCAATAGTATAGAGATAAATCCTGGAAAGTTTGAAGCCAAAATTCGAAGTTTTAACAAGTCAAAACATATTCGCTATGTGGATCGCTCGTAGTGACGTCATCCTGAACCGCTCTTAGATCACGTTCTGGTCCGCTCATCTGTACAGATTTTCAGCTGGTCCGCTCAAAATTTTGTTTCTGGTTCGCTCCAAAGACAATTATTCTTTCTGGTTCGCTCCAACATTATTCTGGTTCGCTCCAAAGACAATTATTCTTTCTGGTTCGCTCCAACATTATTCTGGTTCGCTCCAAAGACAATTATTCTTTCTGGTTCGCTCCAACATTATTCTGGTTCGCTCCAAAGACAATTATTCTTTCTGGTTCGCTCCAACATCATTCTGGTTCGCTCCAAAGACAATTATTCTTTCTGGTTCGCTCCAAAGATAGTTATTCATTCTGGTTCGCTCCAATATCATCTTGGTTCGCTCCAACATCATTCTGGTTCGCTCCAAAGACAATTATTCTTTCTGGTTCGCTCCAAAGATAGTTATTCATTCTGGTTCGCTCCAATATCATCTTGGTTCGCTCCAACATCATCCTGGTTCGCTCTTAGTGCAACTTTCAAGTTCGCTTCAAAACAACATTCTGGTCCGCTTATTTGTACATTAAGTGGTCCGCTCCAAAGAACAATCAGATTCGCTCCATAGTCACTTTATCAGGAGATCCGCTCATCTGGTCATCTGGTCCGCTTCAGTGAACAACATCTGATTCGCTTATTTGTTCAAAGTTTGGTTCACTCTTTTGTCATTTGTTTTGAAATACGTGTTAAGTCAGTATGGATTCCGAGTTCTACAACGCATTTGCCTCATCGACTACTCCAGCCGCAATTGCTCAAGCAATGAATTCAGAAAACGAGACGGGAACGACTCAAAAGCCCCCTAAATTGATGAACATTGAGGAGTATTATGGATGGAAGGATCGGTTTGAAAACTGGGTTCAGGCAAATCATCTCAGATCGTGGGAATGCATATTGAAGAAGTACACATTGCCTCGAACAGATTTGCAAGTCATCAAAGAAATATCCGAGTTCACTGATCAAGAACGAGCAATGTATAGAGCTGAGAAAATGATGATTAGTTTGTTACAGCAGGCAATAAAAGAAGATATATTCATCCTGTTACAGCACGACAAAACTGCTAAGTCAATTTGGGATGCACTAAAGGTCAAGTTCGAGGGAAGCGAAAACATGATCAAAAGCAAGAAAGCGTTACTAAAGAAAGAATTTGACTTGTTTTGTAGTTTGCCGGGAGAGGATACTAAAAAGCTAATCGAGAGATACTGTCATTTGGTGCGATCTTTATCTATGTTGGGTGTTGAAAAAGGTCGTGAGGAGTGGGTGGATAAATTGGCGGACGCGTTACCTCAAAAGGAGTGGGGAACGTATTTGATGATCTTGAAGAATACTGGTGTGTATGATGGATTGACAATCTCACAGTTTATAGAGAAAATTGAAAGTCAAGATCTGGAGCAACAGAAAATAGCTAGGATGAACAGCCCGAGTGGTCAATAGGATATTAAGATGTACTACAAGGGTAGTATTCCAGCCATTGAATCTGAAAGAAGTCCAAAGATTCAAACTGCTTTCAGTGCTGGTGATTCATCTGAGAAATTTGATCAGGGTTCGAACAAGAATAGCAGTGGGTTTTCATCATTTCCTAGTGTGAATCCGAAAGAGACTAACACGAGTTTTCAGTCTCAGAGTACAAAAACAGGAAATGGATACGTGATTCAATGCAACATAGCTCTCAACCTTCCAGAAGGTCAAAGCTTTTCTGAAGACACTGCTAAAGACCATATGGCACTTCTGGGTTCAGTACTGTTATCTTATGAAGGTCTTGTTGCTGGTCGGATCGGCAATCCTATGCTTACCAAAGAGGATTACGATCAAATAGACGCAGAAGAGATGGAACTGATGGATATCAAATGGTGTCTTGCAAGTGTTCTTAGACGTGCTGAAAAGTTCAAAGCAATTACCGGGAGAAATGACTTTCTTGATGCTTGTGTATCTACTTTAGGTTTTGATAAATCTAAAGTTACTTGTTTCAGATGCAGGGAAAAAGGCCATTTCAAGCGGGAGTGCAAGAACAGGGAAGCTAGTGGTGCTCAGAATCCGTTTGGAAAAGATGATTACCACCGGAAAGCCATTTATCAGCAAGTTGGTCAATCACAAGATTCACAGACAGCTCATGGTAGAAAGATTGAGGATTCCAAGAGAGCGTGTGCAGTAGATTTCAACTAGAACAACTACATATCTCCTGATAGCAAAGCCTGTTTAATTGATCAAGATGATGAACAATTACCTGAAGGTTTCAACTGGGATATGTTCGTTGATGAAAAAGGAGAATATAAAGCTTTTATTGCTAAGATTGTTCGAGAACCAGACATGTTTGCTACTTGGATGAAGTCTATTGGAGTGACTGTAAAGAGTGTGGATGAAGAGTCTGTTGTTTCTGATGAAAGTTCAGAAAGTGCTTATGAAAGTTCACAGAGTGCAGATGAGAGTGTACAGAAGGATGTTACTTCAGAAAAGGAAGTTGTATTTGATCAAACACCGTCAGATTCTGGTTTATCAGATGCTGATTCTGAAAAATCTGTACAGTTTGATAAATCACCAGTTGATAGTAGTAGTGATGATGAGGAAGAGAAACATATAAATGTTGCAAAATCTCATCTTTCTCCTGAAAGTTTTCATTTCTATTTTGCAGAACGAATGGAGAAACTGAAGGAGAAACGAGCTGCTAAAGAACAACAACAGGAAATGAAGGCTGAAAGTGTTGTTCAGAAAGAAAACATTGAAGGTGTTGTTGAGAAGATGATTGAAACTGAGAAGGTGAAAGAAGAAGAAAAAGTGATTGAAGTGATAAAGACAATTGAGATTGAGAAGATTGTTGAAGTTGTAAAGCCTTGCATAAAGTGTTTGGAAGCTTGCAAGGAATGTGCTGCAAAAGACGACATCATTGCTGAATATGAGAAGAAGAAAGAGCAGTTACTGTTCAACCTCAATTATGTGAAAGAATCTTATGATGTCTTGAACAAAACAGTAACTGGTCTTCAAAAGACAAATTCAGAAAGAGAACAAGCATTAACGATGATGAATGCTGTGATGATGACAAAGCAAAAAGCTATCAACTTTTACATCGAAGAGAGTGCTAAATGGAAGCAAGAGTTGGAGACAGAAAAGATCGAGAATGAGAGAATTAGACGTTTATTGCAAAGTTATTCTAGTTCTGATTATCTCATTGATCGTATTTACCCAACTGTTGCAGGTATGGAAGTTTTTCAAGACGAGAAGCCAATGAAAAAGAAAGATAGTGGTAAGAAACCGACTGTTAGCTATAACAAGTGTCCGCCTCCAATTTGGGAAGGGTATTCTCCTAGAAAACCAAACGAGGAGCAACTTGAAAAAGCAGTCAATATAAAGCTAAAAACCAACACAACTGACGTTTTACCAGATAACATTGATGTCACGTTTACCTCGTCCGATACTGATCATGAGTCTGAGTTAATCAAAAAGGTGGTCGATCAGGTGTTGGATACTGAGGAGGAGTCCGAGTCAAAGTTTGAGTGTGGAGGGTCAAATTCGTCAGTCAACAGTCCAAAGTCGTCGGTCAAAAAGGCTTACAGTAAAGAGTTTTTGTTATCAAAAGCAAATTTAGATGATGAAGCATTTGAAGTTGCATACACTTTAAATGATTCGGATAAATTATACTTTGACAAAGAGTTTCCAATAAGAAGTGTTCGTTTTGACATGATCAAAAAGGTTTTCAAAATGACAGAAATTAATATTTCTGAAATAAAAGATTTAAATCTTACTGAAAAACCTAAAAAGTACACTTCAAGAGTTCAACAACGTCTAAACAAGAAAAAGGGTTACAATTCTGGTTCTGGTTTTCAAAAGAAATCAAACCAAAATCGTAGCTACAAAAAGAAAGGTCTTGGATTTATTCCACCAGAAAATCATAAAAATTTGAAAAATTCTAAAACAAAAACAGAATTTGTGTCAGGTGGACTTGCAGAAGAGGAACAGAAGAAACCATTCTGGAGACAGTCAAATCAAGAATTTCTTGCTGAAAAGAAAAAGAATGGAACTGAAGTGTTTTATCAAAGAGAGACTCGTACCTGTTACAAATGCAATGAAGCTGGTCATATTGCATGGAACTGTCCGAAAAATGCCAAGACAAAACAGGGAGTTTCTAGGAAACTAAAAGAAATAGTTGTTGATATTGAATCACCAACTGAAAAATTTAAAATTTTTGAAAACTCAACTTATGAGGTTGGTGAGTGTTCTAAAAAGAATTTTTATAAAAAGAAAGAGAATGACAATCAAGTGTGGGTTGTTAAGAAAATTGATGCGAATGATGGCAATGAATCTGGTTCCACAAAGCCAGAAGAGCCACAAGGTGAGGTGAAAATTTCAGTGAATGATGATGAGTTTCCATCACTGAAGTTTGAAGAGGTGAAAAAGAAAGTTGGAAAGATTGATATCTCGAATCAGTTTTACAAAGATAATACTAAGTTTGATGTCGAGAAAACATTCAATGGGAGTGTTAAGAAAATTTTTGGGAAAATGTTGAATGGGAAAGCTAAGGGGGTTAAAGATTTTTATGCAACTAAAAAGGCAACTTACAACCCTACTGCTCAAGAGTTGAAAGCCATCAAGTCTGAAAAGACTTGGATGGAAGTTTGTTTCCCATGATAGTCTCAGGACTATGCCGGAGATCCCAAGTTTATATAGTGGATCAGGAATCGGCATCTTTCTAATGTTTGAAGATTTTGGTTGAAAGATTTTGATAGTGTTTGAATGTTTACAGGTTGAAGGACTATGCCGGAGCTTCCAGGTTGATAAGTGCGAAGCAGGAATCGGCATCCTGATTGGTAAAATAGTGATGTAGACGTAACATTCCTACAGTTGGTATAGATTTATACTTACAAGTGGTATTGTTTGTGATTCTACAAGTGGTAAAATCAAGGACATTAAGTTGTACTTGCATTTTCCTACAAGTGGTTGACGACAAAATGATGAACCATACCCCGAACCTACAAATGGTTTAAAATCAACAAAACTCATTTTCCGGAAAAATCATTTTGATTAAAACAAACTTAAGTGTTTTGAAATCATAATGAGAAAATAGTTTTGTGAAAGGGGGAGTTCTGATTGTTTATGCCAAGTGGATGGCGAATTGAGGTGATTTGATATCAGTTGTCACTTTATGTATAGTTTGTTTTCAAATTTCCTAAAATGTGTTTGCATTTTAGGGGGAGTAAAGATTTCAGAAAATCCAAAAACATTTGAAAATTTGAAAAATACAAAAACATGATAAAATGAAAAATGAGTTTTGTTGTATAAAAGAGGAAATGATAGTACATCAGTGGACGATCACAACATGCTAAAGAATTGGAAAGTTAAAAGTGATAAACGGTCTCACTGATGATGTGCCAGTAGGTTTTTGCACATTTAGTAGATTGTGACGAGATATAAACCTAAATTTCAAACTTGCTTGTTCTGTGGGTTAACACAAACTTGAATATATAGGTAACCCCTGAAATCTTGTTTGAAAGGTCCCTTATTCTGAGATACTAGGTCTTTATGCTCAGTGATATCTGGGGTATTATCCCGGGACTTCTGCTGAAAGAAATTTCTGACCTAGTCCCCGGATAATGCTTTCTAGAAATGCTTGAAACATAGCATCTCCCTCAGCAAGCTGATGAAACAATAAAATTGATAGTCGCTGCTGTTGTAATGCAAAAGATCCTCTAAAGGGGACACACCAAAAGTCGAAGCCGTCATCTCTCTGCGTATCGAAAGATCGACCTGAGCTCTCACGGCCCTCGCACTATAATTTATTCCCTTACAGATATCATCTGTGGTATACTCACCTGTAAGACTGAATATTGGGATCTGGATACGGGAGTATATTCAAGTAGTGGGACACACGGATAAGTTCAAGTGCTTAAAACATTAATATCGTATCTCGGATCAGTTGAACTTTGTGTGAAAATTTAAGTGGACAAGTATACTGACAATCTAAGTGAATCGTTTAGAACTTAAAATGAAATGAAGCTTAACGGTGTTGGTGGTTTGTTTCAGAAACTGATATGATCCTCTTGCACAAACTCACAAAAATATTGTCTGTAAATATTTTATTTCTGCATTTTAGTCTCTCAGAAAATCCAAAAAGATTTTGTGTGTGTTTTAGCATAATTTTTGAAAAATTCAAAAAGATTTTCGACAACTGATGTTGGAAAACTGATTTTCAAAATTCCGAATGCTAAACATGATGAGCAGTATTTGAGGGGGAGTGTTTGTGTAAATCTAACTGTTTTCGTTAAATCTAACCTTCTTCAAGTGGTTCATCATAGATATTTGAGAGAGAGCCTGAGATGTTGCAATTGTATGTTTGTTTTAGTGATTATGAGACATGTGTTTGGTGCACAGGTATTTGATATGTGATAAAATTAGAAAATTTATGTCTGGGTTAAGATTGTGCAGGTAACCAGGTGTTGATATTCTGAAAATTTATGTTGGAAGAGAACCAAGTTTCAATCCTGGAAATCAATTCTGAAAGCCTGTATAGATCAGACAACGATCCTGAAGATGTTACTGAAGAACAAAAGAATGCCAGTAAATCGAGAAGGGGAGTCTGAAGATTGAGAGAAGAGAAAGCCCAGAGACTGATCTAGATTGAAGATGTGAAGACATGGTTTTGCAGTCAAGGTGTATTGGCGACTCCATCAACATCTGAGGGGGAGTCTGTTGATGCACTACATCTGTTGATTACGTCTAGGTGTCTAGGATCAGGTCTTATATCGTATTGTATAGCATAGGGCACGTTTTACGAGAGAACAGGAGTCTGTATAGGTGTTAAAAGTCTGGTCCGCTCATAGGGACATAGGGAGTCTGGTTCGCTTATATGGCAGTCTGGTCCGCTTATGTGTACATGTCTGGTTCGCTTATATGGACATGTGACACATAAGCGAACCAGAAACACTATATATAGGTGCCTCATGAACGGATCTCATAACGTGTATGTGAAATTCCACACCGAAGCTCTGCCGGTGTGAAGATCAAGCTGTAAAACGTTTAATATCAATAAGACAAACAGTTAAGAAGAAGAACAAGCTATTTCTACCTACGTTTCTTGTTATTCCGCACCTGAAACATAGGAGAACGCCTCTGAACGACTCGTTCGGGTCAGCAATCGATCCTACAGCTTGTTTTCAATCAAAATAAGTGAGTTACTCACATCTTTTTATACGGCAAAACAAATGATAAATGGTATACTCACCAGTAACATGAATCCTCGTGCATACCTTGATACGGGAATGTGTCGTGATGTGGATGAACACCGGTCGGTAAGTATAAATCATACCTTAACGTATCCCCTCGCCATGATTACATCTGATAAGTTGAGCTTATGTGGACAACAATACCGATAATTGTTATAGGATGCTTATCTAAATGTTAACTAAATGAACAACAAGAGCGTTTTTGCGTGACCGTACACTGATATGATTCTCTTACCCTCGAAACTCGCAAAAAGAATGTTTGTATATATTTACTTTTCTTAGTTTTTGCATCTCTGTATATATTTATTTACTGCTTTCAGTCTTTAAGTTTGAAATATTCAAAATTCCAAAAAGATTTTAGGTGTGTTTTAATATAAACTTTATAAAAGCCAAAAAGATTTTATTTCTATCTTATTTTTGATTAACCGATGTTGGAACTCGAATCTTCATTACCTGAAACCTGAACGAAAACCAAATCGACTAAATCTTCATAATCGGTCGAAATTTGAAAGTTTTTGAAAGTTAAGGACTAAAATTGAACAATTTGTTAAACTTTCAAACTATCGGACGGTAGTTGAAAACATGGTCACATGTGTGTCATTTGTTTAAAGTTAACTATATTCCAAGCGTTTGTTCTCATTACGCGTTTAGTTTTTTTGCATGTGCAGATGCTAAAGGCGAAGAAAACATGTTCGATGATAAGCTTCGGAATGAAGACACAACGTGAAGGCACTCAAATGATAAAGATGATCGAGTTGCCGCTGATCACTCATCAACACCACAAGGATCTAAAGCATTGAAGATCAAAAGATTCACAAGCATAATCAAAGGGGGAGTTTATTGATACAGTTCCTAAATGAAAACGGGAGTTTGTTAATACACTTTCTACTCACGACGCGTGAAGACTTTGAAGATCCTCCGACATGGAAGACATGGAAGTTGAACCTCACGAGTAGCGTCCAAGGGGAGTTTGTTGATACATATTAAGTGGACACGACTCGGTTCGGTTCGACTCAGCTCGGCTCTGTTCGGTTTGGCTCGGTTAGGTTCGGCTCAAGTCCGATGTCGCGACATTCCTCCGTCATGCGCCCCAGAGTTCGACACGCGAAGCACGGAGAGCCGCGAACCACTTCCCGCCTACACATCCCCATGAAATCATCATGATGATGTCATGATGATGTCATAAACTTTGACAAAATACAAGTTTCTAATGAAACTGCTATATATGTCATCGAATATATGAAGCTTATTGGGCCTCCATCAGACTCAATAAGATTTGGGCTTACATCATGTTTAGTTTGGGCCTAACTTGACGAAGGTTCCATTGAATTGAATGACGAAGATTGAGTTTGGAACTTATATTGGCAAAGCTTCTTCAAAGTTCATCGAAGATATGATACTGACGAATGTTGAACCTTCGTCACACTTGTTTGTTCACCGAAGAATCAATATGGTGTACCTTAAGGTTCGTCGGGTTGTGAAAGTGACGAAGGTAACAACCTTCGTCACATGTTAAGCTTCGTCATCAACCTTCGTCGCACATGTGAAGGTTCGTCGTCCACTTCAGTATATAAAAAGCAGACTGAAGACACGGATAGTTAGACAAGTCTGAATAGATTTGAGAGCGAAAAAACTGTAACACACACACACTGAGAGTTTATAGAGACCATTTGTAAACACCGCATTGTAACCGTTTCATAGCATTAATGCATTGAGTGTTAATCGTTGAATCTTGTGTCTTACGTGTTCGTAACTTGGTTTAACTTACCCGTTTGGATTCCGCACTCACGGGTTTGTCGGAAAACAGGAATAGAGGTTAACTCGATCCTCCGGGTGGACCTACAATAATACCGATAATTGTTATATGATGCTTATCTAATTGTTAACAAAATGAACAACAAGAATGTTTTGGCGTGACCGCACACTGATATGATTCTCTTACCCTCGAAACTCGCAAAAAGAATCTCTGTATATATTTATTTACTGCTTTCAGTCTTTAAACTTGAAATATTAAAAATACCAAAAAGATTTTAGGTGTGTTTTAATATAATCTTTATAAAAGTCAAAAAGATTTTATTTCTACTTTAGTTTTGATTAACCGATGTTGGAACTCGAGTCTTCGTTACCTGAAATCTGATAGAAAACCAAAACGACTGAATCTTCATAATCGGTCTAAATTTGCAAGCTTGGAAAGTTAAAATCTAAAGCTGAACAATTTGTTAAACTTTCAAACTGTCGGACGGTAGTTGAACATGGTCACATGTGTGTCGTTTTTTTATGATAACTATATTCCAAGCAGTTGTTCTCATTACGTGTTTAGCTTTCTTGTATGTGCAGATGTGACATCCAATCAGCTAAAGGCGAAGAGAACGTGTTAGATGAAAAGCTTCGGAATAAAGACACAACATGGACGCACTCAAAAGATCAAGATGATTGAGTTGCCGCTGACCAATTAATAAACACCATAAGGATCTAAAGTGCTGAAAATCAAAAGTTCACAAGCATAACTCAAGGGGGAGTTTGTTAACACACTTCCTAAATGAAAGGGGGAGTTTGTTGATACACTTTCTACTTACGAAATGTCAAGACTTTGAAGATCCTACGACAAGAATGAACGAACCATCAAGAGATGGATAACGAAACGAGTGGAAGAACGAGCAGCATCCAAGGGGGAGTTTGTTGCTACAATTCCTATTTATGATGTGTTCGAAACGATCAGCGTCCAAGGGAGAGTTTGTTGATGCATATTATGTGGACACGGATCGTTCCGGGATCGTTCCAGTTCGACTCGGCTACGAAGTGAAGGCCGAAGTCAAGATATCCTCCTATCTTGACTCAGTACGTTGTTTACTTTGTAATGTATGATGTAAATGCAACTGCGTGTGCGCAGTATGCATATTAGTGTGTTAACTGTTAAGTTGTTAAGTTGTTTGCTGTTGTCAAAGTTCCCCATGGTGTAGTTTAAAGTTCCCCATGATGAACTTTAAAGTTCCCCATGATGAACTTTAAAGTTCCCCATGATGAAGTTTAAAGTTCCCCATGAAGAAGCTTAAAGTTCCCCATGGTGAAGCTTAAAGTTCCCCATGACGAACTTTAAAGTTCCCCATGACGAACTTTAAAGTTCCCCATGACGAACTTTAAAGTTCCCCACTGACGTAAGGTTCGTCAACCTGTTAGTATATATACAGCAACAGAAGGCAAACAGAGTTAGACAAGTCTCAATAGATTTGAGAGCGAACACATTGTAACACGCACACACTGAGAGTTTACAGAGACCATTTGTAAATACCGCATTGTAACCGTTTCATAGCATTAATACATTGAGTGTTAATCGTTGAATCTTTGTGTCTTACGTGTTCGTAACTTGGTTTAACTTACCCGTTAGGATTCCACACTCACGGGTTTGTCGGAAAACAGGAATAGAGGTTAACTCGATCCTCCGGGTGGACCTACAGGAATGGAGTCTACTTTGGTTCATTTTTGTTGTTTTTCTTGGTGTGGAGCAGTCACAGGGGGATAACGATGAATATCGGAAAGCATTGAAGGGACCATTGAAGATAAGGGCATGAATTTTGGGGTTGTGAAGATGTTGGGTATAATCTTGAAACAGCCATTACAAGGTTATGCAGGAAAAAAAAGCAACACAACTGTTTCAAACATATGAATTTTGGGGTTGAGAAGATGTTGGGCATCATCTTTACAACTTGCCACTGTTTGCTCAGTTGTTACTTACTGATGATATTTGTTACTGAAGCTCAGTCGCTACTAATGCACTACTGCCACCAGGGGCAGATCTAAGGCCATTTAAGGGGTTCCTAGGAACCCGTTCGGTTCGTAATTTATAGTGATAAGTCATTAAAAAATTCTGAAGGAACCCTTTAATATCTTGTAGGGGAATCTTTTAAACAAATGGATGAAGTGGTCTACTGGTATGTATGCGTTTTGTGTGTATTAGCAATCCTGAGTTCGAGTCTGGTTAGTTGCATTTTGCCCTTTAGCAAGGGAAATTCTTTGTTTTATACTAAGGGGCTGTTTGTTTATCTCTTAATGAGCATCTTAATGGTTCAGACCTCTTACTAGTTCAACACTTAATGGTTCAGACTGTTTGTTTCGTGAGCAGATGTCTGAATAGTTCAGACATTTGCCTCTGAATGGTTAAGTTTTATGCAGAGTCTGAATGGTTAAGACCTCTAATTTGAATTGGTCAGACATTTGTCTCTGAAGGGTTATATAGAACTCAATCGATTGCTTATTATTGATGATACGAATACAATTTATACACATACAAATATCCCTATACTAGGAAACTAAATAAATGAGATTAATTACAATAAATACAAAATATATATACGTAAATCAATGCCTTGATTTACGGTAGGCTATTACCCCCTTCAATCGAACAGGTGGAGGACCAACACGAAGCATGTCACGAAATTTCTCAAAAAGTGGCTTGGGGAGACTTTTTGTAAAGATGTCTGCAACCTGGAGATTGGACGGAACAAATTTAGTGTGAAGTTGTGCAGACGAAACAAGTTCACGAACAAAATGATAGTCAATGTCAATATGCTTAGCCCGTTTGTGAGAAACAGGATTTTGGCTCAGAAAAATGGCACTCTTGTTATCACAGAGCAGAGTAGGCCGATCCATGGGCAAAGCATGTAACTCACGAAGAAGATGAGTAAGCCAAATAATTTCTGCAGCAGTGTTCATCATAGCCCGATACTCAGATTCACAACTCGATCTAGAGACAGTTGGTTGTTTCTTGGCGCTCCAGGAAACCAGATTACCACCCAAATAGATAGAATAACCATAAGTAGATCGTCTTGTTTCAATGCAGCGCGCCCAATCAGCATCATAGTAGCCGACTAAGGTTGTAGTGAGTGGTTTAGAAAAGGTTAAGCCATAAGCAAGCGTCCCTTTAACATAGCGTAGTATGCGTTTAACAGATTGAAGATGAGAAATGGTAGGAGACTGTAGATGCTGACTGGCTTGATTAACAGCATAAGAGAGATCCGGACGAGTGATGGTGAGATACTGGAGAGCACCAACTAAGGACCGGTAAAGTGTGGGATCATGGAAAAGAACATCGGTACGATGGAAGGTATCAATGGTGGAAAGAGGGGTGTCAACTGGCTTGGAATCTAATAAAGCATACTTGGCTTGACTAAGAAAAAGTCCTGTGTCTGAATAAGTAACTTCAAGTCCCAAAAAATATCCCAAGACACCCAAATGTTTACCCCAGAACTCCTTATGCAATCTTGTGATGAAAGACTGACCAAGCTGAGGATCACTGCCAGTGATTAAAATATCATCCACATAAACAAGGAGATAGACAATAGAAGCCCCTTTCTTATAGATGAACAACGAAGTATCGGCCTTGCTGCATAGAAAACCATTTGAGAGTAAGAATGCGCTGATACGTTGAAACCAGGCCCACTGTGCTTGTTTAAGACCATAGAGAGCCTTGTTTAGGCGACAGACATGATGAGGAAACTGAGAACTAATAAACCCGGGAGGTTGTTCCATGTAGACGGTTTCAGTGAGATTGCCATTCAGAAAGGCGTTGCGAACATCCAACTGACGAAGTGACCACCCGTAGATGGTAGCTAAAGCAAGTACCACACAAACAGTAGAAGCCTTCACAACAGGGCTAAAACTATGCAAGAAATCAATACCAGGAACCTGAGTGAAACCTTGAGTGACAAGACGAGCTTTGTATCGGTCAATAGAGCCATCAGCCTTGAACTTAGTGCGATAAATCCAGTTGGAGCCGACAATATTTACATCCTATGGACGAGGAACGAGATCCCAAGTCTTGTTCTGTTACAAGCAAGTATTTTCTCTTCCATAGCTTTTACCCACTTAGAGTGTTTGGCAGCCGATTTATAACCACGAGGATCCTGTGCTGCAAGTAAAGCATAATGTAAGGCACCTGAAAACAAAGACATGTTAGCAAAATGTTTTGGTTTGTAAATTCCACTTTTTGATCGAGTTCTCATAGGATGTGTAGATATCGGCCCAGTAGACGATCCTTCCTCGGGAGCGGTATGGATGGGTGGAGGAGGGCCGAGAATGCTGTGAGTAGATGGCGGGTCTGGTAGAGACTGGGAAGAAGAGTGGGTCGAGGTTGGGTGGGAGGTGGGCGGAGAAGAGGGGTGGGCCGAAGCTGGTGGGGAGTTGGGCTGAGAAGGGAAGTGGGCCGAGGGTGTCGCGGAGGCTGATGTGGATTGGCCTGAGAGAGGCGTAGAGTTAGTTGAGTTGGATTGGGCCGATGTGGAGTTGGGCTGGGTTGGGTCGGTTTGGGCGACAGAAAGGGTGGAGCACATGGGGCAATGAGAGTTGGAGGCCGAATGGTTGGAAGAAGAGACAGGAGAGACCGAAGGGGTGGGAAAAAAGGTTGGGTTTGGAAGAGGTTTAATAGGTAAGAATTCATCAAAATTTGAGAAGATAAGCTTGGCCTCATCAACAGTTGAAGTATGGTCACTGAAGGGAAAATTTTCCTCATCAAATTGGGCATGACGAGTGGTGTAAACGCGGTGGGTGGAGATGTCCAAGCAACGATATCCCTTATACTTGGCATCATAGCCAATAAATACACACTCAGCACTGTGAGGAGAGAGTTTGTGTTTGGCATAATCCCGTAAATAGGGAAAAACACGACAGCCAAAGACACATAGATTTGAGTATGTAGAAGACCGATTGTATAAAATTTCATAAGGGGATTTAAAACCGAGTACCGAGGAAGGTAGACGATTAATGATAAACGTAGCTGTGGCGAAGGCATCCGACCAAAAGGTAGCAGGAGCATGAGAGTTGAAGAGCATAGCAAGACCCGTTTCGGTTATATGTCTATGTTTTCTTTCAGCACGACTATTTTGTTCAGGAGTGTGAGGACAAGACATTTGATGGTGAATACCAAGTTCATGAAAATTTTTTTGCACACGATTATTAGTAAATTCAGTTCCACCATCACTTTGAAATACTTTAAGTTTAGAAGATGGTTTTGAACAAAAGGAACAAAGGTTAATAAGGCTTCATAAAAATCAGATTTGCGCTTGAGTGGATAAAACCACGTAAAGCGAGAGTGATCATCGATGAATATAGCATAAAAGCGATAACCACTAGATGAGGTAATAGGCGAAGGACCCCATAAATCACAATGCACTAAATCTAAAACATTCACAACACGTTTATGATTTAAAGTAAATGGCACACGATGAGATTTAGATAATTGACAAGAGGTGCAAACATTAGGTTTTGGTAATAATGAAGTAACAAACAAAAAACCATGTTTATGAAGTCTAGAAATAATATTAAAAGACACGTGTCCAAGAAGATCGTGCCACGTTTCATAGGAAGCTTTAAGGTGAGGAGTCGAGTAAGAGGCAATGAAGGCGTGCTCTCCTTCTCGAAGCACATAGAGGCCATTTTCACACGTGCCCTTTGCCAACACCTCCTTGGTTGTTCGGTCCTGAACATGAAAAGAATTGTTAGAAAACAAGACATCGACAGGAGAATCACGAGTAAGCTGACTAATAGATAAGAGGCGTTTGGTAAGATGGGGTACAACGAGGACGTTCTTTAAATGAATATTGTTGGAAAGGGATTTTGTACCAATATTCGTTACTGGTAATGTTTGACAATTACCAAAACGAACAAAGTCACGACCACTAAATGTTGAAGAAGTATCAAGGTCCTCAACAAAGGGGGTCATGTGAGCAGACGCACCTGTATCACCAGTCCAATCAGGATGGTCCTCATCAGTGACATGGCACTGAGCATGAAAGGCATGTGCGAGATTAGCATCAATAGAGGGGGCGGCCTGTTTGGCAAAACTTGCAAGATTGGGGCACGTATTGGCATAGTGACCATTAGTTCTGCATAGTTGAAAATGAGGAGGTCGACGAGATTGACCACGACCTGCACCACGACCACGACTACAACCACGATTAGAATAAGAAGAACCAGAATTAGAACGAGAAGAGTTACCAGGATGCGATTGATGGGCCGCGAAGGCAACGGTGGGTGGCGGTTGAGGCTGTCCATGCAAAGACTGCATAAAGGTTTCTTGGTTCTCCGCTTTGGCTAGTAGATCACGAAAGGAAACAGTCCCCACCGCATGATGGGTAGTGGAGAAAGTCTCATAAGTGGGGCCAAGGCCACAGAGGAACCAGTGGCACTTGTCATTTTCAGATACGGGATGACCAATGGCAGCGAGTTGGTCACATAGGGTTTTAAATTTTCGTCCATAATCAGCAACAGTGGATGACCCTTTTTGCAAGAGACGGAGATTATCACGCAAAGTGTGCATCCGTTCTTCCAAGGCCAGCCAGATAGGACGTGCTTCGGTCAGTCCGATGACCTCAGACATGGCCTCCTCGGATAAGGAGGATTGAATTAGAAGACAGGCTGTTTTATCATTGGTCACCCAAGAAGAATAGTCAGGGTTAGGAGAGGGTTTCTCGTTGAGTATAATGGTTTTCTCAGGGCCGGTGGTCGAACCATCAATATGGCCGTTCAGTTTTTGAAGGGATAAAAGAAAGGTGAGTTGTTGGCTCCAAGCAAGGTAGTTGGAGGAGGTAAGTTTGTGAGGGATGAAGTGAAGGAGGGAGTGGAGGTGTGTGTTCGATGATGAGGAGTCTGCCATGACGGAAAAGAGGGCGGCAGAGGGAGGAGGGTGGCGGCAGCTGGGTAGGGCAAAGAAAACAGAAAAAAGGGAACACCAGGATCGAAAAAGAGAGGAAGGAAGGACTTATTTGGCTGATACCATATAGAACTCAATCGATTGCTTATTATTGATGATACGAATACAATTTATACACATACAAATATCCCTATACTAGGAAACTAAATAAATGAGATTAATTACAATAATTACAAAATATATATACGTAAATCAACGCCTTGATTTACGGTAGGCTATTAGGTTAAGCATTATACTGCCTTTTAATGGTTCAGACCTCTTACTGGTTCAGCACTTAATGGTTCAGACCTTTTTACTGGTTCAGCACTTAACCATTCAGAAGTTGCCAAACAACCCTTGAGAAGATCAAAAATATAGGGGAAGAATAAATACCTTCCATAGTCTACTTTTCCACTCAATTCAAAATATATCCTAATTGAACTTTCTATCACAAATTTGATCCTTGTACATTCTTTCTGTCATTCACAAGTTTGCTCCTTATACATTCTTTCTGTCATTTACTCATATTAGTAACCTAACATGAACGATAAAAAAGTAAATATAATCATTTGTTAAACTATCACACTCTTTGTTTCATTGTTTATAAAGATGTTAATTCAATACTAATAGTGTATCATATATAATAAATTCATGCAAAATTATCAACCGTTATCATATATAATAAATTCATGATATTTATCACTTAAAGACCATCTTATATATGTTACGCATTTTTTAAATTTTTCATGATTATGTTTTTTTCATTATTGTACATCGGATTTTTATTACGTGATGAACCTTATCCAACCCGAACCATCGCACCGACCCGTATTTTTTTATGTTCGGACATATGATTTTGGAACATTTAAAAAAGTGAACCCCTTGGAAAAAATTTCTGCATCCACCACTGACTGCCACTGATTAGTTGCTAGATCAGTTACCACGGATATGGTAAAGAGAGTAGCTGGTGAGGAAGCAAAGATAGATGTACAAATAACGTGATACAAAACAACTGATTCTGATAAGTCCATTTTTTTAATCTCTTTAATACATGAACGCTTGTTATGTGTCTTATGAGTCAAAGTCTAAGAAGAAATGAAAATGTAGGAGAGAATGGTGATGCATAACAAGAATAAAATTATTGAATACAAACTCTTTGGATTTTCAAGGCAATTTGCGAATAGTAAAAATGACCCTTAGGCTTAGAATAGAAACTTCAATATTAAAACTTCAGTATTAGCAAATGATTCCAGCTCAGCTGGTTGATGCATTGGAAATGATGGGGAAGGACTCAGGTTCGACTCTAGATCCCACCCGAGTTTTCTACTACAGCGCATTTACTCCAGAGGGTCGGCTCTTGTGGAGGGTGCAACTCCTGTCATGTGGCAGGAGGCTGGAAATTTTCTCGGGGACAACGTAACGCCCCTCTCGACCAGGCGTGGCCCGGTTAAGACAACATAGTCCTGGTAATGAGTGGTGGCGGGCCTGTGTCTTGTAGGTGTGAATTAGCCGTCTGTTGTGAAGTTCACCTGTCAAAAAAAATACAAAATTATTATTATACGGCGATAGTTGCTATAACAATAAACAATACAAAATTATTGTAATTATATAAAAGTATTAAAAATGACTAAAATTTGAGGATGATCATTGTAAGTATATAAAAGTATTAAAAATGACTAAAATTTGAGGATGATCAACTGAACAATATGTGATTCCCTAAGGGGTGGGTGGTCATCACTCATCACTCACAACACCCAATCAAGTTCCGCCATGTCATCAACCATTTTTCCATCACTCACAACCTTTTTAAGTGGCAATGGTCATCACTCACAACACCCAACAATAAACCCTCATACCCCCCTCACATCCATTTATCACTCACACCCCCATCACTCGTGAAATATATCACGCACACAATATCATCACTCGTGAACAAAGTTGGTGGCGGTGGAAAAGATCAAAGTTCCACGCGTGAAAATAGCCCATCACGTACAAATTCCCCACCACCCCGCCTCCCCTAATTCCGGCATTGTTCATTCTGGCAGGTGGGTGGTCTAGGTGAGCATATGAGAGCTACTCGGGATTGGATTGGTAAAAAGCTCGAATGAGTCGAGCCTTATAACGAGCCCCAGCTCGAGCCTAAGCCTGAAATATAACTCGTTTAGTTATCGAGCCTGAACTCGAGCTTTACATACAATGCCCGTTTAGGCTCACAAGCCTAAATGAGCCGAAACAAAGTTTCTAATATTTTATATATATATAATATACCTAGTATTTAATATTGGCGAGCCGAGCTTTGGCTCGTTTAAGCTATCCAAATGAGCTCGAGTAGAGCTTTTAGCTCGTTTAAAATTGTTCTCAAATTACCTCAAGCCGAGCCGAGTCGAACTCGGGCTCTTAGGTTTTACTTTCGAGCCAATCTCGATCTCTAAATAGTAGGCTCGAACCGAGCCAAGCTTGAGCTTGAGCTTCATAAAAGAATGAGGAGCCAAGCTCAAGCCTAGTTGGTATATATGCATCTGTTCATGAACATATACCGAACGAGATTTGATGTTCCTGTTTGTTTATGCTTGTTAGTTCATTTTAAGCAACAAACGAAAATGAAAGCTGATGGACACAGATGAGCACAAATTAATGTTCATGAACACAAATAGAAATAAAAGAATACAAACAAGTGTACATGAATAGAATATATTATACACTGATACTTACGGTATATTTTATTTGTCAGAATTTTGAAGTATTTAAATAAAATATAAAAACTAAAAGCACCAATGAACTATTGAACACAAACGAACACGTTACTGAACGTTCACGGACATAAATGAACGAACGCGGTCGCTGTTATGTTCGTTCAATTAAATAAGTCAACAAAATTTCTTGTTCGGGTTCGTTTGTTTAATAAACGAAAGAACACAAACGAACTTCCCGCCGAACATTTCACGAACTCTTCGCCGAACGTTTAGTTTGTTTGCATCCTTGTTAAAATATATAATATAAGGGTGAGGATCAAATAAGAAGTTTATTTTGGATAGGAAGCAATAATAGAGTGACACGTGACAACGATAAAAAAGATAAGGAGTGGTATTTTAGTCAAACACAAACTAATCATTCAACCGTACATCTAAAATAACCCAGATCATTTCATCTTACCTTTACCTCCACCTCAACCTCCACCCAGTGACGGAGCTAGCCTTTTAATTCATGGGTATCTCAAATTAAAATTTTTTATCGTGGAATCATGCAATAATAAATAACAATATATACAATAATAAAAAAAGGGAAAATATTTTTCAGTAATACAAATACCTAATAGAGTTGCCCTCTTCTTTTTTTTATAGTTTGAAATCGTTCCATCACATCGCCGTCTTTTTACTTTATCAAAAGTTTCTTTTTCGACAGCACAAACCATAGCATTGTTCAAATATTCTGGGCCCATTCAAATTGCATAAATCAGTCTTGAAAACCTTCAATTTAGAAAAAAAAAAACATCTTTCAACGGTTGCGGTTGCAACCGGTAACCGGTAAAACCAAAGCTAGCTTCACTACCCGATAAACCAAAGGACAGGTACTATGTGTTCTGGTTGCCACCATAAGACGAGTAAGATCACTAGAACTTCCAATTGCAATTTGCCGCCCATGCCCATAATCAGATTATTTTATTTATTTGGGCTTAATTATCATGCAACTTGTTATTTGGGCTTAATTGTTAAACAAGTATTGAGCTAAAGGAATAATATCAAGTTTCATATTTTTTCTTAAGGGTATCCTCGTATATGTTTAGGGGAATCTTATGTATAAAACCGAAAAAAATACACTGTGAATACGGGGTTGACACTCATTGCTTCCGCCCCTGCCTCCACCTCCACCTCCACCTTCAAACCACCACCACCACTCCACCACTCACCCCTCCACCACCGGAAGCGGCACAACCACCACTTGCCGCCGTCTGCCTCCACTTGAATCTTCTCTTTCTATGTATTAATTTTTACTGATTTGGTTCGAATTCGAATATAAGCTCGATTTCAATCTTCGATCACAGCGAGTTAACTCATGAACTGTAACAACCGAGTTTCGATCTTAGAAAGGTGAAGCCGCCGTCAAAGTCGTCGCCGCCGCGGTCGGACTCAGTGCCAGAAGTTTATGTGAGAACGGCAATATTGCGTTTTACCTCCTAAACCACCGTTGTCGTCGTCTCTTCCCGGACCTGTGATATTTGTTCTTTTCAAGAAAGTTATTGTCAATGCCATGACAAACTACAAAGAAGGTTTAGGCATTTCATTAATTTGAGAAATAGGTATAGATGGATTATTTGAACAATTATGCTTTTTTTCCTGTAGTAAAAACAAATTTCCATTTGTTGAGTTTGTTACTGTTATTGCTTTGCATCTTGTTCCATTTTAATTTGTGGGTTTATGTTTAGTAATACGCAACAATGACTTTAGTTAGATAATGTGGTTTTATGTTTCGTAAAACGCAACAATAAAATATTATTAGATAATGTGTTATTTAGGATTTGTTCCAATTTTTATTTTAACTAGTGTTTTTAAATGACGCGCGTTGCGCGAAAGGAATTGGTGTTTTCAAAAATTATTATTAAAAGTTCCTAAAAATTACAAAATTCTACAAAAAAAAAGGATTACAAAATTAAAAAAAAAGCCTAAAGCGTTAGGTAGATTTCAAACAGGGCGAGCTTGTCAAACGGCTTCCGCGCCTTGCTCCGGAACTGGATGTTGGCCACCGCCACCCGGACTTCGTGATTTATATCACCGCCCAGGACGCTATCGTAGTAGGCTTTAAAACGGTCGAGCTTCGGTCGTAGCTCGCGCCACTTGTGTTGGCACGCGTTTAAATTGTGCCGGTCGTTCCCCACGTTGTGCCGGTAGCTAGCGAAAGCTTCCGGCCAATAACGGGTCTCACTGGGTTAGCGGCCCTTCATCGCGTTGTGCCGGTATCAAGTGTGGGTAGCGGGTTCGGGTATGGGAGTGAAGGTTTTGAGTAGCGATGTGAACATGCAGTGGGGTTGTGGGGTTTTATAGTGACTTGGGTGAACCGTTTGGCTTGGCCAAACGGTTATTTTTTAAAATTTAAACCTAGCCGCTATGGCCTAGCCAACCCAGCCAATGAGAGCCGGCCACGGAGGACCGCTAGGCATGCCCAACGCCCGGACTGAACTCCCGTCCAAGAGGCCACACCGAAACCCAAGCCCACCCAGGGTGGTGACTTGGGCATTTGTACCCAACCCACGCCCCAACCCTCGCCCCATACCCCATAGTCTAGTAAATGAATATAAGGTATTCTTAATATAATAAAAAATCACATAATAAAGAATTATGTAATCATGGTTGGGGGGTTTTATAATGACTTGGGTGAACCGGTTATTTTTTAAAATTTAAACCTAGCCGCTATGGCCTAGCCAACCCAGCCAATGAGAGCCGGCCACGGAGGACCGCTAGGCATGCCCAACGCCCGGACTGAAACTCCCGCCCAAGAGGCCACACCGAAACCCAAGCCCACCCAGGATGGTGACTTGGGCATTTGTACCCAACCCTCGCCCCATACCACATAGTCTAATAAATGAATATAAGGTATTGTTAATATAATAAAAAATCACACAATAAAGAATTATGTAATCACTGTTCATTCACTTTTAATTTTATCATATCTATACATATAATAAAAGAAACAAGTTTGGGACACATGTCACTCATTGAGGGCTCCTTTGATTAAATGGGTATTTGATGCGGATACCCTCACACATGAAGAAATATCTGGATCTCTCATTCACATCCAATCCACTATATTTTCACCCTAAATTACACTAAAAAACACTACATTTTCTCTCTCATTTTCAATTAAATAATATTTTTTATACCTTTATTATTAACTTTTCTCTCTCCTCCACTCACAACCACTTTCAAAATATATTAAAAAATTATAGGGGGTGAACAGTGTCCTCCCAAATATACAGATGAACAGTAACATTTTCTCTCACCTCCACTCACAACCACTTTTTATACTCTTTATATTATAAAAACTTCACACACACAATTTGATGGATTGGATGTGAATGCTCTAACCCGTTCCCAAGCCCTAATTCCCATCGCTCCCTGTTTCCCTTTTCAAATTCTGTGTGGAAACCCTAACGTTTTTTCACAAAGTTCATCGCTAATATGAATATATCGATCTTCTTCTTCATCATTCTCGCAAATCCCCTTCCAATGCTATATGTAAGTCCACGAATCTTCAGTTCTTATGGCTTTCAGTTTTATCATCACTTGTTGTAAATCATTTTCGCTCGAATAGGACTACAAAACGTGGTTATCATCATCATCATCGTATTGACTCATCTATTTTTGTATTGAACATTACTTTGTTTCAATTGCCGGATCAAAGAAGAAGAATTGGCATAGACGTCTCCCATCCCAAACCATACATCGGATATTTCGTTCCAAAATAAGAACAACCCTATCAAAAATCGCCCAGTAAGTTTTTCTATTTTATGTAAATTTATGGCAAAATTTTTGATTTAGTTATGGAGTTTTATTTTTCTATAGAGTTTTGTGGCTACATTGAAACTTGATTACTGGATTGTCTGCCAATCGGTGTAGATTGTTTTCTTCTGTATGTTACCTACCTGTTTATCATATGTAAGTAATTACAATTACTTCTACTTTTACCTATCACATAAACAAATGGTTCAATTTAAAAGTATATCGGTAGTAGGAAAATATTAGATAAAATATTACATGTTTTTTGAAGGTAGATATGCAAATAATTTAAGTTGATAGCTTTTTGCATATGGAAATTATTATATCTTAAAAAGGGGTCACAAGCCATGTTACAAGTTTTTGAAGATGATTCCCTTTTATGACGGATATATTTGCAATAAGAGTTATCCTTTGATTTTGTAAGATTTGTATTGAACATTCCTTTGTTTCAAATGTCAGATTGAAGAATAAGAATTGGAAAAGCACAGTCGTCTTCCACCCCAAACCATAGATCGGATATTTCGTTCCTAAATAGTGATTCAATAACTGATGTGGATTAACACGTTCAATTTTCCATTTTTTTTTCAGGTTACGGACATCGGATATTTCGTTCCAAAATAGTGATTCCGTAACTGATGTGGATTAACACGTTCAATTTTGCAAAAATTTTCAGGTTACGGAGAAGGTAGTAGTGGTCGGAAAGTTCTTGATATTGATCTGAATGAGGTTCCAGTCGGTATGATGGAAGAAGATGAAGGTGGGAATGGGTATGCTTCATCATCATATGTCTCAAATATATGTTATTTTTTAGTGGTTTTATGAACTTTTGATTAGAATAAGTCAGTTGGCTGTCTTTTGAGTTGAGTTCTATTTCTCTTCATAGATAGAATTTGTCGAGTCTGATGGTGTATCCATATTAACTGCAACACTAGCGTGGAATGACTCTTCCCTCTGTGCATACAAGGATGCTTTTGATGCTATTATCGATCTTACTACAGGTATACATATTGTTATACACTGAAACGTACTTACAGTTATTTGCGGTTTCGAAATTGAAATACACTAATGCTATAGGTTTTAGTTGTTTATATTAAACGCACAATTGTCATTTTTAAAAAATTTATTCTAGGTCAGTCCTTGCAATGCCCAAAGCAGACAACTGCTTGAATAGAAGCGTGACAAATTTGGTTAATGGTTTTTGGAAAACTAAAACTCAAAACATGGCCGATTTGTGCAGTGTGTCAAAGGAGCCTAAGGTGAAGTTTCTATCTCTTCAGATTTGTCATATTGAAATGGTATGCATTTTGATTTTTGTAAATAACAAGTTGATGTTAACCCGCGCGTTGCGGCGGGATGTTGATTATAAATGTTTAGTGTCAATACATGAGATACAAAAATTACGAAGGAAATAAATTCAATCTGTACAGAACAAAATGTTGGACAAATACAATCTCATAACCATGCTTGAAATGTTACTAAACCATTCATCGTCATATTTTTTTTATTTGTTATATAAAATTACATTAATTCAACCCGTATAATATGGTTCTTATATATCTAACTTTTTATTATTTAATATATAAAATTATATTTATTCAACCAGTGCAATAAATGAAGTTTTTAAAGATATAATGTTTTATTATTTAGTATATAAATTTATTTACTCAACCCGTGTAATGCACGAGGTTATAATCTAGTTATACATATACTAAATATATAGTTGTGATACACAACAATAGGTTATTTTTTAGGAACTGGCATGAACATCTTGATAACAATTTTACATTATTTTTAATATCACAAACTTTGCAAATAATATAAAAAATATATTAAAGGTTTGGTGAATAGTTTTACAAAATATTTTAAAATATTTTAAAATATGATGCCAATTTCAGTCGTGTGGTACGTGGAAAGCTTGAGTACAAACATCATCTTGCAAGTATAAAACAAACTAGGTTATAACCCCGTGTATTACACGGGTTGAATAAATGAATTTTATATACCAAATAATAAAACATTATCTTTTTAAAGGCCTCCTTTATTGCACGGGTTGAAGAAATGTAATTTTATATATAAAATAATAAAATAAGTTATATCTATACGAACCATATGTATTGTACGGGTTGAATAAATGTAATATTATATACCAACTAATAAAATAAATTATATCTTTAAAACCATTGTATTACACGGGCTGAATAAATGTAACATTGTTTACCAAATAATAAAAAAAAGTTATATTTTTAAAAAACCCCCCGTGTATTACATGGGTTGAATAAATATGATTTTATATACCAAATAATAAAAAAATATATTTAAAAAAACTAACGGATTTTTTTTATATTTAAAGTAGGATAAGATTGAATATTAATCTGAACTAACAGATTTTTTTATATGTAAAGTATGATAAGACTGAATATTAATATTTATTTATTTAGTTAATATAAGATTGAAAAATCATATGATTTAATAGGTGAGAGGTTGTATTATTATAAATCAGTTAACTATACTGAATGATAAAGATAGTAGTGATTGTTGAACAAATTAATTAATCGAATTTAACAGAAACATTTGTGATGTTAGGCGGATTTTTTTTAATTATTTGAAAGTTAATATCAACTTTGGAATTCGTATGAATTCTTATTTGATTGGATTAAATATTATTGATAATAAAAATTTGTATTAGATTAGATTTTAGATTTGATTAAATATTATTAATAATAAGAATTTGTATTACTTTAGATTAAATATTATTATTTTTAGTATTATTAATAATTTTAATCAATTAAATGAGAGAATGACAAGTGTCTCAAAACAGCTTTCTTTTATTATATAGTATAGATATAATTAATAAAACGTTTTAAAAAATTAGTACTTATTACATATTTTATTTTTTTTATATCCACGTTAAACACTAATATATTAGAAATAGCCTAATCTATTATTTTTGGTGTTTTATTTATATACGTAATTACGTAATTTTTTGTATTTGAGTGTACACATTTTATTGTTTTATAAATTTTAAATATATTTTATCATTAGTATGTACATGTAGGGGTAAGATCAAATAAAAAGTTGATTTTGCCTAAGTAGGATTAGAAGTAATCTTAACCATTCATTTTTAAATCAATGGTTAAGATGAAAGTGTAGGAGAAAGGATGAGTGCAAGGGTATCTTAGGAAAATCCTATTTTTGGACTTTCTCTCTCCACATGCAAGTCACATGCATATTTCACCCCCATTTTTTAAACGTTCATAACTTTTTTTACACGACATTATTTTTTTATAAAAATTTCACCATAAAATCGAGCGTCTTTTTATCTTTAATTTGAGTACCATATTGCTATAGAAAATATGAAAACTAAAAAAACTCACTAAAATGTGTTGTATTTCTATGTTGTATAACATTTTTTTGTGCTGAATTTTTGTACTATATTTTTGTGCTAAATTTTTGTACTATATTTTTGTGCTAATTTTTTTGTGCTAGATTTTTTTATCTTAATTTTTTTTTCTCAATTTTTTTGTGCTGGATTTTTTTGTGCTACATTTTTTTGCTAAATTTTTTCGTGCTAGATTTTTTTGTGCTATATTTTTTTGTACTACATTTTTTGTGCTATATTTTTTTTACTAGATTTTTTGTGCTAGATTTTTTTGTACTAGATTTTTTTTGTTTATATTTTTTAAAAACAAAAGGGGTGCCACATGTCATTTTCACTCCTATTTATAAGGACCAAAATGCCCTTCATTCCTACTTATTAGGAGTGCCACATGTCATCATCACAATCCTTCTTAGGCTACTTAGGCAAAATCCACTTTTTAGTGGATCCTTCCCCCCTTCCCCTGTACATGTATTCATATATTTTTATCATTAGTATGTACATGTATACGCACAGTTTGATTTTTTTAAAAGCCAACACATTTTATTCATACACTTCTACTTAACCAAGAAGATTGCACCGTACATACAACAAAGTTTTATACAATCAAAATTAGTATCATGAGAAATGAGACGCACAGATTATTGATTGTTATTTTTTTATGTGTGCAATTTTATTTTTTTTGGACCAAATCCTCCAAATCTACAGTGTGTGTAGAAAGAAGGAGACAGAGGGAAACACCATCGCCACCAGAGGAAGATGAAAAGCAAACGGTGATTTCTTAAACGTATCACACACAAACACACTTCTACTTCACCCACGGTGGTGTTCGAAAGATCTGGAAATAAGCCGTCGGTTACAGAAACGACTTTCCTGTTATCCTTTAGGGTTCCAGCGAGTTTGTTAACCGGAGGCGGCGGGTGACAATCATGACTACCCCTCTCAGACAACTACTATCACCGCATCTGAGATCGGCGGTGGTGGTTATATATAGTGTGAAATGGAGGCAAACGACACGGTGGTTGGAGGAGACATTTCGGTTTGTTTTTTTCCCGAACGATGCGTTGGTTTGATTTGTTGTTAACTGTAAAGTTGTACCGGCTTGGATATTTTGAATGTTTTTCTTACGTCTGAAAGTTTGTCAGTTTTTCTGAAAGTTTGTATTGGGCACGTCGGGTTGATACGGTTTTGGTAACCGCTATAAATTGGTGTGTTGGATACTGTAAGTGCAGTTCCTGCAGGGTAACTGTCGCTTATCAGTTCTGGTCAACCAAAGCAGAAGTCCAAGTTAAAGTCAACGATAATGAAGAATTCAAGACCACATAAAGACCATGCACTGATCAAGGGGGAGTTTGTTAGTGCACTTTGGGTGATAAGTGCATGCTTTCCAATTGTTAGGGTCTTTATTGGTCAAGTCTTGAAACTTAGTCCAAGGTTTAACCTTGGACATTTTGTCCAAGTTTATGTCTAGGACTTTTGTCAGGGGTTTATGTTAGCGACAAAAGTCAGGGTTTTTATGTAGAGTATTTTGTCCGAGTTTTAGTCCCTAGTCTATATATATGTGTTGTATAGGATTAGGGCAGCATCGATCGAGGAAGAAGCTTTGTGCACCTCTCCTAACTTCTTGTTCCTCCTGGTGTGCACATCCTAGAGAGAGAGACTATGTGTTAGTGAGAGAAAGCTAGGGTTTAGATCTTTGTGATCTAAACCAGCTTGTAGATGATGTATACTCTTTTGGTATGTAATATGTGATGACTGATTCGTTAATAAAGAGATTCATCTTCTACATATTTCTATCTTGTTCATATTTTGTTCTTCATGTCTTGAATCAAGTGCAATGTTTGAGGTTCGTCATCGATCCGGTGCTTTAACAGTGGAATCAGAGCATGGTTACCGATTCGGAATGGTCTAACCGCCTTCCGAATCACCATTGCTCTTGATTTGATGTTTGTTTCCGCCAAACATCTTGAAGACGTGAAGATTTTCGTCCAGATATGAAGAAATTCGAGCTGTGTTGGAGACAACTGCTGGGTTTTTGGAGATCTAGGGTTTTGATCTGAAAAAGGCTCTGTCCGGATTTTTGTAAGTGTTTTACTCGTCCGAGTTTCCATTCTGTGCCTGTGTTTCCGGGGTTTTGGTGAACCAGTGTGAAGTCACACTAGGGAGATAGTCCGGAGACTAGTTATTGAAACTTGTCTGAGTTTTACACTCTCATCAACCTATTCCGACTTTTCCTTTTTAGGTTTTAGATAGTGGTCCGAGTTTTCATCTTGACCTTTTATAGCTCCGAGTTCTCAGTCCAAGTTTTAAAACAACAGCATTCCGAGTTTAGTCAAAAGTCTTGTATCCGAGTTTTGTTGTTGAGGCTGTTGAGGTCAATGGATTAGTTCCGAGTTTTAAAAGGCGTTTTCCGAGTTCTGTGATCCGAGTTTTCCTTTACATCTGATGGTCCCGAGTTTAGTTCAATAGTTTGAAGTTCCGAGTTTTGTTAAAAAAAAAAAACTTTAGATTTTTGCAATGTCTGAGTTTTTCAATGTTAATGATTCCGAATTTTTTTTTATATATATATAGTCCGAGTTTTGCTAATCTTGTTTAATGTCTGAGTTTTGACCTAAGTGATGTTTCCAAGTTTTAAACAAGTCAAGACATGATTCCGAGTTTTACAGTTCCTATTATGTTTCCGAGTTTTAAAACAGTCCAGTTCAGCTATTCCGAGTTTTAGCTAGAGGGTCCGAGTTTTGTGCAAAGTCCTTCATGGTTCCGAGTTTTGAGCAAAGTCCTTCATGGTTCCGGGTTTTGTTAAAAGTTATTCAGTATTCCGAGTTTTGAACAGCAACAGTTTTTCGAGTTAACTAGTCCGAGGTTTGGCCTTTGTTAACCAATCCGAGTTTTTCAAATAGTCCAAGAATTGGACTTTATGTTAACTGTACAGAGTTTTCAACAGTCCGACGTTTGGCCTTTGTATTAACTGTTCTGTCGGAAGCCTGTTTCTAAGTTTGTCCGAGTTTGGTTGACAGATTGAACAATTTTTGTTTCTTGACTGCTGTACTTGTCTGCTGGTCCGAGTTTTGCTCTTGACTGCCAGTCCGAGTCTGTTTAAAATCAATCTGCTCAAGCTTCTTTAGTCCGAGATTAGTCCTTCGGATAGCAGTCCCCGGGTTTCTTCAGAGTTTCCTTTATTTCCTTGCTTGTTTCGAATTCCTTTGTACTCTAAGTACTGCTCAATGATTTGATCCTAGGTTTCAAGAGCTTTCGGGTTTTACGAGTTCCGAATTTTTCTAAGAATTCCGGGTTACTTGGGGTACCGGATTTTTAGCTAAATTTTAGAAGTTTGTTTGTTCGGAAGTTTCGAGTTGTGCATGTTCCGAGTTTTTCTAGTTATTCCGGGTTACCTGGGGTACCGGATAACTAACTAAGAGTCAGAATTATGTGTAGTTTGGAAACTTGAAGTCAGTTTCGGATTATCGAAAAGTTTTATGGTACTTATGTTGTTCGGATCAAGTGAGGAGGTGAAGAGAATAAGACTTGCTTCGATTTTTGTATTGTTTACAAAGAAAAAGGGGAAGTAAAATCTTTGAAGTTCCTATTTTCTTTGTAAATCAAAGGTTCGTGGTGCTACATCGAAACAAGTTCATGTATACTATCTTTGAGATTAACTTAGTGTTAATCTTACCGGTGGCGAAGTGTTTATAACATGAAGCAAGTTAGAGCTAGTGTATGATTGAGTTTTGTCAAGTTTGTTCGAGGTTTAATCAAGTGTTGACGTGATGAAGCAAATTGTTCTTTTGGCAACTAGTTGAAGGTCAAGCCTTTATCGTATGCCGGTTAGAGTAGAGAAGATTACTCTTCTTGGTCCCTCTTCCAAGTTGGTGACTGATCGGATTCTCGAAATAGGGGTTCTTACATTGAGGGGGAGATTGGAGACGAAAGCCATCGGGTAATTGGTGGATTCGTGAAGATACGAGATTGAATCATGAAGATTCGAGATGAAATGATTTCAGACACTCAGTTGAAGACTCTGATCTAGATGGTGGATGTACTTTTACAAAGTTCAGTTTGTTATTAACTTATCGAACTGAGCTTCATGTCTTTGCGAAATTTGAAGTGTTCAAGGCTGGGCATTGGAAATCCAATGTTTCTTTCTGCTGTTGGTTAGGTTTGAAGATTAATGTATCGAGCGATATTCTTACATGTGGTTGTAGGTCGGTTCGCGTTAACTTGATTCAGGAGTAGATTGAGGGGGAGGATCAACAGTGTTTGATGTTGGATTCTTCGGGTTTCACAAAGCGGCCATTTAAGTGATCGTCAGCAAGTCTTTGATTAGAAGGGTTGAAGATCACAGTGCTCTGCCAGAAAGATCAAGTCTCAGCCAAAGTTGAAAGCAACCATGATATCATCAGTCAAGGGGGAGTCTGTAAGTGCAGTATCCGGTGACTGAAGATATCAGTGTTAGACAGAACTGATTGCAACAGTTAAAGGGGAGACTGTAAGTGCAGTTCCTGCAGGGTAACTGTCGCTTATCAGTTCTGGTCAACCAAAGCAGAAGTCCAAGTTAAAGTCAACGATAATGAGGAATTCAAGACCACATAAAGACCATGCACTGATCAAGGGGGAGTTTGTTAGTGCACTTTGGGTGATAAGTGCATGCTTTCCAATTGTTAGGGTCTTTATTGGTCAAGTCTTGAAACTTAGTCCAAGGTTTAACCTTGGACATTTTGTCCAAGTTTATGTCTAGGACTTTTGTCAGGGGTTTATGTTAGGGACAAAAGTCAGGGTTTTTATGTAGAGTATTTTGTCCGAGTTTTAGTTCCTAGTTTATATATATGTGTTGTATAGGATTAGGGCAGCATCGATCGAGGAAGAAGCTTTGTGCACCTCTCCTAACTTCTTGTTCCTCCTGGTGTGCACATCCTAGAGAGAGAGACTATGTGTTAGTGAGAGAAAGCTAGGGTTTAGATCTTTGTGATCTAAACCAGCTTGTAGATGATGTATACTCTTTTGGTATGTAATCTGTGATGACTGATTCGTTAATAAAGAGATTCATCTTCTACATATTTCTATCTTGTTCATATTTTGTTCTTCATGTCTTGAATCAAGTGCAATGTTTGAGGTTCGTCATCGATCCGGTGCTTTAACAGATACGGTGCTGCTTTTGACATGTCGTTAACCAGTTGTTAGATGAAACCATGTATTTGAATCGGTGCCTTCCGATGACACAATATTAAAGTGTGTTAAAATCAAACGGGTGCCTTCCTACGAAACGTTACAATTGTGCATTAAAGGCAACCTATGTTTTTTTGTAATATTATATAATGAAAGTTAATTGTTAGTTATGTGAAGGGGTGGGAATTAATTGTTGGTGACCTTTGTTACTTTTTTTGTAGTTATATGAAAAGGCATGTGTATGACATGACACCCTAAGTTACTAATTGTATAAGAGTATAATATCGCAAACATATTGAGGATTAGCAATAAGCATAAAAAAAGTAAACCAAATTTGCGATAATTTGATATCACAAAAAATGTTAACCCCCATTCTTTGTGGTTAATACCTTAAATCATACTGCATCAATTATTCAACATCTTCAACATTGTATTCACATTGAAATGAAGTTTCAATTAATCAAAAAAATAAGAGTCAAACTTGTTTTGTAAAGGCTACTGTTTGGAGATGGAGCAAAATATATAAGAGAAAACGTATTACCACCGTAAAACAGAACCGATTTCCTATGAAATGCGTGCGTTAATACCATACATCTGAACCAGGATCACGATATCACGCAAAGGCTATTGTTTGGTACCAAACAAATTAAATCAAGATTTTGTAACGGAGATCATGGTTTCACACTTTCAAACAAAGCCTATTATTTGGTACGAAGCAAATACAATGAATATTTGAAAAGTAAATAGAGTTTAGAAAATCAGATTTCAACAATAGAATACTAATATTGATGAAAAACCAATTCAAATCGTTTTCCTGTTAATCGTAATGCATGTCTTTAAACATCTTGAAGAAAAACCCATTCAATTCAACATTGAGCATAAGTTTCAATAAAAAAAAAGATTCGTCAAGAAAATAAGTAGGTTTGAGTATTGTTATTTTTCTCGAAGACCACTAAATTTGTTTCCAACGATTAATTTGGCGTGTCAAGATTTGCATATAAACCGGAAGAAACTTTATTGAATCGATTCACAACCAATTGAATGAATCAATTAAATGCAAGATACGAAGAAGAAAATTAAACGCAAAGGTACGAAGAAAATTACATAGACATTCAAGTAAAAAAAAACATTCAAAGGAATGAATGACAATACTTGCATGAAAATGGTGGGCCTTAAGATCGTAGAAACGGTGGAACAGTGTATATGGCGTTCAAATTACAAATTATGGTGTAATAGAAAACCCTAAAATATTTGATTCAAGAACCTGCCAAAATATGTTGATACTCTGGTTTAGGAAGTATGATTTTAATATTAAACTAATGGGTCAAGTTATTCTACAAAGACTTCTAATTGTAAGAAGTGTAAGAAGGATTTATAGAGTGACAAGTGTCCAATAACCTAAAACTAAACCCACTACATCACCACCAAAAACCTAAACACCCACCCCCACCCCCACCCCACCCCACCCCACCACCACCCAAAAACCTAAACCCCCCCCCACCCAAAAACCTAACCCCCCCCCCCCCCCCGCAAAAAAAAAAAAACAAAAAAAAAACTATACCTCACCAAAAAAACCCCCAAAAAACCTAACCCCCCCCCCCCCCACAAAAAACCTAAAAAAACCTAACCCCCCCCCCCCACCCCCAAAAAACCTAAAAAAAAAATATAAAAAAAACTAAACACCCACCCCCACCCCCACCACCACCCAAAAACCTAAACCCCCACCCCCCACCCCCTCGGCAAAAAAAAAAAAAAAAAAAAAAAAAAAAAAAATTTTTTTTTTTTTTTTTTTTTTTTTTTTTTTTTTTTTGTGGGTGAGGTGGGGGGGGGGGGGTGGGCGGGGTGGGTGGGGGGGGGGGGGTTGGTGGTGGTGGATGTTTAAGGTTTTTTTTTTTTTTTTTTTAGTGGGTTTTTTTGTGTAGTGGGTTTTTTAGGTTATTGGACACTTGTCACTCTATAAATCCTTCTTACACTTCTTACAATTAGGATCCTTTGTATTTGATCCTAATCCTTAAACTAATATATTTGATTCAAGAAACTGCCTAAAAGCCATTCAAATATGTCAAAGGGAAGTTAAAAGCCATTCAAAATATGATGAAAGGAAGTGACGTATTGCTTAAGTAAATCACATCGCTTCGTATTTTAAATGCGGCACACCCAGGGGCGGACCCACCACCAAGCCAAGGTGGGCGGGCGCACCCCCGAGAAAAAAAAATTTAGTGTAATTTTCCGAAGAAAATCCCGTCCGCACCCCTTGGAATTTTTCGTCCGCACCCCGTGGAATTTTTCATCCGCACCCCGTGAAATTTTTCGGTCGCACCCCTTGGAATTTTTCATCCGCACCCCTTGGGTAAAAAAATATTATGAATTTATATTATAATTTTTTTTAGTAAAGTCTGATTTTTTTATAAAAAAAACTACCATTATACTACTTAAACACAAACCAAAGCTTAACCCATTAGTCCATTAGTCCATATCCATTATCCAATACCCAACAATAAACAAAAGCTCAATAGTCCATTAGTCAATTACCCAATATCCAACAATAAACATTAACAATTTGCCCAAAAACCCCTTCAATATCCTCCCGCCCTTCTGTTTCCGTTCCACGACATCCTGCCCAGCGACTTCATCACCAAGCCAGCAGCAACAGCAGCCAGCGACAGTCAAAATTCCGGCCAGAAACTGACCGGAATCCGGCCAGGCAGCAGCAACACAGCAGCGACATCATCAAGGTTAGTTTTTTTGGTTTTTTTAATGATTTTACTTGATGATTTACTGCCATAGATGATTTTTATGATGGTTTTTTTGATTATTTTACGTGATGATTTACTGCCTTAGATGATTTTTTTTTATGATTATGTTATTTAGATGATTTTTAGGGGTGATTAAACAATTCTAGGGCTTGATGATTATGTTATTTAGATGATTTTTAGGGGTGATTTTTAGATGATTTTTGGAACGATGAATTTATGGTCATGGATGATGGATCAATATGATTGTGATAGGAACCATGAGTAGAGACGTTATGGCGCGATTTCTCAAGCGGAAAGTGGATACATCTTCCGAACTAATTGATTTGGATACTCTTCCTTCGGAATCCGACCCGACCCGATACAACCGATTTTTTTACAAAGTTTGACGTGTTTGCCAAATATATAAATTTAGTTTGATGTTCTTTTGACTTACATGACCCGACCCGATACAACCGATTTTTTTACTTATGTACCCAGGGGCCTAAAATTTATAAAAATCTTCCGCACTCCCATGGAAAAAATCCTGGGTCCGCCACTGGGCACACCGTTTCATATTTTAGATACGCTGAACCAAAACGTATATTAGTCATTTAGTCATACCCTGTCGCATTGGTTTTTTTTGGGTGTGTCGCATTGAGGACGATGCATATGTACGAAGAGGTGTGTGTGAAACGGTGCGAAGGGGATAAAAATTAATTTTTTGTTGTGCGAAAGGGTAGGAGTCAATTGGTGGGGACTCTTAGTTGCTTTTTGTATAGATATATAATTAAGTATGCTTTTTTTTTTAATTTTGGGATACGTTTTAAAATTTTGGAATGCATGCAACTCTGAGGCTGACACTCAGCCTAGGTGTACATCATCTTAGAAAAGACATTTTTGTGTATGGTGTTGTATCACTTGAAGTGTTTGTAAAGTATCTTATATGGCCTGGTCTATTCGCACACGGTGTTTGTCTTTTTGCACACTCAAAGCGCCCCGTTTTGGCCATAGCGGGGCGCTTTGAGTGTGCAAAAAGACAAACACCGTGTGCAGCAATTTGTGTTGTTTTCTATTTTGAAATAGGTGGGATGTGGGTTAGTTTGGTAGTGTTTTTTGGAGGAAAAAATTGTATTTGAGTTTTATTATTATTATAAAATATTAGTTACATATATTTCATAGTTGTTTTATAATTACGTTTTTTACGTCATTATTTTTATAGAACGTATATAATATAAGTGCGTCTTTATAAACTGTTAACCTAGTTTATTTTGTTAAATTAAACGAACACGTTAAATAAATTGTACAGAAAGCCATAAGAATTAAACGTAAACAATCCAAAACCAACGTGATGTAAATAGAAGATTAACTGCAATATATATATATATATATATCAGTTTGTACATACAAAACAAAAAGGTACAACTGACTACATAATACATAACAAAACACTATACAAACAAACTAAGGTACTAATCCTCGTGCGGTGGGGACGGTGGGAGGGGAAGTGGAGGCAACCCAGCGAGCTCTCGTAGAGAAACGAGCGTCTCGATGATCCAGTCCTGGCGTGCGGCCTGGCGTCTGAGGCGCCGGTCGAAGTCCTGAGCCACCTCACGCGCTACCGGAGGCAGGTCAGCGTAAACGTGCTGCGGGTACTGTGGCGGCTCAGGAGCTGGCTGAACTGGTGGTACCGGGATCTCCTCGACTTGCTCCTCCTGAGCCGGATCCTCTAATACAGGCTGAGCCTGAGCCTGAGCCTGAGGCTGAGGCTGAGCCTGAGCCTCAGCCTCAGCCTGAGGCTGGCCCGGGAACTGATCGAGTCCCAGAGCCTGTAGCTGAGCCTGCCGAGCGGCCGCCTGAACATCAGGAGGGGCCAACACTCCAGGCCTCACCTCAATAACAACTGGGATGACCTCCGGCACCGGCTCCGGCTGCCAAATCAGCCCGTCTCTGCCCCTAAACCTCAGACCAACATCAAAGGTACGGGTGATCTGCATGCTAGAAACTGACGCGCGGCCCAACCTGGTAGACGGGACCGGAGCGGACAGCACCGGATCATGCTCGGGCACGAGCCCGAGCGAGCGTGCGATGGCGGTGATGTATGAGCCAGTGTGCACACACCCGCGGAGCTGCCGGTGGTATGCTGTGGCAAAGTAATCTGCCAGGCAGGCTGCTAGATCGCAGGGCTGTCGTCGCAGTAGGCAGTATAGAAAGAAAAGGTCACTGAGGTTGACCTTCTCCCTGCTGGCACCCCGCGGCACGATAGTTGCCGCGATAACATGGTGCAGGTATCGGAACAAGGGGTCTTTAATGGTGGTGGCCTTTTGCTAGGATTTCCCAAAGGGAACCCTGGAAATGGCCCTCCAGAAACTGATAAGCGTCTGCCTGTCCATCATCTTAACCGCCTGCGTATATAAATCAGTATCAAGCTCGGCCTCTGTGTACAAACCTGTATAAACAAATAATATTAAATAAACAAATAATAATAATAAACAAATAATATTAAATAAACAAATAACATTAAATAAACAAATAATAATAATAAACAAATAATATTAAATAAACAAATAACATTAAATAAACAAATGATATTAAATATAAAATAATAAATAATATTATTTAAACAAACCTGTATGCAAGCATGGGCTGCTTCTTGTGGTGCGTCATCACTTTTCGGAGGCTTGTTTCAAAGCTACTACTAATCTCGGTGTATTGTCTATCAACAACATGATCAACATACAGTACAAGTTTATCCAGTGTGTTGCGATGACTTGGAAAGTGACTTTTTAGTGTTGCATGCATGCCCTCAACCCTGTTGGTCGTAGTTTGGTGAAAGTTGATAGTTTTGTTAATCCAGCATGACACAAACTTTTCACGGTACGGATCCAACCAGGATTTCTTCATATAATCAAAAACCTCTAAAATCAAAAAAAACGTAAATAGTCAGTTTTTGTTATTATATAAAATTTGAACATAATTATGTAAGAAATACCTACGTTCACGGTCATCTTCTTTCAGCTGTGCTTCAAGGTTTTCCAAGTTATACCTGTATATTTCCTCGGTCGTAGACTCGCACAATAACCAAAAACTACGTACGAATTCTTTCCAATCCTTGTCAGAGAATTTCTTCTTGCTGTTCTTATTAATATTTTGTTGAATATGGAACCGACAAAGATACTTATGCGCTTTTTGAAAAACTTGTTCACACGCGTTCATTAGCGCAAAATCCCTGTCTGTTAAAATCACGCGCGGTTCCATACATCCTACCAGCATAGACTTGATCCTCTGCAACACCCATAGGTAGTTCTCTGACTTCTCAGCGGAAATTACCGCACAAGCAGCCGTAAACGATTTGTTTGTCGACGTCATGCCTACGACCTGAACAAATGGCAGGTTGTACATGTTCGTTTTGTAGGTGGCGTCAATCATTAGCACATGCGGGAAGGCACACCACATAGTGAATGAATTTTCGTGAACAAAGAAGACATCTTCAACTTCGTTCGATATCTCATTCGTGCGCATGTAATAAGTGTAATTTTTTTCGAGAAGAATGTTTTCAAGTTTTTGCATCGGAGACTTACCGACATTTTTTTCGGCGTTGATCTTCTGAACAGCGTTGTGTATATCTTTCGGAATAAGCTTTCTAGCCGGATTGTTTTTTGTCAGCGTTCGCCAGATACTTTGGTTGGGAATGTCTTGCTCTGCCAGCTCCTTAACCAGTTTTTTATCCTCCGAAGAAAGCCTTCTCGCATACGCGTGACCCTCTAAGTTTTCAATAGGAGTGTGGTTATGCTTCGCCTTCGTCACCTCGATCCTCCAAACACTTCCGGATGATTCCGAAAACCCGATCATCTCGAACGGGCAGCCTATTTTCTTGCTACCCGTTTTCCTCTGTGTAGCTATACTCTTATGCTCCCCACCAAAAGTACATTGAAACCAAATCTTGTAATTCTCTCCTCTTTTATTCGACCTCTTAACCACAATGAGGTAACCGTTGTCTTTTGCCGTGTCTTGTACCCAACGCACCAACTCTTTACGTGACGAAAAGGTCTGCGTTGTATCAAACGAAAACGTAACCGGGTAACAGCCTTCCTCGTCAACAGACACATCCCCCGGCTCACCATCGTCACCGAGGTCCGAATATACTTGATGTTCAAAGTTGTGCTCGCCACCGTAACCGAAATTCGAATAACCTTGTAAGCTCTGTTGACAACCGTAACTGTCGTTTGGACCACACTCCTGCTGTACAAAGCTGTACTCGCCACCGTAACCGAAATTCGAATAACCTTGTTGTGCGTAAGGGTCCTCCACAGGGGTATTCAAATCCAGCGTCACCGTGTTATCACGATAACGAATGCCAGATACAACCTCTGCCTCCCTCAAGTTGGACGAGACCGGTTTCTCATACGAGTCATAAATAGCGGTCCCCTCGTAAGAATCAGGAACAACTGTCTCGTCAGAATATTGACCGAAAATATAGTTGTTTAACCACGACATCGTTTTTTGTAAACAACAAAACACTCGAATACCCACGTATATTTGTAAACAACGTATTGAGTGCGACCTTGTCTCGAACGATAGCTTTTCTGAAGAAGAAGAAACCTCAATCAGTAGTTTGCTTTTAAAAGTGAAAATTTGGGTCGAAGCGCCGCGCTATGGCCAAAGCGCGGCGCTTAGGGTTAACGACAAAATATCATAATCAGCTTTATGTCTCTCAAACAGTAGCGAATGTCTCAAACGTCAATCGAAGCACCTTTTGTTGATCATAGCGCCGCGCTATGGCCAAAGCGCGGCGCTTTGAGGTGTGAAAATAATTTTGTCCGTGTGTGAATAGCATGACCCATCTTATATATGGTGAATTTCAAGAGGAAGTTAATAAAAGATAGTTCAAACTTGTGTTGATCAGATTAGCAAGAATACAACCATGTTCTTTTGGGCACAATTTTTGTTAGTACTCCATTTTTTATATGATCAGAGTACCAAGATTACCAGGGATACTGAGCATCTTCACTGCATGGGAGAGGCATTGTTGGAAATTCGGAATGCTTCAGGTTTTTCTAAGAATGCAAAACAACCCATCAAAATTTATCTAAATTGTGATGTTGTGGCTCATTCTCCTACTAAAGATCGTAAAACATTGTGATATATTGAAAGTAAGTTTAGTGCAACAAGTTGGCTCTTGGACTTTTGTTGAACCTTAAATAATTATTTTTGAATAATTTTTGTCTTGAAATTCTAATGCATTTATACGATTTTCTTGATTAATTGTGTTTGCCTTTTAGCTAATTAGCTTGGTGAACTTGGGTACACCTTCTTGTAATCCTCACAATGATCCTATGATATATGGTTATTGTGGCTATAATTACACTTCATATTATATATTTAGCCAGGGAAAAGGCGTTATCTTATTCTATCAAGTAGGTTTTGGATATAGATTGTCGCAACCCCCGATCCCTGATTCCCGGGAACGGGCGGACGCGAGCTCAGAGTTTCGGTGGTATCAGGTGTTTTAAATCTTGCAGTGGAATTTACATCAGGATCGTAGTTAGGAAATATTTATCAGAGTAAAACCACCTTATTTAATATTAATAATCACATGGGTAAAAACCAAGTTTCTTATTACAATATATTTATAGGGATAAACCCTATTTCATTGAATTTTAAAACATCGTTTATTTGGTAACTTTTATAGCCAGATTTTCCCAAGCCTTCAGTGCTCTCCAGCTGGCTTTTTATTAATTGGCTGTCACATTGGGTTACCTGAAACGTGTTTTAAAAACATTTGTCAGTCGGAAATACTGGTGAGTGAATCCCAGTTTAATCAAGTTTAAATAAAAAGTCACAGTGAACAGTATTGAGAGCGATCACATTGTTTATGTCTACACAATTATTCCATTAATACTGTCAACCCTGACTTGTGGGTCATATTACCCATTGGCTAACTCATTGTCCAATGGTAACGTATTGTCATCCTCGACTTACTACTCACAGTGTAGTAAATTTTGTATACAAAACCCCAACATACTGGCAATAATTGAAGAACTACAAAGACTCAATCACTGCCAATTTTCATAGTAAAACATTTAAGGTTTGGTAAAACATTACCAAAAAGATTATCAAAAAGAGGATAAACTCACATTGCTATATTAGGCTTCTCGTAAGGGTTTCCGGGATATAATCTATTATTTATACAAATGTACATTGGTTAGTATCATAACCCTTTGAAAATATTAATGATACCCTCCCCAAGACGGCATTCCAATAACTACGTTGGGCAGAACCACGACAGTTATTACGGAACCCTAAATCAATCGGGCAGCGTAACTATTACGAAACTAGGGTTATAATACTTACAACGGAGCAGAACCTCGCTAATTAGGGGTATAATACCCGACTATAATGCCTCTTCTACAGAAATTGAGATTTAGAATTGAAATGTGAGCGACGAAAAACGTAAACTGATGCATTCTATTTATAGTTCTGATTTATGGTCCTGTCGCGGCCGCGTGAAAGACAAGGGTCACTTACGCGGCCCGCGTCAACATTGGTCAACGCTGTAGCTTAGCTGGCTCAGCTATTAGACTCGCCACGATGTCGACACGTGTCAGCACCGGATGCTTCCACGTTTCATGATCTGTCGCGGCCCGCGTTAACTAACGTGAACACTTACGCGGCCCGCTTCAACTAAAGAGATTAGCGCAATCAATTCTAGCCTTGATACCGCCCGCGTAACAGCATGGGGTGGGTCTACGCAGCCCGCCTCAACCCCTATTTTTCTTATTTTTAATTTATTTTATATGTTATAATCTATTTCGGGCTCGGTTTTCACATACGGGATGTAATATAAAACATATGGGGACATTTTACAATATGCTAGAGTATCATAATATTTATGAGGGTGTTGGTTTTACCGAGGGTTGTTACATTCTCCCCACTTTATTTTAGAGCTCGTCCTCGAGATCTATTGGAATAAGTGCGGATATTTCCTTTGCATCTCTTACTCGAGTTCCCATGTGTACTCAGGTCCTCTTTTGGAGTCCCACTTCACTTTGACTAGAAGTAGTCTCTTGTGTTTGAGATTTTTGATTTTCCTATCTTCAATTTGTAGAGGCCTTTCTAGAAACTTGAGTTGCTCATTTACCTCTATATCCTTAAGAGATACTATTAATGATTCATCAGCTAAACACTTTTTGAGATTTGATACATGAAACACATCATGTATTCCTGTCATTTCCTCTGGCAGTTGTAGCTGATAGGCTACAGGTCCTATTCTTCTAATAATCTCAAAAGGTCCAACATACCTGGGACTTAGCTTTCCCCGTTTGATGAATCTTACTACTCCTTTCCAAGGAGAAACTTTCAATAATACTTTATCTCCTACTTGAAATTCCAACGACTTGCGTCGGTTATCAGCATAGCTCTTTTGTCGATCACGTGCTGCTTTTAGTCGTTCTTTGACTTGAATAATCTTATCAGTTGTTTCTTGTACTATCTCAGGTCCAGATAATTGCTTTTCCCCAATTTCTGCCCAACAGACTGGGGTTCGGCACTTTCGTCCATAAAGTGCTTCGAATGGTGCAGCATTGATACTTGTGTGATAGCTATTATTATAAGAAAATTCTATTAAAGGTAAGTGATCATCCCAATTACCTCTGAAGTCAAGTACACAAGCTCTAAGCATGTCTTCCATTATCTGAATTGTCCTTTCACTTTGTCCATCCGTTTGAGGTTGATAAGCTGTGCTTAGTTTTAACTTGGTCCCCATTGCTTTTTGGAAACTTGACCAAAAATGAGATGTAAATCGACTATCTCTATCAGAAACAATTGATAAAGGAATGCCATGTAAAGAAACAATTTCATTTACATACAAATTAGCTAATTGTTCCATACTAATTGTTTCCTTCATTGGTAGAAAATGAGCTGACTTGGTTAGTCTATCTACAATTACCCAGATTGTATCATTTCCTTTCCTAGTTTTGGGTAATTTAGTAACAAAATCCATTGTTATCAATTCCCATTTCCAAACTGGCATTTCTAATTGCTGTAACAAACCTGAGGGTTTCTGGTGTTCAGCTTTAACTTGTAAACAAGTTAAACATTTAGAAACATAAGCTGCTATGTCCTTTTTCATTCCTATCCACCAGAAATTTTTCCTTAAATCCTGGTACATTTTATCACTTCCTGGATGCATCATATATTTAGATTTATGGGCTTCTTCTAATATACGATTACGTAGGTTTCCAAATTTAGGTATCCACATTCTCTTTTCATGGAATCTCCAAATTCCATCTGTTCCTTGTTCTAATTCTCTCATCATACCTTTTAATTTTTCAGAATCATCCTTGATTACTGATTCTTGTGCTTCTCTTATTTGATCATTTAAATCTATATGCAGATTTAATTTGAGAGAACGTATCCTTTTTGGTCTTTCGTGATACTTTCGGCTTAAAGCATCTGCCACTACATTTGCTTTTCCTTTATGATACTGAATATCACAATCATAATCACTAAGAAATTCCATCCAGCGTCTTTGTCTCATATTCAATTCTTTCTGCCCGAAAATATACCTTAAACTCTTATGGTCGGTAAATATGGTAAACTTACTACCATAAAGGTAATGTCTCCAAATCTTAAGAGCAAAAATTATAGCTCCTAATTCTAGATCATGGGTTGAATAATTCCCTTCATGATTCTTAAGTTGTCTAGATGCGTAAGCTATAACATTTTTCCGTTGCATCAATACACATCCGTAACCTAATCTAGAAGCATCACAATAGACTACAAAGTTTTCATTTCCTTCTGGTAATGCTAGTATGGGTGTATGGGTTAATCTTTGCTTAAGAATTCTAAAGGCTTCTTCTTGTTTTACTCCCCATTCAAACTTAACAGATTTACAGGTTAACTTAGTTAAAGGAATGGCTATTCTAGAAAAATCTTGAATAAATCTTCTATAATAACCGGCCAATCCTAGGAAACTTCTAACCTCGGTTGGTGACTCAGGGGTTTTCCATTTAGTAATTGCCTCGATCTTTGTTGGATCTACATGAATTCCTTCATGGTTGACTAGATGTCCAAGGAATTGTACCTGTTCTAACCAGAATTCGCACTTAGAGAATTTAGCATAAAGCTTTTCCTTTCTTAGTAAACTCAAAAGCGCGTGCAAATGTCTTGCATGATCCTCTTTATTCTTAGAGTAAATTAGAATATCATCTATAAAAACAATTATGAATTTATCCAAATATGGCTTACATATTCGGTTCATCATGTCCATAAATGCAGCTGGGGCATTGGTTAAACCAAATGGCATGACAGTAAATTCATAATGACCATACCTCATTCTAAATGCGGTTTTAGGAATGTCCTCTTCCTGTACCTTTAATTGATGATATCCTGACCTTAAATCGATTTTAGAGAAAAATCGAGCTCCTTGCAGTTGATTAAACAGATCATCTATTCTCGGTAGTGGATACCGATTCTTAATCGTGACCTTGTTTAATTCACGGTAATCAATACACATACTCATTGATCCGTCTTTCTTTTTAACGAACAGTATTGGCGCTACCCATGGCGACGAACTGGGCTGTATGAATCCCTTCTCTAACAATTCGTCTAATTGTTTCTTAAGTTCCTGCATTTTGGCGGGTGCCAAACGATAAGGTGCTTTGGCAATCGGTGATGTTCCTGGTAGCAGGTGAATTCTGAATTCAACTTCTCTATCTGGAGGTTGTCCTGGTAATTCTTCTGGAAATATATCTGAAAACTGTAACACTACTGGAATGTCTTTTAAATCTTTTCCTTTAGTGTTAGTGATTATAGAAATCAAATACACCATAGACCCTTTTTCTAATACAACTTGCAGTTTTCATCACATATATAAATTTTGTAGACCTAGAGGGCTTATCTCCTTTAATTGTGATCGTTTTACCCTTTGGCGAATTTACTTGATTTGACTTTTGATCACATAAAATATTGGCTTTATTGGCTATTAACCAATCCATTCCTAAACAACATCAAATCCTGCCAAATCCATGGGATATAAGTTTGCTATAAACTTCTGATTTAAAATTTCTATTCTTGCTCCCTGCAAGATTTCAGAAATTCTAATAGTTTCTCCGTTAGCTGTCTCTACTAGACATTCTTGTGGTAGTTTAGTTAATGACTGATTTAGAATTTTGCAAAACGAAGTATTTATAAAACTTTGGTTCCCACCAGAGTCAAATAATACTTTAGCAAATATATCATTAACTAAAAACGTACCAGCTATAACATCTGGGATCATCTTAGCTTCTTCCGCAGTCAGAACAAATGCCCTAGCATTTTTAGTATTCTTGTTGTCTGGAGCTGGAGCTAATTTTGGGCAGTTTGGCCTGATATGACCTTTTTCTCCACAATTATAGCATAATCCATTACTGGATTTCTTCCTACAATTTTCTTCCTTGTGTCCTGGCATCTTGCAATAATTGCAAAGAGTGGAGCATTTTCCCGAATGCTTTTTCTTACAGACTTTGCATTATGGTGCAGAGGTAGAACCTACGTTCCTACGGTTGAAAATTCCAGAACAAAATTCTTGAGTCAACTTCTGGGTTAGGTTCCTCCTTTGATCTTCTTCTCAAGTACGAACTAATTCATCTGTCAAGGTATTGGCTAGTTCTACAGCTTCTTCTATAGTTTGAGGTCTAGCTGCCTTGACTACGTGTCTGATCTCTCCGATTAATCCCCAAATATAACGGGAGATTAACACTGGTTCTGGTGAAGCAAGAGTTGGCACTATCCTAGCATATTTGAAGAATAACTTAGTGTACCCCTTACTATCCACACCAGTCATCCTAAGGTTTAAGAATTTGTTTGCTATCTGTTCTTTTTCATTGGGTGGGCAGAATTTCCTTTCTACCTTATTCTTAAATTCTTCCCATTCCATATTATAGGTACTATCACTTCCTCTTGATTGAAGGATAGTGTTCCACCATTCTAGCGCTGCATTAGAAGCAAACAATATCTTATCTTCTTCAGCACACTTACTTATCCTTAAGACTACCTCAGTCTTTTCTATCCAGCGTAAGGTTGCAATGGCTCCTTCGTTGCCCGAGAATTCCATTGGTTTACAAGACCAGAATTCTTTATAAGAACAACCATAAGGCATGGTTCTTCTTCTTTTGGGAATAGGCATTTGAAGTACAGGTCCATTGTTCACGCTGTTTTCTTGTTCGATTGGTCGCTTACTGCTATGCTTACTTTTATTATCAGCATCCTTAATAGTTTGAAGAATAAATGGCATTGCATCTATAATTCCTTGTGCCACTATGTGTTGGATAGCACTATTATCTATCTGGTTTCCATTATTATTGATGCTTGGATTTTCATTAACCACGTTAATGTTACTCTGGTTATCATTATTTAGATTTTCTTGATTTCCTTCATCGGCCATCTGAATTTTAAACATTTACCCATATTAATGTCACAAGATAATAGGTAATATCGTAATCACATGACACACAATCTAGCCAAAAAATGTAGATCATTGCTACTTACTCTATTCATATACTATTATGCATCTATTACACACTAGTACTGAAATAAAATTACAATACCAACAGAAATAGAATCACACTAATAGTAATATGCATCCGTACACACATATTTTATTTTATTATTATTATTATTACTACCATCTCCTCCATTCTCACATTCATGGATATGGATTCATCCAAAAATCCATATTGCGCTCATCGTATTTCCATACAAGACGCTCTCCCACCTGACGCATTTTTTCACTGCTCTCTAAAATTTCCTCCCCAAAAGTTCTAAGTTCTTGGACGTTTTCTGCACTCATTGGGGGTGCAGGTTCTCGGACTGGGTTTGGAATCTGAGGTGCGGTTTCCTGATATGGAGGTGACAGTTCCTGAAATTGGTAAGGATCCTCTAATATTTCCCTAATATAGTTATCATGGTAATAGGGATCTAAAGGGTCCATACCTGGATAGGCATCTATGTTCTGTATGGGTGGATATTCCTGGATAGGGTAACGTTGCACAAAGTCCCTATTGTCGTCCCACCAGGGGTCGTAATTCGGGTCGAGGGGATTTGGTGCAGGTATCCTAGGAATTTCTTCTTGGTTAAATTCGTGCATTTCCACTTGGTTTTCCAGGTTTTCTATCTCCATGGGTTGTTCTGGGTTTTGTGGTTGTGGGGCTACTAGTTGTTCCAGACTTGGGTCAGCAGCAGTTGTAGCTAAGATATGGAAATTAGCTAGGCTTTTATTAAGCATATCTTGCGTATGGTTATCTGTCTCTCGCTTAATAGCTGCTAAAGCCCTTTGCTGTTGCAATTTTCGCATTCTCTTCCTACGAGCAAAAACTTCTTTACTAAACCATCCTCGTTTCTTATTAGGAAATGGTTCTTCAGATTGAGCTCTAAAAGCAAATATCCCGTCTTCCTGATCAGCAGTATACCCAGAGAGGGCAGGCTGTGATGATGTACCTTCACTCCTAGGTGAATCAGATAACTGACTATTCAGATCTGATGGTCCTTGTTCACTCATAGTGAAAACTAACAAATAGTCAAATAACACATAACAAATAATTACAGTTATACACGTATTTCTGTAATTTACTTCCTAACACAAATTATAGAATTTAAGTGTCAGTAGAACACTTCTTTGTCTCAGACCAGTGGCTAGGCTCTGATACCACCTTCTGTCGTAACCCCCGATCCCTGATTCCCGGGAACGGGGGGACGCGAGCTTAGAGTTTCAGTGGTATCAGGTGTTTTAAATCTTGCAGCGGAATTTACATCAGGATCGTAGTTAGGAAATATTTATCAGAGTAAAACCACCTTATTTAATATTAATAATCACATGGGTAAAACCCAAGTTTCTTATTACAATATATTTATAGGGATAAACCCTATTTCATTGAATTTTAAAACATCGTTTATTTGGTAACTTTTATAGCCACATTTTCCCAAGTCTTCAGTGCTCTCCAGCTGGCTTTTTATTAATTGGCTGTCACATTGGGTTACCTGAAACGTGTTTTAAAAACATTTGTCAGTCGGAAATACTGGTGAGTGAATCCCAGTTTAATCAAGTTTAAATAAAAAGTCACAGTAAACAGTATTGAGAGCGATCACATTGTTTATGTCTACACAATTATTCCATTAGTACTGTCAACCCTGACTTGTGGGTCATATTACCCATTGGCTAACTCATTGTCCAATGGTAACGTATTGTCATCCTCGACTTACTACTCACAGTGTAGTAAATTTTGTATACAAAACCCCAACATACTGGCAATAATTGAAGAACTACAAAGACTCAATCACTGCCAATTTTCATAGTAAAACATTTAAGATTTGGTAAAACATTACCAAAAAGATTATCAAAAAGAGGATAAACTCACATTGCTATCTTAGGCTTCTCGTAAGGGTTTCCTGGATATAATCTATTATTTATACAAATGTACATTGGTTAGTATCATAACCCTTTGAAAATATTAATGATACCCTCCCCAAGACGGCATTCCAATAACTACGTCGGGCAGAACCACGACAGTTATTACGGAACCCTAAATCAATCGGGCAGCGTAACTATTACGAAACTGGGGTTATAATACTTACAACGGAGCAGAACCTCGCTAATTAGGGGTATAATACCCGACTATAATGCCTCTTCTACAGAAATTGAGATTTAGAATTGAAATGTGAGCGACGAAAAACGTAAACTGATGCACTCTATTTATAGTTCTGATTTTTGGTCCTGTCGCGGCCCACGTGAAAGACATGGGTCACTTACGCGGCCCGCGTCAACATTGGTCAACGCTGTAGCTTAGCTTGGTCAGCTACTAGACTCGCCACGATGTCGACACGTGTCAGCACCGGATGCTTCCGCGTTTCATGATCTGTCGCGGCCCGCGTTAACTAACTTGAACACTTACGCGGCCCGCTTCAACTAAAGAGATTAGCGCAATCAATTCCAGCGTTGATACCGCCCGCGTAACAGCATGGGGTGGGTCTACGCGGCCTGCCTCAACCCTATTTTTCTTATTTTTAATTTATTTTATATGTTATAATCTATTTCGGGCTCGGTTTTCACATACGGGATGTAATATAAAACATATAGGGACATTTTATAATATGCTAGAGTATCATAATATTTATGAGGGTGTTGGTTTTACCGAGGGTTGTTACATAGATCATGACTTAAGTATCTTTATGTATGAATCCATGTTTGCGACGTATGATATAAAATGGTTTTCATTTTGTATGTAACCATTAAATTGAGTTATTTTGAAAAGAATTGGGTTGCATTTTACTTGCTACGACTCAAATGAATGATTTAATTTTGTATTATCTTAGGTTGAAGCTCACTAAGTAATATTAATTACTTTGCATGTTAGGTGTTATAATTCAAGTGTGAAAGGAGTGCCAAATCGATGGCAGGAGTGCTACGGAGGGGTGAGCAGGTACAAGTTTTTTTTAATTATTAAATGCCTCATTACTCAATAATGTAAACGCTTTTCTTCACACGATATGTTTTCGAATTTGCTACTTCTGTTATAATAAATATTTACAGATTTTGGAACTACCGCTTTGATTATTAAACCCGTGTAACACACGGGTTAATAACCTAGTACAGATTATATAATGTTTGTTTTGTAAAACGCAATTATGAAATATCATTGCGTTTTTTAATTGTGTTTTATAACACAATGTAAAACCAGATTTTGTTCCATTGCGTTTTATAACACAACAAAAAAACACATTTTTGTTGGTACACTTTATGTGGACGCGACTCGGCTCGGTTCGACTCGACTTGGTTCGACTTGGTTAGGTTCGGCTCAAGCCCGACGTCACGACATTCCTCCGTCGTGCGCCCCAGAGTTCGACACGCGAAGCACGGAGCGCCGCAAGCCAAGTCCCGTTTACACATCACCATGACATCATCATTGTGATGTCATGATGACGTCACAAACCTTTGAATAAATGATAAAGTTGTCAACAAAATCATATCTGGGCTTGAACTTCTGAATTGGGCCGTAACTTGTCTGTGGGCTTTGACTAATATTTGGGCTGCTACATCAAAGTCACATGTGACAAAGACATAAGGATCAACGAAATCACAAGGGATTTCGTCCACACATATGTGACGAAATCACTTTTGTTTTCGTCCAAGGTGTTTTCGCCAGAAGGTCTGTATATATACTAAAGCATATTTATCAGTTTAGTTTATGAGAGCATAGTGAAACCAGAGAGTTTATCGTCAAACATTGTGTGTATATGTTTGATATTGTTCTCGTCCTTTTAATCCAAGTGAATCTTTGATTATCTGTTTGTGTTATCCGTTTTACATTTGTTTGGTTTGCACCGTTACGGGGATTCCGCACCCGTTACCGTGTTTGTGATAAATAAGGATAGGTGTTCGTTATCGATCCTCATCAGAAAAACGGGACCTACAATTGGTATCAGAGCATTTGCTCGATTCCTTGTTAAAACCAAGTTTGTGTTCTTGATTTTTCATCGTTTGTAAAGTGTTTTTCATGAGTTCTAAGTATAAAAAATCATATATTTTCTGGAAAATAGTTTGAAATCCTTGAAAATCTTGTTGTTTTGCTTATTAGTTCATATAAAACCTTGTTATATTACATGCTTGTATGTTATTGTGGTTTTTATTGAAAGTTTTAGCAAAAATTTGGAATTCGAAAATTTGTCTGGTGAAAACTTGGCCAGAATATTCAAGTTGTTCTTATCCATCTTCAAAGTGTTCTTGAATTATCTATGGTTTTGATCTATATTGTGGTCTGAATTATTGTGTTTGTTGATATTATTAAATCATTGTTTGACAAAATTGTACAAGTGCAATGATGTTTGTTTGAAAATAACAAGCTTCGAAATCAGGAAAGTAAGGCTTAGTTTGAAAAAGAAAGCTTGTGTCAGGATAAGGTTTGAGTGTTTTTGATAAATATCTTACAAGTTGTTTCTCAATAGTCAGCGAAATCACTCAGTCAAATATATCAAGCTCAGCCGAAATCACCCTTGCTGAAATCAATTCCAGCCGAAAACACTACCCTGGTCGAAATCATTGTCTGGCCGAAATCCCTTATAAATCATCACATCCAGCCGAAATCACTTTTATCCTTGCACCCTCCATGAAATCCCTCTCATTCCACTATTCAGCCGAAATCCCTATCTCCTGGACGAAATCCTATTCCCACGAAATCACTTCAAGTCCCTTCATCAGCGAAATCACCTATTCCCACCTATTCCCACGAAATCACTTCAAATCACCTCCCACACACATGTGATGTCAACAGGTCATGTGTTTTGGCACACAATGTCTTTCTATAGGACCCACAATATTCAATTGTTCACAAGTTAAGGGTGAGAGTGGATCCAAGAAGTTAAGTGGGCCGAAGACTTTTGAGTCTTTGTGACACTCATTGGACAACGTGTTGGGCTAATAACAATAATTCTTCGTGGAACCTTTTTGGCCCAAGTCTAGTCAATCACAAACAAAATTCATTGAACCATTTAATACTTGTAGGCTACAGTTGACTTCATTAGGCCATAGTCACTGTTCATTGGCCAATAACAATTAGTCTTTGTGGGCTACAATTTTACATGATTTGTAAAGTGGGGGTCGGGTATTCGCGGAGTTGATTTGAATCGCGCTTCTAAATATCACGGTTTCGTGGGTGGCAAGATATTAGTGAACTTAATTTTTCGTTGCTTGTTTTCAATCCAATGTCGAATTCAAGCTTCTTTCCGTTTCCACAATCAGCTCCACCTCCGACTTTCGACCCAAGATCCTATTATGGAGGAGGTTTTATCCCGTTAGCTAGTTCCAGTTCAGCTCAGCAACCAAAGTTACAAACAGCGTTTGTATCAAATACAAACTCTTTTCCATTTCCACAATCAGCTCCACCTCCGGTCTTCGATCCAAGTGCCTATTTTCCTAAACCTACTGTCGATTGTGGTCCGGCCATACAGTTGGGAAACAGTGATCAAACAAGAACTGCGTTTTATGCTGAAATTGTCAAGAATGTCAGCGATGGTGAATCTTCAGGAAGTTATTACAGTTCAGAATCGGACGTCAAGGAGGGAATGGATCCTGAAGCTGATAATTTGTCGAATGATGCTAACGAGAAATCTGACTTGATCAAGAAAGCTGATGCTACATCAGAAGAAATGGAGAAGATTCTCACTGAAGATGGATCTTTCTCTTCTCAGACTGCCTTTATGGCTAATGTCACAGCTTCTACAAGTCAGGTAAAATCTGAAACTCCTAGCATATATAGTGATTGTGCTGATATGAAACATAAATGTGCTGAATTGAAACATGAATCTGAAACGGTTCATAGTCACAATCAGAGTTTGGTTATTGAACTGTCAAAATGCAAAGAGGCAAATATGGCTCTGGTTAGAAACGAAAAGGATTTTAAATCTGTAATTGAAACTTTAAAGAAAAGTGTTTCCGAAGTGACCAAAAATGTTTATCATAAACAAGTTAGTATTAATGATTACATTAACATCGTTGAGGAAACCAAAAAGGAGCTAGCCATTGCCAAATGCGAGCATGATGCTATCAAGCAAAAATTGGAGAGTTATTCTAACTCCCGATTTGTGCTCGATCACATCATCGACGTTCAACAACTAAAGGGAAACATGAAAGGCGTTGGGTATAAGAAGTGTCTGCCCCCTTTGAGACAAAATTATACTCGAATTCCCGATGAGGAAGAAATGCCACATTTTGAGCCAACTGTACCTCTTGATTATGGGGAAGTTACAACTGGCTTAGGGTTCAAAACGGACACTTCATCGGAGGGCTCATCTGATAGGAAAGAAAAGTCATCATGTGCTTCAAATCAAAGTCCTCCAACCATTGAGGACTATGATTCGTCCGATGATGAACCAGATGTGAGTGATGAGGATAAATCTCTTGAGAAGAACAAAGGAGTAGAAGTGCCTGTTGAGAATCATATTCTGTGTGATCCTCCTACTCCTGCTATGCAATCAACTGGTGCTAAACAAGAGATAGATCCTATCACTAAAACAGTGTCTACTGTTAAAAGTGATAACGTGTTGTACACTTTAGTCGGTGATGACAAAATTTATTCAAACATAGTTTTTCCAATTAAAAATGTCAATCAATCTTTGATTGACAAAGTGTTTGAAGATACTACCAGTAAGTTTTTGGAAAAAGGGATCCCGAGAGTTTCAATAACTCAGTGTAATCCGATTCCAAAAGCTGAAGTTAGAAGAAAATTTGGAAATCAAAAATCACCAACGAAGCAACAACCTATCGCTTTTAAGGGTAAACAACAACAACGAGCTCAAAAGCCTAAGGTTACACAACCAAAGGCAGAAACAAAAGGAGCTCGTTTCAAGAAGAAAAACAAAGTCATTAAATTTGTGGCCTCCAAAGGTACTGATAAAGTGGAGACTTTTGAAAATAAGTCAAATACCGATTTTGTTCAAAAAGTCAACATTTTGAAACGTAATAGTGATAACAATTACACCCAACACACAAACGGGTGTGAAGCTAGTACCTCTGGGTCTACAACTTCAACGTCAGGTCGTCGATCAGATTCTCCTAAGGTTGTTGAAAGGAGAACTTGTTTCAAATGTGGGAAGTTTGGGCACATCATTAAAGACTACACAAACTCGCCCAAACCAAATTTTGTTGAAAGATCCCCCTCTGAAAAGGTTCACCCACAACGTCGTCCGGTTTCACCAAAACATGATAAAAGAACTGTTAAAGAACAAGAAACAAAACAACGACGTCAAAACGTCAAAGCAGTTGAAAAGGCTTTAAAACCAGAAACTGTTAAAAGGAAACCAATTTTGTGGCAACCGTTAAAACCGGAGATTTCTAAATCTGTAAATGATACACAATCTGGTAAACGGAAACAGTTTTGGAAACCTAAAACGGGTGAAAGTTCAGAGGGAGGCGTGAAATTTCCAAATCATCAAGAAATTGAAATTACATTTCTTGATTCTCAGGGGCAACCCAAGTCTATGAAGGCTTGGGTCCCCCTCTCCAACTAATCTCTGAGTGAGTGTGCAGGATGTTCCAGGAGGAACTTTCGATAGTCATAGGATTATTGATAGTGGAATGTTCATGCACAAGAACGGCGACAAAAGAAATTATTGCCTTTGGTGGAGAGAAAAAGAAAAGAAGACAGAATTGTCTGTCGAAAGAAATTGAAAACCTTCGACAAAATGAAAATCATAACAATGTTTGATTGTTCAAGGCTTCAATCGGGTCCCCAGGATAGATTCAATCAAAATGTACGCACCTGCAGCACGTCTGAAGTTCAAAATCAACAAGATGAACGTGCAGTGTACGTTCCTTCACGATGAAATTGAAGAAAATGTGTTTGTTGAACAAACCAACCGGGTGTGCGGATGCCTTGGCGTGGATTGAAAAACCGCACACTACTTCTCAAGAGAAAGACAAAGACCTTCGCTGGTGCAATGTGGAAGACCAACCAGACCCAAAGGTTTATGATCTTGTTGCTGTGAAGAGATTTCTCAGTAGCTACAAAATCGACTTTGAAGTCCACACCGGGTGGATATCTAGTTTGGGAGAGCGCTCAGATTCCTTGCAATGCATGAAGTTGTTGCAGGATACGGTTTTAAATTTCTAATCTCTCCTATCCTTGTCGATATTTAAGCTGCTTTATAAATTGTTATCCTCTCGTAGCACTCTTTGACCTGACACGTTGATCTCGAATATCACCTCACACTTGATTGTTTCACTATGAAACTCGTCAATGTTGTCATGGTCCGCACCGCTTACCGACGTGCCAACTGATTTTTCCAAAATTCGATAAATCATTTCTGATTAACTTATTTTTGGTAAACGGCATTGAAGTAAAACATGAGTTAACCGACATCGGGAAATCGTTTTGGTAAATATCTTTGTGTCTTTTAAATTTTATCTTAGTTTGTTGATTTTAGGGGGAGTAAATGTAAATCCAAATTTGAAAATTCAAAAACATCGAAAAATTTCAAAACCCAAAAACATTGGAAAAACAAAAATGAGTTTCCTGGCAAGAAAAAGAGAAAATGATAGTAAATCAGTGGTCTGTCGAAACCTTTTCAAACTGAAATGCAAAATGAAAAACGATAAGCAGCTCTTTATAAGATGTATCGGTAGGCTCACAATCATCTTAAAGTGTGCAGGGTGATATAAACCTAAATCGACTGAAGACCAGGTGGGAACCGCACATTGGCATATGGTCTTAGTACCGAAATTTCGTTTGAGAGATTGCCGAGGTTCTAAGATATTCGGTCTTTATACTGTCTTATCATCTGGGTATCATGGTTGTTTCTTTTACCGAAACAAAACGGAGACGAAGTCTAAGATCTTCCATGATACTATACATACGTGTACATATTGCATTTGACCTCAATAAGTGATCAACAATCACATGTCCAAACAAAATAAGTGATAATATATCACAGATTCTTTGCGGGAGTCAAGTTCGTCTCTTTGCTGTACGAAAGTACTGACCTGTTCACGGACTAGCTCCTGTGCCCTTCATGCATTGAAAATCAAGTTCCTCATCAATAAGTGATTCTATCACATAGGGCTTGTTTTCAGTCAAAATAAGTGAGTTTCTCACATCTTTTATACGGTCAAACGGATGATAAGCGGTATACTCACCGGTAAGATGAACTCTCGTGCATACCTTGATACGGGAATGTGTCGTGTGTGGATGAACACCGGTCGGTAAGTATAAATCATACCTTAACATATCCCCTCGCCATGATTACATCTGATAAGTTGAGCTTATGTGGACAACAATACCGATAATTGTTATAGGATGCTTATCTAATGTGAACTAATTGAACAACAAGAGCGTTTTGGCATGACCGTACACTGATATGATTCTCTTACCCTCGAAACTCGCAAAAAGAATGTCTGTAAATATCTGTTTACTGCTTTCAGTTTCTGCATCTTTGTATATATTTATTTATTGTTTTCCGTCTTTACATTTAAAAAAAAGGAAAATCCCTAAAAGATTTTAGGTGTGTTTTAATTTAAATTTTATAAAAGCCAAAAAGATTTTGCTTTTATTTTATTTTTTATTGACCGATGTTGGAACTCGAGTCTATCCAACCCAAAATCCTGATTCTAAGCCGGAAAACAATTAAACCTTCATAAACAGTCGAAGTTAACAAGTTTTGAAAGTTAAAGGATTAAAACTGATCATTTTCTAAACTTTCAAACCATTGTCGATCGGTGATTGATTGAGATTTGATCTCATATGTGTCATTTGTTTAAATTGTCTAAATTCCAAACGGTTGTTCTCATTACGTTGTTTAGCTTTCTTGTATGTGCAGATAAGACATCAGAATCAGCTAAAAGTGAAGAGAACATGTCAGATGACAAGCCGTAAAGTGAAGACACGACGTTGATGCAATCAGAAGATCAAGATGATCGGATTGCAGTTGATCACTCATCAACACCACAAGGATCTGAAGAATTGACAAATCAAAAGATTCACAGGCATAACTCAATGGAGAGTTCATTCTAAGGGGGAGTTTATTAGTACACTTCTTAAATGAAAAGGGAGTTTGTTGATACACTTCTACTTACGACGCGTGAAGACTTTGAAGATCCTCCGACATGAAAGACACGGAAGACGAACCATCACGAGTAGCGTCCAAGGGGGAGTTTGTTGGTACACTTTATGTGGACGCGACTCGGCTCGGTTCGACTCGACTCGGTTCGACTTGGTTAGGTTCGGCTCAAGCCTGACGTCACGACATTCCTCCATCGTGCGCCCCAGAGTTCGACACGCGAAGCACGGAGCGCCGCAAGCCAAGTCCCGTTTACACATCACCATGACATCATCATTGTGATGTCATGATGACGTCACAAACCTTTGACTAAATGATAAAGTTGTCAACAGAATCATATCTGGGCTTGAACTTCTGAATTGGGCCGTAACTTGTCTGTGGGCTTTGACTAATATTTGGGCTGCTACATCAAAGTCACATGTGACAAAGACACAAGGATCAACGAAATCACAAGGGATTTCGTCCACACATATGTGACGAAATCACTTCTGTTTTCGTCCAAGGTGTTTTCGCCAGAAGGTCTGTATATATACTAAAGCATGTTTATCAGTTTAGTTTATGAGAGCATAGTGAAACCAGAGAGTTTATCGTCAAACATTGTGTGTATATGTTTGATATTGTTCTCGTCCTTTTAATCCAAGTGAATCTTTGATTATCTGTTTGTGTTATCCGTTTTACATTTGTTTGGTTTGCACCGTTACGGGGATTCCGCACCCGTTACCGTGTTTGTGATAAACAAGGATAGGTGTTCGTTATCGATCCTCACCGGAAAAACGGGACCTACACTTTTGTGTGTGTTTTTCCATTGCGTTTTAGAAAAACACATTTTTTGTGGTTTTCGTCCATTGCGTTTTAAAAATAACACTTTGTTTTGTGTTTTTGATCCATTGCGTTTTAGAAAAGACATTTTCTTTTGTGTTTTTTGTCCATTACGTTTTAGAAAGAACACTTTCTTTTGTATTTTTAGTCTATTGCGTTTTAGAAATAACACTTTGTTTTGTGTTTTTGATCCATTGCGTTTTAGAAAAAAAAAACACTTATTTTATGTTTTTTGTTCATTGCGTTTTAGAAATAACACTTTTTTGTGTTTTAATCTATTGCGTTTTAGAAAAAAATAGTTTTTTGTGTTTTTTATCCATTGCGTTTTAGGCATCTGGGTATCGAAAACTTTTTTTTTTCAAAATCTATACTATCTATAATAAGAGATTATGAGCTGATGTAAATCTGCCTATGTGTCAACTTCTAAGGTATGCCACATGTCAATGATGATGTCATAATTCCTGTTTACAATTTACAACCATAAATAAATAATCTATTTATTTTTAGGAGAATTAATTAGTGCTTTTTTTAGGCGGGTCAATTTAAATTTCAAAATTTAAACAAGTCATCCATAAAAAGCTCTCTTTGAAATTCAAAATTAGAGCTTCACTTTCAGAAATGAATCCATTTCTCTCTGATGGAGTTGGTTCCCCTGTTCACTCCACCCTCTCTGTTTCTCTAATGCAAACCCTCAACGCCGCCGTGATCAGCCGCTGCCAACATCTGATTGTCGTATCTATAGCCGTAAACTTATCATCGATTCAGGTCACAATGTCATTTACACCCCGTGATTTTCAACTACTTAAAAGAAAAACAACAACATTGATTATCGTTCTCTAGGGTTTTCATTCTTCCAATCATTTTAATGGCTAAATTTTCAATATCTTTTGCAGGTGTCTTCTTTATTCTTTGGTTCAACCCATGTGCACAACTCACTATCACTTATTCTTTTCATTTGTGGATTTCTGCCTTTGACATAGGTACGTAGAACTAATTTTCTTGCGATTTGATTATAATATGTTCTATAATTACATTATCTGTTTGTGGTTTCTCTTCATATGTTTGCTTTAGACTTAGTTTTAAGGACGAGCACAAGCTCAAAAACACCTAAATTTATAACTACTAATTTTATTGAAGTGGATGTTGATTTATGATTTTAATTAACCAGGTGGATACGATAAGGAAGACAAAGCAGCTAGAGCTTATGAATTAGCAGCGCTCAAGTATTGGGGTCCCACCACCACCACAAACTATCCGGTAGTAATCTTTATCTTATATGACCTGAATTAATTGAAAGTAAGGATGGGCTTGCTAAAAGCTTATACACCGACTCTGATCATGTTTTATATAAATTTGGGTGATTTAGGTTTGCAACTATGAGAAAGAGCTTGAAGAAATGAACAACATGACTAGGCAAGAATTTGTTGCTTTACTTAGAAGGTAAATATAAGTTGTGTCGGTTTCACTTTGTGAATTAAGTGCAATTGTGAGTGCATTATGTTATATATAGATAGTGTCTAACTAACCTTTAAATTTGTAGGAAAAAGCAGTGGTTTTTGTAGAGTAGCCTCAATTTATAGAGGTGTGACAAGGTTACAAATGTTAGTTATCAGATAACCGGATGTTCACCATCCACTTCGCCAAGTTTTTGTCAAAAATATGGATTAAACTTCTAATAATGGTTTGTGATTAAGAAAACTGAACCGACCAGGTTAGTAATCGGTTGGCCTGCCAGTCACTATTACAATGCAGTGTAGAGCTTATGAATTAGCAGCCCTCAAGTATTGGGGTCCCACCACCACCACAAACTATCCGGTTGTAATCTTTATCTTATATGACCTGAATTAATTGAAAGTAAGGATGGGCTTGCTAAAAGCTTATACACCGACTCTGATCATTTTATATAAATTTGGATGATCTAGGTTTACAACTATGACAAAGAGCTTGAAGAAATGGACAACATGACTAGGCAAGAATTTGTTGCTTCACTTAGAAGGTATATATAAGTTGTGTCGGTTTCACTTTGTGAACTAAGTGCAATTGAGAGTGCATTAGGTTATATATAGATAGTGTCTAATTAACCTTTAAATTTGTAGGAAAAGCAGTGGTTTTTGTATAGTAGCGTCAATCATATAACCGGATGTTCACCGTCCAGTTCGCCAAGTTTTTGTCAAAAATATGGATTAAACTTCTAATAATGGTTTTAGATTAACAAAACCGAACCGACCAGGTTGGTAATTGGTTGGGCTGCCAGTCACTATCACAATGCAGTATACTCTCATTTTAATGGCTAAATTTTCAATATCTTTTGCAGGTGTCCTCTTTATTCTTTGGTTCAACCCATGTGCACAACTCACTATCACTTATTCTTTTCATTTGTGGATTTATGCCTTTGACATAGGTATGTAGAACTAATTTTCTTGCAATTTGATTATAATATGTTCGATAATTACATTATCTGTTTGTGGTTTCTCTTCATATGTTTGCTTTAGACTTAGTTTTAAGGACGAGCAGAAGCTCAAAAAACCTAAGTTTATAACTACTAAATTCCATAAGCAAGTGTATATTTTCTACTTTATTTAATTTTTCTGCAGCTTCTATTTGTCTTGGTATACCGAATTACATCGTTGGAATTGAACCTTAACAGGGGAACAGTTGATTAAGGCCAAAACCGGTTCAGAGCAGTGGAACCAGAATAATCAGTTGTTAGGCTTCAGACTTTCCCCTTGACAGTGGTTCAAACAACTGCTGATCTATAATTCTGATTTGTTTTATCCACTGATTAGTACAACAGCTGATGTGAAGACTAAAAGAATGTCAAATACTAAGTATTGCTCTTCGAACTATTGCCTTCAGTCAAGCATTGCTGAGAAGACCAAAGCCCTGCTTGGAATAAATCAGTGGAATAAAGAAACAGTTGTTTTACTTTGTCTTATTGTAATAGGATCAGTTGTTAGATAACAATGGATGTATAGACCAGTACTTAGAGTTAGTTAATTGTTAGATGTCACGTTCATGATGAAGTCAGCCAAGATGCTTCGGTGGTTTGACATGCTCTATAAATGGACCAGTAGTCTCTACTGTTTCACTTGATGGACTGACTGTGTTTATCTCGCCTGATCCAATCCTTCTTGTGTGATCGACCAAGTAGCATCAGGCTGAGGGGAAGTTTTAGTTTGTAAGCATGCAATGTAATATTTTGATTTGATTACAAATCTTTCAATTAATGAAAAGCAGGTGTTTATCAAAACTATATTCCTCCTTGATTGTGTTTACAAAGTTTGTGTTCATTTCCGCTGCATAAATCATTGAATAATATTCATTCATTGTTTCTGTATTACAAAAAAACACAATCAATTTAATAATCAATTCATCTATTACAAAAAACACAATCATGACGACATCTGAGCAGCAGATGTACAAAATAGAGTATAAAGCTCATCCACTGATATACTAACAGTTGCTCATCAAATTAAACTTCAAATCCACTAAAAGACAGAAAGTTGGGTAGTGTCATATAATAGGAGCTTCAACAGTTCAGGGAAAACAAGTTTGATAACTTGCACACTTACCAAAGGATGAGAATCTTTTGGGCAAAAAGTGGACCCTCAAAAATATTGTATATGCTGGAGTATAGTTGTCAAGATTTATACTCATCAAACTAAGCACAAATAGCAGATGTTTCCACAACCACTGTTTTGAAGAAGGCTCTGTTGCTGTTGCATATTGAGAAAATCAAAGTCTGTTGTAACCACTGATTGGTTTAAACATCTGTTGGGTTGTAGCTATCCAGTGTTGAAAGTCAACCGCTGTTCCATCATTTTCATTGTTTTTTACTGTTACCAAACTTCAGTGCTTTAAACCACTGACACAACTATCCACTGAGAGTTAAAGTCACCCACTGTCCTCATTTTCATTTGTAATTCACTGATATTCATCCATCAGTGGTTTCCTTAATAACTGTCTTCCATTATCCTTTATTTGATCAGAGGTTGGCATATGGGCAGTTCTTATCCGTCAGATCTTTGTAACCGTGCCACGTCAGCAATCACCTTTTTCCCTATAAAACCCTGATCAAAAACCCCAAACAGGGGTTTTACTGTCGATTCGAATTCACTAAAAAAACTGTTCTCAAAGCAGTTTCCATCTTCTTATCTCAAATTCATTCTTCGATTTTCTTCATCAAAATGACGAAATCAAAATCAAAATCAAAATCATCATCTTTCAAAGAGGTCGCTCAAACGGCCGCTGAAACCATTGAAATACCATACAAATCCCCTCACAACTACTTGGGTCTACTCACAAAACCCACCAACAATCACACCTTCGATTCAATCATCGACATCATGGCTGCATCAGAGTATAAAACTTTGCTTACAGCAGATGCTCCAATTTACCAACAAACCCAGAGAGAATTTTGGAAAAACGCTACCCTCGAAAAACAAGGCGAGACCGTCACTGCCATTAATTCTTCCATACAGGGTAAAGCGATTCAAATTACTCCACAATCCATCTCAGAAGTCTTTAAACTCGATGATCAGAAAGGTAAAATTTCTTTTCTTAAAAGCGACTTGAAAACTAATTTTCTCGAAAGGGGGTATGCAGATCAAAAAATAAAGAATACCTTAGAAAAAGGTTTCTTCCCCTCTGCAACTAGGTTTTTATTTCATAAACTTTTGACATGTGTTTCAAATAAAACAACTGGTTTTAACGAAATACCATTAAAGATCCAATGCCTAGCTTATGCCATTCTACATAATGAAATTTATAACTATTCCCAGGAAATTTTTCATGATTTGGTGAAAAATGTTGATAGTAAAGCATTTCTACTTTTCCCAAGGTTTCTAAGCTACTATTTCAAAGAAAAATTTGGAAAAGAAAATGAAAATTTACTCAAACAAGGTGCTTATTTTAAAATAAGTGGTTTAACCACTAAAACATTCTCTAGAATGTGGCACCTACAAAAACAAAAAGCAGAGGTGCCTCAGCAGAATTCAGCAAAAAACACTGCTCCTCAGGCACCTACTGTTGAGCCCACTGCTCCAGGTGATCATAGTAGCCCAACCACTGCTATGAAACCCAAACCTGTAATCACCAAAAAGACCAAAAAGAAATCCTACAAAAAGCCCACCCAACCCAAAGCAAAGGCAACTCAGGAAGATGAGATCCCAGAGCAACTGCCAGTGACAACACAAATGTCACCAAAAACCACTGCTGCTACTTCCTCACAGCAGATGGTAGAAAGATCTCCACCTTACCTCAAACTCCTCTTGCATCCTCACAAAAGGATCAGGTTGTAAACACAGGGACTCCACATTATGAAGCTCTGGATCCACTCGGATCCATCTTCCACAGTCCTGATCCCAAGGACATGTCTCTTTCAACACCCTTATCCTCACCTCTCACATTACCACAATCCATAATACCTTTGTTGCATGCAGTTGATATAACTCAGACACAAACCAGTTCCTCTCAATCACCTATCACTGAGAGCATACTCCTACAAGTGACTGGGTCTGATGATTATACCTCTTCTATCCTAGCAACAACTGAGGAGGTTACACTGCAGGATTTACAAGTAATTCCTGTCAGTAGTTCAAGTGAAGCAGCCACTACAAATGTTGAACCCACTGGTTTACATTTGGACAGTGGTTACATCTATAAGACTTCCTTGAAGGCAATTCCTTCTATAGCACCTCTGATAACCACCAGTGAGTATGTTAAAACTACTGGCAACATTGAAGAGCTATCAAGTGTCGAAGGAAGAAGACCCCAGAACCAAGAACAAGGGGCATCAATGAATGATTTCTGGGACTCAGTTCCAAAGTCACACATTGATATAACCACTGCTGGTGGGAAATCAGATGATCCCATTAAAGTTGGTGATGATTTAAAATATCAGGAATTGACGGCCAGAGTTGAAAATCTTGAAACAACAGTTGTTGAAATGAAGGATATGGTGCAACAGATGTTAAAAGCTCAAAAAGCACAATCCACTGCTGTTCCAGCTCAAGCAGCTGCACAACCTGCACCTGGTGCAAATGAGCTATGTAGTGTTTTCCACCTCCTGCTTGAAAAACAAAAACAAATGGCTGATGCTCAGCATGCAATACATGTACAAATGCTGACAAACATGGTGGAGTCAAGGTTCAAAGATACTCAAGCAGACATCAAGGCTATAAAGGCCAGCATCCAGAACACCACTGGCAAAGCTCCTCCTACTGTACTATTAATTGATAACCCCCCTTCCAGATAATGCCAAACAGGGGGCGAAAATCAAGCAGTGGAGGAAGAAGGGAATAGAAGATGGCCTTTATGTTGAACCAGAAAAAGAAAAGCAGATTTCAAAAACTGCTAGCCAAACAGCTGCCATCTCTTCAACACACACCACTATAACACACACTACAACCACTGCTCTACCTCCACCTAAAATCACCTCACCCCCAAAAGTCATCACTTCAAGTACATCACCAGCCATCAAATCAACCCCTGCTCAAAAGCAGAAGACATGTACTGACACATCAGTAGTTGTAATGACAAAAGAGGTTGAAACACCTGTTGTTTCAACAGCTGTTTGCCAGTCATCCACCACTGCTCTTATCAATGTCACATCACCACCATCACCTCCTGCGAAAAAGCAGAAGACATCAGATGTTAGCACATCTGTTGTAATGACAACAGTAGTTGAAACACCAGTTGTTTCAACAACTGTCAGTCAGCCACAATCCACCACTGCCCTCACTTCACTTCAAGCCATCTTTACTTCAATTAATAAATCACCCAAAACCACTCCTTCACTAGAGAAAAGTTACACCAGAAAAAGAAAAATAACTCAGGCAACTGATGACAAATATGATCCTAATGCTGCAAAATATCCACTGGAACTGGAAGCTATAAAAAATGAGATGAGATATTTCTACAATGTGGAGGACCCTTCGAAAAGAAGATTTCCTTCTCTCATAGACTTCATAGTCCCTGAAAATATGGATGAATATCTCGAGCTCAAAGCAAGGCAGGCTAAGATAAGAGCTAAACTTGAATGCAAAGATCAAGGTGATGAAGCCATTTCTGAAAGAATGGAATTCTTCCTCACCAAAGTCAAACAGATGGAAGACTATGCACGAGATCTGAGCAGAGAAATGTCAAACTTACCACCCGAAGCAGATCTACGAAAAGAAATGAGAAAATAATATGTTGCATACATCATGAAAGAAAAATTCTATCCAGCTGAAGAAAAACAATTCGAAGAATGGCCAATAGTTGCATTAAAGCATGAGGCAAACAGAATTGAAAGAATTAAAAATGATCCAAGCAAGAAGAGAACAGCTCCAAACTGGAACAAATACAAAAAGCTTATAGCTGAGCTTACATCTGAGCACAAAAGAAAGAAGCAGGAGCTGGTGGATGCAAAGGTGGATACTGCCAATGCCATAGCAAAATGGACTAAGCAGCAAACAGATGAGGCTTATGAAAGGCTTAAGAAAAGGAGGTTGACAGTTTCTGACACCCCAAACAAGCCTGACTACAAAAAGCCAAAGCAGCAGATCAAAACTTCTGAATCACTTATCACCTCTACAGATACCTCTGTCACTGTGATTGACCAACAAAAAAGTAAACAGCTGACTGTTGCAGAAGAAAAGGAAAAGGAAGCAAAAGCTCAGGATACGGCAAAATCTCCCAACTCATCAGTAAATAAACCTCTCCCAAGAAACCCATTGGGTTCAAAAATACTAAAATGGCTCTCTGATCAAAAGACCCAAGTATTGACCCTGATCAGATCCAATGGTGAAATGAAGTACATATCAAGGAAACAAGCACTGACCCTTTGTGTTGAAGATCTACAAGATCTCCTTGAACTTTCATTGTGCAGGGATGAGGATGACTCAAGTTCCAAAGATTTTGAAGCAGAATTTAAAAGACAAGCTAGGGAACTTCTGATGAGAGAATAAAGTTCAGTGTTTTACTTGTATTGTATAGAATCAGTAGTTAGGATTAGCAGGGTTTGTATAAGAACAGTGTTTACAGATGAGATGCCTCAGTGGTTTGGTTTGTCTACTTTCCTCCTTGATTGTGTTTATAAAGTTTGTGTTCATTTCCGCTGCATAAATCATTGAATCATATTCATTAATTGTTCATCTATTACAAAAAACACAATCAATTTGAAAATCAATTTAACAATCAATTCATCTATTACAAAAAACACAATCATGACGACATCTGAGCAGCAGATGTACAAAACAGATGTTAAAGCTCACCCACTGATATACCAACAGTTGCTGGTCAAATTAAACTTCAAATCCACTAAAAGACAGAAAGTTTGATAGTGTCATATAAGAAGAGTTTCAACAGTTCAGGGAAAACAAGTGGGCAAAAAAGGATGAGAAAGTTGCACACTTACCTAACGATGAGAATCTTTTGGGGAAAAAGTGGAGCCTCAAAAACATTGTATATGTTGGAGTATAGTTGTCAAGATTTATACTCATCAAACTAAGCACAAACAGCAGTTGTTTCCACAACCAGTGTTTTGAACAAGATTATGTTGCTGCTGCATATTGAGAAAATCAAAGTCTGTCGTAACCACTGATTGGTTCAAACATCTGTTGGGTTGTAGCTATCCACTGTTCAAAGCCAACCTCTGTTCCATCTTTTTCATTGTTTTCCACTGTTACCAAACTTCAGTGCTTTAAACCACTGACACAGCTATCCACTGATAGTTAAAGTTACCCACTGTCCTCATTTTCATTTGTAATCCACTGATATTCATCCGTCAGTGGTTTCCTTAACAACATCTGTCTTCCATTATCCTTCATTTCATCAGAGGTTGGCAAATGGTCAGTTCTTATCCGTCAGATCTTTGTAACCATTGCCACGTCAGCAATCACCTTTTTCCCTATAAAACCCTGATTAAAAACCCCAAACAGGGGTTTTCCTGTCGATTCGAATTCACAAAAAAAAACTGTTCTCAAAGCAGTTTCCATCTTCTTATCTCAAATTCATTCTTCGATTTTCTTCTTCAAAATGACGAAATCAAAGCCATCTGCAACATCCACTTCCAAATCATCTAAAAAGGACTCTCAAAAGGCTACTACACCCATCGAAATCCCATACAAATCGAATCACAATTATCTGGGTATTCTTACAAAACCAGGCAGCACCGATGTTTTCGATTCCATCATTGATACCATGACTGCATCAAAGTACAAAACTTTGTTAACAGCAGATGCTCCGATTTACCAGAAAACCCAGAGAGAATTTTGGGAAAATGCCACTCTTGACAAACAAGGAGAAGACATCATAGCCATTAATTCTTCCTTAATGGGTAAACAAGTTAAAATCACACCACACTCCATCTCGGAAGTCTTTGAACTCAATGATCAGCAAGGTAAAACTTCTTTTCCCAAAAATGAGTTAAAAACTGATTTCCTTGAAAGGGGGTATGCTGAACAAATAAAGAGGGATATGTTAGAAAAAGGTTATTTCCCTCCTTCAACAAGATTTTTATTTCATACCCTGTTATTGTGTGTTTCAAATAAAACAACTTCCTTCAATGAGATACCATTAAAGATTCAATCCCTGGGGTTTGCTATTTTACAAAATGAAGATTTTAATTATTCCCAGGAAATCTTTGATGATTTGGCCAAAAATGTTTTAACAAAATCTTTTCTATTATTTCCAAGGTTTTTAAGTTATTACTTTACAAAGAAATTTGCAAAGGATGATGTTCATGTATACCAACAAGGTGAATCTTTTCAAATTAAAAGTTTAACAGCAGCAACTTTCACTAGAATGTCAGCACCTTGCAAAACACAAGCAGAGGTGCCTGAGCAGAATTTAGCAGCTACCACTGCTCCTCAGGTATCTGCTGCTGAGCCCACTGCTCCAGGTGATCATAGTAGCACAACCACTGCAATGAAACCCACACCTGCCATTACCAAAAAGACCAAAAAGAAATCATCCAAAAAGCCTCGCAAACCCAGTAAAACGGCAACTCTGGAAGATGAGATCCCAGAGCAATTGCCAGTGACAAAACAAAAGTCACCAATAACCACTGCTGCTACTTCCTCACAGCAGATGGAAGAAAAATCTCCACCATTGCCTCAAACTCCACCGGCATCCTCACAAAAGGATTCGGTTGTAAACACAGGGACCCAAGATTATGAAGTTCTGGATCCAATCGGCTCCATCTTCCTCAGTCCTGATCCGAATGACATGTCTCTTTCTACACCTATTCCTTCACCCGTCACATTACCACAATCAATGTTACCTTTGTTGCATGCAGTTGCTATAGCTCAAACACAAACCAGTTCCTCTCAATCACCTATCACTGAGAGTATACTCCCACAAGTGACTGGGTCTGATGTTCATACCTCTGCTAGCCCAGCAACAACTGAGGAGGTTACACTGCAGGAATTACCAGTAATTCCTGTCAGTAGTTCAAGTGGAGCAGCAACTACTAATGTTGGACCCACTGGTCTACATTGGGTCAATTGTTCCATAAATAAGACTCTCTTGAAGGCAATTTCTTCAGAGACAACCAAGGCAACCACTGGTGTGTTTACTTTAACAACTGGTGAGTTGTTCAAGGTGTCCACAATTGAAGAAAGAAGTCCCCAGTACCAAGAAAAAGGGGCATCAGTAGATGACTTTTGTGACATATTCCCTAAGTCTGCTACTGATACAACCACTGTTGGTGGGAAATCAGATGATCCCACTAAGTTGGGTGATGGTTTAAAATACCAAGAACTGATGGACAAAATTGACACACTTGACACATCTGTTGCTGAACTAAAAACTATGATGCAACAGCTATTGGAAATTCAAAAGGTACGACCCATTGTTGTTCCAGCTCAAGCACCTGCACAACCTGCACTTGTTGCAAATGAGTTATGGAACTTATTTCAACCCCTGCTCCAACAACAAAGACAGTTGACTGATCAGCAGCTTGACATAGATGGCCAAAAGCTGAGGAACATGATGGAGTCCAGATTTAAAGACACCCAAGCTGACATCAAGGCCATAAAGGGCCATATCTTGAACACCACTGGCAAATCACCTCCCACTGTTCTCTTCCTTGATAATCCACCACCAGATAATGCCAAAAAAGGGGAGAAGATCAACCTGTGGAAGAAGAAAGGGATTGAAGATGGTCTCTACATTGAGCCACAAAAAGATTGTATGACTAAAGGCATTCCCTTGCCAGATGGAAGCAAAAAAATTGATTTTACCACAAATGCACTGGCTGAAGCAAAAGCAAGTGTAAAAAGGGATAGAGAGGCAAAGGATAAATCAAGGTGGAATGAGGAGAAGAGAGCTTACATGGAGCTGGCAGCATAGGGTTGTTCTGAGCCAAAGGATGTTAAAAATCCAGACCCAAAAAGAAAAAATCCCACTAGAAAAGTGAGGGAACCAAATCCACACCATCTATACTCACAAAGCATACTCCAAAACCACCATCTAAAAGCCCTCAACGTCAATCATCCACTCAAACAGCTGTTGTATCAACAACTGTTCATACCTCAGTGGTTTCAGCAGTTGTTAAACCAACAACCACCACCTCAATGACAACAACTGCTACTTCAATATACACCACTCAAACACCTGATCTCACTAAATCATCCACCACCACTTCAACAACATCATCAACCATCAAATCATCACATGCCACTGTGCAGAAGACTTCTACTGACACATCAGTAGTTGTAATGACACCTCAATCTTCCACCCAAACAGCTGTTGTATCAACAACTGTTGGTACCTCAGTAGTTTCAGCAGTTGTTAAACCAACAACCATCACCTCAATCACAACAACTGCTACTTCAACACACACCACTCAAACACCTGATTTGACTAAATCATCCAATACCACTACAACCACATCACCAACCATCAAGTCACCACCTGCCACTGTGCAGAAAAATTCTACTGACACATCAGGAGTTGTAATGACAACAGTGGTTGAAACACCTGTTGTATCAACAACTATTAGTCAAACACTTCTCACTTCAAACACAACCACTGATCCACCCAAAACATCATCAGTCTCTCATCAACCAAAAAGGAGAAGGTTAATTTTGATTGATGATGAGCCTTCACCTTCACCAACATCTTCACAACCTCTACCACTTGTCACTTTACCAAACTCTGTACCTCTCTCTTCAATACAGATACAAAAGCCAATCACTGATATTGCTCCTGCAGGTGTTCAATTTCCTCTAGAACTTATTGCTGTCAGAGAAGAGATCAAATCCTTCTACTATGAGGATGATCCTGCAAAAAGGAGTTTACCATCTGTTGAAGGATATCCTAGGCCTAATAATATTGATGAATATTTAAAATTAAAGGCCAAACAAGCAGAGGATATTGCTAAAAGAGAATCAATAGGGAAGACTGACAAAGAATATTAAAGGCACTACCAATTTTTGCTTACTCAAGTCAGTTCCCTGGAACAATTTGCAAAGAATGTTTGTCAAAAATTATCAGAAAGAGCAGATGAATCTCTGAGAAAAGACTATGTTGAGAATATCATGGCTCACAAGAAGTATAAGGGAGAAAAACATATGTACAAAGATTGGACCATTCCTGAGCTTGAAAGTGAAGCAGCCAGGATCCAAGAGATGCTTAAAAATAAGGTTAAACACACTCCTCCTGACTGGAAAAAATTCAAAAAGAATGTGCCTGACAAGGCTTTAGAGTTAAAGAGAATGAAAGAGGAGCTGATAGCAGCTGACTATGGGTCAAAGAATTCAGTGTCAAACTGGAGAGAAGATAGGGTCAGGGCCACTTACAAAATGTTGGAGGAACTAAGGAAGAAAGATCCAAATGTTCCACAAAAACCTGAGTATTCTAAAACTGAAGGTTCAAAAAGGCCACCAAAGTTACAAATCAAGAGATGCACTGATCCAGCAGGTGCTGCTATTTATCAAAGAAAAAGACAAAAGCAGATGGAAACCTTGAAGGAACTTATGGCTGGTGATGAAGTTGTAAAAGAAGGTATCAAGAAAATGGTGATAGAAAGGCTTGAAGTGAATCAATCTGCAGCCACAGATCAGATCTGATGGTGATGTGATTCTCCTTGATCTTCAACTGTTCAGGAATGAGGAAGATACAGTTCTGTTTAGCCAATTCTACTTTTTTACTATATAGTTTTCTTTCTTTTCGAGGTTGAATTACATGTTAAACTCACGAAAAATTATTAGTTCGTTTTCAGTGTTGATGAAACTGATGGCCAGGTACATTATGTTATCATCACGATAACTGGAATAGGTTGATCAATTCTTTTTTTTTTTAGCTTTAGTTATGTTGTGTAGAAAAGTAAAATATACTAAAGCTTCTTGCTAATAAAGTAGAGCTAAAACAAAAGTTTCCTTGAAAATTAAAATTATAGATTTGATCGGTTTGCGGATATTATTAGACATAGATGATTTATTGAAAATGTGTATTACCAAGATCGGTAGGTAAAGTACCAGTTTTGAGATGTACCGAAAATGTGTATTATCAAATATTTGTTCACATGATACTTTACATATTTACATAGACAAAAACTTTTATCATTATAGTTATCATAATACTAACACATACTGTCTTTAACATTATTTTATAAAGATATAGATCTAAAGACCAAAATTTAAATGATATATTATAATCTGTTTTTAGTATTTGATTTCGATCATTACTAAACCTACCCGTGTGGTTACACGGGTACTACACCTAGTTATAGTAATAGTGTGCTCGTTTTAAAGATAAAAAGACGTTCGTTTTTATGGTGCGATTTTTATAAAAAAAATAATGTCATATGAAAGAGTTATTAACGTTTAAAAAGAAGAGGAAATTGAAGGAGATAGAAACTATTGCTTTAGATTGACTAGAAAGCCACTACACAAACTCACGCGCCTCCTCTTTTTAGTTCAATTTCAATCATTTAATCTTAACTCTTGATTAACAAATAGATGGACAATTCTGATTCTACATATTGATCGTTTTGAACTAAAAGAAAACTTTTGGGCGGAATACACACATTGTGTATAATATCTTCACTCTCAATAGTTACACATAAGTCTCTAGAACATAGAAAAGCAGGATGTCCATGACCTGTACGTGTCGGATGAACCAAATCCTCATTGAATTTTATTTTCCATTAAAAGGGTCTCGCACATGTTCTGCAGTACCCCCTGTGAATACTCCGCCAGTATGAAAAGTTCTTAATGTTAATTGAGTACCCGGTTCTCCAATAGATTAACCTGCAATAATACCTACAGCCTCTCCCAATTCGACCAGGTCGTCATGAGCTGGACTCCGGCCATAACATAATTGACAAATCCAAGATGTACTCCTACAACACTACTAGAAAATCTGAAATTTCTTACACCAGTTTTCGTAGGAAATGCGTTACAAAACAGGCTTTCCCACACATTTGTGACAAATACATGATGTAGGAAAATGCCTCGTAGGAAACCTGTTTCCAACGCATTTCCTACGCAATTTCCTACCCATTTCCTACAAAATCGCCGTGTCACAAACTGCTACAGATCTCCTACAACAATTCATAGTTATTTTTAATATATTATTTATGATAAATATTAATTATTATATTTTCGGAATTTTTTTAGCTACACATTTCCGACAAAAAAAAATTAAAAAATTTCATTCAGCATTATTCGTGACAAATTTCTGACAGAAAAACAAAAATAGTTGTTACAAATTTCCGACAAAAGCATTATTCGTGACAAATTTCCGACAGAAATATATAAATAGTTGTTACAAATTTCTGACAAAAGCATTATTTGTGACAAATTTCCGACAGAAAAATTTTTAGAAACTACAGGTACTACTTTTGTAAAAACTGAAACTTCAGGGACCAAAGTGTAAATATTTCAAAAATCTGTCAAAAAGGGGGTTCTTCCTTAAAGAACCGGTCCTTTGCAAGGATCGAACTCCTGACCTATCGTTTAGAACCGCAACGCCTTAACCAGTTTATCCTCCTACTAGGAGCTGTTAGAATATGAAACTTAATTCCTTTTATACACTAACTAGATTTAAACTGTTTGTTGGAAATGTGTCACAAGTTGTGACACAATTCTGACGGAACGATTAAATCAACTAAAAAATAAACTGTTTGTCGGAAATGTGTCACAAGTTGTGACACAATTCTGACGGAACGATTAAATCAACTAAAAAATAAATATTTTGTCACAAATGTGTAGGAAATATAATAATTTTTAATTATTATACAAATTTTACTATTATATATAAATATAGAAGTGTATATCCTTGTATTTATTTTTAATAAAATTAAGTAATATGACTTAGTTGTCGGAAATGTGTCACAGGTTGTGACACAATTCTGACGGAACGATTAAATCAACTAAAAAATAAACTGTTTGTCGGAAATGTGTCACAAGTTGTGACACAATTCTGACGGAACGATTAAATCAGCTAAAAAATAAATATTTTGTCACAAATGTGTAGGAAATATAATAATTTTTAATTATTATACTAATTTTACTATTATATATAAATATAGAAGTGTATATCCTTGTATTTATTTTTAATAAAATTAAGTAATATGACTTAGTTGTCGGAAATGTGTCGCAACTTGTGACGCAGTTCCGACGGAATGTTTAATTAAACTAAAGAATAAATATTTTGTCACAAACTTGTAGGAAATGATTTAATAATCAACCTTTTGTAGATTATTTCTAACAGATCTGTGACGCAACTATCAATTAATTAGGGTTTTTTTATTTTCTGTCATTGTTGCGTCAAAAATTTGACATAGAATTTTGAAAAAAAAAATCGTAGGAAATTTGTCACAAATGTGTTTGAATCTGTGACAAAAATAATTGTGTAGGAAATTTCCGTAGGAAATTATTCACTTTTCTACTAGTGCAAGTAAAGGGGGTTCGAATAGAGATTGGTTGTGCTCTAAAAGTTATGAATCTATGGACAAGTCCAAGTGTCCAACCCCAATATCTTGATTTCTAGTAGCAATGCATCGCGAACCTATATATATATCATCTGCTAATACACGGCCAATTAATGTTTGGATAAAAATCCTGTCCGCCATCATTCCATTTCTACCTAAATAAACTTTCTATTATATCCTAACCCTATAATATTATTTGAAGACACTATTATATTGATTTATAATTGTCTCATATAATTATTTAAAAACACTATTATATCATTCTAAAATTGTCTCGTTCCATAGTATTCTCAGTAAATAATTTTGCATAAAATTCTCGGTAAATAATTTGTTTATTAATTTAGGAAACGATTATCGATTTTATTTTAAAACCATTAATTTTATGAGTTGAGTATGTTTATCTTTGTATATTTACTTTTAAATAAGGAGATGATTCTTTATAGATTATGTTTATCTTTGTATATTTACTTTTAAATGAGGAGATGATTCTTTAATTAGTTGTAATGTTTACGTGATTCTATATAATATAACGACTCATTCTACAACCTACGCCCCATTCATTCTTCTTTTCTTTGCTCCTCAACCAGAATATAATTCGTCTTCCTCATCAAAGTTTATTTGCATTTAGTTTCTTTGTGAATTAGTTGCAACACATTATAATGTCTGGCTATAATATAACGAGTCGATCTACAACCAAGGCCATTCATATCTCATTTTTCTTATAATTCGTTTCTTCATCAACGTTTATTTACATTTTCTTTGTGATTGCAACACATTATAATGTCTGGCAATGATGTCTGTAGTGATTTGATGGTTGATATCTTTGAAAGACTACCATCCAAATCCATCATCCGATTCAGATCATTCTCCAAATACTGGCATTCTCGCCTTGCTACCCCAGAATTCATCAGCAATCACCGCCTTCGATGCTCTAAAAACCCTCCAAAACTCCTCATCAGATATGTGGTTTTTCGTGGAGATCGAGGGTGCAAAGACATCTATGCATTACACCCGGGAGACCAGTTGCCGTTGCATATTCCAGGATACAGGTACCTCAGTATACCGAAGGTTGAGTTCCCTTGTTCACTTATGACTATGATGGTGTGGGATCAATTTTCGGTTGTTGGTTCTTGTAATGGAATTCTGTGTCTGCATGATAATGATAATCATAATTTTAGTCTATGGAACTTGTCGATCAGGCGCAGGGTAAGGGTGCCAAGTCCTCCTTTTATATCTATCGTAGCAGCAGGGTTTGGTTTCGATCCAATCACTGATGATTACAAGATTGTGGCTATAGATTTTGATGAACATAAAACATTTGTTTACTCCTTGAAAACAGAGTCTTGGAGTGAAGTCCCTTCCCCATCTTCTAGGTTATATGGTTCGCTGTTGTCCGAGAAGAAGCCATATTTTTTCAATGGAATTTTGCATTGGGTGGTAGTCCACCCAAGTCGATTCATATTGACATTCAATGTGAGTAGTCATGTTTTTGGCCGCATTTTGTTTCCGGAGCATTGGATAGTCAGACAGTTAACAACCATAAATGGTTGTCTAGCGCTGGTTTCTTCGGAAGATGGTGATTCTTGGAAGATTCGGGTTATGGGAGAGTATGGTAAAACAGAATCTTGGTCTCTGCTTTTTGAACTGAAAAGAGATGCATTTCATTGGTCGGCAGCCTTCCAACGCATCACTAATGGTGATTTACTGGCATACTATAAAGGCACAAATAGCGACTTACTGGTACTCTATGGAGGGTCAAAGGAGGTTTATAATCCTCAAACAAGGTTGCTTACAAAACTTTTGGAATATAGGCCTAATTGTTACAAACTTGAGATGGATACGTATGTGGAAAGCCTTGAATTGGTAGACAAAGAAAGCGCGACAACTTGTGGGAAATCCGTATGGGCGTGTTATGATTGCTAAGTGAAAACGCTGAAATAAACAAGAATTATACTATTGCTACAAAGACAGATTTAGGTCATCAGAACTATACACGACTTTGAAAATCTGTTAAAATTTTGTGGAATAAATAAGATTGAACGTGGCTCATACGCTTGCGGATACTTGGGTCTCTGTTCCTGTTGTCTTTTCTATCTTCTTTGGTTCTTCTTTTTGTATAACAGCTTTGTTTGGAACCAATACCAATGTCATGTTCCTGTCCCTGAAGGTTTTGCTCTTCTCGACTTGCAAAGAACAAATAATAGAAAGAGTGGTTAGTACATGTGGGGCAAAATGGACATGTCGGGCAGGTTGGGTAAAATGTCAAAACATGTAAGATAGGGTAATATGTCAAAACGGGTCAGGTATGATGATCATGTTAGATTATAAACTTAATTATGTATGTTTATTATGTATTTTAGGATGTTTTAGTTTATTACGAAATTAATTATCGAACCGAGATGACGAATTGGTGGCACCGTTTCATATAGCGGTTATTCCCGCCAATTCCTACAACCGTCATTCTCATAGGTATATATATGTATTAACCGACAAACATTTCTGGTTACCAAGATATTTTCAATAATATCCATTCTGTTTTCTGTTCTCTGTACAAACACAAGTACAAGAACGATTATGATGAAGGCGAAGATAACGGCTTCCGCCAACATAGTGGTATCAGAGCCATGGAGGGAAATCGATGAAGATCGATCGATATTATGGGATTCCGGGCACATCCGGATGAAGAAGGAAAACAGGGGATATGAAGACGGACAAGAATCCAATCCCGATCGCACGACTCCGCGATCACGAATGTTTGCAAGAATGAAGCAAGAAACGATGCCATGCAAACGTTGTTCCGATGAAGTGAATGAAAGACGAAGATCGGAAAGGGTTGAAGACGGCTATGGTATGGGCCGTAGTATTCACGCAGACATGAAACCATTCAAGAGTACCATACGGGGAAAAGATGATAATACCAAGTATGAAATTCGCAACACGTGCGGATGACGAAGAAGACGTTCGTTCGAAGGAAGATGAATCAAGAATTAGAGAACAAGAAACTAAAGAAAACAATCATGAATTGCAAGTCTCTGTTTTAGAGAATGTATTTATGCATCAACAGAAAAGAAATAAAGACTCAGTGATACACTTTAGCGACAAAGAAAGGAAGGCTTTAGTGACAGAACAAGGATTTTACACAACAGAAGGACGATTTGCCGATAATGACTGGGAAGAGATGAAGAAGATAAACATAATTAAGTTTAGGGGAGTATGCTAGATTATAAACTTAATTATGTATGTTTATTATGTATTTTAGGATGTTTTAGTTTATTACGTAATTAATTATCGAACCGAGATGACGAATTGATGGCACCGTTTCATATAGCGGCTATTCCCGCCAATTCCTACAACCGTCATTCTCATAGGTATATATATGTATTAACCGACAAACATTTCGGGTTACCAAGATATTTTCAATATACAATATCCATTCATGTTTCTCTGTGTTTTTTTGTTATCTGTACGAACACACACATAATCACGATTACGATTTCGATTATGATGACGGCTTCCGCTAACAGATCAGGCCAAACTATGCCACCTTTTGAAAAAAAAAAGTTATTTTAAAGTTGTGTAATAGGTTTTAAGGATTAGAAGTTACTTTTGGGCAAATTTCGAACACGTGGAATTAATAAAAGTGAATTTAATAGAAATCATATCGCGTACCTCCCATGCATCATCTCGGAAATGTAGAATAATGTTATGGTCATAATAGTATAGGGACTTGAGATGTAATTGTTGAATAGAATAGGGGTTCTTTGTAATAGTTAGTTGTTATTCTAGTACTTCAACATATTGGGGAAGCTTAACTAGGGCGGGAGGGGGCGGATGACCCCCGAACTTTTTACTCAGTAGTGAAGAACATGTAATTTTCGTGTAGAAATTTTAGGGTATATATGTTTTCGACCTCCCGGTTTTATAGAAAATTTTTAGGTCCGGTGACTTCCGCCCCCGGTCGAAAATCTCAAGCTTCGCCACTGCTTCAACACAAGATTGAATAGAATTGGCATTGATGATTTGAGAGTCTAACTCTCTCTGTGTTTTTTTCCTCTCTTTGTGTTTTTTTCTTCTCTTTATTGATCACAATCTGATGCATAACAAATAAGCTCAATAGCATTATTTTTAAACCCGCTTTTATGTCCTTTTGAGCTTGCTATTAGCTTAACCTAAAAGATAACCAAAACGTTCATATATAAAACATGATTATATACAGTGTTGTAGAAATCCATCAGTACATTGTCACCACTCACCAACTTTCAAACTCACGATATAATCATGCACATCGATAGTGTAATTACCATTAAATACGTTTGGGTTGTAAATATTGAATGAGAAACAAGAATCATGCACATCGATGTTGAAACCAGTGGCGAAGCTTGAGATTTCCAACCGGGGGTCGAAAACATATATACCTAAAAAAATTATAAAACCGGGGGGTCGAAAACGTATATACCTAAAAAATTCTATACGAAAACTACATACCCGGCACTACTGAGCGAAAAGTTCGTGAGGGTCGGTCGCCCCTTCCGGCCCCCACAAAGTTGTGCCCCTGGTTGTAACTGCCATTCAATTCTTCGTTTTTTATATTAGAAAATATACCATAAATTCGGGCATTTTTATATGTTTAATATGAGTATAGGATTGTTATACTTCAAAAAAAAAATCAAAACCCCAGTTCTGTAAAACACCATATGTAATTTAACATCCAAGTGTAAAACACCATGCATAAAATTGACACCAAGATAAAACACCATATGTAATTGACGAATAAGCGTAAAACACAATATGTAAAATGTTAAAAACTCATGTTGGAACAACACCATGTACAAATTGACATCAATATAAAACACCGTGTGTAAATTGAGGCGCCGGTGTAAAAAAACCATGTTAAAGTTAAAACTCAATGTTGAATTTTGACTTTTAGAGGTAAAACATCATGTGTGATTTGGTGCAATGGGTAAAACACTATGTATAAATTGGAACCCAATTGTAAAACACCATGTACAAACTTAATTATTGCACCACGTATAGGATGCCTAGTTCAAAATGTGTGTTTTTTTTTTTTTTTGAGTAAACTGCCATTTGGTCCCTGTGGTTTGGCCAGTTTTGCCACTTTAGTCCAAATCTCAAACTTATTACATCCAGGGCCCTGTGGTTTGCATTTTGTTGCCATTTTGGTCCAAATTTCAAATTTGGTCAGATTTCCCAACTTAAACCCCTCTATTTTGTCTTTATCCTCAAGTGTATTTTAGTCATATAGATTTATTATAACTTAATACTGATTAAAAATATTGATTAAACAATGACCCTTTATAAACCTAACCCCCACCACCTGTCTTTCTCACTCTCTGCTCTCTCACTGTCTCTGAACTACCACCACCACCCCCACCACCGCATCATCCCCACCACCACCATCTCTCTGCCGCCACAAGCACCACCACCACCGCCATCTCCTCCCCCTTCTCACCACCGCCACCATCACCACCCTCTCTCTCTTTCTCTCTCTCTCTCTCTCTCCTCTTGCCGCCACAAACCACCACCCCCACCACCGCATCATCCCCACCACCACCATCTCTCTGCATCATCCCAACGAAATCAGGTCAGATCTCTCTCTAAACACACTCACCACCACCACAACCACCACTAGCACCACCACAATCCCTATCTTCAACCATAAACCAATCAAACCCACATCCATCCGATTCTCCTCAAACAAACCCCCCATCTTCCCCAGGATGGAACCCATCCGATCAAACCCTCAACGACGACGAAGTTTTGGAGCTTTGGAGGGGAACTGGGTTCTGCTGTACGGAAGCTTTGGAGCTTCTTGAGGGGAACTGGGTTTGCTGTAAGTACACTAGATGGCAAAGTTTGAGTCTTGAAAATCTTGATTCTAGGGTTCTTGGTTGGAAGTGGATTGGGAGTTCTGGGGTGATTGGGGTTGAAGTTCGTCTAGGGTTTGCCATAATTTGATGGGTGGGTACCAATTTACTGTGTAATATGATGTATTTGATGTTTGGATTAAGTTGCAAAAGTGGTGCCTGAACTATGGATGTGATGCAGAAATAAGGCATCCATGGAGGTGGAGATAGGGTCGGCGACGGTGGTTGTTGGGGTGGAGAAAACAGCACCAGTGGGATGGTGGTGGTGTGGTGGTGGTAGTTTAGAGAGAGAGAGAGAGAGAGCAGAGTTGAAGAGAGAGAGGATGCGTTGTAGATCTGCAAATAGAGAGAGAGAAGAGAGACAGGGTTAATTGGTTTAATTATTTTTATTTAGAGGTGAGTTATAATAATTTCAAAATGACGAAAATGCCCTTGAGAATAAAGACAAAATAGAAGGGTTTAGGAGAATCTGGCCAAATTTGAAATTTGGACCAAAATGGCAACAAAATGCAAACCACAGGGCCCTGGATGTAATAAGTTTGAGATTTGGACTAAAGTGGCAAAACTAGCCAAACCACAGGGACCAAAATGGCAGTTTACTCTTTTTTTTTGTAATTTTTATACAGCAAAGCTATACGCATATTAAAGATTAGAAAACCTTGTTATTATGGTGTTCTTAAAAAAAATTAATAATGTATGAAAAATGAACCTTTAAAAAAGACAGGGAACATGAATGTGACTTGAATGTACTACTAAAAAGTCAACAAATGTAGTTTATTCATTTATACACCTCTTTCCTTTTCATACGTATGATGGATGATGTTGCTTCCCAAATTAATCTCAACCTTACAATCTCCTTAGAATCATCAACGACCCGATTTCTTCTTGTCACTACTAGAAAAATTAAAATTTATGACACCATTTTCCATAGGAAATGCGTCACAACTCGCGATTTTCTACGAATTTGTGACGAAATGCATATGTAGGAAAACCACTCGTAGGAAACTGGTTTTTTACGCATTTTCTACGCATTTTCCTACCCATTTCTGACAGAAAAGGGCTGTCACAAATTGCTACACATTTTTTACGCATTTTCCTACCCATTTAACGGAAGTTAATTTTTAATTTTTGCTACACAATTGTCATTTAATTTTTATATTTTTTCTACACAATTGTCACGAAATTTAATTTTCTACGAATTTGTGACGAAATGCATATGTAGTTAAACCACTCGTAGGAAACTGGTTTCTTTACACATTTTCTACGCATTTTCCTACCCATTTCTGACAGAAAAAGGCTGTCACAAATTGCTACACATTTTCTACGCATTTTCCTACCCATTTAACGGAAGTTAATTTTTTATTTTTGCTACACAATTGTCACGAAATTTAATGTTTTTTTCTAGTTTTATTCTATTTATAAAACATCCGAGAGATCAGATACAAAAGCAAATAAAACTAAAAACTATAAAAATTCAATAACATTAATCATAAATTTATACAAATTTACATACAAAAAATGTATAAAATCTACGAGCACAAAGAAAATAAAATTACATATCCGACACACAGATGGTTGAATCGCATTCCCAATCGAAATCTAAATCCAAATCCAAATAGCAACTTAGATTCATTCTTGCTTGCATATCCGACACACGGATGGTTGAAGTGGAGGTGCCAAGCAACATGTCAACAACTTCTCCATTGATGCCGATAAATATCAGACAATCATCTTTTTACAAACGTAACACAACAAGATTAGCCTGTATACTCGAAGCAAAATGAACAAGATCCATAGATCTGATATAGCATACGGTTTACTGAAATAAAAATTTCTCGCAAACAGGAGGGTTATGTAACATCCCTATTTTTATATAAGAATAATCGGTTTGGTTAAATTTATTAACCACTAGTAACTAGTTTATTTTTAAATATAAATATTCAACCCAAATAGTTTTAAACGCTATTTTATATAGTTGGTTGAAATATTATTCTAAATTAATTGGCCTGTATATGGGTGACATTTCTAATAAAATAAAAGTCTATAAAAATTTATATTATTAGACAGGTATATTACGGGTAAGTCGACTGTTAGAAATATGAAGTAACTAGACGGGCTCAGGAACCATTAACTAATTAAAATATAAAAATACATTGTATTTTGAACCTACTCTATTTTTAATGAAACTTAGACCCAAATGTAGACAAAAATATTCTCTTCCTAAAAGACATATTTATTATTTTATACAAAGCTATATTTTAGAAGTTATACACGCCAAATAAGTAAAGCAGTTGAATTAATAATAAAATAATAATAATAATAATAAAAGCTTAAAATAATCGTATAAAATATAATAATAAAATAAATAAATAAATTCAATAATTAAATTCCTTGATGTTGAAGAATCCGATAAGAACAAGAAATAATAATAATAATAATTAAAATATTAAAATCAAAATTTAACATGCATATGTGTAATTACCTAAGAAAGATACGTGTATGACTGTATACGTGTTCATCTCTTAAAGCTTCTAAGAAGTTGAAAGGACCCTATAAATTGGAGCCAAAACCATCTATAAAGAAATTGTCTAGTCTGCCTTCATCTTTTGTCTATATCTACCTCTCGAAATTTCTATAATATTCTTATTTTGATTTCTCTTATTTTTACCTATAATAATAATAAGGTCATGTCCCGTTTTAAGTGTTTTAACTCCCGATCACCGCTACCCGGTCCGATTGATCTGAGCCTCATAACATATGTCAGGGCTCTGCCCGACTAAGTTGTTGGGATTCTGTCTCGGTACATCGGGACAAGGTTGAATTAGGGGTACTATACTTAATACGAGTGCATTATATATTTTTAAATAGCTCAGAAGTTATACCCAAAATTTATACCAGGAGGCTTTCTAGTTGAACCCTAAAGTTACAAAGTGAGTCTATTTTCTTTTCACACTATTTTATTCCCTTTTTCTTTATGATATAATTATATTCAAAAATGTCCCAAACCATAACAACTCTCATCAAAACTATTATATTATTATTATTATTATTATTATTATTATTATTATTATATTTTATTCACTAAGAAACCCTAATTAAGAAACCCAAGTGATTATGTATAAACCCTAAAATTTTCAGAACAATCAGAATCAGGATCAGGGCCCCTAAAACTCAGGGGGGTATTCCCTACTCAACGATTATCTTCACAAAACGCTGTCAAAATTAAATTTCTCGATTCCGTCGACTCAGCAGGGCTACCCAGGTGACAAGCCTACTCTAGGCTAGGGGACTTGCCCCGCGACACGCGGCAAGTGCCGGAGACTCTTCCGCGACTCGCGGGAGGCTCCAAAATTGGGTATAAATAGAAGGGCCTGGCACTTGCATTCTGTTGTTCGTTCGACGATCAAATTCAAATTGTACGCTGAGATATTGTTCAAATACTCTCAAAACACACACGAATCACTAATTAGTAGAGGGGGTGCTGATACGATACAGGGTATTAACTCGATCGCTGCTACGATTCAATGTCCGATCAATAGAAACTATCTGATGGATGTTTAAGCGCTATCCTTTGTCATTAATCGTGATTCCGACCGGATGTTTGAGTACCACCCGAATTCGGGGAATACTCTGTCATTCGTTGTGAATCCGATGGATGTTTAAGTGATTGCACTTTGTCATTCGTTGTGAGGGTTTTAATCTCGTGAGTTATCGTAAATGTTGTATTAGTTACTTACCTAGTTCGTGTGCACTAGGTTACAAGGCTAATCAATAGGCTAAGCTCTGCCTGTATAAATCTGCAATCTATCAAGGCTTATCTGTAGATTAAATTCTGCCAGTATGAATCTGCATGCTTATAATGTGAGTCATTCTCTTTTTATCAAATTACTTTTGAAATCATGTTTATTTTCAAAGGTTATAATTACAGTGATTAAGTTTATGTAATCACCAAGTTACAGCCGGTATGTGGGGTTTTGTATACATTACTTGATAACCGTCACTATTGGACAACGAGTTAGCCAATGAGTGATATGACCATAGTCACAGACACCATCGGGCGAAGAGGCTACCGATGGATGTTCGAGTGACAAGTACTGTGGGTATTTGGTTTGATATCTGAAACATTGTAATCTCTCTTAATACTGTGAATTATAACAAACGTGTCGTTTTAGTAAAATGAATGAACTCACTCAGTATTTCCCGCTGACAAAACCTTTTTCAAACATGTTTCAGGTAATTACAGTAGATTGGAGTAAGAAATGGATACGGCACTGAAAGGCTTCAAGAAGTGGCTTATTTTTAAATCAAATTAAGAAATATTGTTTTATGTAATCAAATTTATCTTTATTAAAGCTACCATTGTAAAACATGGGTTTATCCCATCTATTTAATAAATAAAATCCGGTGTTTTCTAAACTCTGATATTTTCCTAACTCACGGTCCTGATGAAAATTCCGCTGCAATATTTTTCAAAATAATCACCGGTACCACTGGGCTGTTCGCGGCTCCCGATTCCGTCCAGGGTGGGTCGGGGGTCGTGACAGAAGGTGGTATCAGAGCCACTGCTTTAAGCCTATAGGTGTTGTGATAATAATACCTAAGTTTGTATAAAAGAGTTAGGAGATTGCTATTAACTGGTAGCACACATGATAACATTTAGACTTGAACTTAAGAAAAAAAAATGCATTAGTATCAGCTTCGAGATAAGCTAAGTACTTGTGTAAATAAAAGTATGATGGGTTTTGATATACCATAAGAATGGTAATAAGAATATTGCAAGATATGATAAATAAGCAAGAATTAATAGTAATTATTGCTTATTGATATTACTTGGTCTAGAATAAAGATATGTTACGGGAATACAAATTTCCCTAATTCTGGATAAAAGCCTAATAGAAGAGGCACTTTTAAAAATACTATTTATGGGAAATAGAAAATTTTCTCCGGCAAGACTGGGTATGGTGTAGCAGACTCTCCAGTTTGTCCGGATATACTGAGATTACCTCTCCGGCGTGAATCGGATAAGACGGGGTATATAATATGTCAAACAAGTAACAAGATTTCCCTAAATAGTATCATGATCTGATATCTGACTTGTTTTTGGAAATATGAATCTGTTAAATACATAGACCTTATAGAGGGTATGTATAATACAGCATGTGAAATATGTGATTATATAGATAGGTATATCTATAAGGAAATCCAAAAACCATAAGGATTGACAATTTGGAATAAAGCACAAGCATCTGTGTCTAGATTTCTTTATCAGGAATCTCTTTTCCGATATCAAATATTATTTCATTTGATCATATACCTCGTAACTCGTGCAACAATATAAACAATGGAAACCCTTTAAGTTGGGATACCATCACAAGTATAATAATTACCAAATGCGTTACCATAAACTATTAACGCAAGTACGAAGCAAGTAAAGTTGTGCTAGTGCACAAGAAAACATATGAAACTTAAATTATACGTCCACAGACGTTGAAGTATATCACACACGACTTCTAAGGCAAGACCTTTGGAAAATATAAATTGGGCACGATGACACCAATATAATTCCGTCAGTAGAAGAACTACTAATCAAAAAGAAGTACTTTGCCACGCGATCCTATAAACAACATGAATCTTGCTAAGGTGCGTTGTAACAAGATTTCACAATCATCAGTGTACAGTCTAATCAGAGTCATAATTATTATCACTGCAAAAGGAGTCACATACCTTTGCAAATTCCCTATTTCATTTATTCGACATTCCTTGGTAATGTCACTTAACAACAGTTATCACACGAAATTCCAGATAAAGTTCTTAATTTTCTTTCGTTAAAATTCTGACTTCTGCATATAAAGAGTTGACTTTCGTGTTTCTACTTCTCCTAAAGGTTATCATACAATGAGGATTTCTTTCATAGTAGCGAATATTGATCTATTTCATTTCCTGGTAAATTCACACGTTACACATGCTCTATTTGTTGCGCATGTGGTTCATTTAAATTATGAAGACCACTGGAGGGCTTCATTCCGATTTGTTATTTTATCCAAACTCAAATATCATTCTGCTTTTTGCACTGTGAACTACATTATTGCAAAACGAAGATTCCTTGATATCGAGTCAATGAATTTCTTGAAAAATTTAATTTTCTTTGACATACATATTTTCTCTTTTGACCATGTCCGAACTTTCTTATTAAAACTTGTTTTAATCAAGTTCAAATTATTTGACTCACTCACATTACATATTCATTTCAAAATCCCATATGATGGATGGAAGCTATCATATTCAAAATAGTCCCAACAAGCACTTCATTTGTTTTAAACCATAATAGGCTTGTTTAGTCTTCGACTTCATTGAATCATTTCTTTGATCATGATCACCTTATACTGACGTTTTCACAAAATTTAAAGTTTACACTAATCTCGTTTATATATATATATATCATATACGAATTTAATTATTTATATATTTATAAAAGTCATCTTAACACAAATCGTGTGTTAAGATAATGATACACAAATTCTTGTCATATTTCAGTGTATCTCTTAAATGATTCTTACAACATCAATCTAGCCTTTCATGATAATTATTGCTTTAACATCTTCAATCGAAAAGTATTATATAAAATTAATTATATATGGAAATTTACCTAAGGGATTACAAAATAGTATTACTATATTCTTATTAAACCATTAAGGTAAAGAATTTATATTTATATATATATATATATATAATTTATGTTGAAGTATACTCTCATTTAAGTTTACGTTCAGTTATTTATTATTGATAATTAATATTAGTTTTATTATTAATAATAAATTAATAACAAGAAGTGTTAATATTATTTTTAAGTACTAGGGTTATTATCAGGGGCAGGTATTGAATAGCCTAGCCTTAGTTAGGCATGGACTGATCACCTATGCTTAAACAAGGCAGCACTAACCAATATCCAACCAGGATAATGACTAGTTAATATATATATATATATAAATATATATACTTTGTACTGAAAGGAGAAGACATATTTTCATAAAACAATACAAGAATTAGAGGGACGAATAAAATTATATAAATAATTGTCTATTACATGTTTTGTAAAGAAAATGACCATATAAGAATAATATGGTAGTCATCAACTATGTTGGGTTAGGAGAACATTGTAATATATAAGAATAGTCTCCGTTTTCACTTATTTACAACATTTGTAAAAACATTCACAACGTTATATGGTTTCAAAATGAAAATAAGTAATCACATAGAATCAACCTATTAAGTGTTATATATTTACAAAATATTTTACAAATATTTTTGTACAATAAATATTTTTACACCTTTATTTTACAATTTTCATTTAACGTTATAAATAAAAGTGATTTCTTTTACAAAATAATAATACTAAAATATTTTGTAATGTAATAACTTTATTACGGTGTTTTGTAATATATATTACATAGTAAATATAAGTTATTTTACATAGTATAGTAAAATACTAAAATAATATTTATTTAAAAATGGTGACTATTTACATATAATAAAAATGCGTAACAACTAATATATATTACATTTGCTTTACAAATATAATATGATGGTTGGTTATACCAAAACAACTTGTTCTTATTATATTTCGATCTCTGGGATATAGTATGAAAAATATAGTCACTAATAGTATACTATCACATTGTTTCACAATTAAAATAACTTGGAACTCTAAACAATGATACACTAACTCTATTGTCTTTTGGTGTATTTTTGCAATTCACTCATCTCAACACTTTGATTTTCTCATATCATAAATATTTGACAAATCATTTTTCATGCTTTTATTTCATTTTGAACCTGTCAATTCTAAGTCTTCCTCAATTGCCAATCAAAGTAAGCTTTCTTTTGACAAAGAATTTTATTGATTCTAAAAGTCCTTCATATTCATTTTTTTACTATTAATCATATATCTTTTGGCTTGAACCTAGTCACTTTGGAAATTATATCATTTCAACTCATTCGTTTGTCATCAATTTCTTGAACTAATTCAGTTGAACCATTGAATTCTACCTATTATACAACTTGTATTCACAAAATTTGATATTTTAATTCTGTGTCATTTACCTTAATATTGTTTTTATTGACTAAAACGTGACATAAGTCTAAAAGAAATATCGTAACCCAAATCTCGAGGACGAGATTTAAAACAAGGTGGGGAGAATATAACATCCCTATTTTTATATAATAATTATAGGTTTGGTTAAATTTATTAACCACTAGTAACTAGTAACTAGTTTATTTTTAAATATAAATATTCAACCCAAATAGTTTTAAACGCTATTTTATATAGTTGGTTGAAATATTATTCTAAATTAATTGGCCTGTATATGGGTGATATTTCTAATAAAATAAAAGTCTATAAAAATTTATATTATTAGACAGGTATATTACGGGTAAGTCGACTGTTAGAAATATGAAGTAACTAGACGGGCTCAGGAACCATTTACTAATTAAAATATAAAAATACATTGTATTTTGAACCTACTCTATTTTTAATGAAACTTAGACCCAAATGTAGACAAAAATATTCTCTTCCTAAAAAACATATTTATTATTTTATACAAAGCTATATTTTAGAAGTTATACACGCCAAATAAGTAAAGCAGTTGAATTAATAATAAAATAATAATAATAATAATAATAAAAGCTTAAAATAATCGTATAAAATATAATAATAAAATAAATAAATAAATTCAATAATTAAATTCCTTGATGTTGAAGAATCCGATAAGAACAAGAAATAATAATAATAATTAAAATATTAAAATCAAAATTTAACATGCATATGTGTAATTACCTAAGAAAGATACGTGTATGACTGTATACGTGTTCATCTCTTAAAACTTCTAAGAAGTTGAAAGGACCCTATAAATTGGAGCCAAAGCCATCTAAAGAAATTGTCTAGTCTGCCTTCATCTTTTGTCTATATATACCTCTCGAAATTTCTATAATATTCTTATTTTGATTTCTCTTATTTTTAATTATAATAATAATAAGGTCATGCCCCGTTTTAAGTGTTTTAACTCCCGATCACCGCTACCCGGTCCGATTGATCTGAGCCTCATAACATATGTCAGGGCTTTGCCCGACTAAGTTGTTGGGATTCTGTCTCGGGACATCGGGACAAGGTTGAATTAGGGGTACTATACCCAAAATTTATACCAGGAGGCTTTCTAGTTGAACCCTAAAGTTACAAAGTGAGTCTATTTTCTTTTCTCACTATTTTATTCCCTTTTTCTTTATGATATAATTATATTCAAAAATGTCCCAAACCATAACAACTCTCATCAAAACTATTATATTTTTATTATTATTATTATTATTATTATTATTATTATTATTATTATTATATTTTATTCACTAAGAAACCCTAATTAAGAAACCCAAGTGAATATGTATAAACCCTAAAATTTTCAGAACAATCAGAATCAGGATCAGGGCCCCTAAAACTCAGGGGGGTATTCCCTACTCAACGATTATCTTCACAAAACGCTGTCAAAATTAAATTTCTCGATTCCGTCGACTCAGCAGGGCTACCCAGGTGACAAGCCTACTCTAGGCTAGGGGACTTGCCCCGCGACACGCGGCAAGTGCCGGAGACTCTTCCGCGACTCGCGGGAGGCTCCAAAATTGGGTATAAATAGAAGGGCCTGGCACTTGCATTCTGTTGTTCGTTCGACGATCAAATTCAAATTGTACGCTGAGATATTGTTCAAATACTCTCAAAACACACACGAATCACTAATTAGTAGAGGGGGTGCTGATACGATACAGGGTATTAACTCGATCGCTGCTACGATTCAATGTCCGATCAATAGAAACTATCTGATGGATGTTTAAGCGCTATCCTTTGTCATTAATCGTGATTCCGACCGGATGTTTGAGTACCACCCGAATTCGGGGAATACTCTGTCATTCGTTGTGAATCCGATGGATGTTTAAGTGATTGCACTTTGTCATTCGTTGTGAGGGTTTTAATCTCGTGAGTTATCGTAAATGTTGTATTAGTTACTTACCTAGTTCGTGTGCACTAGGTTACAAGGCTAATCAATAGGCTAAGCTCTGCCTGTATAAATCTGCAATCTATCAAGGCTTATCTGTAGATTAAATTCTGCCAGTATGAATCTGCATGCTTATAATGTGAGTCATTCTCTTTTTATCAAATTACTTTTGAAATCATGTTTATTTTCAAAGGTTATAATTACAGTGATTAAGTTTATGTAATCACCAAGTTACAGCCGGTATGTGGGGTTTTGTATACATTACTTGATAACCGTCACTATTGGACAACGAGTTAGCCAATGAGTGATATGACCATAGTCACAGACACCATCGGGCGAAGAGGCTACCGATGGATGTTCGAGTGACAAGTACTGTGGGTATTTGGTTTGATATCTGAAACATTGTAATCTCTCTTAATACTGTGAATTATAACAAACGTGTCGTTTTAGTAAAATGAATGAACTCACTCAGTATTTCCCGCTGACAAAACCTTTTTCAAACATATTTCAGGTAATTACAGTAGATTGGAGTAAGAAATGGATACGGCACTGAAAGGCTTCAAGAAGTGGCTTATTTTTAAATCAAATTAAGAAATATTGTTTTATGTAATCAAATTTATCTTTATTAAAGCTACCATTGTAAAACATGGGTTTATCCCATCTATTTAATAAATAAAATCCGGTGTTTTCTAAACTCTGATATTTTCCTAACTCACGGTCCTGATGAAAATTCCGCTGCAATATTTTTCAAAATAATCACCGGTACCACTGGGCTGTTCGCGGCTCCCGATTCCGTCCAGGGTGGGTCGGGGGTCGTGAAAGGTTAACCGTGAAGTTTGTCGGTCGGAGATAAAGACCGCCGCTGTGAGCGGCGTCTCCGGTCGCCGGCCCTCGAAACATCATCGTCTTCATCTGATCTCGTCACCACCATCATCATCATTCACGGAGGCTCCATCCTCGCCAGCGTCAGCTGCCAGAATCGAGAGAGACGAGAAGGCGGTTGGTGTGTGTGTGCTTGCAATTATAATCGAGAGGGGGGTCGTCTGCTGGTGGGTGTGGTCGGAAAAGGGGGAGTCGAAGGGGGTGTGGCCGGTGAACCGACCGGAGGTGCTCCGTTTTGTCGGGTTACAGGGAACCGAAGGGGGGTGGGGGTAGTGAAATGAGATTTTGTGTCATGTATGAGGTGTATAGGTGAAGAACCCTGTGTTGTAGGTGAGATTGTTAGGGTTTTCTTCAGGGAGAAATGGAGAAGATAAGATGCAGGACTTTGAGGGGTTTGGGAGGGAAACATCTTTGGGAGCGGCTGAACATATGTGTAGAATTAGGGTTAAACTACTCTTTTATACTTAGGGTTGTTTTAGTGGGCTTTGGGCTTGGGCCCAAGGCCCACAAGCCTAATCTCGTGCGTTTAAGCGGCCCGAACTAATTTACGAACCGGTTTTTAAAACCCTAACACTCCGTAACGTTGTAGAATAAAATTTTAGGATCAACTTATGAAAAATAGAGTCGGTAGTCGCGTTTGGCGTGTTTGCTTGTCGTTTACGATAATAATTGCGTAAAGTTGCGTCGTTCGCCGTTTCAATCCGTTTTTCGATCCGGTTTCGACTACGGTTATTAAAATTTAATTACGAAGCAAAATATATCATAAAATCTCAGTTTTAAAGGTAATACGCTTCTCCGATGCTTCCGTTTCGTTGCAGGTGCGTTCGTTACCGTTTAATATTTCGCATATTTTTCGCAGATCGTCATACGTGCACTGTAAAGTCGAAAAGTCGTTCCTAGGCACTCCAAGGGTCTAATTAAGTTAGTTCGCATCATAAACACCATTTATTATCGTTTTAAACATCTATTAATCGCGTAATTAGAGGCGTAAATTACCGGTTGTCACACTAACCCACCACCACATCCACCCCTTCACCTTCACCCATCATCACGAGCGCCGTCGAACCCAAATCAACTGTCGTCACCGCACCTAAAGGACATAACGTGCAACATTTTCAAACATTTAAATATTTTTTCAATTCAAGTTTAAATTTAGAAGGTTAAAGTATGGGTTGTTAGGCCATGTGTAAGGGCACTAGTTAAAAATTTATACTTAGGGTTGTTTTAGTGGGCTTTGGGCTTGGGCCAAAGGCCCACAAGCCTAATCTCATGCGTTTAAGCGGCCCGAACTTATTTACGATCCGGTTTTTAAAACCCGAACACTCCGTAACATTGTAGAATAAAATTTTAGGATCAAATTATGAAAAATAGAGTCGGTAGTCGCGTTTGGCGTGTTTGCTTGTCGTTTACGATAATAATTGCGTAAAGTTGCGTCGTTCGCCGTTTCAATCCGTTTTTCGATCCGGTTTCGACTACGGTTATTAAAATTTAATTACGAAGCAAAATATAGCATAATATCTCAGTTTTAAAGGTAATACGCGTCTCCGATGCTTCCGTTTCGTTGCAGATGCGTTCGTTACTGTTTAATATTTCGCATATTTTTCGCAGATCGTCATACGTGCACTGTAAAGTCGAAAAGTCGTTCCTAGGCACTCCAAGGGTCTAATTAAGTTAGTTCGCATCATAAACACCATTTATTATCGTTTTAAACATCTGTTAATCGCGTAATTAGAGGCGTAAATTACCGGTTGTCACACTAACCCACCACCACATCCACCCCTTCACCTTCACCCATCATCACGAGCGCCGTCGAACCCAAATCAACTGTCGTCACCGCACCTAAAGGACATAACGTGCAACATTTTCAAACATTTAAATATTTTTTCAATTCAAGTTTAAATTTAGAAGGTTAAAGTATGGGTTGTTAGGCCATGTGTAAGGGCACTAGTTAAAAATTTATACTTAGGGTTGTTTTAGTGGGCTTCGGGCTTGGGCCAAAGGCCCACAAGCCTAATCTCATGCGTTTAAGCGGCCCGAACTTATTTACCAACCGGTTTTTAAAACCCGAACACTCCGTAACATTGTAGAATAAAATTTTAGGATCAAATTATGAAAAATAGAGTCGGTAGTCGCGTTTGGCGTGTTTGCTTGTCGTTTACGATAATAATTGCGTAAAGTTGCGTCGTTCGCCGTTTCAATCCGTTTTTCGATCCGGTTTCGACTACGGTTATTAAAATTTAATTATGAAGCAAAATATAGCATAAAATCTCAGTTTTAAAGGTAATACGCGTCTCCGATGCTTCCGTTTCGTTGCAGATGCGTTCGTTACTGTTTAATATTTCGCATATTTTTCGCAGATCGTCATACGTGCACTGTAAAGTCGAAAAGACGTTCCTAGGCACTCCAAGGGTCTAATTAAGTTAGTTCGCATCATAAACACCATTTATTATCGTTTTAAACATCTGTTAATCGCGTAATTAGAGGCGTAAATTACCGGTTGTCACACTAACCCACCACCACATCCACCCCTTCACCTTCACCCATCATCACGAGCGCCGTCGAACCCAAATCAACTGTCGTCACCGCACCTAAAGGACATAACGTGCAACATTTTCAAACATTTAAATATTTTTTCAATTCAAGTTTAAATTTAGAAGGTTTAAGTATGGGTTGTTAGGCCATGTGTAAGGGCACTAGTTAAAAATTTAAATATGGTAATAAATTTTCCATCACAAATGCGTAGCAAGTTGCTACACATTTCCTACGCAATAAATTTTCCATCACAAATGCGTAACAAGTTGCTACACATTTCCTACGCAATAATTAATAATAATGCTGATTAAACATTAAAATATAATCTAAGTATAATAATAAATATTTCGTTGTAAATCCGTAGCAAGTTGCTACACATTTCCTACGCAATAAATTTTCCATCACAAATGCGTAGCAAGTTGCTACACATTTCCTACGCAATAATTAATAATAATGATGATTAAACATTAAAATATAATCTAAGTATAATAATAAATATTTCGTCATAAATGCGTAGGAAGTTACTACGCATTTCTGACGCAACAATTAATATTTAAATGAATTTAACATATAAATCTAATTCCAACAAATAAATAATAGTTCCGTCGGAAATGCGTAGCAAGTTACTACGCATTTCCGACGCAATAGTTAATAATAATAATAATAATTAAACGTTTAAATATAATTCAAATACAAATATAATTTATCCGTCATAAATTAATGCGTAGCAAGTTGCTACGCATTTCCGACACAATACTTAGAGTTAGTATTTTTGTCACTATTGTGTCACAAATTGGCTAAAAAATCAAGGTTTTTTTTCCGTAGGAAATGCGTAGTAAATGTGTCAGAATTTGCTACACATTTTTTCGTAGAAAATTTTCGTAGCAAAATGACCACTTTTCTAGTAGTGTATCATTCCTACAATATTCTCCTTATTTTAATTTTAACCCAATACTATATATATATATATATATATATATATATATATATATAGGTCCATGAACCGGATCTGGATCTACAATTCACCTTGTCGAATTGTGCGGAATCCAGAACTATACATATGTCAAATATAAGCACAAGTAAATAAACATTCATCCAATTTTATTGATAAATTGAATACAATTTGGATCTAGACTCTAAATCACACAGAGCGATATGTCACTAAGAAGAAAGATGAAGTTGGAAAGTTATGTGAAATGAAAATGATTAGGTTATTTATAGTGATGGTTCAACATTTAGGCCAATCACTTTAAACATTAAGCCCATTTATTTACATTCCAAAACAATTGGCATAATCATTTAAACGTTCAACATTATTCTCCAGTAAGTTTACCAACCACATTGGATTAAAAATCCTCACAATTTGGTTCCCGTCAGCCAAAACAATCACACCTCACTCGTTCTAAAATCAAAGTACCACCACTTCATGGATCTACAGAAGTCATGTTCCATCTTTCTAAACGGTAACTTCTTCATTGCATTTGGACGTTTAAATTTAAGAACAAAGAGCGGCTTTTCGGTAATAGGATGCTTTTTCCCTTTATTGGATGTCGTGGCTTGAGGTTGACAAATTTCATCCAGCATTCAAATTTCAAATGTCATTCAAGATAGTCTGTCATTTCGTATCCACCTCTATTGATTAACTTCGTATATGGCAACGCATGCACATCCCATTCTAGTAGACTTTTGAAATCATGCGGCCATTTGAAATATTGTATATCGTCGACTCGTTTCGTAGCATAACACTTCAAATCATCAAAATATGTCGAGCTTATAATTTTGCCAACCGGTAGTTTCTTCAACTTTACATAATAATGACCCTTCTGAACAAACTCGGATGCTTCGTCATTCTCTTCAACAGTTTTCTTAGACACTTGATTCTTCATAATTTCCTCTACTTCCATAGACACATTATCACCAAAACTCGGAAACTCGGAAACTCCTCATTAGCTCATTTGGAATACATATTAGGATATCCCTCCTTACTAATTTCTTTGAAATCTATCCCATTAACCTCATCATCAAACTCATAACTCAGACTGTTCGGCGGCTATTGTGCAGGAGTATTTCTTCAACATCCTTTACATTCGCATACCCTGAATAATTCCTTCTTCATTGCTAAAGAAAATCTTTTGTAATTTCAACATTTGAAGCGGTGCTTCACAATTCTTCAAACCACTATCTCCAACAACCACCTCTTTACCTGAGGTCTCACCCTCAGCACTGCTTGCCCTGAAGTACTGGCACCGGGAGCACCAGATTGACTTGGATGCTCACTAGTCATTGAGGGGTCATTGTCGTGATCTTTAACTTTCAGTTGCATCAGCTCATCCTCCTTACAACCAATCTCCCCCTGAGCACCAAGGCTATCTATTAATAATAAGACTCTTGCTTTTAGCAGATCAATTTCTCTGGCGGATTTTTCATTCTGTTCCCAAGCGGCTTGTTCTTCTGTTTGGATTTTCTAATAAACACGTTGAAAGCATCTCCATCATTTTTATAAACTTCAAGTTAGACCAACCATTGTTGGGCCAAGGATAGGTTTGATGGCCTGAGTTATAACCTGTAGAGCCATATCCCCTACCGCGACCCGAGTTGCATCCGCGCCCGCGTCCGCGAGACCTGCCACGGCCGCGGCCGCGGCCGTGATCCGAGTCTAAACGAGATTCTGTGCCAGGTTTCAAGTTGCTATTAATTTGCGAGTTAGTTCGTGAAGTATGAACATTAAGTGCAGTTCCCGCATTTTGCGCCACCTGTAGAGCTTGTTCGGCTTTCCGACTTTCAACCAAAACCAACTTGGACCGAGCTTCATAGAAACTGGGAAGTGGATCTTGTTGTTGAAGGATTGTTGCAATTCCTTCGTATTGTTCGTTGAGGCCCGATATTAGCTGAAGAACTAATCGATCATTGTCCATTCACCAACCGACATTAGCCAATTGATCGGCTGACTTTCAACTGTTGGGAATAAGCTGAGATGTTTGGAAACCCGTCAAGTCGTGTGTTGGTAAACTTGTGAAGAAGATGGATGGCATGGGAGTATTAGAAGTTCATAAACATAATTCATATATTATGTATTATACTTAGGACATGTTTTACTTAATATGTATGTGTATAACGATATATTTGAAGGGGTGTGACTGATGGTTGGTATCGGTTCGAATGGCGGTTATTCCCGCCAATTTTCAACCGTCATCACAACCGTTTCTCTTCTCAATGTATATATTTCTGTCGCCGGGAACTTCACTCGGTACCAAGACAATTATTCGTTCAATTGTCCTTTCATATTCTTAATCACACACCATTGCCAATACATTGTCAATCATCGTCGATATGGAACCAAGTCAAGATATGTTACCGCTGCAAATCCGTTTAAGGTCCAACAATGTGGTATCAGAGCGCCAGCTTATTCTGATCCCAGGGCATCTTCCACAACATTACTGTGTCAACACTGTGCAGACGAGAGACGGGAACGGAAGTGGCTGATGAAGCGATGTTACTATTGTAACATTCCAGGCCACCAAATTTCTAACTGCAAAAAGAAAGAAGAGGATGAAGAATCTCAATTGATACGTCTCGCTATAAACACCGGTATGAAACACCAATATGATGATGAAGATGAAGACTACAGAAATGGTCAGAAAACAGAGTATCTCGTAGTCGGAACCGACGGAAGTTTTTGGTCGGAAATGTGGTATGTAAGCAAAACTCTGAAACATCACTTTTCTGGAAATCTTGATATGTTGAAGCGCATTAAATGTATGAATGATGTCGGAACAAAAACTAGTGAAAATCAGTTCTATTTCATTCGGGGTATAGGAGTTGTAGATATTGTTTCAGGGGCCGAAAAGATCAGGGTTCAAAGTGTATTCTATACACAAGATATAGATAGAAACGTTCTAAGTTATGATCAATTAATTACACAAGGTTTTACAGTAAAGTTCACCGGTGATAAGTGCAAACTCTTTCCAACCTTTAGTGTACCCCTAAACAATAACACAATCATGAAATCTGGATTAACGAAAGAAGAAGAGATGGGTATTGCAGAAAAACAGAAGATGATGAAAAGGAAACAGAATTTATGATGTTCAAAACAAAATACTTGAATGATTATTTCGAAAAACTTGAAATATCATCCAACGAACCGGATTGGAACGTGATGATACTTCAAACAATGAAGTTCAAGGATTTTTTAGACTGTAAAGCATTACTCAACATGATGGACGATGAAGAATATGTGGGAAAATACAAGTTTATTCTGCAAACGAAGTTCGAAGAGATGGTGAAGTGGTTCATAACGAAGAAACTGGGGGTAACAACAAGGCCAATTCCAGCTTATGCCTCAAACAACCGAAGAATATGTCTGTTAGATATGTATCTAATAATAGAACGAGAAGGAGGACATCGACACGTAACGGAAAATAATCTTTGGCCAATGATAGCCAAAGAAATGGGGTTCGAGTATAGTGACGGTGAATTAATGCGTCTGGTATACGCAATGTATTTAGATGTTCTTGTCTATTATTACAAGTTTAAAGCCATTCAGTCACATGTGCATGACAAAGAAGTGACAGAAGAAAAGACAGTGCTGGGAAGAAAAGGGGATCCGAGAAGCAGCCGGAGTGAGGGGGACGCTGCTGAGCAAGATGCAGGTCAAGATGAAAGGGATAAAGTCAATCACGGGGTTGCAGAAGATTCGTCGGAGCACTATGCACTGTTTACCAACAATGGATGGCATGAAAATAAGAAGATGCATGCAAGAAGAAGAAAGTTCGATTTCAACAGAGCAAGAGCAGCAATGGATGATGCTAATGAGAGTGTTCTTAAATATTCCCGTAAACACGATTATGTTTAGGGGAGAGTATTAGAAGTTCATAAACATAATTCATATATTATGTATTAAACTTAGGATATGTTTTACTTAATATGTATGTGTATAACGATATATTCGAAGGGGTGTGACTGATGGTTGGTATCGGTTCGAATGGCGGTTATTCCCGCCAAATTTCAACTGTCATCACAACTGTTTCTCTTCTCAATGTATATATGTCTGTCGCCGGGAATTTCACTTGGTACCAAGACAATTATTCGTTCAATTGTCCTTTCATATTCTTAATCACACACCATTGCCAATACATTGTCAATCATCGTCGATATGGAACCAAGTCAAGATGATGTTACCGCTGCAAATCCGTTTAAGGTCCAACAGGGAGCTCTTATTGTCTTGAAATATTTTTTCAAGGGTGGTCCATGCGTCGAGTATAGTGTGGAGGAGGTCGTTCGAGATCGTACCGTAGATCCACTGCAAGACAATGGCATCTAGACGATCCCACATATCATCGACTGTTGGTGTAGCAGGCTTGTCTTTGTCAAATTCTTTGGGGAGAGATGATCGATGACAAGACAAGTCCGACAGTGAATTTTGAAGAGTTCACTCCATGATGCGTATTGACCAGTCTCCATGTCCAAAATAATGGGGATGAGACTTTTGATGTTGGTAACTGTAGAGGCCGGATGGATTTTAGAGGATTCCATGGTAGAAGACAAGGAGGGAAGAAACTGAGAATGAAAAAAAATTGTAGGAGATGGGGTATGGCCGGTGACGACCGCGGTGTTATGGAGGGCAAAGAAAAGGTTGGCAGCAGTAGGTTAAAGGGGAGAAAACCTAAACTCGTGATACGATATTCAATGATAAAACTGGATCATTTAAGTTAGAGTAAGTGATTGTTTAAACTGTTAGTAACCCATTAGCTATTACTCGAATTTACAAATAAACAAATATAAGTCAATCCGAAAACGACCAAATTTTAATTTTGAAATACCCAATTTTAAAGAATTCAACCCACCAGTCCCCTAAACCCATTAACCCGCCAACCTAACACGATTGACAACCCCCCCCCCCCCCCAACTAAATTATTAACAGCATCCGAAACCCATTAACCCGCCAACCTAACACGATTGACACCCCCCCCCACTAAATTATATAATCGTGTTTATAAAGTTATAATCCACAGTTTCTAAGAAAACAGCCTCTAATCCCTCAATTAAAATTAGGGCTTTTCTTATTTATTTTTGCAATTAACTGATAATCATTAAACTGGTAAACCCATCTATAAAGTGTTATGATTTTGTATCAAGTTAAATAAATAAATAAAGTAAAAAAAATTGAAATACCTGTAAATAAAAAAAAATTAAGTATTTTAGTTACATATTTTATCATGTTACCGTTATAAATAATATAGGATAAAAAACGACGTTCACAGTTAAACATAATATAAAAAAACAGATAAACAATATATCATGTTTTAAAAACATACATACTATGTAAAGATCTGAAAGGATGGATATTGAAGCTCCAAAACCAGTGAATAATAAATAAGATGAATTTGAAGTATGAGTATAGAAGAATAAATCAAAGTTATACACAACAGAAAATTGAAATACCGGTAAATAAAAAATTCTAAAGAATAAGAAATTTCTTGAAGTGGAAAAAATTAATTAATTATACTATATATAGAACTTATAAATCAACGAATTGAATAATCTATAGCTTTTTTCAACTAACTAATATTATCTATAAGAGTATTTTTGTACTTATAATCCCTAAAAAAATGCAACAGAATCTGGTATTCAGTTTTTAAAGATGTATTATGTTTAGATTATGGAGTTTTTTCCTAAAAGTTTGTTGGTGGAAAACTTATTTACCAAACTTTTAAAAAACGTTTTTATAATTATTTTTATGAAAACTAAAATTCCATTTTGTTGAATATGGTATTATATAATTTTTTAATACAACCAATTAGATAAAACAAGTGAGATTGTTTGATGTCAATTAACTACCTGCAAACCCATGTAAGTGTGTGCACCCAAACAAGTAAATACACAAACATACATAATACGAACAAAGCTCATATCAAACCCGTATGTGCAAGGTTTCGAAATTTAATCTAGTCGTTGGAACAAATTGATTAACAATCTTAATCAAACGAAAATCGGAGTGAAAAGGGTTAGAATATTATTAAACTGATACTAATGACAACAACGTAGGGAGTCTTGAGCATTTGACATGTGATAGGACACATTACTTTATCACTTGTACACTAATGCATCATCTACTTGTACATTTTAATCTGCACAACAATACTGACCAAGACAACTATCGAAATATCGACAAAAATGAGTAGGTCATCACGGTACCTTTGAATTTTTTTTTAAAACATTATAGTTTATAAAATATGACAAAAATACGTAAAATAATTATAAGTTTGCTTGGAAAGGGATAAGTGTAACTAATTAGTTATAATTTTGTTAAAATAAAGGGATTTAAGTGTAATAATATGAGGGACTAAAATATAATTAGTGTTTAAAAGACCAAGTTAACCTCATTTTAGGGGTGTTTTTATAAATAAAGAGGGAAGAAGTTCTTATTTTTTGGGTATCTTAAAATACCTCTCCCTCATGCATTATAATATATTGGGGTAACTTTGTAGAATAGTAACCAAGTTATAAAATTATTCCAATTATGTCACTCAAGTTTCAAAAGTGTTCCAATCAGGTCACTCAACATTCATTCTTTATTAAAATTAAGGGTTTTTTCATCCATTTCATAGGTAACCGTGGTGGTGTGGAATTTTGTTTCTTTTTTCTCTTTTATTTGATGCTAACATCGAGTGATGACGTGGATTGTAACTTGTTTTTTTAATTTTTAATGTAATTAAATGGTTTTTATTTTTAATAAATATAATTTCATATATTAAAATAATTCGACCACAACATCTTATGCTCCATTTTTTTCTTGACACATGGAAAAAAGGACATGGCTCGGTTTGAATGTTAAGTTATCTAATTGGGACAAAAACGACACCAGTGACCTAATTAGAACACTTTTAAAACTTGGTTACAATTCTATGAAATTTTCCCTATATTAAATATATATTTGAGTAAACTGCAATTTTACCCCCTGGGGTTTAGGCCAATTGGCACTCTGACCCCCTAACGAAATAATTGAAATTTACCCCCCCCCCCCAACGTTGATGTTATGTCGCAAGTTTACCCCCCGGCGTCAAATTTGCTTAACAGTCAACATAACAAGGTGAGGGTCAAAGGGTAAATAGGTAATTTTGCCAAACCATTGTGAAGCTTCTTCATTACAACACCCTATAAGTAACATATGAAAGCATATTTACCCCCCCCCCCCCCCACACACCGTCCCACCATCCTCCTACAATAGATCCTTCTCCGGCGATCAGGCTTCTCCGACGGCACACCTTTTCCTGCGATCAGGCTTCTCCGGCGACACCACATCCTCCGGCGACACCACCTCCTCCGTTGACACCTCGTTCAGACCTTACAATGCTGGTTGTTTGTTGGCTGATCCGCTATGTCATCCGCCACATCGCAGGTACAATCGCCCAATGTTAGTTAATCAGGGTCGGATTTGGTTCACTGTTAGTTATTATCATGTTATAAACAGGGTTAGGGTCGGATTTGTGTCTGATTGAGTCTCATGTTAAACAGGGTCGGATTTGGTTCACTGTTAGTTTGATTGAATCTGATTTCCATGTTAATTTTGTGATGTTTGGTGTTTTTTTTACAGTTGACCTGACGATGAGCCTATCAAGCTCATCAGTGGTGTTCCACCTGGTGGTCTCCATGTTTGGTAGGCCTGTCCTCAACTTCCATTATCCACCGGAGAGTTGAGCGGATGATAAGTTAGTAGTTATGTAGGAATAGTAATGTGTATTTTGTAGGTTAACATAACTTTGAAGTAGGATAACATTTGCAGCAACTTAGCAAGTTAGACAATCATCATTTTGTATGTTGATAAAAATGATGTTTAATCCATCATTTTGTATGTTGATGAAATTGTTGTTTAATCCCAGAAGTTTGATGTTTGATGTTTGATGTTTTGATGAAAATGCTATTATAGGTTGTTGAAATGTGTTGTAGGTTAGTTGTTGAAATGTGCAGCAAGTTATAGGGTGGGTGTTATGTTTTTATTTAAATGTGCAGCAGGTTATGTTGAAATGTGCAGCAGGTTATATTGAAATGTGCATACAGTTGATGATCATACAGGTTAGATGTGCAGCAGGTTATGTTACAATAGCAGCATGTTAGTTGTTGAATATGTGTAGTCCACACTTGTTTGATGTCAGTTACATGATCATACAGTTGATGATCATACAGGTTAGATGTGCATTTATGTTTGATGTGCAGCAGGTTATATTGAAATACTGCAGTTACGATCAAAATGTGCAGTTGATGACAGTTACATGATCATACAGGTTAGATGTGTAGTTATGTTTGTTGTTTTGTTGGCTGTTGCTATTAGATTCATGTGCATTTACATTTACATTACCGTTTGGTTTGTTTATCTGCAGTTTGGATTCCTGTGCATTTCCATAGGATTCAGCAGTTTGGATTCATGTGCATTTCCATAGGATTCATGTGCATTTCCATAAGCATTTCATGTCCATAAGCATTTCATGTCCATTCAGATGATCCATTAGTATGTTTATCAGCAGTTTCATGTCCATTTAGATGATCCTTTAGTGTTCAACTACAAGTGTTTGTATTCAGACCTGATCCATTAGTTTGTATTCAGATTTCTTGTGAATAGGGATGAGCATGTCGGTATTCCGATACCGATACCGACTAATACCGATACCGATTTTCACCCAAACTAGGTACCGATACCGATACCGAAACATGTCGGTTAGGTATCGGTACGGTACGGTATCGGTATTATACCGTATTTTGAGGGTCGGTATCGGTATAATACCGATACCGTACCAAACCGATACCGAAATCGCCAAAATGTGGATACCGATCGGGATACCGATACCGATACCGATCGGTACGGGATCGGTATGGGATCGGTATTGGTATTCATATGCTCATCCCTACTTGTGAATACAAGTGTTTATTAAGTTTAATCAAATTTCTTATGAATTTCCATGTCTACTTGACTTTGGGTGGTCAAATTTTTTTGGCGGGAAGGGTTTTGGAAGTTGCAGGAGGTAATATTGTTTTTCTTAACACAAAGTATAGGGGGTAATAAGAAAAAATAATTTAGTAATTTACCAGTGGGGGGTAATTATGCGACATAACAAGAATGTTGGGGGGTAATATTAAAGGGTAAGATAGTCATTTCACATTAAAGTTAACAGATCTGTTAGCAAATTTGACGCCGGGGGGTAAACTTGCGACATAACATCAACGTTGGGGGGGGGGGGTAAATTGCAATTATTTCGTTAGGGGAGGTCAGAGTGCCAATTGGCCTAAACTCCATAGGGTAAAATTGCACTTTACTATATATATTTATATGAATAATACAAATCTCCTATTTTAGGGAAGAGTACAAACTAATTACAAGGATATCTTCTATTCTAAATATATAATATTCTATTCGTTTATGTTTATCTTTTATACAGTTTGTTTTAAATTTTAAATAAGGAGAGGATTCTTTAATTATTTGTGATCGTTTACGTGAGTCTTCTATATAATATAACGACTCAATCTACAACCTACGCCCCATTCATTCTTCTTTTTCTTGATCCTCAAACAGAAAATAAATCGTCTTCTTCATCAACCTTTATTTGCATTTAGTTTCTTTGTGATTTAGTGCCAGCACATATATAATGTCTGGTATTAACGTCTGTTGTGATTTGATGCTTGAAATCTTTGAAAGTGATGTAGCGTGATGATGGTATTGGAAATCTAACGCGTTGATTCAAAGAATACCCGTGTGTTCTTCCCCAACCCCCAAGATTCCACCCTAAAGGCACGGAATTTGAAGTTTAAAATCAATTATTTTATAAAACTCAAAAACTATCCCCCAATACAAATTACATGAGAACTTATATAGAGTTATTATGATCAACTCAATGGACATAAATTAAAACAAAACTTAATGAACACTAAATGTGGATTTATTTCGTTACATAATTGAGTCAACACTTGATATTCCCGCATCATTCTCCCCACCTTTGGAAAAACTCGCCCTCGAGTTTTGTCTCAGGCTAAAGCCACCTGGATCGAAAGGAACATCAATCCGATTCTTTTCGATTATTATCAAGGCCCGCCCAAGTAGTTCTACTTCACGGGTCATCTTATTTGACTCTGAACCTGTACCACCTGGGTCGAATGGAGCATAGGACCATTTCTTGTTCACTATTGTCTTGACCCTCTCAATTAATATAGTTCCAACTAAATAACCATATAGTCGTAAACCATGGACCTCATTGCATTTTTTTACAAAATACCCATCAAGTTTAACAACTTTTTCTTCGTTTTGATCAATATGAGGGGCATCTTTTGACGACATAGCTTCTCCAACCTCCACAATCTGCCCATCAACCAAATTTTCAAATAGAACCTCGTACCAGATTTTTACAGCATGAGAATTTTGTATACCATGGTTTTCATCATCCAAAATAATTTCCTCAAAACTATTTGTTGGAAAATTACCTTTTAAAATTGTACAAAAGTAAATTTGAGAAGCACCAAAATCTATTGTGTTTCTTAATGCCTTCGACTTCATTGCTTTGCTCATGAAATTTCTTTGCAAGCCCCCCATGCTAACATGTTGAGTTCCAAATGTAGCTGCTGGACCACCCGTTATCATAGTAGGACCATCACCCTTAACCGTATGACTTTTGAAACTTGATTTGTCGTCACCGGCTCCCATGATCGTCGACTATTTTTTGTGGTCATGTCTAATGGTGAGCACACTACCGGTACCACCCGAATCATCGTCGCATGCCCAAGAATACCATTGCTCATCCTCATATTCATCAAAACATGGTAGAGTGTGGTACAAGCGATAATCCCTCTCACAAGCCATTTAGAGCCAGGAATTTAGCTCTGATACCAACTGATGTAGCATGATGATGGTATTGGAAATCTAACGCGTTGATTCAAAGAATACCCGTGTGTTCTTCCCCAACCCCCAAGATTCCACCCTAAAGGCACGGAATTTGAAGTGAAAAATCAATTATTTTATAAAACTCAAAAACTATCCCCCAATACAAATTACATGAGAACTTATATAGAGTTATTATGATCAACTCAATGGACATAAATTAAAACAAAACTTAATGAACACTAAATGTGGATTTATTTCGTTACATAATTGAGTCGACACTTGATATTCCCGCATCAGAAAGACTACCACCCAAATCCATCATCCGATTCAGATCACTCTCCAAATACTGGCATTCTCGCCTTGCTACCCCAGAATTCATCCGCAATCACCGCCTTCGATGCTCTCCGAAACTCCTCATCAAATCCAGATGTGTAATTTCCGGGGGAAAGTATGACTACAAAGACATCTATACATTACACCCGGGAGACCAGTTGCCGTTGCATATTCAAGGAAACAGGTACCTCAGCATACCGAAGGTTGAGTTCCCTTGTTCACTTATGACTATGTTGTCGCGGAATCGAGTTTCGGTTGTTGGTTCTTGTAATGGAATTCTGTGTCTGCGTGATGATGATGATGATGATAATATTAGTCTATGGAACTTGTCGATCAGGCGCAGGGTAAGGGTGCCAAGTCCTCCTTTTATAAGTCCTCTTAAATCTAGCATGGCAGCAGGGTTTGGTTTCGATCCAATCACTGATGATTACAAGATTGTGGCTATAGATTTTGATGAACATAAAACATTTGTTTACTCCTTGAAAACTGAGTCTTGGAGTGAAGTCCGTTCTCCATCTTATAGGTTATTATATATGTCGATTTCAAAGCCATATTTTTTCAACGGAATTTTGCATTGGGTGGTAGTCCCCGAGGATCCCCACCCAAGTCGATTCATATTGACATTCAATGTGAGTAGTCATATTTTTGGCCGCATTTTGTTTCCGGAGCATTGGATAGTCAGACAGTTAACAACCATAAATGGTTGTCTAGCGCTGGTTTCTTAGGAAGATGGTGATTCTTGGAAGATTCGGGTTATGGGAGAGTATGGTAAAACTGAATCTTGGTCTCTTCTTTTTGAACTGAAAAGAGATGCATTTCATTGGTCGGCAGCCTTCCAACGCATCACTAATGGTGATTTACTGGAATACTATAAAGGCACAAATAGCGACTTACTGGTACTCTATGGAGGGTCAAAGGAGGTTCATAATCCTCAAACAAGGTTGCTTACAAAACTTTTCGAATATAAGCCTAATTGTTACAAACTTGAGATGGATACGTATGTGGAAAGCCTTGAATTGGTAGACAAAGAAAGCGCGACAGCTTGTGGGAAAACCGTATGGGCGTGTTATGATTGCTAAGTGAAAACGCTGAAATAAACACGAATTATACTATTGCTACAAAGACAGATTTAGGGCATCAGAACTATACACGACTTTGAAAATCTGTTAAAATTTTGAGGAATAAATAAGATTAAAGGTAGCTCATACGCTTGCGGATACTTGGGTCTCTGTTCCTTGTTGTCTTTTCTTTCTTCTTTGGTGCTTCTTTTTGTATAACAGCTTTGTTTGGAACCAATACCAATGTCATGTTCCTGTCCCTGAAGTTTTTGCTCTCCTCGACTTGCAAAGAACATATAATAGAAAGAATGGTTAGTACATGTGGGGCAAAATGGACATGTCGGGCAGGTTGGGTAATATGTCAAAACGGGCCAGCGTAATATGTCAAAACGGGCCAGCGTAATATGTCAAGACGGGTCAGGTATGATGATCAGGCCAAACGATACCCACCTTTTCAAAAAAATGAAAATTATTATAAAGTTGTGTAATAGGTTTTAAGGATTTGAAATTACTTTTGGGCAAATTTCGAACACGCGGAATTAATAAAAGTGAATTTAATAGAAATCATATCGCGTACCTCCCATGCATCATCTCGGAAATGTAGAATAATGTTATGGTCATAATAGTATAAGGACTTGAGATGTAATTGTTGAATAGAATAGGGGGTTCTTTGTAATAATTAGTTGTTATTCTAGTACTTCAACACAAGATTGAATAGAATTGGCATCAATGATTTGAGAGTTTAACTCTCTCTTTGTCTCTTTCTTCTCTTTGTGTTTTTTTTCTTCTCTTTATTGATCACAATCTGATGCGTAACAAATAAGCTCAATAGCATTATTTTTAAACCCGTTTTTATGTCCTTTTGTGCTTGCTATTAGCTTAACCTAAAAGATAACCAAAATGTTCATATATAAAACATGATTATATACAGTGTTGTAGAAATTCATCAGTACATTGTCACAAACTTTCAAACTCACGATATAATCATGCACATCGATATTGTAATTACCATTAAATACGTTTGTGTTGTAAATATTGAATGAGAAACAAGAATCATGCACATCGATGTTGTAACCACTGGCGAAGCTTGAGATTCCCGACCCGGTGGGGGGGGGGGGGGGGGGAACGTATATACCTAAAAAAAATATAAACCGGGGGGTCGAAAACCTATATGCCTAAAAAAATCTATACGAAAACTACATACCCAGCACTACTGAGCGAAAAGTTCGGGGGGTCGGGCGCCCCTCCCGGCCCCCACAAAGTTGCGCCTCTGGTTGTAACTGCCATTCAATTCTTCGTTTTTTATATTAGAAAATATACCATAATTTCGAGCGTTTTTTGTATGTTTAATATGAGTATAGGATTGTTATACTTTAAAAAAAAAATCAAAACCCCAGTTCTGTAAAACACCATATGTAATTTAACATCCAAGTGTAAAACACCATGCATAAAATTGACACCAAGATAAAACACCATATGTAATTGACGAATAAGTGTAAAACACAATATGTAAAATGTTAAAAACTAATGTTGGAACAACACCATGTACAAATTGACATCAATATAAAACACCATGTGTAAATTGAAGCGCAGGTGTAAAAAAACCATGTTAAAGTTAAAACTCAATGTTGAATTTTGACGTTTAGAGGTAAAACATCATGTGTGATTTGGTGCAATGGGTAAAACACTATGTGTAAATTGGAACCCAATTGTAAAACACCATGTACAAACCTTATTGCACCACGTATAGGATGCCTAGTTCAAAATGTGTTTTTTTGTAATTTTTATACTGCAAAACTATACGCATATTAAAGATTAGAAAACCTTGTTATTATGGTGTTCTTAAAAAAATTAATAACGTATAAAAAATGAACCTTTAAAAAAGACAAGGAATATGAATGTGACTTGCATGTACTACTAAAAAGTCACCAAATGTAGTTTATTCATTTTATACACCTCTTTCCTTTTCATACGTATGATGGATGATGTTGCATCCCAAATTAATCTCAACCTTACAATCTCCTTAGAATCATCAACGACCCGATTTCTTCTTATCATTCCTACAATATTCTCCTTTTTTTAATTTTAACCCAATACTATATATATAGGATTAGGTTCAAACGTGAACAAAATCCCAAGAGTGAACTGCGTGAACTGATCTGGGCCCTTGATTTTTATGATCTTGAGATTAAAGTGAGTGGCATGATGGTAATTATTTGGTTAATTTTTTTCATTTAATTAATTACAAAAAGGGAATATGTGTAATTTCAATCTTAAATTGATTGCATCTCTCACAAATCAAGTAATCAATTATCTTCTTAAATTGATTGCATAAATCTCTCACAAATCAAATCAAGGATTATGAAAGATGTAACTTAATTCAATTATTAAAATAATTATTAGTTTAAATACGATGTACACATGTGTATTCTGATTTTGCCCTCTTTTTAATGCGATGTACACATGTGTATATCGTCTGTTTTTGTGATATCTCAGGATTTTTTTTGTATTGAATGTTGATGTACACCTGTGAATTACTGTACACATATGTATGATGTTGAGTACACATGTGTACTGTTCTATTTATATCCAAGTACACATGTGTATACCGTTGAAATATGAAGGTTACGTGGATCTTAAAAATCAAAATTTGAATTCTGGTGATGAAATCTGAAATAAAAATTAAAATTGAAATCTGGTGATTTGTTGTTTGTCTTGATAATTATCATATTAATAAATAAACATAATGTGGATAATGAATTTAAATAAGGAAAGATGTAACTTAATTCAATTATTAAAATATGATTTAAATCTAATTTTTTATATAATTACAATCCTACCCTTAACAACTAAAAAGGAAATCAAGGGTCCATATCTGTTCACGCAGTTCACTCTTGGGAGGTTGTTCACACTGGAACCCTACCCTATATATATATATATATAGGTCCATGAACCGGATCTGGATCTACAATTCACCTTGTCGAATTGTGCGGAATCCAGAACTATACATATGTCAAATATAAGCACAAGTAAATAAACATCCATCCAATTTTATTGATAAAACTTGTTGAATACAATTTGGATCTAGACTCTAAATCACATAGAGAGATATGTCACTAAGAAGAAAGATGAAGTTGGAAAGTTATGTGAAATGAAAATGATTAGGTTATTTATAGTGATGGTTGAACATTTAGGCCAATCACTTTAAACATTAAGCCAATTTATTTACATTCCAAAACAATTGGCATAATCATTTAAACGTTCAACATTAATCTCCCAATAAGTTAACCAACCACATCGGATTAAAAATCCTCACAATTTGGTTCCCGTCAGCCAAAACAATCACACCTCACTCGTTCTAAAATCAAAGTACCACCACTTCATGGATCTACAGAAGTCATGTTCCATCTTTCTAAACGGTAACTTCTTCATTGCATTTGGACGTTTAAATTTAAGAACAAAGAGCGACTTTTCGGTAATAGGATGCTTTTTCCCTTTATCAGATGTCGTGGCTTGAGGTTGACTAATTTCATCCAGCATTCAAATTTCAGTTGTCATTCAAGATAGTCTGTCATTTAGTATCCACCTCTATTGATTAACTTCGTCTATAACAACGCATGCACATCCCATTCTAGTAGACTTTTGAAATCATGCGGCCATTTGAAATATTGTATACTGTCGACTCGTTTCGTAGCATAACACTTCAAATCATCAAAATATGCTGAGCTGATAAATTTGCCAACCGGTAGTTTCTACGACTTTACATAATAATGACCCTTCTGAACTAACTCAGATGCTTCGTCATTCTCTTAAACAGTTTTCTTAGACGCTTGATTCTTCATAATTTCCTCTACTTCCATAGACACATTATCACCAAAACTCAGAAACTCCTCATTATCTCATTTGGAATACGTATTAGGATATCCGTCCTTACTAATTTCTTTGAAATCTATCCCATTAACCTCATCATCAAACTCACAACTCCGACTGTTCGGTGGCTATTGTGCAGGAGTATTTCTTCAACATCCTTTACATTCACATAACCCTGAATAATCCGTTAGAACTGGTAGTGCATCGAACATGTTGAAATTGTTTAAGTGTTGAACCTCAAGTGCAATCCGATCGGATTGTGGTTCGATCGGACGGCAATCCGATCGGACGGCAATCCGATCGGACGGCAATCCGATCGGACGGCAATCCGATCGGACGGCAATCCATCACGCGATTTGATCGTTCTGCTAACTTGAGATTTTTTTATGTTTTGCGGTTGATCGAGACGGTATGACAACGTGCTAAACAACAGTAATCCCATCAAGACCCTAGTGACCCGATCGAACAGGAATCACCCAAGTCTGATCAGTTTACTGGTTCTTGAAGGTGGTTCATGTTTAACCCGAAAGTGATTGTCTCTTTGATAGAAACCAGATCTTGAACTAACACATCACCAAGAAGGAGTAGAAGGTCAGAACGAGCTCCGATTCTATCAGTTTTTGAGTGCATTGAGTGTAAAAGAGTTGAAAGAAAGTTGTAAAACCATCTTTCAATCCTTTCAACCATGAATATGTGCAAGTCTATGTGAAAACATTGTTAAATCTTATGGAAATCCTTCAGATCTGTGTTGTTCATGGTGGAATGATGCCAAAACTTGAAGTTTATAAGAACTCCATGATGACATCACCCTAGAACACCTCAAATCCACTGACTTCATGGTTAAAAGTTAAGATTCAAAGGTGAAAAAGATGAAGAAGAGTGTATCGATCATAAAAGTACAAGATTTAGGTTGAAAACTTACAAGAATCGCGAGAAATCGAGAGAAAGAGAGCTTGAGTGCGGCTGGTCGAGTGGGAGTGCTGTCACATCACAAATGATGTGACATGAGGGTATTTATAGGGTTTCCCAAAAAGGAAAGTGCAAAGGGTCGAGTGGGTCACCGATCGGATGATGCTCCGATCGGATGGCAATACGATCGGATGGCAATCCGATCGGATGACGCTCCGATCGGATGATCGGATGACGCTCCGATCGGATGGCAATCCGATCGGATGACATCCGATCGGATGGCCATCCGATCGAGTGGTCACTCGATCGAGTGGCTCCGACGGTTGAGCTTTGGTATTTCATTTCACATGTTGGGTTTTGCGATGCGTTTAAGCGAGTTTCGGGTATGCGATGCGATAGATTGATAATAAACAAACAAATACTATATCTAACATACAATCATCCTAAATAACTTGCATTTAGCGTTTGCGATTCAATTGCGTTGCGATAGAGTTGCGATTGCGTTTCGATTAATCACCAAAACAAGCAATAAATAAACATGCACAAGTAACACACAAGAAGCACACACACGTAAAACAATATCTAAAACGCGTAATTCGAGCTGTGGATGCGATTGCGATGCGATAGGAGATAAATCGATAAAACATGCGATAAACATCGATTAACCTCGATTATTAATAGATACTCCACATAATACAACTAAAGCAAATAAAATAAAGATTCGATTACAAGTCAAAGAAGTCAAAACAGTAGTTGAGCAAGGAGTGACAGATCGCAATTAGGAATCTTTTCTTCCTTTGACTTCAATCTTGACTTTGACTTTGACTTTCGTAACACAGGGTGTTACAGCCTCCCCCACTTAGGGAATTTCGTCCCGAAATCCTTGGTCGTAACAAACAACTGCGGGTACTTCGCCTTCATGTCGCTTTCGAGTTCCCAGGTGAACTCTGTGCCTCGTTTGCCTTCCTAGTGAACCTTCACAATGGGAATGCATGAGCGCCTGAGCTTCTTGGTTTCTCGGTCCATGATCTCGACAGGCTTCTCCACAAAGTGTAATGTTTCATCCACTTGAAGATCCTCCAGTGGAACTTGTAAATCATGCTCAGCTAGACACTTTCTAAGGTTCGAAATGTGGAAAGTCGGGTGGACGTTGCAAAGTTCCTCCGGTAGTTCGAGTCTGTAGGCCACTTTGCAGATCCTTTCCAGAATCGTAAAGGGTCCAACATATCGAGGCGCGAGTTTTCCTTTCTTGCCGAATCTGACCACACCCTTCCAAGTTGATACCTTTAGGAGTACGTGGTCGCCAACGTCAAATTCAAGGGGCTTGCGTCATCTATCGGCGTAACTTTTCTAACGACTCCGAGCTTTCAGCAGACTATCTCGAATTTGGAGGATTTTGTCAGTCGTTTCTTGCAACAGCTCAGGACCGGTTATTTGCGAGTCTCCGATCTCGTGCCATACAATAGGCGATCGACATCTTCTTCCGTATAATGCCTCAAATGCTACCATTTGAATGATGGAATGATAACTGTTATTGTACGAGAATTCGACTAAAGGTAAGTATACGTCCCAATTACCACCGAAATCTATGACACACGAACAGAGCATGTCTTCAAGGGTACGAATTGTTCTTTCAGTCTGACCATCGGCTTGAGGATGGAAAGCGGTACTTAGATTAAAAGTAGTACCGAGAGCGGATTGAAACGTTTCCCAAAGACGCGAGGTAAACCGACCATCACGGTCAGAGATGACGTCGCGAGGCCTCCCATGTCGATAAATGATCTCGTTGGTGTAGATTCGGGCTAATTTTTCTACCTTATAGTCTTCCCGTATCGGCAGAAAATGAGCAGATTTAGTCAAACGGTTATCGACAACCCAGATGTTGTCGTGACTTGATGGCGTGCGCGGAAGTTTCGTGACAAAGTCCATGGCTATGCTTTCCCATTTCCACATCGGGATCTCGGGTTGAACAAGCAAGCCAGAGGGTCTTTGGTGCTCGGCCTTGACTTTCGAGCAAGTCAGGCACTTCGAAACATAGATAGCGATATCTTTCTTCATGCCTGGCCACCAGTACTTATAGCGAAGGTCCTAGTACTTTTTATCGGCACCGGGATGAACAGAATATCGAGACTTGTGGGTTTCGTCCATCAGAATCTATCGTAAGTTGGTCCGCTTAGGGATCCAAATTCGGTCCAGATAATGCAATATCCCATTCGATTTATTCACTAACTGGGCTCCATCGTTAAGAATCATTTCCTTCTTCGAAGTGCGTTCAGTGAAACAAGAATGCTGGGCTTCGCGAATGAGAGTTTCAAGATGACGCTAGGCTTGGATATTACGAGCGCTATGCAAATAGCTTCGTCTGCTGACGGCGTCGGCAACGACATTTGCTTTGCCAGGATGATAACGTATCTCACAGTCGTAATCGTTGAGAAGTTCTACCCACCGGCGTTGGCGCATATTAAGTTCAATTTGGCTGAGGATGTGTTGGAGGCTCTTATGATCTGTGAAGATCGTACACTTGGTACCGTACAGGTAGTGTTGCCATATCTTCAATGCAAAAACAACTGCGCCTAGCTCGAGGTAGTGGGTTGTGTAGTTCTTCTTGTGGATCTTGAGCTGATGACACGCGTAAGCGATAACCTTGTCTCGTTTTATGAGAACACAACCAAGACCAAGGTTCGAGGCATCACAATAGACAACGAAGTCATCGTTTCTGTCGGGTAAAGCGAGAAAGGGAGCATTGCAGAGCATATGCTTGAGGGTTCGAAAGGCAGTCTCTTGTCCAGTTCCCCAAACAAAAGGCTTGTCTTTATGCATGAGAGAAGTAAGTGGCCCGGTGATTTTAGGGAATCATTCGATAAATCGGCGGTAATAGCCCGCTAGTCTGAGAAAAGAACGGACTTCAGACGGGTTCTTAGGTGTAACCTAACTCTTTACAGCTTCGATCTTCGCAGGGTCGACGTGTATTCCTTAACTATTGACAATATGACCGAGGAATGGAACCTCCTCTAGCCAAAATTCGCACTTGGAGAACTTGGCATAGAGTCGATTCCCTTGGAGCAATTCGAGAACCAAACGTAGATGTTGCGCATTTTCGGTTTTCGACTTGGAATAGATCAGGATATCATCGATAAACACGATGACAAAGCGGTCGAGAAAAGGTTTACACATGCGATTCATCAGATCCATGAAAACCGTGGGTGCGTTGGTCAAACCAAAAGGCATAACAACGAACTCATAGTGACCGTAACGAGTGCGAAAGGCGATTTTGGGTATATCCTCCTCGTGGATGCGTAATTGGTGATAGCCTGAGTGTAGATCGATCTTGGAGAAACACGTAGCACCTTGTAACTGATCAAACAAATCATCGATTCGAGGCAGGGGATAGCGATTCTTGATCATTAGCTTATTCAGCCCCCTATAGTCGATGCACATCCGAAACGACCCGTCCTTCTTTTTGACGAAAAGGACCGGTGCGCCCCAAGGAGAGGTGCTAGGGCGAATGAAGCCTTTGTCAAGTAATTCCTGGAGCTGACTTGAGAGTTCGCGCATTTCGGACGGAGCGAGTCGATAAGGAGCTCTAGCAACAGGGTTTGCCCCAGGAATAAGGTCAATACGAAAATCGATATCAGGACTTGGAGGCAATCCGGGTAACTCATCAGGAAAAACATTGGGGAATTCACGAACAACGGGAACGTCGTTTACTCCAGATTTACCTTTCTTTTCCTTCTCCACTACTACAATGTTAGCCAAGAAAGCTTTGTATTCCTTGCGGAGATACTTGCTAGCTTGGACACACGACATGAGTTTGAGACCTTTCGAAGGAGTTTCTCCATACACACAAAGTTGATCACCATTAGTGAACGAAAATCGAATCATCTTATCGAAGCAAACAACTTCAGCATGGTTTTCGCGAAGAAAGTCCAAGCCTACTATGATGTCAATACTACCGAGCTGCATCAGAATAAGGTCGATAGGGAAAACATGATTGTTGAGTTCAAGCTTACAATCATGAAAAACAGAATTGACAGCGACGGTCCTTCCGGTGGTCACTTCAACATCGAACGTCGAGGGGAGATGGGAACGCTTACGATTACGATTAAGGAGCTTTTCAAATTCAAAGGACACAAAACAGTTATCGGCTCCAGTATCAAATAAACACAGAGCATATATACCATTCACAAGGAACGTACCGTTAACCACATTGTTATCGTCTTGAGCCTGGTGGACATTGATGTTGAAAGTGCGTCTACGGGCTGCTGGCTGCTGCTGCTGCTGTTGTTGTTGGGGCTGCTGCTGTTGTGGCTATTGCTTCACCACTTGGTTTGGGCACATGTTTGCGAAGTGGTTGGGATCACCACACGCAAAGAAAGCTCTAGCATGGATCGCGGGTGCAGGAGCCGCTTGTTGGCCTTAAGGAGCAGGAAGTAGAGCTTGTTGAGCAGGAACTGGAGCTTGACGAGGACCAGTACGGCAGTTGGCGGTGAAGTGACCATACATGTTGCAATGCACACAATATCTGTAAGCGATTCCCACAGCATGGTGATAGGTGCAAGTAGGGCAGAGCGGGTGAGGACCAGTGTATGCATGCTTAGTCGGCGGTGCGTTGGAGATAGGTGCCGCTACTTGGCAGTGTTGAGGCTGCGGTGGGGCAGGTACTGCTTGAAAAGGAGCGGCAGCTGCGACAACGCAATTTTTGCTACTGTTGTTGTTGCTCTTCCTCTTGCGACGAGAGGACTGTGAAGATTGCGGCACGGTGGCTGCTTCAGCGGTTGGAACAGCGGTGGCTTGGTGCAGATTCTTGGAAGCTTTATCCCAGTAACCAGACTTGACTCGCTTGTCGTTGATCTCAGCAGCGAGTAAGAAGGTTTCCTCAATCGTTGTTGTGACATCTGTGTCACTTCAACCATCAAACAAATACCAAATCAAATAAATATTGTGTTTCATACTTGGGATTTGTACAAATATGTGCATCATGTGCACATATCAATTCTTGTTCGATTTCGAGCTTTAAATCGCTTTCTGGAAGGTTATACGCGAACTGATGCGTAAATATAACCAGTTTAACGCAACAAACACTCCGAAATAGTGAAATAGTCTTAACATTCCTTAAATAACCTTTACATAACTTAGAAATAAGTTTTGGAGGGTTTGATGTGGCGAAATCAAGTTTATTCGCTTACAGGGACTAATTGCGTAAAACTGCGAAAGTATGCCAATTCGTACTATAATGAACTTTCCGGAACTTGATCGTAAGTTAAATCTGCCCTAAATATCCCCTACATAGCTTAGAAATAGGCTTTGAGGTGTTTGATGCGCAAAAATAAACTTATGTGATCAACAGGGACTAAAAGCGTCAAAAAGTGCACAAGTTTGCATTTTCGCGCATATCTTACGTTCTGTGTATATCCGGACATCCAAAAATTTATGAATTCATTAAAATATTTTATTTTAGTGGTTGGCATCATAAAATTTCATTCGTCGCGTAATTTGGATCGTTTTTGCGTTCTTACAACTTCCGTCGTAATTAACCGTACGACCAAACGAATCGACATCCAAGATGTTTTTGAGCATATTTTAAGTTCCCTATACTTTAACTTCATTTTAGAGCCTTGAAATGAGGTTAACGGGGCTTAAACGTGTCAAAACGCATCAAAAACCAAGTTCGGAGTCACAAGGGCATGTTCTGCCATTTTATGAAAGTTGCTGCCAGCTAACAAACACCATACGGACCGTATGGGGACCTTTACGGTCCGTAAGCCACCTTCAAACCAGCAGAAATGCAGAAACAATGAATCTGGCAATACCACCTATTCCAATGGTTTTTAACCCCTGATTTTTTATTCTATGGACTGGTATGTGAGCACCCATTGTATTCTAAACCTCGGGCCCAAGTGTAAGGTCATGATTCAAGCTCGGATTTCAAGAAACGATCCTAACGGTTCTAAGAAATCTATAAATACCCACAAGCTTTCATTGTTGCAACACACAAATCTGATTCTTTTGCTCTAAGTTGGGGTTTAGTACCTCATACCTGAGCAATTTGGATCAAGATTTCCTTGCTTGGACCCTTTGTAAGTATTCTTTCGTGCTTTAATGCGTTTTTAAGCGTAAAATTCAAACAGTGTTTGACTTTCTGCTTTGACCAGTCTATGGTCAACACGAATTTCGTTTGAACTTCGCAATGTGAGCGTAATCACGATAGTTATAGTCCCTAGTGAGTATACCTACTGATTACCACGTTGTTTAGATGTACTGACGAGTCATAGTTTCGGTCAAAATGCGCGTTTAAGTGTATTTTGCAACCAAACTATTCTTCGCTATCAAAACCTTTTGTTTTGATATCAAACTTGTTTTCTGACTTCGTTAAACATGTTTTAACATGTTTAACTCGTCACTTTTAGATTAGTGCTTATATAGGGTCATAAGATAAGCGGTCTAAACAACCGCTTAGACTTTCGAACCCGACCCGTTTGGTCGATCATTAGGATCCGACCAAGCATATTTTGTGACCATAGTTATATAGGGAATAACCTTCCAAGGTTATACCTTATGGTCACTTCGTTTAGTTAGTTATATGATAGGTAGTTTATATGCCTTAGGAAAATGACCAAAATACCTTTTTTATGCATACCTGGATTTTAAGCATATGTAACTCAAACTTTCGTCACTTAACTGATTATGCAACATATTTAAACATGTTTAGGCATATAATACTTATCATAGGACTAGTTAGGTGGTCCGAATGCATTTTACGCAAACGACGCGTTAAAGTGGCGTAAGCTACTTAAACGGGTGGTAATGGGTCGTAAGCACTTAGGCTAGGTTTCGTTTTAGTATGTAGGCTTTGTTAAACCATATCACATGAGTTCCAATACTCATTTGGTTTACGAAACCTAATTCTATCCGATCTTCCGGTTTAGGTTCGTTTATTAATGTAGTTACCCATATTAGGTGCCGTTTGATTTCCGTGATCCCTCTAGCTTTGCTTGGTTGTTGTTCAAGACTTCTAAGCATTCTCAAGTGAGTACATAGTTCCCCCCTTTTACCGTTTTAAACCGTTTTGGGGTGATTCATATGTGTCAAATGTTTTCGAGTCTTTTAAACAAATGCTATGGTTTATAATACAATGTGGATTATTTGAATCGATTGAACCATTTTGTAACTGTTTGATTTATTTGAACCGTTTGTAACTGTTAGATTATGTGAACCATTTGTAACGGTTTGATTTATGTGAACCGTTTGTAACGGTTTGATTTATGTGAACCGTTGTAACTGTTTGATTTATGTGAACCGTTTGTAACTATTTGAACGTTGGGTTAGGGAAGTGATTAGGTAACGGGGCGGGTGTAATGTGTTAAAAGCATGGTGGATACGCCGCTGGTACTTCCTATATATAAGTGCTTTTAACATATTATATATCGTTGCGTTATCTAGATCACTTGGGTAAAGGTTATCAAAACGAGGTTATATTACGAGGATTTTCTAAAAGATGTAAACCATACCAGTTTTATTTACGAGATGTTTTACAATTTGGTTTTCTTAAATAAATTATTTTGGGTTAAGAATCATGGCTACGAGTTTTTATAAAGTTATAATCATCTTGATTTGAGTTGGTTATTTGTGTTACAATACTATACACTTTTCAAAACAAGGTATTTTAAATAAAGTATCGCAACATGTAAACGAGCCATGAATCCGACACTCACATAAAACCTATGTACTCGCCGGCATTTTTATGCTGACGTATTTTCACATATGTTTCAGGTACCATAGTTGATGATGTTTGATGATTATATTGGTGCATGCTCACATAGGGATGGATGAGGCCTTAGTGACTTAATAATAATGAAAGTCTATTTGTTCTTGTTTTGTTTCTAGTTTCAATGTAATGTAATACATTTAAATTCAATAAAACAGAACTTTTATCCATGTGTTGTGAAACAATGATTCTGTTACGACACTCCCCGACAGAAAAGTTGGTATCAGAGCTCATGGTTATAGGGAATTAGGTTATTAGTAATGCTTTAACCTAGTCTATAACCTTCCTAGGACCCTAACGCGAGTTTACTTGCGTTTAGTCATAAAACAATACCGTCGCCTATCTTTAGGTGATAACCACAATAAGAAACACAAATTTCGAATCCGCTTTGAAAACTAATCATCTGTTCTAGGATGATTTATTACTAGGTTTTGAACCTTTAAAGTTTTCAAAATCTCATCAAAGTTTGGGTCTAATTAATGTGAACACGTGCAATCTGGAAGGGTGGATGCTTGTATCCTGAGTTTTCTGTCTAAGGCTAGGGTGTTCGTACAAATCCGCAGTATCGGACCAGCCACTCTTACCTGGGAACTCTTGGGGTGAGTGTCCACTTATAGGGTAAAGCATGTCTTCGCGATACATTATGAGGACCTATTTACTTTGATTTAGCCTTTGTGTCATTTGTTTGCTTCGTGGTTCGAACAAATGACCATCATCCATGCCTTTTGATCGGTAATTGTAACATCCTATTCTTACCTAATGCCATTTCATTTGTTTTCTCTCTTCCCCTTTTAGAATGCCTCCACGACGCGACAATCAGGTACCTAATGAAGAACTGGCAGCTATCATTACGCAGCAAATGGCTGCTGCAATCCCGAACATCATTGCTCAATGTAACCAAGCCCTCAATAACAACAATAATGCTCCCTACAACTTCAAGACCTTCAACTCTGCCAAGCCATCTAAATTTTCTGGGTCTCAAGGAGCGACTACACTTTTGCAATGGTTCGAGAGTCTAGAGAGCACCTTCAGACATGTTCAGTGTCCAAACGAGCGAAAGGTGGAGTTCGCATCTAGTGTTTTTGAAAAAACGAGCTTTAACATGGTGGAATAGTGTGATGAGAGATAGGGGTGCCGAGGTAGCACTGGCTCAAACCTGGGAAGATCTAATGATGAGGGAATTCTGTCCTCGTCATGAGATTAGGGCATTGGAAAGGGAGTTCGACGATCTTAAGCAAGATAGCAGTGAGCATCGAGCCTACACGGACCGTTATGAGGAGTTAAGTCTGTTATGCCCAACCATGGTTACGCCTTTGGAAAAGGCAATCGAAAATACATTGTTGGCCTCCCTGACTCAGTGCAAGACATTGTGACTGGTAGCAACCCTACTACGGTTAGGCAGGCCATTGAGCTATCCGCTACCTTGACTGAATCTCAGATCAGAAAAGGTAAACTTTTCCGAAAGGGTGATAAGAAACCGGTCGAGGAATCAAAACCAAGGGATGAACAGACTGAATCCCCCAAGAAGTCCAAGAAGCGGAAGGCTTCTCAGAACTTCGCCGTGGTCGCTCACAATGATCAAGCTGTCCCCAACCAACCAGCTCAACCCCCTGCTAGGAAGCCATACAACGGAACTGCACCCTTGTGCGACCAATGTAACCTTTATCATCATGCTGGTGTGAGGTGCCGCAAATGCCTAAATTGTGGACTCATAGGTCATACAGTGAGGGTTTTCCCAACCGTAGCTGCACCAAATCAAGCTGGTAACAATCCTGCTCAAGCTCATTTTCCACCAGGTTCTTGCTTCAACTGTGGCGAGATGGGCCATTTTCGAAGGAATTGCCCAAAGCTTGCTAATGCAAATCCAACGTAGGGATGAGCATCTGACCGATTGGAAGACAACGCTATTTAGAAATAATCAAGCTTTATGTATTATTTTCTTTTGTTGTCAAGGTCTATGAAACAGTTGTTGATGTTGTTTATAAATAAATCTTTTATTTACATTGCAATGTATTTATGTGGTTGCATGTATAAACAACATATCCCCTACAATACCGACAATCAAGGAATCGTGTTCCTTGAAGAGCAGACTACTCCCAAATTCTTCCATTTTATAATCACTGGCGTTTTCCACGAAAATCCTAAGTACCCGTTTCTTCCAAGGAAACGAAGTACAAGGCACAAGTTACAACTCTGGAAAAATACCCAAAGTGCCTCTATAAATCCTTAATAGGGTACCTAAGGGTATTTCCTTAAGTCCTTAAATTGTTGTGTATCTTAATTCGAATGTTATGATTCCTTGTAATAAAAAATCGAATTTTTGGAAGATCATCCTATCTTTTCAGATAAATTCTTGAGGACGTTGAAGTCCATCGACAGGGTACCTGGTATACCTTGAATACCCATGTTCAAATCAACGTCAAATTAATAACAAATTAATAACCAAGAAAACAATTATGTGCTTATGTGTTTATGTGTTGAACCAATCAAAGTAGTCTCAAGCTTGTTCAAATTCTATCCCTTTCACATTATAAAGCAAACTGTGCGAACTGTGCAAGAAATTACGTAATTATGGATGCATACATAATTATGGAATTTAGTGCACAGAAATCACAACAAGTTTTGTCATGTGTGTAGAGTTAACCCTGTTCATTTCCATTTCAGATGAAGCAACTGTTGGGGAAAAATGAACTAGCTATTCATTTTTCACTTCTGAAAGAATATCCGTTGAAGGAAATGAATATCCGTTTGTTTAATCCGTCATTTCCATTTCTGAAGAATACTCGTTGAAGAAAATGACTCCGTTTGTTCATTTTCGTTTCTGAAGAATATCCGTTGAAGGAAATGAATGTCCGTTTGTTTAATCCTTCATTTCCATTTCTGAAGAATACCTGTTGAAGAAAATGACTCCGTTTGTTCATTTTCGCTTCTGAAGAATATCCGTTGAAGGAAATGAATATCCGTTTGTTTAATCCTTCATTTCCATTTCTGAAGAATACCCGTTGAAGAAAATGACTCCGTTTGTTCATTTTCGTTTTTGAAGAATGTCCGTTGGATGAAATGAATACCCGTTAGCTTATTCCGTCATTTCCATTTCTGATGAAGAACCCCTTGTGGAAAATGAATCATCCATTCATTTTCGCTTCTGAAGAATATCCGTTAAGGGAAATGAATATCCGTTTGATTATTCCTTCATTTCCATTTCTGACGAAGAACTCGTTGAGCAAAATGAATCATCCATTCATTTTCGCTTCTGAAGAATATCCGTTAAGGGAAATGAATATCCATTTGATTATCCATTCATTTTCTCTTCTGAAGAATATCCGTTAAGGGAAATGAATATCTTTTTGGTTAATCCGTCATTCCTACTTCTGACGAAACACTTGTTAAGGAAAAATGAATCATCCACTCATTTTTTTGCTTTAAGGTATGTCAACTGGGAAATGACAAGATTATGCCTTGCATATCTTTGATGGGTTACTCTACGCAAATAGATAACACCCTAGATTCCATGCAAGACAATTATCTAGCACAACGTCACAGACAGACTCCTACGAATAAATTTCGGGACGAAATTTTCCTAAAGTAGGGGAGACTGTGACATCTGTGTTACTTCAACCATCAAAAAAAATACCAAATCAAAGAAATATTGTGTTTCATACTTGGAATTTGTACAAATATGTTCATCATGTGCACATATCAATTCTTGTTCAATTTCGAGCTTTAAATCGCTTTCTTGAAGGTTATACGCGAACTGATGCGTAAATATAACCAGTTTAACGGAACAAAAACTTCGGGATAGTGCAATAGGCTTAACATACCTTAAATAACCTTTACATAACTTAGAAATAAGTTTTGGAGGGTTTGATGTGGCGAAATCAAGTTTATTCGCTTACAGGGACTAATTGCGTCAAACTGTGAAAGTATGCCGATTCGTACTATAACAAACTTTCCGGAACTTGATGGTAAGTTAAATATGCCCTAAATATCCCCTACATAGCTTAGAAATAGGCTTTCAGGTGTTTGGTGCGCAAAAATAAACTTATGTGATCAACAGGGACTAAAAGCGTCAAAAAGTGCACAAGTTTGCATTTTCGCGCATATCTTACGTTCTGTATATATCCGGACATCCAAAAATTTATGCAATCATTAAAATATTTTATTTTAGTGGTTGGCATGATAAAATTTCATTCGTCGCGTAATTTGGATCGTTTTTGCGTTTGTTACGACTTCCGTCGTAATTAACCGAACAACACAACCGTACGACCAAACGAACCGACATCCGAGATGTTTTTGAGCATATTTTAAGTTTCCTATACTTTAACTTCATTTTAGAGCCTTGAAATGAGGTTAACGGGGCTTAAACGTGTCAAAACGCATCAAAAACCAAGTTTGGAGTCACAGGGGCCTGTTCTGCCATTCTATGAATGTTGCTACCCGCTAACAAACACCATACGGACCGTATGGGGACCTTTACAGTCCGTAAGCTACCTTCAGACCAGCAGAAATGCAGAAATAATGAATCTGGCCAATACCACCTATTCCAATGGTTTTTAACCCCTGATTTTTTATTCTATGGACTGGTATGTGAGCACCCATTGTATTCTAAACCTTGGGCCCAAGTGTAAGGTCATGATTCAAGCTCTGATTTCAAGAAACGATCCTAATGGTTCTAAGAAATCTATAAATACCCACAATCTTTCATTTTTGCAACACACAAATCTGATTCTTTTGCTCTAAGTTGGGGTTTAGTACCTCATACCTGAGCAATTTGGATCAAGATTTCCTCGCTTGGACCCTTTGTAAGTATTCTTTCGTGCTTTTATCCGTTTTTAAGCGTAAAATTCAAACAGTGTTTGACTTTCTGCGTTGACCAGTCTATGGTCAACACAAAGTTCGTTTGAACTTCGCAACGTGAGCGTAATCACGATAGTTATAGTTATAGTCCCTAGTGACTATACCTACTGATTACCACGTTGTTTAGGTGTAGTGACGAGTCATAGTTTCGGTCAAAATGCGTGTTTATGCGTATTTTGCAACCAAACTATTCTTGGGTATCAAAACCTTTTGTTTTGATATCAAACTTGTTTTCTAACTTCGTTAAACATGTTTTAACATGTTTAACTCGTCACTTTTAGATTAGTGCTTATATAGGGTCGTAAGATAAGCGGTCTAAACAACCGCTTAGACTTTCGAAACCGACCCGTTTTGTCGATCATTAGGATCCGACCAAGCATATTTTGTGACCATAGTTGTATAGGGAATAACCTTCCAAGGTTATACCTTATGGTCACTTCGTTTAGTTAGTTATATGATAGGTAGTTTATATGCCTTAGGAAAATGACCAAAATAACCTTTTTATGCATACTTGGATTTTAAGCATATGTAACTCAAACTTTTGTCACTTAACTGATTATGCAACATATTTAAACATGTTTAGGCATATAATACTTGTCATAGGACTAGTTAGGCGGTCCGAACGCGTTTTACGCAAATGATGCGTTAAAGTGGCGTAAGCTACTTAAACGGGTCGTAATGGGTCGTAAGCACTTAGGCTAGGTTTCATTTTAGTATGTAGGCTTTGTTAAACCATATCACATGAGTTCCAATACTCATTTGGTTTACGAAACCTCATTCTATCTGATCTTCCGGTTTAGGTCCGGTTATTAATGTAGTTACCCATATTAGGTGCCGTTTGATTTCCGTGATCCCTCTAGCTTTGCTTGGTTGTTGTTCAAGACTTCTAAGCATTCTCAAGTGAGTACATAGTTCCCATCTTTTACCGTTTTAAACCGTTTTGGGGTGATTCATATGTGTCAAATGTTTTCAAGTCTTTTAAACAAATGATATGGTTTATATTACAATGTGGATTATTTGAATCGATTGAACCGTTTTATAACTGTTTGATTTATGTGAACCGTTTGTAACTGTTAGATTATGTGAACCGTTTGTAACGGTTTGATTTATGTGAACCGTTGTAACTGTTTGATTTATGTGAACCGTTTGTAACTGTTTGAACCGTTGGGTTAGGGAAGTGATTAGGTAACAGGGCGGGTGTAATGTGTTAAAAGAATGGTGGATACGCCGCTGGTACTTCCTATATATAAGTGCTTTTAACACATTATATATCGTTGCGTTATCTAGATCACTTGGGTAAAGGTTATCAAAACGAGGTTATATTACGAGGATTTTCTAAAAGATGTAAACCATACGAGTTTTATTAATGAGATGTTTTACAATTTGGTTTTCTTAAATAAATTATTTTGGGTTAAGAATCATGGCTACGAGATTTTATAAAGTTATAATCATCTTGATTTGAGTTGGTTATTTGTGTTGCAATACTATACACTTTTCAAAACAAGGTATTTTAAATAAAGTATCACAACATGTAAACGAGCCATGAATCCGACACTCACATAAAACCTATGTACTCGCCGGCATTTTTATGTTGACATATTTTCACATATGTTTCAGGTACCATAGTTGATGATGTTTGATGATGATATTGGTGCATGCTCACATAGCGATGGATGAGGCCTTAGTGACTTAATAACAATGAAAGTCTATTTGTTCTTGTTTTGTTTCTAGTTTCAATGTAATGTAATACATTTAAATTCAATAAAACAGAACTTTTATCCATGTGTTGTGAAACAATGATTCTATTAGGACACTCCCCGACGTTTCCGTCGCGGTTTACTGTTTTAACGCGGTCGGGGTGTGATAGTTGTCGTCTTTGCAGCTTGAACGAAATCAGCTACGCAATCCGGAAGAGCACAGATATACTTCTTGATGGTGGTTTCGGGCGTAGTAACTTGGCCTGGACAGATTATGCTTAGTTGCTTGAAGCGAGCAGTTAAACCAGCGTTGTTACCATCCTTCTGCTTGATATGCCAGAATTCATCCTCCAACTTTTGGAGCTCGTGTGGAAGGCAGAACTCTTGCATCATGATGTTCTTCAACTCATCCCACGTCAGCCCGTAAGCTACATCATTTCCGCGTTTGTTTCTTTCAGCCATCCAACAATCTAAAGCACGGGATTGGAAGACGCCAGTAGCGTTAACAGTACGGAGATTATTAGGACAGCCACTCTGGCGCAGGGTGACTTCGATCGAATCAAACCATTGAAACATGGCCGTAGGACCATCTTCGCCAGTAAATTCTTTCAGTCCGCGGGCTTTGAACTGCTTGAAGCTAAAGATAGCGCGGGGAGAATCAGTCCTGGACTCTTTAGAAGACTTGCTAGCGTTTTCGTGTAGCTCGCTAACAATCTGGGGGATTACTTTCGCTATCTGCTTTGAGACGAGGGCGGCGACACGTTTGTTATCCTGGTTTCTTTGAGCTGCGCGGGAGTGACGGGATCCAAATGACGACATTGTCTGCAACAGACATCGCCATAGGACTCAGACACTATATAATCGATTCTCACCTCACACGTATTACTACTAAAGCTCAGGAACACGTTCAATCTCATAAACACGTAGACACACAATCACAGAGCACATAAGCACGTAGGGCACATAAGGCACATAGCAGCACATAAGCACAGAAGCACACGAGGTAGTCAGAACACAGAAACCTATCATTCCAAGTTCGCGCGTTCGAGGATAGCGATTGCGATTAACGAGTACACAGCGAGTAGTATAGCAAAAGCGAGTAATATAGCATGCAATTATCCACAAGTAGCGATTTGTTAGCAATTTGAGATAGATGTGCAGTGCGAGTGGTGCGTGTTGATCAAAGTGAAGGGCGAAAAACGAATAAATCACCAAAAATCAAACACATAAACAGGTAAAACCACATAAAACACATAAAAGTCCACATAAAACGGCAAATATCAGAGTCAGCGGTGGTGAAATCCAGAATTGAAACACATAAAATCAGTGATTGCGAGTTTGAAATTGAGGATAGATTGTCTAAGGATTTCGTTGAAACACGTCTACCGAGCCAAGGTGATTCGACTATTCACAAGGACCTTTAGGTACACACTTTGGCTTTCGGGACTGTGCTCTCGCCTCGATTTTGGGCGATCGGCACGCATCCTTCCAGTTACGGTGTGACTTCGAGTCGTTGGAGTCCATCGAGACTTTGGTGAGAGTTTTGTAAAACCAAAATAGAGAATGGAACAAGTTGTCGAGGTTCGGCTTTCACCCCTAACTTAACGACTTCGTTCCTGTTTTTGATGAAATAGAGAAGAAAATCTGCGTTAAAGTACGGATGTCACTCCTGATTCAACACAAATTCTCCTATTTATAGATAAAATGTGGGTCGAACAAGCGATTCAGTCGAGAGTTTGCGGTTTTCACACCTAATCTCGACCTAATCACTCGTTCAATTTCGAAAATAGTGTGCAGTGATAGTGTAAAGCGAGTGCGAGCGAGAATAGCAAGTAAGCTCGTACGGAACCCCTACTGGGTTCACACAAGTCGGTCTGTTGGTACTTAGACTATAGACTAGGTCATTTCTAAGACATCGACCCGGACTAGGTCGAGTCTTACCTAATTCCCTATAGTTATGGCTCTGATACCAATTTTTCACACCCCAACCGATGGCGGAAACATCGGGGCGCGGCACTGAGCGAAACAGATTGTTCAGGAGTTTCCATAACAACTACGATTACCAATTATTTTAAGCATCACGTCCCATACCATGACATAATAAGTAGCATAGTTATTACAGACAAATCAAAGACAAACTGTTATGTTTCGACAACTCAAATATAAATTGTTTGTTTGTTTCTAGACTCTCAATCCTACTTGATTCCCAAATAGCAAGCATCCTAGCAGATAGCATCCTAAACACCTGCCACATACGTTAAAGTAAAGGTCAATACACATAGTGTAAAGGTGAGCATACAAGTTTGATAATAGCATATAGAGTTCAAAATAGTTTACGCATAACCAGCATGTAACATGTAGCAAGTGAAAGCTAGTAGGTTATCGACAGAGAAATATGCACAGACGTGACTGCAAGTTGTAGAATGCGCAACACATATCCCTACTGGGACACGTGAAGTAAAGCCCTTAACAACCCCTGTCCATGACAGGTGCTGAGTCCAAACTTATAGTACTATCGTTGCTAAGGTGTCAGGCAACAATCACTGTGTTAACATAACATACAAGCATTCATCGAATAACACGTACCATGCAATAACGGTCAGCGTATAAATAGTGTTTACGTTGTGTGTCGATTGTGTTTTGAATAAGTAACGTATGTAACACCCAAAGGTGCGTAAAGCAAAAAGGGATCGAGTATACTCACATATTGTGTTTAACAAGTAAACACTCTCTTGGATTGAAGGGAGCGCTGAGAGAGATTAGCCTGAACAGTTAATGATAGCATAAACGATGAGCGTCGCGTTAAACGGTGAAAAGTACCAAGTGTCGAACGGTGATCCGATCGGATGGCGATCTGATCGGTTGACCATTCGATCGGATGGCCATTCGATTGGATTGACATTCGTTTTGGTGAAGATGTGTTTGTGTATGATGGTTGGTCTTTTGAAGTTTTCGTTGTAGCCTTTTGAAAACAGAGAAATATCTCTATCTTTCAGGTCGTTCGATCGAACGGCGGTTCGATCGGATGGCGATCCGTCCGGTGAGACATTTCTCGGGGAACAAATTCACAACAGTGTTGCCATCCAATCGGATGGTCTACCGATCGAGTGACAATCCGTTAGAACTGGTAGTGAATCGAACATGTTGAAATTGTTTAAGTGTTGAACCTCAAGTGCAATCCGATCGGATTGCGGTTCGATCGGACGGCGATCCGATCGGACGGCGATCCGATCGGACGACAATCCGTCCCGCGATTTGATCGTTCTGCTAACTTGAGATTTTGTTAAGTTTTGCGGTTGATCGAGACGGTATGACAACGTGCTAAACAACAGAAAGCCCATCAAGACCCTAGTGACCCGATCGAACAGGAATCAGCCAAGTCCGATCAGTTTACTGGTTCATGACGGTGGTTCATGTTTAACCCGAAATCGATTGTCTCTTTGATAGAAACCAGATCTTGAACCAACACATCACCAAGAAGGAGTAGAAGGTCAGAACGAGCTCCGATTCTATCGATTTTTTAGTGCATTGAGTGTAAAAGAATTGAAAGAAAGTTGGAAAACCATCTTTCAATCCTTTCAACCATGAATATGTGCATATCTATGCGAAAACATTGTTAAATCTTGTGGAAATCCTTCAGATCTGTGTTGTTCATGGTGGAATGATGCCAAAACTTGAAGTTTATAAGAACACCGTGATGACATCACCCTAGAACACCTCAAATCCACTGATTTCACGGTTAAAAGTTAAGATTCAAATGTGAAAAAGATGAAGAAGTGTGTATCGATCATAAAAGTACAAGATTTAGGTTGAAAACTTACAAGAATCGCGAGAAATCGAGAGAAAGAGAGTTTGAGTGCGGCTGGTCGAGTGGGAGTGCTGTCACATCACAAATGATGTGACAGGAGGGTATTTATAGGGTTTCCCAAAAAGGAAAGTGCAAGGGGTCGAGTGGGTCACCGATCGGATGACGCTCCGATCGTATGGCAATCCGATCGGATGACGATCCGATCGGTTGGCCATCCGATCATCGAGTGGCTCCGATGGTTGAGCTTTGGCATTTCGTTTCGTGTGTTGGGTTTTGCGATGCGTTTAAGCGAGTTTCGGGTATGCGATGCGATAGATTGATAATAAACACAAAAATACTATATCTAACATACAATCATCCTAAATAACTTGCGTTTAGCGTTTGCGATTCAATTGCGTTGCGATAGAGTTGCGATTGCGTTTCGATTAATCACCATAACAAGCAATAAATAAACATGCACAAGTAACACACAAGAAGCACACACACGTAAAACAATATCCAGAACGCGTAATTGGAGCTGCGGATGCGATTGCGATGCGATAGGCTATAAAGCGATAAAACATGCGATAAACTTCGATTAACCTCGATTATTAATAGATACTCCACATAATACAAGTAAAGCAAATAAAATAAAGATTCGATTACAAGTCAAAGAAGTCAAAACAGTAGTTGAGCAAGGAGTGACAGATCGCAATTAGCAATCTTTTATTCCTTTGACTTCAATCTTGACTTTGACTTTGACTTTCGTAACACGGGGTGTTACATTGAAAGCTTCTCTATCATTTTTATAAACTTCAACCTAGACCAACCATTGTTGGGCCAAGGATAGGTTTGATGGCTTGAGTTATAACCTGTAGAGCCGTAGCCCCTACCGCGACCCGAGTTGCATCCGCGCCCGCGTTCGCGAGACCTGCCACGGCCACGGCCGCGATCCGAGTCTGAACGAGAGTCTATGCCAGGTTGCAAGTTGCTATTAGTTTGCGAGTTAGTTCGTGAAGTAAGAACATTAAGTGCAGTTCCCGCATTTTACGCCACTTGTAGAGCTTGTTCAGCTTTCTGACTTTCAACCAAAACCAACTTGGACCGAGCTTCATAGAAACTGGGAAGTGGATCTTGTTGTTGAAGGATTGTTGCTATTGTTCGTTGAGGCCCGAGATTAGCTAAAGAATAAATCGATCATTGTCCATTCACCAACCGACATTAGCCAATTGATCGGTTGACTTTCAACTGTTAGAAATAAGCTGAGATGTTTGGAAACCCGTCAAGTCGTGTGTTGGTAAACTTGTGAAGAAGATGGATGGCATGGGAGCTCTTATTGTCTTGAAAGATGTTTTCAAGGGTGGTCCATGCGTCATAAGTGGTTGTGTTGGGCTTGAGTATAGTGTGGATGAGGTCGTTCGAGATCGTACCGTAGATCCACTGCAAGACAATGGCATCTAGACGATCCCACATATCATCGACTGTTGATGTAGCAGGCTTGTCTTTGTTAGATTCTTTGGAGGAGGAGGAGGCAGAAGGGGCGGGCGGTTTTGGGGAGAGATGATCGATGACAAGACAAGTCCGACATTGAATTTTGAAGAGTTCACTCCAGGATGCGTATTGGCCAGTCTCCATGTCCGAGATAATGGGGATGAGACTTTTGATGTTGGTAACTGTAGAGACCGGATGGATTTTAGAGGATTCCATGGTAGAAGACAAGGAGGGAAGAAACTGAGAATGAAAAAAAAATTGTAGATGGGGTATGGCTGGTGACGACAGCGGTGGTATGGAGGGGAAAGAAAAGGTTGGCGGCAATAGGTTAAAGGGTAGAAAACCTAAGCTCGTGATACCATATTCAATGATAAAACTAGATCCTTGATCCCTCCTTCATAATTCATTAATACTAGTAGGGTGTCCGCGCGATGCGGCGGAGGTGAAACTTTGCATTGCGGCACTCGTTTCTGGTAGTTTTCTTATTAGTATAATATTTATGGTAGCATTATTGTGTTATATGTCATAAGTATTACACATGTCTAGTAATTATTAAATTTAGAATTAAAAATATCAAGTACTTCAAGAAACCATTGACGCAATAAAGTAACACACGAATAAAAAAATAACTCTTAAACATAAATCTATACTATATAATAAAAGAAACCACTTTAGGGACACTTGTCATCATATTAGGCTATCTCTTATAGATAATTATTATTTTTGTTTAATCTCTTCTAATTAATTATAGATAATCCTCCTACTAAATATTATTTAGTTTAATATCTTATATTATAGATAATCTTCCTACTAAATATTATTAGTTTAATATCTTATTCATAATTATTATTTAGTTTAATGTCCTTCTCATTTATAATATTATTTATTTAAATTAATTATACTTGAACGTTTTGTTTAGTTTGGTATCAAATATATTTTACGAAATATTTTACACGAGGTTTTTTTAAGGATATATATTTTTTTATTATTTAGTACGAAAAATTACATTTATTCAAATCGTGTAATGCACATATTTTTAAAGATGTAATTTTTTATTATTTGGTATATAAAGTTACATTTATTCAACCCGTGTAATAAATGGGGTTTTTAAAGATGTATTATTTTATTATTTGGTAAACAATATTACATTTACTCAACTCGTGTAATACACATGGTTTTAAAGATATAACTTTTTTATTTGATATATAAAATTACATTTATTCAACCCGTACAATATGGTTCTTATATATATAACTTTTTATTATTTAATATATAAAATTATATTTATTCAACCCGTACAATAAATGAGGTTTTTAAAGATATATTGTTTTATTATTTAGTATATAAAATTTATTTATTCAACACGTGTAATACACGGGGTTATAACCTAGTAAAAGTTATATAAAGTAGTACACCAATAAGGAAATATAAGTCTTAAATATAAAAGTTGAAAACTAAAAGCTCAAATGTCAAGTACTTTGCATCATGATGAGATCAATTTAGTAATCATACGGCTTAAACATCTCAAGGATGTCATCTATATTGTCACACCACCATTTGTCAACATCGAGATCAACGTCCTCCGGAATTTCTTGTATGTCTTCCTATTTGATTATTACATTCTTTGGATGATGAGTTTCTTCTATGTTCTCCTCTTTGACTGATACATCAGTAGTAGCTGGGGTAGTTTGGGGAACTGAATTTTTTTTTAAGTATTTTAGTTACATATTTTATCATGTTACCGTTATAAATAATATAGGATAAAAAACGACATTCACAGTTAAACATAATATAAAAAACAGATAAACAACATATCATGTTTTAGAAACATACATACATGTGTAAAGATCTGAAAGGATGAATATTGAAGCTCCAAAACCAGTGAATAATAAAGAAGATGAATGTTAAGTGTGAGTATAGAAAAATAAATCAAAGTTATACACAACAGAAAATTAAAATACCTGTAAATAAAAAATTCTAAAGAACAATAGGTTATCATACATGATAAAGAAAAAGTAATATTAAATAGTTAATAATGAAGATTTAGGATTTATAAAGCGACATTTTCGAGATACGATATGATTCAAATATCTCACATAAGTTACTAACTCTATTAATTATTTGAACGTTGGATACAAGAGAAAAACGTGTTTGGTGATTAAATCCATAACTTTTTAAACGACAAGAGCGAAATCTATAAGTTTGATCAAACTGAAGGGACCATCCATGTAATTTACTCGAGTTGCTTTTTTTTTAAATTAGGAGATGATTATCTATTCTATTTAAAATTATTATGTTATCTTATGAGTACTTTTATGTTTAGGCTATAGGGTATGGGGAGCGTCCCCCACCCCGTCGAGGTCCGGCGACGCCGGCACACCGTGCCGCCCCACCCCACCCCCGTCCCGTCCTCAGCGTCGAGCCTAAGACGTTGGCGACGTTCCTCAAAAGTGGGCCCCCTTCCTTCTAAGTTACCATTAAAATAAAAATAAATAAAAAAGTTTTGATGGATTTCTAATACAAAGGAGAATCAGAGAAAAGATGAGATGTGGGTTATGTAGTTTGAGAGAAAAGAAAAATAGGAGTTGCAGGTCATCAGGGTTTGTTGTGTAGAAGAAGATGAAAGAACCTTTTGAAAAGAAAAAAAAAAGTATTATCTCTTTGCAGATGTCGAGTGAAGTGTTAACAAAAAGAAGAAGAAAAAGTAAAAAAGGGTTGATTTGAACTTCACATAATCTCTATCTTTATTTTATGTATTGTTTTTTAAAATTTAATGAAAATATTTTCTTAATTTATTTGTTAAATATTAAAAAAAGTGGAAGATTAAAAAAATAAAAAACATAAAAGTGGTGGGGTACGATCATCTACGACCATCCTCCATACCCTCTACTTTTGTGGGATAGACCCTCCCTTGTAAGACCATCACCATACCCTCTAGCCTTATCTTTTATATATTTAGTTTTAAATAACGAGAGGATTCTAGTTATAATCTTTTACGTGAGTTTCTATATAATATAACGACTCAATCAACAACCTACACCCCATTCATTCTTCTCTCTTGATCGTTTAATATCATCTAGTTTGTGAATTAGTGCCAGCACATATATAATGTCTGGCTATAATGTCTGTAGTGATTTGATGGTTGATATCTTTGAAAGACTACCATCCAAATCCATCATCCGATTCAGATCGCTCTCCAAATACTGGCATTCTCGCCTTGCTACCCCAGAATTCATCCGCAATCACCGCCTTCGATGCTCTAAAAACCCTCCAAAACTCCTCATCAGATATGTGGTTTTTCGTGGAGATCGAGGGTGCAAAGACATCTATGCATTACACCCGGGAGACCAGTTGCCGTTGCATATTCCAGGATACAGGTACCTCAGCATACCGAAGGTTGAGTTCCCTTGTTCACCTATGACTATGATGGTGTGGGATCAATTTTCGGTTGTTGGTTCTTGTAATGGAATTCTGTGTCTGCGTGACAATGATAATCATAATATTAGTCTATGGAACTTGTCGATCAGGCGCAGGGTAAGGGTGCCAAGTCCTCCTTTGATATCTATCGTAGCAGCAGGGTTTGGTTTTGATCCAATCACTGATGATTACAAGATTGTGGCTATAAATGTTAAACATAAAACATTTGTTTACTCCTTGAAAACAGAGTCTTGGAGTGAAGTCCCTTCCCCATCTTCTAGTTTATATGGTTCGCTGTTGTCTGAGAAGAAGCCATATTTTTTCAATGGAATTTTGCATTGGGTGGTAGTCCACAACGATCACCACCCAAGTCGATTCATATTGACATTCAATGTGAGTAGTCATGTTTTTGGCCGCATTTTGTTTCCGGAGCATTGGATAGTCAGACACTTAACAACCATAAATGGTTGTCTAGCGCTGGTTTCTTCGGAAGATGGTGATTCTTGGAAGATTCGGGTTATGGTAGAGTATGGTAAAACAGAATCTTGCTCTCTGCTTTTTGAACTGAAAAGAGATGCATTTCATTGGTCCGCAGCCTTCCAACGCATCACTAATGGTGATTTACTGGCATACTATAAAACAGGCACAAATAGTGACTTACTGGTACTCTATGGAGGGTCAAAGGAGGTTTATAATCCTCAAACAAGGTTGCTTACAAAACTTTTCGAATATAGGCCTAATTGTTACAAACTTGAGATGGATACGTATGTGGAAAGCCTTGAATTGGTAGACAAAGAAAGCGCGACAACTTGTGGGAAAACCGTATGGGCGTGTTATGATTGCTAAGTGAAAACGCTGAAATAAACAAGAATTATACTATTGCTACAAAGACAGATTTAGGTCATCAGAACTATACACGACTTTGAAAATCTATTAAAATTTTTAAATAAACGATTATTTCATTCATTAAAAGAGAAATGCACTTTACATCAATATCGCAGGTAAGCGAGCAACAAGCTGCGCCGCTACCCCTTTCTGGATAGCAAACCCTAGCCTACTAAAATTTTGAGGAATAAATAAGATTAAAGGTGGCTCATATACGCTTGCGGATACTTGGGTCTCTGTTCCTCTTGTCTTTTCTTTCTTCTTTGGTGCTTCTTTTTGTATAACAGCTTTGTTTGGAACCAATTACCAATGTCATGTTCCTGTCCCTGAAGTTTTTGCTCTTCTCGACTTGCAAAGAACAAATAATAGAAAGAGTGGTTAGTACATGTGGGGCAAAATGGACATGTTGGCCTGTTGGGCAGGTTGGGTAATATGTCAAAACACGTAAGGTAGGGTAATATGTCAAAACGGGTCAGGTATGATGATCAGACCAGACTATACCACCTTTTGAAAAAAAAGAAAGTTATTATAAAATTGTGTAATAGGTTTTAAGGATTTGAAGTTACTTTTGGGCAAATTTCGAACACGTGGAATTAATAAAAGTGAATTTAATAGAAATCATATCGCATACTTCCCATGCATCATCTCGGAAATGTAGAATAACTAGTTTTTGCCCCGCCCACGTTGCGGGACAATAAGCCAAATATTGCTCTCTCACAACATGTATATCTGTACAGAGGGCAAAATCGTTATTATATTTTAAACTGGAAATGAAATCATAATTTTAAACTGAGAGCAAAATCACAATTTTGAGTTAGGGGGAAAACATAATTTTATTTTAAACTGTGGGCAAAAACGTAATTTTGAGCTAAGAGCATAATCGTAATTTTGAGCTAGAGGAAACAACAACATTTTATTTTTAACTGGGGGCAAAAACGTAATTTTAAACGGAGGGCGAAACCGTAATTTTAAACTGAGAACAAAATTAAAAATGAATTTTTGAACCGAGGGCAAAAGTGTAATTTTAAGCTAAGGCAAAATTATAATTTTATTTTGAGCTGTGGGCAAAAACGTAATTTTAAACAAAGGACGAAAGCGTAATTTTAAACTGGGAATAAAATTAAATTAAAAATGAGTTAGTCCAATAGGGAAGTGACAGGCAGCTAATAATTTTGAGCTAGGGGGGAAAGCATAATTTTATTTTGAACTGTGGACAAAAACGTAATTTGGAGCTGAGGGCAGAAGCGTAATTTTGAGCTAGAGTGAAAAACAACATTTTATTTTGAACTGAGGTAAAAAAACGTAGTTTTAACCGGAAGGCGAAAACGTAATTTTAAACTGGGAACAAAATTAAATATGAGTTTTTGAACCGAGGGCAAAAGCGTAATTTTGAGCTAGGGGAAAATTATAATTTTATTTTGAGCTGGGGGCAAAAACGTAATTTTAAACGAAGGACGAAACCGTAATTTTAAGCTGGGAATAACATTAAATTAAAAATGGGTTGGTCCAATGGGGAAGTGCCAGGCAGCTGTCTGGCACTATTCCCCTTAGCTTGTAATTGTATATGTAGGTAATGTTATGGTCATAATAGTATAGGGACTTGAGATGTAATTGTTGCGAAGCTTAACTAGGGTGGGAGGGGGTGGCTGATCCCCCGAACTTTTTACTAATTAGTAGTGGAGAGTATGTAATTTTCGTGTAGAAATTTTAGGGTATATATGTTTTCGACCTCCTGGTTTTATAGAAATTTTTAGGTCCGGTGACTTCCGCCCCCCGTTCGGAAATCTCAAGCTTCGTCACTGCTTCAACACAAGATTGAATAGAATTGGCATTGATGATTTGAGAATTTAACTCTTTCTCTGTGTTTCTTTCTTCTCTTTATCAATCACAATTTGATGCGTAACAAATAAGCTCAATAGCATTATTTTTAAACCCGTTTTTATGTCCCTTTGAGCTTGCTATTAGCTTAAACCTAAAAGATAACCAAAACGTTCATATATAAAACATGATTATATAGAGTGTTGTAGAAATTCATCAGCACATTGTCACCAACTTTCAAACTCACGATATAATCATGCACATCGATATTGTAATTACCATTAAATACGTTTGGGTTGTAAATATTGAATGAGAAACAAGAATCATGCACATCGATGTTGTAACTTTTAACTGCCATTCAATTCTTTGTTTTTTATATTAGAAAATCTAACATGAATTCGGACGTTTTTTGTATGTTTAATATATGAGTATGGGTTTGTTATACTTTAAAAAAAAATCAAAACCCCAGTTCTGTAAAACACCATATGTAATTTAACATCTAAGTGTAAAACACCATGCATGTAATTTAACATCTAAGTGTAAAACACCATGCATTAAATTGACACCAAGATAAAACACCATATGTAATTGACGAATAAGCGTAAAACACAATATGTAAAATGTTAAAAACTCATGTTGGAACAACACCATGTACAAATTGACATCAATATAAAACATCGTGTGTAAATTGACGCGCAGGTGTAAAAAAACCATGTTAAAGTTAAAACTCAATGTTGAATTTTGACGTTTAGAGGTAAAACATCATGTGTGATTTGGTGCAATGGGTAAAACACTATGTGTAAATTGGAACCCAATTGTAAAACACCATGTAGAAACCTTATCTCACCTGGTAACCGATCAGAAACCCAACAACTTTTGGTTTTTTCTAAGGCGAATAAAAGCGGCCATTTAACCATCAGAGGAGTGTCTCCATACCACCAGTCGATCCAAAACCGAATACTTTTTCCGTTCCCCACAACCCCTTTAATGTAGTTATGAATACGCTTGCTTTTAAGAAGCACTTTAGACTCCAATCTCGTGATGTTTTTCCATACTCTCGTCATCCCCGGTTTAGAGCGAAAAAACTTCCACTTCCTACTATTACCGTGACAAGCCAAAACTACCCTTCTCCATAGCCTATCATCTTCCACCCTATATCTCCATACCCATTTCGCCAAGAGAGCCTCGTTCACCGTTTTAAGCTTACATATACCGAGCCCTGTAGGACCGGTTTTGACTCCGAAACGATTGCGAAACGAACGTGAAACGTGCGGAATCCGTACACGAACGTGACCTAAACACACATGACGTAATATAAACGTGATTCTTTTATAAAATCTGATAACGTACAGCACCTGAATCACAAACAATAAACTTTCTCTCTCTAGCTTTCTCTCTCTAGCCTCTAGCTCTCCAAGATGTGAAAATGGCAAAAGTTCTATACTAGAAGCCCTAGAGATCTATTTATAGGCCAAGGCATTTAATGAGGTTTCCCATTAATTACAATTATGCCACCTTGCCTTTTTACTAACTAAAACTAAAATATAACAATATAACTCTCGTTTTCCTCGGATTCTGCTACTGACTAGATTGACGGAGGCGATAGACAGATAAATGCACTAACAGACTCCCCCTTGGATATTGCTGTAGTCAATCTGTAGTCAAGCTCGTAGCGACTTTTCTTTCTCTTTCTCTCTTTGAATCTTCTCGAACAGAATCCCGTTGGATCTGTCTTCAGTTTCAGCTTTTCCTCTTTTCTTCATCAGGCTCCCCCTTTCGTCAAGCTTCCGTGCTTTGGGATCGACACCTTGCTTTCCGTATACAAGCTTTCCCTTGATTTGAGCTCGTCTTCAGACTCCCCCTTAGACTCAGCTTCCGGGATCGTAGTCTGGACTTTTTCCTGCAATCACTCATACATTCATAAGTAACAGCATTTTAAACTATCCAGGAATTGTAACCTGGCAATTCCAATCAAATTCTCTAATCCACTCTCCCTATCAACAAACTGTATAGATTTAGCAGCATTAAAGAATCCAACTCCCTCACAGTTAATCATCCAAGTCCAAATTAATGACCTTGGAGATATCACAAACTGTTTTTGAAATTTTTGATTTTAATTCAAGTTTCAATTTAATGAACTTGTTTTAATTTCAGAAACACAATCAGCTTACTTAGATTTTGAAACTCAACACTCAGACATCAGTTGTCGAAAATAAAGCAAAAATCAAAATCTTTTTGTATTTTCTGAAAATATAAAGCAATAAAGAAATATGTACAAACATATTTACAGACAATATTTTTGTTTTGAGTATACGTTAGAGGATCATATCAGTTTTCGACAAGTCACAAGTACCGTTGAGCTTAAAATCACATTATGCATTAAACAATTCACTTAGATTGTCGATATACTTGTCCACTTAAATTTTCACACAAAGTTCAACTGATTCAGGATATGAATTAGGTATTTTTAAGAACTTAAACCCATTCATGTGTCCCACCTCTTGAATATACTCCCGTATCCAGAATCCCAATAATCAGTCTTACAGGTGAGAATACTACAATGATATCTGTATATAAATTAGGCATGCGAGGGCCGAGGGATCTCAGGTCGATACTTCCGTATACGCAGAGAGATATCAGCTACGACTTTTCGGTAGGTCCCCTTTAGAGGATCTTTTTGCTTACAACAGCAGCATATATCAATTTAATTGTTTCAGCATGCTGAGGGTGTAATGCTGTGTTTCAAGCATTGAAGCAAGTATTAGCCAGGGACTAGGTCAGAACTACCGTTCAGCAGAAGTCCCGGAATAATACCCCAGATATCATAGAGTATAAAGACCTAGTATATCAGATTACGAGACCTTTCAAACGAGATTTCAGGGGTTACCTATATATATCCAAGTAGTGTTCCCCACGAAATAAGCAAGTTTGAATTTAGGTTTATATCCCGAAAAAGTTTACTAAATGTATAAAAACCTACCGACACATCCACAGTGAGATCGTTTAACACATTTAAACTTTCCATTTCTTTAGCGTACTGTAACTGTCTACTGATGTACTATCATTTCCTCTTTTTACGCAAAAAACTCAATTTTTGAATTTTATCATGTTTTTTACTTTTTCAAAATTTTCAAATGTTTTTGTATTTTCTAACAACATTACTCCCCCTAAAATGCAAAATCATATAAAGAAAATTTGACAACCAACACTGATTGCTTTGTCTCGCCATCCATTTTCTGCATCTCATGCTCTGTTTTGCAGAAAATATAACATACCCCCATGATATACAACCCATTGATCTTAACAGTTTGAAAACCGTTTTTCAATCTGATGAAAGTAATCATGTTTGTTCAGCCGTGAGGGTTTCGGCATATTCAATCAACACATATTTTTTTGTATTTTTCAAATTTTTCAATTTTTAGGGTTTTTGAAAATATTGTTTATTTATTTACAGAAAACATATAAACTTCCTGTTTCAATCAACACAGGATCCAGCAGCCTCCTCTCCTCGTAGTGCCAGGCTGCTCCAACCTCCATTCTCACAATCTTCAGAATTGTTGAGCACCTGCACATTCAGCTAACTGAATTACTTGAACAATTTAGCCCAGGTCTGTTGAACCTTAGGCATTTCAACACAAAAATTTTCATTCAATGCTGGAAATTCTTTGTCATTTTTCACAAAAACTTTCTCAATTTTAACTTCAACTTTCTCATCTTTTACCAAATCAACATGTTTCTTAACACTCCATGTTTGACCTTTTGGTGTTCCTCGTTTGTAAAAATGTGAAACTTTTTGAACATTTTGATTTTGAACAACAACTCTTGGTTTCCAAAACTCTTGAGGTTTTGTCATATCAACTGTGGTTTTCCAACTCTGTGTTGTTCTGAATCTAGGTGTGTGAGAATTCCAGGTCTGTCTTGAATCGAACCTGTTCGGGTTTGATTTCCAATTTTGATTTGAAGCAAACTTGTTTGTATTGTACCTCCAAGTTTGTTTCGAATCAAAGTTGGTTGAGCTTTGTCTCACATTCTCAGATTTTTGTTTCTCAGCATCAAACTTCTTTTTGTCAACATCCACAGGTTTTAGATTAGGACACTTGCGTGCAAGATGTCCTTTTTGATCACATTTGAAACATGTTCTCATGGACACATCTTTGACCTGTGGTTGTTGCTTTTGCTTTTTAGCAAAAAATTCATCATTAGACTGTTTCATTTTGAGTTCTTTTTCTTTTTCTAAACTGCCTCCTTGAACAAAACTCATTTTTACTTGAAAATTCGGCTTCTCATTTTTGTTCCAATGTTGTTTCTTCTTATAACCCAACCCAGCCTTCATGTTCTTCTTTTTGAAACCAGGTTTGGTATACGAACCTCTATGACTCTTACCGACAAACTTTGAAATTTCAGACTTCTCAATCTCAACCATTTAGAAAACTTTGTCGACTTTTTCTAAAATCACATTCTGAATCGGGAATACAACATCTAAGAATAATTTGTCCGATCCAATCATGGTATAAACCAATCCTTTTGAATCATCATTCAAATTTTCTTCGGATTTTGTGTTTTTCAGATAACCATCATGAATATTTCCTTCATCTTCATCCTGTGATTCAGATTTACCTGTATCAACCGACTCCTCTTTCAACACACTTTCAACGACTTTACCTACCACCTCTGAATCATGAGAATCATCAGATTTGGAATAGGTTATGTCAATGTTGTCTGGCAATTGATCTACCATGTTGAAAGCTTTTTCGACCTTTTCCTCATCATAAAATGCAAATTTTCCCGGTGGTGGAACTTGATGAAACTCTGAGCCAATGCCTTTCTTGTTCTGTTCAGACTCATCATCACCCGGTTTTATATTGAAAATTCTTTCAAGCACATATGACGACACGTGGTAATTTTTTAACTTGTTGTTATCCTGTTCTAAATCAGCAATCTGTCGCTTCAACTTAGCAACATCCTCAATATAGGAATTAACAACATCTTGTTTTATAGAATACATTCGTTTAAGTTTTTTGGTTGTTTCAGACATATAATTCATTCTAGATTGAGCATATTTCATTTCATCTTTCACTTTGTCGTATGACTCTTTCATAATATCATATGCTAATTTCATTGAGTCATAATCTTTCTTCATTTCTTGACAAGCAATTTCTTTTTGTTCACATTCATTTGTCATTTTCAAAACATTTTCTTTCAAAACTTCATTTTCTTTCTCTAATTTGTTACATTTTTCTGAAAGTTTTTCATCATTTTCTTTAAAAACCTTTTCTTTTTCCAGCATTTCTTTGCATTTTTCTTTAAAAATATTTTCAATTTTTGTGAACTCAAGATCTCTTGTTCTAAATTGCTCATCTTTTTCAATACAAGCTCTGCACGGTTCCATGCATTTCTTGCATTGTTCAACAGTTTTCAAAATTTCAGAGTTAGAATTTACCTCAGTGATTAGCACTTCGGTGTTTTCAGCAATCTCTGTCTGCTCAGCAACATCTTGCTTCTTTTCAACACTAACTTCATCACCAGCATCACCAACTTCCAAAATCTCATTCTTTTCTTCTTTTTCTTCTTTCTTCACCTTTTCTTCAATCTGCTGTTCTTCAGTAACAGCTTTCTCAACCTCTTCATTCACAACAACTTCATCACTTTTGATTTCCTTCACAACTTCAACTTCAACAGTTTCTGCTTTAACCTCTTCAGCAACTTTCTTCAGATTGTTCACCATTTCTTCAACATTCTTCTTCATTCTCTCTTCATCCCTTTTTCTCAGACACGATAACATGGCATATCTGATATCCTTTTCATATTGCTTAGCATATTTGTCATCTTTCAATACTCTTCTATAGTATTCAGCTCTTAACGGGACAGCAAGAAGAACATCATCGAAGATTATGTCTTTCTTGGGAACAACCGGTTCTCCTTCTCTGTTATAGTAACATTCTCTCTTTTTATCCCATCGTTTACTACCAACAGCCATCTCATACTCCTCCTGCATATCATCCATTCTGTTTAAAACTACGTTTCTTTCTCTGTAAGTCTTCTCACTTAAGATCTCTTCCCGAGTTTTCTCTTTAACCTCAGCAACAGCATTTTCTTCTTTGTTATCAGCCATGATGTAAACCTGACAGAATGATCAAACAAACCCAATTAGTACAATCAAATATCAAATATATTGAAAAAGACTGACACTTGATTGTCGTGAAATGATCCGACACAAAATTCCACTTTTCAATCGAACTAGGAAACTCAATCGGAAATACAAATTGATTCTTCAAGCGAAATCAACTTTGTTTGACCAGCTGAAGCGAAATCCACTATTGATAACTTGAAGCGAAAACAACTAATACAACTGATTCAAGCGAAATCAACTATTTCGCTTCAACTAATTAGAATCTTCAAGCGAAATAGCGAACTCAAATGAAAACCCAAGTTGAATTGAAATCAGACTTCAAACGAAATCTCTTGACCAACAACTTCAAGCAAACTCAATCAGTCAACAACTTGAAGCGAAATCAACTATGGACCACTTGAAGCGAGCTCCCAAGTTATCAGTTCTTGAAGCGAAATCTAGGTTAAACAGACTTTCAAGCGAAATCAACTGTTAATCAGTTGAAGCGAAATCAGATACTAATGCTTGAAGCAAAATCAGATATTCTGACTTGAAGCAAAATCAGATATTCTGTCTTGAAGCGAAATCAGATATTAAGTCTGTTCAAGCGAAATCCCACAGTTGTTTGTCTTGAAGCGAACCAATTCAAGCGAAATCTTTCTGAATAATGATTTTCAAGCGAACTTAACTATTTCGCTTCAAACAGTTAATGTTTTCAAGCGAAATCAAGTCCAAATAATCATGTTCAAGCGAAATCAAGCATTTCGCTTGAGTTTTTCAAGCGAAATAGTGCTGTTTCAAGCGACACCCTACTGAAAGACGAGATCGGACAGAAAACTTTGAAATTCTCCTAAACGACAACGAATTTGAATCTGAAACTTGGTAGGATTGTTTAACAACTATTTTCGCACATCATACTAAAATATCATCCGATTCGGACCAGTAAAACCCGTTCAATTTGACGAAAAGCTGTGAAAAACGTGAAGAATGTGAAAAATATGAAGAAATCGGTGAAATACGGATCTGAATCTGCTGAAATCAGGTACGAATCAATGTGTTTGATCAAGCAATCGAGCTCCTAGCTCTGATACCACTTGTAGGACCGGTTTTGACTCCGAAACGATTGCGAAACGAACGTGAAACGTGCGGAATCCGTACACGAACGTGACCTAAACACACATGACGTAATATAAACGTGATTCTTTTATAAAATCTGATAACGTACAGCACCTGAATCACAAACAATAAACTTTCTCTCTCTAGCCTCTAGCTCTCCAAGATGTGAAAATGGCAAAAGTTCTATACTAGAAGCCCTAGAGATCTATTTATAGGCCAAGGCATTTAATGAGGTTTCCCATTAATTACAATTATGCCACCTTGCCTTTTTACTAACTAAAACTAAAATATAACAATATAACTCTCGTTTTCCTCGGATTCTGCTACTGACTAGATTGACGGAGGCGATAGACAGATAAATGCACTAACAAGCCCGCCAAGCTTTCTTGGGGTCGTAACTTTATCCCACGCAACCCAATGCATTTTTCTAGCACCTTCCGAGCCTCCCCAAAGGAAGTTCCTCAAAGAGTTTCCAATTTGTCAAATAACTCTACCCGGCACTTCAAAGATAGAAAAATAATAAATCGGAATACTTTCTAAGACTGCTTTAATAAGAACCAGCTTTCCAAGAGGCAAGATGATTCTTAAAGAAAAATACAATAGGATCCCAATTAGCAACTCGACTCGTATTAGCACCTAGAGGGATACCCAAATATTTAAAAGGGAAACTCCCTTTCAAATAACCCACTCTAGCCGCCATACGATTAATGTCCTCTTCTGCCACCCCTACTCTCATTAAGCTGGACTTGTGAATATTAATTTTCAACCCTGAACACGCATAAAACACCAGTAGTATTCTGGCGACCGTAAGGATGTTTTCTTCCTCCCACTCCCCAATAATTAAGGCATCGTCGGCGTAAAGAAGGTGTGAGATCACCGGTCCCCCGTTAGGGAGTTTAATCCTTTTTAATCTCCCCGAATCACAAGTTGTGGACACAATACGAGAGAAACCTTCCATGACAATAAGAAAAAAGGAAGGGGGAAAGAGGATCTCCTTGCCTTAAACCTTTATGACATTGGAACTCAAATGTGGGGGAGTCGTTGACCAAAACGGAAGATCTAGCAGAAGATATAACCCCTTTGACCCACTTGCACCATTTCGAGGAAAAACCCATTTGGAACATCATATCTATCAAAAAGTCCCAGTTAACATTATCATATGCCTTCTCAAAATCGATTTTAAGGATGAAGGCTTTCTTCCTAGCTTTGGAGAGCCAAGACCACACCTCACTCAGGATAAGAGGGCTGTCAAGAATATATCTATCTCTCACGAAAGCCGATTGAGAGTCCGAAACCACTTTCCCGATAACCCCTTTAATACGATTAGCTAGGACCTTTGAGATGACGTTACAAATAATCCCAATCAAGTTTATCGGACGATAGTCTTTCATACTTACCAGATCTTTGACTTTAGGGACCAGAGTTATGAACGACGTACTACTTCCCTTATCGATATACCCCCACTCGAAAAAATGACAAAAAATGGCTTTGACATCGGCTTCAAAAAACCTCCAATATCTCTTTAAGAACTTAAAATTGAAACCATCTTGGCCTGGGGCTTTATCGAACCCACACTCAAAAACAGCATCTTTGATTTCCTTGGCCGAGAACTGCCCCGAAATACCATTGGCTTCCTCCTCTGTGAGTCTACACATCCCAGGACAACGCAACCTGGGTCTATACTTAACCTTCTCTAGAAAGTGGTTCCTGAAAAAACCATAAACTTCTTTCTTTATTAACTTTGGATTGGTCTCCCACTTACCGTCGATAGACATCCCTGGAATATCATTTTACACTTCTTGTTATTGATGAGCCTATGGAAGAAAGCAGAATTCTCATCCCCCTCAATTGCCCACCGAGAACGAGATTTTTGTTTTAAGTCCAAAGACACCAAGCGTCCGAACTCGCAAATATTTTTAAAACACTCCTCCTTGATCCAGACCTCCTCCTCGGTGAGATCCTTGCTCTCGCATAAACTATCCAAAAGCTCCAATTCTTCTTTGTTTCTCATCAATCCTCTTTATCCTTAATAACCATCTCATCTTTCCAATTTTTAATGATTTTCCTGATATGTTTAAATTTATTGGTTAAAACCACATCTGCGATCTCCAACCCTAACATAAGAATTCACCGCGTTCTCCACAATGCCATCGAATCCCTCATTTTCTAACCATGAGTTGAAAGACCTAAAAGGTTTTGCCCCAAAGTTATTCCGCGTAACGACAAGGATCAATGGACAATGATCAGAATGTAACCTAGGAAGAGCCCTAAGGCAAGCATCCGGCCAAACTTCAAAAAAAACTTTACAAACCAACACCCTGTCAATTTTGCTATGTTTATTGGAACTAGGGGCTAGGAAGGTGAACTTGCGACCTCTCATACTGTATTCCACCAGCCCTGACGAGTCAATAAAGTCATTAAAATCCCTAGCACAAGCAATATTAAAGACAGAATTCTTTCTTTCCTCCGAAAACCTGACTGCATTAAAATCGCCAAGCAGAACCCACTGGCCATTTCCCGAGTTGATAACATCTAACAAACAATTCCACAAAGCCCTTTTATCCAAAACCCTATGCAGAGCGTAAATATTAACAACGTTAAGCTCCTGATTACATCCAGCCACCCTCCCTTTAATCACAATGTAATACCTGTGTTTTGAAACCCCTTACATACAAAACACCAACGGATCCCACATGCATAATAATCCCCCAGATCTACCCGAAGCACCCACATATTCCATACAAATATTAGGACCTCCCCAAAACTTAAAAACACACTCGGGACTAACCTCGTCGATTTGCATCTCATGTATTGCAACAAAGCTAACCTTGTTCTCTTGCTTTAAGTTTTTGATCCAACCAGCTTTCAGATCATTCCCCATACCTCGAATGTTAATCGATAAGAAATTCATTTTAAATTCTTTTGAATCCCTTCTTCCGTGATCAACTCCTTGACCAGTTGTTGATGTTGACCCAAGTCCACTCCGATATCCTTCCCTACATTAATCGTGCTGGCAACTTCAAAATTCACCCTCTCCTTCGCAGAATCCGGCTCCGATCGAATTACGGCCTCCACAGCCGTCTCCATAATCAGAGGATTACCTTCCTTGCCTCGCAAATCCGACTCAAGATGGGATGGGGGAACTTCAGGTGCCCTAATGTTCAGATCCAGGTGTATAAAATTTTGTTGATGCAGATTTTTTGTCTGATGTTTGTCGAATAGATTAGATTTATTTTATGCTGAATTTGTAATAGTTAGTGAAACGGTCAAACGAACGTGTATTGACCCGCTCGTTTTGTAACACCCCGTGTTTTCATAAGTCAAGTCAACGTCAGGGTCAAAGTCAACGACCGATTATGCAAATTTGACTTGTAGTAATTTCTTTATTTTATTGGTATTATTTGGAGTAAGTGTTTTTAATTACTAAAATCGACGTATGTTAATCGCTATCTAATCGACTCGCGACTGTGAACTATAAGAAGTAACAATGCGATAAAGTTAATTAATCAAGCTATGCTAATCAAATCGACGTCGAATCAAATCGAAACCCGAATTACGCATTTGAGATATTGATATACGTGTGTGTGTGCCCTATGTGTTATTTGTGCATGTTTAATTATATGTGTTGTGGGAATTAATCGAACTCAATCGAAACTCGAAATGCAACCGAACTCAATCGCAACCGAAATCGAACTATTATAATTAGTAGAGAAGGGATAGTGCTCGATATGAGTAGTTAGGACTAAAAGTAATTTGACTAGGAAACCCTACCGTATCGAACCGCTCGCAATCAAAATCGAAACGCCAAAAATCATCGCGTCAAACACTCGAACCAAGCGCCATCCGGCCGGATAGCCATCCGACCGGATAGCCACCTGGTCACCGGTCAGGTGCCATCCGACCAGGGTGTCATCCGACCGGATAGTCATCCGGGAGGTGAACCATCCTACCGGATAGCCCTTTCCTCTTTTGGAATCCTATAAATACCCCTGTCATTGTCATCATTTCCATTTTTGGAAACTCTCTGACCGAACCATTCGTGCTCCCCACCTTTTCTTCGATTTCTCTCAATCCAGGTAAGATCTCGCCCTAAATCTTGTACTTTCTTGATCCACACGCACTCCTACACCTTTCTATCTTTTAAATCTTAACTTTTAACCGTGAAATCACTAGATTTCGGGTGTTCTAGGATGACGTCATCATGTGTTCTTGAAGAACTTCATGTTTTGACTTCAATCCACCAAGAGCAACTGAGATCTAACCGATTTCCATGCAAACACACAAAGATCTTGTAAAGATCTCAACATAAGAGTGGTAAAAAGGGATTGAAAGATGGTTTCTAACTTTCTTTCAACTCTTTTACACTCAATGCACTCAAAACCGATAGAATCGGACTCGGTTCTAGTCTCCTGCTAATCCTTAGTGTTTTACTAGTCCAAGGTCTGGAATCTACTCACGAGACTACCGATTTCGGGTTAAACAAGAACAACCGTCTTGAGCCGGTAACTGGTCGAACTAGGGTGATTCCTAGTCGGTCTGGTCACTTAGGTCAAAATGGGGTTCTGTTGGTTAGCACGTTGTCAAAACGTCTCGACAAAACGACAAACGACCACAATGACCAAGTGTAAGACGAACGGAACAATCGGAACGGAATGCTGTCCTAGCGGATAGGCTACCCGAACGGATTGCTGTCCGAACGGATAACACCTTGGGTCCTACACTTAATCGACTCCAACTAAAGTTGAGTATTGAACGAAGTGCTATCCGATCGGACGACCATCTGACTGGATTACTCTTCGGATCATGAGATACTAAGACTTTAAAGACTTAAACAATTTTCAACATGTTCAATAACAGGGTTGCCAACCGATCGGATGGACATCCGAACGAGTGACTCTTCTATTGTGAACTTGTTCTCACTAAGTAACCTCATCACTAAGTCGCCGTCCGACCGGACCACTGTCCGAACGAATGACCATCCAAACGGATTGTCATCCGCACGACTAACCATCCGATTGACCGACTTGATGGATAGAGATACTTCAATGTTTTCAAAATGTTGCAACGAAAAATTCAAAAGTCAAACCATCATACGCAAACACATCCTTCTTATAGGAAGAAACAATCCACTCAAATAGTCATCCGACAGGACAAGCTGTCCGACCGGATGACCATCCGAACGGATTGTTATCCGCACGGATTGCTGTCTGATCGGATTACCATCCGATCGAACTACTAACCGACTCACTCACACTTTGTATCATTTTACGCGTCACTTATCGTTATGCTATCAAATCTATTCAGGCTAACCTTACTCGCTAAGTGCTCCCTTCAATCCATCAACCGCTATGAGTATACTCGACCCCTTTTTGCTTTAAGCACTTTTGGGTGTTACATACGTTACAACTATTCAAATCACATCAATCACACTACTCAATACTACTTGAACGCTAACCGCTAATGCATGTTATACGTGGCTTATGAATGCTTGTTTGTTATGTTTACACATGGAATGTTGTCTACCTGCCTTAGCAACGATAGTACTATAGTTTGGACTCAGCACCCGTTCACACGGGGGTTGTTAAGGACAATTACTTGCATGGATTACGGTGGTAATCATGTATTGCGAACTGCCTCGGGCAGTCAACCCGCAGTCATTGGTATCGATGGATCTATGTCGATAACTAACGTGCTTCATTTCTCTATGTGTACGTGCTGGTTATGCGTAAACAAATTCGAACTCTATATGCTATTATCAAACTTGTATGCTCACCTTTACATTATATGTATTGACTTTTATTTTAACGTATGTGACAGGTGCTTAGGATGCACACATGTTAGGATGTTGAAGCTAGAATAAAACTTTAGAGCCCAACAAATAGTTGTCTGTAGTAAATGGATCAAGGGTCTCTAGAAGCAGATAAACAATTGCTATATTTAAATCTGAGTTGTCGGAACAGAATTATTTGCCTAGATTTTGTCTGTAATAATTTATTTACTGTTTGAGGCATGGTATGGGACATGTTATTTTAAATTGAATAGTAATGTTAATTGTTATGGAAACTTCTGGACAATCTGTTTCGCTCAGTGCCATGCCCCGATGATTCCGCCATCGGTTGGGGTGTGACAGATTGGTATCAGAGCCATAACTATAGGGAATTAGGCAAGACTCGACCTAGTCCGGGTAGATGTCTTTGAAACCTAGTCTATAGTTAGGAACCAACAGGCCGACTTGTGCATAACCGGTAGGGATTATGTACTAGCTTATTTCTCGCTATTCTCGCTTATGGTACACTATCACTGCACTCGAATTTTCAACCATGAATAAGCGATAAAGCCGAGATTAGGTGTGAAAACCGCAAACTCTAGACTAAAAGTTGCTTAATCGACTCGCATTTTACCTTTACACGAGGAGAATTATACCAAACCAGGAGTGAAATCCATATTTTGATGAATAATCTCCTCTATTTTATCAAAAACAGGGACGACGTTGTTAAGCCAGGGGTGAAACCCTAACCTTGATGACTTGTTCCGCACATCTTACAAAACTCTCACCAAAGTCTCGACGGACTCCAACGACCTGAAGTCACGATATGACTAACAGGATGTGTGTCAAACGCCCAAGAATCGAGGCAAAAGCACAGTCCTGAAGGTCAAACGTGAACGACAAGTCCTTGTGAATAGTTGAACCACCTTGGGTAGTCGAAGTCTACTAGCCGCAGACAATCTATCCCTCGATTTTTAAGCGTTTCGATTCTGAGCCCACAACTGCTGACTCTGATGATTCGTTGATTTTATGTGTTTACATGTGTGTTTACCTATTTATGTGTTTAAATTTTGGGGATTTACTCGATTTTTGCTTTCACTTCGATCGACACGTACGACTCGCACTGCATTTCTATCTCAAAACGTTAACAAATCGCTGAATTATGGACGACCTTATGCTACGATATACGCTTATACTACGCTATTCAATCGCAGACTTTGAATGATAGGTTTCTGTTTTCTGAATGTTGTTTATATGGCCTGATTCTAATTACATTAGTATCTTGATAGGGATTGATGTGATGATGTTGTATGTTATTTGATATGCTATACACATAAACTAGGGTTTATGCTAGACAATGATTCTTGGATGGTTGATGTATGATGATTCGATTTGCACATTGATCTTCATATGATTTCTGTTATTGATGACGGCTGCTAGAATGATTAGGGTTTATGTGTTATTCGCATCTGCTGTAACTGATGTCTGCGAAACTGAACTGTCCGACGAAACAAGACTCTCGGCGAAACAGAATGTGTTTCGCCATGGACCATCGACGAATTAGAATCCTGTTCCGCCAAACAAGATCACGACGAAACAGAACGTGTTTCGTCAAATTCGTGTTTCGTCAAATATGTGTTTCGCCACCTTATGTGTTTCGGCATATATGTGTTTCGCAGAGCTGTGCTGTAACTTGAGTTAATTCTGTTAAGTGTTAACTGGAATATTTAACTGCTGTTAGACGTTAGACATGACTTGTATGATTGTGATTACGTGTTACATGTATATACGTGAACAACTTGAACACAAACTGATTTCACATACATGCATACTTTAGGACGTGATTGATTACTTGCGAGCATACACCTAGCATACCGAGCAAACCCAAGGTGAGTTCACACAAGCCAAGGCATGGGGTTCCCGGGGTGGGAATGGGGATTTGATGATTTACGGTACATACATAAATGATAGAACCTACTGCTAGACTAGTAACACTTATTGAACGATCTTCGCACACCTGCCAAGGATTGGCCGCGATATTATGACTGTCTTCGCACACCTGCCATATTGATGGCCGCGAACTAGTTTACAAATCTTCGCACACCTGCCTGGAGAGGCCGCGATACAAATAAACCTAGTCTAGAATACTTGGGGAAAAACATTCCCCAATGTCTTCGCACACCTGCCGGGAAGGCCGCGATGGAAACTAATACGATACTTTGTAACGAACGAACATACTACTACTCACGCTATACTATTGTTGAACTATTAACTGTGAACTCGCTCAACTAGTTGTTGACTCTCTCTTGCATGCCTTGCAGGACCTTAGGTACTTATGGAGCTTGCACAGGGAGGAGCAGGTCGTTGTGGGACATGGATCGATGATGCCATGTTATCTATCTAAACATTTGAATTTACTATTTACATTGGGTTTACATACTTATGCTTCCGCTACACACTTGTTAATGTTTGGTTTTGAAAACACCTTTCGTATTGATGAATGATTTTTGGTATTTACTTATATGTTCAATATGATTGGTGGCTTGATCCTGGTCAGTCACGCCTCCAAGCGGTGATACTCCGCGTGTGGATTTTGGGGGTGTGACACAAACTATCATACGCAAACACATCCTTCTTATAGGAAGAAACAATCCACTCGAATAGTCATCCGACAGGACAAGCTGTCCGACCGGATGACCATCCGAACGGATTGTTATCCGCACGGATTGCTGTCCGATCGGATTACCATCCGATCGAACTACTAACCGACTCACTCACACTTTGTATCGTTTTATGCGTCACTTATCGTTATGCTATCAAATCTATTCAGGCTAACCTTACTCGCTAAGTGCTCCCTTCAATCCATCAACCGCTGTGAGTATATTCGATCCCTTTTTGCTTTAAGCACTTTTGGGTGTTACATACGTTACAACTATTCAAATCACATCAATCACACTACTCAATACTACTTGAACGCTAACCGCTAATGCATGTTATACGTGGCTTATGAATGCTTGTTTGTTATGTTTACACTTGGAATGTTGTCTACCTGCCTTAGCAACGATAGTACTATAGTTTGGACTCAGCACCCGTTCACACAGGGGTTGTTAAGGACAATTAATTGCATGGATTACAGTGGTAATCATGTATTGCGAACTGCCTCGGGCAGTCAACCCGCAGTCATTGGTATCGATGGATCTATGTCGATAACTAACGTGCTTCATTTCTCTATGTGTACGTGCTGGTTATGCGTAAACAAATTCTAACTCTATATGCTATTATCAAACTTGTATGCTCACCTTTATATTATATGTATTGACTTTTATTTTAACGTATGTGATAGGTGCTTAGGATGCACACATGTTAGGATGTTGAAGCTAGAATAAAGCTTTAGAGCCCAACAAATAGTTGTCTGTAGTAGATGGATCAAGGGTCTCTAGAAGCAGATAAACAATTGTTATATTTAAATCTGAGTTGTCGGAACAGAATTATTTGCCTAGATTTTGTCTGTAATAATTTATTTACTGTTTGAGGCGATTTTGTCTGTAATAATTTATTTACTGTTTGAGGCATAGTATGGGACATGTTATTTAAAATTGAATAGTAATGTTAATTGTTATGGAAACTTCTGGACAATCTGTTTCGCTCAGTGCCATGCCCCGATGATTCCACCATCGGTTGGGGTATGACACGTTTGAAGTGGTCAAACGAGAGGATTATTTGTTTAACCATGTGTGTTTGCTAGACAAAGGGGTGTGGCTATAAATAGCAACCCTTTTGTCATTTACAAACGGGAGAGAGTGTGAGAAAAGGTGAGCTCATTGAGAGAGTTCACTGTGAGCTTTAGTGTTTGGGGGAGAGATCACCACTTGGTCTCTCCCCGGATGTATACTCCTTTGGTATTAGTTCGGTTATCTTGTAATTGGGCCGATTTGTAATGTTTTACTACCGATTAATACAAAGAAGTTGTGACAACCCTCACCAAACCAGGTATCCGTACGAATTAATTAATATTTAATTATTGCTTAATTATTGTGCTTGCTTACAGTTGTGATTAAACTACTAATTGAATTCTGATACATACACATTCTTGCATCATACTTTATTGATGTCACTCCATTATTTACACAGAACCACAGTGACAAACTTGATGCACAAAAGCACAGTAGCACAATGAACGGATAACCCAGTAAACATGATGACGTAGCCAGCATCAGACAGGCACTGTCTCTGAGGCCAGTATGAGCCGAAAATAGATTACTACACTGGTAGGGAGTGTAGGGAGGTGAGGATTGTTAAACTGCGTCACTAGGAGATAGTTATAGTGACCGGATGTGCCTAAAACATGCTTTAACTACAAAATCCTGCACTTTAATACAAAAATTCAGCATTTAAGCTAACTAGTAAAGTGCAAAAACATGGGAAAATAATACTAGACACTTTCCAAAGTGTCGGCAATTCATTGTGTCGCTAAAAATAACACTAAAGACACTTTAAATGCTTATTTAGCACTTTAACGGATTTATATCCAACCGGACAACCGGACTTTACCCGGAACATAAAAATATTGTCAATGACACTATTTTTCCTATTCTGGGCTAGTTAGGGTCCCCGAATACCCTAACACCCGTTATATTTCATAACACACTAATACCTTATTTAAAGTTCCTAAATAACAAACTAACACTTAACTAAATGGTTGAAATTGAACCATGAACCCCCCCCCCCCTTTACCGAATCGGTCCCCCAAGGGGACACACCCTTGTCCTTGTTGATTATTTTAATCCTAATGCCTAATATCTAGTTTACATATTATCTAATGGTCACTAGTAAATGATGGTTTATAAATATAACCACAAGAACATTACATTCTCATTAAACACTTAAACAAAATTTGCTCATCCCTCTCTCCCTCTTGCTACCTTCGGCTGAACCCAACACACACCATATCTCCATCATTCAAGTTTGTTCTAGCAATTCCACTTACATACAAGTGTGCTAGAGTTCATACAAGGAGGCTCGGTGCTTACGGAATCACAAGGACCTCTCTACATCGCTATTAACCACCTTGTTTTCACCTTGAATCTTCCCTAGCCTTGTGCTAGTTGTAAGTGATTCTAAACACTCTCTTGATCTTGTTTAAAGTGGTTAATAAGAGATTTAACGGACAAAAATCATGAACACTTAAGATCAAAACTTAAAGTCTTGCAAGTATGATGAACTTGATGGATAAAAGGAAAGTAATGGTGTAAAACTTGTTAAACTTGTTTTGTTATGATTATTTTATGTTGTTTAACGCTAGTAGTGGAACGGATCGTCATTTAACCACGCTAGATCATGTTCATGGAACATGAACTAGCATTATGTTAAGTAGGAAAGTTACAAGATGACGAACCCTTTCATACATAAACATGAACTTGTGTAAAAATAGTTTTTCTTGTAAAATGGAATTCTAAACTAGTAGATCTAAAGATTTACAAGTGGTATTTTCGAAGAACCAAGTGTAGGATACAAGTCTTATGTTTAAAAGCCGGATCTTTCTTGAAACAAAAGCATTTTTGTGAACAAACAAGTGTGTAGACACTTGTGTAACGAAAGGATTTAACAAAGAAATATTTTCGTAATTTTGACTAAGAAGTTGTAAAGTTACATCTTCTTTAAAAATAAAGTTTTCATGAAACCGATTTTATTTTTAAGGATAGAAAGATCTACTAAAAATGTTGGAAGATTACTACGTATTTTTACACAACTTACAAGTTCATGTGTTTGCGATTTATACTTGTTTTGACTAGTTTAGTGTTTGAATATTGTTTATTGATGATGGGAAAATTGTTGATTGAATTTTTAAAAGAAAATGATACGCTAGTAAGCGTGGCCACCTCAAGTTACAGAGGAAACTCTGGCGAAATTTTTCCAGAAATATAACACTTGGAAATATCTTTGTAACAAGTGTTGTGAATATATTTTTAACTTGTTTTCCCAAATAAAATTCGCCATGATTTTTATTACAAAATTTCCAAGTGTCGGAGGTGGAACTTTCATAAATAAAACTTGTTAAATATATATTTAGTATATATTTTTCATAGTAACACTTGTGAGAATTTTATGATTATTTTGTGAACTGCATAAATATTATTTTTAGGGTAAAAATAATATTACTGGAATACACTGAACAGTAACGACTCCAAAATAATACCAACGCCTTCACAAATAAGTATTTAAGTTACACCGGTATTATTATTACCCCGAACTTTAAATGTAACTTATGTATTTTCAGAAAATACTCTTAAATGCGTATTTTGATAAAAGTATTATTTTGGAAAATTGTATGGAATAAAATATAATATTTTTGGGAAAAATATGTATATTTTGGAGATAGAATATTTTAGACAAATGAATAAAAATATATTTTATTAAGTGAGACTTAATAATATATTTTTGGAATTTCAAAAACACACATGTATTAAAACCCCCACCCTTAGGAAGGAATATATTTATTTAATAATTACGAAGTGTAAACACGAAATAGTTGCCTAACTATTTCCCGAAAATAATAAACCTTAAGCCAAGGCACGGCCGTCCGTCTAATAGAAGTTAGTACGTGTAGGTCGTCACGCAGCAGGTTGATTGGGAGATACTATTTCGAGACGCACTTCAGTGAGTTCATGTCCCCCTTTTTTCTTAACTGTTTTCCAGTTTTTAAACTGCGGGGGTGAAATACATGTTACTATGATTACGAATACTTTTTACATGGTATGGTTAGCGTAAGGAGGGTTACTACTTAGATCATGTGAGTGGGTAGGCGGGAACTGGAGGCCATTAATCCTCATTGTAGGATCGAGGGTCTTTAGCGGTAGATCTATCTGGGTGTAGCGAGCCCAGCCCCAGGCCCAACAGTACGGACCTCGGGGTGACTTGGTACCCGATGCAAAACTCTGCTAGGTTTGAGTCTTCCTACTGCACTTCACACATATCAATGGCCTTGCAAACCATTGGTGATCTCTTTATTTCCTTATTTGCTACATACGAGGGATTTTATACGTACAAAGGTTTTACATACTCACTTTACATGATCTCGCTCAACATTTTTGTTGATTTTTCCAACTTACATGTATTTCAGGGAATTAGGGATCTGGCAAGGTATGCACTGTCGCCACGCTGCGTAGGAAAATGATGTCATCCAAGTTTAGGGATTGTGACTTTTGCCTGGACGAGTCACATGTCTTAAACTATGTTTATTTTATGTTTGTGGTTGTGTCTTATGAACAATGTTTTTATTTTGTTGTGTTGTAAACTCGTTGCATGTGTCAACTCTAAAACAATGTTGTCGTATTTTCACTTTTAAAACTTGAAGTAATGGATGATCATCATGGTTTTACTTTCATATAGCTTGGTTGTGATTAAGCTATGGTATTTAGAAGTCACACCAAATAAACCCACGCTTCCGCAAAGCCAGGGTGTGATAGCTTGGTATCAGAGCGTTGATCATAGCGAACTAGGATTCCTTCTCGAGTCTAGACTATGATCACTAGGGCTCTCACGAAAACATTTTCACATTGCATACACTAAACGTCCAGATCCAGGTCACAAAACATTTTTACAAACAAAAGTTGAGCATATTTTTAAATTTTTGGTTGGTCGGGAGACCAGAGATTCAGTCGGGTGGCTGGGGAGATTCGGCCGGGTGGCTGTGGAAATTAATCTAGTGGGACTAGGAGAGTCAGTCTGAGAGGCTGGGAAATTAATCTAGTGGGACTAGGAGAGTCAGTCTGAGAGGCTGGGAGATTAATCTAGTGGGACTAGGAGATTCAGTCTGAGAGGCTGGGAGATTAATCTAGTGGGACTAGGAGATTCAGTCTGAGAGGCTGGGAGATTAATCTAGTGGGACTAGGAGGATCAGTCTGAGAGGCTGGGAGGTTAGACTGGTGGGACTAGGAGAATTACTTGATTGCTTATTGGTAACTAACATGTTTATTTGATTATATGATTGATCATTTGTGCATGTGTGTGTTTGTGTTACAGACGTCATGCCTTCATCAAGTACTGGGGAGTCGGACACTATAGATCCCATGGCCATAGTATCAGACGACATAGTTTCATCGGAGCACGAGGTGTACACTTCCGATACTACCAGCACCGACGATGATGACTTTCTGCCCTTTGCGCTACCTGACGTCGTAGCCGAGCCTGCTGATGGCCACCTCGCTGGGGATTTACCACTCGCGTTGATCCCTGCTCCTATACCCCTTGCCGCTTATCCCGTTATTGATATGCCCCTTGATATTGTTTCCGACGATGACGTTGACTTGTTTGAGGAGGACCCACTAGAGGTCGAGGCCCATATTGCTGCCGGTGATATCCTACTTCTTGCTGATGCTCCTGCGGAGGAGGCTCCTGTTCCAGACTCCTTTGAGTCTGTGGCATCCGCACCTTCGCACACACAGGGAGTGCAGCACCACTCACACGACGCCGACCCGGACATGGCGTCATCCGTTGCACCTGCTCCTGCGCACAGCTTTCAGTTTAATGTTGATGATGATTCAGATCCTATTTTTCCACCTGGCTTTGATCCAGACCAGGACATTGAGTTCATACACTTAGATCAGCCCTTGGAGGATCCTGTAGCCCCTGTCGACCCTATGTTTGCTGATCCAGCTGATTTTGAGATGGAGTTTGTTGATCTGGAGCCTGTTGTGGCCCCTGAGCCAGGCATTGCTCCTGACCCCGGATTTGAGCATGACTCCGTGCATGCCGATGCACCTGCTGTTGCTCCTTTGGTTGATGATATACCTATTGATGATCACCTTGTTGTTGTCCCACCGTTGGTGGATGATCATGTTGTTGACGTTCCTGCTGATCCTGTTGTTGCACCTCTTCCTGATCTAGTGCCGGTGATGTTCGACCGTGCACCTTTTGCGACCCATATTGATCCACGATACGCTCACACCCACAATGGGTGGATAGATGCTGACGATGATTACCCACCTTTCGTGTTCCCTGTTACACCCCCTGTAGCCCCCGTTTCAGCTCCTGTGTCAGCTCCCATTGATGTTCCTTTGCTACCCACACACACCACGGATGCTCACCGCACCGACTTGCCTATCACGTTTCTTCAGGACATACCTCCCCCGCGTCCTGGAGAGGGTTCATCCCGACCACCGTGTGGTCATACACCTTTTATGACAGGAGGAGATCAGTTTGTACCTCAGGTTTCTTACCCCACTGTTGTTCCCACTGTTGCACCTTTTACTGTGCCATCCTTCGCTCCATCTAGTGAGCCGTTCCTCTGGACTACGCCCCCCATTATGCCACCGACGGATCCGTATCACCCATACCACGTGGGGTATTCTACGGAGAGCGTTCTCACATCTTTCATGATACAGCAGGAGGCGCTGACCCGTCGCGTAGATGAGCTAGAGAGAGCTCAGCGACTACCGTGCCATTGCCAGACCCCACCTGCAGTATCACACCCTCCTCGACCACTGTCACCGGATTTTGCCACTCGTTTTTGGACACTGGAGCAGCAGATAGCATACTTATTGCGCTCTCATTGCGAAATGGAGGAGGACTGGCTTCACATGCGACGCCTACTCTTTTCTCGTTTTCCCCCTCCTCCACCACCATCAGCTTAGGCCTTTTGTACGACGCAAGTAGACTTTTGATGAGAGGACGGCGATTGTGCAGACTACACAGCTTTTGGAGACTGCATTTTTTATGATTGTGACTTTTGATGATTTGTATATTTGTTGTGGTTGTCACTGACTAGATATTTTGGACTACGGTGATGTGGCCCTTAGTCACTGATGATGTATGATACAGTTATGGACTTGTAAACCTTACATTGTGGTCTTGATTTATGAAAGCGCAATCGCAGTATTCTCATTATATGATTGGTTGATTATTGATTGTTTATGTGGTTGATTTATTTATAACATGAGATGTTATGTGGTTGATTTATTTATAACATGAGATGTTATGTGTTGATATTGTTGAATACATACGTACGCTTTACTTACTATGACCTAACCAACACGATCATCTTTTAGAAGATGGCACCGAAACGCGATCCGCGCATGCCCACTACTGAGGCAGAACTTCAAGGAATCATTGTTGCCGCCATAGCGCAGTATGCAGCCTCACAAGGAGGAACCAGTGGAAGCAATTCATAAAACAACGGCAATAACAATCCACCACATGGTAATGTTAAGTCGTTTGAGACATGCTACTATACATCTGGATATCCTTAGCACGTTTGCTAATACCATTTGTATATTCTAACGTATGTGCAGGGTGCACTTACAAGCAGTTCCTAGACTGCAAGCCCGTAAACTTCGACGGCACCGGAGGTGCTGTTGCTTTTGTAAGATGGGCCGAAAAGACGGAGTCTGTTCTTCGAATGAGCAAGTGCGCTCCAGACCAACAAGTGACTTACATCTCAAGGCTATTCTTGGACGGAGCCCTATCCTGGTGGAACTTACAAGTGCAAACTCTTGGCGAAGCTACTGCTTACGCAATGACATGGAATGAGCTAAAGGAGCTCATGCGAAGAAAGTACTGCTCGCGTGCTGAGATTCAAAGGTTAGAAACTGAGTTCTGGCATTTAAGGATGGATGGTCCCAAGATTGCGGAGTACGTTCAGAGATTCCACGACCTGTCTCATGTGGTACCTTATATGGTTACACCGGAATTCAAGCGAATCGAGCGCTTTAGCTGGGGTTTAGCTCCACAGATCATGAGTATGGTCACTACTTCCAAGCCTGCAACAATCACAGAGGCCATCGATCTGAGCATGGCTCTTACTGAGGAAGCCATCCGCCTGAACAAGTTTTCGAATGTCGAGCCAAAGAAGAAAGAGACTCACATAGAGTCGTCTGGTGAGAATAAGAGGAAATTCTCGAACTTCAAGCAGGGAACTAGCAATGTTGGCAATAAAGGAGAATCAAGCGCACCGGTCCAAGCTGCAACTGGTGTTGGAAAGAAGGGGAAAGGATATATGGGTACACATCCCAAGTGTAACACATGCCAGCGTCATCATTCTAGCCGGTGTGGGCCAAAAGTATGTGAAGCTTGTGGAAAAGTTGGCCACCTGAAGGATAACTGCTGGGCTAGTGCAGGCCGGGGAGGCCAAGGAGGTTTTGGTAATCGGAACAATAATCGTGGTAGTAATGGAAATCGTCCACAAGGAAATATTGGAGGCAATGGAAATCGAGGGAACAATGCAAATCAAGCTGGGGACGCGAATCGAAATCAAAACAACAATCAAGCGGGGAACGGAGGAGGTAATGGTCCGAAACTGGGTTGTTTTAACTGCGGTGACATTGGACACTTTAAGAGGAACTGCCCAGGATTGAATCAAGCCCGCGGAAGAGTGTTTAACATTAGCGCAAGGGAAGCACGCCAGGATCCTAATGTTGTTACTGGTACGTTCCCTATAAACCAACGCTTTGCATCCGTTTTGTTTGATACTGGTGCCGACTATAGCTTTGTGTCGTTAGAGTTTAAGGATATACTTGGGTTGACCACTAGTAAGTTAGACGTTCCGTACTCAATTGAACTAGCTAATGGAAAGATAGTAAAAGCAAACGAAGTCGTCCGAGGATGTGTGATTGAACTAGGAGGTCACGAGTTTACGCTGGATTTACTGCCAGTCAAGTTGGGAAGCTTCGACGTGGTAGTGGGAATGGATTGGTTGTCCAGCAACAAAGCAGAGATTGTTTGTCACGAAAAGATCATTCGTATCCCTATGGACAATGAAGAGACGATTGTAGTTCATGGAGAGAAGCGCGATGCGCCACTGAGAATCATTAGTTGCCTAAAAGCTAGGAAGTGTCTACGAAAGGGATGTGTTGCATTCTTAGCACACATCGTGGATAAGGAAGCTGCTGAACCAAAGATCGAATACATTCCAGTTGTGAAGGAATATCCTGAAGTCTTTCCAGAAGACTTGCCAGGATTGCCACCGCAGCGACAAGTCGAATTCCACATTGACTTAGTTCCAGGCGCCGCGCCTGTGGCTAAGGCACTCTATAGACTTGCGCCATCAGAGATGCAGGAGTTGTCAACACAACTCCAGGAGCTTTTGGATAAAGGATTCATCAGACCAAGCTTCTCGCCCTCTCGCCCTGGGGAGCTCTAGTACTGTTTGTTAAGAAGAAGGACGGTAGTTTCCGTATGTGTATAGACTACCGTGAGCTTAATAAGTTGACTATCAAGAATAGATATCCTTTGCCAAGGATTGACGACCTGTTTGATCAGCTGCAAGGTTCAAGTTTCTATTCGAAGATCGATCTGCGCTCAGGATACCATCAACTAAGGATACAAGAGGAAAGTATCCCGAAGACGGCCTTTAGAACTCGATATGGACATTACGAGTTCCTGGTTATGCCGTTTGGGTTGACAAACGCACCTGCAGTTTTCATGGACTTGATGAACCGAGTTTGTAAGCCGTACTTGGACAAGTTTGTAATCGTGTTTATTGATGATATTCTGATTTACTCAAAGACGAAGGACGAACACGAACAGCATTTGAGAACTATTTTGGAGTTACTCAAAAAGGAGAAGTTGTATGCCAAGTTCTCGAAGTGTGAGTTCTGGTTACGTGAAGTCCAGTTTCTTGGACACGTGGTAAATGGAAATGGAATCCATGTGGATCCAACAAAGATTGAGGCGATAAAGGACTGGGAAACTCCAAAGACGCCAACCGAGATTCGACAATTCTTGGGTTTGGCTGGTTATTATCGAAGATTCATCGAGGATTTCTCTAAAATCGCTCAACCCCTGACTCTCCTCACGCAGAAAGACAAGAAGTTTGATTGGGGAGATAAACAAGAAGAAGCATTTCAGTTGTTGAAGGACAAACTCTGCAATGCATCGATTTTATTGCTGCCCGAAGGAACGGGTGATTTTGTGGCATATTGTGACGCCTTACGTCAAGGTTTGGGGTGTGTGCTGATGCAGCGACAGAAGGTTATCGCTTATGCGTCAAACCAGTTGAAAGTTCATGAAAAGAACTATACCACGCATGATCTAGAGCTAGGTGCAGTGGTATTTGCGCTGAAAATTTGGAGACATTATTTGTATGGTACGAAGTGTACAATCTTTACTGATCACAAGAGCTTACAGCACATATTCGACCAGAAAGAGCTTAATATGAGACAGAGACGTTGGGTCGAATTGTTGAACGACTATGATTGCGAGATTAAGTATCACCCAGGGAAAGCGAATGGGGTCGCTGATGCCCTGAGTCGAAAAGAAAGGATTAAGCCCATAAGGGTTAGGGCTTTGGAAATGATCGTCCAGACAGATCTCGCTTTGCGCATTCGTGCCGCACAAAGAGAAGCTTTGAAAGAAAGAAATATTGAAGATGAATATCTCTGTGGGATGGAGAAGCAATTAGTGTCAAACGAGGAAGGAACGCTATGCTTCATGAAACTGATTTGGGTTCCTCTGTTTGGTGGATTAAGGAAAGTTATTTTTGATGAAGCTCACAGATCACGGTACTCTATCCACCCAGGAGCGGATAAGATGTACCAAGATCTTAAGGATTATTATTGGTGGCCTAGGATGAAAGGCAATGTTGTTGTTTATGTAAGCAAGTGTTTAACGTGCGCCAAGGTGAAAGCTGGATACCAGAAGCCTTCAGGACTTCTGCAGCAACCTGAAATTCCCAAGTGGAAATGGGAACAGATTTCAATGGATTTCATAACTAAGTTGCCCAAGACGCCCAGAGGTCATGACACTATTTGGGTAATAGTTGACCGCCTGACAAAGTCCGCACACTTCTTGCCAATTAAAAAGAAAGATAACACGAGTAAACTTGCGGAAATATACATGAGAGAGATCGTTGCACGACATGGAGTGCCTCTCTCGATTATCTCTGATAGAGATGGGAAATTTGTATCAAGGATATGGAAATCCTTCCAAGAAGCTTTTGGCTCACAATTGAATCTAAGTACTGCGTTTCATCCGCAAACTGATGGCCAAAGTGAAAGAACTATACAGACATTGGAAGATATGCTGAGAGCATGTGTAATGGATCTAGGTGGTAGCTGGGATAATCATTTACCATTGGTCGAGTTTTCGTACAACAACAGCTACCACACAAGCATTGGAGCCGCGCCATTTGAAGCTCTTTATGGACGCAAATGTCGATCACCCTTATGCTGGGCTGATGCAGGTGATAGACAACTCGTTGGTCCAGAAATTGTCCAAGAGACAACAGACAAGATTGCACAAATTCGAAAGCGCATCGAGGCGGCTCGCGACAGACAGAAAGCCTATGCAGATCCAAAGAGGAAACCTTTGGAATTTCAAGTTGGAGATATGGTTTTATTGAAAGTTTCACCCTGGAAGGGTGTGGCACGCTTTGGAAAGCGTGGGAAATTGAATCCGCGTTACATTGGCCCGTTCAAGATACTACAAAGGATTGGGCTTGTAGCCTACAAGTTGGACCTACCTGCTGAACTCAATGGTGTTCACGATACATTCCATGTATCAAATTTGAGAAAGAGTCCAACACAAGAAACAGTGATCATTCCTGCTGACGAAGTTCATATCGACGACACGCTCCACTTTACCGAAGAACCCGTCGAGGTTACGGATTGGAAGGTCAACAAAACTCGCAGGAGCAGTGTCAAACTCATCAAAGTTCGATGGAATGCAAGACATGGCCCTGAATTCATGTGGGAATGTGAAGATCGTATGAAGGAAAAATACCCCCCATTTGTTTCCCAAGACCCCTGCAACTAGAAGCAGAGCCTAAATTTCGGGACGAAATTTCTTTAACGGGGGGAGAATGTGACAACCCTCACCAAACCAGGTATCCGTACGAATTAATTAATATTTAATTAATGCTTAATTACTGTGCTTGCTTACAGTTGTGATTAAACTACTACTTGAATTCTGATACATACACAATCTTGCATCATACTTTATTGTTGTCACTCCATTATTTACACAGAACCACAGTGACAAACTTGATGCACAAAAGCACAGTAGCACAATGAACGGATAACCCAGTAAACATGCTGACATAGCCAACATCAGACAGGCACTGTCTCTGAGGCCAGTATGAGCCAGAAATAGATTACTACACTGGTAGGGAGTGTAGGGAGGTGAGGATTGTTAAACTGCGTCACTAGGAGATAGTTATAGTGACCGGATGTGCCTAAAACATGCTTTAACTACAAAATCCTGCACTTTAATACAAAAATTCAGCATTTAAGCTAACTAGTAAAGTGCAAAAACATGGGAAAATAATACTAGACACTTTCCAAAGTGTCGGGAATTCATTGTGTCGCTAAAAATAACACTAAAGACACTTTAAATGCTTATTTAACACTTTAACGGATTTATATCCAACCGGACAACCGGACTTTACCCGGAACATAAAAATATTGTCAATGACACTGTTTTTCCTATTCTGAGCTAGTTAGGGTCCCCGAATACCCTAACACCCGTTATATTTCATAACACACTAATACCTTATTTAAAGTTCCTAAATAACAAACTAACACTTAACTAAATGGTTGAAATTGAACCATGAACCCCCCCCCCCCCCCCTTGACCGAATCGGTCCCCCAAGGGGACACACCCTTGTCCTTGTTGATTATTTTAATCCTAATGCCTAATATCTAGTTTACATATTATCTAATGGTCACTAGTAAATGATGGTTTATAAATATAACCACAAGAACATTACATTCTCATTCAACACTTAAACAAAATTTGCTCATCTCTCTCTCCCTCTTGCTACCTTTGGCCGAACCCAACACACACCATCTCTCCATCATTCAAGTTTATTCTAGAAATTCCACTTACATACAAGTGTGCTAGAGTTCATACAAGGAGGCTCGGTGCTTACGGAATCACAAGGACCTCTCTACATCGCTATTAACCGCCTTGTTTTCGCCTTGAATCTTCCCTAGCCTTGTGCTAGTTGTAAGTGATTCTAAACACTCTCTTGATCTTGTTTAAAGTGGTTAATAAGAGATTTAACGGACAAAAATCATGAACACTTAAGATCAAAACTTAAAGTCTTGCAAGTATGATGAACTTGATGGATAAAAGGAAAGTAATGGTGTAAAACTTGTTAAACTTGTTTTGTTATGATTATTTTATGTTGTTTAACGCTAGTAGTGGAACGGATCGTCATTTAACCACGCTAGATCATGTTCATGGAACATGAACTAGCATTATGTTAAGTAGGAAAGTTACAAGATGACGAACCCTTTCATACATAAACATGAACTTGTGTAAAAATAGTTTTTCTTGTAAAATGGAATTCTAAACTAGTAGATCTAAAGATTTACAAGTGGTATTTTCGAAGAACCAAGTGTAGGATACAAGTCTTATGTTTAAAAGCCGGATCTTTCTTGAAACAAAAGCATTATTGTGAACAAACAAGTGTGTAGACACTTGTGTAACGAAAGGATTTAACAAAGATATATATTTTCGTAATTTTGACTAAGAAGTTGTAAAGTTACATCTTCTTTAAAATAAAGTTTTCAAGAAACCGATTTTATTTTTAAGGATAGAAAGATCTACTAAAAATGTTGGAAGATTACTACGTATTTTTACACAACTTACAAGTTCATGTGTTTGCGATTTATACTTGTTTTGACTAGTTTAGTGTTTGAATATTGTTTATTGATGATGGGAAAATTGTTGATTGAATTTTTAAAAGAAAATGATACGCTAGTAAGCGTGGCCACCTCCAGTTACAGAGGAAACTCTGGCGAAATTTTTCCAGAAATATAACACTTGGAAATATCTTTGTAACAAGTGTTGTGAATATATTTTTAACTTGTTTTCCCAAATAAAATTCGCCATGATTTTTATTACAAAATTTCCAAGTGTCGGAGGTGGAACTTTCATAAATAAAACTTGTTAAATATATATTTAGTATATATTTTTCATAGTAACACTTGTGAGAATTTTATGATTATTTTGTGAACTACATAAATATTATTTTTAGAGTAAAAATAATATTACTGGAATACACTGAACAGTAACGACTCCAAAATAATACAAACGACTTCACAAATAAGTATTTAAGTTACACCGGTATTATTATTACCCCGAACTTTAAATGTAACTTATGTATTTTCAGAAAATACTCTTAAATCCGTATTTTGATAAAAGTATTATTTTGGAAAATTGTATGGAATAAAATATAATATTTTTGGTAAAAATATGTATATTTTGGAGATAGAATATTTTAGACAAATGAATAAAAATATATTTTATTAAGTGAGACTTAATAATATATTTTTGGAATTTAAAAAACGCACATGTATTAAAACCCCCACCCTTGGGAAGGAATATATTTATTTAATAATTACGAAGTGTAAACACGAAATAGTTGCCTAACTATTTCCCGAAAATAATAAACCTTAAGCCAAGGCACGGCCGTCCATCTAATAGAAGTTAGTACGTGTAGGTCGTCACGCAGCAGGTTGATTGGGAGATACTATTTCGAGACGCACTTCAGTGAGTTCATGTCCCCCTTTTTTCTTAACTGTTTTCCAGTTTTTAAACTGCGGGGGTGAAATACATGTTACTATGATTACGAATACTTTTTACATGGTATGGTTAGCGTAAGGAGGGTTACTACTTAGATCATGTGAGTGGGTAGGCGGGAACTGGAGGCCATTAATCCTCATTGTAGGACCGAGGGTCTTTAGCGGTAGATCTATCTGGGTGTAGCGAGCCCAGCCCCGGCCCAACAGTACGGACCTCGGGGTGACTTGGTACCCGACGCAAAAATCTGCTAGGTTTGAGTCTTCCTACTGCACTTCACACATATCAATGGCCTTGCAAACCATTGGTGATCTCTTTATTTCCTTATTTGCTACATACCAGGGATTTTATACGTACAAAGGTTTTACATACTAACTTTACATGATCTTGCTCAACATTTTTGTTGATTTTTCCAACTTACATGTATTTCAGGGAATTAGGGATCTGGCAAGGTATGCATTGTCGCCACGCTGCGAAGGAGAATGATGTCATCCAAGTTTAGGGATTGTGACTTTTGCCCGGACGAGTCACATGTCTTAAACTATGTTTATTTTATGTTTGTGGTTGTGTCTTATGAACAATGTTTTTATTTTGTTGTGTTGTAAACTCGTTGCATGTGTCAACTCTAAAACAATGTTGTCGTATTTTTACTTTTAAAACTTGAAGTAATGGATGATCATCATGGTTTTACTTTCATATAGCTTGGTTGTGATTAAGCAATGGTATTAAGAAGTCACACCAAATAAACCCACGCTTCCGCAAAGCCAGGGTGTGACAGAAGTTTTGTTTATCCATCTCTAATCTCTCCCGTCTTGAACTAATCTCCACGAAGCACGGTTTCGGTCCCGAAACACGGTCCTACAATTGGTATCAGAGCCATGGTACCTGATTTAGTAAATCTAACAGTTTGCTAAATCACATGTGCTCTAGATCTGTGTTTATTGTGATTTTTGTTCAAGATGTAAAAATTGTGAAAATGAAGAAAAACCCAGATCTGACCCGAATGGATGGGTCTGACCTGAAACGAAATGCATCAGAGAGTTAGGTTTTCTGTTTTACACCATGAAAAATCATGTTTTCATCTTGTTTTTAAAGTATTTCTTCAGATCTGCATAAGAACAGCTTGCTGTTCTTCACTATGTTCTTGAAAAAATAGTGGCGGCTGGTTAAAGAAACTAGGGTTTCTTTATATCTGCATCGACGAAGACTCCATTGTGACGAAGATTGATTGATGTCGACGAAAACTCCTTGATGACGAAGTCCTCATGTCAGCGAACACCAGAGTCGTTCCAAAGTTTTTGGAGACCCTAAGCAAACTATAAAGGCGGGGCCCTTTGAACGGTTATATAGAAAACAACGGTTCTGCTTTGTTCCTTCTAAGTCTCAATCGCAAGCACAATATAAAAAATCAAAGTATCAATTAGAATTTTAGGGAAAATAGAGATTAATTAATTGCGAATTACATATTGCTTAGAGTATATAAAAATTGGTTGTTTAGTTGGGCCTAACAATAAAATAGATTTTGTTTTATTTATTTGTGTTTAATGCAGTAATACACATATTCCATATAAAGATTTTTAAAATCTTGGGAGGCCCTATTTTTTTTGGGGCCCTAGCCGTTGCCTAGATTGAATAGCCTCTAGGTACGGCCCTGGCGAACACTCAAGGTTCGTCCAACTTAACACGGCGAAGAGTATATTCCGACGAAGACTACTTAAGGGTCCGTGATACGACCCATTGAGAGACCCATAACCCACTCACCCATCCAACGAAATTATATCCACGGTTATGGATTGAATGCTTATTTAATTTAGTATTTTTTTTACTAATTCACGTTTGCAACCACTAGTTTTCATTTAGGCCATGTTCTCCATTATTTCCTAGTTTTTAGTTTAGTTTGCTTTTGCATGTTTATTTATATGTACGTGAACTTTGTTTTGAAAGAAGAAGAAAAGTTAGCAAATTCTTGTGTTTCTCTTTATCTTGTTCTTTGGAGCCTAACCCACTCTACGGGTCTCTTGGGAGATTAGCCATCTCGAATCGACTTCTATCAGTCCGTCCAGGAATATGATGTCGACGAAGTCTAAAGGTTCGTCGGAGGTCCAGAATCAGTTTCTGTTGTGACGAAGAATGAAGAATCTCAGGGCTGAGGGACGAAGAACTACACTACACTGATGAAGAATCACTGCAAGTGTATCATCTTCATTTCTGTATCTTGAAACAGACACACAAACATCATCAACTTAAAAAAAAAGTGTGGAAGATTCTTTCAATCAACAACTATTTGCTAAACAAAATCAATATAGAACTCAATTCCACTTACTCCACCATCGATTCCTCATTGCCGCATTAAATCCCCCGCCACCGCATCAGGATTAAAATGAAAAACAGAAAGAATGTTGTAGTAGCGCAGATGACCGGAGAAGTTTGGTGTCGCTGGTTGCTGGGTATCGAAGAAGAGGAAGACAGATGTTGTTGACGGCTGAATTCAGGTGATGTTGTCGGTGGCTAAGTAAGTTTTATTTGCCTGGTTTGGATTTGGAGGTTGTGTATTGAAGATGAGGGAAGATGATGTCTGCTCAAATTTTTTTAAAGGAATTTGGTGGTGGTGTATCGAAGAGGTTGAAGATGGATGAAAAGGAAAATAAAATTTTGGGAAAGGTGAAAATAGTGGCTATATAAGATGTCTCCAGAAAGTTTTTGGCAGATATGTGTTTCTGTTTGGGCCCACTTGTGCAAGATGAAAGTTTAATTTGTAGTTGTTGGCATATATTCTTCGTGAATATGTAAAAATCAGTGGGCCAATTACTCACAATACCTTTATTCTTACGTGGACTTGGTCTTTGATAAAGTGTTGGGTTTAACAGTTGAGCTTGGCTTATGGGTCTTGGATTTCTAATGGACCCTCAAGTATTTTAGATGGGCTCTAGTGGATCAAGTATCTAAAAGCAATTGAAGGTTGTAATGTTTTCTGTACTGTTTATTCACAATCAAAGACCCTATATATAGGGAAGAATACAACCATGAAAATAGGAAAAGATATACACCAAATTATACAATGATTATCTCTAAATAATAAACTCAATCTATTCCTAAAATAGAGAAACATTATCGGCTTCTAAGACACCCCCTCAGTTTGAGCGGGCGGAGGACAGACGCTCAAGCTGGACCGAAATGACTGGAATAGTTCCCGAGATAATCCTTTGGTGAAAATATCTGCATACTGCAAAGCGGAAGGGACATGAAGAACTCTGATATGTCCAAGACGAACCTTCTCTCGAACGAAGTGTATATCTATCTCTATGTGTTTTGTTCGTTGATGTTGAACCGGATTATTGGACAAATAAACTGCTGAAACATTGTCACAAAACACTATAGATGCACGCTGCAATGGAGTATGAAGTTCGAGGAGTAAATTTCGAATCCACGACGTTTCAGCAACTGCATTAGCGACACCTCGATACTCGGCCTCTGCACTGGATCGTGAGACTGTAGGTTGTCTTTCAGCAGACCATGAAATAAGATTGTCACCAAGAAAAACACAATAACCCGATGTAGAACATCTTGAATCCGGACATCCACCCCAATCCGCATCAGAATAAGCAACTAAATCATGTGAGCCGGACTTAACAATGCGTAAACCATAGTCGATGGTGCCTTGTAAATAACGGATTATGCGCTTCATAAACGCAAAGTGAGGCTCTCGAGGCTCATGCATAAAGAGGCAAACCTGTTGAACTGCGTATGACAAATCTGGCTGAGTGAAAGTTAAGTTCTGCAAAGCACCCCCAAGACTGCGATACAAGGTCGGGTCAGAGAACAAGGGACCATCAGTTGCACTAAGCTTAGAAGAGAGATCAACAGGTGTAGCACATGGTTTGCAAGATGACATAGACGCGCGGGCAATTATGTCCTTAGCATACTGGGCCTGAGACAAGAATAGACCGTGTTTCTGCTGAGTAACCTTGATCCCCAAAAAATGATGTAAACGACCTAAATCCGTCATGGCGAACTCTCGTGAGAGTGTGCCAATAATGTCGCTCAAAAAACGATCATTAGATGCTGTAAGAACAATATCATCGACATATAACAATAAATAAGCAATATTCGAAGCATCCTGATGATAAACGAAGAGAGATTGGTCGCATGTGCTACTACGAAACCCTTTGGATGTGATAAAATTTGCAAAACGGGTGTACCACGCCCGTGGATCCTGTTTTAAACCATACAACGATTTCTTCAGGCGGCAAACATGATCAGGAAACCGTTTATCATAGAAACCCGGTGGTTGATGCATAAAGACCGTCTCATTTAGTTCCCCGTGTAGAAAAGCATTCTTGACATCAAGTTGATGAATAGACCAAGCCCGTGACACAGCCAAAGACAAAACTGTACGAATAGTGGCAGGTTTGACCACCGGACTAAAAGTTTCATCACAATCCACACCGACTGTTTGAGAATTACCATTAACCACTAACCGTGCTTTATAACGTTCCAATGTCCCATCTGATTTAAATTTGTGTCTAAATAACCACATGCATCGGATAACAGGGTGATCGTGTGGTCGGGGAACAAGTTCCCATGTTTCGTTATCCTGTAAAGCCGAATACTCGGTTTGCATAGCATGCAACCAATTTGGATCAGTTAGAGCTTTGGCATAAGAGGTGGGAAGAGGTGAGAGAGAGGTGGTGTGGTGTATGGTGTAACGACACGTATTAAAAAGTCCTAATAAATATTTTAATTGTCCAATATGAAATCATAATTGAGACACCCAAGTGATTCTACACAAACCCTAAAATTTTCAGAATTTTCAGAATCAGGATCAGGGCCCCTAAAACTCAGGGGGGGGGGGGTAAACCCTAGTTACGATTATCTAAATAATTTGCTGTCAAAATCGAATTTTGAGAAACTGTCAACTCAGCAAGCCTACCCATGCACGTAGCTACCCTATGAACATAGGTGACCCCTCGCGTCACGCGAGGGGGGTCAAAATCTGGCTATAAATAGAGGGGTTTGGGACTGGAATCTGGGCACTGAAACGACGTAGAAATTCCAAATATACGCCGAGTTACATTCTGTTTACTATCACAACACACACGGATCACTAATCGCCGCCGCAATCAGGGTAATAACTCGATCGCTGATACGATTCAATGTCCGATCGATTAAACTATCCAATGGATGTTTAAGTGCTGCTCACATTAGGGTTTATGCTTTGTCATTCGTCGTTAAATCGATGGATGTTTAAGTATCGCACTTTGTCATTCGTTGTGAAGGTTTTAATCTCGTGAGTTATCGTAAATGCTGTATTAAGTTACTAACCGAATTGTGTGCCTGTTATTAAATTTAGGTTAAAAGGCTAATCAGTAGGCTAGGCTCTGCTCAAATTAAATCTGCAATGTGAGTCATTCTCTTTTTATCAAATCTGTTTACAAAATTATGTTTATTTTCAAGATTATAATTACAGTGATTAAGTATATGTAGTCACCAAATTACAGCCGGTATGTGGGGTATTGTGCACATTACTACTGTTTTTATCACTTTAGGTGAGCGAACCTAATTAGTGATATTCGTCACCATTGGGACAGCCAGTGGGGGATATGACCACAGTCACCGAAACGAGTCGATGACAAATACTGTGGGTATTTGGTTGAAATAAACATTGTAATCTCTCTTAATACTGTGAATTATAACAAACGAGTCGTTTTAGCAAAATGAATGATTCACTCAGTATTTCCCGCTGACAAAACCTTTTTCAAACATGTTTCAGGTGATCTGTTGTGATCCAGGAAAAGTGCCGTGAAGCACTACAAGCTTAAGGAAGTGGCTCATGATAAAATATAGAAACATGTTTTGTAAAATAAAAGATTTCTTCGTGAAATCAAATGATTGTAAATTACCGGGGTTTTATCCCGAATTGTGAAATAAAATAATCGGGAAAATTTCAGTTTTAAAAAGATCCTGATAATAAACTTCCGCTGTTAAACTCAATTAATTAAATACCACGGGATTTCTGTCCCGCGGCTCCTGAAACGGGTCAAACCGGGTCGGGGGCCGTGACAGAAAAAGGTGGTATCAGAGCCACTGATTTAAGCCTATTAAGGGGCTGTTTGGCTAAGCTTATTTTTTTGACTTATTTACTTATTTGCTTTTTGAAAAGTTAAAAGGTGTTTGGGTTAGCTTATTATGTGAGAGGAATAAGTAAATAAGTTAAAAAAATAAGCTTAGCCAAACAGCCCCTAAGTATTTAGAAAATACTTAATTTTCTACTTGTCATTATGTGATTATGTGAATATTTGTGTACAGTATGGGTAAGCAAAAGTTGTCAAATATCTATCTTAAATTAGATAGGTCATCCAACGAGAAGGGAAGTTCATCCCAAACCAAATCCTCAAATCACTCTGAAATTCCTGAAGAAGGAATATTTGTGCGAAAGGCACAATATGAGGAACCACTTTCTCCTAGTAAAAGAAGTTTGATTTTTAAGAAAAGTAAGGAGAAAATAAAGAAATCCCGAGAAAAGAAGATTAAACAGGAAACCCAGGAAATAACCAGTAAATCACCTTGGGAAGACAAGTTAGATGAAAAATGGGCAGATATTTATATGCTAGCTACTGTAGCAGTTAATGCAAATCTTTAAATAATTTACCCAAGTCTTAGTACCTTTATCAACTATATTCCAGAAATTTTATTTCAGTAAATAAATAAATTTACAAATAAAACTTAGTGTGTTTTTGTAAATTACCCAGTATGAAATAATATTTAAAGGTTTTCTATGAAATTTTATCAATTAGTAATTGTGTGTATTTTGTATAACAGCATGAGTGATTTGTCTGACGCCCTTCAGAACTTAAATCTCTATCCGGTAAAAATAGAGGTTTCCAGAGATTTCAATAGGTATATACCAGACATAGAAGAACCTTTTGAATTTAATGCTTCACCACCTCCAGAGAAACCCAAGCCCAAGAAAAGGAGGAGATTTGTAGGATGGAGACGTGTGCATAGGAGGAAACCCGTCCCTAGAAGGATTCCCAAAATTGAAAATTCTTTAGATAAAGGGAAGGAAATTGAAGCTGGGGAAGAGTCTAGGCAGATGGGATTACAGTTTGATGAATATTCTAAGCAAATAGAAAGGGAGGTTGGAGGAAGTTATCAGGTAGAAGTTGGAGAAAGTTCTAAACAAACTCATGAAATGACATTACAAGAAGAGCTGGATTTTATATTGGCAAGCTGTGATACTATTCAGCCTGTCAATAGAAATGTTTTTACTCAGCCTCTTGAATCTCAATTACCAATAAACTTAGAACCAGCAATCCCAGAACCTATAGTCCATACCCAACCTTTAGGAATGGACGAATGGTGGACGAATGACTGGCAATTCCAAAACCTGCTCAACAGTCCTAATTCCTTTCTTCCTCAATTCGACCCGGAACCATTACCGAATCCACCCATGAGTAATGAGAATTTAGCAGAACTTCGCCATTTTGGCGAAGAGTTAATGGATGCGGGAAATAGAATCCGGGAGATAGGGGCACAAATTGCATGGAAGTATGATGAAAGGGAGCTTCGTTTTTAGGAAACAAATGACGAAAGATAGTAGGTTTATAAAACTGTTGTTGTGTAATAGTAATAATAAAATCAGTATGTGTAAAATAAATAATAAAACGGTTGTATATAGAAGCATGATATAATCTATAAAACAAATGAAATTTTGAAAATTTACAATTTTGTTTGTATATTCGTTTACGTGATTATGTGCAATTAATTGTGACATTGGATTATTTCTTTTATACTAATTATTTATCTATAAATTAATTATCAGATGGAAAACGCTAATAACGAACCAGTTAATGAGGTTAATCAATCTGAGCAACACCAGGAGGATCAATTTCTAAATAGGCAAGATATAGAAAATATCGTTGCTCAAGGAATAGCCAACGCTATTCCAGCAATCGTTGTTGCTGTTAGAAATCCAATCGAACCTCAACAAATTGTTCCTAGCAAACGAATTTCTAAAGATAACTTCAGTAATAGTGTAAACGGAGGCAATGATCATGTTAATCATGATGATGAACCACGACAAGCTCCGCTTCTTAAGAAAATGAAAGCTGCAACACCTGGTTGCACTTTCAAAGAATTTCTTGCTTGTAAACCTGTTGAATTTGCAGGCAATGAAGGAGCGACTGCGGCACTACGTTGGTTAGAGAAAACCGAGGCCGTAATTACAATAAGTAAATGTGCCAAAGACGATCAAGTCATGTACGCGTCAAATCTTTTTAAAGAAGTGGCGCTAGAATGGTGGAACACGGTGTTACAAGCAAAAGGAAGAATGATGGCATATGCTATGAAATGGGAAGAATTTAAGAATCTTGTAGAAAGAAAATTTTGTCCCGAATATGAAAAAGATCAAATGGCGAATAAGTTTTTAAATCATCGAATGACAAATGTAGATTGTCGTGGTTATACTTCGACATTCTTTGAATATGCTAGGGTGGTACCAACACTGGCTTCGCCAGAACCGGTACTCATTTCTCGTTATATTTGAGGATTAATTAGTGAAATCCGCAATATCGTTAAAGCTGCGAGACCTCGTACGATTGACGATGCTGTAGAATTAGCTAACACCCTAACTGACGAATTAGTACGCACAAGAGATGAAAACAAGAAGAAGGAATTGGCTCAGAAAATTACCCAAGGATTTCGTGTGGGTAATAGTAGTAATTTTAAGAAAAGGGGAACAGGGCAATCCTCAACACCTCAGTTTTGCAGAAATTGTAAAAAGAAACATTATGGAAGATGTAATTTAACCTGTAATTTTTGCAAAGTTGTAGGACATCGTGAAGAAAACTGCAGGAAGAAATCCACAATTTGTTACAATTGTGGAGAAACAGGACATTTCAAAACAGAATGTCCTAAATTGATCAAACCAGCAGACAACAAAGCTAAACCAGCTGACGGAGCTACAAAGAAGAATGTCAGAGCATTCCAGCTAACTACTCAAGAAGCAGAACTCATTCCAGATGTGATAGCTGGTACGTTCTTAGTTCACAACATTTACGCCAAAGTATTATTTGACTCTGGTGCAAACCAAAGTTTTATCAATACTTCATTCTGTCAAGCTCTTAATTTACCCTTAACCAATATTAGGCAAATTTTTACAGTCGAAACGGCTGATGAGAATTCAGTTAAAATAGATAAAGTTCTGCAAAATGTAGAAATAGAACTTTTAAGTCATAAATTTTCTGCAACCCTATTGCCTATGAAATTAGCTGAATTCGATGTTGTGATAGGAATGGATTGGTTAGTAACCAACCATGCTCGAATTCTTTGTGATCAGAATTCCATAGAAATTCAAGCACCCACTGGAGAAGTAATTATGATTACAGGAGATAAACCACGAAAGCCCATGAAGTTCATATCAGTAATGAAAGTTGCTAGTTATGAACGAAAGCAAGGAATAGTGTATATGATTTCGATAATCATTAGCACTAAGGGAAAAGATCTTAAGGAAATTCCTGTAGTCTCAGAATACCCAGATGTATTTCCAGAAGAGTTACCAGGATTACCACCAGATAGGAAGGTAGAATTTAGGATTCATCTAATTCCAGGAACTATACCGATAGCCAAAGCACCCTATCGGTTAGCACCCACAGAAATGTTAGAACTGAAAAAGCAATTAGATGAATTACTAAGTAAAGGTTTCATACAACCTAGTTCATCCCCGTGGGGAGCGCCAGTATTGTTTGTAAAGAAGAAGGATGGTTCGATGAGAATGTGTATTGATTATAGAGAATTAAATAAAGTTACAATTAAGAATCGATACCCATTACCTAGGATTGATGATCTTTTCGATCAACTTCAAGGAGCTAGATATTTTTCTAAGATCGACTTACGTTCCGGATATCATCAATTGAAGGTACAAGAGGAAGACATACCTAAGACTGCTTTTAGAACTAGGTATGGTCATTACGAGTTTACAGTCATGCCCTTCGGGTTAACGAATACACCTACAGCATTCATGGACATGATGAATCGGATCTGTAAACCGTACTTGGATAAATTTGTAATTGTTTTCATCGACGATATACTTATTTATTCCAAAAGTCAGGACGAACATTGTCAGCACTTACATTCACTCTTAACTTTGTTAAGAAAAGAAAAGTTGTATGCCAAATTCTCGAAGTGTGAATTTTGGTTGCAAGAAGTGCAATTCTTAGGTCACATGGTGAACCATGAAGGTATTCATGTAGATCCTGCTAAGATAGAGGCAATTACCCAATGGAAGGTTCCGCAATCCGCATTGGAGATTAGAAGTTTTATAGGTTTAGCTGGATACTATAGACGGTTTATTAAGGATTTTTCCAAGATAGCTGTACCATTAACTAAGCTAACCTGTAAAGCCATTAAGTTTGAATGGGGACCTAAACAAGAAGAAGCCTTTAGAATATTGAAGCAGAAATTAACAAATGCTCCAATCTTAGCTTTACCAGAAGGAACTGAAGATTTTGAAGTTTACTGTGATGCTTCAAAACTAGGATTTGGATGTGTGCTGATGCAACGCAAGAAGGTAATTGCGTATGCTTCAAGGCAATTGAAAAAGCACGAAGAAAATTATACGACTCATGACTTAGAGTTAGGAGCCGTAATTTTTGCCTTGAAAATTTGGAGACATTATCTGTACGGAAGTAAGTTTACTGTCTATACAGATCATAAAAGTTTAAGATATATATTCGGGCAAAAAGAGATAAACATGAGGCAAAGAAGATGGATGGAAATCCTAAGCGACTACGACTGTGATATTCAATATCATGAAGGAAAGGCAAATGTAGTTGCAGATGCCTTAAGTCGTAAGTACCATGAAAAACAAAAGCGAGTTCGTGCTCTCAGATTAAATCTACAATTAGATTTAATGGAACAAATGAAAAATGTTCAAGCTACAGCAATCAAGGATGATGCTGAAGGGATGAAGGGACGAATAAAAGAATTAGAGCAAGGAGCTGATGGAATTTGGAGATTCCACAAAAGCAGAATTTGGGTACCTAAGCAGGGAGAATTAAGAAATAAGATTTTAGAAGAATCTCATAAATCTAGGTATACTATGCATCCTGGAAACAATAAGATGTACCAAGATTTAAGAAATAATTTCTGGTGGATAGGCATGAAGAAGGATATAGCTAGATATGTTTCTAAATGTCTTACTTGTTCACAAGTTAAGGCAGAACACCAAAAACCTTCAGGTCTAATACAACAATTAGAAATGCATGTATGGAAATGGGAACTCATAACAATGGATTTTGTTACTAAGTTACCCAAAACCAGAAAAGGTAATGATGCGATTTGGGTAATTGTGGATCGATTAACCAAATCTGCTCACTTTCTACCAATGAAAGAAACCTTTAGCATGGAAAGATTGGCAAAGTTGTATGTAGATGAAGTCGTATCTTTACATGGAGTTCCACTCTCCATTGTATCAGATAGAGATAGTCGTTTCACTTCTCATTTCTTGAAAAGTTTCCAAGAAGCTATGGGAACTCGACTAAATTTAAGCACTGCATATCATCCTCAAACAGACGGGCAAAGTGAAAGAACGATCCAAACTCTAGAAGACATGCTCCGAGCATGTGTGATAGATTTTGGTGGAAATTGGGACGACCATTTACCTCTTATTGAATTCTCCTATAACAATAGTTATCATTCAAGCATTGAAACTGCTCCATTCGAAGCACTATACGGAAGAAAGTGCAGAACTCCAGTTTGTTGGGAAGAAATAGGAGAAAGTCAATTGTCAGGTCCTGAAATAGTACAAGAGACGACTGACAAAATTTCACAAATCAAGGAAAGACTAAAGACAGCTCGAGATCATTAAAAGAGCTATGCAGACAATAGATGCAAGCCGTTAGAATTCCAAGTTGGAGACAGAGTACTGTTGAAAGTTTCACCTTGGAAAGGAGTTGTTCGATTCGGTAAGAAAGGAAAGCTAAGTCCAAGATACGTAGGACCATTTCCAGTGATCCAACGTATAGGACCAGTTGCTTATCGTTTACAACTACCAGAAGAGTTAGCTGGAGTACATGATGTATTTCATGTATCCAGCCTCAAGAAATGTCTATCGGATGAATCTTTGGTAGTACCTATCCAAGATATAGAGGTAAATGAAAAGTTAAAATTTGTTGAGAAACCTCTTCAGATAGAAGACAGAAAAGTAAAGTTTCTCAAGAACAAACGGTTGGTGCTAGTTAAAGTCAAGTGGGATTCAAAGAGAGGAGCTGAATACACTTAGGAGCTGGAATCAGAAATGAAGCGAAAGTATCCTCACTTATTTCGGTAAATCTCGAGGACGAGATTTTTATTAAGGTGGGGAGAATGTAACGACTCGTATTAAAAAGTCCTAATAAATATTTTAATTGTCCAATAGGAAATCATAATTGAGACACCCAAGTGATTCTACACAAACCCTAAAATTTTCAGAATTTTCAGAATCAGGATCAGGGCCCCTAAAACTCAGGGGGGGGGGTAAACCCTAGGTACGATTATCTAAATAATTTGCTGTCGAAATCGAATTTTGAGAAACTGTCAACTCAGCAAGCCTACCCACGCACGTAGCTACCTTATGAACATAGGTGACCCCTCGCGTCACGCGACGCCCAGGGGGGTACCCCTCGCGTCACGCGAGGGGGGTCAAAATCTGGCTATAAATAGAGGGGTTTGGGACTGGAATCTGGGCACTGAAATGACGTAGAAATTCCAAATATACGCCGAGTTACATTCTGTTTACTATCACAACACACACGGATCACTAATCGCCGCCGCAATCAGGGTAATAACTCGATCGCTGATACGATTCAATGTCCGAACGATTAAACTATCCAATGGATGTTTAAGTGCTGCCCACATTAGGGTTTATGCTTTGTCATTCGTCGTTAAATCAATGGATGTTTAAGTATCGCAGTTTGTCATTCGTTGTGAAGGTTTTAATCTCGTGAGTTATCGTAAATGCTGTATTAAGTTACTAACCGAATTGTGTGCCTGTTATTAAATTTAGGTTAAAAGGCTAATCAGTAGGCTAGGATCTGCTCAAATTAAATCTGCAATGTGAGTCATTCTCTTTTTATCAAATCTGTTTACAAAATTATGTTTATTTTCAAGATTATAATTACAGTGATTAAGTATATGTAGTCACCAAATTACAGCCGGTATGTGGGGTATTGTGCACATTACTACTGTTTTTATCACTTTAGGTGAGCGAACCTAATTAGTTATATTCGTCACAATTGGGGCAGCCAGTGGGGGATATGACCACAGTCACCGAAACGAGTCGATGACAAATACTGTGGGTATTTGGTTGAAATAAACATTGTAATCTCTCTTAATACTGTGAATTATAACAAACGAGTCGTTTTAGCAAAATGAATGATTCACTCAGTATTTCCCGCTGACAAAACCTTTTTCAAACATGTTTCAGGTGATCTGTTGTGATCCAGGAAAAGTGCCGTGAAGCACTACAAGCTTAAGGAAGTGGCTCATGATAAAATATAGAAACATGTTTTGTAAAATAAAAGATTTCTTCGTGAAATCAAATGATTGTAAATTACCGGGGTTTTATCCCGAATTGTGAAATAAAATAATCGGGAAAATTTCAGTTTTAAAAAGATCATGATAATAAACTTCCGCTGTTAAACTCAATTAATTAAATACCACGGGATTTCTGTCCCGCGGCTCCTGAAACGGGTCAAACCGGGTCGGGGGCCGTGACATATGGAGGACAGGTTGGCACGGGATTTGGATCTTGTTGTCATCGGGTGTTGGTTTAAAGTAGAAGTGGTAGGTTGGGTAGTGGAATGGGCCGGGGTAGGAACAGTGTGAGGTAATGGGCCAGGGGATGGGATGGGCTGTAGTATTGGTAACGGACGGGGTCTGCGGGAATAGGTGAACTGATACGGGGCAGTAGCAGGGTGGGCCGGGTGAACTGGTAGGTCGGAGATGGGTGTTTGGGCCGGTTGGTTAGGTTGGGCCTGTTGGGCTTGGGGGGACGGTCTATGGAAAGTGAATCCGGGTGGTGTAGGGTCATCCAAAAAATTATAGGATGAGGGTGAGTGAGGAATAGTGTAGGGAAACACATGCTCATCAAACGTCACGTGGCGTGAAATGTGGACCTTGCCTGTGGTAGGGTCAAAGCAACGGTAGCCACGAAAGTCGGGTGGATACCTGAGAAAAATACAGCGCACGGACCTATGGTGTAGTTTATGAGGCTGTGTGGCTGAGGTGTTAGGGTAACAGGCACAGCCGAACACTCGTTAGTGTTCGTAATCCGGGTGACGAAGGAAAAGGGCAAAGGTAGGTGTATAAAAATTAAGCCTTTTGGTTGGTAGGATGTTGTGAAGGTAGGTGACAGTGTGTAATGCCTCAACCCAAAACGGAGGAGGGAGATTCGCATGAATTAAAAGGGCCCTAATAATGTCATTAAGGCGTCGTATCATGCGTTCTGCCCTACCGTTTTGGGATGATGTTTGGGGGCATGAGAAACGGAAAAGTAAACCGTTTTGATGAGCAAAATTTTTAAATGCTAAATTGTCAAATTCACCCCCTAAGTCACACTGAAAAGTTTTTATTTTACGGTTAAATTGGGTGAAAATTAATTGATGGAATTTGGCAAATGTGGGAAAGGTTTCAGACTTATATTTTAGGGGGTAAACCCACACGAAGTGTGAGAAGTTGTCAATTAGCACCATGTAATACTTATATCCTGTTTTCCTCCTGATTGGCGAAGTCCATAAATCGCAATGAATGATATCAAAAGGGGTAAAAGTAAACGTATTAGATAAATGAAAAGGCAATCTTTTACTATTCGAAAGTTGACAAGAATTGCAAAGATGACTTTTATCCTTATTACATTGAAAATTAAAATTACGATTTAAAATATCTAGAACTTGCGCCCCGGGATGTCCTAGACGATCATGCCATGGTAAGTGGTGGGAAGCAATGAAGGTGGCTTGAGGCGGTAGTTGAGGAGGCGTGAACGTATAGAGAGTCCCGTTGCTATTATGGCGAGAAAGTGTCTTCTTAGTTTTGAGGTCCTTCAAAGAAAAACCAAACGGGTCAAATTCGACAGACACTTGGTTATCACGAGTAAAACATCTAACGGAAATAAGATTTTTAATTATTTGTGGGCTGTAAAGGATATGTGGGAGAATATAGGTGCGATTTGGTAAGGGGTGAAAGCCCGTACCTGATCCTTTAATTGGTAAAGTCATGCCGTTGCCTACCAAAATATTACGACAAACAGGAAAAAAATCAGGGATGTGGATTTTACCTTTTTCGTTGGTGACATGGGTTTCGGCGCCTGTGTCCATAACATCCGAAGTCCAGCCCGTGTTTGGAGAATTAACCTGTAGATTGGCCATAGCAGCAGCTAAATCAGTTGGACACATGGGGTTATAAATGGGCTGCTGAAATCCAGATGGGTATGGGCTGAACTGGGCCGAAGGAAAAGCTGAATAGTGGGCCTATGCATCATGCTGTGGGGCTGCCTGCTTGTTGTTCCATTGTGGTTGCTGAGTAGGATAAGGGCACGGTGGGGTTGTCCATCAAGCCCAGTTTGGGAAAGACGGCGGTGTTCCCTGGTATGTGTTCCAAGTCGGCTGCTGCTATGAGCGGCCCCTGCCACGGCCCCTTCGATTATACGAGCCACCACGTCCCCGACTGCCTCTACGATTGGAAGATGAAGACGAATAGTCCTGTTGCTGCTGATTGGGTGCTGCTGATGAACCAGTAGGAGGCGGCAGCGATGGTACAGTTGCAGCCAAGACGGTGTTTTGGGTTCCTTTTTGGGCTTCAATCCTGATAACTTCATCGTTTAGCATTGCTATGGCCTGGTCCCAATCAACACCCTGCTGATTGATCAAGGAGGCAGTGGTGTTGTATTCGGCCGGAAGACCACGAACAAGCTGAAGGACGAGTCTTGATTCAGAGACGGGCTGATCCACGTCGGCCAATTGGTTAGCTAAATCGGACAATTGTTGGCAATAATCATCAACCGAGGAACAAGCTGTCAATGTGAGGTTACAAAACCTTGTCTCGAGCGCCGCAGCGCGAGCCTTTTTATTACTCAAGAATTTTTATCGAGTTTTAACCAAGCCGCTCTGGCTACAGTAGTGTCCATAAGGCGTTTCAGAATATCGTCTAAAACGGTACTGTAGATCCATTGCAAGACCAAGGCATCTAGTTCTTTCCATTGGTCGTATTCTGGGGATTTAGCGTCTGGAGGGGTTGAATCGTCTATGTGGTTTTCGACCTTGTATGCGACAGCATGAAGGCGAAAAAGCTTAACCCATTGCGAATACGTAACCTTAGTTCCGTCCAAAATCCGGATTTTGGATTGAATATTCGTTACCGAGTAGGCAGGGTGAAGGGGGGTGGGTTTGTTTGACGATTCAGCAGCATCATCATCTTTTGGCATGATGACAGAAACCGAACGAATCCGGTGGGTATTGAAAAAAAAAGGAAGGAAAATTAAGAATCGATTATGGCTGTGATACCATAAAAGCAATTGAAGGTTGTAATGTTTTCTGTACTGTTTATTCACAATCAAAGACCCTATATATAGGGAAGAATACAACCATGAAAATAGGAAAAGATATACACCTAATTATACAATGATTATCTCTAAATAATAAACTCAATCTATTCCTAAAATAGAGAAACATTATCGGCTGCTAAGAGTATCTAAAGTGAAGAGAAAAGAAACAGCTGCTAGTTGATTGTGCTTCTCATTTGGAATTTGGAATTTTATGGTGGCGAATGCAACTTGTCGAACAAATTTCTGTTGGGTTGTTGGTAGGCTGATGAGGTGCTTTTAAAATTAAGCAAAGTGGGGTCGGGTATTCGCGGAGTTGATTTGAATCGCGCTTCTAAATATCAAGGTCAAAATTCGTACGGGTTTTGGGAGCGCGCGGGATGATGCGGAATGATGAAAACAAAAGATGATGATATTAAAAAAAATGTGGGGTAGTCATGGTTACCGATGCAAATGTCAAAATTTGGTGACGACTTGACTACTATGGGCCAAAAACCAAAAACGGTATGTTCACTTCCGCATGTCAATGGTTATGATTGTTATCGGTTATTCGTAAATGTTCGAAAGCATTTTGTTTATTGTCATATTCTCGCATTTGAAAACAAACGTATGAACCTGGAATGTCAATACCGGTCCTAACGAGTTCACAAAGTCTTTGGAGGGATACAAGTCGGATCCTACGGGGTACTAGGGGACGTTCTTATTCAACTAGAATATGCAAAGAAGAAAGTCGTTTTCGTGATTTTTCAAACAACCGAGAACATTCAGTGAAGATTGACGACAGTTCCGCTCAGTGGAGGGAATTGGTGAACATTTGAAGATAAATTCTACTCAGTGGAGAGAATTTGTTCTGTGAAATTGACGACAGTTTCTTTGAAGTGGAGAGAATCTGTTAAGGTTTAGAGATCTTACCAAAGAAATGGGGGGATAAAAATTTTTCATGTGTTGAACTTCTTCGGTAAATTTCTAAACGCAATCACAGGTGGTAGAGTTTGTGATTTTCTGGCGATACTAACGGTTCGGCGTGGAATGTTTTGCACAGACACATATTTGAGGATTTTAATTAATTCTCCAGCCAGCATGAAGGATTTTGCACGGAAACATACAGGTATCTAAAGTCGACGGTAGTTTCAAAGCGCTGTTCACTGAAGACCTGGGGGAATCTTTATGAAAGCTGATAGTTTAAGGCTGAAGACCTGCAGGATTCAGTTTTGGGTTGATGTTCCTTTGGTATTTTACAGGGATCTGGGGGTAACTCAATTCGTTGAGTTTGCAAACGATGTACTTGGTCAAGCTGACTTCCTTAGTACTGATGCTGAAGATCCGTAGTGCATTACGTGGTCAACTTCACAAAGGCGAGACAATGAGATCTGGATGTAATTCAACTAAGCGTGTTGTTTGGTTGAGCTTGCAAGGGATACACTTGGTCTCGCTGACTTTCCTGAGTGTTGATGCTGAAGATTAAAGTGCATTACTTGGTCGATTCCACAAAGACGGTTTACAGAAGACAGTTCACCAGAAATCTCTACCAATGTAGTATCCTTGAATGAAATAGAGTTCTTTTGACAAGATCAAGACTTGATGCACTTCTTAAAGAACGGAACCCTTATCAAATGCCGGTTGGAGTATTGGAAGATCAGCGAAAGATCGGTCAATTTAACCTTGCGAAGAAATTGCACAACACCCAACTCGGATACGCGTACTTTGAGGGGGAAATATTATACAAGGAGCATCAGGATACTACTTACCTGGATCATCGGTCAAGGGGGAATTTGTTAACACAGAGAAGATAAATACTTGACTGAAGATCGATTGCAATTGCATTTTCAGCTTTCGACAGCAACGGACAAGGGGGAATTTGTTGATGCAGATTTTGTGTCCGATGCTTGTCGAATAGATTAGATTTATTTTATGCTGAATTTGTAATAGTTAGTGAAACGGTCAAACGAATGTGTATTGACCCGCTCGTTTGAAGTGGTCAAACGAGAGGGTTATTTGTTTGACCATGTGTGTTTTCTAGACAAAGGGGGTGTGGCTATAAATAGCTGTCATTTGCAAACGGGAGAGAGTGTGAGAAAAGGTGAGATCATTGAGAGAGTTCACTATGAGCTTTAGTGTTTGGGGGAGAGATCACCACTTGGTCATTCCCCGGATGTATACTCCTTTGGTATTAGTTCGGTTATCTTGTAATCGGGCCGATTTGTAATGTTTAACTACCGATTAATACAAAGAAGTTTTGTTTATCCATCTCTAATCTCTCCCATCTTGAACTAATCTCACACGAAGCACGGTTTCGGTCCCGAAACACGGTCCTACAAATTTTCATTTAAACCAATGAACTCCTTACCTGACTGGTTGAACCCTATACCCGCTTTACTCTTTTCAACATCCTATGGATCCACATCTCTCCTTCTCTTTTTCGAACTGAGCTCCATATTGTTGCTCACAAACTTGGGCTGGGCCTTTTTGAAGGGAGTAGTCTTTCTAGTTTGGGCCCTAAAGAGTCTATGAGGCCCAGGTGCTACAAGATTATGAAAAGATTTCCCTCCAAATCTAAAGTCGGCCGGGAACTCCCCATCTACCAGCCTCTCCGGACCACCCCCACATTACTTGGGGAATGAACCGACCCTCCATCTGCAACTCCAGTCCCCATGCATCCTACTATAACCGACTCCACCCCTTCAGCTTCTGGACCGACGTTCTCCGAGGAGTCCGACCGGTAAACCGCCGCTCCATCTTCCTTGGTTCCCTCCGGTGAAGCCTCCGGAATATCCATGACTTTCGGCGAAATTGGCTCAGTACCACCATCCTCTCCTACCTCTCCCTTTGGCTCAAATTTCTTATCCCACACATCATCAAAGCTTAAACAATCCGGAACCCAATCCCCTAGCTCTTCAGACACCCAAACTTTGAATTTATTGTTTTTCCAGCTTAACGTAACAGATTCGTTAATTCTAGTGCAATCACCGACGAGAACTCCGACCAAATCAAAGGAGAGATCATTAGAACCCGGTGACAAGGCAGAAGCATGTACCACCTTCCCGAAAGTTCTCCCGACCGAGTCGAAAACCTCGTTGTCCATTAAATGTAACGGAACCCCCGTAATTTCCAGCCACGCAATACGTTCAAACGGGAGAGACTGACCTGACCAAACTTCCATCCAGGAGAACCAAACCTTCAAGTTTGGGATGATGTTCTTAAAGGAAAGCATCTACACTTCGCTCTCAAAGACTAGTAACAAGAACAGTCCACCTACATATTTGATCTCAACTTTAGAGTCAGTCGATTTTACCAAAAATTTATCCATCTTGACGAGGGTTGGAAGATCAGTTGTTCTAACAATCAGGCTCTTATGTAACCAATCTTCACTCGGTTTCATAAATTCTGAGATCTCAACCACCTTCTCCTCTAATTTATCACTTTTTGGCCTACCCAGCAATGAATCCCTATAGGATGTACCCAAAGGGTTTGGGATGAAAGATTTAAAGGGATGGGCCTGACCATCTGCGAAGGATTTCCCAGCAGTGGCCTGTTGGTGACCCATATCTTTCGCCCGCGGTCGGTCATCTATTTTGTTCTCTAAAGCAAATCTAGCAACATTGACTTTGAGTTTATGATTACTCATCCACACTGTCTTCAAACTATCTTCCAATGCCTTCAAGTCCCCGACTCCTGAGAAAGTGACAAATCCGAACCTGTTCCCCACCTTATCTCTTTTCCTTGCTACATACACCCCCGTGACTTCCCCATACGCACTGAAACAGTCACCATTCTCAAGCGAGTTGCATCGTTCCGGCAAGTTGGTGACGAAGAACTTAAGAACTCCTTCTCCACCCTCTCCCATAGGCAGCCACTCTGGAGGAATCGAACTATAAGAGGTTAATAGGATTCGTATCGGTCAAGCTTAACTATACTAGATAGCCGCGACCGATCACAGACCTACTAAGCAATCAAGAAATAAATCTCGGAGAGTGGCTGGGTAGTAATTAGGTAAGCTACCTAACACAGATTAGAAGGAACGAGCAATTATTTTGTAACATATTAATATATAAGTCTTAAATATAAAAAGTTGAAAACTAAAAGCTCAAATGTCAAGTACTTTGCATCATTATGAGATCAATTTAGTAATCATACGGCTTAAACATCTCAAGGATGTCATCTATATTGTCACACCACCATTTGTCAACATCGAGATCAACGTCCTCCAGAATTTCTTGTATCTCTTCCTCTTTGATTATTACATTCTTTGGATGATGAGTTTCTTCTATGTTCTCCTCTTTAACTGATACATCAGTAGTAGCTTAGCTGGTGTAGTTTGGGCCTTTGGGGAACTGAAAAAAAAATTAAGTATTTTAGTTACATATTTTATCATGTTACCGTTATAAATAATATAGGATAAAAAACGACGTTCACGGTTAAACATAATATAAAAAACAGATAAACAATATATCATGTTTTAGAAACATACATACCTGTGTAAAGATCTAAAAGGATGGATATTGAAGCTCCAAAACCAGTGAATAATAAATAAGATGAATGTTAAGTGTGATTATAGAAGAATAAATCAAAGTTATACACAACAGAAAATTGAAATACCTGTAAATAAAAAATTATAAACCAACAAATTGAATAATCTATAGCTTTTTTCAACTAACTAATATTATCTATAAGACTATTTTTGTACTTATAATCCCTAAAAAAATGCAATAGAATCTGGTATTCAGTTTTTGAAGATATATTATCTTTAGATTATGGAGTTTTTCCTAAAAGTTTGTTAGTGGAAAACTTATTTACCAAACTTCTAAAAAACGTTTTTATAAAAAAAAAGGTTTTATGAAAACTAAAATTCCATTTTTTATGGTATTATATAAATTTTTTTAATACAACCAATTAGATAAAACAAGTGAGCTTGTTTGATGTCAATTAACTACCTGCATGTAAGTGTGTGCACCCAACCAAGTAAATACACAAACATACATAATACGAACAAAGCTCATATCAAACCCGTATGTGCAAGGTTTCGAAATTTAATCTAGTCGCCGGAATAAATTGGTGAACAATCTTAATCAAACGAAAATCGGAGTGAAAAGGGTTAGAATATTATTAAACTTATACTGATGACAACAACGTAGAGAGTTTTGAGCATTTAACATGTGATAGGACACATTGCTTTAATCACTTGTACACTAATGCATCATCTACTTGTACATTTTAATCCGCACAACAATACTGACCAAGACAACTATCGAAATGTCGACAAAAATGAGTAGGTCATCACAGTACCTTTGGATTTTTTTTAAAACATTATAGTTTATAAAATATGACAAAAATACGTAAAATAATTATAAGTTTGTTTGAAATGGGATAATTGTAACTAATTAGCCATAATTTTGTTAAAATAAAGGTATTTAAGTGTAATAATATGAGAGACTAAAATATAATTAGTGTTTAAAAGACCAAGTTACCCTCATTTTAGGGGTGTTTTTATAAATAAAGAGGAAAAAGTTTTTATTTTTTTTGGTATCTTAAAATATTCATCCCTCATGTATTATAATATTGTATATAGATTTATATGAATAGCGGACCGCTAAAATGAAAACCACCTCCAGTTGTAAGGCTGGAGGGTGTGGGGCACCACCCTTCCGCCACCTAGACCACCATAGCGCCCCTCTCCAATTTTAACCACACCCTGGGCGCTATAGCCGGGGCGCCATTGAAGCCTCGCCATCGTGGTAACGAGCTTTAACGCGAATTCAGGTGGGACCCATTAATTTTAAACCAATCAAAAAAAAATTAAAATTTTGTTTAATAGGGCTCCATCCACACCCTCCAAATTAAAGGGGGCTCCATGGTACACGTGGATCCTACGTGGCACCTATAAAGCCCCATGAAGCCCCATCCACACCCCATAGCCTAAGAACCATGAGAACTACACCGTACAGGGCGAGTTGTAAAAATTTACGGTACCCGTAAACACAAACTTGTGGTGCTCAAAACTACACACACGACTTTTTTTTTAGTTTTTTTTACAAATGTGTTTATAATACACGCATCTACGTTTATGAAAAAAAAATTGGTCCAACTCGCCCCGGATCAAAAAGTTCTCATGGTTCTTACAACTAGAGGTGGTTTTCATTTTAGCGGTCCCCTGTATGAATAATACAAATCTCCTATTTTAGAGAAGAGTAAAAACTAATTACAAGGATATCTTCTATTCTAAATATATAATATTCTAGGGAAAAGATCAAATAGGAAGTTAATTTTGGCTAGGAAGGATAGGAAGCCATAGGATTATGACATGTGGCAAATTTTAAAATAAAGAGAAAGGGTATTTTAGTCAATCTCATCATTTCTTCTTCCTTCTTCTCCCCAGTTACTTCAAAACCCACCATCTCCAACCTTTTCTTCACTTACTATCTCAATAATCACTACATTATAGTGTGATTTTCGTCATCAATCAATGATTCAACCACCCGATCAACGTGTTCTTCAGCTTTTTTCGAAGAAAACCCAGTTTAATTTCATTCAAAATCTCGTTTCTTCTGGTGATTTTGAAGATAATCACTCGATTTGTTCGATTCAATCGCTGATAAGTGTTTCTATCATTTCAAATTTCGTCAATTGATGAAGAAACCGGCTTCGATCCATGTAAGAAATTCTTTAATTTCATTTTCACGATCTGGATTTTTATTTAGTCATTGTGTTTTACGATCTTGGCGGGGGTCCGGGGGTGGCAGCCCCTGGTAGCGGGGTCCAAGGGGCAGAGCCCCAGGCTGGGGTTTTTTCGATTAAATTGCTATACTAAAAACGCATCAGAAAAATTAATTTTTCAGAAATTGGCTCATTTCGAAGACAGTAATTCGTAGACAATTCAGACAGTTCACAGACAATTCACAAACAGTTCAGAAACAGTTTTATGTGTCCATTGCGTTTTAGAAATAAGAGAGTTTTATGTGTTTTCTGGCTATTGCGTTTTAGAAAAAACACATCTTTAAGTATCTTTTGTCATTGCGTTTTAGGTAAAAACACATTTTTGAAGTGTTTTTAGTCATTGCGTTTTAGGTAAAACACATTTTTAGGTGTTTTCAGTCCATTGCGTTTTACAGAGAACACTTTCTTTTGTTTTTTTAGGTCATTGCGTTTTGGAAATGAGACATTTTTAAGTGTTTTCTGGCCATTGCGTTTTACAAATAAAACATTTCTTTGTGTTTTCTGGCCATTGCGTTTTACAAATAAGACATTTCTTTGTGTTTTTTGTGCATTGTGTTTTAGGTAAAACACTTTTTTATGTGTTTTCAGTCTATTGCGTTTTAGAAATAAGACATTTTTTTGTGTTTTCTGGCCATTGCATTTTACAAATAAGTCATTTTTTTGTGTTTTTTATGCATTGCGTTTTAGAAAAATGTCATTTTTTAGGTTTTTTTTTTTCATTGCGTTTTACGTAACTGGTGGTTTTTCTATTGCGTTTTACACAACTGGGTTTAAAATTTTTTTTTTTAAATATAGCAATAGTATACTCGTTTTAAAGATAAAAAAACGCTCGTTTTTTGTGCAATTTTTATAAAAAAATAATGTCGTATGAAAGAGTTATTAACGTTTAAAAAATGGGGGGGGGGGGGGATTGGAGGAGAGAGAAACTATTGGCTTGGATTGACTAGAATGCCCTTGAACAAACTCACGCGCCTCTTTTCTTCCTTTCAATTTCCCTGATTTAATCTTAGCCCTTGATTAACTTAATGGATGGTCAAGATCACTTCCTAGCCTTCCTAGCCAAATAAACTTCTTATTGTATCTCCACCCTAATATTCTATTAGTTTATGTTTATCTTTTATACAGTTTGTTTTAAATTTTAAATAAGGAGAGGATTCTTTAATAATTTGTGATCGTTTACGTGAGTATTCTATATAATATGACGACTCAATCTACAACCTACGCCCCATTCATTCTTCTTTTTCTTGTTCCTCAAACAGAAAATAAATCGTCTTCTTCATCAACGTTTATTTGCATTTAGTTTCTTTGCGATTTAGTGCCAGAACATATATAATGTCTGGCATTAACGTCTGTTGTGATTTGATGGTTGAAATCTTTGAAAGACTACCACCCAAATCCATCATCCGATTCAGATCACTCTCCAAATACTGGCATTCTCGCCTTGCTACCCCAGAATTCATCCGCAATCACCGCCTTCGATGCTCTAAAAACCCTCCAAAACTCCTCATCAGATATGTGGGTTTTTGCGGAGAACAACGAGAGTTCAAAGACATCTATGCATTACACCCGGGAGACCAGTTGCCGTTGCATATTCAAGGAAACAGGTACCTCAGCATACCGAAGGTTGAGTTCCCTTGTTCACTTATGACTATGTTGTCGCGGAATCAAGTTTCGGTTGTTGGTTCTTGTAATGGAATTCTGTGTCTGCGTGATGATGATAATATTAGTCTATGGAACTTGTCGATCAGGCGCAGTGTAAGGGTGCCAAGTCCTCCTTTTATATTTATCGAAGCAGCAGGGTTTGGTTTCGATCCAATCACTGATGATTACAAGATTGTGGCTATAAATGTTGAACATAAAACATTTGTTTACTCCTTGAAAACAGAGTCTTGGAGTGAAGTCCCTTCTCCATCTTATAGGTTATTATATATGTCGATTTCAAAGCCATATTTTTTCAATGGAATTTTGCATTGGGTGGTAGTCCCGGAGGATCACCACCCAAGTCGATTCATATTGACATTCAATATGAGTAGTCATGTTTTTTGCCGCATTTTGTTTCCGGAGCATTGGCTAGTCGAACAGTTAACAACCATAAATGGTTGTCTAGCGCTGGTTTCTTCGGAAGATGGTGATTCTTGGAAGATTCGGGTTATGGGAGAGCATGGTAAAACTGAATCTTGGTCTCTGCTTTTTGAACTGAAAACGATCCATTTAGTTGGTCCGCAGCCTTCCAACCCATCACTAATGGTGATTTACTAGCATACTATAAACCAGGCACAAATGGTGACTTACTGGTACTCTATGGAGGGTCAAAGGAGGTTTATAATCCTCAAACAAGGTTGCTTACAAAACTTTTGGAATATAGGCCTAATTGTTACAAACTTGAGATGGATACGTATGTGGAAAGCCTTGAATTGTTAGACAAAGAAAGCGCGACAACTTGTGGGAAAACCGTATGGGTATTTTATGATTGCTAAGTGACAACGCTGAAATAAACAAGAATTATACTATTGCTACAAAGACAGATTTTAGGGCATCAGAACTATACACGACTTTGAAAATCTGTTAAAATTTTGAGGAATAAATAAGATTAAAGCTAGCTCATACGCTTGCGGATACTTGGGTCTCTGTTCCTGTTGTCTTTTCTTTCTTCTTTGGTGCTTCCTTTTGTATAACAGCTTTGTTTGGAACCAATACCAATGTCATGTTCCTGTCCCTGAAGTTTTTGCTCTCCTCAACGGCTAACTGCAAAAAAACAAAAACAATGTTGACCTGGTCAAACACATGAAAACTTAAAAGAAAGTGTTTTTTAGTACAAATCATATCGCATACCTCCCCTACGTCATCTCGGAAACGTCGAATAAGCTCAATAGCATTATTTTTGAACTCGTTTTCACGTCCCTTTAAGCTTACTATTAGTTTAACCTGAAGGGTGACCAAAAAGTTCATATAGAAAACATGATTATATACAATGTTGTAGAAATTTATAAGTACCTTGTCACCGTCTTTTAGAAACTTCTGAGCAGCTTTCAAACGGACGGTGTAATCATGCACATCGATGTTGTAACTGCCATTAAATATGTGTTGTAAATAATAAATGAGAAAAAAAAATCCCAGTTGCACTAGCAACATGGGGGGCTAGGTAATGGGTCAATTTTTAGTATAAGCCGTAACAATTTGGGGCAGCCTGTCTCGCCAACACCATTTTCTGTCCATTCACATTTTTGTTATATAAAATGATTGAATTGAACGAAGAACAAATTATGACTAAATCTTTGAATAAAACAATTTAGGAGGTTGTATGCATCAATATTTTTTGTTAACTTTTGAAGCATTTGAACCAATCACATTTTAGCTAAAAAAATTCTTGGTTGACCCATTTGATAAAAAAAAAAAAACACAACCCACATTTGTAACTAAACGGGTCGAAATTGCCATATCCATTGATGACATACTGTTTTTCATAAAACTATATCCAGTTTATAGATAATCAAAAATCAGGTGTCCAAATGTCCCACTTTAATATGGCCCATTTCAATTACCAGTTAAAATGTTACAAAGCTTGAGAATTTCTGCTTTGCAATTTTAAGAATTTCAACAGCGCAAAACAGATAATAGGTCAGCGCATTTTTATATCTTTTTTAATTGCACACTTGAACAAAAAGATTTATCAATTACATACATATGCTCAACGTCTCTTTCAGAAAAATTAGTTAGTTCACTTTTGTCCAGTTGTAGCCAAATTTCTTAACATATTAATTTCATATTGAGAAAAAAGGACGAGCGATATAAAAGTTCAACTAAGAGCATGTTGATCACCTTAACCATAATATACGGCTTATAATCTTACATTAGTTGATTCAACGATAATAGAGAAAAGGAATTTAATTGAAATGTTGAGAAAGTATAATTACGTGATTAATATATCTTTTTTATAGAAAATGTGACTGAAAATAGTGTGAAAGTACGATGATCCATTATGTATATAAATCATTTTAATACATAAAATAGGGCAACAACATAGTGCCATATTTTGTCACAGATTGTGAGATCAAAATGTCAGGAATAACATATTAGATCTGAGGTAGTTAAATTAGTTGCTCTGTTCGTCACCTTATTTTACCAGGGTGAGGGTACGTATCTAAATTAGGCTAATTAGCTAAACCACCCATATTCAATTGCACTAGCAAAATAATACAAAATATACAAAATTTCTTACCCCATTTTAAGCTCCTTTAGATCCACACGAGAAGCTGGCATCAAAATTCAAAACTTGGTCAATATACCGTCTTCTTCTTCTTATGACAAAGGTTAACCAATAAATTTTTTTTTTTTTTTTTAAAGAGGCATTTACCAGAACTTTTCTTCTGCTGATCTCTTTTCTTCTTTTGTTGCTCATATTTATATTTGCTGTGAAATTTGAGAAACTTATGGTCAATACCAATAAAAGATTTAAATTTATCAAAAAAAATGGCATCATTTCTTTTAAAATGAGAAACTTAACAACGTATATATATGGGCCTCAATTTTACGAGCTAATGAGCTATTATTACATGATTTGGTGGTAGGGATAGATACAAAAAACAAGACCTGTCTATTTTCTCACTTAAGTTGATTAAATGAAATAATTATAAAAAAGATGTAACTTACTTGTAGTCCATCAACTTGACAACAGGAGGATCTGCCTCTGGAGACAATATAACCTACAAAATAAACAGTTATATTGAGGAAAAGAGAATGGTTAACCGTTAACGTATAATTATGAAAAAAAATTCGGAGTACACGAATAAAGATGAAAACTTGCAGCAGGTTATAAATTCCATTCCGGATAGAAGACTAATTCAAAGGTAATACAAGTCTATACATTTACATAATACATGTTAAAGCGCTAATAACGATTTCATACGCAACCGCATTAACAGTTAACAAACTGACTATCGACATACCAGGTCAAGCTCAGCATCTTCAGCCATCTGAATAGCAGCACTTTTTGACACAACACCAACCTAAAAAAACAATTCCATCAGACTCAACATAGAAACAAAGAATACAGCTGCAAGAATTAGATGATGCGGGAACACTCACCATGTTTTGTTCCTCATCGATAAGCCTCACAGTACTTGACCTATTTTTAACCATCAAAATTTACAAAAGAAAGAATATTCATACTTGTATCAAAAGTGTGCAAACGAAACAAGTATATAAGAGTTGCTAAGATACATGCTAAATTACAGGGGTGGCAATTCCTGACACAACCCGAACTCGACACGAAAAATACAGGTTTTGGGTTGGATAAAAGGACTCGTTTATTAAACAGGGCAATCCAAACACGACCCGTTCAATAAATGGGTTAGCCTGAACACGGCATGTTTATTATCTTCGTTGACGTGTTACCCGTCTATTTGATTAGTTGTAGCTACTATTTCCCGATCGTTTCATTCGCTTGTTCAAATATCGAGATAAAAAAATATAAACCCACATTTGTTAATTGAGAACGAGAGATAAAAAAACAAAAACAATTTAAAGTGCACAAGTTACAAAAAGGTTTCGTTGAGTTTTTTTTTTTTTTTTTTTTTTTTGAACGGCCAACAGAATCAATCACGAGCACTCTCGGGGCACCCACTAGACCAAACGGAGTACTCGGAGAGTAACCCGAATCCACCACCAATTCCGGGGAAAGCCCGATAACCCACCCACCCGTAGGCACGCCGGTGAAATTACCAGTAAAACTCGTTTGGCTCAAGGATCGTTTAAGTTAGAGTAAGTGATTGTTTAAACTGTTAGTAACCCATTACCTATTACTCAAATTTACAAATAAACAAATATAAGTCGGCACGAAAACAACCCAATTTTTAAAGAATTCAACCCACCAGCCCCCGAAACCCATTAACCCGTCATCCTAACACGATTCACACCCCCCCCCCCCCCCCACTAAATTATATAATCGTGTTTATAAAGTTATAATCCACAGTTTCTAAGAAAACAGCCTCTAATCCCTCAATTAAAATTAGGGCTTTTCTTATTTATTTTTGCAATTAACTGATAATCACTAAACTAGTAAACTCATCTATAAAATGATATAATTTTGTATCAAGTTAAATAAATAAATTTAAAAAAAAAACTATTGGGATACCTGATACTGGAAATATCTAGGGCTGGATCGTCATCGGAGCTTTGTTTAGGGCGCCTAGTGTCTCCCTGCCGTGAATAATTACCACCGCCGCCGCCGCCGTAGCGGCAGGTGATGCGGCAGCCGCGGGCGGTGGCGGAAGTGGGGAAGTGGAGGCGGGGGTGGGGGTGGGGTTTAGAGAGAGAGTGAGAGAGAGGAAGTGGTTGTTTGAAAGGGGGAATGGTGCAGCTGGTGGTAGTAACTCCAGCCATTGAAGAAGTTCTGCAACACCACCAGAGCTTTGGATGACAATGGCAATGGCATTTGATTCGTCATCTTATCCCAGTTTGAGACAAAGTTTTAGTTACAATAATGGTCCTGGTTTTTATGAAAGTTACACTTAAAGACCTTTAAGCTTTTTTTTTAACTTTTCTTTTTCTATGACCATTACCTCCAATGCAAACTTTCGAATTTTTGGATGTGTATTCCGATATCTTTGTGAGTTGTGACTATGCAAAACACAAACTTGCTCCAAGAATCACCCTTTGAATTTTCATTGGGTATAGCCATTAACACAAAGGCTATCGTTAGTTAAAAGTTAAAACCCCACCATTTCTCGTATTTACATTAGATGTCATGTATAGTTTGATGAATCTACCTTTCATATTTGTGATGTCATCCCACTTGTCAATGAAGTCACACTCACTTTCTTCAATTTTGATGACTTTGTTCTTCACCCCAACCACCCTCAAACTTACTATCATGTCCCACAAATAACCAATCCGATGCACCTACCCCATACATTATTTTTCGCATGCATTTTTCAACTTCCTCACCTCCTATACCAACCTCATTGAGTCACTTTATTGTCCAACCTATTACTTGGCCATTTCCTCAATCATTCATCCTAAGTTCTCTCATACAACCTTCTAGCATGTCGCAAACATCTGTCCCCAACTCTACTATTCTTGCTGACTCTACATCCCTTGTAGCTCCTTTACACCCTATGACTACTCGCTTAAAAGCCGGAATTTTCAAATTGAAACACTTTCCTGTGACAACCACGGCAAAACCAGGTAAACCCTAATTGAGCGTAAAACCTTAATTGTATGTTCAACTTACACGATTCACAAAACGATAACAAACATGACTCGGATGAATCCGAGGATACATTATGAGTAGTACATGATCAATAATGACAAACAGTGCGAGCAGGATGCCTCAGCGTGTTAAAAACATGTTAAATGGAGGATTTGTGTTTAATAGTGCGCAAACTGTACAATCACGATTCAAACACAAACGATAGTGTCGTAGATGATTCTAAGGGCACGAAAATACTTGAATATGATATTTAGACCATAACGTAACATTTTAGGCCGTATCAGGTAGTTGACACGTTAAACGAAGCAGCTTCCGGTTAGCATAACGCCTTTGATTTTAACGCAACCGGAAACGACCAAACATGCAACGAACAGTCAGTCAAACCTAAAAACACTTATTTAGCATAAATATAAGTTGTTCTAAGTCAAAATATCAAAGTGTACGGGTTTCGTTGTCGGTGGGTTCGGTTTTCAAAAACGTGAAAAACCGCACGAAAAAGAGCCAGTTTGGCAGACCAGGACGTGTTTAAGACTCGATAACGAACCTCAATGTTAAAATACATCTAATACCCATCCCTTTATGGTCAAAACCTGTCGCAACCCCCGCCCCTTATCTGTCCCGGGAACGGACGGACGCGAACTCAGCGTCGGTGGTATCGGTGTTTATTAATTTTGGCAGCGGAAGTTACATCAGGACCGTAGTTAGGAAATATTTTATCAGAGTAAAACACCACATTTTATATAAATAAACATATTGGGATGAAACCCAAGTTTTCGTTACAAACTGATTTATAGGGATAAATCCCATTTATTGAATTAAAACGCCTTCTTTATTTAGGTAACTTTTATAGCCACTTTTCCAAGCCTTCAGTGCTGTCCAGCTGGCTTCTAATTGGCTTTCACATTGTGTTACTTGAAACGCGTTTTAAAAACAATTTGCCAGTGGTAAATACTGGTGAGTGAATCCCAGTTTAATCAAGAAATGTTAATTTAATTTAAACAGTATTGAGAGCGATTACAATGTTTACATCTACCCAACTACTCATTCAGTACTGTCAATCCTGACTGGTGGGTCATATTACACATTGGCTAACTCGTCGTCCAATGGTAACGTTTTCCACATTTTGTATACAAAACCCCAACATACCGGCAGTAATCATAGAATTACAAATACTCAATCACTGCTAAATTGCATTGTAAAATAGTTAAGGTTTTGTAAAAACTGTTTACAAAAAGAAGATTACTCACATTGCTGTCTTAGATTATCCTTTAGGGTTTCCTGGTGACAATCTATAATTTACACAAATGCACACGTGTTAGTATAATAACCCATTTTAACATTAGTAATACCCTCCCCGATACGGCATTCCAACGACTACGTCGGGTAGAACCACGACAGCCGTTACGGAACCCTAGATCAATCAGGCAGAGTATCTAATACGTATCCAGGGGTTATGATACTTACAACGGAGCAGAATTTCGTTAATTAGGGGGATTTTATACCCGAGTATAACGCCTACTATATGAAAATTAAGAGAGAAAGAAAGTTTTTTAGCGAATTCGACTGAAGGCCCGAGCTCCAGCTTTATAGGGCCTGATTTGGGCTTTTACGCGGCCCGCGTAAGGTAAGACAACGGGCTACGCGGCCCGCGTCGTAGAGGGTCTACGGCGTAGGTGATCCGGGTCACATAGTAGGTTCAACACGTGTCCACACCAGAACTCGCCTGACTTTGAGACTGTCGAAGCCCGCGTAGGCTTAAGGGGTGGCTTACGCGGCCCGCCTAAACCCCATTTTTCATGTTTTTAATTTATTTTTAATAATATAAAAGGTATTCGGGGTCCGTTTTTACGTATGGGGTGTTTTTAGGGACATATTGGGATATTTTAAATATTTTTAGGGTGTCGGAAAATTTATGAGGGTGTCGGTTTTCTTTAGGGTTGTTTTATCCTCCCCGCCTTGTTTTAGAGCTCGTCCTCGAGATCTACTGGAACAAGTGTGGATATTTCCTTTGCATTTCCGATTCAAGCTCCCATGTGTATTCTGGTCCTCCTTTGGAGTCCCATTTTACTTTGACCAGAACTAATCTCTTGTGCTTAAGATTCTTGACTTTCATGTCTTCGATCTGTAGAGGCTTCTCTACAAACTTAAGTTGTTTATTTACCTCTATATCCTTAAGAGGTACCATCAATGATTCATCGGCTAAGCATTTCTTGAGATTTGATACATGAAATACATCATGTATTCCTGCCATTTCCTCGGGCAGTCGTAACTGATAGGCTACAGGTCCTATTCTTCTAATAATCTCAAAAGGTCCAATATACCTGGGACTTAGCTTTCCCCTTTTGATGAATCTTACCACTCCTTTCCAAGGAGAGACTATCTCCTACCTGAAATTCCAATGGCTTGCGTCTGTTATCTGCATAGCTCTTTTGTCGATCACGTGTTGCCTTCAGTCGTTCCTTGACTTGAATGATTTTGTCGGTTGTTTCCTGTACCATCTTAGGTCCAGATAGTTGTTTTTCCCCAATTTCTGCCCAACAGACTGGGGTTCGGCACTTTCGTCCATAAAGTGCTTCGAATGGTGCAGCATTGATACTTGTATGATAACTGTTATTGTAAGAAAATTCTATTAATGGTAAGTGATCGTCCCAATTACCTCCGAAATCAATTACACAAGCTCTAAGCATATCTTCCATTTTCTGAATTGTCCTTTCGCTTTGTCCGTCTGTTTGAGGATGGTAAGTTGTGCTTAGATTCAACTTGGTTCCCATTGCTTTTTGGAAACTTGACCAAAAATGAGAGGTAAAACGGCTATCCCTATCAGAAATAATTGATAAAGGAATTCCATGTAATGAAACTATTTCATTTACATATAATTTAGCTAACTGTTCCATACTGAAAGTTTCTTTCATTGGTAGGAAATGAGCTGACTTGGTTAGCCTATCTACAATCACCCAGATTGTGTCATTGCCTTTATTTGTTTTGGGTAATTTGGTAACAAAATCCATTGTTATCAATTCCCATTTCCACACTAGCATTTCTAGCGTTGTAACAAACCTGAGGATTTCTGATGTTCAGCTTTAACTTGTGAACAAGTTAAACATTTAGAAACATAGGCTGCGATGTCCTTTTTCATTCCTATCCACCAAAAATTATTTCTTAAATCCTGATACATTTTATCATTTCCTGGATGTATCGTATACTTAGATTTATGGGCTTCTTCTAATATACGGTGACGTAGGTTCCCTAATTTAGGTATCCACATTCTCTTTTTATGAAATCTCCAAATTCCATTTGTTCCTTGTTCTAATTCCTTAATCATTCATTTTAATTTTTCAGTATCGTCCTTGATTACTGATTCTTGTGCTTTTCTAATCTGATCATTTAAATCTACTTGTAGATTTAATTTAAGAGAACGTACCCTTTTTGGTTTTTCATGATACTTTCGGCTTAAAGCATCAACCACTACATTGGCTTTTCCTGCATGATACTGGATATTGCAATCAAATCACTAAGAATTTCCATCCAGCGTCTTTGTCTCATATTTAACTCTTTTTGCCCGAAAACATACCTTAAACTTTTATGATCAGTGAATATGATAAACTTACTACCATAAAGGTAATGTCTCCAAATCTTAAGGGCAAAAATTATTGCTCCTAATTCAAGATCATGGGTTGAATAATTGTTTTCATGATTCTTAAGTTGTCTAGATGCGTAAGCTATAACCTTTTGGCGTTGCATTAATACACATCCATAACCTAATTTAGAGGCGTCACAATATACTACAAAATCTTCAGTTCCTTCTGGTAACGCCAGTATGGGTGCGTGGGTTAATCTTTTCTTAAGAATTCTAAATGCTTCTTCTTGTTTTGGTCCCCATTCAAACTTAATGGATTTACAGGTTAGCTTAGTTAAAGGGATGGCTATTCTAGAAAAATCCCGAATAAACCTTCTATAATAACCGGCCAATCCTAAGAAACTTCTAACCTCGGTTGGTGATTCAGGGGTTTTCCATTTGGTAATCGCCTCAATTTTTGTTGGATCTACATGAATTCCTTCATGGTTGACTAAATGTCCAAGAAACTGTACCTGTTCTAACCAAAACTCGCACTTTGAAAACTTAGCATAAAGTTTTTCCTTCCTTAATATACTTAAAAGTGCGTGCAAATGCTTTGCATGTTCCTCTTTATTCTTAGAGTAAATTAGAATATCATCTATGAAGACAATTATGAATTTATCCAAATATGGTTACATATTCGGTTCATGATGTCCATAAATGCGGCTGGGGCATTGGTTAAACCAAATGGCATGACAGTAAATTCATTATGACCATACCTTGTTCGGAAGGCGGTTTTAGGAATGTCCTCTTCCTATACCTTTAATTGATGATATCCTGATCTTAAATCGATTTTAGAGAAGAATCGAGCTCCTTGCAATTGATCGAACAGATCATCGATTCTCGGTAATGGATACCAATTCTTAATCGTGACCTTGTTCAATTCACGGTAGTCAATGCACATTCGCATTGATCCGTCTTTTTTTTAACGAATAAAATCAGCGCTCCCCATGGTGATGAGCTTGGCTGTATGAATCCCTTCTCTAATAATTCATCTAACTGTTTCTTCAGTTCCTGCATTTCTGCTGGTGCCAAACGGTAAGGTGCTTTGGCAATTGGTTCTGTTCCTGGTAATAGGTGAATTCTGAATTCGACTTCTCTGTCTGGCGGTAGTCCTGGTAATTCTTCTAGAAACACATCTGAAAACTGAGACACTACTGGAATGTCTTTTAGTTCTTTTCCTTTAGTGTTAGTGATTATGGAAATCAAATACACTATAGATCCTTTTCTTAGACTGCCTCCAATGCGCACTTGAAGAGGATGCATTTGATGAGTTGGAGGATGCATTTATAAATGAAGCATTGGGGTAGGTGGCATTTAAGGGGGTTTGCACGTAGGGAAGTGCACACAAATGCAGGAGAGAGAAGGTAAAGGTGGGCCCAAAGTTGTCAACCAAACACCCCTACTGGCCACATCCACACCCGAAACACCCAACCCACACCCGAAACACCCCTACCCACCCACCCCTACTGGCCACATCCACACATATGTTTTGTATAATTAATACCCACCCACCCAAAACACCCTACCCTCCACCCGAAATACCCACCCGAAACTTGCATAGATTTGTTTTTTTTTTTAAGTTTTGTTTTACCCACCCACCCGAAACTTGCATTTTTAAATTAAGTTATAGTTTAATTAGATTTGTAAATTAAGTTTTGTTTTACCCACCCGAAACTTGCATTTTTGTATAATTAGATTTGTTTTTTTTTTTAAGTTTTCTTTTCATTTTTAAATTAAGTTATAGTTTAATTTGAGTATTTGTATTTTATTTTTTAGGAAAATGTATTTTCTTTTTTATGTAATGCAAGTTTAATTTTTATTTATTTTTAGCTTTTTTTTATTTTATATTATTTAAATATATTTTTACAATTATTTATTAAATATTTTTTAAGATTACAAATTAAATGTTTTTAAAGAAAAATAGAAAAAGAAATGGTGATGTGGAAGAGAGAGGATGCATGTGGGAAGGATGAGTTGGAGTTAAAAAGATGAGAGAGAATGCGTGTTGGAAGAATGGGTTAAAAGCTGATGTGACAGTGATGACTAGGATGCATGTAGTAAATGCAGCCTCTTGCATTGCGGACAGTCTTATATAACTTGCAGTTTTCATCACATAGATGAATTTCGTGGATCTAGATGGTTTATCTCCTTTAATTGTGATCTTTTCACATTTTGGTGAATTTATTTGAATTGACTTTTGATGACATAAAATACTGGCTTTATTGGCTATTAACCAATACATTCCTAAAACGACATCAAATCATGCCAGATTCATGGGATAAAGGTTTGCAATAAATTTTTGATTTAAAATTTCTATTCTTGCTCCATGCAAGATTTCAGAAATCCTAACCATTTCTCCATTTGCTGTCTCTACTAGACATTCTTGTGGTAGTTTAGTTAATGATTGATTTAGAAGTTTGCAAAATGAAGTATTAATAAAACTTTGGTTTGCACCAGAGTCAAATAATACTTTAGTAAAAACATCATTAACTAAAAATGTACCGGCTATCACGTCTGGAATCATCTTGGCTTCATCTGCTGTCATAACAAATGCTCTAGCATTTTTAGTGTTCTTGTTGTTTATAGCTGGAGCTAATTTTGGATAGTTTGGCTTGATATGACCTTGTTCTTCGCAGCTGTAGCATATCCTGTTGTTTGCTTTCTTCCTGCAGTCTTCTTCCTTGTGTCCTGATATTTTGCAGAAATTGCAATATATGGGGCATTTTCCAGAATGCTTCCTTTTGCAATACTTGCAATAAGGTGCAGATGTGGAACCTACATTTTTCCCACGATTGGAATTTCCAGATCGGAATTCCTGGGTAAGTCTGTGAGCTAGATTCCTCCTTTGGTCTTCTTCTCTAGTACGGATTAATTCATTTGTCAATGTGTTTGCTAATTCTACAACTTCTTCTATGGTTTGAGGTCTAGCTTCCTTGACTACATGCCTAATCTCCCCGATTAATCCCCAGATGTAACGGGAGATTAATACTGGTTCAGGTGATACAAGGGTAGGTACTATTCTAGCATATTCAAAGAACGTAGTAGTATAACCCTTACTATCTACCCCGGTCATCCTAAGGTTTAGGAATTTGTTTGCTATCTGTTCTTTTTCATTAGGAGGGCATAATTTCCTTTCTACCATATTCTTAAATTCCTCCCATTCCATGTTGTAGATCCTATCACTTCCTCTTGACTGAAGGATAGTGTTCCACCATTCTAAGGCTGAGTTCTTAAATAAATTAGAAGCAAACATTATCTTGTCTTCTTCAACACACTTGCTTATTTTTAAAATAGCCTCAGTCTTTTCTATCCAGCGTAGAGTTGCAATGGGTCCTTCATTGCCCGAGAATTCTATTGGTTTACAGGACCAGAATTCTTTGTAAGAACAACCGTAAGACACGGTTCTTCTTCTTTTGGGAATGGGCACTTGAAGTACATGTCCATTATTCACGCTGTTTGCAGGTTCAGAGGGTCGCTTGCTATCATGTCTACTTTTATTATTAGCATCCTTAACAGTTTGAAGAATATATGGCAATGCATCTATAATTCCTTGTGCCACTATGTGTTGGATGGCACTATTATCCACTTGGTTTCCATTGTTGTTGTTGTTGTTCGAATTCTCGTTAACCAAGTTAATGTTACTCTGGTTATCGTTATTCAGATTTTCCTGATTCCCTTCATCGGCCATCTGAATTTTAAACAGTTACCACGTATTAATATCACAAAATAATATTTAATATAGTCAATCACATGACACGCATTTTGGTCAAAAGCGTCGATCATTGCGACTTACTCTACTTTTATATAATATGCATCAACTATAAACCAATACTGGAAATTAAAATTACAATACCAACTGAAATTTAAAATTACACTACTAGTAGTAGGCATCCGTAGTTTTTTTTTCATACACATACACACATATTTTATTATTATATTATATTATTATTATTATAACCTTCTCCACCATCACCTCTATGGATATGGATTCATCCAGAAATCCATATTGCGCTCGTCGTACTTCCAGACGAGTCACTCTCCTACCTGTCTCATCCTTTCACTATTCTCTAAAATTTCCTCACCAAATGTCCTAAGTTCTTGTACGTTTTCTACACTCATTGGGGGTGCATGTTCTAGGACTGGGTTCGGAATATGGGGTGCGGGTTCCTGGTATGGAGGTGTAGGTGCCTGGAATTGGTAAGGATCTTCTAAAATCTCCCTAATGTATTCATCGTGGTAATAGGGATCTAAAGGATCCATACCTGGGTAGGCTCCTATGTTTGGCATGGGCATGTCTTCATGTATCGGGTAGCGTTGCACATAATCCCTAACATCATCCCACCACGGGTCGTAATTTGGGTCTAAGGGATTTGGTGGTGGTACCCTAGGTATTTCCTCCGGGTTGAAGTCATGCATTTCTATTTGATTTTCAGGGTTTTCTATTTCCATTGGTTGATCAGGAATTGGTGGTTGTGGTTGGGGTGCTATTATTTGTTTTCCAGATTAGGGTCAGCTGCAGTGGTTGCTAGGATGTGGATGTTAGATATACCCCTATTGATCATGTCCTGGGCATAGGCATCTGTCTCTCTCTCTTAGCTGCTGCTAGTGCTCTCTGGTCTTGTAATTTTTTCATACGTTTTCTACGCTCGTGTGCCCCTCTACTTCCAGACGAGTCGCTCTCCTACCTGTCTCATCCTTTCACTATTCTCTAAAATTTCCTCACCAAATGTCCTAAGTTCTTGTACGTTTTCTGCACTCATTGGGGGTGCAGGTTCTAGGACTGGGTTCGGAATCTGGGGTGTGGGTTCCTGGTATGGGGATGTAGGTGCCTGAAACGAGTAAGGATTTTCTAAGATCTCCCTAATGTATACATCGTTATCGTAATAGGGATCTAGAGGATCCAAACCTGGGTAGGCTCCTAGATTCGGCATGGGCATGTCTTCGTGTATTGGGTAACGTTGCACATAGTCCCTATTATCATCCCACCATGGGTCGTAATTTAGGTCTAAGGGGTTAGGTGCGGGTACCCTAGGTATCTCCTCCGGGTCGAAATCATGCATTTCTACTTGATTTTCAGGGTTTTCTGTTTCCATTGGTTGGTCAGGAAATGATGGTTGTGGTTGGGGTGCTATCATTTGTTCCAGGTTAGGGTCAGCTGCAGTGGTTGCTAAGATATGGATGTTGGCTATACCCCTATTAAGCATGTCTTGGGTATGGGCATCCGTCTCTCTTTTGGCTGCTGCTAGTGCTCTATGGTCTTGTAACTTTTTCATACGTTTCCTACGCTCATGTGCTCCCCTACTGAACCATCCTATCTTTTTCAGTTTTTCGGAGGGAATGGCTCTTCAGACTGAGCCTTAAACACGAATATTCCTTCTTCAGTATCAGCAGAGTACCCTAAGAGGGCAGGCTGAGAAGAGGCACCTTCGCTTCTAGGCGAACCAGACAATTGACGGTACGCGTCAGATGGTCCTTGGTCGCTCATACTGTAAACTAACAAATAGTCAAATAACACATAACAAGAAAATACGATTATGCACGTATTCCCGTAATTTATTTCCTAACAATTTGAATTTTGGTGTCAGCATAACACTTCTATGCCAGAATTAGTGGCTTAGCTCTGATACCACCTTCTGTCGCAACCCCCGCCCCTTATCTGTCCCGGAAACGGGCGGACGCGAACTCAGTGTCGGGGGTATCGGTGTTTATTAATTTTGGCAGCGGAAATTACATCAGGACCGTAGTTAGGAAATATTTTATCAGAGTAAAACACCACATTTTATATAAATAAACATATTGGGATGAAACCCAAGTTTTCGTTACAAACTAATTTATAGGGATAAATCCCATTTTATTGAATTAAAACGCCTTCTTTATTTAGGTAACTTTTATAGCCACTTTTCCAAGCCTTCAGTGCTGTCTAGCTGGCTTCTAATTGGCTTTCACATTGTGTTACTTGAAACGCGTTTTAAAAACAAATTGTCAGTGGGAAATACTGGTGAGTGAATCACAGTTTAATAAAGAAATGTTAATTTAATTTAAACAGTATTGAGAGCGGTTACAATGTTTACATCTACCCAATTACTCATTCAGTACTGTCAATCCTGACTGGTGGGTCATATTACACATTGGCTAACTCGTCGTCCAATGGTAACGTTTTTCACATTTTGTATACAAAACCCCAACATACCGACAGTAATCGTAGAATTACAAAGACTCAATCACTGCTAAATTGCATTGTAAAATAGTTAAGGTTTTGTAAAAACTGTTTACAAAAAGGAGATTACTCACATTGCTGTCTTAGATTATCCTTTAGGGTTTCCTGGTGACAATCTATAATTTACACAAATGCACACGTGTTAGTATAATAATCCATTTTAACATTAGTAATACCCTCCACGAGACGGCATTCCAACGACTACGTCGGGTAGAACCACGACAGCCGTTACGGAACCCTAGATCAATCGAGCAAAGTATCTAATACGTATCCAGGGGTTATGATACTTACAACGGAGCAGAACTTCGTTAATTAGGGGGATTTTATACCCGAGTATAACGCTTACTATATGAAAATTGAGATAGAAATAAAGTTTTTGAGCGAATTCGACTGAAGGCCCGAGCTCCATCTTTATAGGCCCTGATTTAGGCTTTTACGCGACTCGCGTAAGGTAAGACAACGGGCTACGCGGCCCGCGTCGTAGAGGGTCTACGGCGTAGGTGATCCGGGTCACATAGTAGGTTCAACACGCGTCGGACACGTGTCAACACCGGAGCTCGCCTGACTTTGAGACTGTCGCGGCCCGTGTAGGCTTAAGGGGTGGCTTACGCGGCCCGCCTGAACCCCATTTTTCATGTTTTTAATTTATTTTTAATAATATAAAAGGTATTCGGGGTCCGTTTTTACGTATGGGGTGTTTTTAGGGACATATTGGGATATTTTAAATATATTTAGGGTGTCGGAAAATTTATGAGGGTGTCGGTTTTCTTTAGGGTTGTTATAAAACCGCCTTTGACTTGGTCAAAGGTTTTAGAAGCCCCTCCCCATGTGTCGATCGCAAATATAAGGCCATTCTTTGACTTTTTGTTGCATTTTATCAAACCTAAACCTTTCCACAAACTTCTATAACCTCCCTAATTACTAAATCCACGAAAATACAGCAAAATCTACCAACAACAATTTCTATGTGTTTTCATATCCTTCTTATGCTTAAAACATGATTTTGAAAAAAAAAAATCATTTAATCCAAAACCCTTGATGTTGTTGATGATTCAAGGGTTCTTCAAACTAAATATAGGTGGGATAAGATTACACATGATTTTTGGTGATGCCAAACATCGGATTATGATTCCAAAACACAGAGTATTGAACAAGAAACGGACATAACAAACACTAATCGAAAAAGAACGGATATGAGGCTTGATTGACATGGGTTTTTGCATATTTGTGTTGTTTATGGTGTATAGGTACTGAACATAAGCTTAGCTCACTTCTGGACACAAAAGTAAAAACGCAAGTTTCGCTAGGTATGATTTTCGAAAATCGAAATTAGAGCATAGAGATTTACATATAGCATAACTTTGTCCTTGAGTGTTCATTCAACTTGAAATTTGGCAGACTGATCATACATGGTGAAAATAAGACTCTCTTAAAACTTCAGAATTTTTTGAATTTTTGGTGACTTTTTAACTTCTTTAATATAATAAATTCGGGAAAAAAAAACTAAACGAGCTCAATAAATCACCAAAAATTACAGGGATGTTGAGTTTAATATGGAAAACATTCTAGAAAAGTTTGGGGACCATTAACTGAGTTTGAGTTTGGTTTTAAAAAACAAATAGAAATAAGTGGGCCCCACCCCATCCCACCCTTCTTCTTCTTCCCCACTCCACCCTTTAAAGCCACCAACCACCACCATATCTCCACTACTCACAAACCACCACTACTCACAACAATATTGGTTCATCATATGTGGTTTGATGATCGTAAAATTCCTAAATTCGTTACTTTCAAAAATAATTTCCTCAACAGTCGGCTTAATTTCACATGTTTTATCACTCTCCAGTACCAATAACATCCAATCAAACAACCAAAACCATCAAAACCCACTCAATTCCTCAGAATACGAAGCCAAAATCCAATCTTAGAAAATAAACTTCACTCAAAAACCCTAATAAACATCCTATATTCAATAAACGACTTAGTTCGAATGGTTATAAGCCATCAGTTTTGTTAGTTAATCGCGTGTTGGGTGTGGTTGTGGAGGAGAAAAGGGGATGAAGGATGTTTTGTTTGGTATAAGAAGATGGTGAAAGCGGGTACTTGTCCGAATAAGGAGATCTTGAATTGGGATTTTTTCGCGTTTGTTACCGTTATTGTTTGAGATGAATGAATGTGATATGGGGTTGAGATTGTTTGGAAAGATGAAGAGTTTGGATATTGTTCCGGATTTTTCGGTGTATAAGGTTTTGATACGGTGCATTCAATGTCAGTGTTGGGGCAATCGAAGGTGGCTGTGGTAGGTTGAAGGTGACGGTGACAGTGACAGTGGAGGTGGTGGTGGTGGGTTGATGGTGAATGTGGAGGTGGTGGGTGGGTGGTGAAAACATGAAGAGGTGTGAGCCCCATTGTTTATCTAATAGACCTTATTGTTTTTTTATGTATTTTAAGTGTTTTTTTTAGTTCAAGGACAATCTAGTCATTTTGCAAATATTTAACTGAGAAATTTAACATGGATTAGTGATAAGGATCACTTGAGTGTAAAAATTAGAACCACTAGGACAAACTTTGTAATTACTAAAACACTAAGACCAAATCTGTAATATCTGCAAAGCACAAAGACCAAACGGACATTTAACTTGTGAAGTTTTAAGTTAAAATGGATAGCACAGTGTTCGTGCCCCTTTAGCAATTGATGTGGCACCATTAGCGCAAGATAAAGAGCAAGATAAAGTATGAGCAAGATAAAGAAAAATAAAAATATCATTTTGGGTGAGCAATAAGTTAAGTAAGCTACTAGAACAAATTACGAGCAAGATAAAGAGCAAGATAAAGAAAAATAAAAATATCATTTTGTCCCAAATTTTTGTTCTTCTAGTTTTTTATCTTTGATATTTTCATGAAAGGCCAAAAAGACGATTATACCCTCGCACATAAATCTTCAAGGGCAACACAAGGTTTTAGGCAGGGTTTTCATCATCGTCTTCTTCAACCTTATTTCCACCCTTATCCACCTCCACCCCTCAATCCATAACCAACCATGGCTTCTTCATCTCTCTTTTCCCCAACCCCTAGAACAACAACAACAGCAGACCTTCAATCTCCATGGTCAACCCAAAAAGTCAAACCAAGAAAACCCCCAAAACCCACCACTCATCTCCCCACTCTTCAGCTCTTCAAAACCCCATCTCTAAACCCCTTAATTTACTCTTCTTCTTTCCCCCACAACCTAAAGTTACCATCTTTAAAAGACCCAATTTGTTCCACACATTCCCACCCTTTACCAGACTCCATAGACGAAAATTTCACCAAGAATCTTGAAAAGCTTGCAACTTTACAACAAATCCCAAATGGGTTTGATTCAGTTTCCAGTTTGGAGATGAACCCAAAAAGGGTTTACATTCAAGAACCCCCTTGGATTACTTCTCTGCTGATGAAGAATTTTTACAGAAACAATGTTAAGAAAAGGGTAAAAGTGGAAATTGATAAGAGAAATTATTATATTTTGAGGAGGAGACAGATTAAGGCCGAGACTGAGGCTTGGGATAAGATGACTGAAGAGTATAGGGAGTTTCAAAGAGAGATGTGTGAGAAGAAATTGGCACCAAATTTGCCGTATGTGAAGTCGTTGTTTGCGGGTTGGTTTGAGCCGTTGAGTATAGCGATTGAGAAGGAGCAGAAGTCGCCGAATACTAAGAAGCATCAGGAGGCTTATGCTCCTTATATTGACTCATTGCCTGCTGATAAAATGGCTATTATCGTTATGCATAAGATGATGGGGTTGTTGATGATGGGGCATGATTATCGGTATGTTCGGGTGGTTCAAGCAGCTATTCAGATTGGAATGGCAGTTGAGCTCGAGGTGAGTTAGTAGCTTCTGATTATAAGCTCATACTTGGTTTTGTTATACATATACATTGATTTGTATGTATAGGTAGTGCATGTTGGTTGTTTTTATGGTCCTATTAACCTAAGTGCTAGTTCCACATTGGCAAATAAAAGTTAGCGGTTTTTGGATTATTGTTATGAAAGATATGCAATTATCAGAATTAGATAATTACAGCTGCAGAATTAGATTATAGTTGGTTCGACTATACCTGAACAATTGAAACCGATAATCTGAGAATGTAAATAAGTTTTATTTTTGTACATGACATATTGGTTGTAATGCACTAAATACTAATGTGGATTATTTTAAATATATTCATTGGCATATTGGAGACATTTTCCTCATTATTTTTTGTAAGAAGGTTGTAGATGATATGTACTAACAGGTAATTTGCAGGTTAGAATACAGACTTTCTTGGAGAGAACAAAGAACGGCCCAAAAACGGTCTTAATTCAAGCTCAAGAAGAGGAAGCCAAAGAAAACGATATGCTTAGAAAACGTGTTAAAACTTTAATCAAACGGAAAAAAATAAGGGAGGTGCAAAAGATTTTGCAAAATGAAGAATATGTACCTTGGGGCAGAGATAAGCAAGCAAAGGTTCGTAAATTATCTAAAACTGTAAAAACTGTATTAATATCGAATATGAAAAAATAGACATGTATCATGGGATGCAGGGAGACGGTAGTAAGGTTACAATGTTTAATGGCTACTAATAATAAAATCGTCTATTACAGCTGGGATGCCGTCTTATCGAGTTATTAACGGAAATAGCTTATGTTCAATCTCCGGTTAGCCAGTCAGCTGACGCCCCACCTGATATTCGACCAGCATTTCGACATATCTTCAAGATTATAGCAATGGAGTCAGGGTAAAGTTGTGATTTCTCATAAAAGCACCTCACTTTGTAGTGCTTTTTCATGTGTTAAAAATAGTGTTGCTTGTGTTAAATTACTATCTTATTTGTTCATCAAGCTAATTTACAATTTTACACGGATATAGGTCATAAAAGAACCAAAACAACTAACCTTTTTTATATATTTTTAAATTTTGCAGTCAAATCAGAAAGTGTGGAGTTATTGAATGCGATAAAATGATCCTCACTGGACTTGAAAGAACCGTAAGTCATCCTTTCATATTTAGATTGTTATTTTAGTAGTATATTTTTTGTAATCATATTTAATACATTAATTATTTTAAATATAAAAAGTGTTAAAGATAAAAAGGGGTTAATGGATAACCTGACCTGTATTGGCCCATTTTGACCCTAAACGGTTTTGACCCGTTACTCAACCCGCCATTTTTCCACTTCTACTATCAAGAATCTATTTGGGTTATGTATTTTCTTATGATTATGTTTAATCCTCGTAATTTGTGCAGGCTCGACACATGATAATTCCTTACGTGCCTATGTTGGTGCCCCCGAGAAAGTGGAAAGGGTATTAATTTAACTAAGTTTTAATGTTATTATTTTTTTATCTACTTCTAAAAAACGGAAAATATCATGTTTCAGGTATGACAATGGGGGACACTTCTACTTACCTTCATATCTCATGCGTACTCATGGATCTAAACAACAACAAGAGGCCGTCAAGAACGCTCCATTTTCTCAAATGAAGAAGATATACGAGGTAAAAACTTCATTTACTGTTTATTATCTTTACTTTTATTTGTAAAGAGATGGTAAACAATTGCGCTAGTAAACATTTTTGGCATGAATTGTACATGAACAGGCATTGGATACACTTGGAAACACCAAATGGAGGATAAATAAAAGATTACTTGATGTTGTTGAGAGCATTTGGGCTTCAGGCGGTGATATTGCGGGACTCGTTAATCGCGAAGACGTTTCCATTCCTGATTTGAACTCTGAGGACTCGAGTGAAATACGAGAATGGAGGTGGAGTGTGAGGAAAGCAAAGAAACTCAACCAAGAACTTCATTCTCAACGATGTGACATAGAGCTAAAGCTTTCGGTAATTATCATATCCTCTTATTAAGTTACTATTTTATCATCAAGTTTATTATTATTATTAGAGTAAAATGTCATTTTCGTCCCTGAGGTTTGGCCAGTTATGCGACTTTCGCCCAAAGGTTTGTTTTTCCGCATCCGGATCCAGAAGGTTTGAAATCTTGCCATTTTTCATCCGGCTCATTAACCCCATCCATTTTTCTTCGTTAAGTCAGAGGCATTTTCGTCTTATTTGTTAACTTAAAGGGCAATTCGGTCTTTTTCACGTTATGTACAAGCATTTAGCATAATGTACAAGTATTCAAAATACCCTTACTAAATAAAAAACAAAAATAATATAGGTAAAAAGACGAAAATACCCCTGATTTAACGTAGAAAAATGGATGGAGTTAACCAGCCGGATGAAAATGGCAAGACTTTAAACCTTTTGGATCCAGATGCGAAAAAACAAACCTTTGGACGAAAGTCGCAAAACTGGCCAAACCTCAAGGGACGAAAATGGCATTTTACTCTTATTATTATTACAATCATAATCATGGATATTAGTAACAAGCTAATCTTAATGTTATTTTACCTTGCTCTAAGTTACTTTATAAAATTAAATTTGAAACAGGTGGCTCGAAGGATGAAAGACGAAGAAGGCTTTTACTATCCGCACAATCTCGACTTTCGGGGCCGCGCGTATCCAATGCACCCGCATTTAAACCATTTAAGTTCCGATTTATGTAGAGGGATTCTTGAGTTTGCTGAAGGAAGGCCGTTAGGGAAATCGGGTTTACGTTGGTTAAGGATACATTTAGCAAATCTGTACGGTTCTGGAGTTGAGAAACTTTCGTATGACGGTCGATTGCAATTTGTGGAAGATCATATATATGATATTATCGATTCGGCTGATAATCCACTTGGTGGAAACCGATGGTGGTTAACCGCTGAAGACCCGTTTCAGTGTTTGGCTGCTTGCATTAATTTGTCGGAAACGCTAAAAAGTTCGTCACCTCATACCGTCATTTCTCATCTGCCAGTTCATCAGGTAATTACCAAATTAGTTATCTATATAATTACAAAGAGTAAATTGCCATTTTCGTTCCTGAGGTTTGGCTACTTTTGCCATTTTCATCCAATTCGTCAACTCCATCCATTTTTAATGTTAAATATGGGGTATTTTCGTTTTTTAGACATTTTTTGTTATGATTAAAGGGTTTGGGTGGGGAGAATGTCAACAGAGTTGGATCTTTATTTCTTATAGTGTTTTTTATTTTAATAAAAAACGTCTAAAAAGACGGAAATTGCCCCCTTAATTAACGTAGAAAAATGGATGGAGTTAACGAGTTGGCTAAATATGGCAAGATTTTAAATCTTTTGGATCCAGATGCAAAAAAACAAACCTTTGGATGCAAGTCGCAAAAGTGGTCAAACCTCAGGGACGAAAATGGCATTTTAGTATTAAGAAAAGGATATAAAAGTTTGTGCGGGCCCACGTAACCCATTGTGACATGTACTTGATTTTGACTGAGGTTAGGGGTTCAGATCACATGTTCACATAAACTGACAATCTTTTTTTTTTTTTGCTTATAGGATGGTTCTTGCAATGGGCTCCAGCACTATGCTGCATTGGGACGAGACACTGTATGTTCCCATTTTGAATTTACTTTTTCCGATACCTTTTATAAAAAGGTTTTAGTTTTTTAAAATATTTTGCATGTAAATTTTTATTTATCAAATGGCATCGTACTTTTGCAGTTAGAAGCTGCTGCAGTGAATCTAGTTGCCGGAGAGAAACCTTCTGATGTTTACTCAGAGATTGCCGCAAGGTTAGCTTGTGAATCTAGTTGATCTCAAAAGGCAACTCTTTTTCTTCAAAAGTCGGAACACTTTTTTAAACCATTTCCTTGTTTCGGTTCTCCGATTAGGGTTCATGAGATCATGCAAAGGGACAGTGAAAAAGATCCAACAAGTTATCCAAACGCTTTACTAGCCAGACTTCTAATCGGACAGGTTTGTAATTATATTATGCATTTTGTTAAATAATGACTGTTCTTAAATTTAAAACAACACATTCAGTAATTAATATTATTGGAACCACTCAGGTGAACAGAAAACTAGTCAAACAAACAGTAATGACCTCAGTTTATGGCGTTACATTTGTTGGGGCACGTGAACAAATTAAAAGACGGCTACAGGAGAAGGGTCACATTACCGATGACCAACTGCTGTTTAGTGCATCTTGTTATGCTGCTAAAGTGAGTATCCATATCTGCCTTTTGAATTATTTTACGGTTAGGTCATTAATCATCATATTAAACTGCATGCAACTATCATTCCATAGGTCACACTTGAGGCACTTGAAGAGATATTTGAAGCTGCACGTGGTACAATGTGTTGGCTTGGTGATTGTGCAAAGGTATTTGTTCTATATTACCATCCAGTTGGGAAATTTTATTATCTTTAAACAAGTGGGCTACCACCCCCGCTCCGCAGACCGCAGCGGGTTTGAAACGTAGATAAAAATAAGCAAATCGCGAGAGTTAAAGTTGTTTGATGTTTTAGTTAAGGGGCTAAACATGTCATTATTAAAGTTGAAAGGCTAAACATGTCATTACTCATTATTAAAGGTGAGGGGCTAAAGTTGTTTATTATTATAGTTGAGGGCTAAAGTTGTTTATTATTAAAGTTGAGGTCTAAAGTTGGTTGATGTGACAAAATAGCATAGTTATATTTTATAGTATATAGTTACTAAAAAAGTTGATTATTGTTATTAAATAAAACTTTTCGCAGGTGATTGCTACTGAAAATCAACCTGTTCGGTGGACAACCCCTCTAGGCCTTCCTGTTGTGCAACCTTATTTCAAAACTAAACGTCATATTGTAAGTAACTTCAAAGTTCAAAATTAGATTATTGCCATTTTTTAGTTTTCTCCGTCCGAATTTGAAATGTGTTGACCTCACAAGTCAACGGGTACATCTTCGGTTTTCTTGCAACTTTCTGAATGTCTATAAACAATGGGTTGCAGATAAAAACCTCTCTTCAGGTCTTAGCTTTGCAACGAGAGGGTAGCACGGTAATTTTCATCGCTTATCAAAATGAATTACTTATTGTTCTCTACTCAATCATATCAAGTTTCTAAGATTTCGGTTGTCATCTTTTTAATAACAGGTCGAGGTTAAAAAACAAAGAACTGCATTCCCGCCGAACTTTGTGCATTCGCTTGACGGTACACACATGATGATGACGGCTGTTGCTTGCAGGGATGCTGGATTACGTTTTGCAGGTTTGTCTTATCCATTTATAAAATAATTCATTAAATTATGCAAACATTTCAAACAATCTTAATGACTATCTTATTATTTACGTTTAACAGGCGTTCATGATTCCTTCTGGACACATGCATGTGACGTTGACAAGATGAACGTAATACTTCGAGAAAAATTTGTAGAGCTTTATAGGACGCCAATACTTGAAAACGTAAGTATATATCAATATATCGATAACTACCTTGTAAATGGCCCTTTTGCCCAAGATTCTCATACTTATCATTATCATTGAGGGGTGTTTTAGGTATTTATTAATAATTAATATTAATCATATAACAAAAGAGGGTGTCTCCGAAATAGTACCCAAGACACGACCTCTATTTTTTATTGTTTTTTTGCCATGTTTACAACAATGCCATCCATGGCCTTTTTTTCCTTCTTTTTGTGTATTCAACCCTTCAACTTTTATTGCCACTTACGCCCCCTCAGCTTTCTAAAGACTTTGTAAAATGTCATTTTGACCCCCTTGAGTTTTACGTGCTTATTTTTATGTACGTGGGTCAAATATAAAGGTTTTCGTGCTTATTTCTATGTACGTTTTTGGTTGGTCTACGTTTTGTTCGGAAATGAGTCGGGTCAAATATGATACGTTTTCACTAGGCGGTATAAATCCGAGTTACTTTACATTTCAACTCTGCCGTAACGCGTGGTACCATTCTTTAGCATGAAAAAAAAACCATTTTCTTACGTGCTTATTTTTAAGTACGTTTCGTTATAAATCCAAGTTGGTTTACGTTTCGACGTAAATTTTCTCGGTAATGAATCAGGTCAAATATAATACGTTTTCGTGCTTATTTTCATGTGCGTTTTCAGTTGGTCTATGTTTTAACCTAAATTTTGTTCGAAAACGAGTCGGGTCAAATATTTGACGGTATAACTTCGAGTTAAAGTTTCGACGCCGTGCGGCGGGTCAAAATACTAGTTAAAACTATATGTTGGATTTATGCTCTTATACTTTGCTTATACTTGCTTGAACTTGGCAGCTGCTTGAGAGTTTTCAAACGACATATCCAGGGCTCGAGTTCCCGCCCCTACCCCCGAGAGGAGATTTTGACCTGAACGAAGTTCTGAAATCACCGTACTTTTTCAACTAATCTGCGTTATATAGACATGACCGTATTTTTACAAGCCAGCCAGATGCATCAAGATGTAGATCAATGATTGTAAAGTATCGAGATCCTATAATGTTCTCAACATGTTGATGCTCCAGGATAAAGAGATTTGAAACTGTATTGACCTCGAAAGTCAAGGATGCAGAGTCAAAATATGAACTTTTTCTTAGGTGCGTTTAGAGTGGTTCCAGAGCGGTTTTCAGTAGCGGAAAATGTACATTTTGTGGAGGTGGTTTCAGGTGCAGCAGTTGACCATCATGGGTTTCGGTAGGTTCACTGTAGATTATGAACCCGAGATGATCATCACGGCTGCTGAGAAGTTGAGCTAATTAGGCGGGTTCTTAAAAGTCGTTTTTGTGTAAATGTTATATTCATATTAATCCTGTACGATTTTGTTTGGAGGAATAAGATGATTAAAATCTATTTGTTTATTGTATATGCTATCAAATAACATTATTAGTGAGGGATTCAAGTGCCTTCAAACTATCGAATCAAGTTTGATATTAGTTCAAATTGGCCAAGTGGATTGCGAATTTGGATGACCCGAATGTAGGGATGGCAAAAAAACCCTAAGCCCGACGGGTATACCCGGAACCTGAAACATATGGGACGGGTATACCCGAAGCCCAACGGGTATGGGATTAGTTTTTTAAAAAATCACGTGTATGGGATTAGGTGATACTTGACCCGAAACCACATACCCGTTTACCCGAACTATATACCCATTTTTTTTATTTACTATTTAGTAGGTTCTTTTGGAATATGTATTTGATAATATTATTTATATTTTGTGTGTTGTGAAGTATATAAATAAAACTATATTATATATTTATGATAAAGCTTATATGTTTGCGATGTATATTTTACGTTACAATAGTTATATAATAAAAATTATACAATAATTATAATGTAAAAAAGGCATGTATATGGAAATCTCAATCAATATCTTTTAACAAATCAACAAAATAACAGGTATACCCGATACCCACATGTATGTCCGATAACCAAGTAACGGGTATTTGGCCGTGTATGGTAGATGATTTTACAACCAAGTATGAGTATGGGATCATCAATAACCGGTACGAACCCGGCCCATTGGTTTTTAGGCCCGCTTGATAATATACAAAGTTTTTTTTACATGAAACTGGGAGAGTTAATTTATACAACTGAACAAGTTATGATCATCATCAACTGTACATTCAAGTGGGAACAAATTCAATCAATCAATTTTTTCGATTTTTCAATTAAAACGTCAAGTATATGTACACTTTCCTCGGCTTTTTCGTTCTAAATCTTCCATCATATCTTCACCGAGTTTTAACGATCAGGAAGCAGCAGTGGGTGAATGAACGGTAGTATCCGGTAACATTGCAACCGTCACCACAAAATACTCGCACCCAATGAGTAAACCATATGGGTTCAACTCGCTCAAGCCCATGGAGGATGACTTCACGGTTTGTTTCTCTATATGCACTATCTGGCCCACTATATGGGCGGGTCGGTGTGGAAGATGATCGGTAAATAAGGCAACCGACTCTGAAGAAAGATAGTAATGCGTGCAGTTTCGGTTTATGGCTTCGTAGTGTCCATCGGCATTAAGTACAAATGCGGCTATCTCGTGTAGCTCCAACCGACCGAATGATATCTTCTCCTTATTAACCTGAAAATTATATTAAAGTAGTATAAGGGTAAAATGCCATTTTCGTCCCTGAGGTTTGGCCAGTTTTACGACCTTATAAAGGTTTGTTTTTTCGCATCTGGATCCAAAAGGTTTAAAATCTTGCCATTTTCATCCGGCTCGTTAACTCCATCCATTTTTCTCGGTTAAGTCAGGGGTATTTTCGTCTTTTTTGTTAACTTAAAGGGCAATTCGGTCTTTTGAATACTTTTATATTATGCTAAATGCTTGTACATAAAGTGAAAAAGACCTAATTGCCCTTTACGTTAACAAAAAAGACAGAAATACCCCTGACTTAACAGAGAAAAATGGACGGAGTTAACGAGCCGGATGAAAATGGCAAAGATTTTAGACCTTTTGGATATGGATGAGAAAAAACAAACCTTTAGACGAAGGTCGCAAAACTGGCCAAACCTCAGGAACGAAAATGACATTTTACTCTTAGTATAAATATTACTATTGGTAATATGTTTGTGATTTTGGTAGAAATTAAACCTGTTTTTCGGATTGAAGCTTCATGTACAAATTGTTGACCAACTCTTTCTTTTCTTCCAAATCTTTTGTAAGTTGTTCATGTGATGTCTCCGCCTTTGTGTACCTATCAATCAACTCGGCTCGTTGCCTTGTTAGCATACCGACTTTCTCAGCGAGCATTCGAACACACTCGCGGAACTCGTTTATGCCGTCATCCGCGTTCTCATTTGCAGAACTAAACAAAGAAAACAACACAATTTCCATAAACTCAAAAATTACAGTTGATCCGACTTTTCATACTATTTTTAGCGCCTTATAGACTAGTATGAACTAAGCAGGTACGTTTAACTTTAAATAAACAAATGAAAGGCCATGATCACTTAAACACACAGATTTTCTTATTCGTATACGTTCTTTAAAAAATTGAATGTGTTCGTGTTCGTTTATAAATAACTTTAAATGAAAATGTAAACAAACATAAACAAACGGACGTAAACGAACAAACAAGACACGCGGCCATGTTCGTTCGGTTAATTAAATGAACAAACTTTTGTTCATGTCCGTTCATTTATTAAAAAACGAACTTCCCGCTAAACAGTTCACTGAACGTTTGGTTCCTATAGAGTATAGACACCTAGTATGAACTACGAACCATAGTGAAAATTGACTGAAAGTACATTCTCTTTACGTGCAATTCATCATATTCAAAACGTGTAAAATGTCGAGGGCTTACTTGGCGAGAGATTGAGCTAAAGCACGCAGTGACTCAGCGAAACTGGCCACACCACCTGATGAAACACACACTTTTAGCCTTTCAAAAAGGCTTCGGATTTTGACAGCAGACGCACGTAATGAAGTATATTCAGCCGCCCTACGGTCAGCTGTACATAGATGAGTTTGAGCCTCTTCTCTTGCTTCATGTAGACAGTTCTCCAAGTGAGCACAATTCATCTATACCACAAAACAAAATATTAATATATAGTCCTTGAACTTGTAAAAAAAACCAATATACTATCTTATTTTTCATAAAAAAGTCCCTCAACCTAATTTTGGTAATATTAAAGTTCCATGAACTTGTAAAAAAAACAAGACAAGTCACTAAACTAGTTTTTGTATATTAAAGTCAAAAACTTGTCTAAGATTCATACATTATTTATTTATTTATTCTTAAATAATGCCTTTTAACTTTTAAATTGATCAAATTAAGATGGTATAATTTCTTTTTTTTTTGGTTGAATGTCTCTTTATCAAATTTTGATCAATTTAAGAGTTAATACATTTAACCAAACTTAGGAATTTAATATACAAGAATTAGTTTAGTGACTTTTCATGTATTTTTTACAAGTTGAGGGGCTTTTCGTGGAAAACAAGAAAGTATATTGTTTTTATTAGGGTTGCAAACAAGCCGAGCCCGGGCTCAACCAGGCTTGAGCTCAAGCTCAATTAACTTAGCCGAGCTCGGCTCGTTTATTATCTATTAATTAATATATTAAATAAAAATAAAACATAGGATAGACTCGTTTAGCCCCTTAAATAATGGGTCGCCTTGGCTCATTGACTAGACAACCTTAAATACTGGGTAAATGTTATTAAATATTAATAGAAACTAATATTACACTAAGGCTCTATAAGACTCGACAAGGCTCGACGAGCCTGACGAGCTTCACACGCCAGGCTCGAGCTCAGGCTCGATAAATAAACGAGCTTTATTCTAGGCTCAAGCTCGGCTCGGGCTGGATAGGGTCTGGCTCGTTTCGAGCTTTTTCTCGAGTAGCTCGGCTCGTTTGCACCCCTAGTTTTTATCTGATATTAACCCTTAAGATTATTCAATATTATATAACATTACCTGAGATTCATCTAGAAGGTTCCGACTAATATCCAACTCGCTAACCAACCTTGTAACCTCCTCCATTGCAGCTTGAAGCTTAGTTTCCGTCTCATTTAACTGGTTCGATTTCTCTGTAAGCAAATTCCGCAACTCCGCAACATCACCACTAGCTTTGACCTGGTCATCATTAGTCAAACTTTTCAACGGTGGTGGCATGTAATCACCGCTTGAACTAGTGGCCAATACCATCCCGACATCCGCCACCATCGTCTCCTTTTCGTCTTTCTCATCACGGGTCGGTTCCACCATTGATGAATCCATATTCGGGTTCATCATTCCGGATGAATCGTTACCTCCTGATTTCAAAAGTAACGAACTAGACGCATAAGAAGCTTCATCCATAGGCTCAGACGATGCGTCTTTATTAAGTTTGTGTTCTAACGAATATTGATCTGACAACCGATTTTCAAGCTCTTTTATCCGTTTCTCATACGATTCACACTGCATTTGTTTGACTTTCAACATATTGACCAAATGTTTCTCGTGTTCGTCTTTCAACCGCAACGCCTCGGCAGTTTTTTCGGCGGAGTCTTTTAACACGTTCCCGATTTCACTATCTTTGAATTCGGTTTCAGGCGAATAAGAACAAAGAATAGCTATAGTTGAAGCAAGTTCGGCTTTTAGTTTTGCGTTTTCAACTTCTAGCTTACTAGTCCCCGCAATCTCCACCAATTCAGAAGCTTCCACAAAATCGTTATAATTTTCGGTACCGCTTTCGGAACCTTCTTCACCGTCTTGAGACATTGAAGATGGACACTTTTTAAACGAAAGCCCGACTAAATGCTCAGGGGCAAAACGGTCCAAATCTGATATGTCTATATCGAGTAAATTAGTATCAAAAGGAGCTACGTTAACATCACATGTGCTAGGTGTATCGTATAATCCCATCGATGCTAAAATATCTCGAGGTATAAACAGACTGTTGACTTTCAAAAAGTCTTCTCTTCTTCTTATCTCCGATTCCCGTTTGGTTGCAAGTCTTTCGGCTAAGTGGCCCGCCATTCCCATATAAAGTTTCATTGACGCTTTTCTTCTTACTATCTCCGCCAAACACGCTCTGTACGCGGGCCCGATTCCACGAACCACTTTCAAATGCTCGAATTGATCATTTTGGCGTTTTAACGCTTCTGTGAAAAGCGAAAACTTGTACCTTACGTCTTTGATTGTGTACTGAATGTACGCGATTTTTTGCATGTATTTGTGAACGAAAGTATTCATTTCAGTTTTCTTGTTTTTGCAGAAGATTAGAAGGTTGGTAATGGCACGCTCGCAATCTTGCATTTTCGGGAGATAACTTTTGTCGTGGCCTTCGTACATCGGGCCTAATGCGGATACGGCATCGTGAGGACGGAGAGAATTGGAGAGTTGACTGGTCAAACAATCGTCCACGAGTTTCTTCACCAAGCCAACATCTTTGCTGCATAAATGCAATTTGAATTTAATGTTAAAAAAACATATTTATTTGACGCTTATATTAAACTCGTAATTAAGGAGTGAAAGGTTTAAAATACAAAAAGCTCTTAACGTGCAACGGTACGCGACCACCAATATATTGTGCGTAATTATGCAAATAACATGCGTAATTATGGTTAACCCAACCCATGCGTAGTTATGCAAATAACGTGCGTAATTAGGGTTTAACCCAACCCATGCGTAGTTATGCAAATAACGTGCGTAATTATGCAAAGTTAATTACTATTGTGCCACCGCGTTCAATTGAAAGCCTAGATTAGATGAGATGTGCGGTTGAGATGTTAGCGTACACATCGCACGATAAGGTGGTCTTGTATAAAATACATATTTATTCAACGTTATCTAAAACTCGCAATTTGATAGTTATCTTGAACTAATAAAACAAAAAAAATCAAGATTCGAAATATAACGAACGAACCTCAAAGCTTGCATTATACTTTTCTGCTCGTTAATATGATGTTCGTGCTCCTTAACGGTTCTTTCCAAATCTCTACTGAGGATCGAAGCTTTACTAGAGAACAAATGTTCGGTTCGTTGTTTTAACTCTCCGAATTCCTGCTTAAAGTCTCCAACTTTACTTTCAAACTGCCGGTGAGAATTACTACAATCATCCACCATTTTTTGCAAATTATCTTCTTTAACAAAATCCAACAAACACTTGCGATCAGGAGTCTGTAACACGGGTATAAGTTTAATCGACCTAAGTCGTTCTAAATCCCTCCCGAAATTCACTAAAAGATTCGAATGCGTCCGTTGTTGTTGCGAATAACACTTTACAAAATCCGTGTAGTTTTGGAGGATCATTTTATAAAAATGGTCCAAATTACCCCTAGCGATCACCAACGCCTTCTCTTGCACCCTTTGCTCTCTTGCAAACCGCTCACACATCTCGTATTTTATAACTGTACGGCGGTAAATTACGTCCCCGAACTGGTAATGGTACCGAAACTGTTCTTCGTAGGATGGTAACGCCTTTAACGCAGGGTCTGGGGCGTCATCTAACGGATGCGGATTGTGTGATGACGATGACGGTCGTTGCGGATCAGGGTAATCGTTTTCAAATAGTTCGAGTTCTTCGGGCCCTGGCGGAACCGAATTACTTCGCATTCTTGATTTATTAAATACGAAAATTTCACGATCATCGGATGGGAGTTTGTATGCAGAGAGTGGATTTTGAGGTTCGAGTTTCAAATCCAGATACAAAAGAAGCTGATCGTTTAACCGAATCCTGGAGAGTGATTCTAAATACTGTTGGATTGATTCCACAAGGGTATATTCGTCACATTCGAGTTCAAAAGAATGCCCGTTTTCGGCTATATGAACTAAAAGCTTCCCCCTTTGTATCACATTCTCACTTGAACTCATCTTTTAGAACCCTAAAATATCCCAATCAACCCAAGAATCCAAGATAGCTTAAAGATTTTCAGATTCAATGATCTATAGATACAGATATAAAGATGCAAAAAGACCACTTTACCCTTGACCAATCTGATCAAATCCAGCTACCTTTTCACCATCTCCCAAATCTGCAACAAGATTCAGTCCAAACTTCAAACCTCAATAAACCCTAAATTAAATCAATACCCACCACCAAAATCTACAAAAGTCATCTAATTTCATAAACTGATAAGAAACACAAACAAAATCTACCATCAACAAAACCCTAATACTGATCAACACCGACCATTGAAATCCAGACAAAATTCAAGAAAACCCACCAAGATTCTGTCGGTAGAACCCCAAGATTATCCAAATCAACACTCAAATCTTGAAAAAGATAAGATTTTTAGCCAAGATTATCCAAGATAACGAATACCCAGAAAGGAAAAAAAGTAAACTTGTATATAGTATATACCCTAAACTTTAATAATGGGTTTGATGAAAAAATAATAATAATATCAAGAAAGAAAAACAAAACCCAACAGAGAGAGATAAATTAGATAATCAATGGCGTAAAAGCAAAGAGGGAAAGAAGAACGTATGGAATTACTTAAGGATTTGGGTTAGAAAGAACAAGTTCATCACGAAAGAAGAGTCTTCTAATAGAATATTTAAAGATTCAATGAATGTTATAAAAATGTGATTTTTATGGGTTGATTATTAAATTATAAGTAAGTAGTATGGGTGGCAGATAAACCTTTTGAGATGATGAGTAACGTAAACCACAAGGCAGGGGGATTAGAGAAGATTGATCTTTCCCTTTTGTACTGGTTCTGTTCTTCCTATACAATTTGTGATTTATGGGTGTTTGATTATGTGTTGATATCCACCGTTTGATGTTTATGTTTTGGGGGTGGATTATGATGGAGAGTTGGAGACTATATGGAGTCCTTTCATGATTGTGTTTTGGTTGTTACATTTTCTTTATAAGTTTAGTGGGATTACCTACGCTACGCTAGTACGGGGTTTCGTTAGATATCTATTCAAGTTCAATATAACAACCAACTGAAAGAAATAAACTCAAAAGAATATTGACACATTTTTTACATCGATTGAAAACAATAAAAATAAATTTAAATTGGACAGCGAGCTGGGTTGATTTTAAATTAATTGTAAATAAAAACTTAAACGTTATCTTATATATAACTTCAATAAAAAAACATAAAACTAAAACACTAAATATAAAGAAAAGTATAGAAATATAAATAATAAAATCTAGAAAAAAAAAAGTACATAAAAATAAATATAGAAACGTGTTATATTTGACATATTCTGGAAAAAAAAAATTACATCGAAAGGTAAAACAATTTGAATTTACACCGACACGTGCAATAAAATAAGTACGTAAGAAAATAGTTACGGCGCGTTGCGGCGATGTCAAAACGCAAAGTGACTCGAATTTATACCGTCTTATGTAAACATATTATATTTTACTCTACTCGTTTCCGAACAAAATTTACGTCAAAACGTAGAGAAATTGAAAACTTAAATAAAAATAAGCTCGAAAGTGTATTATATTTGACCCGACTCATTTTCCAAAAAAAATACGTTAAAATATAGACTAACTGAAATGTCACACCCCAACAGATGGCGGAAACATCGGGGCGCGTCACTGAGCGAAACAGATTGTCCAGAAGTTTCCACAACAACTATAATTACCAAATATTTAAAGCAACATGTCCCATACCATGTCATATAAGATAATATAATTATTACAGACAAAATCTAGTCAAGTAGTTCTGTTCCGACAACTCAGATTTACAAAATAGATAAATTGTTTTTTTGTTTCCTATGACCCTTTTCCCCCAGCTTTCAACTTTATCGCCTATCAAACAAGGCGTCCTAGGTCTTTCCTAGCCTCGATTTCACAGCGGCCTAAGCATTCAAACAACTTAAGCACCTGTCAGATACGTTAAAGTTGTCGCAACCCCCGATCCCTGATCCCCGGGAACGGGCGGACGCGATCACAGAGTTTCGGTGGTATCAGTTGTTATTTAATCTCGCAGCGGAATTTTCATCAGGACCGTAGTTAGGAAATGTTTATCAGAGTAAAACCGCCTCATTTAATATTAATAATCACATGGGTAAAACCCAAGTTTCTTATTACAATACATTTATAGGGACAAACCCAATTTTATTGAATTTAAAACATCGTTTATTAGGTAACTTTTATAGCCACATTTTTCCCAAGCCTTCAGTGCTCTCCAGCTGGCTTTCACTAATTGGCTGTTCACATTGTGTTACCTGTAACGCTTTTTAAAAACATTTGTCAGTCGGAAATACTGGTGAGTGAATCCCAGTTTAATCAAGAAATATTTTATCAATTAAAACAGTATTGAGAGCGATCACATTGTTTATTTCTACACAATTACTCATTCAGTATTTGTCACTCGACCGGATCTATGGCTATGGTCAAATTACCCATTGGCTAACTCGTCGTCCAATGGTAATGCACTGTCATTCAGACTTACTACTACTCGTAGTAAATTTTGTATACAAAACCCCATAATACCGACAGTAATTGAAGAACTATAAAGACTCAATCACCGCTTAATCACATTTGTAAACAATTAAGGTTTTGTAAAACATTCCAAAAACATTAACAAAAAGAGGATAAACTCACATTGCTGTCTTAGGCTTTTCGTAAGGGTTTCCTGGATATAATCTATAATTTATACAAATGTACATTGATTAGTACCATAACCCTTTGAAAATATTAATAATACCCTCCCCGAGACGGCATTCCAACAACTACGTCGGGTAGAACCACGACAGTTGTTACGGAACCCTAAATCAATCGGGCATCGTAACTATTACGAAACTGGGGTTATAATACTTACAACGGAGCAGAACCTCGCTAATTAGGGGTATAATACCCGACTATAATGGCTCTACTACAGAATTTGAGATTTAGAATTGAGATGTGAGCGACGAAAAACGAAACCCGACGGCCTTCTTATATAGTTGTGATATTGGGTCTCCACGCGGCCCGCGTAACATACAAACGGGGCTTACGCGGCCCGCGTCAAAGCTAGTCAACGGACTAGCTTGTCCGGCTCATCACATAGGTCCGCCACGATGTCGACACATGTCGGCATCTGGTGTCTCCGCGTATAATGATCTCTCGCGGCCCGCATACGTTATCGATAACTCTTACGCGGCCCGTATCAACTAAAGAAATCAACGGAGTCCGGTCTACACTTTCATACGGCCCGCGTGAGATGTTGGGGTGGGTCTACGCGGCCCGCCTCGACTTATCATTTAGGGTTTTTAATTTATTTTATATACTATAACGTATTTCGGGCTCGGTTTTCACATACGGGTTGTAATATAAGATATATTGGGACATTTTATAATATAATAAGGTGTCGGAAATACACTGAGAGTGTCGGTTTTACCGAGGGTTGTTACATTCTCCCCACCTTAATTTAGAGCTCGTCCTCGAGATCTACTGGAATAAGTGCGGATATTTTCTTTTCATTTCCGATTCAAGCTCCCATGTGTACTCAGGTTCTCTTTTGGAGTCCCACTTCACTTTGACTAGAACTAGTCTTTTGTGTTTGAGATTCTTGACTTTCCTGTCTTCAATCTGTAGAGGCCTTTCTACAAACTTGAGTTGTTCATTTACCTCTATATCCTTAAGAGGTACTATCAATGATTCATCAGCTAAACACTTTTTAAGATTAGATACATGAAACACATCATGTATTCCTGCCATTTCCTCTGGCAATTGTAGCTGATAGGCTACTGGTCCTATTCTTCTAATAATCTTAAAAGGTCCAACATACCTGGGATTTAGATTTTCCCGTTCGATGAATCTTACCACTCCTTTCCAAGGAGAGACTTTCAACAATACTCTATCTCCTACTTGAAATTCCAAGGGTTTTCGCCTGTTATTAGCATAACTTTTCTGTCTATCACGTGCTGCTTTCAGTCGTTCCTTGACTTGAATAATTTTATTGGTTGTTTCTTGCACTATCTCAGGTCCAGATAGTTGCTTTTCCCCAATTTCTGCCCAATAGACTGGGGTTCGACACTTTCGTCCATAAATTGCTTCGAATGGTGCAGCATTGATACTTGTGTGATAACTATTATTATAAGAAAATTCTATTAAAGGTAAGTGATCGTCCCAATTACTTCCAAAATCAATTACACAAGCTCTAAGCATATCCTCCATCGTCTGAATTGTCCTTTCGCTTTGTCCATCCGTTTGAGGATGATAAGCCGTACTTAGCTTTAACTTGGTTCCCATTGCCTTTTGGAAACTTGACCAAAAATGAGATATAAATCGACTATCCCTATCAGAAACAATTGATAAAGGAATTCCATGTAAAGAAACAATTTCATTTACATACAATTTAGATAATTGTTCCATACTAATTGTTTCCTTCATTGGTAGAAAATGAGCTGACTTGGTTAGTCTATCTACAATCACCCAGATTGTATCATTACCTTTCCTTGTTTTGGGTAATTTAGTAACAAAATCCATTGTTATTAATTCCCATTTCCACACTGGCATTTCTAATTGTTGTAACAAACCTGAGGGTTTCTGATGTTCAGCTTTAACTTGTAAACAAGTTAAACATTTAGAAACATAGACTGCTATGTCCTTTTTCATTCCAATCCACCAGAAATTTTTCCTTAAATCCTGGTACATTTTATCATTTCCTGGATGCATCGTATACTTAGACTTATGGGCTTCTTCTAATATACGATTACGCAGATTTCCTAATTTAGGTATCCACATTCTCTTTTCATGGAATCTCCAAATTCCATCTGTTCCTTGTTCCAATTCTTTTAGCATACCTTTTAATTTTTCAGAATCATCCTTGATTACTGATTCTTGTGCTTCTCTTATCTGATTATTTAAATCTATTTGTAGATTTAATTTAAGAGAACGTACCCTTTTTGGTTTTTCATGATACTTTCGGCTTAAAGCATCTGCCACTATATTGGCTTTTCCTTCATGATACTGGATATCACAGTCATAATCACTAAGAAATTCCATCCAACGTCTTTGCCTCATATTCAACTCTTTCTGCCCAAAAACATACCTTAAACTTTTGTGATCAGTAAATATGGTAAACTTACTACCATAAAGGTAATGTCTCCAAATCTTAAGAGCAAAAATTATAGCTCCTAATTCTAGATCATGGGTTGAATAATTCTCTTCATGATTCTTAAGTTGTCTAGATGCGTAAGCTATAACCTTTTGGTGTTGCATCAACACACATCCATAACATAATTTAGAAGCATCACAATAGACTACGAAGTCTTCAGTTCCTTCTGGTAATGTTAGTATAGGTGTATGGGTTAATCTTTGCTTAAGGATTCTAAATGCTTCTTCTTGTTTTAATCCCCATTCAAACTTAACAGATTTACAGGTTAACTTAGTTAAGAGAATGGATATTCTAGAGAAATCTTTAATAAATCTTCTATAATAACCGGCCAATCCTAAGAAACTTCTAACTTCAGTTGGTGACTCAGGGGTTTTCCATTTAGTAATTGCCTCAATCTTTGTTGGATCTACATGAATTCCTTCATGATTGACTAGGTGTCCAAGGAATTGTACCTGTTCTAACCAAAATTCGCACTTGGAAAATTTAGCATAAAGCTTTTCTTTTCGTAATAAACTTAAAAGTGCGTGCAAATGCTTTGCATGATCCTCTTTACTCTTAGAGTAAATTAAAATATCATCTATGAAAACAATTATGAATTTATCCAAATATGGCTTACATAATCGGTTCATCATGTCCATAAATGCAGCTGGGGCATTGGTTAAACCAAATGGCATGACAGTAAATTCATAATGGCCATACCTTGTTCTAAATGCGGTCTTAGGAATGTCCTCTTCCTGTACCTTTAATTGATGATATCCTGACCTTAAATCGATTTTAGAGAAAAATCGGGCTCCTTGCAGTTGATCAAACAGATCATCGATTCTCGGTAATGGGTACCGATTCTTAATCGTGACCTTGTTTAATTCACGGTAGTCAATGCACATACGCATTGATCCATCCTTCTTTTTAACGAACAATATCGGCGCTCCCCATGGCGACGAACTCGGTTGTATGAATCCTTTCTCCAACAATTCATCTAATTGTTTCTTTAATTCTTGCATTTCAGCGGGTGCCAATCGGTAAGGTGCTTTGGCAATCGGTGCTGTTCCTGGTATCAAATGGATTCTGAATTCAACTTCTCTATCCAGAGGTTGACCTGGCAATTCTTCTGAAAATACATCTGAAAACTGAGATACTACTGGAATATCTTTTAAATCCTTTCCTTTAGTGTTAATGATTATAGAAATCAAATACACTATACAACCTTTTCTCATACAACTTGCAGTTTTCATCACAGAGATAAATTTAGTTGACCTAGAAGATTTATCTCCTTTTAATTGTGATCGTTTTACCTTTTGGTGAATTTACTCGAATTAACTTTTGATCACATAAAATACTGGCTTTATTGGCTATTAACCAATCCATTCCTAAAACAACATCAAATCCTACCAGATTCATGGGATATAGATTTGCAATAAATTTCTGATTTAAAATTTCTATGCTTGCTCCCTGCAAGATTTCAGAAATTCTAACAATTTCCCCATTAGCTGTCTCTACTAAGCATTCTTGTGGTAGTTTAGTTAATGATTGATTTAGAAATTTGCAAAACGATGTATTAATAAAACTTTGGTTTGCACCAGAGTCAAATAATACTTTAGCAAAAACATCATTAACTAAAAACGTACCAGCTCTGACATCTGGAATCATCTTGTCTTCTTCTGCAGTTAGAACAAATGCTCTAGCATTTTTAGTATTCTTGTTATCTGGAGCTGGAGCTAATTTTGGACAATTTAGCTTGATATGACCTTGTTCTCCGCAATTGTAACATACCCTGCTGTTAGCTTTCTTCCTGCAGTTTTCTTCTTTGTGTCCCGATAGTTTGCAAAAGTTACAATATATGGAGCATTTTCCGGAATGCTTTCTTTTGCAATATCTACAGTAGGGTGCAGAGGTAGAACCTATATTTTTCCCACGGTTAGAATTTCCAGAACGAAATTCTTGTGTCAACTTCTGGGTTAGGTTCCTCCTTTGATCCTCTTCTCTGGTACGGACTAATTCATCAGTCAAGGTATTGGCTAGTTCTACAGCTTCTTCTATTGTTTGAGGTCTAGCTGCCTTGACTACGTGTCTTATCTCCCCAATTAATCCCCAAATATAACGAGATATTAATACTGGTTCTGGTGAAGCAAGAGTTGGCACTATCCTAGCATATTCGAAAAATAACTTTGTATACCCCTTGCTATCCACTCCAGTCATCCTAAGGTTTAGGAATTTGTTTGCTATCTGTTCTTTTTCATTAGGAGGGCAGAATTTCCTTTCTACCTTGTCCTTAAATTCTTCCCATTCCATAATATAGGTTCTATCACTTCCTTTTGTTTGGAGGATAGTGTTCCACCATTCTAGTGCTGCATTCTTAAACAGATTAGAAGCAAACAGTATCTTATCTTCTTCAGCACACTTGCTTATCCTTATGACTGCCTCAGTCTTCTCTATCCAGCGTAAGGTTGCAATGGCCCCTTCGTTGCCTGAGAATTCCATTGGTTTACAAGACCAAAATTCCTTATAAGAACAACCATAAGGCATGGTTCTTCTTCTTTTGGGAATAGGCAATTGAAGTACCGGTCCACTGTTTACACTGTTTTCTGGTTCACTTGGTCGCTTACTGTTGTGCTTACTTTTATTATCAGCATCCTTAACAGTTAGAAGAATAAATGGCATTGCATCTATAATTCCTTGTGCTACTATGTGTTGGATAGCACTATTATCCACTTGATTATTATTGTTATTGATGCTTGGATTCTCATTAACCACGTTAATGTTACTCTGGTTATCATGATTCAGATTTCCTTGATTTCCTTCGTCGGCCATCTGAATTTTAAACATTTACCCCATATTAATATCACAAATAATAGGTAATATAGTTAATCATATGACACGCAATTTAGCCAAAACCGTCGATCATTGCGACTTGTACTCTGTTTTCATATACTATGCGTCTATTACACACTAGTACAGAAATAAAGATTACAATACCAACAAAAAGAAAATTACACTAATAGTAATATGCATCCGTACACACATATTTTATTTTTATTTTATTATATTTTATTATATTTTATTATTATTACTACTACCATTTCCTCCATTCACATTCATGGATATGGATTTATCCAAAAATCCATATTGCGCTCATCGTATTTCCATACGAGACGCTCTCCCACCTGACGCATTCTCTCACTGCTTTCTAAAATTTCCTCCCCAAAAGTCCTAAGTTCTTGGACGTTTTCTGCACTTATTGGGGTGCAGGTTCTCGGACTAGGTTTGGAATCTGGGGTGCGGGTTTCTGATATGGGGGTGTAGGTGCTTGAAATTGGTAAGGATCTTCTAAGATCTCCCTAATATATTCATCTTGGTAATAGGGATCTAAAGGGTTTGGCGCAGGTACCCTAGGGATTTCTTCTGGGTTAAAGTCATGCATTTCCACCTGATTTTCCTGATTTTCTATCTCCATGGGTTGATCTGGGTTTTGTGGTTGTGGGGCTACTAGTTGTTCTAGACTTGGGTCAGCAGCAGTTGTAGCTAGGATATGAAAATTAGCTAGGCTTCTATTAAGCATATCCTGTGTATGGGCATCTGTTCTACACTTAGCAGCTGCTAGAACTCTTTGCTGTTGCAACTTTCGCATTCTCTTCCTACGAGCAAAAGTTTCCTTACTGAACCATCCTCGTTTCTTATTAGGGAATGGCTCTTCTGACTGAGCTCTAAAAGCAAACACTCCTTCTTCCTGATCAGCAGAATACCCAGAAAGGGCAGGCTGTGACGAAGTACCTTCACTCTTAGGTGATTCAGACAAAATCTAGTCAAGTAGTTCTGTTCCGACAACTCAGATTTACAAAATAGATAAATTGTTTATTTGTTTCCTATGACCCTTTTCCCCCAACTTTCAACTTTATCGCCTATCAAACAAGGCGTCCTAGGTCTTTCCTAGCCTCGATTTCACAGCGGCCTAAGCATTCAAACAACTTAAGCACCTGTCACATACGTTAAAGTTGTCGCAACCCCCGATCCCTGATCCCTGGGAACGGGCGGACGCGATCACAGAGTTTCGGTGGTATCAGTTGTTATTTAATCTCGCAGCGGAATTTTCATCAGGACCGTAGTTAGGAAATGTTTATCAGAGTAAAACCGCCTCATTTAATATTAATAATCACATGGGTAAAACCCAAGTTTCTTATTACAATACATTTATAGGGACAAACCCAATTTTATTGAATTTAAAACATCGTTTATTAGGTAACTTTTATAGCCACATTTTTCCCAAGCCTTCAGTGCTCTCCAGCTGGCTTTCACTAATTGGTTGTTCACATTGTGTTACAGGTAACGCGTTTTAAAAACATTTGTCAGTCGGAAATACTGGTGAGTGAATCCCAGTTTAATCAAGAAATATTTTATCAATTAAAACAGTATTGAGAGCGATCACATTGTTTATTTCTACACAATTACTCATTCAGTATTTGCCACTCGACCGGATCTATGGCTATGGTCAAATTACCCATTGGCTAACTCGTCGTCCAATGGTAACGCACTGTCATTCAGACTTACTACTACTCGTAGTAAATTTTGTATACAAAACCCCATAATACCGGCAGTAATTGAAGAACTACAAAGACTCAATCACCGCTTAATCACATTTGTAAACAATTAAGGTTTTGTAAAACATTCCAAAAACATTAACAAAAAGAGGATAAACTCACATTGCTGTCTTAGGCTTTTCGTAAGGGTTTCCTGGATATAATCTATAATTTATACAAATGTACATTGATTAGTACCATAACCCTTTGAAAATATTAATAATACCCTCCCCGAGACGGCATTCCAACAACTACGTCGGGCAGAACCACGACAGTTGTTACGGAACCCTAAATCAATCGGGCAGCGTAACTATTATGAAACTAGGGTTATAATACTTACAACGGAGCAGAACCTCGCTAATTAGGGGTATAATACCCGACTATAATGCCTCTACTACAAAATTTGAATTTAGAATTGAGATGTGAGCGACGAAAAACGAAACCCGACGGCCTTCTTATATAGTTGTGATATTGGGTCTCCACGCGGCCCGCGTAATATACAAGCGGGGCTTACGCGGCCCGTGTCAAAGCTAGTCAACGGGCTAGCTTGTCCGGCTCATCACATAGGTCCGCCACGATGTCGACACGTGTCGACATCTGGTGTCTCCGTGTATAATGATCTCTCGCGGCCCGCGTACATTATCGATAACTCTTACGCGGCCCGTATCAACTAAGGAAATCAACGGAGTCCGGTCTACACTTTCATACGGCCCGTGTGAGATGTTGGGGTGGGTCTACGCAGCCCTCCTCGACTTATCATTTAGGGTTTTTAATTTATTTTATATACTATAACGTATTTCGGGCTCGGTTTTCACATACGGGTTGTAATATAAGATATATTGGGACATTTTATAATAAAATAAGGTGTCGGAAATACACTGAGGGTGTCGGTTTTACCGAGGGTTGTTACAAAAGTAAAAGTCAATACACATAGTGTAAAGGTGAGCATACAAGTTTAATAGATATAATAAGTTTGAAATTCGTTTACGCATAACCAGCACGTACACATAGTGAAATGAAGCACGTTAGTTATCGACATAGATCTATCGATACCAATGACTGCGTGTTGACTGCCCAAGGCAGTTCGCAATACATGATTACCACCGTAATCCATGCAAGTAATTGTCCTTAACAACCCCTACGAACAGGTGCTGAGCCCAAACTATAGTACTATCGTCGTTAAGACAGGTAGACAACATTCCATGTGTAAACATAACAAACAAGCATTCATAAGCCACGTATAACATGCAATAGCGGTTAGCGTTCAAATAGTATTAAGTATTGTGTTCGATGTGATTTGAATATTCGTAACGTATGTAACACCCAAAAGTGCATAAAGCAAAAAGGTTTCGAGTATACTCACAACGTTGATGGATTGAAGGGAGCGCTTAGAGTGAGATTAGCCTGAACAGTTAATGATAGCATAAAAGATAAGCGGCGCGTATAACGAGAAAAGTGAAGGTTGGATCGATCAGCAGTTCGATCGGATGGGAATCCGATCGGATGGCCGGTCATTCGGTTGACAGTCCGCTTGGATGGTCATCCGATCGGGTGACCTTTCGAGTGGATTGTTTCCTCCTTTGAGAAGGATGTGTTTGTGTATGATGGCTTGACATTTGAAGTTTTTGTTGTAGCATTTTGAAAACAGAGAAGTATCTCTACCTTTCAGGTCGGTCGATCGAACATCGGACAGTGACTCGAATGGTGAGGCTTCTTAGTGGGAACAAGTTCACAGCAGGGCGGTCACTCGGTCGGATGTCCATCCGGTCGGGTGGCAACCCTGTTATTGAACATGTTGAAAAATTGTTTAAGTTTTGAATCAAGATGCAACCCGAACGGACGGCGGGTCGAGCGGATGGCAACCCGGTCGGACAGCAATCAGGTCGGACGACAACTCGCCTCCACGATCTGTTCGCGTTGTTTCCTGATTTTGCTTGTAGTGTTGAAATCTGAGTGAGACGTTGTGATGGCTGGTTTAGACAACGGGAACCCTATCTCGTCCCTAATGACCTGACCGAACAGGAATCACCCTAGTCCGTCAGTGCATGGTTCGAGACGGTTGTTCATGTCCAAACCCAAAATCACTATCTTTAGGATGGAACTTGGATCTAGCACTGATACATCACTAAGAATGAGTAGACGATCAGTATTAGCTCGGTCGGATGTCCATCCGGTCGGGTGGCAACCCTGTTATTGAACATGTTGAAAAATTGTTTAAGTTTTGAATCAAGATGCAACCCGAACGGACGGCGGGTCGAGCGGATGGCAACCCGGTCGGACGGCAACTCGCCTCCATGATCTGTACGCGTTGTTTCCTGATTTTGCTTGTAGTGTTGAAATCTGAGCGAGACGTTGTGATGGCTGGTTTAGACAACGGGAACCTTATCTCGTCCCTAATGACCTGACCGAACAGGAATCACCCTAGTCCGTTAGTGCATGGTTCAAGACGGTTGTTCATGTCCAAACCCGAAATCACTATCTTTCGGATGGAACTTGGATCTAGCACTGATACATCACTAAGAACGAGTAGACGATCAGTATTAGCTCCGGTGCCATTGGGTTTGAGTGCATTGAGTGTAAAAGAGTTGAAAGAAAGTTAGGAAAACCATCTTTCAATCCCTTTCATTGTGAATATGTTCATATCTATGAAAGATCTTTGTTTATTTATGTGGAAATCGGTTAGATCGAAGTTGTTCTTGGTGGATTGAGGCCAAAACATGAAGTCCTTTAAGAACACATGATGACGTCATCCTAGAACACCTTGATTCTTGATGATTTCACGGTTAAAAGTTAAGATTTAAAAGATAGAAAGGTGTAGGAGTGCATGTAGATTAAGGATGTACAAGATTTAGGACGAGATCTTATCGGAATTGCGAGAAATCGGAGAAAAAGCAAGGTTAGAGCGCTGGTCGGACGTCAGTTGCCAAAAGTGGAAAGTTTGAGAGTGACAAGGGGTATTTATAGGGTTTCCCAAAGAGGAAAGGGCTGGTCGCTCGGATGGCATCTCGCCCGGATGGCAGCCCGGTCGAGTGGCTCCTCGGTCGGATGGCTGTCCGACCGGGTGGCAGCTCGGTCGGCTGACACCTGGATCGAGTGCTCGGCGCAACGAGTTTTAGCGTTTCGATTCGTGTGCAGCGCGTTGCGGTGCGATTCGAGCGAGTGACATGATAGAGTTGCTCATCAAATTACTTTTAATCCCAACTACTCATATCTCGCACTATCTCTTCTCTACCAATTATCATACCGTTTCGATTGCGTTTGAGTTTCGATTGTGTTTCGATTGATCACCACACATAACACAAATAAACATGCACAAGTAACACGTAAGGCACACACACACGTATAACAGTAATCAAAATGCGAAATTTGAGTTGCGATTCGTATTACCATTCGATGTCGATTTGATTAGCATTAGATTGATTATCGTTTAGTTAACTTTATCGCATTGTTACTTCCTACAATTCACAGTCATAAGTCGATTAAATAGCGAATAACACACATCGATTACTGCGATTATTGATACTTACTCCACATAATACAGCTAAAAATAAACACATAAAGGAATTCTCTACAAGTCAAGTCTCGCGACCGGTCGTTGACTTGGACTTTGACTTTGCCTTTGACTTCCCTGAGAACACGGGGTGTTACAGCCTCCCCTTGTTAAGGGAATTTCGTCCCGAAATTAGGCTGAAGCCGTAACGAATAACTGCGGGTACTTCGCTTTCATGTCACTTTCGAGTTCCCAAGTGAACTCCGCGCCTCGTTTGCCTTCCCAGCAAACCTTCACAATGGGAAAGCGTGAGCGCCTGAGTTGCTTGGTTTGGCGGTCCATAATTTCGACAGGCTTTTCCACGAAGTGTAATGTTTCGTTCACTTTGTTAGGCCCTGAAGTGTGAGACTGACGCATCAAATTAACACAATGGGTTATGGTTATGAACTGGGTCTTACCGGGTTAGTTTATGTTAGGTTGTGGACCTTTATAGGTCATTTGGGCCAAGCTTTAGGCCATGTGGGCCAAGCAGGCCCAAGGGAAGCCCTTGTAGGGAAGTGGGCTTGTCTATGTATATAAACAAGTTTTCAACTTGTTTTTAGGTTTGAACCTCCATTGTTACAGAAATTCTAGAGAAACACAGAGTGGGAGGCGATTTGGTTGTGAGCACTTGTACTAGACGGTTTTGCTTTTCAAGTAATAGAATCGTGTGCAAGTGTTGAAAGTGATTCCGGTATTGTTCTTCGTTTTCATACTTTTTGGTTTATCTTGAATCACACCAAGTTTGGATTCCGCACAAACTTGGTGTTGTTTGATATCATTGAAAGATCCGTTTCACGGGACTTACAAGTGGTATCAGAGCCATTAGAACCTGTTTCTAGGCTCGGTGTGATATCAAGGATTCAAGATTTTTGTTATTTTTGGTTCGGTGTTCATCGCGTTCTTCGTGTTCTTGGTAGCATTCATCGAAATTTTATAAAAATCGGTATATTTTGGTGCTTTGTTTTTGAAAAGGTTGTTAAAGGATTAAATATAATATTTTTATTCTTTTTCCGAAAATTCTTTGATATCAATCATAATCATTTAATTTTGAAAGTTATCTTGCTTTTAAAAGTTTCTAAATATCTCGGGCTTCAGCTGTCATTGTCAATCACATTCAAATTCAAATTTCAAAAGGTCTCGAGTGGATTTCATCTTGTCACTGGTCTCGAGTTATCTTACATCAAACGGTCTCGAGTTATCACCATCATTCAAGTTCTCGAGTCACAGGTCTCGACTCTTCATCATCCGTACACGGTCTCGACTCATCATCATCATCATCTTCATCAGGTCTCGAGTTATCAACAATTAGTCTCGACTCTTCACGGTTTCAAAGTCTCGAGTCGCAACCGAGATCTCGAGTCATCACTTTCTGTTCTCGAGTCGCAGCCATCAATCCCTTACCGTACACCTGATCACCTGCAACTATCTTCTTCTCCGTCTCTCCGTCTCCGGTCATCGTTCATCATCATCTTCGTCGACTTCCGTCCTTCTCCGAGCAACACCTGCAACAACTTCATTATCACTCATCACCATTCATCTTTTCTGTCGTTAATCACCACCATTAACCACCTCTGGTCCTCCGTTCATCGTCATTATCGACCGCTGTGAATCTTGATCTCATTTTCATCTCCGTCACATCCATTGCCTCTGCTCATATCCATTTCTTCAGTTATCATTGTAGGTGGTGGCGCATGAGAATTGAAATTAGGGTTTGTGGGTATAGTTTTGTGAAGAAGAAGACGGTGACAGGACGTTTAGCTTAGGTTTTGTTTTTAGTATAATAATTATAATAATATTTATTTAGTTATCATTACTCAATCATTAGGTTTTAATAATAATAATAATATTAATAATAAGTAATAACTATTATAATATTGTTTAGATTTTTCTAATTAAAAAAAAAAGGGGTTTGTTTGTTTGTGATATCGGTTTGAAAGGTTTTCGAGGTGCAGTTCAGAAATCGGGTTCAATCGTGTACAAAGGGTTTGCGAGTACACGGGTTCTTATTTGGTTTGTGTTTTGAGGAGAAGAACAAAAGTATCAACCACCCGCTGAAATTATGGCATTCATATTTCACAAACCCGTGGTTCAAGAAATGACTGTTGAAGATGTACTTTCTGTTTTCTGCACTCCTGAGTGTAGAGAAAGGGTTGAAGCTTATAGAATACACAACGCTGAGCTAATACAAGATTATCAAGACATAAAAAATAAAAATTTTACTTTATCAAAAAATGAAAAGCTTTATAAAGAAAAAATTGAGGCTCAGCGAAAAGACATCATCAAACTCAAAGATGATGTAAGTGTAAAAACAGCTCATTTCTTAGAAGCTCAGGAGAAAGTATGCATTTTGACTAAGGAACTGGAAGATATCAGAGATAGATATAAAATAAATGAGCTTAATATTAAGAAATTTGATTCTTCCAGTAAATTAGTCAAAAATTTGTGTGATCAACAGCTTGCATACAAGGAAAAGAAAGGGTGTGGTTTGGGTTTTAATAAGGCTCCTCCTCCTTATAATGACAATTACACATATTTACCCATGACTGAAGAGGAATTGATGAATGAGGACAAGATGACTTATGGCCCAAAAACTGATAAGTCATCAATCAACAGTGAACATGTTGAGAGTCGAGCAACACAGTCGATTACGTTTATTGCTAATTGTGCAAATGATACTAATGCTTCGTCTTCTTTTGCAGATGAAGTAACAGTTGAAAATGTAGTTAGGGATGAACAAGCATCAGAGTCTGGTTCTTATGAAAATTTAATAAATGAACTTAATCAAGACTCTATTTCGTCATGTGATATTTTTAACTCGGTTTTTCGCTCTGTGATTAATTTCAGGCCTGACGGTTTGGGCGAAAACGTTGATGCTTGTGAAACAAAGACTGAAACGACAAATGAAACGAATGAGCCAGTTGAACCATCTGATTCCAAATGTGAATCATCTGAAGCAACTGATTCTGAGAAATTGGAATCAGTTGATTCTAGTGGATTCAGCTCAAAGGCGTCATGTGCAGAACCGTTTTGTGCTGAAAATTTGTCAAATGTTTCAGACGAAGTTTCTGCTAAAGTTTCTGGTGTTTCATCTGATAAATCAGAGTCCTCCGATTCTGTCAAGGCTGACGACATGAAGGAAGAAGTGAAGACTAATGTGAAAAAGGCTCCAAGTGCACAAGCTGAACAATCTGAACCTTCGGTTAGTGATGAAAAGGTTCAGATCAAGCAACAAGAGCCGAAGCGAGCAGGTAAAGGACGCGGAAATAAGAAGCCTAAACATCACAGACGATCAGGCTCTCCACAGTCCTCAACGGGTAGCAATAGTTCTCAAAAGACCCGTGACGTGAAAAATGCTTTTGTTAAGCCAGTCATTAATGGCAAATGTGAGAAATATGCATTTGACTGTGCTAACAAAGCTTTCGGAAAGAGTGGTGAGATTTCTGAACAAGACTTGCAGTCTAAACAAAACAAGAAGAATCAAAAGAAATCTCCACCACAGAAGGCCCCAGCAAACGACAAGTACAGACATCCAAATTCATCCTCGTTTGCAAGAAATGTGCAAGGAAAAGAAGCACAAAAAGGACCAGTTCATCCTTCAGGGCCTGCAAGAGATACATAAGATGATCAGAATGCCTTCTACGTGAAGAGACAAACATGCTTCAATTGCGGCATTGCTGGTCACATTGCTCGGAACTGCACAAATCATCCCCATTAACCATATTATGCTCAAAATCAGAGGGTTACACCTAAGGATAACTACCATTCTAAGCCAATGAAGGTATCATCACCTAAGGCAATGAAGAATGTGAATCCCAAGGTTAAACCTTCTGATGGGGATTGGAACGCTGCTAAAAACAAACGCAAGGCTGTTCAAGAACAAAAACGTCTTTATAAAACTGAATCAGCTAATGTTGCTCAACCGAATGCAACAAACACGTTTGTTAAACCGAAACAGATTTGGAAACCCAAATCAAAAGCAACAATATCTCCAATCCTTGAAACCAAAGGGGACCTATGTTTAAAAGAAGTGTCTTATTTTGATGCTTCAGGAAATCCCAGGACCACGATGGCCTGGGTACCCATGTCTTACTAATCTCCTTACCTTTCAGGAACAACCAAGGAGGAGCTGTTGACAATCTCTGGAATGTTGATTGCGGTTGTTCCAGAGATAAAAACGGGTAACATTTCACTGTTGCAAAAAAAAGTTCAAATTTTTTTACAGATGATATGTTTCCTTTGGAGGAGATTAGAGAAATAAGAAATAAGAAATGATCAGCAAAAGGTACCGTTTAAATTCAGTACTTTGATTTGAATTTGATTAGTTTTCAATCTGATGACAGAACGGTTAAGCAAAAATATTTTTTTTTCTCTTTCTTAGTTCATTACTTTGTATATAAAGTGTCCTTTCTCTAGTAAATGGTAAATTTGCGCAAAAATACAAGATTTATGCACAAATTTAGGGGGGGAGAGGAACATATAGATAGATATAGAGTTTAGGAGGAGAAAACTCAGAAAATACAAAAAGAGTTTGCAGTAAATATGTATTGTTTTAGGGGGAGAAAATGAGAAAAATAAAAAAAAACATTAGAAAAATGAAAAAGCCAAAAAGAAAGATTGCATGATATGGGAAGTGAAATAAATGTTCGTGTTAAAGGGTTTTGACTAACACATGTAAGGTGCCATAGCTGAAAAGACTAGGATCTACTGCGATATGTCGATAGGCTTGACGCTCAAAATGATAAAAGATACTAAGTGATATAAACATAACGAACTATGTACCATGTGGGTAACATACCAACGGCGTATGATTTTATGGTCTTAAATCTTGCGTTGATAGATAGCCAACATCTGAGGTTTCGGGTCTTTATATTGTTGAATCATCCGGGGATATCTTGGCTGTCCTTCTGTTCAGAACTAAAATTGTACATGACCCCAGGAAAAAAGTCACTTGGAATTAGCTCATTTCTATTTGAATGTCTGTATGTTGTCCCGATACACACAATTTTGATCTGATTCTGAAATCTTCTCTGAAAAAGTCATGTACCTCCTCTGCTGCATCCAGATATATGCTGACCTGGAGGTGCTAGGCAACGACAGCTTCTGTTGCATCCAGATACATGCTGACCTAGCTGTACGTTGTCGTGCTATAGATCTAATACACCCGAAAGAGGCCCTCAAGTGCCCAAAAGAAACCCAAGAAACCTATATCAAACTGAGAAAAACTCATTTGATCTATATATTATACCATCTCTGCAAAAGATCTATTCTGTTCTCTTCTCAACCTATTCCCAGTTAAGATTTCAGAAATCTGGATTGGAATTGTGAAATATGTGGTAGGGAAGATACTTGCATGATAGAGTGTGCTGTTTATATTTCCAGGATTTGATTAGTATTTATTTGGGTGTTCATTGTTAAGAAATCAAAACATGATAAAACAGATTATATGCAGACCTAGACACAGTCAGGATATCTTAAAGGATGACATCAGTATACTCACCTGCTACGATGAATTGTTGTGCATACCTTGATCGCGGGGGTATGCCTTGGAATGGGACACACGGGTATAATAGTATAATATTACCTAAAGCATATCACGAAGTTGAAAATTGAAAGTTGAGCGTTAAAGTTTAAGTGGACAAACATATTGGCAATCGCATAGACCAGTTTGATTAGGCTCGTACTGAAAAGTGTTCCTTAGTCTGCTTGAGAACGAATTTTGATCCCATTGCAATTGTAATTGTATTTTATGGTAGTTGTTTATATTTTGAGTTTTTATTTGTTTTTAGGTCTTTAAAAAAAAATAATAAAAAAAAATCAAAAATACAAAAATAGTGTGTTTATTTGTTTTTCTTAAAATTAAAAATCTAACCGTTCTTGAAGATTTGACTGATCATCAAAAGTTGAAAGAATTTAAATTGTGAAATCCGAGTATAAGTACTTGGATGTACCTAGTGTTCATGTGGTACTCTCCCTGTTGCATAAGAAATGTTTGCTTATGAGTTTGTGAGCATGTGCAGAACTTGATTTTAATCAAGAACAGGGGTTGATGAAGATTGAGATGCTGTTAGTTGCTGAAGAAGTCTGAAGCAGCACAACAACAAGATGTACCTGAGTCAGAAGAACCGGATACGAAACGTCGTCTGACAGTGAAAGTGCATTTGAAGAAGTACCGTGAACCTGCTTGAAAGAAAAAGATTGAAGAAGAAAAGAGTTGTTGAGAATCCTCCTGTCACATTCTTTTTAACAAGATTTTCAAGCAAAGCTGATCAAGATCCTGATATGAAGCTAACCACAAAAGCTGAAGAAAGAGACCCAGTGCTGAGAGTTCAGAAGTCAAGAACTTCCACAACATCTGCAGCATAGTGATGACCATAGACTTCGTTGAAGATATTGCTGAATTCATGCTATGAAGACAATTTGATGGCATCAGTCTAGGGGGAGATTGTTAGGCCCTGAAGTGTGAGACTGACGCATCAAATTAACACAATGGGTTATGGTTATGAACTGGGTCTTACCGGGTTAGTTTATGTTAGGTTGTGGACCTTTATAGGTCATTTGGGCCAAGCTTTAGGCCATGTGGGCCAAGCAGGCCCAAGGGAAGCCCTTGTAGGGAAGTGGGCTTGTCTATGTATATAAACAAGTTTTCAACTTGTTTTTAGGTTTGAACCTTTTGAACCTCCATTGTTACAGAAATTCTAGAGAAACACAGAGTGGGAGGCGATTTGGTTGTGAGCACTTGTACTAGACGGTTTTGCTTTTCAAGTAATAGAATCGTGTGCAAGTGTTGAAAGTGATTCCGGTATTGTTCTTCGTTTTCATACTTTTTGGTTTATCTTGAATCACACCAAGTTTGGATTCCGCACAAACTTGATGTTGTTTGATATCATTGAAAGATCCGTTTCACGGGACTTACAAGTGATCAAGATCCTGATATGAAGCTAACCACAAAAGCTGAAGAAAGAGACCCAGTGCTGAGAGTTCAGAAGTCAAGAACTTCCACAACATCTGCAGCATAGTGATGACCATAGACTTCGTTGAAGATATTGCTGAATTCATGCTATGAAGACAATTTGATGGCATCAGTCTAGGGGGAGATTGTTAGGCCCTGAAGTGTGAGACTGATGCATCAAATTAACACAATGGGTTATGGTTATGAACTGGGTCTTACCGGGTTAGTTTATGTTAGGTTGTGGACCTTTATAGGTCATTTGGGCCAAGCTTTAGGCCATGTGGGCCAAGCAGGCCCAAGGGAAGCCCTTGTAGGGAAGTGGGCTTGTCTATGTATATAAACAAGTTTTCAACTTGTTTTTAGGTTTGAACCTCCATTGTTACAGAAATTCTAGAGAAACACAGAGTGGGAGGCGATTTGGTTGTGAGCACTTGTACTAGACGGTTTTGCTTTTCAAGTAATAGAATCGTGTGCAAGTGTTGAAAGTGATTCCGGTATTGTTCTTCGTTTTCATACTTTTTGGTTTATCTTGAATCACACCAAGTTTGGATTCCGCACAAACTTGGTGTTGTTTGATATCATTGAAAGATCCGTTTCACGGGACTTACACACTTGCAGATCCTCAAGGGGTACATGTAAGTCGTAGTCAGCCAGACACTTTCTGAGGTTCGAAACGTGGAATGTCGGGTGAACTTTGCTAAGTTCCTTCGGTAGTTCGAGTCTGTAAGCCACTTTGCCGATCCTTTCCAGAATCTTAAAGGGTCCCACATATCGAGGAGGGAGCTTTCCTTTCTTGCCGAATCTGACCACACCCTTCCAAGGTGATACCTTTAGGAGTACATGGTCGCCAACGTCAAATTCAAGGGGCTTGCGTCGTCTATCGGCGTAACTTTTCTGACGATTCCGAGCTTTCATTAGGTTGTCTCGAATTTGGAAAATTTTGTCTGTCGTTTCTTGCAATAGCTCGGGACCGGTTAGTTGCGAATGCCCGATCTCGTGCCATATAATAGGCGATCAACATCTTCTTCCATATAGTGCCTCAAATGGTGCCATTTGAATGCTGGTATGGTAGCTGTTATTGTACGAGAATTCGACTAAAGGTAAATATGCGTCCCAATTACCTCCGAAGTCTATGACACACGAGCGAAGCATGTCTTCAAGGGTACGAATCGTTCCTTCAGTCTGACCATCGGTTTGGGGATGAAAAGCGGTACTTAGATTGAGCGTAGTACCGAGAGCAGATTGAAAAGTCTCCCAAAGACGTGAGGTAAACCGAGCATCGTGGTCAGAGATGATGTCACGAGGAGTCCAGTGTCGACAGATAATTTCGTCGGTGTAGATTCGGGCTAATCGTTCCACCTATAGTCTTCCCGTATTGGCAAAAAGTGAGTAGATTTAGTCAAACGATCAACAATAACCCAAATGCTGTCATGACCTGATGACGTGCGCGGGAGTTTCATTACGAAATCCATAGCTATACTCTCCCACTTCCACACAGGGATCTTGGGTTGTTCGAGTAAGCCATAGGGTCTTTGATGCTCAGCCTTGACCTTTGCGCAAGTCATGCATTTTCCGACGTAGAGAGCGATATCCCTTTTCATACCCGGCCACCAGTACTTGTAGCATAGGTCCTGGTACATCTTATCGGCACCGGGATGAATAGAATATCGGGATTTGTGAGCTTCATCCATCAGAATCTTGCGTAGGTCGGTGCGCTTGGGAATCCATATTCGATCCAGACAGTGAAAAATCCCATTTGATTTGTTTTCTAGTTGGGCTCCATCGTGGTAGATTCTCTCCTTCTGTAGTGTACGTTCAGTATAACATGCATGCTGAGCTTCACGGATGAGGGTTTCAAGATTAAACTGGGCCCGGACATTACGGGTACTGTGCAAGTAACTCCGTCTGCTGAGTGCGTCGGCAACGACATTTGCTTTGCCAGGATGATAACGAATCTCACAGTCGTAATCGTTGAGAAGTTCTACCCATTGGCGTTGACGCATATTAAGTTCCTTCTGGTCAAAGATATGTTGTAGGCTCTTATGATCGGTGAAGATCGTACACTTGGTACGATAAAGGTAGTGTCGCCAAATCTTTAACGCAAAAACAACCGCGCCTAGCTCGAGATCGTGGGTTGTATAGTTCTTCTCGTGGATCTTAAGCTGACGAGATGCGTAAGCAATAACCTTGTCCCGTTGCATGAGAACACTGCCGAGACCAAGATTCGAGGCATCATAATAGACTACAAAGTCATCGTTCCCTTCAGGTAGCGTGAGGACATGAGCATTGCAAAGCATGTTCTTGAGGGTTCGAAAGGCAGTCTCTTGTTCGGTTCCCCAAACAAAAGTCTTGTCTTTATGCGTAAGAGCAGTAAGCGGTACGGCGATTTTTGAGAATCCTTCGATAAATCGACGATAATAGCCCGCTAGTTCGAGAAAGGAACAGACTTCAGACGGGTTCTTGGGTGTAACCCAACTCTTGACAGCTTGGATCTTCGCGGGGTCGACGTGGATACCTTGACTATTGACAATGTGTCCGAGGAATTGAACCTCCTCTATCCAAAATTCACACTTGGAGAACTTGGCGTAGAGTTGATTCCCTTGGAGTAGCTCGAGAACCAAACGTAGATCTTGCGCGTGTTCGGTTTTCGACTTGGAATAGATCAGGATATTGTCGATGAACACGATGACGAAACGATCGAGAAAAGGTTTACACACCCGATTCATAAGGTCCATAAAAACCGCAGGTGCGTTAGTTAAACCAAAAGGCATAACAATGAACTCATAGTGGCCGTAGCGAGTGCGAAAAGCGGTTTTGGGTATATCTTCTTCTCGAATGCGTAACTGGTGATAGCCTAAACGTAGATCGATCTTAGAAAAGCACGTAGCACCTTGTAGCTGGTCGAATAAGTCGTCGATGCGAGGCAGTGGATAGCGATTCTTCATTGTCAGCTTATTCAACTCCCTGTAGTCGATACACATCCGGAACGACCCATCCTTCTTTTTGAGGAAAAGGACTGGTGCGCCCCAAGGAGAGGTGCTAGGGCGAATAAAGCCTTTGTCAAGCAATTCCTGGAGTTGACTCAACAGTTCACGCATTTCTGACGGTGCGAGTCGATAAGGAGCTCTGGCAACAGGATTGGATCCAGGAATAAGGTTGATGCGAAAGTCGATATCACGACTTGGAGGTAGACCTGAAGATCTTCAGGAAAAACGTTGGGAAAATCACGAATGATGGGAACGTCTTTCACTTCCTTCTTCTCTTTCTTTTCCTCCTTCGCTACTACAATACTAGCCAAGAAAGCTCTGTACTCCTTGCGGAGATACTTGCTAGCTTGGATACATGACATGAGTTGCAATTTATTTAAGGTGACTTCTCCGTAAACACATAACTGGTCTCCATTAGCGAGCGAGAATCGGATCATCTTGTCAAAGCACACGACTTCAGCATGGGTTTTGCGAAGAAATTCCATGCCTACTATGACGTCAAAACTTCCGAGTTGCATCAGAATAAGGTCGATTGGGAAAATGTGATTGTTGAGTTCTAGAGTACAATCACGAAGAACGGAGTTGGCGGTGACGGTTCTTCCGGTGGCAACTTCGACATCAAACTTCGAAGGGAGATGGGAGCGCTTACGGTTAAGGAGCTTTTCGAACTCAAACGATACAAAACAGTTATCGGCACCAATATCAAACAGACATGAAGCATAAATACCATTCACGAGGAACGTACCATTAACCACATTGTTGTCAGATTGGGCCTGGCACACGTTAAGATTGAAAGTTCGTGCACGTGCTGCTTGTTGCTGCTGTTGTGGTTGCTGAGGCTGCTGCTAGGGCTCGTGTTTCACAACCCTTTTCGAGCACATGTTAGTGAAATGGTTAGGATCGCCACATGCGAAGCAGGCTCTGGCGTTGACCGCGGGTGCCGGAGGAGCTTGTCAACCCTGAGGGGCAGGAAGTAGAGCTTGATGAGCAGTAGCTGGAACTTGTCGAGCACGGCAGTTGGTAGTGAAATGGCCGTACATATTGCAATGAGCACAAAAAGGCAAGCGATGCTAGTTGGGTGGTGGTAGGTGCAAGTAGGGCAGAACGGGTGTGGCCCAGTGTATGCACGCTTAGCAAGCGGTGCATTTGCCACAGGCGCCGCTACTTGACGATGTTGCTATTGATCTGGTACAGCTTGTATCGGTGCAGCAGTGATTGCACAGTTCTTGTTGCTGGAGTTGCTCTTTCTTTTGTTCTTTCTCTTGTTGCTCGACGAGGTGGTGTGTTGGTGCATGTTTGTGACAACAGCTTAGATTTGGTCTTTGGATATCTTGTAATTAGATAAACGATAAACAGTTAGCGGGTTTAGCTTTGTAATAGTTAGTTGTAATGTTTGGGCTAACTAAACCCAACGAATTGGGTGATGGAGGCGAATTGGGCCTGTCCAATTCGCAGTCCATGATGTTTAACCTTGGCCCAAGTAGCAAACCTTGTGTTATATAAACAAGGTTAGGCTTTAGGGTTTAGGTTAATCAGCTAATCAGCCAGAACATTGTGTGAGAGTAATTTCGTGAGAGTTGAGAGACTTGGACGAAATTGGTGTTGGTTAGGGTTTGATTGATTATAATTCTTGTGAGATTGATAATCAATAGAAACCCAGTTTGAAAGTGATTGCTGTTCTTCTACTTGTTTCTGTGATATTCTGATCAAGAGGATTCCGCACTCTTGATTGGAAAGACAATTCTGTGAAAGATCCATACGAATAGGGGACCTACAATTGGTATCAGAGCATTAGGCTCTTGAAAGCTCGGTTCAGGATTGTTGGCTGCAGAAATAGGAAGAAATTTTCGAAATTTTGAAAACCTGAAAAATTAGGGTTTTGAAAATTTTCGAAATTTTTGATAAAATTTTCGATTTTGTTGGTTGTTTTGATATTCTGGTTTGTTTGAGTGCTGTTTTGCAGGTTTTAGGGTTTCCAGGAAAGTTTTTGGTTGATTGTTTTGAAGGATTTTGGCTAAAAACGCTTGAAGATTCGAAGATTGTTCTTCGTGTTCTTCAATTTCTTCGTTCTGTTTCTTACTGATTTTCGAAATTACTGATATTTTTGGTGTTTCGATTCTGCAGGAAAGTGTTGACAGAATCTTGAAAATCTCAGAAGTTTGGAAAAAGATTGAATTTCCTTAATTACTGGTTGGCGGAATTGACTGATCTGCGAAGTTGTTTGATCTGCGAACTTTTCTGATCTGGCGAACTTGACTGATCTACGAAATTAACTGAGCAGCATAGTTATTGGCGAAATTAAATCCAAAGGCGACTTTGGTAACTGTGAAATTTTCCACAGCGAAAATATTACGGTTTTCGGCGACCTTACCAGTCGTCATAATAGCGAACTGGTTACCCAGCGAAATTAATCTGAGCGAAATTGGCAGCGAATTTGACCAGCAAATTTAACATATCAGCGAAATTGACCAGCGAAATTGACTGAGACCCAGCGAAATTATCTGATTGACCAGCGAATTTAGCAGCAAATTTAAAAGGGTGGAATTTCAGTTGGCAAGCGTCGATAAAATTTCAGTGTCTGGCAAATAGAAATTGATTCGTAGCTCGTTAGACAGAACCGTTTGGACCGTTGAATTCCTTGGATTTTTAGGGTAAAAAAAAAAAAAAGGGACTCTGGGAAAATCCCGAATACGGTTTTCGACATTATATATCATCGGATTTGTCTTTTCGAGACGATTCTAAAGGTGTAATTTGGTAACCACTGTTTTCAGAGATCTTTTGTATGGTTTTAACAGTCTGTTACGTTAAAATGTCAAACATGATGAAGTTGAAAGCACCTAAGATGATGAAGGTGGAGAATTATCTTACATGGAAGGACAACTTCAAATCCTTCATTGAATCTCAGGATATACGCATGTGGATCTGTATTGAAGATGGGTACGTAAACCCAACACACGATTATGAGGGCAGACAACGTAGAACAGACTATGTGAACATGAAAGAGGATGATAAAAAGAAGTATGACGCTGAAAAGAGAGCATTGGCTGCGATAAAGATGTCGTTACCTGATAGCATCAAGCATACCTTCAGAAAGTACACTAATTCAAAGGATATGTGGGATGCATTACAAAAGCGATATCAGGGAAATGAGAGTGCCACTCAGGCATTCATGGCAGAGATAGTGTCGGTTGATGAGGCTGAAACTAGTGTGAGTGATGCTGAATCAGAAGTGAAGAATGCTGAAGCAAAAGTGGATGCTAAAGTAGAGAAAGAGAGTGAAGCTGAACAGGTTGTTGCTGATGAAAACTCAGAAGTTCATGAGAAAGAGGTACAATCTAATTCAGTATGTTTGAGATGTCGTGAACTACAGGGTGAGGTTGCCAGGTTGACAACACAAAACCAAAGTCTGGTAAGTGAGATGTCTAACATAAAAGAAGCAAACTTTTTTGTTAAAAGAAATGAATCGTCATACTTGAAGAAAATAAAAGGTTGTGAAGCTGAAATTGAAGCTTTAACTTGCAAACTAAATGAAAAACTTCAAGTCATAGACTTAGCTCATGACATGATGGCTGAGAAAACAAAAGAGATTTCTGATAAATGCAAAGAGTTGTCAGATGCACAACTCAAAATTGTTGAACTTGAAAAGAAATTAGGTCAATTCAAAGATTCGTCTTTTGTAATGAAACACATGATGGGTGGGTTAAAGAAGAGTAATGACAAGACCAGTGTGGGCTTCCAGGGCTTTAATGAAGTTCCACCTCCTCTTAGTCATGACTATTCATTCCTGCCTAGTGAAAATGAGCTAGCAGACTTTATGGCATCTACACCTAGTAGTTTCGCATCCACATCAAGTAAAGGTGATGGATCTGAGAGTGATGATTTGAAAAGGAAAAATTCACCGCCTAAGAATAAAAATCAAGCTTTTGTTAAAAAGATTACTTTTGTTCAAGGTAGTGATATGAAAAATGAAACAACTGTTATTGAAAATGAATCTAATATAGAGTTTGCTAAAAACAAGAACAAAGAAAATTCTGAAACTAAGCAAACTGAACCAAATCCTTCTAAGGCATCATCAGAAGAAAAACACGAATCTAGTTCAAAGGCTTCAGAAAAGAAGTCTTCGAAAAAGAAATCGTGCTTCAAATGTCACACCAAGGGACATGTAGCTAGCTGCTGTCCTAACAAAAAAGGTGAAGCACAAGTGAATGAGGAGAAGAGAGAGAAGTCACCAGAGAATAGTGGTGATAAACAGGAGAAAGTTGCAAATTCTCCAAAGCAATCTGCTCCTAAGCAACCAGAAAATGTTGCTGTTGGTGTAGATACGGCTGAAAAAGGAACTCCACAAGTTCCTCGTTTTCAAAGAAATCAACCAAGATTTCAGCCTAGATCTCCACCAGGCAGATTTGAGAGACCTAGAAGCAGTTCACCAAGAATGAACAATTATAATGCTAATAATTTCAGAAGTCAAGGTCAATATCAAAATCGATACCAAAATAATGGTGGTCGAACTTTTTATAACAATGGCTTTAGAAATTACAACAATAATGCTTCTTGGAATCAAAATTCAAGGTACCAAAATCAAAATTTCCAAAGGTCAAATAGTCCAAACATGTATAGGAACCCTCAGGACCAAAGACCTAGTGGAAACCAAAATCAAATTCCATCAACAGGTCTGAGATCCAAGACTCCAGTTAGGAGTAATGGATATTGGATGGATGTTCCAGTAGTTGGTGAATTGGGACGACCCAAGACCATTAAGGCTTGGGTCCCCCAATCTAACTAATTTCTTAGTTGGTGTGTGCAGGAGCTGCTAAGGAGGACTATCAACTTCTGTTGATAATGGCTGCTCTAGGCACATGACGGGGGATGTGAGATTGTTGATATATATATTTTGATTGATTTAAATTGAAGTTCAAAGTGCTGAGTCGACACACTAGATAACCTGGCAGATCTTTATACTAAAGTTTTTGACAGGGCTCGCTTTGAACACTTAGTCGAACTCAACGGGATGAGGAATCCTGAATAACTAGTTTTTCATAAGAATTTTTGTAAATAGTTTATTGCTTTTCTTAAAAATCAAAAATACAAAAACATTGAAAAAATCAAAAACATAAAAAAATAGAAAAATTAAAAATGAGTTATCACTGTGTGGAAAAGAAGAAATGATAGTACATCAGCAAGTTAGACTGTCACACTCAAACTGAATTAAATTGCTTAAGTGTGATAGCAGCTTCATCATACGATGTATCAGTAGGCAAAAAGCATGAAATAATCAACTTACCAATGTGATATAAATCTAAATGAACTGTGTATGAGTGGGGAACACATCAGTGATGTATGGTTTAATGACCTTAAATCTTGCGTTGATAGATTGCCAAAATCTGAAGTTTTGGGTCTTTATACTGTTATTTCATTTGGGGATATCTTGACTGTCTTTCTGTTCAGAACTAAAATTGTATATGACCCCAGGAAAGAAAGTCACTTGGAATTAGCTCATTTCTATTTGAATGTTTGTATGTTGTCCCGATACACACAATTTTGATCTGATTCTGAAATCTTCTCTGAAAAAAGTCGTGTACCTCCTCTGCTGCATCCAGATATATGCTGACATGGAGGTGCTAGGCAACGACAGCTTCTGCTGCATCCAGATACATGCTGACCTAGCTGTACGTTGTCGCGCTATAGATCTAATACACCCGAAAGAGGCCCTCAAGTGCCCAAATGAAACCCAATAAACCTATATCAAACTGAGAAAACTCATTTGATCTGTATATTATACCATCTCTCCTAAAGATCTATTCTGTTCTCTTCTCAACCTATTCCCAGTTAAGATTTCAGAAATCTGGATTGGACTTGTGAAATATGTGGTAGGGAAGATACTTGCATGATAGAGTGTGTTGTTTATATTTCCAGGATTTGATTACTATTTATTTGGGTGTTCATTGTTAAGAGATCAAAGCATGATAAAACAGATTATATGCAGATCGAGACATTGTCAGAATATCTTAAAGGATGACTTCAGTATACTCACCTACTACGATGAATCTTTGTGCATACCTTGATCGCGGGGGTATATCCTGAAGTGGGACACACTAATATATCAGTATTAAAATTACCTTAACGTATCATATGGTAATGGTACTTGAAATGTTCATGCATTTTGTTTAAGTGGACAAACATACTGGTAATCGTCTTGGACTGCTTTTCATGAAAAATTAAATAAAGAATTATCTAATTGTGTGAAACAGTTTGATTGTGCTGATATGATCTTCTTACCAGTGATTCTCACAAAAATAGAGTGTTTATTGCTTTTCGTATTTATTTGCTTTCAGAAAATACAAAAAATACAAAAATAGTGTCTTTTTCTGTTAAAATTCTTAATGTACGGAAAACTGTTATTCTTGGAGGAATTGTTACTGATAGGGGGAGACGGTGTTAGAAAGTGAGTTCAAAATGTTAAATCATGCGGGTTATAGGGTGTGATGATTAAAAAGTTTTTCGTGAAGGTGATAAGTTGAAAATGCTTAATCTGTAATACAGTTTAACTATCTCTTGAATAATAATAATTTGTTTAAATTATGTTGAAAAATTCTTATGGTTTCTCGAGATGTTTGTTTTATAGTAAACAGATTGAAGCAGTGTGTTGCTGAGAAGTTGCTGTGTTGCTGAGAAGTTGCTGTGAAGATGAGAGTTTGATTGGATGCATGGTAGAACCTCCTTTCTATATTGCAGACAAAGTTGAAGAGTTTGAAGATTGCTATTCAAATGCTGAACTGGAGTTTACTCAAACGCTAAAGTTTTTGAAGATTTGGTGATTGGATGCATCAGCTTAGGGGGAGTTTGTTGCTGACAGAGCTGTTGAAGCTGAAGCTATCCAAAGACCAAAGACAGTGCAAGACTACATGAAGATTGCAAGATGACTGAAGACAAAGTTATTTTATGAAGCTATTGTCAAGGGGGAGTTTGTTGGTGCATGTTTGTGACAACAGCTTAGATTTGGTCTTTGGATATCTTGTAATTAGATAAACGATAAACAGTTAGCGGGTTTAGCTTTGTAATAGTTAGTTGTAATGTTTGGGCTAACTAAACCCAACGAATTGGGTGATGGAGGCGAATTGGGCCTGTCCAATTCGCAGTCCATGATGTTTAACCTTGGCCCAAGTAGCAAACCTTGTGTTATATAAACAAGGTTAGGCTTTAGGGTTTAGGTTAATCAGCTAATCAGCCAGAACATTGTGTGAGAGTAATTTCGTGAGAGTTGAGAGACTTGGACGAAATTGGTGTTGGTTAGGGTTTGATTGATTGTAATTCTTGTGAGATTGATAATCAATAGAAACCCAGTTTGAAAGTGATTGCTGTTCTTCTACTTGTTTCTGTGATATTCTGATCAAGAGGATTCCGCACTCTTGATTGGAAAGACAATTCTGTGAAAGATCCATACGAATAGGGGACCTACATGGTGGCTTCAGCAGTTGATGCGGCGGTGGTAGCTTGATGCAGGTTCTTCGAAGTTTTATCCCAGACACCAGCCTTGACCCATTTGTCATTGATTTCAGCGGCCAGTAAGTAAGTCTCTTCGATCGTTGTAGTCTTGGCCGCTTGCACGAAATCTGTGACACAGTCAGGCAAAGCTCGGATATACTTCTTGATTGCGATCTCCGGAGTCTTGACTTGATCGGGACAAATAATATTGAAATGCTTGAAGCGAGCAGTGAGAGCAGCGTTTTCACCATTGATGTGCACAAAATGCAACATATAAATTACATCAATTGTGACATAAAACTAACCCTTTTTTAGTACTAATGTTGGAAAAAGTGTGCTTTTGTCTTCCTTTTGTATTTTCAGGATTAAATGAGCTCAGATTAACAAAAGAAGCAAAAAGGCAGCTAAATCTAGCATAAATACAAGAAAAGGATCAAACGTGGCATGCCCGACCCCCCGACAGCATCTTCCCAAGCAAAAATCAAGAAAACAGAAGGCTGAACACACCCCGTGCTCAGTGAACACGGGGGCGTGCCCAAGTACCAGCAGAAAAGACAAAGCTGTAGAAGCTTCTATCGCCCACCCCGGGGCCGTGCTCAGCGGACACGGGGCCGTGGTCAACTCTAAGATTCGCAGGATCTGGGGAAATCTTGATAGTACATTTTTGCTTCTGCACACGGGGGCGTGACCTGTGAACACGGGGGCGTGGTCAACTAATGAATACAAGAGCAATTAATGAAGACAGAGAAGGATGTGGACATGGGGCCGTGCCCAATGGACACGGGGCCGTGACCGAGCTCCTGTTCAGCCTATAAATAGGGGTGCTTGGCTCAATTGCAAACCATCCCTTGGCACACCACCTCTCTCACACTTCACCCACCACCCACCACCACAACACCATCATCCACCACCATCATCCATTGTCCATCATAGAGTGTGTGAGTCATCTCGGGATCCAAGATTGATCGTAAGAGTTCTTGACAATCAAGGCCATGTTTGCCTAAGTCTCTTACATCACTTGGTGAAGACAAAGTGTCTAGTGTAATACTTTTTATTTTTAATCTTTTCGCACTTTTTACTTGGTTATGTATTAATGACTTTAATAATTAGTTTCTTATGTTAAATGTGATTTTTCCTTATCGTTTGTCTGTGGTGTCTTCGCATTATTTTACTGTCTATACGAAATAAAAGATTTTCACCATTCATATCTCCACGGTCTATATGGAGGTATGTTGGCTACCTGGTCGGGGGTTAAGGGAACGGTTTGGTAAGAGTCTTGCCTTGTTCAGTGTATAGATCCTGCAAGGACCTGGATTAACTTTAGTAGGACCTCCTTCAATACTTAACGGTATTGGATGGCGGGGGTCCAAACTCTTTGACCCCCTCATATGTAAACTACTATTAATACTTTAACCCGGATACTTAGGACTGTATCCCTGCTGACTCAGACTACTTAGCCGAGGGTAACGTCACCTTCAAAAGAGGGGCCTACCATAATATGCATTAATAACTTAATTAATTATATTTCAATAATCCGACCCTTTAGGATTGTATCCTTGCTGACTCAAACTACTGGGTTGAGGGTAACGTCACCTTCAAAAGAGGGGCCTACTACAATAACTAAGATAATCTCTTAAAAAGTGCAAAAGTGCGGAAATAATCAAAGGTTACACTAAACACGAGTCGGAGCCAAGTGATTCATCTTGTCTATCTGTTTTTATTTTGATTTTTATTTTCAGCATTTTAGTTAGTTTTTATTTTTCTAGTTTAAAACCTTTTTCTAAACTTTTGATTTGAGTAGACGTTGAGGATAAACCGGTACTAAAAGCTCTTGTGTCCTTGGACGACCTCGGTATCTTACCAACACTATACTACGCTCACGATGGGTGCACTTGCCCATATGTGTGTTTAGTGTTAGTAAATATCGTGTTTTATAAATTTAACACTTGGCAAAAAAAGTGTAAAAGGGCTTAAAATATACTTAACTTATATACAAACTTCACACGCATCAAGTTCTTGGCGCCGTTGCCGGGGACACAAGGATTTTAAGAAAGCTTAAAATCGACGGCCTAATCAGTTTTTTAAAACCTTTTCAAAACGCGCGCACATTTTTCTGCATTTTAGTTTAGTTTTGCATTTTCAGTAGGTTGAACACGGGCCGTGCTCACTGAACACGGGCCGTGCTGCATATTTTTCATAAAACACCCAGTAACAGAAACTGAACATAGGGACGTGCTTACTGAACACGCCCCGTGCTCAATGAAATCAGTAACTCTAATTAAAACGCCCAGATACAGATCCTGAACACGGGGCCGTGTCCACTGAACACTGGGCCGTGTCCAGCCTCTGTTTCCGTTTTTATTTTCTGGTCTCGAGACTTGGTTGTGGTCTACTGAGTGATTCTTATGGATCAATACTTAGGAGGTTACAACTACACCTATGAGGAGGATGACTATAGGAGTAACTATTGCACTAATTGTGGTGACCCGCACTCGGTTCAATATTGTAACTTATATCAACCATCCACTTCATACACCTACTATGAGGATCCCAGGTACGAAACATCAACTTCATACACATCATATGAAGACCAAAGGTATGAACCTCCTCCCTCATACTCATATTTTGATGAACCAAGGTATGAGCCTTCTTACTCATACTTTGAGGAACCAAGATACGAGCCACCACCTTCATATGCTTATTATGAGGAACCATGGCGTGAACAACCCACCTCATATGAGTATTATGAAGAACAAAATTACGACCCTTATCCATCATATGCTTACAATGAAGAACAATGGTGTGAACCATCTACTTCATATGGGTATTATGAGGAACAAAGGACCGAACAACCGGATTCAAGCTTTGAAAATCCCGATCCTTACTCTATTACCGAAGTGACCGATAGGATATTAGAACACCTTAGAGTTATTGATCGCTATATAAAAGAATCTCGCGCAAGGGAAGAGGAGTCTCGCACAAGAGAAGAAATAAATAAAGAAGAGATAACTGAAAGTGTAAAAATGGAAGAACAAATAAGTGAAAAACCAACACATGAGTTAAACAACGAAAAAGGTGAGTCCGACAACGTCAACATCCAAGATGTTGATGCACAAGAATGTCTATTGACTGCATCTTCATCAAGTCTTAAATCAAGAAAGTCAAGATTGGATCTTAAAAGTCAAAATTAGGGTTCTATAGTTGATTTCGCTTTAATGTACATGATGTTAGATGGGATTTCGCTTTAAGGTACATGTTGATTTCGCTTTAATGTACTTGACATATAAGCGAAATCAGATTCATGTTGATTTCGCTTATATGGCTTGACATTGAAGCGAAATTAACATTAGTATAAATAGGTAGCATGTGTTCATTCATGGTAACCTTTGGAGCGATATTAGGTCATTAGCTTGGTAACAAAACTCTGTCAAATTGATCTCAGAAAGCTAATAAAGAGAAGAAATTGAAAGGATAAGCTGTTGTTACTTTGCGTGCATTGATTCCGCCTTTACACGTGAAGATGAACTACCTTGACTGATCGTTTAGGGTCACGACACGGTCCAACAAGTGGTATCAGAGCTTCAGGACGAGGAGTTCATACTACATCAGCCGATTCGACACTATTCTCACATTTCTACTCAATTTCTCTTTTAAATTTTTCGGTTTAAACAAGTTCCTACGGACAAAATGAGTTGAATCTCAAGTATCGTGAGCGAAACTAGTTGTTAATCAATCCTTAACAATATCAGATCTTAAAACATACTAAAACTCAATCAATTTTAACAAAATCTCAATTTGTTTTCGAACCGGAACTTCATCTTCAGATTTGGAACGAATTAGCGGTCAAAATTGAACAATAATCATATCATTGTGATCGGTTTTAAGAGTATTACAACCCTTGAAAGTTTCAGTTTGAAATTCTGCGTAAAAATGAGTAAACTCGTGATTCCGCTTTAGTGTACATCGAGAGTTAATTGGTTGATTTCGCTCATACGGTCTTAGTTAATTTCGCTCATCCGTACATACTTGATTTCGCTTTAACGAACATCATCACTTAATTTCGCTTCAAAGGACAAAGTCTGATTTCGCTCAAGTGAACATTGTGATTTCGCTCGAGTGAACATTGTTGTTGATTTTGCTTTTGTGTCACTATTAGTGATTTCGCTTCAGTGTCAGTGTTTGTCAAAATTTTGAAAATTTGTTTAAACTGATTGTTTGTTTGTTTGCACGTGATTCGAGGTGATTTACAAGGCGCAAATATCAAGAAGAAGGTTTAAAATGTCAGGAGAAAGTGCTCATGATAGTTGGTGGAGAAGAGACAGTGCAAGATGGGAGATTGGTAAATTATATGAACCATTTAAAGAAGCACAAAGAGCCAATAGATGGAATGAAGAACTAGAGTGTTACATGGATCCACAGGGTAATCCAGTAGTTGATCCATCAAAAGTGGATTTTGATGCTGTTACTAATGTGTTTCCAAGTGAGGGCACGTTCAACACAAGAAGGCTTTCTGATAAAAGCTATTTGCCAAATTTGATGAAAAAGTTAAAAGAAGTTTTTGAAGAAAGTCTACCAAAGGTAGTAGAAATGAAGAAGCGAAAAGAAGAAGAATTGGAAAAGATGGTTGAAGATTTAAAGAAGAAAGCTTTAGAGGAAGTCAAAGTGGAAGCAGTAAAAACTGAAAAAGAGAAAGAAGTTGTTACTGAAAAACAACAGGTTTTTGAAGAAGTAAATTCAAAGAAAGAAGCTGATAATGGAGAGACGAATGGAAAATGTTCGAATTGTGAAAAATCAGAAACAGACAGTGTGAAATTCTTGAAAGATATGGAGAATTTGACGTTGGAAAACAAAGCTTTGAAAGACGAGAAGAAAGCTGATGATGAACAGATTTTGGAGTTGCGCTTGAATTGCGAAAAACTAAAATCTGAAAATGACAAACTGTTGAAAAATGTTGAGAGTTTGTCATTAGAAAACAAAAATTTTAAAGAAAAAGAAAAAGATTTTCAAAATCAAATAAAGATTTTAGAAGATGAGAGAGATATTTTTGGTAAAGATAATCTTCAAAAACAAATTGAAATCAATTCTCATCTTGCTAAAATCATTCAGCTTGAAAAAGAAGCTGAAAAAGCTCGGATTAAAATCAACGAGCTTGAAAACAAATTGAAAAGTTTTGTGACTTCTGCATCATATGTGTGTCCAAAACTGATCAATTATGTTCCAATAAGTGACAATGTCACAAATTTTGACAAAGTCAAAATTGAAGATTGTGATGAAATATCTGATGATGAAAAAGAAAAGAAAAATATTTTTAGATTTACAAGAAAAATATAAAAATACTGTTTTGCAAACTACTGAAACAGGTGAATGTTCTAAACAAAAACCTGTTAAGAAGAGTGTAGAACAGAAACAAAAAGATAAAAATTTGAAAAATCCTAAAAATGAAAATAAAAGCTCATCAGATAAGTCATCCAATCATTTTGAAAAATCACAAAAATTTAAAAATGAAATCTCACAAAATGTTGGTAATAAGTGGTGCAGGTTTGACCACAGTGCTTCAAAGCCAAAATCAGTTTTCAAGAAGAGTGATGATTACCACAAAGCCAGACAATGTTATGATCTAAGCATATGGTGTGAAAGTGGTGAATGGCACGATAACAGAGTGTGTTACACATGTGGTGTGAGAGGACATATTGCTGTTAACTGTCAGAATTGGAATTATGAAACAAGAAGATGCTATAATTGTCATATCAGAGGACATATTGCCAGAGATTGCCCAAGGAGATCGATGGGAAGATCGAGGGTTGAATCTCAGAGAATGGTAAAGAAACCAGTCAACGTCAAGCCCCATGAACAGAAGGTTCTAAAACCTAAAGTTCAAGATCAGACAATTCAAGAAAAGAAAGTTAAACTTTCACAGGGGCAGAAAGATAGACTGCGAAAGAAAAGGAAGAAGGCGAGAGAGTATCTTGAGAAAATTTTGTTTTCGGGTTCAAAGGACAAATTGAATAAAAGTTCTGATGAATCAACTCACTTGACTGCAAAGCCAAGTAAATTGAATTCTTCAGATACAAATCTGAGGACAAAAGAGAACAAGAAGAAAAAGAATGTCATTGGCGATGAATCTGGCTCATCCAAGTCAGACAAGCCAAGTTCGGGCAATGAATCTGATTCCACAAAATCAGAGGAGCCACAAGTTGAGGTAAAGAAGGAAGAGACAGTTCTGTTAATGAATGATGAGAATTTTCCACCATTACGAGCCGCAAACCTAAAGTGAAAAGGTGTTGATGCTGGAAAAATGTTTAATAGCAATGTTAAACATATTTTTAGTAAGATGGCTGATGGTAAGGAAAAAGGAGTGAAAGAATTTTATGAAGAAAAGAGAAAAGCTCAAAACACACCTAAGGCTGGTCAGGCTTGGGTGTCAAAATTTGTTGGTTAAAAACCTGACTTGCCGGAGCTTCCAGGTTGGTAAGTGTGAAGCAGGTATCGGCATCTTTCTTGAGAAATTCACAGGATGGTAACTGTGATATTTCCATTTACAAGTGGTAAATCAGGGACATTAAGTTGTACTTGATTTTCTACTAGTGTTTGTTGTTGACAAGGGTCTTAATTGTTAAATCTTTCAAAATGGTTAAAGAAGAACAATGTGATGAAACCCCAAGTTTGTGAAAAGACAAACAAAACTAATTTTCCGGATAAACCATTTGATTAAAACAAACTTAAGTGTTTTGAAATCTAAATGGGAAAATAGTTTGTTGTCAGGGGGAGTTCTGATTGTTTATGCCAAGTGGATGGCGAATTGAAGTGATTTGATATCAGTTTGTCATGTTTCTTGTATAGTTTGTTTTCAAATTTTCCTTTGAAAATCAAAATTGAAACATATTTTGATTTTAGGGGGAGAAAAATTTTAAAAAAAATTAGAAAATTTGAAAATGCCAAAAACATTGAAAAAGCTAAAATGAGTTTTGTTGTGAAAAAGAGGAAATGATAGTACATCAGTAGACGATCACAGCATGCTAAAGATATGAAATGTCAAATGTGATAAACAGTCTCACTGATGATGTGTCAGTAGGTTTTTGCACATTTAGTAAATTGTGACGAGATATAAACCTAAATTTCAAACTTGCTTATATCGTGGGTAACATCTCTCGGATATATGGGTAACCCCCGAAATCTTGTTTGAAAGGTCTCGTATTCTGATATACAGGTTTTTATACTCAATGATGTCTGGGGTATTATTCCGGGACTTCTGCTGAACGGTGGTTCTGACCTAGTCCTCGAATAATACTTTCTGCAAATGCTTGAAACATAGCATCACCCTCAGCATAAATGATAAGACAATAAAATTGCTTAGAAATGCTGTTGTAAAAAAGATCCTCTAAAGGGGACACACCCAAAAGTTGAGTCATGATCTCTCTGCTGAACGGTAGTTCTGACCTGAGCTCTCATGATTCTTCATAATTTATTAACCCCTTACAGATATCATTTGTGTTATAATTGCCTGTAAGACTGAATATTGGGATCTGGATACAGGAGTATATTCTGAGGTGGGATACGCGAATAAGTTTAAGTATCTAAGACATTAAACTCGTATCTCGAAGCAGTTGAACTTTGTGTGAAAATTTAAGTGGATTAGTATACTGACAATCTAAGTGAATCGTTTTGAACTTAACATGTTTAAAGCTTAACGGTGCTAGTGATTTGTCTCATAAACTGATATGATCTTCTTACACAAACTCACAAAAATATTGTTTGTACATATTTGTTTACTGCATTTCTTTAAAATCAAAATTCAAAAAGATTTTCGACAAACTGATGTTGAAAAGCTGATATTCAAAATTCCAAGTGCTAAACATGATGAATTGGGTTGGGAGAATATGTTGAAAACTTTAAGTGTCATATACAAATGTTTTGAAAGTCTGTGTGGTTAGTTTATCAAGGTCATTCATTTGAACTTGATGTAACTAGTATGATTGTTTGTGATAATTGATTTCTACCAGTAAGTTTACTAAATTCAATTGTTATAAATTTGTGAAACTTATGTTGAGGTAGAGAATGTGCAGGATAACAGGTTGTAAACTTCATTATTCCCAAATGGAAGCTAATTGTTAAAGCTTGAACCAGATATCTCAGATTCTAGCATATCGAGAGGGGGAGTATGTGAAAGGGGGAGTCTGGATCAACATTCAAAGGGAAGAAAGAAGTTAGAGCCAGGAGGACAAGATCCTGAAACCTGTGAAGATAGAGTGCTTATGATGAGACGACAGAGAGTTAGAAAAAGACTAAGACTGAAGACTCAGGAGCTGAAGACTACGTCAACATCCAAGGGGGAGTCTGTTGATGCACAAGAATGTCTGTTGACTGCATCTTCATCAAGTCTTAAATCAAGAAAGTCAAGATTGGATCTTAAAAGTCAAAATTAGGGTTCTATAGTTGATTTCGCTTTAATGTACATGATGTTAGATGGGATTTCGCTTTAAGGTACATGTTGATTTCGCTTTAATGTACTTGACATATAAGCGAAATCAGATTCATGTTGATTTCGCTTATATGGCTTGACATTGAAGCGAAATTAACATTAGTATAAATAGGTAGCATGTGTTCATTCATGGTAACCTTTGGAGCGATATTAGGTCATTAGCTTGGTAACAAAACTCTGTCAAATTGATCTTAGAAAGCTAATAAAGAGAAGAAATTGAAAGGATAAGCTGTTGTTACTTTGCGTGCATTGATTCCGCCTTTACACGTGAAGATGAACTACCTTGACTGATCGTTTAGGGTCACGACACGGTCCAACACAAGAAGAGTCTAATTTTGAAGAAATTAATCTCTTGTCACCTTCTTTTGAAAATCATTGTTTAGTTCCCACTCATGCTAAGTTCTTAAAAGAGTTAAACACTAACACTAAAATTGACGAAACGGTAAGCGTTAAGTTAACTAATGATCAAACCTCACTAATAAAAGAAGACCCATTTGAAATTAACATTACACCGGTTCCATGTTTTTTTCAAAATTCGTTTATTAGTAACGTCACAATCGATAAAGATCTTTGTGTTAACATAATGCCCAACTACATTTTCGAAAAATTAAGTATTAGTGATTTTTCTCCACTTCAAATACCCATTTTTCTATCTAATCGGAAAATAATAAAATCAATCGGTGTAGTTGAGGATGTCTTGGTTCAAACAAATCAAATGGTAATCCCAACCGACTTTGTCATCCTCGATGACGCTCCTCTAGTGTTGGGACGACCCTTTGTAAAAACCCACGAAGCATTGAAAAACCGGAAGTTCAACAATCTACCTATTCAATTAGGGGCATTTAAAAAGAGTGTCTATCTTGAGCGATCAATGAAATACCCATTCGGCAATAATGACCCCCTAATTGAAGATGAAGATGAACCACCCGATACAAGTGAAAAATTTGACCACTTTGTTGAAGAAGAGGTCGCCATAGAACAAACTTTTAAAGTTCTTGTTCAAAATGAGCAACCAAATAAGGAGTCTCCCAACCCACCTCTTGAGCTCAAAGAACTTCCAAAAGGTTTGGAATATGCTTTTCTAGACAAAGATGGTAAATCACCTGTAATTATTTCGTCTAAGTTAGATAGTTTAGAAAAAGAAAAATTAATTACTCTTTTGAAAAAAACACAAAAATGCGATTGCTTGGAAGCTTGTGGACATTAAAGGAATAAGTCCTTCCATGTGCACGCACAAAATTTTAATGAATGATGACTACAAATCGGTAATACAACCACAATGAAGAGTAAATCCAAATGTTCAAGAAGTGGTTAAAAATGAAGTCATCAAGTTACTTGACGCCAGACCTTTCCCACCGTCAAAAGGAAACAAATATATACTTATGGCAGTAGATTACTTGTCTAAATTGGCCGAGCCTGAGGCACTTCCAACAAATGATGGAAGAGTCGTGGTAAGATTTCTGAAAAAACTATTATCTCGTTTTGGAACACCTAAAACATTAATAAGTGATAGAGGTAACCATTTTTTGTAACCATCAACTTGAAAAAATATTAACAAGATATGGGGTCTATCACCGGGTCTCAACAGCATATCACCCTCAAACAAACGGACAAGCCGAAGTGACTAATAGAGGTTTAAAACGAATACTCAAAAAAACCGTAGGGTTAAATGAAAAAGAATGGGCCGATAAATTAGATGATGCTTTATGGGCTTTTCGAACGGCTTATAAAACAACGATAGGTAGAACCCCATATAAGCTAGTCTATGGAAAAAGCTGTCACTTGCCAGTAGAAATTGCGCACAAAGCCTACTGGGCAATCAAAAATGTAAACTTAGATTTAGAATTTGCTGGTAGAAATCGATTTTGTTAGTTAAATGAATTAGACGAACTTAGGAATTATGCATACTCGAACTCTAAAATTTATAAGGAAAGAATGAAAAACTTGCATGACAAACATATTAAGCCTAATGGATTTCGAGTAGGAGATCAAGTTCTTTTGTTTAATTCACGACTTCGTTTATTTCCTGGTAAATTAAAGTCTAGGTGGTCAGGACCTTTTTCCATCACCCATATTTTCCCACACGGTGCAGTAGAAATTAAATCTCGAAATGGAATTCCATTCAAAGTTAATAGCCAACGGCTGAAGCTTTATCAAGGATTCATTGAGGATGAAGAGGAAGAAATCTCGCTTCAAACGGTCGAAGAATAAAAGCATCAACATCATACCTGGTAAGTTACGTACAAGCGGGTTGACATCTGAATCGGTAAGTTTTCTAACCAAGTTTTTAGGAAACAAGGGCACTCACACGAGCACTTAAATATATATATATATATATATATATATATATATATATATATATATTCAAAAATTTGCTCGGCACGGGGCCGTGTCCGCACAACTGTCGGGACAAATTCCTTTTTTATAACAGTTACACCATTCCACACGCCCCGTTTCCCCAAAAACACTCTGGTTCAAGGCGATTTTCCGCAGATTTTCGACGTCTCCTCTACTTGTAACAACATCAAGGTATGATTCTATCATCATTAGTAGTTAGATTAGGCATTTGCATGTAGTTAAAACTTCAAAAATTTGGGAAAAAATCTAGGGTTTATGAACTCATCCGGATCGAAGCTAAAATTTTTTGCCTAAATCTGTTTGCATTTAGTTAGATTAATGTTATAGGAAGTAAATCCACTTGTATTGTTCATAGATTCGCCCGATTTCTCACAAAAACCACAAACCCTTGTTTTTGAACCGAAAAAGATAAAATTGAAGTGGTAAACGGTTGGTTTTGGAAAAAACAGCACTTGGGGTTTCATTTTCGGGGGAAACCGCACCTAATGGAACAAAAATTTTCAAGTTTTCGGAACCGGGTCGAAAATTGATGTTTTTGAGTAACAGACACCTGGACACGGGGCCGTGCCCGCTGAACACGGGGCCGTGCCCGCTGAACACGGGGCCGTGTCCAGCAAACTGTTTTCAGTTTTTCCGAAAATTCCACTGTTTCGTGCTAACTTTTGGTGTATTCTTTCAGCTGTCGAAGAAATTCACGAGGTTCAATGCAGTTGAGCAAGACGTTAAAGCAAGATTCGATGTGCTTCAAACCAGACCTGAAGAATACCAAAGACAAGTCTGCATGGATTTGTTAACATTGGTGAACCAACTTGACCCGTTTAACAACCTCGTTACCGGCCCACTAAGAGTCACTGATGTGTGCAAAATGCAACATATAAATTACATCAATTGTGGCATAAAACTAACCCTTTTTTAGTACTAATGTTGGAAAAAGTGTGCTTTTGTCTTCCTTTTGTATTTTCAGGATTAAATGAGCTCAAATTAACAAAAGAAGCAAAAAGGCAGCTAAATCTAGCTTAAATACAAGAAAAGGAACAAACGTGGCATGCCCAACCCCCCTCGACAGCATCTCCCAAAGCAAAGACAAGAAGAAAGCTGAGCATGGGGCTGTGCCCAGCTGAGCACGGGGCGTGCCCAGCTCAGCACGGGGCAGTGCTCAGGATGGACAGCCCTGGCACTAAAGACAAACCTGTAGAAGCTTCTATTGCCCACCACGGGGCCGTGTCCAGTGAACACGGGGGCGTGGCGAAAGTACAGCAGGCGCATTAATTGTAATTGCGAATTACAATTAATGAAGAGAGAGAATGTCAGACAGGCACGGGGGCGTGCCCAGCGGACACGGGGGCGTGTGGAGCTAATAAAGACAAACTGTATTAATGAAGAAAGAGAAAAGGGTGGACACGGGGCCGTGTCCAGGCTTCTGTACAGGCTATAAATAGGAGTGCTTGGCTCAAGCTCAAACCATCCCTTGGCACACCACCTTTCCCACACTTCATCCACCACCCACCACCACCATAACACCATCATCCACCACCATCATCCATTGTCCATCGTAGAGTGTGTGAGTCGTCTCGGGATCCAAGATTGATCGTAAGAGTTCTTGACAATCAAGGCCATGTTTGCCTAAGTCTCTTACATCACTTGGTGAAGACAAAGTGTCTAGTATAATACTTTTTATTTCTAATCTTTTGCACTTTTTATTTGGTTTTGTATTAATGACTTTAATAACTAGTTACTTATGTTGAAGGTGATCTTTCCTTATCGTTTGTCCGTGGTGTCTTGGCATTATTTTACTGTCTATATAAAATAAAGGATTTTCACCATTCATATCTCCACGGTCTATATGGAGGTATGTTGGCTACCTGGTCGGGGGTTAAGGGAACGGTTTGGTAAAGGTCTTGCCATTGTTCAGCGTTTAGAGGTCCTGCAATGGACCTGGGTCAAATTTAGTAGGACCTCCTTCAATGCTTCACGGTATTGGATGGCGGGGGTCCAAACTCTTTGATCCCCCCATAAGTTAACTACTATTAATACTATAACCCAGCTATTTAGGACTGTATCCCTGCTGACTCAGACTACTTAGTCGAGGGTAACGTCACTGCCAAAAGCGGGGCCTACCACAATATTGCATTAATAACTTAATTCATTATCTTCCAATAATCCACCCTTTTAGGATTGTATCCTTGCTGACTCAAACTACTGGGGTGAGGGTAACGTCACCTTCAAAAGATGGGCCTACTACAATAACTAAGATAATCTCTTAATTATGTGCAAAAGTGCGGAAATAATCAAAGGTTATACTAGATACGAGTCGGAACCAAGTGATTCATCATGTCTATCTGTTTTTCTTTTATTTTTATTTTCAGCATTTTAGTTAGTTTTTATTTTTCTTAGTTTAAAAACATTTTTCTATACTTTTTATTTTGATTAGACGTTGAGGATAAACCGGTACTAAAAGCTCTTGTGTCCTTGGACGGCCTCGGTATCTTACCAACGCTATACTACGCTCACGATGGGTGCACTTGCCCATATGTGTGTTTAGTGTTAGTAAAATATCGTGTTTTATAAATTTAAAACTTGGCTAAAATAAGTGTTAAAGGGGCTTAAAATATACACCTAATATATATAACACTTCACACGCATCAAGTTTTTGGCGCCGCTGCCGGGGACACAAGGATTTTAGGAAAACTTAAAATCGACGGCCTAATCAGTTTTTCAAAACCTTTTCAAAACGGGCCCACATTTTTCTGCATTTTAGTTTAGTTTTGCATTTACAGTAGGTTGAACACGGGTCGTGCTCACTGAACACGGGGCCGTGCTGCATATTTTTCATAAAACACCCAGTAACAGAAGCTTGAACACGGGCCGTGCTCACTGAACACGCCCCGTGCTCAACGAAATCAGTAAATTTAATTAAAACGCCCAGATACAGTTCCTGAACACGGGGCCGTGCTCACTGAACACGGGGCCGTGTCCAGCCTCTGTTTCCGTTTTTATTTTTGTTTTCTGATCTCGAGACTTGGTTGTGGTCTGCTGAGTGATTCTTATGGATCAATACTCAGGAGGTTACAACTACACCTATGAGGAGGATGATTATAGGGGTAATTATTGCACTAATTGTCGTAACTTACGCTCGGTTCAAAATAATCACTCATATCAACCATCCAATTCATACACCTACTATGAGGAGCCCAGGTACGAGCCATCAACTTCATACACATCCTATGAAGACCAAAGGTATGAACCTCCTCCCTCATACTCATATTTTGATGAGCCAAGGTATGAGCCTTCTTACTCATACTTTGAGGAACCAAGATATGAGCCACCACCTTCGTATGCTTATTATGAGGAATCATGGCGTGAACAACCCACCTCATATGAGTATTATGAAGAACAAAATTACGAACCTTATCCATCATATGCTTACAATGAAGAACAATGGTGCGAACCATCGCCTTCATATGGGTATTATGAGGAACAAAGGGTCGAACAACCGGATTCAAGCTTAGAAAATCCCGATTCTTTTTCTATAACCGAAGTGACCGATAGGATATTAGAACACATTAGAGTTATCGATCGATGTATAAAAGAAGCTCGCGCAAGGGAAGAGGAGTCCCGCGCAAGAGAAGAATTAAAAAAGGAAGAGATAACTAAAAGTGTTAAAATGGAAGAACAAGTAAGTGAAAAACCGACACATGAGTTAAACAACGAAAAAGGTGAGTCCGACAACGTTAAAATTCAAGAAGAGTCTAATTTTGAAGAAATTAATCTCTTGTCACCTTCTTTTGAAAATCATTGTTTAGTTCCCACTCATGCTAAGTTTTTAAAAGAGTTAAATACTAACACTAAAATTGACGAAACGGTAAGTGTTAAGTTAACTAATGATCAAACTTCGCTAATAAAAGAAGACCCATTTGAAATTAACATTACACCGGTTCCATGTTTCTTTCAAAATTCGTTTATTAGTAATGTCACAATTGATAAAGATCTTTGTGTTAACATAATGCCTAACTACATTTTCGAAAAATTGAGTATTAGTGATTTTTCTCCACTTCAAATACCCATTTTTCTATCCAATCGGAAAGTAATAAAATCAATCGGTATAGTTGAGGATGTCTTGGTTCAAGCAAATCAAATGGTGATCCCAACCGACTTTGTCATCCTCGATGACGCTCCTCTGGTGTTGGGACGACCATTTGTAAAAACACACGAAGCTTTGAAAAACCGGAAGTTCAACAATCTACCTCTTCAATTAGGGGCATTTAAAAGAAGTGTCGATCTCGAACGGTCAATGAAATATCCTTTCGGCAATAACAACCCCCTAATTAAAGATGAGCCAGAACCACCCGATAAGGTGGGTCTAGCCAAGGACCCTTATAAACGTGGCGCACCACGGAGGCATTCCGCGGAACTATCCGTAGTTTTAGTTTAGATTAACTTTTACGTTTTCTAGTTTAGTTTTTTTTTTCAGGAATAAAACACGCTCGGGATGGTGAAGGATGATAAGGGAAGCGTGAACCAACACCCCATGCACAAAAACAGAGCCTCCCGATAATTTTTCTTCATTACAGCAAGTTCAGCACGGGGCCGTGCTCACCCCAACACGCCCCGTGCCCAAGGTTCTGTAGAAAATGCCCAGTTCAGGTACCTGGACACGGGGCCGTGCTCGCTGGACACGCCCCCGTGCCCAGCCTTCTGTTTACTTTTGGTACTGGCAGTCTGGACACTGGGCCGTGCTCAGCCAACACCACCCCGTGTTCAGCTACCCAGTACCATAAAATCTTGTTTTTAACCCATTTTTACACATTTAATCAGCCTAAAAACTTATTTTTGGGACACATTGAGGACAATGTGTAATTTAAGTGTGTGGGGGGGGGGGGGGATGCTAAAACCTTGAATCTTGCAAGTCCTAATAACAAGCCTTACACAAAACTCTATTGGAACCGCTAATCACCCCAAATTTTTTCAAAAATTTTCAATTTTTTTTTACTTGTCTAGGTTTAATTTGGGAATTTCAAAATTCTAAAAAGGTTATATTTTTACAAATTTACAACCGATAGCGTCGTGATAAAAAGAACCAACATAAGAAAATTATGAAAAGGCATGACAAACTTAGTTAAAATTTAATTATATATACTTGATTACATAAAAACCCATTCCCACAAAAGTGAGTTTTGAGCCTTTATTGAGCATACAAATATATACCTGTAAATTAAATGCTCATCTTTCGTTTCTTGTGTGAATAGCCGCTTGGTTCTTACGACTCTAGAACTTGCCATGACGATACATTCCCGGTCCTTACCAACTTAAACCCGAGTAAGTAAATGATGGAGGCATTAGGACTAACCCTTTTTATTTCTACACCATTATTTTTTTTTCTTACCACCTACCCAAAATCCCCCTAGTTAACCCCTTTGAGCCTAAACCTTTTCATTTCTTAACCCAAACCAAACACCTTTTCACCCACCTAAACCCTTTTTATTTTTCACCCTTTGTTTTAGTAACAAGCTCGGTTTTTCGTATGACTTTTCAAAAAAAAAAAAATGTGTTGATGATGAAGCAAAATAAATAAACAAGCAAGTTCATCAAAAATAACTTTGTTTGAATACTGGCTTCATCAAGATAAAAAAAAAATTGCAAAAATAAAAAGTCTTTCGAAAACAGACGCTTGTTACGCTTTTTCGCCCTTTCTACTAACCACTAACCCAACCACCTACCTTTAACCCAAGCCTAACCCTTCACCCAAAAAGTCCTCTTGATATTTACAAAGGTATATAAGTTAAAAAGGAGGAGGATTGATTGCTTGGCAAGCCTATGGTAGGAGTAAGTTGCATGCCGCTCTCGAGTGATCCACAAAAATACATTTTCGGCCGAGTGTTGAGTGATCCCCGTGAGGTATGTGAACTTGTATATAAATAGAATTTTACAAAGGCATGTTATGCCCTAATAAGTAATTTATCTTATGAAAAGTTTTAAATAAATCATGACGAATAGGATTGTAAATAAATAAAAATAAAACTAAATAAAGAATCTTGGAAATCCCGACACTCTATGACAAGCCCAAAAACCTTCTCTTCTACCCATTCCATTTGGGAGTGTAAAGCCACATTATAAAGAGTTTTGCTTGAGGACAAGCAAAGATTCAAGTGTGGGGGTATTTGATGTGTGCAAAATGCAACATATAAATTACATCAATTGTGGCATAAAACTAACCCTTTTTTAGTACTAATGTTGGAAAAAGTGTGCTTTTGTCTTCCTTTTGTATTTTCAAGATTAAATGAGCTCAAATTAACAAAAGAAGCAAAAAGGCAGCTAAATCTAGCATAAATACAAGAAAAGGAACAAACGTGGCATGCCCAACCCCCCTCGACAGCATCTCCCAAAGCAAAGACAAGAAGAAAGCTGCGCATGGGGCTGTGCCCAGCTGAGCACGGGGCGTGCCCAGCTCAGCACGGGGCAGTGCTCTGGATGGACAGCCCTGGCACTAAAGACAAACCTGTAGAAGCTTCTATTGCCCACCACGGGGCCGTGTCCAGTGAACACGGGGGCGTGGCGAAAGTACAGCAGGCGCATTAATTGTAATTGCGAATTACAATTAATGAAGAGAGAGAATGTCAGACAGGCACGGGGGCGTGCCCAGCGGACACGGGGGCGTGTGGAGCTAATAAAGACAAACTGTATTAATGAAGAAAGAGAAAAGGGTGGACACGGGGCCGTGTCCAGCGGACACGGGGCCGTGTCCAGGCTTCTGTACAGGCTATAAATAGGAGTACTTGGCTCAAGCTCAAACCATCCCTTGGCACACCACCTCTCTCACACTTCATCCACCACCCACCACCACCATAACACCATCATCCACCACCATCATCCATTGTCCATCGTAGAGTGTGTGAGTCGTCTCGGGATCCAAGATTGAACGTAAGAGTTCTTGACAATCAAGGCCATGTTTGCCTAAGTCTCTTACATCACTTGGTGAAGACAAAGTGTCTAGTATAATACTTTTTATTTCTAATCTTTTGCACTTTTTATTTGGTTTTGTATTAATGACTTTAATAACTAGTTACTTATGTTGAAGGTGATCTTTCCTTATCGTTTGTCCGTGGTGTCTTGGCATTATTTTACCGTCTATATAAAATAAAGGATTTTCACCATTCATATCTCCACGGTCTATATGGAGGTATGTTGGCTACCTGGTCGGGGGTTAAGGGAACGGTTTGGTAAAGGTCTTGCCATTGTTCAGCGTTTAGAGGTCCTGCAATGGACCTGGGCCAAATTTAGTAGGACCTCCTTCAATGCTTCACGGTATTGGATGGCAGGGGTCCAAACTCTTTGATCCCCCCATAAGTTAACTACTATTAATACTATAACCCGGCTATTTAGGACTGTATCCCTGCTGACTCAGACTACTTAGTCAAGGGTAACGTCACCGCCAAAAGCGGGGCCTACCACAATATTGCATTAATAACTTAATTCATTATCTTCCAATAATCCACCCTTTTAGGATTGTATCCTTGCTGACTCAAACTACTGGGTTGAGGGTAACGTCACCTTCAAAAGAGGGGCCCACTACAATAACTAAGATAATCTCTTAATTATGTGCAAAAGTGCGGAAATAATCAAAGGTTATACTAGATACGAGTCGGAACCAAGTGATTCATCTTGTCTATCTGTTTTTCTTTTATTTTTATTTTCAGCATTTTAGTTAGTTTTTATTTTTCTTAGTTTAAAAACATTTTTTAAACTTTTTATTTTGATTAGACGTTGAGGATAAACCGGTACTAAAAGCTCTTGTGTCCTTGGACGACCTCGGTATCTTACCAACGCTATACTACGCTCACGATGGGTGCACTTGCCCATATGTGTGTTTAGTGTTAGTAAAATATCGTGTTTTATAAATTTAAAACTTGGCTAAAATAAGTGTTAAAGGGGCTTAAAATATACACCTAATATATATAACACTTCACACGCATCAGTCACCCTAACCACTCGACTTTGTTCGGTCCACGAGTACAGTCTGGAATTCTATAGCACATTTGTGTTCAATTCAAGATGCGACCCATTTGATAATGATGGGGTGGCGTTCCGATGTGGTGGAACTAGGTACTCGATTTTGATGGCACAATTTGGGTCGATAGTTGGGTTGTTTTCGGAGGAAGATGCGGGCAATGAAGAGAACACCGGAGGGGTGCGAGAGTTGGATGAGAACGAACGCCAAGCCACGTGGGCTCAGATTTTGTCACACCCCGATTTCCACGTGTCACCGGTGGGCCCGGTGGGGGAGTATCGTGACGTGGTTGGCAACGTAATAGTCAAACCACACAATATAATAATGCACAGCGGAAGCAATTTAAATTAAGATACAACCGAATTTATTTATTGTAATCAAAGTCACAATATCCGGTGTTTATCCACAGTAGGATCGAAAGATAAAAATATTATTTATGGTTCAACAGACTTCAGGCATCTTAAGCTTGCGAGACTTCTAATGATGCTTAGGAGAATCCCAGCCAATTTCGCCTAGTACCTGCATTTAATCTTTTTGGGAAAATAAGTCAGTTTACACTGGTAAATACAATCAACTGACTCATTTTGGAAAATGATTTAAAAATTGGTTTGGATGCACATGGCATAAACATTTTATTTTAACTTGGGAGAATTATTTAATATTATAATCTTGTGAACGAATTACATGTTACTTATGCGTTCAGTAGCCCGGATCTAGTCCGGGTTAAAGATCAATGGACACACCACAATAATGAGTTATACACCGACGGGTGTACGCCTACACCCCGTGCTCAGGTCGTGGCCATCTCGTAAGATGATGCCAAGGATATCCGGGACATGGTCATTAACCCCCCAAAGGCTGTAAAGTAAACAAGACTGTTTAAACGAGCCGATCAAATTATTCAACTACCCACTAAGCGTGGAGGTTTGATGCCCGATCAAGCGGTATGCTATATACCGTAACCCAAGCTCGTATAGGGAAAATAAGTTAAAAGTATTTACCTGATGCAAAGTATAATTCACAATAAGCAAAATGCACGTAGCTTTTACTGGTTCTCCTAATCTGGAACGAAGGTTTAATATAACCTATTAGAATCCTAACGGGTCTTTAATTAAGCTTAAGCTTAGACCGGCTAGTTTCAAAGATATGGTTCGTACGCACGATTAAGCGAAGACCGGATAGAATGTGATTTAGACCCGACAAGTTTGAAGACTTGTTTAATATGGGTTTATTATTCACATTCTGGATTTTGAGATAAAACCGATAAGGTTTGACCCGTTTCGGCTAATTTATGTAAACTTGTTACATAAACCGAACCGAATGCGAAATAAGCGTAACGGGTATCCGTAAGAGCCATATACAGGTTTCCTAAGTTAATATGCTTCAAATATGTTGTGACATCAGTAGGATGTCTTTCGTTATGCCCGAAATGGATTTAAACACAAACTATGCCCCGTAGGGGTAGTTTGGTCATTTTAAAGATTGTAAAAGAGTCTAAATGTTTAACTGAGTTACAGGTCTGATGTGAACAGCAAACATACTCAATTTGATGAGTTATAACAGTAGGCTAAAGCATATATATGAAATTTATCATCTTTAACCAAACTATGCCCCGTAGGGGTATTTTGGTAATTTCACACAAGCCGAAAAGCTCAAAAACGAAGTCTGAGTTAATCAACCTTTGCTTACTGTTAAAATATCATAATTTGCCTCATATATCAGTAGGTATCAACCCGGGTATGTCCAATATGTTTTTAAAACATACTATGCGTTAAAAACGCTAATTAAGGCGATTAAAGGCCATTTCCGGGTTCGATACTAAAATCTGATATTTTTTATATTTCCAGAAGGCTTAAAATAATTTATTTATCATATGTGATCAGTGGCAAAAGGTTTGGAGTCGTTTAGATATGTAAAACTCATTTTATGGCCCGTAAGGGCAAAACCGACATTTACCGAATTAAGCCTACGACTATGAGTTATGCTCAGCCTAAAATTAACTAAAAATCTTTAAAAATCCCAGAATAATATATTACATCAGTGGGTAAAAGATTTGATACCAAAAAGTATGTTTAACTAGGCTATACGCTAATTACGCCAACTTATTAACATAAAGCATTAATTTTTGCGATAATGAGCATAACTCTTAATCTACAAGTCAAACTGATGTCAAACTTTGCATACAAGTCTATATATCAGTAACTAAAGTTTCTACACTTTTACATTTTCATAAAACACGTTTTAAGGTAATAAGGGCATAACGGTCAACATATGAGCAATTAACGGAAATATGCATATTAATTGGATAACTAGTGAACCAAGGTGTATAATCACAGAGGGTTGTTCTAACATGTATCCTAATCCAATTAACGCTCTGAGGCATTTCTAAAACATGCCTAAACGGGTCAGAACTGAAAGTCAAAGTGAAAGTCAAACTATCTGACTTTCGGTTCCGAACCGGGTTTAAACAGGAAATAGTCGGGTTGAACATGTTTAGACATGTTCTTACACTTATTACTAAGTTATAACAATGATCAAACAGGTTATATATGTTCTAGATAGCTAATTATGCATAAATGACATTTTAAGCATTATGTTGACTTTTTAATTAAAAGTTTGACCCGACATTTGACCTAGTTAGGATGGTGATCAGGGGAAACCCTTTTGGGGTTTTATTACCCACATAAATACCAACTTATAATCACTTTTAATTCGAGATATGACTGAGCCATTATTGACTAATCTCGAAGTCAAACCGTAATTACGACGGTTTGACTTTTAGCTAATTAACTAAGTTAAACTCAACTAAACAAGAACTAGCAGACTTACAAGAGTCCAATGCACGAAATATGATCACTTGTGGCTGCTTGATAGCTCCAGAAATGATCCAAGAGTGCAGGAGAAGTTGTGAGGAATGTTTGTAACATGAAGGCCCTTATATAGCAAGTTCAATCACCACAACATGTTGACAACAAAGTCTAGGACACACCACAACTGATTAACACTTGTTACTATTGCTTAGGGGGTGCCTAGGGGTCGTCCACATGTGAGAAAAACTGGCTAAATGGGTCAAAATCGCGCATAACAGGCAACAGCCTGTTTTCTGGTTGCTGGGCGCAGCTTGCGCACCGCAAGGCTTTCCTTGCTACGGTGCGCAAGGGTACATCAGGGGCTGATTTTTGATTGTTTCCTGGTGTTTCGAAAAGGCAATCCACTTGCACGAATTTGGGGCCTCAATTAACAACTAGGGACCTTCAAGAAGTGTCTTTTACTGTAACATACCCTACCATTTGAAGTTGTTTCATCTGAATATGTATACAAGACCCGGAAATGAAGGTTTACCATTGCTTTTCTTCGTAGGAGTCATATCATGCACTTGGGATTTCTTCATTGACAATAATTCCCTGAATTGAGGGCATAATAGATGTGTGTAACATTTTAATCGGGTCTTAGGATTTATAAATGAGGTCGTTCAGAGGTAACAATTTAACATGACGCCACTTTAAATCCTGCCGAAACATCTTTATTTAATCCGGGTTTACAACGCGTTTTGTCTAACATGACACGTGTCGTTTTATTATTGAACCCGAAATTTTCGAGGTGTTACAGATTTGTGAAGGACACTACAACCCAAGCAGCACTAAGAGCACTAAGCTAAGGGACCCACTTTACCGCTACATTCATAGGGTCCTCACTTACTCTCTTAACCAAAGGCATGACAGCGGTGGCATTGTAGGGTTGAGAGATTTGATAGTCCTTCATTGCATTCATAACCGTAGGCACCTCGATTTTCCGTTCCTCCTGCTCCGAAACATGCATTTGAACCGGCTTACTACTCCACCAACCCCTATCTTCTTCAGGGGGGGGAGTGGATATACCGTCTCTTCAAGCATTTCGTGAACATGCCTAGGTCCTTCGAAAGGAGCCCATGGTCGGGAAGAGTGGATGTACACATCTGCCGCTCCATGAACTTAATTTACGAGGCTGAAGACGGGTCGGTTAGCTTCCAAAGAGTCCAGGGGCATGCATGGAACCCGCAAGAGGCACTCATCCTTCATGCTCCACAGCATCATCACTTCCAAAGTTTACATGATTTATTGCAGGAAAACCTCATGTGCACCAGGAACACCTATAACATGGCGAGCAACACGTACACCCGGGTCGGAGCTATTGAAAGAAACATATCCGACATTCAGGATGACATTGGTAGCATTCGGGGGTACATGGCGGGGCACGGAGGAGATGGTGGTGACGATGATGATGAGGACGAAGACATGGACTAGGCGGAAGAGCGGAGGCAGGAACGGTTAGTTGGTGATCCCACAGGTTAAACCCCTTTTATCTTGAACAATTTCCGGCCTACGTGCCGTGTGTTGAACAATTTACTTTCCTTTAACTCTTTTTATTTTCTGCATTTGTTTTTCTTTTTAACTCTGTGATGTGAATGTTGAACTATGGTAATTTAGGATGTTTGCTATGGTTTGGTGTAGTGTTTATTGATAAAACAGGTACATACGAGGCTTAGAGCACTAAACATTAGTGCTACTAAAGCCGGGACAGGAAAACCGGAGCCAGAGACCTGTTTTTCAACTTTGCAGATTGTCTACACGGGGTCGTGTCCAGCAGACACGCCACCGTGCCCACTCCCTCAGGCCTGCTGTTTGTTTTAATTCTGCAGACTTTTGACAGACACGGGGTCGTGCCCAGTGAACACTCCCCCGTGTCCACCTTCTATAAGTTTTCGTTACTGGCACCTGAACACGGGGTCGTGTCCATTGGACACGGGGCCGTGTCCAGCCGCCCAGTAACACAAATTTTTGCTTTTTCACACCTTTTTACACATTCAATCAACCTAAAAACTTATTTTTGGGACACATTGAGGACAATGTATAATTTAAGTGTGGGGGGGGGGGGGGGATGCTAAAACCTTGAATCTTGCAAGTCCTAATTACAAGCCTTACACAAAACTCTATTGGAACCGCTAATCACCCCAATTTTTTTTTTCAAAAATTTTTTTTCATTTTTTTTTACTTGTCTTGGTTTAACTCGGGAATTTCAAGTTCTAAAAAGGTTATATTTTTACAAATTTACAACCGATAGCGTCGTGATAAAAAGAACCAACATAAGAAAATTATAAAAAGGCATAATAAGCTTAGTTAAAATTTGATTATATATACTTGTTCACATAAAAACCCATTCCCACAAAAGTGAGTTTTGAGCCTTTATTGAGCATACAAATACATATCTTTAAACTAAATGCTCATTTTTCGTTTCTTATGTGAATAGCCGCTTGGTTCTTACGACTCTAGAACTTGCCACGACAATACATTCACGGTCCTTACCAACTTAAACCCGAGTAAGTAAATGATGGAGGCATTAGGACTAACCCTTTTTATTTCTACACCATTATTTTTCTTTTTTTTTTATCACCTACCAAAAATCCCCCTAGTTAACTCATTTGAGCCTAAACCTTTTCTTTTTCATAACCCAAACCAAACACCATTTCACCCATAAAAACCCCTTTTTTATTTTTAACCCTTTATTTTAGTAACAAGCTCGGTTTTTCGTATGACTGGAAAAAAAATGTTGATGATGAAGCAAAAGAGAAATAAACAAACAAGTTCATTAAAAAAAAATAACTTTGTTTGAATAAAGACTTCATAAAAATAAGTCTTACGAAAACCAACGCTTTTACGCTTTTCGCCCTTTTACTAACCACTAACCCAACCACCTACCTTTAACCCAAGCCTAACCTTTCACCCAAAAAGTCCTCTTGATATTTACAAAGGTATATAGTTAAAAAGGAGGAGGATTGATTGGTTGGCAAGCCTATGGTAGGAGTAAGTTCCATGCCGCTCTCGAGTGATTCACTAAAATACATCTTCGGCCGAGTGTTGAGTGATCCCCGTGAGGTATGTGAACTTGTATATAAATGGAATTTTAAAAAGGCATGTTATGCCCTAATAAGTAATTTATCTTATGTAATGTTTTAAATAAATCATGACGAATAGGATTGTAAATAAATAAAAATAAAACTTAATACAGAATCTTGGAATTCCCGACACTCTATGACAAACCCAAAAACTTTCTCTTCTACCCATTCCATTTGGGAGTGAAAAGCCACATTATAAAGAGTTTTGCTTGAGGCAAACAAAGATTCAAGTGTGGGGGTATTTGATGTGCACAAAATGCAACATATAAATTACATCAATTGTGGCATAAAACTAACCATTTTTTAGTACTAATGTTGGAAAAAGTGTGTTTTTGTCTTCCTTTTGTATTTTCAGGATTAAATGAGCTCAAATTAACAAAAGAAGCAAAAAGGCAGCTAAATCTAGCATAAATACAAGAAAAGGATCAAACGTGACATGCCCGACCCCCCGACAGCATCCTCCTAAGCAAAAATCAAGAAAACAGAAGGCTGAACATGCCTCGTGCTCAGTGAACACGGGGGCGTGCCCAAGTACCAGCAGAAAAGACAAAGCTGTAGAAGCTTCTATCGCCCACCACGGGGCCGTGCTTAGCGGACACGGGGCCATGGTCAACTCTAAGATTCGCAGGATCTGGGGGAATCTTGATAGTACAGATTTGCTTCTGCATACGGGGGCGTGGTCAACTAATGCAGACAAGATCAATTAATGAAGACAGAGAAGGATGTGGACACGGGGCCGTGCCCAATGGACACGGGGTCGTGCCCGAGCTCCTGTTCAGCCTATAAATAGGGGTGCTTGGCTCAATTGCAAACCATCCCTTGGCACACCACCTCTCTCACACTTCACCCACCACCCACCACCACCATAACACCATCATCCACCACCATCATCCATTGTCCATCATAGAGTGTGTAAGTCGTCTCGGGATCCAAGATTGATCGTAAGAGTTCTTGACAATCAAGGCCATGTTTGCCTAAGTCTCTTACATCACTTGGTGAAGACAAAGTGTCTAGTGTAATACTTTTTATTTTTAATCTTTTCGCACTTTTTACTTGGTTATGTATTAATGACTTTAATAATTAGTTTCTTATGTTGAAGGTGATTTTTCCTTATCGTTTGTCCGTGGTGTCTTGGCATTATTTTACTGTCTATATAAAATAAAAGATTTTCACCATTCATATCTCCACGGTCTATATGGAGGTATGTTGGCTACCTGGTCGGGGGTTAAGGGAACGGTTTGGTAAGAGTCTTACCTTGTTCAGTGTATAGATCCTGCAAGGATCTGGGTCAAATTTAGTAGGACCTCCTTCAATACTTAACGGTATTGGATGGCGGGGGTCCAAACTCTTTGACCCCCTCATATGTAAACTACTATTAATACTTTAACCCGGCTACTTAGGACTGTATCCCTACTGACTCAGACTACTTAGCCGAGGGTAACGTCACCTTCAAAAGAGGGGCCTACCATAATATGCATTAATAACTTAATTAATTATCTTTCAATAATCCGACCCTTTAGGATTGTATCCTTGCTAACTCAAACTACTGGGTTGAGGGTAACGTCACCTTCAAAAGAGGGGCCTACTACAATAACTAAGATAATCTCTTAAAAAGTGCAAAAGTGCGGAAATAATCAAAGGTTACACTAAACACTAGTCGGAGCCAAGTGATTCATCTTGTCTATCTGTTTTTATTTTTATTTTCAGCATTTTAGTGAGTTTTTATTTTTCTAGTTTAAAACATTTTTCTAAACTTTTGATTTGATTAGACGTTGAGGATAAACCGGTACTAAAAGCTCTTGTGTCCTTGGACGACCTCGATATCTTACCAACACTATACTACGCTCACGATGTGTGCACTTGCCCATATGTGTGTTTAGTGTTAGTAAATATCGTGTTTTATAAATTTAAAACTTGGCTAAAAAAGTGTAAAAGGGCTTAAAATATAATTAAACTTATATACACACTTCACACGCATCAACCATCCTTCTGCTTTATGTGCCAGAATTCATCTTCTAACTTTTGAGGTTCATGAGGAGGGCATAATTCTTCCAGCATGACTTCCTTGAGCTCATCCCATGACAGACCGTAGGCTGCGTCGTTCCCACGTTTGTTCCTCTCAGCCGTCCACCAGTCTAAAGCGCGGGACTAGAAGACGCCAGTTGCGTTGAGAGTGCGGAGATTGTCGGGGCAACCGCTCTGTCGTAGTGTGACCTCGATGGAGTCAAACCATTGGAACAAAGCCGTAGGGCCTTCTTCTCCAGTGAATTCCTTTGGCCCACACGCCTTGAACTGATTGAAACTGAAGGCAGTTTTGGGTGTATCTTTAGGAGCTTCGGTTCTGGACTCTTCAGACGATTTGCTCACATTCTCGTATATTTCACCCACGGCCTTTGCTACTTGTTTAGCGATGATAGCAGCAAGACGTTTGTCTCTTTGTTCTTGGCGAGAGAGTCATGGGTGACGGGGTCCAGATGATGGTCCAGTTGACATTGTCTGCAACAGACATCGTCTTGGGTCTCAGGTATAGCATAATCGAATCTCACCTCACACTTAGTACTACTAAAGCTCAGGAACACTTCAATTCACAAGAAATCACGTAGACACATAATCACAAATTCACATAGGCACATAAGCACATAAGGCATAGAATCACAGAAGCACATAAGCATGTATTTCATGTAAGCACATAATCACAGGAGGTATATAGAGACACTTAGAGCATTCTGACTACCTCCATCATTTAAAGTCCACACACGTTTGAGAGTAGCGATTGCGAATAACATAGCGGGTAGTATAGTATAAGCGTATAATATAGCATAAGGTCATCCACAATTTAGCGATTTGTCAGCGGTTGTATGGTGTGTTGTGCGATGAGCGGAGCAAGAAGCGTTAGGTCAAAACCAATAGTTATCTCAAAACGCTAACAAATAAACATATAAAACGACAAAATCAGCGATTGCGAGCTTGAAATCGAATATAGATTGTCTTAGGCTGACAGACATCGACTACCTAAAGTGGTTCAACTATTCACAAGGACCTTATGAGCACACTTTGACCTTCGGGACTGTGGTTTTGCCTCGATTCTGGGCGAATAACACGCACCCTTCTGGTTTCGGCGTGACTTCAAGTCGTTGGAGTCCGTCGAGACTTTGGTGAGAGTTTTGTAAAACCAAATAGATTACGGAACGAGCTATCAAGGTCCGGGTTTCACCCCTGACTTAATAACTTTGTCCCTGTTTTAGATAAAATAGAGGAAAAATCACGTCGAAGTACGGATTTCACTCCTGGTTCAGCGTAGTTTCTCCGGTTTATAGAATAAAAATGTTGGTCAAACAAGTGATGTGGTCGAGAGTTTGCGGCTTTCACACCTAATCTTGACCCAAACCACTCGTTCATTTTCGAAATTCGAATGTAGCGATAGTGCAGTGTAAGCGAGAATAACGAGAAATAGTAGATAGGCTCGTACAAAACTCCTACCGAGTATGCACAAGTCGGTCTGTTGGTACCTAACTATAGTCTAGGTCGTTTCTAAGACGTCGAACCGGACTAGGTCGAGTCTTGCCTAATTCCTTATAGTTATGGCTCTGATACCAATCTGTCACACCCCAACCGATGGTGGAAACATCGGGGCGCGGCACTGAGCGAAACAGATTGTCCAGAAGTTTCCACAACAACTATAATTACCAAATATTTAAAGCAACATGTCCCATACCATGTCATATAAGATAATATAATTATTACAGACAAAATCTAGTCAAGTAGTTCTGTTCCGACAACTCAGATTTACAAAATAGATAAATTGTTTATTTGTTTTCTAGGACCCTTTTCCCCCAGCTTTCAACTTTATCGCCTATCAAACAAGGCGTCTGGGTCTTTCCTAGCCTCGATTTCACAGCGGCCTAAGCATTCAAACAGCTTAAGCACCTGCCACATACGTTAAAGTAAAAGTCAATACACATAGTGTAAACGTGAGCATAAAAGTTTAATAGATATAATAAGTTCGAAATTCGTTTACGCATAACCAGCACGTACACATAGTGAAATGAAGCACGTTAGTTATCGACATAGATCTATCGATACCAATGACTGCGGGTTGACTGCCCAAGGCAGTTCGCAATACATGATTACCACCGTAATCCATGCAAGTAATTGTCCTTAACAACCCCTGCGAACAGGTGCTGAGTCCAAACTATAGTACTATCGTCGTTAAGGCAGGTAGACAGCATTCCATGTGTAAACATAACAAACAAGCATTCATAAGCCACGTATAACATGCAATAGCAGTTAGTGTTTAAATAGTATTGAGTAGTGTGTTTGATGTGATTTGAATATTCGTAACGTAGTAACACCCAAAAGTGCATAAAGCAAAAAGGGTTCGAGTATACTTACAGCATTGATGGATTGAAGGGAGCGCTTAGAGTGAGATTAGCATGAACAGTTAACGATAGCATAAAAGATAAGCGGCACGTATAATGATAAAAGTGAAGGTTGGGTCGATCAGCAGTTCGATCGGATGGGAATCCGATCGGATGGCCGGTCGTTCGGTTGACAGTCCGCTCGGATGGTCATCCGATCAGGTGACCTTTCGAGTGGATTGTTTCCTCCTTTGAGAAGGATGTGTTTGTGTATGATGGCTTGAGCTTTGAAGTTTTTGTTGTAGCATTTTGAAAACAGAGAAGTATCCCTACCTTTCAGGTCGGTCGGTCTAACAGTCGTTCGATCGGACGGTGACTCGAATGGTGAGGCTTCTTAGTGGGAACAAGTTCACAGCAGGGCGGTCACTCGGTCGGATGTCCGTCCAGTCGGGTGGCAACCCTGTTATTGAACATGTTGAAAAATTGTTTAAGTTTTGAATCAAGATGCAACCCGAATGGACGGCGGGTCGAGCGGATGGCAACCCGGTCGGATAGCAGTCCGGTCGGACGGCAACCCGCCTCCACGATCTGTTCGCGTTGTTTCCTGATTTTGCTTGTAGTGTTGAAATCTGAGCGAGACGTTGTGATAGCTGGTTTAGACAATGGGAACCCTATCTCGTCCCTAATGACCTGACCGAACAGGAATCACCCTAGTCCATCAGTGCACGGTTCGAGACGGTTGTTCATGTCCAAACCCGAAATCACTATCTTTCGGATGGAACTTGGATCTAGCACTGATACATCACTAAGAATGAGTAGACGATCAGTATTAGCTCCAGTTCCATTGGGTTTGAGAGCATTGAGTGTAAAAGAGTTAAAAGAAAGTTAGGAAAACCATCTTTCAATCCCTTCATTGTGAATATGTTCAGATCTATGAAAGATCTTTGTTTATTTATGTGGAAATCGGTTAGATCTAAGTTGTTCTTGGTGGATTGAGGCCAAAACATGAAGTCCTTCAAGAACACATGATGACGTCATCCTAGAACACCTTGATTCTTGATGATTTCACAGTTAAAAGTTAAGATTTAAAAGATAGAAAGGTGTAGGAGTGCGTGTAGATTAAGGATGTACAAGATTTAGGACGAGATCTGTAACACTCTAATTCGTATTTAACTAAAGTCGCAGCGGAATTTCGTACCATAAAAATTTCTTTAGTTACAAACACTTTGACACACTTAATCTCATTTCTAGGGTTAATTTTTCTCAATAAATACATTTATTATACTTATTTTCAACAAGAAATCATAAAATGGCTTCACTCAATTACGTGCTCGACACTCCCGTACAATCTATCTTGTGACTCGATCCTCGATCTCCAATCCTTGGATATCCTCATAACTGGTACTACCTGCATTCACCACATATATAATTCATAACATTAGTACACATTAGAAACATACAAAGTTTATTCTCATTACTTCTCGTTTCGTTATACTCTTTACATCCCAGCTTTTCATCCTGTCTTACCATCTGTGGTGAGACTTCCTTGCCATTCCTGCATCACACTTATAACTCCAGGTACACGAACAAACATCGTGAACACTTAATCATATCGAAAGACTTACATACATACCCTACTTCATACATATTATCTCTCTCTCTCTCTATATATATATATGTGCACACATGCATACATACCTGCTTACATACATGCTCACACACGTACATGACATTCTACATACGTACTTACATATACACACACATCTACATCATTATATACGTATCTATATGTACACATACCAACATCATTAAGTACACACATGACATTATACACATTTACATACATACAACCCTACGTGCATCAAACCAAACTCATACATGCCTACTCTCATACATACCATCACATATCCGCTTATTCTTGCTCACATACTTATAAACATACTCACGTAGGTACATACGGGCCTTCATACATTTCTACATACGTATATGGAGATATACAAACATGCATACATACCTATCTACATGTGTGTTTACCCTAATGGTCATAAAACATAAGTTAAATCAGTCATACGCAACTTAAAACGCGTTTAAACGGGTTCCCAATCCAAAACAGAGCAACCAAACATTTTTCACCGAACAGACACCCCGTCGCGCGACGCGACGGGCGTCGCGCCACGCGACGCCCTCAAATAAGCAGAATGTTGCTGCTGCTGTGCTGCAGATTTCCAGCACGACCGCATTTCACGGAAACGGTCATAACTTCTTCGTTATTGGTCCGTTTTACCCGATTCTTTTTCCTACGCGTCCGTAATTTAATTTTCCATCTTATGGAGTTAAGATCCGACATCCGACTTGGCAAAATTTCAGTCTTTTAACTATTCAACTTATTACCCCTTTACCATTTTTGACCCGTTCATGCATACATCAACATAACTCGTTCATTTTACCATAACCCCTTATAACATAATAACATTAGTGTCGTCTATTATAAATTACTAAATTCTTGGATGTCTTGCATCCTCTTAACACCTTTTCGTTCATATGCTTATTTTTGACCCGTTAAGGGTATTCGCGCATCAAATGGTCTATGACTAACCAAACCCTCATCCTCACTTCCATACTTGTCCAAAACATTACACTTATCGATTAACTTGTTTCTAAACTACTTTTATGATCGTTTACCCCAAAATACCCATCAAGGGCATTTTGGTCAACTTTAATCCCCTCATTTACGACGAGAGTCATATTTGACCCCAAACATCATGTTTAATTAATTCCAACACTTTACTACTTACTTGAACTAAGAAGTGATTACGGAAATCACTTACCTTATGCGTCCGTGCTCGTATCCGATCCTTTGCCACCTCTTGATCCGTTAGCCTTTCACGCTTGAATCAGTCTTGACATGATTCCTATACTTTCATGTCACCCATCTCATTCTCGTTAGTATACACAATTGTACACGTTAACGATCATATCAACCACATATTTCACATTTAATTCATGTAATTCATCATATAATCACGGATAACACATATCAACATAACATGTACCATACGACTTCCCACAATCCTACCTTTACGACAACGAGTCAAATCATGTTACTTATACTTAGTTGACTTTCAGAAGTCAACTATTAACCATTTTTAACTATCGACTTATCATCATATACTCGTAACATCATAATTGACCATACGGACAATACTATATACATTTTGTCATACGCTTGATGTGTGTACCATCTTTTAAGCATAACGTACAACTAGTTCATGCATAAATCTTCTAAGCTCATACATAACTCAATAAATCCTACTCCTAATCAACACATATCATTCACACATAAGCATTAAACATATCATCACTGTAGGTCCGGCTAGGAGGATCTAGTCGCCTAATCCTTGTATACGAACCACTCCGGTTGTGCGGAATCCAACCGAAATAGCAAACCGAGATAGAACACGCAATAACACGACACGCAAAGTTCAACGATTAACACCACTTGTATTAAACGTATGAAAGGTCCGTTACAAGCACAAGGTTTACAAATCAGTTCTGCAAACTCTCTCTAGTGTGTGTGTGTGTTTCTGCTCTCTAAGTGTCCAACCTGTTGAAATGAACATAACACACGGGTATTTATACCCAAACACAGCTGGTCCGGTCGAAGGATCAGATAGCATGATCGAAGGATCATCTATCGACCAGTAACAGCTCGAACGATCAACATGTACCACGAAGGATGTGATCTTTCGTGGTCCATCTCTCGAAGGTCCATCTTTCGAGCTCATCATCATCGAAGGATATAAGTGATCCTTCGATGACCATCCTTCGAACCAAACAAATTACACACATAATGTTGACTGTTTGGCCAAGTCAAACCGGAGGATGGTTGACTTGGTCAAACTTACAGACTAACAAAGACATCGTTTTACATTGTGACCGAATACAGACAAAGTGCAGACATAAGTGCACCAACAAACTCCCCCTTGGCTGTAGCTTTGTCTGGCTTATCAACAAACAGCTGTTGCTTTGTCTCGATCTTCATTCTTGTAAGTTCTCGTGTCTTCAAGTCTTTGACTTCTATTCAAGTCTTCAATGTCGGAGGATCTTTAAAGTCTTCACGTCTTGAAAGCAGAAAGTGTATCAACAAACTCCCCGTATCACGTAGGAAGTGTGTTGACAAACTCCCCCTTAACATAAGCTCCCCCTTGAGTTATGCTCGTGAAAGTCTTTATCTTTATAAAGTGAGATCCTTGTGGTGTTGATGATGGTCAGCGGCAACTCGATCATCTTCATCATTTGAGTGCCTTCACGTCGTGTCTTCATTCCGAAGCTTGTCATCGACCATGTTCTCCTAGCCTTTAGAATCTGCACATGCAAGAAATCTAAACGCGTAATGAGAACAACCGCCTGGAATATCATAAGCAAACGACACACATGTGACCATTGTTTTAAACAAACACCGTCCGACAGTTTGAAAGTTTAACAAATTTTATCCATTTCAATTTTAACTTTCAACGCTTGCAAATTTCGACCGTTTATGAAGATTTAGTCATTTTCGGTTTTCGTTCAGGTTTCAGGTAACGAAGACTCGAGTTCCAACATCGTACGATCGAAAATAAGATAGAAATAAAATCTTTTTGGCTTTTATAAAGTTTATATTAAAACACACCTAAAATCTTTTTGGTATTTTTGAATATTTCAAATGTAAAGACTGAAAGCAATAAATAAATATATACAGACATTCTTTTTGCGAGTTTCGAGGGTAAGAGAATCATATCAGTGTACGGTCATGCCAAAACGCTCTCTTTGTTCAATTAGTTAACATTAAGATAAGCATCCTATAACAATTATCGGTATTGTTGTCCACTTAAGCTCAACTTATCAGATGTAATCATGGCGAGGGGATACGTTAAGGTATGATTTATACTTACCGACCGGTGTTCATCCACATCACGACACATTCCCGTATCAAGGTATGCACGAGGGTTCATCTTACCGGTGAGTATACCGATTATCATCTGTTTGACCGTATATGATGTGAGATTCTCACTTATTTTGAATTTGAAAACAAGCCCTATGTGATATAATCACTTATTGATGAGGAACTTGATTTTCGATGCATGAGGGCACAGGAGCAAGTCCGTGAACAGGTCAGTACTTTCGTACAGCAGAGAGACGAACTTGACACCCGGAAAGAATTTGTGATATTTTATCACTTATTTTGATTGGACATGTGATTGTTGATCACTTATTGAGGTCGTATGCAATATGTACACGTATGTATAGTATCATGGAAGATCTAGACTTGCGTCCCCGTTATTTTTCGGTAAAAGATACAACCATGATACCCAGATGATAAGCAGCATAAAGACCGAATATCTCAGAACCTCGGCAATCTCTCAAACGAAATTTCGGTACTAAGACCATATGCCAATGAATGGTTCCCACCCAGTCTTCAGTCGATTTAAGTTTATATCACCCTGCACACTTTAAAATGATTGTGAGCCTACCGATACATCTTATATAGAGCTGCTTATCGTTTTTCATTTAAGGTTAAGAGAGGTTTAGACAGACCATTGATGTACTATCATTTTCTCTTTTGCTCGCCAGGAAACTCATTTTTGTTTTTCTATTGTTTTTGTGTTTTTGAAATTTTTCAATGTTTTTGGATTTTCAAATTTTGGATTTACTCCCCCTAAAATCAACAAACTAAGACAAATTTAAAACACAAAGGTATTTACAAAAATGATTTTCCGATGTGGATTACTCTTGCTTGACCTTAATGCCGTTTACCAATAATAAATAGTCAAATCTTGATTTGTCAAAAGCTTTGGTAAAAAGGTCGGCACGTTGGTCATCGGTGTGGACATAAGCAACATCGATTAGCCTTTTCTCAAAGCAATCACGTATAAAATGATACTTAATGTCGATGTGCTTAGTCTTTGAATGCTGCACAGGATTTTTAGTGATCTGTAATGCAGCAGAATTATCAACGTAAATAGGAGTAGTTAGGAATTCAAAACCGTAATCACGCATTTGTTGTTGGATCCATAGAACTTGGGAGCAACAACTTGAGGCAGCAATATATTCAGCTTCGCATGTTGATGTAGCGACGCACGTCTGCTTCTTGCACTGCCATGTGACTAGGCGATTTCCCAAAAACTGACATCCAGCCGTTGTGGATTTGCCGTCGATTTTGCATCCGCCAAAATCAGAATCACTGAATGCGATCAAGTCAAAGTTATTATCCCTAGGGTACCACAGACCGGTGTCAGGGTAGGCCTTCAAATAACGAAAAATCCTTTTTACAGCTGCAAGATGTGAGGCCTTCGGGTTCACTTGATATCTTGCAAGCAGGCACGTTGGGTACATTATATCTGGTCTTGATGCTGTGAGGTACATAAGAGATCCAATCATCGCGCGATAGTATGAGGGGCTAACGTCTTGACCCTTCAAGTCTGGAGTAATTCCGTGATTTTGTGGCAATGGGGTACCGATGGGCGTTGCATCAGACATCTGGAACCGGCTCAAGATGTCACCAACATATTTAGTCTGATGGATGAATATCCCAGACTCTGTTTGTTGTACTTGTAGGCCCAAAAAGAAGGTCATTTCCCCCATAGCACTCATCTCGAATTTATCCTGCATAACACGCTCGAAATCCCTACACAAAACATCATTAGTAGAACCAAATATAATATCGTCAACGTATACCTGTACCAGTAGAAGATCTCTATCTTGTTCTTTGATGAAGAGAGTACAATCGATAAGACCTCTGCGAAAACCGTTCTCCAGCAGATAATTAGATAAGGTTGCGTACCAAGCTCGCGGTGCTTGATGTAGACCATATAGAGCTTTGTTGAGCAACCAAACCCGATCGGGATGGATAGGATCTTCAAAACCTGGAGGCTGTTCGACGTATACCTCTTTTTCCACCACACCATGTAAGAAAGCACTCTTCACGTCCATCTGGTATACCTTGAAACCTTTGAATGAGGCATAGGCCAGAAAGATCCGAATGGCTTCTAGACGTGCAACAGGTGCATAAACTTCGTTGTAGTCTATCCCTTCAATCTGACGAAAACCTTGAACGACTAATCGTGCTTTGTTCCGAATAACAATCCCATGGTCATCCTTCTTGCACTTAAACACCCAACGGGTACCAATCTTCTTGTAACCAGCAGGTTTCTCTACGAGTTTCCAGACACCAAGCTTCTGGAATTGTTGCAGTTCTTCCTGCATCGCTTCAACCCATGAGCTATCTTTCAAAGCATCTTTCCAAGTTCTTGGTTCTTCCTGTGAGACATAACACGCGAAAGACCAATCATTCTGTTGACCAGATTCTCGGATAGTTGCATACAAGCCTGCATTGTTGTTGTTCCGCAACATGTTTCTTGTTTGAACGCCACTTTGTACATTTCCTATGATGTTTTGTTGAGGATGGGTATTATGAATCCTTGTTGCTGGATTATCTTGAACTGGAATATTTGTACCCAAATTGTTGAGATTGAGATCAGCAATCAATTCAAGTCCCGGAATTGACGAAGAGGATGATGCAGAAGTTTCAGCTGTTCTAGGGACATCCACTGGAGGAGTACCCTCTGAAATACCGTGAACTGCTGTTGGAGCTTCTTGATCTGCATCTAGAAATTCGTCATCCTCTGAAGATTCGTTCAATTCGGTAGCATCTTGAAAATCCTCATTGTCGAGAGCATTATTGTTCACCGAAGATGGTTCTTGATTGACAATAATGGGACGAACCAACGGTGAATCTGTTGCATTATCACTCTCGAAAAACATCCTTGCCGCAGCACTTTCTTCAACGGCTTCAACATTGATCGAATTGAAAAAATCATCGTACTCAAACATCCAAGGCTGACCAGGATTTCTGACTGGTAAAGTGTGCCTTTGTACTCTGACTTCAGACCATTCCTCAACCTTTTTAGTCTCTAGATTCCAGACTCTTAAGTTTGGGGTGGAATACCCAAGAAAGTATCCCTCGATAGATCTTGTCCCAAACTTTCCATGAGGATCGATAATTGTGCAAGGAGCTCCAAACGGTTCAAGATAAGACAAGTCTGGTTTCCGTTTGTTGATAAGCTCAAAGCAGGTCTTGTTGTGCCTTTTGACTGTAAGGACTCGGTTCAACGTATAGCATGCAGAGGACACAGCTTCAGTCCAGAATGGAATGGGTAGCTGCGACTCTACCAACATAGTCCTAGCAGTCTCGATCAATGTGCGGTTCTTACGTTCAGCGACGCCATTCTGCTGAGGAGTATAAGCTGCACTAAATTCGTGAAGAATACCTTTTGAAGTGCAAAACTCCGCCATGGCATGATTTTTGAATTCAGTACCATTGTCGCTACGTATCCGCCTAACCTTCAAGTTGTAAAGATTCTCAATCTGAATGATCAAGTTTTTGATAATACCGAAGGTTTCACTCTTGTGTGCCATGAATGCCACCCAAGAAAATCTTGAATAATCATCAGTAATCACGAGGCAATATTGATCATTCCTAATGCTTTTGTGCTTGACAGGACCGAACAAATCCATGTGCAAACGTTCAAGAGGAACAGCCACCGTGTTGACTTTCTTTGTGGGGTGTCGCTTCTTCGTTTGTTTTCCTTTCTGGCACGAAACACAGACGTCTTGAAGATGGAAATTTTTAAGAGGAACACCATTCACCAATTCATTTGACACCAAATGATTCATTTTGCGTAAGTGAATGTGACCCATTCGTCTGTGCCAAGAGATTGTGTCTTTTTCTGTGGCTTTTGAAACGAAACATGTTGCTTGTGCAGACGTTGTGATAGCTTGGCTCATATCAAGGACATACAGATCATTTATCCTTGGAGCCGACAAGAGAATCCATTCTTTTGGAATTTTGAAGCCGGGTTTCAGCACATAACATCCATTAGCATCAAAGTGTACCGAGAACTTCTTATCACAAATTTGAGAAACACTAAGAAGATTGTGATCAAGTTGTTGCACAAAGTTGATCTTGTCAAAGCTAACAACCCCGTTGGAAATCATTCCTTCACCCGTTATATATCCGCCCTTATCTCCAGCAAAAGCAACATAACCTCCTCTAATAGATTTGACGTCGTAGAGAAGCTTCATGTCGCCTGTCATGTGCCTGGATGCCCCACTATCAACAATCCAATGACTACTGATAGTTCCTCCTGGAACACCCTGCACATAAACTCAATCGATTAGTTGGAGATGGGGACCCAAGCCATAGTGGTCTTGGGTCTTCCATTCTTATCAACAACAATAACTTCCACCTTTTGATGATTCGGAAATTTTGATGGTCCTCCTGATTCAGTAACCGTTTTCGGTTTCCAGGTCTGTTGAGTTTTACCAGTTTGATTGTTTGAAGTTTTTGAAAACTTTGAATTATCTGGTTTAACTGAAACAGATGGTTTGTGAACCACATCGGTTTTAATTGCCTTTTCAATTTTCTTGACCTGTTGGCGTTTCTGTTTCTTTTCCCTTTCTCTTATGAGTCGGGGATCTTGTTTTACAGAAACAGATCGCCTACGGTCAGTTGGGCCACGGGGATCATCATCTTTTCCTTTTAACTTATGAAGATACGGGCAATTTCTGACAATGTGCCCAATTGTACCACATTCAAAACATGATCTTCGTTCAACAAACCCCGGAGTATCATGTGGTCGTCTTGCCGATGATGAACTTTGTGAACCCGAGGTACTAGGTTTTGAACTACTTGGTTCATTCCTTTTCATCACTGTTGCCTTTTGGACAAAATCTAGGTTAGATTGATTTGCAAACTTTTCAATTTTGTCCGTTCCCTTCGATTTCACAAAGTTCACATTCTTCTTCTTCTTCTGATTCGGCTTCTTTCGATCTTGAGCCGGTGTCTTACCATTTGTTTTGGTATGGTTTTGCTGTTTTGGCACTGTTGGTAATTTCTTGTTCCCAAACTGTTTTCTAACTTCAGCCTTTGGGATAGGAGGACACTGTGTGACTGTAACATGTGGTCCTGTCTTTCCCAAAAACTTACTTGTAGAATTTTCAAAGACTTTACTGATTAAAGATTGATTAACATTTTTAATAGGAAAATCTTTGTCTGAATAGATTTTATCATCACCAACAAGAGTGTACAGCAAATCCACACTCTCCGACTCTTTTGTTGATGTGGACTCGGTTGGAACAGTCTTAGCAGGTTTTGTGGGAGGATCACATAGGATATGATTCTCAAGAGGTATGTCCTCTTCTTTGATTACTGCATTAGACTTTTCCGAATCAGTATCATCAGACTCATCATCAGAAGAATCAACATCCTCAACCACCACTGGAGGATCCTGATTCTGTTCAGCAGTTACAAATGTATCTGCTGACACATCTGAATCTGACGATACTTCTTTCTTGTATCCGAGTCCTGCTGCAAATTCATTAACATCTAGAGGGACAGATGGTTCAAAGTGAGTTCTGTACTCCTCATCAGGCAAGGCATCAAAATTGTTTCTCACGGGTGGTGGACATTTCTTGTAACCTATGCATGTGACATCCTTTTTCTCTTTCTGAACATCAATGATGTGATCCAACACATAGCTAGAACTCAAATAACTGTCTAACTTGAGTCGGATCGCCTCACTTTCTGTTTTAACACAAGCCATTTCTTTTTGCATCACCTCAAGACGAGTGATATACAAATTAATGTCAGTTTGTTTTCTGGAAACCATTTTAGTCAGCTCTGTTTTATCTTTCTTCAATGTTTCAATCATTGATTTATAATTCTTTTCATGGTTTTCATAAAACATATTGGCTTCAGTGCACTTTGAAATATCAACTGTCAATTTCTGATTATGAATAAATGTCACATCATATTTCTCTTGCAAAGACTCATGCTTGCTTTGCAATTCACACCACCTATCATTCACAGAAACATGTTTGTCTTGCAATTCAAACAAACTAGCTTGTAAAGCATCGTGTTTGCCTTGCAACTCAGACATGTTTGCATCCAAATCAGCACATCTAGCAAGCAATCTATCACAATTATCACAGCTAACAGAAGTGGGTTCATCGACACATACCTGACTTGATGAACTGTCGACATTCGCCATAAAGGCTGAATGGAGAGAAGACGAAGAATAAGCAGCTTGATCCACCAAGATAGATCTTCTTTGAATTCCTGCTGCAGTTTCTTCCAACAGCTCATCAATATTTGCATCGATTGACGCATTTGATGTCTCATCCACATGATCATCACCTGAGCTCGAGGATTCTTCATCCGAACTTCTGCTGTAACCAGAAGAGTCTTCATCCTCAGAGGAGTCACCACCATTTGCGGAAGATTCTCCACCACTGGTGTGATTATGATCCTTGACAATCTCAGCAAAACACGCCGTTCCATCCGGAGCATCATTTCCCAACTGTAGTGACCAGTCACAACCTTCATCTACTTGAACCACAAGTGCCTGGTTGGCATTTGATGGTCCTGCTTGGCTTTGGTTGTTGACAGGTACCAGCGTACGAACATTGTTCCTATTCTGGTTCTGCTGGTTGCCTTGACCTCTGAAGGGATTCTGGTTCCCATGTTGAGATGGCCTTGTACATTCACGCTTGAAATGGCCACGTTCCCCACAGTTGAAGCATTTAACAGCTTGCTTATCAAACCCATACTTGGTGTCTTTCTTGCCTTCCAAGCTGGTTCGGCCCGTTCTTTCCATGAAATCCTTTGCTCGCCTAACAGCACTGGCAAAGGCCCACTTAATATCCATCATCTCCATCTCCTCTTTATCTATCTGCTGATAGTCTTCTTGAGTCAGATTAATGTTGCCAATCTGACCTTCCACTAATCCACAGTATGCGCTCACCACAGTGTTTAGTAGCTCCATGTGTTCCTTTGCTACTTCCACACTTACTTTAGAAAAGCTTGAGGTGTCGAGCCGTACTGTATTTGGCTTTGATTGTTGACCAGCAGATGATGTGCTTCCATAACAGGCTTGCTGTTGTGGAGGAAGTGGGTTCCCATACATGTCTGTTGGAACTGTAGATTGAGGAGGAAGTGGATTCCCATACATATCTGTTGTTCCGGGAGATCGAGCTGGTAATGGATTCCCGAACATATCAGTTGGTCTGAGAGGTCGTTGGCTTTGCTGTTGCTGTTGAGGAACTGGTTCTAGCAGATTTCCATACATGTCTGTCTTTGGAGGAACCGGCACTTGGATAGTATTGCCATACATATCAGTGCTAGTCACAAATGCTGTTTGAATTGGAGCATGCGAAGAAGGTTTTGTAGAAGTGCTAGAAGTTCCATAATACATATCAGGATTTTGTGGCACTGCAACTCTTTTTGCCTTGAGAATTTCTTCCTGATTCTTGTTTTCTAGAATTTGTACAAAGTCGTTGAAGCTTGTTGTAGCTAAAGTACCATTGTACTTCATGATTTCCAAGAAGGTATTCCATTGGGGTGGCAACGCATCTGCAAACTTTTTCACAATCTCTGCTGCAGTTGTCACAACCTCAAAATTTGCCAATTCAGTCAACAAATGATTAAATCGACTTGTCAAATCATGTAACGACTCATTCTCCATACAAGTGAAGCCATCAAACTCTTTCTTTAGCAATTCTTTTCTCAATTGGCGTGTCGCTTCATTTCCTACGCCCCTTGTCTTTAACGCATCCCACAATCTCTTCGTTGTCTTGTAACTAACGAATTGATGATAAATGTCTTTACTTAAAGCCTGAGTGAGAATGGCATATGCCTTCTTTTCCAAATCATACACCTTCTTCTGATCTTCTGTAAGATCTGCAAACGTGGCTGCAGATGATGCTGCAACTTCTATTGTTTGATCAAAATCTGTAATGAACCGCAACCACAATTCTGTATTTTGACCTTTAACGTATGTATGAAATCTATCAATCCATCCTGGATATTCATACAAGTGCATCAACTTTGGAGGCCGATTCAAGCTTCCAGTTTCGCTCTCGCTTAAGAGAATGCTTTGAACACTTGGAACTTGATTGGATACAAATGCCCATTGACCGGTAGAAATTGCATTAGCTTGTGAAGATACCGGTGCGGAAGATGACGGAGTACCAAAATACATATCTGTATTTACCAAAGTATTCCACCTTGGATTCATATTTAATCAGCCGAAGGATACCTGTTCGAAAGATACTTGAAAAACACAAACTGTTAAGCACAAACAGACTGATGATCGAAAGATCCACACCTGTTCGAAGGATCAACAGGGTTCGAAAGATCTCTGTTGAATTTCGAACAAAGTTTTTCGAAAGATTCTCCAACCGAAGGATCCTTATCCTTCGAAAAAGTACTGTAGACCGAAAGATGAAATCGAAAGATGACTTCGAAAGACTCCCCAATCGAAGGATCCTAGTCTTTCGAAAATGAACAGTAGTCCGAAAGATGAATGTTTCGAAATGATTCCTTGGTTCGAAGGATGATGATCTATCGAACCTCCACTGATCGAAAGATGGTCTTTCGAGTTCGAAGGATATCTTTCGAATGGTTCTGACACAGTTGACAATCGGTGACAAGTTGGTGAAAAAGTTGACGGGTTGGTAGAAACTTTCTGCAGAAAGTATGTTCAGACCATATCTTCAGGTCTGAATATGCAGGTTTCACCAAAACAGGTAATGATTCCAATATTTTAATCAGTAAACAACTTCCAACACAAACACTTTGTAATTCAAAATTTTAAGATCAATGTGTATTTTTATCAAGAACACAGCCCAGAAATATGAGATTTCTGATGAACCGAAGGTTTTCCGAAACCCGATTTTGGCCGCAACTTCACTAAAAACCCATTTTTAACATGTGATAATGAAAAAAGACAAGGTTTTTATAAGAACAAACAGCAAAAACAGCAAGGTTTCCAGAAAATATGAACTTTAAAACCCGATAAACACCAAGAACACCTCGGTTTTAACAAGGATAAGAGCCAAGGCTCTGATACCACTTGTAGGTCCGGCTAGGAGGATCTAGTCGCCTAATCCTTGTATACGAACCACTCCGGTTGTGCGGAATCCAACCGAAATAGCAAACCGAGATAGAACACGCAATAACACGACACGCAAAGTTCAACGATTAACACCACTTGTATTAAACGTATGAAAGGTCCGTTACAAGCACAAGGTTTACAAATCAGTTCTGCAAACTCTCTCTAGTGTGTGTGTGTGTTTCTGCTCTCTAAGTGTCCAACCTGTTGAAATGAACATAACACACGGGTATTTATACCCAAACACAGCTGGTCCGGTCGAAGGATCAGATAGCATGATCGAAGGATCATCTATCGACCAGTAACAGCTCGAACGATCAACATGTACCACGAAGGATGTGATCTTTCGTGGTCCATCTCTCGAAGGTCCATCTCATCATCGAAGGATATAAGTGATCCTTCGATGACCATCCTTCGAACCAAACAAATTACACACATAATGTTGACTGTTTGGCCAAGTCAAACCGGAGGATGGTTGACTTGGTCAAACTTACAGACTAACAAAGACATCGTTTTACATTGTGACCGAATACAGACAAAGTGCAGACATAAGTGCACCAACAATCACCACATTTCTTCCAATTTAACTAACAAGAATCCATCACGCCCACAATAATACATCAATCTTTAACAAAACTTTGACATAGGTGGTGATTCTAGTCATTATCTTTACCCAACTTAACGGGTTTCACCTCTAAACATCAAATTAACACAAACCATTCATACCCCGTGTTCTACACGATGATTCTAACCCTTGTACATGATTAATTTCATAATAACTCACGGATTTGAACATAACCCACTTCACCCATGGTCACAAATCTTAGATTTAAGACATACCTTATGATCCCCTCGTGATGGTGATCATTAATCCATGCTCGGTTATGGATTTACGCTTCATCTTGCCTTTCAATTTGAGTGAAAGGATGAAATTAGGGTTTGAGGCTCCATGGGAGCCTCCTGCTCCTTCTCGAACACACGCATGTGTGTGTGTGTTTGTGTGTGATAAGTTATTTAATAACTTAACTTTCATCTTTCCCACTTTAGCCCCTCGGGTTTGTTTTTAAAACATAACTAACACTACCTTCATCATTTAATACTTTTGACCATACCTTTAACTAGGTTAAATAGCCTAGTTATTTATTTCATGACGTGTCACCTAAGATCACACGACAAATATTAACATTCAGATTTTGGGGCGTTACAAGATCTTACCAGAATTGCGAGAAATCGGAGAAAAAGCAAGGTTAGAGCGCTGGTCGGACGTCAGTTGCCAAAAGTGGAAAGTTTGAGAGTGACAAGGGGTATTTATAGGGTTTTCCAAAGAGGAAAGGGCTGGTCGCTCGGATGGCATCTTGCCCGGATGGCAGCCCGGTCGAGTGGCACCTCGGTCGGATGGCTGTCCGACCGGGTGGCAGCTCGGTCGCTGACACCTGGTTCGAGTGCTCGGCGCTACGAGTTTTAGTGTTTCGATTCCTGTGCAGCGCGTTACGGTGCGATTCGAGCGAGTGATACGATAGAGTTGCTCATCAAATTGCTTTTAATCCCAACTACTCATGTCTCGCACTATCTCTTCTCTACCAATTATCATACCGTTTCGATTGCGTTTGAATTTCGATTGTGTTTCGATTGATCACCACACATAACATAAATAAACATGCACAAGTAACACATAAGGCACACACACGTATAACAGTAATCAAAATGCGAAATTCGAGTTGCGATTCGTATTCCCATTCGATGTCGATTTGATTAGCATTAGATTGATTATCGTTTAGTTAACTTTATCGCATTGTTACTTCCTACAATTCACAGTCGTAAGTCGATTAAATAGCGAATAACACACGTCGATTACTGCGATTATTGATACTTACTCCACATAATACAGCTAAAAATAAACACATAAAGGAATTCTCTACAAGTCAAGTCGCGCGATCGGTCGTTGACTTGGACTTTGACTTCCCTGAGAACACGGGGTGTTACATGAAAACATACATAATTATACGAATGAGAATATATTATACCTGTCCCAACTCTTTTCTGCGAAAAAATTACGTGTAAACGCAAAATAACGTAAATCAATTCTAATTTATACCAACACGTAAATAAAAATAAACACGTAAAACTTGATTACAAAGTTTTTATAAAGTTAAAGGGTTATAAGTGTTAACGCTGAAAGTTAAGAGCTAAAAGAATACAAAACTATAAATAAAAAGTAAAAGATAAAAGAAATCACAAAGTATCTAAATCTAATAAAAAACTCCAATTTAATGCCACATGACATTTTCTTATTTAAAGTTTCAACTAATGTCACATGGCATTTTCTTGTACAAATCATTAATAATAATATTTAATAAATATCTAATTCTAATTAATGATTATTATTAATAATATTATGCCATTGATATTTATCTATCTATATCTATAATACATTATAAAACATTTCCTATGTACACAAGTGTAATTTCCATTAAAATTTTAAGATGGCAGACCAACAGTGACGCTTATTTTCCTAATTTTCATCTCTTTCTCCCAAAATTGCCCCTGTCGCCTAGATGATTCTTCCACAACAACCCAACAGTCATGGTAAATTGAAGATTCTAATTTGAAACCGTCTTATGAGTGTAATAGGTGCAATCAACAGCGATCAAATATTTATATTATTCCAAACCATTTGATACCTCAATTGAATAAAATTGAAAGCAATCACAACCCTCCTCATGCTGATTCAATATCTACAATTATCAATCTTTATTAATAGCATGTATTCCCTATGTTCTCTCCAATCGATTCATCCCCTGTTTCAATCAAAGTTAACAGATGATGATTCTGACGACTGCGGTAAGATAGGATCAAGGGTTCCCATGGTTTGAGCTCAAGTGGTGGCGACTACCACTAGGGTTTTGCTGCAGAACCGATCTGAGTTAAGTACCGACGACTAAGGTAACAATCAACGAACCCTATTTGTTTCATTTTAAACTATATTGTTTTGTTTGGATTTGAAGTTTTATTGATTTGGGTTTTTAACCGTACTTGCTCTGCTCTTCCGCCTTCAGCAACTCTGACAACCACAAGGCTGCCGTAGCAAAACCCTAGACAGTGAGTATTATCAATTCATCTCAAACTGTATGTTAATCGACTCTAGATTTGTAATTCTAAGTTATTTTTGGATCTCACATTCGTTTAGGTTAATTCCTTGAAGTAATGTAAAATATTTTACTGATCGTAACTGCTTTTGCTGTGATTAGTGTCCTGGATTTTAGTTCTGTTAAAAGGTTGAGAAATAAGAAATTAGTTTGTTCAATCTTCTCATGTTACTATTAGGTATAAAGTTTTAACAATGTCTATGGTTGATGACCCTTTGTACCCTTTTTATCAATATCTAACGGTAAATAAGTTTCTAGGTGGATATCTTATTTAGATTATTATTATAAGTTTATTGTTGTTGATTTAGTAAGATCTTTAATATCTTAGTCTTGTATTGATAGTTATTATTTATTTTTTTGCTTGGTTGTTATACAAACGGATGGCTGATTAATTTTTATAACTTGTTTTAGATAAAAAAAAACGAGGTGAGTTTGTGGATGAAAAGATCAAACGACTTGATGGGGAACTTGCTCGATAAAAAAACAGTTTAAACCGGGTCCTACTCAAGAAGTTATGAAGGCTCGAGCAATTAGAGTTCTTAAAACAAAAAAAAAAGAATGTCAGTTACTCTTTAATACGACAGACTTTGTGAATCTGCGTATATTGTAGATCCATACTTGCATAATATATATTGTTTGTAATTGCAAATGTTAAGAATCTGAAATGTCATATGTGGATGCATGCATTTTGTAATCAAACAATAACGTTTAATAATTGTTTTCAGGTATAAAGGACAATGTGACATGCTATACAATCAAACATTCAACCCAGATCACGAACCCGTTCCCCTGACCACCGCCGGTCACGTTCTCGCTCCACCGACAGACACCATAGAAAAAGCCACCATTGTACCCCATCCCCAGACCACTCACGTAAGCGTCGCAGGCACGACGACAACGACAACAAGCGTACTACAACTGTGGTTTTAGATTTTGTGGATGAGATTGTGAAGGAGAAGCAGCAGATGAGTAAGAAGGATAAAGAGGTGGAAGTGAGTGAAGGTGGTGAGATGGACATTTTGTTGAGAGTATTAGAACAGAGGTACCAGACATTTCGTTGTTTCGGATTGACGGGTCGTTCCCTTCTTTTTCGCCTGATGGGAGTCGAATTGCTTATGTTGGTTTGCTGGGTCTTTATGTGATTAACAGTGACGGGTCAGGTAACCAAGAGATAGATCCGGATGTTAATGCGTTTCCAACGGTGTGGGACCCCAAGCGTAAAGGTGTGATCTACACGAGCCTCGGGCCAACCTTTGCGAGCGAGGACACCAGTGTAGATATATACTCGGTTGAAGTTGATGTGGATGAACCGCGGTTTACAAAACTCACCATTGATGGACTAAACAACGTTTTTCCAGCGGTTTCACCTTATGGGAAATTTTGCATCCGACCGTCACAACCCAGGTTCAGGAAGTTTTGGGTTGTATATAATCCACCCAAATGGAACTGGGTTGCGACACTTGATCCATAGTGGCTCATACGGACGTATGAACCACCCATGGTTCAGCCCGGATAGGAAGCGAATTGTTTTCACCTCAGACTATGTAGCTGTTTCTGCTGAGCCAATATCGAATCCACATCACTATCAGACATACGGAGAGATATTTACCATGAAGCTGGATGGTTCGGAGTTAACCAGATTGACCCATAACTCTTTTGAAGATGGAACCCTGAGCTGGGGTCCCAAGTTTATGAAGCCAGAATACGTCGAGTGGTCAATATACGAGGAAAAATGCTCGTTTGAGGATAGTGAGTGGCTCGCAATAAGTAACAGAGTTGATATCGATGAGGCCAAGATCCAATGTGGCGGTTAGATTGTTCGCGTATTTTATAGTATGTAGAATATGAAGTAAATCGATAATCAGGCACAAATAATGTATCCATCGATGCTTGATAGTACAATAAAATCCAGTGATTTGTTTTGATTTTGGTTTTGTGTTACTATCAAGGATTTTGCTTCTATTGTTTGTTGGTTCTGCTTGTCAAGGGTATATATTCTACACCCTTTTGCAAATGAAAAATTAAGGGAAAATCATATTTTGATGCACTATTTTAGTTTGTTGGTTGTACATGCATATTCATTCTTCAAATTTGTTTAATGCCAAACTCAGGTTCAAGTCACTCTCAGAAAAACATCATGCTGCACAGTGGAAGGCCTTAACTTGGACTCAGTGGTGCTAATATGGTCAACTCTATAATTTACTAACATTTTTTCATTGGTGATAAATTGGCCTTTGAATTTAATTAATGGCAATTGGATAGTTATATTTATGATATCATTATAATTATGTTATATTTAGGTTGGATGTTTTAGTAGTGTGGATTGGGTCCTTGTGAAAGTATGTGGCAGTAGATGAAAAATACAAGAAACTTATCATCCGGTCGCTAGAGTAGTCAAACAAGAAGCTCCCGACATCCATTGGGATGACGAATGGTGGCCAAACGATGTAGATGAAATAATTGAGATGTGTGAGGCAATGACTAAAATTTATATTTATCACAATGCAAGTAGTTAACATGTGGATGTTTATTTTTTTAATGGTTATTGTTTTTGTCAAAAATTACCGAAGCAATTTAGTGATCAAATTAGTAATGTGAGGTAGTGTGCTAGAAAGTGATAGAAAATATGCTTGTTGAGTTATTTAGAAAATTAGTATTCAGGATACGGCTCAGGATATTGAGCTGTATCAACGATCAAACAATGAGCAAACAATGAGCAAAAAGTAAAGGAAATGACACGAGATGTACGAGGAAAGCCCTTGATCAATCTAGATCGCCGGCATAAAACCTCGGGAGCTGACAATCGCAGCTGCCTTGTTCTTCTTATTTCTTTAAACTTCAGGATACAGTGCAGGATATAGACCAGATCGCTAAGTGTTACAATGATTTTGTGAAAATTGCTAGAGAGTAAGTGTTAGAGTGTAGCGAGTGTAATTGTGATGTCCTAGTTGATCTGATATACCCACCTATTTATAGTAATGAATTACAAACAATAATCCCTACAAATATGGGCTACTCCGAATATTCCATTATGAACGTTATGGACCGAATAATACGGCTTCAACGTCTTCATTTGAACGACTTGGACCGAGTCTTCCGCGGAATAAGTCTTGTGAACGTTGCTAGCTTCTAACCCACGTGCCTGCACATAATCCATTAGTAATCCCGAGGATACCGTTCAGGATGTTACCAATATCCTGAACCAGCATCCCGGATGTAAACAGATACTACATAAATAAGATATAGATCAAGATATTTTCCAGGATACGGGCTCAGAATTTCACCCATAACAATTGTCCCCAAAAATGTTACCGTTTGATATCCTAACGGTTACATTTTTTCAGAGTGGCCGAGGCAATTAAGAGATAAGACTTCTGATGTGACAGCTTTCAACCACCCGGCCTATATTTACTCATCATACCCTATATCTTCTCATCCTCATCTTCTTTTTTACCCACAATCGACAAGAAAAAGGTAATATTCTCTCTCTCATCTTCATAACCATCTTTCATTTTACTCCGGCAAGAATTCAGGCGACCAAATGCCTAGGCAAACGAGGTCCAGTTCAGGCGACTCGGCTCCCACATTCATCCAACAGAATCTTCTCCAAGAACCGGAGAATGAAACATGCACCTTTGATAGCGCTCATCTGTCGGCTTTGAAATCTTCCGGTATCTTTCCGGACGGAAGCATATTCCGACCCTTTGACAGAGAAATCCGGTCAGATATGGTTTCCACCGAGTGGATTTGTTTCAATGCTTTCCCCTTTACCTTAGGGCTACGATTCCCCTTTCCGGACTTTATTACCGAGTTTTTTAACATCACTAAAATTTCTTTCAGCCAAACCATGCCAATGCTTTGGCGTGTTTTATCTGTTCTGGACCAAATCAAGAGAAACCACATACCTGACCTTTCTGTCCATGATCTCCCTTTAGCCTACAAGCTTAGATGCCATGGCTCATCTAGGTTTCTGTTTTATTCTAGTTCCGGTCCCCCATTGATACTTCGTGCCACCAGGAACGAGGATGGTTGGCAATCCAAGTTTTTCTTCGTAAAAAGGGATTCAATCCCTGGTGGAACGGATTATCCGATGAGATGGTTAAGAAAGGGTAGGACTTAGGGTTTAAGAATGATCTTGTCTCTTATCCTGTCTCATATTCTGAACTAACAAATTTTCATTTTTGTGCAGCTGATTTCAGGAAGATTGCACCTCCTCTTGCTAATTCTCAAGAAAGAATAGACGCCATCAGACTCCTTCCAGAGGCAGAGAGAAGTTTCAATCCATCTCCACCGACTCCAAGCCCTCTTTCCAGTGCCAACATGTCTGGTAAGGATCCTGCAAGATATCCTGCACATATATGTTTTTTATCTGTTATTCATAGGAGGGATTTAGAATTTACTCCCTGTGTGCAGATTCCAGCAAAGTCCCAGTCTATCTAGACCTTGATGAGCTTGACAGCTATCCAACTCCAACCACAGTCAAGAAGGAGACTCCTGCTACTACTAGCTCCAAGCCACTCCCGGCTCCCAAGGCCAATCCACGAACCCGTGCTTCCGCAGCGAAAAAGAGAAAGGGTCTCGAGGTCAGTGCTCCAGGCTCAGAAGGGTTCTCCTATGACGAACTCAGCCTCTCTGACTCCTTAGAGCCAATGACATCCTTCCTCAACAAGGTAATATCCTGACGCATATCCTTCATGTATATCCTGCACATATATCCTGCACGTATATCCTAACAGGATATCCTGGTAGGATGTCTTAGTCAGCATACATTCTAACTTCATACCTGTAATTAATGTGTAGGGCCTCCAGCATTTGCTCCATTTGTACAATGACGCTTGTGGTACTGTGGCACTTCATGAAGCCAGGATCAAGCAGCTTGAGAGCACTGTTGCTGACCAAGGTGCTATTGCTGAAGCGAAGAGCCGGCACTATGAAAGCTTGCTAAAGAAGGTCACCCAAGACGCTGAGGTCAAACTTGCCAGCGTTCAAATGGATCATGATCAGGCTTTGATCAACTTTCGAGAGGGAATCAAGGCTTCTGCTATCGTCTCCCTGCTATAAGCACGCATCAAGATGGCCTACGAGGCCAAGGAGACGGGCCTTGTTTGTCCATCTTGGCCAGTTGAATCCTGGGTGGCTAAGTTAAAGGAGCTCGGAGGAAAAGCTGTGCCACTTCCTGCTGAAGCCGGTGAGTCTTCTAAGTCAGCAGAGGTGGTGGTCCAAGCTGGAGAGAAGAAGGATGCTGGAGCTGATGCTGGGATGGACATTGGTCAGGATGCTGCGCAGGATGCTGGTCAGGATGCTGGTGCTGAGAAGCCTGAGAAGGTTGGAGGTGATGCCGCTGTGTGAGGGCATTTAGGTGGGCGATGACGGATATACTTGCCAAGGCCAGAGCCCACTTTTTTGAATTTGAATGTTGGTTTGTAGTCCCAAAAAACAATTTACTTTTCCGCACTTTACTTTCCTGCACCTGAACAATTTACATTTCCTGCATGCTTTTTGAACAATACAACAGTTGAAGGTGGATGGGTCTCGGTTTGAGATGAATCCTTCAACTGTTGGGTAAATATGGTAATGAACTATAGTGCTCTTAGTGGATGGGCCTTGTTTTGAGGTGAAACTAAGAGCACAACTTTTGGTATGTTAATAATATAACTTTTGATCCTATTACTGTTGTTATTGCTATGAAAATCGTAGTTGCAAAAATTGTTTGGTTTGTACACTTTTAGGAATATATATATCATAGATGTATCCCGAAAAGTATCCTGAAAGATATCTTGATAAGGATATTAAAATATAATTCACAAATTGTCCAAATAAAAAGGAGAGATCATACCAGAGATTCGTACAGAACCAATTCTTATCCTTCATTATAAGTTTTGTCCCCAGTGCATACTTGTGAATTTAGATCCATTCTTTGAACAGTATAATGTATGTCCCCTGTGTTTAACACAGAAACACAAATGTATTCATACCTTGTCTTTAAGTAAATTCCGCATACCCTGGGGCAAAACCCCTGATATCCTGAAATGAATCTTCAGCATACTTGGGATAAACCCTTAATACCCTGGGGATAAACCCTGATATCTGGGGATAAACCCTAAATTTCATGCGCTACAGGCGAGAGTGTATAAACTCCAATTCTTAGAAAGGTGAAAACCTTTAAACCTTTGAGAGTATGAAAATACTCTTTCGTGAGAGAGGGTGATCAATCCTCATATACCTTTAGGATCCAGGATATAGCCAATAGTAACGAAATTGTCAGCCACTTTTACATGAACTGGTCCCGCTACCTTGAACTATACCTAGATAACTTGCGCTCCAGGCGAGGTGTTTAAACCCAATTCGAAAGAAAGGTGAATACCTTTAAACCTTTGAAGGGACCAGGATCCCTTAAACGTGAGAGAGGGGGCCAATCCTCTAATCTTTCGACTTATCCTGAGTATATATCCTGGAGCTGTATCCTGAAAGATATTCTGCAAAACAATTGTAAACTAAGGTGGGTGTTAGCTTGGCTAACACCCCTCCGATGCTTAAGTCAGTATTGAGTTTCAAAGGGTAAATTAAACCAAAACATATTTAAAAAAGGTAGAATTCATACCATTCTGAGTCAGAAATTGAATTTTAAACTCACTTGAAGTAAAGCTTGAGGTGTATAGCATTCCAAGATCACGGTAGCATATCCCCTTCCATATTTCTGAGTCGATATGCTCCTTTCCCTGCTTCTGACTCGACTTCATAAGGTCCTTCCCATTTCGGAGCTAGCTTGCCATCAGCAGGATTAGTGGTATTTTGAAAAGCCTTTCTTAGCACCCAATCACCAACTCGAAATCTTCTAGTCCTTATGTTTTTATTATATGCTCTGGATATTCTTTGTTGATATGCTGCTATCCTTAGCCTTGCTGCATCTCTTTTTTCGTCTATAGTATCCAAATCCTGACATAAGACTTCAGGATTCTGTTCAGGATCCCGCAGCATAGATCTTGCAGTAGGTATCGTCATTTATGTTGGAATCATCGCCTCCGCTCCAAATACCAAGGAAAACGGGGTTTGGCCGGTTGCATTCTTTACCGTCGTCCTATCAGCCCACAAAACAAAGGGTAACTCATCTGCCCATCTTCCTTTTTTGGCCCCAAGTCTCTTCTTTAAGTTATTGACTATTATCTTGTTTGAAGATTCAGCTTGTCCATTCGCTTGAGGATGTACTGGGGTAGATGTGATCATTTTGATTCCCCAACTTTTGCAAAAGTCAGTAGTTCTTTTGCTTATAAACTGGGACCCATTATCACAAATGATCTCAGCTGGTACTCCAAACCTAGTCAGGATATTCCTTTTTATAAAGGATACTACTTCTTGGTCTCTTACTTGGACAAATGCTTCAGCCTCAACCCACTTGGAGAAATAATCTGTCATAGCTAACATAAAAACTTTTCCTCCCGGAGCTTTTGGTAACTTCCCTACTATATCCATCCCCCACTTCATGAATGGCCAAGGGGAAACTACAGGATATAATGGTTCAGCTGGTTGATGTAGTACGTTACTATGTCTTTGACATGCATCACATCTTCGAGCATATTCTGCAGCATCTTTCCTCATCGTTGGCCAATAATATCCTGTCCTTAATACTTTCGAGAACAATGATCTGCCCCCGGTGTGATTACCACAATCCCCTTCATGTATATCCTGAAGTACTTCTTTGGCTTCAGGATCCTCCAAGCACCTCAAATACGGTCCTGCAAGAGATTTCTTGTATAAAACATTATTTATAATAGTGAACCGTGATACCTTCATCCTAAATGCCTTAGGATTTTCATTTTCGGGGATATGTCCTTCTTTGAGATATCTCATAATTGGAGCCGTCCAAGATTTAGGATCCTCTTCAGGATACTCTGCTCCAGGATCCTGAATACCCGCTACTTCTTTATCCCGAAGATTCGTTGCAGGATACAAGACATGTAATATTGGTATTTGGGTCCCTTTAGGTATCCTGATTGATGATCCCAAATTTGCTAAGGCATCTGCTTCAGCATTATCCTCCCTTGGTACCTGTTCAAGTGTAAATACATCGAAATATCCTGCTAATTTTTTGAGAATATCAAGATATTCTATTAACTTCTCACCCTTAACTGCATATGATCCATTAAAATGGTTAGTAATTAACAAAGAATCAACATATACTTGTAAATTTTTTATATTCATGCTTTTAGCCAATTCTAATCCTGCAATTAAAGCCTCATATTCTGCTTCATTGTTGGTAGCAGGAAATTCACACCTAATAGCCTGGGGTAATATGTCCCCCTGTGGCGATTTTAGTAGTATTCCTAATCCTACTCCTCTTATATTAGATGCACCATCAGTATATAATGTCCAGGATCCTGAGGATTCTCCTAGCTGTTGAACTTCTAGGTCTACCTCATCCTGAATGTCACTACTAAAATCAGCCACAAAGTCAGCTAAAGCCTGAGACTTTATGGCATTCCTAGGTTCATATACTAAATCATAGGCACTTAATTTTACTGACCACTTAGCCATTCTACCCGACATTTCCGGTTTCCTAAGTACACTTTTGACAGGGTAATTTGTTTTAACGTGTATCCTATGTGTCTCAAAGTAGTGTCTAAGTTTGGTTGACACCATAACTAATGCTAGTATTAATTTTTCTAAATGAGAATACCTAGTTTCAGCATCTAACAAACTTTTACTAACATAATAAACAAGATATTGCTGACCTTCATGGTCTTTTATAAGAACGGCACTTACAGCATTCCCTGATACAGCAAGGTACAGGGATAGTGGTTCACCATTTTCAGGTTTCATCAGTAGAGGTGCGGTTGAGAGATATCGTTTCAAATCCTGTAGGGCTGCTTCATGCTTCTCACCCCACTCAAATTTTTTGTTCTTCTTCAGGATATCATAAAAATCCTTGCATTTTTCTGAAGACCTTGAGATAAATCTATTCAATGCTGCCACTCGCCCTGTTAATCGTTGAACATCCTTCATATTTGAGGGGGATTTAATATCCAAGATGGCTTTAATCTGTTCCGGGCTTGCTTCTATTCCTCTTTTGGTCACCATATATCCTAGGAATTTTTCTGCTCCTACTCCAAAATGGCACTTAGCAGGATTCAGCTTCATATTATACTGATCCAGGATATCAAACGCTCCTTTAATATCCTGGAGGTGATCCTGAGCTTTCTTTGACTTTACCACCATATCGTCAATGTACACCTCCATGGTGTCCCCCAGTTTGTCTTTGAACATCATGTTTACCAATCTTTGGTATGTTGCACCTGCATTTTTCAAACCAAAAGGCATAGCTGTATAACAATAAATACCTGTTGGTGTCATGAAGGTAGTATCCTCCTGGTCAGAAGGCTCCATTTGGATCTGTTGAAATCCTGAGGATGCATCCATGAAAGTCAGCATTTCATGCCCAGCAGTGGCATCTACCATTGCATCAATGTGGGGGGAGAGGAAATGGGTCTTTAGGACAAGCTTTGTTCAAGTCTGTGTAATCTGCACAGACTCTCCATTTCCCGTTTTTCTTCTGTACCACCACCACGTTTGCTAGACACCTTGGGAACTTGACTTCTCTAATCATTTTTGACTTCAACAATCTTTCAACTTCCTCTTGAATAATTGTATTCCGTTCAGGAGCAAACTTCCTTCTTTTTTGTTGCACGGGCTTGAATGATTTATCAATTCCAAGCTTGTGAGTGATAATATCTTTGGATATGCCTGTCATATCCTCATGCTTCCATGCAAACGTCGACATCCTGCATTTTAAAAAGTTAATTAATTGCTCTTCAATATCCTGAGGGATATTGGTTCCCACGAGCACCGAAATATCGGGATTATCCTGGGCCCGCGTCTTTAATTGCTATGCTGCACTAGGTTTGGTTGAGGATTTCATTGAGGACGAGTAGCATTCTTTCGCCTCCTGCTGATCGCTATCAACTTTAACAACTCCCCAAGGGGTAGGTATCTTGATGCATTGGTGATATGTTGATGGCACGGCCTTCATATCGTGAATCCAGGGTCTTCCCAGTATAATGTTATAGCAGGATAGAGAGTCCATCACACAGAAACGTTGTATCGAGTTGACTCCTTCAACGTACACCGGCAACTTTATCTCTCCCACTGTGTTTCTGGCCTCTCCACTGAACCCAACAAGCATGGTAGACTTTGAAGTGATATCCATTGGAGATACATTCATTCTTTTAAGTGTCTCTAGTTGGATTATGTTGACGGAGCTGCCATTATCAACCAATATCCTGCGTACAAAATGGTTAGCCACATATAACGTTATTACCAGAGCATCATGGTGAGGATCCTGGACAGTATCCCTGTCATCAGCATCAAATGTGATCACTTTGTCAGTTGTGAGTGTAGTCATCCTGACAGGTTTGTCTCCCCTTTCGGCCTTAGCTTCTTTTGCATGTCTCTTTGCTGCCGAATACGAAGTCCCACAAATGTCGGATCCTCCCGAAATGAAGTTGATTATCTTGGCATCCGCGGGAGGTGATGCTGCTCGCTCAGGATCCTTCTCAGTATCCTGACCCTTATTCTTCTTTCTTCCTAAGAGATCTTTCAAATATCCCTTGCTTAGAAGATAGCTTATTTCTTTCCTCAAAGCGATGCAATCCTCAGTCATATGTCCGAAATCTTCATGGAAAGCACACCATTTTGATTTGTCTTTCCAATCCGCTTTTTGTTGATTCTTTCGAGGCCATCTTGCCTTGTCCCCTAGACCCTGCATGGCATACATCAATTCAGGAATGTTAACAGAAAAGCAATATTCAGATAATTCAGGATACTCTTCAGGATCCTCATCTTCGACAGCATTCACTCTTTTGTTCTCATTTCTGCCATATGGCTTAGGCCGATACGACTTGAATGAGGATTCCGACTTCCTGTTAGTTGACTCATAAGTGTTGGATGAGTTCATCCTTTCTTGCATCTTTCTGTCATCTTCCAACCGAATGTATCTTAGGGCTCTGTTCCGAGCTTCATCCAGGTTCCTGCATGGGTTCATTACAAGGTCTTGGTAAAATTGAGAATCCTTTTGCAACCCCATCTTGAAAGCTTGCACAGCTGTTGCAACATCAAGATGAGGAATGTCTAGTGATTCCCGGCTGAACTTGTTCACATAATCCCTAAGGGATTCTTGAGGCCCTTGTGTTATCCTGTAGAGATCACTTGTTAATTTTTCGAAGCTTCTACTACAAGAAAACTGACAATTAAATAAATTTACTAAGTGAGCAAAAGATGTAATTGAATGTGGAGGAACATTCAAGAGCCATTTCAAAGCTGATCCTGTCAAGGTTGAACCAAAACCCTTGCACAAGCATGCTTCCTTGAGATCCGGAGGGATAAGGTTAATCTCCATCCTTTCCCTATACTGAGCAATATGCTCTTCAGGATCCGTTGTTCCGTCGTAAAGCTTCATGTTGGGGGTTTGAAATCTCTTTGGGATCTCAGCATCACAAATAGGATATGCGAAGCGAGATATCTTGTGGCTGTCTTGGGACACTTCTGGAATCGGCTGGACCACTCCAGGTACACTAGATATCATGTCCTTCAACTTCTGAAGTTCCCTAGTGAGTGCTGATGTTACACCTGTATCCTGCAAAGATCCAGTATTGTTAGTAGCATGAGTATTATTATTTGACACGTTACCCGTTGGAGGATTTTGCCCATATCCTGAAGCATATCCTGAGCTCCTTATGGTCGACATCCTGACTGAGGAGGGTATTTCAGGAGTATGATTTTGAGGGAGGCTGGGCACAATATTCCCCCTGTTATCCTCAGTATACACAGCCGAGCTGAAGTTCAACGTTCTGGGATGTAATGGAGTGACAATATCCTCAGCAGATCTGCTCGAGCCAGACTTCAGGAGTTGTATTTCCCTCAAAAGCATTTGGTTTGTTTCCTGTTGCTGCCTCATTTGTTCCTGCACACTTCCAAAGAAGGTTAAAATTTCATCGTTAGAAGCTAAAACAGGAGCAGATCCCTGGATACTCCGAGTAGGGATAACATCTTGAGATTGCGTAGAAGCTGGCATCCTTGGAGGAGGTGGTGGAAGCACCGAACCGGTAGTGGCAGAAGTCATAGCAGACACAGTAGAGGAACTCATGTTTGATCTTGAGGCCATTATGGACAATGTGGCAAAAAGTTTTGAAAATAAAAAACCGATTAGCGATTTAACAAGAATTTTTAGTAAAGAGAGCACCACTTGCCCCACGGTGGGCGCCAAATTGTTTTGGTCAAAAATTACTGAAGCAATTTAGTGATCAAATTAGTAATGTGAGGTAGTGTGCTAGAAAGTGTATAGAAAATATGCTTGTTGAGTTATTTAGAAAATTAGCATTCAGGATACGGCTCAGGATATTGAGCTGTATCAACGATCAAACAATGAGCAAACAATGAGCAAAAAGTAAAGGAAATGACACGAGATGTACGAGGAAAGCCCTTGATCAATCTAGATCGCCGGCATAAAACCTCGGGAGCTGACAATCGCAGCTGCCTTGTTCTTCTTATTTCTTTAAACTTCAGGATACAGTGCAGGATATAGACCAGATCGCTAAGTGTTACAATGATTTTGTGAAAATTGCTAGAGAGTAAGTGTTAGAGTGTAGCGAGTGTAATTGTGATGTCCTAGTTGATCTGATATACCCACCTATTTATAGTAATGAATTACAAACAATAATCCCTACAAATATGGGCTACTCCGAATATTCCATTATGAACGTTATGGACCGAATAATACGGCTTTAACGTCTTCATTTGAACGACTTGGACCGAGTCTTCCGCGGAATAAGTCTTGTGAACGTTGCTAGCTTCTAACCCACGTACCTGCACATAATCCATTAGTAATCCCGAGGATACCGTTCAGGATGTTACCAATATCCTGAACCAGCATCCCGGATGTAAACAGATACTACATAAATAAGATATAGATCAAGATATTTTCCAGGATACGGGCTCAGAATTTCACCCATAACAGTTATGTTTATGACTTATGTTTTCTTATTCATGTGTTTTGGTTTATTACATTGCATCAATGTTTATGACTTTTTGCTTAATTGAGTTAGAGTTGTAATGCTTACGGCATAAATGGACCACATCATAATGCTATAAATAAGAAAACTAGCAAAAGTATTAAATAGTATATTACGAGCGGATTCATAATCTAACAGAAAACAAGTGTCGCATTGTACATAAGCGTCACCGCCGCATCGCGCGGGTTTAGTACTAGTATTAATTAAAATTCAAGATTGATATTTAAAAAAATACTTAAATTTTTTATTAAAAGAATACTTCAACTTTTCTTTTAACGGCGGTTATCTATAATTTTAAAACCTATGATTTTAATACTTTTAAAATGAATTATTATTATGCTTAAGTTTTTTCATATGATGTATAATTTTCATATTCCATGTATTAGTTGTGATTTCCGATTTATTCTTGCGTCTTACAATAATTTATGCTTAAGGTGAATACTATGAACTACTCAATTCAATCATATATTTGTAATAGGATTTTTGTTTCTCTTTTAATGGAAAGTGTTTGAATCTTATCTATCATTCTTTTCAGGTTGTAATGGGCTCATGTTAAAACGAGTGATTTTTTACAGGTCAAAAGGATATGAGGTCATCTTAGGCCAACGTTTCAACAACTTTTGTGCATTCTATTTTTTATATATATAAACATTTTGTAATGTTTGATGTATTGTTAATGACTATCGAAAACATATTATCAAAAGCATGACATAGGATTTCTTTTTAATAAAACGATAGCATTCAAATACGTTTGACACATTTAGTCATTTCAATTTTTTGTTTTTTTAAATGAAACATGTTACTCGGTTGAATCTTTCCGTTAAAATACGACTCTAATTGACCGTTTCCACTATCATATATAAAATGTAATTTCAATTCTATGATGTATTTAGAGATTTATAATATATACATATATACACACAGACCGTGTAATACGCGGGTCTATAAAATAGTAAAAGAATACAAAACTATAAAAAACTAAAAAATATAAAAAGGAAGGCAAAGAAAAAAGTTGAAGCAGAGAAAAAAAACTAAAAGCAACCAATAGCCGGCTGCCATGCTAGTGACAACCACTGTTCATACAATAACAATAAAAAAGAAAAAGACAAAAGGCCAAAAAATTCAAAAAAGAAAAAAATTAATAAAACTATAAAAAAAGAAAAAGACAAAAGAGCAAAAAAGTCAAAAAGCAAAAAAAAAAAAAATAATAATAATAAAACACTTTTCATCCGTTTTCGTAAATGTAACAGTTATAAAGTTATAATGATGGTGAAGTTAAAATGTTGTATTTAGACTGTTCGTAATGGTTAATGTTTTATAATATACATTTTTTGTCATATCAGCATTATAACGTTAACTTTACAAATGTTATGGTTAACGTACTTTCAATCATTATTTTCTATTTTTTTCGTTATTTGACGTTGTACTAGAAACGTCGCTCCCTCTTCATGCCCTATGTCTTAGGAGCGTTATCAAGCCGCTATAATGCCCATTATACATTACTATTTAACAAATAACAACCTGTCTTTTTTTCTTTCGGGTGTATGGCACAAAATTTCCTAATGTTTGAGTTAGGGGATGAGCATTTGATTAGAAATTAGTAAATTGTACCGGGTACTAACTGAACCGGTATCAATACCAAATTTATCGAACCGAAACATTTTCGGTACCGACTTTTGACGTTTCCGGTACCAATCTAGTACCGGTTTTACCCCCAAATACCAGTACCGAACGTACCATACGGGTATATTCGGTACCGGTACCCATATTTGGGGATTCTCGGTACTGGTTGGTACTGAGCTCATCCCTACATTTGATACCAAGTATTTATGCCATATCGGTATCGTATCGAATCAATACATTCGATACCTTTTTTAGAAATTTAGTATCGGTGTTCTCAATACGAGTTTCGTACTGGTACTGATACCATATAGATATGTTTTAACGAGTACCAGTACCGTACTAATAGATTTGGTACCCACTTTTTAAAAAAATCAGTATCAGTATCTTTGCTACCGGTACTAATACGATACCAGTCTCATCCCATTTTGAGTTTTATTTAACATACATGTTTGATTAACTTTTGTATTTAAAGAACACCATTTATAGTAGACTGGTGTTTTGATAAACCAAACTTGATTTAAGAACTTTATACAAGATGACTATAAATTGTAATTGTAACTGGAATCTCTCTCACTTGTCATACCCATAACTAATCTAATAGAAAATCAAGAGTTAATTACGTGGTTAGTCCCTGTGGTTTACACTAAATAACAATCTAAGGTACTAAGAGTTTAAAATCACCTTTTAGGGTACTAACTTTTAATTTTTTTTAACAAAGTAAGGTACTAAGGTTAGTTGGATGTTAAATGCTAACCCTGACACCCTCACATGCCATAAACATTAGGGTAAAAATGTCATTCAATCCTAATGTCTACTTTCCCTCCCAATTTATAACCCTAACATGTTCTTTCCCCCTTTCCTCATCTGAAACCCTAAATAGAAGACAAGCAGCCGTCATTTTTTTTAAATTAGAAGACGATCAGGATGGTGATGTGCAAGTGTGGTAGAGCAGCATTGATGAAGACATCGAAGACCTCCAAAAACCCTGAACGGAGATTTTATACCTGCCCACAAATGGTAAGTATTTGATTCCTTATCACCTAATTTGTGTATTAACCGAATTTTTTTATTTTCAGAGATCAAAATGTAAGTTCTTTATATGGATTGATCCTCATGTTAACTCTCCTCCATCGCCAGAGTTAGGGTTTCATAAACCCCCAAATCACAGTTCGAGCATTGAAGTCAGATTTGAAGAAGTGAAGCATGAAATTAGAAGAAAGGATGTTGCATTAGTGATGAGTTGGTGTATACTTGTTGGCCTTTTAGTGTTAATCCTTGTAGTTGTTTTGATCAGTCTTCTTTTGAAGCCTTAATAATGTTAATCGAGTAATGAAATGTGAAGGCTGTGTTTTGTTTGTAATGAAGTGTGTTTTGTTTGTAATGAAGTGTGTTTTGTTTGTAATGAAGCTGTGTTTTGTTTATTATGAAATCACAAGTCTAATTGACCATAATATGCCTTTAAAACCTGACAAGTAATACTGACAAGGCAAATTGACCATAATATGCCTTCAAAACCTGACAAGTAATACTGACAAAACAAACCTGACCATAAGATAAACCTGATCATAACATATACCATATCCCAGTGTTACAAAAACCTGACCATAAGCACAAGACAAAAGACAACAGTTTTACAAAAACCATATCCCAAACATCCTAATAACATCAAAAAGCATAACCACAAGTTTTAGCAGCCTAATAACATTAAAAAGCATAACCAAACATCCTATTTAACTAGATTGAGCAGCAGTTGAGCCTTGTCCGGTGCACCTTCTTTTATTGTGAACTTTTCCTCCACAGCTTCCACATGTCACTGTCTTCCATTTCCTACTCAACTTGCCATCTTTAACCATGCTATCTTCCTGCTCCATTGCATCCTTTCTTCTCATCTTCCTTGGTCTACCAACAGGTTTGTGGTACATTGGTTCAAGGAGTTTTGTACTACAACGTGCCCTAGGCCACATGCTTCTTCCATTGATTGGGCCTATTTTGTAAGAGTATACCTTCTTCCATGTAGACAACCAATAACACTCATCCACCCATCTCTCTGGTATGTCAACCTGTGCAAACCAAAAAAAGACATTAAATTTAAACCATTTGCAGCCACCTCAGTTGCAGCAATGACAATACCTTCAAACCATTTGCAGCCATATCCCAGTTGGTGGCAACATCATGTGTACAAGGCATGCCCCTTATTTCCCATTTCCTGCATGTGCAGGTCCTCTCAATGACATCCACAACAAACTGTTATCCATATCTTTCACCCAAATAACAACTAACTTGATACTTAGGACCACCATTCCACTGCACAATTAAATTGGCTGCATGTTTTTTGACAAGCTCAAAATGCTCAGCAGCTTTTGGAGTCAACACACCATCAGTCTTAGCAATAACCTTCAGCACATTGACAATCCTTTTCATGCAATACTCTCTAACATATTCAAGAGCACTGATAATGGGCTTATCCCTGCCTGTTAACATAATCAAATATAATCACATAAATTCATTAAACACATTTAATAACATAAATATAATAACATAAATTCAGTAATTATACATACCATCCACCAATCTTGCATTAAACACCTCACACAAATTATTTAACAACACCTCAGTCTTAGCCCTACCTGTTAACATGTTCAATACCACTTAACTTTATATTTGATTAAACCACCAATAATGATTAAACAATTGAATTACAATAAATATTATACCTGAAAAGTGACTTCTTGTCCAATGAACTGCTGGAATCTGGCTTAGATAGTGATGAGCATCAGGGTTCATCAATCTCATTTCCTCCATTTTGTCTTGGAACTGCTGAACTGTAGTGGCTATAGCAATGGCCCACAACATGTCCTTGTATGCCTTTCCCTTCCATTGTAACCTGAAATTCTGATGAATGTGTCTAACACAATATATGTGTTCTGCACTAGGGAAGACAACAGCAATGGATGGGATGATTCCTTTCTGCCTATCTGGGATGAAAGTGAAATTGGCATTCACAGGTAATTCAAGACCATCCTTTAAAAGATCCAAGAACCATGTCCAGGAATCTTTTGACTCTGCCTCAGCTATAGCATATGCCAGTGGGTAGATCCCATTATTGGGATCCATAGCCACAGCAGTCAACTGTTGACCAGGGAATGGCCCCTTCATAAAAGCTCCATCCAAACCAAGGATTTCTCTTTTGCAAGCCTTAAAACCCTTCTTCAATGGACCAAGACAGATGTACACCCTTCTGAAAACCCTGTTATTTGAAGTAGCATCAATATTGGATGGTTCAAGGTCAATTTTAAAAGTTGTGTTAGGGTTTGTTCTCTGTAGTTCAAGGCCATAATCTCTTAGCAGCCTGTATAGCTTTGTGTAATCACCAATCACATGCTTTGCAGCCATATTTTTGGCCCTAAATGCCTTCATTGTTGAAACTTCCATCAGGAATTTCCTCTGCAACTGATCCTTGATAGCTTTTATTGGGATCTTGGGGTTTGATTCAATATCCAACATTATCTCCTTGGATATCCATTCAGATGTGAAGTGCCTTGAAGTTCTTGTTTGAAAACACTTATGTTGTGGGTTATAGGTTTTAACCACCCAGGCAGGTTCATCTTTAAGCTTAGCCACATACACAACCCAAGGACATTTATTAGGGTTTTCTTTTTTTAACCTACCCCATCTTTTTGACTTTCAGTTGGGCCTTCTTTCTCTTGGGCCCTTTCAAAATCAGGAATTCTTCCTTTGCATTGGACCCTTATCCTTTCCTGATCATTCCTATAGAAAATAATCTCTCTTCTTGTTTCTATTGCATGTCTTCTGATGAGGGTCTTCACCTGTGAATTATCACAAAATGTTTGACCTACATAAAATGCACATTTTTTCCTTACTAGCTTCTTGCTGTTTCCTAATCCTCCTAAATGCTTTTTTCCTATGCTTTTCAATGGTAACTTCTCCTTCAGATTCAGATGTGCCAAGGGAATCATTGCTAAGATATTCTTCTTCTAAGGGATCATGTTTAGTATCATCTACACTTGTTTCAGTAGCATTATGATTTTCTTTTCCATTGTTCATCTAATGCTTAGCCTGGAACTTGTCATTAAACTGACTCATATCAACTTCTACCTCAAACACCTCATTTTCCTCATCTACAATGTCCTCATCACCACTATCCTCATTATCATGTTCAACTTTTTCACTCTGTTTTGCCTTTTTAGTCTGTTTAGCCTTTTCAGTCTGATTAGTCTTTTCATTCTGTTCAGCTGGCCTTACATAAGGTTTTAAAACATCAGCAAGTGTGTTGTGATCACTAAACAAGTCATTAACAGAAGCATCACCAGTCTGTCCTAGGATATTCTCAACATCTTCATTACTAAACTTCTCAGTCCTATTTTCAACCTCATTCATATCAAAGTCTACATTCACTGTTACATCTTTATCTACTTGTGCATTCTTAGGGTCATCAACATTACCAGCATTGACTGTCACATCTTCATCTACTTGTGCATTCTTAGGGTCATCTACATTACCAGCATTGACTGTCACATCTTCAGTTGTAATGCCAAAACCATGCTCTACATATAGACTTATAACTTTGGAACCTTGTAGCACATATTGACTCATGCCTCGTACATCATCATCAGTGCTTAAAGACATAAGACCAGTATTGTAACAACTCTCATCAAAAGTCATATTTATTAAATTAATTTGTCCAATAGGAAACCCTAATTAAGACACCCAAGTGATTCTGCATAAACCCTAAAATTTTCAGAACTCTCAGAATCAGGATCAGGGCCCCTAAAACTCAGGGGGGGGGGGGTAAACCCTAGTTACGATTATCTAAATAACTTGTTGTCAGTATCGATTTTAAGATTTCGTCAACTCAGCTAGGCTAGTCAAGGACGTGGCTACCCTATAGTAAATAGGTGTCCCTCGCGTCACGCGACGCCCAGGGTAGGACCCCTCGCGTCACGCGAGGGGGGTCAAAATTTACCTATAAATAGTAGGCATTGGGACTTGATTTCTGGAGTTAAAACGACGAACAAATTTGCTATACACACTGAATTACGTTCTGTTTACTATTAAAACACACACGAATCCCGAATCGCTGCCGCAAACAAGGTAATAACTCGATCGCTGCTACGATTCAATGTCCGATCGATTAAACTATCCAATGGATGTTTAAGTGCTGCCCACATTAGGGTTTATGCTTTGTCATTCGTCGTTAATCCGATGGATGTTTAAGTATCGCACTTTGTCATTCGTTGTGAGGGTTTTAATCTCGTGAGTTATCGTAAATGCTGTATTAGTTACTAACCTAGTTTGTGTGCATTGTTATTTAAACTAGGTTATCAAGGCTAATCAGTAGGCTAGACTCTGTCCGTGTTAAATCTGCAATGTGAGTCATTCACTTTTTATCAAAGTGCTTTATAAATTCTTAAATATTTTCAAGGTTATAATTACAGGGATTAAGTCTTTGTAATCACCAAATTACAGCCGGTATGTGGGGTTTTGTATACATTACTTGATAAACTTCACTATTGGACAACGGGTTAGCCAATGAGTGATATGACCATAGTCACAGACACCATCGGGCTCAGAGGCTACCGATGGATGTTCGAGTGACAAATACTGTGGGTAGTTGGTTGATATCTGAAACATTGTAATCTCTCTTAATACTGTAAATTATAACAAATGTGTCATTTTAGTAAAAAGAATGATTCACCAGTATTTCCCGCTGACAAAACCTTTTTCAAACATGTTTCAGGTGATCTGTTGTGATCCAGGAAAAGTGCCGTGAAGCACTATCAGCTTAAAAGAAGTGGCTCAGTATAAAATAAAGAAACATGTTTTGTAAAATAAAGATTTCTCCTTGAAATCATATGAATGTAAATTACCGGGGTTTTATCCCGAGTTGTGAAATAAAATAAATCGGGAAATTGCAGTTTTAAAAAGATCCTGAAGAAAACTTCCGCTGTTAAATTAATACCACGGGATTTTCTGTTCCGCGGCTACTGAAGCGGGTAAAACCGGGTCGGGGGCCGTGACAGAAAAAGGTGGTATCAGAGCCACTGAATTAAGCCAATTAAGTATTTAGAAAATACTTAATTTCACTAATTACTAATTTTGTGATTATGTGTTTTATTATTTGCTTATTTGTGTACAGTATGGGTAAGCAAAAGCTTTTAAATATCTATCTTAAATTAGATAGGTCATCCAACGAGAAGGGAAGTTCATCCCAAACCAAACCTTCAAAATACTCTGCCATTCCTGAAGAAGGAATATTTGTGCGAAAGGCACAATATGAGGAACCACTTTATCCTAATAAAAGAAGTTTGATTATTAGGAAAAGTCAAGAGAAAATAAAGAAATCACGAGAAAAGAAAGTTAAACAAGAAACCCAGGAATTAACCAGTAAATCACCTTGGGAAGACAAGTTAGATGAAAAATGGACAGATCTTTATATGTTAGCTACAGTAGCAGTAAATGCAAATCTTTAACTTGTTTCAGTTTTAGTAACCATATCACCTACAAGCTAGAAAATCTTTCCAGTAAATAAATAGAATTACAATAAATCATAAGTGTGTTTTAAATTTTAGTTGTTTTGTAGTCACATGGTATGCAATAATATTTAAAGGTTATTTATGAAAAATTTGACTTAGTAATTTTGTTTATTTTGCATATGTGCTAAACAACATGAACAACTTGTCTGACGCCCTTCCAAATTTAAATCTCTATCCGGTAAAAATAGAGGTTTCCAGAGATTTCAATAGATATATACCAGACATAGAAGAACCTGTGGAATTTAATGTTCCACCTCCAGAGAAACCTAAACCCAAGAAAAGGAGAAGATTTGTGGGATGGAGACGTGTGCGTAGGAGGAAGCCTACAACTAGGAAGATCCATAAAATAGAAAAATCCATTAGACAAAGGAAAAGGGGTTGAAGTTAGTGAAAGTTCTAGGCCACTGGAAATGGGGTTTGAAGAAAGTTCTAGACAAATGGAAATACAGTTTGGGGAATATTCTAGGCAGATGGAAAAGGAGTATGGAGAAGGTTCTAGGCAAACCCAGAGGGAAGTTGGGGAAAGCTCTAGACAGATTAATGAATTACCTTTTCAAGATGAATTGGATCGTGCATTGGCAAGCTGTGATATAGTCAGGCCTGTTAATAATAATAATTTTTACTCTAATCCTATCGAAAACCAACTCCCTATAAATCTGGAACCAGCAATCCCAGAACCAATAATCCACACCCAACCTCTAGGAATGGATGAGTGGTGGACAAATGATTGGCAATTCCAAAACCTTATCAACAGTCCTTATTCCTTTCTCCCGCAATTCGATCCAGAACCTCTACCAAATCCGCCGATGAGTAACGAGAATATGGCTGAACTCCGCCATTTTGGCGAAGAACTGATAGATGTTGGGAATAGGATCCAAGAGATAGGAGGACAAATTTCATGGAAATATGATGAGAGGGAACATCGTTATTAAAAGATTGCAAGTTGATAAGAGAGAAGTGGGTAGTAAATCTGTGTTTGTATAATAACAATAATATTAATAAAAATCAGTATGTGTAAAATAAACAATAAAATGGTTGTAAGATAAAGTGTGTATGTACGCATATTATAAATATATAAAAATGAAATTGAGAAATCGATAGTTTTGATTAAATTGTGTTATAAACTTTGTATGATTGTTTTGTGTAAAATTTTTAATTTATTCGATACTAATAAATTATATGAATTATCAGATGGAAAACGCTAATAATGAACCAGTAAATGAGGTTAATCAATCTGAACAACACCCGGGGGATCAATATATGACTAGGCAAGATATAGAAAATATCGTTGCTCAAGGGATAGCCATTGCTATTCCAGCAATAGTTGCTGCTGTCCAGAAACCTGTTGAACCTCAACAAATCATTCCAAGCAAACGTATTTCTGAAGATAACTTCAGTAATAGCGTAAATGGAGGCAATGATCATATTAATCACGATAATGAACTACGACAAGCTTCGCTCCCTAAGAAAATGAAAGCTGCAACACCTGGTTGCACTTACAAGGAATTTCTTGCTTGTAAACCCGCTGAATTTGCAGGCAATGAAGGAGCAACTGCGGCACTGCGTTGGTTAGAGAAAACCGAGGCAGTAATTACAATAAGCAAATGTGACAAAGACGACAAGGTCATGTATGCGTCAAATCTTTTCAAAGAAGGGGCGCTAGAATGGTGGAACACGGTATTACAGGCCAAAGGAAGAAATAGGGCCTATGCCATGAATTGGGAAGAATTTAAGAGTCTGGTAGAAAGAAAATTCTGTCCCGAATATGAAAAAGATCAAATGGCAAATAAATTCTTAAATCATAGAATGATGGGTGTAGATTGTCGCGGTTATACTTCGACATTCTTTGAATATGCTAGAGTAGTACCAACGCTGGCTTCGCCAGAACCGGTACTCATTTCACGCTATATTTGGGGACTGATTAGTGAAATCCGTAACATCGTTAAAGCTACGAGACCTCGTACTATTGACGATGCTGTGGAATTAGCTAACACCCTAACCGATGAACTGGTACGCACAAGAGATGAAAACAGGAAAAAGGAACTGGCTCAGAAAATTACCCAAGGATTTCGTGTGGGTAATAACAACAGTTTCAGTAAAAGTGGAACAGGGCAATTTTCAACTTCTCCGTTTTGCAGAAATTGCAAAAAGAAACATTATGGAAAATGTAATGTAATCTGCAATTTTTGCAAAACTGTAGGACATCGCGAAGAAGACTGCAGAAAGAAGACCAGAGTCTGCTATAATTGTGGAGAAACAGGACATTTTAAACCAGAATGTCCTAAATTGGTTAAACCAGCAGACAACAAAGCTAAACCAGCCGATGGAGCCACTAAGAAGAATGTTCGTGCTTTCCAATTAACTACTCAAGAGGCAGAACTCATTCCAGATGTGATAGCTGGTACGTTCTTAGTTCACAACATTTACGCAAAAGTATTATTTGAATCTGGTGCAAACCAAAGTTTTATAAATACTTCATTCTGCCAAGATCTTAATTTACCATTAACCAACCTTAGGCACATTTTTACAGTCGAAACGGCAGACGGAAATTCTGTCAAAATAGATAAGGTTTTGCAAAAAGAAAATATGGAACTTTCAGGTCATAAATTTCATGCAAACCTATTTCCAATGAAATTAGTTGGATTCGATGTTGTGTTAGGAATGGATTGGTTAGTAGCCAACCATGCTCGAATCCTTTGTGATAAGAATTCTGTAGAGATTCAAGCACCTAATGGAGAAGTAATCACGATTACAGGAGATAAACCACGTAAACCCATGAAATTCATATTAGTAATGAAAGTTGCTAGTTATGAACGAAAGCAAGGAATAGTATATATGATTTCAGTAATCATTAATACTAAGGGTAAAGAACTTAAAGAAATTCCTGTAGTCTCAGAATATTCAGATGTATTCCCAGAAGAATTACCAGGATTACCACCAGATAGGGAAGTAGAATTTAGGATTCATCTAATTCCAGGAACTACACCGATAGCCAAGGCACCTTATCGGTTAGCACCCACAAAAATGTTAGAATTGAAAAAGCAATTAGATGAATTACTAAGTAAAGGTTTCATACAACCTAGTTCATCCCCGTGGGGAGCACCAGTGTTGTTTGTGAAAAAGAAGGATGGTTCAATGAGAATGTGTATTGATTATAGAGAACTGAATAAGGTTACAATTAAGAATCGATACCCATTACCTAGGATTGATGATCTTTTTGATCAACTTCAAGGAGCTAGATATTTTTCTAAGATCGACTTACGCTCGGGATATCATCAATTGAAGGTACAAGAAGAGGACATACCTAAAACTAGGGGTGTTCAAAAAAATCCGAATCCGAAACCGAATCCGAAATATCCGAAATTCCGAATCCGAATTATCCAAATTTTCGGAGAATTTCGGATATCCGAAAATTCGGATTCGGATACCAGTTTTGAAAAATTTCGGATAGTTCGGATATCCGATATCCGAAATGTTAAATTTTGTTATTTTTTAATTATTAATTTTATTTAAATATATATATCATTTAGAGAAACCCTACTCCCCTAATTTCATTTGTTCGTTGCCTCCTCTGCCTCCCTCAAACATCAGACCTTAACTTTCTTTTCTAAATTAAATCTTTCAAGCCTAATCGGTTAAAATCAGACTTCCGATCACATAAGAATCGCAACAGATCTAAGCTCATTTTCAAAGAAGACGACCAAAAATACGCCGCCGTATGTGCGGTACTAAACGCCCGTCGCCGCCGGTGACATCCTCCTAGTTGGCCTCCGTGATTAACAGGTTGATAATGCTGATTCGCCGGTGAAGTCGATGCGGAGGATACATTCTTGATAAAATCTAGTGTATGTGATTGATGTTTTATTTTTTTTCTCCATTTTGTAATATAGGGATCTGTTTGGATATAGAATGGATTTGTGCAGGTGTTTAATCAAGAAGACAAGAAGTTTGTTTTTGATTTAGTTGTAAAACATTATCTATTTGATTTTTTTTTTTTTTTTTTTTTTTTTGCTTTTAAGAATCTGAAATACATAAATGTTTATGTTCAAACTTATCATTTATAGATAAACGTAATCTGTTCTTCCATTGTATAAGATATTCATGCTTTGCTTTTGATTTGTTACTTTTTAGTTAACAATTTACTGGATTGAAAAGATTATATTTTGTTTGATTTTTATTTTGGAACAATTATTTTTAGAATTTCGGATATCCGTTTCATTATCCGAACGGATATCCGAACTTCGGATATCCGAAATTTCGGATACGGATTCGGATAGTGAAATTTAGCTATCCGAAATTTTGGATATCCGAAATTCGGATATCCGAATTTCCGGATATCCGGTTTTGAACACCCCTACCTAAAACTGCTTTCAGAACTAGGTATGGTCATTACGAGTTTACAGTCATGCCCTTCGGATTAACGAATGCACCTGCAGCATTCATGGACATGATGAATAGGATCTGTAAACCGTATTTGGATAAATTTGTAATTGTTTTCATCGACGATATACTTATTTATTCCGAAAATCAGGAAGAACATTGTCAGCACTTGCATGCACTTTTAACTTTGTTAAGAAAAGAAAAACCGTACGCCAAATTCTCGAAGTGTGAATTTTGGTTACAAGAAGTGAAATTTTTAGGACACATGGTGAATCACGAAGGGATTCATGTAGACCCTGCTAAGATAGAGGCAATTACCAAATGGAAGGTTCCGCAATCCGCAATGGAAATTAGAAGTTTTATAGGTTTAGCTGGATATTATAGACGGTTTATTAAGGATTTTTCCAAGATAGCTGTACCATTAACTAAGCTAACTTGTAAAGTAGTTAAGTTTGAATGGGGACCTAAGCAAGAAGAAGCTTTTAGGATTTTAAAGCAAAAGTTAACAAATGCTCCAATCCTAGCTTTGCCAGAAGGAACTGAATATTTTGAAGTTTACTGTGATGCTTCAAAATTAGGATTTGGATGTGTGCTAATGCAATGCAAGAAAGTAATTGCGTATGCTTCAAGGCAATTGAAAAAGCACGAAGAAAATTATACGACTCATGACTTAGAATTAAGATTTGGAGACATTATTTATATGGAAGTAAATTTACTGTCTATACAGATCACAAAAGTTTAAGATATATATTTGGGCAAAAAGAGTTAAACATGAGACAAAGGAGATGGATGGAAATTCTAAGTGACTACGACTGTGATATTCAGTATCACGAAGGAAAAGCAAATGTAGTTGCAGATGCCTTAAGTCGTAAGTACCATGAGAAACAACGTCGGGTTCGTGCTCTTCGATTAAATCTACAATTAGATTTAATGGAACAACTAAAACATTTCCAAGAAACAGCAATCAAGGATGATGCTAAAGGAATGAAGGGACGGATTAAAGAATTAGAACAAGGAGCTGATGGAATTTGGAGATTCCACAAAAGCAGAATTTGGGTACCTAAGCAGGGAGAATTAAGAAATAAGATTTTAGAGGAAGCTCATAAATCTAGGTATACTATGCACCCTGGAAACAATAAGATGTACCAAGATTTAAGAAATAATTTTTGGTGGATAGGAATGAAAAAGGATATAGCTCAATATGTTTCTAAGTGTCTTACTTGTTCGCAAGTTAAGGCAAAACACCAGAAACCTTCAGGTTTACTACAACAATTAGAAATGCCAGTGTGGAAATGGGAACTCATAAGAATGAATTTTGTTACTAAGTTACCCAAAACCAGAAAAGCTAATGATGCGATTTGGGTAATTGTGGATCGATTAACCAAATCAGCTCACTTTCTACCTATGAAAGAAACCTTTAGTATGGAAAGGTTAGCCAAATTGTATGTAGACGAAGTAGTATCATTACATGGAGTTCCACTCTCCATTGTATCAGATAGGGATAGTCGGTTCACTTCTCATTTTGGACAAGTTTCCAGAAAGCAATGGGAACTCTATTAAACTTAAGCACTGCATATCATCCACAAACAGACGGACAAAGTGAAAGGACAATCCAAACTCTAGAAGACATGCTCCGAGCATGTGTAATAGATTTTGGTGGAAACTGGGATGATCACTTACCATTAATTGAATTCTCCTATAACAATAGTTATCATTCAAGTATTGAAACTGCCCCATTCGAAGCACTGTATGGAAGAAAGTGCAGAACTACAGTATGTTGGGCAGAAATAGGAGAAAGTCAATTATCAGGTCCGGAGATTGTGCAAGAGACCACTGATAAGATCACACAGATCAAGGAAAGACTGAAGACTGCTCGAGATCGTCAAAAGAGTTATGCAGACAATAGACGGAAGCCGTTAGAATTCCAAGTGGGAGACAAAGTACTATTGAAAGTTTCTCCTTGGAAAGGAGTAGTTCGATTCGGTAAGAAAGGAAAGCTAAGTCCAAGATACGTAGGACCATTTTTAGTGATCCAACGTATAGGACCGGTTGCTTATCGTTTACAACTACCAGAAGAGTTAGCTGGAGTACATGACGTATTTCATGTATCCAACCTCAAGAAATGCCTATCAGACGAATCTTTGGTAGTACCTCTTCAAGACATAAAGGTAAACGACAAGTTAAAATTTGTTGAGAAACCTCTTCAGATAGAAGATCGAAAGGTGAAATTTCTCAAGCACAAACGACTAGTGCTAGTTAAATTCAAGTGGGATTAAAACAGAGGAGCTGAATACACTTGGGAGCTGGAATCTGAAATAAAGCGAAAGTATCCATACTTGTTCAAGTAAATCTCGAGGACGAGATTTTTATTAAGGTGGGGAGAATGTAACAACTCTCATCAAAAGTCATATTTATTAAATTAATTTGTCCAATAGGAAACCCTAATTAAGACACCCAAGTGATTCTGCATAAACCCTAAAATTTTCAGAACTCTCAGAATCAGGATCAGGGCCCCTAAAACTCAGGGGGGGGGGGTAAACCCTAGTTACGATTATCTAAATAACTTGTTGTCAGTATCGAATTTTAAGATTTCGTCAACTCAGCTAGGCTAGTCAAGGACGTGGCTACCCTATAGTAAATAGGTGTCCCTCGCGTCACGCGACGCCCAGGGTAGGACCCCTCGCGTCACGCGAGGGGGGTCAAAATTTACCTATAAATAGTAGGCATTGGGACTTGATTTCTGGAGTTAAAACGACGAACAAATTTTCTATACACACTGAATTACGTTCTGTTTACTATTAAAACACACACGAATCCCGAATCGCTGCCGCAAACAGGGTAATAACTCGATCGCTGCTACGATTCAATGTCCGATTGATTAAACTATCCAATGGATGTTTAAGTGCTGCCCACATTAGGGTTTATGCTTTGTCATTCGTCGTTAATCCGATGGATGTTTAAGTATCGCACTTTGTCATTCGTTGTGAGGGTTTTAATCTCGTGAGTTATCGTAAATGCTGTATTAGTTACTAACCTAGTTTGTGTGCATTGTTATTTAAACTAGGTTATCAAGGCTAATCAGTAGGCTAGACTCTGTCCGTGTTAAATCTGCAATGTGAGTCATTCTCTTTTTATCAAAGTGCTTTATAAATTCTTAAATATTTTCAAGGTTATAATTACAGGGATTAAGTCTTTGTAATCACCAAATTACAGCCGGTATGTGGGGTTTTGTATACATTACTTGATAAACTTCACTATTGGACAACGGGTTAGCCAATGAGTGATATGACCATAGTCACAGACACCATCGGGCTTAGAGGCTACCGATGGATGTTCGAGTGACAAATACTGTGGGTAGTTGGTTGATATCTGAAACATTGTAATCTCTCTTAATACTGTAAATTATAACAAATGTGTCATTTTAGTAAAAAGAATGATTCACCAGTATTTCCCGCTGACAAAACCTTTTTCAAACATGTTTCAGGTGATCTGTTGTGATCCAGGAAAAGTGCCGTGAAGCACTATCAGCTTAAAAGAAGTGGCTCAGTATAAAATAAAGAAACATGTTTTGTAAAATAAAGATTTCTCCGTGAAATCATATGAATGTAAATTACCGGGGTTTTATCCCGAGTTGTGAAATAAAATAAATCGGGAAATTGCAGTTTTAAAAAGATCCTGAAGAAAACTTCCGCTGTTAAATTAATACCACGGGATTTTCTGTTCCGCGGCTACTGAAATGGGTAAAACCGGGTCGGGGGCCGTGACAAGTATGTATCTCACTACCAGGAACCACATAATAAAAATGATGAACTTTATCTTCTAAAAACCCTAACAACCTCATAGCGTCGTTAACATCATGGATACAAAACATGTTTGTATCCATGAAATCAACATAGATTACCTTACCAGTTATGTAGCAAAGATTTTGATTTTTGATTCCAAATTGCCCATTGTAGTGTATCTTCAGAGAAAATAATCCTGTTTGTGTACCTGAAATCAACATTGATCGTCTTTTAGAACAAGAAAATTATGCAAATCCATTGCCAATAGCATCCAATAAAGCATTATTGAGTATGTGAGTTACCGTATTTGGCAACGTAGTCAAATGGTTCATCTTCTTGTCTCAGAAGATCCATTGCTCAAACGCTAGAAATCAGGGTTCTTCGATTGGGTTTACAGAGTATAGGGGTGAAGATGAATAGACTGATGGTTGAAGAATGAAGCAGAGTTTAATTAAAAGCCAGAGGCCTTCATTTAAATGACATTTTTACCCTCACGTTTATGGCACTTGAGGGTGTCAGGGTTAGCATTTAACAGCAACCTAACGTTAATACCTGATTTTGTTAAAAAAATTAAAAGTTAGTACCCTAAAACGTGATTTTAAACTCTTAGTACCTTAGATTGTTATTTAGTGTAAACCACATGGACTAACCACGTAATTAACTCGAAAATCAATATAAAACTTTTCATATTCACCCCTTTGAGAAATCATTTTTTATGAAAAGTTTTTTTCCGGAAAAAAAAAAGATTTTTTCTAAAAAAGGTTTAAAAAACTCTATTATGTAAAAAGTATAAAAAGGATTTTTTTTTTGAAAAATAAATAATAAAACTCATTTATAAATAAGGAAAAAAGCCTTCTCTAGAAAAACTAATATTCGTTTTAAAACATTTCCTTTGACTATTATTTTAATTCCTTATAAAACATCTTAAAAACTCAAATAAAGTTTTTTTTTAATTGATAAAAAAAGTTTTGTACATTAGGTCTCGTAAATACTTTCAGTGGGAGGTTTGTTTATGTTCATTTTTTTAATTAACAAACAAAATAGCAATTTTTTTTATTTAACTAAATGAACGAACATGAAAACAATTTTCATTTGTCCATGTACGTTTTCTTATTTATGTTCATATATATTCGGAAATATAAATACAATACAAAGTTGACACACACATATATGTGTGTGTTTGTTCGTTTATATTCGTGAATTGTTCGTTTAGAATTTTAATGGACGAACACATTTATATTCTAAACGAATGATGAAGGAAAAATTAATTAACCATTTTTATTTATTAACAAATGATACACAAAGTGCATTAAAGATTCTAGAAACTTTCTCTAAAGATCAAGAAGAAAACACAGTAAAAAACAATTTAACTTTTTTTTTAGAAAAAATAAAAATTTTAAAAGAAAGTAAAGATGTTATTAAAATAAATGCTAGTCTTGATTACCCTTTATGTGAAATATTCAAGTGGAATTTACCAAAAATAAATTATAAACTTAGTTAAAGGTGTTATAAATACTTGCACTTTTTACAAGTGAAATAATAATTAATAGGGAAGTGAAAAAAATATCAATTACGCGAATTTTTAATTAACGTATCCAAACTTCAATGAATTCGATTTGTAATCAAACAATTTTTGGTTAGTGTGATCGATTCGTGGACTGATGTTGAGAATTAATGCGTGTATAATTTTGTTATTATGCTTAAGGTACAGATAATCCGATTCATTCTACTAGGATCACTCTGCAACCTCTTTTGTTATACTTTTAAAGATTACGTGCTACTCTATTTTATCTAATCTGTCTTTTATGGATCAATTACTTGACACCTTCGGTGGCGGTGTGATTAGACCACGATGTCTCTATTTTATTGTGTATTTATGTATTCGGGGAAACTGTAACACCTCGCAAAATCATGCCCAATGTAATAAAGACACGTGTCATGGACTGTAAACGTGTAAGGAATTGATTCCGAGGGACTAAAATTGTCAAACAATGTAAATATGTAAGTATAAGGATCCAAAGTGTCAACATGCAAAACGTGTGCCTCTGAATGACCTCACGCGATGTTCGGATTATTTAATGAATAAATTTTCAAACATAAAAAGTCGTTTGTGCTTAAATTAAGGATTATACGAAGCATAGGGGTTAGAAGTGTCAACATGTTAAATGTTACCTCTGAGTGACCTTTTAACGATCCCAAAAACATTGTAATGATTATATATTTTGCTCTCAAGAATATTGGATATTAATTTCATGGAGTTTCGATGAAATTAAGACGTTTCGGGTGATCTCGCAACTAACAGGGAGCTTAACGGAGTTAAAATATGACCCAATGCCCTAAATAGTTAACTATGGGGTTCCTATGTACAATAAATGAAGTTAAATAAACTTAAAATGGACCAGGGACTGAAAATGCAAAGTTTAAAAAGTTTTTACCAGATTTTCCCTTTATCGCGGCCCGCGTAGACTCCTTATGAGTCTTATGCGGCCCGCGAGAGCAGTGCCAGCAACAGCAGACCTGCACAGCTGCAGGTTCAGCCAGTTCCACCGCCTTTGCATGATTGTTTTTAATACCAGGACCTGAGCAAATAGTTTTTCATGCACTAGGGACACCTGGAAACATCTGGTAACAACATAGGGACAAATGGTTTGATCTTGGAGCTTGCATTTTCCTATATAAGGGTCTTGTAGTTCACTTGTTCATTTGCACATTTCAATTTTACTTCAAAGCTTACTCTCTGAAGTCTCTTGGAGCTCTAGGAAGCTTTCCTCTGTTCCATATTCGTGCTAAGTACTCTAGGAAGTATTCTTAGCCTCCTAAGTTCAAGTTTTATTAGCTTAATGACCGAAAGTCAAAGCTATCGTAATTAAGCTTTGACTTGGTGATTAATCACTAACGGTCCAGCCATTATTCGAATTGAAAGTGGCTATGAGTTGGTAATTATGTAGATAATAAACCCTTAAAAGGGCACCTACTGATTATCACTTTTACTTGGTCAATTGTCGGGTCAAACTTATTAATAAAAAGTCAACAGAATCAGTTTTTACAAATAAATTCCTAACTGATAATGCAGAGGTTATGGAACATGTTTTAACACTAAAATAACTTGGTAAATAATATAGGATCATGTTTAGGCATGTTCAACCCGACAATTCTGAGTTTAGGCTCGGTTCGCAATCGAAAGTCGCAAAAGTAGATTTTTGCTTTGACTTTCAGTTCTGACCCGATTTAGCTTGTTTTAGATATGCCTTAGGGTCCCTTTAGGACCATATTACATGTTAGTATAACCCTCTGAGATTATACTATATAGTTCCTTAGAAATCTGATTCATATGCATGTTTCCGTTAAATGCTTAAAATGGACCATTATGCCCTTTTATCAATAAAATGAGATTTTTGAATATATGAGTGGACAAAAACCTTTATTACTGATATTTAAGTATGTCCTAAAAGTTTGATATCAGTTCATGGTCTAAAATGAGAGTTATGCAAAATATCGTAAAATGAAAGCTTTTTATTAATTATAAATGGAATTTTTAGTATAAATCACATTTAAACCCAAATTTTGACACCAAACTTTCTACCCACTGATGTAATATAATATTTAGGGATTTTTGGAAATTTTTATTAAATTTTAAACTGATCATAACATAGAGTTCTTGCATAAGCTCGGTAATTGACGATAATGCCTTTTTCACTAATAAAATGAGTTTCACACATCCTTTACACATCAAACCTTTTTCTACTGATTTTATATATTAAATAAATTATTATAAACAGTAAAGGCTGATCAAAATCTCAGATTTCCTTAATCAACCCGAATATCTGTAACACCTCGAAAATTTGTGTCCAATGAAATAACGACACGTGTCATGCTAGACAAAAGTGTTATAAACCTGGATCTAGTTAAAGATGTATGGTAGGATTTAAATGCGTCGACATGTTAATTAAATACCTCTGAGCGACCTAGTTATGAATCCCAAGACCCTAATCTATATTATAAATATCTGATATACTTTCAAATCCGGTAAATACTAGTAATAATTGATTCAAATTGCAAGAAATGGGATCCTATGAGAATATGTTGACAAACCTTCGTTAATGGCCCTTTCAAAAGAATCCAAGGCAACTTTAAAACATGGCAAGGTGGTCTAAACTGTTCAAGGCATGATCAAGTTGCCCATACTGATAATAGAGGCCCAAAATTCGTAATACCTAAGTTGGCTGTTCGAAGCTTGAAAGGTTACAACTTTTTGCTTACTGGTAAAGGCTTACGGACCGCAAAGGATACCCTTACGGTCCGTAAGACAGTCCCAGCAGCAGAAAACTTGACAGGTGCCTGTATAACGAGCTTAATCGACTTATATTGCCATTTTTCACCACCATGTGCAGCACAAACTAGTTCTTAGGCACTAGGGACACTTGTTATTGATCAGGGATCAATCCTAGAGTTGTTTGGCAAGATCTTGATCAATCAAAATCACTATATAAAGACCCACATTGTTTCATTTTTTATCATTCATTCCCAACTCAACTTCTGATCATTTCTGGAGCTCAAGGCCATTCCCTAAGCATCTCTAGTCGTAATTAGGACCTTGGTAAGTATCCTTAACCTTCCTTAATCGTGTTTTACTTAGTTATTTAGCTTAAAGTCAAACCATCGTAATTAAGGTTTGACTTAACGATTAATCGCTAATGCTCCAGTGATTAGTCAACCTAAAGGTAGTTATAAGTTGGTAATTATGTGGGCAATAAACCCTTAAAAGGGCACCCTCTGATCCCGTCCTAACTAAGACATTTGTCGGGTCAAAGTTGTTTATAAAAAGTCAACAGAACCTTAATTGTCAAATTAACGCTTAATTAGCAATGTAGAAGACGTGTAACCTGTTTTGCCACCCATATAACTTGGTAATCAATGCAAGAACATGTCTAAGCATGTTCGACCCGACAATTTTCTGATTAGGCTCGGTTCCGAACAGAAAGTCGCAAAACTTTGACCTTTGCTTTGACTTCAGTTCTGACCCGATTTAGATGGGTTTAGAAGTTCCTTAGAGCTTCCGTAGGACCAGGTTACATGATGGTATAACCCTCTGTGATTGGCTCGTTGATTGTCTGATTCTTTTACACGTTTCCGTTAAATGCCTAATGTTGACCAATATGCCCACTTGACCTTAAAACGAGAATTTTGGAAATGTGAGAGGACAATAATCTTTGTTACTGATTTATAAAACATGTCCCTAAAATTTCATATCAGTTGGAGGTCTAGATTAGGAGTTATGCTTAATAGCGTAATTAGAATGCTTCTTATGAATTAAAGGCGTAATTAGCATAAAGCCTATCTAAACCCAATTTTTGACACCAAACCTTTTACCCACTGATGTAATATAATATTTTGGGATTTTTGAATATGTTTAATTATTTTTAAACTAATCATAACCTAAGGTTATTGCCTTAATTCGGTAATTACCGATTATACCCTTTTTGCTTGTAAAATGAGTTTTACATAATATTTTGACACCAATTCAATTGCTACTGATTTTATATGATAAATGAAGTATTTTGAACTTTATAACCTGATCAGAAAACTCAGATTTTCTGTTTAACTCGGAAATCGCTTAAAACGACTTTTTATGCATATTAAACACCTAGTATGAGTTTAGAACCATTTTGTCATATAAGACTTATCACCAACTGATATAACCTGTTAAAATAAGTTGTTTTACTGATTATCTCAGACCCGAGTCTCAGAATTATAATTAATCTCTTTCATAATCTTTAAATGACCAAAATACCCCTACGGGGCTTAAATTGAGATTAAACTCGTTTTGGGCATAATGGAAGGTATCCTACTGATATCACAACATATTTAAGGCATATTAACTTAGGAAACCTGTTAGTGACTCTTTCGGTTGCCCATTATGCGTTATTCGCGTTCGGTTCGGTTTATGTAACTAGTTTGCATAAATTAGCCGAAACGGGTCAAACCTTATCATTTTTATCTCAAAATCCAGAATGTGTTTAGATTACCCATATTATACAAGTCTTCAAACTTGTTGGGTCTAAATCACATTCTATTCCGGTCTTCGCTTAATCATGCGTTCAAACCGCATCTTCCTTTAAAACTAACCGGTCTAAGATTAGGCTTAATTAAAGGCCCGTTAGGATTCTAATATGTTATTATAAACCTTCATTCCAGAATAGGAGACCCGGTAAAAGCTACGTGCACTTGCTTGTTGTGATTATTACTTGCAAAGGTAAATACTTTTAACTTATTTTCCCTTATACGGGCTTGGGGTACGGTATATAAAATACCGCTTGGTCGGGCATTGAATCTTTAATCGTATGATGGTTAATTTATTGAAATGACCCGTTTGAATTGTTTTGTTTGCTTAAAGCCGTTGGGGGGTTAATGACCATGTCCCGGATATCATTGGCATCATTTTACGAAATGGCCACGACCTAAGTACACGGGTGTAGGCGTACACCCATTAGTACATATATTAATAATAAGGTATAACCGCCGGTTTTGGGAATAACCCGCCGCGGGACTATATCATGTGGTGTGTCTATTAAGCTCTAAACCGGTGTAAACCCGGGCTACTGAACGCATAAGAAACATGTAATTCTTTTACAAGTTTATGTATAAATAATTATCCCAAGTTATAAAAGTTTGTGCCACGTGCATTCAAATAAATTTTATTAAACCTTTTCCAAATGAGTCAGTTAATTGTATTTACCAGTGTAAACTGACGTATTTCCCAAAAAGGTTAAGTGCAGGTACTACTCGAAATAGGCTGGCTTCCTCCTAGCATCCACAATAAGTCTCGCAAGCTTGGATGACATAAAACTGTTGAACAATGTTCCCTTTATATTTGATCCACCTGTGGATTATTTTCAACTATCTTGTGATACTTAATATTACAATTATATTCGGTTGAAATATATCTATCTTTTGCTTCCGATGTGCATTTAAATATTGTGTTGTTTGACTATGACGATATCAACTACGTCACGATACTCCCCACCGGGCCCACCGGTAAAACGTGGAAATATCGGGGTGTGACAGGTTGGTATTAGAGCCAACACTGAGTGAATTAAACACTAGCCTTTTGTGTTTAATCTCAGTTACACAGTTGCACATTCCTAAAATTTCGAGTCTAGAGAAAGAACTTAGGACGATTCCTAATTTTGCTTTAAATTGTCCTTTATTGTTTTTGTTGTTTACTTCAATTGCTTTGACAGGAAATATGCCACCAAGATTTCGAAGAGGAGGACGAGGCAAGGGGCCAATCCTCAGGGAAAATGGAGGAACCATTTGGAGCCCGCTAGACGGTCTGTCTCGCACAGCTCAACGCCTCCCTATCGTCACTCCTTTGGGCCGCACTTAGAAAACGAGCCCAATGACTCCCGCCATTCCTTCTTGCCGTTACAGCGATCCCTTTCGCACCATTCCTTTGGCGACCCCACTCTTGTCTTTCAGGGCCAGTTCAACCCGGCAAACTATATTGAAGAACCAGTGGGTTTTAACCCACTTGGACCTGAAGACCATTTCTCGGGAGACCATGCAATGGACATGGACGAGGACACAGATCCCGTTAAGCCCGCAACCAGGACCCCCAACCATCCCATCGAGATCTCAGATGGATCATCATTCCACGGATCACCCTACGGTGGTCCAGACAGTTACCAAGCGAGATTTAACCAGTATGAGTGGTATTTTACACCCTCTCATAACCCACAGCAGCAGCAGCAGGATCCCTCCGAGGATTCGCGTTTCGTGGCAGTCACGCCACCGCCACCACCGCCGCCAGTTCATCAGGCACCTCCAGAACCACCAAGGCGTAGAAGAACAGGTGTACGAATATCCGTGCGAGAAGGGGGTTTTCACTTTAGCACCCCTCAACACTCCAGTGGCAGTCACTACCCGCCACTGCATGAAGACCCACAAATGGGTGGGCCCTCAAACCCAATTCCAGAGGTGAATTCTGCACCAGTTGCACCACCGCCGCCACCATTGGGTTTTGATAACCCGATTCCTACATACGTCGGTTCAACGGCGCACAATCCGTTTGAGCATCCGGCTCAACTCATTATAACCATGCTGAAGCCGACCCGTACCTTGTAGCGGCAAACTACAACGCCCTTCATCCCGAAGGACCATATGGAGCCCCTTGGGGAGTGGGATATCCAGCTCATGGGTATCAAATACATGCTCGACCTCCGATTCGGCAGCAGTCGCAGCCACCACGATTTTCCCCACCGGAACAGGAGGAAATCCTCCAAAGACTAAGTCGGGTAGAACATGAATTTCAAGAAGAATGTAGGAACAACAGAGGATTTCTCAAGGGCCTAGCAAGCTTGTTAAAAGGAAAGAAGAAGAGGGATCATTGAATTCCTATATGTATTGTTGTATTTACTTATTTCAATCAAGTCCCTGCGTGGACATTTATCTATGTTCTTGGTCCCTGCGAGGACTTGTCTTTTAGTCCCTGCGAGGACATCTAGCTTAGTAATCAGTCCCTGCGAGGACTTGTATTATCGATTTAGCCCCTGCGTGGGCAAGTTGTTTCTGTTAAAAGCCCCGTTAGGGCAATGTGTAATCCTTTTAATATTTAATGTAATGTTAAGTTTATGAATTTCATTTTTGTCATTATATGTATAAATATATGAAATAAATAAATCAAAATCATTCCTTTTAAAAATAATCTGCCTATTAAATATTAAACAAGAATCTTAAAGGTATAACCTAGCCTGCATGTCATTATAAGATTTAGCCAAGATGGTAAGACCTGTTTAAAAGATTCAAATCTCTGTTAATATCTGAAAACATGTTAACGCTCCTGGCAAACGTGATTCGTTAAAATCACACACGTCATTCTTATAATAGGATTCACCAAAAGATTCCTAATCTACATTAATGATCTATAAATCATGGGTTAAATCATCAATTAAGATGATCATATGCTGACCATCCATTGGTAATATAGTGCCTACGGGCCATACTCATTGTCATATAAGACAAAAGACAGTAGTAGTCTACGACTTCCTGTCAGAAAAAGGTAAAGAACTATGTTCAAACCTTCACGCCTTGATTATCTGAAATCATGGCTTATGATTTAAAAATGTCCCTGTGACTAGGCCTTTGGTGCCACTAATAATACTGTTATTGTTTTATAAGTAGGATAAATTATAATAAAAATCCTAAATAAATATGACTAACAAATTAACCAAATATGGTATGTATTTACCATGGTTAATGAATTGCCATAAAAGACAATTCCATAATAAACTCCCAAATAAATTATTGTCCATATCTTATGTAACAGTTCAAACTACATGGCTGACTCAGATGAGATCAATAGTCACCCAAGGGAGGATCATGATAATACCCGAATTAACATAGCGGGTGCAGAACTGCAAGCATTAATAGACAATGCTGTTACAAAAGCAATAGAGCGGCAGTATAATGAATATAGCGGGACTCGAAGTAGGACCCTATCCGCACCACATTCCAAGCCTAAGACTCATTCTTAGGCTCACAGCAAGCCACCCTCCAAGAAGGAAGAGCCAAAGAAAGACGATGATGATCGTCACTCTTCAAATCAGCAAAGTGTTCCATCTCAAAGGATCGTACTGAATTAAGAACCCCGTAATAAGGGTTGCTCCTATAAGTATTTTGTTTCATGCAAACCCAAGGATTTCACTGGGGAAAAAGGAGCTGTAGACTGCATGACATGGTTGGATGAGATGGACACTGTAGTGGATATCAGTGGTTGCGCTAATAAGGATGTGGTGAAATTCGTGTCTCAGTTATTCAAGGGTGAGGCATTAGCTTGGTGGAGGTCCTTGATCCAAGCTACAGGGAAAATCCCATTGTACAATATGACCTGGGAACAGTTTGTGTCATTGATCAAGGAGAACTACTGCCCTCAGCATGAGGTTGAAAAGATTGAATCTGACTTCTTGTCCCTGGTTATGAAGAACCTGGACTGTCAGGCCTACCTCACTAGTTTCAATACAATGTCAAGGTTGGTTCCTTACCTTGTGACACCGGAACCCAAGAGGATAGCTTGTTTCATCGGGGGTTTAGCCCCAGAAGTTAAGGCCAGTGTGAAAGCCTCTAGACCAGCTACTTTCCGGTCTGCAGCTGATATAGCATTATCTCTTACTCTGGACGCAGTCAGGCAAAGATCAATGAGAAACACTGATGCTGAGAAAAGGAAGCGTGAGGATGATAGCTCACGGCGATCAGATAAGAGACATAGGGGAAACAATGACCACAAAAAGAATTCTGGATCTAAGAAAGATGGTCATCAGTCGGGTGATAAACCCAAATGTAAGATCTGCAAGAAACAGCACTTCGGGAAGTGCAGATATGAGTCGAAATCCCAGTCACAGCCAAGGGCATGTGGGATTTGCAAGTCTTCTGAGCACAAGACCTTGGATTGCAAAAAGTTGAAAGATGCTACGTGCTATAGCTGCAATGAAAAAGGGCATATCAAGTCCAACTGCCCAAAACTTGCAAAGAAGACTGAGGATGGGAAAAAGACTAATGCAAGGGTCTTCCGAATGGATGCAAAGGAAGCTATTCAGGACGACAATGTGATCACAGGTACCTTCCTCATAAATGATGTCTATGCAAGAGTACTTTTTGATTCAGGCGCTGATAAGTCGTTCGCAGATAATAAGTTTTGTAAATTGCTGAATTTACCTGTTAAAACCTTAAGTGTGAAATATGAGGTGGAATTAGCTGATGGTACCATAGAAACCGCATCAACCTTGTTAGATGGATGTTTCATATCCATTAGGAACCACTCTTTTCCATTATCTTTACTTCCTTTGAAATTAGCCGGTTTCGATGTAGTAATAGGCATGGATTGGTTGTCTCACAACCAAGCCCAGATCGTTTGTGCTAAGAAGCAAGTGGTTTTCAGAGCTCCTCATGGCGAGCATTTGACAATCCAAGGAGATACTAAGTACGGAATGCCTGAGCAAGTGTCCATGCTCAAGGCATCAAGGTGTTCGACGAAGGGTTGTGTTATCTACATGGCGCAAGTAACTATTGATGAACCAAAGCCTAAGATCGAAGACATACCCATTATCTCTGAATATCCAGAAGTATTCCCTGAAGAACTACCTGGTTTACCCCCAGATAGGCAAGTGGAATTCAGGATTGACATTATTCCTGGAGCAGCACCTGTTGCAAGAGCACCTTACAGATTGGCACCAACGGAGATGAAAGAGTTGAGAACTCAACTGGATGATTTGTTAAGCAAGGGATTTATTAGACCTAGCTCATCTCCTTGGGGAGCACCAATCCTGTTTGTGAAGAAAAGGGATGGATCCATGCGCCTGTGCATCGATCATCGAGAACTTAACAAAGTTACTGTTAAGAATCGGTATCCATTACCCAGGATCGACGACTTGTTCGATCAGCTTCAAGGAGCGAGTTACTTTTCCAAGATTGACTTAAGGTCAGGATATCATCAACTGAAAGTCAAGGATGAAGATGTACATAAGACTGCATTTAGGACTCGTTATGGTCACTACGAGTTCTTAGTGATGCCTTTTGGACTCACTAATGCACCAGCCGCATTCATGGACCTCATGAACCGCGTCTGCAAGCCCTACATGGATAAATTTGTCATCGTCTTCATCGATGATATTCTTATTTACTCGAAGAGTCAAACTGACCATGAGAAGCACCTCCATTGCATTCTGAAACTGCTTCATCGAGAAAAGCTCTACGCCAAATTCTCTAAGTGTGAATTTTGGTTTCGTGAAGTCCAATTTCTTCGACATGTGGTTAGTGAACGCGGAATCCAGGTAGATCCCGCTAAGGTTGAAGCTGTCATGAATTGGCAAGAGCCGAAGACGCCCTCAGAAATTTGCAGTTTCTTGGTATTGGCAGGATATTATAGGCGATTTATTAAAAACTTTTCAAGGATTGCTGCACCCCTAACTTCTCTGACTAGGAAGAATGTTAGGTTCGACTGGGGACCGAAGCAACAAGAATCCTTTGATATCCTTAAGCAGAAGCTAAGCAATGCACCAGTGTTGACATTGCCTGAGGGGATTGAAGAATTTGTGGTATACTATGATGCATCACACACCGGTATGGGGTGTGTGCTTATGCAGAAAGGTAAGGTTATTGCCTATGCTTCTCGACAGTTAAAGGTGCACGAGAAAAACTACACCACCCATGACTTGGAGTTGGGTGCCGTTGTATTTGCACTAAAACTGTGGAGGCATTATTTGTATGGAACCAAATATGTGATCTATTCTGATCACAAGAGCCTTCAACACCTATTCAATCAGAAGGACTTGAACATGAGGCAGCGACGTTGGATGGAAACTTTGAATGATTATGATTGTGAAATAAGATACCATCCTGGCAAGGCGAATGTAGTCGCCGATGCCTTAAGTAGAAAGGAGAGAGCAAAGCCTATAAGAATCAATGCCAAGAGCATTGAGATAAAGAATGGTTTGAATGAAAGGTTGTTAGCTGCGCAGAAGGAAGCTGTGTTGGAAGCTAACTATCCTAATGAAAAGCTAGGAGTAACTGAAGAACAGTTATCCTATGGCAAGGATGGAATTCTGAGGTTAAACGGACGAATATGGGTTCCAGTTTATGGAGGACTTCGAGATGTTATCCTCCAGGTAGCCCACAGTTCTAAATACTCCGTTCATCCTGGGGCTGACAAGATGTACCAGGATCTGAAAGCAAATTTTTGGTGGATAGGCTTGAAGAAGTCTATAGCTACCTATGTAGCTAAATGTTTGACGTGTGCGCAAGTCAAAGCTGAACATCAGAAGCCGTCAGGTTTGCTACAACAGCCTGAACTTCCCACGTGGAAGTGGGAAATGGTGACAATGGATTTCATCACCAAGTTGCCAAAGACAAAGAAAGGAAATGATACTATATGGGTGATAGTAGATAGACTGACTAAGTCAGCACATTTCCTACCCATTAAGGAGACCTATAGCTCCGACATGTTAGCCCAATTGTATGTAGATAAGATTGTATCTCTGCATGGCGTACCGGTGTCTATTATCTCTGACAGAGATACTAGATACACATCTCATTTTTGGAAAAGTTTCCAACAATCTTTGGGCACGCGCTTAAATTTTAGTACGGCTTACCACCCTCAGACGGACGGGCAGACTGAGCGTACAATCCAAACGTTGGAAGACATGCTTCGTGCATGTGTGATTGACTTAGGTGGTAGTTGGGATAACCACCTGCCATTAATCGAGTTCTCGTACAACAATAGCTATCATACCAGCATTAAGGCTGCGCCTTTCGAGGCCTTGTACGGTAGAAAGTGCAGAACGCCCGTTTGTTGGGCGGAAGTTGGAGATGTCCAACTGACAGGACCTGAAATAGTCCTGGAGACGACATATAAGATTGTACAGATATGTGATCGTCTCAAAGCTGCCAGGGATAGGCAGAAAAGCTACGCGGACTTAAGGCGTAAACCTCTAAAGTTTGAGGTTGGTGATAAAGTACTACTTAAAGTATCACCCTGGAAAGGGTTAATGCGATTTGGTAAGAAAGGCAAGTTAAGCCCCAGATACATAGGACCATTCGAGATCATCGAATGTGTCGGATCAGTGGCTTATAAGTTAAATTTGCCTGAAGAGCTCAGTGGTATTCATAATGTATTCCACGTCTGCAATCTGAAGAAGTGTCTAGCTGATGAATCACTAGTCATACCACATACAAATGTGCACATAGAAGAGAGCTTGAAGTTTGTTGAAAAACCTGTGTCGATCGAGGATCGACAGGTTAAGAAGCTTCGAAGGAAGCATGTGCCAATAGTAAAGGTTAAATGGGATGCCCGCAGGGGTCCCGAATACACATGGGAGGTAGAGTCTACCATGAAAGAGAAGTACCCTCATTTATTTCAGTAAATCTTGAGGTCGAGATTTCTTTTAAGGGGGTGAGGATGTAACACCTCGAAAATTTGTGTCCAATGAAATAACGACACGTGTCACGCAAGACAAAAGTGTTATAAACCCGGATCTAGTTAAAGATGTATGGTAGGATTTAAAAGCGTCGACATGTTAATTAAATACCTCTGAGCGACCTACTTATGAATCCCAAGACCCTAATCTATATTATAAACATCTGATATACTTTCAAATACGGTAAATACTAGTAATAATTGATTCAAATTGCAAGAAATGGGATCCTATGAGAATATGTTGACAAACCTTCGTTAATGGCCCTTTCAAAAGAATCCAAGGCAACTTTAAAACATGGCAAGGTGGTCTAAACTGTTCAGGGCATGATCAAGTGGCCCATACTGATAATAGAGGCCCAAAATTCGTAATACCTAAGTTGCCTGTTCGAAGCTTGAAAGGTTACAACTTTTTGCTTACTGGTAAAGGCTTACGGACCACAAAGGATACCCTTACGGTCCGTAAGACAGTCCCAACAACAAAAAACTTGACAGGTGCCTGTATAACGAGTTTAACCGACTTATATTGCCATTTTTCACCACCATGTGCAGCACAAACTAGTTCTTAGGCACTAGGGACACTTGTTATTGATCAGGGATCAATCCTAGAGTTGTTTGGCATGATCTTGATCAATCAAAATCACTATATAAAGACCCACATTGTTTCATTTTTTATCATTCATTCCCAACTCAACTTTTGATCATTTCTGGAGCTCAAGGCCATTCCCTAAGCATCTCTAGTCGTAATTAGGACCTTGGTAAGTATCCTTAACCTTCCTTAATCGTGTTTTACTTAGTTGTTTAGCTTAAAGTCTAACCGTCATAATTAAGGTTTGACTTAACGATTAATCGCTAATGGTCCAGTGATTAGTCAACCTAAAGGTAGTTATAAGTTGGTAATTATGTGGGCAATAAACCCTTAAAATGGCACCCTCTGATTCCCGTCCTAACTAAGACATTTGTCGGGTCAAAGTTGTTTATAAAAAGTCAACAGAACCTTAATTGTCAAATTAACGCATAATTAGCAATGTAGAAGATGTGTAACCTGTTTTGCCACCCATATAACTTGGTAATCAATGCAAGAACATGTCTAAGCATGTTCGACCCGACAATTTTCTGATTAGGCTCGGTTCGGAACTGAAAGTCGCAAAACTTTGACCTTTGCTTTGACTTCAGTTCTGACCCGGTGTAAACCCGGGCTACTGAACGCATAAGAAACATGTAATTCTTTAACAAGAGTTATGTATAAATAATTATCCCAAGTTATAAAAGTTTGTGCCACGTGCATTCAAATAAATTTTATTAAACCTTTTCCAAATGAGTCAGTTAATTGTATTTACTAGTGTAAACTGACGTATTTTCCCAAAAAGGTTAAGTGCAGGTACTACTCGAAATAGGTTGGCTTCCTCCTAGCATCCACAATAAGTCTCGCAAGCTTGGATGACATAAAACTGTTGAACAATGTTCCCATTATATTTGATCCACATGTGGATTATTTTCAACTATCTTGTGATACTTAATATTACAATTATATTCGGTTGAAATATATCTATCTTTTGCTTCTGCTGTGCATTTAAATATTGTGTTGTTTGACTATGATGATATCAACTACGTCACGATACTCCCCACCAGGCCCACCGATAAAACATGGAAATATCGGGGTGTGACAATATCGTCAAATACCGACTTTTATGCGATTTAGGCACATAGTATGGTTTAAAACCATATTTGGCACCTAAGGCATGTTACCTACTGATGTTATGAATAAATTTTTATACTTTAACTGTAAGTAAAAGTTTTTTTTAAAACTCAGATTTCCAAATTTGACCTTAATAGCTTATGTAAAATGACCAAAATGCCCCTACGATGCATAGTTTGGTCATAAATGATAAAATTCACATATGTATGATATCTTACTGATGTAACTTGTTAAAATAAATATTTTTACTGATTATTTTAGACCAGAACCTCAGATTACTATTTAACCTCTTTTATAAACTTTAAAATGACCAAAATACCCTTACGGGGCTTAAATTGGTTTTAAATCCGTTATGGGCATAATGGAAGATATCCTACTGATATCATAACATATTTTAAGCATAGTAACCTAAGGAACATGTTCATGACTGATTAAGTGAGGTTAGAAAACTCCTAACGGATGACTAACTTATCTTTAGGGGATTTTCATAGACATTTGTCAATCATGCGTTAAAGAACAATTTTAGGTGGTTAAAGTGTGTTTTTATCGTTTTAACTTTCCAAAGAATTGTCATGTTAGGATTCCAGAAAGGGATACTAATTGTCTTGAAAAATGGAAAATTGACCAAGTGTTTTAAGTGGCAAAACCGACTTAGTTAACATGCTCCGGTTGTTCATAAAGCAAGGCTGTTATTCTATTTTCATATTTGGAGTCTATTATGTTTTAAAAGTTTATGTTTAATCTTATTTTAGTTTTTAACAAATCATCCCCTTATCTTTCTACCGGTAATTTAATGACAAAGGTTTAGTATTTTAGCATCCACCCACATCCTTGGATCGATACTTGGTTTTTACCGATACTTTACTACATATATGACGGGGTACACTTGCCCTTTCGTGTGTGTTTTAATGTTGAAGTATAAATCATTTTTATAAATTTAAAACCGAATTGTGTGTAAAATTCATTGTAAAAACATGTATATACACGCACACGTCAATGACTCGTTCAGTTACCCGTTATGCATATACGCGTTCGGTGCGGTTTATGTAACTAGTTTGCATAAATTAGCCGAAACGGGTCAAACCTTATCATTTTTACTTCAAAATCCAGAATGTATTTAGTTTACCCATTTTATACAAGTCTTCAAACTTGTCGGGTCTAAATCACATTCTAATTCGGTCTTCGCTTAATCTTACGTTTTGAACCGTAAACCTTTCATTAAAAGTAACTGCTCTAAGTTAAGACTTAAATAAGACCCGTTAGGAATCTAATAGGTTATTAAAACCTTCGTTCCAGATTAAGGAGCCCAGTAAAAGATACTTGTACTTGCTGATTTGATATACGGCTGGGACTAAAATTATATTTTAGCTCAGGTAAATACTTTTAACTTATTTTCCCTTATACGGGCTTGGGATACGGTAAATTATTACCGCTTGGTCGGGTATTGAATATTTAATCGATTAGTGGTTAAATCATTGAGATAACCCGTTTTAATCTGTTTTGTTTGATGCAATGCCTTTGGGGGGTTAATGACCATGTCCTGGATATCCTCGGCTCATTCATTTGAAATGGCCACGACTTAAGCACGGGGTGTAGGCATACACCTGACAGTTACGTATGTAAAAAGGTAGCCCACTCGTGAGGAAACTTCTTGTGGATATTATACCAAGTGGTGTGTGTCTATTAATCTTGACTCGGCTCTTCTAACCGAGCACTGAATGGACGACAAACATGTAAAACTGTATACAAGATTATATTTAAAATAATTGTCCCAAGTTATAAAAGATTTTATGCCTTGTGCGCCCAAATCAATTTTTATAAACACTTTTCAAAAGAGTTAGTTAATTGTATTTACCAGTGTAAACTGACGTATTTTTCAAAAGGTTAAGTGCAGGTACTACACGTAATGGGCTGGAAACTCCGAGTATTAAATAAAGAGTCTTGCAAGCTTGTTAATGCTTTAAGTCTGTTGAACAATATTCCTTTTGTTTTGATCCGCCTGTGGATCCATCTACATTCCGTTGTATAATATTTTATTGTACTTTCGAATCGGTTTGTATTATTATTACTTTAAGACTTCCGCTATGCATTTAAACTGTGATTATTGACCATGATGATATCAACTACGTCACGATACTCCCCACCGGGCCCACCTGTAATACGTGGAAATGTCGGGGTGTGACAGAAACACTTTAGTTCCAATGACATATAGTCTTTTATTATTATTATTAATTAATTAATTAATTTATTTATTTATCCAACACATTCAAAGTTACAAAAAATAAATCAAGTTTTACACATTCAAGTTGTGTAATACATGAGGTTATAACCTAGCAAGATATGAAAGAAAACCACACCATGAGCTTAAAGATGAGATAGTGATGCAATGAGAGAGATGATTTGACACTAATGTGAGAGAGAGTATTATGAATGTCAGGGACAACACCATCACCTAAGACAGTGTATAGTGCAATCACGCTTTGCTACACACACATGGTGTGATTAGATTAGCGAAAAACATGAGGTCCGCACATGTATCCAACTTTCCAGACTCACGCATTCCCCTTTAGCGCCCTTTCAGGCTGTGATTAGCGACCCAACATGATGATGGTATTGAGTCGGACGGTACACTTGTTGTAACAATGATTTTTATTAAATATATTGTTAGAAAAGAAAGTGATGATGTGGAGAATTGAGAAATTTTGTTTCACGCGAAAGAGCAAAAGTTTAATAAAAATAGAGTAAAATGCACGGATAGTCCCTACGGTTTTACAAAATAACACCTATAGTCCTCAACTTTTGAAAATTATATTGGTGCTCCCTGTGGTTTGACAGTTTGTTAGTCGGATAGTCCCTGGAGTGGATGACAGTTAGTTTTCTCCGTTAAGTGGATGTGAAATGACAAATTTACCCTTCATCTTCTCCACTCTATAAAAACCAAACAACCCCACCCACCCCCCACCTTTCTCTCTGTTTCCCTTACCTGAGAAGCAATAAACGCACTGGAAAACGCCGACAACTGAGCTCCGGGTTGGTTTTCCGATAACCCGTTTCCTTTTCCACTAACTTCAACATCATCAATCCCAAAAAAACCCGTAACTCCGTTTCATGTTGCTGGTTACAAACAAAACAACATAATCACGCCAACAGATCTGAACATCTAATGACAGTGGGTCACTGGAAAACGGAGTAGAGGTGAAACCGGGCAAATCTAAAACGACATGTGGACGATGGTGGTGAGCTGGTGATACACGAAGGTAATGGTGGTTGACTGGAAGCACGATGGTGATGGCGATGTAACAGGTTTTGGTGATCTGTGGACGAACTGGGTTTTGGTTTTGGTCACGAACTGGGTTTTCTGGTTTTAGGAGGTGGGTGGAGGATGGGTTTGAATATAATAGATTGAAGCCCTCTAATGAAGGCTTCAAAACCACAGGAAACTCCACCGAAATCGGAATTAAATTGAAGATGAGACGAATCGGAGTTAGTCCATTGGTGTGCAACCTGAGATCCGATTGTTGCAGAGGTGGGGTACGTGACTGGAGATGGCAATGGCGGTTGCGTGAGGATGGTTATTTTGTGAGCGATGGTATGGTGGTGACATGAAACAAGGTGGGTGGTGGTTAATGGTGGGAGGAAACAGAGAGAAAGGTGGGGTTGTTTGGTTTTTATAGAGTAGAGAAGATGAAGGGTAAATTTGTCATTTTACATCCAATTAATGGAGAAAACTAACCGTCATCCACTCCAGGGACTATCTGAGTAACAAACTGTCAAACCACACCACAGGGAGCACCAATGCAATTTCTAAAAGCTAGAAACTATAGGTGTTATTTTGCAAAATCACAGAGACTATTAGTGCATTTTACTCAAAAAAAATATGATTTGAAACTTTTATCATAATTAATATATATTAATTATTTTTATTAACAAGTTTTTTCTTTCTATTTTATTGTATTATAATAGTTTAGTTTTCTACAATCTGATTTTGTTTTCAATTAAAATTTATTTGAACATGATACAAGTAGACATGGGCAAATGTGAGAAAGCCCAATATAATTTCGCTTAATCGTCCAACATTTTAAAGTTGTGAAAGAAGCAGATTTGACAAAGATGAACCTAATACATCACAGTCTTTAGAGTTTAAAGCAACATAGGCATATAGCCACTTACTAAGTTTTTGGTACGGCCAATTATTACGTGCTACTATCCATCCCCACACACCCACCCTAAGCTAGGTAAAGCAAGTAGTGAACTCTTAGGGGGTGTTTGTTGTTTTTTTTTTTTTTTTTTTTTTTTGTGTGAAAAACTCTACTTAACCTCTTACTTTCCTTCGCAGATTACGCGCAAACGTATGAGTGTGAAGTGTGTTTGTTTTTTAGAGTGATTTCATTGAAAAAGGTTTGTGCGTCCTCTTTTTAGCACAGATGTGGATCTAGATCTTTTTACCACTTCTCCACTTCTTTCTTTTTTTGCCAGATACCACAAACACAAAAAAAATCCTAGCTCCTTCTCCATCTCATCCTTTCTCTATCTCCTCCACCCCAGCCATCTCAACCACCGGTCCGCCTCCCCTCCACGCCGCCGCTCCCCCTCCTCCCTCCACGCCGCCCCTCCTTTTCCTCCTCCCTCCTCTGCCGCCGCCGCTCCTCTCCTCCTCCCACCTCTGCTGTCGCCGCTTCTCATCCTACCCCGCCTCTACTCCTCCTCCTCCACGCTCTGCCGCCGCCGCCGTTCCTCCTCCTTACTTCCTTTAGCCGCTGCTCCTTCAGCCAGCCGACAACAGGTATGTAAGTTTTGTTTAATGTTATGAATTGTTTGATTCAGTGTATGATTTTTATGACCCAATCGCTAGTTCCATTTAGCGTTTGATTTTTATGACCCAAAAGTGGAGATTTCCATGTGATTTTTCTATGCATGAATTGTTTTACAGAATTGTACAGCCTTATTGTCAAGTAAGCCTGGCATTTGAGTAAAGCCCATGGTTTCAATTTCTTCCCTGGTACCCAGAGGTATTTAAGTGATTTATTATTTCACTTGTACAGTATACTGATTAAATTTGAATAATAATCTAATCATACTTGATCATTGTTGAAATGTTCAATACAACATTGGAATTTTGGTTGTATTTAAGCGAGGACCTGGAGCAAGTGTCAAGAAAAAAGAAATCCGGGAAGAAGAAGAAGAATAAACTCGAGAAACAATCATAAGATATAACCTTTTTTGTGTACAACCAGCTAAACAATGCAAGCTTAAGCGTAATAATAGGAAGTGTTTTATCTTTTTGTGTCGATAGTATAGTATTTGAGGTCAGACATTCTTTATATTTCAGTTTATTTTAGTAGCTTGCAGAAGTTAAAAAACAAACAGTCTTCTTTTTGCAGACTGCAGAGGTTTGGTACACCTCTTCTGCTATAGATATGGTCGGCAGACTGCAGACATTTTACCTCTGAAAAAACAAAGTCTTTTGGTCTGCTCACAATTTTTAAGCCCAATTCTTGAAACAGATTTAAGTCCATTTAAAAGCTGAGAAGCCCATCAAGTTTTGAGTATCTAAACTCTAAAGTAAAAACAAGTGAAATATCAATCATAAGTTGTGAACTTTAATGTTAAACATTATTTGAACAATAAAATTTAAATAAATTTTAATGTTTTAATAAGTTTTAATAATATCACTAAATTAAATAAATAACTCAATAATTTGTAATTATGGGATCTAATATAATTTTAAGAAAGTGTGTTGGGTATACATTTTCTTGGTAACTCAAACCTAATAACATTAAATTTAAATGGTTTAAGAAAGATAAATGTCTAAAATGAATTCAATTCTTAACCTTAACTTGTCAAACAATATTATGAAACAGGATAACAGAATACAAATTAATTTTTTTTTTCGGGTTCGGTTTTGGTTTGAATTTCGATTTATTGAGATTCAAACCGAACAACGAACACCCCTACACTTATTTGAACAAAATCGAGAATCCCACACAAAAGTTCAACAATAACACTACCATCCCTGCAAAAGAAAACTATATGTAAACTTGAATTTACAACAATACAGATCTTGATCAAAGAACAATAAAAGCATAATCCCCAGCACCAACCTCCGATCTCACTAGCTTAATGAAGGTCCTATGCCATCATCATATTCCGAAATTTGTGATGGTTTCTGGTCTAATCTCTTCCAACCGCTGAAGAACCAGCTGAGCATTCGGTCGATTCTGTGGTAATGGATGAATGCATTGCAAAGCCAGTTTCAAAGTATTCAACAATTCATTGTCACCAACTTCAGAAGCATCTTTCATCAATCTAGGATCAAAAACCTTACTAGTCCCCCCTTTTTTCACAATCAAAGCCACTAATTGTGGTAGACATATACCGTTTATCGCCTTTCCAGGTGATTTCCCAGTTAGGAGTTCTATCATTATCACACTCAAACTGTAGACGTCGGCTTTCATATCAACTTCCTTGAGCTTGGAAATCTCGGGAGCTTGGTAGCCAAGAATCTTGGCTTCTGCAATCATATTTGAGCGTGCAACATCAGTCCTGAGCCGTAACAACTCGAAATCAGAAATCTTGGGGTTAATGTTCTCATCCAGCAACACATTGTGTGATGTTAGATTTCCATGGATTATATTGTGATGGGTGTGGAGGCTATGCAAACCTCTAGCCACTCCTTTTGCTATTTGCATTCTTATTGGCCAATCTACCTGTGTTTTGGGTCCTCGGGCTGCATTCAAGTAAACAAAATCAAGTGTCTTGAATACAAAATAATCTGAATTTTAAAGAAGTATTACATAAATAGAATTGAATTGAGAATTCAGTTACTAGTTTTATGTTGTGCACAAATCTTGTTCTTGTAGCATACAAGTAAACATTTTTTTTTTTTTTGCGCAAACATATAACTTATCAAGAATGACAAATTCTGGATTAAATAAAAAGGAATGGGCTTGCTTTTTTATGCGTTAAAAATGCTTATTGCATAAACTTTGCAAAAGGAAAGTAGTCACATAATAATAGAAGACTATATATATGCTTACCATGGAGAAAATCTGCAAGACTTCCTTTGGGCATGTAATTAAAAACCAGAAGTTTGTCTCCTTCTGGGCCCAAAAAATAAGCCCTCATTGTCAAAAGATTCAGATGCCTAACTTTTCCAAGCAAATTTAATTCAACTTCAGATTCTTTGTGATTTTTAGTAACGTCTTCTCTCAATCTTTTTATTGCAACTTCATCCCCATTTTCCAATGTTATCTTATAATCATCGCCGTAAGTGCTTTTCCCTGTCATCTCAGTTGTTGCATTCAAAAGATCAACAGCTGTGAATTTCATTGAGTCATCAAGGTGTACAAGTTTCCCTCGTGCTTCTCCAAGCGCATTCGCCTTTGGTTGTGCCGCCCCTTTTCTGGCTATGACAGCACTGCCACCCGTGACTTCGGCATCTTTCTGTTTGGTTCCTTCCCATTTCTAGAATAAGAAACAAAGATGTATGATGCAAATCAACAATTGAACTCCAAGCACCTTTATATAAATTATACGTAGGAAATATTACGGTTTCTAATTTTATATGGTTATTTTTTGGGATTTTTAATTTGTTTGCTGTGTTTCTTCCTTTTTTAAGTGTATTAATGTAAGACAACAAAAATAAGCTAACATTCTACAAATAACAATATACCATTCCCATTTTTTAAAAAGAAGCAAAGTAGCTAATTACCCTTTTGCCCATGTTAAGACGTGGCCCTTCGCCGTTGCAGAGAAGCACGCTGGGTTCATCGACATATCCATGATCCCGAGGAGTTCCCACATCGTTAGTCAGTTTCATTTCATGACGCTCCTGAAACTCAAGCGCAATCTCAAGCCTTTTCACAAGAAGAGACATCGTTGGCCGTTGTTCACGAGAGTAGTGCAAACACTGGAATGCAATGTCTGAAAATGTTTCCAAAGAAATCGGGTCCATCAGTGGCGTGAGATCTTTAAAGATAATCTGGTCTAGATTCTTTAGTTTGTAGCTTTGTTTCCACATAGGCACTAAAATATCTAACTGACCATTAGTATAATTAAAGCATAATCTCCCACAAAGGACTTCAAATAAGACAACCCCGAGAGAGTATATGTCTGATTCTTTGGTTAGGGTGTACGTCTCCATATATTGGGGATCACAGTAACCAGGGGTACCCACAACATTGGTGAAAAGAAATGTGTGTTGCTGATTTGCAGGTCCTATTTTTGAAAGTCCCATGTCAGAAAGTTTAGCATTCCACTTGTCATCTAGCAGGATGTTAGCACTTTTTATATCTCTATGTATGTAGGTCCCGAAATCTGAGGATCGATTACGAACCGAATCTCTTGTTTATAGTAAACACGGTTACGCGTGCGGAATCCACGTAACTATGCCAAATCAAACATATATAGCATAAATAACAACGGATTAATCAATGATACACACTCTATTGATTAACGGGATGAGAACCGATTACAACTGATACAAACACAGTTCAGACGGAATTTTGGCAGAGTTTTGTTACTATGGTCTGTTTCTCATCTCTCTGAGTTCAAATGAACACAAAGTGTTGCTTATATAGTCCCTGGCCACTGATGTCGACGAAACACACAAGTGTTTGACGAATCTGAACATGGGCCAGACATTGGGCCTGGAACAGCCCAATACATGACGAATCAGGGTCTGATTCGTCAGTACATGACGAATCAAGGTCTGATTCATCATGACCTTCAACGAAACAGAAATCTGAGCATTGGCCTGTTTCGCCATGAAGTGTTCCGACGAAACAGGTCTGTTTCGTCGAGGACTGCAACTGTTGAGTTTGTTCCTGTTATCAGACAGCAACAAACAGCAACATATAAACATAGTAATGACAAAACTACCCTTTAATGCAACATGCATTGTTCATAATACATTACATACCAAAAGAGACAAATAAGTTGTACACAAGTAGATAGGAGGATATCTGACTTGGTCAACATAACATACAGACTCGATAATTAATAAAAGACCATTACAAAATACATCATTAAACAAGACTAGTTACAGACACTAAAAATGCATCAACAAACTCCCCCTTGTCTGTTACTCGTCTTTGGTCTTCTAATCTTCCATCAGTGTTGTTCGGACCACGTACTGCCCGAATGAATACCCCTGTAGTAGCAAAAACAAGCTACTCTCTGAAACTTTAACGCTTGGCGTGCATCTTGGTCTTCATAGAAAATATCATGACGATATAATCTTCCAATATCAGCTTCAGACATGTTGACGATCCACATCGGATCCAACATCCTGTAGTTAGCACGACCATCTCTGAACACGATTACAGCTTCATGAGTATCCGAGTCGTAGCACCACAATGCCATGTCTTCAAGAAAATCCTGCTTCATTGGCATCAATGGGATTTTATCTACTACCCTCGGTGGCTGATAAACAAGTTTATATCTGCAAGTGTTGGTGTCCGGATCAAGAGTAAACTTGATCGGTTGATAAACAGGAAATTGTGGCTTATAGGATTCATCCTTCCAGCCTGTCTTCTTGTTTACTTTCACCAGACGCTCAAATAACGTAGCACCGTCATATTTTGCACGATTGATAAGCTGAAGCCTTGTCAACGCAGAGACATCATAGAATGGTAAGGAAAGAATGCTCAATAGTGAATTGAAATACAGAATTCCATATTCACGTTTAATAGCAATGCAGTGAATATCTTGAACAAACATCCAGCACAAAATCCTTCCACTTGGCTTCTTCTCAAATTGCAAATAATCTACTTGAGCTTTTTCAGGTAACGGCTTGGACACTTTGGATAAAAACTGTTTTCTCCATTCAGCAAAAGCATTTGTGTCTTTTTCAGATGAATTCCGATTCTTCAAGTGCTCGTCTATGTCATCAATGTTTTCTTTCATCCAATTTTCATCAAATGATGCAAATTCAGTACCATCTTCTCTGACATAGGTTGATTTTGGAGCTTCACCTTCAACCACAATTTCATCAATCTCTTCAACATTTGTTGTATCAGTCTCAGTAGACATTTTGTCTATCTCAGCATCATCTACTTCTCTCATAGACTGTAAAATACTCAATTGCTCCGGAGAAAGATCTTCTATCAACTCCCCTTCTTCAAGCAACTCTCCTGTAAATGGATGAACAGCTTGTAGAGCAATATCAGCACTGCTAACTATAGAAGAAGTACCTTCTATCTGTTGTACTTTTCCAGTAGATGTTCCTTGAGATGATTCAACAACGGTAGGTTGAACTGTAACAACTTCAGAAGAAAGTGTGGTAGGCTGTTTCTGTGATGTACCAGAGGTATCAGGATTTCCTTGATCTTCTGTATCATCATCCTTTTTCTTTAACACCTCTTGTTGTTTACAATGATAGTCCCACAGAATGGCAAGCCTTCTTTCTTTCTCTTCATCAATAGCCTTCAAGCGAGCATTTTCAGCTTTAAGCGCATCAATTTCACCTTGTTGTCGCTCTATAACTGTTTGCTGTTGACCAACCATTGACTTCAATTTGTTGATTTCCACAGATTGTTTAAGTTGGTCATGCTTCGTGAGATTTCCAAAATGAGATTGCCTTTGAAGACGATCAGCAGCCGCTTCAAGTGTAGAAAACAAGTATGTGATCTTTTGATCTTGAGAAAATCCAGCAAAAGTCCTGTGACGTTCAGCACTGATTTCAGAAGTAGTTGCCCTGATAGCTGAAGCCATAGATCTTATAGGAACTTCCTGAGGACCAACAGATGGAGTAGCAGTAGCTGGTGTAACAACTGGAGCAACTGGAGTTTCCATAACTGAAGTAACTACAGTAGGAGTTTCTTGCACAGGCTCCTGAGGTACAGATTGTACAGATTGAGCTGGCTCCTGAGGAATAGATGAAGACTCCTGAGGCACAGATTTCCGAGTATAAGTACTCAGATATCTCCTAGGTTTCTTCTTTTGTACTTCAGCAGCTTTCTCTGCTCTTCTTTTTGTTCTCCTTTCACCTTCAGGATCCTCTGGAACATACTCTGGATCATCCTTTGTTCTAATCTTTCTATACCTTCGTACTCCACGTATATCAATATACATTTCATAACCAGGTTCAACTAAATGATCACTAGAACTCGAATCAGTTCCATCATCATCACTTGCTGATGAACTACTATCTGATGTACCAGAAACAGCACCCTTGCTTGATGTACCAACAGCAGTACTAACAGCACCTGCATCACCTGCATCACTATCTCCACCACTTTCATCATCATCACTATCAGATTCATCTGAATCAACTGGGTCAGGACCAAATTTTTCTATCCTTAACCTTTCCAACTCAGGTTCTTCATTGTCTGATTGGCTGTCTTCATGACGCCATTTGTCATTTGCAGGAGCAACATAATCAGGATTCACTAGAGCGCCAAAAAGCTTCCTTGGAGGAACACTTTCTTTGTATCTTTTGGCAGCCATAGTCTTGATTAGCCTTAACGAGTTGAAATTCATCGCCTCTATTTTGAACAGATCATTTTCAGCTTTAGGAAGGTCTGGATGCTGAACATTCATTATCATTTGCAGAAACCGTGGATACATCCAAAACTTGTTCCCTGTAGTTCTACTACCAGTCCTTGTCATGTTCTCTTTTATGTTGCTAAAAATGTACTTCGAGATGCTAAACGGTTTGTTTAACACCAGAGCAACCATGAACCCAACTAGATCATCTCCAGCCATATCATATCCAGATCGTCTATTGCTGAGACACTGAATAAGAACATGTAATAAAAACTTGTATCTTAATGGAAGATCACCTTTGTTGATTTGTTTGACGAAAAGATCTCCTATACACTTCATCCTTAGTAAACAGCCTCGCGAACACATGATTGGTATTGAATATGGTGCATTCGGTTGATCTTGTAATTGAAGAACTTGATTTAATATCTCCGGAGTAACAACGACATACAGATCATTAACAAGACCTCTGATAATATCCTTTCCATCGATTTGAACGACGTTTGCAGAATCCCAGAACGCTTTAATGAGAGATTTGTAGACGGGTGTCGAATATGTAACAGCATAATTGATACGTGACTCCCTGATCCACTTCGTCATATCTTTAAATTCAACGAGCTTGTCTTCCGGATCCAAAAATGCAACTTGATTATGGCGTTTTTCTGACATAATCTCTTCTTCGGTTTTGTTTTCTTTCTTGATCGCCTTCTTGCATTTTCCCTTTTCTTGCTGTGCTTTAGGAGCCATCTGTACATGAAAATGTCCAGAATAAGTCACAATTTACATAACATAGCATTTAGACATGTATGAATACACTTTCATGTATTCACATATCAGATAACCTATTTAAACATGTCTACTGTGAACAAACAGCAACATCAGAAAACTGCTAAGGCATTGACGACGAAACAGATGATCAACGACGAAACAGAAGATTGAACGACGAAACAGAGGGTTGACCATTTGACTGGTTTGATTCGTCGACTTTTTGATTCGTCGAGTCTATTTCGTTCCATTCTGATTCGTCATCTTTGATTCGTCGTCTGATTCGTCACATGTTTGATTCGCCGGAATTAGGGTTAAATCAGATTCGTCAATTTGGGGGTTTTATCAGTTTCGCCGAATTTGGTTTAAACACACATCAGATATGAACATAAACACATTCAATCAACATTATTTACCCAACCCATTTATAAACACCCATAAATGTTTTTCCGAACAAAAACCCTTGAAAAAACAGGTAATACCATTATCAAATACAAACCCCTGTTTTTGGTTATAAAAACCCACTAACAAATCAAAGCAAAACAAACATTTATAACCCTAAATCTATCAGATTAGAAACAAAACACAACAACATGCATCAACAACACTTATTTAATCAAAGAAAACAACGGTTTCAAAAGGGTTTCTGAGGGTTTTCGGATGAAAAACCCGACGGTTCAAAATGTTCGGAATGTGAATCGGAACATGTTACTACCTTTGAAGTTTGTGAAATTTTGATTAAAAACAAATGTTTTGAGCGATTTGTGAGAGTAACCGTAGGTTTGGGTATTTTGTTGTGTGAAGAAGAAGATAACTGATGTTTTGAAAAAGTGAACAAGTAGGACCTATTTATACACTACCTTGTTTCGACGAATCAGAGGATTCGACGAAACTGAAATGGGCCCGGCGAAACAGAAACATGGGCTTGAACTTGGGCCTAAACTTTAGCCCATGACGAAACAGAATTGGGCTCCTGTGATTCGTCGTCTGTTATGACGAATCAGATTTGATTCGCCGACTAAGGTCTGATTCGTCGACTATGTTGATTCGTCGACAAGTGTGATTCGTCGACAAGTCTGTTTCACCAACAGATTTTTCAAAACAGCAACACCCAGGCTGGAAATATTTTGCAGTCAAAACAGTAACACAGGCTGGAAATATTTTGCAGACACAATTCCATTCAGTTGCAAGAACGTTTTTATGAAGAAGGTTTCAGGCTTCCGGTAGAAAACACCAAGCAACAACTTCGGCTTAATCAAAAACGAACTTTACACAAATATAATAAAAACAAATTTAAAGCATGGTAAACTAAATGAAAATGCGGAAAACTGTTAAAAACAGTAAACAACTGTACAAGTGCAACCTTTTTGCGAATCTCAAGGACAAGGAATCATACTAGCTTACGGTCTTAGTCAACATGATTTTGATTCTGTTTAAAGCTCTGGATAAGTATACTACCTCGATTATCGGTATTGTGGTCCACATAAGCTCAAACTGATCAGACATAATCATAATTTAAGAGATACGATTAACGGTAAGGATTATACTTACAAGTCGATGTAAATCCACTCACGACACATTCCCGTATCAAGGCATGCACGAGAATTCATCTTACCGGTGAGTATACCGTTTATCATCTGTTTGACCGTATAAAAGATGTGAGAGACTCACTTATTTGATTGAAAACAAGCCCTATGTGATAAAATCACTTATTGATGAGGAACTTGATTTTCAGATGTATGAGGGCACAGGAGCAAGTCCGTGAACAGGTCAGTACTTCCGTACAGCAGAGAGACGAACTTGACTCCCGCAAAGAATCTGTGATAATTTATCACTTATTTTGTTTGGACATGTGATTGTTGATCACTTATTGAGGTCGAATGCAGTATGTACACGTATGTATAGTATCATGGAAGATCTTAGACTTCGTCTCCATTATTTTTACGGTTTGATACAACCATGATACCCAGATGATAAGCAGCATAAAGACCGAATATTTCAGATCTCGGCAATCTCTCAAACGAGATTTCGGTACTAAGACCATATGCCAATGAGCGGTTCCCACCTGACTTGAAGTCTGTTAGGTTTGTATCATCCTGCACATTTTAGTCTGATTGTGAGCCTACCGATACATGGTTAGTAGAGATACTTATCATTTTTCTTTTTATTTTGCATTTTGAGCACATTGACCGACCACACCAGTGAATTTCATCATTTTCCTTTATCCAAGAAACTCATTTTTGGTTTTTCTATTGTTTTTGAATTTTTGAATTTTTCAAACGAAACGACAGAAAGTAAAGACATCTTTTTGGATTTTGAACTTTTGCAATGTTTTTGTATTTTCTTGAAATATCTCCCCCTAAAATTCGCAAAGTTTACGAAAACTAAAATCTTTTTGAATTTTCAAAGTTTATAAAGAAAATATTTACAAAAACGATCAGCCAAAGAAGTTTACTCAGGTATCACCTTAATGCCATTGACCAAAAGTAGATAATCAAAACGTGATTTATCAAAAGCTTTTGTAAACAGGTCGGCACGTTGGTGATCAGTGGGGACATGAACGACATCGATTAACCTCTTATCAAAACAATCACGGATAAAGTGATATTTAATGTCGATGTGTTTAGTCTTAGAATGTTGCACAGGATTTCTAGTGATTTGCAAGGCAGCATTATTATCAACAAAAATACGAGTAGATAGGAATTCTAAACCGTAGTCGCGCATTTGTTGTTGTATCCAAAGAACTTGGGAGCAACAACTCGAGGCAGCAATATATTCTGCTTCACATGTTGATGTAGCAACACACGTTTGCTTCTTGCACTGCCACGTGACCAGTCGATTTCCTAGGAACTGACATCCTGCAGTTGTTGATTTGCCATCGATTTTGCAACCACCGAAATCAGAATCACTGTATGCAATTAATTCAAAACTATCATCCCTAGGGTACCAAAGACCGAGGTCTGGGCATCCCTTCAAATAGCGTAGAATCCTTTTGACAGCTGACAGATGAGAGGCCTTCGGGTTTGCTTGATATCTTGCTAGTAAGCATGTTGGGTACATGATATCAGGCCTCGAAGCGGTAAGATACATGAGAGATCCGATTATGGCACGATAGTACGAGGAGTTGATGCTTTCTCCCTTCAAATCCGGAGTAATCCCGTGATTCTGCGGAAGTGGGGTACCAATGGGCGTTGCATCTGACATTTGGAATCGGCTCAAAATGTCACCAACATATTTAGTCTGATGGATGAAAATCCCAGACTCTGTTTGTTGAACTTGAAGGCCCAAAAAGAAATTCATCTCTCCCATAGCGCTCATTTCGAACTTTTCTTGCATAACACGTTCGAATTGCCTGCACAAAGAGTCATTAGTAGACCCAAATATTATATCATCAACATATACCTGCACCAGCAGAAGATCTTCATCTTGTTCTTTGATAAAGAGTGTGCAATCAATAAGACCTCGTCTAAATCCATTCTCCAGAAGATAGTTTGATAAGGTTGCGTACCAAGCCCTAGGTGCTTGATGTAGACCATAAAGAGCTTTGTTGAGCAACCAAACCCGATCGGGGTGAATAGGATCTTCAAAACCTGGAGGTTGTTCGACATGCACCTCTTCTTGAACAATACCATGAAGAAAAGCACTTTTAACGTCCATCTGGTAAACTTTGAATCCTTTGAAAGAAGCATAAGCTAAGAAGATTCGAATAGCTTCCAGACGTGCAACAGGTGCATAAACTTCATTGTAGTCAATGCCTTCAATCTGACGAAAGCCCTGAACAACCAGTCTCGCTTTGTTGCGAATAACAACTCCACGATCATCTTTCTTGCATTTATAAACCCATCGTGTTCCAATTTTCTTGTAATTCTCCGGTTTTTCAACAAGCTTCCAAACACCAAGCTTTTGAAATTGCTGCAGTTCGTCCTGCATGGCTTCAACCCATGAATTATCTTTTAAAGCTTCCTTCCAAGATTTTGGTTCTTCTTGTGAAACGTAACACGCGAAAGACCAATCATTTTGTAGACCAGATTCTCTAATAGCTGAATACAAACCAGCACTCAGGTTGTTTCTCAGCTGATTACGTGTCTGCACACCTTGTTGGACATCTCCTATGATATTCTGCTGTGGATGTGTATCGTGTATCCTCATTTCAGGATTTTCAGGAACACGAGCATTAACACCCAAATTGTTAATATTAAGATCAACAACCAACTCTACACCTGGAATATGCGTAGAAGTGGATGCATTTCCTTCAGCAGTATCATCGACTTGCACATGAGGAGTATCAACAGAAATACCCTGAACTGGAACAACTGGAGATTTAGTACCTTCAGTCGCATCCAGATTTTCTTCATCTTCTTCTGATGACTCATTGTATTCAGTAGCATTTTCAACTTCCTCATTTTGAACCGTGTTGTTAGACGAATTAGAACTTTGTGAGTTAACAACAACAGGTCTAACTAATGACGACTCAGCAGCATTGTCACTATCAAATATCATTCTAGCAGCTGCGGAATCTTCATCAAAAATTGGCATGTCAAAGGAGTTGAATAGCCCATCATAATCGAACATCCAAGGATCACCTGGAGCTTTAACAGGATCTGTATATCTCTGAACCCGTACTTCACTCCATAATTCAATCTTTTTGGTAGTCAGATTCCAAACACGAAAATTTGGTGTAGCATATCCAAGGAAGAAACCCTCGATAGCTTTCGCTCCAAACTTTCCATCCGGATCAATCATAGTGCATGGACCACCAAAAGGTTCTAGAATTGAAAGATCTGGTTTCCTTTTCTGTAGAAGTTCGAAACAAGTCTTGCCATGTCTCTTAACCGTAAGAACTCGGTTTAATGTGTAGCAAGCAGTCGACACAGCCTCTGCCCAGAACTGAACAGGAAACGCCGACTCTACCAGCATTGTTCTTGCAGTTTCAATTATCGTCCGATTCTTCCTCTCCGCGGCACCATTTTGTTGTGGAGTGTAAGGAGAACTGTATTCATGAAGAATGCCTTTAGAAGTACAGAAATCATCCATAACACGATTTTTGAATTCAGTTCCATTGTCGCTTCTGATCCTCTTAACTTTCAACGAGTAGAGATTTTCCAACATTGTAAGAAGATCCTTGAGGATTTGAGGAGTATCAATCTTGTGTGCCATAAAAGCTACCTAAGAAAATCTAGAGTAGTCATCAGTAACTACTAAACAATACACATCTCCGAACGTTGTTTTGTGTCTCATAGGTCCAAAGAGGTCCATATGAAGACGTTCGAGAGGCATGCCAACAGTGTTGATTTTCTTCAAAGGGTGAGACTTCTTTGTTTGTTTCCCTTTCTGGCACGAAACACAGATATCTTGTAGATGAAAACTTCTCACGGGTACGCCATTCACAAGATTGTTTTTCACCAAATGGTTCATTTTTCTCAAGTGAATGTGTCCCATTCTTCAGTGCCAAGATATAGACTCCTTCTCCGTGGCTTTCGAGACAAAACATGTGACTTGTGCAGAAGTCGTAATCGCTTGACTCATATCAAGAACATAAAGATCATTGATTCTTGGAGCCGATAAGAGAATCCATTCATCAGGAATTGTGAAACCAGGTTTAAGCACATAACAACCGGCATCATCGAAATGCACGGTGAACTTTTTATCGCAGATTTGCGACACACTGAGAAGATTATGATCAATTTGACGAACATAATTGATCTTATCGAAACATACCACACCATTGGAAATCATTCCCTCTCCAGTGATGTAACCGCCTTTGTCTCCAGCGAAAGCAACATAGCCTCCTTTAATGTTTCTCACATCATATAGAAGCCGTAAGTCGCCCGTCATGTGCCTAGATGCCCCACTATCAACAATCCAATGACTATTAATAGTTCCTCCTGGAACATCCTGCACATATCATCCAATGATTAGTTAAGGATGGGGACCCAAGCCAAAGTGGTCTTGGGTCGTCCCTGAGCATCACGAATAGTGATCTCGATTTGTTGATGGTTTTCCAAACAAACAGCTCCCCCTGAACCTCCACTCTTCCTAGGTTTCCAAGTTTGTTTTTGTTTACCAGATTGAGTTTTGTAAACAAATTTTGAAATTTCTGGTTTTACAGGTGAACTTGGTTCCCTTGGAACAGAATTTACCTTAGATTTTAAAGCCTTTTCTATTTTCTTCACATCTTGATGTCGTTGTTTCGATTCCTGTTCTTTAATAGTTCTTTTATCATGTTTAGGTGAAACAGGACGACATTTAGAGTGAATCGATTCAGGTGATGCTCTTTCAACAAATTTAGCTTTCAGAGTGTTAGCACAATCTTTGATGATGTGCCCAAACTCTCCACATTTAAAACACGTTCTCCTTTCAACAAACTTAGGAGAACTGGATCGACGATCAGATGTCGAATTTGTATAACCCGAGGTACTAGCTTTTTCATCACACCCGTTTGAATGTTGAGTGTAATTGTTTTAACTATCACGTTTTAAAATTTTGACTTGTACAAAATCAGTGTTTGACTTGTTAGCAAAAGTCTCAATTTTATCTGTACCCCTCGATTCCACAAATTTAACATTGCTGTTTTTCTTCTGATAACGAGCCCCTTTTGTTTCAAATTTTGATTTAGAAACATTTGACAATTTAGCTCGTTGATCTGATTGTTTACCCTTAGAAGCAATAGGTTGTTGCTTTGAAGGTGATTTCTGATTTCCAAATTTCTTTTTAATTTTAGTCTTAGGAATTGGATTACATTGAGTCACATTAACTCCCTGAATCGACTTTCCCACAAACTTACTTGTGTTATTTTCAAAAACATTATCAATCAATGAAGGATTGACATTTTTAATTGGAAAATCATTATCTGAATAGATTTTAGAGTCACCAACCAAAGTGTACAACACAGTATTACTTTTAACAGTAGACACAGGATTTATCACTTGTTGAACAACAGGTTGAACAACAGGGGTAGGAGGATCACATAGAATATGATTCTCAATTGGAACTTCTACTCCTTTAAGTTTGTCAAGTGATTTATCCTGTTTACTCACATCTGATTCAGATTCATCATCCGACGACTCATAGTCCTCAATGGTTGGAGGACCTTGTTTCGTAGATGTTGACTCTTTTTGCTCAGAATTTGTACTTGGAGAATTGTCCGATTTGAACCCTAGGCCAGTAGTTACTTCCTCATAATCAAGAGGCACACTGGATTCAAACCGTGGCATTTCTTCTTCATCAGGCATATAAGTATAATCATGTCTCAAAGGGGGCGGACACTTCTTATACCCAACACCTTTCTTGTTTCCCTTTAGTTGTTGAACATCAATAATGTGATCGAGCACAAATCGGGAGTTAGAGTAACTCTCCAATTTTTGCTTGATTGCATCATGCTCACATTTGGCAATGGCTAGTTCCTTTTTAGTTTCCTCAACAATGTTAATGTAATTATTTATACTAACTTGTTTATGATAAACAGTTTTTGTCACTTCGGAAACATTTTTCTTTTGAATTTCAATCATAGATTTAAATTCTTTTTCGTTTCGAATCAAAGCCATATTTGATTCTTTGCATTTAGCCATTTCAACAACTAAACTCTGATTGTGAATATGAATCGAATCACAGTGAAGCTTTATTTTATCAAATTCACTTTTCATATACTCACAATCTCTACAGTTGATAAGAATTTCAGATTTTACCTGACTTGTAGAATCTGAGACATTTGCCATAAAGGCAGTCTGATAAGAGAAAGATCCGTCTTCAGAAAAGAACTTCTCCATTTCTTTAGATACTACCTCAGCCTTCTTAATCAGAACTGATTTCTGACATTTCAACTCTTCTGCTTCATGCAATAAGTCATCAAGATTAGAACTTGCTTCTTTGCTCACATCAGATTCAGAACTCAAAGTAGAACTTTCTTCATCAGAACTCCCGGAATTACCAGAACTGTCGTCACTATCAGAAAATTCTTCCTTATGAACGTGCTTGATGTGATTGATTATTTTAGCATAACACGCCGTTCCTCCTTTACCTTGATCACTTTCCCCAAGTTGTAAAGACCAATTAAACCCTTCATCAGCTTGTACGGTTAATGCACGACTTTCATTTGATGGTCCAGACTGATTCTGGTTAGTGGTGTTGTTTACAGCCACTATCCCTTTTCCACGATTGTCTTGATTAGCATTTGAAGTACTCGTCTGATTACGGAATGGGTTCTGATTGCCTTGTCTGCTTGGTCGAGTGCACTCACGTTTGAAGTGACCCTTTTCCCCACAATTGAAGCATGTAACTGCTTCTTTATCAAAACCGTACTTTGTATCTTGTTTGCTTTCCAAAGAACTTCTTCCTGTTCGAACCATAAAGTCCTTCGCCCTTCTAACAGCACTTGCGAATGCCCACTTTATATCCATCAACTCCATTTCATCACGGTTGATTTGTAGATAGTCTTCGTTGGTTAAATTGATGTTTCCAATTTGACCGGCGACCAAACCGCAGTAAGCACTGACCATGGTATTAATAAGTTCCATATGTTCCTTTGCTACTTCAATGCTAACATTTGAGAGGTTTGATGTATCAACTTTGACTGTGTTAGGGTTTGGAGTTGGAGGATTGTTGGTATAATGAGCTTGCTGTTGTTGTTGTGGTTGGACTTGTTGTTGTGGTAGGGATGGATTAAAACCTCCTCCTGCATATGCTTGAGGTTGAGTAGTATTTACTGGAGGTATAAAAGGAATAAAACCTCCTCCAGAATAAGTCTGAGTTTGTTGAGGAAACGGAGAAGAGTTTGTATCTGATACAAACGCCGTTTGTAACTTTGGTTGCCTCAGACTAGCTGACGGGTCAAAACCTCCACCACAATACATTTCAATATTCTGAGGAGCAGCAATGCGTTTTGCTTTTCGGATTTCTTCATCATTTTTATGTTCCAGCTTCTGTACAAATTCATAGATAGTTATAGTGTCAGCATCTAGAATACCTGTATGTTTTAGAAGCTCAATGTATGGACTCCACTTTGGTGGTAGAGAATCAGCAAATCGTGCACAAACTTCCTTTTGAGATGCAGTAACAGCATAGGCAAACATCTCACTAATCAAATGATAAAACCGTGTGGTCATATCATTTAGAGTTTCGTTTTCCAAGAACTGAAACGACTCAAACTCTTTCTTTAATAAATCATGCCGTGTCTTTCTGGAAGCTGCGTTTCCTTCTCCTCTTGTCACCAAACAATCCCATAGGGCTTTCGTGTCCGTACAATACGAAAACTGATGATAGATATCTTTATGAAGTGCTTGAGTAAGAACAGCAAATGACTTTTTCTCAAATTCATATGCTTTCTTGTCATTTTCCTGCATGTTAGTAAAACCTTCGGCCGTTGACGCTGCTACTTCAAGAGCATCATTGCGTGGAGTAATGAAACACCTCCAAATATCAGTGCTTTGACCTTGAACATATGTAATGAAACGACCTTTCCATGATGGAAACTCGTTCATATGATTCAACTTTGGCGGGCGATTGTTGCTACCCGTTTCGCTCTCACTGATCAAAAGATTTTGAATGTTTTGGTTCTGATTGGATGCCAAAGCCCATTGTCCGACACTTATAGTTGGTTGACCAAAAACACTCTTCACCCACGCTGCTGCGGACGTCGGATCTTCACGTGGTCTAGAATCCATACTCCAATCCCATGGACTAGTACAACTCATATTTGATGTATGTATGATAGTACCTGCACAAATTCTTGAAAACAAACAGTAAGCTAGCTGATATAAGTCTTCTGTTTAAAACAGATCTGTTTTCGACGAAACAGAATTCACGAAACAGGTTTGTTTCGTCTGAATGAATGACGACGAAACAGACTTGTGATAATTGTGATTCGTGGCGAAACAGAATTTGTTTCGTCAAAGATGTTGTGGCGAAACAGACTTTTGATTCGTCAAGGTTGTTGCGACGAAACAGATGTGATTCGTCGGCTGTGTGTTTCGTCAAAACTGGGTACAAGTCAGTTGGTTTAGATATTTAAAATATCTATTTACCAGTCAAGGATAAGATGAGACAACAAAGATATTTAAACCTGACACAAGTATGTTGGTAACTTCTTATTTTCAACGAAACAGGGACTGTGACCAATTATCACTTTTACACACAAAAGTCAAGTTATTATATTATAAGTGCAACACTTGTTTTAATCAATTATAACAGATCAAATACTCAGTTTTTATAAGAACACTTATGAAGATATGAAGAACACCACCAAGAACATGAAGTTTCCGATGAGTTTTCCGATCACCGATAAATTTCCGAAACACGAAAATACACTAGATTTTCACTAAAAACCCGGTTTAAAGCATAAACAAACAATCTAACTTAGGTTTTTGATAAAAATCTGTAGCAAACACCAATAAAACAGCAGATTTATGAATATTTTTCAGAAAATATTAATTTTTCAAGAACTCATTTTCAGAAAAACACACACAAAATACTTGATAAAAACCGAACAAGTTTGATTTTAAACAAGGATAAGAGCCAATGCTCTGATACCACTTGTAGGTCCCGAAATCTGAGGATCGATTACGAACCGAATCTCTTGTTTATAGTAAACACGGTTACGCGTGCGGAATCCACGTAACTATGCCAAATCAAACATATATAGCATAAATAACAACGGATTAATCAATGATACACACTCTATTGATTAACGGGATGAGAACCGATTACAACTGATACAAACACAGTTCAGACGGAATTTTGGCAGAGTTTTGTTACTATGGTCTGTTTCTCATCTCTCTGAGTTCAAATGAACACAAAGTGTTGCTTATATAGTCCCTGGCCACTGATGTCGACGAAACACACAAGTGTTTGACGAATCTGAACATGGGCCAGACATTGGGCCTGGAACAGCCCAATACATGACGAATCAGGGTCTGATTCGTCAGTACACGACGAATCAAGGTCTGATTCGTCATGACCTTCAACGAAACAGAAATCTGAGCATTGGCCTGTTTCGCCATGAAGTGTTCCGACGAAACAGGTCTGTTTCGTCGAGGACTGCAACTGTTGAGTTTGTTCCTGTTATCAGACAGCAACAAACAGCAACATATAAACATAGTAATGACAAAACTACCCTTTAATGCAACATGCATTGTTCATAATACATTACATACCAAAAGAGACAAATAAGTTGTACACAAGTAGATAGGAGGATATCTGACTTGGTCAACATAACATACAGACTCGATAATTAATAAAAGACCATTACAAAATACATCATTAAACAAGACTAGTTACAGACACTAAAAATGCATCAACAATGTAGAACTCTTTGTTGGGTGCCCTTGTGATCATGAAGGTAAGATAGTCCTCTTGCTGCATCAAGGCATATTTTGAGACGTTGTTTCCATGTGAGAACAGTGGAGCTTAAATGGCGATCAAGGCTTCCATTAGATGCATGCTCATACACAAGGATCTTCTCACCATCCTCGTCACAAAATCCAAGGAGAGAGATGAGATTCTTATGGGTGTATCTGGAAAGCATCATGATCTCCTTCCAGAACTCGGGGTCTCCTTGTCCATATTTACGATTCAAACGCTTAATAGCAACCATGCTTCGCCCCTGAGAATGAGAGACTTCACCTTCGTACACCTTGCCAAATCCACCCGCTCCGATAATTTTGCTACCAAAACTGTTGGTTGCTATTTTTATCTCTCTTAGATGGATTCTAAGATGTTCAAACTCTTTCATGAGGGACGTCATTATTATTGGATCAAATAAAAATGAGAAAAGTCAAATTGATTAAGTGTAAATCAACTGAAAGGATATAAAATTATAGATTTTTATGACATAACGCCACACAAAGATGAGTCGTGAAAGTAAAACGAGTATCATCACCTCTGAAGCTGGGAAAAAAACATCATTATTGTAATGGATCGGCGAAGATGTAGAGGATGAAGTTGAAGCCACTGAAATTAGATAAGAGGTTTTGAAATGAAATGAATGGTAGTGAAGTGAAGGGATGGAAGAATATAAGGCCATTAAAATTAGGGGCAATTACATGGGTCATAATCTTCTCAAAATATCTAGGGACAATTATATGGTTTTTTTTTAGAATAGCTATACAAATTTCCACTTTTACTTCAAAATAGGTGTAGCTATATCCTGTCATATAATCCCATTAATGCTAAAATATCTCAAGGCATAAATAAACTGTTTAACATTTCAAGTTTCGTCTTCTCTTCTTCTTAATTCTGATTCCCATTTGGTCGCAAGCCTTTCTGCTAATGGCCTGCCATTCCGATATAAAGTTTCATTGATGCCTTGATTTCTCCATTCGATATGCTAAACATGCTCTATATGAGGGTCCGATTCCACAAACCACTTTCAAATGCTGAACTTGATCAATGGTGGAGCTTGAGCGAATAATTAGGGGGTCGGACTCTTAAAGTCCAAATCAGGCGTGCCGAACTTTAAAAATCCAATTTTAACACTACAAAAAAAAATTCGGAAATTTTCGGTAAAATTACACTATGAAACGAAGGGCTGGGGACCCCTGCTTCATAAAGCCCCGCCCTTGAACTTGATCGTTTTGCCCAAAACTTGTGCCCCTCTTTAATGCTTGTGTGCTTAATATATGCAACTTTTTGCATGTATTTGTGAACGAAAGTATTCATTTCAGTTTTCTTGTTTTTGTAGAAGATTAAGAGGTTGCAAATGGCAAGCTCACAATCTTGCATTTTGGGGAGATCACTTTTGTCATGGCGTTCATACATGAGGCCTAATGCGGACATAACATTGTGAGGAGGAATAGAATTGGAGAGTTGACTGGTCAAACAATCGTTCACGATTTTCCTCACCAAGCCAACATCTTCGCTTCATTTATGTATATTTGAAGTTAGTGTATTAAAATGGAAAGGTTAAGTTGCACCAAATGATTTTAACAAACAATTCAAATGATTCAATGGGTTGGTACTAATTCATTAAAACAACTTTCTTGTTAATGATATAATAGTTGTTACACTTTGAACAACAAAATAATCTATGTTGCCTTAACGTATATTTAACATTGTATGACCCCTAAATTAAACAATCAAAATCATAATATCTTCCAATAAGCTATAGCTCAATTGGTATCACAGGGGAAGTGAAGATTTAAGTTTTTTGAGACCACAGGTCTCAAATTCAATCCCAACCTGGTTTTACCACAATGGACCTTCAGGCGGCGAGTTTTCCTTAGAACATGTGATATGATGGTGGACTTGGGCTATCCAACGTTGTATGTGGTAGTGGGCGTATGAGGTCTCCTTTTGCCATTGGATTACCCAGGGTAGCCGATCATTTATTTCGTTAGCTGTTCAAAGAAAATTATAATATTTGTTTATACAAAAGATAATCCAAACACCACTTATAATCCATATACTTATAGCTGCAACAAAACGCCCGGACTGGACTTAATAGTTGAGGAAAATCTAGAAGAATAAACAAGAAACAATTCCAAAATATATCGAACGAACCTCAAAGCTTGTATTATACTTTTCTGCTTGTCAGGGTCGGCTCTGAGGGTGGGCAGGGAGGACCACCGGCCAGGGCCCGTGATTTCGAGGGACACATTTACAAAAAATTCCGATATGTGTGTGAGTGTGTGTGTGTGTATATATATATATTCAGGGGCAGAATTGTAGAGAGAAAGATTAAAGAAGTGTAGATCTGATTTCGTTTTCCGACCTGGACTTGTTTCCGGCGAGGCTGATGAAAGGTTGCAGGTGTTATGTAAAGACGATATGGAGAAGACGACGGGAAAAGTAGGTTGGAAGTTCTTTTAGTAATTATTGTTTAGGTTTAATGGGCCCAATTTAATCAAGCCCAACATAAAATTTCTTTTTTTCTTTCACAACTTTTTGTAATTGTTTAATCAACTCTGTTGGGATTGAACCCTACCAGAGGAACAGATGATGTAAAGCCAAAACCAGGTCACAACTGTGGATTCACAATAACCAGTTGTTTGCATTTGACTCTCCCCTTGAAAGTGTTTCATAACAGCTGCTGAGTTCAAAACACTGATCTGCTACAGCAACTGCTGCCTTTAACAACTACTGAAGACCTAAAGACTGGTGAAGCTTAAACACTGTTGCTCTATCTACTGCTGTTCTCTAAGTGCTGCTGAAGACTCAAAGTACTGACCACTCAAAGACTAATCACCTTTGAAGAATGCTCTGAAGTTTGACATCAGTGCTTAGCCTATATCAGTTGAAAGCTGGAACAGTTGTTTTACCTTTGGTCTGTAATTCACTTGTAATCAGTGGTTAGCATAGCAGTGTCTGTATTAGATCAGTAGTTAGAGTTTGTTAGATGTCACTTTCATGGTGACGTCAGCTGAGATGCCTCAGTGGTTTGGTTTGCCTATAAATGGAGCAGTACTCTGTACTGTTACATTTGATTGACTGAGTGAGTTCTTCTCCTCTAGTCCAATCCTTTCATCTTGTGTGCAATCAACCTTGGAGCATCAGGCTGAGGGGGAGTTTTGTTTGTAAGCATGCTTTGTAATCTTTTGATTTATCTTGTAATCTTTCGACTGATGCAATTCATGTGTTTAACAAATCTATTTCTCTCCTTGATTGTGTTTACAAAGTTTGTTGTTCATTTCCGCTGCTCTTAAACTCTGTTCATCTCTATTGATTATACAATTTACACAAACAAACACAATCATGAGAGCCTCCGATCCTAACAATTGGTATCAGAGCCTGGACAGTCAAATTCGATCTAACAATCAATTTGACATAACAGTTCGGCTCAAAATTCATTGATACTAAGGTTGGTTGTATTCAGTTGAAAAACAGAGTAACGAGTAAACCATGATCAAAATGGTTATTCAAAAACTCTGTAAATCAATCAAGATGTCATATGACACACAAATCTCACACAACAAGTGATATCATGCACATGTCACTCATAGTTTTCAGATTTGTAAACATATCTGATAAATTATGGGATTGTTTTACATTTTCAAAATTGATTTCAACTGTCGTTATGAAACGTGTGATGTCACTATAATAGATGCTAAAGTATGAACCTCGGATTAACAAAAGCCTATGTTAATAAAACATTAGTGCTTTTGCTAACGTAAAAAGAGGGAAATTAAAACTTTAGTCATTCAGATCTTATGTGTTGAAAACAGGTTGAGATCCTCAAAAAGGACAAAATCAACTATGTTAAAATACATTCAGAAAATCAGGGGTCAACATAATCCGTATCATATGTAATGTGAGATTGGTTGAAAATTTGTGCAAATATGACCAATTCTCTCAAAACATTACTGCAAAATGATATTGGATTAAGGTTTTTTTTTTCAATAAAAACCTCCCAGTAAGTATTTCATTACTTATGAATGGGAAGGGTAAAAAGGGAAGAAGAAAATTACAAAAACTCAAAAGTGTGTTTATCTCAAAACTTTTGAAATCAAAAGAAAAGAGTATAAATCCAAAACACTTAAGAGTCCACAGGAGTTCTACATACTTGGTCAAACATTTGTCATCCATCAACCATGTACAACCACTGTATCAGGGAGTTCAGGTAACAAAGGTATCACCAGTTTGATTACTAATGAAAAGAATTAGGCCAAATTTTAAAAAATGCTTCACATGGTAATAAAATTTACAAGGTACTTTCAAAACCTCTGTGAACAGGCAATCTCAAAGTTACAATCATCTGATAAGAAAGTGGTATCAAAAAGTGGTTATGAAATTCATTTCAAACCACTGACCATCTTCATACAAGTTGAAGAATGAAGTGATTCTGATCTAATTGAGAGTCACATTTACCATGAAAATGCACCAGATCTAATTGATGTTAATTTCAGGAAATCTTTACTTATTTTTCTTGTAAAGATTTATCAAATAAAACAGGATATATTATTCTTCATTTTTTTAAGAGAATGATATATTTTGTATTTTTACTTGTTTTAGATGGTAAAAATCCAAATTCCTGTCAGGATGTATAACCCTCTTTGTTTTTGCCTAGGGTGATATATTCTTTGACAATGGGTCAAGAAGACTTGGTGCTAAGGGTTTGGATCATTTCATTCATAAACTCATGACTAATTTAGTAATAAAAATGATTGTTAACATGCTTCATACATTTGGCTGCTCATGTTTTAGTCTAAATTCTCAAAAGATTAAAACAGAAAATGTGGAGTCAAAGTAAAACGTGGTAATCTTCTGGGATATCCAATCACTGTCCAAATATATGGAATGTTTAAAACATTGAGTAAATGTGTGATAAAACCTTGAATGCAAAAAAAAAAAAAAAAAAAAAAAAAACCCTGTGAATTCTTTGCATTAAAATCCCTGTAAAACCTGTTGTTATGATTAATTCTGATAAACCTGCATCTAAAAATGTGTTTGTCAAGAAGTTGGTTTTGCAGGTAACTCACAATCACCTTCAACAGATGTTGGACATGATACTAAAATCATTTCCTTCATCAGAGCAGCAGATGTACAAAACAGCTGTTAAAGCTCATCCACTGACGTATAAACAGTGTTTGACCAAAATAACCTTCTAAACTTCTACCACTACTTCACTCCAAACCACTGTTAATAAATATCCATAAAAAATGGATAAAAAATTATCAGTGGACCAAAACCATCTTTTAAAATCCCTTCACCTTCATTTCAAACAGCTATTGGATCATCTAAAGTCACCAACAGTTGTTAGCTCAGGTGAATCACATCTGCAGCCTCACCTGTTAAAACATCAATTCTTTTACATCTCATCCATTTCATCAAACTCTTGACAACATCAATGAAAAAGGATTCTTTCAAAAAGTTAATCCTGAAACACTTGTTCTCTTTGTGGCTTTCTATCATTCCATCAACAAGTCATGTGCCTTATAGCACTAAAAGACAGAAAGTTGGGTAGCTGTCATTTAAGAGGAGCTTCAGCAGTTCAGTGACAACAAGTTTGAAAATCTTGTGCCACAGCCAAAGGATGAGAATCTATTTGGCGAAAAGTGGGTCCTCAAAGAACATTGCATATGCTAGGAGCATGATTGTCAAGATTTATCATACTTAAACAAGTACAAATATCAAAGTGTTTTGACTAGGCAAAAAGCAAGCTTGTGTTTTCATAACCACTGATTGCAGAATATTATGATGCTGCTGCAAGCTGAATAGTCCAACTGTTTGTAACTTCAAAATATGTTATTGAATTTTGATATATCTGCTCAAAAGACTTCTTTTATGAAGGGCAGTCATGTAGCTGAAATATATCATCAAAAGTTCAATGTCTCATTGATTCACCATCATTGAATATCAGACATCACTTTGTGAGGGATTACTATAAAAAGGTTTGATTTCTTCTTTAATATGTCCATCCTAAACATCAGTTGGTAGATGTACAAACTTAAGAATTGGATTCATCTACTGTTGAAAAACTTGATCCCTATGATTGGAGTGCTAAACATGAATTAAAGCAAGCTTTCTTGTGTTCCATGTGTAAATAGCATAGAAATGTTTTTAGAAGAATCAAAAATAATCTTAAAAATAGTTTAAAATTGAATTTTTCAATAAATCCTCAAAGTCTATTCAAAGCACTGATGGCATTAAAACTCAGTTAAATAGTAAAATCTATCCACTGCCAAAGTGTATCCTCTGTTTGTGTAAAACACTGATTTACAACAGAGGTTACACGCGGACAGATGTTATTCAACAGTTGTGTGCATCAGATGCCATGATCACTTTTCAAAATAAATGGTCTTACACCTGAAACATTTACAAAAACAAAAGCAGAGGTTCCTGAGCAGACTTTAGCAGCTACCACTGCTCCTCAGGCACCTGCTGCTGAGCCCACTGCTCAAGGTGATCACAGCAGAAACACAACTGCTGTGAAACCCACACCTAAATCCACCAAAAGACCAAAACAAAAGAAAATTCAAAAGCCCCCCAAACCTACAATACAGGCAACTCTGGAAGATGAGATCCCAGAGCAACTGCCAGTGACAACACAAAAGTCACTAGAAACCACTGCTGCTACTTCCTCTCAGCAGATGGCAGAAAGGTCTCAACCCATGCCTGAAACTCCTCCTGCTTCTTCTAAAAAAGATCAGGTTGTAAGAACAGGGACACCACATTATGATGCTTTGGAATCACTTGATTTCATCATCCACAGCCCACTGCCCGGGGCAAATTCACTTTCAACTTCCATCATCACTTCACAAATACCACCATCAATAATGACCTTGTTGCATGCTTTGGATATAACTCAGACATAAATCAGTTCCTCTCAAACACCTATCACTGAGAGTACACTCCAACAAGTGACTGAGTCTGATGCTTATACCTCTGCTAACCCAGCAACAACTGAGGAGGTTACACCCCTTGAGTTACAATTAACTCTTGGTGGTAGTTCAAGTGAAGCAGCTACTACAAGTGCTGAACCCACTGGTTTGCACTTGGACAGTAGTTTCAACAATAAGACTTCCTTGAAGGCAATTTCTTCACTAGGAACTCTTGTGTATCCAGTCTTCACTGGTTCACTAAAAAGTGTTTCTCATTATGAAGAAAGAAGTCCCCAGTACCAAGACAAAGGGGCAACAGTGGATGATTTTTGGGATACACCTCCTCAATCAACCACTGTTACAACCACTGCTAGTGGGAAATCAGATGACCCCATTAAGTTGGGTGATTGTTTAATTTACCAAGAATTGACGACTAGAATTGATAAACTGGATACATCTGTTGCAGAAATCAAAGACATGCTGCAACAATTGTTGAAAGCACAAAGGGTACCATCCACTGCTGCACCACTTATAACAGCGACTCCATCATCTGCTCCTACTCCAGATGAGCTGTGGAATTTGTTTCAACCCCTGCATCTATCTTCGAAAGAGTTGATGATGCCAAAAAGGGGGAGAAAAATGACTCTGAGGAAAATCCTTCAGTAACTTCTACTGAAACATCTGTCAAAGAAAAGGAAAAGGGAGGTGATGAAACCCTGAAAATTCAAGCAGAAGATGAAGATACACAAATGAGGATCGTTCAAAGTCAAGTCAATTCAGCTGGTCTCAAAAACCACTGCTGATATTCAAAGGGTAAGGGATGAGAGCAGAGCTTTGGTTGAGAAAAAGATAGTTCTGCAAAAAGAAAAAGAAGAGGTTGGTACTTCATTAAAGAAGAATCCTGTTAGAAAACAAGGCAATCAACCTTCACAACTTCTAAAACTAAGCCAGTTACTAACTTCAACCACAACTTCTGTTCCTACAAAATCACTTACACCTCCACCATTAACAACATATGTCACCCAAACAACTGCCACCAATACCACATCAACACACACCACAACCACTGCCATCCCCACTAAATCAACCACTGCCACATCTAAGACATCACCACCACCACAAACACCACCTGCTGCCATCCTTTATCAAAGAAGGAAACAAAGCAGATGGATGCAGAAATACCAAAAGAAGACCAAGCTTCAGAGGAATATATCATGCAGATGGTTCTTCAGACACTTAGAGCAGAACTACAAGAAACAACAAAATCTCAAGACACTGCTCAAAGTTGTCATTACAAGGCCACAATCACCAGACTCATCAGCAAATAAATCTCTCCCAAGAAACCCATTTGGTTTAAAAATACTAAAGTGGCTCTCTGATCAAAAGACCCATGTATTGACTCTGGTCATAACCAATGGAGAAGTGAGGCATATATCAAGGAATCAAGCACTAGGCCTGGGTGTTGAAGATCAACTAGATCTCCTTGAGCTTACACTGTGCAGGGATGAGGATGATCTAAGTTCCAAGGAATTTGAAGAAGAATTTAAAAGACAAGCAAGGGAACTTCTGATGAGGAATAAAGATCCAGAATAATGAAAGGTTTTGGCATCATCTGTTCCAGGGGGAGATTGTTGGGATTGAACCCTACCAGAGGAACAGATGATGTAAAGCCAAAACCAGGTCACAACTGTGGATTCACAATAACCAGTTGTTTGCATTTGACTCTCCCCTTGAAAGTGTTTCATAACAGCTGCTGAGTTCAAAACACTGATCTGCTACAGCAACTGCTGCCTTTAACAACTGCTGAAGACTCAAAGTACTGACCACTCAAAGACTGATCACCTTTGAAGAATGCTCTGAAGTTTGACATCAGTGCTTAGCCTATATCAGTTGAAAGCTGGAACAGTTGTTTTACCTTTGGTATGTAATTCACTTGTAATCAGTGGTTAGCATAGAAGTGTCTGTATTAGATCAGTAGTTAGAGTTTGTTAGATGTCACTTTCATGGTGATGTCAGCTGAGATGCCTCAGTGGTTTGGTTTGCCTATAAATGGAGCAGTACTCTGTACTGTTACATTTGATTGACTGAGTGAGTTCTTCTCCTCTAGTCCAATCCTTTCATCTTGTGTGCAATCAACCTTGGAGCATCAGGCTGAGGGGGAGTTTTGTTTGTAAGCATGCTTTGTAATCTTTTGATTTATCTTGTAATCTTTCGACTGATGCAATTCATGTGTTTAACAAATCTATTTCTCTCCGTGATTGTGTTTACAAAGTTTGTTGTTCATTTCCGCTGCTCTTAAACTCTGTTCATCTCTATTGATTATACAATTTACACAAACAAACACAATCATGAGAGCATCCGATCCTAACAAACTCTAACATTTTTTTTTTTCTTTTACCACTTTCTTGTAATTGTTTATCAAAGGGCTAAACACATTAAATGTAGGAATCATTGCATTTCTTTCAACAATTTAAATCATTGTTATTTCATAGTTTGTTTTTTTAATTTAACACACTATTCTTCGTTTAGAACTTTAAATCATTGTTAATTCATAGATTTTTTTTTATTTTAATTTAACATACTATTCTTTTATATAAACTATTTTTATTTAAACTTTATCAGGTTACTACTTTTTTTACATCAATTGCTAACCAAAACTATAATACATTAATGAATTTAGAATATGAATTGATAGTGACTCTCCGGTTGAATACTTTTGGTTCCGCTACTATATATATGCTATATTTTTTTTGAGATAGTATACCCATACAAAAACTAAGATAGACCCGTTTACAAAACATTTTTAAGTATTAGAAGTTAACTTGTTAGATTTAGTTAGCCTAATGGTACATTTTTTTGAACTCGGACAGGGCACTTGAATTCTCAGGGCCGGCCCTAGCCCTGCTGCTTGTTAATTTGGTGTTCATGCTCCTTCACTGTTCTTTCCAAATCTCTACTGAGGATAGAAGCTTTACTGGAAAACACATGTTCTTTTCTTCATTTTAACCCTCCAAATTCCTGCCTCAAATCTCCAACTTTACTTTCAAACAATCTGTAAGAATTACTACAATCATCCACCATTTTCTGCAATTTATCTTCTTTCACAAAAAATCCAATAACTGTCTCTCATATGATGCTAATGCCTTTTAAGTGGGGTATTTGTTAAAATAAACAAATGCAACTTTTTAATTCATGTTGCAACATTTGGACGTAAAGTTGTTATGGTTTGTTACAACTGACTGGGTTGTGAGTGTACATGGTTTGTTACAACTGACTGGGTTGTGAGTGTACATGTTAATAAGTTTGAGGGGCTTGTTGTATGTTCAGAGGACTGATATGAGAAAGATGGAAACATGAACGGATAAAGTGAACTTATGTTTTCACTGGAGTATAAAAGGAGAGTATGAGTCTCATTTGTCCTTTATCACCTCTAGAACTTTCTATTGTCTCTCTCGTACAACGATTAGGGTTTTGTATCCTTTGTTCAGATCGTTGGTGATCTGGTTGATCTCTTGTGAGATCTTGTAGTTGTATGTTGTTTAGATCAACTCATCAGTTGATCATTTATTTCTATATTGTTTAAAGATCTCACATATTATGAGATCTAGGGTACTTGTTTCTGTATTGTTTACATATCTCACATATTGTGATATCTAGGGTACTGGCGGTATTTTCTGGTTTGGGAATTAATAAAAGTTTTGTCACCGTTTTTTGTTGCTATTTCTTTGTTCTGTGTTGCTTTCATACCATTCTACATGGTATCAGAGCTATATTGGCTCTTGATTTCTGATCTTGGTTCTTCCGCTGTGAGTTTTAGGGTTTGAGTCTTGTTATTTGTGGCCTTAGTTCTTCTCTGTTGTCACACCCTGATTTCCGATGGGCCTGGACGGGTCGTGACGATTAAAATTACCAATCTACCCAGAAATAGAGAGATGGGTTTATGTTTAAAATTACCAATCTACCCTCATGTGCAAGACACATTGTATACTTAACAGAAAATTATAACAAGGTTAGGGCTAAAGGATGTATAGTGTAATACATTTTACAAATAAATGATTGTGACTGTAATTATTGAAGTTAAAGGTTACCCAATGCAATCCAATACAAAAATAAAGGACAAAAAGGGTAATTTACCTTTTTTTTAAAAGATTTGCGTAGCCTCTTCTGTCTTCGCCGTGCAGACCACGCGCAGACATTGCCATCTGCAGAATGTTTGTTTTTCTGAAGACGTTTCGTTAAAAAATGTCTGCACAAGCGCTTCTTAGTGCAGACTTGGCCCAGTCACTTTTAAGATCTTCTAAGGTCAGCAGAGGGATAAACTGTCACGGCCCTCGTCCCGGTGTGACCCGGTCTAGGACCCGCGGGACAGAAACCCGTGGTATTTATTATTTGAGTTGACAGCGGAATTTTAACAGGATCTTTTAAAACTTAAAAATGCCCAATTATTTTATTTCATAATTTGGGACAAACCCCATAATTTACAGTAAAGGTAATTTCACGATGAAATCCCTTGTTTTACAAAACATGTTTATTTATTTTACTCAGCCACCACTTCAAGCTTGTTAGTGCTCCGTAGCACTTTTCCTTGATTCACAGTAAGTCACTTGAAACATGTTTAAAAATATTTTATCAGCGGGGAAATACTGGCGAGTCACTCAATTTTGATAAAACGACACATAGTTATAAATTACAGCATAAGAGCGATTACAATGGCCACTATCTTATTTTTATCTGGCGCCGTGTCACACCCTGGTGACGATGGTCATACCACTATTGGGTCATTTCACCCAAGTAGTGATGATTATCACTGTTAGGTTTGTTTGCCTAACCGTGAGAAATTAGTAATGTGCACAATACCCCACTTGCCAGTGATTCAAGATAACCAAGACTTAATCCCTGTAATTATAACCTTTGAAAATAAATTGGGTATTATAAAACAGTGTTGATAAAAAGAGAATGACTCACATTGCAAGTTTAGACGGGCAGATTTTAGCCTACTGATTTAGCCTTGTAACCTAATTTAAATAACAATGCACACGAAACTAGGTCAGTAACTTAATACAACATTTACGATAACTCACGAAATCAAAACCCTCACGACGAATGACAAAGTATAGCCCTGTGTAACACCTCGAAAAATCACGTCCAATGAAGTATTGACACGTGTAATAAACCCTAATGAAGTCAAACGTTGAATTTAAGGGACTAATTTTTCGAAAAATCGAAAACTTTGATTATGAAAGAACTGGAAGTATTACCATACTTAAAATAAGTTTCTAAATAACCTTTTACGGTTTTATATTCACAAATGAGCCACTTGTTAATCAAGTGTAGCCGTTTATGTAATTAATTGAAAGTTTGCGCAGAAAAGGGGTAAAAGCGTCAACATGTTAATTCTTACCTCTGAGTGACCTTTTAACAAACCAAGAGCCTCATGATATTTGATTATACTCTCGGGATTTGCCAATCATTGGCCACCCAAGGCTTTTATGCCCAAAAGTGAAGTTACGCGCAACTTTGCAAGTATAAGGGACTAAAAGTGTCAATATGTTTAATTATACCTCTGAATGACCTTTTATCGAGCCCGAAGCATTATGATGTTTAATAATACTTTCAAGAATGCCTAATATGAATTAGATGAGGCTTCAATGCTATTAAATGATGAGTTACGCAAGTTTGCGCATTTGAGGGACCTAAAGCGTCAAACTGCTAAAGTATGCCAATTTGAACTATAACGAACATTTCGGAACATGACCATAAGTTAAACATACCATAAATATCCTTTACATAGCTTAGAAATAGGCTTTAAGGGGTTCGGTGTGCTAAAATAAACTTGTGGGTCATTCAGGGACTAAAAGCGTCAAAAAGTGCATAAGTTTGCATTTTCGCGCATAACTTACGTTCTGAATACACCCGGACATCCAAAATTTTATGTAAGCACTAAAATATTTTATTTTAGTGTTTGGCATAAAAAAACCCATTCGTCACGCAATTTGGATCGTCTTTCGCGCTTATGCGCATTCCGTCGTAATTAAGCGAACATCGCAATTGTACGACCAAACGAACCGACATCCGGGATATTTTTGAGCATGTTTCATGTCCACATTGTTTAGGCATCATTTTAGGGCCTTAAATTTGACTTAACGAGCCTTAAACATGTCGGAAATGGCCTTAATACACAACGGGGACTGAAATGGAAGCTTTGGAAACTGTTTGCTGATCAGAAGGACCTTAGCGTGACACCTAGCCCCCTTGGCGTCACGCGAGGCCCTTTCAGACCAGCAAAGGTTGTTTAATCAGTTGTAACAGTTGCTAAACACCCCAAAGGCCAATGCCACATGTTAATCCCTGATGTTGGGGGGCCAATTTGAGTTACCTTAGTTACCAACAAGTGTAGGGACAAGATCTAAGCACGGTATTCGAGGAACGATCCTAACGGTGGTCCATTTCCTATAAATACCCACCAACATCACTTGCAAAAAACCCACAAATCTGATCTAAAAGCTCTAAGTTGAAGCCAATGCTTCATACCTGAGCTACTTGGATCAAGTTAAGCTTACGGGGACCCTTTGTAAGTGTTCCTTCGTTCTCTTTATTCGTTTAGCGTTAAAAGTCAAACTTTGTTTGACTTTCTGCATGGACCAGTTTATGGTCAATGCGAAGTTCGTTTGAACTTCATAACGTGAGCGTGATCACGATGGTTATAGTCCTTAGCGACTATACCTACTGATTACCCCGTTATCAAGGCTCAGTGACGAGTCGTAGTTTCGGCCAAAATACGTGTTACTGCGTATTTTGTAACCAAACTACTTAGTTAAGCATGTTTTAACATGCTTAGCTCGTCACTTTTAGTTTAGTGCTTATGTAGGGTCGTAAGGTAAGCGATCTTAACAATCGCTTATACTTTCAAACCCGACCCGTTTGGTCGATCATTAGGATCCGACCTGTCACGGCCCCCGACCCGGTTTGACCCGTTCCAGGAGCCGCGGGACAGAAATCCCGTGGTATTGAGTTTAACAGCGGAAGTTTATCATCAGGATCTTTTTAAAGCTAAAATTTTCCCGATTATTTTATTTCACAACTCGTGATAAAACCCCGGTAATTTACAATCATATGATTTAACGGACAAATCTTTATTTTACAAAACATATTTCTTTATTTTATAATGAGCCACTTTCTTAAGCTTGCAGTGCTCCACAGCACTTTTCCTGAATCACAACAGATCACCTGAAACATGTTTGAAAAAGGTTTTATCAGCGGGAAATACTGGTGAATCATTCTATTTATTAAAACGACACATTTGTTATAATTTACAGTATTAAGAGAGATTACAATGTTTCTGATATCAACCAACTACCCACAGTATTTGTCACTCGACCGGATCTGTGACTATGGTCATATCCCCCATTGGCTGCCCCAATGGTGACGATTATAAAGTAATGTATACAAAACCCCACATACTGGCTGTAATTTGGTGATTACATATACTTAATCACTGTAATTATAACCTTGAAAATATTTAAGAATTTATAAAGCACTGTTAAATAAAAGAGAATGACTCACATTGCAGATTTAATTGAGTAGAGCCTAGTCTACTGATTAGCCTTTTAACCTAAATTAATAACATGCACACGAACTCGGTTAGTAATCAATACAGCATTTACGATAACTCACGAGATCAACCTTCACAACGAATGACAAAGTGCGATACTTAAACATCCATCGAATTAACGACGAATGACAAAGCATAAACCCTAATGTGGGCAGCACTTAAACATCCATTGGATAGTTTAATCGATCGGACATTGAATCGTAGCAGCGATCGAATTAATACCCGGTATCGGAGCAGCACCCGACTAATTAAAGTTGTATTTTCGAGTTCAGAGCTTTATCAATTCGTTTTTACGAAAAGATTTTGACACCAGTGGATTGTGCGAGTGACGGGCTATTTATAGTTAAAATTAGGACCTGTCGCGGCCCGCGTAAAACACCACCTTAACTTTACGCGGCCCGCGTGCCGCCCAGTCTACGACTAGCTTTGACCAGTCACAAGTAGGTTAGCCAGGTGGTTGCTATGTGGATCCGGAACACTTATCCTGTCAATCATGGTTTGACGCGGCCCGCGTAAGACACCCCTTGTCTTTTACGCGGCCCGCCTGAGACCCAATATTTTGTTTTTCTTAGTTTTCAGGGGTCCGGGTTTTGAACTCACGGGTATATTTAGGAAAATTTTGAGAGTCCTTACATTCTCCCCACCTTAATTAAAATCTCGTCCTCGAGATTTATTGGATTAAATGAGGATATTTTTTCTTCATCTCCGATTCTAGCTCCCACGTGTATTCAGGTCCTCTCTTTGAATCCCACTTGACTTTGACAATTACTAACCATTTGTGTTTGAGAAACTTCACCTTTCGATCTTCTATCTGAAGAGGTTTCTCAACAAATTTTAATTTTTCGTTTACCTCTATGTCTTGAAGAGGTACTACCAGAGACTCGTCTGATAGACATTTCTTGAGATTGGATACATGAAATACGTCATGTACTCCAGCTAACTCCTCTGGGAGTTGTAAACGATAAGCAACTGGTCCTATACGTTGGATCACCGAAAATGGTCCTACGTATCTCGGACTTAGCTTTCTTTTCTTACCGAATCGAACTACTCCTTTCCAAGGAGAAACTTTCAAAAGTACTTTATCTCCGACTTGAAATTCCAGTGGTTTGCATCAATTATCGGCATAACTCTTTTGACGATCTCTAGCCGTCTTCAGTCTTTCCTTGATTTGTGTGATCTTATCAGTCGTCTCTTGCACAATCTCCGGACCTGATAATTGACTTTCTCCTATTTCTGCCCAACAAACTGGAGTTCTGCACTTTCTTCCATACAGTGCTTCGAATGGGGCAGTTTCAATACTTGAATGATAATTATTGTTATAGGAGAATTCAATTAAAGGTAAATGATCGTCCCAATTTCCACCAAAATCTATCACACATGCTCGGAGCATGTCTTCTAGAGTTTGGATCGTCCTTTCACTTTGCCCATCTGTTTGGGGATGATATGCAGTACTTAGATTTAGTCTGGTTCCCATAGCTTCTTGGAAACTTTTCCAGAAATGAGAAGTGAAACGACTATCCCTATCTGATACAATGGAGAGTGGAACTCCATGTAAGGATACTACTTCGTCTACGTACAATTTGGCTAACCTTTCCATACTAAAGGTTTCCTTCATGGGTAGAAAATGAGCTGATTTGGTTAATCGATCTACGATTACCCAAATCACATCATTACCTTTTCTGGTTTTGGGCAACTTAGTAACAAAATCCATTGTTATAAGTTCCCATTTCCATACTGGCATTTCTAATTGTTGTAGTAGACCTGAAGGTTTCTGATGTTCTGCCTTAACTTGTGAACAAGTAAGACACTTAGAAACATATCTAGCTATATCCTTCTTCATGCCTATCCACCAGAAATTTTTTCATAAATCTTGGTACATCTTATTATTTCCAGGGTGTATGGTATACCTAGATTTATGAGCTTCCTCTAAGATCTTATTTCTTAATTCTCCTTGTTTAGGTACCCAAATTCTTCTTTGGTGGAATCTCCAAATTCCATCAGATCCTTGTTCTAATTCTTTTATTCTTCCTTTCATTCCTTCAGCAATATCCTCTATTGCTGTTTCTTGAAAATTCTTTAGTTGTTCCATTAAATCTAATTGTAGATTTAATCTGAGAGCACGAACCCGTCGTTGTTTCTCATGGTACTTACGACTTAAAGCATATGCAACTATATTTGCTTTTCCTTCGTGATATTGAATATCACAGTCGTAATCAGTTAGGATTTCCATCCATCTCCTTTGCCTCATGTTTAAGTCTTTTTGCCCAAAAATATATTTTAAACTTTTGTGGTCTGTATAGACAGTAAATTTACTTCCGTAAAGATAATGTCTCCAAATCTTACGGGCAAAAATTATGGAGCCTAACTCTAAGTCATGAGTTGTATAGTTTTCTTCGTGCTTTTTCAATTGCCTTGAAGCATACGCAATTACCTTCTTGCGTTGCATTAACACACATCCTAATCCTAGTTTTGAAGCATCACAGTATACTTCAAAATCTTCAGTCCCTTCTGGCAAAGCTAAGATTGGAGCATTTGTTAATTTCTGCTTTAATATTCTAAAGGCTTCTTCTTGTTTAGGACCCCATTCAAACTTAACTGCTTTACAGGTTAGCTTAGTTAATGGTACAACTATTTTGGAAAAATCCTTAATAAACCGTCTATAATATCCAGCTAAACCTATAAAACTTCTAATTTCTATTGCGGTTTGCGGAACCTTCCAATTGGTAATTGCCTCTATCTTATCAGGATCTACATGAATACCTTCGTGATTCACCATGTGTCCTAAAAATTGCACTTCCTTTAGCCAAAATTCACACTTCGAGATTTTGGCATAAAGCTTTTCTTTTCTTAACAAAGTTAAGAGTGCATGCAAGTGCTGGCAATGTTCTTCCTGACTTTTGGAATAAATAAGTATATCGTCAATGAAGACAATTACAAATTTATCCAAATACGGTTTACAGATTCTATTCATCATGTCCATGAATGCTGCAGGTGCATTCGTTAACCCAAAGGGCATGACTGTAAACTCGTAATGACCATACCTAGTTCTGAAAGAAGTTTTAGGTATGTCTTCTTCTTGTACTTTCAATTGATGATATCCGGAGCATAAGTCAATCTTAGAGAAATATCTAGCTCCCTGTAGTTGATCAAACAGATCATCAATCCTAGGTAATGGGTATCGATTCTTAATTGTAACCTTATTCAATTCTCTATAATCAATACACATTCTCATCGAACCATCCTTCTTCTTTACAAACAACACTGGAGCTCCCCAAGGGGATGAGCTAGGTTGTATGAATCCTTTACTTAGTAATTCATCTAATTGCTTTTTTAGTTCTAACATTTCGGTAGGAGCTAACCGATAAGGTGCCTTAGCTATCGGTGTAGTTCCAGGAATTAGATGAATCCTAAATTCTACTTCCCTATCTAGTGGTAATCCTGGTAACTCTTCTGGGAATATATCTGAGTATTCTGAGACTACAGGAATTTCCTTAAGTTCTTTATTCTTAGTATTAATGATTACTGAAATCATATATACTATTCCTTGCTTTCGTTCATAACTAGCAACTTTCATTACTGATATGAACTTCATAGGTTTACGCGGTTTATCTCCTGTAATCATGATTACTTCTCCAGTAGGTGCCTGAATTTCTATAGAATTTTTATCACAAATGATTTGAGCATGGTTGGCTATTAACCAATCCATTCCTAACACAACATCGAATTCAGCTAATTTCATAGGTAAAAGATTTGCAGAAAATTTATGACCTGAAAGTTCTATTTCTACTTTTTGCAAAACCTGATCTATTTTAACTGAATTCCCATCTGTGGTTTCGATTGTAAAAATCTGCCTAATGTTGGTTAAAGGTAACTTAAAAGCTTGACAGAATAAAGTATTTATAAAACTTTGGTTTGCACCAGAGTCAAATAATACTTTTGCGTATACGTTGTGAACTAGAAACGTACCAGCTATCACATCTGGAATGAGTTCTGCTTCTTGAGTGGTTAGCTGGAATGCTCTGACATTCTTCTTAGTAGCTCCGTCGGTCGCCTTGGTTTTGTTGTCTGCTGGTTTGACCAATTTAGGACATTCTGTTTTAAAATGCCCCTTTTCTCCACAGTTGAAGCAGGTTATGGTTTTCTTTCTGCAGTTTTCTTCATGATGTCCTACAGTTTTGCAAAAGTTGCAGGTTACATTACATCTTCCATAATGTTTCTTTTTGCAATTCCTGCAGAACTGAGGAGTTGAGGATTGTCCTGTTCCTCTTTTCTTGAAGTTACTACTATTACCCACATGAAATCCTTGGGTAATTTTCTGAGCCAGTTCCTTTTTTCCTGTTTTCATCCCTTGTGCGTATCAGTTCGTCAGTGAGGGTATTAGCTAGTTCTACCGCATCGTCAATAGTGCGAGGTCTCGCAGCTTTAACGATATGACGGATTTCACTAATTAATCCCCAAATATAGCGAGAAATTAGTACCGGCTCTGGCGAAGCCAGTGTTGGTACCACTCTAGCATATTCAAAGAATGTCGAAGTATAACCACGACAATCTACACCCGTCATACGATGGTTTAGGAACTTATTTGCCATTTGATCTTTTTCATACTCGGGACAGAATTTTCTTTCTACAAGATTCTTAAATTCTTCCCATTTCATGGCATATGCCTCGATCCTTCTTTTAGCTTGTAACACAGTGTTCCACCATTCTAGCGCCCCTTCTTTAAAAAGATTTGACGCATACATAACTTGATCTTCCTCAGCGCATTTACTTATGGTGATCACTGCCTCAGTTTTCTCTAACCAACGTAATGCTGCAATAGCCCCTTCGTTACCTGCAAACTCAACTGGTTTACAGGCAATGAATTCTTTGTAAGTGCAACCAGGCGTTGCAGCTTTCATTTTCTTGAAAATTGGGGCTTGCAGATCATTATTGTTATTAACATGATTTCTGCCTCCGTTTATACTATTACTGAAATTGTCGCCTTGGGTACGTTTACTAGGAATGATTGATTGAGGTTTAACAGGTTTCTGAACAGCAGCAACAATTGCTGGAATAGCATTGGCTATTCCTTGGGCAACGATATCCTCGATATCTTGCCTATTTAACAATTGTTCTTCCTGATTTTGCTCAGATTGATTTACTTCATTTACTGGTTCATTACCAATGTTTGCCATCTGATAATTAATTTATAGATAAATAATTAGTATAAAATAAGAAACAATCCAATGTCACAATTAATTGCACATAATCACGTAAACAAATATACAAACAAAATTTTAAATTTTCTAAAATTTCATTTATTTTATAGATTATATTATGCTTCTATATACAACCGTTTTATTGTTTATTTTACACATACTGACTTTCATTAGTATTACTGTTATTATACAAACACAGACTCATAACCCATTTCTCCCTCGTCAACTTGCATCTTTAATAACGATGTTCCCTATCATCATATTTCCATTAAATTTGTCCTCCTATCTCTCGGATCCTATTCCCAGCATCCATCAGCTCTTCACCAAAATGGCGAAGTTCAGCCATATTCTCGTTACTCATCGGTGGATTTGGTAGGGGTTCTGGATCGAATTGAGGGAAAAACGTATAGGGACTATTGATAAGGTTTTGGAATTGCCAATCATTAATCCACCACTCATCCATTCCTAGAGGTTGAGTATGGATTATTGGTTCTGGGATTGCTGGTTCCAGATTTATAGGGAGTTGATAGGATTAGAGTAAAAATTATTATTATTGACAGGCCTAATAGTATCACAACTTGTCAATATAAAATCTAATTCTTCCTGAAATGTCATTTCTTAAGTTGGCTTAGAGCTTTCTCCAATTTCCATATTGGTTTGTCTAGAACCTTTTCCAACCTCCATTTCTATTTGCTTAGAATATTCCTCAAACTGTATTCCTATTTGCCTAGAATCTTCCTTGACTTCAGTCTCCAATTCCTGCTGTCTAGAATTTTCCTCGGTTTCAATTTCTTTTCCTTTTTCTAAGGGATTGTTTATTTTAGGAAGCCTCTTAGCTGGCTTTCTCTTATGTACACGCCTTCCCCATACGAATCTCTTTCTTTTCTTAGGTTTTGGCTTTTCCAGAGGTGGAGCGTTGAATTCTATAGGTTGTTCTAATTCAGCAAAGTACCCAGTAAATTCTTTAGAGATTTCTATGTTTACAGGGTAGAGGTTGAGATTCTCTAGGGCTCCAGATAACTCATTCATACTGTTTAGCATATACGTAAAAATAATAAATTAAAATTTTATAACAAATTTTACAGATAAACCTCAAATATTATTGCATATTCTGTGATTAATTTAATACAAAGGAAAGTTTTAAACATACTAAATTTTATTGTAATTTTATTTATTTACTAGATGATATTTCTAGCTTGTAAGTTGTTAATATAAAATCATGGTATTTTAAAGATTAACATTTACTGCTACAGTGGCTAGCATATAAAGGTCCGCCCATTTTTCATCTAACTTGTCTTCCCATGGTGATTTACTGATTAATTCCTGGGTTTCCTTTTTAACTTTCTTTTCTCGGGATTTCCTTAATTTCTCCTGACTTTTCCTAATAATCAAACTTCTTTTATCAGGAGAAAGTGGTTCCTCGTATTGGGCTTTTCGAACAAATATTCCTTCTTCAGGAGTTTGGGAGGAACTTCCCTTCTCATTTGATGATCTATCTAATTTAAGATAGATGTTTGAAAGCTTTTGCTTACCCATACTGTAACTAACAAATATTCAGTAAATAAAACACATAATCACATAATAGTAATCAGGAAAAATTAAGTATTTCTAAATACTTAATTAGCTTAACTCAGTGGCTCTGATACCACCTTATTTCTGTCACGGCCCCCGACCCGGTTTGACCCGTTTCAGGAGCCGCGGGATAGAAATCCCGTGGTATTGAGTTTAACAGCGAAAGTTTATCATCAGGATCTTTTTAAAGCTAAAATTTTCCCGATTATTTTATTTCACAACTCGGGATAAAACCCCGGTAATTTACAATCATATGATTTCACGGAGAAATCTTTATTTTACAAAACATATTTCTTTATTTTATAATGAGCCACTTTCTTAAGCTTGCAGTGCTCCACAGCACTTTTCCTGAATCACAACAGATCACCTGAAACATGTTTGAAAAAGGTTTTGTCAGCGGAAAATACTGGTGAATCATTCTATTTATTAAAACGACACATTTGTTATAATTTACAGTATTAAGAGAGATTACAATGTTTCTGATATCAACCAACTACCCACAGTATTTGTCACTCGACCGGATCTGTGACTATGGTCGTATCCCCCATTGGCTGCCCCAATGGTGACGATTATAAAGTAATGTATACAAAACCCCACATACTGGCTGTAATTTGGTGATTACATATACTTAATCACTGTAATTATAACCTTGAAAATATTTAAGAATTTATAAAGCACTGTTAAATAAAAGAGAATGACTCACATTGCAGATTTAATTGAGCAGAGCCTAGTCTACTGATTAGCCTTTTAACCTAAATTAATAACATGCACACGAACTCGGTTAGTAACCAATACAGCATTTACGATAACTCATGAGATCAACCTTCACAACGAATGACAAAGTGCGATACTTAAACATCCATCGAATTAACGACGAATGACAAAGCATAAACCCTAATGTGGGCAGCACTTAAACATCCATTGGATAGTTTAATCGATCGGACATTGAATCGTAGCAGCGATCGAATTAATACCCGGTATCGGAGTAGCACCCTACTAATTAAAGTTGTATTTTCGAGTTCAGATTTTGACACCAGTGGATTGTGCGAGTGACGGGCTATTTATAGTTAAAATTAGGACCTGTCGCGGCCCGCGTAAAACACCACCTTAACTTTACGCGGCCCGCGTGCCGCCCAGTCTACGACTAGCTTTGACCAGCCACAAGTAGGTTAGCCAGGTGGTTGCTACGTGGATCCGGAACACTTATCCGGTCAATCATGGTTTGACGCGGCCCGTGTAAGACACCCCTTGTCTTTTACGCGGCCCGCCTGAGACCCAATATTTTGTTTTTCTTAGTTTTCAGGGGTCCGGGTAACTCACGGGTATATTTAGGAAAATTTTGAGAGTCCTTACACGACCAAACACATTAGGTGACCATAGTATATAGGGAATAACCTTCCGAGGTTATACCTTATGGTCACGACGTTTAGTTAGTTGTATGACAGGTAGTATATATGCCTTAGGTAAATGACCAAAATACCCCTTCGGGGCTTATATTGAGATTAAACTCGTTTTGGGCATATTGGAAGGTATCCTACTGATATCACAACATATTTAAGGCATATTAACTTAGGAAACCTGTATATGACTCTTATGGTTACTCGTTACGCGCTTGTCGCGTTCGGATCGGCTTATGTGACTAGTTTGCATAAATTAGCCGAAACAGGTCAAACCATATCTTTTTGGTCTCAAATTCCAGAATGTGTTTAAGTTACCCATATTAAACAAGCATACAAGCTTGTCGGGTCAAAAACCACATTCTAAACCGGTCTTCGCCTTATCGTACGTTTGAACCGTATCTTCCTCTTTAAAACTAACCGGTCTAAGCATAGGCTTAATTAAATACCCGTTAGAAATCTAATAGGTTATTAAAAACCTTCGTTCCAGATTAAGAGCCCCAGTAGAAGTACTTGTGCTTGCTGAATTGATATACGGCTGGGATTGAATTTATATTTAGCTCAGGTAAATACTCTTAACTTATTTTCCCTATACGGGCTTGGGATACTGTATTATAATAATACCGCTTGGTCAGGTATTGAATGTTTGATCGTATTGTGATTAAATTATTGAGGTAACCCGTTTTAATCTGTATTGTTTGAAATAAAAGCCTTTATGGGTTAATGACCATGTCCCGGATATCCTTGACATCATTGTATTATAAAATGGCCACGCCTTAAGCACGGGGTGTAGGCATACACTGAAAGTTGCTTAAAGGGAAACGGTATCTCACTCTCTTGTGGGCTTATACTTGTGGCGTGTCTGTTAATCTTGACTCGGTTTCTACATCGAGCCCTGAACGTACAACGAACATGTAAATCTGTATACAAGATTATAAATATAATTGTCCCAAGTTATAAAAGATTAATTTTGCCTTTGTGCATTTTAATCAAAGTGTCAAAATATTTCATGCCTGGTGCATCTAAATCAATTTTCTTAAACTCTTTTCAAATGAGTCAGTTGAGTGTATTTACCAGTGAAAACTGACGTATTTTCCAAAAAGGTTAAGTGACAGGTACTGAACGTAATTGGCTGGAAGCTCAGGGCGCTAATAAGGAATCTTGCAAGTTCTAGGCGTCTAAAGTCTGTTGAACAATGTTTATGTTTTAAGATCCGCCTGTGGATCCTTTACTTTCCGTTGTAATACTTGATATTACTTTATATTCGGATTGTAATATATTTATCTTTTGCTTCCGCTGTGCATTTATATATTGTGTTGTTTGACTATGATGATATCAACTACGTCACGATACTCCCCTACCGGGGCCACCGGTGAAACGTGGAAATATCGGGGTGTGACACCCTGATTCGGGCAGCACTTAAACATCCATCAGATTGGTTTCAATCAATCGGTCATTGAATCGTAGCAGCGATCGAGTTAATACCCTGTATCGTAGCAGTGTTTCCCTAATTGAAATCACGATTTTGAGCAGTATACTTCTTCTTTTGAAATGATTTTCGAACACAGATGAAAGTCCCAAGTCCAAGCAATTTATAGCAACATTTCAAGTTTTACGCGGCCCGCGTAAGCCTTAACAGGCTTTTACGCGGCCCACGAGAGCCACCTAGTCTACAACTAGGGCTAGCGTGTCACACCTAGGTGCGCCACGTGTGCGACACGTGGCCTGGAACGCTTATCCGGTCAACTTTAAGTTGACGCGGCCCGCGTAAGCCTAAGCTTACTTTTACGTGGCCCGCCTGAAATCCAAAAATCTTGTTTTCTTGGTTTTTCATGCACATTAGGGTTTCAGGGGTCCGGGTTTTTACTTACGGGTCGTTTTGGAGCATTTTTGCAAGTCCTTACATAAACACCACAACCCACCACCGTCCATCACCACCACCACCACCACCCACCACCACCGTCTGTGCCATTTTATTTTAGAAGTCTACATAAATTTGAAAAGCAATCTTCTTCTTACAGACTGCAGATGTTTGGTCCACCTCTTCTTCTACATATGTTTGCAGATGTAGTCCGCAGACTGTAGACATTTTACTTCTTAAAAAAAACAGCACCTTAGTTTAAATTACTAAGTTTTGGTATGGCCAATTATTACATGCGACAATCTGTCCTCACCCTAAGCTAGGTAGAGCAAGTAGTGGATTCTTAGTCATGTGTAAGACCATTCATATCTCGTTTACCAAATTCTGTGAGAGGGTCCTCAATATTATAGATAGTGGTTATGAGAGGTTGTGAGTGGAGGAGAAATAAAATGTTACTATTCATATGAAAAAACACTGTTCACCCTTTTTATTATGTTTAAAAAGTGGTTGTGAGTAGATGAGAGAGAAAAAGTAATGATAAAGGTATAGAAAAAGAATTATAGAGATGAAGATGATGAATATGATGTAAATACTCTTACTCTACCACTTGCAAAAAAAACATGATAAGATACAATAATGAACCTAATCCTACCAGGATAGGGAGCGTCAAAATCACACACACACACATATATATAGTGTAAGTGTAAAATACAATATCCCTTAACGTACAATACGTACGATATTGTGAAATCGCACGCTATAAAAAAAAGCATGTTCGAAATCGCATGTTGGTATTTTTGATGAAATCATGGTTTTTTTTGTAGCAATTTCGCATGTAGGTAAATATGATGAAATCGCATGTTGGTATATAGAGCAATTTTGCATGTTGGTTTTTCAGCACAAATCGCATGTTCAAAAGTGAATTTGAACCAGATCGAACGGTTGAGATGATCGCGTACATATTGTACGATAAGGGCCATTGTACGTTAACCTAACCCTATATATATATATATATATATATATATATAGAGAGAGAGAGAGAGAGAGAGAGAGAGAGAGAGGGAGAGAGAGAGCGCGAGGCCGGTTAATGTATAAAATGTCTTAAAGTACATTGCGTACGTGATGCATTATCAACATGCGAAATGGGTTTATTACATGCGATTTCCTTTTTTCCTTTATCACATGTGATTTCAAAAAAAATCTTGTACGTGCGATTTTAGCCTATTTTTGAACATGCGATTTCCTTTTTTTTCTTTATGCACATACGATTTCCAAGGTTTCTTGAAACATGCGATTTTCATTTTTTTGTATCATAACGTGTGATTTTTCCATCGCGTACGCAATGTACGCTAAGACATATTGTACGATATACTCTATATATATATATATATATATATATATATCACTAGTATAAACCCATTTTTTGGTGTGTCAAATTCAATTTTTGATGGTGTTTTAGAATACAAAGCACTAAATAATAAGATTATCACACTAATAAATAAACACATCACAAAAAAAAAAAAAAAAGAAGATTACAAAGCACCATTAAATGCTTAGAAGTTATACAACACCATTAAATAGATTTTTTTGATGGTGAAGTTAATAGCAACAAAAAAGTGAACCAGTCAAAACATTTTGTTAGGCATCACATGGATCATAATCCTATTGTTTTCAATTGCTCTAATCCTATTCAATCAATGGATCAAATTAAGCCCCCCAAAAACACAACCTTTATACCCACATAATGTTGATACAGTTTTGTGTGGATGTGGCTCGGTTCGGTTCGGCTCAAGACCGACGTCGCGAAATTCCTCTGTCGTGCGCCCCAGCGATCGACACTCGAAACACGAAGAGCCGCAAGCGATCCGTTTGAAGGATGATGATGTAATGATGACACATCATGATGTGACAAAGACATCATGTTCCTATGATGAAGATGTGACTTCATCCATGTGTTTTATCACTTACAAGAACCATGCATGTCTTTGAAAGACTTCTGATCATGCATTTATAGTTGCCCACTAAAAGCTCTATTATGCATGCATGGTAGTCAACGAAGGACTATTTGTGAAAGTTTGAAGGTCACAATGTATGGTGGTCAACGAAGAATGGGTGCTTCATTACATAATTCACGAAAAACCTTGATTGTTCGTAGGCTTAGTTTTTCGCAGGAATGTTATCACGAAGAGCCAATGTTCTTCGTGGACTTGCTTCTTCGTGGGCTTCCTTTTGGGCCCACGTGGTTCTTCAAGGTCAATGGATAAGGTTGCTATATAAATAGTGGCGGACCCAGAATTTTTTTCAAATGGGGTCCACCTTTTTTGGTATTCAGATTTTTCACAACCATACATTAGAATTTTTGGGTCGGTCGTCGTTCGGGTCAGGCCGGGGAGAAGAACATAATAAAATACAATATCATAACAAAAATATATAATGATTATTTATTAGGAAACACAAAATAGAAGTACAATGTCTTTTAACAAGAAAAACAAAAGTTACAAAAAAAAATTCATGTTTTAACATACTCACAAATTCAAATGTGTGGCTACTGCTGAAGCCCTAACTTTATAATTTGGATTTAAAAAGACAAAAAGCTACCTTGCAAAACTCGAACTTGCAATCTTCTTGGTAAAGTAATCAAGGAATTACCACTGCACTATCTTTCAACTTGATATCATGGGGTCCATCTTATTATTTTTATGGGGTCCTTTAGAAAACTAATATATCGGCTCTACTACATTCTTTAAAAACATTAGGGTCCGGAGACCCCGACCCACTCTATGTGGGTCCGCCCCTGTATATAAAGCACCTTGCAGCAAACAGATAGAAGACAAAGCACACAATTGAGTTTTGGAGAGAACTTTCATGTATTATCTTTGTATCTAAACTCTACTGAATATACAAGTGAGCTTTAAAGTTTGAATCTTTATCTTGTATTTTTGTGTTCTTTGGCTTGGTTGCATACCCACTTGGATTCCGCACTTGTGGGTGTGTTTCGACAACAAGGAAATAGGTTAACTTGATCCTCCGAGTGGACCTACAAATATATATATATAGACACAATAAAATCAAAATCTTTTTTAGAGAAAGAAAAATGTCAAGGAGGGGCAAAGCATCACTGGAAAGTTTTCCGGAACGGCCTCCACAACATCAAGAAACCGGCTCTGTGGCGTAAAGCGTAACAACGGCCATATCTACGAAGAGACACGCGATTTTTGAAGATCTTTTTTGATGATTTTATGCGTGATGCCATCAAATACACCGAAGATACTTGTCGGAAAACTATTACGGCGATGGACGCCATTTATGCTTTGAAGTGCCAAGGATGTACAATTATACACTGTAACACCCCAAAAACCCGAATATTTATATTCGTTAAATATTATGATATGGTACATCAAGAAATAAATGACTAGGTTATTTAACCTAGTTATGAGTATGGTAGAAACAACTAAAGGATGAGAGTTGTGGCAATTATAATGAGTGACAAACTTGAGGGACCAAAATGGGGAAAGATGAAACTTGAATTAATATATGAAAAATACACCCACAAACACACATAATCGTGTGTTCTAGAAAGAGCAGGAGCTCTTATGGAGCCAAAACCCTAATCATGGAAAATCACCAAATTGAAAGGCTAAACTAAGCTTAAATTCACAACCGAGCATGGATTAATTATCACCTTCACGAGGGGATCATAAGGTATGTCTTAAAAGATAGATTGGTGATTATGCACGAAGTGGGTTATGTTGTAAATCGCGAATTGGTATGAAATTGATCATGTATAAGGGTTAGAATCATCATATAGAACATAGGTTATGTATGGTTTGTGTTAATTTGATGATTAGTGGTGAAACCCATTAGTTATGGCGATGATGATGACTTGAATGATCACCCATGTCCAATTCTTGCTTAATATTGATGTATTTTGATGTGTATGATAGATTCTTGTTAGAGGAATTGAAAGATATGTGATACTAGTATGTTTGATGTTTATGCATGAATGATTCATGTTGATTAGAAGGTGGAATTTGATGAATTATGTATGAGATTAGGAGATTGTGCATGAATTAGTTGTACTTTATGTTTAAAAGGTAGTACATACACCAAGGGTATGATGAAATTAGAGATAATTGAGTTTAGATCACTAGTAAGTGATTAATAATGAAGTTATGAAGTGGGTTTTAGATAATGTGATGTAAATGGATGATTTACTTATGTTAATGATGTTTGGAATCATACTTGGGTGTGAATGTTTAAAGAAATCGGATAAGAAATGATAAATTAGCATGTTATAAGGTTGAATGATAAATTCCATATAAAATCCGTGTAATGAAAAGGTTGTGATGAATGATGAATAAGCTAACTATCTTGAGAATGATGTATGATAGATGATGCTTGATAAGCGACATGGAAGCTTAGGAAAGAAGCGGGTCAAATGGAACTTATGTGCACGGGAAGCGTACTCGGATGCAAGGTAAGTAAGCTTACACCCTTTTTTTAGAATATTTATTCGTTGTATTGATTACGAACATGGTAAGTAAACATGTGAAGTATGATGTTCCGACAAGTATTTGATACGGGTCGGAATATGTGGGTATGATAAGGAAATTAAAGTTGATGTTTAAAAAGGGTAAAATGGACATTTGGAACTAACAGGTCAAATGGTGGAGATGTCACCATTTGGCATTATCGACTAATGAATGGTTTTGTCAAGTATTATGAATTCACGGATTTAATAGCGAAAGGATCTCGTTGTTATCATCTAACAATTTGGTGGACGAAGTATTAAACGGATCTTAGCTTTGATCCGAGCAAGGTATGTGTGTTTAAAGTTATAGTTAAGTGATAGGGATGGTTGAATGTGCAATGAAGTCCTTTGTTGTAAAGGATGGAGCGAAGTTGACAAAAATGCCCTTGATAGGTATATCGGGCAAACGACTTTAAAAGGTTGTTTAGAAACAAGCCATTAGATTAAATGATTACTTTGGACATGTATGAAAGCGAAAAGTATGATCTTTGCGAGTCAAAGTCCTTAAAATTGCGTAAATACCCTTAACGGGTCAAAATAACATTTAAGTGGAAATGGGTTGGGATGTTGTAAGAAACCCGTGATTGGGACCTTATATGATAGACGACGTTGAAATTATAAGGTTCATGAGGAATTTAGGTCAAACAATCAAGTTATGTTGATAAATGCATGAACGGGTCAAAATTTGGTAAAAGAGTAATAAGCCGAAGGCTTAAAAGTCATAAAATTCGGTAGTCCAAATATTGGATTTTTCACTCCATGTGATGGAGAATTAAATTACGGTCGCGTAGGAAAAAGAATCAAGTAAAACGGATAAACGGTTTGAAAGTTACGGCCGTTTTCGTAAAAATAATAAGCCGAAAACGTATAAGTTAAGAATTTCCTTAACCCGGATGTTAAATTTCAAGTTCACGTGATAGAATGTTAATTTACGATCATGTAGGAAGAAACGGGAGGTAAAACGGGTAAACGGTTTGAAAGTTACGGCCGTTTTCGTAAAAAGGATTAAACCGGTAAATCTGTAGCTGGGCTGCAGCGTAACCTACGGCTCAGCCGTAGGCTACGGTACTGGAAGGGCTGTTTTGTTGATTAATCTGTAGCTGGGCTGCAGCGTAACCTACGGCTCAGCCGTAGGCTACGGTACTGGAGGGGCTGTTTTGTTGATTATTAATGGACTGTAAGCTATGGTCTGTAGACTGTAGCCTACGACAGGATTGATAAAATTGTTATATGTTGTTGTTTGATGGTGTATGAGGTAAATTATGATATTTAACAACTTTTTACACTTATAATACTAACATTTAAAGTTTTTTTAATGTGGTTTGGGTCTCTAAGTATAGGGAACTCATTCTAATCAATTTCTAAAGCCTTATAAACAATGTTAAGATAAATTTGATATTAAGAAAGATAAGGGAAGGCATGTATATTTATGAAAGGATGAGCATGTAAATCGTTGTGATAAAAGATTATGATCTACACGATACGGTATGATCGTCAAGGACGATGATGTATAAAGTATGCATTATAAAGTGAATGTAATATGCTAACATGAGTTCCAATATGATGAAGAGATGTGAAAAGTCAAGGAGGAAACTTATTTATGTTTATAATGTGTGCTAACGTTATGAATGTATGTGGTGAGCGCAGGTTGATCGGGTCACAGAGGATTAACAAGGGACAGAGATCATGGACCCAGTCACATGAAGGATTGTACGGGGTTGTCTGAGAATGTAACTTGTTATACATAAGTTATGTTTTATTCTATAAATGAGTTAGATTGATGTATTCAATATAAAAGAGTTGTTTTAAAAATGAACTTTCAAGTAAGACATAAGGTTTATAATGAAAGAAATTTTATGACACGAATATTCCGCTGCGACTTTTTTGTCAAATACGAACTAGGGTCTTACATACACTATGTTGATTTGGTTTGATTGTATGTGTTTAAATTGTTATTTTAAGAAATTACTTTATAGAAATCATGTTTGTATCTCATTCTTTGTAGGTTCCCATGAACATGTAATTTTATTTCATTATACTTGTAGATTTTATACGTTTTTTGTTTGTATAGTTTTTTGTTTTATTTATCTTTGTATTAGATCTTGGATGTTTTATAAATAAAATAAAACTAAAAAACATTTGTTCAAATAATGTATATTTTTATGAACCAGTTTTAATCATTGATTTTTTGTGGTGTGTTTAGAGACTTAATGGTGGACTAATTTGGTTTCTATCATTGATTTTTTTTTGTGACGTTTAGAGATTTAATGGTAAATTGATTTGGTTTCTATTATTATTATTATTTTTTGTGGTGTGTTTAGAGATTTAATGGTGCTCTTATTGAGCAGCGCCAACAAATCTTTGGTGGTATATTTGTTGGTGCTCTCTTAAAAGCTCTCAGAAATGGATCATGAGAAAACTAGTTTAAATGAGAAAACAAAAAAATAACTAAAAAAGCCTAAAAAACATACCAATTTTTTTTTTACAAATTTTTATAAAAAAAATAGCTAGTTTTTATGCATGGAAAAAAAATTTGAATTTTTTTTTTATTTTTTCGTTGTATTGCACATGTGCACTATTACAGATATAGTGCACATGTGTAGTACACATATAATGCACATGTGCAGTATAACAAAAAAAATTTGAAATTTTTTTTATATATAAAAAATAGCGATTTTTTTTATAAAAAAAATTGTAAAAAAAAAATTTGTTATGATTTTTAGCTTTTTTTAGGTTTTTTAGTTAGTTTTCTAGTTTTCTCATTTAGATTTAGTTTTCTCATGATCCTCTCCCTATATATATATATATATATATATATATAGGGAGAGGATCATGAGAAAACTAAATATTTTTGCCTACACACATTGAGAAGAAAATTTTATTGAGAAGAAAAAGAATAAAAGGGTATAATTGAGAAGAAAATTTTATTGAGAAGGTTCATTGAGAAGAAAATTTTATTGAGAAGAAAAAGAATAAAAGGGTATAATTGTAAAACATTAAATAGTTTTTTTTCTCATCTCATTTATTATTATGTTTGACTAATTAATTAGTCATTAAGACTATAATCCTCCACACTAAATATTTTTGCCTACACACATCAAAAGTTATCCTACACATTTCGAAATTTATCCTACACATATTGAAATTTATCCTACACAACTCGTAATTTATCCTACACGCCTCGTATTTATCATACACTTTAAATGAATTTTTATTTTTATTTTTTGTGAAAAATATATATATCTTAAAAATAAGTTACAAATTTAATATAGTTAGTTATTAAAGATGAAACTACCAAATGATGTATGTAAGTTTACTAATATACCCTTACAGTCACATTAAGTACAAATATTAAATGAAGTCTAATGAAGCATTCCTATTGGTTGAAATTTCTTCTTTTTTCTTCTTACAAAGAATTTCTTCTCATTTGAACTCTCCACTATATATATATGTATGTAGAGTAAGTTACACTTTGTGTCCTTTATGTAAAATTATGAAACATGCCCTTTAAAAGATTTAATTTTAGTTTATGTCCAAAAATCGCATGTTATGTCACAGGTTATATCCTTTAGGGCTAACCCAGTTAAGAAACTCAGTTAATCTCAATTTAGCCAAGGGTAATTTTGTCCATTCACATCTTTGACTCAAAAACCCATTTGACCAAAATCTCTCTTAAACAAGCATAATCCCAAGCACCAACCTCCAGTTTCACTAGCTTAATGATTAATGAAGGTCCTACGCCACCATCATCGACGAAATTTGTGATGGTTTCTGGTCTAATCTCTTCCAACCGCTGAAGAACCAGCTGAGCATCCGTTTGATCCTGAGGTAATTAATCATATTTGAGTGTGCAGCATCAGTACTGAACGTAACAACTAAAATCAGAAATCTTGGGGTTAATGTCCTCATCCAGCAACACATTGTGTGATGTTAGATTTCCATGGATTATATTGTGATGAGTGTGGACGCTAAGCAAACCTCTAGCCACTCCTTTTGCTATTTGCATTCTTATTCGCCAATCTACCTGTGTTTCGGGTCCTCGAGCTCAATTCAAGTCAGCGAAATCAAGTGTCTTGAATACAAAATAATCTGAATTGTAAAGAATTATTACACAAATAGAATTGAATTGAGAATTCAGTTACTAGTTTTATGTTGTGCACAAATCGTGTTCTTGTAAATACAAGTAAACATATAACTTATCAAGAATGACAAATTCTAGAGAAAAAAATGGGGTTTTTTATGCATTCAAATATAGGTTTTTTTTTTTTTTTTTTGCATTAAGTTTGCAGAAGGAAAGTAGTCACACATAATAACGGAACTGTATATCTCCTTACCATGGAGAAAATCTGCAAGACTTCCTTTGGGCATGTAATTAAAAACCAGAAGTTTGGCTCCTTCTGGGCCCAAATAATAAGCCCTCATTGCCAAAAGATTTGATGCCTATTTTTTCCAAGCAAATTTAATTCAACTTCAAATTCATTGTGATTTTTAGTAACGCCTTCTCTAAATATTTTTATTGTAACTTCATCCCCATTTTCCGATGTTGTCTTATAATCACCGCCGTAAGTGCTTTTCCCTATCATCTCAGTTGTTGTATCCTTGAGAAGTCCCCACAACATTAGTCAGATACATATCATGATGCTCCTGCAACTCAAGTGCAATCTCAAGCCTTTTCACAAGAATAGACATTTCTGGCCGCTCTTTACGAGAGTAGTGCAAACACTGGAATGCAATTTCTGAAAATGTTTCCAACGAACTTGGGTCCATTGGTGGCTTGAGATCTTTAAAGATAATTCGGTCTAATTTCTTATCTATGTAGCTTTGTTTCCACATGGGCACGAAAATCTCTAACTGGTCGTTGGTATATCTAAAGCACAATTTCCCACAGAGGACTTCAAATAAGACGACCCCAAAAGAGTATATGTCTGATTCTTTGGTTAGGTTGTACGTCTCCATATAGCTTGGATCACAGTAACCAGGGGTACCCACAACATTGGTGACAAGATTCGTATGACGCTGATTAGCAGGTCCTATTTTTGAAAGTCCCATGTCAGAAACTTTAGCATTCCAGTTGTCATCTAGTAGAATGTTTGCACTTTTTATATCTCTGTGGAGAACTCTTTGTTGGGTTCCCTTGTGATCGTGAAGGTAAGCTAGCACCCTTGCAGCATCAAGGCATATCTTGAACCGTTGTGTCCATGAGAGAGTCGGGGAACTTAAATGATGATCGACGCTACCATTAGATGCATGCTTGTACACAAGGATCCTCTCACCACCCTCGGCACAAAATCCAAGGAGAGAAATGAGATTCTTATGTGTGTAACGAGAAAGCATCATGATTTCTTTCCAAAACTCAGGGTCTCCTTGCCCAAATTTACGATTCAGACGCTTAATAGCAACCATGCTTTGCCCCTTAGAATGAATGACTTCTCCTTCGTACACCCTCCCAAATCCACCAATTCCTATAACTTTGCTACCAAAATTACAGGTGGCTTTTTTTATTTCTTCCAGATGGATTTTAAGACGCTCAAACTCTTTCATGACAGACATCGGATGAACGCCATTATTTGTCGATCAAATAAAAATGAGAGGGGTTAAATGATCAAGTGTTCTAATAACCTAAAAGGTGATAAACCTATAAATTTTTAATTGCTTTGATACCTGAATCAAAAGAAGACGATTTTGAATCCAGTGCACCATGAATTATGTGAACAATATGTGCAACAAAGGTGGCATCATACCTGTAACAAAAGAGGGAAGATGAGCAGAGGATGACACTAAAACCCCAATACATTCAGATAAAAAAAAAGTTCGCATTAGCTTCTCAACCATTGTTTCACACTTTCACATTAAAATTGAAGCATACCCTGAATAAACAGCCCCTGAATAGACAGCCCCAGCCATATTAACAACCTCTATAAGGGCTGCCTTCCACCGGTTCATATCATCCTCTGCCCATCTTGAACCTTTGGTTCCCTTTTTTGCTTTGATCGCGAAACTACCTCGCTGGTTCCTGATATCAGAAGGATCAACACTATAAAACACGGGTAAAACGAAATGACTGCCCTCCCTCCTTAGCTTGAGGATCAAACAAAGCTCATCAAGGCACCAACTTGAATTCACAAAGTTCTTTGAAAATACAATTATTGAAGCTCTAGATTTTCTTATTGATCTCTCAAATTCTAACTTCAGATCTGGACCATATTGGATTTCAACGTCATCCCTGAAAGTGCTAAATCCAGCTTGATGTAACGCTTTATAAAGATGATTTGTAAAAGAATTACGAGTATCTTCACCTCTGAAACTGAGAAAAACATCATAAGTATAATAGATTGGCGAAGATGTAGAGGATGAGATAAACGCCATTAAATTTAGAGAAGAGGTTCAAGTCCCACAGACGACAGGGGATTAAAGAAATTAGCCGTTCAAAAAAAAAATCTAAAAGTCAAAAGCCTTCTCAAAATATCTTTTTTTTTTCCGCTACAACAAGAGAACTTTGATGCAGGCTAAGTCATATTCTTGTTGTATGTGTTTTGTTGGGAGTTTAAAACAAGGGGTAAACTGTTACTTGTCGTATTCTTTGGCAGAAGCTTGCTAGCCCCTCATTAAAAAAAAAATTGATTTTGGCCTCTAAAGAAAAACAAGAGAAATATAATTAGAACAAAAATATAACCCCTATCAAGGAGCTAAAACAAAGTTACACCAATAAAGTAGATACGTTGGAATTGCTCTAACTATTCCAATCGAAAGTGAATGAAATCGTTGGACCGGCCCGACTCAAACGAAAAGGTTTGGGTCGGGTAGTGCCGGTTAATTTATTTAATCGGATTATTATTATATGGCTAATCTATTTATTATTGGATTAGGATAGATAATTGAAATGAGTTGATTTGTAATTTATCTAGAATAGAATTAGGTTATAAGAACCCACCAAGCTTATGATGTGGTTTAGTCGATGTAATGGAAATTTTTGAGTAATCTTTCCTTCAGTAATAAAGTTTTCGAGAGTTATTCCAACATGAGTTTTGTTTGATTATTGATTTGGGACTTGAGTTGGTATTAGAGCTGGTTCAAGCACATGAATTTGACACTTATGTCGACCAGCGGGGCAACGAGCAGGAGGATTGGGAACCACGGAACACAACTGATTTGCATGAGCTGCTACAGATGTGTTGCCCAGAACGTGATCTTTGATCTCTGTAACAATCGAATAACTTGAATATATAAAACTGAGAATTCGAATACATTTGTTTTTACAATTGAGATTTGAAACCCTATTTATACTAATCTAAAAGGTACGAATGTAGAGACGTGTCTCTTTGAGGACGGTTGTGTTCTTTGATCTTGTTTATATTTGAAGAGGTGCGTCTCTTGAATCCTCCCTTGATACGTCGATCAGAAGTAGCGACCATAGAGCGAATACGGGTGGCACCAGTTCGACTTGGATTGGAGGCGGGGTTTTACCAATTATTCCACTACCGTGTGCCTTCGGGCGGGTGGAGGTCGGGTTTCCGCGCACCTGGGGAGAGCCAAGGGTTTGGCGGCGGTCGAGTAGTCGATCTTGGCCACAACGCCCCGTGTTACGGTGGTTGGCACGTCATTCCTTGCCGTTCAAAAAAAAATCTTCTGATTTGTCATCTTCAGTCCCCGTACTTCATAACTAACTTTAATGTAGACCTAAACGAACTATTGAATAATTACTAATCAACCTTTGTACTCGGGATGAGAGGGATTAGTGATTTCAAGACGAACATCAATACTCAAGAGTTATCAATATATTAGTTAAAATAAGTAAATAAGAAAAACACCTATTTTGGTAATTATTTTTAAATCATCCATTTTGGTAAATAATTTTTCCACCTCCACCGATTCGGGAAAAAACTCGTCTTCTCTCGATCTTTTTATTGCAACTTCATCCCCCTTTTCAAATGTTTTTTTTTATAATCACTGGTGCTTTTCCCCGTTAAGTAATTCCAATTACCCAAAATAACTCGATGACACACAAGATCCTTGAGGTACCATACACTCACTTTCATACGGTCGTAAAATCTGCAAAGACAATTAAACTGTTTAAAACGTTTGATTAAAGTATGTTAGTAGATTTCGCAAAGATACGTATATTGTCGTTGAATCCATCACAAAAAAAGTTAACAACCAATCTATTTGCGATGTACATTTATGTCGCCAAATGGTAAATTAGTGATGGTTTTGTTTGCCACAATCTATGAAGCACGGGGACACCCGGAAGCATGGAGTACCCGTCCCGGGGACGTTTGGGGGACGGAAACGCCATGGGGACGTTCCCTAAACGTTTCCGGATATTGGGGGACCGCTGCTAAACGTTTCCGGAAGATGGGGACGACAACTAAAGGTTTCGGGGACGGTTGCTAAATGTTTTCCTGCGAGAACGGGCGGCGGCTGAGCTGGTATACTATTTTCATATTAATATAATTGCTTTTCCAACACTAGTGTAAAAAAAGGGGTAAATGCACGGTACCCCTGACCGCGGAGAAGATAACCCCTCCCAAGCCGCTACCCGACCAAGCAAGCCTGGCGGTGAAATCCCCAGCCGAGTTGACAACGGGTCCGCATGGGGGTCGAACCCGCGTCCCCACGGTTTGTATGGGTTCCAACACCAGTGTGCGGTGAAGTAAAAAGTCATTGTACATTGGATTACTAACCATCATAAATTTTAGTTGTCACACCCTCAAAAATCCACATGCGGAGTATTACCACGAGGCGTGTGACTGACCAGGATCATGCCACCAATCATATTGAACAATAAGTAAAGGTAAACAAAGTCCATCGCAATCAATACGATTAGTGTTTACGAAAACAAATGTCCAAAACCAAATTTTTAAGTGTCAGCGGAAGCATAATGTTTAGAACCCAAATCAAAAGTTTAAAAGTTCATAAGGTTTCATAAGAACCCAATAATGGTTCTTTTACCACAACAACCAGTCCTCAGTGCAAGCTCCAGTAAGTACCTAACGACCTGCAAAGCATGTCGTAACGTATCAACAAAAATGTTGGCGAGTTCACAGTTGTTCCGAAAACGTAGTCTTTGTTAAATTACTATATTCTTTAGAAAACATGTCATGGGGAGCTACCCCATTGTTTTAAACTACTAGACTCGTACGATACCGACTACTGACTGTAGTTATGTTTAGTGCCCCGAGTCAATGTCTATCGTCATTGACTAAGTGCCATATTAGTCCACGCCCGTCCTCTGCGGCACGGTGTGAGGCTTGTCAAACCTAATATCGCTATTTAACTAATAACCCGTTCGCCATTAGCACAGCGATTAATCAGTATAAAATATGTAGGGACTTTCAGATAGAGTTCCGTCTAGTCCGTTTAAGACATGTTAAATAAATAGCAAATTAACAGTTTCCGTCCCTCGCAAGGGGACGAGGTTGCCCGTATTCTACCCAAGGAGAATACGTAGGTTGCATCCCACCTAAGGGGGATGGTTGTTGTTTGCTCAATTCCCAAACCACTGGGAATTACATGCTTTTTAGAAAGTGTGAACTCACCTTAGATTAGGTTGGCAGATTAGATTAGGTGTATGAAATCTAGAGCGACCGACCACGCCCTATAATAGTTACTATGGTATATTAGACTTTGTTGCCCGTATTCTACCTAAGGAGAATACGTAGGTTGCATCCCACCTAAGGGGGATGGTTGTTGTTTGCTCAATTCCCAAACCACTGGGAATTACATGCTTTTTAGAAAGTGTGAACTCACCTTAGATTAGCTTGGCAGATTAGATTAGGTGTATGAAATCTAGAGCGACCGACCACGCCCTATAATAGTTACTATGGTATATTAGACTTTGTTTAGACATTGCACGAAAGTCCTACACATGTCTAGCAAGTAGCACACAAACAAGCAATCACATAGCACGTCTATCATATGGTTCCATAACCATGTTCACAACCTTTCTACGATATTAAATATGCTATCTATACAATTATCAAACAAGCCTGGATACTAAAAGTTAGCAAGTTTGGTCGTTATGCATTCATGCTTTACTGCATAGAAAAATCACTGAAAATAGGCTGTTTTGGGTGACCCGTTTAACCTGTTTACAAGTCTTCAAAAATTATAATTTTTTATGTGAGGTACTTCTCTGAAGGGTAGGCCTTGTGTTAAAATTTCAAGGTCTAACTTTTTACCAATAATTCATAAAAATTCATTTACTAAGTTGCAATCATATTCGTCACTTCTGACTGCAGCTTACGGAAAAATTCATTTAAAATTCCTCGTTTATCCGATTGACGAAATTCCAATTGGAGATTTTTGGAATCACTTGGAAGTACTTATAATAAAAATTTTAGATCATAACTCAATTCCTATATTGAGTTATGACATTCTTAATGGGCTGCAAATCCTGACAGAAAACACAGCCTGGACCTTTGTTACTAAATAATTCAATTAAAATATCAAACGGCATCGAAAAATGCAATTCTAGTGGGATTTGAAAGATATTTCCTGGATACATTATAGAATCAAGAAACACTGATTTTCATTCAATTTTGACCCGGTAACCGTGGACACAAGTCGGCTGTAACTTTCTGGACAAAATCAGTTTCGTTACCCAGCTTCCTAAAACGACTTTTATGATTTTAATCACATCCCTAGCAACCAAGAACAACATGTATTCATCATTTACAACAGGTTATCATCATTATATCATCTAATCAACCATGACTAACAATATTCAAAACAAGATCATACCACATCAAACCATAGTAATCATACGAACTCTTATGCGATTATAACACTAATAATCATGCATTCTAGCAACCCTAGACCACAAGTAGCATCACAAACATCAAGAACATCAAGAACAAGAAAACGCAGCCATGTATACATGAAACATCGCACACCGAAAAATTCCAAGAACACTAACCTTGAGAAGAGATGGAAGAACTAGAGAGAAAGAGATGTGGGATAGATTGAAGGGGGAGGGGCTGCTTGCCACTGCCGTTGCACACCACAGGAACCAATTAGGGTTTTAGATTTTCTTTGAACTCCCTCCTCTCATGCAAACAATACGTGTTTTATAAAATAACAAGGGGTGGGGGTGGTTTGCTATTTGGGCCGAGATGGGTTGGGCCGAATTGGGGATGGGTGGCGGGTTGGGTTAGGGGTTTGGGTTTCAGGTTTGGTTTAATTGCAGAACTAGAGTAGTGGTTTAAGTTATAATTTTCCCGTATCGCGTTTCTATGAAATAACTTTCCGCATACAAATAAGACTAATAAATTCCGTAGCACATGATTTAATTATAGTTATAACACATAATTCAAACAAAATTATAACGCGATTAGTAACGGGTGCTAACCTTGATCGTAAAAGTTCGAGTTGTCACATTATCCCCATGTTGAAAGAAATTTCGTCCTGAAATTTAGCACATAGTCACTGAGGAAGCTAGTTTTGTTGAGCGTTTTCTTGGGGTATCACATTAGTGGTAAAAAAGATAATACGAAAATTGGTCAAAAAGATAATACGAAAAGAAAAAAAATCATGTCACAAATTTTAGTTTCTTTTATCTTTTTTTATTATTTTTTCAGTTTATTTTGTTTATGTTTTAAAAAATATTTCGGTAATTAATTACACTTGACATCAATATATATATATATTGAACTTTGTTCAATATATTTTTATTTTTCTATTTTTTTTGTGGTACCTATACCTTACCCGTATTTTGAATTTTTGAGTTTTGTCATTCCCCGTACTGGTATCGTCCCCGTACCTCAGTCCCGTACCCGTTCCCATGCTACATAGGCCACAGTAGTCTTTTGTGTGGCAGATTATTTTGGCGATGTACCTTTTACGTCGCCGAATGGTACGTGATGTTTTTTTTTTTTTGCCACAGTTGGCTTTTGTGTAGCAGATTATTAAACCTATTTGTTTGTTGGAAGAAAAACCTCTATCTTGTGAACACATTAATTATAGTAATAAGTAACTGGGCTTTTCACAAAGCTATATTCCTAAAATAAATCAAGAATTGCCCACAAAAATCAAAGCAACAGTATCATCTCTATAAATAAATTAAATGCAAACTTGTATTTACAACAAAACATAGTTTGATTCAAGGATGATAGAATTATAATCTCCACTATCACTAACCTCCAGTTGCACTAGCTTAACGAAGGACTACGCTCATCATCATCATCATCATCATCATCATCATCGCTAGAACTTGTGGCCATTTCTGATCTAATCTCTTCCAGCTGCTGAAGAACTTGCTGCACATCTGGCCGTCGATGTGGTAATGTGCTAGCACAAACGACAGCCCGTTGCAAAACAATCGCTAGTTCATTAACTGAAGTATGTCTCAGCAATTCATGATCAAAAACCTCATCTGTCCACTCTTCTCGTACAGTCATCTGCACCCATCGTGATAAATCATGATCTCTCACCTCTCCTGGTGATTTCCCGGTCAGGAGTTCTAACATGATCACACCCAAACTGTAGACATCGGTTTTCGTATAACTTTTCTCAAGAATAGAAAGGTTGGGAGCCTCGTAGCCGAGAACCCCAGCTGTCGCACTCATATTTGAGTTTGCGGCAACAGTTATGACCTGTGACAACCCGAATGCAGAAATCTTGGGGTTAATGTTCTCATCAAGGAAAATGTTGCTTGATGTAAGATTTCTGTAGGTCCCTCGGAGGTTGAGGTTTAACCTATTCCTTGTTATGTCTAACACACTAGCAAGTGCGGAATCCAAGCTAGCATGCAAACCGAGATAGAACAAGCACAAACACAACACACAAACTTCACCGATTAACACCACTTGTATTAATACGTATGAAAGGTTCGGTTACAATGCAATGTTTACAAATCAGTTTTGCAAACTCTCTCCTAGTGTGTGTGTGTTCTGAACAGAATGCTCTCACTTCTCTAACTTTCGAACTCTCTTGTCTGTAATGTCTAACTTAGAAGTGAACACAACACATGGGTATTTATACCCAACACAGATCGTCTGGTCGAAGGATCAGACAGACTGATCGATAGATCATCTGTCGACCAGAAACCCATCGAAGGATCACATATACCACGAAGGATGGTATCCTTCGTGGTCTATCCTTCGAAGGTTATCTTTCGAGCTCATCGAAGGATCTAAACTATCCTTCGATGACACATCCTTCGACCCAAACATCTTTTAACCATTGTCTAACTGTTTGGCCAAGTCAAACCGGAGGATGGTTGACTTGGTCAAACTTACATCAATCTTACATCAAAGACATCGTTTTGTATCAAGACTAAATACAGACAAAGTACAGATACAAGTGCACCAACAAACTCCCCCTTGGCTGTAGCTTTGTCTCGATCTCGATCTTAATTCTTGTAGGTCCTTGGTGTCTTCAAGTCTTCAATGTCGGAGGATCTTTAAAGTCTTCACGTCTTGAAAGCAGAAAGTGTATCAACAAACTCCCCGTTTGACGTAGGAAGTGTGTTGACAAACTCCCCCTTAACATAAGCTCCCCCTTGAGTTATGCTCGTGAAAGTCTTGATCTTTATGAATTGAGATCTTTGTGGTGTTGATGATGGTCAGTGGCAACTCGATCATCTTCATCATTTGAGTGCCTTCACGTCGTGTCTTCATTCCGAAGCTTGTCATCGACCATGTTCTCCTTGCCTTTAGAATCTGCACATGCAAGAAATCTAAACGCGTAATGAGAACAACTGCTTGGAATATAGTAAAAATAAACAAACGACACACGTGTGACCATTGTTTAAACAAACACCGTCCGACAGTTTGAAAGTTTTAACAAATTTTATCAATTTCAAAATTTAACTTTCAACACTTGCAAATTTCGACCGTTTATGAAGATTCAGTCGTTTCGGTTTTCAATCAGGTTTCAGGTAACGAAGACTCGATATCCAACATCGTACGATCGAAAATAAGATAGAAATAAAATCGTTTTGGCTTTTATAAAGTTTATATTAAAACACACCTAAAATCTTTTTGGTATTTTGAAGTTTATATTAAAACACACCTAAAATCTTTTTGGTATTTTGAATATTTCAAATTTAAAGACTGAAAGCAGTAAATAAATATATACAAAGATGCGAAAAATGAAAGCATTAAATAAATATTTACAGACATTCTTTTTGCGAGTTTCGAGGGTAAGAGAATCATATCAGTTTACGGTCATGCCAAAACGCTCTTGTTGTTCATTTAGTTAACATTAAGATAAGCATCCTATAACGATTATCGGTATTGTTGTCCACATAAGCTCAACTTATCAGATGTAATCATGGCGAGGGGATACGTTAAGATATGATTTATACTTACCGACCGGTGTTCATCCACATCATGACACATTCCCGTATCAAGGTATGCACGAGGGTTCATCTTACCGGTGAGTATACCGATTATCATCTGTTTGACCGTATATGATGTGAGATTCTCACTTATTTTGATTTGAAAACAAGCCCTATGTGATAGAATCACTTATTGATGAGGAACTTGATTTTCATATGCATGAGGGCACAGGAGCAAGTCCGTGAACAGGTCAGTACTTTCGTACAGCAGAGAGACGAACTTGACACCCGGAAAGAATTTGTGATATATTATCACTTATTTGATTGGACATGTGATTGTTTATCACTTATTGAGGTCGTATGCAGTATGTACACGTATGTATAGTATCATGGAAGATCTAGACTTGCGTCCCCGCTATTTTTCGGTAAAAGATACAACCATGATACCCAGATGATAAGCAGCATAAAGACCGAATATTTCAGAACCTCGGCAATCTCTCAAACGAAATTTCGGTACTAAGACCATATGCCAATGAATGGTTCCCACCTGGTCTTCAGTCGATTTAAGTTTATATCACCCTGCACACTTTAAAATGATTGTGAGCCTACCGATACATCTTCTATAGAGCTGCTTATCGTTTTTCATTTAAGGTTTAAAGAGGTTTAGACAGACCACTGATGTACTATCATTTTCTCTTTTTCTCGCCAGGAAACTCATTTTTGTTTTTCTATTGTTTTTGTGTTTTTGAAATTTTTCGATGTTTTTGGATTTTCAAATTTGGATTTACTCCCCCTAAAATCAACAAACTAAGACAAATTTAAAACACAAAGGTATTTACAAAAATGATTTTCCGATGTTGGTTTTACTCTTGCTTGACCTTAATGCCGTTTACCAGTAATAAATAGTCAAATCTTGATTTGTCAAATGCTTTGGTAAAAAGGTCGGCACGTTGGTCATCGGTGTGGACGTAAGCAACATCGATTAGCCTTTTCTCAAAGCAATCACGTATGAAGTGATACTTAATTTCGATGTGCTTAGTCTTTGAATGCTGCACAGGATTTTTAGTGATCTGTAAGGCAGCAGAATTATCAACGTAAATAGGAGTAGTTAGGAATTCAAAACCGTAGTCGCGCATTTGTTGTTGGATCCATAGGACTTGGGAGCAACAACTTGAGGCAGCAATGTATTCAGCTTCGGATGTTGATGTAGCGACGCACGTCTGCTTCTTGCACTGCCATGTGACTAGGCGATTTCCCAAAAACTGACATCCAGCCGTTGTGGATTTGCCGTCGATTTTGCATCCGCCAAAATCAGAATCACTGAATGCGATCAAGTCAAAGTTATTATCCCTAGGGTACCATAGACCGGTGTCAGGGTAACCCTTCAAATAACGAAAAATCCTTTTTACAGCTGCAAGATGTGAGGCCTTCGGGTTGACTTGATATCTGGCAAGCAGGCACGTTGGGTACATTATATCTGGTCTTGATGCTGTGAGGTACATAAGAGATCCGATCATCGCGCGGTAGTATGAGGGGCTAACAGCTTCACCCTTTAAGTCTGGAGTAATTCCGTGATTTTGTAGCAATGGGGTACCGATGGGCGTTGCATCAGACATCTGGAACCGGCTCAAGATGTCACCAACATATTTAGTCTGATGGATGAATATTCCAGACTCGGTTTGTTGTACTTGTAGGCCCAAAAAGAAAGTCATTTCCCCCATAGCACTCATCTCGAATTTATCCTGCATTACACGCTCGAAATCCCTACACAAAACATCATTAGTAGAACCAAAAATAATATCATCAACGTATACCTGTACCAGTAGAAGATCTCCATCTTGTTCTTTGATGAAAAGAGTACAATCGATAAGACCTCTGCGAAATCCATTCTCCAGCAGATAATTAGATAAGGTTGCGTACCAAGCTCGCGGTGCTTGATGTAGACCATAGAGAGCTTTGTTGAGCAACCAAACCCGATCGGGATGGATAGGATCTTCAAAACCTGGAGGCTGTTCGACGTACACCTCTTCTTCCACCACACCATGTAAGAATGCACTTTTCACGTCCATCTGGTATACCTTGAAACCTTTGAATGAGGCATAAGCCAGAAAAATCCGAATTGCTTCTAGACGTGCAACAGGTGCATACACTTCGTTGTAGTCGATCCCTTCAATCTGACGAAAACCTTGAACGACTAGCCTTGCTTTGTTTCGAATAACGACTCCACGGTCATCCTTTTTGCATTTAAACACCCAACGGGTACCAATCTTCTTGTAACCAGCAGGTTTCTCTACGAGTTTCCAGACACCAAGCTTCTGGAATTGTTGCAGTTCTTCCTGCATTGCTTCAACCCATGAGTTATCTTTCAAGGCATCTTTCCAAGTTCTTGGCTCTTCCTGTGAGACATAACACGCGAAAGACCAATCGTTTTGTTGACCAGATTCTCGGATATCTGCATACAAGCCTGCATTGTTGTTGTTTCGCAACATGTTTCTTGTTTGAACGCCACTCTGTACATTTCCGATGATGTTTTGTTGAGGATGGGTATTGTGAATCCTTGTTTCTGGATTATCTTGAACTGGAATATTTGTACCCAGATTGTTGAGATTGAGATCAACAATCAATTCAAGTCCCGGAATTGACGAAAAGGATGATGCTGTAGCTTCAGCTGTTCTAGGGACATCCACTGGAGGTGTACCCTCTGAAGTACCATGTACTGCTGTTATTGGAGCTTCTTGATCTGCATCGAGAAATTCATCATCCTCTGAAGATTCGTTCAATTCGGTAGCATCGTGAAAATCCTCATTGTCGAGAGCATTATTGTTCACTGAAGATGGTTCTTGATTGACAACAATTGGACGAACCAACGGTGAATCTGTTGCATTGTCACTCTCGAAAAACATCCTTGCCGCAGCATTTTCTTCAACTGCTTCAACATTGATCGAATTGAAAAAGTCATCGTACTCAAACATCCAAGGCTGACCAGGGCATTTGACTGGTAAAGTGTGCCTTTGTACTCTGACTTCAGACCATTCCTCGACCCTTTTAGTCTCTAGATTCCAGACTCTTAAGTTCGGGGTGGAATACCCAAGAAAGTATCCATCAATTGCTCTTGCCCCAAACTTTCCATTAGGATCGATTATTGTACACGAAGCTCCAAACGGTTCAAGATATGACAAATCTGGTTTCCGTTTGTTAATAAGCTCAAAGCAGGTCTTGTTGTGCCTTTTGACTGTAAGGACTCGGTTCAACGTATAACATGCAGAGGCCACAGCTTCAGTCCAGAATGGAATCGGCAACTGTGACTCTACCAACATAGTCCTAGCAGTCTCGATCAATGTGCGGTTCTTACGTTCAGCGACACCATTCTGTTGAGGAGTATAAGCTGCACTAAATTCGTGAAGAATACCTTTTGAAGTGCAAAACTCCGCCATGGCATGATTTTTAAATTCAGTACCATTGTCGCTACGTATCCGCCTAACCTTCAAGTTATATAGATTCTCAATCTGAATGATCAAGTTTTTGATAATACCGAAGGTTTCACTCTTGTGTGCCATGAACGCCACCCAAGAAAATCTTGAATAATCATCAGTTATCACGAGGCAATATTGATCATTCCTAATGCTTTTGTGCTTGACAGGACCGAACAAATCCATGTGCAAACGTTCAAGAGGAACAACCACCGTGTTGATTTTCTTTGTAGGGTGTCGCTTCTTCGTTTGTTTTCCTTTCTGGCACGAGACACAGACGTCTTGAAGATGGAAGTTCTTAAGAGGAACACCATTCACTAATTCATTTGACACCAAATGATTCATTTTGCGTAAGTGAATGTGACCCATTCGTCTGTGCCAAGAGATTGTGTCTTTTTCTGTGGCTTTGGAAACGAAACAAGTTGCTTGTGCAGACGTTGTGATAGCTTGGCTCATTTCAAGGACGTACAGATCATTTATCCTTGGAGCCGACAAGAGAATCCATTCTTTTGGAATTTTGAAGCCGGGTTTCAGCACATAACATCCATTTGCATCAAAGTGTACTGAGAACTGCTTATCACAGATTTGAGAAACACTAAGAAGATTGTGATCAAGTTGTTGTACAAAGTTGATCTTATCAAAGCTAACAACCCCGTTGGAAATCATTCCTTCACCCGTAATATAACCGCCTTTATCTCCAGCAAAAGCAACATAACCTCCTCTAATAGATTTGACGTCGTAGAGAAGCTTCATGTCGCCTGTCATGTGCCTGGATGCCCCACTATCAACAATCCAATGACTACTGACAGTTCCTCCTGGAACACCCTGCACATGAACTCACACAATTAGTTGGAGATGGGGACCCAAGCCATTGTGGTCTTGGGTCTTCCATTTTCATCAACAACAATAACTTCTATTCTTTGATGATTTGAAAATTGTGATGGTCCCCCTGATTCAATAACAGTTTTTGGTTTCCAGGTCTGTTTTGTTATACCAGGTTGATTGTTTGAAAATTTAACTTCGTGATTGTTTGAAGTTTTTGAAAATTTTGAGTTTTCTGGTTTAACTGAAACAGATTGTTTGCGAACCACATCAGTTTTAAGTGCCTTTTCAACCACCTTGACTTGTTGGCGTTTCTGTTTCTTTTCCCTTTCTCTTACAAGTCGGGGATCTTGTTTTACAGAAACAGATCGCTTTTGGTGATTGCGTTCACGGGGATCATCATCTTTTCCTTTCAACTTATGAAGATACGGGCAATTTCGAACGATATGCCCAATTGTACCACATTCAAAACATGATCTTCGTTCAACAAACCCCGAAGTATCATGTGATTGTCTTACCGATGATGAACTTTGTGATCCCGAGGTACTAGGTTTTGAACTACTTGGTTCATTCCTTTTCATCACAGTTGCTTTCTTGACAAAATCTAAGTTAGATTGGTTTTCAAACGTTGCAATTTTGTCCGTTCCCTTAGATTTCACAAAGTTCACATTCTTGTTCTTCTTTTGATTTGGCTTCTTTTGACCTTGAGCCAGTAATTTTCCTTTTGGCTTGGTATGGTTTTGCTGTTTTTGCACTGTTGGTAATTTCTGATTGCCAAATTGTTTTCTAACTTCAGCCTTAGGGATAGGAGGGCACTGTGTTACCACAACGTGTGATCCTTTCTTACCCAAAAACTTACTTGTTGAATTTTCAAAAACTTTACTGATTAAGGATTGATTTACGTTCTTAATTGGAAAGTCTTTGTCAGAATAAATTTTATCATCACCAACAAGAGTGTACAACAAATCCACACTCTCCGACTCTTTTTCAGACAAGGACTCGATTGCAACAGTCTTAGCGGGTTTTGCAGGAGGATCACACAGAATATGATTCTCAAGAGGTATGTCCTCTTCGTTTTTCACCGCATCAGACTTTGCTGAATCAGTATCATCAGACTCATCATCAGAAGAATCAGCATCCTCAATCACAACTGGAGGATCCTGATTCTGTTCAGCAGTTACAAAAGTATCTGCTGACACATCCGAATCTGATGATACTTCTTTCTTGTATCCAAGCCCTGTTGCAAATTCCTCAACGTTCAAAGGAACAGATGGTTCAAAATGAGTTCTATACTCCTCATCAGGCAGTGCATCAAAATTGTTTCTCACGGGTGGTGGACATTTCTTGTAACCTATGCATGTGACATCCCGTTTCTCTTTCTGAACATCAATGATGTGATCCAACACATAGCTAGAGCTCAAATAACTGTCTAACTTGAGTCGGATCGCCACACTTTCTGTTTTAACACAAGCCATTTCCTTTTGCATTACCTCAAGACGAGTTATATAAAGGTTAATGTCAGTTTGTTTTCTGGAAACCATTTTTGTCAGCTCTGTTTTATCTTTCTTTAACGTTTCAATCATTGACTTAAATTCCTTTTCATGGTTTTCATAAAACATGTTGGCTTCTGTGCACTTGGAAAGATCAACGGTCAACTTTTGATTGTGGATGAATGTCACATCATATTTCTCTTGCAAAGCCTCGTGTTTGCTTTGCAATTCACACCACTTATCATTCAAAGAAACATGTTTGTCTTGCAGGTCAAACAAACTAGCTTGTAAAGCATCATGTTTGCCTTGCAACTCAGACATGTTTGCATCCAAATCAGCACATTTAACATGCAATCTATCACAATTATCACAGATATCAGCAGTGGGTTCATCGACACATACCTGACTTGATGAACTGTCGACATTAGCCATAAAGGCTGAATGGAGAGAAGACGAAGAATAAGCAACTTGATCCACCAAAATAGATCTTCTTTGAATTCCTGCTGCAGCTTCTTCCAATAGCTCATCAATATCTGCATTAACTGACGCAGTTGATGTCTCATCCACCTGATCATTGCCTGAAGTGGAGGATTCTTCATCTGAGCTTCCACTATAGCCAGAACTGTATTCATCCTCAGAAGATTCATCACCATTGGTGGAAGATTCTCCACCACTGGCGTGACTTAAATTCTTAACGACTTCAGCAAAACACGCTGTTCCATCTGGAGCATCATTTCCCAACTGGATTGACCAATCACAACCTTCATCTACTTGAACCACAAGTGCCTGGTTGGCATTAGATGGTCCCGCTTGACTCTGGTTGTTGACAGGCACCAATGTACGAACATTGTTCCTGTTCTGATTCTGCGGGTTGCCTTGACCTCTGAAGGGATTTTGGTTTCCATGTTGAGATGGCCTCGTACACTCACGTTTGAAATGACCACGTTCACCACAATTGAAGCACTTAACAGCCTGCTTATCAAACCCATACTTGGTGTCTTTCTTGCTTTCCAAGCTGGTTCTGCCAGTTCTTTCCATGAAATCCTTTGCTCGCCTAACAGCACTGGCAAAGGCCCACTTGATGTCCATCATCTCCATTTCCTCTTTATCGATCTGCTGATAGTCTTCTTGTGTCAAATTAATGTTACCAATCTGACCTTCCACTAATCCACAGTATGCGCTCACCAAAGTGTTTAGCAGCTCCATGTGTTCCTTTGCTACTTCCACACTGACTTTAGAAAAGCTTGAGGTGTCGAGCCGTACTGTATTTGGCTTTGATTGTTGACCAGCAGATGATGTGCTTCCATAACATGCTTGCTGTTGTGGTACTGGTTGTGGTACTGGTTGTGGTACTGGTTGAGGGACTGGATTAAGCGGATTTCCATACATGTCTGTTGTTGGAGGATGAGTGCCATACAAGCTAGTGCTAGACATAAATGCTGTTTGAATTGGAGCGTGTGAAGAAGGTTTTGTAGAAGTGCTAGAAGTTCCATAATAAATTTCAGGATTTTGTGGCACTGGAACTCTTTTTGCCTTAAGAGTTTCTTCCTGATTCTTGTTTTCCAGGAGTTGAGCAAAGTCACTGAAGCTTGTTGTATCCAAGGTGCCATTGTACTTCATAATTTCTAAGAAATTATTCCATTGAGGTGGCAGTGCATCTGCAAACTTCTTCACTATCTCTGCTGAAGTTGTTACAACCCCAATATTTGCCAATTCAGTCAGCAAATGATTAAATCGACTTGTCAAATCTCCTAAAGATTCATTCTGCATACAAATAAAACCATCAAACTCTTTCCTTAGTAGATCTTTTCTTAATTGACGTGTCGCTTCATTTCCTACGCCCCTTATCTTCAATGCGTCCCACAACTTCTTCGTTGTCTTGAAACTGACAAATTGATGATAAATGTCTTTGCTTAACGCCTGAGTAAGAATGGCATATGCTTTCTTTTCTAAATCATAGACCTTCTTCTGGTCTTCCGTAAGATCAGCAAACGTAGCAGCAGATGAAGCGGCAACCTCTATGGTTTGATCAAAATCTGTGATGAACCGCAACCACAATTCTGTATTTTGACCAAGGACGTATGTATGAAATCTATCAAACCATCCCGGATATTCACTTAAGTGCATCAACTTTGGAGGCCTATTCAAACTTCCCGTTTCACTTTCGCTTAGCAAAATGCTTTGAACACTTGGAGCTTGATTTGATACGAATGCCCATTGACCGGTAGATGTAGCATTAGCTTGCGAACCCGAATCCGGAGCCGGAGTACCAAAATACATCTCTGCATTTACCGGAACACCCCACATCGAATTCATTTTTGATCAAGAATAATAATACCTGAAAATTACAAACTTGTTAAACAAAAACAGACTAAGTATCGAAAGATCAAGACTTGTTCGAAGGATCAACAGTGTTCGAAAGATCACTGTTGAGTTTCGAACAAAGATTTCGAAAGATTCTCCAAACGAAGGATCCTTATCTTTCGAAAAAGAACTGTAGACCGAAATATGTATGCTTCGAAATGATTCCTTGGTTCGAAGGATGATTATCTATCGAACCTCCACTGATCGAAAGATGATCTTTCGACTTCGAAGGATATCTTTCGAACTGCTCTGACACAGTTGACAAAGAGTGACAGGTTGGTGAAAAAGTTGATGGGTTGGTAGAAACTTTCGGCAGAAGATATGGTCAGACCATGCTTTCTGCCATAACCAAGATTTGAAACATAAAATATAATAAACTTATCCAGAAAACCGGTCACCGGAGAAGCCGGAATTTTGGCCGGAAAATACCAAACACCTCAAAAACAAGTTTTTACCAACCCGTCATGCAACACACCCGGTTAGTTTAGAACACGTTTTAACGTAAAGATAAGCGAGAAAAACAGTAAAAACGGCTGCAAAAACCAAGTGAGTTTTGTCCAAAACACTCCAAAGTCTTGTAAAAACCCGGTTTTTAACAAGGAAAAGAGCCACGGCTCTGATACCACTTGTAGGTCCCTCGGAGGTTGAGGTTTAACCTATTCCTTGTTATGTCTAACACACTAGCAAGTGCGGAATCCAAGCTAGCATGCAAACCGAGATAGAACAAGCACAAACACAATACACAAACTTCACCGATTAACACCACTTGTATTAATACGTATGAAAGGTTCGGTTACAATGCAATGTTTACAAATCAGTTTTGCAAACTCTCTCCTAGTGTGTGTGTGTTCTGAACAGAATGCTCTCACTTCTCTAACTTTCGAACTCTCTTGTCTGTAATGTCTAACTTAGAAGTGAACACAACACATGGGTATTTATACCCAACACAGATCGTCTGGTCGAAGGATCAGACAGACTGATCGAAAGATCATCTGTCGACCAGAAACCCATCGAAGGATCACATATACCACGAAGGATGGTATCCTTCGTGGTCTATCCTTCGAAGGTTATCTTTCGAGCTCATCGAAGGATCTAAACTATCCTTCGATGACACATCCTTCGACCCAAACATCTTTTAACCATTGTCTAACTGTTTGGCCAAGTCAAACCGGAGGATGGTTGACTTGGTCAAACTTACATCAATCTTACATCAAAGACATCGTTTTGTATCAAGACTAAATACAGACAAAGTACAGACACAAGTGCACCAACAATTTCCATGTGTTATATTGTGATGGGTGTGGAGGCTAAGCAAACCTCTAGCCACTCCTTTTGCTATTTGCATTCTTGTTGGCCAATCTACCCGTTGTTTGGGTCCTTGAGCTGCATTCAAGTCGGCAAAAGCAAGTTCTTGAATACGAAATTATATGAATTTTAAAAATGTATCAATATAATACTAGATAACAAAATTAGTTACGGGCTGATTTTATGTAATCTTGTTCTTGTATTATACAAGAAAAAACACATTAACCTTAAGATTTATTAATGAAGAATAATATTTGGCTACCATGGAGAAAAGCAGCAAGACTTCCTTTAGGCATGTAATCATAGACGAAAAGTGTCTCTCCTTTTGGTTGTAAAAAATAAGCCCTCATTGCCAAAAGATTCGGATGCCTAATTTGCCCAACAAAATTTAATTCAACTTCAGCTTCTCTCTGATTTTAAGTTAACATTGCTCGCGTTCTAATTACTGCAACATGATCACCATTTTTCAATGTTCCTTTATAATAAGTCCCATAAATGCTTTTCCCCATTATCTCAGCTGGTCCATAGAGAAGTTCATCTAATGTGAAACCCATTCTACCATCATGAATGCGTACAAAGTTTCCTTCTGCCTTTCTGGGATCATCGATCTGTGAGGGTGCCGTCCCTTTCTCGACTATGGCAAGGTTGCCACCACTATCACAACCACCAACATCTCTACAGTTAGCTACTATGGCAGGGTTGCGACCACTACCATTGGCATCTTTACCTTTAGCTCCTTCCTTTTCCTAGAACAAGCATACAAAGAAATACCAAGCAAATCAACAACACACCTCAAAAGCACCTTTATATAAAATTATAGATTATAGAGTAAACTTCCATTTTTCTCCCTGTGATTTGGTCATTTTAACGGTTTTGCCCCAATAGTTTAAAAATAGCCATTTTCCTCCTTGGTTTTTCTAACTTATCGTCATTTTACTCCCCGCCTCTAACTCCATCAGGGAGGAAACTGGCGACAAACTCGAAAGATTAGGGAGTAAACTGGCGACAAACTCGAAAGATTAGGGAGCAAACTGGCGACAAACTCGAAAGATAAGGGAGGAAAATGGCTATTTTTAAACTATTGGAGCAAAACCATTAAAATGACCAAACCACAGGGAGCAAAACGAAAGTTAACTCTAGATTATACATAGAAATAGTATATATATAATTCTTTTCTCGCATCTCTTATTTCACCTGTTTATATTTTGTTCTTGATTTAAAAAAAGTTATAAGTATTTCTTTTCATTTTCAATATTATTGTTTTATTACTTAAAGTGTTTAGTTATACGTAATTTTAGTCATATCATATCCCAAAATATCATTATTGACCATTTAATATTTCAATTATTCAACATCTTTAATACACGAGTTTCTAACATAGTATGTGTAATATTATGACAAGTTTAAATTAAAACTAAAAAATTTTAAATGGTAACTTAATTCTATATACTTGAAAGTGGTGTATACAAATAACTTGTTTGTATGAATGATTTTGCTAAAAAACATTCTATAAATAACAATTTATCATTCCCATTTAAAAAAAAAAAAAAAGAATAAGCAGCAAAGTAGCTAGCTAATTACCTTTTTGCTCGTGTTGCGAAAGAGCCCTTTGCCTTTGGAGAGAAGTAAGCCCATTTCATCAATGTAACTGGATTTCCGAGAAGTTCTGATGTCTTTATTCAGTTTCATATCTTGACGCTCCTGAAACTTAAGTGCAATCTTAAGCTTTTTCAAAAGAAGAGATATTGTTGGTCGTTGTTCACGAGAGTTATGCAAACATTGGAATGCAATGTTTGAAAATGTTTTTAAAGCATTTGGGTCTATTGGTGGCATGAGATCTTTAAAGATAATTTGGTCTAATTTCTTACGTTTGTAGCTTTGTTTCCACATAGGCACTAAAATCTCTAACATGCGACCCTTGGTATATTTATAGCATAATATCCCACATAGGACTTCAAATAAGACTACTCCAAAAGAGTAAATGTCTGATTCTTTGGTTAGGGAGTACGTCTCCATATATTGGGGATCGCAGTAACCAGGAGTACCTACAACGTTGGTAAAAATAAGTGTGTGCAACTGATTAGCAGGTCCTAATTTTGAAAGTCCCAAGTCAGAAATTTTAGCATTCCAATTGTCATCTAACAGGATGTTGGCACTTTTTATATCTCTGTGAAGAACTCTTTGTTGGGTGTCCCTGTGATCATGAAGGTAGGCTATCCCCCTTGCAGCATCGAGGCATATCTTGAGACGTTGTGTCCACGTGAGAGCGGTGGAGCTTAAATGACGATCTACGCTTCCATTAGATGCATACTCATACACAATGATCTTCTCACCATTCTCGTCACATAATCCGAGGAGAGAGATGAGATTACTATGCGTGTAACGGGAAAGCATCATAATTTCCGTCCAGAACTCGGGATCTCCTTGCCCATATTCACGATTCAGACGTTTAATAGCAACCATGCTTCTCCCCTTTGAGTGAGAGACTTCTCCTTTGTAAACTTTCCCAAAGCCACCAGCTCCTATAACTTTGCTACCAAAACTATCGGTGGCTTTCTTTAACTCTTCTAGATGGATTTTAAGATGTTCAAACTCTTTCGTGACAGATGCCATTGTAATTTGTGGATCAAATAAAAATAAGAAGGATCAGATCGAGTAAGTGTTCTACTCAAGTGAAAGTTGAGAACTTAAAGAAGGTGTAATTTAAGAGCCAACACTAAAGAAGGTGTTTTTATTCTCTCTAATTACTTGAAAAATGCTTAATGTGCTTAGTTCAATGAAGCACAATGTATATATTGGACTGAGTTAAATGTTTTTGGGAGATTAAAAAACAGCCTCCGGGTATTAGAAACGGGGTTGGATTGTTTGCATTGGGAGCGGCAGTTACGAGGGAGCAAGGATGTGCGCAAGAAGACAGCCTCGGCTGCTGGTAGTTTAGTTTGCCGTTCAGAAAAAAAGCTAAAAAAACCAAAAAGAAACAACGGAGCGGAAAAGGAGAAGTGAGAAAGGGAACAAAAGGGCTGACATATTTCTTGGCTTGGCTGTACAAAAACAAGGCTTGAGCCGAGGACTATTCATTGATGCTGCCGCAGAGAAAAAAAACACTTTTGGGAATATGAACATGGAGAGACAAAAATGAGCCTAGAATTAAACGGTTTTATTTTAAATTATCTATGTTTATTATAAAATACTCTATAAAATTTCATGTTGTTGTTGTTGTACTCTATAGAATTTCATGGTTGATGACTGTTGTTTTTTTCTTTCTTATTCAGTAAAGTTATCTCTATATAACTAATCGAAATACCATATAAAACTTTGAGTTAACAAATGACATATCTCTACATAGCTAATCGAAGACCTATATAAAACATTGAGTTAACAACAAATGACAATCTAAATTTGTTGACTGGTAATTGTGTATAAAGATTTGAAAGATTGTTGTTTTTATTTGTTCTTGTGTTGGCATTAAAGGACCGGTTTCCAGAACTATATAATATCGCAAAAAAGTTAGAAAGTAAAGATTGTGGATTGTGTTATAAGGCTGGAGAATGAGAATCAGTGAAACTTGAATTGGGTTCGGCCACCAAACAGTGATATCGAATGGGCTCAATGGACTTGCCTAATAAGAGACTTAAATGCTTTCAAGTTCAAGGACGGTGTAGATCGGTGAAAATGGAAGATGGCAGACAAGGCAGACTTTTCGGAGGCTTCAGTAAGGGAACAAATCATAAAGAACTCGATAACTTAACATGGAGATAAGTGGCCTCACTGGAACCGCTGGGCACCCCGAAGGTGAATTACTTCTGCTGGAGGGAAAATATGGGTAGGATACCGGTCAAATCAGAACCACGGAAGCGCAGCATCAAGCTTCAGAATCAGCTGTCCCCAAGATGCGAATCATATGAAGAATCGGTGAACCACATGCTTATTACGTGCACGATGGCAAGGTCAGTTTGGTGGAATGTGTTAGCATGGCTAAAGCTTCCAGTTTCATTGGTATTTAACTCAAGTGAGGAAGCATTGGTAAGTGTAGATGGACAAGTAGGGGTCAAAAGAATGGAAAAAAGTAATTAGTGTGATTGATATTTCAAACTATGACGTGGCACATTTGGAAGGCAAGGAATGACAAAGAATTCAATGGTATCCAAAGCTCGGGGAAGTATTTAACTCAAGTGACGAAGCATTGGTACGTTTAGATGGACAAGCAGAGGTCAAAATAATGAAAAAAGTAATTAGTGTGGTATTTCAAACTAAGATGTGACACATTTGGAAGGCCAGGAATGACAAATATTCAACGGTATCCAAAGCTTGGGAAGTAAAGTTGTGGAAGAAATAAAAGCGGTCCCATTCTTATGGTAAAAGGAAGATCAAAGTTTAACAATTGAGTTTTGGAAAGATGGGTAGAAATCAATATGTAACTATTGTAACGCCATCCAGTAAATTAGTTAAGTACAAGGGAATTTCAGTCATTTTACACCTAGGTACAACCCTTTAATGCATAAGGTATTTTCAAAGGACTTTTACCTGTCTTATTAATACACACACAAACTATATTTTCTCTCTCTACTCTCCTTCATCTTCACCACCACCACCATACCATCCCCACTACGTGGGTACCGGTATGGTACCGATGTTTTACCCAGAAATACCGATACCGAAAAACGGGGAAAGTGGGTACCGATACCGGTACCGAATATACCCGGTACCGGTTCGGTACCCGGTACCAAATGCTCATCCCTAACCTCCACCACCGCACCACTAGGGCTGTTCCAACATTTTTCGAGACTCTAAGCGAACTACGAGGTGAGGGCAACAAAACCCACCTCTTTTACTTGGGCTTGGGACCGACAATTATAAACTAAAAGGTATATAGTTCCCCCATAAACTCTCATCTAGGGGTGCAAACGAGCCGAGCTACTCGAGCTCGGCTCGAAAAAAAACTCTCATCCAATCCTGATGGACCCGATGCCATGAGCGATTACCGTTACCTTAGCGTAGGGATGAGCACGTTACCCGTTCGGTACCGGTACCGAAAAATGGGAAAAGTGGGTACCTGTACCGGTACTGAATACACCGGTTCGGTACCGGTATTTACCGATGTTTTACCCGTGAATACCGGTACCGAAAAGCAAGGAAAGTGGGTACCCCCCGGTACCAAATGCTCATCCCTACTTTAGCGTCTAATGATAGCCAATATCCTAGAAATTGAAAGAAGGTTCGATGGGAAGTGAGAATGATGATTGCGGTTGTATTTTAAGGGTTTAATGCTGTTGAATGATGATTAGGTCGATAGTTGTAGTTATGTTGTAATAGTTGGAAATTAAATGAGAAATGGACCTTGAATTGGGCCTCTTTTCTCTGAAACAATATTTATTTTGGGCTCCTTCAATGAAAAACTTGTTTAGTTTTGTGATTAATTTATTTATTTGTGCCTAATACATATACTATATATAAAAACTTTTTAAAAAAATTAGAGGCCCTTGTTTTTTGGTGGCCCTAAGCCCATGCCTTGGCTGGAAAGCCCATTGGGTCGGCCTTGCGTACCACTCCCACGGTACCACCACCATCTTCAACCCTCTGCTGCAACCACCACAACCACCTACCTCCCACCACCGCACTATCCCACTACACCTCCACCTACACACACCGCTACACACACTCTCCTCCCCCAACCGCAACCCCATCCCCACTGCACAACCAGTGTGACAACTCGAGTTTCCGACATTCTTTATTCGCATTTATTGCACGTTGACTCTGACTGTCTAGTTGTTTGACTCGTCTGATTTGTAACGATACACTTTGTGTGATAATAAAAGTATTATGTTTGCTTGGTTATGTGTTGATATTATAGCATGAGACTTAGTGTATTTGAAATAACATAAACTACTGAACATATGAAACAACTCGACGAAACAGAGTTGTGATTCGCCATGAACATACTCGACGAAACAAGCATGTTTCGCCAAACCGAACTCGACGAAACAGACTGTTTCGCCGGCCCAGTTTCGCCGAAAGCCCAGTACGGCCCAGAACGTTATTTCGTGAATATTTACGTGAAACGGGTTTAGTTTCACAAGTTAGGCAATCAGGAAACCCTAGAACACTCTCCCTTTTGTGCGACGGCAACAACCATCGTTTACCATCATTCCTAGCTCTTGAATCCGTGTTTGTTCATCTCTAATCGGTTAGTATGTGTTGTTAATCGATTTCATGTTTCTGTATTATCTCGATTCATGTTTGGATATGTGATGGATGTGTTATTGCGGTGATAAGAGTATGTTGATGTTGATATAGATTTCAATATGTAAGATGTAGTAGAATATATATACAATGCTATGCGAAACCTAATACAAACGAATGCTCGGTTCTGAATATTGTTATTATGACCTAATTCTGATTACATTAGTGTCTTGATAGGGATTGATGATATGATGTTGTATGTTGATATGTAAAACACATAAACTAGGGTTTATGCTAGACGATAATTCTTGGATGATTGAGTTATGATGATTTTTACATGCACATTGACCTTCATATGATTTCTGCTATTGTTGACGGCTGCTAGAGTGATTAGGGTTATGTGTTATTCGTTTCTGATGTAACTGATGTCTGCGAAACAGACCTTCGACGAAACAGAACTCTCGGCGAAACAGAATGTGTTTCGCCAAGAGTCATCGACGAATTAGAAGTTCTGTTTCGCCGAAGGAGACCTCGACGAAACAGACGTGTTTCGCCAAAGCATGTGTTTCGCCAACTATTGTGTTTCGCCGATATGTGTTTCGTCAATATATGTGTTTCGCCGAGCTGTGCTGTAACTTGCGTTAATCCTGTTAAGTGTTAACTGGAATATCTGACTGCTGTTAAATGATATACATGACTTGTGTGTTTGCGAATACGTACTACATGCTTATACGTGTACCTTGTGACTACAAACTGATTATGTATACGTGCATACTCTAGGACGTGATTGATTTACTTTGAGCACGTACTTAGCATACCGAGCAAACCAAGGTGAGTTCACACTCTTACCAAGGCATGGGATTCCCCAGTTGGGTTGGGAATGGGATTGAATGACTACTTGTACTTACATTACCACTAGACTACTTATCACGGTCCTCGGATTGGGAAGGATGCCTGTGTCAAATTCTATATAAGCCTACGTACTGTCCTCGGATTGGGAAGGACACCAGCACTAAACCTACGTAAAACCTACGTACTACCGTCCTCGGATTGGGAAGGACGCCAGTGCTAAACCTACGTACTACCGTCCTCGGATTGGGAAGGACGCCAGCGCTAAACCTACGTACTCGCTACGTACTGTCCTCGGTTGGGAATGGCACTTACATAAAACCTGCGTAAACCTATACTTACTACTATCCTCGGATTGGGAAGGATACTTATGATTACGAATAGTCTAGGGGATATATAACATGGGAAGCCCCCACCAATAGAACGTACGATCGGCCCAGTAGAGCCACATGTTACATACGAACTTACTATTACGCATTTACTTTCTGTGAACTCGCTCAACTAGTTGTTGATCCTCTGTTACATGCCTTGCAGGACCTTAGGTACTTATGGAGCTTGCACGGGAGGCGCAGTCGTTGTGGACAAGGATCGTGAATACTTGATTAGACATTATGACAATTCACACTTTATTGTGTTGGGTTTATTTATACGCTTCCGCTAAACAGTGATAATATATTTATGTTTTGGAACACCTCTCATATGGATGGGTTTGATTAAATTGCAATTACTTTTACTTTATACATTGTTCTATATGATTGGTGGCTTGATCCTGGTCAGTCACGCTCCCAAGCGGTGATACTCCGCAGGTGGATTTTGGGGGTGTGACAGATTGGTATCAGAGCCATTGGTTATAGAGAACTTGGTTTTAATATGGGGAAAACGATTTTATTAAAACCAGACTATAACCAGAACAGTGCTCTCAACGATCCACAACGACGCTTCGCTCCACGTGCAAGACTCGACATCCTAGGTAATAAGGTTTATGTTTATTGCCTACATACTAGAATTACATAGAACTTTGCTCGTGGTATGCTTAGATTACATTGCTCACTATTTGTTATTGCATGATAACACTTGTGTGCTTACACTCTTCTGTCATCGCACTATTTGCGAACCTATCTCACTTACGTTATCTTTACTATGAAGATCATGTCTGCACGTATCAACATGACCCAGGACCAGTTGACGGCCCTCATTAACGAACGAGTTACCGCGGTAGTTGCAGCCGCAAAAGCAGGAGGTATACCCTGCAGTTACAACTCACACTAGGATCCTTAGATCCTACATTCCTAAACCGACTCTTGTGTTTAAACTTGTCCTAATTCTTTTACACAACAGGTCAAGCACCTGTTTGCACTTTCAAGACTTTCATGGACTGTCGTCCAACCACTTTCAGCGGCACTGAAGGAGCCGTAGGTCTCCTGCACTGGTTTGAAAAGCTGGAGTCAGTATTTGAAATGTGTGAATGCCCTGAGGCACGCAGGGTGAAGTATGCTACCGATACCCTCGAGGGTTTAGCCCTCACATGGTGGAAAGCAAAGGTCCAAATACTGGGGTTGGTTGCTGCTAACGCCACCCCATGGAACAATTTCAAAGAGATGATCAAGGAGGAATACTGCAGTCGAGATGACATTCATAAGCTGGAAGTCGAGTTTTTCAACCTCAAGATGACGGGGTCTGAGATCGAAGCGTATACCAAGAGATCGAATGAGCTTGCATTACTGTGTCCTACTCTGGTGGACAAACGTATTGAACTTTATCTTAAGGGTCTGGTGCCAGAGATCCAGAGTCATGTGACTTCAGCAAATCATGCCACTTACCAGCAGGTTGTTCAGTTGGCTCACCGTCTCACTGATCAAGCGGTGGAGCAGAACCGGTTGCCCAAACGCATCAACGCTACCCCTACAGCTACTACTTCGGTTACTCCTGCTACTCCCAGTGACAGCAAGCGAAAATGGGAGGGGGATTCCAGCAAGGGATCAGCTTCAGTTCAGCCCCAAGTTCAGCAACGAAAGACTGACAACTACCAGAGCCCTAGTCAGCACTCTTCGGGCAGTCACAAGCAGGGTGGTTATCGAGGGAACCTCCCAAAGTGCAACATCTGCAACAAGCACCACAATGGCCAGTGTAACAGGGGTCGTTGTCAAAGGTGTTTCAGGACGGGCCATGAGGCCAAGGATTGTAGGAGCCCACAACCTGTAAATCAGAATCAGCCGCAGCAGCAAGCACGGCAGAATCAGCAACAGGGCAACAAAGGATGTTTTCAGTGTGGCGCCGAAGGTCACTTCAAAAGACACTGCCCTCAGCTAAACCGAAACCAGAACAACAACAACAACCAGGGCAATGGGAACAACAACAACGGGGGTAACAACAATGATGGGAACAACGTCGCTAGGGGACGAGCCTTCGTGATTGGGCAGGGTGATGCCAGGAATGATCCCAACGTAGTTATGGGTAAGTTTCTTCTTGACGACTTTTATGTTACTGTACTATTTGATTCGGGTGCGGATACCAGTTATATGTCTCTAAAGGTTAGCCAAATGCTTAAACGCGCACCAACACGTTTGAACACTAAACATGTCGTAGAGTTAGCTAACGGTAAAAGTTTAGAGGCCACACACATAGTTCAGGGTTGTAATCTTATCCTCGCTGGTCAGACTTTCTCCATCGATCTCATCCCTATAACTCTGAGTAGTTTCGACATTGTCATCGGTATGGATTGGTTATCCCAACAACAAGCAGAGATACTATGCAGGGAGAAGATCATTCGTATTCCCCGTTCTGGTAAAGAACCTCTCGAAGTTCAAGGCGACAAGAGTGGTGTCGTGAGTGGCACCATCTCCTTCCTGAAGGCTCAGAAGTGTTTACGAAAGGGCCACACAGCTGTTTTAGCTCTCGTTACGGATACATCGAAGAAAGAGAAAAAGATTGAGGATATTCCGGTGGTACGCGATTGTCCTCAAGTATTTCCAGAAGAGTTACCCGGGTTACCGCCTCATCGTCAGGTTGAATTTCAGATCGAGCTCGCTCCGGGAGCAGCACCCATAGCTCGAGCGCCTTATCGTTTGGCTCCCACTGAATTGAAAGAACTGTCAAAGCAGCTACAAGAACTCTTGGAAAAGGGTTTTATACGTCCTAGCTCTTCGCCTTGGGGAGCTCCAGTGTTATTCGTAAAGAAGAAAGACGGTACGTTCAGGATGTGTATAGACTACCGTGAACTCAACAAGGTGACGATCAAGAATCGCTACCCTCTTCCGCGCATAGACGATTTATTCGACCAGCTGCAAGGGTCGAGCTACTACTCCAAGATAGACTTAAGGTCAGGATATCATCAGCTGAGAGTCCGGGATGAGGGCGTCTCTAAAACAGCATTTAGAACTCGCTACGGCCACTACGAGTTTATGGTCATGCCATTCGGGCTAACGAACGCGCCTGCCGTATTTATGGATCTTATGAACAGGGTGTGCAAACCCTATCTCGACAAGTTCGTCATTGTTTTCATCGACGACATCCTGATTTATTCGAAAAGTCAGGAGGAACACGAGCGGCATTTACGACTTATACTGGAACTTCTACGAACGGAACAGCTATACGCTAAGTTTTCCAAATGTGACTTCTGGCTTCGTGAAGTCCACTTCTTAGGCCACGTGGTAAACAAGGATGGGATTCATGTAGATCCATCCAAGGTGGATTCGATCAAGAACTGGCCTGCACCTCGCACACCAACAGAAATACGCCAATTCTTGGGTTTGGCGGGTTATTACAGAAGGTTCATCAAAGACTTCTCAAAGATTGCTCAGCCACTTACACTACTGACGCAGAAGGGTGTTGTCTACCGTTGGGGTAATGCACAGGATACAGCGTTCCAACACTTAAAGGATAGACTCTGTAGCGCACCTATTCTCTCATTGCCTGAAGGAACGGACGATTTTGTAGTCTGCTGCGACGCATCTATCCAGGGTCTTGGATGTGTGTTGATGCAGCGGGATAAAGTTATTGCTTATGCTTCGCGCCAACTTAAGATTCACGAACGAAACTACACTACGCATGATTTAGAGCTGGGAGCGGTTGTTTTTGCACTTAAGATATGGCGACACTATTTGTATGGTACCAAGTGCGCAATCTACACTGATCACAGAAGCCTCGAACATATCTTCAAACAGAAGGAACTGAATATGCGACAACGACGATGGGTTGAACTGTTAAATGACTACGAATGCTCAATCAGGTACCACCCAGGCAAAGCCAATGTTGTGGCTGACGCCCTCAGTCGAAAGGACACCGCGCCTAAGCGCGTACGAGCTTTACAACTCACTATACAGTCTAGTCTTCCTTCCCAGATAAGAAATGCTCAGGTGGAAGCATTGAAACCAGAAAACGTCAGGGCAGAAGCCTTACGCGGCTCAAGGCAACGCTTAGAACAGAAGGAAGATGGTGCTTATTACGTAACAGGACGCATTTGGGTCCCACTGTACGGCAACTTACGCGAGCTGGTAATGGATGAAGCTCACAAGTCTCGCTACTCGGTACACCCTGGTTCGGATAAAATGTACCACGATATTAAGACTACATACTGGTGGCCTAGCATGAAGGCCCACATAGCCACATACGTTAGCAAATGCTTGACTTGTGCGAGAGTCAAGGCAGAATACCAGAAACCGTCAGGACCACTCCAACAACCTGAGATACCACAATGGAAATGGGAGCAAATTTCCATGGATTTTGTTACCGGTTTACCTAGATCCCAGCGCGGAAATGACACTATTTGGGTGATCGTGGATCGACTCACTAAGTCTGCTCACTTCCTGGCAATCAAAGAAACGGATAAGTTCTCCACACTAGCAGACGTATATCTTAGGGAAGTTGTTTCGAGGCACGGTGTGCCCACCTCTATTATCTCTGATCGCGACGCTCGTTTTACTTCAGAACTATGGCAAGCAATGCACAAATCTTTTGGCTCTCGATTAGACATGAGCACAGCTTATCATCCTCAGACCGATGGGCAGTCTGAGCGCACTATTCAAACTCTAGAAGACATGCTTCGGGCGTGCGTGATTGACTTTGGCAATGGTTGGGAAAAACATCTGCCACTTGTGGAATTTTCATACAATAACAGCTACCACACCAGCATTAAAGCTGCTCCATTCGAGGCATTGTACGGGCGTAAATGCCGGTCACCTCTCTGTTGGGCAGAGGTGGGAGATAGTCAAATCACAAGTCCAGAAATGGTAGTTGATACTACTGAAAAGATTTCTCAAATACGACAACGCATGGCGGCAGCTCGTGACCGTCAGAAAGTATACGCTGATACAGATAGAAAACTACTCGAATTCCAAGTTGGGGATCGAGCGCTACTCAAAGTTTCGCCCTGGAAGGGTGTGGTTCGTTTTGGAAAACGCGGCAAACTCAATCCACGATACGTCGGACCTTTCGAAGTTATTGAGAAAATAGGCAAAGTGGCCTACAGACTGAACTTACCACCTGAACTCAGTGCAGTTCACAACGTCTTTCACGTGTCGAATCTGAAGAAGTGTACGTCAGATGAGACCCACATAGTTCCCTTGAAGGAACTCACTATCGACGAACAGTTGCACTTCGTCGAGGAACCTGTTGAAATCACGGACCGGGATGTTAAGGTCCTCAAGAACACGAGAATCCCTCTTGTACGAGTTTCGTTGGAACTCCCGTCGTGGCCCAGAGTATACCTGGGAACGAGAAGATCAAATGGAACTCAAGTATCCCCAATTATTCGGAAAACGTGCAACCACTACTGAGGCTGAAGCTACAACTTCAGAATTTCGGGACGAAATTCCAAATCAACGGGGGGATGATGTGACACCCCAGGAAAACCAGTAAACGATACAACTCACCTAGCTTCCTCAGTAACCGCATGCTAAATTTCGGGACGAAATTTCTTTCAAGTTGGGGATAATGTGACAACTCGAGTTTCCGACATTCTTTATTCGCATTTATTGCACGTTGACTCTGACTGTCTAGTTGTTTGACTCGTCTGATTTGTAACGATACACTTTGTGTGATAATAAAAGTATTATGTTTGCTTGGTTATGTGTTGATATTATAGCATGAGACTTAGTGTATTTGAAATAACATAAACTACTGAACATATGAAACAACTCGACGAAACAGAGTTGTGATTCGCCATGAACATACTCGACGAAACAAGCATGTTTCGCCAAACCGAACTCGACGAAACAGACTGTTTCGCCGGCCCAGTTTCGCCGAAAGCCCAGTACGGCCCAGAACGTTATTTCGTGAATATTTACGTGAAACGGGTTTAGTTTCACAAGTTAGGCAATCAGGAAACCCTAGAACACTCTCCCTTTTGTGCGACGGCAACAACCATCGTTTACCATCATTCCTAGCTCTTGAATCCGTGTTTGTTCATCTCTAATCGGTTAGTATGTGTTGTTAATCGATTTCATGTTTGGATATGTGATGGATGTGTTATTGCGGTGATAAGAGTATGTTGATGTTGATATAGATTTCAATATGTAAGATGTAGTAGAATATATATACAATGCTATGCGAAACCTAATACAAACGAATGCTCGGTTCTGAATATTGTTATTATGACCTAATTCTGATTACATTAGTGTCTTGATAGGGATTGATGATATGATGTTGTATGTTGATATGTAAAACACATAAACTAGGGTTTTTGCTAGACGATAATTCTTGGATGATTGAGTTATGATGATTTTTACATGCACATTGACCTTCATATGATTTCTGCTATTGTTGACGGCTGCTAGAGTGATTAGGGTTATGTGTTATTCGTTTCTGATGTAACTGATGTCTGCGAAACAGACCTTCGACGAAACAGAACTCTCGGCGAAACAGAATGTGTTTCGCCAAGAGTCATCGACGAATTAGAAGTTCTGTTTCGCCGAAGGAGACCTCGACGAAACAGACGTGTTTCGCCAAAGCATGTGTTTCGCCAACTATTGTGTTTCGCCGATATGTGTTTCGTCAATATATGTGTTTCGCCGAGCTGTGCTGTAACTTGCGTTAATCCTGTTAAGTGTTAACTGGAATATCTGACTGCTGTTAAATGATATACATGACTTGTGTGTTTGCGAATACGTACTACATGCTTATACGTGTACCTTGTGACTACAAACTGATTATGTATACGTGCATACTCTAGGACGTGATTGATTTACTTTGAGCACGTACTTAGCATACCGAGCAAACCAAGGTGAGTTCACACTCTTACCAAGGCATGGGATTCCCCAGTTGGGTTGGGAATGGGATTGAATGACTGCTTGTACTTACATTACCACTAGACTACTTATCACGGTCCTCGGATTGGGAAGGATGCCTGTGTCAAATTCTATATAAGCCTACGTACTGTCCTCGGATTGGGAAGGACACCAGCACTAAACCTACGTAAAACCTACGTACTACCGTCCTCGGATTGGGAAGGACGCCAGTGCTAAACCTACGTACTACCGTCCTCGGATTGGGAAGGACGCCAACGCTAAACCTACGTACTCGCTACGTACTGTCCTCGGTTGGGAAGGGCACTTACATAAAACCTGCGTAAACCTATACTTACTACTATCCTCGGATTGGGAAGGATACTTATGATTACGAATAGTCTAGGGGATATATAACATGGGAAGCCCCCACCAATAGAACGTACGATCGGCCCAGTAGAGCCACATGTTACATACGAACTTACTATTACGCATTTACTTTCTGTGAACTCGCTCAACTAGTTGTTGATCCTCTGTTACATGCCTTGCAGGACCTTAGGTACTTATGGAGCTTGCACGGGAGGCGCAGTCGTTGTGGACAAGGATCGTGAATACTTGATTAGACATTATGACAATTCACACTTTATTGTGTTGGGTTTATTTATACGCTTCCGCTAAACAGTGATAATATATTTATGTTTTGGAACACCTCTCATATGGATGGGTTTGATTAAATTGCAATTACTTTTACTTTATACATTGTTCTATATGATTGGTGGCTTGATCCTGGTCAGTCACGCTCCCAAGCGGTGATACTCCGCAGGTGGATTTTGGGGGTGTGACAACCAGCCCCACTACCTGACCACCACACCGAAATTGAAAGCTAAGTTACCTGTCAATCCAACTGATGTATCAAATATGTGTGGAAACTGTAGGAAATCAGAGTGAAATTAGGGTTTTTGAGCTAATTGGATTTGTTATGAAATTATGATTTACTAATAGTTAAGACTAGAAACTTTCCTTTGATCTAGCATCATCCAAAACCAGCTTCACATTTTCTTAATTTGGGGTTGGTTGCAAAGATGGGATTTTGATTCTTCCAAAAGTTCGTTCAATTCAATAAGTAAAAACGAAGAGAACAAATTACCTCAGTATATGAAAAAAGGTTGGTGTTACTCCACTTCAAGCAAATTTTTTGAATGCTTGATAAATAGTAGATGGGAGTTTGATAAATAGGATTTTTTTAAGGTAAGAGTTAATGGTTTGAGAAATGGTAGATGGATGGTAAGAGTTGATCTTTTCTCCAAATGACTTGAGAATAGCTCTCCACTAATACCTTTGAAATTTTGACGAGAAAATGAATATATATTTGCTTCAACTTTCTGCAGTTTTCACGAGAATGGCTTCTTGGAGAAGTTATCTTCTTTTAATATGCTTCAATAATTATCACCAACTTCTGCACAAGTTGGCTTGTTACAGTGTATAGTCATTAAAGCCCTTATGTTATTATTAATCCACCAACAACGTCTTGACTCTTCCACCAACTTATTAAATAGGGACCAAAAAATGTAGATGGATATTTAATTAATAGTTGATCTTTCACCAACGTATTAATTTGTATCCACCAACTTCCACCGCCTCTTCTCCGAAAATCCACCATTTACCTCTAATTAATTATGCATCAATAAGTTGTTAAATTGTTACAGTAATAAGTTGCCTCTTATTAATTATCCACCATTTGCCTCTTAATTATGTGTCTTAATAAGTTGTTAAATCCACCATTCTTTAATTTGTTACAGTAATAAGTTGCTTCAATAATTTTAATCTACCGCCATTTGAGGGCAAATGAGTAACTTACACAAATAAGCTAAAAAACCATCTTCAAATAAGCTTCTTCAAATTAGCTTATATAAGCTAATAAGCATAATCTTAAAAAGCTAAACCAAACACCCCCTTAAATGACTGGTGGGTTTATGAGTCGTGATTGGGTTGGTTTGATAGTGAATCTGAGTTGGCTAAAGATTAAACTAGTACGGATCTTAACTTTTGCTTTACCTTCTTGTATGATAGAACCATGGTAAACAATGGTGGGAGTGGACAGGCTGAGAAAGCAGCGGGCAGAGAGACGTAAAAGTCCCAAATGGCTAAAGTCAATGTATGTGTGTAAAGTCGTGGTGTTTGGTTGTGGATTGACAGTGGTGGTGGACAGAGATATAGAGTAGTGACAGTAATCTGATTTTATATATTTAATTTTATTAGTATTTAATAAGAGGGTGCTTTTGTCATTTATAATATATGAATTTATAATATATGAATTAGTAACATTTGTGGGCTTAGCGAGTTGTACCATGTGTATTTAGGGTTGTACCGGTTTCGAGGCTTCTGTTGTTTTATTGGCGTACGTGGGCGGTTGGTGCTTCATCAGAATCACCAATTTCATTAAAAAATAAACAGAATATTCTAATAGTGTTAATGAATTAGACTCAAATGGTTACAAATTGAAACACCGGGTGCTCCATTAGTTAAAAATTTAGAAAAACTGGACTCAAATAGTTAAAATCATCAAAATTCAGGGACTCAAAAAGGAATTTTGTTTTAGATTTGTAGGTGGTCTAGCAAAATTCACTCTGGGTTGTATGTTTTCAAATCCTCAAATCATTTAATTTTTAACTTGTTTTCACATATAATACAATCGCGTCCAAGGGCCATGCGACTTACATGTTTATAATGTGGTTGAAGAGTATCTTGAATCACAAGCCATCTTATCAGAGTCGGCCCTAAGAATTCAGGTACCATGTTCGTCGGAAAGAAGACAATAAGTTATAGTTTAGGGGCTAGATGTGTAATATGGTGTTCTATATAAACACCCTCCTTGTGTAACCCTAATTGAAAAAAAAAACTTTACAATCAAATACAAGCCTCCTTTGTTCTCTATACCGTGTGATATGGTATCAGAGCAGTGTTTCTGATTCTTGAACACTTTGCTCATCATATACAATCTATCCCAGCCGATTCAACCTCAAACCAGAAAAACCAAAAATCAAACTACGAAAAATCGATCAACAACAGCCACAATAAGCCCCATTGATCTTTGCAAGAACCCTAAAAATTCTATTCTCTCAAAAAACACAGCGTGCACGCTTCTTTTAGAGGAATACTGATGTGCGTGAAGTGTGTTATAGTTTTAATGTTTATTTTAAGCCCTTTTACACTTTTTAGCCAAGTTTTAAATTTATAAAACACGATATTTACTAACACTAAACACACATATGGGCAAGTGCACCCATTGTGAGCGTAGTATAGTGTTGGTAAGATACCGAGGTCGTTCAAGGACACAAGAGCTTTTAGTACCGGTTTATCCTCAACGTCTAATCAAATCAAAAAGTTAGAAAAAAAAAGTTTTTAAACTAGAAAAATAAAAACTAACTAAAATGCTGAAAATAAAATAAAAGTAAAAATAGATAGACAAGATGAATCACTTGGCTCCGACTCGTGTATAGTGTAACCTTTGATTATTTCCGCACTTTTGCATTTTTCCACTTTTTAAGAGATTATCTTAGTTATTGTAGTAGGCCCCTCTTTTGAAGGTGACGTTTCCCTCAACCCAGTAGTTTGAGTCAGCAAGGATACAATCCTAAAGGGTCAGATTATTGAAAGATAATTAATTAAGTTATTAATGCATATTATGGTAAGCCCCTCTTTTGAAGGTGACGTTACCCTCGGCTAAGTAGTCTGAGTCAGCAGGGATACAGTCCTAAGTAGCCGGGTTAAAGTATTAATAGTAGCTTACATATGAGGGGGTCAAAGAATTTGGACCCCCGCCATCCAATACCGTTAAGTATTGAAGGAGGTCCTACTAAATTTGACCCAGGTCCTTGCAGGATCTATACACTGAACAAGGCAAGACTCTTACCAAACCGTTCCCTTAACCCCCAACCAGGTAGCCAACATACCTCCATATAGACCGTGGAGATATGAATGGTGAAAATCTTTTATTTTATATAGACAGTAAAATAATGCCAAGACACCACGGACAAACGATAAGGAAAAATCACCTTCAACATAAGAAACTAGTTATTAAAGTCATTAATACATAACCAAGTAAAAAGTGCGAAAAGATTAAAAATAAAAAGTATTACACTAGACACTTTGTCTTCACCAAGTGATGTAAGAGACTTAAGCAAACATGGCCTTGATTGTCAAGAACTCTTACGATCAATCTTGGATCCCGAGACGACTCACACACTCTATGATGGACAATGGATGATGGTGGTGGATGATGGTGTTATGGTGGTGGTGGGTGGTGGGTGAAGTGTGAGAGAGGTGGTGTGCCAAGGGATGGTTTGCACTTGAGCCAAGCACTCCTATTTATAGGCTTAACAGAAGCTCGGGCACGGCCCCGTGTCCATCCTTTATCTCTTTCTTCATTAATTGCAGCTTGTCTGCATTAGTTGACCACGCCCCTGTGTCCACTGGGCACACCCCGTGTGCAGAAGCAAATCTGTACTATCAAGATTTCCCAGATTCTGCAAATCTTAGAGTTGACCACGGCCCCGTGTCTGCTGAGCACGACCCCGTGGTGGGTGATAGAAGCTTCTACAGCTTTGTCTTTTCTGCTGTCACTTGGGCACGCCCCCGTGTTCACTGAGCACGGGGCGTGTTCAGCCTTCTGTTTTCTTGTTTTGCTTGGGAAGATGCTGTCGTGGGGTCGGGCATGTCACATTTGTTCCTTTTCTTGTATTTTTGTTAGATTTAGCTGTCTTTTTGCTTCTCTTGTTAATTTGAGCTCATTTAATCCTGAAAATACAAAAGGAAGACAAAAGCACACTTTTTCCAACATTAGTACTAAAAAAAGGTTAGTTTATGCCACAATTGACGTAATTTATATGTTGCATTTTGCACACATCAAATACCCCCACACTTGAATCTTTGCTTGTCCTCAAGCTAAACTCTTTATAATGTGGCTTTACACTCCCAAATGGAATGGGTAGAAGAGAAGGTTTTTGGGCTTGTCATAGAGTGTCGGGATTTCCAAGATTCTTTATTAAGTTTTTTTTTATTTATTTACAATCTTATTTGTCATGATTTATTTAAAATGTTACATAAGATAAATTACTTATTAGGGCATAGCATGCCTTTTTTAAAATTCCATTTATATACAAGTTCGCATACCTCACGGGGATCACTCAACACTCGGCCGAAGATGTATTTTAGTGAATCACTCGAGAGCGGCATGGAACTTACTCCTACCATAGGCTTGCCAAGCAATCAATCCTCCTCCTTTTTAACTATATACCTTTGTAAATATCAAGAGGACTTTTGGGTGAAGGGTTAGGCTTGGGTTAAAGGTAGGTGGTTGGGTTAGTGGTTAGTGAAAGGGCGAAAAGCGTCGGTTTTCGTAAGACTTTTTTTTTTTTTGCGACTTTTGCTTTAATGAAGCTTTTATTCAAACAAAGTTATTTTTGATAAACTTGTTTGTTTATTTCTCTTTTGCTTCATCATCAACATTTTTTTTTTGAAAAGTCATACGAAAAACCAAGCTTGTTACTAAAACAAGGGGTAAAAAAAAAGGGTTTTGGTGGGTGAAAGGGTGTTTGGTTTGGGTTATGAAATGAAAAGGTTTAGGCTCAAAGGGGCTAACTAGGGGGATTTTGGGTAGGTGGTAAAAAAAAAGAAAAATAATGGTGTAGAAATAAAAAGGGTTAGTCCTAATGCCTCCATCATTTACTTACTCGGGTTTAAGTTGGTAAGGACCGGGAATGTATCGTCGTGGCAAGTTCTAGAGTCGTAAGAACCAAGCGGCTATTCACACAAGAAACGAAAAATGAGCATTTAGTTTAATGATATGTATTTGCATGCTCAATAAAGGATCAAAACTCACTTTTGTGGGAATGGGTTTTTATGTGATCAAGTATATGTAATCAAATTTTAACTAAGCTTGTCATGCCGTTTCATAATTTTCTTATGTTGGTTCTTTTTATCACGACGCTATCGGTTGTAAATTTGTAAAAATATAACCTTTTTAGAATTTGAAATTCCCAAGTTAAACCTAGACAAGTAAAAAAAAAATGAAAATTTTTGAAAAAATTTGGGGTGATTAGCGGTTCCAATAGAGTTTTGTGTAAGGCTTGTAGTTAGGACTTGCAAGATTCAAGGTTTTAGCATCCCCCCCTCACTTAAATTACACATTGTCCTCAATGTGTCCCAAAAATAAGTTTTTAGGTTGATTGAATGTGTAAAAAGATGTGAAAAAGCAAAAATTTGTGTTACTGGCGTCTGGACACGGCCCCGTGGTGTCCGGGCACGGCCCCGTGGTGTCCGGGCACGGCCCCGTGTTCAGTCGCCAGTAACAAAATTGAAAAAGAGAAACAGAAGCCTGACACGGGGGCGTGTTGGGTGAACACGGCCCGTGTCCAGTTTACCTGAACTGGGCATTTTCTGCAGACTGTGCAGCACGGGGCTGTGTTGGGCGGACACGACCCTTGCTGAACTTACTGTAATGAAGAAATTTTGTCCGATGGCCCTGTTTTCCTGCATGGGGTGCTGGTTCAAGTTTCCCTTGTTTCCTTTTCCATCCCGAGTGTGTTTTATTCCTGAAAATTAAAACTAACTAGTAAACATAAAAATTAATCTAAACTAAACTAAGGATAGTTCAGCGGAATGCCTCCGTGGTGCGCCACGTTTATAAGGGTCCTTGGCTAGACCCAAAGCCTGGTCATATGTCACCCAAGTGGGATGTTTTGCATCCCAAGCTACACCGTCGGAGAGCGTCATCCAAGCTTGAGTCTATGACCTTCATGTAGTTGACCGGGTCTTTGTCTTCTACTCTCTTTCCAACTCCAAACTTCACTTCTTCGTCCCCAAACTTCAATGTTAGTGTTCCGTCATTCATATCTACCACTGCTTGGGCGGTGGCTAGAAATGGCCTCCCGAGGATGAGAGGTACATCGGCATCTACTTCCATGTCTAGTATGACAAAGTCGGCTGGGAAGACGAAATTGTCGACTTTGACCAATAGATTTTCAGCGACACCTTGTGGAAATTTGACGGATCTATTGGCAAGTTGTATGCTCATCTTTGTAGGGCTCGTTTTTCCTCGGCCGAGTCGTTTGAACATTGATGCGGGCATGAGGTTGATGCTAGCCCCAAGATCGGCTAGTGCATTGCGAATGGGGGATTCCCCAATCGAGCAAGGAATCGTGAAGCTTCCAGGATCAATCTTCTTTTGTGGGAGTTTGTTGAGTACTAAAGCGGAGCATTCTTCGCCTAAGTTAACTAATTGCAATGATTCAATTTTCCTTTTGTGAGTGAGGAAGTCCCTCATAAATTTTGAATATTTAGGCATTTGGGTTAGGACTTCGATAAAAGGAATATTAACATGCAATTGTATTAGTAAATTTTCGAACTTTGCGAATTGCTCATCGGTCTTTTGACGAATTAACCGACCGGGGTATGGAACCGTAGGAGTCTTAGTGGGCTCTTGAGTTGGTGGAGAAGCCTTTTCTGGTTGGGGTGCGGGTGGAGTCGTGGTTTGGCTGGATTGGCTTATTTCAGCTGGCGGTAATGGAGCCTCCTCGGGACCCACGGTTCGGTTTCTTAATGTGATGAGATGTACTTGTGCTTTTGGGTTGGTTTCGGTATTGCTCGGTAACGCGCCTTGTGGTCTCTCGGAGAAATTTTGAGCTACTTGATTTAATTGTCTTTCAATGTTTTGAATGCTAGCTTGTTGATTTCTAAAATTCGATTCCAATTGCTGAAATCGATCCGAGTTTTTCTTTTCGGTTTCGGAGATGAGGCGAGATACAATATCTTTAAGCCTTTCTCGTCCACCTTGTTGTTGAGAAAATTTTTGTGGTTGTTGAAAGTTAGTTCGTTGGTTTTGTTGGTTACTACTATTGCCGGGATCTCTCCAACCAAGGTTAGGGTGGTTACGCCATCCTTGGTTGTAGATACCCGTTGGGGGACCCGACGGCCTAGGTCTATTATCAATGTAGTTTACCGTTTCTGTTTGATCATCTACTTCTTTCATACAACTCCAATTTTCATGTGGTCCACCACACCCCTCACAAGCCATAACCGAGGCCGTTTTTGCCATTTCTAATTTTTTGATTTTTGAAGAAAGGGCCTCAATTTGGGCTTGTAAAGAAGTGCTTTCATAAACCTTATGGGCGCCCGGGGCAATAGATTTACTGCCTCGGGGAGTGTGCCACTGAAAATTGGTTTGAGCAATTTCCTCAATTTGATTATATATTTCATTTGGGTGACGATTACCTAGAAGTCCCCCGGAGCTAGAATCAAGTGTTTGTCTCGTGTGTGGCAACAACCCATTATAGAAAGTGGATACTTGTTGCCATACCGCAAGACCGTGATGAGGACACTTTCTTAGGAGCTCCTTGAACCTTTCCCAAGTCTCATATAAGGATTCCCCATCCTCTTGTGAATATGTATTAATTTCAGTCATTAATTTAGCCGTTTTAGCAGGAGGGAAATACTTATATAGAAACTTTTGGGCTAGTTCATCCCAGGTGTTTACCAAACCTACTGGGAGGGTGTTAAGCCAAGCCTTAGCTCGGTCTTTTAGTGAAAATGGAAACATTCGAAGGCGGATGGCGTCATTTGATGCTCCATTGATCCGAAAGGTATCACATATTTCTAAGAAATTAGTAATATGTAGATGGGGATCCTCGTCCGCAAGCCCATGAAAGGTTGCGGAGTTTTGAAGCATTTATATCAAATGCGGTCGAAGTTCGAAGTTATTGGCTTCGACATTCGGTGCATTGATAGCGGCGCCGAGATTACCTACAGTGGGCCGTAGGTAATCCATGAGGGTACGTTGGTCCGCCATTGGAAGTGGGTCCCCCGAAACTTTCTCTTGGTTTTTAGCTTTAAGTCTTTTTCTGAGAAAGCGTTCGGGTTCTTCTAGAGGCTCTTTTATGTCTCTACTAGAACTGGAGCTCATGCACTACGTAGGAAGTTCAGATGTGGCGCCTGGGTTCCAAGACCTGCAATAAAAATAGAAAAGAACGTTGTTCAGAAGGTGCACCACGGCCCCGTGCTCAGTGAACACGCCCCGTGGTCGGAAGTACAGCGATTGTTTTCCAGATCCCTGTTACTGGGGAGTTGGACACGGCCCCGTGTTGCACCGACACGGCCCCGTGCTCAGATCTCTGTAACTCGGAAAATAAAAACTGCCAGTGATAATGCTGGACACGGCCCGTGTCCGACCAGGCACGGCCCGTGCTGAGCTCTGCAGAAACTGAAAAACTAAGAAAAATCCTAAAAAAATAGAAAAATATGAAAAAATGATTAGGCCGTTGATTCCTAACTTTTTTAAAATCCTTGTGTCCCCGGCAACGGCGCCAAAAACTTGATGTGCGTGAAGTGTGTTATGGTTTTAATGTTTATTTTAAGCCCTTTTACACTTTTTTAGCCAAGTTTTAAATTTATAAAACACGATATTTACTAACACTAAACACACATATGGGCAAGTGTACCCATCGTGAGTGTAGTATAGTGTTGGTAAGATACCGAGGTCGTCCAAGGACACAAGAGCTTTTAGTACCGGTTTATCCTCAACGTCTAATCAAATCAAAAAGTTAGAAAAAAAAAGGTTTTTAAACTAGAAAAATAAAAACTAACTAAAATACTGAAAATAAAATAAAAGTAAAAACAGATAGACAAGATGAATCACTTGGCTCTGACTCGTGTATAGTGTAACCTTTGATTATTTCCGCACTTTTGTACTTTTTAAGAGATTATCTTAGTTATTGTAGTAGGCCCCTCTTTTGAAGGTGACGTTACCCTCAACCCAGTAGTTTGAGTCAGCAAGGATACAATCCTAAAGTGTCGGATTATTGAAAGATAATTAATTAAGTTCTTAATGCATATTATGGTAGGCCCCTCTTTTGAAGGTGACGTTACCCTCGGCTAAGTAGTCTGAGTCAGCAGGGATACAGTCCTAAGTAGCAGGGTTAAAGTATTAATAGTAGCTTACATATGAGGGGGTCAAAGAGTTTGGACCCCCGCCATCCAATACCGTTAAGTATTGAAGGAGGTCCTACTAAATTTGACCCAGGTCCTTACAGGATCTATACACTGAACAAGGTAAGACTCTTACCAAACCGTTCCCTTAACCCCCGACCAGGTAGCCAACATACCTCCATATAAACCGTGGAGATATGAATGGTGAAAATCTTTTATTTTATATAGACAGTAAAATAATGCCAAGACACCACGGACAAACGATAAGGAAAAATCACCTTCAACATAAGAAACTAGTTATTAAAGTCATTAATACATAACCAAGTAAAAAGTGCTAAAAGATTAAAAATAAAAAGTATTACACTAGACACTTTGTCTTCACCAAGTGATGTAAGAGACTTAGGCAAACATGGCCTTGATTGTCAAGAACTCTTACGATCAATCTTGGATCCCGAGACGACTCACACACTCTATGATGGACAATGGATGATGGTGGTGGATAATGGTGTTATGTTGGTGGTGGGTGAAGTGTGAGAGAGGTGGTGTGCCAAGGGATGGTTTGCACTTGAGCCAAGCACTCCTATTTATAGGCTGAACAGAAGCTCGGGCACGGCCCCGTGTCCATTGGGCCCCCCGTGTCCATCCTTCATCTGCATCTTCATTAATTGGAGCTTGTCTGCATTAGTAGACCACGCCCCCGTGTCCATTGGGCGCGACCCCGTGTCCATCCTTCATACCTAAATTAGGAAACCTACGCCACCGTATATTAGAAGAAGCTCATAAATCTAAGTATACGATGCATCCCGGAAGTGATAAGATGTATCAGGACTTAAGAAAGAATTTCTGGTGGATAGGAATGAAAAAGGATATACCAGCTTATGTTTCTAAGTGTTTAACTTATTTACAAGTTAAAGCTGAACATCAGAAACCTTCAGGATTATTGCAACAGTTAGAAATGTCAGTTTGGAAATGGGAATTGATAGCAATGGATTTTGTTACCAAATTACCCAAAACAAGAAAAGGTAATGATACAATCTGGGTGATTGTAGACAGGCTAACCAAGTCAGCTCATTTCCTACCAATGAAGGAAACTTTCAGTATGTAACAATTAGCTAAATTGTATGTAAATGAAATAGTTTCGTTACATGGAATTCCTTTATCAATTGTTTCTGATAGGGATAGCCGTTTTACCTCTAATTTTTGGGCAAGTTTCCAAAAGGCAATGGGAACCAAGTTGAATCTAAGCACAGCTTATCATCCTCAAACAGACGGACAAAGTGAAAGAATGATCCAGACAATGGAGGACATGCTTAGAGCTTGTATAATTGATTTCGGAGGTAATTGGGACGATCACTTACCATTGATAGAATTTTCTTATAATAACAGTTATCACACAAGTATCAATGCTGCACCATTCGAAGAACTTTATGGACGAAAGTGCCGAACCCCAGTCTGTTGGGCATAAATTGGGGAAAAGCAACTATCTGGACCAGAAATAGTGCAAGAGACAACCGACAAGATCATTCAAGTCAAGGAACGACTGAAAGCAGCACGTGATAGACAAAAGAGTTATGCAGACAACAGACACAAGCCATTAGAGTTTCAGGTAGGAGACAAAGTGTTATTAAAAGTCTCTCCTTGGAAAGGAGTGGTAAGATTCATCAAAAGGGGAAAGCTAAGACCCAGGTATGTTGGACCTTTTGAGATTATCAGAAGAATAGGACATGTAGCCTATCAGCTACAACTGCCAGAGGAAATGGCAGGGATACATGATGTATTTCATATATCTAATCTCAAGAAATGCCGAGCTGATGAGTCACTGATGGTACCTCTTAAGGACATAGAGGTAAATGAACAACTTAAATTTGTAGAGAGACCTCTACAGATTGAAGACATGAAAGTTAAGAACCTCAAACACAAGAGATTAGTGCTGGTCAAAGTGAAGTGGGACTCCAAAAGAGGACTAGAGTATACATGGGAACTTGAATCAGAAATGCAAATGAAATACCCGCAATTATTCCAGTAGATCTCGAGGACGAGCTCTAAAACAAGGTGGGGAGGATATAACAACCCTCCAAAATATTTTCGACACCCTAATATGTATTAAATTACCCCAATATGTCTTAAAATACACCCCGTATGTAAAAACTAAGCCATGAATACTATACATAATTTAAAATAAATTAAAGACAAAATTCTTGTGTCGCTCGCGGGGTGCGTAGCCTTTAGCTACTGCTTACGCGGGGCGCGACAACAAGGAGTCAGAGCGACACCCTGAGCTGCCACGTGTCATCACCGTGTCGAAGCTAAACTCGACGAATTAGCAACCCTAGCCCCTACACACCTACTACGCGGGCCGCGAAGGACCCTTGGGTGATTTCCGCGGGCCGCGAGAGACTGAGAATCAGCTCCTATAAATTGGGAGCTTCGGCAGTCAGTTTCCGTCGCTCAAATTCGAAATCTCTCTCTCAATTCTGAAAAGTAGGCACTATAATTGGGTATAATACCCATTAAAATAGAAAAGTTCTGCCCCGTTGTAAGTATTATAACCCCGGTTACGTATTAGATACGCTGCCCGATTGATCCAGGGTTCCGTAACGGCTGTCGTGGTTCTGCCCGACGTAGTCGTTGGAATGCCGTCTCGGGGAGGGTATCATTAATATAAATATTGGGTTATTATACTAACACGTGTGCATTTGTGTAAATTATAGATAATCACCAGGAAACCCTTAAAGGAAAACCTAAGACAGCAATGTGAGTAATCTCTTTTTTGCAAATTGTTTTTACAAAACCTCACCTAAATTAAATTATATTAAACAGTTATTGAGTATTTGTATTCTACAATTATCGTCGGTATGTTGGGGTTTTGTATACAAAATTTGTTACTGCCTTGCGAGGAGTAACATGACCACAAGTCGGGTTGACAGTACCGTGGGTGGTAATTGAATAGATGGAAACAAATGTAATTGCACGACCGCCCTCAATACTGTACAATGGTCTTTATTAAACTGGGATTCACTCACCAGTATTTCCCACTGACAATTTTTTTTAAACGCGTTTCAGGTAACAAAATGTGAAAGCCAAATAGAAGCCAGCTGGACAGCACTTAAGGCTTGGAAAAGTGGCAATAAAGTTACCTAAAAATAAAGAGATGTTTTATTAAATAAAATAGGGTTTACCCTATGAAAATGTGTGTACTTAAAACTTGGGATTATTCCCACATGTTTAATATTATGAAAGTGTGGTATTTTACTCTGATAAAATATTTCCTAACTACGGTCCTGATGTAATTTCCGCTGCCAAAATGGATAAAATACAGATACCACCCAAACTGGACGCGGCCGCCCGTTCCCAGGTTTGTTAGGGGATGGGGGTTGCGACAGTCACGGCCCCGGGTTCGGGCGCCGTGAGACAGAAAACAGTGGTACCGGTGTTTATTAATCGGCAGCGGAATTTACATCAGGACTTGTTGTCAGGAAAATAATATCAGAGTTTTAAAAACACCGAATTATTATATTATTAACTGTGGGGTAAACCCCATATTTACAGGAAAGGAATTTCACTAGGGAAATCCTTTAAGTACAAAAAAACATGTTTATTTCTATTTACTGAGCCACTTTATTTAAGCTGGAGTGCTACACGACACTTTTCCTTTTCTTCACAGTAAATTACCTGAAACTTGTTTTAAAAAGATTTGATCAGCGAAAAAAACTGGCGAGTGCATATAATTTATACAAAAGACACATTGTTATAATATACAGTATTAATAGCTATTACAATGTTTATATAAACCAATTACCCCAAATTGGTATTTGTCACTTGACCGGATCTGTGACTATGGTCATATCACACATTGGCTAACCCGTTGTCCAATTGTGAAGATTATCAAGTAGTGTATACAAAACCCCACATACCGGCAGTAATTGTAGATTACAAAGATTTAATCACTGTATTTACAACTTTGAAAACAAGTAGGGTTTTGAAAACAATTTGGTAAAAAGAGAATGACTCACATTGCAGGTTTAAACTGTCAAACCTTGCCTACTGGTTAAGCTGGTAAAGCTAATTAAATATACAATGCAAACGAAATCAGGTTAGTAACTTAATACAACATTTACGATAATCGCGAGATCGAAACCCACACGACGAATGACAAAGTATAACCCAATTTAGGCAGCACTTAAACATCCATCGGATCGGTTTTAATCAATAGGATATAGTACCGTAGCAGTGATCGAGTTATTACCCCGTTATCGTAGCAGAGTGTTGGTACTTCGGGAATAATTTAAGCAGAATTATAAAGAAACTGAAGAGAATTTTGAGCAACGTTGAAAGGTCCCTGCATGGCTCTATTTCTAGTTGTTTTGCAGCTTCCTCGCGACCCACGACCCACTCAGGGAAGCCCTTCGTGACCGGCGAGCGCCACCCTAGCTACGGCTAGGGCTTCCGTGTCATACCCTAGCTGTCACACCCCAACCGATGGCGGAAACATCGGAGTGAGACGAAATAGATTGCTCGAGACATCATAACACTAATAATTGTGACAAGTATTTAATAAATTTCATTCCATTTCTAAAGAGTCAATTACAAGTTTTTGAAGCAAATACAACATAAATAACGAAAAACAATACAATAAGAATACAAGTTTAAAGTGTGTATCTAAGCATCCTACTAGATTCCATGCATCACCAACATCATCGCTATACCTGCAACATGTTTTAAAAGTGTACTTCAATACAAAAGTATTGGCGAGCATACAAGTTTGGTGCGTAGTATATAAGTATAAAAACGATAAGGAACAATCCACATGGCAAACCTAGTTATCAAGATTAACGTATAAACTGGTATGCGATTAACAAGTCAACCTTCTGTTTACGCAAGTATGAAAGAATAAACCTAACATGACCTCTCGTTCACGGGTGGTGCGTTACTCCTATAGCGCTATATATGTTAAGTTGAGGGCTTAGCAAAGTTAATGACATATAGCATGTATAATCTAGCATGAACCTAAGTGAACAAGTAGCATGTATAACGGATTGAGAGTATAAAGAATGGTTAAGTGTGTGAGTGTGTACTTTGTATATTAACATGTTACAACCCAAAGTGTCTTTAAAGACACTCCACTTTCAGCAAATTACCCCAATAGTCCCTGAAATTTTTAAATTCAGCAATTTACTCTAAGATCCTTTTTACCTAACTAAGTTATGTTGTTTAAAAAGAAACTATAATTTAAACTAACTAGGTTAGTTACTAACTTTAAAAATCTAACGAGACTAACTAGATTATCATAAAAATAAACTTTTAAATATCAAAATTAATTAATTTAATTAATTTAAATAATTTGTATAATGACCATATTTATAACGAATAAAAATATTTAAACGTTTATTCATTTTACGAAGCTTCCGAATCTCATTATTTTAAGAGTTCTAACTAGTTTAACGAGTATCAAGTTTCGATAAATATAGAATGAAGAATCCTTGAATAATATTTCGAGAAATTGATTAACGGTTGCACATAAGTCTAATATGGATACACAAAATAGCCTCGTTTTCATTATCATCAAGAGTCTCGAATTACAAATGAAATAAGGAGAGTACAAGTGTCTAAATATGGAAAGTACAACATTAAAGCAAAAATAAGAAAGTACGAAAATGCTGAGCGTTACAGTCTCCCCTCCTTTAGGAAATTTCGTCCCGAAATTTATTAAAGAGGAAGACTTGAAGAGTTTTGGCAAAAAGGTGATTATTCAAAACTGAGACTTGAAAATTTTGAAACGTAAAAGACATGAAATTTTGAAAAAAAAAACGATAAGGTTGGTTTGTAAAAGAATTTGTTTGAATAATAGATTTGAGATACTAAGCATAATTGAAAACGTATAGGTGCCTATATAGGTAAAGCGAGTTTAAATAAGTTTGAATAACTTAAATTGGAGGTGTATTAAAAATGTGTCGTATTGAGAAGGAAGATTTTGTACAAAAAGGTTTGTATTTTGATAAAAAAAATGAGGTAGTTTGCGTAGGAAGTTTTAGGGATAGTATAAAATCACACATTTGTAAGAATGTTTATTAAGGGGAACGAGTAGGTTTGGTAGCTTAAATAAAGTGATAACGGTCTACTATGTATGTTTGCACAAGAATAATGAATAGAAGGATAATTTTAGAGGTAAGAAGATAAGTTAAGATTCGAGCGTTTAAAGAGACTTGATGGTATACGAGGTTCATATAAGAGAAAAGAATAATGGAGAATAATAGGAGTATCAAAGTGAACGATTGACCTTTAATAAACGAATGCAAGTATAAGAGTGGCATAAGTATTGGATAGACGAAAGTGACGTGTTAAGAATGAAGTCTCATCGTGATAATCGGATATAACGCGTTTGTGAGTTGTTTAAAGTTTGAATTAGGTCTAAAAGGTCTGCAAAACACCGAATTTCTCATGGCACGTTTTACGAAAGTTTCGTACATGGTGAAAGCACTTATATATAGGAAGTACCAGCGGCGTATCCACCATGTTTTGACCATATTAAGTCCGTTTCGTATTTGGTGTCATGTTACGTTCCGTGTCTTACCATATACAGTAGTACACTCTATGGTTCTCATGCACCTATCACTATAATCCTGTGTGCACCCGCGATTATACCGATCATCGCATGATCCGCGTAGCTGGTACTAGTTGCATATGAATTAATGTATTTGAAAGTAAGAATGTGTACGTATAAGAATGTAGTATATAAGCAAGTCCATGCTTAGGTATGTATAGGACCCACGTAAGCGAATCCCTCGGATTCCCCTCGCGTACGGGCACGAATGTATGTATCATCAGTATGAATGAAAGTATGAGCATAAAAGTATGAATATGAGCGTAGGTACAAATAATAAAAAAAATTACGTATATGGTATGTGTCGAAACATAACGAATTTAGGCACATAACACGTTTGAGAAATTTCAGTATGTAAGATGATGTAAACGAAAGTGTCGTGAGGTATTGACTAAAACGTGCGTGATGATATTCATGTATAGTTGTTTAAGCGAGATGTTGAGTTTATTGAATCAACAAGGAAAAAAAATAAATCGAGTTTGATTTGGAAGGTAGAATATAGTTTGTAAATGTAAGATAATATAAAGTATTCATTGGTTACGCATAACATGTTTTGTAATGAATGGAAATGCTACTTTTGTTTTAAAAGAGTTTACGTACGTTGAAGGTTGTCGGTCCCCATGAAGTCTTCTAGCCCACGTGTTTGAAATTTGAATGATGAATTAAACGGTGTGGAAAAAGGTTTTCGAAAATACGGGTTTGTTTCATTTGCATCCAAACAAGAATTTTTTTTTTGAATTTTGAAGGTTCTTATGAAAACGTTGATCCTTAGAAAAGAAATTTAGCAAAACGGACTTGGTGATCATTGGAAAGAGTTTTAACAAATGATTTGTTGATGTAAAAAAAATCTTTGGTAAAACGATCGTATAATATCTATAGGATCTTATAAGTATAGGAGAAAGTTGATTTGAATTCCGTTTGAGAATGGTGATATAACGTGAGTGTGTGTTTTAGTGGTTAAGTCGAATATAGAGTTCAAGGGCAAGAGATTCATTGGACCGATTAAATTAATATGTAGCATTTCGTAAGGTTTTGAATTTCGGGTAATAAAACATTTTAAGGTATGATTAAGAATTTTGTGTATGCGAGTTATAAAAAAAAATAGGTAGTAGGGTAAGAAATACGTTTGATAAAACAATAAACTTTGAAATTTGATATAAGTAGGTATTTCGATAAATGATAAATGATTTAGGTATAAGACATGATCGGGTTTGCATAATAAAATATTTTGAGGGAAAGTTTTAGTAACGTTACCTACGTAAGTGAATCACCCCTAACCCGTTGGTGAGGTCGGTTTAAGAAAAGAGGGAGTGGAGTTAATCGTCAAGGTAAGGAAATCACTCCTATCTCGATGATATGTCTCCATTTTGTGGTTATAAGAAATGTAACTCTAATTGGTGACGTTTTCAAAATCATGGAGGTGAAATACGTATAAGTGTATGAAAAGATTTTTGTATGATATGTGTGTAAGGAAATAATCTCAAAATAAATTCGAATTTGAAAAGAGAGGACTGCATCGCATAAGATTGATAATAGTAAAGCTTTCGTTTGATTAAAACTTGGATGGTTCCGAAACGAAACTTTGACTAACCAAAGTGGTCGAAAAGTCTTTCGAATTTGGGGGAGCATGCTTTGGCCTAATAGGTGGAATACTCTCGCCGACAAGTCGGTTAACAGTATTTACCCTTCCGGTTACTACATGTCCCAAATCAACCAAATTTTCGAGGCTTGGCGGGATTTATGAAAAAAAAATCAAGGAGTGGAACTAGTCGACAAGGTGCGGGTTTCACCCCTAACTTGACGATTTGGTATCCTAAGTGTGGTTGGTACTCCTCGGGTCAAAATTTAACTTCAACACTTTGACGAGGGTCCACTAGAATTTGAAACTTGAATTTCTCCATTAAGGTGAGGATTTCACTCCTAACTTGATGGTGAATTTCATGTAAAAAGGAAAAATAGATGGATTGAGAGTTGTTCACCAAATTGTGGGTTTCACGCCTATTTTGGTGAAGTCGTCTTGTTTGTATATTACGAGTGGTTTCGATTTTAGTATACACAAGTAAAAGACGTATGACGTATGTTCAAAATAATAATAACAAGTATAAGCACATAAAGCATTTCAAGAAAATAACACGTAAAAGACATTTCAAGAATAACACATAAAGGTGTCTCATAAAAATAGCATGTGAAGCAAGTATAGTCGAATTTGGTGCTTAACTATAGACTAGGTCAAAAGCATGGCAATTTTCCTAATTCCCTATAGTTATGGCTCTGATACCAATCTGTCACACCCCAACCGATGGCGGAAACATCGGAGTGAGACGAAATATATTGCTCGAGACATCATAACACTAATAATTGTGACAAGTATTTAATAAATTTCATTCCATTTCTAAAGAGTAAATTACAAGGATTTGAAGCAAATACAACATAAATAACGAAAAACAATACAATAAGAATACAAGTTTAAAGTGTGTATCAAAGCATCCTACTAGATTCCATGCATCACCAACATCATCGCTAAACCTGCAACATGTTTTAAAAGTGTAGTTCAATACAAAAGTATTGGCGAGCATACAAGTTCGGTACGTAGTATATAAGTATAAAAACGATAAGGAACAATCCACATGGCAAACCTAGTTATTAAGATTAACGTATAAACTGGCATGCGATTATCAAGTCAACCCTCTATTTACGCAAGTATGAAAGAATAAACCTAACATGACCTCTCGTTCACGGGTGGTGCGTTACTCCTATGGCGCTATATATGTTAAGTTGAGGGCTTAGCAAAGTTAATGACATATAGCATGTATAATCTAGCATGAACCTAAGTGAACAAGTAGCATGTATAACGGATTGAGAGTATAAAGAATGGTTAAGTGTGTATTTTATATATTAACATGTTACAACCCAAAATGTCTTTAAAAGTAAATGGGTCAAGTGTACTCACAAAATTGCACATGCTTTCCGATTATCCCTTGTGACGAAGTTGTTGAGACTAGAAGTTTGAATATGTTCGATTCGGAGTTCTAAGGGATGGTTACATTAGGGTTTACGGGTTGGAAGTTTATGGACATAAAATTAGACATATGAAAATAATCATCCATCACATATGATCTTTAGATGATATACTTACAAACTTGACAATGTCCACTTGTTCATCATCAAGAGTTCGGTTTGTTTGAATGTTATATAAGTTTTACATAAAGTATACTATATCATATATGTCAAGCATGAGGTAGAAGATTAAAGTCTTCATTTAGGTACCTCTAAGTATCATAGAAATCATGCATGAGGTAGGAAGAACAAAACTTCCATTTAGGCACCTCTAATGTTCACCACTACACTTGTTGTTATAAACAACAAGGAGGGTCATGAACTTACAAGAATAATGAAATAAAACAACTAATCTATGAGAAAACATCAAGAAGTGAGTGGATTTTTATGTAAGATAGCCCAAGCTAGTCTAACAATCACACATTCATCAAGCTTCAAGCATGAGCACTTCTTGTGGGTATAACCCTAACTAAAACAGAATGTTTGTGAGGTTTTAACCTCTGATTTAACATTTCTCAGCCTTGTTTTTAAGCCCAACTAACCATTCGATTGATTATGAGCATTAGGACATAGGTTTGAGATGAGATTAACTCATGTTTACTAAGTTTAGCAAAGTTTTAGATGAAAACATAAAAATCAGTCAACTTTGGAGCCTTTTTGGTGATGATCCAGGGCCTGGTTTTTCATGGAAAACCAATGGAAACGTAGCTAAGGTCAAACCAAAGAAGTAGGAAAAAGAATCGAGTGAATCGGATAAGAAATGAGCGAGTTATGCTCACTTTGGTGAATCTGCTCGAACTTGTGATTAACACTTGCTTAGAGGAAGATTTGAGAGTGTTTTTTATGGTTTGCAAAGTGTAAAATGCTTGGATTATGTTTGGGTTTTATAGGGAGGAGTTAGGTTGGTGTTAGGTGAAGTATTTAATGTCAAAACGTGCTTAAAATTCGAATTAAACACCAAAACAGCGCCGTTTTTGCGTCTCGACGCGCTGGCTGCCATGGTTCAGCGTAAAGAGTGTTTAAATTAAATAAAGATCAGGTTTTGTTTGATAAGAAGGCTGAAGCGCAGTGGTTTGCGTGTGTTTGGGTGGGGCTGTTGGCCTGGGTTCGAGTCCCGTGGTCTTCAGTCTTTTTTTTTTGTTTATTTATGTTTTAAAGACACTCCACTTTCAGCAAATTACCCCCATAGTCCCTAAAATTTTTAAATTCAGCAATTTACTCTAAGATCCTTTTTAACTAAGTTATGTTTTTTATGAAGAAACTATAATTTAAACTAACTAGGTTAGTTACTAACTTTAAAAACTAACGAGACTAACTAGATTATCATAAAAATAAACTTTTAAATAACAAAATTAATTAATTTAATTAATTTAAATAATTTGTATAATGACCATATTTATAATGAATAAAAATCTTTAAACGTTTATTCATTTTACGAAGCTTCCGAATCTCATTATTTTAAGAGTTCTAACTAGTTTAACGAGTATCAAGTGTCGATAAATATAGAATCAAGAATCCTTGAATAATATTTTGAGAAATTGATTAATGGTTACACATAAGTCTAATATGGATACACAAAATAGCCTCATTTTCATTATGATCAAGAGTCTCGAATTACAAATGAAACAAGGAGAGTACAAGTGTCTATATATGGAAAGTACAACTGTAAAGCAAAAATAAGAAAGTGCGAAAATGCTGAGCGTTACACTAGCCTTGACACGTGTATGACACGTGTCACACAATGTGTCCGGATCATCATCAAGTCTCTCGCGCCCCGTGAGAGACATCCCCTTGTGGGTCGCGGCCCGCGACAGACTAAAAATTTAGTTTTTATTTGATTTTTATATATATAAGAATATACGGGTTAGGTTTTTCAATTACGGGATGTTTTAGGGCGTTTTTTCTGAGTTGTTACACTATTTAACAACACAGAAAAGCAGTGATCAAGTCAGTCCTTGGATTTTTGATTGTGGAGCCACTGATACGATGACGTACGAGCCATCGGATTTTGTTTCTACAAAGAAACCAAACAAAACCCACATAAAAACTGCAAATGGCGAAAATGCTTTAGTAAAGGGAGGAGAAATTGTCGAAATATCTCCCAATATGAGACTGTCAAATTGTTTATATGTTCCTTCATTAACACACAAATTGTTATCAATAAGTCATGTTACAAAGGAACTCAATTGCACAGTTCTAATGCATCCTCATTTTTGCATCTTACAGGACATCAGAACTGGAAAGATAATTGGGCGTGACACTGAACGACAGGGCTTATACTATGTGGATGAGGTGACTCAGTCAGGGACTGCGATGCTTGCTCACGGAATAAAGAGTAGAGAAGCATGGCTTTGGCATAGAAGATTAGGGCATCCTTCCACTGGATATCTACACCTTTTACTGCCTGAACTTTTCCCGTCCAACAGTACATTAGACTGTGAAACATGTGCCTTAGCCAAAAGTCATAAAAAAACCATTCAAAGCAAGTAACACTAGGGTTAGTGAACCCTTTTCACTAATACATTCAGATGTACTTGTAGTGTGAGTAGAAACCCTCACTTAGCTTTGCTAATTTAATTTATGTTGGATGATATTATCAGGTTCGCGGGTCTTGAAATTGATTTGGAGATAGAGTATTGGGTCTGAAGATTTGATTGTACGTGAACGGCATAGACGAATGATTTATAAAGTAACTTACAAATACCACCTAAAATGAAAGAATTGTAACACCTATATATTCTTTAAAAGTTTTTAGTTGGAAAATATATTGTTTATGTGTATTAGTAAACACAAATTTTTGGGACCGTCTTTCCGCAACTAATTAAATAGCTAAGTCTTGTTTTCAAACTAGGGTGTTACAGGATCCTTCATATTATAGATAGTGGTTAGGAGGGGTTGTGAGTGGAGGAGGGATAAAATGTTATTATTCATCTGTATATATGAAAAAACTCTGTTCACCCCTATAATTTTTTAATATATTTAGAAAGTGGTTGCGAGTAGAGGAGAGGGAAAGGTAGTGATAAAGGTATAAACAAAAGAATTACAGAGATGAAGATGATGGATAGGATGTGAATGCTCTACCACTTACAAAAAAACATGATAATGTACAATAATAAACCTAATCCTACCACATCCAGAGGGAGCGTCAAAATCTAATATATATATATATATATATATATATATATATATATATATATATATATATATATATATATATATAGAGAGAGAGAGAGAGAGAGAGAGAGAGGCCGGTTAACGTACAATACCACTTATCCTACATTATGTACGCGATATCCACTGCCGTAGGATCTTCAATCCATCAAACTAATTTATATCATTAAATTAATTATATTAATATATTCAAATCTTATCGAAAAGGTTAAAATCATCATTACGAGATCGTAATCTCTCTAACTGATGGAAGATAGTTCAAAATCGAACCCTGAATCAAAAATCGATCCCTGAATCAAATACAACAACGCAAGATTCTTATTCACAACATTCTTCTTCTTGCTGCGATTTCATAACTACTGATATGGGAGTTCTGAACTACAATAACATCGATTGACCATCGATCGAAGAAGATGATCCAGGTTGATCACTATAATATGCGAATTTAGTGTTCTCAAAGAAAGGTTTGGTAGGCCATGCGAAATGCATTTGAACATGCGAAAACAATTGAAAAACAAAGGAAGGTTATTGATTTTTATAAACATGCGAAAAAGAATTGAACATGCGAAAATAGGTCATGTTTTGATTCTTATAACATGCGAACTATATGAAAGTATGGTCTGAAACATGCGAAAATAAAAAGGTGATTGTTATGGGTGGTTTTCTACACCTATATCCTGAATTATATTCTGGTTCTATTACTTTTGATTGTGATCAGGATACCGGATTGGGATATTGGTAACATCCTGATGCAGTATCCTGGTAATGACTAATTGTTCACGTGTAGATTAGCTGGCTTGCCTATAACGTTTAAATGGACTGCTTCTCCTGAAGACTCGGACTAAGCTGTTGAGGGAAGAATGTTGAAGTCGCAAAGAAGGGGTCTCCAACGTTCATAGGGGAATATTCGAAGCATCCCCTATTTTTAGGATAGGTTGTTATTTCTTTTTACTATATAAAGGAATGATCGGATCGATAAGACACACAACATTTCACTCACACTTCTGCTCTCTACTAGCTGCAATCACTCATAACACTTACACTTACACTCGAATCTCATTGTAACACTTAGTTGATCCACATCATATCCTGCACTGTATCCTAAAGTTTGAAGTAATAAGAAGAACAAGGCAGCTGCGATTGTCAGCTCCCGAGGTTTTGTGCCGGCGATCTAGATTGATCAAGGGCTTTCCTGGTACATCTCGTGTCACCCTTTACTTTTTTGCTCATTGTTTGATTATTGATCTAACTCGATATCCTGAGTTATATCCTGAAAACTGTTTTTGTAAACAAGATAATCAGAATATTTTCAACACACATTATTAGCACACTACCTCACTTAACTAATTTGATCACTAAATTGCTTCGGTAATTTTTGACCAAAACAAGTTGGCGCCCACCGTGGGGCAAGTGGTGCTATTTCTACTAAAAGTTTTCGTAAAATCATTACTTGGTTTTCTGTTTTCAAAACTTTTTGCTACACTATTTTCAATGGCCTCAAAATCAAACATGAGCTCTTCTACCATGTCTGCTACAACCTCTGCAATAATTGGTTCGGTGCTTCCACCACCTCCAAGGACACAACCTTCTTCACAGCCTCAGGCTCCTCCCAGAAGGACCGAAACTCATGTGGCTTGGGATATTATCCCCACTCAGAATGTTCAAGGATCTGCTGCCTCAAGGGGAACTCCTATTATGGCTTCTAATGATGAAATTCTAACTTTGTTTGATAGTATACAGGATCAGATGAAGCAACAGCAGGAGACCAACCAAATGCTGATAAGAGAGATATAACTCTTGAAATCCAGCTCGAGCAGGCCTGCTGAGGATACTATCACTCCCTTGCAGCCCAGAGCATTGAACTTCAGTTCGACAGTATATACTGAGGAAAACAGTGGCAATATTGTACCTAGTCATTCCCAGAGTCATACTCCTGAGATACCCTAATCGGTTAGGGTGTCAACTATGAGAAGTTCAGGATATGCTCCAGGATATGGCCAGAATCCTCAGGCTGATAATGTATCTAATAACAGTAATACTCTTGCTACCAATGGCATTGGATCTTTACAGGATGCATGTATGACGTCAGCATTCTCTAGGGAGCTTCAGAAGTTGAAGGATATGATATCCAGTGTACCTTGGGTAGTCCAGCAATTCCAGAAGTGTCCCAGGATAGCCACAGGATATCCCGGTTTGCATATCCTATATGTGATGCTGAAATCCCGAAAAGATTTCAAACCCCCAACATGAAGCTCTATGAAGGAACCACGGATCCTGAAGATCATATTGCTCAGTATAAGGAAAGGATGGAAATCAACCCTATCCCTCCGGATCTCAAGGAAGCATGCCTCTGCAAGGGTTTTGGCTCTACTCTAACAGGATCAGCCTTAAAATGGCTCTTAAACGTTCCACCTCATTCGATTACATCATTTTCTCACTTAGTTAATTTATTTAACAGTCAATTTTCTTGCAGTCGAAGTTTTGAAAAACTAACCAGTGATCTCTACAGGATAACTCAAGGGCCTCAGGAATCCTTAAGGGATTATGTGAACAAGTTTAGCAGGGAATCTCTGGATATCCCACATATTGATGTTGCAACAGCCGTGCAGGCATTCAAAATGGGGTTGCAAAAAGATTCCCAATTTTATCAGGATCTTGTAATGAATCCTTGCAGGAACCTGGATGAAGCTCGAAATAGGGCCTTGAGATATATTCGACTGGAAGACGATAAAAAGATGCAAGAGAGGATGAATTCATCCTCAACTTATGAATCGACTAACAGGAAGTCAGAATCCTCATACAAACCATATCACTCTAAGCCATATGGCAGGAATGATAGCAAGAAAGTGAATGTTGTTGAAGACGAGGATCCTGAGGAGTATTCTGAATTGTCAGAATATTGTTTTTCTGTTAATATACCTGAACTAATGTATGCTATACAAGGTTTGGGAGATAAAGCGAGGTGGCCTAGGAAAAACCAACAAAAAGCTGATTGGAAGGATAAATCCAAATGGTGTGCCTTCCATGAGGATTTTGGACATGTTACTGAGGATTGCATAGCCCTGACGAAGGAAATAAACTACCAGCTAAGAAAAGGATATCTGAAGGATCTTCTGGGCAGAAAGAAGAATAAGGGTCAGGATACTGAGAAGGATCCTGAACGAGTAGCATCACCTCCAGCCGATGCCAAGATAATCAACTTTATTTCAGGAGAATCCGACATCTGTGGAACCTCTTATTCTGGAGCAAAAAGACATGCTAAGGAGGCTAAGGCAGAACGTGGAGATAAGCCAACTAGGATGACAACCCTCACAACCGATAAAGTGATCACGTTCGACAGTGATGACAGGGATACTGTCCAGGATCCCCATCATGATGGTTTGGTAATAACTTTATATATTGCTTGTCACACCCCAAATTCCACAAGCGGAGTATCACCGCAGGAGGCGTGACATGACCAGGATCCAACCACCATTCATATTGAACAATGTAATTAAATAAATAAAAGTCCAACAACACAAGATAATTGGTGTTCAAAACAAGTTAATCAAGTTCAAGTTATCAGCGGAAGCATAAAGTTTAAAACCAAAGTATAAGTTTAAAAGTTCAAATGTTTAACATGGAACTCAACAGTCCATGTCCCACAACGACTCCTGCTCCCATTCAAGCTCCAGCTAAGCATCTAACGACCTGCAAGGCATGTAACAACGAGTCAACAACAAAGTTGAGCGAGTTCACAGTTGATGTTCATTTTAAAGTTGTTCCAAAAATCATAAGTTCATTCGTAAACCATGAGTTAACCAATTCCTTGTTTCCCAAACCATAACCAGTGGGATACCCCATGTTAACCACTAGACCCAATTGTAAGGGGAGGATTTCTTAATAACCTGTGATCCTCAATTATTATCCTGTTTGGTGATCCTTACTTCAGTATCAGATAGTGATCCTCAGAAGTACTTCAGGATCAGGATCATAGATTATCCTAAGGATCCTTATACTAATGATTGTTCATTTTGAATTCGATATTGTTTTGCAGGAATACCAGCTTGGACTTAGTCTTGGTAACGTTCCTGAAGAATATTCCACGCTTATTCCGCGCGTGCTTGGCCAGAAATGGACGTTATGGAGTCGTGGAGGACTTGCACCTTTTGCGGAATATTAGTTAGAGTAGTTATTTTCTAATTTAAAAGGGGTAGCGAGCTAATTAGACAACACTTTTTGCTATTTTCGGCTACACACACTCTTACAACCGCTCACACCAGCTCTCGTTCATTCACTTAGCAATTTCGTACACTTTTTACACATTACACTATAGTGATCCTTGTATTTAGCGCGCTATCATCCGAAGTTGTAACACATTATTTGTTTAATTTGAGTTGGTGATCGGTAGTTTCCATCACCCGGGGTTTTTTGTGCCGGAGATCAACTCTTGATCAAGTGCTTTTTCCCCGTATAAACCTTGTGTCATTTGTTATTTATATTTTATAGTGATCCTCATTGTTATAAACCAATTCAAGCATCATACCCCGTAACAGAGAGTTTGGTTGCATTATCCTCGTCTGATTTTTTGACCAAAACAGTTTGGCGCCCACCGTGGGGCAATTGGTGCTTCATTTCTAAGAAATTCTCATTTTTGTGATCATTCCGGTTCATTGCACCCGAGCAGATGGCTTCATCATCAAAGAATACCTCCAGTAGACGTACCATACATCCGTTCTTAAGGTTTCTAGCGTTTTCACGTTAGCTAAGGTTTTGGCATTTTCATGCCACTAAGTTTGGATAGTCGCCAGTTAGGGCCATACTCCAGTTTACATACGATCCTTAGGCTTGTCCCCAGTTATCCTTGGGCTTGTCCCCAGTTATCCTTGGGCTTGTCCCCAGTTATCCTTTGGGCTTGTCCCCAGTTGCTAACCTTTATCTTATAATGGCTTAGTCCCAAGTTATGTTCTATTTCAGGTCTTCGAAGTTAAACAACCAAGGATCCTTGATCCTTACCTTTTACTCAGGTTTGTTCTGTGGTTATCATGTTTATAGTATTAAGAGTTAGGATCCTAACTTGGATCCTCAGGTATGATCCTTAACTATTTTGATTTTATTCATTGATTATTTGAATAACCCTAATACTTTGACAACTGAACTCATGATCTTTAAAATATACCACTTTTTGGAATTTTTCAACTATAGGATATTTGATCCTGGATCATATCCTAAATTTTTTTTATCTAATTTGTTCAACTTTTCTTATTCAGACAAGTGTATATCAAAACAATTGAAAATTAGAAGGACAAACAAGGATAACAACATAAGATAAGCCAAAAGAGATTAAGGTTATTTTATTAACAAAAGTTTAACCGTCGAAGGTTGTCAAAATTACCTACCCCGAGCATCTACCAGCAATACGTGGCCCGTCCACTGGGGTAGGTAAAGGGTGTCCATTGTCTAAAGGTCTTGGTAGTACAGGAATTAAAAAGATGGCAGGATCACAATGGCTTCATCCCCCAAACAGAGGATCCCTCCACCTTTTGTAATCCTACCTATTGTCCAAAGGATCCTAGATCCTTAATCCTAAAACTATTGTTCAAATACAGACCATCATTGTTTTAAAACATCACAACCACAAAACAAACTACTACCAAATTTAAAAATTGGGCTCCGGCTACGTCTAGAAATGTCCATCATTGCCCAATCATGCAGCCTACACCTTCGCTGCATCTTCATCCCCTCCAGCTTCGGTATCTTTAACCTGATCCTTCCCACTGCCTCCAGCCTCGATCGCCAAAACTTCCTCAGCCTCTTCATCATCTTCCAGATCAGCTAACCTTGCCTTCCAGCCCTCAACATCCCAGCTGCTTCTGTCGAAGTTAGGATCTTGAGCTTCCAGGGCCATCTTTAGTTTTGTCTGATACATTGTGATGGCAGCGGAGACCTTTGCACCTTCCACGAGCTCATGTTTCTCGTAGTCAATGTCGATCAAGATTTTAGCTGTCTGAGTCTCGGCGTCTTTAAGGGCTTTTTCAAGATCAGGAATCTTAAGATCCTTAAGCACTGCAACTTGTTGGAGGTCAGCAATCTTCTTATCCAGCTCCTCGACGCTCCCCACATAATCTTCAATCTCAGTAAATTTCTGCAAAAGAGACAAAGCAGTTCAAGATCAGGTGATCCTCAAATGAGTAAGATACCTAGGCAGAATTGGTGATCCTCACTTCATTGAAGTATTCAAGGAACTGGTGGCGGATCAGTGGCAGGCCTTGTAGGTCCTCTGTATCAGAGGTTTTCCTCTTCTTGCCACCCCTTCCTTTAGTGGGTGCCTTGGGGATGGAGACACTAGGGCTGGCAATGGCCTTCTTCTTCCTGGATCGAACAGCGTCAAGGTCGGCCGTGTTGAACTGGGAGGCAGGCTTGGAAGATTTTCCGACACCTACACATTCAAAGCAAGATAATTATCCTTATCCTATTTCAATTTAACTATTTATTTTGATCTTTAACTATTCAAAAAGCAGGATACTTACTTGACATGGTGATGGAACCTGAAGATACTTCCTGTGAGTCTTGGGTGTCTGTCTTGAATGACCTTATTTCAGGATCAAGCTTCCTAAAAGTAGCGAGCCTTTCCTTTGTTGCGGGTGTTGTGATGAGGTGCGAAACAGAGATAGCTGCATAACACAAGACAAAAAGGGGTTAGTGATCCTATCACAAGAGCAAGTTTACCTGGTGATCCTTCTCAGGATCCTCTGTCCTACCATTGGTGGACCACTTCCTTGGTAAATGCTTTCCGTTTGGAATGGTATCCCTCCTGACAAAGAAAAAGCGTCGTTTCCAATTTGTGTCATTCTTGGTGGCTTTAAAAATGGGATGTTCTTCGCCGGGTTTTCGCTTAAACAGATATCGGTGTGATCCAAACGTCGTGAGATCATACATCTCTGCCAGTTCTGACATTCCTAAATCAATCCATTCCTGCTCCATGATCCTTTCAAGGGTATATAGAACCCTCCAAATCATCGGCATAGCTTGGATGTAGGAGATGCCGGTTAGGGAGAAAAAGGATTGGGTAAAAGCTTGAAAAGGATAGGTGTATCCTATGGTGAACGGGGTAACTGGAAAGGCAACCCATGTTTCAGAAACGTAGTCGCTCAGAACCGTGGGATCGAAAGGTTTGAAAAAGGCGTTCGCCGGAAAGCAGTGACGAATCTTATCTACTTGAGGATCGGTAAAGCAACACCTCTCATTCACTGAGTCTTTGATGATCCCTTGACTTTTCAAGGGGCTATCCTTCTGGTGATCCTTGGCGGGGGAAGACCGGAGCATCATTCTTAACGTGATATTGGTAAAGAAAGAAAAACAGAGTAAGAGAAGGAAAAATAAGAGAAGAGATACCTGATTGATCTTCGACTGAGAATTTAAAGGGAGTTTCTTTCGGATTTAAATGCAAATTGATCCTATCTCTAACTCTTATTTATAATGATGATTTGCAGGATTGTCACTTCAGTGACGTCATGATCGCAACGGCTAGTTCGATCTTAACGGCTATATATCCGTTAGTTTGTTGCGGATAAGATCGATAAAATATAACTCGTTTATTTACGATATTACTCCTTATATTTTGGGGGCAATTGTTAGGGGAGGATTTCTTAATAACCTGTGATCCTCAATTATTATCCTGTTTGGTGATCCTTACTTCAGTATCAGATAGTGATCCTCAGAAGTACTTCAGGATCAGGATCATGGATTATCCTAAGGATCCTTATACTAATGATTGTTCATTTTGAATTCGATATTGTTTTACAGGAATACCAGTTTGGACTTAGTCTTGGTAACGTTCCTGAAGAATATTCCACGCTTATTCCGCACGTGCTTGGCCAGAAATGGACGTTATGGAGTCGTGGAGGACTTGCACCTTTTGCGGAATATTAGTTAGAGTAGTTATTTTCTAATTTAAAAGGGGTAGCGAGCTAATTAGACAACACTTTTTGCTATTTTCGGCTACACACACTCTTACAACCGCTCACACCAGCTCTCGTTCATTCACTTAGCAATTTCGTACACTTTTTACACATTACACTATAGTGATCCTTGTATTTAGCTCGCTATCATCCGAAGTTGTAACACATTATTTGTTTAATTTGAGTTGGTGATCGGTAGTTTCCATCACCCGGGGTTTTTTGTGCCGGAGATCAACTCTTGATCAAGGGCTTTTTCTCCGTATAAACCTTGTGTCACTTGTTATTTATATTTTATAGTGATCCTCATTGTTATAAACCAATTCAAGCATCATACCCCGTAACAGAGAGTTTGGTTGCATTATCCTCGTCTGATTTTTTGACCAAAACACCAATACCATATCGACAACTGACTGGAGTCATGTTTATGTGCCCTACGTCAATGTCTATCATCATTGACTAAGCGCCCAGATCCATTAGTCCACTCCCGTTCTCTGCGGTACAGTGTAAGGCTTGTCAAACCTAATAGCGCTATTTAACTAATGACCCGCTCGCCATTGGCCCGGGGATTAAGTCGATATAAAAATGAGGGACTCCATGATAGAGTTTTGTCTAGTAAGTTATATGTTGTTATCCTTCCTAGGGAGGATGGAGGTACGTAATCTACCCAAGGAGAATACGCAGGTTTCAATGTTGTCATCCTTCCCAAGGAGGATGGAGGTACATATTCTACCCAGGGAGAATATGTAGGTTCCGTTTTAGTTTCTTAACCCATTCCCAAACCACCGGGAATCCCATGCCTTGTAGAAAGTGTGAACTCACCTTGGTTTGCTCGGTATGACTAGCTGTTCGTTCAAACTTATTCAGTCAAAGCCTATTGTATTCACGTATACAAAATCAATTTATGTTCGCATTGTTTTCGTGTAAATTATAATCATGGAGTGCATGTAAGGCAACGATCATTGAATACACATAGCAATTATACTACTCAATCAAGTCCACAGTTCATATGTGTGTTTCGTATGCAAATTCATGTTTCCTTAGTTATGATTAACATCATAAACAATCAGGTAGTGAACATTCAGGTTTCATACACATGTTAAACCACATTCTGTTGTGAATCATGTAATGGACGGCGAAACTCCAGACGAAGAAACATCCAGTGTTTCGTCAAGATGCTAGGTGGCGAAACCTATAGTGTTTCGTCGAGATTCTAAGTGACGAAACTTATAGAGTTTCGTCGACAACATAAATGGCGAAACTCCATGGTCATTCATCGAGATGTTAACAGTTTCAATCATTAGCCTTAACTACTCTCGTAATACCCGTAAACACTTCCCAATTTCCCAAAGCGGATCACACAAGCAACCCTAGACATGAACCCTAGATTACCAGATCATCATCATGCACATATCCATATCACCGATCCATTAACTATACATAAACAACTGATAACATACAATGTCAACATTAAACCGGAACATCAACTCAGTGAATCATGAATGAATACAAATCATACAGGTCTCAATCTGCAAGTTCTAATCCAACGAATTAGCAACGGAACATCAAACCCTAATTGACAACATATAAAAGTACAACCTCTAACAAGATCCTAATTCGTAGTGGCCCTCTATCATCACACAAAACAATCAAACAGTATAACAAGCAAGTCTAATCAGATAATTGCACACTAACCGATTACGGGATGAACTAGCAAGAATTCGAGAGGGTTGGTGATTGTCGTCGCATGTAAGGTTGGGGAGGAGAGTCTAGGGTTTTCTCCGTTTAGTGATCTTACGTAAAGGTATGCGAATAAGGTATATATAACTGATGTGGGTTTGGGCCTCACCTGGGCCACGAGCCCTCACCACGAAACATCATGTTTCATCGTGGTGTGTGTGACGAAGCTTCATTGTTTCGTCGAGATACGGTTGTGGCGAAACTCCTAGGTTTCATCGAGTAAGAGTTGTGGTGAAACTTCATATGTTTCATCGTATAAGAATAACACACACCAATATATGTCAAACAGTCCACAGTTTATTATTTAACCCAACCTATAATATAATACATCGAACATATAACAAGCATGAACAAGTTATACCGCAATGAATTATGAAAACAATTTACGAAACGAGTAACGTGACGAGTACAAACCTTGAAAACTTGGGTTGTCACATCATCCCCAACTTGAAAGAAATTTCGTCCCGAAGGACGAAATTTAGCACGCAGTTACTGAGGAAGCTAGTTAGGTTGCGTGGTTTCCTGGTTTTCCTGGGGTGTCACATCACCCCCCCCCCCCCCGTTGGTTTGGAATTTCATCCCGAAATTCCGCAGTAGCTTCAGCCTCAGTAGTGGTTTTACTTTTCTCGAACAACTGGGGATACTTGTGTTTCATTTGGTCTTCTCGTTCCCAGGTAAACTCTGGGCCACGACAGGAGTTCCTACGAACTCGAACAAGGGGTATCCTGGTACGCTTGAGAACCTTAACGTCTCGGTCTGTAATCTCTACCGGTTCCTCGATGAATCGTAGCTGATCGTCGATGGTGAGCTCCTTGAAAGGAATTATGAGGGTCTCATCTGACAGACACTTTTTCAGATTTGACACATGGAATACGTTGTGAACTCCGCTGAGTTCTTCAGGTAGATTTAGTTTGTAAGCCACCTTGCCGATTTTCTCAATGATTTCGAAAGGTCCAACATATCGCGGGTTGAGTTTGCCTCGTTTACCAAAACGAACTACACCTTTCCAAGGTGAGACTTTAAGTAGCACTCGATCCCCAACCTGGAACTCGAGTGGTTTCCTGCGCTTATCAGCGAAGCTTTTCTGACGATCACGAGCTGCCGCCATTCGTTGTCGTATCTGAGCAATCTTCTCTGTTGTATCTACTACGAGTTCTGGGCCAGTGATTTGGCTGTCGCCAACCTCTGCCCAATAAAGAGGTGATCGCCCCTTCCGTCCGTACAATGCCTCGAACGGAGCAGCCTGGATGCTGGTGTGATAACTGTTGTTATACGAAAACTCCACTAGAGGGAGGTGTCTTTCCCAGCAGTTGCCAAAGTCGATTACACATGCTCGAAGCATGTCTTCAAGAGTTTGGATGGTGCGTTCCGTTTGCCCATCCGTCTGTGGATGATATGTTGTACTCATGTCTAGACGCGAGCCAAAGGACTTGTGCATCGCTTGCCACAAATCAGAAGTAAAACGCGTGTCACGATCAGATATGATGGAGGTTGGCACCCCGTGCCTCGCAACTACTTCCTTCAGGTAGACGTCTGCTAGGGTAGAGAACTTATCCGTTTCCTTGATAGCCAGAAAGTGTGCGGACTTTGTCAATCGATCCACTATCACCCAAATAGTATCGTTTCCTCGTTGAGATCTAGGTAGGCCAGTAACGAAGTCCATGGAAATTTGTTCCCATTTCTATGTCGGGATCTCTGGTTGTTGAAGTAGGCCTGATGGTTTCTGGTATTCAACCTTCACTCTCAAACAAGTTAAGCATTTACTAACATAGGTTGCTATGTTGGCTTTCATACTAGGCCACCAATACGTAGCTTTTAGATTATGGTACATCTTATCAGAACCAGGATGTACTGAGTAACGAGACTTGTGTGCTTCATCCATCACAAGTTCACGTAGATTACCATAAATGGAACCCAGATGCGCCCTGTCACGTAGTAAGCGCCGTCTTCCTTTTGTTCTAACCGTTTCTTCGATCCTCGCAGGGACTCAGCCCTAATGTTCTCTGCTTTCAATGCTTCAATTTGAGCTTCTCGTATCTGAGTAGGAAGACTAGAGTGGATGGTAAGCTGTAATGCACGCACGCGCTTAGGTTAATCTCCTTTCGACTGAGGGCATCGGCCACAACATTGGCTTTGTCCGGATGGTACTTGATCGCGCACTCATAATCATTTAGAAGTTTGACCCATCGACGCTGTCGCATGTTCAACTGCTTCTGATCGAAGATATGCTGGAGACTCCTGTGATCAGTGTAAATGGTGCACTTGGTACCGTACAGGTAATGCCTCCATATCTTGAGTGCAAAAACAACAGCTCCCAGTTCCAGATCGTGGGTAGTGTAGTTCCTTTCGTGAACCTTAAGTTGGCGTGATGCATAAGCAATGACTTTCTCACATTGCATCAACACACAACCAAGTCCTTGGATTGACGCGTCGCAATAAACCACGAAATCGTCTGTGCCTTTAGGTAACAAGAGAATAGGTGCGCTACAAAGTTTCTTCTTTAATTGTTGAAACGCGGATTCCTGTGCATCACCCCAACGATAGGTGACACCCTTCTGAGTTAGTGAGGTGAGAGGCTGCGCAATCTTTGAGAAATCCTTGATAAACCTTCGGTAGTAACCCGCCAAACCCAAGAATTGACTGATTTCGGTTGGTGTACGGGGTGCAGGCCAGTTCTTGATCGAGTCAACCTTGGATGGATCCACATGAATCCCATCCTCGTTTACCATGTGGCCTAGGAAATGGACTTCACGAAGCCAAAAGTCGCATTTCAAAAACTTAGCGTAAAGCTGCTCTGCTCGAAGAAGTTCCAAAATAAGTCGCAGATGATACTCGTATTCCTCCTGACTCTTAGAATAGATCAGGATGTCATCGATGAAAACAATAACGAACTTATCCAGGTAAGGTTTGCACACTCGGTTCATGAGATCCATGAAGACCGTAGGTGCGTTTGTCAATCCGAAAGGCATAACCAGAAACTCGTAGTGCCCGTAACGAGTTCTGAATGCTGTCTTGGAGATGTCCTCGTCTCGAACTCTCAGTTGATGATAGCCCGATCTCAGATCAATCTTTGAGTAGTAGCTCGACCCTTGCAGCTGGTCGAACATGTCATCTATACGAGGGAGAGGATAACAATTCTTCACGGTCACCTTGTTTAGTTCACGATAAACAATACACATTCGGAAGGTACCGTCTTTCTTCTTCACAAACAAGACTTGAGCTCCCCAGGGCGAAGAACTAGGATGAATGAAACCCTTATCCAAGAGTTCTTGTAGTTGTGCGGACAGTTCTTCTAGTTCCGATGGAGCTAAACGATAAGGTGCACGAGCTATTGGTGCTGCTCCAGGAGCTAGCTCGATTTGTAACTCGACTTGACAATGAGGCAGAAGGCCAGGTAATTCCTCAGGAAATACCTCAGGAAAGTCGCGCACAATAGGAATGTCTTCTATTTTCTTCTCTTTCGTTGACGTGTCAGTAACGAGGGCTAGAATAGCTGTGTGGCCCTTTCGTAAGCACTTCTGGGCCTTAAGGAAAGATATGATGCCTACTACAGCACCACTCTTGTCACCACGAATCACGAGAGGTTCTTCACCAGAATGTAACGCCCCAAAAACCGAATGTTAAATTACAAGCATGTTTTATTTTACACAATGTGATATGGGGTAACTAAGTTAGTTAACTTAGTTATATATACCAGTTAAATAGTAAGGAATGGAATTTTGTGACTAACAAATAATAAACAAAACTTCAAGGGCAAAAAGAGGGCAAGTTGAAAAGTGTTTTAATTAAAACATAAAAAGAAAAGGGAAACCCCATTTGGAGCAGATGTATATGTCGACACACACACATAGTGTGTGTGTGTGTGTGTGTGTGTGTTCTTGTGTGAACCAAAGGAAGAAAAAGGAGAGGAGAAATCTGAAATTTGCATGGTTAATCTATGAATTTAGGGGGTGCTCATCACCTCCTAAGCATCAAGTAAGTATCTAATTCACCCCTTAAACCTTCTTGATTAGAGTATTTGGTGGGTTTTGACGAATCAACCCCAATTGGGTAAATTGGGGATGTTAGATGGTTGGATTTGTGTATACCTGCACTAATTTAGTGTCAATTATGATTTAATCATCTCAATTAGGAGTTTTAATGGAAGAACCCATGTTCAAGAACTTGGGGTTTTGATGGTTTATGGTTTAATATGAATGAGTTGGATGAACTAGAGATTTTGTTATGTTGATGTCTATGTGTGAATGGTACTTGTTGATTAGTAAGAAGATTTGATGAATTATGTATGAACTTGGAAGATCGTGCATAAATTAGTTATACATTGTGCATTAAATGGTGTACGCACACCAAGTGTTTGATGAAATGCTTAGTATAAGCTAGTATATGAAATTATATGTTGAACAATGGATGAACATGTGTAGAGTTTGATAATGACATGATTGATGATAATTAGACATGAGAAGATGTATTGTAGAAGGATTTCATAAGAAGGTGTAGTTGATGGTATGATTGGGTAGAATTATGCATTAGAACTTGTACTCTATGCTTGAATGATGAGGTGCACAACATGTGTTGGACCAATTGCTTATTGGTAATTTAGAAATGAATGTGCACTAAGTATATAACATATGAACTTGCTAGTAAATAATGATGTTGTGATTATGTTAAATAGACTAACCTTGAATGTGGTTGTCAAATGTGAGATAATGAAAGCATTAGCATGTGAAAGTATGTGTTTGTGAATGTGTATGTGTATATAATTTGGTGATCATGTGGTTGTAAGCATATTACATCATGAGTTTGAAATGTATATAATGTCATTAGTATAGGCTAATATGATAACACAAATATATGAGGTTAAGTAGAAAGTTCATATGATAAACCGTTGACTTCTGAAAGTCAACTGTGCATAAGTAGCAAGGTTAGGCTTTCGTCACACTTGCAATGTTATAGAATGTCAAATGGTACGTGTTATATTAATATGTGTTATATGTGATAACGTGATGAATTATATGAGTTGAAAAGAAATGATTGTGGGAATATGCCTTATGCTTGTTAGAATTGACTAATGAAAGTCAAATGCGAGATATGCATTTGATATGATCGTTAATATGTACAATCATGTATGCTAACAAGAATGTGATTGCGATGACATGAAAGTATAGGGATCATGTCGAGATGGAATCAAGCACGAAAGGCTAACGGGCCAAGATGAGGCAAGGAAGCGGATACGAACAAGGACACATAAGGTAAGTGATTTCCGAAATCACTTCTTATTTATAAATGAAGTTAAGGTGGTAAGTCGTTGGTGGTCATCTATGTTTGGAATTACAAGGTAGAAGCGAACGGGTCAAAATGTAGAAAGAAATATAGCGTGATGCTAGATGGTTTGATCTTGGGGTTAAGTAGTAAAAGGATATGGGGGGCTTGAATTATGGTCATGTTACGTCTTGGAAGCATGAAAAATGTGGAAGAAGGAAGTTTGGATATCTAATGGTTGTTTTGTGAAAATTAAAAAGGAAGAAGGTTTAGAGTGAAAGAACCCGTCGTAAGCTACGGAAGATCAGCCATAGCTTATGGCCAAACAAACAAGGGGAAATAGCAGCAAGCTGCCGTAATCTACGACCAATGTTCAACCAACAGTTGAAATGTTCACTCAACAGTTGGAACGTTCACTCATTAGCGAGAATGTTCACTCAACAGTTTGAACGCTCACTCGTCAGCAAGAATGTTCACTCAACAATTGGAACGTTCACTCATTAGCAAGAATGTTCACTCAACAGTTGGAACGTTCACTCATCAGCAAGAATGTTCACTCAACAGTTGGAACGTTCACTCATCAGCAAGAATGTTCACTCAACAGTTAAAACGTTCACTCATTAGCAAGAATGTTTACTCAACAGTTGGAACGTTCACTCGTCAGCAAGAATGTTCACTCAATAGTTGGAACGTTCACTCGTCAGCAAGAATGTTCACTCAACAGTTGAAACGTTCATTTATCAGCAAGAATGTTCACTCATGAGCAAGAATGTTCACTCAAAGTATGTGCGGGAAAGAAATAAGCTTGGTGATATGTATGTGTATAGATCTACCTACATGTTAGTGACGGAATCCATAGGTAAGCATGAAGAGAAATGAACATGCACGTAAGTTTGTACGTATGAGACTTATTTATATGGTTGTTTGTGACTAGGATATGTTAGTAAAAATTATATGGGAATGTAAGTGGTATGTAAGAGCTTGTATGAATGTGTGTGTGTGTGTATAAATATACGTATGAGTGTGTATGCACAAAGTGGGATTGATTGTACACGAAAGAATAGGGCTTGTATACATGTATGCATGGCTACAATACATTTGAGTATTAACGTTACTAATCAAGTGCTTTGAGAATGAAATGAAATGCAGGTATACTATTGTTATCCTTATGAAGATTTAATGATTGGGATGCAAGATTGTACTTGGAATGATAATCGAAAGGATAGCATGAGTAGAAAGAATGTGGCATGGTCATTTAATTATGTATGTTTAGATTATGAATGACGTCACCAAATATTAATGATGCACATGTGTCACACCCTGCTCATAGCGGAAGTGCGAGGTGTGATCTATTCGGTTCTCATTGCATAACGATATAAGTAAACATACTAAATGAATAAAACATACTCCATTGCCATTACCATACTTGTTCAAAAGATGCGCAACAGACATTAAGTTTATAATTTACAAACCATCCCAAGAAAATAAGTTATTTTTGTTTCATACATCCAAAACGAAAGTTTTAAACACTAAGACTTTGTCCATTACACCACCGCAAGAGACGGTATATAATAGGCAAACCCTTCAAAAGATGGCACGGAGTCTTGACATTTGTTCCTTGAATTGAAATCCCCAACATGGTCCACTAATTCCCTGAAATACATGTTTAAGTGGAAAACGTCAACAAAAGTTGAGCGAGTTCATGCAGTTTAGTTGTAAATGATACATTCCGTAAAATGTGAATGTATTTGTGTTTGAATCAAAAGTAGTATGAAAAGCATCAATGAAATCGTGATAATTAATGTTTTGCAAGGACATTAATATGTGTGACGAAATAGGAAGCAAACCAACCCTAGACGATTTTAATTGTATCGACACCATGTCGTAGGGCAACAAAAGCACTCCTAAGCAAACGAATGGCCATGAGTGGGGCTCGCCAAAACCCATTAGATCTAACCCTTTTGTTCCTCGGTCCAAACTTGGATTAATGGAGCTTTAGTTATGGCCCTAATTTCTCACAAGATCTAAGGTGTTTCATTCCTTGACTTATCATACTATTGTACATGTATTTTTCCCTGATAGTTGTAAAGCTTGAAAAGCATTTAAGATGAAAAGGGGACATGAACTCACAGAATTGCGTCTGTGAAATATAAGTATCTGAATCCTCACTTGCGGTTGCCTTGTATTATGTCGCGACCTACAAACGTTCTATATTTGTTAGACACATCGGTCTTTGTAATGACTCGTGTACAAGTCTTTGTTATTTGTTGAACTTTGTATTAGATGTACGAATTGTTAAACTTGTTATATATATTTCACTAAATATATATATATATATATATATAAGTAATCTTGTATCTTGGGCCTAAATAGTGTTGGGCTTAAATAGTATTGGGCCTAAATAGTGTTGGGCCTAAATAGTATTGGGCCTAATGTTATTGGGCCTTGGCCCATATGTTTGGTATTGGGCTTAGCTCATGAGTTTTGATATTGGGCTTAGCCCATATATTTATGTTAAGCCCATTTAGTAAAGAAAGCCCATTAGTAAATATATAAGCCCATTTGAAAGTATAAGCCCATTTAGTAAAGATAGCCCATTAGTAAATATAAAAGCCCATTTGAAAGTATAAGCCCATTTAGTAAAGATAGCCCATTAGTAAATGTATAAGCCCATTTATATTATATTCTATCATTTTTACAAAAATCATTTTTATAAAATCACTAAGTAAAGGCTTTTTAGTCATAAGAATACATAAAACTTTTATACGTTTAAAAACATCCGAATTTTGTTATCGATAGCATATTTATTTTTTGTGTCGAAAGATCGTCTAAACGTCGTAGTAACTCCTCGGATTGGCGATTCGTTTATGGATTCGTTCGTCGTCCGTTTTGTTCATAAATGGTGTCTGATCCTTCGGATTGTCCGTAACTTGTTTTAAAGGCATATTCATATGTAGTTTTGTAAGGCTTTAGTTATAAAGTGTCTTGAGTTTAATTGTGACATTGGATTCAAGTTCTTACTTTTGTTACATATAACTAATACACCAAATATTACATATCACATAAATTGTTAAAGTGACAAAATATATATTTTCTCAAAAATATATATTTATCTAATCTTTTCTTTTATAAAAACCTTTCTTTAAAATCTTTTTAAATCTTGTAAAGGTTTAACGAAAAATGATAGTTTCTATAACATAAAGTTTTTAAGAAAATTTGCCATATAACCTTTGTATTAATCATTTAGCCATGTTTAATAAACATATCATTTTCTTTTTCAAATTCACCAACAATTTACTCATAACATCTTTAACTAAAACATATGAGATTTTATAACATAAACTTATCAAGATGATCTCAAAATCATGTAGGGTTTTGGGCATGATCATAACATATGCTAACAAGTTCAAAAGATGCGCAACAGACATTAAGTTTATAATTTACAAACCATCCAAAGAAAATAAGTTATTTTTGTTTCATACATCCAAAACGAAAGTTTTAAACACTAAGACTTTGTCCATTACACCACCGCAAGAGACGGTATATAATAGGCAAACCCTTCAAAAGATGGCACGGAGTCTTGACATTTGTTCCTTGAATTGAAATCCCCAACATGGTCCACTAATTCCCTGAAATACATGTTTAAGTGGAAAACGTCAACAAAAGTTGAGCGAGTTCATGCAGTTTACTTGTAAATGATACATTCCGTAAAATGTGAATGTATTTGTGTTTGAATCAAAAGTAGTATGAAAAGCATCAATGAAATCATGATCATTAATGTTTTGCAAGGACATTAATACGTGTGACGAAATAGGAAGCAAACCAACCCTAGACGATTTAATTGTATCGACACAATGTCGTAAGGCAACAAAAGCACTCCTAAGCAAACGAATGGCCATGAGTGGGGCTCGCCAAAACCCATTAGATCTAACCCTTTTGTTCCTTGGTCCAAACTTGGATTAATGGAGCTTTAGTTATGGCCCTAATTTCTCACATGATCTAAGGTGTTTCGTTCCTTGACTTATCATACTATTGTACATGTATTTTTCCCCGATAGTTGTAAAGATTCAAAAGCATTTAAGATGAAAAGGGGACATGAACTCACAGAATTGCGTCTGTGAAATATAAGTATCTGAATCCTCACTTGCAGTTGCCTTGTATTATGTCACGACCTACAAACGTTCTATATTTGTTAGACACATCGGTCTTTGTAATGACTCGTGTACAAGTCTTTGTTATTTGTTGAACTTTGTATCAGATGTACGAATTGTTAAACTTGTTATATATATTTCACTATATATATATATATATATATATATATAAGTAATCTTGTATCTTGGGCCTAAATAGTGTTGGGCCTAAATAGTGTTGGGCTTAAATAGTATTGGGCCTAAATAGTATTGGGCCTAAATAGTGTTGGGCCTAAATAGGATTGGGCTTAATGTTATTGGGCCTTGGCCCATATGTTTGGTATTGGGTTTAGCTCATGAGTTTTGAAATTGGGCTTAGCCCATATATTTATGTTAAGACCATTTAGTAAAGATAGCCCATTAGTAAATATATAAGCCCATTTAGTAAAGATAGCCCATTAGTAAATATAAAAGCCCATTTGAAAGTATAAGCACATTTAGTAAAGATAGCCCATTGGTAAATGTATAAGCCCATTTATATTATATTCTATCATTTTTATAAAAATCATTTTTTATAAAATCACTAAGTAAAGGCTTTTTAGTCATAAGAATACATAAAACTTTTATACGTTTAAAAACATCCGAATTTTGTTATCGATAGCATATTTATTTTTCATGTCGAAAGATCGTCTAAACGTCGTAGTAACTCCTCGGATTGGCGATTCGTTTACGGATTCGTTCGTCGTCCGTTTTGATGATAAATGGTGTCCGATCCTTCGGATTGTCCGTAACTCGTTTTTAAGGCGTAATCATGTGTAGTTTTGTAAGGCTTTAGTTATAAAGTGTCTTGAGTTTAATTGTGACATTGGATTCAAGTTCCTACTTTTGTACATATAACTAATACACCAAATATTACATATCACATAAATTGTTAAAGTGACAAAATATATATTTTCTCAAAAATATATATTTATCTATTCTTTTCTTTTATAAAAATCTTTCTTTAAAATCTTTTTAAATCTTGTAAAGGTTTAACCAAAATTGATAGTTTTTATAACATAAAGTTTTTAAGAAAATTTGCCATATAACCTTTGTATTAATCATTTAGCCATGTTTAATAAACATATCATTTTCTTTTTCAAATTCACCAACAATTTACTCATAACATCTTTAACTAAAACATATGAGATTTTATAACATAAACTTATCAAGATGATCTCAAAATCATGTAGGGTTTTGGGCATGATCATAACATATGCTTACAAGTTCAAAAGATGCGCAACAGACATTAAGTTTATAATTTACAAACCATCCAAAGAAAATAAGTTATTTTTGTTTCATACATCCAAAACGAAAGTTTTAAACACTAAGACTTTGTCCATTACACCACCGCAAGAGACGGTATATAATAGGCAAACCCTTCAAAATATGGCACGGAATCTTGACATTTGTTCCTTGAATTGAAATCCCCAACATGGACCACTAATTCCCTGAAATACATGTTTAAGTGGAAAACGTCAACAAAAGTTGAGCGAGTTCATGCAGTTTAGTTGTAAAAGATACATTCCGTAAAATGTGAATGTATTTGTGTTTGAATCAAAAGTAGTATGAAAAGCATCAATGAAATCGTGATCATTAATGTTTTGCAAGGACATTAATACGTGTGACGAAATAGGAAGCAAACCAACCCTAGACGATTTTAATTGTATCGACACAATGTCGTAGGGCAACAAAAGCACTCCTAAGCAAACGAATGGCCATGAGTGGGGCTCGCCAAAACCCATTAGATCTAACCCTTTTGTTCCTTGGTCCAAACTTGGATTAATAGAGCTTTAGTTATGGCCCTAATTTCTCACATGATCTAAGGTGTTTCATTCCTTGACTTATCATACTATTGTACATGTATTTTCCCCGATAGTTGTAAAGATTGAAAAGCATTTAAGATGAAAAGGGGACATGAACTCACAGAATTGCGTCTGTGAAATATAAGTATCTGAATCCTCACTTGCGGTTGCCTTGTATTATGTCGCGACCTACAAACGTTCTATATTTGTTAGACACATCGGTCTTTGTAATGACTCGTGTACAAGTCTTTGTTATTTGTTGAACTTTGTATTAGATGAACGAATTGTTAAACTTGTTATATATATTTCACTAAATATATATATATAAGTAATCTTGTATCTTGGGCCTAAATAGTGTTGGGCCTAAATAGTGTTGGGCTTAAATAGTATTGGGCCTAAATAGTATTGGGCCAAAATAGTGTTGGGCCTAAATAGTATTGGGCTTATTGTTATTGGGCCTTGGCCCATATGTTTGGTATTGGGATTAGCTCATGAGTTTTGATATTGGGCTTAGCCCATATATTTATGTTAAGCCCATTTAGTAAAGATAGCCCATTAGTAAATATATACGCCCATTTGAAAGTATAAGCGCATTTAGTAAAGATAGCCCATTAGTAAATATAAAAGCCCATTTGAAAGTATAAGCCCATTTAGTAAAGATAGCCCATTAGTAAATGTATAAGCCCATTTATATTATATTCTATCATTTTTATAAACATCATTTTTATAAAATCGCTAAGTAAAGGCTTTTTAGTCATAAGAAAACATAAAGCTTTTATACGTTTAAAAACATCCGAATTTTGTTATCGATAGCATATTTATTTTTCGTGTCGAAAGATCGTCTAAACATCGTAGTAACTCCTCGGATTGGCGATTCGTTTATGGATTCGTTCGTCGTCCGTTTTGACCATAAATGGTGTCTGATCCTCCGTAACTCGTTTTTAAGGCGTAATCATGTGTAGTTTTGTAAGGCTTTAGTTATAAAGTGTCTTGAGTTTAATTGTGACATTGGATTCAAGTTCCTACTTTTGTTACATATAACTAATACACCAAATATTACATATCACATAAATTGTTAAAGTGACAAAATATATATTTTCTCAAAAATATATATTTATCTAATCTTTTCTTTTATAAAAACCTTTCTTTAAAATCTTTTTAAATCTTGTAAAGGTTTAACTGTCACACCCCTATTTCCACGTGTCACCGGTGGGCCCGGTGGGGGAGTATTGTGACGTGGTTGGCAACGTAATAGTCAAACAACACAATATAATAATGCACAGCGGAAGCAAATTTAAAATAAGATACAACCGAATTTATTTATTGTAAACAAAGTCACAATTATCCGGTGTTTATCCACAGTAGGATCGAATTAAAAACTTTGTTTATGGTTCAACAGACTTCGGCATCTCTAAGTTTGCGAGACTTCTAATGATGCTTAGGAGAATCCCAGCCTATTTCGCCTAGTACCTGCATTTAATCTTTTTGGGAAAATACGTCAGTTTACACTGGTAAATACATTCAACTGACTCATTTTATAAAATGATTGAAAATTTGTTTGGATGCACATGGCATAAACATTTTTATTAACTTGGGAGAATTATTTAATATTATAATCTTGTGAACGATTTACATGTTACTTATGCGTTCAGTAGCCCGGAACGTATCCGGGTTAAAGATCAATAGACACACCACTTTAAGTGAGTTATACACGGGAGTACGCCTACACCCCGTGCTCAGGTCGTGGCTATCTCGTAAGATAATGCCGAGGATATCCGGGACATGGTCATTAACCCCCCAAAGGCTGTAAAGTAAACACATCTATTTAAAACGAGCCGATCAAATTATTCAATTAACCACTAAGCGTGGAAGATTTGATGCTCGATCAAGCGGTACGCTATGTACCGTAACCCAAGCCCGTATAGGGAAAATAAGTTAAAAGTATTTACCTTGATGCAAAGTATAGTCACAATAATCAAATAGCAGGTAGCTTTTACTGTTTCTCCTAATCTGGAACGAAGGTTAAATATAACCTATTAGAATCCTAGCGGGTCTTTAATTATGCTTAAGCTTAGACCGGCTAGTTTCGAAGATACGGTTCGTACGCACTATTAAGCGAAGACCGGATAGAATGTGATTCAGACCCGACAAGTTTGAAGACTTGTTTAATATGGGTCTATTATTCACATGCTGGATTTTGAGATAAAACCGATAAGGTTTGACCCGTTTCGGCTAATTTATGTAAACTTGTTACATAAACCGAGCCGAACGCGTAATATGCGTAACGGGTATCCGTAAGAGCCATATACAGGTTTCCTAAGTTAATATGCTTCAAATATGTTGTAACATCAGTAGGATGTCTTTCGTTATGCCCCGAACTAATATAAACACAAACTATGCCCCGTAGGGGTAGTTTGGTCATTTTAAAGTTTTTAAAAGAGTTTAATTGTTTAACTGAGTTACAGGTCTGATGTAAACAGCAAACATACTCATTTTGATGGGTTATAACAGTAGGCTAAGGCATATATGTGAAATTTATCATATTTAACCAAACTATGCCCCGTAGGGGTATTTTGGTAATTTCACATAAGCCGAAAAGCTCAAAAACGAAGTCTGAGTTTATTAACCTTTGCTTACTATTAGAATATCATATTTTGCCTCATATATCAGTAGGTATCAACCCGGGTATGTCCAATATGATTTTAAGACATACTATGCGTTAAAAACGCTAATTATGGCGATTAAAGGCCATTTCCGGGTTCTATACTTAAATCTGATATTTTTATATTTCCAGAAGGCTTAAAATAATTTATTAATCATATGTGATCAGTAGCAAAAGGTTTGGAGTCGTTTAGATAAGTAAAACTCATTTTATGGCCCGTAAGGGCAAAACCGACAATTACCGGATTAAGCCTACGACTACTAGTTATGCTCAGCCTTAAATTGATTAAAAATCTTTAAAAATCCCAAAATAATATATAACATCAGTGGGTAAAAGATTTGATATCAAAAAGTATGTTTAACTAGGCTTTACGCTAATTACGCCATTATGTTAACATAAAGCATTAGTTTTGCGATATTGAGCATAACTCTTAATCTACAAGTCAAACTGATGTCAAACTTTGCATGCAAGTCTATTTATCAGTAACTAAGGTTTCTACATTTTTACATTCTCATAATTCATGATTTAAGGTAATAAGGGCATAACGGTCCACGTATGAGCATTTAACGGAAACTTGCATATTAATTGGATAACTAGTGAACCAAGGTGTATGATCACAGAGGGTTGTTCTAACATGTATCCTAATCCAATTTAAGCTCTGAGGCATTTCTAAAATATGCCCAAACGGGTCAGAACTGAAAGTCAACCGAAAAGTCAAACTATGTGACTTTCGGTTCCGAACCGGGTCTAAACAGGAAATAGTCGGGTTGAACATGTTGAGACATGTTCTTACACTTATTTCTAAGTTATAACAATGTTCAAACAGGTTACAAATGTTCTAGATAGCTAATTATGCATAATTGACATTTTAAGCAATATGTTGACTTTTTAAGTAAATGTTTGACCCGACATTTGACCTGCTTAGGATGGTGATCAGGGGAAACCCTTTTGGGGTTTTATTTCCCACATAAATACCATTCTAAAACTACTTTTAATTCGAGATAAGACTGAGTCATTAGTGACTAATCTCGAAGTCAAACCGTTATTACGACGGTTTGACTTTTAGCTAATTAACTAAGCTAAACACAACCAAATAAGAACTAGAAGACTTACAATAGTCCAATGCACGAATTATGATCAGAAGGGAGAGTTCCTTAGCTCCAGGAATGCTCCAATGATCAGTTGCAAGTGTGGGAATGAATGTTGCAACATGTTGTGCTTTATATAGTGAAGAACTCACCATGATTGGTTGACAACTAATACTAGGACTAACCACAACCATCCAACACTTGTCCCTAATGTTATAGCACAGTTAGGGGTCTTTAAATAATGTTAAAAACCGGTTTAATGGGTTAAAATCGCGAAAGACAGGCAACAGCCCGTTTTTCTGGTTCTGGGCAACCCCTGCGCATCGTAGGGACATCAGGCCTACGATGCGTAGGGCCTCATCAGGGGCTGTTTGTTTGTTTCTTCAATACATCGAAAGGGCAGCCCACTTGCACGACTTTGGTGCCTCAATTTGCAACTTAGGACCCTCCTAAAGTGCATGTTCCTGTATGATACCCTACCTTTTGTACTTGTTCCATTTGAATGCATTTACAAGACCCGAAAACATCGGTTTACCATTCAATTTCTTCATGAGATCTTATCATGCTTTTTGCAAGTCCATTATTGTGAACCAAATTCTGAATTGTGGTATTAAAGATGTGTAGTAATATTATATCGGGTCTTGGGATTTATAATTGAGGTCGTTCAGAGGTAACAATTTAACATGACGCCACTTTAATCCTACCGAAACATCTTTATTAAATCCGGGTTTTTCAACGCGTTTTGTCTTACATGACACGTGTCATTTTATTATTAAACCCAAAATTTTCGAGGTGTTACATCCTCACCCCCTTAAAATAAATCTCGACCCGAGATTTACTGAAACAGGTAAGGGTACTTTTCTTTCATCGTGGATTCAACCTCCCACGTGAAATCGGGACCTCTACGGGCATCCCATTTGACCTTAACAAAAGGTATATGCTTTCTCCGAAGCTTTCTTACCTGTCGATCTTCAATCGACACAGGTTTTTCCACGAATTTCAAGCTCTCGTCAATATGCACATCTGCATGCGGCATGACATGTGATTCGTCAGCGGAACATTTCTTTAGATTGCAGATGTGGAACACATTGTGAATTCCACTGAGCTTTTCTGGTAAGTTCAACTTATAGGCAACTGACCCGACACGTTCGATAACCTCGAAAGGTCCTATGTATCTCGGGCTTAGTTTGCCTTTCTTACCAAACCGCATCACTCCTTTCCAGGGTGACACTTTAAGTAGGACTTTTTCACCCACTTCGAAGTGAAAATCCTTACGACTGGGATCCGCGTAACTCTTCTGCCTATCCCTGGCAGCTTGGAGATTTTTACGAATCTGGACAATCTTGTCCGTCGTTTCGAATACGATCTCTGGTCCTGATAACTGGACTTCTCCAACTTCCGCCCAACAAACTGGCGATCTACACTTTCTACCGTATAATGCCTCGAAAGGCGCAGCCTTTATGCTGGTATGGTAGCTATTGTTGTAGGAGAATTCGATCAATGGTAGGTTCTTATCCCAGCTACCTTCCAATTCGATCGCACATGCACGTAGCATGTCTTCTAACGTTTGAATTGTACGCTCACTCTGACCGTCAGTCTGAGGATGGTAAGCCGTACTGAAGTTCAAACGTGTGCCCAAAGATTGTTGGAAACTCTTCCAAAAGTGTGACGTGTACCTAGTATCCCGGTCAGAGATAATAGCTACAGGTATGCCATGTAGGGCTACAATCTTATCAACGTATAATTGGGCTAACATGTCGGAGCTATAAGTCTCCTTGATGGGTAAGAAATGAGCTGACTTAGTCAGTCTGTCAACTATAACCCATATTGTATCATTGCCTTTCCTCGTCTTGGGTAACTTGGTAATAAAATCCATAGTTACCATCTCCCACTTCCACGTAGGAAGTTCAGGCTGTTGTAGCAAACCTGACGGTTTCTGATGCTCGGCTTTGACTTGCGCACATGTCAAGCATTTTGCTACATGGGCGGCTACAGACTTTTTCAAGCCTATCCACCAATAATTTGCCTTCAAATCCTGGTACATCTTATCAGCTCCAGGATGAACGGAGTATTTGGAACTATGGGCTTCTTGGAGGATGACATCACGAAGTCCTCCAAAAATTGGAACCCATATTCGTCCGTTTAACCGTAAAATTCCGTCCTTGCTAAGAGTTAACTGCTCCTCAGTCACTCCTAACTTTTCATTAGGATAGTTAGCTTCCAACATAGCTTCCTTCTGTGCAGCTAACACCCTTTCTATCAAACTGTTCTTTATCTCCATACGCTTGGCGTTAATGCGAATGGGTTTTACCCTTTCCTTTCTGCTCAAGGCATCAGCGACTACATTCGCTTTGCCGGGATGGTATTTGATTTCACAATCATAATCATTCAAAGTTTCCATCCAACGGCGTTGCCTCATGTTTAATTCTTTCTGGTTAAACAGATGCTGGAGGCTCTTGTGATCAGAAAAGATCACAAACTTGATTCCATAAAGATAATGCCTCCACAGTTTTAGTGCGAACACAACGGCACCCAACTCCAAGTCATGGGTGGTGTAATTCTTTTCGTGCACCTTTAACTGTCGTGATGCATAGGCAATAACCTTGCCTTTCTGCATAAGCACACACCCCATGCCAGTGTGTGATGCATCACAATAAACTACAAATTCTTCAGCGCCTTCAGGTAAGGTAAGCACAGGAGCGTTGCTCAACTTTTGTTTCAAAACATCGAAGGACTCTTGCTGCTTAGGGCCCCAAACAAACTTAACCTTTTTCTTAGTTAAGGAGGTTAGAGGTGCAGCAATTCTTGAAAAATTTTCAATGAAACGCCGATAATATCCTGCCAATCCCAGGAAGCTACGAATCTCCGTAGGCGTTTTCGGCTCTTGCCAGTTCATCACTGCTTCAACCTTAGCGGGATCCACCTGGATACCACGCTCACTGACCACATGTCTAAGAAATTGGACTTCCCTAAGCCAAAATTCACACTTGGAGAATTTGGCATAGAGCTTCTCCTTATGCAGAAGTTTGAGAATACATCGAAGATGTTTCTCGTGGTCAGCTTTGTTCTTAGAATAAATGAGAATGTCATCGATGAAAACGATGACGAATTTATCTAAGTGCGGCTTGCAAACGCGATTCATGAGATCCATGAACGCAGCCGGTGCATTGGTGAGCCCAAAAGGCATCACTAGAAACTCGTAGTGACCGTAACGAGTCCTAAATGCAGTCTTGTGTACGTCTTCATCTTTGACCCTCAGTTGATGGTAGCCTGACCTTAAATCTATCTTTGAGAAGTAACTTGCCCCTTGAAGCTGATCGAACAAATCGTCGATCCTGGGTAATGGATATCTATTCTTGATCGTGACTTTATTGAGCTCACGATAGTCGATGCACAGACGCATCGACCCATCCTTTTTCTTGACAAACAGGATTGGCGCTCCCCAAGGAGATGAACTGGGTCGAATGAAACCCTTAGCCAGCAATTCATCTAGTTGTGTCCGCAATTCCTTCATTTCGGTGGGTGCCAATCTGTATGGTGCTCTAGCAACTGGTGCAGCTCCGGGAATGATATCGATCCTGAATTCGACTTGTCTATCTGGTGGTAGGCCAGGTAGATCTTCAGGAAATACTTCTGGGTATTCTGAGATGACCAGGATGTCTTCTAACTTCGGTTTAGGCTCATCAATAATCACCTGTGCCATGTAGATGACACACCCCTTTTTCAAACACTTTGAAGCCTTGAGCATAGTCACGTGCTCAGGCAGTCCGTACTGGGTATCTCCCCGAATGGTAAGTGATTCACCAGACGGAGTCTTTATTACCACCTGTTTCTGGTTACAGACGATTTGGGCCTGGTTATGAGATAACCAGTCCATACCCAGAACTATGTCAAAACCAGCTAATTTAAACGGAAGTAGAGACAGAGGAAAAGAATGGTTCTTAATGGATATAACACATCCATCTAACACAGTAGAGACGGTTTCTATGGTACCATCTGCTAACTCTACCTCATAGTTCACTTTTAGGGTTTTGACAGGTAAATTCAACAATTTACAAAATTTATGATCTACGAAGGACTTATCTGCGCCTGAATCAAAAAGTACTCTTGCAAAAACATCATTTACAAGGAAAGTACCTGTTATGACGTTATCATCCTGCACAGCCTCCTTCGCATCCATCCTGAAGACTCTGGCATTAGTCTTCTTAGCCTCCTCAGGCTTCTTGTTGTACTTAGGGCAGTTAGTCTTGATGTGGCCCTTCTCATTGCAACGATAGCACGTCGCATCTTTCATCTTCTTGCAATCCAAGGTTTTGTGTTCCTTGGATTTACACAAACCACAAGCAAAAGACCTTGACTCGTTATTCGAGTTTGATTCGAATCTGCACTTTCCAAAGTGCTGTTTCTTGCATGTTTTGCATGTGGGCTTCTCTCCAGAACGATGCCCATCTTTCTTCGAATCCGATCCCTTCTTGTGATCACCGCTCCCACGGTGCTTCTTGTTCGACCTACGCGAACCGTCATCATCATGCTTCCTCTTCTCGGCCGCCTTATTCCTCTGCGATCTCTGCCGGACCGCATCCAGTGTGAGGGATAAGGAAAGGTCAGTTACAGACCTGAAGGTATCTGGACGAGAAGCTTTTACACTGGCCTTGATCTCGGGCTCTAATCCACCAATAAAACGAGCGATCCTTTTAGGCTCCGGGGTTACCAGATAAGGTACCAACCGGGATAGTGTATTGAAGCTTGTCAGATAAGCTTGACAATCAAGGTTCTTCATAACCAGTGATAGGAAGTCATATTCTATCTTTTCCACCTCATGTTGAGGGCATAAATTTTCTTTGATCAGTGCAATGAATTGATCCCACGTCATGCTATACAACGGGATCTTTCCTGAGGCCTCCATCAGAGATCTCCACCAAGCTAACGCCTCACCCTTGAAGGACTGTGAGACAAATTTAACCACATCACCTTCAGCGCATCCGCTGATGTCCATGACCGTGTCCATTTCATCCAGCCACGTCATGCAGTCTACGGCTCCTTTCTCTCCCGTAAAATCCCTGGGTTTACAAGACACAAAGTACTTATATGTGCAACCCTTGTTACGGTGTCCCTGATGTAGTACCAACTGCTGAGATGGATTACTTTGGTGATTGGTGGACTGGCAATCATCATCGTTTTTCTTTGGTTCCTCCTTTTTGGGAGGAGGCTTGTTATGAGCCTCAGAATGAGTCATGGGCTTCGAATGTGACGCTGAGTGGGTCCTACTTCGGGTAACACTGTATTCCTCATATTGTCTATCCAAAGCTTGTGTGATAGCGCCGTCTATGATTGCTTTTAGTTCAGCACCCGTTAATGTAATCTGGGCGTTCCCATTCGGCTCCACTGGATGGCTATTTACTTCATTGGAGTCAGCCATTGTATTGAACTGTTGCAGAAAACAAGGTCAATATTTTATTTGGGATTTTATTATGGAATTACCCCTTAGGGTAATTCGTTAACCATGGTAAACAGAGACCATATTCGGTTAACTTATTAATCGCATTAATTTAGGATTTTAATTAAAATTTATCCTAAACATAAACAATAACAATATATATTAGCACATAAGGCTTGGTCACATGGACAATTTAACTTATAAGCTATGATTTCAGAGAATCAAGACTTTTAAGGTTTGAACCTAGTTCATTACCTTCATTAGGCAGGGAGTCATAGCTACCACTGTCTTTTGGCTCATGTAGAAATGAGCAAGGCCCGTAGGCATTTTATTACCAACATATGGTAAAAATGATCATCTTAATTGATGATGTAAATCCAGGATTCAGAGATCATTAAACTGGATTAGGAATCTTCTAAAGAATCCTTATTCATTTAAGAATGACATGTGATTTTTAACGAATCACTTCTGCCAGGAGTGTTAACATGTTTTAAGATGTTAACAGGGATTTGAATCTTTTAAACAGGTCTTACCATTTTGGCCCGGTCTTATATTTGACACGTGGCTAGGTTTCACACTATAAGATCCTTAATTACATAGTTACTTAGGCAGATTAAAAAGAATGATTTTAATTTATTTATTTCATTTGTAATTTATTTATGCACAAATGGCAAACATGAAATTTATAAAAAAAAATAACACTCCATTAATTTTTCACTATTTCACATATCGCCCTAAACGGGTCTTTTACACATGGAATTTGCCCACGCAGGAGCTAAAACATACAAACATGCCCACGCAGGGTCTTACAGGAGACATGCCCACGTAGGGGTCTTACAGAAAGGCACAAGTCCTCGTAGGGACTAACACATACAACATACCCTCGTAGGGGTTTATGGAAAGATAGACCCACGTAGGGGTCAATACACACAACAAACAAACATACCCACGTAGGGGCTTAACAACAAGATATGCCCACGTAGGGGCTTATACATCAGTGATGGAAGAATTCAACGATCCTTCTTTTTCTTCCCCTTGATCAAACCAATCAACCCTTGAAGGAACGTCTGTCTTTCCCTACGATCCTCGTGTGCTTCCCGTTCCACCTGTTCCAACCTCTGCAAAATTTCCTCCCTATTTAGAGAAAATCGTGGTGGCTGTGACTGCGTCCTTATGATGGGCCTAGGTGGTATCGAGTATCCCTGTGTTGGGTAACTCACCCCCCAAGGATCCCCATAAGGTCCTTGCGTGCCATAGTTCGCTGCTACCGAGTACGGATCAGCCTCTCCGTAACCATAATTATGATGCGTTGGGGGTTCAAACGGGTTGTAGCCCATACCACCCGGGTATGCTGGTATCAGGTTTTCAAAACCCATTGGAGGCGGCTGTAGTACGGCAGGGTTAGAGGGTCCACCCATTTGCGGGTCCTCATAGTGCGGTGGGTAGTGACTAGCACTAGACTGTCGTGGGGAATCGAAAGTGAAGCCCCCCGGTCGCACAGATATGCGGGCACCGGTTCTTCTACGCCTTGGCAGTTGAGGAGGTGCCGGTTGAACTGGTGGCGGTGGAGGTGGTGGCGTAACTGCCACAAAGCGGTGATCCTCTGAAGAATCTTGATGATGCGGCTGTGGCTGTGGCTCCTGGTGCTGCTGAGAATGCTGCTGCTGATGCTGCCCATGTGACGACGAGTGGTATGATGGTGTATAGTACCACTGGTGCTGATCGAATAGGGCTTGAAAACTATCTGGACCACCGTAGGGTGACCCGTGAAAGGATGATCCGTCTGATATTTCGATCGGATGATTCGGCGTACCGCTAGCTGGCATGATGGGGTCAGTATCCTCATCCATATCGTCAGCATTATCCCCCGAGAAGTGATCTTCAGGCCCTAGTGGGTTAAAACCCACGGGTTCTTGCAAGTAATCGGCCGGATTAAACTGGCCTCTAAAGATCGGTGTGGGGTCCCCATAGGAATGATGGGACAGAGACCTTTGTAGTGGTACATATGAAGGTTGTGTGTTGTGAGGTTCATATGGGTTAAGTGCGGGCGGTGTCGTGCTATACGAAACCGATCGTCTGGCCGGTTCAACCTGGTTTCGCCGGTTTCGGCGAAGGTCTTCGCTTTCCGTAGCAGTCGGAGCCCGTGTATTTGATGGTCCTGCCTCATGGTCGTTGGGGGCGGCTGTCGGCCCCTTTCCGCGTCCCCTCGTTCGGAAGAATCTTGGCGGCATTATCGATATTCCTGTCAATGAAGCATGAGATAACAATACAAAGATATATGCAAATTTAAATAAAGGACAACACAATCAATAGTGGAATTTGTCCTATGTTATATGTCTAGACTCAAAAGTTTAGATATGTGCAATTGTGTAACTGAGATTAAACCCAAAAGGCTAGTGTTTAATTCACTCAGTGTTGGCTCTGATACCAACCTGTCACACCACGATTTCCACGTGTCACCGGTGGGCCCGGTGGGGGAGTATTGTGACGTGGTTGGCAACGTAATAGTCAAACAACACAATATAATAATGCACAGCGGAAGCAAATTTAAAATAAGATACAACCGAATTTATTTATTGTAAACAAAGTCACAATTATCCGGTGTTTATCCACAGTAGGATCGAATTAAAAACATTGTTTATGGTTCAACAGACTTCGGCATCTCTAAGTTTGCGAGACTTCTAATGATGCTTAGGAGAATCCCAGCCTATTTCGCCTAGTACCTGCATTTAATCTTTTTGGGAAAATACGTCAGTTTACACTGGTAAATACATTCAACTGACTCATTTTATAAAATGATTGAAAATTTGTTTGGATGCACATGGCATAAACATTTTTATTAACTTGGGAGAATTATTTAATATTATAATCTTGTGAACGATTTACATGTTACTTATGCGTTCAGTAGCCCGGAACGTATCCGGGTTAAAGATCAATAGACACACCACTTTAAGTGAGTTATACACGGGAGTACGCCTACACCCCGTGCTCAGGTCGTGGCTATCTCGTAAGATAATGCCGAGGATATCCGGGACATGGTCATTAACCCCCCAAAGGCTGTAAAGTAAACACATCTGTTTAAAACGAGCCGATCAAATTATTCAATTAACCACTAAGCGTGGAAGATTTGATGCTCGATCAAGCGGTACGCTATGTACCGTAACCCAAGCCCGTATAGGGAAAATAAGTTAAAAGTATTTACCTTGATGCAAAGTATAGTCACAATAATCAAATAGCAGGTAGCTTTTACTGTTTCTCCTAATCTGGAACGAAGGTTAAATATAACCTATTAGAATCCTAGCGGGTCTTTAATTATGCTTAAGCTTAGACCGGCTAGTTTCGAAGATACGGTTCGTACGCACTATTAAGCGAAGACCGGATAGAATGTGATTCAGACCCGACAAGTTTGAAGACTTGTTTAATATGGGTCTATTATTCACATTCTGGATTTTGAGATAAAACCGATAAGGTTTGACCCGTTTCGGCTAATTTATGTAAACTTGTTACATAAACCGAGCCGAACGCGTAATATGCGTAACGGGTATCCGTAAGAGCCATATACAGGTTTCCTAAGTTAATATGCTTCAAATATGTTGTAACATCAGTAGGATGTCTTTCGTTATGCCCCGAACTAATATAAACACAAACTATGCCCCGTAGGGGTAGTTTGGTCATTTTAAAGTTTTTAAAAGAGTTTAATTGTTTAACTGAGTTACAGGTCTGATGTAAACAGAAAACATACTCATTTTGATGGGTTATAACAGTAGGCTAAGGCATATATGTGAAATTTATCATATTTAACCAAACTATGCCCCGTAGGGGTATTTTGGTAATTTCACATAAGCCGAAAAGCTCAAAAACGAAGTCTGAGTTTATTAACCTTTGCTTACTGTTAGAATATCATATTTTGCCTCATATATCAGTAGGTATCAACCCGGGTATGTCCAATATGATTTTAAGACATACTATGCGTTAAAAACGCTAATTATGGCGATTAAAGGCCATTTCCGGGTTCTATACTTAAATCTGATATTTTTATATTTCCAGAAGGCTTAAAATAATTTATTAATCATATGTGATCAGTAGCAAATGGTTTGGAGTCGTTTAGATAAGTAAAACTCATTTTATGGCCCGTAAGGGCAAAACCGACAATTACCGGATTAAGCCTACGACTACTAGTTATGCTCAGCCTAAAATTGATTAAAAATCTTTAAAAATCCCAAAATAATATATAACATCAGTGGGTAAAAGATTTGATATCAAAAAGTATGTTTAACTAGGCTTTACGCTAATTACGCCATTATGTTAACATAAAGCATCAGTTTTGCGATATTGAGCATAACTCTTAATCTACAAGTCAAACTGATGTCAAACTTTTCATGCAAGTCTATTTATTAGTAACTAAGGTTTCTACATTTTTACATTCTCATAATTCATGATTTAAGGTAATAAGGGCATAACGGTCCACGTATGAGCATTTAACGGAAACTTGCATATTAATTGGATAACTAGTGAACCAAGGTGTATGATCACAGAGGGTTGTTCTAACATGTATCCTAATCCAATTTAAGCTCTGAGGCATTTCTAAAATATGCCCAAACGGGTCAGAACTGAAAGTCAACCGAAAAGTCAAACTATGTGACTTTCGGTTCCGAACCGGGTCTAAACAGGAAATAGTCGGGTTGAACATGTTGAGACATGTTCTTACACTTATTTCTAAGTTATAACAATGTTCAAACAGGTTACAAATGTTCTAGATAGCTAATTATGCATAATTGACATTTTAAGCAATATGTTGACTTTTTAAGTAAATGTTTGACCCGACATTTGACCTGCTTAGGATGGTGATCAGGGGAAACCCTTTTGGGGTTTTATTTCCCACATAAATACCATTCTAAAACTACTTTTAATTCGAGATAAGACTGAGTCATTAGTGACTAATCTCGAAGTCAAACCGTTATTACGACGGTTTGACTTTTAGCTAATTAACTAAGCTAAACACAACCAAATAAGAACTAGAAGACTTACAATAGTCCAATGCACGAATTATGATCAGAAGGGAGAGTTCCTTAGCTCCAGGAATGCTCCAATGATCAGTTGCAAGTGTGGGAATGAATGTTGCAACATGTTGTGCTTTATATAGTGAAGAACTCACCATGATTGGTTGACAACTAATACTAGGACTAACCACAACCATCCAACACTTGTCCCTAATGTTATAGCACAGTTAGGGGTCTTTAAATAATGTTAAAAACCGGTTTAATGGGTTAAAATCGCGAAAGACAGGCAACAGCCCGTTTTTCTGGTTCTGGGCAACCCCTGCGCATCGTAGGGACATCAGGCCTACGATGCGTAGGGCCTCATCAGGGGCTGTTTGTTTGTTTCTTCAATACATCGAAAGGGCAGCCCACTTGCACGACTTTGGTGCCTCAATTTGCAACTTAGGACCCTCCTAAAGTGCATGTTCCTGTATGATACCCTACCATTTGTACTTGTTCCATTTGAATGCATTTACAAGACCCGAAAACATCGGTTTACCATTCAATTTCTTCATGAGATCTTATCATGCTTTTTGCAAGTCCATTATTGTGAACCAAATTCTGAATTGTGGTATTAAAGATGTGTAGTAATATTATATCGGGTCTTGGGATTTATAATTGAGGTCGTTCAGAGGTAACAATTTAACATGACGCCACTTTAATCCTACCGAAACATCTTTATTAAATCCGGGTTTTTCAACGCGTTTTGTCTTACATGACACGTGTCATTTTATTATTAAACCCGAAATTTTCGAGGTGTTACATTAACCAAAAATGATAGTTTTTATAACATAAAGTTTTTAGGAAAATTTGCCATATAACCTTTGTATTAATCATTTAGCCATGTTTAATAAATATATCATTTTCTTTTTCAAATTCACCAACAATTTACTCATAACATCTTTAACTAAAACATATGAGATTTTATAACATAAACTTATCAAGATGATCTCAAAATCATGTAGGGTTTTGGGCATGATCATAACATATGCTGTCACACCCCGACCGCGTAAAACAACAAATCGCGACGGAATTGTCGGGGAGTGTTGTAACATAATCATTGTTTCAAAACACACGGAAATTTGAGGTTTCGTTTTATTAAACATTATTATTTACATCGTCTGGAAATCTAAATAAACAAGTTTATTAAGTTACTAAGGCCTCGTCCAGTCCTATGTGAGTATGCATCCTAGCAATCAACATCATTCAACAACACCTGAAACATATGTGAAAAACAAAGTGAGCAAAGAAATGCTGGCGAGTACATAGGTTTTGTGAGAGTGTCAGATTCATGGCTTGTTTATATGTTGGAATAAATTGTGCAACTTCGTTAATTGTCATTAGAAAACCTTGTTTTATAAAATGTTTGTATCGTAAAATGAATAATCAAATCAAAATAGTTTGGTTATAATTTATAAACCTCGAAGCCATGAATCTTAACCCAAAACATTTGTTTTCGTAAACCAAATCGTAAATCATTCTCGTAATAAAACTCGTATAGTTTATATCGTTTCGAAAACCTCGTTTGTGTGACATCGCTTCCAATTGTTTACCCAAGTGAACTAAATAACGCCACCGTATATAATATAATGAAAACATATATATATAGGAAGTACCAGCGGCGTATCCACCATGCTTTCATCACATTACACCCGTCCCGTTATCTAAACACTAATCGAAAACCAATCGTTTACCCAAATCGTTTAATTCGTTAAACGTCGCTTTAGTCGTTTAAATCATTCTCGTTTTAGATCGTGAAACTACTTTTGGTCGTCTCGTTAATAACATTCAAACCTGTGTGACTCGTATATTGTTCAACTTGTTTTCGCATTAACAAACCTCCAAAGGGTAAGTTAACAATCATCAGATTCGGTCGTTACCCACCTAACCCACACATAACCATGGGTCCGGTCTGATAACGGGATTTGTCGGATCCTATGGTACCATAACCTAATACTGGTCGGTTTGGCCGAAATTAATGAATGTCATTCGTTATGTACTTACATCCAACAAGCTCATTCACATTATCAAAATCGTTATTAGTTTAGTATAAACCATCTCAATCGTTTCGAAACCATCGTTAAAATATCAAAATCGTTTTGATACATATGAATCACCCCAAAACAATCGAAAACTGTAAAAAGAGGGGATCTATGTACTCACCTTTGGGTGCGTTTTTATATGTTAACACAATCCCTCAAATCGTTTATTCATCCTAAATTAAATAAGAATGATTTAATAACCAAAACCCACAAAATACATGCAAAATACTACTTATGTCATTTCTGTTTTAATATATATGAAACTGGACTGTTTTCGGACATTTAAATAAAATAGTTAACTTATTCCAAAAATTCCCAAATTTTTACCGATGGTCTTAAACGATCCAAATTTTATTGTGTAAAAATAACGGGGTCTAGTTCATTACCAATATTTTATAAAAATTTATTTTCCCGACTACAATCAGATTTGTTACTTCCTGATCGCAGTCTACGGAATAATTCACTAAACATTAATCGTAAGTCCGTTTGATATAATTCTAGTTGGAGGATCACGGTGACAACAGTGACCATCTACAGTATAAATTTCATGATCTAACCCTACACAGAATTCGAGTTATGACTGAAAACAGGACGCACATTTTCAGCAGCAAAAATGCAGCTCTAGCTGCTGTTACGAAAAGAGACTTTAAAAATAGTAAACGGAGTCCAAAAATTATGATTCCGGTGTCATTAGAACCATATTTTATAATAACACATTATAGACTTAAGAAAATACATTTTTCGTTAAGTTACGGTCTGGTTATAGCCAGTTAAAGGAGGCTGGAAATGCAGATCAGCAAGCTGTTTTCAGTCTTTTAACATTATAAAGTGTGTTCGATTGATTCCGTTAACATGTTTAGCGATCACAACAATACTTACAGCAGATTATCACTTATATATATCAGATTTATCAAGCATTATCATATTTCATTCATCATTTTTAACACTACTTTACCATATGTTAGATGATGTTCAGGATTTGTTTATGTTCATTAGAGTTCTACCTTTTTGACCTTAAAACATCATTAACCACATAAAAACATGAACAAGATGAAGATCTAAGGCACCTAATACTAGCACAAGGCTAGGGGAGTTCGAGTGTAGAAAAGTGGTGGATAAAAGAAAACGAGAGCGGTCCTTCAACTTCCGAACGCACCGAGCTTCGTTGTTCACCTTCTTGCACCTTTGTATGGATGGAAAATGGCTAGAAAGTGACTTGATGGTGGGTGTATGGTGGTGATGTGTGGCTGCCGAAATCAAGAGGAGGGGAGAGTGGGAGTGTTGGTGTTTAGTGGTGAAGATGCCATGAGTGAAAGACTAGTGGTTTTATAGATAATTTTCCAACACCTAAATATCCATTGTATTTTATGTCTCATGAGTACCATACAAACCAAATAAACAATTCAAGAAAAATCTTGGGGGTGTCCCCTACTTCCATAACCGGTTGGGGGGGTGGGTTCTAGTTTAGTTGGGTTGCAAATGATTAGTTACAATCTAGTTAGGAAATAATTAGAATATTTAGTGTTATTAATTATATAGTGTGTTAGGGTGTTCGGGGACCCTAACTAGCTCAGAAAAATAGGAACAATGCTTCTAGCATTATTTTAGTGTTCCGGGTAAAGTCCAGTTGTCCGGTTAAACACCGTTCCGTTAAAGTGTTTAATTAGGTACCGGGTATTATATCTAACGTTCAAATCCCGATTTATGGCGTTCTAATTTATTTTTATTATTCTATAAAAATAAACTTGCCAAAATATTACTGAAATAGATTTCAGTTGCCAAGACTGGCTGCGTTGTCCGCGTTTCGCAGTAAAAGCACTGTGTCGCGTAGAAACACACGGTACGCGATTAAACTTGAAAAATAACGTTTTTAAGCGTTTTAATTTATTTTTCAACACGGACCTGATTAAAATAAAATTTTAATCATAACAGAATATTTTCGGGATTTAAATATTATCCGGGCGGTCACCAACGTTCGTTTGGCAGTTTTGTCGTAATAGCTCTTTAGTTTTAAATAAACATGTTTTTGCCATACCGAATCCTTCGAAACTTATTTCTAAGTTATGTAAAGGATGTTTAGGGTATGTTCGGCATACGTCACAGTTCCGGAGTATACGTCGCGTTAAACTGATTGCGTTTAAGCACCAGTTTGCGTATCACCTTCCAGAAAGTGATTTAAAGCTTGAAGTCGGAATCGAATCAAATTGTAAAATTAATAAACACAATTGCACATATACTAACACCAAAACACATATAATAACACCAAAGCACATTGTTTTATTGATAACCAACATTGTTTTACATTATACGGTGCTTACAGAACACAGTTGTCACAGTCTCCCCTACTTTAGGAAATTTCGTCCCGAAATTTTATTTCGAGGAAACTTGTGAAAGCTTGAAACATGAAGTCGAAAAGATAAAACAATACTGGTTAAAGTTCCGAACTTCTAGTAACTTTAAATAACATTATGTTTGCAAGGTAAGAGGGACACTTATATACAAGTATATGAAGCGTCATTGGTGCGTCCACCGTACCTCTATTACATTGTTCACATTTCGTTATTGTTGTCACTATTGGTTCTTACACATGATAAATCTTACTGTGGTTTCTGTGCACTGAATTTTTATAATTATGTACGCGTCCATAATTACGTAATTCCTTACATAGTCCACACAGTGCACTTAATAATGTGTAGGGGAAAAACCAAATGAATGAACCTGTGATGAGTGTGACTGGACCACCATAGGGTCCTTTCAGCTGTATCATCACATGCCACTCTTAACCAGATTCTGAATCAATCTTTAACTAGACCACTCAAAGGTCTATTTTCGAATCATGGAATGGTACTATATAATCCAAGGGTCTTAACTACCACGTAGAAGCCCATTAAGGATTTAAGATAGTACCTTTTGCATATCCTATTATGAATCCCTCATATGAGGATATGGAAGATTCTATGAGGATTTGGATAACGAAAAACGGATCACATAATAAAAGAGAACACCTAAACACATAATCGCATTAATCGTTTAACTTGACCTTTAATTTGTTATCTTTGGACACAGGTATTTAAAGCATACCAGGAATCCAATCCGTGGATTTCATTTGGCACTTTAAATATTATCAAGAGTCTAACTATGAAGATAAGAAGATCTTAATAGGAATTCGGTTTGTCCTTGTTGAGTTGTAATGTACATATTAAGGTGTACAAGGAATCCAATCAGGGCTCCGATTTGGGCGATAATCATCCACAAGGATTCTTAAAATAGAGCAACCCATCGCCCTTTCGTTTCGAGTTTAAGCTCGTGTTGATGTGGTAGTTCATATATCGATAAGTCTTCGTTTACACAAAATCGTTGTTCTTGAAGGACACGAGATTGAATATCAGATAGAGTTTGAACAGAATGAAGCTTGACTTGCTCCTTTCGACCAAGCGCATCGGCTACGACATTCGCCTTACCAGGAAGGTAGCGAATCTCAAGATCGTAATCGTTCAAGAGCTCAACCCATTGTCGCTACCTCATGTTCAGCTTCTTCTGATTAAGAATGTGCTGGAGACTTTTGTGGTCTTGTGAAAACCACACACTTCATTTCATAGAGGTAGTGCCTCCAGATTTTGAGAGCAAATGCCACAACACCTAACTCAAGATCATGAGTTGTGTAGTTCTTTTCGTGAACTTTCAACTGTCTTGACGTATATGTTATGACTTTACCTCATTGCATAAGAACATAACCAAGGCCTAGATTTGACGCGTCATAAAAGACAACGAAATCATCATTTCCATTGGGCAAGGACAAAACATGAGTATCACATAGCTTCCGTTTCAGCGTTTGGAACGCTTCTTCTTGCTTGTATCCCCACTCCAAAGGCTTATTCTTCTGAGTCAAAGCAGTGAGTGGCACTGCGATCTTCGAGAAGTTTGAAATAAAACGACGATAATAACCAGCAAGACCAAGAAAAGAACGAATTTATGTAGGTGTCGTTGGTGTATTCCAATCCTTAATTTCAGCAATTTGGATGGATCCACATGAATACCCTGCTTGTTGACTACATAACCCAAAAAAAAATGAACTTCTTTAAGCCAAAATTCACACTTGGAGAATTTAGCGAAAAGTTTGTTCTTTCTTTAGGAGTTCCAATGTCAAACGAAGGTGTTGCTCGTGATCGGCTCGAGACTTTGAATAAATGAGAATATCGTCGGTGAACACAATAATGAACTTGTCTAAATAAGGTTTACAGACCCTATTCATTAAGTCCATGAAGATAGCTGGGGCATTCGTCAAACCAAAAGGCATGACAGTGAACTTGTAATGCTCATATCTTGTACGGAATGCAGTTTTGGGAATATCTTTTTCGAGTACACGAAGTTGATGATACCCAGATCGTAGGTCGATCTTGAAAAAGCATGCAGCACCTTGCAGCTGGTCGAAGAGATCATCAATTCTAGGTAGGGGATATCGATTCTTGATGGTAAGCTTTTTTTTAAGCTCACGATAATCGATACACATTTGAAAAGATCCATCTTTCTTTTTCAAAGAGGACAGGAGCTCCCCAGGGTGAAAAGCTCGGACGGATGAATCCTTTATCAGACAACTCTTGAAGCTGTTTTGATAACTCTTGCATTTCCAACGGTGCAAGACGATAAGGTGCTTTCACAATCGGGTTGGCATTGGGTACAAGGTCAATATGAAACTCGACTGGAGGCAAACCAGGCAGTTCATCGGGAAACACCTCTGGATAATCCCGAACAATCGGAATATCCTGAATACTTTTGCTCTTGCCTTTCTCCTCTGTGACATGTGCTAGGAAAGCAACAAATCCTTTTTGCAAATAACTTTGGGCCTCTGTACATGACATAAGCTTCAAACCACCAGATGGTTTTTCGCCACGAACTTCCAGAATATCATCAGACGGAAGAGGAATACGAACAATCTTATCGAAACAAACCACCTCAGCATGATGTTTGGTTAACCAATCCATCCCCACGATAATATCAAAACTCCCAAGTTGCATCGGCGTGAGATCAATGGGAAAAAGATGGTTATCAAAGTTAAATTGACAGTCGCAAATAACATAATTGAGTACAAAAAGTAACTTTGATAGATAAGGGTTTCCTTAGTCATCTAACCAAGGAATTAAAGTGATTACTCAGATTGCCAATTCCGTTTCTTAGAATGAAACGAGCACTTAGCATCTTCGAGGAAATCATGAGCGATCATATGAACAAGAGAACTACAAATACGATTCTTTTGGTGTAGGTATCATAGGGTATGCCATACACACATGCAACTATATTTGTACATCGGAATTGCAAATAAAGATTTATTTATAAACAAAAATCGATTGTTTCCGAGTTCAAAGGAAAACACTAGAAACATAAACATAAGATTCGGATTATTCAAAGCAGCAGCTTCTTCTAATCGGCCAAATACTCATCCATGGGTCGGATTTGCATTGACAAACTTTGGGCATTTGTTCCTGAAATGACCCATTTCGCCACAGTTGTAGCAAGTACCAGGCGGAAAACGAGCTTGTGCTGGATTTGCTTGAACAACGGTAGGATCTGCAACAGTTTTATTCTGGATCGCATAACGACATGTTTTGACCAAATGTCCCCATCGTCCACAGTGGGTACATTTGAAACATGGTTTTTGTTCTGGATGATGACCATTGCATTGATTGCACAAGGGAGCAGTTCCCAAGTACGGCCTCTTGGCTGGTTGTGCTGCCACATGGCTAGGTTCTGCTTGATTTGGTGTAACGGCTACGGGATTCTTTGGAGCTTTACGCTTCTTTGACTTTTTTGGAGGCTCGGCTTCTGCTTTCTTTGATGCTTCTTGGGTGGCTTCGTTATCGAGACGAGACATGGCGACAGCTAATTCAACAGTCTTCAGGATAACTTTGCCTATTTGCTGGGCAAATTTGGCAGTTTGCTCATACATTTGAATGTCGTTGCGATGATGAGACATTCTAGAGGAAGTGAAAGACATAGGAGAAACAAATGAAATGTTATCGGATAATTAAAACAGAACAACAACGCATAAAAGGTGCAATCATTTGTTTATTACTTAAGGCAAACAAACGTGATGATGGTTAATCAAAGTAAACGGGTCACATTAATGTATCACCGAAGACATGCTCGCCTATAAGTGAACACTCACCCCAAGAGTTCCCAGGTAAGAGTGACTGGTCCGATACAGCGGATTTGTACGAACACTCTAGCCTTAGACAGAAAACTCAGGGTACAAGCATTCACTCTTCCAGTTTGCACGTGTTCACATTATTTAGACCCAAACTTTGACGAAATTTGAAAACCTAAAGGGTTCAAAACCTTACAATAAATCATCCTAGAAAAGATGATTGGTTTTCAAAGCGGATTCGAAATTTGTGTTCTTGTTGTGGTTATCACCTAAGGATAGGTGACGGTATTGTTTTAAGATCTAAACGCAAAAAAACTCGCGTTAGGGTCCTAGGAAGGTTATAGACTAGGTCAAAGTATTACTAATAACCTAATTCCCTATAACCATGAGCTCTGATACCAACTTTTCTATCACACCCCGACCGCGTAAAACAACAAATCACGGCGGAATTGTCGGGGAGTGTTGTAACAGAATCATTGTTTCAAAACACACGGAAATTTGAGGTTTCGTTTTATTAAACATTAGGTATTTACATCGTCTGGAAATCCAAATAAACAAGTTTATTAAGTTACTAAGGCCTCGTCCAGTCCTATGTGAGTATGCATCCTAGCAATCAACATCATTCAACAACACCTGAAACATATGTGAAAAACAAAGTGAGCAAAGAAATGCTGGCGAGTACATAGGTTTTGTGAGAGTGTCAGATTCATGGCTCGTTTATACGTTGGAATAAATTGTGCAACTTCGTTAATTGTCATTAGAAAACCTTGTTTTATAAAATGTTTGTATCGTAAAATGAATAATCAAATCAAAATAGTTTGGTTATAATTTATAAACCACGAAGCCATGAATCTTAACCCAAAACATTTGTTTTCGTAAACCAAATCGTAAATCATTCTCGTAATAAAACTCGTATAGTTTATATCGTTTCGAAAACCTCGTTTGTGTGACATCGCTTCCAATTGTTTACCCAAGTGAACTAAATAACGCCACGGTATATAATATAATGAAAACATATATATATAGGAAGTACCAGCGGCGTATCCACCATGCTTTCATCACATTACACCCGTCCCGTTATCTAAACACTAACCGAAAACCAATCGTTTACCCAAATCGTTTAATTCGTTAAACATCGCTTTAGTCGTTTAAATCATTCTCGTTTTAGATCGTGAAACTACTTTTGGTCGTCTCGCTAATAACATTCAAACCCGTGTGACTCGTATATTGTTCAACTCGTTTTTGCATTAACAAACCTCCAAAGGGTAAGTTAACAATCATCAGATTCGGTCGTTACCCACCTAACCCACACATAACCATGGGTCCGGTCTGATAACGGGATTTGTCAGATCCTATGGTACCATAACCTAATACTGGTCGGTTTGGCCGAAATTAATGAATGCCATTCGTTATGTACTTACAACCAACAAGCTCATTCACATTATCGAAATCGTTATTAGTTTAGTATAAACCATCTCAATCGTTTCGAAACCATCGTTAAAATATCGAAATCGTTTTGATACATATGAATCACCCCAAAACAATCGAAAAGAGTAAAAAGAGGGGATCTATGTACTCACCTTTGGGTGCGTTTTTATATGTTAACACAATCCCTCAAATCGTTTATTCATCCTAAATTAAATAAGAATGCTTTAATAACCAAAACCCACAAAATACATGCAAAATACTACTTATGTCATTTCTGTTTTAATATATATGAAACTGGACTATTTTCGGACATTTAAATAAAATAGTTAACTTATTCCAAAAATTCCCAAATTTTTACAGAAGGTATTAAACGATCCAGATTTTATTGTGTAAAAATATCGGGGTCTACTTCATTACCAATATTTTATAAAAATTCAATTTCCTGACTGCAATCAGATTTGTTACTTTCTGATCGCAGTCTACGGAATAATTCACTAAAAATTAATCGTAAGTCCGTTTGACGTAATTCTAGTTGGAGAATCACGGCGACAACAGTGACCATCTACAGCATAAATTTCATGATCTAACCCTACACAGAATTCGAGTTATGATTGAAAACAGGACACACATTTTCAGCAGCAAAAATGCAGCTCTAGCTGCTGTTACGAAAAGACACTTTAAAAATAGTAAACGGAGTCCAAAAATTATGATTCCGGTGTCATTAGAACCGTATTTTATAATAACACATTATAGACTTAAGAAAATACATTTTTCGTTAAGTTACGGTCTGGTTACAGCCAGTTAAAGGCGGCTGGAAATGCAGATCAGCAAGCCGTTTTCAGTCTTTTAACATTATAAAGTGTGTTCGATTGATTCCGTTAACATGTTTAGCGATCACAACAATACTTACAGCAGATTATCACTTATATATATCAGATTTATCAAGCATTATCATATTTCATTCATCATTTTTAACACTACTTTACCATATGTTAGATGATGTTCAGGATTTGTTTATGTTCATTAGAGTTCTACCTTTTTTACCTTAAAACATCATTAACCACATAAAAACATGAACAAGATGAAGATCTAAGGCACTTACTACTAGCACAAGGCTAGGGGAGTTCGAGTGTAGAAAAGTGGTGGATAAAAGAAAACGAGAGCGGTCCTTCAACTTCCGAACGCACCGAGCTTCGTTGTTCACCTTCTTGCACCTTTATATGGATGGAAAATGGCTAGAAAGTGACTTGATGGTGGGTGTATGGTGGTGATGTGTGGCTGCCGAAATCAAGAGGAGGGGAGAGTGGGAGTGTTGGTGTTTAGTGGTGAAGATGCCATGAGTGAAAGACTAGTGGTTTTATAGATAATTTTCCAACACCTAAATATCCATTGTATTTTATGTCTCATGAGTACCATACAAACCAAATAAACAATTGAAGAAAAATCTTGGGGGTGTCCCCTACTTCCATAACCGGTTGGGGGGGGGGGGTGGTTCTAGTTTAGTTGGGTTGCAAATGATTAGTTACAATCTAGTTAGGAAATAATTAGAATATTTAGTGGTTTGTGGTGTGTTATTAATTATATAGTGTGTTAGGGTGTTCGGGGACCCTAACTAGCTCAGAAAAATAGGAACAATGCTTCTAGCATTATTTTAGTGTTCCGGGTAAAGTCCAGTTGTCCGGTTAAACACCGTTCCGTTAAAGTGTTTAATTAGGTACCAGGTATTATATCTAACGTTCAAATCCCGATTTATGGCGTTCTAATTTATTTTTATTATTCTATAAAAATAATCTCGCCAAAATATTACTGAAATAGATTTCAGTTGCCAAGACTGGCTGCGTTGTCCGCGTTTCGCAGTAAAAGCACTGTGTCGCGTACTGCGAAACGCACGGTACGCGCTTAAACTTGAAAAATAACGTTTTTAAGCGTTTTAATTTATTTTTCAACACGGACCTGATTAAAATAAAATTTTAATCATAACAGAATATTTTCGGGATTTAAATATTATCCGGGCGGTCACCAACGTTCGTTTCGCAGTTTTGTCGTAATAGCTCTTTAGTTCAAATAAACATGTTTTTGCCATACCGAATCCTTCGAAACTTATTTATAAGTTATGTAAAAGATGTTTAGGGTATGTTCGGCTTACGTCACAGTTCTGGAGTGTACGTTGCGTTAAACTGATTGCGTTTAAGCACCAGTTTGCGTATAACCTTCCAGAAAGTGATTTAAAGCTTGAAGTCGGAATCGAATCAAATTGTAAAATTAATAAACACAATTGCACATAAAATAACACGAAAACACATATAATAACACCAAAGCACATTGTTTTATTGATAACCAACATTGTTTTACATTATACGGTGCTTACAGAACACAGTTGTCACATATGCTAACAAGTTCAAAAGATGCGCAACAGATATTAAGTTTATAATTTACAAACCATCCAAAGAAAATAAGTTATTTTTGTTTCATACATCCAAAATGAAAGTTTTAAACACTAAGACTTTGTCCATTACACCACCGCAAGAGACGGTATATAATAGGCAAACCCTTCAAAAGATGGCACAGAGTCTTGACATTTGTTCCTTGAATTGAAATCCCCAACATGGTCCACTAATTCCCTGAAATACATGTTTAAGTGGAAAACGTCAACAAAAGTTGAGCGAGTTCATGCAGTTTAGTTGTAAATGATACATTCCGTAAAATGTGAATGTATTTGTGTTTGAATCAAAAGTAGTATGAAAAGCATCAATGAAATCGTGATCATTAATGTTTTGCACGGACATTAATACGTGTGACGAAATAGGAAGCAAACCAACCCTAGACGATTTTAATTGTATCGACACCATGTCGTAGGGCAACAAAAGCACTCCTAAGCAAACGAATGGCCATGAGTGGGGCTCGCCAAAACCCATTAGATCTAACCCTTTTGTTCCTTGGTCCAAACTTGGATTAATGGAGCTTTAGTTATGGCCCTAATTTCTCACATGGTCTAAGGTGTTTCATTCCTTGACTTATCATACTATTGTACATGTATTTTTCTGTAACAACTCTTATCAAAAAGTACTATTTAGTATTTTAATTGTCCAATAGGAAACCCTAATTGAGACACCCAAGTGATTCTGAACAAACCCTAAAATTTTCATAATTTTCAGAATCAGGATTAGGGCCCCTAAAACTCAGGGGGGGTAATACCCTAAGTAACGATTATCCAAATTGTGAGCTGTAGAAACTGAATTTACGAAAACTGTCAACTCAGCAAAGCTAGTCCCAACCGTGGCAACCCTATGCCTAAAAATAGGTCTCACGCGGCCCGCCTCAGGTTTGCTTAATTCTCACGCGGGCCGCCTCAGGGTCAAAATTCACCTGTAAATAGAGGACAGTGGGACTTGAATTCTGGAAGAAAAACGACGTAAAAATTCACTATACACACTGAGTAACGTTCGAATTACTACACAAACACACACGAGTTCCGAATCGCTGCCGCAAAACAGGGTAATAACTCGATCGCTGCTACGATTCATTTTCCGACGATCAATATATCCAATGGATGTTTAAGTGCTGCCCACATTAGGGTTATACTTTGTCATTCGTCGTTAAATCGATGGATGTTTAAGTATTGCACTTTGTCATTCGTTGTGAGAATTTGATCTCGTGAGTTATCGTAATTGCTGTATTGGTTACTAACCCAGTTTTGTGTGCATTATTATTTAAATTAGGTTAACAAGGCTAATCCATAGAGTAAACTCTATCCGTGTTAAATCAACAATGTGAGTCATTCTCTTTTTATCAAATTACTTTACAAAACCCTATTTATTTCAAAGGTTATAATTACAGGGATTAAGTCTATGTAATCTGAAATTACTGCCAGTATGTGGGGGGATGTGCACATAGCTACTAATTATTTATCACTTGTGGGTGAACGGACCCAGCAAGTGATATGTCCACAGTCACAAGTCCGGTTAAGTGACAACTGGATCAGTTAATTTAAAAGATAGAAACATTGTAATCGCTCTTAATAATGTAAATTATAACAAACAGGTTATTTTAGTAAATAGAATGATTCACTTAGTATTTCCCGCTGACAAAACCTTTTTCAAACATGTTTCAGGTGATATGTTGTAATTCAGGAAAAGTGCTGGGGAGCCTTTCAAGCTTAAGAAAGTGGCTTATTATAAAAATAAAGAAATATGTTTTGTAAAAATAAGATTTCTCCGTGAAATCATAATATTGTAAATTACCGGGGTTTTATCCCGAATTGTGAAATAAAATAATCGGGAAAATTTTTGCTTTAAAAACGATTCTGATGATAAACTTCCGCTGTTAAACTCAATTAAATAAATACCACGGGATTTCTGTCCCGCGGCTCCTGAAACGGGTAAAACCGGGACGGGGGCCGTGACAGAAATAAGGTGGTATCAGAGCCACTGAGTTAAGCTAATTAAGTATTTAGAAATACTTAATTTTTTCCTGATTACTATTCTGTGATTATGTGTTTTATTAACTGACTATTTGTTAGTTACAGTATGGGTAAACAAAAGTTGTCAAGTATCTATCTTAAATTAGATAGATCATCCAACGAGAAGGGAAGTTCATCCCGAACCAAATCCTCGAATCAGGCTGAAATTCCTGAAGAAGGAATATTTGTGCGAAAGACACATTACGAGGAAACACTTTCTCCTAGAAAAAGGGAGATGATTCTTAAGAAAAGTAAAGAGAAAATCCGAGAAAAGAAGATTAAACGAGAAACCCAAGAATTAATCAATAAATCATCTTGGGAAGATAAGCTAGATGAGAAATGGGCAAATTTATATATGCTAGCCACAGTAGCAGAAAATATAAATCGTTAAATATTTTAAAGTTTTAGCACCTTACCCTTACAAATCTAGAAACCTTCTGCAGTAAATAAATAAATTTACAATAAACCCTAGTATGTTTTCCAGTTATCTTTGTAATAAATTAGTACACAATGTGTAATAAATTTAAAGGTTATTTATGAATTTTAACTTAGTATTTTATGCATTTTGCATATATTCTACATCAGCATGAGTGGGATATCTGAAGCCTTTCAGAACCTTAATCTTTACCCGGTGAATATAGAAGTGTCCAAAGAATTTACTAGATACTTTCCCGATATAGAACAACCGGTAGAATTCAAGGCTCCACCTTTGAACAAGCCAAAACGAAAGAAAAAGAAGAATTACGTGTGGGGAAGTCGTATACGTAGGAAAAAGCCAGCCACAAAACTTCCCAAAATAAACAATCCTTTGAAAAAGGGAAAAGAAATTGTAACCGAAGAAAGTTCTAAACAACAGGAAATTGAAACTGAAGGCAAGGAAGAGGTTAAGGAGATAGGAATGCAGATGGAGGAATGTACTAAAGAAATAGTAATGGATGTTGGACAAAGTTCTAGACCAACCCAAATAGAAATCGGAGAGAGCTCCAATCAAAACCAGGGAAGGACCTTTCAAGATGAGATAGATTTTCTACTGGCAAGCTGTGAAACCATTCAGCCTGTCAATACTAATATTTTTACTTATCCTCTTGAAAACCAACTCCCTATGAATTGGGAACCAGCAATCCCAGACCCAATAGTCCACTCCCAACCTATAGGAATGGACGAATGGTGGACGAACGATTGGCAATTTCAAAATATTGTCAACGATCCTTATTCCTTTCTTCCACAATTCGATCCAGAACCCCTACCTAATCCACCCATGAGTAATGAAAACATGGCTGAACTTCGCCATTTTGGTGAAGAATTGATGGATGCGGGAAATAGAATCAGGGAAATAGGGGGACAAATTACCTGGAAGTATGATGAAAGGGAGATGCGTTTTTAGGACGACAAGTGACGAAGGATAGTAGGATGGTAAAACAATGGTTGTGTAATAGTAATAGTAAAATTAGTCTGTAAATAACGAATAAAACTCTGTAAGATATGGGTGAGTAATGATGCATACTATACTAGATATAAAATGAAATCGAGAAATCGATTGTTTTGACTATACCTGTATTGTAAAATTTTCTGATTGTTTGTATATAATTATTATTTAGCAGATACTAATAAAAATTTATATATATTATCAGATGGCAAACAATGGTAATGAACCTGTAAATGAAGTTAATCAGTCTGAGCAACATTCAGGAGATCAATATATGACTAGACAAGATATTGAAAATATTGTTGCTCAAGGGATAGCCAATGCTATTCCTGCAATCGTTGCTGCTGTAAAGAATACAGTAGAACCGCAACAAATCGTTCCTAGTAAACATAATACTGAAGATAACTTCTGTAATAGTGTAAACAGAAGCAATGATCATGTTAATCATGAACCACGACAAGCTCCGCTCCCTAAGAAAATGAAAGCCGCAACACCTGGTTGCACTTTCAAAGAATTCCTTGCTTGTAAACCCACTGAATTTGCAGGCATCGAAGGAGCAACTGCATCACTGCGTTGGTTAGAGAAAACCGAAGCAGTAATTGCAATAAGTAAATGTGCCAAAGATGATCAAGTTATGTACGCGTCAAATCTTTTTAAAGAAGGAGCACTCGAATGGTGGAACACTGTGCTACAAGCCAAAGGAAGAGCCATAGCATATGCTATGAAATGGGAGGAATTTAAGAATTTGGTAGAAAGAAAATTCTGTCCTGAGTATGAAAAGGAACAAATGACAAATAAGTTCCTAAATCATCGGATGTTGTGTGTAGATTGTCGCGGTTATACTTCGACATTCTTTGAATATGCTAGAGTGGTACCAACACTGGCTTCGCCAGAACCGGTACTTATTTCTCGCTACATTTGGGGATTAATTAGCGAAATCCGCAATATCGTTAAAGCTGCGAGACCTCGCACTATTGACGATGCTGTGGAATTAGCTAACACTCTAACTGATGAATTGGTACGTACAAGAGATGAAGACAGAAAGAAAGATTTGGCTCAGAAAATTACCCAAGGATTTCGTATGGGTAATAATACCAGTTTCAAGAAAAGAGGAACAGGGCAATCTTCAACTTTGCCATTCTGTCAAAATTGTAAAAAGAAACATTTTGGAATATGCAAAGTATATTGCAATTTTTGCAAAACGGTAGGGCATCGAGAAGAAAATTGCAGGAAGAAATCCATAATTTGTTACAATTGTGGAGAGGCAGGACATTTCAAAACAGAATGTCCTAAAGTGATCAAACCAACAGACAAAACCAAGGCGACAGAAGGAACTACTAAGAAGAATGCCAGGGCATTTCAGCTGACCACACAAGAAGCAGAACTCATCCCAGATGTGATAGCGGGTACGTTCTTAGTTCACAACATTTACGCCAAAGTATTATTTGACTCTGGTGCAAACCAAAGTTTTATAAATACTTCATTCTGCCAAGCTCTTAATTTACCTTTAACCAATATTAGGCAGATTTTTACAGTTGAAACAGCAGACGGAAATTCAGTTAAAATAGATAAAGTTTTGCAAGAAGGAAACATAGAACTCTTAGGACATAAATTTTCTGCAAAACTATTGCCAATGAATTTAGCTGAATTTGATGTTGTATTAGGAATGGATTGGTTAGTAGCCAACCATGCTCGAATCCTTTGTGATCAGAATTCCATAGAAATTCAATCACCCAATGGAGAAATAATTAGGATCACAGGAGATAAACCACGAAAGCCTATGAAGTTCATATCAGTAATGAAAGTTGCCAATTATGAACGAAAACAAGGAATAGTATCAGAGCTGTAAAAAGCTCCGATATGTCAGGCTAAAGCCTTAAAGAAGGCTTAATAGTGAAAGGCCTGGGAATGATTTAGTTCATAAATAAGCATCTTAATTTTGATTAAAGTTTTATAATTACTTCTGGTAAGTAATTTCTGGGGAAAATAACTTTATAAACATTACTGTTCATTCGATTTAAGTAAAAATTAAACTATGTTTTAAGAAGAAAATTTACAAAAGACATGGGCGCCTACCGAAGAGCAGTAAGTAGCACCCCATGGTGAGTTTAGTTCGGAAGAAGGCATAGGCGGAATTTTCGGAATTTGTGAAAGGCAAATGGTTTCAAAATTATTAACTCTTTAAATGGTTTTCAAAAGGAAAATGTTTTAAAAAGACACAGGCAGAGGCCAGAGAGTAGCCGAGGATGGCGAAGTTAGGCAGATCCCCTGTGGTGATAAAACTTGAAGATTTTTGAAAAAGTATTAAAGTTTAAAAAAAAAACCAAGAGGTATTCACCAAAGAAAATATCCTGTGTTTAGTCCATGAATTGGAAACAAATAGTGTTTATTTAACCATCTTTTCCCAAACAAAGTAAAACTTTATGAAAGATTAGGAAGTTTATCAAGAAATAAGGAAAATCCCAGAGCCAAGTAACTGTTAAGTCCTCTTTTGTTTTAAATATTATTTTAATCCAGAAATTTTATTTTAATATGCTCTTTGTATTTTATGAATCCAAGTGTTGAAAGGTATTTTCAAGATTTTGAAAAACAAATTAGTACGTTTTGTGAAAATAATAATAGATTAGATTATCTTAATCTAGAATTTTCAAGACCCATCCATAGACGAACAAATTTTGGTTTAGAATACGAGCCCAACAAGCCCAGCTTCGAGAAGATGATGATGTAAGCAACGACGAATTCTCGAGCAATAATTCGGAAGACTCATGTGAAGGTGGCGGACCCTACGACCATGAAACACGACAAGAGATAAGGCGATTGTGGAATGAATGGCCAGGACGTATGGGCCACTCAAAAATGTGACTACCCACTATCTCCATTATTTCACCCACTATCTACAGCAACATGGACTTGTGTGCCAAAGTAGTTTGTCCATTTGTATGCGTGTCCTTTATGTCGTTTTCAGCTTTTACTAAAGCATTACAGCTCAGGCATCAAGATAAAACGATATCGATAATTGACTATGGGGCCCAATGTGCACCCGGATAATCGGTAGACGGTTTCTATCTTCTCTCATGTCTATATAAGAGCTATTAGTTCATAAGGATTCACACAACCTAGAAATCCTAACTTGTGTAATCCTCTTAAGCTTGTAAGTTTTTAGTTTGTATTTCTTTTAAGCTTCCGCATGTTTTAAAACTCTGTATATAAGGTTTGAGTAAATTGTTTTCTAGCTTTTTGTTACTCTTACATTGATCCTAGTTTCGGCCTATGTTCTGGTATCAGAGCTGTAAAAAGCTCCGATATGTCTGGCTAAAGCCTTAAAGAAGGCTTAATAGTGAAAGGCCTGGGAATGATTTAGTTCATAAATAAGCATCTTAATTTTGATTAAAGTTTTATAATTACTTCTGGTAAGTAATTTCTGGGGAAAATAACTTTATAAACATTACTGTTCATTCGATTTAAGTAAAAATTAAACTATGTTTTAAGAAGAAAATTTACAAAAGACATGGGCGCCTACCGAAGAGCAGTAAGTAGCACCCCATGGTGAGTTTAGTTCGGAAGAAGGCATAGGCGGAATTTTCGGAATTTGTGAAAGGCAAATGGTTTCAAAATTATTAACTCTTTAAATGGTTTTCAAAAGGAAAATGTTTTAAAAAGACACAGGCAGAGGCCAGAGAGTAGCCGAGGATGGCGAAGATAGGCAGATCCCCTGTGGTGATAAAACTTGAAGATTTTTGAAAAAGTATTAAAGTTTTTAATAAAAACCAAAAGGTATTCACCAAAGAAAATATCCTGTGTTTAGTCCATGAATTGGAAACTGAGTCTTATAAATCAGCAGCAACAGCAACTTGGAATATAGACGAACCTTCAGTTGGTTTTAGCAAAACCACTGGTATAGGTAACCCAGCTCAACAAACAGTGATTCTAATCAAGCAGAATAATTTCCTCATCCAGGAAGTTACAAGAGTCTCAGAAGAACTTCGAGAAATAAAAGAAGACGTTGGTGAATTAAAAAGGGCTATTACAGAGCTAAGTAAAGGAAAAGGTGCTGTAATATAGAATCACTGTTTGTTGAGCTGGGTTACCTATACCAGTGGTTTTGCTAAAACCAACTGAAGGTTCGTCTATATTCCAAGTTGCTGCTGCTGCTGATTTATAAGACTCAGTTTCTGTAGTGGCTTGCCACCTATTCATAGAGTCATAGACTCTTCAAGTCTTACGATTAGTCTTTCAACTTGGGTAACCTTTTTAGTAAGCTCTTCTGTGAGTCGGAGAGCTTCTGCTTCAACAATCTTTGGTTGTTTAGCGATTTCTTCAACCAGACTTCGAACTTGGACTGCTGTGAGTGGTTGGTGAGACTGTAAAGTCACACCTATTTGTGTTACCTTCTTGGAGAGGTTATTAATGGCAGTATGAATACCACTAACTTGTCTACCAAGACTCTCTTGCTCTCTAAGGATCTCTTTGAATCTTTTTATATTTAAGTGAGTGGCTAACAAGTGACTATCATAAAAAGCTTGCAAATTATATTTTAAAATATTTAAATCATCCGATATTAGCAAGTTTGGATTAGTAGAGTGATTATTAACGTTAAAAGTGCGTGAAACACTTTCTCCGTGAAAACACTCGTATTCTAAACCAAAATTTGTTCGAGGAACTTGCTAAGATCCGCAGATGAGTAGAAGATCAACAGACCAACCACCACCCTTATGGAGACCAACGGTGACAGCAACAAGAAGCGATGACAGAAGGGTCCCAAGTCAAGAGGACCAGATTAGACAGTATTCTACTTGGCAAAGGAATATGTTTAATACTCGAAGAAGACTCGGAAGAAGAGGGTTTTCCCAAACCCTAGAAACACAGATAGATCCAGACAGAGAAATCCAGTTAACCAGAAGCACAAGAGCTAATTTAGTACCAGCTGAGGTACTATATAGCGCTGGTGACAGAAGACAAGAAAATAGTGTTTGCCAACACTATAGGGAAGAAAGAGTCCTAGTCACAGATGGTGATCAAGTGGAACTGGAGTTCTGTAATGACAGGTCATATGCAAGGTTGGAAGTTGAAAAATTGACATGGAATCAGTGGAAGAATATATACAAAGAGGAGTATAATGCTCTTGAAGAAGCAGCAAGTGATACTCAGAATATTCTTTCTACAATAAGAAAGATATTCACTCTTGAAGATCCATACCAAGGGAGTACCGTAGAACAAGACAAAGCTTATAGGAATTTGGAACGACTGCAATGTCAAGAAACGAAGAACATATGGAAATTCCTAAGTGACTACAAGAATCTTGCAGCAAAATCTGGAAGACTCTTTGTGGGAACAGAGCTTTCTGATAAGCTATTCAACAAACTTCCACCAATACTGGGGCAAGATATTGAAAAAGCATGGAATGAAAAGTACCCCGGTGCAACAGCTGCAGTATTTCCAAGAATTAAGTTCATTGGAGAATACTTAGAAGAAGCATGCAGAAGAGCAGCATTGCAAAAGGAAGTAAGGGCGATAGATTTTTGTGGAAATATTCCAGTCCCTGGATATTATGGCAATCCAAGAAAAAGAACGTTATCAAAAGCCAAGAATTATAATGGAAAGCCACACAATAATCATATACGTGCTTTTAAAAGCAAGTATAAAGAGCAAGAAAGAGTTCGGAAATGTAAGTGCTTTAGATGTGGAGAAGAAGGGCACTATGCAAGTGAATGCAGAAAAGAAAAGGCTATAGTAGCAAGAGCTGCTATATTGGATAAAATTGAAATTCCGAACAACTGGGATGTTGTATCTGTAGATCCCGGAGATGATGCTGATGACGTATACTCTTATTCTGAAGATGAAGGAAATAACAATGCAGAAGAAGGGTATGAATATGCATTTGCTGGAACGATTGAATACATACAACCACAGTATGATTGGGCACCAAGAATGAAATTGGATGAAGAAATGGAGAAATGTATTCATAATCTCAGAATGAATCAGAGAAGAATCCATGGAAGGTGTTCATACTGCAAATATGAAACGACAAACAAATCAAGGGCAACTTGTGATGAATGTGGTTTAATTGCATGTACATTATGTGCATTTAAACACTTGAAGTTCAAGGTGATTCCAGAAAAGAAGGAAGTCCATGGTTATGCTAATAAAGAACCTCTCATCAAAGAGCTTCTTCAGTATACTATGTACTTAACTGAGAAAAATGAAGGTCTGGAAGATCAAATTCAGAAACTCCAATCAGTAAACGATGAAGAAAAATTAAAAGAATTAGAAAAGGAGTTGGAAGACCTGGAAGTACCCTTAGCCCATAGAAAAGGAAAAGAGGAAGAAAGGCCCAAAGAAGAGCCCAAAATGAAGTGGGCTAATTTGTTCAACCCAGTAATAAAACCCTTAATTATTACTGAGCCTAAAGAACAATCTGAATCAGATACAGAAGTAGTCTATGAAGAACCAAAGCCCAATGAGGAGAAAGCCTTGGTGGGTTATGAAGGAAGAAAATCCTGGAACAGGCTGTATAATATGAAGGTTTACTTTGAAATCAAAGATGGGCCATCATTTGAAATACAGGCCATATTGGATACAGGGGCAACAACATGTTGTTGTAATATTTTGAAGGTTCCAGAAGGGGCAATGGAGCAAAGCCCATGGATAGTAAATTACAAAGGCATTAACTCAGATCAAAAGGCAAGAATGAAGATTAAGCAAGATGGAAAGATGATTATTGCCGGGGAAAGCTATCCAATTCCGTTCACTTACTGTTTTGAAATGAGAAAAAGTGAAGGGATAGACATGCTGATTGGTGCAAACTTTCTTAGAAGTAAGAAAGGAGGTGTTAATATAGAAGGTGATACTATTACCTTTTATAAAAATACATCAAAGGTGGTAACCCAACCGTATGCTGTAATTGCTAAATGTGCCATTGAAGAACTAGATCTTGAATATCAAGATTATAGTGAAATTAATGAAAGGTACAGATATGAAGCAGAGACAAACCAAGAAATGGGTTGTCAAAAATGCTCAGAAATCTAAAGTAGTAAGAACAGGAAGTTCTAGTAAACAGAGCGTGCTGAAAGATGTGCCGTCTGATACTAAAACTGAAAGTGATTATGAAACAGAATCAATTGAGCAAAGAAGTGAAAGAATCTATGCAGGAGGAATTGATGAAGAATCTGAAATGGAATATCCTTCTCTTGCAAGATTAAGAAAGGAGATAACTGGAAAAACAAAGACTGAGCATGCAAAGATGTCATCATCTTCCAATATTTACTATGGAAGACCACCAGATGCAACGATGGCACCAGTTATTTATCCTCCAGCTCAAGCAATAGGACAAACAAGATCGATGTTTCCATTCGACCAAGCAAAAATAATGCAAAGAACTGAAGCAATGGCATCTGCAATGCCTAACAACATGTGGAGTTTACCTCCAGCATGGTCAAACCAAGGAAGCATATTAGTCCTACCATTTGATATTAGTCTCTGGGGAGATGTAATATCAAGATGGGAATCGAGTACTCTAAACGTGGTAGATGATCCAACGAAAATCTGGCCAAATGAAAGATCAAAAATCAACTTCATTGAAAATCTCATGGGAGAAGCAAGACGGTGGAAGCCAAAATCAGCAGAAATGAGAAGTTTGAAGTAAAGTTCAGGGATCTAATCAAAAGACTGAAAGATCAAGGGTATATTGGAGATGATCCGCTGAAGCACTGGAAGAAAAACAAGGTTATTTGTGAATTGGAAATACTTAATCCAAGCATAACAATTCAAGATAAACCTTTGAAGCATGTAACACCCGCCATGAAAGATCAGTTCAAAAGACATACAGATGCTCTGCTACAACTTAGAGTTATAAGGAAAAGTAAAAGCAGAAACAGAACGATGGCGATGATGGTAAACTCGGGAACATCCATTGATCCAGCAACAGGAAAAGAAGTTAAAGGAAAAGAAAGAATGATGTTCAATTACAGAACACTGAATGATAATACCAAGAAGGATCAATATTCTCTCCCTGGAATCAATACAATAATCCAGAGGATATGATACTCTAAGATCTATTCAAAGTTTGATCTTAAGAGCGGATTTCATCAAGTGGCAATGGCAGAAGATTCAATTGAATGGACAGCCTTCATCACACCTGAAGGGTTATATGAATGGTTAGTAATGCCATTTGGCTTGAAAAATGCACCTGCAATTTTCCAGAGAAAGATGGACAACTGTTTTGAAGGAACAGAAGAATTTGTGGCAGTATATATTGATGATATACTGGTTTTCTCTGAAAATGAAGCTATGCACGAGAAGCATCTCAGGAAAGTCCTGGAGATATGTGAGAAGAATGGTTTAATTCTTAGTGCAAACAAGATGAAGATTGCAGAAAAAGAGATTGAATTCCTAGGGGCAGTAATAACTAATTCATCAATTAGATTACAACCTCATATCATCAAAAAGATTTCGGAATTCAAGGATGAAGATCTTAAAGAAAAGAAGGGGTTAAGATCATGGCTAGGAATACTCAACTACGCAAGAAGTTACATTCCAAAGTTGGGAATTATGCTAGCACCATTATATGAAAAGACATCCCCTCATGGAGATAAAAGAATGAAAGATTCTGATTGGAAGCTTGTAAGGGAAATCAAGAAACAAGTTCAGAATCTCCCAGACATAAAGCTACCTCCAAAGGAAGCTTACATGGTAATTGAAACAGATGGCTGCATGGAAGGATGGGGAGCCATTTGTAAATGGAAGAAAGAAGGAGAAGGCAGGTCTAAGGAAGAAATATGTGCTTATGCAAGTGGAAAATTTCCTGTGATCAAATCGACTATTGATGCAGAAATAAACGCTGCTATTAATGGTTTGAATGCATTCAAGATTTATATCTTGGATAAGAAGGAAATCACTCTTAGAACAGACTGCCAAGCGATAATATCTTTTTATAAGGCTGCTCAAAACCTGCAAAATAGGTTATCCAGAGTCCGCTGGATGAATTTCATTGACATCATAAACAATACTGGGGTCAAAATCAACATGGAGCATATTGATGGAAAAAAAAATGTTTTAGCTGATCAATTATCAAGAATTTGTTGTTTAATGACTTTACAAGAATGGAACATGTCAGGAGAATATACAGAAGCAATGTCAATGTTGAGCGACACCTTAGAAGAGGTAACATATGGCGCCAAGATGGGTGCAGACGTGACTATGGAGGAAGAGGAACTATGCCATCTTCTGGAGCATTTCTTGTCAACAGCTACGCCAGAATCACAGAAGAAGATATCCTCGACCAACTCAGGTTACAGTCACCAGAAAGAATGGAGGCCCTACAAAGAATTACAGATCAACAAAGGGATAACACCCTTGCAGAATTGGACCTCTACAGATCAATGGTGGAATTCAACTTGTGCAGATGGTGGATACGAACAGATGGAACAAGCCCACATATCTACACAACAAGAGCAGAACAAGCAGCTAACAAATTGGCCCAAGCAAAAAGGCTCATTTGTGAAGCCTACCAAGAAAATCAACACTAGGACCAGAGCCCAACAAGCCCAGCTTCGAGAGTAGTTTGTCCATTTGTATGCGTGTCCTTTATGTCGTTTTCAGCTTTTACTAAAGCATTACAGCTCAGGCATCAAGATAAAATGATATCGATAATTGACTATGGGGCCCAATGTGCACCCGGATAATCGGTAGACGGTTTCTATCTTCTCTCATGTCTATATAAGAGCTATTAGTTCATAAGGATTCACACAACCTGGAAATCCTAACTTGTGTAATCCTCTTAAGCTTGTAAGTTTTTAGTTTGTATTTCTTTTAAGCTTCCGCATGTTTTAAAACTCTGTATATAAGGTTTGAGTAAATTGTTTTCTAGCTTTTTGTTACTCTTACTTTGATCCTAGTTTCGGCCTATTTTCTGGTATCAGAGCTGTAAAAAGCTCCGATATGTCAGGCTAAAGCCTTAAAGAAGGCTTAATAGTGAAAGGCCTGGGAATGATTTAGTTCATAAATAAGCATCTTAATTTTGATTAAAGTTTTATAATTACTTCTGGTAAGTAATTTCTGGGGAAAATAACTTTATAAACATTACTGTTCATTCGATTTAAGTAAAAATTAAACTATGTTTTAAGAAGAAAATTCACAAAAGACATGGGCGCCTACCGAAGAGCAGTAAGTAGCACCCCATGGTGAGTTTAGTTCGGAAGAAGGCATAGGCGGAATTTTCGGAATTTGTGAAAGGCAAATGGTTTCAAAATTATTAACTCTTAGTTCGGAAGAAGGCATAGGCGGAATTTTCGGAATTTGTGAAAGGCAAATGGTTTCAAAATTATTAACTCTTTAAATGGTTTTCAAAAGGAAAATGTTTTAAAAAGACACAGGCAGAGGCCAGAGAGTAGCCGAGGATGGCGAAGATAGGCAGATCCCCTGTGGTGATAAAACTTGAAGATTTTTGAAAAAGTATTAATGTTTTTAATAAAAACCAAGAGGTATTCACCAAAGAAAATATCCTGTGTTTAGTCCATGAATTGGAAACAAATAGTGTTTATTTAACCATCTTTTCCCAAACATAGTAAAACTTTATGAAAGATTAGGAAGTTTATCAAGAAATAAGGAAAATCCCAGAGCCAAGTAACTGTTAAGTCCTCTTTTGTTTTAAATATTGTTTTAATAGCTTAACACCTGTGTTCCTCCAAATCCATTTCGAATGGATGCTGCTGTCGGAGCTCTTACTGTTATTCTTTCTCTTGGTGGTCTGATCGTCCACTGCCTTCCAATAGGCACTTCTATCCCTTGAGCAGGTATAGCCCTGATACTTGACGAAGCTAGATAGCTTATAACATTTTCAATGTTATAATTAAATCCAGTATTACTAGTGTTTGTCAGTCTTCCCACTAGTGCACTTGTAACTATCAGGTTTGACTCGCCATTAAATTCTTCATAGCCATGAGTTTGTATTACTATCTGAATATTTCTGAAATCAGATAATGATACCATCATGTTTGGTGCTATGTATACCATCTGTGCTCCTGAGGATAAATCAACCTCCATAGATCCAATTATAGACACGTTATTCGCCCATCTTGTGTCTCTTAAGACTACCAAAGCTTGAGTTCCTGCTCTTGTTCGGTGCAGGGTTTGTAGCCTTATCATAATAACACCCATATGCAAATGTTCTAGGCCTCTTTCAGCCAACCTTGCATATGACCTGTCATTACAGAACTCCAGTTCCACTTGATCACCATCTGTGACTAGGACTCTTTCTTCCCTATAGTGTTGGTAAACACTATTTTCTTGTCTTCTGTCACCAGCGCTATATAGTACCTCAGCTTTTGAAAAAGTATTAAAGTTTTTAATAAAAACCAAGAGGTATTCACCAAAGAAAATATCCTGTGTTTAGTCCATGAATTGGAAACAAATAGTGTTTATTTAACCATCTTTTCCCAAACAAAGTAAAACTTTATGAAAGATTAGGAAGTTTATCAAGAAATAAGGAAAATCCCAGAGCCAAGTAACTGTTAAGTCCTCTTTTGTTTTAAATATTGTTTTAATCCAGAAATTTTATTTTAATATGCTCTTTGTATTTTATGAATCCAAGTGTTGAAAGGTATTTTCAAGATTTTGAAAAACAAATTAGTACGTTTTGTGAAAATAATAATAGATTAGATTATCTTAATCTAGAATTTTCAAGACCCATCCATAGACGAACAAATTTTGGTTTAGAATACGAGTGTTTTCACGAAGAAGGTGTTTCACGCACTTTTAATGTTAATAATCACTCTACTAATCCGAACTTGCTAATATCGGATGATTTAAATATTTTAAAATATAATTTGCAAGCTTTTTATGATAGTCACTTGTTAGCCACTCACTTAAATATAAAAAGATTCAAAGAGATCCTTAGAGAGCAAGAGAGTCTTGGTAGACAAGTTAGTGGTATTCATACTGCCATTAATAACCTCTCCAAGAAGGTAACACAAATAGGTGTGACTTTACAGTCTCACCAACCACTCACAGCAGTCCAAGTTCGAAGTCTGGTTGAAGAAATCGCTAAACAACCAAAGATTGTTGAAGCAGAAGCTCTCCGACTCACAGAAGAGCTTACTAAAAAGGTTACCCAAGTTGAAAGACTAATCGTAAGACTTGAAGAGTCTATGACTCTATGAATAGGTGGCAAGCCACTACAGAAACTGAGTCTTATAAATCAGCAGCAGCAGCAACTTGGAATATAGACGAACCTTCAGTTGGTTTTAGCAAAACCACTGGTATAGGTAACCCAGCTCAACAAACAGTGATTCTAATCAAGCAGAATAATTTCCTCATCCAGGAAGTTACAAGAGTCTCAGAAGAACTTCGAGAAATAAAAGAAGACGTTGGTGAATTAAAAAGGGCTATTACAGAGCTAAGTAAAGGAAAAGGTGCTGTAATAGAAGGATATACAAAAGATTTACTTGAAGGCCTGGAAAATCTTAAGAAGCTGAAAGAGGCCTAGAACATCTGCATATGGGTGTTATTATGATAAGGCTACAAACCCTGCACCGAATAAGAGCAGGAACTCAAGCTTTGGTAGTCTTAAGAGACACAAGATGGGCGAATAACGTGTCTATAATTGGATATATGGAGGTTGATTTATCAACAGGAGCACAGATGGTATACATAGCACCAAACATGATGGTATCATTATCTGATTTCAGAAATATTCAGATAGTAATACAAACTCATGGCTATGAAGAATTTAATGGCGAGTCAAACCTGATAGTTACAAGTGCACTAGTGGGAAGACTAACAAACACTAGTAATACTGGATTTAATTATAACATTGAAAATGTTATAAGCTATCTAGCTTCGTCAAGTATCAGGGCTATACCTGCTCAAGGGATAGAAGTGCCTATTGGAAGGCAGTGGACGATCAGACCACCAAGAGAAAGAATAACAGTAAGAGCTCCGACAGCAGCATCCATTCGACATTGGAGAATACTTAGAAGAAGAATGCAGAAGAGCAGCATTGCAAAAGGAAGTAAGGGCGATAGATTTTTGTGGAAATATTCCAGTCCCTGGATATTATGGCAATCCAAGAAAAAGAACGTTATCAAAAGCCAAGAATTATAATGGAAAGCCACACAAGAATCATATACGTGCTTTTAAAAGCAAGTATAAAGAGCAAGAAAGAGTTCGGAAATGTAAGTGCTTTAGATGTGGAGAAGAAGGGCACTATGCAAGTGAATGCAGAAAAGAAAAGGCTATAGTAGCAAGAGCTGCTATATTGGATAAAATTGAAATTCCGAACAACTGGGATGTTGTATCTGTAGATCCCGGAGATGATGCTGATGACGTATACTCTTATTCTGAAGATGAAGGAAATAATAATGCAGAAGAAGGGTATGAATATGCATTTGCAGGAACGATTGAATACATACAACCACAGTATGATTGGGCACCAAGAATGAAATTGGATGAAGAAATGGAGAAATGTATTCATAATCTCAGAATGAATCAGAGAAGAATCCATGGAAGGTGTTCATACTGCAAATATGAAACGACAAACAAATCAAGGGCAACTTGTGATGAATGTGGTTTAATTGCATGTACATTATGTGCATTTAAACACTTGAAGTTCAAGGTGATTCCAGAAAAGAAGGAAGTCCATGGTTATGCTAATAATGAACCTCTCATCAAAAGATGGGCCATCATTTGAAATACAGGCCATATTGGATACAGGGGCAACAACATGTTGTTGTAATATTTTGAAGGTTCCAGAAGGGGCAATGGAGCAAAGCCCATGGATAGTAAATTACAAAGGCATTAACTCAGATCAAAAGGCAAGAATGAAGATTAAGCAAGATGGAAAGATGATTATTGCCCGAAAAAGCTATCCAATTCCGTTCACTTACTGTTTTGAAATGAGAAAAAGTGAAGGGATAGACATGCTGATTGGTGCAAACTTTCTTAGATGTAAGAAAGGAGGTGTTAATATAGAAGGTGATACTATTACCTTTTATAAAAATACATCAAAGGTGGTAACCCAACCGTATGCTGTAATTGCTAAATGTGCCATTGAAGAACTAGATCTTGAATATCAAGATTATAGTGAAATTAATGAATGGTCATACAAGACGGTGGAAGCCAAAATCAGCAGAAATGAGAAGTTTGAAGTAAAGTTCAGGGATCTAATCAAAAGATTGAAAGATCAAGGGTATATTGGAGATGATCCGCTGAAGCACTGGAAGAAAGAAGGAGAAGCAAGTCTAAGGAAGAAATATGTGCTTATGCAAGTGGAAAATTTCCTCTGATCAAATCGACTATTGATGCAGAAATAAACGCTGCTATTAATGGTTTGAATGCATTCAAGATTTATATCTTGGATAAGAAGGAAATCACTCTTAGAACAGACTGCCAAGCGATAATATCTTTTTATAAGGCTGCTCAAAACCTGCAAAATAGGTTATCCAGAGTCCGCTGGATGAATTTCATTGACATCATAAACAATACTGGGGTCAAAATCAACATGGAGCATATTGATGGAAAACAAAATGTTTTAGCTGATCAATTATCAAGAATTTGTTGTTTAATGACTTTACAGGAATGGAACATGTCAGGAGAATATACAGAAGCAATGTCAATGTTGAGCGACACCTTAGAAGAGGTAACATATGGCGCCAAGATGGGAGCAGACGTGACTATGGAGGAAGAGGAACTATGCCATCTTCTGGAGCATTTCTTGTCAACAGCTACGCCAGAATCACAGAAGAAGATATCCTCGACCAACTCAGGTTACAGTCACCAGAAAGAATGGAGGCCCTACAAAGAATTATAGATCAACAAAGGGATAACACCCTTGCAGAATTGGACCTCTACAGATCAATGGTGGAATTCAACTTGTGCAGATGGTGGATACGAACAGATGGAACAAGCCCACATATCTACACAACAAGAGCAGAACAAGCAGCTAACAAATTGGCCCAAGCAAAAAGGCTCATTTGTGAAGCCCACCAAGAAAATCAACACTAGGACCATAGCCCAACAAGCCCAGCTTCGAGAAGATGATGATGTAAGCAATGACGAATTCTCGAGCAATAATTCGGAAGACTCATGTGAAGGTGGCGGACCCTACGACGATGAAACACGACAAGAGATAAGGCGATTGTGGAATGAATGGCCAGGACGTATGGGCCACTCAAAAATGTGACTACCCACTATCTCCATTATTTCACCCACTATCTACAGCAACATGGACTTGTGTGCCAAAGTAGTTTGTCCATTTGTATGCGTGTCCTTTATGTCGTTTTCAGCTTTTACTAAAGCATTACAGCTCAGGCATCAAGATAAAACGATATCGATAATTGACTATGGGGCCCAATGTGCACCCGGATAATCGGTAGACGGTTTCTATCTTCTCTCATGTCTATATAAGAGCTATTAGTTCATAAGGATTCACACAACCTAGAAATCCTAAGTTGTGTAATCCTCTTAAGCTTGTAAGTTTTTAGTTTGTATTTCTTTTAAGCTTCCGCATGTTTTAAAACTCTGTATATAAGGTTTGAGTAAATTGTTTTCTAGCTTTTTGTTACTCTTACTTTGATCCTAGTTTCGGCCTATTTTCTGGTATCAGAGCTGTAAAAAGCTCCGATATGTCAGGCTAAAGCCTTAAAGATATATGATTTCAGTAATCATTAGCACTAAGGGTAAAAATCTTAAGGAAATACCAGTAGTCTCCGAATATCATGATGTATTCCCAGAAGATTTACCAGGATTACCTCCAGACAGGGAAGTAGAATTTAGGATTCATCTAATTCCAGGAACTACACCAATAGCTAAGGCACCTTATCGGTTAGCACCCACCGAAATGTTAGAACTGAAAAATCAATTAGATGAATTACTAAGTAAAGGATTCATACAACCTAGCTCATCCCCTTGGGGAGCGCCAGTGTTGTTTGTGAAGAAAAAGGATGGTTCAATGAGAATGTGTATCGATTATAGAGAATTGAATAAGGTTACAATTAAGAATCGATACCCATTACCTAGGATTGATGATCTTTTTGATCAACTTCAAGGAGCTAGATATTTTTCTAAGATAGATTTACGCTCCGGATATCATCAATTGAAGGTACAAGAAGAAGATATACCTAAAACTGCTTTCAGAACTAGGTATGGTCATTATGAGTTTACAGTCATGCCTTTTGGGTTAACAAATGCACCTGCTGCATTCATGGACTTGATGAATAGGATCTGTAAACCGTACTTGGATAAATTTGTAATTGTCTTCATAGACGATATACTTATTTATTCCAAAAGTCAGGACGAACATTGTCAGCACTTGCATGCACTCTTAACTTTGTTAAGAAAAGAAAAGCTTTATGCCAAATCCTCGAAGTGTGAATTTTGGTTACAAGAAGTTCAATTCTTAGGACACATGGTGAATCACGAAGGTATTCATGTAGATCCTGCTAAGATAGAGGCAATTACCAATTGGAAGGTTCCACAAACAGCAATGGAAATTAGAAGTTTTATAGGTTTAGCTGGGTATTATAGACGGTTTATTAAGGATTTTTCCAAAATAGCTGTACCATTAACTAAGCTAACTTGTAAAGCCGTTAAGTTTGAATGGGGACCTAAACAGGAAGAAGCATTTAGGATTTTGAAACAGAAATTAACAAATGCTCCAATCTTAGCCTTACCAGAAGGAACTGAAGATTTTGAAGTATACTGTGATGCCTCAAAATTAGGATTAGGATGTGTGCTTATGCAACGCAAGAAGGTAATTGCGTATGCATCAAGGCAATTGAAAAAGCACGAGGAAAATTATACGACTCATGACTTAGAACTAGGAGCTGTAATTTTTGCCCTTAAGATTTGGAGACATTATCTGTACGGAAGTAAGTTTACTGTCTATACAGATCATAAAAGTTTAAGATATATATTTGGGCAAAAAGAGTTAAACATGAGGCAAAGGAGATGGATGGAAATCCTAAGTGACTACGACTGTGATATTCAGTACCACGAAGGAAAGCCAAATGTAGTTGCGGATGCCTTAAGTCGTAAGTATCATGAGAAACAACGCTCTCAGATTAAATCTACAGTTAGATTTAATGGAACAATTGAAGCATTTTCAAGAAATATCAATAGAGGATGTTACTGAAGGAATGAAAGGACGAATAAAAGAATTAGAACAAGGAGCTGATGGAATTTGGAGATTCCACAAAAGCCGAATTTGGGTACCTAAGCAAGGGGAATTAAGAAATAAAATTCTAGAAGAAGCTCATAAATCTAGGTATACAATACACCCTGGAAACAATAAGATGTACCAAGATTTAAGAAAGAACTTCTGGTGGATAGGAATGAAAAAGGATATAGCACGATATGTTTCTAAATGTCTCACTTGTTCACAAGTTAAGGCAGAACATCAGAAACCTTCAGGTCTACTACAACAATTAGAAATGTCAGTATGGAAATGGGAACTTATAACAATGGATTTTGTTACTAAGTTACCCAAAACCAGAAAAGGTAATGATGCAATTTGGGTAATTGTGGATCGATTAACTAAATCGGCTCACTTTCTACCAATGAAAGAAACCTTTAGCATGGAAAGACTGGCAAAGCTGTATGTAGATGAAGTCGTATCTCTACATGGAGTTCCATTCTCCATTGTATCAGATAGGGATAGTCGTTTCACTTCTCATTTCTGGAAAAGTTTCCAGCAAGCTATGGGAACTCGACTAAACCTAAGCACTGCATATCATCCTCAAACAGATGGGCAAAGTGAAAGAACGATCCAAACTCTAGAAGACATGCTCCGAGCATGTGTGATAGATTTTGGTGGAAATTGGGACGATCACTTACCATTGATTGAATTCTCCTATAACAATAGTTATCACTCAAGCATTGAAACTGCTCCATTTGAAGCACTATATGAAAGAAAGTGCAGAACTCCAGTTTGTTGGGCAGAAATAGGAGAAAGTCAATTATCAGGACCGGAGATTGTGCAAGAAACAACTGATAAGATCACCCAAATCAAAGAAAGACTGAAGATGGCTAGAGATCGCCAAAAGAGTTATGCAGACAATAGAAGCAAGCCGTTAGAATTCCAAGTTGGAGACAGAGTACTGTTGAAAGTTTCTCCTTGGAAAGGAGTTGTTAGATTCGGTAAGAAAGGAAAGCTAAGTCCAAGATACGTAGGACCATTTCCAGTGATTCAACGTATAGGACCAGTTGCTTATCGGTTACAACTACCAGAAGAATTATCTGGAGTACATGATGTATTTCATGTATCCAATCTCAAGAAATGTCTATCAGGCGAATCTTTGGTAGTACCTCTTCGAAATATAGAGGTAAACGAAAAGCTGAAATTTGTTGAGAAACCTCTTCAAATTGAGGATCGAAAGATCAAGTTTCTCAAAAATAAACGACTAGTTTTAGTCAAAGTCAGATGGGATTCAAAGAGAGGAGCTAAATACACTTGGGAGCTGGAATCAGAAATGAAGCGAAAATATCCTCACTTATTCCAGTAAATCTCGAGGACGAGATTTTTATTAAGGTAGGGAGAATGTAACAACTCTTATAAAAAAGTACTATTTAGTATTTTAATTGTCCAATAGGAAACCCTAATTGAGACACCCAAGTGATTCTGAACAAACCCTAAAATTTTCATAATTTTCAGAATCAGGATTAGGGCCCCTAAAACTCAGGGGGGGTAATACCCTAAGTAACGATTATCCAAATTGTGAGCTGTAGAAACTGAATTTACGAAAACTGTCAACTCAGCAAAGCTAGTCCCAACCGTGGCAACCCTATGCCTAAAAATAGGTCTCACGCGGCCCGCCTCAGGTTTGCTTAATTCTCACGCGGGGCGCCTCAGGGTCAAAATTCACCTATAAATAGAGGACAGTGGGACTTGAATTCTGGAAGAAAAACGACGTAAAAATTCACTATACACACTGAGTAACGTTCGAATTACTACACAAACACACACGAGTTCCGAATCGCTGCCGCAAAACAGGGTAATAACTCGATCGCTGCTACGATTCATTTTCCGACGATCAATATATCCAATGGATGTTTAAGTGCTGCCCACATTAGGGTTATACTTTGTCATTCGTCGTTAAATCGATGGATGTTTAAGTATTGCACTTTGTCGTTCGTTGTGAGAATTTGATCTCGTGAGTTATCGTAATTGCTGTATTGGTTACTAACCCAGTTTTGTGTGCATTATTATTTAAATTAGGTTAACAAGGCTAATCCATAGAGTAAACTCTATCCGTGTTAAATCAACAATGTGAGTCATTCTCTTTTTATCAAATTACTTTACAAAACCCTATTTATTTCAAAGGTTATAATTACATTGATTAAGTCTATGTAATCTGAAATTACTGCCAGTATGTGGGGGGATGTGCACATAGCTACTAATTATTTATCACTTGTGGGTGAACGGACCCAGCAAGTGATATGTCCACAGTCACAAGTCCGGTTAAGTGACAACTGGATCAGTTAATTTAAAAGATAGAAACATTGTAATCGCTCTTAATACTGTAAATTATAACAAACAGGTTATTTTAGTAAATAGAATGATTCACTCAGTATTTCCCGCTGACAAAACCTTTTTCAAACATGTTTCAGGTGATATGTTGTAATTCAGGAAAAGTGCTGGGGAGCCTTTCAAGCTTAAGAAAGTGGCTTATTATAAAAATAAAGAAATATGTTTTGTAAAAATAAGATTTCTCCGTGAAATCATAATATTGTAAATTACCGGGGTTTTATCCCGAATTGTGAAATAAAAAAATCGGGAAAATTTTTGCTTTAAAAACGATTCTGATGATAAACTTCCGCTGTTAAACTCAATTAAATAAATACCACGGGATTTCTGTCCCGCGGCTCCTGAAACGGGTAAAACCGGGACGGGGGCCGTGACATTTTCCCCGATAGTTGTAAAGCTTGAAAAGCATTTAAGATGAAAAGGGGACATGAACTCACAGAATTGCGTCTGTGAAATATAAGTATCTGAATCCTCACTTGCGGTTGCCTTGTATTATGTCACGACCTACAAACGTTCTATATTTGTTTGACACATCGGTCTTTGTAATGACTCGTGTACAAGTCTTTGTTATTTGTTGAACTTTGTATTAGATGTACGAATTGTTAAACTTGTTATATATATTTCACTGAATATATATATATATATATATATATAGGGGAGGGTTCATTGGGGAACACTAAAAAAGTGGGGAACAAGGGAACACTTTTAAAAATTATACTTAACATGTTAAAAAAAATATTTTTCTAATTTTTTTTCGACGCTTTTTCTTATAAATACAAGTAGAAATATTTTTGATAAAAAAAATCAAAAACTAAAAATATAAAAAAATGTTTAAAAAACGGTTATATCTTATAGAATTAACTTAACATGTTAAAAAAAAAAATTTTTAAAAAAAATTTCAGCGCTTTTCTTTATAAAAAGGAGGAGAATCTAGTCGAGTAAAAAAATATTTTTTCTAAAAAATTTTTGTTTAACCTTTTTTTAATTGTTTTTTTAAATATTTTTAGTTTTTGATTTTTTTATTAAAAATGCTTCTACAAGTATATATAAGGATAAGCGCCGAAAAAGATGTTTAAAAAATTAATTTTTAACATGTTAAGTTAAATTTTTAAGAGTGTTCCCCGGTTCCCCACTTTTTTAGTGTTCCCCAATGAACCTCACACTATATAAATATATATATATATATATAAGTAATCTTGTATCTTGGGCCTAAATAGTGTTGGGCCTAAATAGTGTTGGGCTTAAATAGTATTGGGCCTAAATAGTATTGGGCCTAAATAGTGTTGGGCCTAAATAGTATTGGGCTTAATGTTATTGGGCCTTGGCCCATATGTTTGGTATTGGGCTTAGCTCATGAGTTTTGATATTGGGCTTAGCCCATATATTTATGTTAAGCCCATTTAGTAAAGATAGCCCATTAGTAAATATATAATCCCATTTGAAAGTATAAGCCCATTTAGTAAAGATAGCCCATTAGTAAATATAAAAGCCCATTTGAAAGTATAAGCCCATTTAGTAAAGATAGCCCATTAGTAAATGTATAAGCCCTTTTATATTATATTCTATCATTTTTATAAAAATCATTTTCATAAAATCACTAAGTAAAGGCTATTTAGTCATAAGAATACATAAAACTTTTATACGTTTAAAAACATCCGAATTTTGTTATCGATAGCATATTTATTTTTCGTGTCGAAAGATCGTCTAAACGTCGTAGTAACTCCTCAGATTGGCGATTCATTTATGGATTCGTTCGTCGTCCGTTTTGACCATAAATGGTGTCCGATCCTTCGGATTGTCCGTAACTCGTTTTTAAGGCGTAATCATGTGTAGTTTTGTAAGGCTTTAGTTATAAAGTGTCTTGAGTTTAATTATGACATTGGATTCAAGTTCCTACTTTTGTTACATATAACTAATACACCAAATATTACATATCACATAAATTGTTATAGTGACAAAATATATATTTTCTCAAAAATATATATTTATCTAATCTTTTCTTTTATAAAAACCTTTCTTTAAAATCTTTTTAAATCTTGAAAAGGTTTAACCAAAAATGATAGTTTTTATAACATAAAGTTTTTAAGAAAATTTGCCATATAACCTTTGTATTAATCATTTAGCCATGTTTAATAAACATATCATTTTCTTTTTCAAATTCACCAACAATTTACTCATAACATCTTTAACTAAAACATATGAGATTTTATAACATAAACTTATCAAGATGATCTCAAAATCATGTAGGGTTTTGGGCATGATCATAACATATGCTAACAAGTTCAAAAGATGCGCAACAGACATTAAGTTTATAATTTACAAACCATCCAAAGAAAATAAGTTATTTTTGTTTCATACATCTAAAACGAAAGTTTAAAACACTAAGACTTTGTCCATTACACCACCGCAAGAGACGGTATATAATAGGCAAACCCTTCAAAAGATGGCACGGAGTCTTGACATTTGTTCCTTGAATTGAAATCCCCACCATGGTCCACTAATTCCCTGAAATACATGTTTAAGTGGAAAACGTCAACAAAAGTTTAGCGAGTTCATGCAGTTTAGTTGTAAATGATACATTCCATAAAATGTCAATGTATTTGTGTTTGAATCAAAAGTAGTATGAAAAGCATCAATGAAATCGTGATCATTAATGTTTTGCAAGGACATTAATATGTGTGACGAAATAGGAAGCAAACCAACCCTAGACGATTTTAATTGTATCGACACCATGTTGTAGGGCAACAAAAGCACTCCTAAGCAAACGAATGGCCTTGGGTGGGGCTCGCCAAAACCCATTAGATCTAACCCTTTTGTTCCTTGGTCCAAACTTGGATTAATGGAGCTTTAGTTATGGCCCTAATTTCTCACATGATCTAAGGTGTTTCATTCCTTGACTTATCATACTATTGTACATGTATTTTTCCCCGATAGTTGTAAAGCTTGAAAAGCATTTAAGATGAAAAGGGGACATGAACTCACAGAATTGCGTCTGTGAAATATAAGTATCTGAATCCTCACTTGCGGTTGCCTTGTATTATGTCGCGACCTACAAACGTTCTATATTTGTTAGACACATCGGTCTTTGTAATGACTCGTGTACAAGTCTTTGTTATTTGTTGAACTTTGTATTAGATGTACGAATTGTTAAACTTGGTATAAATATTTCACTAAATATATATATATAAGTAATCTTTTATTTTGGGCTTAAATAGTGTTGGGCCTAAATAGTATTGGGCTTAATGTTATTGGGCCTTGGCCCATATGTTTGGTATTGGGCTTAGCTCATGAGTTTTGATATTGGGCTTAGCCCATATATTTATGTTAAGCCCATTTAGTAAAGATAGCTGATTAGTAAATATATAATTCCATTTGAAAGTATAAGCCCATTTAGTAAAGATAGGCCATTAGTAAATATAAAAGCCCATTTAGTAAAGATAACCCATTAGTAAATGTATAAGCCCATTTATATTATATTCTATCATTTTTATAAAAATCATTTTTATAAAATCACTAAGTAAAGGCTCTTTAGTTATAAGAATACATAAAACTTTGATACGTTTAAAAACATCCGAATTTTGTTATCGATAGCATATTTATTTTTCGTGTCGAAAGATCGTCTAAACGTCGTAGTAACTCCTCGGATTGGCGATTCGTTTATGGATTCGTTCGTCGTCCGTTTTGACCATATATGGTGTCCGATCCTTCAGATTGTCCGTAACTCGTTTTTAAGGCGTAATCATGTGTAGTTTTGTAAGGCTTTAGTTATAAAGTGTCTTGAGTTTAATTGTGACATTGGATTCAAGTTCCTACTTTTGTTACATATAACTAATACACCAAATATTACATATCACATAAATTGTTAAAGTGACAAAATATATATTTTCTCAAAAATATATATTTATCTAATCTTTTCTTTTATAAAAACCTTTCTTTAAAATCTTTTTAAATCTTGTAAAGGTTTAACCAAAAATGATAGTTTTTATAACATAAAGTTTTTAAGAAAATTTGCCATATAACCTTTGTATTAATCATTTAGCCATGTTTAATAAACATATCATTTTCTTTTTCAAATTCACCAACAATTTACTCATAACATCTTTAACTAAAACATATGAGATTTTATAACATAAACTTATCAAGATGATCTCAAAATCATGTAGGGTTTTGGGCATGATCATAACATATGCTAACAAGTTCAAAAGATGCGCAAGGGACATTAAGTTTATAATTTACAAACCATCCAAAGAAAATAAGTTATTTTTGTTTCATACATCCAAAACGAAAGTTTTAAACACTAAGACTTTGTCCATTACACCACCGCAAGAGACGGTATATAATAGGCAAACCCTTCAAAAGATGGCACGGAGTCTTGACATTTGTTCCTTGAATTGAAATCCCCAACATGGTCCACTAATTCCCTGAAATACATGTTTAAGTGGAAAACGTCAACAAAAGTTGAGCGAGTTCATGCAGTTTAGTTGTAAATGATACATTCCGTAAAATGTGAATGTATTTGTGTTTGAATCAAAAGTAGTATGAAAAGCATCAATGAAATCGTGATCATTAATGTTTTGCAAGGACGTTAATTCGTGTGACGAAATGGGAAGCAAACCAACCCTAGACGATTTTAATTGTATCGACACCATGTCGTAGGGCAACAAAAGCACTCCTAAGCAAACGAATGGCCATGAGTGGGGCTCGCCAAAACCCATTAGATCTAACCCTTTTGTTCCTTGGTCCAAACTTGGATTAATGGAGCTTTAGTTATGGCCCTAATTTCTCACATGATCTAAGGTGTTTCATTCCTTGACTTATCACACTATTGTACATGTATTTTTCCCCGATAGTTGTAAAGCTTGAAAAGCATTTAAGATGAAAAGGGGACATGAACTCACAGAATTGCGTCTGTGAAATATAAGTATCTGAATCCTCACTTGCGGTTGCCTTGTATTATGTCGTGACCTACAATCGTTCTATATTTGTTAGACACATCGGTCTTTGTAATGACTCGTGTACAAGTCTTTGTTATTTGTTGAACTTTGTATTAGATGTACGAGTTGTTAAACTTGTTATATATATTTCACTAAATATATATATATATATATAAGTAATCATGTATCTTGGGCCTAAATAGTGTCGGGCCTAAATAGTGTCGGGCCTAAATAGTGTCGGGCTTAAATAGTATTGGGCCTAAATAGTATTGGGCCTAAATAGTGTTGGGCCTAAATAGTATTGGACTTAATGTTATTGGGCCTTGGCCCATATGTTTGGTATTGGACTTAGCTCATGAGTTTTGATATTGGGCTTAGCCCATATATTTATGTTAAGCCCATTTAGTAAAGATAGCCCATTAGTAAATATATAAGCCCATTTGAAATTATAAGCCCATTTAGTAAAGATAGCCCATTAGTAAATATAAAAGCCCATTTGAAAGTATAAGCCCATTTAGTAAAGATAGCCCATTAGTAAATGTATAAGCCCATTTATATTATATTCTATCATTTTTATAAAAATCATTTTTATAAAATCACTAAGTAAAGGCTTTTTAGTCATAAGAATACATAAAACTTTTATACGTTTAAAAACATCCGAATTTTGTTATCGATAGCATATTTATTTTTCGTGTCGAAAGATCGTCTAAACGTCGTAGTAACTCCTCGGATTGGCGATTCGTTTATGGATTCGTTCGTCGTCCGTTTTGACCATATATGGTGTCCGATCCTTCAGATTGTCCGTAACTCGTTTTTAAGGCGTAATCATGTGTAGTTTTGTAAGGCTTTAGTTATAAAGTGTCTTGAGTTTAATTGTGACATTGGATTCAAGTTCCTACTTTTGTTACATATAACTAATACACCAAATATTACATATCACATAAATTGTTAAAGTGACAAAATATATATTTTCTCAAAAATATATATTTATCTAATCTTTTCTTTTATAAAAACCTTTCTTTAAAATCTTTTTAAATCTTGTAAAGGTTTAACCAAAAATGATAGTTTTTATAACATAAAGTTTTTAAGAAAATTTGCCATATAACCTTTGTATTAATCATTTAGCCATGTTTAATAAACATATCATTTTCTTTTTCAAATTCACCAACAATTTACTCATAACATCTTTAACTAAAACATATGAGATTTTATAACATAAACTTATCAAGATGATCTCAAAATCATGTAGGGTTTTGGGCATGATCATAACATATGCTAACAAGTTCAAAAGATGCGTTAAGTTTATAATTTACAAACCATCCAAAGAAAATAAGATATTTTTGTTTCATACATCCAAAACGAAAGTTTTAAACACTAAGACTTTGTCCATTACACCACCGCAAGAGACGGTATATAATAGGCAAACCCTTCAAAAGATGGCACGGAGTCTTGACATTTGTTCCTTGAATTGAAATCCCCAACATGGTCCACTAATTCCCTGAAATACATGTTTAAGTGGAAAACGTCAACAAAAGTTGAGCGAGTTCATGCAGTTTAGTTGTAAATGATACATTCCGTAAAATGTGAATGTATTTGTGTTTGAATCAAAAGTAGTATGAAAAGCATCAATGAAATCGTGATCATTAATGTTTTGCAAGGACATTAATACGTGTGACGAAATAGGAAGCAAACCAACCCTAGACGATTTTAATTGTATCGACACCATGTCGTAGGGCAACAAAAGCACTCCTAAGCAAACGAATGGCCATGAGCGGGGCTCGCCAAAACCCATTAGATCTAACCCTTTTGTTCCTTGGTCCAAACTTGGATTAATGGAGCTTTAGTTATGGCCCTAATTTCTCACATGATCTAAGGTGTTTCATTCCTTGACTTATCATACTATTGTACATGTATTTTTCCGTGATAGTTGTAAAGCTTGAAAAGCATTTAAGATGAAAAGGGGACATGAACTCACAGAATTGCGTCTGTGAAATATAAGTATCTGAATCCTCACTTGCAGTTGCCTTGTTTTATGTCGCGACCTACAAACGTTCTATATTTGTTAGACACATCGGTCTTTGTAATGGCTCGTGTACAAGTCTTTGTTATTTGTTGAACTTTGTATTAGATGTACGAATTGTTAAACTTGTTATATATATTTCACTAAATATATATATATATATATATAAGTAATCTTGTATCTTGGGCCTAAATAGTGTTGGGCCTAAATAGTGTTGGGCTTAAATAGTATTGGGTCTAAATAGTATTGGGCCTAAATAGTGTTGGGCCTAAATAGGATTGGGCTTAATGTTATTGGGCCTTGGCCCATATGTTTGGTATTGGGCTTAGCTCATGAGTTTTGATATTGGGCTTAGCCCATATATTTATGTTAAGCCCATTTAATAAAGATAGCCCATTAGTAAATATATAAGCCCATTTGAAAGTATAAGCCCATTTAGTAAAGATAGCCCATTAGTAAATATAAAAGCCCATTTGAAAGTATATGCCCATTTAGTAAAGATAGCCCATTAGTAAATGTATAAGCCCATTTATATTATATTCTATCTTTTTCATAAAATCACTAAGTAAAGGCTTTTTAGTCATAAGAATACATAAAACTTTTATACGTTTAAAAACATCCGAATTTTGTTATCGATAGCATATTTATTTTTCGTGTCGAAAGATCGTCTAAACGTCGTAGTAACTCCTTGGATTGGCGATTCGTTTATGGTGCCACACCCTGGCTTTGCGGAAGCGTGGGTTTATTTGGTGTGACTTCTTAATACCATAGCAACAATCATAACCATACTATATGATAAAAAAAACTTGAGATATTCATCCATTAATAAAGTTAGAAAAATCCCATTTTTCAACAATCACAAAATAAGTTACAAACTTTAACTTGATTTAATTGAGTTCATAAAGACTTAGCAGAAGACTTTAAACAATACTAGGTTTAGGGATATGTAACCCGTCCAGGAAGAGGTTACACCTTCTAAACCACGGGATGACTTCTTTATTCAAACGCAGCTTGAAAATACGTGCAATACCGTACCAGATCCGTTAGTTTCCTGAAATACATGTAGTTTGAAAAGTCAACATAAAGTTGAGCGAGTTCATGTGTAGGTGAGTTTGTATAAACCCTTGTAAAAATGTTAGTATGTATGATAAATCCCTGGTATGTAGCAAATAAGGAAACAGAGATCAATTAATGTGTAGCTAATACATTAATAAGTGACATGGTCTAGGAAGCACTCAAACCTGTAACGCGTATTTCATACCGGTCCTTCCTGCGGAACGACATAGTCACCACATGCAGCCACACGCTGGCCCATGTGTGGGGCTCGCAACACTCGATAGATCTATCACTCATGCCTCTCGGTCCTTATACAAGGATTAATGGTCTTACGATAATAGCCTATTCATTCACGTGATCTAGCAGTAAATTCCTTAGCTAATCATACCGTGTATAAAACGTTTGTAGTAAATGTAACATGTATTTCACCCCCGAAGTGTAAAAACTGAAAACAATTAAGAGAAAAGGGGGACATGAACTCACAGTATTGCGTCTTCAGTATGTGTAACCCAAATCTCCGCGGCAAACACGACTACCTACAATGGTCTAACGTCTATTAGACGAACGGGTAGTGCCTTGTCTTAGTATGTATTTTTGAGTTACGATTCTGGTATTATTCCAAGTTTTAATAATTGTATTTAGTTTGGAATAATCGTTTATGCATTGTTGCTGTATTAATACTTCTCAAACATTTTAACTCTGTATTTCCTTCCCAAGGATGGGGGTATCTCATACATGTATTTTCGCATTTGTGTTTGTATATCTTGCCAAGTAATGGCGTCGTATTTCGATGTTATTGTTCCAAATAAAAATATGTTAATATATTCCCAATAATAACATATTTCTGTTTCTACAGTTTCCAACATAATATTTTACCAAAATATACGTATACGTTATATTTCCGAAAAATATATTTTTAAGTCTCACTTGTCTAAAATGTTCTGATTCCAAAATATACATATTTTTCCCAAAAATATTATATTTTACTTCATACAATTTCCCAAAATATTACTTTGCCAAAATACACCCTTAAGAGTATTTTTCGAATATACGCGCGTTACGTTTTAGAGTTTGCGTTGTAAAAACAATACCGACGTAACTTAAATATTTATTTGTGAGGGCGTTGGTATCGTTTTGGAGTCGTATTTTCATGATATATCAAGTAATATTATTTTTACCCTAATATATCTTTAGTTCACAAAATAATCACGTAAGCACACAAGCATTTTATTATGAAATATATATTCTCAATATATATTTAACAAGTTTCCTTTACAAAAATCCACCTCCGACACTTGGTCATTTTGTAATAAAAATCATGGCAAATTTTATTTGGAAAAACAAGTTAAAAATATATTCATATCACTTGTCACAAAATATTTCTAAGTGTTACTTTCTGGAAAAATTTCGCCAGAGTTTCCTCTGTAACTGGAGGTGGCCACGCTTACTAGCGTATCATTTTCTTTTAAAAATTCAACCAACAATTTCCCAATCAACAATATACAATGTTCAATCATCAAACTAGTCAAAATAAACATAAATCGCAAACACATGAACTTGTAAGTTGTGTAAAAGTAGGTAGTAACTTCCCAACGTTTTTAGCGGATCTTGTTATCTTTCAAAATAAACCGGTTTCTTGAAAAACTTAATTTTTAAAGAAGATGTAACTTTACAACTTCTAGTCCAAAAATTACGAAATTATTCCTTGTTAAATCCTTTTGTTACACAAGTGTTTACACACTTGTTTGTTCACAAAAACACCTTTAGTTTATGAAAGATCCGGCTTTAAAATAAGACTTGTATCTTACACTTGGTTCTTCGAAAATACCACTTGTAGATCTTTAGATCTACTAGTTTAGAACTCCATTTTACAAGAAAAACTATTTTTACACAAGTTCATGGTTATGTGTGGAAAGGTTTGTCATCTTGTATCTTCTACACTTAACATATTACTAGTTCATGTTCCATGAACATGATCTAGCGTGGTTAGATGACGATCCGTTCCACTACTAGCAACCAACAACATAAAATAGCCATAACTAAACAAGATTCACAAGTTTTACACCATTATTTACTCTTTAACCACCATGTTCATCTTTCTAGCAAGACTTTAAGTTTTGATCTTAAGTGTTCTTGATTTTTATCCATTAAATCTCTTATTAACCACCTTAAACAAGATCAAGAGGGTGTTTAGAATCACTTACAACTAGCTCAAGGCTAGGGAAGAATCAAAGCGAAAACAAGGTGGATAAAAGCGATGTAGAGAGGTCCTTGAGATTCCGTAAGCACCGGGTCTCCTCGTATGAACTCTAGCACACTTGTATGTTGGTGGAATGGCAAGATCAAAATTGGAAGGTGATGGTGGGTGTGTGTGAGCTCTCGGCCGAAGGTAGCAAAAGGGAGAGAGAGAACAAAGTTCTTGTGAAGTGATTATGTAAATGAATTAGTGATCTTATGGTTTTATTTATAAACCATATATGTGTATTGTCCAATAAGTAAAGTGTCAACAAGATATTAGGCAATTGGATTAAAATAATCAAAAGAATGTGGTGTGTGTCCCCTATGGGGAACCGTTCGGTTGAAGGGGGGGGGGGGGTATTGTGGTTGGATTTTGATGATAAAGTTAAGTACTAGTTAGCTTAGTTAGGAACTTAAATTAGTGTAATTGTGTGTAGTGTATTATAACGGGTGTTTGGGTGTTCGGGGTCCCTAACTAGTTCAAAAAGGTCAAAACAATGTTATTGACAATATTTTTATGTTCCGGGTAAAGTCCGGTTGTTCGGTTGGATATTGATCCGTTAAAGTGCTAATTAAGCATTTAAAGTGTCTTTAATATTATTTCTAGTGACACGATGAATTCCCGACACTTTGGGAAGTGTCTTGTATTATTTCCCCTTGTTTTTGCACTTCACTAGTTAAGTAAAATGCTGAATTTTGTAATGAAGTGCAGGATTTTGTTGTTAGAGCATGTTTTAGGCACGTCCGATCACTATAACTATCACCTAGTGACGCAGTTTTACAATCCTCACCTTTCTACACTCCCTACTAGTGTAGTAATCTATTCCCGGCTCATACTGGCCTCAGAGACAATGTCTGTCTAGTGCTGGCAAATGTCAGCATGTTTACTGGGTTATCCGTATAGTGTGCTCACTTTGCTCTTGTGCATCAAGGTTGTCACTGATGTTTGCGTGTAAATAATAGAGTGACAGTAATAAAATGTGATGCATGAGTATGTATTATCAGAAATCAAGAAGCAGTTTAACCACAATTGTAAGCAAGCACAGTAATTAAGCATTAATTAAATATTAATTAATTGTACGGATACCTGGTTTTGTGAGGGTTGTCACATTCTCCCCCCGTTAAAGAAATTTCGTCCTCGAAATTTGTACTACCTTACTCCTTATGGTTAAGTCACACACGTATGTATATGAATAATATCGAAGTAGATAATCATCAAATTGAAACAAACATTACTCACATTAGGTGAGTCCAAGAATATATAACAACCCGAATCCTAGGGTTGAAAGGTTTGTGCTTCTAGTATTGGATGTCAAAGGTACAAGACGCATTTGACGTATAGTCTAGTGTAATCCAGTTAGCAGGGGTTCCACAAAAGTGGAGTTTTGACTAATAAGATTTTTAATCGATCGGTTGCAATATGCAAACTAGTTTTCACAAACCATAGCTCCCGCTATATGGACTCAAAAGCAACAACTCAACGTAATAGTAAAATGATCTGTCAACTCCTGAATAAATGTCTGGTAAGGTTTAGTGTGTTGACATTTTTGAATGGTGAAGATACACCGAATGGAATACAAGCGAATCTGGTGTATCATTGTCTTGATTCGTAGTTGCATCAGAAATGTTTAATTGACAAGTCAACAAAAGTTGATGTAGTTTTACGTGAAACGGTTGACCATGATTAGCACAAGCCACAAGTTTGTAATGACACCACAAGGTGTCGCAATGACATAATTCCATAATAGCGTTGACTGAACAACTTAACCGTGTTTGAGATCAGATGAAAGTGTACCGAAACAAGCCGGAAGATTTGATTTACACAATGTCATAAAGTTTTCAGTTGAACACGAAATCATCAAAGAGTCACTGTTTTTGATCGAAGGATGAAAAAGTAATAGGTATCGCAAGGCATTTGATTGACAACGAAAGAATCGTTAGGAGGTACATTGTGCTTATGAAATGAATATATGTATCATGGCCTTAACACACAATTGTGTTGAGACCGCTTTGATTGTGAAGATCCAAAATGGATTGTTAACAACTAACTAGGGAATTGAATCCGTGTACGAAGTGAGTAACCAATTTAGCGCAAGCCTCAATTTTGTGAAAATATCACCGCAAGGTATCGAAACAAATCAAACGTTGTAGTGGAGTCATAGACCAACCAAATCTACTACGACTCGAAATGAAAGAATCTCTGCAAAAATAGTTGAATATGATGCTCCAATACATCATATAGCGTTTCAAGTTAAACCTGTGAACAGGATAAGTTCAAGCAATTGAACTTGGTTTCAACGTAACCCGACAATAAACGTATGTATCAACAAGGAATTGTCGGCATGGTAGCAAAATAAACCATGAATGTAATTTGAAAGAAAGCGGTTTCAAGAAAGTGTGTTGGCTTGGTAACAAAAGAGCCAACAATAACAATAATGCAGGTTACTTGAATCAGGAATCAGTAATTAGGTTTAGCAAAATAATATGTAAATTCCAATGAAGTGTTTGTTCAAAACGAAATCACATGCGTAGCAAATGATGCATGTATGTCAGGTAAGTTTCCAAGAAAAGGAACAACGAGTATCTGCTAAAGTGAAGAAATGACCAGATATCGAAGCAAATGTGTGTTCGCTCTCAGCGAGAAAATTATTGTGATGCAACTACCATTAAGGGGAGTAGAGATGTAAACATCTACTCGCCAGACGTAAAAGAAATCCAAGCACACTCTGTTTGGTCAACGGAACTGGCATATGCGCCAGGTTAATGATGGTTGATTGACTTGACAGATATGGTTCCTAAATAAAAACTCTTACGAGTTTGGTCCTGGGTTCCCAAAGGTCCTAGATATAAATTTTCTAGATTCTCCAGATTTCGTACCCCGTGTGGATCCGATTTGTACATTGTGTAGGAAGCACCGTTTTTGTGTACGTCTAAGAACTAGTCATTGTCCCACAATTTTTCACCGGTAAACTTTCTTCTTGAATTCACTGCTAACGACGCTCGATTATCGACCAGTCGTGTAATAGTAGTTGGGTCCTCACAGTCAGTTATGTAAGAAGTTCCTTAATCCTTAGCAAGAGCCACCGACTCTGTTTGGCTAGCTCGTCCGACTCCCGGTCAATTGAAAGTCATTCGTCCTTTCTTTTGGCGAGCAGAACTGAGGTTATCCAAAACAAAAGTTTTGGTCTGTTATCTTCCTTCTTTATCAACCGCTGAGGTTGCACTGTCAATCCTTGCATCTCCGAAAGTGTAAGTCGCTACGATGCATCGGCTACAGGAGCGGTGCCTGGGATTAAATCGATGCGAGACTCGACTAATCGTTGAGGAGGTGATTCCGGCAAGTCTTCGAGGAAGACTTCAGGGTATACTCTGATCACGGGGGTATCGTTAAGTTTTAGTTCTTCGGCTCCCTTGTCCCCGACATGAGCCAGAAAACAACACATTCTTCCCACAACAACTTTCGTGCCTTAAGCAATTCGTGATCTATGGTGGCGTATCCTGCTTCGAGAGTCACGATCATTCCTTCGTTCTCCATCGGGATGCGGATACCAACTTTCGCTCGATTGCTTGACAACTGGTCCATCCCAGTTACCACGTCAAGACTTCTCCTTATCTAGTTCTTATCAAGTACTGGATATCTATCTTACGTACTGCTAAAGCAAGTATTCTGAAGCTAAAATTCGGCAACAATGTCAAATAGTACAGACGCATAACATTGACTACTATGAGACGTACCGATGGCCATGTGTGGATCCTGGCGTGCTTCCCTAGCTCCGGTGTTAGACATTCTTCCCATGATTTTGTTTAATCTCCCTTGGGCAATCTTTCCTAAAGTGCCCCATATCACCGCAGTTATAACATCCCTTACCTTTCTTTCCACGTTTCGTCTCACCCCAACACGTTTCCTTGTTGTGTCCCACTTTGCCACAGTTGTCACACTTTCCATTTTTACATCTCCCGGTATGATGACGTCGGCACCTGTCGCATTTAGGTAGTTTACCCATGTACTCTTTTCTCTTTTTGGTCTTGTTGTTGATACTCGTCTGGGTACCCTGTTTGAATTTTTCTAACTTTCTCTTGTTGTCTCCAGATGACTCTACATGAGTCTCCTTCTTCCCCTCAGAGGTTGAAAATTTGTTCATCCTGATTGCCTCTTCAGTCAAGGCTACACTTAGATTGATGGCCTCAGTGATCGTTGTAGGCTTTGATGTCGTCACCATGCTCATGATTTGGGGTGCCAATCCCCAAATGAAACGCTCAATCCTCTTAAACTCTGGATCTACCATGTAAGGAACAATACGCGACAGAACTTGGAACTTCTCCACATACTCAGCTATTTTTGGACCTTCGATCTTCAAGTTCCAGAACTCAGTTTCCACCTTCTGGCTTTCTGTTCTCGAACAGTACTTTTTATGCATTAGCTCTTTCAGCTCGTCCCATGATAAAGCATACGCAGCAGCCTCGCCCATCGTCTGAACCTGGAGTTTCCACCACGACAGAGCCCCATCTCGGAACAGCCCAGAAATGTGCGTGACCTGATCCTCTGGGGCGCATTTGCTCACACGAAAAACAGTGTCCGTCTTCTCAACCCAGCGAACGAAGGCTACGGCACCCCCAGTGCCGTCGAAATGTAGGGGCTGGCAGCCTAAGAACTGCTTGTAGGTGCAGCCTGCGATACAAGCAACATTATTCGCGTGAGGTATTAGCAAAGCACTTGTGGAAATGTCCAAACGTTTGTAATGTGTCTTAAAGGACTAAAGATTAGCGTTGGGTGGGTTATTTCCTGAGGTACCTCCGCTGCGCTCAGAGCGAAGGGCCTCGTACTGTGCGATGACCTGTAAGAGGCGTTCTTGAAATTCCGCCTCTGTCGTTGGCAGAGGGTTATTGGTATCGGTGTTCCTTCGTGGCGGCATCTTCTAAGAAGAAGATTAGATAGGTCAGGTCTTTATTAAGGACGTAAGCACATAAGCATCCACTTAGCGAATAAGACCTAGTTGGTGCATGCACATATGCATATAAGTAATCATCATTATAGCACAACATGCACGCGTCAGTGTATTTAATGGGAACATAACAACTAGCACATAGCATTGCAATTATTGCACAAACATATGGACCAACAACGTGCTTAGTGAGAATATGGCAACTGAACTTTTACTAGTTATTGACCACAAAGTATTGTTACATGTTTAATGGGGAATATGTTGATCGGGCTTTCATTATTTCCCGCCCGTAATTACATTGTCTACATAGTGTATCACATCAAATAGGGACACAGGGTCACCCTACCCTTGTCCGATAAGTCAATTAGTGCATAAAATCTCCAGGTCAAAAGTGGTCTTTAAAAGTCTCCATAATTCTCGGCTCATTAGTAGCGTCTTTACCCCAAGGTAATGCATTCCGCATAAAACCGAACGCCAACTATCCCGATGATTGTGGTGGAGGAGGAAAGAAAAGTAAACCATTCATCATGCATGAACTCCTTCGCGAGCTTGTATATGTGTCGAAGTAATTGATTGACCTGCTGCTTAACAGTAAAGAAAAACGAGCCTTAATAACCAAGAGCGCGTATTAGCAGCAGGTGGGTGTGCCCAAAGGGGACTGTGATGAATGTGGGGGAACAAAGTATACTGGCATAGACATGGTGGAGGACGTGGTGTCCTACATAAACTTTTTAGACAATATGCTGTCTTGTGATGTAGACGCTTAAATCATGTTTTCAGTTATGTAATGTTTTGCATTTGAAGCTACCAATTGTGGTGTCAGCTCAAGCTCCAACATTTTGCGACTTATATCCTCAAACTGCAGCTGATGTGACAGGTGTACTCATCCCATGTGGCCCCCATAATGTGAGGGATGGTAAGGGTCTAAAAATAAATATAGTGTATTATAGGAACCATCGAAATAACTCGTCCGGCGTTGTAGAGGTGAATGTATCAAGTGGTGCGACCTGTGCAGCTGGGAAAATGCTACTGTAGCAGATGAATCGTTATGCAGGTGCTGACCTGAAGTACCTTGCCGGGGTGCGGTTATATTCTGAAAGAAAGTGATAGGCATGATGGCGCACTGGGCGTTGGTCTTTACAGGGGAAAGGAGCAACATTAGCGGTTATGGGTTCACAAACTAATGTCTCAACAAATGAGGAGATTGCCCGATGCAGGTAGATATAAGGGGTGCAATGTCTGGCAGACCAAAAAGAAATAGGATCATGATCACGTAAAGGTGCAGGTTCAGCAGGCGCAACATCAAGCTGACCCGAAAGGTGCAGAAGCTAGCTCAAGAGCAGGCTCTGGGGCGTCTAACGGTGTGGTGCCTCGAACAGGCGTTAGTGCAGCAGGCAAAGCGGCGTCATCGTCTGCGTCAGTAGTAGAAAGATGTAATCCAGTCGTCTGTAAGGCTGCAAATGTCACAGACTCAAAGGAGTCTGAAACCGAGTGTATACTGGAATCGAAAGATAGCTTGTTAACAGGGGTCTCAAAAGTGAAATTTATAACGACGTTCTCGTTAATTTTCCATCATCGTGGGCGTTATCGGGAGGATCATCAATATCACGTCGATATCCTTATCAATTGTTCGCCGAGTAATCAACCTTCGGAAGGAATGTCCACAAGAGGCGCATCGTCGAGGATCGGAGCCATGGTGTGTCCATCATTGGGACGACCAGTGATGGAGTGGTCATGGATTGAAACAAGAGTGACAGAAAGATTCTTGTCAGAGAAGCCACCCGCAATGGTAAAGTATCACCCAAAATCCGGTAGCGCGGAGTGTTGGAAGTCGTCCTCGTCCTTGGTCAGCATTTCTGGATCACTTTCAGTGCCTGCCGTAAATATCTCTGGTGCAGATGTTGTCTCCTTATCCGTGGCGGTGGCCATAGGGTTATCAATGCCTGATAACTCGCCTTTTAAATAGTGCGACATGTGCGCCGGTACATAATAGTCATAGCATGTATATCCATAATTAGCAATTAAGCGTGTAAGTAATATTAATGCAAGCATGTAATCATCCTAGTCTTCCCTAGACTAAACTCCCTCAGTCTCCCCGACTGTACTCTCTTAGTCTCCCCGACTAAACTCTCTCAGTCTCCCCGACTGAACTCTCTTAGTCTCCCCGACTAAACTCTCTCAGTCTCCCCGACTGAACTCTCTTACTCTCCCCGACTAAACTCTCCCAATCTCTCAGATTGAATTCTCAGTCTCTCAGACTGATCCTCCTAGTCCCACTAGACTACTCCCTCAGCCTCTCAGACTGAGCCTCCTAGTCCCACTAGACTACTCCCTCAGCCTCTCAGACTGAGCCTCCTAGTCCCACTAGACTACTCCCTCAGCCTCTCAGACTAAAATCTCCCAGTCTCTCAGACTAATCTCCTGGTCTCCCTGACCTAATTCCTGGTCTCCCCGACCTAATTTTTCCTGGTCTCCCCGACCTAATTTTTCCCCAGTCTCCCCGACTGGACTCCATCAGTCTCCCCGACTAAGCTATAAATTTAAATTTGGAAATGTGTATTTGTGCCTTTTGTTTGTAAAAAGGTTTTGTGCCCTGGATCTGGACGTTTAGTGTATGTAATGTAAAAATGTTTTCGTGAGAGCCCTAGTGATCATAGTCTAGACTCGAGAAGGAATCCTAGTTCGCTATGATCGAGGCTCTGATACCAAGCTGTCACACCCTGGCTTTGCGGAAGCGTGGGTTTATTTGGTGTGACTTCTTAATACCATAGCAACAATCATAACCATACTATATGATAAAAAAAACATGAGATATTCATCCATTAATAAAGTTAGAAAAATCCCATTTTTCAACAATCACAAAATAAGTTACAAACTTTAACTTGATTTAATTGAGTTCATAAAGACTTAGCAGAAGACTTTAAACAATACTAGGTTTAGGGATATGTAACCCGTCCAGGAAGAGGTTACACCTTCTAAACCACGGGATGACTTCTTTATTCAAACGCAGCTTGAAAATACGTGCAATACCGTACCAGATCCGTTAGTTTCCTGAAATACATGTAGTTTGAAAAGTCAACATAAAGTTGAGCGAGTTCATGTGTAGGTGAGTTTGTATAAACCCTTGTAAAAATGTCAGTATGTATGATAAATCCCTGGTATGTAGCAAATAAGGAAACAGAGATCAATTAATGTGTAGCTAATACATTAATAAGTGACATGGTCTAGGAAGCACTCAAACCTGTAACGCGTATTTCATACCGGTCCTTCCGGCGGAACGACATAGTCACCACATGCAGCCACAAGCTGGCCCATGTGTGGGGCTCGCAACACCCGATAGATCTATCACTCATGCCTCTCGGTCCTTATACAAGGATTAATCGTCTTCCGATAATAGCCTATCTATTCACGTGATCTAGCAGTAAATTCCTTAGCTAATCATAACGTGTATAAAACGTTTGTAGTAAATGTAACATGTATTTCACCCCCGAAGTGTAAAAACTGAAAACAATTAAGAGAAAAGGGGGACATGAACTCACAGTATTGCGTCTTCAGTATGTGTAACCCAAATCTCCGCGGCAAACACAACTACCTACAATGGTCTAACGTCTATTAGACGAACGGGTAGTGCCTTGTCTTAGTATGTATTTTTGAGTTACGATTCTGGTATTATTCCAAGTTTTAATAATTGTATTTAGTTTGGAATAATCGTTTATGCATTGTTGCTGTATTAATACTTCTCAAACATTTTAACTCTGTATTTCCTTCCCAAGGATGGGGGTATCTCATACATGTATTTTCGCATTTGTGTTTGTATATCTTGCCAAGTAATGGCGTCGTATTTCGATGTTATTGTTCCAAATAAAAATATGTTAATATATTCCCAACAATAACATATTTCTGTTTCTACAGTTTCCAACATAATATTTTACCAAAATATACGTATACGTTATAATTCCGAAAAATATATTTTTAAGTCTCACTTGTCTAAAATGTTCTGATTCCAAAATATACATATTTTTCCCAAAAATATTATATTTTACTTCATACAATTTCCCAAAATATTACTTTGCCAAAATACACCCTTAAGAGTATTTTCCGAAAATACGCGCGTTACGTTTTAGAGTTTGCGTTGTAAAAACAATACCGACGTAACTTAAATATTTATTTGTGAGGGTGTTGGTATCGTTTTGGAGTCGTATTTTCATGATATATCAAGTAATATTATTTTTACCCTAATATATCTTTAGTTCACAAAATAATCACGTAAGCACACAAGCGTTTTATTATGAAATATATATTCTCAATATATATTTAACATGTTTCCTTTACAAAAATCCACCTCCGACACTTGGTCATTTTGTAATAAAAATCATGGCGAATTTTATTTGGAAAAACAAGTTAAAAATATATTCATATCACTTGTCACAAAATATTTCTAAGTGTTACTTTCTGGAAAAATTTCGCCAGAGTTTCCTCTGTAACTGGAGGTGGCTACGCTTACTAGCGTATCATTTTCTTTTAAAAATTCAACCAACAATTTCCCAATCAACAATATACAATGTTCAATCATCAAACTAGTCAAAATAAACATAAATCGCAAACACATGAACTTGTAAGTTGTGTAAAAGTATGTAGTAACTTCCCAACGTTTTTAGCGGATCTTGTTATCTTTCAAAATGAACCGGTTTCTTGAAAAACTTTATTTTTAAAGAAGATGTAACTTTACAACTTCTAGTCCAAAAATTACGAAATTATTCCTTATTAAATCCTTTTGTTACACAAGTGTTTACACACTTGTTTGTTCACAAAAACACCTTTAGTTTATGAAAGATCCGGCTTTAAAATAAGACTTGTATCTTACACTTGGTTCTTCGAAAATACCACTTGTAGATCTTTTGATCTACTAGTTTAGAACTCCATTTTACAAGAAAAACTATTTTTACACAAGTTCATGGTTATGTGTGGAAAGGTTTGTCATCTTGTATCTTCTACACTTAACATATTACTAGTTCATGTTCCTTGAACATGATCTAGCATGGTTAGATGACGATCCGTTCCACTACTAGCAACCAACAACATAAAATAACCATAACTAAACAAGATTCACAAGTTTTACACCATTATTTACTCTTTAACCACCATGTTCATCTTTCTAGCAAGACTTTAAGTTTTGATCTTAAGTGTTCTTGATTTTTATCCGTTAAATCTCTTATTAACCACCTTAGACAAGATCAAGAGGGTGTTTAGAATCACTTACAACTAGCTCAAGGCTAGGGAAGAATCAAAGCGAAAACAAGGTGGATAAAAGCGATGTAGAGAGGTCCTTGAGATTCCGTAAGCACCGGGTCTCCTCGTATGAACTCTAGCACACTTGTATGTTGGTGGAATAGCAAGATCAAAATTGGAAGGTGATGGTGGGTGTGTGGGAGCTCTCGGCCGAAGGTAGCAAGAGGGAGAGAGAGAACAAAGTTCTTGTGAAGTGATTATGTAAATGAATTAGTGATCTTATGGTTTTATTTATAAACCATATATGTGTATTGTCCAATAAGTAAAGTGTCAACAAGATATTAGGCATTTGGATTAAAATAATCAAAAGAATGTGGTGTGTGTCCCCTATGGGGAACCATTCTGTTGAAGGGGGGGGGGGTATTATGGTTGGATTTTGATGATAAAGTTAAGTACTAGTTAGCTTAGTTAGGAACTTAAATTAGTGTAATAGTGTGTAGTGTATTATAACGGGTGTTAGGGTGTTCGGGGTCCCTAACTAGTTCAGAAAGGTCAAAACAATGTTATTGACAATATTTTTATGTTCCGGGTAAAGTCCGGTTGTTCGGTTGGATATTGATTCGTTAAAGTGCTAATTAAGCATTTAAAGTGTCTTTAATATTATTTCTAGTGACACGATGAATTCCCGACACTTTGGGAAGTGTCTTGTATTATTTCCCCTCGTTTTTGCACTTCACTAGTTAAGTAAAATGCTGAATTTTGTAATGAAGTGCAGGATTTTGTTGTTAGAGCATGTTTTAGGCACCTCCGATCACTATAACTATCACCTAGTGACGCAGTTTTACAATCCTCACCTTTCTACACTCCCTACTAGTGTAGTAATCTATTCCCGGCTCATACTGGCCTCAGAGACAATGTCTGTCTAGTGCTGGCAAATGCCAGCATGTTTACTGGGTTATCCGTATAGTGTGCTCATTGTGCTCTTGTGCAACAAGGTTGTCACTGATGTTTGCGTGTAAATAATAGAGTGACAGTAATAAAATATGATGCATGAGTATGTAAGTATTAGAAATCAAGAAGCAGTTTAACCACAATTGTAAGCAAGCACAGTAATTAAGCATTAATTAAATATTAATTAATTGTACAGATACCTGGTTTTATGAGGGTTGTCACATATGGATTCGTTCGTCGTCCGTTTTGACCATAAATGGTGTCCGATCCTTCGGATTGTCCGTAACTCGTTTTTAAGGCGTAATCATGTGTAGTTTTGTAAGGCTTTAGTTATAAAGTGTCTTGAGTTTAATTGTGACATTGGATTCAAGTTCCTACTTTTGTTACATATAACTAATACACCAAATATTACATATCACATAAATTGTTAAAGTGACAAAATATATATTTTCTCAAAAACATATATTTATCTAATCTTTTCTTTTATACAAACCTTTCTTTAAAATCTTTTTAAATCTTGTAAAGGTTTAACCAAAAATGATAGTTTTTATAACATAAAGTTTTTAAGAAAATTTTCCATATAACCTTTGTATTAATCATTTAGCCATGTTTAATAAACATATCATTTTCTTTTTCAAATTCACCAACAATTTACTCATAAGATCTTTAACTAAAACATATGAGATTTTATAACATAAACTTATCAAGATGATCTCAAAATCATGTAGGGTTTTGGGCATGATCATAACATATGCTAACAAGTTCAAAAGATGCGCAACAGACATTAAGTTTATAATTTACAAACCATCCAAAGAAAATAAGTTATTTTTGTTTCATACATCCAAAACGAAAGTTTTAAACACTAAGACTTTGTCCATTACACCACCGCAAGAGACGGTATATAATAGGCAAACCCTTCAAAAGATGGCACGGAGTCTTGACATTTGTTCCTTGAATTGAAATCCCCAACATGGTCCACTAATTCCCTGAAATACATGTTTTAGTGGAAAACGTCAACAAAAGTTGAGCGAGTTCATGCAGTTTAGTTGTAAATGATACATTCCGTAAAATGTGAATGTATTTGTGTTTGAATCAAAAGTAGTATGAAAAGCATCAATGAAATCGTGATCATTAATGTTTTGCAAGGACATTAATATGTGTGATGAAATAGGAAGCAAACCAACCCTAGACGATTTTAATTGTATCGACACCATGTCGTAGGGCAACAAAAGCACTCCTAAGCAAACGAATGGCCATGAGTGGGGCTCGCCAAAACCCATTAGATCTAACCCTTTTGTTCCTTGGTCCAAACTTGGATTAATGGAGCTTTAGTTATGGCCCTAATTTCTCACAAGATCTAAGGTGTTTCATTCCTTGACTTATCATACTATTGTACATGTATTTTTACCCGATAGTTGTAAAGCTTGAAAATCATTTAAGATGAAAAGGGGACATGAACTCACAGAATTGCGTCTGTGAAATATAAGTATCTGAATCCTCACTTGCGGTTGCCTTGTATTATGTCGCGACCTACAAACGTTCTATATTTGTTAGACACATCGGTCTTTGTAATGACTCGTGTACAAGTCTTTGTTATTTGTTGAACTTTGTATTAGATGTACGAATTGTTAAACTTGTTATATATATTTCACTGAATATATATATATATATATATATATATATATATATATATTGAAATAACTAATCTTGTATCTTGGGCCTAAATAGTGTTGGGTCTAAATAGTGTTGGGCCTAAATAGTATTGGGCCTAAATAGTATTGGGCCTAAATAGTGTTGGGCCTAAATAGTATTGGGCTTAATGTTATTGGGCCTTGGCCCATATGTTTGGTATTGGGCTTAGCTCATGAGTTTTGATATTGGGCTTAGCCCATATATTTATGTTAAGCCCATTTAGTAAAGATAGCCCATTAGTAAATATATAAGCCCATTTGAAAGTATAAGCCCATTTAGTAAAGATAGCCCATTCCATTAGTAAATATAAAAGCCCATTTGAAAGTATAAGCCCATTTAGTAAAGATAGCCCATTAGTAAATGTATAAGCCCAATTATATTATATTCTATCATTTTTATAAAAATAATTTTTATAAAATCACTAAGTAAAGGCTTTTTAGTCATAAGAATACATAAAACTTTTATACGTTTAAAAACATCCGAATTTTGTTATCGATAGCATATTTATTTTTCGTGTCGAAAGATCGTCTAAACGTCGTAGTAACTCCTCGGATTGGCGATTCATTTATGGATTCGTTCGTCGTCCGTTTTGACCATAAATGGTGTCTGATCCTTCGGATTGTCCGTAACTCATTTTTAAGGCGTAATCATGTGTAGTTTTGTAAGGCTTTAGTTATAAAGTGTCTTGAGTTTAATTGTGACATTGGATTCAAGTTCCTACTTTTGTTACATATACCTAATACACCAAATATTACATATCAGATAAATTGTTAAAGTGACAAAATATATATTTTCTCAAAAATATATATTTATCTAATCTTTTCTTTTATAAAAACCTTTCTTTAAAATCTTTTTAAATCTTGTAAAGGTTTAACCAAAAATGGTAGTTTTTATAACATAAAGTTTTTAAGAAAATTTGCCATATAACCTTTGTATTAATCATTTAGCCATGTTTAATAAACATATCATTTTCTTTTTCAAATTCAACAACAATTTACTCATAACATCTTTAACTAAAACATATGAGATTTTATAACATAAACTTATCAAGATGATCTCAAAATCATGTAGGGTTTTGGGCATGATCATAACATATGCTAACAAGTTCAAATCCATGCTTTACTTATAGTTTAACCACTTTTATAAAAATGTCATCTTGTATGTTTGTTTTCATAATCTTATAAAAGTATTATTTTTAATGAAAAATCTTAAATACTTTCACAAAATCAAAGGTTATGGTCATCCATTTAAACCTTTATGTTAAATAAAACCCTTTAACATAAACATGCATACTTGTTCGATCATGTTTTTAAACATCATCTAACAAGTTATTCTTATGATATCCATCATAACAACATCAAACATGTAAGTAATAAATCTTAAATCACAACATAAACAAACATATACGTATCATGATTTTTATTTTTGCTTCTATGTATCTTCATATTATTATGTATGATTATTTAGTTATTACTAGTTATATTAACAATCATAAACATAAATAAGTATGAAAAAAAAATAGATTTAGAAGCTCACTTCTAGCACTAGGCTAGGGATGATCTAGAGGATGATTAAGAACTAAGAAGATGATGATCTTGATGGTAGAATGCTCTTGAATGGATGAAAACACTTGCTTTAACTTGTAAGTGCTTTAGATCATCTTAGGTTCCATAGAAAATCATCTTGATCATCAAAGAAATGACTAAAGTGAAGTGGGTTTTTATGGTGTTCTTGGTGAAATGGATGAAGATGATGAGAGAGTTTGTGGGTTAAAGATAAGGTGAAATTATGTGGGTAATATGCTAGTGACTTAATGGTTAAGTGTTATAACAAATCACCAATCTTCATCCACTTGTAAGTAAATAAAATATCTAGATATTTAATCACATAAACCAGGGGTGTGGGACCCCTTGTTCACGGTTACAACATGGGGGGGGGGGGTCTTATGTGATTAAAATGTGTTAGTAATTTTTAAGGCTAAAAGTGAATTAAAAAGGTTAAGTCTTTAGGTGTTTAAGGTTTGCAATTTTTTTTCAAGATGTTTCATGACTTAAATTGATCATAAACTAGCTTTATTTGGTCAAAAATAATATTCACTAGTTTGCCAAATATGTCAAATTATAGTTCGGATAGTTGTTTAGTGCTCGTTCCGCAAGTAGATAGTCGAATGGTTAACTTATGAAAGTTGCAGGGAAAAATTCGATTATGTATATAAATGATATTCCCTATGTATTTTTATATGAAATTTGTGTTTAAACAACACTTTTGCACCTTTTAATAAAAACACGAATGCTGAATTTTGCGGAAAATTATTGAAATGGTAACTTTTAGCGCTTTTCGGGCAGTTTTGTGTAATACCGGACATCGGAAAAGTATTAGACCAAACCCTTGCATTTCCAATTAGGGTTTATTGTATATTTGATGTTGGACTTTCGTCTGAGTCCTAAAGATGTCATTTAAATGGTTTCTGCGGATCCTGAGTTTTCGTCAGCATGCTAGTTTACTAGGTACTACTCTAGTTGTTTCGATGCATTGTTCACACTGTTTCAAATGTAACCACTAAAAATGAATCATGTGCATCATAAATGAATATTCCATGAGTATTCTAAGATGTATATCATGTAATCATGCAGTTCGGATATTCAAAACACATATTTATATAATGTAATTCGTTGCTTTAAATGTACGTAAATTACCAGAAAGTGGCAGTTGTCACATTCCCCCCTGTTATTGAGAATTTCATCCCGAAGTTCAAACTGAGTTAATCGTTGCAGGAGTCTTCTTGAACAGATGAGGATATTTGGCTTTAATTTGGTCTTCACGTTCCCAAGTATATTCGGGTCCGTGACGAGAGTTCCAACGAACTTTTACTAACTTGATACGACTTCTCCGTGTTTTCTGGACCTTCCAGTCCGTGACCTCAATAGGTTCTTCAGCGAATTGGAGTTTGTTGTCAATGTGAATTTCATCCGCAGGAATGATAACGGTTTCTTGTGTTGGACTCTTTTTAAGATTCGACACATGAAACGTGTCGTGCACACTGCTAAGTTCATCTGGTAACTTCAACTTGTAGGCAACAGTGCCAATCTTTTCTAAGATTTCAAATGGTCCAATGTAACATGGGTTAAGCTTTCCACGTTTACCGAACCTCGCTACGCCTTTCCAAGGCGAGACTTTCAACAAGACTTTGTCTCCAACCTCGAAAGATAATGGTTTTCGTCTTTTATCTGCGTAGCTCTTTTGTCGATCGCGAGCCGCTTTGATACGGTCTCAGATCTGAAAAATTTTATCCGTAGTCTCTTGGACTAGTTCCGGACCAATTAATTGACTATCGCCTATTTCCGCCCAACATAGGGGAGAGCGACACTTTCTACCATAAAGAGCTTCAAACGGTGCAGCTTGTATACTAGTATGGTAGCTGTTATTGTAGGAAAACTCAACTAAAGGTAGATGAGTATCCCAATTGCCGCCTAAATCCATAACACATGCACGAAGCATATCTTCAAGTGTTTGGATTGTCCGTTCGCTCTGGCCGTCAGTTTGTGGATGAAAGGCCGTACTTAGATTCAAATGAGATCCAAAGGCCTGTTGAAATGATTTCCAAATTCTTGAAAGAAAACGACTGTCTCGGTCTGAAATGATTGAAATAGGCACTCCATGACGAGCCACTATTTCTTTGAGATAGAGTTCCGCTAGTTTCTCGGTACTATCCTTCTCCCGAATCAGTAAGAAGTGTGCGGACTTTGTCAATCTATCGACGATTACCCATATCATATCATGGCCTCTTGAGGTCCTGGGTAACTTCGTAATGAAGTCCATCGATATTTGTTCCCACTTCCAAACGGGAATCTCGGGTTGTTGTAACAAGCCCGAGGGTTTCTGATATTCAGCCTTGACCTTCGCGCAGGTCACCAATAATACTCTTTCAAGTCTTGGTACATTTTATCCTATCCAGGATGGATCGAGTACTTGGACCTATGAGCTTCCTCAAAAATAACATCTCGAAGGCCTCCAAAGAGTGGAACCCAAATTCGACCCATAATGTATAAAGTTCCATCTTCTTTCGGCACTAATTGTTTTTCCATGCCTCGAAGTGTTGCTGCTAGAATATGCTCTTCCTTGAGCGCTTCTTGTTGTGCATTCTGAATTCGTGCGGTAAGATCTGTGTGAATCGTCATTTCTAGTGCTCGCACTCTTAGTGTTTTAACTCGTTCCTTGCGGCTCAAGGCGTCTGCTACAACGTTCGCCTTGCCCGGATGGTACTTGATTTGACAATCATAATCGTTCAATAATTCAACCCAACATCGCTGACGCATATTTAATTCTTTTTGGTTGAATATGTGTTGGAGACTTTTATGATCTGTGAAAATAGTGCACTGAGTACCATATAAGTAATGTCACCAAATTTTCAAAGCAAATACCACCGCACCTAACTCTAGGTCGTGAGTGGTATAGTTCTTCTCGTGAACTTTCAGTTGGCGAGACGCGTACGCGATAACTTTTTCACGTTGCTTGAGCACGCAACCCAAACCTTGATGCGAAGCATCACAGTATACAACGAAGTCATCGGTACCATCGGGTAATGATAAGATTGGTGCAATGCACAACTTGTCTTTAAGAAGTTGAAATGCTACTTCTTGTTTCTCTCCCCAATCGAATTTCCTGTCTTTCTGTGTAAGAGAAGTTAGCGGTTGAGCAATCTTTGAAAATTTCTCAATAAATCTCCGATAATATCCAGCTAAGCCCAAAAATTGTCGCACTTCAGTAGGAGTCTTGGGCGCTTCCCAATTCTTAATCGCTTCAATCTTCGACGGGTCTACTTGAATGCCCTTCTCGTTCACTACATGCCCGAGAAATTGTGCCTCGCGAATCGAAAATTCGCACTTAGAAAATTTCACGTATAGTTTCTTCGTCTTTAACAACTCCAAAACGGTTCTCAAATGTTGTTCATGTTCATCGGTCGATCGAGAGTATATCAAAATGTCGTCAATAAACACTATGACGAATTTGTCAAGATATGGCTTGCAAACGTGGTTCATTAAATCCATGAAGACCGGTGGTGCATTCGTTAAACCAAAAGGCATAACGAGAAACTCGTAATGACCGTAACGAGTCCGAAAAGCCGTTTTCTGTATGCTTTCTTCTTGAATCCGTAATTGATGATACCACGATTGTAAGTCTATCTTTGAGTAGAAGCTCGACCCTTGCAGTTGATCGAATAAGTCATCAATCCTCGGTAATGGATACCGATTCTTGATGGTAAGTTTATTCAACTCGCGATAATCGATGCACATCCTGAAAGTTTCGTCCTTCTTCTTTACAAACAAGACTGGAGCTCCCCAAGGCGAGTAGCTCATTCTAATGAATCCTTTATCCAACAACTCTTGAAGTTGTGTGGATAACTCTTGCATTTCAGAAGGTGCTAATCAATATGGAGATTTAGCTACGAGTGCCGCTCCTGGTACCAAGTCGATGTGAAATTCGACTTGTCGATAAGGTGGTAGTCCTGGTAAGTCTTCAGGAAAGACTTTAGGAAATTCTTTTACTACTGGAATATCTCACAACTTCGGCCCATCGGCCTTCTTGTCCACAACATGTGCTAGAAAGGCAATACAACCTTTCCGTAAGCACTTCTGTGCTTTCATGCAATTAATGATCCGCAATGGGGTGTCGCGCTTCTCTCCATGTATCACAAGTGTCTCTTCGTTCGGTAGTGGTAGGCGAATGATTTTCTCGTGACAAACGACTTTGGCTCGATTATTGGATAGCCAATCCATGCCAACCACTACGTCGAAACTACCCAATTCAATGGGTAAGAGATCAATATGGAATTTTTGTTCGCCAAGTTCTAAGGTACACTCCTTAACAACTTCTCCCGTCTCTACTAGTTTACCGTTAGCCAATTCTATAGAATATGGAACATCTAGCTTACTTGGTTCTAAGCCCAGAATATTTTTAAATTCCATAGAAATAAAGCTAAAATCGGCGCCAGTATCAAATAATATAGAAACAAAATGATTGTTGAGGAGAAACGTACCAGTGACCACATTAGGGTCTTGGCGCGCATCCTTGGCTCCAATCACAAATGATCGACCACGAGCTTGGTTCTCTTTAGGGCAATCCCTTTTGAAGTAGTCTTTGCTTCCGCATCCAAAACCTCCTTGCCCACGCCCGTTTCCGTTTCCGTTCCTGTTATTATTTCCATTCCCCATTCCTGTTCTATTCCCTGTTCCCCAACAAAACTCAGTACGGTGGCCAAGCTTGCCACATTTATCACATTTCCGAAAATTCCCCACATGATGATATGTGCATCGCTCACACTTGGGCATAGTACCCGAGTACTTCTTCGGGCCAGTATCATTGGTCGCTACAAACGCCCTTGCATCTCTTGCCTGAATAATCTCTTGCTTTATGTTATGATTGTTGGGGTTGTTGTTTTTGTTGTTGTGATTGTTGGGGTTGTGGTTATAGTTGTTGTTGTTGGGATTGTTGTTGTAGTTGTTGTTGTAGTTGTTGTTGTTATTATTCCCACGAGTTCCCTTTTTAAAATTTGAGTACTTCCTTTTCCTTCCACTGGAAGACGCAACATGTGATTCCTTCTTCTCTACTCCCTTCACATCATACTTCTTCATCCTAATTGCATCTTCATTAAGACTCACAGCTATAGTCATCGCCTGCATGATAGTTTTGGGATCTGCTGAAGTAACAAGGCTTCTGATCTCAGGAGCAAGTCCCCAAATGTAGCGTTCAATACGCTTAAATTCTGGGGTAACCAAATAAGGAATCCCGCGAGACAGGTCGTGAAACCTTTGAGTATATCCAGTAATATCAGATCTAACCATGGTAAGGTTCCAAAACTCATTCTCCATTTCTGGAGTTCAGCTCGGGAACAATATTTTTCCCTCATCCTTTCTTTTAACTCCTCCCACGTCAACCCATATGCAACGCTATCCCCCAAAGTCTGCACTTGCAAGTTCCACCATGTGAGAGCCTCATTAACGAACAGGCCAGTCACAAAGGTGACATGTTGATCAGCAGAACATCTGCTCATTCTTATGGTCGAATCCGTTTTCTCTGTCCAACGCACTAAGCCACGGCACCGCCTGTGCCATCAAAGTTGAGTGGCTTGCAGTCTAGAAACTGCTTAAATGTGCATCCTGAACTAGACAACAAATGGATTAAGAATGAGCAAACAATGAAACGCACGAGTAGATTTAGAAAGAAATTTGATAAGTTGTAACAAAACAACTAAACGTTACCCGTGATATTTGTTCCGCCTGAAGTACCGCCTTGGCCCTGGCCTCCCAATCCGCCAGTGCCACCACTGTGTTCGGCACGGGATGGCTCATACAGTGCGATAGCTTGGGCGATTCTATGTTCTATTAGTGCATTTAATTCAGCCTCGTTTGTAGGCATCGGTGGAGGTGGGGGTGGATTAACTGTCCGTGAACGTAATGCTCTCCTTGGTGGCATGATTCTTCCAAAGGAGAAATAGGATAAAGATTAGACGTTGGTTTGTTAATAAATTTTTTTACTAAGCATATAAAATACATTTATAACATTAATAAAAATATAACCAAGCAATATATCATGCGAATAAACCAAACAATGCAAGAAACAAAACATGTATAATATAACATTTCAAATGCATATAAAGGATAACACCAAGTTTTCATATATAGTACACAACTGATTACAAGATCGTTTAGAGAGAAACAAAATGGACACGGGATACATCATCCGGTCATACTAGTCTAGAATATATACAAAGTGGTAAAGTCTTCTTTCAATCCATGTGATCTTCAGTCTATCAGTTGTCTTGAAACTTGATGGAGGTCTATGTACACAACAACGGATATAGATACCCATCTCAAAAGTATGATACCTGCAAACACAGTCTATGGTGGAGGAAAGACTGGTGGTGGAATCGGAAACAATAATCTGTCAACATGAGAAATCCTATCCTCCAAATCATGAACCAAACGGATAAGGAAATCAATCTGCTGCTCGAGTGTCAAAACACGAGCAGGTAAACCAACTGGTGGTATAACAACTGGTGGCATCTGAGGTGGTAGTGAGGGTAATGGTGGTGACCCTGGTGGTGGTGGTGGAGCATGGGGTGGTGAATGAGCTGGTGGTGGTGGAGGTCTGGCGCCAGCAAGCTGCTGAAGCTCATGAACGCTGTGAAAAAGTATGTCGACCTGAGACTGCAGAGAGAGGATAAGGGTATCAGTAGAAATGCTCGGGTAGTGAACTGGATGGTACGGGTCTGTAGTAGGCATAACATGTGGTGGTGAGTGCCGTGCTGCCATATGCTCAGTAGGAACTGGTGGAACTTGACAAAACTGCTGGTAATATAGGTCAATAACGCTAGGCGGTATGTGGGCGTGTCCGGATGGTCCTGCCTCATCGGTATGACCTGTAGGTGATATGATAGGTGCGAAGCGCATGAGTCGGATACGGTCAGTAGATCCCTCTGAAACAGGGGCCTGAATAGGCTCCTCAGTAGGTAAGTGAGCTGGAGAATGTGGTGGAGTAGGAATATGATCAGGTGCAGGAACAACTGGCTCATCTGGCATGAGATCATCCACAATAACTGGATGCGCCTCTAGGCCTACAGCCTGAAGTGCAGATGTAGTAGCAGATGCATCAGAATGAGCATCTGAGTCTGTGTCAGAATCAGAAGAAATAGCAATAATCAGAACTACCGGTGCTGCAACCTCTAGAATAACCAGATCATAAACATCCCCGTCTCCTAAATCATCATCTAAGTGCTCCACGGGAAACACTAGAACAATGCCGTCGTCATCCTCGTCAGGGTCAACGATAAAAGGCATAGTGTGTATGTGTTCTTGTGTGAACCAAAGGAAGAAAAAGGAGAGGAGAAATCTGAAATTTGCATGGATAATCTATGAATTTAGGGGTGCTCATCACCTCCTAAGCATCAAGTAAGTATCTAATTCACCCCTTAAACCTTCTTGATTAGAGTACTTGGTGGGTTTTGACGAATCAACCCCAATTGGGTAAATTGGGGATGTTAGATGGTTGGATTTGTGTATGCATGCACTAATTTTGTGTCAATTATGATTTAATAATCTCAATTAGGAGTTTTAATGGAAGAACCCATGTTCAAGAACTTGGGGTTTTGATGGTTTATGGTTTAATATGAATGAGTTGGATGAACTAGAGATTTTGTTATGTTGATGTCTATGTGTGAATGGTACTTGTTGATTAGTAAGAAGATTTGATGAATTATGTATGAACTTGGAAGATCGTGCATAAATTAGTTATACATTGTGCATTAAATGGTGTACGCACACCAAGTGTTTGATTAAATGCTTAGTATAAGCTAGTATATGAAATTATATGTTGAACAATTGATGAACATGTGTAGAGTTTGATAATGGCATGATTGATGATAATTAGACATGAGAATATGTATTGTAGAAGGATTTCATAAGAAGGTGTGGTTGATGGTATGATTGGGTAGAATTATGCATTAGAACTTGTACTCTATGCTTGAATGATGAGGTGCACAACATGTGTTGGACCAATTGCTTATTGGTAATTTAGAAATGAATGTGCAGTAAGTATATAACATATGAACTTGCTAGTAAATAATGATGTTGTGATTATGTTAAATAGACTAACCTTGAATGTGGTTGTCAAATGTGAGATAATGAAAGCATTAGCATGTGAAAGTATGTGTTTATGAATGTGTATGTGTATATAATTTGGTGATGATGTGGTTGTAAGCATATTACATCATTAGTTTGAAATGTATATAATGTCATTTGTATAGGCTAATATGATAACACGAATATATGAGGTTAAGTAGAAAGTTCATATGATAAACCGTTGACTTCTGAAAGTCAACTGTGCATAAGTGGCAAGGTTAGGCTTTCGTCACACTTGCAATGTTATAGAATGTCAAATGGTACGTGTTATATCAATATGTGTTATATGTGATAACGTGATGAATTATTTGAGTTGAAATGATATGATTGTGGGAATATGCCTTATGCTTGTTAGAATTGACTAATGAAAGTCAAATGTGAGATATACATTTGATATGATCGTTAATATGTACAATCATGTATGCTAACAAGAATGTGATTGCGATGACATGAAAGTATAGGGATCATGTCGAGATGGAATCAAGCACGAAAGGCTAACGGGCCAAGATGAGGCAAGGAAGCGGATACGAACACGGACACATAAGGTAAGTGATTTCCGAAATCACTTCTTATTTATAAATGAAGTTAAGGTGGTAAGTCGTTGGTGGTCATCTATGTTTGGAATTACAAGGTAGAAGCGAACGGGTCAAAATGTAGAAAGAAACATAGCGTGATGCGGTGGATGGTTTGATCTTGGGGTTAAGTAGTAAAAGGATATGGGGGGCTTGAATTATGGTCATGTTACATCTTGGAAGCATGAAAATTGTGGAAGAAGGAAGTTCGGATATCTAACGCTTGTTTTGTGAAAATTAAAAAGGAAGAAGGTTTTGAGTGAAAGAACCCGTCGTAAGCTACGAAAGATCAGCCATAGCTTATGGCCAAACAAACAAGGGGAAATAGCAGCAAGCTGCCGTAATCTACGGCCAATGTTCAACCAACAGTTGAAATGTTCACTCAACAGTTGTAACGTTCACTCATTAGCGAGAATGTTCACTCAACAGTTTGAACGCTCACTCATCAGCAAGAATGTTCACTCAACAGTTGGAACGTTCACTCATTAGCAAGAATGTTCACTCAACAGTTGGAACGTTCACTCGTCAGCAAGAATGTTCACTCAATAGTTGGAACGTTCACTCGTCAGCAAGAATGTTCACTCAACAGTTGAAACGTTCATTCATCAGCAAGAATGTTCACTCATGAGCAAGAACGTTCACTCAAAGTATGTGTGGGAAAGAAATAAGCTTGGTGATATGTATGTGTATAGATCTACCTACATGTTAGTGACGGAATCCATAGGTAAGCATGAAGAGAAATGAACATGCACGTAAGTTTGTATGTATGAGACTTATTTATATGGTTGTTTGTGACTAGGATATGTTAGTAAAAATTATATGGGAATGTAAGTGGTATGTAAGAGCTTGTATGAATGTATATGTGTGTGTGTGTATAAATATACTTATGAGTGTGTATGCATGAAGTGGGATTGATTGTACACGAAAGAATAGGGCTTGTATACTTGTATGCATGGCTACAATACGTTTGAGTATTAACGTTACTAATCAAGTGCTTTGAGAGTGAAATGAAATGCAGGTATACTATTGTTATCCTTATGAAGATTTAATGATTGGGATGCAAGATTGTACTTAGAATGATAATCGAAAGGATAGCATGAGTAGAAAGAATGTGGCATGGTCATTTAATTATGTATGTTTAGATTATGAATGACGTCACCAAATATTAATGATGCACATGTGTCACACCCTGCTCATAGCGGAAGTGCGAGGTGTGATCTGTTCGATTCTCATTGCATAACGATATAAGTAAACATACTAAATGAACAAAACATACTCCATTGCCATTACCATACTTGTTCAAAAGACGCGCAACATACATTAAGTTTATAATTTACAAACCATCCAAAGAAAATAAGTTATTTTTGTTTCATACATCCAAAACGAAAGTTTTAAACACAAAGACTTTGTCCATTACACCACCGCAAGAGACGGTATATAATAGGCAAACCCTTCAAAAGATGGCATGGATTCTTGACATTTGTTCCTTGAATTGAAATCCCGAACATGGTCCACTAATTCCCTGAAATACATGTTTAAGTGGAAAACGTCAACAAAAGTTGAACGAGTTCATGCAGTTTGGTTGTAAATGATACATTCCGTAAATGTGAATGTATTTGTGTTTGAATCAAAAGTAGTATGAAAAGCGTCAATGAAATCGTGATCATTAATGTTTTGCAAGGACATTAATATGTGTGACGAAATAGGAAGCAAACCAACCCTAGACGATTTTAATTGTATCGACACCATGTCGTAGGGCAACAAAAGCACTCCTAAGCAAACGAATGTCCATGAGTGGGGCTCGCCAAAACCCATTAGATCTAACCCTTTTGTTCCTTGGTCCAAACTTGGATTAATGGAGCTTTAGTTATGGCCCTAATTTCTCACATGATCTAAGGTGTTTCATTCCTTGACTTATCATACTATTGTACATGTATTTTTCCCCGATAGTTATAAAGCTTGAAAAGCATTTAAGATGAAAATGGGACATGAACTCACAGAATTGCGTCTGTGAAATATAAGTATCTGAATCCTCACTTGCGGTTGCCTTGTATTATGTCGCGACCTACAAACGTTCTATATTTGTTAGACACATCGGTCTTTGTAATGACTCGTGTACAAGTCTTTGTTATTTGTTGAACTTTGTATTAGATGTACGAATTGTTAAACTTGTTATATATATTTCACTAAATATATATATATATATATATATATATATAAGTAAACTTGTATCTTGTATGTTGTATCATCGGATTTCGTCCTCATGATTTCGTGTCTTGTATGACTCAATAGTATACTTGTATTTTCACTAATTATGTCATTGGGCCGAGCCCATGTTTTCATGTTATTGGGCTTAAATAGTGTTGTGCCTAAATAGTGTTGGGCCTAAATAGTGTTGGGCTTAAATAGTATTGGTCCTAAATAGTATTGGGCCTAAATAGTGTTGGGCCTAAATAGTGTTGGGCCTAAATAGTATTGGGCCTAAATAGTATTGGGCTTAATGTTATTGGGCCTTGGCCCATATGTTTGGTATTGGGCTTAGCCCATGAGTTTTGATATTGGGCTTAGCCCATATATTTATGTTAAGCCCATTTAGTAAAGATAGCCCATTAGTAAATATATAAGCCCATTTGAAAGTATAAGCCCATTTAGTAAAGATAGCCCATTAGTAAATGTATAAGCCCATTTATATTATATTCTATCATTTTTATAAAATCACTAAGTAAAGACTTTTTAGTCATAAGAATACATAAAACTTTTATACGTTTAAAAACATCCGAATTTTGTTATCGATAGCATATTTATTTTTAGGGTCGAAAGATCGTCTAAACGTCGTAGTAACTCCTCGGATTGGCGATTCGTTTATGGATTCGTTCGTCGTCCGTTTTGACCATAAATGGTGCCCGATCCTTCGGATTGTCCGTAACTCGTTTTTAAGGCGTAATCATGTGTAGTTTTGTAAGGCTTTAGTTATAAAGTGTCTTGAGTTTAATTGTGACATTGGATTCAAGTTCCTACTTTTGTTACATATAACTAATACACCAAATATTACATATCACATAAATTGTTAAAGTGACAAAATATATGTTTTCTCAAAAATATATATTTTAATCTAATCTTTTCTTTTATAAAAACCTTTCTTTAAAATCTTTTTAAATCTTGTAAAGGTTTAACCAAAAATGATAGTGTATATAACATAAATTTTTTAAGAAAATTTGCCATATAACCTTTGTATTAATCATTTAGCCATGTTTAATAAACATATCCTTTTCTTTTTCAAATTCACCAACAATTTACTCATAACATCTTTAACTAAAACATATGAGATTTTATAACATAAACTTATCAAGATGATCTCAAAATGATGTAGGGTTTTGGGCATGATCATAACATATGCTAACAAGTTCAAATCGATGCTTTACTTATAGTTTTAACCACTTTTATAAAAATCTCATCTTGTATGTTTGTTTTCATAATCTTATAAAAGTATTGTTTTCAATGAAAAACCTTAAATACTTTCACAAAATCAAAAGTTATGATCATCCATTTAAACCTTTCACAAGTTATTCTTATGATATCCATCATAACAAGATCAAACATGTAAGTAATAAATCTTAAATCACAACATAAACAAACATATACATATCATGATTTTTATTTTTGCTTCTATGTATCTTCATATTATTATGTATGATTATTTAGTTATTACTAGTTATATTAATAATCATAAACATAAATAAGTATGAAAAAAATAGATTTAGAAGCTCACTTCTAGCACTAGGCTAGGGATGATCTAGAGGATGATTAAGAACTAAGAAGATGATGATCTTGATGGTAGAATGCTCTTGAATGGATGAAAACACTTGCTTTAACTTGTAAGTGCTTTAGATCATCTTAGGTTCCATAGAAAATCATCTTGATCATCTAAGAAATGACTAAAGTGAAGTGGGTTTTTAGGGTGTTCTTGGTGAAATGGATGAAGATGATGAGAGAGTTTGTGGGTGAAAGATAAGGTGAAATTATGTGGGTAATATGCTAGTGACTTAATGGTTAAGTGTTATAACAAATCACCAATCTTCATCCACTTGTAAATAAATAAAATATCTAGATATTTAATCACATAAACAAGGGGTGTGGGACCCCTTGTTCACGGTTACAACATGGGGGGGGGGGGGTCTTATGTGATTAAAATGTGTTAGTAATTTTTAAGGTTTCAAATGAATTAAAAAGGTTAAGTCTTTAGGTGTTTAAGGTTTGCAATTTTTTTTCAAGATGTTTCATGACCTAAATTGATCATAAACTAGCTTTATTTGGTCAAAAATAATATTCACTAGTTTGCCAAATATGTCAAATTATAGTTCGGATAGTTGTTTAGTGCTCGTTCCGCAAGTAGATAGTCGAATGGTTAACTTATGAAAGTTGTAGGAAAAAAATCGATTATGTATATAAATGATATTCCCTATGTATTTTTATATGAAATTTGTGTTTAAACAACACTTTTGCATCTTGTAATAAAAACACTAATGCTGAATTTTGCGGAAAATTATTGAAATGGTAACTTTTAGCGCTTTTCGGGCAGTTTTTAGTGCTACCGGACATCGGGAAAGTATTAGACCAAACCCTTGCATTTCCAATTAGGGTTTATTGTATATTTGATGTTGGACTTTCGTCTGAGTCCTAAAGGTGTCATTTAAATGGTTTCTGCAGATCCTGAGTTTTCGTCAGCATGCTAGTTTACTAGGTACTACTCTAGTTGTTTCGATGCATTGTTCACACTGTTTCAAATGTAACCACTAAAAATGAATCATGTGCATCATAAATGAATATTCCATGAGTATTCTAAGATGTATATTGTTAGGGGTCATTTTCTTAACATATGTATCCTGACCAATATCCTGCCTTTGTTTGTTTATTTGTGATCAGGATGCTGGGAGAGGATATTGCTAACATCTTGGGCGATATCCTGAGGCTTATTGAATTAACCACGTGCAGGTTAAGGGCAGAGGCTTGCTAACGGTCAAGAGGACTTCTTCTCCTCAAGACTCGGACGAATTTGTTGAGAAAGAGACGTTGAGCCCGAAAGACCAGCTCTACAACGTTCCAAGAAGGAATATTCGGTGGATCCCGCAAGTTTAGGGTAGTTAGTTATTTTATCTTTACTATAAATAGATGAGGTCGGATCAGCTTAGAACACATCATTTCACACTTACACTCTCGAACACAATCACTCTCTAGCTAATTGCAAACACCACACTTGTATTTCATTTTCGTTGTAACACTTAGTCGATCCGTACCACATCCTGCACTGTATCCTGATTTTTGAAGCAATTGAAGAACAAGGCAGCTGCGATTGTCAGCTCCCGAGGTTTTATGCCGGCGATCTAGATTGATCAAGGGCTTTCCTCGTACATCTCGTGTCACTTCCTTTACTTTTTGCTCATTATTTGCTCATTGTTTGATCGTCGATACAGCTCATTATCCCGAGCCGTATCCTGAAACTGTTTTTGCAAGTAATTTAATTAACACATTTTTGACACTTACTTCTAGCACACTACCTCACTTAACTAATTTGATCACTTAATTACTTCGGTAATTTTTGACCAAAACAATTTGGCGCCCACCGTGGGACAAGTGGTGCTCTTTTTACTAAAACTTTTTGTCAAATCGCTAATCGGTTTTCTATTTTCAAAACTTTTTGCCACATTATCTATAATGGCCTCAAGATCAAACATGAGTTCCTCTACTGTGTCTGCTATGACTTCTGCTACTACCGGTTCAGTGCTTCCACCACCTCCTCCAAGGATGCCAGCCTCTACACAATCTCAAGATGTTATCCCAACTCGGAATGTCCAGGGATCTGCTCCCGTTTTAGCTTCTAATGATGAAATTTTAACCTTATTCGGAAGTGTGCAGGAACAAATGAGGCAGCAACAGGAAACAAACCAAATGCTTTTGAGGGAGATACAACTCCTGAAGGCTGGCTCGAGCAGATCTGCGGAGGACAATGTCACTCCGTTACACCCCAGAGCGTTGAACTTTAGCTCAGCTGTGTATACCGAGGATAATAGGGGGAATATCGTGCCCAGTCTTCCTCAGAATCATACTCCTGAAATACCCTCCTTGGTCCGGATGTCAACCATAAGGAGCTCAGGATATGCTTCAGGATATGGGCAGAATCCTCCAACTGGTAACATGTCTAATAATACTCATGCTACTAACAGTGGTGGATCTTTGCAGGATACAGGTGTAACATCAGCACTTACCAGGGAACTTCAGAAGTTGAAAGACATGATATCTAGTGTACCTGGGGTGGTCCAGCCGATCCCGGAAGTATCTCAAGATAGCCACAAGATATCTCGTTTTGCATACCCTATATGTGATGCTGAGATCCCAAAGAGATTCCAAACTCCCAACATGAAGCTTTATGATGGGACTACGGATCCTGAGGAGCATATTGCCCAGTATAGGGAAAGAATGGAGATTAACCCTATCCCTCCGGAGCTCAAGGAAGCGTGCTTGTGCAAGGGATTTGGTTCTACTCTAACAGGATCAGCCTTAAAATGGCTGTTAAACGTTCCTCCTCACTCAATTACTTCATTTGCTCATTTGGTTAATTTATTTAACAGTCAATTTTCTTGTAGTCGGAGTTTTGAGAAACTAACCAGTGATCTTTACAGGATAACTCAAGGGCCTCAGGAATCCTTGAGGGATTATGTGAACAAATTTAGTCGAGAATCCTTGGATATCCCACATCTTGATGTTGCAACAGCTGTGCAAGCTTTTAAGATGGGATTACAAAAGGATTCTCAGTTTTATCAGGATCTTGTAATGAATCCCTGCAGGAATCTCGATGAAGCTCGTAACAGGGCCTTGAGATATATCCGTCTGGAAGATGACAAGAAGATGCAAGAAAGGATGAACTCATCCAACACTTATGAATCAACTAATAGGAAGTCAGAATCCTCATTTAAGTCATATCGGCCTAAGCCATATGGTAGAAATGAAAACAAGAAAGTGAATGCTGTCGAAGATGAGGATCCTGAAGAGTATCCTAAGTTGTCTGAATATTGTTTTTCTGTTAATATTCCTGAATTGATGTATGCTATGCAGGGTCTAGGAGACAAGGCTAGATGGCCTCGAAAGAATCAACAAAAGGCTGACTGGAAGGATAAGTCAAAATGGTGTGCTTTCCACGAAGATTTCGGACATATGACTGAGGATTGCATTGCTTTAAGGAAAGAAATAAGCTATCTTCTAAGCAAGGGATATCTGAAAGATCTCTTAGGAAAAAAGAAGAATAAGGGTCAGGATACTGACAAGGATCCTGAACGAGCAGCATCACCTCCCTCGGATGCCAAGATAATCAACTTCATTTCGGGGGGATCCGACATTTGTGGAACTTCGTATTTGGCAGCAAAGAGACACGCAAAGGAAGCCAAAGCCGAAAGGGGAGACAAACCTGTCAGGATGGCTACACTCACAACTGACAAAGTGATCACATTTGATGCTGATGACAGGGATACTGTCCAGGATCCTCACCATGATGCTCTGGTAATAACGTTATATGTGGCTAACCATTTTGTACGTAGGATATTGGTTGATAATGGCAGCTCCGTCAACATAATCCAGCTAGAGACACTTAAAAGAATGAATGTATCTCCAATGGATATAACTTCGAAGTCCACCGTGCTTGTTGGGTTCAGCGGAGAGGCCAGAAACACAGTGGGAGAGATAAAGTTGCCGGTGTACGTTGAAGGAGTCAACTCGATACAACGTTTCTGTGTGATGGACTCTCTATCCTGCTATAACATTATACTGGGAAGACCATGGATTCACGATATGAAGGCCGTGCCATCAACATATCACCAATGCATCAAGATACCTACCCCTTGGGGAGTTGTTAAACTTGATAGCGATCAGCAGGAGGCGAAAGAATGCTACTCCTCCTCGATGAAATCCTCAGCCAAAACTAGTGCAGCATAGCAATTAAAGACGCGGGCCCAGGATATCGTGGAGGATCCGGAGCAGGATGTGAAGAAAGTTATCCTGGACCAGGATAACCCCGATATTTCGGTGCTCGTAGGGACTGTAGGATCGTGTCACGACCTAAACGAGTCGTTCGGAAGAGCTCTCGTACGTTTCAGAGGCGGAAACTAAGAAACGGACGTGTACACAGCTTGAAAAGTACTTTAAACCTCTTGTATATTAGATTGACAACGTTTACAGTGAGAGGAAATACCGGCAGCACTTCGGTATCACAAGACCTGACCGTTCCAAATGACAATGACATGAAGCCTATTTATACTAACAGTCCCTAACCGTTTGAAACTTCTCAAACGGACACTAGTTCAAACGACAGGGATTTCAAACGGTCAACATATTACAAACGGTCAACATATTACATATGCTTCAAACGATTAGAATCTTCTCAAACGATTGGACCTTTATATAGCATCATTTCATTGGACCATCAATTGGTAGCACCTTATTGGACCAAAATGATATTGTCTTTATCCATATTGACTTTCACGATCACCATATGCTTTCAAAATTTCATGACATCTCATGTGATGTCACCTAGGTGATGTCACTTGTGATGTCACCTATGTGATGTCACATGTGATGTCATGCTTGATCGGATCCGCACCGTGAACGAGACTCGACATAAGACGAAGACGACAGATGACTGCACCAACAGACTCCCCCTCAGATGTTGACGAGTCTTAAGTGTCGAGTCTTTTCAATCTTCAATCTTTATCAGTCTTTGGTCTTCCTTCACTCTAACTTTCTCTTGTATTCTTCACGATCAGCAGTTGGCTCTAGCAACTTTAAACTCTGTTTCTCTAACAAACTCCCCCTTAACTTGTACTGGGATTGTAGTCTAATTTTCACAGGTTCAGGTATCGTAACCTTACTCACCTACAAATTCTCTACCCAAAAGTAAGTTTCATAAAAGATAAGATATAACAAATTTAGAAACTTTGCTAAACTCTTGAAGACACAACCCTGAATAGAAAGATTTATCATGTCAATTTCTGATGAACCAATTGAATATATATCATTTTCATTTCACACATTTTTCAAATAAACTTTCCCAAACCTGTTCGTCATGATTAGCACTCGGAATTTTGAAAATCAGCTCTTCAATATCAGTTGTAGAAAATCTTTTTGAATTTATCAAAGTTTTATGCTAAAACACACCGAAACTCTTTTTGGATTTTTGAAATAACCGAAATGAAATGCAGTAAAGAAATATTTACATACAATATTTTTGTGAGTTTGTGTAAGAGGATCATATCAGTTTATGAGACATATCACCAACACCGTTAAGCTTCATTACATTTTAAGTTCTAAACAATTCACTTAGATTGTCAGTATACTTGTCCACTTAAATTTTCACACAAAGTTCAACTGCTTCGAGATACGAATTAGTGTTTTAGGACTTAAACATCTACATGTGTCCCACCTCAGTATATACTCCTGTATCCAGACCCCAGTATTCAGTCTTACAGGTGAGTATACCTAGATGATATCTGTAAGGGGTTAATTGCGAGGGCCGTGAGAGCTCAGGTCGATCTTTCGATACGCAGAGAGATGACGGCTTCGACTTTTGGTGGGTCCCCTTTAGAGGATCTTTTGAATTACAACAGCAATGACTATCAATTTTATTGTTTCATCAATTTGCTGAGGGCTGCGCTATTTTTCAAGCATGCGGAAAGTATTCTCCGGGGACTAGGCCATTGCTTCCGCAAAATCAGAAGTCCCGGGATAGTACCCCAGATATCACTAAGCATAAAGACCTAGTATCTCAGAATACGGGACCCTTCAAACAAGATTTCAGGGGTTACCTATATATCCTGGAAATGTTCCCCACGTAGACGCAAGTAAATTTTATGTTTATATCTCGTCTCAATTTACTAAATGTGCAAAAACCTACTGACATATCCACAGTGAGATTGTTTATCACATTTATACCTTCCATTTCTTTAGCATGTTGTGACAGTCCACTGATGTACTATCATTTCCTCTTTTGTACAACAAAACTCATTTTTCATTTTATCATGTTTTTGCCTTTTTCAAATTTTCAAATGTTTTTGGATTTTCTGAAAATTTTTACTCCCCCTAAAATGCAAACACATTTTAGGAAAATTGAAAACAAACTATACAATAAAACGACAACTGATATCAAATCACTTCAAATCGCCATCCACTTGGCATAAACAATCAGAACTCCCCCTTACAACAAACTATTTTCCCATTGTGATTTCAAAACACTTAAGTTTGTATTAATCAAATGGTTTTTCCGGAAAATTAGTTTTGTTGATTTTACCACTTGTAAAGTTAGGGGTTCATCATGTTGTTTTTCCAAACAATCATTTGTAAGAATGGTCCAATCAAGTTCAACTTAATGACCTTGATTAACCACTTGTCAATGAAAACCTCTTTCAACCACTAACAGGTTCACTCACCAACCATAACTACTTGTAAATCAAAATATAACAATTTAAATATACCACCTGTACTTTACCAACTGTACCACATGTAGGATCAATTGCTAAGAAAGATGCCGATTCCTGCTCCACACTTACTAACCTGGGAGCTCCGGCAAGTCAGGAATTTATGGTGAAAATGCTGTCACCCAAGCCTGACCAGCCTTGGGTGATTTTGGTGGCAAACATCTGTCCCACCAACATTTTGATTTGTAAAATTCTTTAGCATCCTTCACTTTCTTGTCAACCATCTTTCCAAAAATATGTTTAACATTTCCATTGAAAGCCTTCTCAACATCAAATTCTCCCTTATCAGCGAAGAATTGATTTGAGATCTCTACCTTTCCCACTTTCTTCATCAAATTTTCCTTTGACAATGGAGGAAAATCCTCATCGTTCACCTCTGGAACGGAATTCACAACCTTTTTCTCAACCAAAGACTCCTCTGATTTTATGGAATCAAATTCATTGTCAGAATTACCCGCAGATTTAACCACCCACTTTTGTTTACTCAAATCACCTCTTCTTTTGTAAAATCTTTTTGAACATTCTCCTTCCTCAGAAGTAGAATTTTCAAACTTTTTAACAATTTTTACAGATTTTTCTTTCTTATCAACACAAGTCTTTCTCAAAACAGATTTAGAAAAAACTCCCTGTTTTTGGTAGTTGGTCTTGGGACAATTCCAAGCTATGTGTCCAACTTCCTGGCATTTGAAACAGGTTCTTCTGTCAACTCTTTCAGCAAACCTTCTCACATTCTTCTTCACTTCAGCAAGAAACTCTTGATTCGATTGCTTCCAGAACGGTTTCTTCTGTTCATCCTCTGAACTTCCTCCTGAAACAAATGTTGTTTTTGGTTTATAAGTTTTCTGATTTTTATAATTTTCTGAAGAATTGAAACCAAGACCTTTCTTTTTGAGATTACCATTATGATTTGGTTTCTTTTGAAAACCATAACCACAACCGTAGCCCTTTTTCTTGTTCAATCTCTGTTGAACTCTTGAAGTGTACTTTTTAGGTTTTTCATGAAGATTTAAATCTTTTATTTCAGAAATCTTAATTTCTGTTAATTTGAAAACCTGTTTGATCATTTCAGTTTTAACACTTCTTATTGGAAATTCCTCATCAGAATATAATTTGTCTGAATCATTCAATGTATACGCTACTTTGATTGATTCGTCATTCAAATTAAATTTTGATAACAAGAATTCTTTATTGTAAACCCTCTTAACCGGCGAACTTGGACTTTTCTCAGACGAACTCAAACTATCAGACTTAGACTCCGACTTTGACTCTTCATCCATATCCAACACCTGATCGACAACTCTTTTAACTAACTCGGACTCATGATCAGTGTCAGAAACTGTGAATGTAACATCAATATTGTCTGGTAATTCATCAGTGATTTCAGACTTTAATTTGATGTTTAGAGCCTTGTCTACTTGTTCCTCGTTTGGTTTCCTGGGGGAATAACTCTCAAAGATAGGAGGCGGACATCTGTTATACTTGACACTTGGTTTCTTATCAGTATCAGTATCAGTATCTTCAGTCTTTTTATCCATGAACGCTTCCAGACCTGCAACCGTAGGATAAACCCGATCAATCAAATAATCACATGTAGTATAACTCAAAAGTAATCGGTTAATCCTTTCACTCTCGATTTTTTCAAGTTCCAACTCCTTCTTCAAATTAGCACAGTCTTCAATATAATCATTGATGACACTTTGCTTTGTCATTAAAGTTGCACTCATTTTGTCATTCGCTTTTTCAATTTCTGAATTCGTTCTTTTCAAACTATCAACTGTCCTATTCAGCACATCGTATGACTCTTTCACATACTTCACATCAGACAGTAAATCTTCTTTAATCTTTTCCAACTCAACAATCTTCTTATCTTTCTCCTCACAAGCTTTGCAAGATTCTTTACATTTCAGACAAGGTTTAATGATTTCGACTATCTTATCATCCTCAACAACTTTCTCAACTTCTACGATCTTTTCTACTTCAACAATTTTCTCTACAATCTTTTCAACCACTGGTTCTTCAGATTCTATTTTAGCTTTCTGTTCCTCAGTTTCCTTTGTTGAGCTTTCTTCAACTTCTGCTTTCTCAGTTTCTACTTTTGCTTCCAACTCATGTTCTTCAACTTTCTGAATAAACTGTGCCAGATTCATGTTTTCATGTTTTCTCATATGTTTTACAATCAACAGATAAGTTCCCCATTTTTGTTGTGGTAATGCATCAGCAAGTTTATCAATCCATTCATCATTGTCTTTCTTAATGTTCAATCTTCTCATTTCCAAGACTAAATGACAATATCTATCAATGGTCATCTTTGTTGTTTCATGGTCAAAAGCTACAAACATGTCAAATGACTTCTTCAACAACTCCTTTTCCATGTTTCAAAGAATTCGATATACTTTGGCAAAAACACTTGACAATTACCTGTCGATCCCAACAGAACAAACAACAATCAGTTTAAAGCCTTATCAATTAATGGAAACGAACTGGTACTTGAACTGATGAAATTTCTGTGCGGACTGAATGTTAACGAACTGTGCGAACTGAATGTTGACCAACTGTACGAACTGAATGTTGACCAACTGTGTTGACCACTATGACCCGAATCGAAAACAAACGTCTTGACCCTTTGAAACCTTTTAACTCCAAACCGTACGAACTGACAGAAACCACGACTCAAAACACGCGACCTGAGTACACACTGTGCGAAGTGAACATATTTGGTGCGAATGGATTTTAATGTCAAACCACACAACCTGTAGATTCTATTCAAACAATTTGAACTAAATTCGCACACGACTCGATCAACTAGCACATATAAGCTAATATATCATAAGCAATTTCAAATCACACAATGCATATAATCGACAATACTCTTTGAAGATCAATTTTATTTGATCAAGTTTATAGTGAATTTGATTATGTAAAAGTGATGTGTAAGCTCGAAACAATCTCTTCAATTAATCAACATTTACAAGTAATCTACTAATTCAAATCACACTTTGATTGGGCCGAGAACTTTAATAGGCTGACAACAAGACAACAAATGTATCGAAAACCTATATTCCTTCACATGTAATATCTGAATAAGCTGACATCTTTTTAATTTTTCAACACAAATTCACATGCAAAATCAAATTTTAATACCACTTAGCTGATATCTATTAAACCAAATCACATGGCAGACAAAACACTTTATCAAAACAAACTGATTTGATCGCACAATTCACTAATCAGTAAACACATGTGCCGATGACAATGCAATCCTTTGAATTTAAAAACCGACAATCTCCATCCTTAATGAAATATGATTGGACCGTTTAGTTATCACATGTAATATGAACATTCAGTCATTCAGTCAACACTTTTATCTAGATTCGTTTTTAATAGAGCTTTCAAATCTCACATGGGCCTGACACAATCATATAGCGGACGACAACAATGCATGAAATATAATAGGACCGTTCAAATTTGAATCATGTGAACTGATACAATTTCACACCACTCGATGTACTTCACATGACACAATGCACCTTTCAAATGGTCAAACGATGCTTTCAAACGGTCAAGTTTCAAACTGTCATGTTCAATTTCAAACGGACACGTGTATTTTCAAACGATGACTCTTTGTTTCAAACGATAGGATAGAATTTTCAAACGATGGAATATCTTTTCAAACGACAGATCTATGACATCATCAACTCGCGAACAGTTTCAAACGGAAACCATATTTTTATCAAGTTTTAGTTCGAGTTTTAGTCTGAAATTTCTAAGGCTTTGTTAAACTATCATTACGCACACTTTGTGAACGTTTCAGCCAATTTCAACCGTAAAAAGTATCGGTTTTAAGAAAGAAGGTGTAGAAAATGAGATTTTCAAGCTGAATATGGCAAGAACTCCTCGTCCTGAGTTCTGATACCAATTGTAGGATCGTTTCGCGACCTAAACGAGTCGTTCGGAAGAGCTCTTGTACGTTTCAGAGGCGGAAACTAAGAAACGCACTACAAAACAACTTGATCTACACTTTAAACCTCTTGTATAATCGATTAACAGTGTTTACAGCGAGAGGAAATACCGGCAGCACTTCGGTATTGTTTTTCCTGACCGTTTCGTTTGAAATGAACCTATCACACATCTATATATAGACAATGACCCTTTCGTTTGAACTTACCCTTCCGTTTGAACTTAACATAACTTGGTTCAAACGGAACCCTCATTTCAAACAATGAGTTCAAACGGAACCCTCATTCAAACTTTCGTTTCAAACGGAACCCTCTAAAACACTTCTTAAATCATAACTAAAACCCTAATTTGACATATAAGATCCAATTATGACTTTCATGAACTAAGACTTGATGAAGATGCAGTCAACAGACATTCTTGTGCATCAACAGGGACCAATATCCCTCAGGATATTGAGGAACAATTAATTAACTTTTTGAAATGCAGGATGTCTACGTTTGCATGGAAGCATGAGGATATGACAGGCATATCCAAAGATATTATCACTCACAAGCTTGGAATTGATAAATCATTCAAGCCTGTGCAACAAAAAAGAAGGAAGTTTGCTCCTGAGCGGAACACGATTATCCAGGAGGAAGTTGAAAGATTATTAAAGTCAAGAATGATCAGAGAGGTTAAGTTCCCAAGGTGGCTAGCAAACGTGGTTGTAGTACAGAAGAAGAATGGGAAATGGAGAGTTTGTGTAGACTACACAGACTTGAACAAAGCTTGTCCTAAAGACCCATTTCCTCTTCCCCATATTGATGCAATGGTAGATGCCACTGCCGGGCATGAAATGCTGACCTTCATGGACGCATCCTCAGGATTTCAACAGATCCAAATGGAGCCTTCTGACCAGGAGGATACCGCCTTCATGACGCCAACAGGTATTTATTGTTATACAGCTATGCCTTTTGGTTTGAAAAATGCAGGTGCAACATACCAAAGATTGGTAAACATGATGTTTAAAGACAAACTGGGGGACACCATGGAGGTGTACATTGACGATATGGTGGTAAAATCAAAGAAAGCTCAGGATCACCTCCAGGATATTAAAGGAGCATTTGATATCCTGGATCAATACAACATGAAGCTGAATCCTGCTAAATGCCATTTCGGAGTGGGGGCAGGAAAGTTTCTTGGGTATATGGTGACGAAAAGGGGGATAGAGGCAAGCCCGGAGCAGATTAAAGCTATCCTGGATATAAAATCACCCTCGAATATGAAGGATGTACAAAGATTAACAGGCCGAGTAGCAGCTCTAAATCCTCAGAGAAATGCAAAGACTTCTATGATATCCTAAAGAAGAACAAAAGATTCGAATGGGGGGAAAAGCATGAAGCAGCCCTACAGGATTTGAAACGGTATCTCTCAACCGCACCTCTATTGATGAAGCCGGAAAATGGTGAACCACTATCCTTGTACCTTGCTGTATCAGGGAATCCTGTAAGTGCCGTTCTTATAAAAGACCATGAAGGTCAGCAGTATCCTGTTTATTATGTTAGTAAAAGTTTGTTAGATGCTGAAACTAGGTATTCTCATTTAGAAAAATTGATACTAGCATTAATTATGGCATCAACGAAACTTAGGCATTATTTCGAGACACATAGGATACATGTTAAAACAAACTATCCTATTAAAAATGTGCTTAGGAAACCAGAGATGTCAGGCAGGATGGCCAAGTGGTCAGTAAAGTTGAGTGCTTATGATTTAGTATATGAACCTAGGAATGCCATAAAGTCTCAGGCTTTAGCTGACTTTGTGGCTGACTTTAGTAGTGACATTCAGGATGAGGTAGATCTAGAAGTTCAACAGCTAGGAGAATCCTCAGGATCTTGGACATTATATACTGATGGTGCATCTAATGTAAGAGGAGTAGGATTAGGAATACTACTAAAATCGCCACAGGGGGACATATTACCCCAGGCTATTAGGTGTGAATTTCCTGCTACTAATAATGAAGCAGAGTATGAGGCTTTAATTGCAGGATTGGAGTTGGCTAAGAGCATGAGTATCAAAAATTTGCAAGTATATGTTGACTCTCTGTTAATTACTAACCATTTTAATGGATCCTATGCAGTTAAGGGAGAGAAATTAATCGAATATATCGATATTCTCAAAAAATTAGCAGGATATTTCGATGTTTTTATACTTGAACAGGTACCAAGGGAAGATAATGCTGAAGCAGATGCCTTAGCAAATCTGGGATCATCGATCAGGATACCTGAAGGGACACAAATACCAATAGTACATGTCTTATATCCTGCAACGAATCCTCAGGATAAAGAAGTAGCTGGTATTCAGGATCCTGGGGCAGAATATCCTGAAGAGGATCCTGAAACCTGGACGGCTCCAATCATGAAATATCTCAAAGAAGGACATATTCCTGGAGATGAAAATCCTAAGGCATTTAGGATGAAGGTATCACGATTCACTATTATAGATAATATTTTATACAAGAAATCTCTTGCAGGACCGTATTTGAGATGCTTGGAGGATCTTGAAGCCAAAGAAGTCCTTCAGGATATACATGAAGGGGATTGTGGTAACCATGCTGGGGGCAGATCGTTATTCTAAAAAATATTAAGAACAGGATATTATTGGCCAACAATGAGAAAAGATGCCGCAGAATATACTCGAAGATGTGACTCATGTCAAAGACATAGTAACATACTGCATCAACCGGCTGAACCATTATATCCTATTGTTTCCCCTTGGCCATTTATGAAGTGGGGTATGGATATAGTGGGAAAGCTACCAAAAGCTCCGGGAGGAAAAGTCTTTATGCTAGCAATGACGGATTATTTCTCTAAGTGGGTTGAAGCTGAAGCATTTGTTCAAGTTAGAGACCAAGAAGTAGTATCCTTCATAAAGAGGAATATCCTGACCAGATTTGGAGTACCAGCTGAGATAATCTGTGACAATGGTTCTCAGTTCATAAGTAAAAGGACTACAGACTTTTGCAAGAGTTGGGGAATCAAAATGATCACATCTACTCCGGTACATCCTCAAGCAAATGGACAAGCAGAGTCCTCTAACAAGATAATTGTCAACAACTTAAAGAAAAGGCTTGGAGCCAAAAAAGGAAGATGGGCAGAAGAATTACCCTTTGTTTTATGGGCTGATAGGACAACGGTAAAGAATGCAACAGGTCAAACCCCATTTTCGTTGGTGTTTGGAGCAGAAGCAGTGATTCCAACGGAGATGACAATACCTACTGCAAGATCTATCTTAAGTGATCCTGAGAAGAATCCTGAAGCCTTGAGTCAGGATTTAGACACTATAGATGAAAAGAGAGATGCGGCAAGGCTAAGGATGGCAGCATATCAACAGAGAATATCCAGGGCATATAACAAGAATATTAGAACCAGAAGATTTAAGGTTGGAGATTGGGTATTAAGAAAGGCTTTCCAAAATACTACTAATCCTGCCGATGGCAAGTTAGCTCCAAAATGGGAAGGACCATATGAAGTTGAATCAGAAGCAGGGAAAGGAGCATATAGACTCAAGAATATGGAAGGAGATATGCTACCGAGATCTTGGAATGCTATACACCTTAAGCTCTATTTCAAGTGAGTCTAGAATTTAATTTCTAACTCAAGATGGTATGAATTCTACTTCTTTTAAATATGTTTGGTGTAATTTGTTCTTTATAACCTGATACTGACTTATGCATCGGAGGGGTATTAGCCAAGCTAACACCCACCTTAGTTTACATTTGTTTTGCAAGATATGTTTCAGGATATAGCTCCAGAATATGCACTCGGGATAACTCAGAAGATTAGAGGATTGGCCCCCTCTCTCACGTTTAAGGGATACTGATCCCTTCACAGGTTTAAAGGTATTCACCTTTCTTCCGAATTGGGTTTAAACACCCCGCCTGGAGCGCAAGTTATTCAGGGATAGTTCAAGGTGGCGGGACCAGTCCATGTAAAAGTGGCTGACAATTTCGTTACCATTGGCTATATCCTGAATCCTAACGGTATATGAGGATTGATCACCCTCTCTCACGAAAGGGTATTTTCATACTCTCTAAGGTTTAAAGGTTTTCACCTTTCTAAGTCTTGGAGTTTATACACTCCCGCCTGTAGCGCATGAAAAATTGGGATTTTCCCCAGGATACAAAGGATTTATCTCCAGTACATCCTTGGGTTATACCCTCGGGACGAGAAAAATTGCTTATGCCATGGAAACTGACATTAAATAGATTTCTAAGATACTTGAAGACATTGTACACAGGGGACATCCCTGCCAAGATGGTGGTGTAAAGCTTGCGACTAATGCACTAAGTACCTTGCACTGGGGACATCTTCATTGGAAGAGTTGGAGTAGGTTTATATCCTATGTCTGGTATAATCTTTTCTTTGTAAGCCTCATTTAAATTTTTAGTAACATCATGTTAAGTATCTTGACATATATCCTCAAAGTCCTTTTAAGGATATTTGATTAGGATGTTTGAAACTGGTATTGGCTTGGAACTTTGATCATCATCAAAACTTGGTTTTGAAGAGATAAACTATTTCTTACTTTCTAAAGAAATTTTTATAAAATTGAAAGAACGTCTGGAAGATCCATTTAAAAGGCTTCTGCAGTATGTTTCTAAGCATACTGGTCAGGATATTTTGTAAAACAACAGTATGAAATTTTTACAAAGCTAAGACTTACACTAAACAATGCAAAGTAACAGAAAGAAAAGTCAAAAGATGAAATTATTCTTAAAGCGATCAATACTGGTTGATAACCGAAGGTTTCATCCTGAAACCCAGGACCCATCCGCCTTCGGTTATCAAATTGTTTAGAGATAGAAATGAAAATTGTTCATAAAGACATAAAATTGTTCGAATGAAAATAAGCTCTAGGGGGTAGTGCCTTCTTGCTCCATAGCGGTTTCAGCAACATCCATTTTGGGATCCGCCTCAGCATCCTTGTCAGCATCGATTGCCTTTTCAACTGCTTTAGAAGGATCATCGACAGTTGATTTGGAAGAGGTACCGCCAAGATTCTTCAGCTTGGTCTCCCAGGCTCCAACGTCCCAAGAAGGGCATTCGAAGCCTAATGTTTTGGCTTCGTGAGCCATCTTCAACCTAGCCTGGAGAAGAGAAATGACGACGGAACTTTTGAGGCTTTCTCGGTAACTGACCATATCCCGTTCGTACTGCACATGGGCAGCTTCCAGATCGGCTTGGGCTTGAAGAGTAGCCTTGTTAAGAGCAACTTGGTGTTCCTGGGTCATAGCTTTGTATTTCTCCTCGTAATGACGAGACTTGGTGGCCGCGATCATACCTTGGTCTGAAATTGTGATTTCTGCTTCCTTTAGCTTAGATTCAAGTGTTTTGTTAAGCTTGCAGGATTCTTGATATAAGTGAACCAAACGCTCAAGACCCTGCAAAGGTAAAAGGACAGGGATCAATATTATTATTAAGTCTTTGAATATAGTCTAAATTGCAGGATATGGTATAAAGATACTAACCTGGTTGAGAAAAGAAGTCATAAAACCGCTGGCTTCGATGAATCCATGCTTTTCATAAGGAAATGTGTCAGAAACGACAGGGGAATCGGGTTCTTTCCTTTTGCGGGAACTCGAACTCCGAGGTTTGGTAACCGGTGAAGGTTTAGGAATGATGATGGCTTTGGAGCTGCTGGGTTTGGATGTAGCAGTGGTCTTGGAGCCAGGTTCTTTCTTGACCTGGATCTGGTCAGAATAGCTATCCAGTTCGTCAAGATCAAAGACTTCAGGGATCTTAGCTGGTGCTGTGTAAAGGGAAAAGTTTTACTCTTTATCATTATATTGTTTTGACTAATTATTCTGAAAGGAATTCTTACCAGACATCTCGGATGACGAGTACTGACTTGAACTCGAAACGTGTGTGGTAAAAGTCCTGTCTATTGCAGGTAACCGGTAAACGGTACTGATTCTCTCTTCTGACTCAGCGGTAGGAGGGGCAACTTCCTTAAAGTTCACTGCATAAAGGTCAAAAAGAAGAATATTAATAGGGGATAACAATTAAATTGTCTATAAGGATATTTATGTGTAGGATCGGATTGCAACCCGAACGAGTCGTTCAGAAGAGATTTATCAGTTTCAGAGGCGGAAACTAAGAAACCGATTGCGAAAACAGCTTGCGTATCACTTTAACCACTGATTGTATTAATCTGACGTTGTTTACAATCAAATCTCACACCGGCAGCACTTCGGTGTGGAATCTCTAACTGTTACAACTGACAAGCCTACAACCCTATATATAATGGACATGATTTCGCTTGAAACCATTCAAGCGAAATCTACATGAATATCTTCAAGCGAAATTGACAGTTTTAACTATGTCTTGAAGCGAAATCATCCAACAACGTGCAATCTGTTTCAACTTAATGTATTTCACTTTTGTCCTTTTGTGATAAGATGCAATGATGATGTCATTAATGTGATGTCATCATCAAGCATGATGATGTCACACTCGTTTAGAACCGCACCGAACCCGAGACTCGATACAAGACGAAGACGACAGATGTGTGCACCAACAGACTCCCCCTCAGATGTTGACGAGTCTTAAGTGTCGAGTCTTCTCAATCTTCAGTCTTTATCAGTCTTTGAGCTTTCTTCAGGATCTCTACCTGGCTCTATTCTATCTCCAATTCTCTCTCTCTCTAACAGACTCCCCCTCAAAACATGTTGGGATCGTAGTCTGGCTTTTACAGAATTTTAGAATCCTCAGGTATCGGAACCTGGCACTCTATCTGCTATCCTGCACATCCTCTACCCAAAAATAAGATTCACAAGAATAAAATATTTAACAATTTGTCAAATATCATGTACCAACACTGATCCTTCTTCAATCAATATACAATCAAACATTAACAATGATCATTTAACAAATTTTTTATCTCTGAAAAACTTTTCAATCAAAATCACCCAAACCTATTCGTCATGTTTAGCACTCGGAATTTTGAAAATCAGCTTTTCAACATCAGTTGTCTAAAATCTTTTTGAATTTTCCAAAATTTATGCTAAAACACACCGAAAATCTTTTTGGATTTTTGAAATAACAGAAATGAAATGCAGTAAAGAAATATTTACAAACAATATTTTTGTGAGTTTGTGTAAGAGGATCATATCAGTTTTTGAGACAAATCACCAACACCGTTAAGCTTCATTTCATTTTAAGTTCTAAACAATTCACCTAGATTGTCAGTATACTTGTCCACTTAAATTTTCACACAAAGTTCAACTGCTTCGAGATACGAATTAGTGTTTTAGGACTTAAACATCTACATGTGTCCCACCTCAGTATATACTCCCGTATCCAGACCCCAGTATTCAGTCTTACAGGTGAGTATACCTAGATGATATCTGTAAGGGGTTAATTGCGAGGGCCGTGAGAGCTCAGGTCGATCTTTCGATACGCAGAGAGATGACGGCTTCGACTTTTGGTGGGTCCCCTTTAGAGGATCTTTTGAATTACAACAGCAATGACTATCAATTTTATTGTTTCATCAATTTGCTGAGGGCTGCGCTATTTTTCAAGCATGCGAAAAGTATTCTCCGGGGACTAGGCCATTGCTTCCGCAAAATCAGAAGTCCCGGGATAATACCCCAGATATCACTAAGCATAAAGACCTAGTATCTCAGAATACGGGACCCTTCAAACAAGATTTCAGGGGTTACCTATATATCCTGGAGGTGTTCCCCACGTAGACGCAAGTAAATTTTATGTTTATATCTCGTCACAATTTACTACATGTGTAAAAACCTACTGACATATCCACAGTGAGATTGTTTATCACTATTTAACTTTTCATTTCTTTAGCATGCCGTGATCGTCCACTGATGTACTATCATTTCCTCTTTTATACAACAAAACTCATTTTTCATTTTATCATGTTTTTGACTTTTTCAAATTTTCAAATGTTTTTGGATTTTCTGAAATTAAAAACATATAAATCTGATTTCATTTTCATGCATTTCACATGATGATGTCATCATTTGTGTCACCATTATGATGTCATCATTTGATATGATGACATCATGCTCGATCAAATCTGCAACGAACCCGAGACTCGATATTAAAACGAAGACGACAGATGAATGCACCAACAGACTCCCCCTCAGATGTTGACGAGTCTTAAGTGTCGAGTCTTCGCATCTTCAGTCTTTATCAGTCTTTTTTCTTTCTTAGCATATACCAGGATCTTCTCTTTGGCTCTAACCTCGTCAGACTCCCCCTCTCATCATGATGGGATCGCCGTCTGGAATTAGCTATCACCTTGAGATCAATCCCTGGCTTTATCTCTGATCAGCTCATTTCCTGCACACATTTTCTCATCAAAAACATAAGTTTTCACTTAAATCAATAAGAAAAAACTTACTAGAAATAGTTACATCAAGTTCAAATTAATGACCCTGATTAACTAAACTCAATTTCTTTCTCAAAATTAAAATTTTTCAATTCAGCATTTAAAACCAACCCTGTTCATCATGTTCAGCACTTGGAATTTTGAAAATCAGCTCTTCAACATCAGTTGTCGAAAATCTTTTTGTACTTTATCAAAATTTTATGCTAAAACACACTAAAATCTTTTTGGATTTTTGAATGTAAATGAAATGCAGTAAAGAAATATTTACAGACAATATTTTTGTGAGTTTGCGTAAGAAGATCATATCAGTTTTTGTGACCAATCACAAGCACCGTTAAGCTTGATTTCATTTTATGCTTTAAACGATTCACATTGATTGACGATATTGTGGTCCACTTAAACTCAATTTAAAAACTTTCAATCTGCTTACCGATACTTTAAGGTATATTAAGATAGCACTAAGTTCTTATGGACCCCACGATCTCAGCATATCCCCTCATCATGCAATACACTACCTCAAGTAATGCCTTTAAACTTTTATCAACTGTGATTTGTGCGAAAATAAAGCAGAATGTTTAAACATTAACAATCAGGTCGATACTTCCGTATACGCAGAGAAAGTCCAATGTTTAAACAAAATAAGAAAATAAAAATAAGTTGAAGTTGTTTAGGCTTTAACCACCAGGTCGATACTCCCGTATACGCAGAGGTGATCCAAAGCTTAAACGAAACACCAAAGAAAATAAAGCAGAACGTTTAGGCAACAACATCCAGGTCGATACTCACGTATACGCAGAGGATGTCCGATGCTTAAACAAAATAAATAAATAAAACAAGTTTAAATCTTTGCAAAATGAAATGCACAATCACAGCGACTTTTCAGCAAAGTTGTGAAAGTTCACAAACTTAACCAATTTTATGTCTTTCGACAATCAGCGATTACTGAGTAGGCACACAATCAAGAAGGACAAAACTAAGTACTATGCTTTCAATCATGTTTCCCACTAGAACTAGGCTTTTTGCTTTAGGTTTGTATCGTTCTCGCAAATCTACTAGTCTAGCTGAGCCTATCGTCACATCTTTAGTGAGATCGTTTATCACATTTTAACTTTACATTTCTTTAGCGTGCTGTGACAGTCCAACTGATCTACTATCATTTCCTCTTTTTACAACAAAACTCATTTTTGCATTTTTATCATGTTTTTGGCTTTTTCAAATTTTCAAATGTTTTTGGATTTTCTAAAAATTTACTCCCCCTAAAATGCAAACACATTTTAGGAAATTTGAAAACAAACTGTACAAGTAACATGACAACTGATATCGAATCACTTCAATTCGCCATCCACTTGGCATAAACAATCAAAATTCTCCCTCACAACAAACTATTTTCCCATTGTGATCTCAAAACACTTAAGTTTGTTTAATCAAAATGGTTTTTCCGGAAAATAAGTTTTGTTGATTGATTTTAACCAATTGTAGGTTAGGGGATAAACTCATCATTTTGTTTTTCAACCACTTGTAGAAAATCAGATACAACTTAATGTCCCTGATTTACCACTTGTAAGATCAAACTAATTCAACTTCTGAACCACTTGTAACCATCACAAACATACAACTCAAACCTGTTTTTCAACCAATTTACCATCTGTTGGTTGAATTCTCAAGGTGCCGATTCCTACTCCTCGCTTACAAACCTGGGAGTTCCGGCAAGTCCTGCAAAACTTCTCAAAAACACATTATACAAATATGATAAAGAATGATGCCGATTCATGATCCACGATTACCAACTTGGGATCTCCGGCAAGTCAGGTTTTTCATTTAAACAGATTCACCCAAGCCTGACGGTCCTTGGGTGATTTTGAATTCTTGTTCAACAATGATGGAAAATTTTCATCATCCATTGTTAGACCAGAATTCTCAATTTTTACCTCAACCAATGGCTCCTCTGGCTTTGACGAACCAGAATCATTGCCTGCACATGGCTTGTCTGACTTTGACCTATCAGATTCATCGCCTGAAGGTGGCTTGTCTGACTTCGACACGTCAGATTCATCGCCGACCATTTTCTTCTTCTTCTTCTTATCCTCTTTCGTCCTCAAATTTGTATCTGATGAATTCGTCTTGCTTGACTTTGCCATCAAGGGAATAGATTCATCAGAACTCTTATTTTTACCAACAGATGAACCCGAGGACAAAATCTTCTCGAGATACTCTCTTGCCTTCTTTCTCTTCTTCCTCAGTCTGTCTTTTTACCCCTGAGAAAGCTTCACTTTCTTTTCTTGAACTTTAGGTTCTTGAACCTTCTGTTCTTTGGGCTTGACATTGACTAGTTTCTTTGCCATCTTCTGAGAATTAACCCTCAATCTTTCATTTGATCCCCTTGGGCAATCTCTGGCAATGTGACCTCTAATATTGCAGTTAAAGCATCTTCTCGTCTCATAATTCCAACTTTGGCAGTTAATAGCAATGTGTCCTTGATAACCACATCGGTAACACACTCTGTTATCGTACCAATCACCATTTTCACACCAAACGCTCAGATCAAAGCACTGTTTGGCTTGGTGATACTCTTTCCTCTTCTTGATTGCTGGATTTGACTTTTGAACACTGTGGTCCGACCTGCACCACTTATTGTCAACAATTTTAGAATTTTCATTTTTCGATTTTTGTAATTTTTCATTGCGATTGGATGATCGATCTGATGAGCTTTTATTATCTTTTTGAACATTTTTCTCATTTTTTAATTTTTGTTTCTGTTCTACTTTCTTCTTCAAAGGTTTTTGCTTAGAGCATTCTCCCTTTTCAGTCGATTGCAGAACAGTTTCTTGAAATGTTTCTTTTAATTTTAAAAACAATTTTTGTTTTTCACTTTTATCTTTTTCATCATCAGATTTCTCATCACAATCTTCAACTTTGACATTGTCAAAGTTTGTGACATTGTCACTTATTGGAACAGAATTGATTGGTTTTGGACAGGGAGAATTCAAACTATCTGATGAAGTCACAAAACCTTTCAATTTCCTTTCAAGTTCATCAATCTTGTTTCTTGAATTCTCAGCTTCGTTTTCAAGCTGAGATATTCTTTCAAGATGAGACTTGATTGATTTTTCATTCTCATTCTTCATGTTTTCAAGAACAGATTTTTCATTTTCCAAAACATTTATCTGTTCTTGAAATTTTGTCTCATTTTCTTTTAGATTCTTGTTCTCAAGCTTTATCCAGAAATCCTCATTTTCTGAAGATTTCATTTTGCTTTCAAAATCCTTTTCCTTTTCTTTCAAAATCTTGTTTTCCAATGTCAAACTCTCTGCTTGTTTTAAGAGTTTGACATTTTCTGTTCTAGATTGATCACATTCTGAGCATTTCCCAGGCATCTTTTCAACTTCAGCTTTCTTCTCAGTCTTGAGAGCTGGAATCTCTTCAACCTGTTCTTTCATCACTTGAACATTTTCTTCCACATTTTCTACCTTTAGATCTTTCATTTTTGCAGCTCGTTTTGTTTTGAGTAACTCCATTTTTGCTGCAACAAGCATATTAAACAAATCAGGTGCCATCAAAATTCTATAAAATTCAAGTTGACTAATTTCTTTACTGTCATCATCACTCTCTTCATCTGATGAGTTATCAAACACTGGTACTTTCTCCGAAACAACTTCCAAATTATTTTCAACCTTATCTAGATCAGTTTCTGAATCCATTTTTACTGAAACTGATTCTTTTGAAATTGATTCTTCAAAAACTGGTTCTTCTTTAATCACATTAAAACTCTCTTGTTGAGATCCATAGTAATATAATGCAATATCTTCTTCAGTTTCCATGTTTCGGTGTCGAAATTTTTCAAACAAACTGAATCAATTTCAAACGACCTTGTGCAAATGAGATTGATGTAACTTGAATTTGGTGCAAACTGACCCAAAACTTACAACACAAACTGAACTGATGCGAGTTGAATTTTCTGTGGACTATCCCAAACCTTGGGCCGAACAATGTAATGGGCTGAATATATGATTTGGTTTGAGAACTTAATCAACACATAATATCACACTCGTAAACTAATAAAATCACATATATTTTGACAACTCAAATATCACAAACAAACAAATCAATAGACACCCATGTGACCTACTGACATTCTTTCAAACTCACACACAATACGATGCATTTTTCACGTGACTGTCATAAACACAAATCTATTTGACTTTAACCTAGTGATACAATCCAAAAAAAATCACATGAATTTTGATTAAACAAATCAGCCGAAAACTAGATATATCAAACTTTGATAAGACCGATCACATTTACCACTGATTATACTTTTCAATTTAAACCGACACTTCAATTGATTTAATCTGATTTGACTGAATATTCAATTAAAATTGATCAGTACTTCTAGATCACTTGGACTGAAGCAAGAACTATCTGACAATTTATCTATCCACGTAACCTGAACTACAATTTTCAAGACCTCGAAATGATTATATCACATGCAATACTCTTTAATCAAGAACTGACAGAAACTTAATATCAATCAGAATTTCACGTGACCTAAAACTTATCAATTCATTTACCAACAATTTTTACATGACTCAATATATTCTCATGCAAACCAACAATCTCGATTTATGTATCACACAACACTGAATCACCTTCAAACAGAAAACGTTCAATCAAATCAGATCAATTTAACAATGATTATTAACAATTTCGCTTCAAGATATTTAAGCGAAATCTAATCAGATCGATTTCGCTTCAACTATTTAAGTGAAATCCTTAGTTTTTCAAGCGAAATCGTGTGCAAATATGATGTTTTCAAGCGAAATCTAGTCTAAACAGTTGCTGATGTCATCATATTGTTCGAGCAATTGAAGCGAAATCACAGAAAATTACAAGTTTTAGATTGAATTTTAACTTGAAACTTTCAAGGATTGATTAAAACATGTTTACGCACAACATATAAGAAATTCAGCCGATTTTATCCGTGAAAATTCGTTTGATTTTGAAAGAAGGTGTAGAAAATCAGAAAAAGTGACAAAAACGAGCTGTTTTAGCGAAATCTCTTCCTCCTGAGCTCTGATACCAATTGTAGGATCGGATTGCAACCCGAACGAGTCGTTCAGAAGAGATTTATCAGTTTCAGAGGCGGAAACTAAGAAACCGATTGCGAAAACAGCTTGCGTATCACTTTAACCACTGATTGTATTAATCTGACGTTGTTTACAATCAAATCTCACACCGGCAGCACTTCGGTGTGGAATCTCTAACTGTTACAAATGAAATATAACACTAGCCTATTTATAGTCTCCTAGTTTCGCTTGAAACTAATCATTATCACTTCAAGCGAAAACCTTATCTTTGTCTTGAAGCGAAACCCACAAGTTTGTCTTGAAGCGAAACCGTCAAAAACATATAAATCTGATTTCATTTTCATGCATTTCACATGATGATGTCATCATTTGTGTCACCATTATGATGTCATCATTTGATATGATGACATCATGCTCGATCAAATCTGCAACGAACCCGAGACTCGATATTAAGACGAAGACGATAGATGAATGCACCAACATTATTATCCTACCGGTGGTTAACCACTCCACCGGAAGGTTGGCACCCTCAGCAATGGAATCTCGTTTGACAAAGAAGAATTTGCGTTGCCATCCGTCTTCATTTTTGGTGGCTTTGAGAATCAGGGGTTTGCTGGAGGTTGAAAAAAGCAAGAACCGGCTAGAGCCGTGGGACCGGAGGCGATAAGCAATAGGTAGATCCTCGATGCAGAGGTCAGAACAATGGAGGTTTTTTATTTGGTTGAGTACAATTAGTACTCTCCAAACCATGGGCATGGTTTGAGCAAAAGAGATGCCAGTAATACGAAAGAATTGCATCATGAATTCTGGAAAGGGGTATCGAAGGCCTAGTGAAAAAGGATATGCTGGAAAACAGATCCATTCGGTAGAAGAAACATCCGATCGGATTGACCGATCAAATGGCCTAAAGACTGTGCTGTCAGGGAAAGCGCCGGAGGCTCTTAAAGCTGCAATATCTGCGTTGTCAAAGGCGCAGATCTCCTTCTCGGGATTTTTGAGAAGATTCTGCTGGGTGAAGGTCTCGGCGGCCATTGCTAGAAAGATGAAGTAAATTGACAGGAAGAAAGTCAAAAATGGAGAATTACCTGAAGGGTCTGTTGAAGATATCTGCTTTTCAAACATGAAAAGAGAAGATATAGGGGCATTGTGGATCTCCATGGAGTAAAAAACGCGTTGGAAGTTATGATATGATCTTGACCGTCGCTTCATTTTAAATGCCTTGAGTTGTGGGATAAGGTTTTTGAAATATATCCGTTGGATTGGTATCCCAACCGATATATTTGGGGACAATTGTTAGGGGTCATTTTCTTAACATATGTATCCTGACCAATATCCTGCCTTTGTTTGTTTATTTGTGATCAGGATGCTGGGAGAGGATATTGCTAACATCTTGGGCGATATCCTGAGGCTTATTGAATTAACCACGTGCAGGTTAAGGGCAGAGGCTTGCTAACGGTCAAGAGGACTTCTTCTCCTCAAGACTCGGACGAATTTGTTGAGAAAGAGACGTTGAGCCCGAAAGACCAGCTCTACAACGTTCCAAGAAGGAATATTCGGTGGATCCCGAAAGTTTAGGGTAGTTAGTTATTTTATCTTTACTATAAATAGATGAGGTCGGATCAGCTTAGAACACATCATTTCACACTTACACTCTCGAACACAATCACTCTCTAGCTAATTGCAAACACCACACTTGTATTTCATTTTCGTTGTAACACTTAGTCGATCCGTACCACATCCTGCACTGTATCCTGATTTTTGAAGCAATTGAAGAACAAGGCAGCTGCGATTGTCAGCTCCCGAGGTTTTATGCCGGCGATCTAGATTGATCAAGGGCTTTCCTCGTACATCTCGTGTCACTTCCTTTACTTTTTGCTCATTATTTGCTCATTGTTTGATCGTCGATACAGCTCAATATCCCGAGCCGTATCCTGAAACTGTTTTTGCAAGTAATTTAATTAACACATTTTTGACACTTACTTCTAGCACACTACCTCACTTAACTAATTTGATCACTTAATTACTTCGGTAATTTTTGACCAAAACATATATCATGTAATCATGCAGTTCGGATATTCAAAACACATATTTATATAATGTAATTCGTTACTTTAAATGTACGTAAATTACCAGAAAGTGGCAGTTGTCACAACATGTATGTGGTGATTGCAGGTTGCACGGACTTAACATCATTATGAAGTCTAAGAGGTTGAAGATCGAGTCAAAGAGCAAGGATTGTACGGGAAGAGCAGTCACATGACTTGTATTTATATATTACATTTATGCGTTAATTAAGAATGAAGCTTGTAAATCTTTTCAAGAAAGTGTTTGACATTTTAGAAATGAACCTCCAAGTATGTAATATAGATAAGAAAGAAGAAATTTTTGAGTCGGTATTTTCCGCTGCGTCTCTTTTGGTTAAAACGTGTTAGGATGTTACACAGAACGAGGGATGCGAACAATTTTCTCCTTGCAAAGAATCTCTGCTCGATGTTGGGACAACCAGTCCATCCCGATGACAATGTTGAAGCTACCAAGAACGATGGGGATAAGGTCGATAGAGAAGGTCTAACCAGCTAGAAAGAGATTATAACCCCTAACTATGTGTGTGGCCTCAAGACTTTTACCGTTAGCTAGTTCTACAATGTGCTTGGTGTTCAAGGAAATTGGAGTACGCTTAAGCATCTAACTAACTTTTGAGGACACGTAACTAGTATCGGCACCAGAATCAAACAAAACTGAAACAAAGAAATCATCCAGTAGGAACTTACCCATCACAACATTGGGATCATTCCTCGCATTACCCTGACCAATCACGAAAGCACGTCCCCTGGCACCATTGCCATCATTGTTATCCCTGTTGTTTCCATCCCCTGGTTGTTGTTGTTCTGATTCTGGTTCAGCTGTGGACAGTTTCTCTTGAAATGACCTTCAGCACCACACTGAAAACATCCCTTATTACCCTGCTGTTGCTGCTGCTGGTTCTGTGGAGCTTGTGGCTGCTGTTGACGATTCTGGTTCACAGGATATGGGCTCCTGCAATCATTGGTTGCGTGACCAAGCTTGTTACATCTATGACAACGACCCTTTGTCACACCCCGACTTTCCACGTGTCACCGGTGGGCCCGGCGGGGAGTATCGTGACGTAGTTGGCAACATAATAGTCAAACAACACAATATATATAAATGCACAGCGGAAGCAAAAGATAAATATTATTACATTCCGAATATAAAGAAATATCCAGTACTACAACGGAAGGTAAAGGATCCATAGGCGGATCTTAAAACATATCACTTGTTCAACAGACTTTAGACGCCTAGAACTTGCAAGATTCCTTATTAGCGCCCTGAGCATCCAGCCAATTACGTTCAGTACCTGTCACTTAACCTTTTTGGAAAATACGTCAGTTTTCACTGGTAAATACACTCAACCGACTCATTTGAAAAGAGTTTAAGAAAATTGATTTGAATGCACGTGGCACAAAATATCTTTTATAATTTGATTAAAATGCACAGAGGCATAATTAACCTTTTTAACTTGGAACAATTATAGTTATAACCTTGTATACAGATTTACATGTTCGTTATACGTTCAGGGCCCGATGTAGAAACCGAGTCAAGATTAACAGACACGCCACAAGTATAGGCCCACAAGAGAGTGAGATACCGTTATTACTTAGTAACTGTCAGGTGTATGCCTACACCCCGTACCTAAGACGTGGCCATTTTATAATACAATGATGTCAGGGATATCCGGGACATGGTCATTAACCCCTAAAGGCTTTTATTTCAAACAATACAGATTAAACCGGGTTACCTCAATAATTTAACCATAATAAGATTAAATATTCAATACCCGACCAAGCGGTATTATTATACCGTATTCCAAGCCCGTATAGGGAAAATAAGTTAAGGGTATTTACCTGAGCTAGCTCTTGTCTTAATTAATAAGAATTTAATAACTCAGCCGTATTCACTTAAGTAAGCGCAGGTACCATTTACCGGAAGGCTCTAGTCTGGAATGATGGTATAAATAACCAATTAGAATGCTAACGGGTCTTTAATTTAGCCTAAGCTTAGACCGGTTAGTCTTAAGGTAAAATACGGTTCGAACGCATGATTAAGCGATGACCGGATAGAATGTGATTTAGACCCGACAAGTTTGAAGACTTGTATAATATGGGTATACTAAATATATTCTGGATTTTGAGACACAAATGATAATGTTTAACCTGTCTCGGCCAACTTATGCAAACTAGTTACATAAGCCGAACCGAACGCGAAAAGAGCGTTACGGGTAACCGTAAGCGTCATATGCAAATTCCCTGAGTTAATATGCTCTAAATATGTCATAATATCAGTAAGTTATCTTCTATTTTGCCCAAAACGGAGTTAAACACAATTTATGCCTCATAAGGGCATTTTGGTCATTTAAAAGATTATAAAAGAGTTAAATTAGAAATCTGAGTTACAGGTCTGGTTTGTACAGCAACCATACTTAATTTAACATATCATAACAGTAGGGTATGACCCATAAGTGAAAATTATCATTTAAAACCAAACTATGCTCGTTAGGGGTATTTTGGTAATTTTACAAGGGCTTAAAATGTCAAAATCGGGAATCTGAGTTTATAAACTTATACTTACTGTTATTTTATAAAAATATGCTAAAAACATCAGTAGGTATCAACCTTATAGATTTAATATGATTATAGTACATACTATGCGATAAAAATGCGTAAAAAGGCGATTTGAAGCCATTTCCGGGTTTGTACAGGAAAGCTGAGATTTTTATACTTCCAGAAGGTTCAACATACTTTATTTAATAAACAAAATCAGTAGGAAGTGGTTTGGGGTCAATTGGATTTATAAAACTCGTTTTATGGCTTAAAAGGTCAAAACCGGCATTAACCGAATCAACTTAGCGACCTATGAAACGATCAGCCAAAAATTTAATAAAAATCATCAAAAATCCCAAAATATTATATAACATCAGTGGGTAGAAAGTTTTATTCCAAAAAGTGGCCTTAAATAGGTTATACGCTAAAAGCGCCGTTTATGTACATAAAGATATAGTTTTACGATATCGGCCATAACTCAAAATCTGGACCACCAACTGATCTCAAATTTTTGGTGCAAGTTTATAAATTGGTAATAAAGATTTCTACTCTTTCACTTTTCCAAAAATCACGTTTTATATCAAAAAGGGCAAAATAGTCATATTTAAGCATAAACCGGTAACATGCATATGAATCGGTTAAACATGGAACCAAGATGTAAAATTCCAGAGAGTTAAACATATATGAAAGTTGGTCTAAAATATGCTCTAATGCAGATCTTAACATGCATGTACGGATCAGAACCGATAGTCAAAGAAAAAGTCCATTTATGAGACTTTCGGTTCCGATTCGGGTGTAATACAGAAAATTGTCGAGTTGATCAAGTTGAAACATGTTCTTACATTATTTATAAAGTTATTTTGATGATCAAACAGGTTGCATGTAGCCTACATTACTGATTATGCTTAAATTTGCCAAAAACATATTCTGTTGACTTTTTATGAAGAACTTTGACTCGACAATTAGCATGCTTAGAGTGTGAATCTGAACATACCCTTTTAGGGGTTTGTTATACTCATAAATACCAACTTGTTGGTACTTTTGATTCGAGATATGACTGAGCACATTTCGTTTAATTGCAAAGTTAAACTATATTTACGATATGTTTGACTTTTAGTAAGAACACTAAGATAGGACGGATTTGAGGATGATATAAACACTTACAAAGGTCCTAACAAGCTTAGTGATCACTTATGAGGATGCTTGGTCGATCAGAATGCTCCAGAGAAGGATCTCGTGAATTTTGAAGTTTCAAGTGTGCTTGAATGTTGCAACTAAAGTGAACTTTAGAGAAGTTTGATCTGTTTTATGGTTGTTTCAGATGTTTTATGGAGGTTATATAATCAGTCAAGAGTGTTTCCTTGCATGAAATTCGATTGGTGGGTTCCTAAAGTCGAGTACAGCTGCAATCCATTCACAAACAGCCAAGAAACTGACATCTGTGCGTTTCTGTCGCTGGGCAGTCGTCGCGCTGCGCGAGACCCCCCCTCGCGCTACGCGAGGGTGTGGGCGACCAGCAATACAAGTTTTTCCCAATGTTGCACTTTAGTCCCTGATCTTGTGATACGTGTTTAAGCTATTTATTTAGCACTCTTGGCCCTTATATCTGACTTTTATAAGTCTTGGGACTTTTATAAACTTGGGCATGTCCTCGGTTAACTTTGCGCTTACCCGAAAGGTCACGAAATTCACGATTACGTATTTAACCTTTCGTATACGGTTTTAATCATAACTTTCTCATACGTTCACGAAACTTCATGAAATTTTTATCACATATTCTTATGAGTATATTTTATCATTACAAAGCTTCGGGTTTGCCAAAAGATCACTCAGAGGTATAATTTCAACATGTTGACACTTTTAGTCCCTGTAGTTTGTAATTCCTCACTTTCTTTCATTTTTCGCTTCGTATGATCCATGATTTACCCGTTTAAGATTATAAACATCATGTAGGGCTATTGTAGGGCTTATTTATTCATTGTTGACACTTTGAACCCTTGAATTTACGTAGTTTCACCGTTTGTCAACTTTAGTCCCTCTAAAGTTTGTTTTCACATATTCAAAGCTCATGACACGTGTCAGTACATTATTGGACGTAAATTTTCGAGGTGTTACATCCTCACCCCCTTAAAAGAAATCTCGACCTCGAGATTTGATAAAATGCTGGAAGTACTTTTTGTCGCATAATGGACTTAACCTTAATAGCATATCTGGAGCTTTTCCAAGCTCCCAAGTTGACCCTTATAATAGGTACATTTATCCTTTTGGAGCTTCTTCACCCATCGATCCTCAATCGATATAGGTTGTTCATTATATCATATACCTGCATATCATTTTGTGATAATGCTTCTCTACATATGGGGGAAACATATCCTTAAATCATTATTGTGGGTCACATTGTGCGTTCTGCCAAGCTCCTTAAATAGGTTTTAGCTTATAAGCTACTTGATCTTGGTACATTCGATTCCTTCGAATGATTTTCTATATTCAGAGCTTAACTATTATGATAATTAATAAATTGGCTCACCCTTCCGGGGTGATATCTTTTGTTGAACCCTATTCCTTAACAAGAACTTAGGAGGGTTGCTACTATCATAAATCCTTGATTTCCTGCCGTATACTGGCAACTTACAACTAATTATGGATTTCTATGATCTTATTTGTTGTTTCCTTGGCAACTTTCAGATCCTGGTAATTGGACTCACCAATTCTCTATCTACAATAGATGTTTAACATTCCATCTATACAAGGTCTCCGAAGGAGCAGCCTTAATACTTACATATCAATTATTATAGAAAGCTTATCTTAAGGTGGGATGGTCATCCCAATCATTGCTTAAAACTAATCTTAAGGAATAGCTAATCCTTGCCGTTAGTCGAACAAATCGACGATCCTGGGCAGCTGATGGAAATTCCTAATTGTTGTCTAATTAGGGTTGCGGTAATCAATGCATAAGCATAATGAATCGTCTTTCTTATTTAACTCTCGAAATATCTAGTTAGACTATACGAGTCTCTTATCTTAAAGTTTACTTAATCAGGGTTTCGATTATTCCATGATTAACACGGAGTTTCTATCACACTCCAACCTTAAGCGGGATGTTAATCTTAACTCTACTTGCTTCTCAGAAGGTAAACATGATAGTCTTAGGAGAAGATACACAGAGATGTCAGAGGTGTCTGTATTTTCAGGCTTGGGTTTATCTATCGATGTTAGTGTCAGATAGATGACACATTCTCTTTATAATACAAAGGATGTCCTAAGTAGAGATACTTATAAGGACATTTTTATATTGGATATCTTCCTTGAATACTACTAGTCGAATTTAGTACTATATGACCATCGGGATATCTCAGGGGTTCCATGTATTAAACCTCCATACTGATCAGGCATGGAAGCAATCTATGGGACACACTAGGATACGCCAATCCTCATATGGCACTTCTTATCAAACATAGTTTGGCATTCGCAGTTGATAAAATCGATGAGGAAAATAATTAAAATAACATATCTTGTCGTACTCTGTTCGAAGAAAGAGTGCTCTTAGATTTTCGGAAGGATTCCTTGCCGATCTATAAGAATCGATTACTATGGTTTCCTTGGTAGTTATACCTTGTGGATGATAAAAATTTCCTTGCTAAGTTTATGGTTCTTGAAGGTTTATTATTGCCTGTATTAAAAACAGGACACTTAGCAGAAATTATCATTGATAAATGATAAGGAAGTTTATTGTACAAGTGCTTATATTTAATTAATAATGGAAGTTTCACAAACTAGGCACCTAGCTCAGTTGGCTAGGCGCGCGAAAGGGTGCGGCCTAGACCCAGGTTCGATTCCGGGGACGGCCGATTCCACCATTTTTGCGACTTATCGACTTCTTACAGGAACGGAAAATAGTTCTGGTAAATTTTCTACTTGTAAGTATTTACCTTACACTTAATATATATATTGTCCTTATGAAGAGTTTTAAAAACTTGTTATACTTATAGTTTATGAAGGATTTACTGGTATCCGAACCAAAATAAAACTCTTAGCATTTAAATTACTGATAAAATGCCAAGGAATGTACCTGATGTCATTATTTATGGGCTAGCTTAGGCATTTTAGGCGCTTTCAATCTTAGGCTTTTCTTCCTTAGCCGCCTTTCCTTTGACAGATTCAGGGCACGTGGTCTTGATGTGGCCTTTCTCATAACAGCCGAAGCAGACTGCATCCTTCATGTACTTGCAGTCCAACGTTTTATGATCCCTCGATTTGCAGATCCCACAAACCCTCGGCCGCAATCGGGATTTTGGTTCGAACCTGCACTTCCCATAATGGCGCTTCTTGCAAATCTCGCATACAGGTTTCTGGTTGGACTTTTGTTTATTCTTTTTCTTAGAACTCTGGGAGTGATCTTCCTCCCTTTTCCTTTTTAGTTCATTCCTTGCCTTAGAGGTATGGACGAGATTCTTCTCGTGAGTATGGTCGGGTGGTCTCGGATGAGGCTTTGAGCAATTAGCATTGGGCTCCTTGAACTTTTTCACGGCCTCCTTCACAGCTTTTCCAACAGCTGCGTCTATCATAGTTTGAAGGACATCATTGGAAATTCTAAGGTTCACAATTGTAGTATCATTGGCATGCGTCGCATTATCCATAGCACGATCAACGGCTGTCTTATCTGAGCTCGCCATACTTGATATTGGTTCCTAACATTGATGAAACAATTACTTAATTGCCATCCGACAATCGCTATTCATCATCCTGGCAACTCATCATATACTATCCATGGTGCCGTTAAACCATATAAGACACTATAACATAAACATTCTTAATGAACATTGTTTAGATATGTATACTTATTAATTTCTACTTAGCCTAGGCCATAAAAGACCATTGAGGGCATTTAGGGTCTGGACCTAGTCCATCACCTTTTTGACAGGGAATCAAAATGTCACAACTGTCTTTATTATATTGATGAATTTGGATAGCTTGAAAGCTTGCCATAAGGATATCAGAAAAAAAAAATGATTCATATTAGATATAAAATATTACTCTAAGATTTGTTGGAGCATTTCCTAAAGTATCATCGGTCACTTTCTACCGCGCATTAGATGACCGGAGTCTTAATCAGGTGGAGACAACAGTTCTCAACCTTATCATTCATAATATAATTATATGTGCCAATATCGAATAAGTTTCTACATAAACTTGCTTGATAAGGAAAGGTACATGCTATACTATACTATTATCATTCTGCACCATTTCTTGGGCGTTCAACCTGAAAACTCATGCGTTTGTTCCCTTGGCCTCTTCGGGCTTCTTCTGATTCCTAGGACAGTTGGTCTTGATATGTCCCTTCTCGTTGCAACCATAACAGGTTGCATCTTTCAACTTCTTGCAATCCAGGGTTTTATGTTCCCTAGACTTGCAAATTCCACACGGTAGAGGTTGAGACTCAAATCTGAATTTCCCAAGATGGTATTTCCTACAGGTTTCGCACCTGGTCTTCTCTCCCGACTGCTGGCTGTCTCTCTTAAACCCGGAACTCTTCTTATCTTCAGAGTTCCTCTTCTTATCGGAGCGATGAGAATTCTCATCCTCCCTTTTTCGCTTTCCATCTTCCGAGACTTTGGCAGCCTTGTTTCTGACCACATCTAGTGTGAGAGACAGCGACAGATCTACCGCTGACCTGAATGTAGTAGGTCTTGAAGCCTTAACACTGGCCTTGATTTCTGGGGCCAAACCCCCAATGAAGCGAGAAATTCTCTTGGGTTCTGGTGTGACCAAATAAGGAACTAATCGAGACTTGGTATTGAAGCTTGTAAGGTATGCTTGACAATCTAAGTTCTCCATGACTAATGTCAAGAATTCAGTCTCAATCTTCTCAACTTCATGTTGAGGACAGTAATTTTCTTTGATAAGAGTAACGAACTGATCCCAAGTCATCTTGTACAAAGGGATCTTCCCCGTAGCTTGAATGAGAGACTTCCACCATGCTAGTGCCTCTCCCTTGAATGATTGGGATACATACTTCACTACATCCCTTTCAGCACAACCGCTGATATCGACAACTGTGTCCATTTCATCCAACCAGGTCATACAATCTATTGCCCCTTTCTCCCCAGTGAAGTCCCGGGGTTTGCAGGAAACAAAGTATTTATAGGTACAGGACTTGGTATGCGGTTCATTATCGAACACTATCCTCTGGGATGGAATACTGTGTTCATTAGAAGAATGTCGATCATCATCTTTCTTTGGTTCCTCTTTCTTAGAGGGCGGCTTGTTATTTGGCTCAGAATGAGTTTTAGGGATGGATTTAGGGTGGGGTACGGATGAGGCTTTACTATGTGACTCACTATATTCCGTAAACCGTTCTTCTATAGCTTTAGATACAGCTGCATCGATCAGTGAACGAAGCTCTCCTCTGGTTATATTAATCCTTTCATCATCGCGGTTTTCCAAAGGATGACTGTTCAATTCTTCCGACCTAGCCATGTAGTTTTAATTGCTACACAAGAAAATAAGGCAAGGTTTATACGGAAGTTTATACAGTTTCGTCGTTCTAAATGATTTATTAACCATGGTAATATAAACCATATTGGTCAATTTGTTAGTTACATTTATTTAGCATTTTTATTATAATTTATCCTAGTTATAAAACATTAAGGATATTAAAGTGGCGCAAAGGCCTAGTCACATGGATAGTTTTAAATTTTTAGCTATGATTTCAGAGAATCAAAGCATGAAGGTTTGAACCTAGTTCATTACCTTTATCTGGCAGGGAGTCATTGCTACCACTGTCTTTTGGCTCATGTAGAAATGAGCGAGGGCCCGTAGGCATTATATTACCACGTATGGTCAAAATATGATCATCTTAATTGATGTTGTAAATCCATGATTCAGAGATCATTAAGTTGGGTTAGGGATCTTTTTAAAGAATCCATATATAAAAATGACGTGTGTGATTTTAACAAATCACGCCTGCCAGGAGTGTTAACATATTTCCAGATGTTAACAGGGATTCGAATCCTTTAAACAGGTCTTACCATCATGGCCCGGCCTTAAAATGACCCGAAGGCTAGATTTTACTCTTAAGATTCTTATTAACATTTAACGTAGAACAATCCTAAATTGGGGTGTTAAATATGGATCTGAATCTAATTAAGGAACTGCCATCTTGGCCGGTCTTAATATGACCCGAGGCTAGGTCTTGTCCTTTTTAGATTTTTGCCATTTTATTATAATGGTAGATCTTATAATATAGGATTGATACTTTAAATATATAATCGTTCCTAAAAAAAAATTTAACAAGTATATGGTTGCCCTAAACGGGACTTCTAGTAAAAATGACTTGCCCATGCAAAAGCTAATCAGAAAATAACAATTGAATCAAATAAGGACAAAATAAAACGAGTTTAGAGTTTGTCCTATGTTCTTGTCTAGACTCAAGAATGTGCAATTGTGTAACTGAGATTAAACACAAAAGGCTAGTGTTTAATTCTCTCAGTGTTTGGCTCTGATACCAACCTGTCACACCCCGACTTTCCACGTGTCACCGGTGGGCCCGGTGGGGAGTATCGTGACGTAGTTGGCAACATAATAGTAAAACAACACAATATATATAAATGCACAGCGGAAGCAAAAGATAAATATTATTACATTCCGAATATAAAGAAATATCCAGTACTACAACGGAAGGTAAAGGATCCACAGGCGGATCTTAAAACATATCACTTGTTCAACAGACTTTAGACGCCTAGAACTTGCAAGATTCCTTAAAGGATCCACAGCCAATTACGTTCAGTACCTGTCACTTAACCTTTTTGGAAAATACGTCAGTTTTCACTGGTAAATACACTCAACCGACTCATTTGAAAAGAGTTTAAGAAAATTGTTTTGAATGCACGTGGCACAAAATATCTTTTATAATTTGATTAAAATGCACAGAGGCATAATTAACCTTTTTAACTTGGAACAATTATAGTTATAACCTTGTATACAGATTTACATGTTCGTTATACGTTCAGGGCCCGATGTAGAAACCGAGTCAAGATTAACAGACACGCCACAAGTATAGGCCCACAAGAGAGTGAGATACCGTTATTACTTAGTAACTGTCAGGTGTATGCCTACACCCCGTACCTAAGACGTGGCCATTTTATAATACAATGATGTCAGGGATATCCGGGACATGGTCATTAACCCCTAAAGGCTTTTATTTCAAACAATACAGATTAAACCGGGTTACCTCAATAATTTAACCATAATAAGATTAAATATTCAATACCCGACCAAGCGGTATTATTATACCGTATTCCAAGCCCGTATAGGGAAAATAAGTTAAGGGTATTTACCTGAGCTAGCTCTTGTCTTAATTAATAAGAATTTAATAACTCAGCCGTATTCACTTAAGTAAGCGCACGTACCATTTACCGGAAGGCTCTAGTCTGGAATGATGGTATAAATAACCAATTAGAATGCTAACGGGTCTTTAATTTAGCCTAAGCTTAGACCGGTTAGTCTTAAGGTAAAATACGGTTCGAACGCATGATTAAGCGATGACCGGATAGAATGTGATTTAGACCCGACAAGTTTGAAGACTTGTATAATATGGGTATACTAAATATATTCTGGATTTTGAGACACAAATGATAATGTTTAACCTGTCTCGGCCAACTTATGCAAACTAGTTACATAAGCCGAACCGAACGCGAAAAGAGCGTTACGGGTAACCGTAAGCGTCATATGCAAATTCCCTGAGTTAATATGCTCTAAATATGTCATAATATCAGTAAGTTATCTTCTATTTTTCCCAAAACGGATTTAAACACAATTTATGCCTCATAAGGGCATTTTGGTCATTTAAAAGATTATAAAAGAGTTAAATTAGAAATCTGAGTTACAGGTCTGGTTTGTACAGCAACCATACTTAATTTAACATATCATAACAGTAGGGTATGACCCATAAGTGAAAATTATCATTTAAAACCAAACTATGCTCGTTAGGGGTATTTTGGTAATTTTACAAGGGCTTAAAATGTCAAAATCGGGAATCTGAGTTTATAAACTTATACTTACTGTTATTTTATAAAAATATGCTAAAAACATCAGTAGGTATCAACCTTATAGATTTAATATGATTATAGTACATACTATGCGATAAAAATGCGTAAAAAGGCGATTTGAAGCCATTTCCGGGTTTGTACAGGAAATCTGAGATTTTTATACTTCCAGAAGGTTCAACATACTTTATTTAATAAACAAAATCAGTAGGAAGTGGTTTGGGGTCAATTGGATTTATAAAACTCGTTTTATGGCTTAAAAGGTCAAAACCGGCATTAACCGAATCAACTTAGCGACCTATGAAACGATCAGCCAAAAATTTAATAAAAATCATCAAAAATCCCAAAATATTATATAACATCAGTGGGTAGAAAGTTTTATACCAAAAAGTTGCCTTAAATAGGTTATACGCTAAAAGCGCCGTTTATGTACATAAACATATAGTTTTACGATATCGGCCATAACTCAAAATATGGACCACCAACTGATCTCAAATTTTTGGTGCAAGTTTATAAATTGGTAATAAAGATTTCTACTCTTTCACTTTTCCAAAAATCACGTTTTATATCAAAAAGGGCAAAATAGTCATATTTAAGCATAAACCGGTAACATGCATATGAATCGGTTAAACATGGAACCAAGATGTAAAATTCCAGAGAGTTAAACATATATGAAAGTTGGTCTAAAATATGCTCTAATGCAGATCTTAACATGCATGTACGGATCAGAACCGATAGTCAAAGAAAAAGTCCATTTATGAGACTTTCGGTTCCGATTCGGGTGTAATACAGAAAATTGTCGAGTTGATCAAGTTGAAACATGTTCTTACATTATTTATAAAGTTATTTTGATGATCAAACAGGTTGCATGTAGCCTACATTACTGATTATGCTTAAATTTGCCAAAAACATATTCTGTTGACTTTTTATGAAGAACTTTGACTCGACAATTAGCATGCTTAGAGTGTGAATCTGAACATACCCTTTTAGGGGTTTGTTATACTCATAAATACCAACTTGTTGGTACTTTTGATTCGAGATATGACTGAGCACATTTTGTTTAATTGCAAAGTCAAACTATATTTACGATATGTTTGACTTTTAGTAAGAACACTAAGATAGGACGGATTTGAGGATGATATAAACACTTACAAAGGTCCTAACAAGCTTAGTGATCACTTATGAGGATGCTTGGTCGATCAGAATGCTCCAGAGAAGGATCTCGTGAATTTTGAAGTTTCAAGTGTGCTTGAATGTTGCAACTAAAGTGAACTTTAGAGAAGTTTGATCTGTTTTATGGTTGTTTCAGATGTTTTATGGAGGTTATATAATCAGTCAAGAGTGTTTCCTTGCATGAAATTCGATTGGTGGGTTCCTAAAGTCGAGTACAGCTGCAATCCATTCACAAACAGCCAAGAAACTGACATCTGTGCGTTTCTGTCGCTGGGCAGTCGTCGCGCTGCGCGAGAACCCCCCTCGCGCTACGCGAGGGTGTGGGCGACCAGCAATACAAGTTTTTCCCAATGTTGCACTTTAGTCCCTGATCTTGTGATACGTGTTTAAGCTATTTATTTAGCACTCTTGGCCCTTATATCTGACTTTTATAAGTCTTGGGACTTTTATAAACTTGGGCATGTCCTCGGTTAACTTTGCGCTTACCCGAAAGGTCACGAAATTCACGATTACGTATTTAACCTTTCGTATACGGTTTTAATCATAACTTTCTCATACGTTCACGAAACTTCATGAAATTTTTATCACATATTCTTATGAGTATATTTTATCATTACAAAGCTTCGGGTTTGCCAAAAGATCACTCAGAGGTATAATTTCAACATGTTGACACTTTTAGTCCCTGTAGTTTGTAATTCCTCACTTTCTTTCATTTTTCGCTTCGTATGATCCATGATTTACCCGTTTAAGATTATAAACATCATGTAGGGCTATTGTAGGGCTTATTTATTCATTGTTGACACTTTGAACCCTTGAATTTATGTAGTTTCACCGTTTGTCAACTTTAGTCCCTCTAAAGTTTGTTTTCACATATTCAAAGCTCATGACACGTGTCAGTACATTATTGGACGTAAATTTTCGAGGTGTTACACCCTTGCAGCACGGCCCGCTGTGGTGCAAGTTACATCGGTTGCACTTAGGGTGATTTCCCTTGTACCCACCCTGTCCTTGATTACCAGTGGACTGCTGACTGGGGCTCTTGTAATCGTCAGTCCTCCGCTGCCGAGACTGTGACTGAACAGAAGTAGAACCTTTGCTTGAATTTCCATCCCATTTGCGCTTGTTGTCGCTAGGAGCATCTGAAGAAGTAGTAGCACTAATACACTTAGGCAGCTTGTTCTGCTCAACTGCCTGATCAGTGAGGCGATGGGATAGTCGAATGACTTGCTGGATGGTAGCAAGGTTAGCTGAAGTCACCAGGCTCTGAATCTCTGGCACCAAACCCTTGAGGTACAGCTCGATACGTTTGATAGGAGGATCCACCATAGTAGGACACAATGAAGCCAATTCGTTCAATCTCTTCGTATACGCCTCGATTTCAGACCCCGTCATCTTCAAATTGTAAAACTTCACCTCTAACTTGTGAATGTCGTCGCGATGATAGTACTCCTCTTTGATCAGATCTTTGAAGTCGTTCCATGGGGTGGCATTAGCAGCTGCCAACCCTAACATTTGAACCTGTGCGTTCCACCAAGTTAACGCACCGCCTTCAAGTGTTCCTGTGGCAAATTTCACCCTACGAGCTTCAGGGCATTCACACATCTAGAAAACGGATTCGATCTTCTGGAACCAATGGAGAAGACCTACAGATCCTTCTGTGCCATTGAAGGTACTGGGTCGGCAATCCATGAAAGTTTTGAACGTACACACAGGAGGCTGAGCAGGTTGACCTGTCGCGTGAGCAAGAAAGGACAAAGTTAAGCACGAGAGTAGGATCACAAAAGTAGGATTCAAACATCCTAGGATAGGTCAGAATGGCAGGTGATACCTCCTGCTTGGGCTGCTGCGAGTGCCTCAGCAACTCGTTCATTGATTAGAGCCGTCAGTTGGGCTTGAGTCAAGTTGAGACGTCCACTCATGATCTTCACATTGAAGCAAACATAAGTGAGAAAGGTGTCGCGAAAGTGCGTAAGTATGGGATGACAGAAGAGAGTAAGCACACAGGGTTTCAAACAATAGTCGTTACGTTGACTAAGCATACCATGGACAATGCACTATGCTGCTAGTAGACAGACAATATAAATATAAACCATATCACCTATAGTGTTGAGTCTTGCACGTGGAGCGAAGCGTCAGTGTGGATCGTTGAGCACTGTACAGGTTATAGTCCGGTTTTGTCAAAAAGCTTTTCCCCTTTTAAAACCGAGTTCACTATAACCAATGGCTCTGATACCAATCTGTCACACCCCCAAATTCCACAAGCGGAGTATCACCGCAGGAGGCGTGACATGACCAGGATCCAGCCACCAATCATATTGAACAATGTAATTAAATAAATAAAAGTCCAACCACACAATATAATTGGTGTTCAAAACAAGTTAATCAAGTTCAAGTTATCAGCGAAAGCATAAAGTTTAAAACCAAAGTATAAGTTTAAAAGTTCAAATGTTTAACATGGAACTCAACAGTCCATGTCCCACAACGACTCCTGCTCCCATGCAAGCTCCAGCTAAGGATCTAACGACCTGCAAGGCATGTAACAACGAGTCAACAACAAAGTTGAGGGAGTTCACAGTTGATGTTCATTTTAAAGTTGTTGCAAAAATCATAAGTTCATTCGTAAACCATGAGTTAACCAATTCCTTGTTTCCCAAACCATAACCAGTGGGGACTACCCCATGTTAACCACTAGACCCAATACCATATCGACAACTTACTGGAGTCATGTTTATGTGCCCTACGTCAATGTCTATCATCATTGACTAAGTGCCCAGATCCATTAGTCTACTCCCGTCCTCTGCGGCACGGTGTGAGGCTTGTCAAACCTAATAGCGCTATTTAACTAATGACCCGCTCGCCATTGGCCCGGCGATAAAGTCGATATAAAAATGAGGGACTTCATGATAGAGTTTTGTCTAGTAAGTTATATGTTGTCAACATTCCTACGGAGGATGGAGGTACGTAATCTACCCAAGGAGAATACGCAGGTTTCAATGTTGTCATCCTTCCTAAGGAGGATGGAGGTACATATTCTACCCAGGGAGAATATGTCGGTTCCATTTTAGTTTCTTAACCCATTCCCAAACCACCGGGAATCCCATGCCTTGTAGAAAGTGTGAACTCACCTTGGTTTGCTCGGTATGACTAGCTATACGTTCAAACTTATTCAGTCAAAGCCTATTGTATTCACGTATACAAAATCAGTTTATGTTCGCATTGTTTTCGCGTAAATTATAATCATGGAGTGCATGCAAGGCAACGATCATTGAATACACATAGCAATTATACTACTCAATCAAGTCCACAGTTCATATGTGTGTTTCGTATGCAAATTCATGTTTCCTTAGTTATGATTAACAGCATAAACAGTCAGGTAGTGAAAATTCAGGTTTCATACACATGTTAAACCACATTCTGTTGTGAATCATGTACTGGATGGTGAAACACCAGACGACGAAACATCCAGTGTTTCGTCAAGATGCTAGGTGGGGAAACCTATAGTGTTTCGTCGAGATTCTAAGGGACGAAACTTATAGAGTTTTGTCGACAACATAAATGGCAAAACTCCCTGGTCATTCATCGAGATGTTAACAATTTCAATCATTAGCCTTAACTACTCCCGTAATACCCGTAAACACTTCCCAATTTCCCAAAGCGGATCAAACAAGCAACCCTAGACATGAACCCTAGATTACCAGATCATCATCATGCACATATCCATATCACCGATCCATTAACTATACATAAACAACTGATAACATACAATGTCAACATCAAACCGAAACATCAACTCAGTGAATCATGAATGAATACAAATCATACAGGTCTCAATCTGCAAGTTCTAATCCAACGAATTAGCAACGGAACATCAAACCCTAATTGACAACATATAAGAGTACAACCTCTAACAAGATCCTAATTCGCAGTGGCCCTCTATCATCACACAAAACAATCGAACAGTATAACAAGCAAGTCTAATCAGATAATTGCACACTAACCGATTACGGGATGGACTAGCAAGAATTCGAGAGGGTTGGTGATTGCCGTCGCGTGTAAGGTTGGGGAGGAGAGTCTAGGGTTTTCTCCGTTTAGTGATCTTACGTAAAGGTATGCGAATAAGGTATATATAACCGATGTGGGTTTGGGCCTCACCTGGGCCACGAGCCCTCACCACGAAACAATATGTTTCGTCGTGGTGTGTGTGACGAAACTTCATTGTTTCGTCGAGATAAGGTTGTGGCGAAAGTCCTAGGTTTCCTCGAGTAAGAGTTGTGGTGAAACTTCATATGTTTCGTCATATAAGAATAACACACACCAATATATGTCAAACAGTCCACAGTTTATTATTTAACCCAACCTATAATATAATACATTGAACATATGACAAGCGTGAACAAGTTACACCGCAATGAATTATGAAAAAAATTTACGAAACGAGTAACGTGACGAGTACAAACCATGAAAACTCGGGTTGTCACATTGCTAATCATTTTGTGCGCAGGATACTGGTGGATAACGGCAGCTCCGTCAACATTATTCAACTAGAAACGCTGAAGAGGATGAATATTTCCCCGATGGAGATCACTTCAAAATCCACTGTACTTGTTGGGTTCAGTGGAGAAGCCAAGAATACCGTGGGAGAAATAAAGCTGCCAGTATATGTTGAAGGAGTCAACCCAATGCAATGTTTCTATGTCATGGACTCCTTATCCTGCTACAAGATCATATTGGGCAGGACATGGATCCGTGATATGAAAGCTGTGCCATCGACATACCATCAGTGTATCAAGATTCCTACCCCTTGGGGGGTTGTCAAGGTGGAAAGTGATCAACAAGAGGCAAAGGAATGTTATTCTTCTTCGATGAAATCCTCGACCAAGCCTAAAGCAGGATAGCAATTAAAGATACGAGCCCAGGATATCGTGGAGGCTTCAGAGTAGGATGTTAAGAAAATTATCCTAGATCAGGATAATCCAGATATCTCGGTGCTCGTAGGAACCAATATCCCTCAGGATATTGAAAATCAATTAACTAACTTTTTGAAATGCAGGATGTCAACATTCGCATGGAAGCATGAGGATATGACAGGTATTTCTAAGGATATTATAACTCACAAGCTTGGAATTGACAGGTCTTTCGAGCCTGTTCAGCAAAAGAGAAGGAAGTTTGCTCTTGAACGAAACGCAATTATTCAGGAAGAGGTTGAAAGATTATTGAAGTCCAAGATTGTTTTGGTCAAAAAATCTGATGAGGATAATGCAACCAAACTCTCTGTTACGGGGTATGATGCTTGAATTGGTTTATAGCAATAAGGATCACTATGAAAAATAAATAACAAGTGACACAAGGTTTATACGGGGAAAAAGCCCTTGATCAAGAGTTGATCTCCGGCATAAAAAGCCCCGGGTGATGGAAACTACCGATCACCAAGCTCAAATAAATCAGTAAATGTTTACAACTTCGGATAGTAACGAGCTAGGTACAAGGATCACTATGGTGAAATGTGTAAAAGTGAGTGAAAACTGTTAAGTGTTTGCCGAAAGCTTCAAGAGTGCAATTGTACGAGAGTGTGTGTAGCTGAAAATGGCTAAGTGTTCTAATTACTAGCTCGTAACCCCTTTAAAAATAGAAGTTAACTATGCTAACAAACTATCCGACTTTTGTGCCATGCTCCCACGTTCTCCACAACGTCCATTTCCAGTCAAACATGTGCGAAATACCCATGGAATATTCCATAGTAACGTTGCCAAGACCAAGTCAAGCTTGTTACTCCTGCAAAATAATACGAAACACAAACAAACAATCGTTAGTAAGAGGATCCTTAAGGTGATCCATGATCCTGATCCTAAAGCTCTTCTGAGGATCACTATCTGTCACAGAAGTAAGGATCATTTATTAGGATAACAAGTAAGGATCACTAATTGTTAGAAAATCCTCCCCTAACAATTGCCCCCAAAATATAAGGAGTAATATGTAAAATGAACGAATTATATTTTCTTGATCTTATCCGCAACTAACTAACGGATATATAGCCGTTGATGTAGAACTATCCGTTGCAACTATGACGTCACAGAAGTGACAACCCTGCACAATCATGATTATAAATAGGAGATATAGATAGGATCGTTTGCATTTAAATTTCAGAGATACTCCCTTTATAACTGCATCCGAAGATAAACAGGTATTCTCTCTTCATCTTCCTCCTTCTTTTGCTCTGTTTTTCGTCTCTTTCCATCATTCTGTCAAAAATGTTGCTCCGGAACTCCCCAGCTAAGGATCACCCGAAAAACAGCCCACTGAAAAGCCAGGGGATCATCGAAGATTCCATAAAAGAACGCTGCTGTTTCACCGATCCGCAGATTGATAGATCCGCCACTGTTTCCCGGCGAACACCGAGTTTAAATCTTTTGATCCCAATGCCCTGAGTGATCATATTTCTGACAAGTGGGTTGCTTTTCCTGTCACTCCGTTCACCATAGGCTATACATATCCTTTTCCAGCCTTCACCCAATCTTTCTTTTCCCTAACCGGCATCTCTTATATCCAAGCCATGCCGATGATCTGGAGGGTTTTGTATACCCTTGAAAGGATCATCGAGCAGGAAGGGATAGACCTAGGAATGTCAGACCTGGGAGAGCTGTATGATCTTACTACCTTTGGTTCTCATCGTTATTTGTTCAAACGTAAACCTGGTGAGGAACACCCGATCTTCAAAGCTACCAAGAACGATACTAACTGGAAGCGGCGTTTCTTTTTCGTCAAGAGAGATTCTATCTCTGACGGGAAGGATCTACCCAGGAAATGGGCTACCCATGGTAGGATGGAGGATCCTGAGAAGGATCACCAGAGAACTTTCTTTTGATGTAAGGATCACTTATATACTTTTGCTTTCTTGTTATGCAGCTATCACCATCTCACACCTTAGACTGTCTCCTGCTGCCAAAGAGAGACTTGCTGCTTTCAAGAGACTTGATCCTGAAACAAGATCTTTCAAGACAACCACCCAGGATTCTCAGGAGGTATCCTCAGGCTCTGTCACGATGTCAAGTAAGTATCTTTGTTTAAAAATTTAAATAAATAGTGAAATATAAGTGAAGTAAAGATACTTATCTTGTTTTGGTTGTATAGGTGCTGGAAAATCTTCTAAGCCTGCCTCCCAATTCAACACGGCTGACCTTGACGTTGTTCGATCCAGGAAGAAGAGGTCCACTACCAGTCCTAGCATCTCCATTCCCAAGGCACCCTCTAAAGGAAGGGGTGGCAAGAAGAGGAAAACTTCTGACACAGAGGACCTACATGGCCTGCCACTAATCCGCCACCAGTTCCTTGAATACTTCAATGAGGTGAGGATCATCAATTCTGCCTAGGTATCCTACTCATTTGAGCATCACATGATCTTGAACTGCTTTGTCTTTTTCTTTGCAGAAATTTGCTGAGATTGAAGATTATGTGGGAAGCGTCGAGGAGCAGGATAAGAAGATTGCTGGCCTCCAACAAGTTGCAGTGCTTAAGGATCTTAAGATTGCTGATCTTGAAAAAGCCCTTCAAGATGCCAAGACTAAGACGGCTAAAATCCTGATCGACATTGACTATGAGAAGCATGATCTCATAGAAAATGCAAAGGTCTCTGCTGCCATCACAATGTATCAGACGAAACTAAAGATGGCCCAGGAAGCCCAAGATCCTAACTTCGACAGAAGCAGCTGGGATGTTGAGGGCTGGAAAGCAAGGTTGGCTGATCTCGAAGATGATGACGAGGCTGAGGAGGTTTTGGCGATCGAGGCTGGAGGCAGTGGCAAGGATCAGGTTAAGGATACCGAAGCTGGAGGGGATGAGGATGCAGCGAAGGTGTAGGTTGCACAATTGGGCGATGATGGAAATTTCTAGACATAGCCGGAGCCCATTTTTTTAAGTTTGATGGTTGTTTTGTGGAACAATTTGATGGTTTGTACTGAACAATAGTTTTTAGGATTAAGGATCTAGGATCCTTCAGACAATAGGTAGGATTGCAAATGGTGGAGGGATCCTCTGTTTGGGGGATGAAGCCATTGTGATCTTGCCGCCTTTATATTCCTGCACTACTTTGAACCTATTATCATGGACACCCTTTACCTACCCCAGCGGACGGGCCACGTATTGCTGGTAGATGCTCAGGGTAAGTAATTTTAACAACCTTTTAAGGGTTAATCTTTTGTTAATAAAACCTTAATCTTTTGTCGCTTATCTTGTATTGTTATCCTTTTTAATTCTCACTTGTTTTGATGTACACTTATTGAACAAGCAATTTTGAATAAGTCAGATGGAAAATATTTAGGATATGATCCATGATCAAATATCCTATAGTTGAAGAATCCCAAAAAGTAATATATTTTAAAGATCACAAGTTTAGTTGTCAAATTTTAAGGGTTATTCAAATAAACAATGAATAGAATTAAAAAATAGTTAAGGATCATACCTGAGGATCCAAGTTAGGATCCTAACTATAATCAGGATAACTATAAGATAAACCTTAGAGAGAAGTAAGGATCAAGGATCCCTAGTTGCTTATCTTCAAGGACCTGAAATAGAGCATAACTTGGGACTAAGCCAATATAAGATAAGAGTTAGCAACTGGGGACAAGCCCAAGGATAACTGGGGACAAGCCCAAGGATAACTGGGGACAAGCCCAAGGATCGTATGTAAACTGGAGTATGGCCCTAACTGGCGACTATCCAAACTTAGTGACATGAAAATGTCAAAACCTTAGCTAACGTGAAAACGTTAGAAACCTTAGGAACGGATGTATGGTACGTCTACCATTATACGTAGGATCCTGGGTATAGCCAGTACAATGGAATTATCAGCCCCTAAAGCGAGTACTGGTCCCACTGCCTTGAACTATACCAGGATCATCATGCGCTACAGGCGGAACTGAGGTCAAGCCCAAATAACTGGAGTTAAACCCAAGGAACGGATTGCTTTTGCAGATAACTAACATTTTGCTAAGGATACCTGAACTTTCAAAACTTAAAATCACGTGAGAGATGGATAAAGGACACAAGATCCTTATCCTTTTATGAGAAAATAAGGAAATGAAATAGTTCAGGATTAGGACATTACCAAAGTAAGGATCACCGATACTTTAAGGATCCTTCAAGGATACCCCTAACGCAAGGATCATCTGTGCCATGAGGATCCTGCTCACATGAAATATTTCTTCAAGTGGACAGCATTCCAAGCTCTTGGTAGCAAATCACCTTCCATGGTTAGCAATTTATATGCCCCCTTTCCTGCTTCAGCTTCAATCAAATAAGGGCCTTCCCATTTTGGAGCCAATTTTCCATCAGCAGGATTGGTGGTATTCTAAAATGCTTTCCTTAATACCATATCTCCGACTTGAAACTTCCTGATCCTGACATTTTTGTTGTAAGCACCAGCCATTCTTTGTTGATAACTGGCCATCCTTATCCTAGCCAGATCCCTGATTTCTTCAATAGTATCCAAGTCTTGAGCCAAGTTCTCATCATTTTTCTCAGGATCACGGGTACTTGTTCTAGCAGTTGGAACCACCATTTCTGTTGGGATCACTGATTCTGCCCCAAATACCAAAGAGAATGGCGTTTGAACAGTAGCATTCTTAGGGGTTGTCCTATCAGCCCAAAGCACATAGGGTAGTTCTTCTGCCATCCAAGCTTCTTCTTCAAATTGTTGATGATGATCTTATTGGAGGATTCTGCCTGACCATTAGCTTGTGGGTGGACTGGTGTTGATGTTATCATCTTAATCCCCCAGCTGTCACAAAAGTTAGTGGTTCTGCCCCCAATGAATTGGGAACCATTATCACATATAATTTCAGAAGGAATACCGAATCTAGTTATAATATTTCTTTTAATGAAGGATATAACTTCCTTTTCTCTGACTTGGGCAAAAGCTTCAGCCTCTATCCACTTGGAGAAGTAATCAGTCATAGCAAGCATGAATACCTTTCCACCAGGTGCCTTAGGGAGCTTACCAACTATATCCATACCCCATCTCATAAGTGGCCAAGAGGAGGATATAGGATGCAGAAATTCAGCTGGTTGATGAAGGATATTGCTGTGTCTCTGACAAGGATCACATCTCTTCGCATACTCCACAGCATCTCTCTTCATAGTTGGCCAGTAGTATCCTGTCCTCAGGATCCTTGAGAATAATGCCCTGCCCCCAGTGTGGTTTCCACAATCTCCTTCATGGAAGTCTTTTAAAACTTCTTGAATTTCAGGATCCTCAATGCATCTTAAGTATGGTCCTGCAAGAGATCGTCTATACAACATATTATTTAAAATTGTGAATTGAGATACCTTAACTTTGAAAGCCCTAGGGTTTTCTCCTGTAGGAATCTCTCCATGTTGTAAGTATCTCATGATTGGGAGGATCCATGATCCTGAATGAGTTTGAGTATCCTCACTAGGGATAATTGAAGAATTCTCTCCTATCTCCATAGCCACATGATCCTCGATAGCCGGGGTCAGGATATGGATAATAGGGATCTTGATATCCTCCGGGATCTTCATGGATGATCCTAAATTGGCCAATGCATCAGCTTCTGTATTTTCTTCCCTTGGTACCTGTGTCAAACTAAAGGAAACAAAAGAGAGTGCCAATTCTTTGACTATCTCTAAATATTTGGTTAGTTTTTCACCTTTAACAGCATAGGATCTGTTTTGGTCAGAAAATCTGATGATGATATTGCAACCAAACTCTTTGTTTAGGGGAATGATGCTTAAAATGTGTAACAACAATGAGGATCACTTCAATGTAGAATGCACAAACAACACAAGGATTTATACGGGGAAAAAGCCCTTGATCAAGAGTTGATCTCCGGCACAAAAAACCCCGGGTGATGGAAACTACCGATCACCAAGCTAAAATAAATGGTTAAATGTTTACAACTTCGGATAGTAACGAGCTAGGTACAAGGATCACTACTGTGAAGTGTGTAAAAAGTGTATGAAATCGCTAAGTGTTTGAACGAGAGCTTGTATGAGTGTGTTTGCGAGTGTGTGTAACTGCCAAAAATGACTAAGTGTCACTAACTAGCTCGTTACCCCTTTAAAATAAGAAAAATATCTAGCTAACAAACTCTCCGACTTTCGGGCCAAGCCTCCACGTTCTCCATAACGTCTAGTTTTGATCTAGCACGTGCAGAATACTTCGGGAATATTCTCCAAGAATGTCGCTAAGACTTGGTCAAGCTTGTTATACCTGCGGGATGTTATAAAACATAAGTAAACAATCGTCAGTATGAGGATCCTTGAAGTGATCCATGATCCTGATCCTAAAGCCCTTCTGAGGATCACCACCTGTCACAGAAGTAAGGATCACTAGTTAGGATAATGAATAAGGATCACTAATTGTTAGAAAATCCTCCCCTAACAATTACCCTCAAAATATAAGGAGTGAAATTGTAAAATTAGCGAGTTATGTTTTCTCTATCTTATCCGTAACAAACTAACGGATATATAGCCGTTAATTTTGAACTAGCCGTTGCGATGATGATGTCACAGAAGTGACAACCTGCAAGATCATGATTATAAATAGAGATATAGATAGGATCAAATGCATTTAAATTTTCAGAGAAACTCCCTTTATAATCCACATTCCCCTACTACCCTTAGCGACTATGTTTCAGAAACATGGGTTGCATTTCCAGCCACTCCATTCACCATAGGATACACCTATCCTTTCCCAGAGTTTACACAATCCTTCTTTTCCCTTACCGGCATCTCTTATATCCAAGCCATGCCGATGATTTGGAGGGTCTTGTATACCCTGGAGAGGATCATCGAATAGGAAGGCATTGCTTTGGGCATGTCAGAATTGGCGGAGCTGTATGATCTTACTACCTTTGGTTCCCATCGTTATTTGCTTAAGCGAAAACCCGGTGCAGATCATCCTCTTCTGAAAGTCACCAAGAATGACAAAGACTGGAAACGTCGCTTTTTCTTTGTCAAGAGAGATTCTATCCAGGATGGAAAGGATCTTCCTAAAAATTGGGCTACCCATGGTAGGATGGAGGATCCCGATAAGGATCACCAGGAACATTCCTTGATTGTAAGGATAACTTATATTTTTGCTTTCTTGTTTTGCAGCTATCACCGTTTCACGTATCCGCACATCTCCTGAAACCAAGGATAGGCTCGCTGCTTTTTGGAAGCTTGACCCTGAGATAAGAACTTTCAAGACAACAACCCAAGACTCACAGGAGGTATCCTCAGGCTCTGTCACAATGTCAAGTAAGTATCCTTGTTTAAAATTACATATATAGTAAAATATGAACTAGGAAAAGATACTTATCTTGTTTTAATTGTGTAGGTGCTGGAAAATCTGTCAAGCCTGTTTCCCAATTCAACACAGCTGATCTTGATCTCATACGACCCAGGAAGAAGAGGTCCACTACCAGTCCTAGCATCTCCATTCCAAGGGCACCCACTAAAGGAAAGGGTGTCAAGAAGAGGAAAACTTCTGATGCTGAGGATCTTCAAGGGCTGCCACTGATCCGCCACCAATTCCTTGAATACTTCAATGAAGTAAGGATCCTTAACTTTGCCTAGGTATCCTGCTCTTATGAGGATCACTTGACCTTGAACTGCCTTATCTTCTTTCTGCAGAAATTTGCTGAGATCGAGGATTACGTGGGCAACATTGAGGAGCTGGACAAGAAAATAGCTGATCTCCAACAGGTTGCCATGCTTAAAGATCTTGCACTTGCTGATGCTCGGAAGGAACTCCAGGATACCAAGCAGGAAATGGCCAAGGTGCTGGTTAACTTTGATTATGAAAAGCATGACCTCATCGAAAATACCAAGATCTCTGCTGCCATCACAATGTATCAGACTAAGTTGAAGATGGCCCAGGAAGCTCAAGATCCTAGTTTCGACAAAAGCAGCTGGGATGTTGAAGGCTGGAAGGCAAGATTGGCTGATCTTGAGGATGATGAGGAGGAGGCAGCTGACGTCCTGGCAATTGAAGCAAGTGGCAGTGGAAAGGATCAGGCTGGTGGTGATGATGCTGGTGGTGATGCAGCCAAGGTGTGAGCTGCACAATTGGGCGATGATGGATATATGTGCCAAGGCCGGAGCCCAATTTTTTAGTTTGATGGTTGTTTTTTGTGGTTGTGATGTTTAAGACAATTTCATGGGTTGTACTTTGAACAATAGGTTTTAGGATTAAGGATCATGTATGATCCTTTGGACAATAGGCAGGATTGCAATTGGTGGAGGGATCCTCTGTTTGGGGGATGAAGCCATTGTGATCCTGCCGCCTTTATATTCCTGCACTACTTTTGAACTCATTATCATGGACACCCTTTACCTACCCCAGCGGACGGGCCACGTTTTGCTGGTAGATGCTCGGGTAGGTAATTTTGACAACCTTTAAAGGGTTAGTCTTATGTTAATAAATAAAAACTTAACCTTTTGACGCTTATCTTGTATTGTTATCCTTTTTAGTATGTTACTTTCCAACTGTTATATTTTTCAACTTGTTTACACTTATCAAGCCTTGAAAAACTAGAAAAGATATCCAAAAAGTTTAAAATATGAACAAGGATCACATATCCCATAACCGATAAGTTTTTAAAAAGTGATATGGTTTAAGAATCACAAGTTCAGTTGTCAAGTATAAGGGTTATTCAAATAAATAATGAATAGAATTAAAAATAGTTAAGGATCATACCTGAGGATCCAAGTTAGAATCCTATCCATAATAAGGATAACTATAAGATAAACCTTAGAATAAAGTAAGGATCAAGGATCCTTAGTTGCCTATCTTCAAGAACCTGAAATAGAGCATAACTTGGGACTAAGCCAATATAAGAAAAGGGTTAGCAACTGGGGACAAGCCCAAGGATAACTGGGGACAAGCCCAGGATAACTGGGGACAAGCCCATGGATAACTGGGGACAAGCCCAAGGATAACTGGGGACAAGCCCAAGGATAACTGGGGACAAGCCCAAGGATCGTGTGTAAACTGGAGTATGGCCCTAACTGGCGACTATCCAAACTTAGTGACATGAAGATGCCAAAACCTTAGCTAACGTGAAAACGTTAGAAACCTTAGCTAACGTGAAAACGTTAGAAACCTTATGAACGGATGTATGGTACGTCTACCATTATACGTAGGATCCTAAGCATAGCCAGAACAATGGAATTATCAGCCCCCTATAATGAGTACTGGTCCCAAAGCCTTGAACTATACCAGGATCATCGTGCGCTGCAGGCGGAATCTGGGGACAAGCCTAAATAACTGGGGTTAAACCCAAAGGACGGATTGCTTCTGTGGATAACCAATGTCGTGCTGAAGATACCTGAGCTTTCAAAACTTGACCTCACGTGAGAGATGGATAAAGGATACATGATCCTTATCCTTAGATGAGAAAATTAAGAAATGAAATAGTTCAAGATTAGGATATTACCTGAATAAGAATCACCGATACTTTGAAGATCCTTTAAGGATATCCCCATCGTGAGGATCACCAATGCCATAAGGATCCTGCTTACATGAAATATTTCTTCAAGTGGACAGCATTCCAAGCTCTTGGTAGCAAATGACCTTCCATGGTTAGCAATCTATATGCCCCCTTTCCTGCTTCAGCTTCAATCAAATAAGGGCCTTCCCATTTTGGAGCCAATTTTCCATCAGCAGGATTGGTGGTATTCTGAAATGCTTTCCTTAACACCATGTCTCCAACTTGAAACCTCCTGATCCTGACATTTTTGTTGTAAGCACCAGCCATTCTTTGTTGATAACTGGCCATCCTGATCCTAGCCATATCCCTGATTTCTTCAATAGTATCCAGGTCTTGAGCCAAGTTTTCATCATTTTCCTCAGGATCACGGGTACTTGTTCTGGCAGTAGGAACCACCATTTCTGTTGGGATCACTGATTCTGCTCCAAACACCAAGGAGAATGGTGTTTGACCAGTAGCATTTTTGGGGGTTGTCCTGTCAGCCCAGAGCACATAGGGTAGCTCTTCTGCCCATTTTCCTTTCTTGGATCCAAGCTTCTTCTTCAAGTTGTTGATGATGATCTTGTTGGATGATTCTGCTTGGCCATTAGCTTGTGGGTGGACTGGTGTTGATGTTATCATCTTAATCCCCCAGCTGTCACAAAAGTTAGTGGTTCTGCCCCCAATAAATTGGGAACCATTATCACATATAATCTCAGAAGGAATTCCAAATCTAGTTATAATATTTCTTTTGATGAAGGATATAACTTCCTTTTCTCTAACTTGAGCAAAAGCTTCAGCCTCTATCCACTTGGAGAAGTAATCAGTCATAGCTAGCATGAATACTTTTCCACCAGGTGCCTTAGGGAGCTTGCCAACTATATCCATACCCCATCTCATGAATGGCCAAGAGGAGGATATAGGATGCAATAATTCGGCTGGTTGATGAAGGATATTGCTGTGTCTCTGGCAAGGATCACATCTTCTGGCATACTCCACAGCATCTTTCTTCATGGTTGGCCAGTAGTATCCTGTCCTCAGGATCCTTGAGAATAAAGCCCTGCCCCCAGTGTGATTTCCACAATCTCCTTCATGGAAGTCTTTTAAAACCTCCTGAACTTCGGGATCCTCAATGCATCTCAAGTATGGTCCTGCAAGAGATCGTCTATACAACATATTATTCATAATTGTGAATTGAGATACCTTAGATTTGAAAGCCCTAGGGTTTTCTCCTGTAGGAATCTCTCCATGTTGTAAGTATCTCATAATTGGTGAGATCCATGATCCGGATCCTGAATGGGATTGAGTATCCTCACTAGGGATCATTGCAGAATTATTCCCTATCTCCATAGCCACATGATCCTCAATAGCTGGGGTCAGGATATGGATAATAGGGATCTTGATATCCTCTGGGATCTTCAAAGATGATCCTAAGTTAGCCAATGCATCAGCTTCTGTATTTTCTTCCCTTGGTACCTGTGACAAACTAAAAGAGACAAAAGAGAGTGCCAAACTTTTGACTATCTCCAAATATTTGGTTAGTTTTTCACCTTTAACAGCATATGGTCCATTAAAGTGATTTGTAATTAACAAAGAATCTACGTGTACCTCAAGATACCTGATCCCCATATGCTTTGCAATTTGCAAACCAGCAATTAAGGCTTCATATTCAGCCTCATTATTAGTGGTTTGGAACTCACAAGCTATAGAATGGGGTATTATGTCCCCCTGTGGCGATTTTAGTAGTATTCCGAGCCCTGTGCCTTTGACATTTGAGGATCCATCAGTATGGAGTATCCAAGGATCCTTGGTCTCCTCTAGCTGCTGGACTTCTAACTCAGCTTCTTCTTGTAAATCACTACTGAAATCAGCCACAAAGTCAGCTAATGCTTGGGATTTGATAGCTGTCCTAGGCTCATATCTTATATCATATGCACTCAGCTTTACTGCCCACTTAGCCATCCTTCCTGACATTTCTGGTTTCCTGAGGACATTCTTAATTGGAAAATTAGTTTTAACAATGATAACATGAGTTTCAAAATAATGTCTTAACTTAGTAGATGCCATTATTAATGCAAGAATAAGTTTTTCAAGGTGTGAGTACCTGGATTCGGCATCAAGTAAACTTTTATTTACATAATAGACAGGATGTTGTGTACCTTCATGATCCTTAACAAGGACCGCACTTACCGCTTTTGAGGATACTGCGAGATACAAGGATAACACTTCACCTTTTTCTGGTTTCATTAAAGCCGGGGCCGAGGATAGGTAATCTTTGAGGGCTTTTAAAGCATTTTCATGCTTCTCCGTCCACTCAAATTTCTTGTTCTTCCTTAGGATATCATAGAATTCTTTACACTTCTCGGAGGACTTGGATATGAATCTGTTCAAGGCTGCTATCCTTCCTGTTAACCTTTGAACATCCTTAGCATTGACCGGAGATTTGATATTCACTATTGCTTTGATTTGTTCCGGGCTAGCTTCGATGCCTCTCTTAGTCACCATGTATCCTAGGAATTTACCTGCTTTAACACCAAAATGACATTTTGAAGGATTAAGCTTCATATTATATTTGTCAAGGATATCAAATGCTTCCTCCAAGTCTCTTAAGTGATTCTCAGCTTTTAAGGATTTCACCACCATATCGTCTATGTAAACCTCCATAGTTTGTCCAATTTGATCCTTGAACATCATATTCACCAGCCTTTGGTACGTTGCACCTGCATTTCTCAATCCGAACGGCATAGCAATATAGCAATATATACCAGTTGGAGTCATGAAGGCCGTATCCTCTTGATCGGATGGTTCCATTTGGATTTGTTGAAATCCAGATGAAGCATCCATAAAAGTTAACAGTTCATGACCCGCAGTTGCATCCACCATGGAGTCAATGTGGGGTAAAGGGAAAGGATCCTTGGGACATGCCTTATTTAAATCGGTAAAATCGACACATACCCTCCACTTTCCGTTTTTCTTTTGAACAACAACCACATTGGCCAACCATCTTGGATACTTGACCTCTCTAATCATACCTGCCCGGAGCAATTTCTCTACCTCTTCTTGGATAATGGCATTCCTTTCTGGTGCAAACTTCCTTCTCCTTTGATGGATGGGTTTGAAAGATCTGTCGATGCCGAGCTTATGAGTGATAACATCCTTGGATATGCCAGTCATGTCTTCGTGTTTCCATGCAAAGGTAGTCTTTCTCCTTTTGAGGAAGGATATGAGGTCTTCTTTCATTTCGCCAAGGATCCCTGACCCGATATAGATTTTGGATTCAGGATCATCAGGATCCATGAGGATTTCTACCACATCCTGCTCTCTGGCCTCCAAGACACTCCTTGGAGGATACCTTGATTGCTATTGCTCCCTTGACTTCGAAGCTGGTTTCATCGATGAAGTGTAGCAATCCTTAGCTTCCTGCTGATCGCTATCAATCTTTACTATTCCCCAAGGACTAGGGAGCTTCACACATTGATGGTAAGTAGATGGGACTGCTTTCATATCGTGTATCCAGGGCCTGCCAAGGATAACATTACAACAAGATAAACAGTCAATAACACAAAACTTTTGATAAGAGTGTAAGCCTTCAATATATATTGGGAGTTTAATGTCCCCCAGGGTGTTCTTGGTCTCGCCACTAAATCCCACGAGCACGGGGGATCTTGGTATGATCTCTGATTCAGGGATACCCATCTTCTTTAGAACATCAAGCTGGATAATGTTCACTGAACTTCCTCCGTCTATTAGGATCCTGCGGACAAAATAGTTAGATATAAAAAGAGTAATAACTAAACCATCGTGATGAGGATCCTGGATATCAATACGATCCTCTTCATCAAAGGTTATGACTTTTCCTTCGGAGACACTCGATGTTCGAACTGGCCTTTCTCCGTTATCCATTTTAGTTTCCTTCGCATGCCTCTTAGCTGCTGAGAAGGATGTGCCACAAATGTCGGATCCCCCAGAGATAAAGTTTATCACTTGTGCGTCTGCTGGAGGGGCTGGAGCCTTCTCAGGGATCCTTTCAGGATCCTGAGTCCTTGACTTTTTTCTTCCCAACAACTCTTTTAGATGCCCTTTGCTCAGCAAGTATCCAATTTCCTTTCTTAATGCAATGCATTCTTCTGTGAGGTGCCCAAAATCTTCATGATATGCACACCACTTTGATTTATCCTTAGTTGCAGCTGGCCTGTCATTCTTTCTTGGCCATCTAGCTTTATCACCTAGGTTGTTCTGATTATCAGATTTGTTGTAGGATCTGAACTTGTTGTTTCTGAATGAGGATCCTTGCTTATCCTGCTTTGAGGATCCTGTTATCCTCTCCTGAATCCTCTTATCATCCTCTAGCCGGATGAACCTGAGGGCCCGGGTTCTTACCTCATCTAGGTTCCTGCACGGTGTCATAACAAGATCATCATAAAATAAGGAATCCCTAAGTAATCCCATTTTGAAGGCTTCAACAGCCGTGGCTATATCTAAGTTGGGAATGTCTAAGGATTCTTTACTAAATTTGGTAATGTAATCCCTTAATGATTCATTATGACCCTGGGTTATCCTATATAAATCACTAGTTAGTCGTTCAAATTTTCTACTACAAGAAAACTGAGTATTAAACAAGTTAACTAGGTTTGCAAATGAGGTAATAGAATAGGGAGGAAGACTTAGCAGCCATTTGAGAGCTGATCCAGTAAGAGTGGATCCGAATCCTTTGCATAGGCATGCTTCCTTTAACTTTTCTGGGATTGGATTGATCTCCATCCTCTCCCTGTATTGTGCTATGTGTTCTTCAGGATCCGTCGAACCATCATACAGTTTCATTGTAGGCACATGGAACCTCTTGGGTATCTCAGCATCACAGATTGGTGGTGCAAAGCGAGATATCTTGTGGCTCCCATCTGCAATCTCTGGAATAGGTTTGACTACTCCCGGAACACTCGAGATCATATCCTTTAGCTTTTGCAATTCTCTGGCCATGGCATGATTGATACCTGGATCCTGCATAAAACCATGGTTAATAGTATGAGAATTATTAAAAGTGTTACCTCCCATTGGATTCAAGTTAGGAAATATGGAGGTTAATCCATATTATTGAGACTCTGGAATGATCGAGGGGCCAGCAGAGGCATTGGTCTGCATTGGAATAAAATCTCCTTGATGGACATCTGAACTTCCTGTTTGCAAACTCCTCAAGGATCCTGGCATCTGGAAGGATCCCTGAAACTGGGATGATCCTGGAACACAGGAGGATCCTTGAACCTGGGATGATCCTGGAACGAAGGAGGATCCTTGAACCTGGGATGATCCTGGAACGAAGGAGGATCCTTGAACCTGGGATGATCCTGGAACGAAGGAGGATCGTTGAACCTGGGATGATCCTGGAACGAAGGAGGATCCTTGAACCTGGGCTGATCCTGGAACGAAGGAGGATCCTTGAACCTGGGATGATCCTGGAACGAAGGAGGATCCTTGAACCTGGGATGATCCTGGAACGAAGGAGGATCCTTGAACCTGGGATGATCCTGGAACGAAGGAGGATCCTTGAACCTGCTGCATTCCTGAATATCCTCCTGTACTCGTGAGGGATCCCATATGCTGGGGATAGGATCCTGCTGGCTGGAAATATGAACCTAGTGCCTGGGTCATAGCTGTTGTTCCGTAGTGCACTCCTTTTGGTCCACCCGCATATTGAATGTTTGGAACCACTGACGGCTGGGAAGTAACCACCGGAGTGTCAAAATTCAAAGATCTGGGCATCAGTGGAGAATGATCCTCTGCCGTTTTCTTCTGTTTCTTAATTTCATCAATCTCCCGGAGGATCCTTTCGTTGGTCTTATCCTGCTCTTGTGCATGATTCCTCATCTGCAAAATCAAGGCATAGAGATCATTAGTAGTAGGATTAGTTGAAACAGAAGAAGTAGGTGGTTTTGAGAAAATGGGAGTCGGTTTCTTCGCAGCATTTTCTGTATTCTTCTGGGATCCAGAAGGTGGTGGAGGCAAAGGAGGAACGCCTTGTGAGGAAGTGAATGAGGGCATCAAGTTTGAAGCATTCTTCGATGAGGAAGCCATCTGCTTGGTTGTAGCGAGCCGAATTAAGCACAGAAATGCGTATTTTCTTAAGGACGAAGCACCAATTGCCCCACGGTGGGCGCCAAACTGTTTTGGTCAGAAAATCTGATGATGATATTGCAACCAAACTCTTTGTTTAGGGGAATGATGCTTAAAATGTGTAACAACAATGAGGATCACTTCAATGTAGAATGCACAAACAACACAAGGATTTATACGGGGAAAAAGCCCTTGATCAAGAGTTGATCTCCGGCACAAAAAACCCCGGGTGATGGAAACTACCGATCACCAAGCTAAAATAAATGGTTAAATGTTTACAACTTCGGATAGTAACGAGCTAGGTACAAGGATCACTACTGTGAAGTGTGTAAAAAGTGTATGAAATCGCTAAGTGTTTGAACGAGAGCTTGTATGAGTGTGTTTGCGAGTGTGTGTAACTGCCAAAAATGACTAAGTGTTACTAACTAGCTCGTTACCCCTTTAAAATAAGAAAAATATCTAGCTAACAAACTCTCCGACTTTCGGGCCAAGCCTCCACGTTCTCCATAACGTCTAGTTTTGATCTAGCACGTGCAGAATACTTCGGGAATATTCTCCAAGAATGTCGCTAAGACTTGGTCAAGCTTGTTATACCTGCGGGATGTTATAAAACATAAGTAAACAATCGTCAGTATGAGGATCCTTGAAGTGATCCATGATCCTGATCCTAAAGCCCTTCTGAGGATCACCACCTGTCACAGAAGTAAGGATCACTAGTTAGGATAATGAATAAGGATCACTAATTGTTAGAAAATCCTCCCCTAACAGGATCCATTAAAGTGGTTTGTAATTAACAATGAATCTACATGTACCTCAAGATACCTGATCCCCATATGCTTAGCAATTTGCAAACCAGCAATTAAGGCTTCATATTCAGCCTCATTGTTAGTGGTTTGGAACTCACAAGCTATAGAGTGGGGTATTATGTCCCCCTGAGGCGATTTTAGTAGTATTCCAAGCCGTGTGCCTTTGACATTTGAGGATCCATCAGTATAGAGTATCCAAGGATCCTTGGTCTCCTCTAGCTGCTGGACTTCTAACTCAGCTTCTTTTTGTAAATCACTACTGAAATCAGCCACAAAGTCAGCTAATGCTTGGGATTTGATGGCTGTCCTAGGCTCATATCTTATATCATAGGCACTAAGCTTCACTGCCCACTTAGCCATCCTTCCTGACATCTCTGGTTTCCTGAGGACATTCTTAATTGGAAAATTAGTTTTAACAACAATAACATGAGTTTCAAAATAATGTCTCAACTTAGTAGATGCCATAATTAATGCAAGAATAAGCTTTTCAAGGTGTGAATACCTGGATTCGGCATCAAGTAAACTCTTACTTACATAATAGACAGGATGTTGTGTACCTTCGTGATCCTTAACAAGGACGGCACTTACTGCTTTTGAGGATACCGCAAGATATAAGGATAACACATCTCCTTTTTCTGGTTTCATTAAAGCCGGGGCCGAGGATAGATAATCCTTAAGAGCTCTTAAGGCACTTTCATGCTTCTCAGTCCACTCGAATTTCTTGTTCTTCCTTAGGATATCATAGAATTCCTTGCACTTCTCTGAGGATTTGGATATAAATCTGTTCAAAGCTGCTATCCTGCCTGTTAATCTCTGAACATCCTTAGCATTGGTGGTGGACTTGATGTTCACTATCGCTTTGATTTGCTCTGGACTGGCTTCAATGCCTCTCTTGGTTACCATGTATCCTAAGAATTTGCCTGCTTTAACACCAAAGTGAAATTTTGAAGGATTAAGTTTCATGTTATATCTGTCAAGGATATCGAATGCTTCCTCCAAGTCCCTTAGGTGATCCTCAGCCTTTATTGATTTTACTACCATATCATCTATGTAAACCTCCATAGTTTGTCCAATCTGATCCTTGAACATCATATTCACCAGCCTTTGATATGTTGCACCTGTATTCCTTAATCCAAACGGCATAGCAATATAACAATATATACCGGTTGGAGTCATAAAGGCCGTATCCTCTTGATCAGATGGTTCCATCTGAATTTGTTGAAATCCAGATGAAGCATCCATAAAAGTCAACAGTTCATGACCCGCCGTTGCATCCACCATGGAGTCAATGTGGGGTAATGGGAAAGGATCCTTGGGACATGCCTTATTTAAATCTGTGAAATCGACACATACCCTCCACTTTCCATTTTTCTTTTAAACAACAACCACATTGGCCAACCATCTTGGATACTTGACTTCTCTAATCATACCTGACCGGAGCAATTTCTCTACCTCTTCCTGGATAATGGCATTTCTTTCTGGTGCAAATTTCCTTCTCCTTTGATGGATTGGTTTGAAGGACCTATCAATGCCAAGTTTATGAGTGATTACATCTTTAGATATACCTGTCATGTCTTCGTGTTTCCATGCAAAGGTAGTGTTTCTCCTTTTGAGGAAGGATATGAGGTCTTCCTTCATTTCGCCAAGGATCCCTGATCCTATATAAACTATAGATTCAGGATCATCAGGATCCATATGGATTTCTACTACATCCTGTTCTCTTGCCTCCAAGACATCCCTTGGAGGATACTTTGATTGCTATTGCTCCCTTGACTTCGAGGCTGGTTTCATCGATGAAGTATAGCAATTCTTAGCCTCTTGCTGATCACTATCAATCTTAACTATTCCCCAAGGACTAGGGAGCTTCACACATTGATGGTAAGTATATGGGACTGCCTTCATATCGTGTATCCAGGGCCTGCCAAGGATAACATTACAACAAGATAAACAGTCAATAACACAAAATTTTTGATAAGAATGTAGGCCTTCGATGTATATTGGGAGCTTAATGTCCCCCAGAGTATTCTTAGTTTCGCCACTAAATCCTACGAGCACGGAGGATCTTGGTATGATATCTGATTCAGGGATACCCATCTTCTTTAGAACATCAAGCTGGATAATGTTCACTGAGCTTCCTCCGTCTATAAGGATCCTGCGGACAAAATGGTTAGAAATGAAAAGAGTAATAACTAAACCATCGTGATGAGGATCCTGGATATCAACACGATCATTCTCATCAAAGGTTATGACTTTTCCTTCGGAGACACTTGATGTTCGAACGGGTATTTCTCCACTATCCATTTTAGTTTCCTTTGCATGCCTTTTAGCTGCTGAGAAGGATGTGCCACAAATGTCTGATCCTCCCGAAATAAAGTTTATTACTTGTGCATCTGCTGGAGGGGCCGGAGCTTTCTCAGGGATCCTTTCAGGATCCTGAGTCCTTGACTTTTTTCTACCCAACAATTCTTTTAGATGCCCTTTGCTCAACAAGTATCCAATTTCCTTTCTTAGTGCAATGCATTCTTCTGTGAGATGCCCAAAATCTTCATGGTATGCACACCACTTTGATTTATCCTTAGTTGTAGTTGGCCTATCATTTTTTCTGGGCCATCTAGCTTTATCACCTAAATTCTGCATCGCAAGGATTAGTTCATTGTTATCAGCAGAAAAACAATATTCAGAGATTGGAGGATAATCCTCATCATCCTCTTCTTGTTCAACAGCATGCACATTCTGGTTATCAGATCTATTATAGGATCTGAACTTGTTCTTGAATGAGGATCCTTGCTTCTCTTGCTTTGAGGATCCTGCTAACCTCTCCTGGATCCTTTTGTCATCCTCTAGCCGGATGAACCTAAGGGCCCGGGTTCTTACCTCATCTAGGTTCCTGCATGGTGTCATAACAAGATCATCATAGAACAATGAATCCCTAAGCAATCCCATTTTGAAGGCCTCAACAGCCGTGGCTATATCCAAGTTGGGAATGTCTAAGGATTCTTTACTGAATTTGGTAATGTAATCCCTTAATGATTCATTATGACCCTGGGTTATTCTATATAGATCACTAGTTAATCGTTCAAATTTTCTACTACAAGAAAACTGATTATTAAATAGGTTAACTAGATTAGCAAATGAGGTAATAGAGTAGGGGGAAGACTTAGCAGCCATTTGAGAGCTGATCCAGTAAGAGTGGATCTGAATCCCTTGCACAAGCATGCTTCCTTTAACCTTTCTGGGATCGGATTGATCTCCATCCTCTCCCTGTATTGTGCTATGTGTTCTTCAGGATCCGTCGAACCATCATACAACTTCATGGTTGGCACATGGAACCTTTTGGGTATTTTAGCATCACAAATTGGTGGTGCAAAACGAGATATCTTATGGCTTCCATCTGCAATCTCTGGGATAGGTTTGACCACTCCTGGGACACTTGATATCATATCCTTTAACTTTTGCAATTCCCTGGCCATGGCATGATCGATACCTGGATCCTGCATAAGGCCATGGTTAGTAGTATAAGAATTATTAAAAGTGTTACCTCCCATTGGATTCAAATTAGAAAGAATGGATGTGAATCCATATTGTTGGGACTCTGGAATGATCGAAGGACCAGTAGAAGCAATGGTCTGCATCGGAATAAAATCTCCCTAATGGACATCTGAACTCCCTGTTTGCAAACTTCTCAAGGATCCTGGCATCTGGAAGGATCCCTGAAACTGGGATGATCCTGGAACAAAGGAGGATCCTTGAACCTGGGATGATCCTGGAACAAAGGAAGATCCTTGAACCTGGGATGATCCTGGAACAAAGGAGGATCCTTGAACCTGGGATGATCCTGGAACAAAGGAGGATCCTTGAACCTGGGATGATCCTGGAACAAAGGAGGATCCTTGAACCTGGGATGATCCTGGAACAAAGGAGGATCCTTGAACCTGGGATGATCCTGGAACAAAGGAAGATCCTTGAATCTGTTGCGCTCCTGAGTATCCTCCTGAATTCATGAAGGATCCCATATGCTGAGGATAGGATCCTGCTGGCTGGAAATATGAACCTGATGCCTGGGTCACTGCTGTTGCTCCATAGTGCACTCCTTTTGGTCCACCCACATATTGAACATCTGGAGCCACTGATGGCTGAGAAGTAATCACCGGAGTATCAATATTCAAAGATCTGGGCACCAGTGGGGAATGATCCTCTGCCGTTTTCTTTTGTTTCTTGAGATCTCCGATTTCTTTGAGAATCCTTTCATTGGTCTTATCTTGTTGCTGTATATGATCCTTCATCTGCAAAATCAAAGTAAACATGTCAGTAGTAGTGGGAGTGTAAGAAGCAGAAGAAGTTGGAGGTTTGGAGAAAATGGGAGTTGGTTTCTTCTCGGCATTTTTCTGAGGTCCAGAAGGTGGTGGAGGCAAAGGTGGAATGCCCTGAGATGAATTGACCACAGACATTGCAGTAGAGGTATTCTTCAATGATGAAGCCATATATTTGTATGCAATGAACCGGAATGATCACCAACAGAAAAACTTCTTAGGAATGAAGCACCAATTGCCCCACGGTGGGCGCCAAACTGTTTTGGTCAAAAAATCTGATGAGGATAATGCAACCAAACTCTCTGTTACGGGGTATGATGCTTGAATTGGTTTATAGCAATAAGGATCACTATGAAAAATAAATAACAAGTGACACAAGGTTTATACGGGGAAAAAGCCCTTGATCAAGAGTTGATCTCTGGCATAAAAAACCCCGGGTGATGGAAACTACCGATCACCAAGCTCAAATAAATCAGTAAATGTTTACAACTTCGGATAGTAACGAGCTAGGTACAGGATCACTATGGTGAAATGTGTAAAAGTGAGTGAAAACTGTTAAGTGTTTGCCGAAAGCTTCAAGAGTGCAATTGTACCAGAGTGTGTGTAGCTGAAAATGGCTAAGTGTTCTAATTACTAGCTCGTAACCCCTTTAAAAATAGAAGTTAACTATGCTAACAAACTATCCGACTTTTGTGCCATGCTCCCACGTTCTCCACAACGTCCATTTCCAGTCAAACATGTGCGAAATACCCGTGGAATATTCCATAGTAACGTTGCCAAGACCAAGTCAAGCTTGTTATTCCTGCAAAATAATACGAAACACAAACAAACAATCGTTAGTAAGAGGATCCTTAAGGTGATCCATGATCCTGATCCTAAAGCTCTTCTGAGGATCACTATCTGTCACAGAAGTAAGGATCATTTATTAGGATAACAAGTAAGGATCACTAATTGTTAGAAAATCCTCCCCTAACAAAGATGATTAGGGAAGTCAAATTTTCCAAATGGCTAGCAAATGTAGTCGTAGTTCAAAAGAAGAATGGGAAATGGAGAGTTTGTGTAGACTACACAGACTTGAACAAAGCATGTCCTAAAGACCCATTCCCTCTGCCTCATATAGACTCGATGGTGGATGCCACCGCCGATCATGAAATGCTAACCTTTATGGATGCATCCTCAGGATTCCAGCAGATCCAAATGGAACCTTCGGACCATGAGGATACTGCTTTCATGACACCAACAGGTATTTATTGTTATACTGCTATGCCTTTTGGTTTGAAAAAATGCAGGTGCAACATACTAGAGATTGGTGAACATGATGTTTAAAGACAAACTGCGGGACACCATGGAGGTATACATTGATGTTATGGTGGTAAAATCCAAGAAGGCTAAGGATCATCTCTGGGATTTTGAAGGGGCATTTGATATCCTAGACCAGTACAATATGAAACTAAATCCTGCCAAGTGCCATTTTGGAGTAGGGGCAGAAAAGTTTTTAGGATATATGGTGACTAAAAGGGGGATAGAAGCAAGCTCGGAACAGATTAAAGCTATCCTGGATATCAAATCACCTTCCAACATGAAAGATGTACAAAGATTAACAGGGCGAGTAGCAGCATTAAACATGTTTAAATCGAGATCCTCAGAGAAATGCATGGAATTCTACGATATCATGAAAAAGAATAAGAAATTTGAATGGGGAGAGAAGCATGAAGCAGCCTTGCAGGAATTGAAGCAATATCTTTCAACTGCACCTCTATTGATGAAGCCCGAGGATGGTGAACCATTATCCCTGTATCTTGTAGTATCAAGGAACGCAGTAAGTGCCATTTTGGTAAAGGATCATGAAGGTCAGCAGTATCCTGTCTATTATGTTAGTAAAAGTTTATTAGATGCTGAAAGTAGATATTCACACTTAGAAAAATTGATATTGGCCTTAGTTATGGCATCCACTAAGCTTAAACATTATTTTGAGATACATAGGATTCATGTTAAAACTAATTATCCTGTTAAAAATGTGCTTAGGAAACCTGAGATGTCGGGTAGAATGGCTAAGTGGTCAGTAAAGTTAAGTGCCTATGATCTATTATATGAACCTAGAAATGCTATAAAGTCTCAGGCTCTAGCAGACTTTGTGGCTGATCTCAGTAGTGATATTCAAAATGCACTAGACCTAGAAGTACAACAACTAAGAGAAACCTTAGAATCCTGGACATTATATACTGATGGTGCATCCAATGTGAGAGGTGTAGGATTGGGTATACTACTGAAATCACCACAGGGGGACATATTACCCCAGGCTATTAGATGTGAAATTCCTACCACTAATAATGAAGCATAATATGAAGCTTTGATTGCAGGATTAGAGTTGGCCAGGAGTATGAATATTAAAAGTTTGCAAGTATATGTTGATTCCTTGTTAATTACTAACCATTTTAATGGATCATATGCAGTCAAAGGTGAAAGGTTAATCGAGTATCTTGAAATTCTCAAAAAATTAGCAGGATATTTTGATGTTTTTACACTTGAACAGGTACCAAGAGAGGATAATCCTGAAGCAGATGCCTTGGCGAACTTAGGATCATCAATCAGAATACTGAAAGGAACTCAAATACTAATACTACATATCCTATATCCTGCAATGGATCTTTTCAAATCTCAGGATAAGGAAGTAGCAAGTATCCAGGATCCTGATGATGAGTATCCTGAGGAGGATCCCAAATCCTAGACGGCCCCAATCATGAAATATCTCAAAGAAGGACACATCCCAAAGGATGAGAATCCTAAGGCTTTCAGGATGAAGGTATCTCGATTCACTATTATAAATAATGTTTTATATAGGAAGTCTCTTGCAGGACCATACCTGAGGTGCTTGGAGGATCCCGAAACTTAGGAAGTACTTCAAGATATACACGAAGGGGATTGTGGCAACCATACTGGGGGCAGATCGTTATTCTTAAAGGTGCTAAGAACAGGATACTATTGGCCAACGATGAGGAAGGATGCTGCAGAATATGCTCGAAGATGTGATGCGTGTCAAAGGCACAGTAATATACTACATCAACCTGCTGAACCACTATATCCTATTGCTTCCCCTTGGCCATTTATGAAATAGGGTATGGACATAGTGGGAAAGTTGCTAAAAGCTTCAGGAGGAAAATTTTTTATGCTGGCAATGACAAATTATTTCTCCAAATGGGTTGAAGCCGAGGCATTTGTTCAAGTCAGAGACCAAGAAGTAGTATCCTTCATAAAGAGGAATATCCTGACTAGGTTTGGGATACCAGCTGAGATAATTTGTGACAATGGCTCTCAGTTTATCAGTAAAAGGACTACTAATTTTTGCAAGAGTTGGGGAATCAAAATGATCACGTCTACTCTGGTACATCCTCAAGCAAACGGACAGGCAGAATCCTCGAACAAGATAATTGTCAACAGTTTGAAGAAACGACTAGGAGCTAAGAAAGGAAGATAGGCAGAAGAGTTACCCTTTGTTTTATGGGCCGATAGGACAATAGTAAAGAGTGCAACTGGGCAAACCTCATTTTCCTTAGTATTTGGAGCAGAAGCAGTGATCCCAACAGAGATGGTGATACCTACAGCAAGATCCAACCTTCGGGATCCTGAGAAGAATCCTGAAGCTCTATGCCAAGAGTTTGATACTGTCGATGACACAAGGGATGCGGCAAAGTGAAGGATGACAGCATACCAACAGAGGATATCCAGAGCATATAACAAAAACCTAAGGACCAGAAGATTTCAAGTTGGAGATTGGGTATTAAGGAAGGCTTTTCAGAACATTACTAATCCTGCTGATGGAAAGTTGGCTCCAAAGTGGGAAGGACCATATGAGATTGAATCGGAATCTGGGAAAGGAGCATACCGGCTTAAGAATATGAAAGGAGATATATTGCCAAGATCCTGGAATGTTATACACCTCAAAGCTTATTTCAAGTGAGTTTAGAATTTAATTTCTAACTCAGGATGGTATGAATTCTATCTCTTTTAAATATAATTTTATTGCATTCCTCTTGAACCCAATACTGACTTAAGCATCGGAGGGGTGTTAGCAAAGCTAACACCCACCTTAGTTTAAGGTTGTTTTGCAGAATATGCTTCGGGACATAACTCCAGGATATATATTCAGGATGAATCGAAAGATTAGAGGATTGGCCCCCTCTCTCACGATTAAGGGATTCTAATCCCTTCAAAGGTTTAAAGGTATTCACCTTTCTCTCGAATTGGGTTTAAACACCACGTCCGGAGCACAAGTTATCTAGGAATAGTTCAAGATAGCGGGACCAGTCCATGTAAAAGTGGCTGACAATTTCGTTATTATTGGCTATATCCTGGATCCTAAAGGTATATGAGGATTGATCACCCTCTCTCACGAAAGGGTATTTTCATACTCTCTAAGGTTTAAAGGTTTTCACCTTTCTAAGTCTTGGAGTTTATACACTCCCGCCTGTAGCGCACGAAAATTTGGGATTATCCCCAGCATACTTAGGGTTTATAGCCAGAATATTGAGGATCTATCTCCAGGATATCTAGGGTTTATCCCCTGTAATACTAAAATTATATACAAGTGTGAAATCAATTGCGATTGATGCACAAAAATTCCTAAGTATTTGAAAACTACATGCACAGAGGACATTCCTACTAAGGCATTGTGAACAATTCAAAAGATCGGATTTGGACTTGGTTTACTAAGTCTCCCAAACTGGGGACATCTTCGATGGCAAGAGAATTGAAGTTTAAGGATTGAGATATATTCTATCCCTGGTATGATCTCTCCTTTTTATTCTTTAGAAGCCTTGATTCAAAATATATAAGTTTTTGAAACTGTTTTGGTCAAAAATCAGGCTAGGATAATGTAACCAAATCTTCTTTTGTGAGGTATGATGCTTGAATCAATGAACAAATGTGTGAACGACCCGTAAATGAAATTAACAAGTGACACAAGGATTTATACGAGGAAAAAGCCCTTGATCAACGTTTTATCTCCGGCATAAAAAACCTCGGGTGATGGAAACTACCGATCACCAACTATAATTAAACAAATAAAGGTTACAACTCGGGATGATAACAAGCTTGTTACAAGGATCACTAGTGTGCAAAATGTATGTAATCGCCAATGAGTTGCAGAGAGCTTGCGAGAGTGTGTGTATTTGCTAATTGTTCTCACTATCAAGCTTGTTATCCCCTTTAAAAATAGAAATAAACCAAGTAACAAACATCCCGCAAATTGTGCAAGCTACCCACGACTTCCATAACGGTCATTCTAGCTATGCACGTGCAGAATATTAGAGCATATTCCCCAGGAATGTCGGCAAGACTGGGTCCACTCGTTCATTCCTGCAAAACAAATTTAAACATAGAGGAAACAACCGTTAGCGTAAGGATAACAATGAGGATCCTGGATCCTTAAACCTGCAACGTCTTCTGAGGATCCTTAATTCAAACAAATTGAGGATCCGTGATCCTGGCTGCACTTGTGGATCCGTGATCCTTAGGCTTAGAAAATCCATCCCTAACAATTGCCCCCAAAATATGAGGAATAAAATATAACTTTATGAGTCATATTTTTGATCTTTTCTCGAATGAACTAGCTAACGGATATATAGCCGTTAAAATCTAACTAGCCGTTGCAGATCATACGTCAGTGACATGACAACCTGCAAAATCATCATTATAAATTTGAAATTAGAGATAAGGATTGAGAGGCATTTAAATTCGTGCGTTACTTCCCTTTAAATGCCCATTCAAAGACCGATCAGGTATCTTTCTTTCTCCTTCTTTCTTCATTTGCTTATTCTGATTTTCATTTTTCTGAACATCCATGACGAAGATGGTTCTGCGATCCTCACCGGCTAAGGATCCAAAGAAGGATAGTCCCCTGAAAAGCCAAGGCATTATCCAAAATCCTTCAAAGGAACTCTGCCGCTTCACCGACCCGAAGATTGACCGGATTCGCCATTGTTTCCCGGTGGATACCGTCTTTAAACCTTTCGACCCTTCTGCAAAGAGTGATTCTGTCTCCGACACTTGGGTTGCTTTATCGGCCACCCCATTCCTGATAGGATTCTCCTATCCTTTCCCTGCCTTCACTCAATCTTTCTTTGCACTCACTGGCATGTGCTATATTCAGGCCATGCCAATGATGTGGAGAGTATTATACACCTTAGAGAATATTATCGAGCATGAGGGTATACAGATAGGAATGTCTGAGTTGGCCGAGTTGTATAATCTTGTCAGCCACGGCTCACACCGTTTCTTGTTCAAACATAAACCTGGTGATGCTCACCCAAACCTCAAGACCACAAAAAACGATACCCATTGGAAAACCCATTTCTTCTTTGTTAGGAGGGACTCTATCCCGGACGGGAAAGACCTTCCCAAGAAGTGGACCACCCATGGTAGGATATAGGATCCTTATAGAAGGATCATAGGATGACTCTGTTTCTTTTAAGGATAACTGATCCTTTTTTGTCTCTATTGTGCAGCTATCTCTGTTTCTCATCTCATAGAGTCACCTGCAACAAAAGAAAGGATCGCTGCCTTTTGGAGCCTTGATCCAGCTGTTGGAACGTTCCAGGAAAAAGTAAAGGACTTACAAGAAGTATCCTCTGGTTCAGTCACCATGTCAAGTAAGTATTTACATTTATGTGTAATTATATATTTAAATAGATATTAAATAAGGATACTTATATGTTGTTTGCCATTTGTAGGTGCTGGAAAGTCTTCAAAATCAGCCTCTCGCTTTAGTGTCAGTGATCTGGATGCCTTTGCTTCCTCCCGGTCCGGCAAGAAACAACTTGCTGTTAGCCCTAGCGTCCCAATTCCTAAGGCTGTCAGCACCAAGGGTAAGGGTGGAAAGAAGAGGAAAACTGCTGACACCCTTGAAGGCCTGCCCCTCATCCAGCATCAGTTTGAGGAATATGTCTCTGAGGTAAGGATCCCTGATCCTTAAGTCTGTTCTACCCATTTTGACGATAACGGATCCTGACGCGTGTCATTCTTTTGCAGAATTTGCTGAGATCCATATGCTTATGGATTCCTATACTAAAGAGGCTGAGCAAAAGCAACTGGACTTCCAAAAGTTGTTCCTGGCTAAGTATCAGACCATCTCTTCCCTCGAGAAGGAGCTCAACTTGGTGAAAAAGCAGCTGGTCATGGCTCATGTCACTGCTGATCAGGAGAAGGCTGAAGTGATGGAGGGTGCTAAGCTTTCTGCCACCATTTCCATGCTCAAGATCAAACTGCAGATGGCGAAGGAAGATGAGGATCCTAGCTTTGACAGGACTGCTTGGGACCAGGAAGGTTGGAAGGCTAAGCTGGCTGAGTTGGATGATGAAGAGGAGGCTGGAGAGGTCCTGGCAATCGAGGCTAGTGGCAGCGGGTTGAAGGATCAGGCGGAAGGATCAGCGGCTGGTGGCAATGCAGCAAAGGAGTAAGCTGCCCAAAATGGGCGATGATGAAAATTTCTAGACGTGGCCGGAGCCCATTTTTTATGGTTTGGTAGTTTTTTTGGTTGTTGATGTTTTTAAAACAATGGTTGGTTTGTAATGGTGAACAATAGTATCTAGGTATAAGGATCACCGATCCTTCGAACAATAGGTAGGATTACAAATGGTGGAGGGATCCTCTGTTTGGGGGATGAAGCCATTGTGATCCTGCCGTCTTTCTTTTCCTGCACTTTATGAACTGTTAAGTAAGGACACCCTTTGCCTACCCCAGCGGACGGGCCACGTTTTGCTGGTAGATGCTCGGGGTAGGCAATTTTGACAACCTTTAAAGGGGTTTAACTTTTGATAAATAAATAAAACCTTAACCTTTTGGCTATCCCGTGTTATATATGTTGTGCCTCTTTACCTTTCAGTTTTTATTGTAAATTTCTTTGAATTCACAAGTTAAGAATGAAAATATATTAGATTATACCAAAAAGTTTAGGATATGATCAAGGATCAAATATCCTAAGTTGGAAAGAAGTGATGTAATTTTAGGATCATGTATCATGTTGTCAAAGAATAAGGGTAACTTAAAAAAATAAAGAATAAAATTAAGGTGATTAAGGATCATACCTGAGAATCCAAGTTAGGATCCTAAATCTTCAATACAAAATTAGGATAACCAAAAGACTAACCTTAATAAAAGGTTAGGATCAAGGATCCTTAGTTGTTTAACTTCAAAAACCTGAAATGGAACATAACTTGGGACTAAGCCAATATAAGAGAAGAGTTAGCAACTGGGGACAAGCCCAACAATCTGGGGACAAGCCCAATATACTGGGGACAAGCCCAAAAAACTAGGGACAAGCCTAAAAGATCTTGTGTAAACTGGAGTATGGCCCTCACTGGCGACTATCCAAACTTAGTGACATGAAAATGCCAAAACCTTAGCTAACGTGAAAATGTCAGAAACCTTAGGAACGGATGTATGGTATGTCTACCATTATACGCAGGATCCTGAATACAGCCAGTACAATGAAATTGTCAGCCCCTAAAGCGGGTACTGGTCCCTGTTTTGGTCAAAAAATCAGACGAGGATAATGCAACCAAACTCTTTGTTACGGGGTATGATGCTTGAATTGGTTTATAACAATGAGGATCACTATAAAATATAAATAACAAGTGACACAAGGTTTATACGGGGAAAAAGCCCTTGATCAAGAGTTGATCTCCGGCACAAAAAACCCCGGGTGATGGAAACTACCGATCACCAACTCAAATTAAACAAATAATGTGTTACAACTTCGGATGATAGCGAGCTAAATACAAGGATCACTATAGTGTAATGTGTAAAAAGTGTACGAAATTGCTAAGTGAATGAACGAGAGCTGGTGTGAGCGGTTGTAAGAGTGTGTGTAGCCGAAAATAGCAAAAAGTGTTGTCTAATTAGCTCGCTACCCCTTTTAAATTAGAAAATAACTACTCTAACTAATATTCCGCAAAAGGTGCAAGTCCTCCACGACTCCATAACGTCCATTTCTGGCCAAGCACGTGCGGAATAAGCATGGAATATTCTTCAGGAACGTTACCAAGACTAAGTCCAAGCTGGTATTCCTGCAAAACAATATCGAATTCAAAATGAACAATCATTAGTATAAGGATCCTTAGGATAATCCATGATCCTGATCCTGAAGTACTTCTGAGGATCACTATCTGATACTGAAGTAAGGATCACCAAACAGGATAATAATTGAGGATCACAGGTTATTAAGAAATCCTCCCCTAACAATTGCCCCCAAAATATAAGGAGTAATATCGTAAATAAACGAGTTATATTTTATCGATCTTATCCGCAACAAACTAACGGATATATAGCCGTTAAGATCGAACTAGCCGTTGCGATCATGACGTCACTGAAGTGACAATCCTGCAAATCATCATTATAAATAAGAGTTAGAGATAGGATCAATTTGCATTTAAATCCGAAAGAAACTCCCTTTAAATTCTCAGTCGAAGATCAATCAGGTATCTCTTCTCTTATTTCTCCTTCTCTTACTCTGTTTTTCTTTCTTTACCAATATCACGTTAAGAATGATGCTCCGGTCTTCCCCCGCCAAGGATCACCAGAAGGATAGCCCCTTGAAAAGTCAAGGGATCATCAAAGACTCAGTGAATGAGATGTGTTGCTTTACCGATCCTCAAGTAGATAAGATCCGTCACTGCTTTCCGGCGAACGCCTTTTTCAAACCTTTCGATCCCACGGTTCTGAGCGACTACGTTTCTGAAACATGGGTTGCCTTTCCAGTTACCCCGTTCACCATAGGATACACCTACCCTTTTCCAGCTTTTACCCAATCCTTTTTCTCCCTAACCGGCATCTCCTACATCCAAGCTATGCCGATGACTTGGAGGGTTCTATATACCCTTGAAAGGATCATAGAGCAGGAAGGGATTGATTTAGGAATGTCAGAACTGGCAGAGATGTATGATCTCACGATGTTTGGATCACACTGATATCTGTTTAAGCGAAAACCCGGCAAAGAACATCCCATTTTTAAAGCCACCAAGAACGACACAAATTGGAAACGACGCTTTTTCTTTGTCAGGAGGGATACCATTCCAAACGGAAAGCATTTACCAAGGAAGTGGTCCACCAATGGTAGGACAGAGGATCCTGAGAAGGATCACCAGGTAAACTTGCTCTTGTGATAGGATCACTAAACCCTTTTTGTCTTGTGTTATGCAGCTATCTCTGCTTCGCACCTCATCACAACACCCGCAACAAAGGAAAGGCTCACTGCTTTTAGGAAGCTTGATCCTGAAATAAGGTCATTCAAGACAGACACCCAAGACTCACAAGAAGTATCTTCAGGTTCCATCACCATGTCAAGTAAGTATCCTGCTTTTTGTATAGTTAAAGATCAAAATAAATAGTTAAATTGAAATAGGATAAGGATACTTATCTTGCTTTGAATGTGTAGGTGCCGGAAAATCTTCCAAGCCTGCCTCCCAGTTCAACACGGCCGACCTTGACGCTGTTCGATCCAGGAAGAAGAAGGCCATTGCCAGCCCTAGTGTCTCCATCCCCAAGGCACCCACTAAAGAAAGGGGTGGCAAGAAGAGGAAAACCTCTGATACAGAGGACCTACAAGGCCTGCCACTGATCCGCCACCAGTTCCTTGAATACTTCAATGAAGTGAGGATCACCAATTCTACCTAGGTATCTTACTCATTTGAGGATCACCTGATCTTGAACTGCTTTGTCTCTTTTGCAGAAATTTGTTGAGATTGAAGATTATGTGGGGAGCGTCGAGGAGCTGGATAAGAAGATTGCTGACCTCCAACAAGTTGCAGTGCTTAAGGATCTTAAGATTGCTGATCTTGAAAAAGCCCTTAAAGACGCCGAGACTCAGACAGCTAAAATCTTGATCGACATTGACTACGAGAAACATGAGCTCGTGGAAGGTGCAAAGGTCTCCGCTGCCATCACAATGTATCAGACAAAACTAAAGATGGCCCAGGAAGCTCAAGATCCTAACTTCGACAGAAGCAGCTGGGATGTTGAGGGCTGGAAGGCAAGGTTAGCTGATCTGGAAGATGATGAAGAGGCTGAGGAAGTTTTGGCGATCGAGGCTGGAGGCAGTGGGAAGGATCAGGTTAAGGATACCGAAGCTGGAGGGAATGAAGATGCAGCAAAGGTGTAGGCTGCATGATTGGGCAATGATGGACATTTCTAGACGTAGCCGGAGCCCAATTTTTAAATTTGGTAGTAGTTTGTTTTGTGGTTGTGATGTTTTAAAACAATGATGGTCTGTATTTGAACAATAGTTTTAGGATTAAGGATCTAGGATCCTTTGGACAATAGGTAGGATTACAAATGGTGGAGGGATCCTCTGTTTGGGGGATGAAGCCATTGTGATCCTGCCATCTTTTTAATTCCTGCACTACCAAGACCTTTAGACAATGGACACCCTTTACCTACCCCAGCGGACGGGCCACGTATTGCTGGTAGATGCTCGAGGTAAGTAATTTTGACAACCTTCGACGGTTAAACTTTTGTTAATAAAATAACCTTAATCTTTTTTGGCTTATCTTATGTTGTTATCCTTGTTTGTCCTTCTAATTTTCAATTGTTTTGATATACACTTGTCTGAATAAGAAAAGTTGAACAAATTAGATAAAAAATATTTAGGATATGATCCAGGATCAAATATCCTTTAGTTGAAAAATTCCAAAAAGTGGTATATTTTAAAGATCACGAGTTCAGTTGTCAAAGTATTAGGGTTATTCAAATAATCAATGAATAAAATCAAAATAGTTAAGGATCATACCTGAGGATCCAAGTTAGGATCCTAACTCTTAATACTATAAACAGGATAACCACAGAACAAACCTGAGTAAAAGGTAAGGATCAAGGATCCTTGGTTGTTTAACTTCGAAGACCTGAAATAGAACATAACTTGGGACTAAGCCATTATAAGATAAAGGTTAGCAACTGGGGACAAGCCCAAAGGATAACTGGGGACAAGCCCAAGGATAACTGGGGACAAGCCCAAGGATCGTATGTAAACTGGAGTATGGCCCTAACTGGCGACTATCCAAACTTTGTGGCATGAAAATGCCAAAACCTTAGCTAACGTGAAAATGCTAGAAACCTTAAGAACGGATGTATGGTACGTCTACCATTATACGTAGGATCCTAGGTATAGCCAGTACAATGGAATTATCAGCCCCTAAAACGAGTACTGGTCCCACTGCCATGAACTATACCAGGATCATCGTGCGCTACTGGCGGAACTGGGGTCAAGCCCAAATAACTGGGGTCAAACCCAAGTAACTGGTTGCTTTTGTGGATAATCATCCTTTTGTTAAGAGTACCTAAACCTTCAAAACTCAAAATCACGTGAAAGGGGGATAAAGGATACAGGATCCTTATCCATATATGAGAAAGTAAGGATATGAAATAGTTTAGGATTAGAGGGTTACCAAAATGAAGATCATCTATGCTTTAAGGATCCTTTAAGGATATTTATCATGTGAGGATCATGGATTCTTATCACATGAAATATTTCTTCAAATGGACAGCATTCCAAGCTCTTGGTAGTAAGTCACCTTCCATTGTTAGCAATCGATATGCCCCCTTTCCTGCCTCAGCTTCAATTAAATAAGGGCCTTCCCATTTTGGTGCCAACTTTCCATCAGCAGGATTGGTGGTATTCTAAAATGCTTTTCTTAGTACCATATCACCAACTTGGAATTTCCGGATCCTAACATTTTTGTTGTAGGCTCTAGCCATTCTTTGTTGATAACTGGCCATCCTTATCCTTGCCAAGTCTCTGATTTCTTCTATAGTATCCAGGTCTTGAACCAAGTTCTCATTATTTTCCTCAGGATCACGAATACTGATTCTAGCAGTTGGAACCACCATTTCTGTAGGGATCACTGATTCTGCCCCAAATACCAAAGAGAATGGAGTTTGGCCAGTAGCATTCTTAGGAGTTGTTCTATCAGCCCAAAGCACATAAGGCAATTCTTCTGCCCATTTCCCTTTCTTGGATCCAAGCTTCTTCTTCAAGTTGTTGATGATGATCTTATTGGAGGATTCTGCCTGACCATTAGCTTGTGGGTGGACTGGTGTTGATGTTATCATCTTAATCCCCCAACTGTCACAAAAGTTAGTAGTTCTGCCCCCAATAAATTGGGAACCATTATCACATATAATTTCAGAAGGAATACCGAATCTAGTTATAATATTTCTTTTAATGAAGGATATAACTTCCTTTTCTCTGACTTGGGCAAAAGCTTCAGCCTCTATCCACTTGGAGAAGTAATCAGTCATAGTAAGCATGAACACTTTTCCACCAGGTGCCTTAGGGAGCTTACCAACTATATCCATACCCCATCTCATAAATGGCCAAGAGGAGGATATAGGATGCAAAAATTCAGCTGGTTGATGAAGGATATTGCTGTGTCTCTGACAAGGATCACATTTCTTAGCATACTCCACAGCATCTCTCTTCATGGTTGGCCAGTAGTATCCTGTCCTCAGGATCCTTGAGAATAATGCCCTGCCCCCAGTGTGGTTTCCACAATCTCCTTCATGGAAGTCTTTTAAAACTTCTTGGATTTCAGGATCCTCAATGCATCTTAAATATGGTCCTGCAAGAGATCGTTTGTACAACATATTATTTAAAATTGTGAATTGAGATACCTTAATTTTGAAAGCCCTAGGGTTTTCTCCTGTAGGAATCTCTCCATGTTGTAAGTATCTCATGATTGGGAGGATCCATGATCCTGAATGAGATTGATTATCATCGCTAGGGGTGATTGCAGAATCCTCTCCTATCTCCATAGCCACATGATCCTCGATAGCCGGGGTCAGGATATGGATAATAGGGATCTTGATATCCTCCGGGATCTTCAAGGATGATCCAAAATTGGCTAGTGCATCTGCCTCTGCATTCTCTTCCCTTGGTACCTGTGTCAAACTAAAGGATACAAAAGAGAGTGCCAATTCTTTGACTAACTCCAGATATTTGATTAGCTTTTCACCTTTAACAGCATAGGATCCATTAAAGTGATTAGTGATTAACAAAGAATCTACATGTACCTCAAGATACCTGATCCTCATATGCTTAGCAATTTGCAAGCCAGCTATCAAGGCTTCATATTCAGCCTCATTGTTAGTGGTTTGGAACTCACAGGCTATAGAGTGGGGTATTATGTCCCCCTGTGGCGATTTTAGTAGTATTCCAAGCCCTGTTCCTTTGACGTTTGAGGATCCATCAGTGTAGAGTATCCAAGGATCCTTGGTCTCTTCTAGCTGCTGGACTTCTAATTCAGCTTCCTTTTGCAAATCACTACTGAAATCTGCCACAAAGTCGGCTAATGCTTGGGATTTAATGGCTGTCCTGGGCTCATATCTTATATCATATGCACTAAGCTTCACTGCCCACTTGGCCATCCTTCCTGACATTTCAGGTTTCCTGAGGAGATTCTTGATTGGAAAATTAGTTTTAACGATAATAGCATGAGTTTCAAAATAATGTCTTAATTTAGTAGATGCCATAATTAATGCAAGGATAAGTTTTTCTAAGTGTGAATACCTGGATTCAGCATCAAGTAAACTCTTACTTACATAATAGACAGGATGTTGTGTACCTTCGTGATCCTTAACAAGGACGACACTTACTGCTTTTGAGGATACCGCGAGATATAAGGATAACACATCTCCTTTTTCTGGTTTCATCAAAGCCGGGGCCGAGGATAGGTAATCCTTAAGAGCTCTTAAGGCACTCTCATGCTTCTCAGTCCACTCGAATTTCTTGTTCTTTCTTAGGATATCATAGAATTCCTTGCACTTTTCTGAGGATTTGGATATGAATCTGTTCAAAGCTGCAATTCTGCCTGTTAACCTCTGAACATCCTTAACATTGGCAGGTGACTTGATGTTCACTATAGCTTTTATTTGTTTTGGACTGGCTTCAATGCCTCTCTTTGTCACCATATATCCTAAGAATTTACCTACTTTAACACCAAAGTGACATTTTGAAGGATTAAGCTTCATATTATATTTGTCAAGGATATTGAATGCTTCCTCCAAGTCTCTTAGGTGATCCTCAGCCTTTATTGATTTTACCACCATATCGTCTATGTAAACCTCCATAGTTTGTCCAATCTGATCCTTGAACATCATATTCACTAGGCTTTGATAAGTTGCACCTGCATTTCTTAGTCCGAATGGCATAGCAATATAGCAGTATATACCAGTTGGAGTCATGAAGGCTGTATCCTCTTAATCAGATGGTTCCATCTGAATTTGTTGAAATCCAGACGAAGCATCCATAAAAGTTAACAGTTCATGACCCGCAGTGGCATCCACCATGGAGTCAATGTGGGGTAATGGGAAAGGATCCTTGGGACATGCCTTATTTAAATCGGTGAAATCGACACATACCCTCCACTTTCCGTTTTTCTTTTGAACAACAACCACATTGGCCAACCATCTTGGATACTTGACTTCCCTAATCATACCTGCTCGGAGTAATTTCTCTACCTCCTCCTGGATAATGGCATTTCTTTCTGGTGCAAATTTCCTTCTCTTTTGATGGATTGGTTTGAAGGACCTATCAATGCCAAGTTTGTGAGTGATTATATCTTTAGATATACCTGTCATGTCTTCGTGTTTCCATGCAAAGGTAGTCTTTCTCCTTTTGAAGAAGGATATGAGGTCTTCCTTCATTTCGCCAAGGATCCCTGATCCTATATAAACTATAGATTCAGGATCATCAGGGTCCATAAGGATTTCTACTATATCCTGTTCTCTTGCCTCCAAGACATCCCTTGGAGGACACTTTGATTGCTATTGCTCCCTAGACTTTGATGCTGGCTTCATTGATGAGGTGTAGCAGTTCTTAGCCTCTTGCTGATCACTATCAATCTTCACTATTCCCCAAGGACTAGGAAGCTTCACACATTGGTGATAAGTGGATGGGACTGCCTTCATGTCATGTATCCAAGGCCTGCCAAGGATAACATTACAACAAGATAAACAGTCAATAACACAAAACTTTTGGTAAGAATGTAGGCCTTCGAAATAGATTGGGAGTTTAATGTCCCCAGAGTATTCTTAGTCTCGCCACTGAATCCCACGAGCACAGAGGATCTTGGTATGATGTCGGATTCAGGGATATTCATCTTCTTGAGAACATCAAGCTGGATAATGTTCACAGAGCTTCCTCCATCTATAAGGATCCTGCGAACAAAATGGTTAGAAATAAAAAGAGTGATAACCAAACCATCATGATGAGGATCCCGGATGTCAACACGATCATCCTCATCAAGAGTTATAACTTTTCCTTCGGAGACACTGGATGTTCGAATAGGTCTATCTCCATTATCCATCTTGGTTTCCTTCGCATGTCTTTTAGCTGCAGAGAATGATGTTCCACAAATGTCTGATCCTCCAGAAATAAAATTTATAACTTGTGCATCTGCTGGAGGGGCTGGAGCTTTCTCTGGGATCCTTTCAGGATCCTGAGTCCTTCACTTCTTTCTCCCCAATAATTCTTTCAAGTGCCCCTTGCTCAACAAGTATCCAATTTCTTTTCTCAATGCGATGCATTCTTCTGTGAGATGCCCAAAATCTTCATGGTATGCACACCACTTTGACTTATCTTTGGTTGCAGCTGGTCTGTCATTTTTCCTAGGCCATCTAGCTTTATCACCTAAATTCTGCATCGCAAGGATTAATTCATTGTTATCAACAGAAAAACAATATTCAGAAATTGGAGGATAATCCTCATCATCCTCTTCTTGTTCAACAGCATTCACATTCTGGTTATCAGATTTATTATAGGATCTGAACTTGTTGTTCTTGAATGAGGATCCTTGCTTCTCTTGCTTTGAGGATCCTGCTAACCTCTCCTGGATCCTTTTGTCATCCTCTAGCCGGATGAACCTAAGGGCCCGGGTCCTTACCTCATCTAGATTCTTGCATGGTGTCATAACAAGATCATCATAGAATAATGAATCCCTAAGCAGTCCCATTTTAAAGGCTTCAACAGCCGTAGCTATATCCAGGTTAGGGATATCTAAGGATTCTTTACTAAATTTAGTGATATAATCCCTTAATGATTCATTATGACCCTGGGTTATCCTATACAGATCACTAGTTAAACGCTCAAATTTTCTACTACAAGAAAACTGGTTATTAAATAGGTTAACTAGATTAGCAAATGAGGTAATAGAGTAAGGGGGAAGACTTAGCAGCCATTTTAGAGCCGATCCAGTAAGAGTGGATCCAAATCCCTTGCACAGACATGCTTCCTTTAACCTTTCTGGGATGGGATTAATCTCCATCCTTTCCCTGTACTGTGCTATGTGTTCTTCAGGATCTGTTGAGCCATCATACAACTTCATAGTAGGCACATGGAATCTCTTGGGTATCTCAGCATCACAGATTGGTGGTGCAAAACGAGATATCTTGTGGCTCCCATCTGCAATCTCTGGGATAGGCTTGACCACTCCTGGGACACTTGATATCATATCCTTTAACTTTTGCAATTCTCTGGCCATGGCATGATTGATACCTGTATCCTGCATAAGGCCATGGTTAGTGGTATAAGAATTGTTGAAAGTGTTACCTCCCATTGGATTCAAATTAGGAAGAACGGATGTGAATCCATATTGTTGAGGCTCTGAAATGACCGATGGACCAGTAGAAGCAATGGTTTGCATTGGAATGAAATCTCCCTGATGGATATCGGAACTCCCTGATTGCAAACTCCTTAAGGATCCCGGAATCTGGAAGGATCCCTGAAACTGAGAGGATCCTTGAACCTGGGAGGATCTTGGGACGTAGGAAGATCCTTGAACCTGGGAGGATCCTTGAACATAGGAGGATCCTTGAATCTGGGAGGATCCTTGAACCTGGGAGGATCCTTGAAACGGCCAGTACCCTTGAATCTGCTGCGCTCCCGAGTATCCTCCTGAGCTTGCAAAGGATCCTATATGCTGGGGATGGGATCCTGATGGTTGAAAATGTAACCCTGAAGCCTGAGTCATTGCTGATGATCCGTAATGCACTCCTTTTGGTCCTCCCACATATTGAACGTCTGGAACCACTGAAGGCTGAGAAGTTATAACCGGAGTATCGAAATTCAAAGATCTGGGCATCATTGGGGAATGATCCTCTGCCTATCTCTTCTGTTTCTTGATGTCTCCAATTTCTCTAAGAATCCTTTCATTAGTCTTGTCCTGCTGCTGGATATGCTCCTTCATCTGCAAAATCAGAGTAAACAAGTCACTAGTAGTAGGAGTATAAGAAGCAGAAGAAGTTGGAGGTTTTGAGAAAATGGGAGTTGGTTTCTTCTCGGCATTTTTCTGAGGTCCAGAAGGTGGTGGAGGCAAAGGTGGAATGCCCTGGGATGAATTGACTGCAGACATCGCACTGGAGGTATTCTTTGATGATGAAGCCATCTGCTCGGGTGCAATGAACCGGAATGATCACAAAAATGAGAATTTCTTAGAAATGAAGCACCAATTGCCCCACGGTGGGTGCCAAACTGTTTTGGTCAAAAAATCAGACGAGGATAATGCAACCAAACTCTCTGTTACGGGGTATGATGCTTGAATTGGTTTATAACAATGAGTATCACTATAAAATATAAATAACAAGTGACACAAGGTTTATACGGGGAAAAAGCCCTTGATCAAGAGTTGATCTCTGGCACAAAAAACCCCGGGTGATGGAAACTACCGATCACCAACTCAAATTAAACAAATAATGTGTTACAACTTCGGATGATAGCGAGCTAAATACAAGGATCACTATAGTGTAATGTGTAAAAAGTGTACGAAATTGCTAAGTGAATGAACGAGAGCTGGTGTGAGCGGTTGTAAGAGTGTGTGTAGCCGAAAATAGCAAAAAGTGTTGTCTAATTAGCTCGCTACCCCTTTTAAATTAGAAAATAACTACTCTAACTAATATTCCGCAAAAGGTGCAAGTCCTCCACGACTCCATAACGTCCATTTCTGGCCAAGCACGTGCGGAATAAGCGTGGAATATTCTTCAGGAACGTTACCAAGACTAAGTCCAAGCTGGTATTCCTGCAAAACAATATCGAATTCAAAATGAACAATCATTAGTATAAGGATCCTTAGGATAATCCATGATCCTGATCCTGAAGTACTTCTGAGGGTCACTATCTGATACTGAAGTAAGGATCACCAAACAGGATAATAATTGAGGATCACAGGTTATTAAGAAATCCTCCCCTAACAGTTCCATTGCCTTGAATTGCACCAGGATCATCGTGCGCTACTGGCAAAACTAGGGACAGGCCCAAAAGACTGGGAACAAGCCCAAATACTGGGGACAAGCCCAAAAAACTTAGGAGGCTTCTGTGGATATTTGATCCTTTGCTGAGGATATATCAACCTTCTGCAAAACTCATAACTAAATGAAAGAAGGACAAAGGATCCAGGATCCTTCTCCTTGTAAATAAGTTAATTAAAGAAGTGGATAAATTGAGGTTAGATCATTACCAGAGTGAGGATCATTTATCCTCTAAGGATCCATTATGAACATTGGGCACGAAAATAGCTAAGGATCCTGGATCCTTATTACATGAAGTATCTCTTTAGGAGGATAGCATTCCAAGCTCTTGGTAGTAAATCACCTTCCATTGTTAATAACCGATATGCCCCTTTTTCTGCCTCAGCTTCAATAAGATAGGGGCCTTCCCACTTTGGTGCTAATTTGCCATCAGCGGATTTGTGGTATTCTGGAATGCTTTCCTTAACACCATATCACCAACTTGAAATTTTCTGATCCTGACATTTTTGTTATAAGTTCCAGACATCCTTTATTGATAACTAGCCATTCTTATCCTTTCCAAATCCCTGAGTTCTTCTATGGTATCCAAGTCTTGAACTAAGTTTTCAGCATTTCCTTCAGGATCACGGATGCTTGTTCTTGTAGTAGGAACCACCATCTCTGTGGGGATCACTGATTCTGCTCCAAACACTAAAGAAAATGGAGTTTGGCCAGTAGCATTCTTGGGAGTTGTCCTATCAGCCCATAGTACATAAGATAGTTCTTCTGCCCACTTTCCTTTCTTGCATCCAAGCTTCTTTTTGAAGTTGTTGATAATGATCTTGTTGGATGATTCTGCTTGACCATTAGCTTGTGGGTGGACTGGTGTTGATGTTATCATCTTAATCCCCCAGCTGTCATAAAAGTTAGTAGTTCTACTCCCAATAAATTGGGATCCATTATCACAAACAATCTCAGAAGGAATACCAAATCTGGTAATAATGTTTCTTTTGATAAAGGATATCACTTCTTTTTCTCTGACTTGAGCAAAGGCTTCAGCTTCTATCCACTTGGAGAAGTAATCAGTCATGGCAAGCATGAACATTTTTCCTCCTGGTGCTTTGGGAAGTTTACCAACTATATCCATTCCCCATATCATGAATGGCCAAGAAGAGGATATATGATGCAGGGGCTTGCTGGCTGATGAAGGATATTGCTAAGTCTTTGACAAGCATCACACTTCTTGACATAATCCACAGCATCCTTCTTCATAGTAGGCCAATAGTATCCTGTCCTAAGGATCCTTGAGAACAATGCCCTGCCCCCAGTGTGGTTTCCACAATCTCCTTCATGAAAATCCTTTAGGACTTCTTGAATTTCAGGATCCTCTATGCACCTTAGATATGGACCTGCAAGAGATCGTTTATATAACATGTTATTTGATATTGTAAATTGAGATACCTTTATTTTGAAAGCCCTAGGGTTTTCTCCTGTAGGAATCTCTCCATGTTGTATATATCTCATGATTGGAAGGATCCATGATCCTGGATGAGACTGTGCATTATCACTAGGAAGACTGTGCATTATCACTAGGAACCACTGCAGAATCCTCTTCTATCTCCATAGCTATGTGATCCTCAATAGCAGGAGCCAAAACATGGATGATAGGAATTTTGATATCCTCTGGAATCTTCAATGATGATCCAAGATTGGCCAATGCATCAGCTTCTCCATTTTATTCCCTAGGTACCTGTGTCAAACTAAAAGAAACAAAAGAGAGTGCCAATTCCTTGACTATCTCTAGGTATTTGATTAGTCGTTCACCTTTAACAGCATAAGATCCATTAAAGTGATTAGTAATTAACAATGAATCTACATGTACCTCAAGATACCTGATCTTCATATGCTTGGCAATTTGCAAACCAGCTATCAAGGCCTCATATTCAGCCTCATTATCAGTAGTTTGAAACTCACAAGCTATTAAGTGGGGTATTATGTCCCCTTGTGGCGGTTTTAGTAGTATTCCAAGTCCTGTTCCTTTGACATTAGAGGCTCCATCAGTGAAGAGTATCCAGGGATCCTTAGTCTCTTCAAGCTGTTGAACTTCTAACTCAGCTTCTCTTTGTAAGTCACTACTAAAATCTGCCACAAAGTCAGCTAAGGCTTGGAATTTGATGGCAGTCCTTGGTTCATATCTTATATCATAAGCACTAAGCTTCACTGCCCATTTAGCCATCCTTCCTGACATTTCAGGTTTCCTGAGAACATTCTTAATTGGAAAGTTAGTCTTAACAATAATGGCATGAGTTTCAAAAAAATGTCTTAGTTTAGTAGATGCCATAATCAAAGCAAGGATAAGTTTTTCTAAATGTGAATACCTGGATTCAACATCAAGCAAACTCTTACTTACATAATAGACAGGATGTTGTGTACCTTCATGATTCTTAACAAGGACTGCACTTACTGCTTTAGAGGATACCGCTAAATATAAGGATAATATATCCCCTTTTTCTGGTTTCATCAAGGCAAGAGCTGAGGATAGGTAATCCTTAAGGGCTTTGAGAGCATTTTCATGCTTTTCCGTCCACTCAAATTTCTTTTTCTTTCTCAGAATGTCATAGAATTCTTTGCACTTTTCTGATGACTTTGATATGAACCTGTTTAAGGCTGTGATCCTTCCTGTCAACCTTTGCACATCCTTAGCATTGGCAGGAGATTTGATATTCACAATTGCCTTAATTTGCTCTGGACTTGCTTCTATGCCTCTTTTTGTTACCATGTAGCCTAGGAACTTGCCTGCTTTAACACCAAAGTGACACTTTGAAGGATTCAATTTCATACTGAAGTTGTCAAGGATATCGAATGTTTCCTCCAGGTCTCTAAGGTAATCCTCAGCTCTCTTGGACTTAACCACCATATCATCTATATAGACTTCCATAGTGTGTCCTATTTGTTCCTTGAACATCATATTGACTAGCCTTTGATAGGTAGCACCTGCATTTCTTAGTCCAAATGGCATAGCAATATAATAAAAGATACCAGTTGGGGTCATAAAGGCTGTGTCTTCTTGATCGGATGGTTCCATCTGAATTAGTTGGAATCCAGATGAAGCATCCATAAAAGTCAACAACTCATGACCCGCGGTAGCATCCACCATGGAGTCAATGTGGGGTAATGAGAAAGGATCCTTGGGACATGCCTTGTTTAAATCAGTGAAATCGACACATGCCCTCCACTTTCCATTTTTCTTTTGAACAACTACCACATTGGCTAACCATCTTGGATACTTAACCTCCCTAATCATACCTGCTCGAAGCAGCTATCTACCTCCTCCTGGATAATGGCAATCCTCTCAGGTGTAAACTTTCTCCTCTTTTGATGTATGGGTTTGAATGACCCATCAATACCAAGCTTGTGAGCAATAATATCTTTAGAGATACCTGTCATATCTTTGTGCTTCCAGGCAAAGGTAGTTTTTCTCCTTTTGAGGAAGGATACCAAATCCTCTTCAATTTCGTTGAGGATCCCGGATCCTATAAAGACTTTGGATTCAGGATCATGAGGATCCATAAGGATATCTTTAACATCTTGTTCTCTTGCCTCCAGGACATCTCTTGGGGGATGCTTTAATTGTTATTGCTCCCTTGGTCTTGAGGCTGGCTTCATTGATGAGGTATAGCAATTCTTTGCTTCTTGTTGGTCACTCTCAATCTTTATCACCCTGTCACACCCCAAATTTCCACGCGTTGCCGGTGGGCCCGGTAGGGGAGTATCGTGACGTGGTTGGCAACATAATAGTCAAACAACACAATATTTAAATGCACAGCGGAAGCAAATTATAGATTTAATTCAACCAAACGATATTGTAATATTAAGTATCACAATTAGTCGAATATAAATCCACAGGTAGATTAAATAAAAAGGAACAATTGTTCAACAGTTTATGACATCCCAGCTGGCGAGACTTAATGTGGATGCTAGGAGACAAGCCAGCCTATTTCGCGTAGTACCTGCACTTAACCTTTTTAAGAAAAATACGTCAGTTTACACTGGTAAATACAATCAACCGACTCATTTTGAAAAGAGTTTAAGAAAATGCATTTAAGGCACAAGGCACAAATAATATTTTATAACTTGGGATACTTATCTAATATATAAACTTGTACAGGATTTACATGTTCCTTATGCGTTCAGTAGCCCGGATCGAGCCGGGTTAAAGATCAATTAACACACCACTTTAATTATGAGACACTGACAGGTGTACGCCTACACCTGAGTGCTAAGGTCGTGGCCATTTCGTAAAATGATGCCAGGGATATCCGGGACACGGTCATTAACCCCCCAAAGGCTTTAAGCAACAAAACAAATTAAACGGAGACATCTCAATCACTTAACCATAATAAGATTAAATATTCGACGCCCGACCAAGCGGTATTTTATATACCGTACCCCAAGCCCGTATAGGGAAATAAGTCAAAAGTATTTACCTGAGTAAGTATAGTTCAAAATCAGCAAGTGCGGGTATCTTTTACTGGTTCTCCTATTCTGGAACGAAGGTTAATAATAACCTATTAGAATCCTAACGGTCTTTAATTAAGCTCACGCTTAGACCGATTAGTTTTAAAGATACGGTACATACGCACGATTAAGCGAAGACCGGATAGAATGTGATTTAGACCCGACAAGTTTGAAGACTTGCTTAATATGGGTATATGATACACATTCTGGATTTTGAGACAAAACCGATAAGGTTTGACCCGTTTCGGCTAATTTATGTAAACTAGTTACATAAACCGAACCGAACGCGCATAAAGCGTAACGGGTATCCGTAAGAGTCCTAAACAGGTTTCCTAAGTTAATACGCCTTAATTAAGTTGTGATATCAGTAGAATATCACCCATGATGCCCAAAACGAGTTTAATCTCTTAATAAGCCCCGTAGGGGTATTTTGGTCATTTTAAAGACTATAAAAAGGATTAATTACGTTTCTGTGAACCGGGTCTGATTAAATCAGAAAAATGGTTTATTTTAACAGGTTATAACATTTTATTATAAGTCTTATGATTCAAAATGGTTTTAAACTCAAACTACGCGTATAATACGCGTATAAAGCCGTTTTAAGCGACGTACGGTTCAAAATACGATTCTGAGTTTTCTGATTAAATAAACAGGCTCAAAACACTCTATTTAACTTTTAAAATCAGTAGCAATTGGTTTGGCACCATTTGGACTTGTAAAACTCATTTTATGGCCGAAAAGGGCATATTCGGTATTTACCGAATTAAGGCGCTAATCCAAGCTTACGATCAGTTTAAAAATAATTAAAAATCTTCAAAAATCCCAAAATATTATTTAACATCAGTGGGGAAAAGTTTTGGTGCCGAAAATCGGGTTTAGATAGGCTATGCGCTAATCGCGCCGATTAATTAATAAAAAGCCTATTATTTACGCAAATGCGCATATCTCCTAATCTAGACCTCCGATTGACGTGAAAATTTACAGACATGATTAATAATCAGTAACTAAGATTATTTTATTTTCATATCTCCAAAAATCTCGTTTTATGATTATAAGGGCATTACGGTCAATATTTAGGCGATTAACGGAAACATCCGACGATTAGGGATTCGAGTGGTATAAACGCAGAGGCTTATACACACATGTAACTAGGTCCTAATGGAACCTTAAGGCATGTCTAAACTTATATAAATCGGGTCAGAACTGAGGTCAACGCAAAAGTCAAACTTTTGCGTCTATCGGTTCCGTATCAGTTCAAAACAGCAAGTTGTCGAATCAAACAAGCCTAGACAAGTTTTTATACTTATTTTTAGGTTATATGAATGATAAAACAGATTACACGCCTTTTACATGGTTAAATATGCGTTTAACGATTCTGTTGACTTTTTCGGAATAGGTTTGACTCGATAAACGACCTAGTTAGGATCCGAATTAGTGAGTGCCCTTTTAGGGGTTTATCAACCATATAAATACCAACTTATAACACCCTTTGATTCGACTAAACTCTGGACCGATTATTTATCATCGAAAAGTCAAACCGTAGTTACGACGGTTTGATTTCTAGGCCATAAACTAAGTATGAATGAACTAGAGAAGATCAAGGGTACTTACACACAACTAATGGATGATGGGAAATGCTTGGAACCTGCTTGTTTGCTCTGGAAATACTCAGAAGATGATATGTGCATGCATGTTGCAACTTTGTGATATTTATGAGCTTTTGATCTTCTTAGATGATTGACACACAAGTCTAGGGATGTTTCAATATCAACCACAAGTCCCCTACATGCTAAAAACCATCCTAGGCAGCCCATGGTTTCGAAAAAATGAGATTGGAGTCGGATACATGCACCTACAGGCTGCTGTGTCATTTTTCTGCATCTGCAGGTCGGAAGCGGCCCGCTTGGGCTTCTGGTAATCCTGATGCGGGCCGCCTGGCCCATCCGGATCAGAATTACTTGTTTCTTTAATTGCATTTTGGTCCCTGGGTCCCCCGAAATGTCATTTTCACTCTGAATCTTGCATGTTAAGACTTTGTAAATTATATATGGGCTTTAATACTTATACCCACTTTGTTAAGTCCTCGGGTAACTTTGTGATCACCCGAAAAGCCCTAAATTTCAATGTTAACGATTATAACCCTTGCACACGAATTTTATCACAACTTGCTCATACGATAACGAAACTTCATGAAATTTTTTTGTGGTACATTCTAGTGAGCATAATTAATCATTACAAAGCTTCGGGTTTGTCAAAAGGTCACTCAGAGGTATAACTTAAACATGTTGGCACATTTAACCCCTGTAGATTGTAATCTCTCACTTTCTTCCACAATTCACTTTGTATGATCCATGATCCATTCGTTTAAGGTTATAAACATCGTGTAGGGTTATTGCAAAGTACATTTATTCATTGTTGACACTTTGAATCCCTTATATTTACACAGTTTCACTGTTTGTCAATTTTAGTCCTTCAAGACTATTCCTTCACACGTTCAAACCTATGACACGTGTCAACCCTTTATAGGACGCAAATTTTCGAGGTGTTACATCCTCACCCCCTTAAAAGAAATCTCGACCCGAGATTTACTGAAACAAGTAAGGGTACTTTTCTTTCATTGTGGATTCAACCTCCCACGTGAATTCGGGACCTCTTCGGGCATCCCATTTGACCTTTACAAAAGGTATATGCTTCCTTCGAAGCTTCCTCACCTGTCGATCTTCGATCGACAAAGGTTTTTCCACAAATTTCAAGCTCTCATCGATCTGCACATCTGCATAGGGTATAACCACTGATTCGTCAGCGGAGTCAGCGAAACACTTCTTCAGATTGCAGATGTGGAACACATTGTGTATACTACTGAGCTCTTCAGGTAAGTTTAACTTGTAGGCAACTGACCCGACACGTTCGATAACCTCGAAAGGTCCTATGTATCTCGGGCTTAGCTTACCTTTCTTACCAAATCGCATCACTCCTTTCCAGGGTGACACTTTAAGTAGGACTTTTTCACCTATTTCGAAGTGAAAATCCTTCCGATTTGGATCCGCATAATTCTTCTGCCTATTCCGGGCAGCTTGGAGATTGTTACGAATCTGGACAATCTTGTCCGTTGTTTCGAATACGATCTCTGGTCCCGACAATTGGACTTCTCCAACTTCCGCCCAACAAACAGGCGATCTACACTTTCTACCGTACAATGCCTCAAACGGCGCAGCCTTGATGCTGGTATGGTAGCTATTGTTGTAGGAGAATTCGATCAATGGCAGGTTCTTATCCCAGCTACCTCCCAAGTCGATCGCACATGCACGAAGCATGTCTTCCAACGTTTGAATAGTACGCTCACTCTGACCGTCTGTCTGTGGATGGTAAGCCGTACTAAAGTTCAAACGTGTGCCCAAAGATTGTTGGAAACTTTTCCAAAAATGTGATGTGTATCTAGTATCCCGGTCAGAGATAATAGCTACAGGTATGCCATGTAGGGCCACAATCTTATCAACGTACAGTTGGGCTAACATATCGGAGCTGTAGGTCTCCTTAATGGGTAGGAAATGTGCTGACTTAGTCAGTCGGTCAACTATCACCCAGATGGTGTCATTTCCTTTCCTGGTTTTGGGTAACTTGGTGATAAAATCCATAGTTACCATTTCCCACTTCCAAGTAGGAAGTTCAGGCTGTTGTAGCAAACCTGACGGTTTTTGATGTTCTGCCTTCACTTGTGCACACGTCAAGCATTTAGCTACGTAGATAGCTACAGACTTCTTCAAGCCTATCCACCAATAATTTGCCCTAAGATCCTGATACATTTTATCAGCTCCAGGATGAACAGAATATTTAGAGCTGTGGGCTTCCTGGAGGATAACCTCACGAAGTCCCCCATAAATTGGAACCCATATCCTTCCATTCAATCTAAGAATTCCATCCTTACTTAGAGATAACTGTTCTTCAGTTAATCCCAGCTTTTCGTTAGAATAGTTAGCTTCCAACACAGCTTCCTTCTGTGCAGCTAACAACCTTTCCATCAAGCTGTTCTTTAATTCCATGCTCTTGGCATTGATTCGGATGGGTTTCACCTTCTCCTTCCGACTCAAGGCATCGGCAACTACATTCGCCTTGCCGGGATGATATCTTATTTCACAATCGTAATCATTCAGAGTTTCCATCCAACGGCGTTGCCTCATGTTCAAGTCCTTCTGGTTGAACAGATGTTGAAGGCTTTTATGATCGGAGTAGATCACACATTTGATTCCATATAAGTAATGCCTCCACAGTTTTAGTGCGAATACAACGGCACCCAACTCCAAGTCGTGGGTGGTGTAATTCTTTTCGTGCACCTTTAACTGACGTGAAGCATAGGCGATGACTTTGCCTTTCTGCATAAGCACACATCCCATCCCGGTGTGTGATGCATCACAATAAACTACAAACTCTTCTATTCCATCAGGCAATGTTAGTACCGGAGCATTGCTCAACTTTTGTTTCAGAATATCGAAGGATTCCTGCTGCTTAGGACCCCAGTCAAACTTAATCTTCTTACGTGTCAGCGAAGTCAGGGGTGCAGCAATCCTTGAAAAGTTTTCTATGAATCGCCTATAGTATCCTGCCAAACCTAGGAAGCTATGTATTTCTGTAGGCGTATTTGGCTCGTGCCAATTCATGACAGCTTCAACTTTAGCAGGATCTACTTGGATCCCGTGCTCACTAACAACATGTCCAAGAAATTGGACTGCTCGAAGCCAGAATTCACACTTCGAGAACTTGGCATAGAGCTTTTCTTTATGAAGTAGATCCAGAATACAATGAAGATGCTTCTCGTGGTCAGCTTGGTTCTTTGAGTAGATGAGAATGTCGTCGATGAAGACGATGACGAATTTATCTAGGTGCGGCTTGCAAACGCGATTCATGAGATCCATGAATGCGGCCGGTGCATTAGTGAGCCCGAAAGGCATCACTAGGAACTCGTAATGGCCATAACGAGTCCTAAATGCTGTTTTGTGCACGTCTTCATCTCTAACCTTCAATTGATGGTAGCCTGACCTTAAGTCTATCTTTGAGAAGAAACTCGCCCCTTGAAGTTGATCGAACAGATCGTCGATTCTGGGCAAAGGATACCTATTCTTGATAGTAACCTTATTAAGCTCACGGTAGTCGATGCACAGACGCATCGATCCATCCTTCTTCTTAACAAATAAAACCGGTGCTCCCCAAGGAGACGAACTAGGTTTGATGAAACCTTTGTCTAGCAAATCATCTAGCTGCGTTCTCAATTCCTTCATCTCTGTTGGTGCCAACCTATAAGGCGCCCTTGCAACTGGTGCTGATCCAGGAATAATGTCAATTCTGAATTCCACTTGCCTATCTGGTGGCAAACCAGGTAGTTCTTCAGGAAAAACTTCGGGGTATTCAGAAATGACTGGAATATCTCCAATCTTGGGTTTCGGTTCATCCACAATCACTTGCGCCATGTAGATGACACAACCTTTCTTTAAACACTTAGAATCCTTGAGTATAGACATCTTCTCCGGTAGCCCATACTGGGTATCTCCCTGGACAGTAAGTGATTCACCAGACGAAGTCTTGATCCTCACTTGCTTCTTATTGCAAATAATCTGGGCCTGGTTATTAGATAATCAGTCCATACCCAATACTATGTCAAAGCCGGCTAACTTAAAGGGAAGTAAGGACAAAGGAAAAGAGTGATTCCTAATGGATATAAAACATCCATCTAATAAAGTTGAAGCGGTTTCTAAAGTGCCATCTGCTAGTTCCACCTCATACTTCACACTTAAAGTTCTAACAGGTAGTTTCAATAATTCACAGAACTTATTATCTACAAACGACTTATCAGCGCCGGAATCAAATAACACTCTCGCATACACATTATTTACGAGAAAGGTACCTGTTATCACGTTGTCATCCTTGACGGCTTCCTTAGCATCCATTCTGAAGACCCTAGCATTGGTCTTCCTGGCCTCATCAGGCTTTTTGGCGAATTTTGGGCAATTGCTTTTGATGTGCCCCTTTTCATTGCAACCATAGCAGGTTGCATCCTTTATTTTCTTGCAATCCAAGGTTTTGTGTTCCTTGGACTTGCACAGGCCACATGCAAAAGCTTTTGATTGTGAGTTCGAATTTGATTCAAACCGGCACTTCCCAAAGTGCTGCCTCTTACAGATTTTACATCTGGGTTTTTCACCCGTCTGCTGACCATCCTTCTTGAATCCTGACCCCTTCTTCGAGCCATTGTTTCCCTTCTGCTTCTTATCTGAGCGTCGTGAGTTATCATCCTCACGCTTTCTTTTCTCCGTATCAGTTTTCCTCAGTGACCTCAATCTGACAGCATCTGAGGTCAGAGATAACGATATGTCCGTTACTGACCGAAAAGTGGTTGGTCTGGAAGCTTTTACACTTGCTTTTATCTCTGGTTCCAAACCCCCGATAAAACGAGCTATACGTTTAGGCTCCGGAGTTACCAAGTAAGGGACCAACCTTGACAAAGTATTGAAAGTAGTAAGGTAGGCCTGACAGTCCAGATTTTTCATAACCAAAGCCAAGAAGTCAGATTCGATTCTCTCAACCTCGTGTTGAGGGCAGAAATTTTCCTTAATCAGTGCCATGAACTCTTCCCAAGTCATGTGGTATAACTGAACTTTCCCTGTGGACTGGAGCAAAGATCTCCACCAGGCTAAGGCTTCTCCTTTGAAAGACTGCGAGACAAACTTCACAATATCCCTATTATGGCAACCACTAATATCCACCACAGTATCCATTTCATCCATCCACGTCATGCAATCAACAGCTCCTTTTTCTCCATTGAAGTCTCTGGGTTTGCACGACACGAAGTATTTATAGGTGCAACCCCTATTACGAGGTTCTCGGTTCTGTACAACTCTTTGGGATGGATTACTCCTTTGATTCGAGGAGTGGTGAGAATTACTGTTGTGGGCAGTGTGGGTCCTGTTGGGTGTTCTGGTATGTGATGCAGTATGGGTCCTCGTACGGGTACCACTTGATCCATGGTTTTGTCTATCCATGGCCCTATTAACCGCATTGTCTATCATAGCTTGCAACTCTGCACCCGCTACGTTAACTTGGGCATTTTCATTCACTATTCCAGGGTGACTGTTGACTTCGTTCGAGTCTGCCATGTATCTTAAACTGTAACACATCGATAATAATTTATTGGTGAGTTTATTATAGAATTGTCTTTTATGGCAATTTTATTAACCGTGGTAACATAGACCATATATGGTTAATTTATTACTCACATAAATTTAGGATTTCTAATATAATTTATCCTAATTATAAAACTATAACAGTTTTATTAGCACATAAGGCCTAGTCACAGGGACAAATTTAGATTTTTAAGCTATGATCTCAGAGAATCAAAGCATGTAGGTTTGAACAAAATTCATTACCTTTGTCAGACAGGGTCACAGACTAATACTGTCTTTTGTCTCATATGAAAATGAGAAGGGCCTGTAGGCATTCCATTACCAATGGATGGTAAAAAGAACTAATCATATTTATTAATGATTTAACCCATGATTCATATATCATTTAATGGGTCAAGAAAATCCTTATATAGAATGACGTGTGTGATTTTAACGAATCACATCTGCCAGGAGTGTTAACATGTTTTCAGATGTTAACCGGGATTGGAATCTTTTATACAGGCCCTACCATTTTGGCCAAGTCTTATAATGACATGTAGGCTAGGTTTTACCTTTAAGATCCTTAATTGATATTAAATAGGCAGATCATTTACAAAAGGAATAATGTTATTTTTGTTTATTTCATGTATAATATATAAATGCATAAATGACAGAAATAAAATTTTCAAACTTAACATTCCATTATAATTTACAATTTTACATTTTTGCCCTAAACGGGTCTTTTACAAATATTTGCCCACGCAGGAGCTATACCTAAAATACATGTCCTCGCAGGGACTGTTTACAAACCTAAGTGTCCACGCAGGGACTAATAAAGACAAGTCCTCGCAGGGACTAAGTACAAGGTAAATGTCCACGCAGGGACTACATACACACATAAATAAATGTCCACGCAGGGACTTGATTAATAAGGAAGTACAATATAACACATTGGGAATTTAACGATCCCTTTTCTTCTTTCCCTTTAGCAAATCTGCTAAACCACTCATGAATCCTTGGTTCTTCTTACGCTCTCTCTGGAGGTCTCGCTCAACCCTATCCAACCTATGACGGAGCTCAACCTGCTCAGGAGGAGGAACCCGTGGCGGCTGATGCTGAAATGGTGGCTGAGTAGGTACTTGATACCTATGAGCTGGATGTCCCATTCCCCAAGGGGTTCCATATGGTCCCTCAGGGTTTTGGGTATAGTAGTTTGCAGCCACTAGGTAGGGGTCGGCCTCGGCATAGTTATAATTATGGTATGCTGGTGGTCCATATGGGTTGTAAGCTGCCGGAGCAGTATAAGCAGGTATTGGGTGGCCAAAACCCGGTGATGGCGGTACAATAGGTGCTGAATTCACCTCCGAAACTGGGACAGAAGGTCCCCCCATCTGTGGGACTCCATGAGTAGGCGGATAATGGCTACCGCTAGAGTGTTGAGGAGTGGTGATATGAACTCCCACTGGTCGTACTGACATCCGCGGGCCAGTCCTCCTACGTCTCGGCGGTTCTGGAGGTTCTACATAAACTGGCGGCGGTGGAGGCGGTGGCGTGACTGCCTCGAAATGGGGATCCCCAGAGGGATCTTGTTGCTGATGTTGCTGATGAGATGCTGAATGAGACGGTGTATGGTGAGACGGTGTATGGTGAGATGGTGTATGGTGAGACGATGAGTGTTCAGATGGGGTAAAATACCACTCACACCGTTCGAACCGTGCCATGTGACTATCCGGACCCTCGTAGGGTGGTCCGTGGTAAGATGAACCATCAGAGATCGAAAAAGGATGGTTCCGGGATCCAGTTGAAGCCTCGACGGGATCTGTGTCCTCGTCCATATCTTGATCACCAGAAAAGTGATCCTCCGGCCCTAGTGGGTTAAAGCCCACATGCTCTGGTAGATACTCTGCTGGGTTAAACTGACCCTGAAATACCGGAGTAGGATCGCCAAAAGAATTGTGCGCCAGAGATTGCTGTTGCTGGTCGTGGGGCTCATTCTCTGAATGAGGCCCAAAGGAATGCTGATATGAAGGCGTTGAAACATGTGATGTGGATCGCCTGGCAAGCTCCTCGTAAACCCACCAAGGTTCGTCATGATTGTGACTCCTTGTAGACGAAGAAGTTCGTCGGTGCGAAGGACCTGCCTCATGGTCGTTAGGGGCACTAGCTGGCTCCTTTCCTCGACTACCTCGTCTAATTCTTGGCGGCATTATTGTACCTGTTAAAATACACAAGATAATAACAAGAAAAATAAAGGACAAAAATTTAATTAAATAAAAAAAAAAAATTTGAACAATTTGGATTATTCCTAAGTTCTTTGTCTAGACTCGAAGATTCAGGAATGTGCATTTGTGTCATTGAGATTAAACACAAAAGGCTAGTGTTTAATTCACTCAATGTTGGCTCTGATACCAACCTGTCACACCCCAAATTTCCACGCGTTACCGGTGGGCCCGGTAGGGGAGTATCGTGATGTGGTTGGCAACATAATAGTCAAACAACACAATATTTAAATGCACAGCGGAAGCAAATTATAGATTTAATTCAACCAAACGATATTGTAATATTAAGTATCACAATTAGTCGAATATAAATCCACAGGTAGATTAAATAAAAAGGAACAATTGTTCAACAGTTTATGACATCCCAGCTGGCGAGACTTAATGTGGATGCTAGGAGACAAGCCAGCCTATTTCGCGTAGTACCTGCACTTAACCTTTTTAAGAAAAATACGTCAGTTTACACTGGTAAATACAATCAACCGACTCATTTTGAAAAGAGTTTAAGAAAATGCATTTAAGGCACAAGGCACAAATAATATTTTATAACTTGGGATACTTATCTAATATATAAACTTGTACAGGATTTACATGTTCCTTATGCGTTCAGTAGCCCGGATCGAGCCGGGTTAAAGATCAATTAACACACCACTTTAATTATGAGACACTGACAGGTGTACGCCTACACCTGAGTGCTAAGGTCGTGGCCATTTCGTAAAATGATGCCAGGGATATCCGGGACACGGTCATTAACCCCCCAAAGGCTTTAAGCAACAAAACAAATTAAACGGAGACATCTCAATCACTTAACCATAATAAGATTAAATATTCGACGCCCGACCAAGCGGTATTTTATATACCGTACCCCAAGCCCGTATAGGGAAATAAGTCAAAAGTATTTACCTGAGTAAGTATAGTTCAAAATCAGCAAGTGCGGGTATCTTTTACTGGTTCTCCTATTCTGGAACGAAGGTTAATAATAACCTATTAGAATCCTAACGGTCTTTAATTAAGCTCACGCTTAGACCGATTAGTTTTAAAGATACGGTACATACGCACGATTAAGCGAAGACCGGATAGAATGTGATTTAGACCCGACAAGTTTGAAGACTTGCTTAATATGGGTATATGATACACATTCTGGATTTTGAGACAAAACCGATAAGGTTTGACCCGTTTCGGCTAATTTATGTAAACTAGTTACATAAACCGAACCGAACGCGCATAAAGCGTAACGGGTATCCGTAAGAGTCCTAAACAGGTTTCCTAAGTTAATACGCCTTAATTAAGTTGTGATATCAGTAGAATATCACCCATGATGCCCAAAACGAGTTTAATCTCTTAATAAGCCCCGTAGGGGTATTTTGGTCATTTTAAAGACTATAAAAAGGATTAATTACGTTTCTGTGAACCGGGTCTGATTAAATCAGAAAAATGGTTTATTTTAACAGGTTATAACATTTTATTATAAGTCTTATGATTCAAAATGGTTTTAAACTCAAACTACGCGTATAATACGCGTATAAAGCCGTTTTAAGCGACGTACGGTTCAAAATACGATTCTGAGTTTTCTGATTAAATAAACAGGCTCAAAACACTCTATTTAACTTTTAAAATCAGTAGCAATTGGTTTGGCACCATTTGGACTTGTAAAACTCATTTTATGGCCGAAAAGGGCATATTCGGTATTTACCGAATTAAGGCGCTAATCCAAGCTTACGATCAGTTTAAAAATAATTAAAAATCTTCAAAAATCCCAAAATATTATTTAACATCAGTGGGGAAAAGTTTTGGTGCCGAAAATCGGGTTTAGATAGGCTATGCGCTAATCGCGCCGATTAATTAATAAAAAGCCTATTATTTACGCAAATGCGCATATCTCCTAATCTAGACCTCCGATTGACGTGAAAATTTACAGACATGATTAATAATCAGTAACTAAGATTATTTTATTTTCATATCTCCAAAAATCTCGTTTTATGATTATAAGGGCATTACGGTCAATATTTAGGCGATTAACGGAAACATCCGACGATTAGGGATTCGAGTGGTATAAACGCAGAGGCTTATACACACATGTAACTAGGTCCTAATGGAACCTTAAGGCATGTCTAAACTTATATAAATCGGGTCAGAACTGAGGTCAACGCAAAAGTCAAACTTTTGCGTCTATCGGTTCCGTATCAGTTCAAAACAGCAAGTTGTCGAATCAAACAAGCCTAGACAAGTTTTTATACTTATTTTTAGGTTATATGAATGATAAAACAGATTACACGCCTTTTACATGGTTAAATATGCGTTTAACGATTCTGATGACTTTTTCGGAATAGGTTTGACTCGATAAACGACCTAGTTAGGATCCGAATTAGTGAGTGCCCTTTTAGGGGTTTATCAACCATATAAATACCAACTTATAACACCCTTTGATTCGACTAAACTCTGGACCGATTATTTATCATCGAAAAGTCAAACCGTAGTTACGACGGTTTGATTTCTAGGCCATAAACTAAGTATGAATGAACTAGAGAAGATCAAGGGTACTTACACACAACTAATGGATGATGGGAAATGCTTGGAACCTGCTTGTTTGCTCTGGAAATACTCAGAAGATGATATGTGCATGCATGTTGCAACTTTGTGATATTTATGAGCTTTTGATCTTCTTAGATGATTGACACACAAGTCTAGGGATGTTTCAATATCAACCACAAGTCCCCTACATGCTAAAAACCATCCTAGGCAGCCCATGGTTTCGAAAAAATGAGATTGGAGTCGGATACATGCACCTACAGGCTGCTGTGTCATTTTTCTGCATCTGCAGGTCGGAAGCGGCCCGCTTGGGCTTCTGGTAATCCTGATGCGGGCCGCCTGGCCCATCCGGATCAGAATTACTTGTTTCTTTAATTGCATTTTGGTCCCTGGGTCCCCCGAAATGTCATTTTCACTCTGAATCTTGCATGTTAAGACTTTGTAAATTATATATGGGCTTTAATACTTATACCCACTTTGTTAAGTCCTCGGGTAACTTTGTGATCACCCGAAAAGCCCTAAATTTCAATGTTAACGATTATAACCCTTGCACACGAATTTTATCACAACTTGCTCATACGATAACGAAACTTCATGAAATTTTTTTGTGGTACATTCTAGTGAGCATAATTAATCATTACAAAGCTTCGGGTTTGTCAAAAGGTCACTCAGAGGTATAACTTAAACATGTTGGCACATTTAACCCCTGTAGATTGTAATCTCTCACTTTCTTCCACAATTCACTTCGTATGATCCATGATCCATTCGTTTAAGGTTATAAACATCGTGTAGGGTTATTGCAAAGTACATTTATTCATTGTTGACACTTTGAATCCCTTATATTTACACAGTTTCACTGTTTGTCAATTTTAGTCCTTCAAGACTATTCCTTCACACGTTCAAACCTATGACACGTGTCAACCCTTTATAGGACGCAAATTTTCGAGGTGTTACACACCCCCCATGGACTAGGAAGCTTTACACACTGATGATATGTAGATGCAACTGCTTTCATGTCATGTATCCATGGCCTGCCAAGGATAACATTGCAACAGGATAAGCAATCTATAACACAAAATTTTTGAAAAGAATTAAGTCCCTCTATGTAGATGGGAAGCTTAATGTCCCCCAATGTATTCTTAGTGAAGGATCATTTTCTGACCAAATGAGTCGATCAGAAGAGTTTTTACTCGATACGAAAGGCGGGAACAGACGTATCAAGTTCAATTCAGCTAGATATTCACTTTAAACTGTCTTTAGATTGATTTGACAAAGATTTACAGCGAGTTGACACTTCGGCAGCACTTCGGCTCTCAAACCGGAATCTCAGAACTACCTCAAACGAAATCAGAAAGCACATATATATAGGCAAGGTGATTCCGCTTGACCCAGCTCAAACGAAATCAGATTCAAGCGAAATCAGTGATTTCGTTTGAAACTTACTTGATGATTTCAAACGGAATTACCAATTCTAATTCCGTACGAAATTACCTCTCTCCCTAAATTTGACATTTTTCTCGTACAACGTGCCCTGATCTATCTATATACAAGCAAGACTCGATACAAGATGAAGTCGACAGATGGATGCACCAACAGACTCCCCCTCGGATGTTGACGAAGTCTTCGGCGTCGAGTCTTCGCATCTTCAATCTTTATCAGTCTTCTCATCTGCTAAAGTATCTGACACTGTAAGCATCTTCAATTCTCTCTCTTCTCTTTTCATCAGCACCAACAGATAACCTTCCCTTGAATGTTGATCTAATCTTCAATTCCAGAATCGCAATCTGGTTCTTGAGCAATCTAATTCTCTTGATCAGATCTCTTGATTCCTTAAGTTCATCAGCATCAGCAACTAGTAAGAATCTCAGGATCAGAACCTGGCTTTTTTGCCATTCAGACTCCCCTTTGCTATCAAACTTCCCTTTGAGTTATGCTCGGATCGCAGTCTGGCTTTCACAGGTTCATAGGATCGAAATCTGGCTCTTTCTCATACCAGAATCAGGAACCTGGCTTTCAATCTTTTATCCCAAGATCTGTGACTGGCTCTTATCCTGTTTCTGCACAAATCTCTACCCAACAATAAATTTCACAAATTTACAATTTGACAAATTTACCCTCTGCTTACCACTCGTAAAATCAATCTAAAAATGATTTAACATTAATAGTCTCTGATGAACCACTTGAAGAAATACTATGTTTCTTTTCAAACAAAATTTCATTTCAAAACATCTCAAACAAATTCACCCAAACCATTTGTTCATCATATTTAGCACTAGAATTTTGAAAATCAGCTCTCCAACATCAGTTGTCGAAAATCTTTTTGGATTTTTCAAAAATTTATGCTAAAACACTTAGAATCTTTCCGAATTTTGTTTTTAAATGTAATAAAGAAATATTTACAGACAATATTTTTGTGAGTTTGTGTAAGAGGATCATATCAGTTTTTGACAAATCACTAACACCGTTAAGCTTTAAACATTTTAAGTTCTAAACGATTCACTTAGATTGTCAGTATACTGATCCACTTAAATTTTCACACAAATTTCAACTGTTTTGAGATACGAGATTAATGTTTTAGAGACTTAAACTTGTTCGCGTGTCCCACCTCAGAATATACTCCCGTATCCAGATCCCAATCTTCAGTCTTACAGGTGAGTATACCTAGATGATATCTGTAAAGGGTTAAATTGCGAGGGCCGTGAGAGCTCAGGCTATTGCTTCCGCAAAATCAGAGAGATGATAGCTTCGACTTTTGGTGTGTTCCCTTTAGAGAATCTTTTCTTCAACAGCACATGATTAGCATTTTTCAATGTTTTATCATTTTTTATGCTGAGGGGGTGCTATATTTCAAGCAAGCAGAAAGTATTATACGGGGACTAGGCCATTCCTTCTGCAAAATCAGAAGTCCCGGGATAATACCCCAGATATCACTAAGCATAAAGACCTAGTATCTCAGAAAGAGGGACCTTTCAAACAAGATTTCGGGGGTTACCCATATATCCGAGAGATGTTCCCCACGATATAAGCAAGTTTGAAACTTAGGTTTATATCTCTTCACAATCTACTAAATGTACAAAAACCTACTGGCACATCATCAGTGAGACCGTTTATCACATTTGACTTTCCAAATCTTTAGCATGTTGTGATCGTCTACTGATGTACTATCATTTCCACTTTTTCACAACAAAACTCTTTTTCAATTTTATCATGTTATTGTTGTTTTTTAAATTTTCTAATGTTTTCGGATTTTCTGAAAATTCTTACTCCCCCTAAAATTTAAAATCATTTAAAGGAAATTTGAAAACAAACTGTACAAATAAAATGACAACTGATATCGAATCACTTTAATTCACCATCCACTTTGCATAAACAATCAGAACTCCCCCTTACAACAAACTATTTTCCCATTGTGATTTCAAAACACTTAAGTTTGTTTTAATCAAATGGTGTTTCCGAAAAATTAGTTTTGTTGAATTTACCACTTGTAGTGTCACACCCTGACTTTTGCGGAAGCGTGATTATGGTGTGACTTCTTTAATATCATTGCATTCAATCATAACATCAACTATATGATAAAACCATAGATTTGCCATCCATAAAATAAGTTTAAAACATAGCAACCTTGTTTCAAAAGCGTAGACTTCAGTTTCAAGTTTTACAATCATACAAAATGTTTATGAGTCCATTAAGGATTCATCAAAAGATATTAAATAGCACCAGGGTTTGGAAGGCGTGTCTTGTCCAGGAAAGAGACACACTGACCAAACTCAAAGACCAAGGATGGCATCTTTATTATTAACGCAGCATAAAAACTTCCAACGCCCGCCAGATCCACTTTACAAATTCCCTGAAATACATGTAGTTTGAAAAACATCAACAAAAGTTGAGCGAGTTCATATGTTCGTTTGTGTGTCTGTATAAACCTTTAAATTGTGTCTGTATAAACCTTTAAAGTGTGTCTGTATGTATGAAAGTCCCTGGTATGTAGCAATAAGGAAAAAGAGATCACCACTAGGTTGCAAAGCCAATGGTATATGTGAAGTGATGCAGGAAGTACTCAAACCTAGCAGATTTCGGCGTTAGGACATAGTCACCTCATGGTCCACTCAGCGGACTCAGGAGTGGGGCTCGCTACACCCGAATAGATCTATCACTCATATCCCTCGGTCCTACGACGAGGATTAATGGCCTTAAGTGTTGTACCCACCACTCACATGATCTAAGTAGTAAACCCTCCTTAAGCTAACCATACCATGTATAAAAGCGTCTGTAAGTGTCTGTAATAATTGTAACATGTATTCCACCCCCGAAGTATAAAACTGAAAATAATTAAGAGAAAAGGGGTACATGAACTCACAGTATTGCGTCTTCAGTATGTGTAACCCAAGTCTCCTCCGCAAACACGACTACCTACAGTGCACTAACGTCTATTAGACGAACGGGCCGTGCCTTTGCTTAGTATGAGGGTTTTTGAGTTACGTTTCTTGTGTTCCCGATACTATTCCAAGTTATATAATTAGTTGTTAAAATAATGAATATCTTAACTTGGACCTTTGGAATAATTTGTTAAACAATGTTTTGTAGTAATACGTCTCATGTATTTGTATTCGTATTTCCTTCCCAAGGATGGGGTATCTTAAACATGTACTTGTATTATTCTATTTGTAATTTCCAAATCAATCTATTTCCCAAGTCTCACTCTAGCAAATATATTTATAAACTCATTTTGTCCCACAATAATGTGTTGTCCCGAAAATATATATTTTTCCAAAATAATATATTTTCACTTTGTCCAAAGATAATATATACCAAAATATATAAGTAACGGTATTGTTTTTGGATAATAAATTTCACGGTACTTTGTTAAGTTATATAATATAACCATCTCACCGAGTATGCAAACCCCCACACAAGTGTCTTAGTATGTATATATATTCTAAATATATATGTTTACCCATTTTTATGTACAAAACCAACCTCCGATACTTTGTATTTTGTTACAAAAATTATGGCGAGGTTTAAATTCGAAAAGCATAGTTCAAAACGTACTTGCAACACTTGATAGAAAATATTTTCTAAGTGTTGGAATTTTTAGAAAATTTCGCCATAGTCTCCTTTGTAAATGGATGTGCCCATGCTAAATAGCATATCATTTTCTTTAACCTATAACACGTTAGATCGTTCTCAAATAACCAACCCGACATTTAGACATGCAAAATACTACTTATATCATTTCAGTTTTAATATACAAAACTGGGCTGTATTCGGGCATTTTAATAAAATAGTTATCTTATTCCAAAAATTCCCAAAATTTTACAGAATGTCTTATACGTTCCAAATATTATTGTCTAAAAATATTGGGGTCCAGTTCATTACCAATATTTTATAAAAAATTATTTACCGGACTGCAATCAGATTTGTCACTTTCTGACTGCAGTCTATGAAATAATTCATCTAAAATTTATCGTAAGTCCGTTTGACGAAATTCCAGTGGGAGAATTACTACAACATCAGTAGTCATCTATAGTACAATTTTCATGAGCTGATTCAACATAGATTTCAAGTTATGACTAAAAACATATCACCCATTTACTGCAGTAAAAACTCAGCTTTAGCTGCTGTTACAAAACGAGTTTTTAAAAATAGTAAACGACCTCAAAAAAACCTGATTCCAGTGGCATTTGCTTCGTTTTTCGAAAATACATAATTTAGACTTCAGAAAATCAATTTTTCGATTTATAATGTTCCGGTTACAGCCAGTTGAAGTCGGCTGGAAACTTTACTCAGCATGCTTTTTATAGTCTAAATGCCACTAAAGTGTACACATACGATTACCATTCATTCTAATAACGATTTATATCATAATGTAAGTCATTTACAGCAGATTATCGTTTATATAACTCAGATTTATCATGTATTACCATCTCTCATCTCAAGATTTTTATGCAAAGCTTTGTGTTCATGTTTTTGGTTCTTGTTCTTTAGTGTTTTAAACATACTTATCATACTACACTTTAACCATGAAAATAAGATGATCAAGAGTTAAACAAGAACTTTCTACTAGCTTAAAGATAGGGAAGATCTCTAGTGAAAATGGTGGAGAGAATGATTGTGAAAAGCAATGTATGAAGCTCCTTGAAGTTCCACAAGTTACAATCTTCACAAAGCACCCTCTAGCACATGAATGAAGCTTAAAATTGGAAGAAGGTGGTGGTGATATGGTGGAGGTGGTGGCGGTTATGGGTGGCCGTGAGGGAGGGAGAAGAGAGTGAAAGTGTGGTGTGAAGATTTTGAAATGATGTAGTGATCTATGAGCCATGCTTTATAAAGATATCTTTCAATATTTTGTTTACATGATCAAGTAATCAATCTAATATAAAATTAGAAGAAAATCTAGGAACAAGATTGTGAAGTATGGTGTGGATTTAGGTTGGTGATTTTGTGGGTCCTTGGGACCGAATTCGGTTATGGGGGGGGGGGGGGGTTGGTTGTAATTTTTGTAACTAAGTTGGTAATCATAAGTTATAATCCAAGTGTATACTTGCATGTATTAGTTACTTGATATTTAGGGGGTGTTATGGTGTACGGGGACCATGACTAGCTCAAAAATAATTAAACAATATATTTGACAAAAATTTAGTGTTCTGGGTAATGTCTGGTTATCCGGTTAGATACTGTTCCGTTAAAGTGTTTAATTATTCCGTAAAGTGTCTTTTATACATATTTTTGTAACACTTTTAATTTCCGGCACTTAGGAAAGCATACAGGACCATTCTGCCGTATTTTTGCACCTTACTAGCATATTACAATGCTGAGTTTTGTTATTAAATGCAGAATTCTGCACTTAAAGTGAGTTTTAGGCACTTCCCGGCACTTTAACTATCACTTAGTGACGCAGGTTTTATGGTCCTCACCTCCCTACACTCCATACTAGTGTAGTACCCTGTCTCTGGCTCATACCGGCCTCAAAACACTGTTTGTCTATGTACTGGCACTGTCAGTATATTTCTGCGTTATCCGCTCAATGTGCTAACTGTGCTTTGTGCATCAAGTATGTCACTAAAGTTTGACAGCATGAAATGTGATGCATATGTATTTATGATACAAAAATCAAAAAGCAGTTTTAAATTGTCAGTTGAAATCAAGCACAGTCATTAAGCACATAATTAAGATTAATTAATTGTACGGTACTTGTAATTGTAAGGGTTGTCACATTCTCCCCCCGTTAAGAAAATTTCGTCCTCGAAATTTGTAATACCTTAACTTCTTAGGGTTACATTGTGCGTGTATGTGTATGAATAATTGATGTGCGATAAAGTGTCGTATATTTTAGGTGTATATTTTAAGCCCTTTTTAACACTTATTTTAGCCATGTTTTAAATTTATAAAACACGATATTTCACTAACACTAAACACACATATGGGCAAGTGCACCCATCGTTGAGTGTAGTATAGCGTTGGTAAGATACCGAGGTCGTCCAAGGACACAAGAGCTTTTAATACCGGTTTATCCTCAACGTCTAACCAAAATAAAAGTTTAGAAAAATGTTTTAAACTAAGAAAAATAAAAATTAACTAAAATGCTGAAAATAAAAATAAAATAAAAACAGATAGACAAGATGAATCACTTGGTTCCGACTCGTATCTAGTATAACCTTTGATTATTTCCGTACTTTTGCACATAATTAAGAGATTATCTTAGTTATTGTAGTAGGCCCCTCTTTTGAAGGTGACGTTACCCTCACCCCAGTAGTTTGAGTCAGCAGGGATACAATCCTAAAGGGGTGGATTATTGGAAGATAATGAATTAAGTTATTAATGCAGTATTGTGGTAGGCCCCGCTTTTGGCGGTGACGTTACCCTCGACTAAGTAGTCTGAGTCAGCAGGGATACAGTCCTAAATAGCCGGGTTATAGTATTAATAGTAGTTAACTTATGAGGGGATCAAAGAGTTTGGACCCCCGCCATCCAATACCGTGAAGTATTGAAGGAGGTCCTACTAAATTTGACCCAGGTCCATTGCAGGACCTCTAAACGCTGAACAATGGCAAGACCTTTACCAAACCGTTCCCTTAACCCCCTACCAGGTAGCCAACATACCTCCATATAGACCGTGGAGATATGAATGGTGAAAATCCTTTATTTTATATAGACAGTAAAATAATGCCAAGACACCACGGACAAACGATAAGGAAAGATCACCTTCAACATAAGTAACTAGTTATTAAAGTCATTAATACAAAACCAAATAAAAAGTGCAAAAGATTAGAAATAAAAAGTATTATACTAGACACTTTGTCTTCACCAAGTGATGTAAGAGACTTAGGCAAACATGGCCTTGATTGTCAAGAACTCTTACGATCAATCTTGGATCCCGAGACGACTCACACACTCTATGATGGACAATGGATGATGGTGGTGGATGATGGTGTTGTGATGGTGGTGGGTGGTGGATGAAGTGTGAGAGAGGTGGTGTGCCAAGGGATGAGTTGCAATGAAACCAAGCACTCATATTTATAGGCTGAACAGAAGCCTGGGCACGGCCCCGTGTTCGCTGGGCACGGCCCCGTGCCCGTCTGACACTCTCTCTCTTCATTAATTGTAATTCGCAATTACAATTAATGCGTCTGCAGCACTTTCGGCACGCCCCCCGTGTCCGCTGAGCACGGCCCGTGGTGGGCAATAGAAGCTTCTATAGGTTTGTCTTTTCTGCTGCTTCTTGGGCACGGCCCCGTGCTGGCTGAGCACGGGGCGTGTTCAGCCTTCTGTTTTCTCTATTTTGCTTTGGAAGGTGCCGTTGAGGGTTCGGGCAATCCACTAATGTTCCTTTTCTTGTATTTATGTTGGATTTAGCTGTCTTTTTGCTTCTTTTGCGTTTTTGAGCTCATTTAATCCTTAAAATACAAAAGGTAGACAAAAACACTCTTTTTCCAATATTAGTACTAAAAAAGGGTTAGTTTTATGCCTCATTTGATGTAATTTATATGTTGCATTTTACACACATCAAATACCCCCACACTTGAACTTTTGCTTGTCCTCAAGCAAAACTCTTTAACATTTGGCTTACACTCCCAAATGGAATAGGTAGAAGAGAAGGTTTTTGGGCTTGTCATAGAGTGTCGGGATTTCCAAGATCTTTTTGGGTTTTATTTTTATTTATTTACACTCCTATTCGTAATGATTTATTTAGAACTGTTCATAAAAGAAATTACTTATTTGGGCATAACATGCCTTTTTTAAAATTTTATTTATATACAAGTTCACATACCTCACGGGGAAATCACTCACACTCGGCCGAAAGTGTATTTTTAGTGAATCACTCGAGAGCGGCATGGAACTTATTCCTACCATAGGCTTGCCAAGAAATCAATCCTCCTCCTTTTTAACTTTTATACCTTTGTAGATATCAAGAGGACTTTGTGGGTTAAGGGTTGGCTAGGGTTAAAGGTAGGTGATTGGGTTAGTGGTTAGTAGAAAAAGGGCTAAAAAGCGTAACAAGTGTCGGTTTTCGTATTTTTGCAACTTTTTATTTTTTTTGATGAAGCTTTTATTCAAACAAAGTTATTTTTGATTACTTTGTTTGTTTATTTTCTTTTTTTGCTTCATTTTTTTTTTTTTTTTTTTTTTTTTTTTTTTTACGAAGAACCGAACTTGTTACTAAAATAAAGGGTTAAAAATGAAAAAGGTTTTGGTGGGTGAAAGGGTTTTTGTTTTGGGTGATGAAACGAAAAGGTTTAGGCTCAAAGGGGCTAACTAGGGGGATTTTTTGGGTAGGTGGTAAAAGAAAAAGAAAAATAATGGTGTAGAAATGAAAAAGGGTTAGTCCTAATGCCTCTATCATTTACTTACTCGGGTTTAAGTTGATAAGGACCGGGAATGTATTGTCATGGCAAGTTCTAGAGTCGTAAGAACCAAGCGGCTATTCACACAAGAAACGGAAAATGAGCATTTAGTCAAATGATATGAAATTGTGTGCTCAATAAAGGCTCAAAACTCACTTTTGTGGGAATGGGTTTTTATGTGATCAAGTATATATAATCAAATTTTAAATAAGTTTGTCATGCCTTTTCATAATTTTCTTATGTTGGTTCTTTTTATCACTACGCTATCGGTTGTAAATTTGTAAAAATATAACCTTTTTGAGAGCTTGAATTTCCCGAGTTAAACCTAGACAAGTAAAAAAATGAAATTTTTTTGAAAAAATTTTGGGGTGATTAGCGGTTCCAATAGAGTTTTGTGTAAGGCTTGTATTTAGGACTTGCAAAATTCAAGGTTTTAGCATCCCCCCCACACTTAAATTACACATTGTCCTCAATGTGTCCCAAAAATAAATTTTTAGGTTGATTAGATGTGTAAAATAGTGTTTAAAAGCAAAAATTTGTGTTACTGGGCACTGAACACGACCCCGTGTTATCCGGGCACGGCCCCGTGTTCAAGTGCCAGTAACAAAATTGAAATAAGAGGAACAGAAGTCTGGACACGGGGACGTGTTGGGTGAACACGGCCCGTGTCCAGTTACCTGTACTGGGCGTTTTCTGCAGGTGGTCCGACACGGGGCCGTGTTGGTTGGGCACGGCCCGTGTTGAACCTTCTGAAAGGGAGAAAATTGTCGGGTTGCCTCGTTCTTGTGCATGGGATCATTTTTCTCGTTCCCCTTTTCATCCTTTACCACCATGAGTGTGTTTTATTCATTACAAACCATCCAAACATTAAAACCATCATTTCATTTCATCATAGAGAGAACTTACATACTCCTAAATTAAACTAGATAAAAGAAATAACAAACCACGGAGTCCTAGCCTTTTCTTTATTTTAATTTAGCAAAATTTCCAAGAAATACTAAATCTTGGTTAAACAAGGCCTTAGTGAACTCCTTCTTCCGAGTGCGGTTCTTCTCAAATGTCGGCGAGCCATTCTTCTATCTCCCTTGGAAGGAGAAAAGAAGGCTCGTTGGCATTAGTTTGAGGAGTTTCAACTTCCACCGGGATCTCTTGTTGGTGTACCATGGGAGGTTCCGCCGGAAAGTCTTCCCACCCGGTAGGGTTGTTGATTCCGAGAGCCAGGTTCCAATCCTGCTGAGGAAGGACTGGTTCCATTGGTGGTGCTACAAGAATATTTAACCTCTGGTGCAAGAGGTTAATTTCTTGGAAGCTGCTTTCAAGTCCCATCGTAAGATCGTTAATACGGTCGATAAGGACCTCCTCTACTGAAGTCATTTCATCGAGAGCCTCCCTTAATGCTATCACATAGTGAACAAGTGTAGCTTCAATGGAGGGTCTTCTTCCTCTTCGGTTGTTTGACGAATGCACAGAAGATGTATCGCTGTTTTCACTCGACATCCTACGAAAAAAAATAAACTAAAAATAGCTTATTTAATGAAACAGTAACCGGACACGGCCCCGTGCTCACTGAGCACGGCCCCGTGTCCATCTTTCTGCAGAGTTTTTGGAACAAGGAAACTTGTATTTTTAAGTTATTTTCTGAATGTTGTAGGCCCTTTTTGGCTACTATAACTTAAAAACCATGTTTCACACCATGTTTTTACCAAGATTCTTTGAACAAAACTCATTTATCCCTACCATAGAGTTGGAGGAATTCCAAACTTTCAATGGTAGTTCTTGGAGAAAGATGAAGAAGAAGGAAATTACTAAAAGAGGAAGGGACAAGATGGGTTGTTGGAACCTTCTTTTAGACTTACCTAGGATAGTTTGAGAGAAAATTCCTGCAAATCTCTGCCCCAAGTTGGTCCAAATGTGCAGAATTCTTGGCTGCATTTATAGAAAATGACAGCAACCTGGACACGGCCCCGTGTTCAGTGGACACGGCCCCGTGTGTAGGTGGAGTTCTGACACAGTTTGTCCGTATTCTGTCGTACTGATCAGAAAGGAATCTTTCGATGGACACGGGGGCGTGTTGGCTGGGCACGGCCCCGTGTCTACGGACTGTTTTATGAAGTTTGTCTAGTTTTTAAGGAACTTGTTTGTATCGGGTGGTTCCTGACTGGTTGGAACAACCCCAAAGTGCCTAAGATACCTTAATTGTCCTAGACTAAGGCGAGAACGCAAGAGGTTGTCGGTGAGGGTAATTCCTATTTTCATTCTAGGTGGACAAGTCCAACCCTTTTCCGGGCTCTTGTTAAAGAAGGTATATGCCGAATCGCTCAGGTCTATGTATGCACCGAACGAAGTCGATGGAGAGTCCTTCACGGCACAATCGACACAGGGACGACTATCGTCCAAGTCTTTGCTAGGTACGAAGGTATTTTCGGGAGCAACGAGGTTGTCGGAATGCGGTTCCAACATTTCTTCATGGGTATCGTCTTGGGGCGGATTAATAAAATCCTTCCTAAGCTCTTCTATCCATTTCAGAATTAGCTCTTCTAGTTGAAATAATTCGCTAAGGAACATTTCCCCTAGAATATCTGGCTGGGCGCATTCGAGGGAGAAATAGTGCTTATTTTTACTTTCGCCCCTCTTAAGGTTGTGAAAAGATCGTGGGTCCATGTAGTGGGGCCTATAATTTAGGAAGTAGCATTTTACTTCTTCATGTTCGCCACCACATAATTGACACCACGTACCATAAGAGTGCCGAAAGTAAAAATAATTACTATCACTCATGTTTATGTCAGAAATTACCAACCGTCGGGATCTAACGGTTCTGTTTTCAGTAACTGAAACTTGGGCACGGGGGCGTGTTGAGTGAGCACGGCCCCGTGTTCAGCTTACTGTCTGATGTAAAACAGGATTGCCAGTTCCAATGATTGAGCACGTGGGCGTGTTCAGCGGGCACGGCCCGTGCTGAGCTCTGCAGAAGCTGAAAAACTAAGAAAATCCTAAAAAAAATAAAAAAGAAAAATAAAAGATGATTAGGCCGTTGATTCCTAACTTTCTTAAAATCCTTGTGTCCCCGGCAGCGGCGCCAAAAACTTGATGTGCGATAAAGTGTCGTATATTTTAGGTGTATATTTTAAGCCCTTTTTAACACTTATTTTAGCCAAGTTTTAAATTTATAAAACACGATATTTCACTAACACTAAACACACATATGGGCAAGTGCACCCATCGTTGAGTGTAGTATAGCGTTGGTAAGATACCGAGGTCGTCCAAGGACACAAGAGCTTTTAATACCGGTTTATCCTCAACGTCTAACCAAAATAAAAGTTTAGAAAAATGTTTTAAACTAAGAAAAATAAAAATTAACTAAAATGCTGAAAATAAAAATAAAATAAAAACAGATAGACAAGATGAATCACTTGGTTCCGACTCGTATCTAGTATAACCTTTGATTATTTCCGCACTTTTGCACATAATTAAGAGATTATCTTAGTTATTGTAGTAGGCCCCTCTTTTGAAGGTGACGTTACCCTCACCCCAGTAGTTTGAGTCACCAGGGATACAATCCTAAAGGGGTGGATTATTGGAAGATAATGAATTAAGTTATTAATGCAGTATTGTGGTAGGCCCCGCTTTTGGCGGTGACGTTACCCTCGACTAAGTAGTCTGAGTCAGCAGGGATACAGTCCTAAATAGCCGGGTTATAGTATTAATAGTAGTTAACTTATGAGGGGATCAAAGAGTTTGGACCCCCGCCATCCAATACCGTGAAGTATTGAAGGAGGTCCTACTAAATTTGACCCAGGTCCATTGCAGGACCTCTAAACGCTGAACAATGGCAAGACCTTTACCAAACCGTTCCCTTAACCCCCTACCAGGTAGCCAACATACCTCCATATAGACCGTGGAGATATGAATGGTGAAAATCCTTTATTTTATATAGACAGTAAAATAATGCCAAGACACCACGGACAAACGATAAGGAAAGATCACCTTCAACATAAGTAACTAGTTATTAAAGTCATTAATACAAAACCAAATAAAAAGTGCAAAAGATTAGAAATAAAAAGTATTATACTAGACACTTTGTCTTCACCAAGTGATGTAAGAGACTTAGGCAAACATGGCCTTGATTGTCAAGAACTCTTACGATCAATCTTGGATCCCGAGACGACTCACACACTCTATGATGGACAATGGATGATGGTGGTGGATGATGGTGTTGTGATGGTGGTGGGTGGTGGATGAAGTGTGAGAGAGGTGGTGTGCCAAGGGATGAGTTGCAATGAAACCAAGCACTCCTATTTATAGGCTGAACAGAAGCCTGGGCACGGCCCCGTGTTCGCTGGGCACGGCCCCGTGCCCGTCTGACACTCTCTCTCTCTTCATTAATTGTAATTCGCAATTACAATTAATGCGCCTGCAGTACTTTCGGCACGCCCCCCGTGTCCGCTGAGCACGGCCCGTGGTGGGCAATAGAAGTTTCTATAGGTTTGTCTTTTCTGCTGCTTCTTGGGCACGGCCCCGTGCTGGCTGAGCACGGGGCGTGTTCAGCCTTCTGTTTTCTCTATTTTGCTTTGGAAGGTACCGTTGAGGGTTCGGGCAATCCACTAATGTTCCTTTTCTTGTATTTATGTTGGATTTAGCTGTCTTTTTGCTTCTTTTGCGTTTTTGAGCTCATTTAATCCTGAAAATACAAAAGGAAGACAAAAACACTCTTTTTCCAATATTAGTACTAAAAAAGGGTTAGTTTTATGCCTCATTTGATGTAATTTATATGTTGCATTTTACACACATCAATAATACTGAGGTAGGTAGCCCAAAACTGAATCAAAACTTATTCAATTCAGGCGAATCCAAGGATATCTTACTATAATCAGAACCCAGCAGTTGAAAAGTATGTGTTTCAGGATTTGCTGTCAAATATACAAGACGTATTGACGTATAGTCTAGTGTAATCTAGTTACAGGGGTTCCACAAAAGAGGAGTTTTGTCCAATAGGATTTTCAAGCGATTGGTCACAGTATGCCAACGAGTCTTCACAACCATAGCATCTGCTATATGAACTCAAAATCAACAACTCAAAAGTAATAGTAAAGTGATCTGTCAATCTCCCGAACAAATGAATGGTAAGAATTAGTGCGTTGTCATTTTTGAATTGTGAAAATACACCGAATGAAATACAAAACGAATCTGGTGTATCATTGTCTTAATTCGTAGTTGCATGAGAAATGTTTAAATGACCAGTCAATCAAAAGTATATGTAGTTTCGTGTGAAACGGTTGACCATGATTAGCACAAGCTACAAGGTTGTAATGATGCCACAAGGTGTCGCAACGACATAATTCAATATTAGTGGTGACCGAACAAATTCACCATGTTTGAAGTCAAGCGAAGAGGTACCGAGACAAGCCTGAAGTTTTGATTTACACAATGTCATAGAGTTTCCAATTAAATACTACAAGGTATTTAATTTGTAACGAAAGAACCGTTAGGTGGTACACCGTGCTATGAAATGAATCTATGTACCATTGCCTTAACACACAACTGTGTAGAGACTGCTTTAATTGAAATAAACAAGACGGATTTAGAGCATATTAGCAGATAATTTAAATCCGTGTATGAAGTGAGTAACCAAATTAGCGCAAGCTCCAATTTCGTGAAAGTACCACCATAATGTATCTAAATCAACAAATGATTTAGTGGGGTCGTAGACCAACCAATCCCACTACGACTCGAAACAAAAGAACCTTTGCAAAATGTTTGAATATGATGCTCTCAACACATCATATGGCGTCTTAAATTGAATATGTGAAATGGATAAGTCCAAGCAATTGAACTTAGTTTCAATGTAACTCGACAATAAACGTATGTATCAACAAAGGAAATCTCGGCATGGTAACAAAATAAACCATGAATATAATTTGAAATAAAAGAAGTTTCAAGAGAGCGTGTTGACTTGGTAGCAAAAGAGCCAACAAATTCAATAATGTAGGTCATTCGAATCACAAACCAGTAATTTAGATTTAGCAACATAATATTTGAACTTCAATGAAGCTTTTGAAATGAAACCGCATGCGTAGCAGATGGTGCATGCGTAGCATGTGAGTTTTCAAGTAATGAAACAATGAGTGTTTGCTAAAATGGAGAAACGACCAAATATTCGAAGCAAATGAGTGTTCGCTCTCAGCGAAGAAAATCAACGTGATGCAACTACCATTAAGGGGAGTAGAGATGCAAACATCTACTCGCTAAAAGCAAAAATGAAGGTTTCGACAAAAGAAATTTAAGTACTTTCTGTTTGGTTAACTGAAATAGCATGTATGTCAGGTTAATGGTGTTTGCTTGAGTTAACAGATATGTTCCTAAGTAACAACCTTTACGAGTTTGGACCTGGGTTCCCAAAGGTCCTAAGTATACATCTTCTAGATCCTCAAGGTTTCGTATTCTGTGTAAACCCGTTTTGTGCATTGTATAGGAAACACCATTTTTGTGTATGTTTAAAAACAAATTATTATCCCACAATTTCCCAGTATACTTTATTCCTGAATTCACAGCTAATAACACTCGATCATCGATCAGTCGTGTAGTAGTAGTTGGATCCTCACAGTTAGTTAAGTAAGAAATTCGTTAATTTTCAGCAAGAGTTACTGACTCTTGTGGGTTAGCTCGTTCGGCTCCTGGTAGTTGATGCTTATTTGAAAATCATCGTCCTTCTTCTTGACGAGCAGAATTGGGGTTACCCAAAAGGGAATTTTGGTCTGTTATCTTCCTTTTCTATCAACCACTGAGGTTGCACTGATAATCCTTGCATCTCCGAAGGTGTAAGTCGCTAAGGTGCATTGGCTGCAGGCGCGACGCCTGAAATCAAGTCGATGCAAAGTTCGACTTGTCGTTAAGGGGATAATTCTGGAAAGTCTTCAGGAAAGACTTCAGGGTATTTCCCTATCACGGGAATACCTTCGAGTTTTGGTTCTTCGGCTCCCTTGTCCCCGACATGAGCCAAGAAAACAACACATCCTTTACGCAACAGCTTTCGTGCCTTCTAGCAATTAGTAATTTGTAGGGGCGTATCCTGTTTCATGACTCACGATCGTTCCTTTATTCGCCATCAGGATGCGGACATCAATCTTCGCTCGATCACTTGGAAATTAATCCATCCCAATTACCTCGTCGAAGTTTCCCAACTCAACGGGCAGCAGATCAAGCGTAAACTTAAGCTCTCCGGGTTCTATCTTGCCGTTTCTAGTTACTGCGTTGGCTTCCACTAGCTTCACCTAGCTAGTTCCATCGAGTGCGAGTTATCTAACTTACTTGCTACTAAACCCAGTATACTCTCAAACCCTAGAGGTGCGTAGCTTAAAATTTGCAACAGTATTTGGCAACACAGATGCATAACGTTGAGTAATATGGAACGTACCGATATCCATGCTTGGATTCCTGGTGTGCTCCCCTAGCTCTGCCACAGAGCTTTTATCCTCGTGCCTGATTCTTGTTAGGGCAGTATTTTCTGAAATGCTTCTTGCTCCCACAGTTAAGACAACCTTGAGCACGTTTCTGTCTGTCACTTGTTCTGCCTGGATAATCATCACTGTCGTTGTTCCCTCCGTGATTCTTGCTACTATCTTGGCCTCCTTTTCTATGTTCAGTATCTTGCCTACAAGTTTCCTTAGGATGCCCTCTCTTGCCACAGTTATCACATTTTCCATATTTACATCGCCCGACATGATAGCGTAGACAATTGTCGCACTTAGGTAGAATACCCATGTAGTCCTTTCCCTTTTTGGCCTTCCTCTTGATACTCGCCCGAGTAATCTTTTTGAAATTTGTGAGCTTTCTCTTGTTATCTCCAGATGGCTCTACAGGAGTCTCCTCTTTCCCTTCCATATTGGAAAATTTTCCTAGTCTAACCGCTTCTTCAGTGAGCGCCACGCTTGTGTCGATAGCCTCCGTGATCGTTGAAGGTTTAGACGTTGTTACCAGGCTTAGAATCTGAGATGCCAATCCCCCTATGAAACGTTCAATTCTTTTAAACTCTGGTCCCACCAGGAGCGTAGCAACTTTTGATAGATCGTTAAATCTCTGCACGTACTCAGCTATCTTTGGACCTTCCATTTTCAAGTTCCACAATTCAGTTTCCAACTTCTGGACTTCTGCCCTCGAGCAATATCTCTTTCGCATCAGTTCTTTCAGTTCGTCCCACGTCAAAGCATACGCAGTAGTCTCGCCCATTGTCTGGACCTGAAGGTTCCACCATGACAGTGCCCCATCTACAAACAGCCCCGCTATGTACGTAACCCGATATTATAGGGCGCATTTACTTAGTCGCAAAACATAATCCGCCTTTCCAACCCAACGCACAAAAGCTAAGGCACCCCCGGTGCCGTCGAATTCTCGAGGTTTGTGGTCTAAGAACTGCTTGAAGGTGCAGCCTTCGCTATGTTCGGAGCAAAGGGCCTCGAGTTATGCAATAGCCTGTGAGATGCGCTCTTGTAGTTCCGCCGCTGTGGTTGGCGGAGGGTTGTTGGTAGCGATGTTCCCTTGTATCGACATCTTCTAAGAAGAATATTGGTTAGGTCAGGTTATATTTGTTCAGGGGATGCATATAATTGTTTAGAGGTCATATGTACATACAGGTATTTGATTTTTTACATCAGTCAATCAAGCAATAACATAATCATAGCATAACCAAGTAATTTGGTAATTATGTTTAATGAGAGCATAGTAAGCAAGCACGTAGCATTATAATTACAGCACACATCGGGATCAACAAAGTGCTTAACGAAGACATAGCGACTGAGCTTTCTTTGGTCATTGGCCACAGAGTAATGTCGCATGTTTTATGATGATTGGGCTCTCATTATTCTCCGACCACAATGTATCGTCTTTCAGAATGTATCACATCATGAGGGACACAGGGTCACCCTACCCTTGCCCAACAAGTATATCAGTGTCTCAAAATCACATAGTCTGAAGTGGTCTTTAAAAGTCTCCACAATCCCGGCTTATCATTAGTGTCTTTACCCCAAGTGTAATGCCATCCGCAAAATCCAGAAAACAACTATACTGGTGACTGAGGTGGATGAGGAAGGAAAAGTCAACTGTTTAACATGCGTGAACTCCTCCGCGAGTTTGTATATACGTTGAAGTAATTAATTGATCTGCTGCTTGACAGTAAAGAAACGAGCCTTAATAACCAAGAAGGTGTAATAGCAGCAGGTGAATGTGCCAAAGGAGACAGTGATGAATGTGGGGGATCAAAGTATACTGGCATAGACAGGGTGGAGGGCATGATGTCAGCTCAAGCTCCAATATTCTGTGACTCATTTTCTCAAACTGTAGCTGATGTTATAGGAGCTATTCATCCCTGGTGTAGCCTCCATAGTGTAAGGGTCTAACATTAGCGTAGTGTATGATAAGAACCATCGAAATGGCTCATCCAGCGATGTAGAGGTGAAAGTAGCAAACGGTGCGGCTTGCGAGGTCGGGGATAACGCTGCTGTAGCAAAAGGATCGTCATGCGGGTGCTGACCTGGAGTACCTTTCTAGGGTGCGGTTAGGTCCTGAAAGAAAGTGATAGGCATGTTGGTGTAATGGACGTCGGTCTTCACAAGAGCAACGTCAGTGGGTAAAGGTGCAGGAACAAACGTCTCAACTGGTAGGTAGATCATTAGGTGTAGGTATTGGGTCGGTTATAAGAGGTGCAATGTCTGGTAGACCAAAAGAAACAGGATCATGATCACGTAAAGGTGTAGGTTCAGCAGGTGCAACATCAAGCTGGCTCAAAAGGTGCAGAAGCTAGCTCAAGAGCAAGCTCTGGGTCGTGTAACGGTGTGGTGCCTCGAGCAGGTGATAGAGCAGCAGCCATGTCATCATCGTCTGCGTCAGTAGTAGAAAGCCGTAATCCAGCTGTTTGTAAGGCTGCAGATGTCACAGACTCAAAGGAGTCTGAATGCATGCTAGAATCAGAGGATAGCTTGTTAACAGGGGTCTCAAAAAGTGAAATTAGTAACAACGTTCTCGTCTAACTTTCCATCCTCGCAAGTCTTATCGGAAGGACCATCAATAACACACCAATGTCATCGTCAATTATTCGTTGAGTAGCCTTCCTTCGGAAGGAATGTCCACAGGAGGCGTATTGTCGAGGATCGGAGCCATGGTGTGTTCACTATTGGGGTGACCAGTGATGAAGTGGTCATGGACTGAAACAACAGTAACAAGAGGATTCTTGTCAGAGAAGCCTTCAGCAAGGATAAATCACCCCCAAAATTAGGTAGCGCGGACTGTTGTAAGTCGTCCTTCCCTTGGTCAGCATATCAGGATCACTCTCAATGTCTGACGTAAATATCTCCGGCGCAAGTGCAGTCTCAATATTTGTGGCGGCGACCATAGGGTCATCAATGTTTGACAACCCGCCGCTTTTTTATCAAGGCGACATGTGTATTGGTACATGGTAGTCATAGTATGTATTTCCATAGTAATCACTATCAGTTAGCGTATGCAAACAGTTTCCACATATGCACGTTTATCAATAATCAGCAATTAAGCATGTATGTGATAACAATGTAAGCAAGTAATCATCCTAGTCTTCCCCAGACTATCCCACCCAGTTTCTTAGACTGAACTCCCTAGTCTCTCAGACCAACTCCCTGGTCTCTAAGACCAACTTCCCCAGTCTCAAGACTAAATTTTTCCCCAGCCTCTAAGACTGAACCTCCCCAATCTCTAAGATTGAACCCCTCAGTCTCTAAGACTGAACCTCCCCAGCCTTTAAGGCTAAACTCCCTAAGTCTCTAAGACTGAAATATAAATTTTGAAATGTGTATTTGTGACTTTTGTTGGTAAAATTTTTGTGCCCCGGATCTGGACGTTTAGTGTATGCAATGTAAAAAAAATGTTTGAAAACGTTTTTGTGAGAGCCCTGATGATCATAGTCTAGACTCGAGAAGAAATCCTAGTTCGCTATGATCGAGGCTCTGATACCAAGCTGTCACACCCTGACTTTTGCGGAAGCGTGATTATGGTGTGACTTCTTTAATATCATTGCATTCAATCATAACATCAACTATATGATAAAACCAAAGATTTGTCATCCATAAAATAAGTTTAAAACATAGCAACCTTGTTTCAAAAGCGTAGACTTCATTTTCAAGTTTTACAATCATACAAAATGTTTATGAGTCCATTAAGGATTCATCAAAAGATATTAAATAGCACCAGGGTTTGGAAGGCGTGTCTTGTCCAGGAAAGAGACACACTGACCAAACTCAAAGACCATGGATGACATCTTTATTATTAACGCAGCATAAAAACTTCCAACGCCCGCCAGATCCACTTTACAAATTCCCTGAAATACATGTAGTTTGGAAAACATCAACAAAAGTTGAGCGAGTTCATGTGTTCGTTTGTGTGTCTGTATAAACCTTTAAAGTGTGTCTGTATAAACCTTTAAAGTGTGTCTGTATGTATGAAAGTCCCTGGTATGTAGCAATAAGGAAAAAGAGATCACCACTGGGTTGCAAAGCCAATGGTATGTGTGAAGTGATGCAGGAAGTACTCAAACCTAGCAGATTTCGGCGTTAGGACATAGTCACATCATGGTCCACTCAGCGGACTCAGAAGTGGGGCTTGCTACACCCGAATAGATCTATCACTCATGTCCCTCAGTCCTACGACGAGGATTAATGGCCTTAAGTGTTGTACCCACCACTCACATGATCTAAGTAGTAAACCCTCCTTAAGCTAACCATGCCATGTATAAAAGTGTCTGTAAGTGTCTGTAATAATTGTAACATGTATTCCACCCCCGAAGTATAAAACTGAAAACAGTTAAGAGAAAAGGGGGACATGCACTCACAGTATTGCGTCATCAGTATGTGTAACCCAAGTCTCCTCCGCAAACACGACTACCTACAGTGCACTAACGTCTATTAGACGAACGGGCCGTGCCTTTGCTTAGTATGAGGGTTTTTGAGTTACGTTTCTTGTGTTCCCGATATTATTCCAAGTTATATAATTAGTTGTTAAAATAATGAATATCTTAACTTGGACCTTTGGAATAATTTGTTAAACAATGTTTTGTAGTAATACGTCTCATGTATTTGTATTCGTATTTCCTTCCCAAGGATGGGGTATCTTAAACATGTACTTGTATTATTCTATTTGTAATTTCCGAATCAATCTATTTCCCAAGTCTCACTCTAGCAAATATATTTATAAACTCATTTTGTCCCACAATAATGTGTTGTCCCGAAAATATATATTTCTCCAAAATAATATATTTTCACTGTTAGTGCATACATCTGTCGACTTTGTCTTGTATCGAGTCTTGTACTAGATATGTTAGATCAGGGCACGTTGTACGAGAAAATAGGAGATTTTAGATTGATTTAAGTGTGTGTTCGCTTGAAGTGGTGTAGTTCGCTTGAAATGACATTAGTCAGTTTCAAGCGAAACCAACAGATAGCAGTTCGCTTGAACTGGTTCTTGTTCCTTTCAAGCGAAACCCTGAGGTCTATATATAGTTCATTCAAGCGAATCATTTGTAACAGTTCTTGTTTTCCATACCGAGGTGCTGCCGGTGTGAGATTTGGATGTAATCAGTGTAAAATCAATCAGAAGTGTGTTTAAAGTGAAGAACAAGCTGTATCTACCTTTGTTTCTTGTTTTCCGCACCTGAAACGAAGTAAAACTCCTCTGATAGACTCATTCGGGTTCGTACACGTTCTTACAACTGGTATCAGAGCACAGGAGGAGGAGTTCTGCAGACTACAGCTGATTTTCGTTGCATTTTCTTGCTTCTACATCTTCTTTCTTCATCCGAACAAAATTTCACGATCAAAATCGGATCAATTTTTCACAGAATGTGTAAAAGTGCATTATAACAAACCCTTGAAAGTTTCAGCTTAAAATTCGGACTAAAAATGGATAAAATGGACCTTAGATTGTATATCGCTTGAACATATTGCCCTTGTTCGCTTGAAAAGTTGTTACTGTTTCAAGCGAAGTAACCCATTTCGCTTGAAAGGCAGGTAGTTCGCTTGAAAAGACAGTTGTTCGATTGAAAGTTTTGAGTTCGCTTGAGTTTGTTTTTGCAAGGGTATCTCGCTTGAACAGGTTCGCTTGAACTTGTAAGGTGCTATTTCGCTTGAAGGATCTCGCTTGAAAGTGCTGTTTGGTAAAAAAAAATATTTCCGAATCATGAGTGAAGAATTCTACAACGCGTTCGCCACATCACCGACTACTCCGGCTGTTATTGCTCAAAACATGAATTTGGAAAACGAGACTGGAACGTTACAAAAGCCCCCGAAACTGATGAGCAGAGAAGAGTACTACGGATGGAATGACAAATTCGAAAACTGGGTTCAAGCTAACCGTCTCAGATCTTGGGAGTGCATTCTGAAGAAATATGTATTACCACAGACTGATCTGCAAGTTGAGAAAGAAATATCTGAGTTTAGTGATCAAGAAGGTGATATGTACAGAGCTGAAAAGATGATGATTAGTCTACTTCAGCAAGCTATCAAAGAAGACATCTTTGTGTTACTTCAACATGACAAGACTTCAAAATCGATTTGGGATGCTCTTAGAGTCAAGTTTGAGGGTAGTGAGAATATGATCAAGAGCAAGAAAGCACTGCTCAAGAAAGAATTTGATCTGTTTACGAGTTTGCCCGGGGAAGATACCAAGAAGCTGATTGAAAGATACTGCCACTTGGTGCGATCCATGTCGATGCTTAGTATAAAAAAGGATCATGAAGAGTGGGTAGACAAGTTAGCTGACGCTTTACCACAAAAGGAATGGGGCGCATACTTGATGATTTTGAAGAACACTGGGGTTTATGATGGGTTAACGATTTCTCAGTTTATCGAGAAGATTGAGGGTCAAGATTTGGAACAGCAGAAGATCGCAAGGATGAACAGTCCAAGTGGTCAACAGGATGTAAAAATGTACTACAAAGGCAGTGTTCCAGAAGTTGAAAGAAGCCCGAAAATACAGACTGCGTTTAGTGCTGGAGATTCTTCAGAAAAGGTTGATCAAAGTCCTAAAAGCAGCAGTGGTTTCTCTTCATATCCGAGCATTAATCCAAAGAGTCCAACTTCAAGTTCCAATTCTCAAAGCACAAAGACAGGAAGTGGTTATGTGATACAATGCAACATTGCTTTGAATCTTCCAGACGGACAAAGTTTTTCTGAAGAGGTTGCGAAAGATCACATGGCACTACTTGGTTCTGTGTTGCTATCTTATGAAGGTTTAGTCGCAGGGCGGATTGGGAATCATATGCTCATAAAAGAGGATTACGATCAGATAGACGCTGAAGAAATGGAACTAATGGATATCAAATGGTGTCTAGCTAGCGTTCTAAGAAGAGCTGAAAAATTCAAGCTGATTACTGGAAGAAATGACTTTCTTGATGCACATGTTTCTACTTTAGGTTTTGATAAATCTAAAGTTACTTGTTTTCAATGCAGGGAGAAAGGTCATTTCAAGAGGGAATGCAAGAACAGAGAAGCTAGTGATGTAAAGAATCCGTTCGGAAAAGATGACTATTACCGAAAAGCTATATATCAGCAAGTTGGTCAGTAACAACAGCAAGAACCACAGGTGGCTCATGGTAGAAAAGTGATCGAGGATTCAAAGAGAGCATGTCTGGTGGATTTTAACTGGAACAAATTCATATCACCCGAAAACAAAGTATGCTTAGTCAATCAGGATGATGAAAGACTACCTGAAGGTTTTAGCTGGGATATGTTTGTGGATGAAAAAGGAGAATTTAAAGCATTCATTGCTATGATTGTGAAAGAACCAGATATGTTTACCACATGGATGAAGTCCATTGGTGAAACTGTGAAGAATGAAGATGAAAAATCTGTTTCATCAGATGAAAGCTCAGAAAAATCAGATGAGAGTTCAGAAAGAGAAATTGTATTTGATCAAACGCCATCTGATTCTGGTTCTTTGGATGATAATTCTAATAAATCAGTAGAGTTTGATCAAACACCAACTGACGACAGCAGTGATAATGAAGAAGAAAAACATATTAATATTGCAAAATCTCATCTGTCTCCTGAAAGTCTTCATTTTTATTTTGCAGATCGCTTGGAAAAGCTGAAGGAGAAACAAGCTGCAAAAGAACAAAAGAAAATGGAGTTTGAAAGTGTTGCTGAAAAGGATGAGATTGTTCAAAATGAAGAAGTTAAAGTTGTTGCTGAGGAAATTGCTAAGATTGAAAAGGTGACTGAAGCAGAAAAAGTTGTTGAAGTCGAGAAGATTATCGAAGTAGAAAAGATTGTGGAAGTCATCAAGTCTTGCACAAAGTGTTTGGAACCTTGCAAAGAATGTGTAGCAAAAGATGAGAAGATGGCAGAGTTTGAGAAGATGAAGGAACAGTTATTGTTCAATCTCAACTATGTGAAAGAATCTTATGATGTCTTGAACAAAACAGTAACTGGTCTTTAAAAGACAAATTCTGAAAGAGAACAAGCACTAACGATGATGAATGCTGTGATGATGACAAAACAAAAAGCTATAAATTTTTACATCGAAGAAAGTGCAAAGTGGAAGCAAGAGTTGGAGACCGAGAGAATTGAAAATGAGAGAATCAGACGTTTATTACAAAGTTATTCTAGTTCTGATTATCTTATTGATAGAATTTATCCGACTGTTGCAGGTATGGAAGCTTTCCAGGATGAGAAGACAAAGAAGAAGGATACTGAATTTGTTTCAGGAGGAACTGCAGAAGAAGAACATAAGAAACCTTTAAGGAGACAATCAAACCAGGAGTTTCTTGCTGAGAAGAAAAGGAATGGAACTGGAGTGTTTCATCCAAAAGAGACTCGAACCTGTTTCAAATGCAATGAAGTTGGTCACATTGCATGGAATTGTCAGAAAAATGCTAAGACTAAACAGGGAGTTTCTGAAAAACTAAAAGAAATAGTTGTTGATGTTGAACCACCAACCGAAAAATTCAAAATTTTTGAAAACTCAACTTATCAGGTTGGTGAGTGTTCTAAAAAGAATTTTTATAAAAAGAAAGCAAAAGATAACCAAATGTGGGTTGTCAAGAAGGGTGATGTAAAAGTCGGCGATGAATCTGGTTCCACAAAGCCAGAAGAGTCAAAAGATGACGTAAAAGAGATAAATTCTGTATCTTCAGTGAATGATGATGAATTTCCATCACTGAAGTTTGAGAAGATTAAACAAAAGGTTGGTAAGGTTAAGATCTCAAATCAATTTTTTTTCTGATAAGAAGGAATTTGATGTCGAGAAAGTTTTCAATGGAAATGTTAAGAAAATGTTTGGGAAAATGCTTGATGGGAAAGTAAAAGGGGTTAAAGATTTTTACGCAACAAAGAAAGCAACTTTTAACCCTACTGAACAAGAGCTAAAAACACCCAAGGTTGGTCAGACTTGGGTGGAAATTCTTTTCCCTTGAACATCTGACTTTGCCGGAGATCCCAAGTTTGTAATCGTGGATCAGGAATCGGCATCTTTCTTAGTAATTGATTGTGTGATTGAATCTTAAAAATAGTTGAATTTTTACAGGATAAGTATGACTTGCCGGAGCTTCCAGGTTGGTAAGTGTGAAGCAGGAATCGGCATTTTTATTGGTAAAATGATTTTGTGTAGATGGTTTATTCCTACAAGTTGGTTGATGAAGGTTTACTCCTACAAGTGGTTAATCAAGGTCATTAAGTTGAACTTGATTGGACCATACTTACAATTGGTATTTTGAAGAACTATGTGATGAACCAAACCCTTAATCTACAAGTGATAAAATCAACAAAACTTATTTTTCGGAAAAATCATTTTGGTTAAAACAAACTTAAGTGTTTTGAAATCATAATGAGAAAATAGTTTTGTGAAAAGGGGAGTTCTGATTTTTTATGCCAAGTGGATGGCGATTTGAAGCGATTCGATATCGGTTGTAAATTTTCTTGTACAGTTTGTTTTCAAATTTCCTTAAATGTGTTTGCATTTTAGGGGGAGTAAAAATTTCAGAAAATCCAAAAACATTTGAAAATTTGAACAAGACAAAAACATGATAAAATCAAAAATGAGTTTTTTGTGTCAAAGAAGAGGAAATGATAGTACATCAGTAGACAGTCACAGTATGCTAAAGAAATGTATTGATTAAATAGCGTTAAACAGTCTCACTGATGATATGCCGATATGTTTTTACACATTTAGTAAGCTTTTTAGGGATATAAACTAAAATTCAAACTTGCTTATTTCGTGGGGAACACTACTTGGATATATAGGTAACCCCTGAAATCTCGTTTGAAAGGTCCCTCTTTCTGAGATACCAGGTCTTTATGCTCAGTGATATCTGGGGTATTATCCCGGGACTTCTGATTTTGCGGAAGCAATGGCCTAGTCCTCGGAGAATACTTTCTGCTTGCTTGAAAAATAGCGCCGCCCTCAGCAAATTGATGAAACAATAAAATTGATAGTCATTGTTGTTGTAATACAAAAGATCCTCTAAAGGGGACACACCAAAATTCGAGCCGTCATCTCTCTGCTGAAAGGAAGTTCTGACCTGAGCTCTCACGGTTTCGTACTATAATTTATTCCCTTACAGATATCATCTGTGGTATACTCACCTGTAAGACTGAATATTGGGATCTGGATACGGGAGTATATTCAAGAGGTGGGACACATGAATGAGTTTAAGTCCTTAATTCACCTAATTCGTATCCTGAATCAGTTGAAATTTGTGTGAAAATTTAAGTGGATCAATATATCGGCAATCTAAGTGAATTGTTTAATTCTTAATGTGTATCTAAGCTCAACGGTACTCGTGACTTGTCAGAAACTGATATGATCCTCTTACACAAACTCACAAAAATATTGTCTGTAAATATTTCTTTACTGCATTTCATTTCATTCAAAAATCCAAAAAGATTTTGGTGTGTTTTAGCATAAATTTTGAAAAATCCAAAAAGATTTTCGACAACTGATGTTGAAGAGCTGATTTTCAAAATTCCAAGTGCTAAACATGATGACATTTTTGTGAAAAGAAGTATGTATTTGAAAATCAACTTTGTTTTGACCAAATTTTAAAAGTGGTTCATCAAGATTATTGAGTTATTTTTAAGGGAGAGTCAGTGTTAGTGCATATATTGAATTGTTAAATTTAGAAAATTTACTTTGAGGTAGAGATTGTGCAGGTTTAAGTTTGAGCTAGGTGACAATCCTGAGCAGATCGAGAGCTAGATTACTATCTTGGAACATCTTTAGTAGAGTCAGGTTGATCAATCCTGAGAAGTTTGTGTTTAAAGAGCCAGGTTCCGATACCTGTGGATTCTGTAGATAGAAGATTAAGACAGGATTCGATGCAATGGTCAAAGTATGAGCCAGGCAAAGATTTTCAATCTGTGAACGCCAGACTACGATCCTGAAGCAGATGATGCTGATGAACTTAAGGAATGCCAGCACATTGTTAGGGGGAGTCTGTTGACATGCAAGAGAAGATAGAAAGAGTGAAACCCAAAGACTGATAGAGACTGAAGTTGCGAAGACTCGACACGATAGACTCGTCAACATCTGAGGGGGAGTCTGTTAGTGCATACATCTGTCGACTTCGTCTTGTATCGAGTCTTGTACTAGATATGTTATATCAGGGCACGTTGTACGAGAAAATAGGAGATTTTAGATTGATTTAAGTGTGTGTTCGCTTGAAGTGGTGTAGTTCGCTTGAAATGACATTAGTCAGTTTCAAGCGAAACCAACGGATAGCAGTTCGCTTGAACTGGTTCTTGTTCCTTTCAAGTGAAACCCTGAGGTCTATATATAGTTCATTCAAGCGAATCATTTGTAATAGTTCTTGTTTTCCATACCGAGGTGCTGCCGGTGTGAGATTTGGATGTAATCAGTGTAAAATCAATCAAAAGTGTGTTTAAAGTGAAGAACAAGCTGTATCTACCTTTGTTTCTTGTTTTCCGCACCTGAAATGAAGTAAAACTCCTCTGATAGACTCATTCGGGTTTGTACACGTTCCTACATTCACTTTGTCCAAAGATAATATATACCAAAATATATAAGTAACGGTATTGTTTTTGAATAATAAATTTCACGGTACTTTGTTAAGTTATATAATATAACCATCTCACCGAGTATGCAAACCCTCACACAAGTGTCTTAGTATGTATATATATTCTAAATATATATGTTTACCCATTTTTATGTACAAAACCAACCTCCGATACTTTGTATTTTGTTACAAAAATTATGGCGAGGTTTAAATTCGAAAAGCATAGTTCAAAACGTACTTGCAACACTTGTTAGAAAATATTTTCTAAGTGTTGTAATTTTTAGAAAATTTCGCCATAGTCTCCTTTGTAAATGGAGGTGCCCATGCAAAATAGCATATCATTTTCTTTAACCTATAACACGTTAGATCGTTCTTAAATAACCAACCCGACATTTAGACATGCAAAATACTACTTATATCATTTCAGTTTTAATATACAAAACTAGGCTGTTTTCGGGCATTTTAATAAAATAGTTATATTATTCCAAAAATTCCCAAATTTTTACAGAATGGCTTATACGATCCATATATTATTGTGTAAAAATATCGGGGTCCAGTTTATTACCAATATTTTATAAAAATTTATTTACCCGACTGCAATCAGATTTGTCACTTTCTGACTGCAGTCTACGAAATAATTCATCTAAAATTTATCGTAAGTCCGTTTGACGAAATTCTAGTGGGAGAATTACTACGACATCAGTGGTCATCTATAGTACAATTTGCATGAGCTGATTCAATATAGATTTCAAGTGATGACTAAAAACATATCACCCATTTACTGTAGTAAAAACTCAGCTTTAGCTGCTGTTACAAAACGGGTCTCTAAAAATAGTAAACAACCTCAAAAAAACATGATTCCAGTGCCATTTGCTTCGTTTTTCGAAAATACATAATTTAGACTTCAGAAAATCAATTTTTCGATTAATAATGGTCCGGTTACAGCCAGTTGAAGTCGGCTGGAAACTTTACTCAGCATGCTTTTTATAGTCTAAATGCCACTAAAATGTACACATACGATTACCATTCATTCTAATAACGATTTATATCATAACGTAAGTCATTTACAGCAGATTATCGTTTATATAACTTAGATTTATCATGTATTACCATCTCTCATCTCAAGATTTTTATGCAAAGCTTTGTGTTCATGTTTTTGGTTCTTGTTCTTTAGTGTTTTAAACATACTTATCTTACTACACTTTAACCATGAAAATAAGATGATCAAGAGTTAAACAAGAACTTACTACTAGCTTAAAGTTAGGGAAGATCTCTAGTGAAAATGGTGGAGAGAATGATGGTGAAAAGCAATGTATGAAGCTCCTTGAAGTTCCACAAGTTACAATCTTCACAAAGCACCCTCTAGCACATAAATGAAGCTTAAAATTGGAAGAAGGTGGTGGTGATATGGTGGAGGTGGTGGCGGTTATGGGTGGCCATGAGGGAGGGAGAAGAGAGTGAAAGTGTGGTGTGAAGATTTTGAAATGGTGTAGTGATCTATGAGCCATGCTTTATAAAGATATCTTTCAATATTTTGTTTACATGATCAAGTAATCAATCTAATATAAAATTAGAAGAAAATATAGGAACAAGATTGTGAAGTATGGTGTGGATTTAGGTTGGTGATTTTGTGGGTCCTTGGGACCGAATTCGGTTATGGGGGGGGGGGGGGGTTGGTTGTAATTTTTGTAACTAAGTTGGTAATCATAAGTTATAATCCAAGTGTATACTTGCATGTATTAGTTACTTGATATTTAGGGGGTGTTATGGTGTACGGGGACCATGACTAGCTCAAAAATAATTAAACAATATATTTGACAAAAATTTAGTGTTCCGGGTAATGTCTGGTTATCCGGTTAGATACCGTTCCATTAAAGTGTTTAATTATTCCGTAAAGTGTCTTTTATACATATTTTTGTAACACTTTTAATTTCCGGCACTTAGGAAAGCATACAGGACCATTCTGCCATATTTTTGCACCTTACTAGCATGTTACAATGCTGAGTTTTGTTATTAAATGCAGAATTCTTCACTTAAAGTGAGTTTTAGGCACTTCCCGGCACTTTAACTATCACTTAGTGACGCAGGTTTTATGGTCCTCATCTCCCTACACTCCATACTAGTGTAGTACCTTGTCTCTGGCTCATACCGGCCTCAAAACACTGTCTGTCTATGTACTGGCACTGTCAGTATATTTCTGCGTTATCCGCTCAGTGTGCTAACTGTGCTTTGTGCATCAAGTATGTCACTAAAGTTTGACAACATGAAATGTGATGCATATGTATTTATGATACAAAAATCATAAAGCAGTTTTAAATTGTCTGTTGAAATCAAGCACAGTCATTAAGCACATAATTAAGATTAATTAATTGTACGGTACCTGTAATTGTGAGGGTTGTCACATGTAGGTTAAGGGTTCATCACATTGTTTTCCAAAATATCACTTGTAGGAAAAACAAGTACAACTTAATATCCTTGATTTACCACTTGTAAGTTCTCATCACCAACCATATCACTTGTAAGAATATAACAATTTAAAGATACCACCTGTAATTTTACCAATCAACCATATTCAAGAATGATGCCGATTCCTGCTCCCCGATTACCAACTTGAGAGCTCCGGCAAGTCCAGAGTTTTAATCATCATAATAGGTCCTATCCCAGTCACAAACCTGGGATGACCCAACTTTACCTGGTTTCTTCAATTTTTTCTCGTAAAATTCTTTTACCCCTTTTACCTTCCTATCAATCATTTTTTCAAAAATGTTTTGAACTGTGGGGTTAAAAGCTTTTTCAACATCAAATTCTTTCTTTTCAGAAAAGAATTGATTTGAAATCTTAATTTTACCAACTTTTTGTTTAAAATTTTCAGCCCGCAATGGTGGAAATTTGACATCATCCATTGGCAGCACTGATGTTTCCAATTTTAACTCATCTTGTGGCTCCTCTGACTTTGTGGAATCAGATTCATCGCCAGAAAATAGCTCCTCTGATTTTGACGAATCAAAATCATTGCTAGAACTATCCTCAGATTTCTTAACAACCCACTTGTGATTGTCAAGATTCACCCTTCTCTTGTAAACCCTTTTTGAACTTTCACCAACCTCAAACGTTGAATTTTTGAAAATTTTGAATTGTTTGGTTGGTGGTTCATTCTCAACAATTTTCTCTTTCAGTTTAAGAGAAACTCCCTGTTTTGTTTGGATTGCCTTTGGACAATTCCTGGCAATATGACCAACGGTTTTACGTTGAAAACAGGTTCTTGTCTCCTTTTTCTGAGCAACTTCCTTCTTCATTTCCTCTTGCTTCTTAGCAAGGAATTCTTTGTTTGATTGATTCCTGAACAACTGCTCCTTTTCTTCTTCAGATGAAATTCCTGAAACAAAAATAGTTTTTGGTTTATAAGTTTTCTCATTTTTATGATTTTTCGGTGGAATAAAACCAAGACCTTTTCTTTTGAAATTACAGTTATGGTTTGGTTTCTTTTGAAAACCCGAACCAGAACTGTAACTCTTTTTCTTGTTTAGAGGTTGTTGAACTCTTGAGGTGTAAGGTTTAGGTTTTTCAGAAAAATTTACATCTTTTGTTTCAGAAATATTAATTTCTGTTAGTTTGAAAACCTTTTTAATCATTTCAGTTTTAACACCTCTTATTGGAAATTCTTCATTAGAATATAATTTGTTGGAATCATTCAAAGTATAAGCTACTTTGAATGTTTCGTCATTCAAATTAGATTTTGATAACATAAATTCTTTATTGTAAACCCGTTTGTCCTTTTTGACTGTTAACTTTGACTTGTCAGACTTTGACTCTGAGTTTGACTCCGACTTTGACTCCTCAGTTTCATCGTTATCCAACACCTGATCGACCATTTTCTTTATTAATTCGGACTCATGATCAGTATCAGACGATGTGAAAGTGACATCAATGTTTTCTAGCAAATTTTCTGAAGACTCGGACTCCCACTGTAAGTTTGTTGCCTTTTTTACTCTTTCTGAATTTGGATTTCGTGGAGAATATCCATTTTCAAGCGGGGGTGGACACTTGTTGTAACTGAAACTTTGTTTCTTACCAGAATCATTCACTTCAGTATCCTTTTTCTTTTCAGAAATCTTTTCTTCAGATTCTTCCTCTTCAAATGCCTTCATGCCTTCCACTGTTGGATAAATCCTGTCAATAACATAAGAAGTACATGAGTAACTTTTTAACAAACGATTTACTCTTTCTGTTTCAATCCTTTGAGTTTCCAGTTTCTGTTCTAGCACAGCACACTTCTCAATGTAATTGTTGACAACTTTCTGCTTTGTCATGAAAGCTCTTTGAAGTGTCTTCATAGCTGTTGCATGTTCACTACTTGATAAATTGTACTGATTCACTGCTTTGTTCAAAACATCATAAGATTCTTTCAATCTGTTCATGTTATGAATCAATGAACTGTTCAGCTTCTTTACTGCTTCACAATTTTCACATTTCACAAGAATCTCTCGTGCATCAGCTTCTGCTTCAACTTTGAAAGTTGGAACTTCTTTTACCTTTTTCCTTATCACACGAACTTCTTCATCATCACTGCTGACTGGTTTTTTAACTTTCTTCTTTTTCTTTTTAGCTTTTTCATCATCACTATCACTCTCTTCAAGCATTTTTAAATGAGCTTCCATTCTTCTTGCATAATAATCATCATCATTATCACTGTCTTCAGCAACTCGAGCAATAAAAGCTTTGTGATTTGCAGTATTGTTAGGATCATAATCATCCCAACTGAAATTTGCCCAGCTAAACCCTTCTGGTAATTTTTCATCATCTAGGTTTATCAGACATGCTTTATTATCAGAGGAAACATATTTGTCCCAACTGAAATCTTTAGATGGTTTTTTATTTTCTTGATTCACCATACAAGCTCTCTTTGATGATTCTTCAATCTCCTTCCTGGCATGAGCAGTTTGTGGTTGTTGTTAATGTGGTTGTTGAGCAACTTGATGATAAATTGCTTTTCGATAGTAATCATTGTTGTTGAACGAATTTTGAGCTCCACTTGCTTCGTGGTTTGTACACTCTCTCTTGAAGTGTCCTTTTTCCCTGCAACGAAAACAAGTAACTTTAGACTTATCAAACCCTAAAGTAGAAACATTTGCATCACGGAAATTGTCACGGCCCCAGCCCCGGTGTGACCCGGTCAGGAGCCGCGGGACAGGAACCCGTGGTATTTATTAAATGATGTGACAGCGGAAGATTTATCAGGATTTGTTAAAACTTGAAAATGCCCGATTATTTTATTTCTTAATTCGGGATAAACCCCGTAATTTACAATAGAGGAATTTACTAGGAAATTCCCTGATTTAATTAAAACATGTTTATTCATTTTAATTGAGCCACCTCTTCAAGCTTGTTAGTGCTCCGTAGCACGTTTTCCTTGATTTACAGCAGGTCGCCTGAAACATGTTTTAAAAATATTTTGTCAGCGGGGAAATACTGGTGAATCATTCATTTTGCATAAAATGACGCATGGTTATAAATTACAACATAAGAGCGATTACAATGGCTTTTATCTTATTTTTATCTGGCGCCGTGTCACCTGGTGACGATGGTCATACCACTATTGGGTCTTTCCCCAAGTAGTGATATTTATCACTGTTAGGATTTATTAGCCTAACCGTGAGAAATTAGTAATGTGCACAATACCCCACTAGCCAGTGATTAAGATAACCCCGACTTAATCCCTGTAATTATAACATTTAAAAATGGAGTATTGTAAAATACTTTTGATAAAAGAGAATGACTCACATTGCAGATTTATACGGGCAGAGTTTAGCCTACTGATTAGCCTGATAACCTAATTTAAACAACAATGCACATGAACTAGGTCAGTAACTAATATAGCATTTACGATAACTCACGAGATTAAACCCTCACAACAAATGACAAAGTGCAATACTTAAACATCCATCGAATTCATGACGAATGACAAAGTATAAACCCAATTGAGCAGCACTTAAACATTCATCGGATAGTTTCAATCGATCAGACATTGAATCGTAGCAGCGATCGAGTTAATACCCGGTATCATAGCAGCACCTCGCTATTATGAAAGTAAATTTCGAAATTGAGCAGTGTAACTTCGTTTCTGTGAAGTGATTTCGACACCATCGAACTGCTCAGGAGCCAAGCTATTTATAGCTGAAAATTGGCTCTGACACGGCCCGCGTGAACCATCCACCATACTTTACGCGGGCCGCGTGGCCTCCTAGTCTAGGTGTAGGTCTAATTGGTCACGAGTAGGGTTGCCAGATGGTTGATACGTGGCCCGGGAACGCTTATCCGGTCAACCAAGCTTTGACGTTGCCCGCGTAAGGCTAAGCTAACCCTTACGCGGCCTGCCTGAAACCCACAAATTCTGATTTCTTAGTTTTTCATGCAAAGTGGTGTTTTAGGGTTTCAGGTTATCACTTATGGGTCAAATTGGGATATTTTTGAGAGTCCTTACATCCTCCCCACTTTATTTAAAATCTCGTCCTCGAGATTCACTGAAATAAGTGAGGATACTTTTGCTTCATTTCTGATTCCAGTTCCCAAGTGTATTTGGGTCCTCTCTTCGAATTCCACTTGACTTTGACTAGCACTAGTCGCTTGTGCTTGAGAAACTTGATCTTTCGGTCTTTAATTTTGAAGTGGTCTCTCTACGAATCTTAACTTTTCATTTACCTCTCTATCTTGAAGAGGCACTACCAGGGATTCGTCTGATAGACATTTCTTGAGATTGGATACATGAAACACATCATGTACTCCAGCTAATTCTTCTGGTAGTTGTAAGCGATAAGCAACTGGTCCTATACGTTGGATCACTGAAAATGGTCCTACGTATCTGATACGTGGTTGTAAACCGGTGCTCGTTATTGTTTAACTTGATGTTTTTATGCGAGTTTTAGTTTCGAATAGCCTACTTTTAATCAAGAATGTGTTTTGCAGGTTTGATGGAGTTTAAGGAGCTTTTCGGGAGCTTTACGAGTCACCGGGGCGAAAACCGGAGCACCAGGATGCGTTACGGATCAACCGGAAGTGTTGGAAGCGAAAAACAGAAAGTATGTAAACGAGAGCCCGTCGCCGACGGCTTTGGTCCCGTCGGCGACGACCTACAGAAATGCCCGTCGGCCAGATTTGCTCGTATCCAGTCATTTAGGCCGTCGGCCATAAAGGGGTTTTTGGGAGCCCGTCGGCGACGGGGGTGAGCCCGTCGGCGACGGGTAGTGATTTGCTGAAACGGGAATTTTCGTGATTTGGGGGTTTAGCTCGAATTCTATTGGCTTGGGGGGCATTAACTCGTAAGTTACACTTGTTTGGAGTTTGAAACTTGATCTTGGAGCCTATAATCACCATCAATTCACCAACCATTCCATCTACTTCATCTCTACAACCCGAATCATCTTCATCCAACACACAATCAATCATCAAACCCTAGTTCACAAAACCATCATCCTTCTCATCATCACCATTCCATAAACCCTAATTCTCCATCATTCTTTCATCCTACAAGCTTCAAGATGACTCCATCCGCATTCCAAGCATCCGGTGATCAAGTTGCATCAACCATGAGCGGCTAATCATCTCGGTTTCACCCCGGTGTAGGTAGTTGTTAATTTTAGGGTTTCAATTTGTTCTTGTTTCATCTTAGTGACAATTTGTATTTGGTTTTTGAAACTTTTGACAATAGTATTACATTTGTTACGAATTCGTGAATTGTCGAGCGATGTTAAAAGTTATGACTTTGCGAAACGGTGATATGTAATTGTACGTTGTCGTTGTTAGGATTTACTTGTGTTGATTACAAAGTGTCTTTTTGTCCGTTCTTCGGGGCGTTGATAGTTAGTAGCACCTAAGTCACGGTACACTAAATCCGTTAATCAAATGCATTTGAGTTGAAACCAAAACTTGTAGAAATCCTAGGTTAATAATTACCGAAACCGGGTGTGATTCCTTTTACTTATTATTGTTCTAGTAACCAATTTTCTCGTAGTCGTTAATTATTAGTTGTTAATCAATTTAATCAATTCACTTAGTTTAAATTCACATCTCTCAATTAAACAAAAACATAAAAATACTTTAGCAAGCTTCATAAATTGTGACAATTGTTTTAATTCATTCGAATCCACACACAAACCACATACTCTTCGTGGTTCGACCCCTTACTACCACTAACACATTGTTAAGGGTAATTTGGGCTTATAAATATTATCTTTGACCGGAGCGCGACATTCCGATCAAATTTTGGCGCCGTTGCCGGGGAGTGCGTGCGCTTTGTGTTTGGATATTGTTTGAATTTGTGTGATTATCTGTTTAATTTGTTTAGCTTTCTTTTTGTACTTGTCTTTTTCCTTGTTACGCGGGGTGTGTTACTTGTGCAGATTACAGGTAGTGCATGCATACGCGGAACTCCGGGAGGACTTCACCTTTAGTCTACGAACCGGAAATCGAACGAGTTGCAAGGAGAAACTTAGCAAGCCGGTTAGAAGCAACACTTGCTTCTAATCAAACCAACCAAACACCACAACATACACCATCCATTGAAACTAGTTCAATGGCAAACCAAAACTCCAATCACCCAAACCTCAACCAAAACCAATTCCAATCCCGAGGAACCTTTTATCCCGCTCAAAATGTTCAACCCATGCCTCAAGAGCAACCGGGTGGTAACAACAACAATGGACCACCTACACCACCATTCCAAAACCAAAATCCCAACAACAATCAAAGAACCCCTCAACAACAAAATCTTCATAGACACAACTCCTTACCCATTAACCTAGATGACCGGAATGTCAATTCCGACCGTCGGGGAAATCGTGATCGCGGCAATCCCGCAAATGAAGACCCATTCTTTAACATCGACGACTTGAGGAATGCAATCCCCGATGATGAGCCTTATAGTGTTCCCGGTTATCAATCGCCGGAACATGTGAGTGTTCATACGGAAAATTCGGATGACGGGGGATATTATGATGATAGGGCTAACGATGACGAAGATTGGGGCTATGTGAATAGGGGAAACGTCTACAACGCAAGAAGATATGATGATGAGGAATTTGGCTATCAAAATGCCAATTACGTTGGGAACGATGAATACGGTTACGGAGGTGGAAGAAATGATGGTTATGGGAACAACCGTCAACCACGAAACAATGACCAACGAAACCGGAATGATGGGTTTTATAATAACAACAACAATGCAAACCCTAACCGGATTCCTCGTTTCGTGGGAGGTGGTAACCCAAGGGATAATAGAAGAGAGGATAGACGAGATGATCGAAGAGGTGAAAGACGGGATAATAGAAGACCGGTCGATCAAGAAGTTAACGGTCCACATCGTCATCAACGACCTCCACGGGGAGTGAATGATCGTTTTAGGCCGGTTGTCATCGAGAACGACTCGCCAATCGTTTGTGAGAGGAGGATGTTTGATTGTAAACCACATTACATCAACATACTTCCTCATTTTAATGGAAGATCTAACGACGAACCGTATACACATTTGACGGAATTTTCTTCGGTTTGCAGCACTATCGGGGGTCACAACTTTGCTTTAGATGAGGTCAAACTTCGACTATTCCAATTTTCACTGAAGGATAAGGCAAAACAATGGTTCCTCACACTTCCCGCAAATAGTATTCGCACTTGGGGAGAAATGCAACAAACGTTCCTTGATGAATACTACTCAATGGCGAAGACCGATGACGCTCGTGACGAAATTAGGTCTTTTCGCCAATTATCGGGCGAACCGTTACATGAGGCCTTTACAAGATTTAGAGAAATGATGCGAAGATGCCCTCATCATCAAATTGAGAAGTGGGAGTTGGTTAAATGTTTTGTACGGGGTTTAGATGACACAACATGGAATCGTCTCGAGTCGACAAGTAACGGGACTCTTTTGAGCAATCACGAAGATGATGATTGGGAGTTTTTAGAGCGGATGAGTAAGCGGTCAAAAGAGAAAGAATCGGCCGATAGAGCTAAAAAACACCCCGTTTCCCGGTCACTTCCCGATCTTGACTCTAAAGATCGGATTTCCACTCTAGAGCGGGAAATGGCTCGTATGAAGAAGAAAGAGGTAAATGCGGTTCAATTTGAGGTATGTGAAGGTTGCGGTGATATTGGGCATAGAGCGGAACAATGTCCAACGGGGTCGGGTGATTACACCGAGGAAGTCAATCAAGTGTATGGGGACCGAAAGCAATATGACATGAACTCCAACACTTACCATCCGGGCTTGAGAAATCACCCTAATTTCCGGTATGGTAATGCTTCGAATCAAATGAACCCGAATTTTCAATCGGGTAACCAAGGAGGTCAAGGTGGGTCTTCATACAATAATCGTCAAGGTGGTAACCAAGGGGGTTACCAAAGGAATTACAACCAAGGTGGTAACCAAGGGTATCAAAACCGTGAAGGCAACTATCAACGGGGTTACAATCAAGGTGGTAATGGGGGTGGTGCGTCTAACTCCCAAGGTGATGATTCGATTAGCTCGAAACTAGACGCTCTCATGAACACTCTCACCAACTCGCATCAAGAACTTAGAGCTGAAATGCGGAATTCAAACCAATAAATTAAAATTGAAATGCGGAAAGAGTTTGAGGTGAGAGACAAATCCCAAAAGGCATTAGAGAAGCAAGTGGGGCAACTTGCTCAAGAGATGGCTCAAGTTCGGGGAAGTGGAGGAGGACTTCCAAGTGACACCACAGTGAACCCTAAGCATCAAGGGTCGAACTCAAGGAACACGCGTGAGGTACCAATTAATAAAATTACTTTACGTAGTGGTCGAATCGTTGATAATGGTGTCAAAACACCATCACCCCAGTTTGTTGAAGGGGTGGTGGAAGATGCTAGTGAGGATGAGAATGAGAATGGTCAAACGGGTCAAAATAAAAATGACTTGAAAAAGAACAATGACACTCCCGTTGTGACCATCCCTGTCCCCAAGGCTAAGGAAAAGGGTGTGGAGGCTAATACCGCCCCTTATCCCGAAGCATTGAAGGGACCCGTAAAAAAAATTGTAAACAAAAGAGGTCCACAACAAGAAGAGTTGTTGGAAATTTTTAAACAAGTAAAGATAAATTTACCTCTTTTGGATGCAATCAAACAAGTACCGTCGTATGCTAAGTACTTGAAAGATTTGTGTACCCAAAAACGCACTCACAAATTTCCGAAAAAATTAGATTTAACCGAAAATGTGAGTTTGATTCTTTCGGGTGCACTTCCACCTAAGCTCCAAGATCCGGGTGCGCCTATCATTTCAATTCAAGTAGGCGATTTTAAAATCAACCGGGCACTTCTAGATCTTGGTGCTAGCGTAAGCATTCTACCGGGTAGTTTGTATGACCAATACGAGTTTGGTCCACTTCAGTCGTCTAACACCACCGTGGTGTTAGCCGATTTGACACCTAAACTACCCCGTGGAATTGTTTCGGATGTGATAGTGAAAATCGAGGATTTCTACTATCCGGTGGACTTTTTAGTGCTTGATTATGTGGCCAAGGACCCAACCAAACAACCTACGGTGATTTTGGGTCGACCGTTCTTAGCAACCGCGAATTCTCAAATTGATTGCAAAACGGGAACGGTTGACATGACATTTGGAAACCGAAGGTTGAGGTTGCATGTTTTTTCCGGACTTATGAACCCTCCAGTTGATGATGAATGCTATATGGCGGACGTCGTTGACACGTGTATACCTCTTTGCGACACAGTCGTAGATGGGGAAAACACCATGGAGGATTGTTATATGTTTGACAGGTCACAGGTGGAGATGGATAAGAGCATAGACGAGGAAGTGAGAAGTTTGGAGGTGCTTGCGGTTAGAGAGGGAAAACCGACATGGACACACCAAGTTGAGAGTTTACCGGAGAGCATTGACACCAACTTGAAGCCGTCATTAGTAGAGCCTCCGGAGGTTGAATTGAAGGTGTTGCCTAAGCATCTCAAATATGCTTATGTTGGTGAAGGCAACACGCTCCCGGTTATTATTGCATCAAATTTAACCGAGGAGCAAGAGGAGAAATTGATGGATGTTTTGGTCACTAATCGGGCGGCGATTGGATGGACCATTGCTGATTTGAAGGGTATTAGTCCCTCGGTGGTGATGCACAAAATCATCACGGAAGAGAATGTGACTCCCGTTCGAGATGCACAACGGAGATTAAATCCGAACATGCGGGAGGTAGTGAAGAAGGAAGTGCTGAAATGGCTAGATGCGGGTATCATTTACCCGATCTCGGATAGTCAATGGGTGAGCCCAACACAGACGATTCCCAAGAAATCGGGTATACAAGTCGTCAAAAATGACGCAGGTGAAGAGGTAGCCACTCGGCCGGTAACCGGGTGGCGAATTTGTATTGACTATAGGAAGTTGAATACCGCAACTTCCAAAGATCATTTCCCTTTACCGTTCATTGATCAAATAGTTGAGAAATTGTCGGGACAAAAATTTTATTGTTTCTTAGATGGCTATTCTGGTTATAACCAAATTGCCATCCATCCGGAAGACCAAGCAAAGACTACGTTTACTTGTCCCTATGGCACTTTCGCATTTAGGCGAATGCCGTTTGGATTATGTAATGCCCCCGCCCCCGCCACCTTCCAAAGGTGTATGATGAGTATCTTTTCAGATATGGTGGGGAAGTCTTTGGAAATCTTCATGGATGATTTCTCAATTTTTGGGTCATCTTTTGAGGCTTGTTTGGATCAACTAGATAAAGTGTTAAGAAGGTGTGTCGAAACTAGTTTGGTCTTAAGTTGGGAAAAGAGCCATTTTATGGTTCAAGAGGGAATAGTGTTGGGACACGTGGTGTCAAGTCGTGGGATAGAGGTTGATCGTGCAAAGGTACAAGTCATATCTACTTTACCATATCCCACGACCGTTAAAGGTGTTAGGTCATTTCTAGGTCATGCGGGTTTTTACCGGCGGTTTATTAAGGGTTTTAGTGACATAACTAAGCCTCTATGTAACTTGTTGTTAAAAGATCAACCGTTTGATTTTAATGAAAATTGCCAAAATGCTTTTAACAATTTGAAAGAGAAGTTGGTTGAAGCCCCAATCTTGCAATCGCCAAATTGGTCTTTTCCATTTGAAATTATGTGCGATGCGAGTGATTATGCGGTGGGGGCCGTGTTGGGACAACGGGTCGATAAGAAACCCGTTGCCATATACTACGCGAGTAAGACTCTTTCGGATGCACAATTAAATTATACCACTACCGAAAAAGAGCTACTTGCGGTGGTATACGCATTGGATAAATTTCGGGCATATATATGGGGTAGTAAAGTGATTATTTATTCTGATCACACTGCAGTTAGGTACCTCATGGAGAAGAAAGATGCAAAACCGAGGTTAATCCGATGGGTGTTGTTGCTCCAAGAATTCGATTTGGAGATACGGGACAAAAAGGGTACCGAAAATGTTGTGGCGGACCATTTGTCCCGGTTGATGGTTGAAGAGGATCCTACAACTGTAGAGATCAATGAGTCTTTCCCAGATGAGCACATAATGAAATTAGATAAATTGCCATGGTATGCTAACATTGTCAATTATCTTGTTACAGGTGATATGCCGGCACATTGGGATAGACGGAAAAGGCAACACTTCATGTCCCAAATCAAGTACTATCGGTTGGAAGAACCGCATTTGTGGAAGGAGTGTGCGGATCAAGTTATAAGAAGATGCATTGATGATGAAGAGATTCCAAGCGTGTTGCAGCATCTACACTCATTTGCATGTGGTGGTCACTTTAGTGGTCACAAAACGGGTCATAAAGTGTTAAATAGTGGTCTTTTTTGGCCTACTATCTTCAAAGATGCAAATGAGTTTGCCAAAAATTGCATAGAGTGTCAAAAACTAGGGGGTATTTCAAAAAGGGATGAGATGCCCATGCAACCAATCCTTGTAGTCGACATCTTTGACGTGTGGGGAATTGATTTCATGGGCCCATTCCCTAATTCCTATGGCAATTTGTATATCTTGGTGGCCGTTGACTATGTGTCAAAGTGGGTCGAAGCAATAGCCACCAAGACGAATGACCACTCCGTAGTGTGTAATTTTGTTCAAACTGATATTTTCTCAAGGTTTGGGATTCCTCGGGTCATCATAAGTGATGGAGGATCTCATTTTAAAAATTTTCGGTTTGGTAAACTTCTTAAACGGTTTGGTGTTGACCATAGGATTGCTATCCCCTATCACCCGCAAACAAGCGGGCAAGTTGAGGTGTCAAATAGGCAAATCAAAGAGATTTTGCAAAAGACCGTGCGGGCGGACCGTAAGGATTGGTCAATTAAATTGAACGATGCTTTATGGGCCTACCGTACGGCACATAAGACACCTATTGGCACTACACCTTACCGATTGGTTTATGGTAAAAATTGTCATTTACCGGTGGAACTTGTACACAAATCGTTATGGGCTATTAAAGAAGTTAATGTTCAATATGACGATGCAGGTAAGGAAAGGAAACTCAAGCTATGTGAGTTGGGGGAGCTAAGGGAAATGGCATATGAATGCGCGTCCAACTACAAGGATGGAATGAAGAAAGCGCATGATGCCAAGTTGAGAAAGAAAGAGTTCGAGGTTGGCCAAAAGGTGTGGCTTTACAATTCGAAGCTAAAGTTCTTTCCCGGAAAGCTCCGGAGCAAATGGATGGGACCCTATGTGATCACCCGGGTCGGACAATTGGGTGATGTTACCATTGAGGACCCAAAGGATGGGGTACGACAAACGGTAAATGGTCATCGGCTAAAACCGTTTCTTGATGGTAACGAGAAGGTAGACAAAAACAAGGAATTGGTGAGCTTTGTGGCAAGCACACCGATTTACGAGGTCGACTAATAAGGACCGGTTACATATTGTGTAAAGTTTTGTACAATTATTTAGTTGGTTGTGTGTTTTGTTTGTTAATCGTTTTTGTCCATACTAATCTCTCCTTGATTGTGTGAAGTCCGGACATTCCGAACGGGTCATGAAGACACAAGGTATGTTTTTAGGCTTTGTTTTGTGCATTGAGGACAATACACGACTTTTTGGGGGGTGGTAGGACCGTGACGGTTATTGCGTTTTCAAAATTTAACTTATAAAAAATCACAAAAAGATTTTTAATAATTTTTAGGATTTTTGTATATACATAGCTCCTTTATTAAAAGTCCATTATTTTCCTCATATTTTTCAAAAAAAAAAAAAAAAAAAAAAATTTGTGGGAAGCCGTCGGCGACGGGCTACTAGCCGTCGGCGACGGGCTTTCAAATTCCCCGTCGGCACATAATCCCCGTATACAGACCCTTAAGCCGTCGCCAAAACATCACTTTTTCATTGCCCGTCGGCGACGGGGTCAGGCCCGTCGGCGACGGGTTGTCCTTTTCGATCCGCTGCCAGCTCGGTTTGACACAAGGATTCGAACCAAATACCTCCTAAACTCCCTAAAACAGGTCCTAACCCTAAATTTCACCACATATTCGACCCATTGCAACCTCATATCACATACTACTCCCCAATCCCTGCCATCTCTCTCTTAAACACCCACCTACCATATCCATCTTCTTCACAAAAGCTTAAGAACCCTAAAACTTTCAAGCTTTCATAACTCTCTCAATTCTCCACCAAATCAACTGATTTTTGAGTCCATCTTGAGTAATTTTTCGAGAGGAACAAAACCCCCAACACGGTTTTCATCAATTCTTGCTAGTTTGCAAGATTTCTGGGCGTGTACTTCAGGGTTTTTGAAAGGGTGTTCATCAAGTTGCTTGTTTTCCATCTTTCTTAGTTCTTCTTGTCTAACAACATCAAAGGTATGGATTTTCTTTAAATTTATGCTTGAATTATCATATGCTAGTGTTTTTCTTCCGAAATTTTAAACTTTTTAGTTTAAGAGTAGGTTGTTTAGACAATGTATGTTGTTCTAGCATGATTTTGAGTAAGATTAGTTGCTTTGGATGAAATTTGAGCATGTTATAACTTTAGTGACGTGATTACACTTGTTATGAACATGTTTGAACGTGAAGGTGATGTTGAATATATTGTTGAATTTATGAGAAATTGTAAGATTAACAAGAAATTGATAAGTTTATGATAAAGTGAGCGACTTTGGAAGTTTAAAGAGGCGACTTTACATTCACTAGTTAATTAAAATGTCAACATCACACATCATGTTCAAAGTTTGAGAAGTTTAGTAAAGGTTTGGGTTTATATTGATGTTTTGCTTGTTTGTGATTGTAGTGATGGCCGGTGGTAAAAGACAAAAGACTACGGGGCAAGCGTCATCATCGGGAGTCGGTTCTTCTTCCGGTTTAATACCGAGGAAGTGGGAGCAATTAAGCTCCGTCGCAGAGGGGGATGCAAGACTGTACAGACAAGATTGGGAATGGACAAAGTTTAAGGATAGCAAAAGCGCCGAAGTTTGGGATGAGGAGAAGAGGAAACTTTTATCGGAATATCAAGACCGTAAGTTAGAGGCTAAGTTATGGAAGTGGAAGATGGTGAACAAGGTTAGCACCTCAGTTCCGGAAAGGAGTGTATGTGAAAGAGTGGTAAATGTTGAAGAGCTCAAACAATTTGGAATAACACAAATGTTTGAACGGCAAGGTTGGGAAAGAGTGCTTGATTGGTGCGAAGATAACACTTCGCGGATCTATTTGTCGGAGGTATGTGAATGGCTGTCGACACTGAAGTTTACGAATAAGGATAACTCTCCTGTAGAATGGAAATTGGTTGGGAAAACAGGCCGGGGGTCAATGACGATGTCTTTCGAAAACATCAACCGCATTGCACGTTTTGATTCTTTGGGGGTGCAAGCATATGACTACCCAAACATGCAACAATTTTTGGATAGTCATGCGAATGATGGTGATCCGGAGCAGATGACCGCGGCTGTTTTACCCTATCATGATGGGGGAGAGGCAAAGAAAAAGCACATGACGATTGAGGGAAAGATTCTCCAAGGGATTAATGTGGAGAACATTTTGGTGAGGTTTGGTGATCGTGGAAGTGTCAAGGCGGGTGATTGTAGGGTGGTGCATTCTTTGATATATGGGACCCCGACACTGTCATGGAGACACATAGTGATGATGAATACATGGTTTACTCGAGAGTCGTTCCATAGGCGTTTTATTCCATACGCGCGCCTCATTAGTGCCATGATTTGTCAACAAAATTGCTTACCTCCGGAATCACTATGGGTGACTAAACCGTTGGAGGAACTCAATAAGGCCTCCATGAAGAAGAATTGGAACATAGAAGTTAAACTCTCGGGGAACAAGTATGTTGTGACTGACAAGTTGGGTCACAAGTATGAGTTCCTTACTTCAGGGGCACCACCGGAATCGGAAGAAGATGAAGAGATGGGGGATGAAGAGGAGGAAACTGAACCCTCCGGTGCACAAAGACCAAGGCAACGATACATGCGGCCGCATAGAGAAATTAATGCAGATGTGGCGGGCTTTGTGACCACTAGACGGGTGCCCTCCTATAAAAATTTTGATCGGGGAGAGCAGGAGATATATGACAATGTCTCTGCTTGCATAGGTGAAGGACGGGAGTACAATCGAAGAAGGGAAGCTTGGGAGGGATCTCATGGATCCTCAATGCAAGAGTATTGGGCGGGTCAAGAAGCCCAAAGGGAAAGAATGAATAAATTTATGGAAGAGCAACAACTGTTCCAAGCGATGCAAAGGTCACATATGGAACAGATGGCAAAGAGGCAAGAGGATGAGGAAGCCCGGAGACGGGCATGGGAAGAAAATGAGGTTAGGCGTCAAAATGAAGCAAGGGAATTGGAACAACGCCGTTGGAGTGCTTTGGCTATCTCTCACCAAATGGCGATTAACAACACCAAGATACTCCACGATCAGGAGCGCCATCAAAGAGACCTTCAAGCCGGTCTCCCATACGCCGAACACTCGGGGTGGACTGATTACCCCAATCTTCCTAATCCATTAGGTCCATCCGATCCCACCCCTCATTGGCCCGAGGCAGTTGGTTCTAGCTTTATCCCGATTCCGTACCAACCACCGGCGCCGCCTCAAGGGGAGCGGAGTCCCCTCGATAACTATAGGGAGATGTTCGAGGCCCTCACTGGTTATCAATACCAGCCCAACCCGCCAGTGGATCCAAACGAGCGATATCAGAGGTAGAGGTATGGTATGTTTTTGTTGTTGTTGTTGTATATTATTTTATTTCCGTTATTTTTATTTCTTGTTATTTATTTTTCGCCTAGTTAAATGAACGTTGTGGGTGTGTTCCCTATATAACCCTCACGAGACCTCTCGTCCTCCCAAGCTATTGGGGGGTTTAAAAGGGCTTGTTGCATAAGCTAAATGCAACCGTGATTCCTACGAAAGTGAGTTAGGTGTGTTGTTGTTGTAAATTATTTTCCACATAAATCAAAGTGAAATAACGTATAGCTTGGTAATATTTTCATAAAAGTGGTAGAACTAGGTAACTAACAAATTTTAGTGGTTGTGAGAAGCATACTTCTACACAAGGGTTAAGATTTGTAGGTACATTTGGTTCGTGGGACAACCGCTTTCATGAAGAGGAAAGGAGCATACGAAGAATGAGCTCACAAACCAGGTGCATACGTTTCTTTTTACTTTTGATCTTTAGATTAGCAAATAAGTGGAGTGTATTTTGTATATTATTTTGTCCGGGGAGAAATTTTGGGAAATTAGCCGTGTCACATCCCTTGTGTGTTTAATACTCTAGTTCTTACACATTGAGGACAATATGTATCTCAAGTGTGGGGATGGGGGAGTAGTAAAAATTTTAGATTTTGACCCATTCATTTAAATACTACACATTGAGGACAATGTTCACCTCAAGTGTGGGGATGGGGGAAATTTCAAAAATTTTTCAAAAATATATTGTTTCAAAAGCGATCTTAAAAGCACAAGTAACTAAGTCAACGAGGGATGTCACAACCCATTTGGTCTATTGTCATGGTCAAGTTCGAATTAATAGCATGACGGGTATTTAACGGGTGGTTATTTGGGAATAATCTGCCTAAGAACTAGTCTTTTATGCATGTCACATACCATACCCTTTTAGATATGTGAGGTTTTGAGCCACTTTTATATCATAGATTACATACTTATGTTTCTTTGTTTGAGTGGACCATTAGTCATATATTGTAGAACTTGCAACTTTTGATACGTTTGAGACTATAGACTGAATACAAGCACAAGAATGATTAAGGCATTAGGTAAACCTTTTCTCTTAAAACCATTTTTCTATCCTTACCCAAACAAATTCCCTAGTTGCCCATTTTGAGCCTAAACCTTTCGTTTGACCACCCTATAGCCCATAACCGTTAAACCTTTTCTTTTAAACCTGTGTGATGGAAATTCGATTATAGGAGTCGTTTTTGTATAGTTGTTCTTGTTTGTTTGCATATAAAAAAAAAATCAGAAAATGTCATGAAAAAGAATTGAAAATCGTTGAAGAAAAACACAAAAAGAAGTGTTAGTAGTTGTTGAATAAAAGGCGAATGTTGTTGCCTCATATTTGGTGTTTATAGTTAGTCTTGTTAGATTAGTCATTTGTAATAAAAATCGAATTTTCATCACCTTAGCCACTTTAAAATATCCTAATTCCTACCCTTCGCCTAGCCCCATTACAACCCTTCAAAGACCTTTTGACTTGTGCTTAGTATTCGTGATCAATGGTGGAGAATGATTGAGTTGCAAGCTTATGCGGGTATGTGTTCTAATCGGTTTTGAGTGAATATTCTTTGTAGTGCTAATACATTATAAATATTAGCCAATTTAGAAGCCGAGTGGAGAGAACATTGTGAGGGATGTGCATGAATTGATTGGTTTCACGGGCGGTTTAATCTTGGGTAACCATTTGTGTATGTAAAATCACATTACCGTTAAATATATTGAAAATTGTAAAGAATTTGAACTTTAGCATGACATTGGACCTTAACCTTAGTCTCGGGAATGGGGTGTGTATTCGTTGTTCGACCCACGTGAAAGTGAAAAACAGATTTGCTTGAGGGCAAGCAAAAGACAAGTGTGGGGATGTGATACGTGGTTGTAAACCGGTGCTCGTTATTGTTTAACTTGATGTTTTTATGCGAGTTTTAGTTTCGAATAGCCTACTTTTAATCAAGAATGTGTTTTGCAGGTTTGATGGAGTTTAAGGAGCTTTTCGGGAGCTTTACGAGTCACCGGGGGGAAAACCGGAGCACCAGGATGCGTTACGGATCAACCGGAAGTGTTGGAAGCGAAAAACAGAAAGTATGTAAACGAGAGCCCGTCGCCGACGGCTTTGGTCCCGTCGGCGACGACCTACAGAAATGCCCGTCGGCCAGATTTGCTCGTATCCAGTCATTTAGGCCGTCGGCCATAAAGGGGTTTTTGGGAGCCCGTCGGCGACGGGGGTGAGCCCGTCGGCGACGGGTAGTGATTTGCTGAAACGGGAATTTTCGTGATTTGGGGGTTTAGCTCGAATTCTATTGGCTTGGGGGGCATTAACTCGTAAGTTACACTTGTTTGGAGTTTGAAACTTGATCTTGGAGCCTATAATCACCATCAATTCACCAACCATTCCATCTACTTCATCTCTACAACCCGAATCATCTTCATCCAACACACAATCAATCATCAAACCCTAGTTCACAAAACCATCATCCTTCTCATCATCACCATTCCATAAACCCTAATTCTCCATCATTCTTTCATCCTACAAGCTTCAAGATGACTCCATCCGCATTCCAAGCATCCGGTGATCAAGTTGCATCAACCATGAGCGGCTAATCATCTCGGTTTCACCCCGGTGTAGGTAGTTGTTAATTTTAGGGTTTCAATTTGTTCTTGTTTCATCTTAGTGACAATTTGTATTTGGTTTTTGAAACTTTTGACAATAGTATTACATTTGTTACGAATTCGTGAATTGTCGAGCGATGTTAAAAGTTATGACTTTGCGAAACGGTGATATGTAATTGTACGTTGTCGTTGTTAGGATTTAGTTGTGTTGATTACAAAGTGTCTTTTTGTCCGTTCTTCGGGGCGTTGATAGTTAGTAGCACCTAAGTCACGGTACACTAAATCCGTTAATCAAATGCATTTGAGTTGAAACCAAAACTTGTAGAAATCCTAGGTTAATAATTACCGAAACCGGGTGTGATTCCTTTTACTTATTATTGTTCTAGTAACCAATTTTCTCGTAGTCGTTAATTATTAGTTGTTAATCAATTTAATCAATTCACTTAGTTTAAATTCACATCTCTCAATTAAACAAAAACATAAAAATACTTTAGCAAGCTTCATAAATTGTGACAATTGTTTTAATTCATTCGAATCCACACACAAACCACATACTCTTCGTGGTTCGACCCCTTACTACCACTAACACATTGTTAAGGGTAATTTGGGCTTATAAATATTATCTTTGACCGGAGCGCGACATTCCGATCAGTATCGTGGGCTTAGCTTTCCTTTCTTACCGAACCGAACTACTCCTTTCCAAGGAGATACTTTCAAGAGTACTTTATCTCTAACTTGAAATTCTAATGGCTTACGTCGGTTATCGGCATAGCTCTTTTGGTGATCTCGAGCAGTCTTCAGTCTTTCCTTGATCTGAGTGATCTTGTCGGTGGTTTCTTGCACAATTTCAGGACCTGATAATTGACTTTCTCCTATTTCTGCCCAGCATACGGGAGTTCTGCACTTTCGTCCATATAGTGCTTCAAATGGGGTAACTTCGATGCTTGCATGATAACTATTGTTATATGAGAATTCGATCAAAGGCAGGTGATCATCCCAGTTTCCACCAAAATCTATTACACATGCTCGGAGCATGTCTTCCAGAGTTTGTATCGTTCTTTCACTTTGCCCGTCTGTTTGTGGATGATATGTCGTACTTAAATTTAGTCGGGTTCCCATTGCTTTCTGGAAACTTGTCCAGAAATGGGAAGTGAAACGACTATCCCTATCTGATATAATGGATAGTGGAACTCCATGTAAGGAAACTACTTCGTCTACATACAATTTGGCTAACCTTTCCATACTAAAGGTTTCTTTCATGGGTAGAAAAGGAGCTGATTTGGTTAATCGATCCACAATTACCCAAATTGCATCATTACCTTTTCTGGTTTTGGGTAACTTTGTAACAAAGTCCATTGTTATGAGCTCCCATTTCCATACAGGCATTTCTAACTGTTGAAGTAGACCCGAAGGTTTCTGGTATTCTGCCTTAACTTGTGAACAAGTAAGACACTTAGAAACATATCTAGCTATATCCTTTTTCATTCCTATCCACCAGAAATTATTTCTTAAATCTTGGTACATTTTATTGTTATCAGGATGCATGGTATACCTAGATTTATGAGCTTCCTCTAAGATCTTATCTCTTAACTCTCGTTGCTTAGGTACCCAAATCCTTTTCTTGTGGAATCTCCAAATTCCATCACTTCCTTGCTCTAATTCTTTTATCCGTCCTTTCATTCCTTCAGCATCATCCTTGATCGTTGTTTCCTGAATATTCTTCAGTTGTTCCATTAAATCTAATTGTAGATTTAATCTAAGAACACGAACTCGCTTTTGCTTCTCATGATACATACGACTTAGTGCATTGCAACTACGTTTGCCTTTCCTTCGTGATATTGAATATCACAGTCGTAGTCACTTAGGATTTCCATCCATCTGTTTTGCCTCATGTTTAATTCTTTTTGCCCAAATATGTACCTTAAACTTTTATGATCCGTATAGACAGTAAACTTACTTCCATACAGATAATGTCTCCAAATCTTAAGGGCAAAAATTATGGCTCCTAATTCTAAGTCATGAGTTGTATAGTTTTCCTCGTGCTTTTTCAATTGCCTTGAGGCATACGCAATTACCTTCTTGCGTTGCATTAGCACACATCCTAATCCTAGCTTTGAAGCATCACAGTATACTTCAAAATCTTCTGTTCCTTCCGGTAAAGCTAGAATTGGAGCGTTTATTAACTTTTGCTTTAAAACCTTAAAAGCCTCTTCTTGCGTAGGTCCCCATTCAAACATAACTGCTTTACAGGTTAGCTTAGTTAATGGTACAGCTAGCTTGGAAAAATCCTTAATAAAATGCCTATAGTATCCGGCTAATCCTAAAATGCTTCTAATTTCCATAGCTGATTGTGGGACTTTCCATTTAGTGATTGCTTCTATTTTGGAGGGATCTACGTGAATACCTTCGTGATTCACCATATGTCCTAAGAATTGCACCTCCTGCTGCCAAAATTCACACTTCGAGAATTTGGCGTAAAGCTTCTCCTTTCTTAACAAAGTTAAGAGTACATGCAGGTGCTCACAATGTTCCTCCTGACTTTTGGAATAAATAAGTATATCGTCGATGAAGACAATTACAAATTTATCCAAATACGGTTTACAGATTCTATTCATCATGTCCATGAATGCTGCGGGTGCATTCGTTAGTCCAAAGGGCATGACTGTAAACTCGTAATGACCATACCTAGTTCTAAAAGCAGTCTTAGGTATGTCTTCTTCTTGTACTTTCAACTAATGGTATCCGGAGCGTAAGTCGATTTTAGAAAAAATATCTAGCTCCTTGAAGTTGATCAAAAAGATCATCGATCCTAGGTAATGGGTATCGATTCTTAATTGTAACCTTATTCAGTTCTCTATAATCGATACACATTCGCATCGAACCATCCTTTTTCTTTACAAACAACACTGGTGCTCCCCATGGGGATGAACTAGGTTGTATGAATCCTTTACTTAGTAATTCATCTAATTGTTTCTTTAATTCTAACATTTCGGTGGGTGCTAACCGATAAGGTGCTTTGGCTATCGGTATAGTTCTAGGAATTAGATGAATCCTAAATTCTACCTCCCTATCGGGTGGTAATCCTGGCAATTCTTCTGGGAATACATATGAGTATTCAGAAACTACAGGAATTTCCTTAAGTTCCTTACCTTTTGTGTTAATGATTACTGAAATCATATACACCATTGCCTGTTTTCTTGAATAACTGACCAACTTTACTGTTGAAATGAATTTTAGTGGCTTTCGTGGTTTATCTCCTATAATTAAAATTACTTCTCCTGTGGGGGTACGAATTTCTGCGGAATTTTTGTCACAAAGGATTCGAGCTTCGTTGGCTACTAACCAATCCATTCCTAATACCACATCGAATCCAGCTAAATTCACAGGTAACAGGTTTGCAGAAAATTTATGACCTAAGAGTTCTATCTTTCCTTCTCGCACAACCTTATCTATGTTAAACGAATTCCCATCTGCTGTTTCGACTGTAAAAATCTGCCTAAGAGTGGTTAAGGGTAATTTAAGAGCTTGGCAGAATGAAGTATTTATAAAACTTTGGTTTGCAGCAGAGTCGAATAATACTTTTGCATATACGTTGTGAACTAGGAACCTACCGGCTATCACATCAGGAATTAGTTCTGCTTCCTGAGTAGTTAACTAGAAAGCTCTTGCGTTTCTCTTGGTAGTTCCGTCTGCAGCTTTGGCTTTGTTATCGGCTGGTTTGACCAATTTCGGGCAGTCTGGCCTGAAATGTCCAGCTTCTCCACAATTGTAGCAAATTGTGGATTTCTTCCTCCTGCAATCTTCTTCTTGATGCCCTGGAATTTTGTAGAAATTGCAATACCCTTTGTATCTTCCCAAATGCTTTCTTTTGCAGGTATTGCAAAATGGAGCAGTGGGAGATTGCCTATTCCCCCGTTTCTTGAAGTTGCTACTATTACCCACACGGAATCCTTGGGTAATCTTTTGGGCTACTTCCTGCTTCTGGCTTTCTTCTCTTGTGCATACCAGCTCATCAGTTAGGGTGTTAGCTAATTCCACAGCATCGTCAATAGTGTGAGGTCTCGCAGCTTTAACGATATTACGGATTTCGCCAATTATAGCGGGAAATAAGCACCGGTTCTGGCGAGGCCAGGGTTGGTACTACTCTCGCATACTCGAAGAATGTCGAAGTATACCCTCGACAGTCTACTCCCACCATTCGATGGTTCAGAAATTTATTTGCCATTTGTTCCTTTTCATATTCGGGACAGAATTTTATTTCCATTAACTGCTTAAATTCTTCCCAACTCATGGCATAGGCCATATTTCTTCCTTTGGCTTGAAGTACCGTACTCCACCATTCTAGTGCCCCTTCTTTAAAAAGATGCGACGCATACATGACCTTGTCTTCCTCATCACATTTACTTATCATAATTAATGCTTCGGTTTTCTCCAACCAATGCAGTGTTGCAGTCGCCCCTTCATTGCCTGCAAATTCTGTTGGTTTACAGCCAAGAAATTCCTTATAAGTGCAACCAGGTGTTGCAGCTTTCATTTTCTTAGGGAGTGGGGCTTGCATCCCATCGTTATCATGATTAGTATGATTGCCACCTCCGTTTACACTATTACTGAAATTGTCTTCTTGAGTACGTTTACTAGGAATGATTTGTTGAGGTTCAACAGGTTTCTGAGCAGCAGCAAGGATTGCTGGAATAGCATTGGCTATTCCTTGAGCAACGATATTTTCGATATCTTGCCTAGTCATAAATTGATCTTCCTGGTTTTGCTTAGATTGGTTTACTTCATTAACTGGTTCATTATTAGCAGGTTCCATCTGGTACTTAATATATATATGAATTATTAGCATAAAATAGATAATAGCTATATGCAAACAATCACACAATACAACACATGTATAGCCAACATCCATTTTTATATATCATATTATATTTATTTTAGGCATCCATACACACTGTTATCTTACACGAGTTTTATTTGTAGTTATTTTACATAGTTATATTTTACTATTATTTATTATACAATCACAGTTTCACCACCACACTACCCCTCGTCAGCTGTCTTCTTAGAAACGATGCTCCCTCTGGTCATACTTCTAGGAGATTTGTCCTCCTATTTCCCGGATCCTATTCCCTGCATCCATCAACTCCTCGCCAAAGTGGCGGAGTTCAGCTAAGTTTTCATTGCTCATTGATAGGTTTGGTATAGGTTCTGGGTCGAACTGAGGGAAAAAGGTATAGGGGTTATTGAGGAGGTTTTGAAACTGCCAGTCGTTAGTCCACCACTCGTCCATTGCTCCTAGAGGTTGGGTGTGGATTAGAGGGTCTGGAATGGCTGGTTCTAAGTTTATTGGGAGTTGAGTTTCAGCAGGATAAGGGTAGAGGTTGTTATTGATAGGCCTAAGGATATCACAGCTGGACAGGATGCGATCTAATTCCTGTTGTAATGGCAATTCCTCGGTTTGCCTAGAACTTTCCCCAATTTCTATTCCTGCTCGCTTAGAATTTTCCCCAGTTTCCATTTCTGCTTGCCTAGAATTTTCCTCAATTTCTATCCTTTTTCCTTTATCAATAGGATTTTCTATTTTAGGAATTTTCCTAGTCGCTGGTTTCCTCCTTCGTACTCGCCTGCAGCCTACAAATCTTCTCCTTTTCTTAGGCTTCGGTTTCTCCGGAGGTGGAGCTTGAAATTCCATAGGTTCTTCCACATCGGGTATGTAACCAGTAAAGTCTCTGGAAACATCCACTTTCACAGGATAGAGATTGAGATTCTGAAGGGCTTCAGATAACTCATTCATGTTGTTTTAGCATATATGCAAAATGCACACAAAATGCTAAGTTAAAATTTTATAATAAAATTTCACAGATAAACATTCAAGTATTATTGCATACCGTGAGACTAATTTTTTACAAAGGACAACTGAAAATTAAAACATACTAGGGTTTATTGTAAACTTATTTATGTACTGGGTAAAATTTTCTTTTAGAGTTTCTGGCTTTTAGATGATATGGGTGCTAGTACTGGGTCAAGGTATTTAAAATTTTGCATTTACTGCTACAGTGGCTAACATATAAAGATCCGTCCATTTTTCATCTAATTTATCTTCCCACGGTGGGTTATTGCCTAGTTCCTGGGTTTCCTGATTAACCCTCACTTCTTTTGGGTGTGACTTCTTTATTTTCTCTTGACTTTTTCTAATAATCCGACTCTTCTTTTCTTAGGAGAAAGTGGTTTCTCAAACTGTGCCTTACGGACAAATATTCCTTCATCAGTATCTGTTGGGTATTTTGAGGATGAAGTTCCTTTTTCTTTTGATGAACTATCTATTTTATGATAGATGTCCGAAAGTCTTTGCTTACCCATACTGTAAACAAATATTTAAATAATAAAACACGTAATCACAGAATGGCAATCAGTAAAATTAAGTATTTTGTCTAAATACTTAATTGGCTTAAATCAGTGGCTCTGATACCACCTTTTCCTGTCACAGCCCCAGCCCCGGTTTGACCCGGTCAGGAGCCGCGGGACAGGAACCCGTGGTATTTATTAAATGATGCGACAGCGGAAGATTTATCAGGATCTGTTAAAACTTGAAAATGCCCGATTATTTTATTTCTTCATTCGGGATAAACCCCGTAATTTACAATAGAGGAATTTACTAGGAAATTCCCTGATTTATTTAAAACATGTTTATTCATTTTAATTGAGCAACCTCTTCAAGCTTGTTAGTGCTCTGTAACACGTTTTCCTTGATTTACAGCAGGTCACCTGAAACATGTTTTAAAAATATTTTGCCAGCGGGGAAATACTGGTGAATCATTCATTTTGCATAAAACGACGCATTGTTATAAATTACAACATAAGAGCGATTACAATGGCTTTTATCTTATTTTTATCTGGCGTCGTGTCACCTGGTGACGATGGTCATACCACTATTGGGTCTTTCCCCAAGTAGTGACGTTTATCACTGTTAGGATTTATTAGCCTAACCGTGAGAAATTAGTAATGTGCACAGTACCCCACAAGGCAGTGATTAAGATAACCATGATTTAATCCCTGTAATTATAACATTTAAAAATGGAGTATTGTAAAATACTTTTGATAAAAGAGAATGACTCACATTGCAGATTTATACGGGCAGAGTTTAGCCTACTGATTAGCCTGATAACCTAATTTAAACAACAATGCACACGAACTAGGTCAGTAACTAATACAGCATTTACGATAACTCACGAGATTAAACCCTCACAACAAATGACAAAGTGCAATACTTAAACATCCATCGAATTCACGACGAATGACAAAGTATAAACCCAATTTGAGCAGCACTTAAACATTCATCGGATAGTTTCAATCGATCAGACATTGAATCGTAGCAGCGATCGAGTTAATACCCGGTATCGTAGCAGCACCTCGCTATTATGAAAGTAAATTTCGAAATTGAGCAGTGTAACTTCGTTTCTGTGAAATGATTTTGACACCAATCGAACAGCTCAGGAGCCAAGCTATTTATAGCTGAAAATTGGCTCTGTCGCGGCCCGCGTGAACCATCCACCATACTTTACGCGGCCCGCGTGGCCGCCTAGTCTAGGCGTAGGTCTGATTGGTCATGAGTAGGGTTTCCAGATGGTTGATACGTGGCCCGGGAACGCTTATCCGGTCAACCAAGCTTTGACGCGGCCCACGTAAGGCTAAGCTAACCCTTACGCGGCCCGCCTGAAACCCACAAATTCTGATTTCTTAGTTTTTCTTGCACAGTGGTGTTTCAGGGTTTCAGGTTTTCACTTATGGGTCAAATTGGGATATTTTTGAGAGTCCTTACAGAAATCATCTCTTCCCGTAATCTGTTTAAACTTTTCAGCTCTTCTCAAAACACTTGTCAAACACCACTTTATATCCATCAACTCCATCTCTTCAGCATCAATCTGATCGTAATCCTCTTTTGTCAGCATTGGATTCCCGATCCTTCCTGCTACTAAGCTCCCATATGATTCTAATACAGTCCCTAAAAAAGACATGTGACTTTTTGCAACCTCTTCCGAGAAATTTTCATCATTTTCAAGATTTAAAACAATGTTGCATTGTAATCTCTTGCCATTCTTGGTTGCAGAAAAGTTTGGATCAAATGATGGATATGAAGAAAAACTTGTTTTGCTGTTTGATCCTTTAGATGATCCTCCAGATGAACTCTTAGCATTGAAAGTAGTCTCAACCTTTGGTGACATGTTGATCTTATCACTGATACCTCCTTTGTAATAAAGACCGATATCTTGTTCACCATCAAAATCCTTCATTCTAGAAATCTTCCTTTGTTCCATCTCCTGTGCTTCAATTTTCTCAATGAACTTGCTCAGTTTTAGATTGCTAAAATCTTTCTTGTTTCTCAACATCATCAAATATGTGCCCCAAGTTTCATGTGGCAACGCATCAGCTAACTTCTCAATCAATTCTTCATTATCTTTTGCGATGCTCACCCTCTTCATGCTGACTAACAGATTGCAATATCTTTCGATGATATGCTTAGTGCTCTCAGTTCTCAACCCACGAAATAGATCAAATTCTTTCTTTAAAAGCGATTTCTTGTTCTTGATCATTTCTTTACTTCCAACAAACTTTGATTTTAATGCTTTCCAGATAGAGTATGCAGTTCCATTGTGTTGCAATAAAACTAATATATCTTCCTTAACAGCTTGATGCAATAAGCTTGTCATAATCTTTTCATCTTTGTATTTCTTTTTCTCTTCTGCACTTAGATCTTTAATTGCAATAATCTCCTCATCATCAGTCATCGGTCTAACATATTTCATTTCAACACATTCCCAAGCATCTAAGTAATTTGCTTGTACCCAGTTCTCAAACCGTTCCTCACAACCCTTATACTCCTCAATGTTCATGAGCTTTGGCGGTTTTTGCATAGTGCCCGTTTCATTTTCTAACATTGTTTTCTGTGCAAGAGTAATCGGGGTAACCGAAGTAGCAAATGCGTTGTAAAATTCCTCTTCCATGATTCGGTTTTACAATTTCACAAACAAGTAGTTTCAAACGAAATCAGTGCTTTCAAACGGAATAACCTTTGGTGCGAAATAACCCTTTCAAACGGAATCAACACTTTCAAACGAAATCTCTTTGGAGCGGAATACCCTTTCAAACGAAATACCTGATTTCGTGTGAAATAACGCTTTTTCAAATGGAATAGCTGATATCGTGTGAAATTTTCAAACGGAATCACAAATTGGTGCGAAATAGCAACTTCAAACGGAATCACTCAAGCGGAATACCAGTTTCGAGCGAAATTAACAGTCTTATTCCGTGTGAAATGCTGCTGACATCATCATCTCGAGCTGTTTTTGTCAAAATTGAGTAGGTTTTAGTCCGATTTTAGATCTAAAACTTTCAAGGCTTTGTTAAAACAGTATTGCGCTTATGATGTGCGAATATTAGCCGATTTTAACCGTGAAAAGTTGTTAATTTTGAAAAACAAGATGTAGAAATCAGAAATTTCAGCTGAATTGGTAAGAACTCTTCCTCCTGAGCTCTGATACCACTTGAAGGATCGTTTTCTGGCCAAATGAGTCGATCAGAAGAGTTTTTGCTCGATACGAAAGGCGGAAACAGACGTATCAAGCTCAATTCAACTAGATATTCACTTTAAACTGTCTTTAGATTGATTTGACAAAGATTTATAGCGAGTAGACACTTCGGCAGCACTTCGGCTCTCAAACCGGAATCTCAGAACTACCTCAAACGAAATCAGAAAGCTCATATATATAGGCAAGGTGATTCTGCTTGACCCAGCTCAAACGAAATCAGATTCAATCGAAATCAGTGATTTCGTTTGAAACTTACTTGATGATTTCAAGCGGAATTACCAATTCTAATTCCGTACGAAATTACCTCTCTCCCTAAATTTGACATTTTTCTCGTACAACGTGCCCTGATCTATCTATATACAAGCAAGACTCGATACAAGACGAAGTCGACAGACGTATGAACCAACACTTAGTTTCTCCACTGAACCCCACAAGAACTGAGGATCTTGGGATGATCTCTGATTCAGAAATATTCATCTTTTTGAGGACATCAAGCTGAATGATGTTCACCGATCTTCCTCCATCTATTAAGATCCTGCGGACAAAATGGTTAGATATGAACAAAGTAATAACAAGACCATCATGATGAGGATCCTGAACATCCACTCGATCATCCTCATCAAATGTTATAACTTTTTCCTGTGTAACAGTAGAGGTTCGGATGGGTCTGTCCCCATTATTCATCTTGGTCTCCTTGGCATGCCTTTTGGCTGCTGAAAAGGAAGTGCCACATACGTCTGATCCACCAGATATGAAGTTTATAATTTGTACATCTGCCAGAGGAGCAGGAGCTCTTTCTGGAACCTTTTCAGGATCCTGGATCCTTGATTTTTCTTCTTCCCAAAAGCTCCTTCAAGTACCCCTTGCTTAACAAATAACCGATTTCTTTTCTAAGTGCAATACATTCTTCAGTGAGATGTCCGAAATCCTCTTGATATGCACACCATTTGGACTTGTCTTTTGTTGCAGCTGGCTTATCACTTTTTCTGGGCCATCTTGCTTTTTCACCTAAATTCTGTATTGCAAGGATCAGTTCATTGTTATCAACAGAAAAACAATATTCAGAAATGGGAGGATAATCCTCATCATCCTCTTCCTGTTCTACTGCATGCACATTCTGGTTGTCAGACTTGTTGTAAGATTTGGATTTGTTGTTCCTGAAGTAGGATCCTTGTTTCTCCTGCTTCGAGGATCCTACCAGTCTTTCTTGGATCCTCTTATCATCCTCTAATCGGATGAATCTAAGGGCCCTGGTTCTTACTTCATCAAGATTCCTGCAAGGGGTCATGACAAGATCATCATAGAATAATGAATCCCTAAGTAAACCCATTTTAAAGGCTTCCACAGTCGTAGCTATATCCAGATTAGGAGTATCTAAGGATTCTTTACTGAACTTAGTGATATAATCTCTAAGTGATTCATTTTGACCTTGTGTTACCCTATATAGGTCACTAGTTAAACGTTCAAATTTCCTACTGCATGAGAATTGGCTATTAAATAGGTTAACTGGACTAGCAAATGAAGTAATAGAGTAAGGGGGAAGACTAAGTAGCCATTTAAGAGCTGATCCTGTTAGTGTGGATCCAAAACCCTTGCATAGACATGCTTCTTTTAACCTCTCCGGGATGGGATTGATCTCCATCCTTTCTCTGTACTGAACTACATGTTCTTCTGGATCCGTTGAATCATCATATAGCTTCATGGTTGGTATTTAAAACCTTTTCGGTATCTAAGAGGTGGTGCAAAACGAGATATCCTGTGGCTTGCATCTGCAATTTCAGGAATGGGCTTAACCACTCCTGGAACCCTGGATATCATATCCTTCAGTTTCTGTAATTCCTTAGCCATAGCTTGATTGATACTTGTATCCTGCACAAAGCCATGGTTAGTGTTATAAGAATTATTGAAAGTGTTACCTCCTGGAGGATTCAAGTTTGGGACTCCGGATGTGAATCCATATTGACGGGGTTCTGGTATAATTAAGGGACCGGATGATGCAATGGTCTGCATTGGAATGAAGTCTCCTAGATGAACATCTGAACCTCCAGGTTGTACATTCCTCAAGAATCCTTGATCCTGAAAGATGTTGGATCCTTGATGTGCTGTGATTGGGGGTCTTGGAGGATACTCCATGGATCCGTAAACCTGAGATGAGGATCTCTGAACCTGAGAGGAGGATCCTTGAACCTGGAAGGGTCCCTGACCCTGGGATGAGGATCCTTGAATCTGAAAGGATCCCTGACCCTGGGATGAGGATCCTTAAACCTGAAAGGATTCCTGACCCTGGGATGAGGATCCTTGAACCGTCTGTGATCCCACATATCCTCCGGAATTGAAGAAGGATCCCTGATACTGAGACGATGATCCTAAAGGCTGAAAGTAGGATCCTTGAGCTTGCGTTATTGTTGATGATCCAAAACGCACTCCCAATGATCCACCTTGAAACTGGACATCAGCTGGAGCAGAGTGTTGGCTAGTTATGACTGGAGTGTCGAAATTCAGTGATCTCGGCATCAAAGGAGAGTGATCCTCCGCGGGTCTTTTCAATTTTTTGATGTCATCAATCTCTCGAAGGATCCTGTCATTGGTTGTGTCCTGATGTTGCATGTAGTCCCTCATCTGCAAAATTAAAGAATAAAGATCACTGTTAGAAGGGCTAGAAGATACAGCAGAAGTTGGTGGTTTTGAGAAAATGGGGCTTTGTTTCTTCGCAGCATTCTCAGCATTCTTCTGGGATCCAAAAGGTGCTGGAGGCAAAGGTGGGATGCCCTGTGAAGAAGTGACTGCCGGCACGGAACTCGAAGTGGTCTTCACTGAAGAAGCCATGTGGTTGAAGGTGATGAACCGAAATGATTGCAATGAACGAAATTCCTCAGAAATGAAGCACCAATTGCCCCACGGTGGGCGCCAAACTATTTTGGTCAAAAATCAGGCTAGGATAATGTAACCAAATCATACCTCACAACAGAAAGTTTGGTTACATTGTCATTGCTTGATTTTTGACCAAAACAGTTTGGCGCCCACCGTGGGGCAATTGGTGCTTCATTCCTAAAAAGATCCGTATTTTCGTGGTCATTTCGGTTCGTTACAACCAAGCAGATGGCTTCCTCAGTGAAGAATACTTCAAGTTTGATGCCCTCATTCAGTTCTTCACAAGGCGTTCCGCCTTTGCCTCCACCACCTTCTGGATCCCAGAAGAATGCTGAGAATGCTGCGAAGAAACAAACCCCCATTTTCTAAAAACCACCAACTTCTTCTGTTTCAACTAATCCTACTACTAATGATCTTTATGCTCTGATTTTGCAGATGAGGAACCATGCACAAGAGCAGGACAAAACCAACGAAAGGATCCTCCGGGAGATTGATGAGATCAAGAAACAAAAGAAATCAGTGGAGGATCACTCTCCTCTGATGCCAAGATCGCTGAACTTCGACAATCCGGTCATACCTTCCGAACACTCAGCAGTTCCGGACGTGCAATACTTGGGTGAATTACCAGGAAGGCGTTATGGAACAACAACAATGAGTCAGGCATTTGGCTCTCACTACCAGCCTCAGGGATCCTATTTTCATCCATCAGGATCCTCTTCTCAGCATCAGGGATACTTCACGTCAGGAGGATATTTGGGAATGCATGCAGTCCAAGGATCCTCCCAGGTCCAAGGATCCTCCCTTGTTCCAGGATCCTCTCTGGTCCCAGGATCCTCTCTGGTCCCAGGATCCTCTCTGGTCCCAGGATCCTCTCTGGTTCTAGGATCCCTTCAGGTTCAAGGATCATCTCAACTTCAAGGATCCAACGTCCTTCAGGATCAAGGATTCTTGAGAAGTATGCAGCCTGTAACACCTCGAAAATTTCGGGTTTAATAATAAAACAACACGTGGCATGTAAGACAAAACGCGTTGAAAACCCGAATTTAAATAAAGATGGTTCGGTAGGATTTAAAGTGACGTCATGTTAAATTGTTACCTCTGAACGACCTTAATTATAAATCCCAAGAACCGATTAAATGTTATATCCATCTTTTATACCCTCAATACAGAAATTATTGATTTATGATAGGACCCCAAGTGCATGATGTGATCCTACTAAGAAAAAAGCAATGGTAACACTTGGTTTTCGGGTCTTGTTTTTGGGACCTAAGCAAACAAATGCAAATGGTAGGGTAAGGAACTGTACTAGACTCATTACAGAGGTCCCTCAGTGTTGTTTGAGGTCACAAAGTCGGATAATGGGATTGTATAGTCAACACACCAAAGAAAAGTAAAAAATTGTGGCTGATGTGCAGCTTACGGACCGCAACACTGGCAGCCTTACGGTCCGTAAGGTAGCTGCCAGCGACCAGAAACCTTCTGCAGCAGGTTATTTCGCGATTGTGACCTGTTTGTTCGGTTTTTATCAGTTATAAACGACCCCTAAACTATCCTAGAGCACTAGGACAAGTGTTGAATGGTTGTGGATGGTCCTAGAGTTAGTTGTCAAGTAGTTGTGGTGGATCCAAGTGTTATATAAAGCCACATTGTGCAACCATCAATCTTCACACTTGCATTTGATCATTGGAGCCTCCTGGAGCTAAGGAACTCTCCCTTCTGATCATAATTCGTGCATTGGACTATTGTAAGTCTTCTAGTTCTTATTTGGTTGTGTTTAGCTTAGTTAAATAGCTAAAAGTCAAACCGTCGTAATTACGGTTTGACTTCGAGATTAGTCCCTAATGACTCAGTCTTATCTCGAATTAAAAGTAGTTTTAGAATGGTATTTATGTGGGTAATAAAACCCCAAAAGGGTTTCCCCTGATCACCATCCTAAACAGGTCAAATGTCGGGTCAAAGCTTTACTTAAAAAGTCAACATATTGCTTAAATTGGCATTTATGCATAATTAGCTATCTAGAACATTTGTAACATGTTTGAACATTGTTATAACTTAGAAATAAGTGTAAGAACATGTCCCAACATGTTCAACCCGACTATTTCCTGTTTAGACCCGGTTCGGAACCGAAAGTCACATAGTTTGACTTTTCGGTTGACTTTCAGTTCTGACCCGTTTGGGCATATTTTAGAAATGCCACAGAGCTTAAATTGGATTAGGATACATGTTAGAACAACCCTCTGTGATCATACACCTTGGTTCACTAGTTATCCAATTTATATGCAAGTTTCCGTTAAATGCTCATACTTGGACCGTTATGCCCTTATTACCTTAAATAATGATTTATGAGAATGTAAAAATGTAGAAACCTTAGTTACTGATAAATAGACTTGCATGCAAAGTTTGACATCAGTTTGACTTGTAGATTAAGAGTTATGCTCAATATCGCAAAACTAAAGCTTTATGTTAACATAATGGCGTAATTAACGTAAAGCCTAGTTAAACATACTTTTCGATATCAAATCTTTTACCCACTGATGTTATATATTATTTTGGGATTTTTAAATATTTTTAATTAATTTTAGGCTGAGCATAACTAGTAGTAGTAGGCTTAATCCGGTAATTGTCGGTTTTGCCCTTACGGGCCATAAAATGAGTTTTACTTATCTAAACGACTCCAAACCTTTTGCTACTGATCACATATGATTAATAAATTATTTTAAGCCTTCTGGAAATATAAAAATATCAGATTTAAGTATAGAACCCGGAAATGGCCTTTAATCGCCATAATTAGCGTTTTTAACGCATAGTATGTCTTAGAATCATATTGGACATACCCGGGTTGATACCTACTGATATATGAGGCAAAATATGATATTCTAACAGTAAGCAAAGGTTAATAAACTCAGACTTCGTTTTTGAGCTTTTCGGCTTATGTGAAATTACCAAAATACCCCTACGGGGCATAGTTTGGTTAAATATGATAAATTTCACATATATGCCTTAGCCTACTGTTATAACCCATCAAAATGAGTATGTTTGCTGTTTACATCAGACCTGTAACTCAGTTAAACAATTAAACTCTTTTACAAACTTTAAAATGACCAAACTACTCCTACGGGGCATAGTTTGTGTTTAAATTAGTTCGGGGCATAACGAAAGACATCCTACTGATGTTACAACATATTTGAAGCATATTAACTTAGGAAACCTGTATATGGCTCTTACGGATACCCGTTACGCATCTTACGCGTTCGGCTCGGTTTATGTAACAAGTTTACATAAATTAGCCGAAACGGGTCAAACCTTATCGGTTTAATCTCAAAATCCAGAATGTGAATAATGAACCCATATTAAACAAGTCTTCAAACTTGTCGGGTCTGAATCACATTCTATCCGGTCTTCGCTTAATCGTACGTACGAACCGTATCTTCGAAACTAGCCGGTCTAAGCTTAAGCATAATTAAAGACCCGCTAGGATTCTAATAGGTTATATTTAACCTTCGTTCCAGATTAGGAGAAACAGTAAAAGCTACTTGCTATTTGACTATTGTGACTATACTTTGCATCAGGTAAATACTTTTAACTTATTTTCCCTATACGGGCTTGGGTTACGGTACATAGCGTACCGCTTGATCGGGCATCAAATCTTCCATCGTTTAGGTGGTTAATTGAATAATTTGATCGGCTCGTTTTAAACAGATGTGATTACTTTACAGCCTTTGGGGGGTTAATGACCATGTCCCGGATATCCTTGGCATTATCTTACGAGATGGCCACGACCTGAGCACGGGGTGTAGGCGTACACCTGTCGGTGTATAACTCATTATTGTGGTGTGTCTATTGATCTTTAACCCGGATACGTCCGGGCTACTGAACGCATAAGTAACATGTAAATCGTTTCAAGATTATAATATTAAATAATTCTCCCAAGTTAAACAAAATGTTTATGCCACGTGCATCCAAACCAATTTTTAATCATTTTATAAAATGAGTCAGTTGAATGTATTTACCAGTGTAAACTGACGTATTTTTCCCAAGAAGATTAAATGCAGGTACTAAGCGAAATAGGCTGGAATTCTCCTAAGCATCACTAGAAGTCTCGCAAACTTAAGATGCCGAAGTCTGTTGAACTATAAACAATATTTTAATTCGATCCTACTGTGGATAAACACCGGATAATTGTGACCTTGTTTACAATAAATAAATTTGGTTGTATCTTATTTTAAATTTGCTTCCGATGTGCATTATATTATTGTGTTGTTTGACTATTACGTTGCCAACCATGACGTCACGATACTCCCCCACCGGGCCCACCGGTGACACGTGGAAATCGGGGTGTGACAGGTTGGTATCAGAGCCAACTCTGAGTGAATTAAACACAAGCCTTTTGTGTTTAATCTCAGTTACACAATTGCACATATCTAAACCTTCGAGTCTAGACTTATAACATAGGACAAATTCCATTTTAAATTTTGTAGTCCTTTATTTAAATTTGCATATATCTTTGTATTGTTATCTCATGCTTCACTGACAGGAATATCAAAAATGCCGCCAAGATTCTTCCGAACAAGAGGACGCGGAAAGGGGCCGACAGCCGCCCCCAACGACCATGAGGCAGGACCATCAAATACACGGGCTCCGGCTGCAACGGAGAGCGAGAACCCACGCCGAAACAGGCGCAACCAGATCGAACCGGCAAGACGGTCGGTTTCGCATAGCTCGACACCGCCCGCACTTAACCCATATGAACCTCACAACACACAACCTTCATATGTACCACTACAAAGGTCTCTGTCCCATCATTCCTATGGGGACCCCACACCTATCTTTAGAGGCCAGTTTAATCCGGCCGATTACTTGCAAGAACCCGTGGGTTTTAACCCACTGGGTCCGGAGGACCATTTTTCAGGAGATCACGCAGATGACATGGACGAGGACACGGACCCTGTCATGCCAGCGAGCGGCACTCCGAACCACCCGATAGAGATTTCGGATGGATCTTCATTTTACGGATCGCCCTATGGTGGTCCAGATAGTTTTCAAGCTCTGTTTGATCAGCACCAGTGGTATTATACACCATCACACCACTCGTCGTCACATGGGCAGCATCAGCAGCAGCATTCTCAGCAGCACCAGGAGCCACAACCACAGCCGCATCATCAAGATTCTTCAGAGGATCATCGCTTTGTGGCAGTTACGCCACCACCTCCACCGCCACCAGTTCAGCCAGCACCTCCTCAACCGCCAAGGCGTAGGAGAACCGGTGCTCGCATATCTGTGCGACCGGGGGGCTTCACTTTCGATTCCCCGCGACAGTCTAGTGCTAGTCACTACCCACCGCACTATGAGGACCCACAAATGGGTGGGCCTTCGCAGCCAGCTTTTCAACAGCCACCGCACATGGGTTTTGAAAACCAGATACCAGCATACCCGGGTGGTATGGGCTACAACCCGTTCGAACCCCCAACGCATCATAACTATGGTTACGGAGAGGCCGATCCGTACTTGGGAGCAGCGAACTACGGCACTCAAGCACCCTATGGGGATCCTTGGGGGGTGAGTTACCCGACTCAGGGATATTCGATACCTCCTCGACCCATTATCAGGACGCAGTCGCAGCCACCACGATTTTCTCCAAATAGGGAGGAAATCTTGCAGAGGTTGGAGCGGGTGGAACGGGAAGCACACGAGGATCGTAGGGAAAAGCAAACATTCTTCCAAGGACTGATGGGTCTGATCAAGGGGAAGAACAAGAAGGATCGTTGAATCTTTCCATCGCTGATGTATAAACCCCTACGTGGATGTGTATGGTTTGAATAAGTAGTCCCTGCGTGGACATGTATTATATTTAGCCCCTTCGTGGGCATGTGTGTTATTTAACCCCTACGAGGGTAAGTATCTGTTTGACCCCTATGAGGGTAAGTTTGAAATTTGAAAGACCCGTTTAGGGCAAATGTGTAATATTCTAAATGAATTGATGGAATGGTTATTTTATAAATTTCATGTTGCCATTATGTGCATATATAAATTATAAATGAAATAAATAAATTAAAAATCATTTCCTTTTTAAAATAATCTGCCTATGTAATTAAAAAATTTAGAATCTTAAAAGGTAAAACCTAGCTTAGTGTCAAATATAAGACCGAGCCAAGGTGGTAAAACCTGTTTAAAAGATTCAAATTCCTGTTAACATCTTAAAACATGTTAACACTCTTGGCAGAAGTGATTTCGTTAAAAATCACATTTGTATAAGGATTCTTTAGAAGATTCCAAACCCAGTTTAATGATCTCTGAATCCTGGGTCTACATCATCAATTAAGATGATCATTTTTACCATATGTTGGTAATAAAATGCCTACGGGCCTTGCTCATTTCTATATGAGCCAAAAGACAGTGGAAGCAATGACTCCCTGTCAAATATAGATAATGAACTAGGTTCAAATCTTAAAGCCTTGATTCTCTGAAATCATAGCTTATAATTTAAAATTTGTCCATGTGACTAAGCCTTATGTGCTAATATATATTGTTATTGTTTATGATTAGGATAAATTTTAGTTAAAATCCTAAATTAATACGATTAATAAGTTAACCAAATATGGTCTCTGTTTACCATGGTTAACGAATTACCCTAAGGGGTAATTCCATAATAAAATCCCAAATAAAATATTGGCCTTGTTTTCTGCAACAGTTCAATACAAATGGCTGACTCCAATGAAGGAAATAGCTATCCTGTGGAGCCGAATGAGAACGCCCAGATTACATTAACGGGTGCTGAACTAAAGGCAATCATTGACGGCGCTATCACACAAGCTTTGGATAGACAATATGAGGAATACAGTGGTACTCGGAGTAGGACCCACTCTGCGTCGCATTCAAAGCCAAGGACGCATTCTGAGGCTCATAACAAGCCTCCTCCCAAAAAGGATGGACCAAAGAAAAATGATGATGATCGCCAGTCCACCAACCACAGTGTCCCGTCTCAACCGATCATACTGAATAAAGGACCCCTTTCCAAGGGTTGCTCTTATAAGTACTTCGTGTCTTGCAAGCCCCGGGATTTTAATGGGGAGAAAGGAGCCGTAGACTGTATGACATGGCTGGATGAAATGGACACGGTCGTGGAAATAAGCGGATGTGCTGAAGGCGATGTGGTTAAATTTGTCTCACAGTCCTTCAAGGGTGAGGCGTTAGCTTGGTGGAGATCTTTGATGGAGGCCTCCGGAAAGATTCCATTGTATGGGATGTCGTGGGAACAATTCATCGCCCTGATCAAGGAAAATTTTTGCCCTCAACATGAGGTGGAAAAGATAGAATCAGACTTTCTATCATTGGTGATGAAGAACCTCGATTGTCAAGCTTATCTGACAAGCTTCAATACACTATCCTAGTTGGTACCTTATCTGGTAACCCCGGAGCCTAAAAGGATCGCTCGTTTTGTTGGTGGTTTAGAACCCGAGATCAAGGCCAGTGTAAAAGCTTCTCGGCCAGTTACCTTCAGGTCTGTAACTGACCTTTCCTTATCCCTCACACTGGATGCGGTCCGTCAGAGATCGCTGAGAAATAAGTATGCTGAGAAGAGGAAGCGAGAAGATGATGGTTCGCGTAAATCGAACAAGAAGCACCGTGGGAGCGGTGATCACAAGAAGGGATCGGACTCGAAGAAAGATGGGCATCGTTCTGGAGAGAAGCCCACATGCAAAACTTGCAAGAAACAGCACTTTGGAAAGTGCAGATTCGAATCAAACTCGAATAACGAGTCAAGGTCTTTTGCTTGTGGTTTGTGCAAGTCCAAGGAACACAAAACCTTGGATTGCAAGAAGATGAAAGATGCAACGTGTTATCGTTGCAATGAAAAGGGCCACATAAAGACTAACTGCCCAAAGTACAACAAGAAGCCTGAGGAGGCTAAGAAGACTAATGCCAGAGTCTTCAGGATGGATGCGAAGGAGGCTGTGCATGATGATAACGTCATAACAGGTACTTTCCTTGTAAATGATGTTTTTGCAAGAGTACTTTTTGATTCAGGCGCAGATAAGTCTTTCGTAGATCATAAATTTTGTAAATTGTTGAATTTACATGTCAAAACCCTAAAAGTGAATTATGAGGTAGAGTTAGCAGATGGTACCATTGAAACCGTCTCTACTGTGTTAGATGGATGTGTTATATCCATTAAGAACCATTCTTTTCCTCTGTCTCTACTTCCGTTTAAATTGGCTGGTTTTGACATAGTTCTGGGTATGGACTGGTTATCTCATAACCAGGCCCAAATCGTCTGTAACCAGAAACAGGTGGTAATAAAGACTCAGTCTGGTGAATCACTTACCATTCGGGGTGATACCCAGTACGGACTGCCTGAGCAGGTGACTATGCTCAAGGCTTCTAAGTGTATGAAGAAGGGATGTGTCATCTACATGGCACAGGTGATTATTGATGAGCCCAAACCGAAGTTAGAAGACATCCCTGTCATCTCGGAATACCCAGAAGTGTTTCCTGAAGATCTACCTGGGTTACCACCAGATAGACAAGTGGAATTCAGGATCGATATCATCCCCGGAGCGGCACCAGTTGCTAGAGCTCCATACAGATTGGCACCCACGGAAATGAAGGAGTTGCGGACGCAGCTAGATGAATTGCTGGCTAAGGGTTTCATTAGACCTAGTTCATCTCCTTGGGGAGCGCCAATCTTATTTGTCAAGAAGAAGGATGGGTCGATGCGCCTGTGCATCGACTATCGTGAGCTTAATAAAGTCACGATCAAGAATAGGTATCCTCTGCCCAGAATCGACGATCTGTTCGATCAATTGCAAGGGGCGAGTTACTTCTCAAAGATAGATTTGAGGTCAGGCTACCATCAGCTGAAGGTCAAAGATGAAGACGTAGACAAGACTGCATTTAGGACTCGTTACGGTCACTACGAGTTCCTAGTGATGCCTTTTGGGCTCACCAATGCACCGGCTGCGTTCATGGATCTCATGAATCGCGTTTGCAAGCCTCACTTAGATAAATTCGTCATCGTTTTCATCGACGACATCCTCATTTATTCTAAGAACAAAGCTGACCACGAGAAACATCTTCGATGTATTCTCAAACTCCTGCATAAAGAGAAGCTCTATGCCAAATTCTCCAAGTGTGAATTTTGGCTTAGGGAAGTCCAATTTCTTGGACATGTGGTCAGTGAGCGTGGTATCCAGGTGGATCCCGCTAAGGTTGAAGCAGTGATGAACTGGCAAGAGCCAAAAACGCCTACGGAGATTCGTAGCTTCCTGGGTTTGGCAGGATATTATCGGCGTTTCATTGAAAATTTTTCAAGGATTGCTGCACCCCTAACCTCCTTAACTAAGAAGAAGGTTAAGTTTGTTTGGGGCCCTAAGCAGCAAGAATCCTTTGATATTTTGAGACAAAAGTTGAGCAACGCTCCTGTGCTTACCTTACCTGAAGGCGCTGAAGAATTTGTAGTTTATTGTGATGCATCACACACTGGCATGGGGTGTGTGCTTATGCAGAAAGGCAAGGTGATTGCCTATGCATCACGACAGTTAAAGGTGCACGAAAAGAATTACACCACCCATGACTTGGAATTGGGTGCCATTGTGTTCGCACTAAAACTGTGGAGGCATTATCTTTATGGAATCAAGTTTGTGATCTTTTCTGACCACAAGAGCCTCCAGCATCTGTTTAACCAGAAAGAATTAAACATGAGGCAACGCCGTTGGATGGAAACTTTGAATGATTATGATTGTGAAATCAAGTACCATCCCGGCAAGGCGAATGTAGTCGCCGATGCCTTGAGTCGGAAGGAAAGAGTTAAACCTATCCGAATCCATGCCAAGCGCATGGAATTAAAGAACAGTCTGATGGAAAGGTTGTTAGCTGCACAGGAGGAAGCTGTGTTGGAAGCTAACTATCCCAATGAAAAGCTAGGAGTAACTGAGGAGCAGTTAACTCTTAGCAAGGACGGACTTCTGAGGTTGAACGGACGAGTATGGGTTCCAATTTATGGAGGACTTCGTGATGTTATCCTCCAGGAAGCCCATAGTTCCAAATATTCCGTTCATCCTGGTGCGGATAAGATGTATCAGGATTTAAAGGCAAATTATTGGTGGATAGGCTTGAAAAAGTCTGTAGCCGCCCATGTAGCAAAATGCTTGACATGTGCGCAAGTCAAAGCTGAGCATCAGAAACCGTCAGGTTTGCTACAACAGCCTGAACTTCCTACGTGGAAGTGGGAAATGGTAACTATGGATTTTATTACCAAGTTACCCAAGACGAGGAAAGGAAATGATACGATATGGGTTATAGTTGACCGACTGACTAAGTCAGCTCATTTCTTACCCATCAAGGAGACTTATAGCTCCGATATGTTAGCCCAGTTATACGTTGATAAGATTGTAGCCTTACACGGCATACCTGTAGCTATTATCTCTGATAGAGATACTAGGTACACGTCACACTTTTGGAAGAGTTTCCAACAATCTTTGGGCACACGTTTGAACTTTAGTACGGCTTACCATCCTCAGACTGACGGGCAGAGTGAGCGTACTATTCAAACGTTGGAGGACATGCTACGTGCATGTGCGATCGAATTGTAAGGTAGCTGGGATAAGAACCTACCATTGATCGAATTCTCCTACAACAATAGCTACCATACCAGCATAAAGGCTGCGCCTTTTGAGGCATTATACGGTAGAAAGTGTAGATCGTCGGTTTGTTGGGCGGAAGTTGGAGAAGTCCAGTTATCAGGACCAGAGATCGTATTCGAAACGACGGACAAGATTGTCCAGATTCGTAAAAATCTCCAAGCTGCCAGGGATAGGCAGAAGAGTTACGCGGATCCAAGTCGTAAGGATTTTCACTTCGAAGTAGGTGAAAAAGTCCTACTTAAAGTGTCACCCTGGAAAGGAGTGATGCGGTTTGGTAAGAAAGGCAAACTAAGCCCGAGGTACATAGGACCTTTCGAGGTTATCGAACGTGTCGGGTCAGTTGCCTATAAGTTGAACTTACCAGAAGAGCTCAGTGGAATTCACAACGTGTTCCACATCTGCAATCTAAAGAAATGTTCCGCTGACGAATCACATGTCATGCCGCATACAGATGTGCATATTGACGAGAGCTTGAAATTCGTGGAAAAACCTGTGTCAATTGAAGATCGACAGGTAAGGAAGCTTCGGAGAAAGCATATACCTTTTGTTAAGGTCAAATGGGATGCCCGTAGAGGTCCCGATTTCACGTGGGAGGTTGAATCCACGATGAAAGAAAAGTACCCTTACTTGTTTCAGTAAATCTCGGGTCGAGATTTATTTTAAGGGGGTGAGGATGTAACACCTCGAAAATTTCGGGTTTAATAATAAAACAACACGTGACATGTAAGACAAAACGCGTTGAAAACCCGAATTTAAATAAAGATGGTTCGGTAGGATTTAAAGTGACGTCATGTTAAATTGTTACCTCTGAACGACCTTAATTATAAATCCCAAGAACCGATTAAATGTTATATCCATCTTTTATACCCTCAATACAGAAATTATTGATTTATGATAGGACCCCAAGTGCATGATGTGATCCTACTAAGAAAAAAGCAATGGTAACACTTGGTTTTCGGGTCTTGTTTTTGGGACCTAAGCAAACAAATGCAAATGGTAGGGTAAGGAACTGTACTAGACTCATTACAGAGGTCCCTCAGTGTTGTTTGAGGTCACAAAGTCGGATAATGGGATTGCATAGTCAACACACCAAAGAAAAGTCAAAAATTGTGGCTGATGTGCAGCTTACGGACCGCAACACTGGCAGCCTTACGGTCCGTAAGGTAGCTGCCAGCGACCAGAAACCTTCTGCAGCAGGTTATTTCGCGATTGTGACCTGTTTGTTCGGTTTTTATCAGTTATAAACGACCCCTAAACTATCCTAGAGCACTAGGACAAGTGTTGAATGGTTGTGGATGGTCCTAGAGTTAGTTGTCAAGTAGTTGTGGTGGATCCAAGTGTTATATAAAGCCACATTGTGCAACCATCAATCTTCACACTTGCATTTGATCATTGGAGCCTCCTGGAGCTAAGGAACTCTCCCTTCTGATCATAATTCGTGCATTGGACTATTGTAAGTCTTCTAGTTCTTATTTGGTTGTGTTTAGCTTAGTTAAATAGCTAAAAGTCAAACCGTCGTAATTACGGTTTGACTTCGAGATTAGTCCCTAATGACTCAGTCTTATCTCGAATTAAAAGTAGTTTTAGAATGGTATTTATGTGGGTAATAAAACCCCAAAAGGGTTTCCCCTGATCACCATCCTAAACAGGTCAAATGTCGGGTCAAAGCTTTACTTAAAAAGTCAACATATTGCTTAAATTGGCATTTATGCATAATTAGCTATCTAGAACATTTGTAACCTGTTTGAACATTGTTATAACTTAGAAATAAGTGTAAGAACATGTCCCAACATGTTCAACCCGACTATTTCCTGTTTAGACCCGGTTCGGAACCGAAAGTCACATAGTTTGACTTTTCGGTTGACTTTCAGTTCTGACCCGTTTGGGCATATTTTAGAAATGCCACAGAGCTTAAATTGGATTAGGATACATGTTAGAACAACCCTCTGTGATCATACACCTTGGTTCACTAGTTATCCAATTTATATGCAAGTTTCCGTTAAATGCTCATACTTGGACCGTTATGCCCTTATTACCTTAAATAATGATTTATGAGAATGTAAAAATGTAGAAACCTTAGTTACTGATAAATAGACTTGCATGCAAAGTTTGACATCAGTTTGACTTGTAGATTAAGAGTTATGCTCAATATCGCAAAACTAAAGCTTTATGTTAACATAATGGCGTAATTAACGTAAAGCCTAGTTAAACATACTTTTCGATATCAAATCTTTTACCCACTAATGTTATATATTATTTTGGGATTTTTAAAGATTTTTAATTAATTTTAGGCTGAGCATAACTAGTAGTAGTAGGCTTAATCCGGTAATTGTCGGTTTTGCCCTTACGGGCCATAAAATGAGTTTTACTTATCTAAACGACTCCAAACCTTTTGCTACTGATCACATATGATTAATAAATTATTTTAAGCCTTCTGGAAATATAAAAGTATCAGATTTAAGTATAGAACCCGGAAATGGCCTTTAATCGCCATAATTAGCGTTTTTAACGCATAGTATGTCTTAGAATCATATTGGACATACCCGGGTTGATACCTACTGATATATGAGGCAAAATATGATATTCTAACAGTAAGCAAAGGTTAATAAACTCAGACTTCGTTTTTGAGCTTTTCGGCTTATGTGAAATTACCAAAATACCCCTACGAGGCATAGTTTGGTTAAATATGATAAATTTCACATATATACCTTAGCCTACTGTTATAACCCATCAAAATGAGTATGTTTCCTGTTTACATCAGACCTGTAACTCAGTTAAACAATTAAACTCTTTTACAAACTTTAAAATGACCAAACTACCCCTACGGGGCATAGTTTGTGTTTAAATTAGTTCGGGGCATAACGAAAGACATCCTACTGATGTTACAACATATTTGAAGCATATTAACTTAGGAAACCTGTATATGGCTCTTACGGATACCCGTTACGCATCTTACGCGTTCGGCTCGGTTTATGTAACAAGTTTACATAAATTAGCCGAAACGGGTCAAACCTTATCGGTTTAATCTCAAAATCCAGAATGTGAATAATGAACCCATATTAAACAAGTCTTCAAACTTGTCGGGTCTGAATCACATTCTATCCGGTCTTCGCTTAATCGTACGTACGAACCGTATCTTCGAAACTAGCCGGTCTAAGCTTAAGCATAATTAAAGACCCGCTAGGATTCTAATAGGTTATATTTAACCTTCGTTCCAGATTAGGAGAAACAGTAAAAGCTACTTGCTATTTGACTATTGTGACTATACTTTGCATCAGGTAAATACTTTTAACTTATTTTCCCTATACGGGCTTGGGTTACGGTACATAGCGTACCGCTTGATCGGGCATCAAATCTTCCATCGCTTAGGTGGTTAATTGAATAATTTGATCGGCTCGTTTTAAACAGATGTGATTACTTTACAGCCTTTGGGGGGTTAATGACCATGTCCCGGATATCCTTGGCATTATCTTACGAGATGGCCACGACCTGAGCACGGGGTGTAGGCGTACACCTGTCGGTGTATAACTCATTATTGTGGTGTGTCTATTGATCTTTAACCCGGATACGTCCGGGCTACTGAACGCATAAGTAACATGTAAATCGTTTCAAGATTATAATATTAAATAATTCTCCCAAGTTAAACAAAATGTTTATGCCACGTGCATCCAAACCAATTTTTAATCATTTTATAAAATGAGTCAGTTGAATGTATTTACCAGTGTAAACTGACGTATTTTTCCCAAAAAGATTAAATGCAGGTACTAAGCGAAATAGGCTGGAATTCTCCTAAGCATCACTAGAAGTCTCGCAAACTTAAGATGCCGAAGTCTGTTGAACTATAAACAATATTTTAATTCGATCCTACTGTGGATAAACACCGGATAATTGTGACCTTGTTTACAATAAATAAATTCGGTTGTATCTTATTTTAAATTTGCTTCCGCTGTGCATTATATTATTGTGTTGTTTGACTATTACGTTGCCAACCATGACGTCACGATACTCCCCCACCGGGCCCACCGGTGACACGTGGAAATTGGGGTGTGACACAGCCTCAGAACTCGGACGTTCATCAAGGAGACTTCATACCAATGCAGACCACTGCTCCCTCTGGTCCTTCAATCGTGCCAGAGTCTCGTCAATATGGATTCACATCCGCAATTCCAAACACGAATCCTGTGGGAGGTAACATTTTTAATAATTCATATAACAATAACCATGGCTTAATGCAGGATACAGGTATCAATCAGGCCATGGCTAGGGAGCTATAGAAGCTTAAGGATATGATATCCAGTGTACCAGGAGTGGTTAAACCCATTCCTGAAATTGCAGACGGTAGCCATAGGATATCTCGTTTTGCACCACCCTTATGTGATGCTGAGATACCCAAGAGGTTCCAGATACCATCTATGAAGCTGTATGATGGTTCAACGGATCCAGAAGAGCATGTAGCTCAGTACAGGGAGAGGATGGAGATCAATCCAATTCCTGAAAGGTTAAAGGAAACATGTCTATGCAAGGGATTTGGATCCACACTTACAGGATCTGCTCTTAAATGGCTGCTAAGTCTTCCCCCTTACTCTATTACTTCATTTGCTAATTTAGTTAACTTGTTCAATAGTCAATTCTCTTGTAGTAAAAAGTTTGAACGATTAACTAGTGATCTATATAGGGTAACACAAGGTCAAAATGAATCACTTAGAGATTACATCACTAAGTTTAGTAAAGAATCCTTAGATATTCCTAATTTGGATATTGCTACGGCTGTAGAAGCCTTTAAAATGGGATTGCTTAGGGATTCACTATTCTATGACGATCTTGTTATGACACCTTGCAGGAATCTTGATGAAGTAAGAACCAGGGCCCTTAGATTCATCCGCCTAGAGGATGACAAAAGGATCCAGGATAGATTAACAGGATCCTCAAAACAGGAGAAACAAGGATCCTACTTCAGGAACAACAAATCCAAGTCCTACCACAAGTCTGATAACCAGAATGTGCATGCAGTGGAACAAGAAGAGGATGATGAGGATTATCCTCCTATTTTTTAATACTGTTTTTCTGTTGATAACAATGAACTAATCCTTGCAATGCAGAATCTAGGTGAGAAAGCTAGGTGGCCAAGGAAAAGTGATAAACCAGCTGCTACAAAGGATAAGTCCAAGTGGTGTGCATATCATGAGGATTTCGGGCATCTCACTGAAGAGTGTATTGCACTTAGAAAGGAAATTGGTTACTTGTTGAGCAAGGAGCATTTGAAAGAGCTTTTGGGACAAAAGAAGTCAAGGGTTCAGGATCCCGGAAAGGGCTCCTGCTCCTCCAGCAGATGCACAAGTCATAAATTTCATATCTGGTGGATCAGACATCTGTGGTACATCCTTTTCAGCAGCAAAAATACATACTAAGTGTTTTGGTCAAAAATTACCGAAGTAATTAAGTGATCAAATTAGTTAAGTGAGGTAGTGTGCTAGAAGTAAATGTCAAAAACGTGTTAACTAAATTACTTGTAAAAACAGTAGAAGGATACGGCTCGGGATATTGAGCTGTATCGATGATCAAACAATGAGCAATTAATGAGCAAAAAGTAAAGGAAGTGACACGAGATGTACGAGGAAAGCCCTTGATCAATCTAGATCGCTGGCATAAAACCTCGGGAGCTGACAATCGCAGCTGCCTTGTTCTTCAATTGCTTCAAAAATCAGGATACAGTGCAGGATGTGGTACGGATCGACTAAGTGTTACAACGAAAATGAAATACAAGTGTGGTGTTTGCAACTAGCTAGAATGTGATTGTGTTCGAGAGCGTAAGTGTGAAATGATGTGTGTTCTAAGCTGATCCGACCTCATCTATTTATAGTAAAGATAAAATAACTAACTACCCTAAACTCGCGGGATTCACCGAATATTCCTTCTTGGAACGTTGCAGACCTGGTCTTTCGGGCTCAACGTCTCTTTCTCAACAAATTCGTCCGAGTCTTGAGGAGAAGAAGTCCTTGTGACCGTTAGCAAGCCTCTGCCCTTAATCTGCACGTGGTTAATTCAATAAGCTTCAGGATATCGCCCAAGATGTCAGCAATATCCTCTTCCAGCATCCTGATTACAAATAACCAAACAAAGGCAGGATATTGGTCAGGATACATATGTTAAGAAAATGACCCCTAACAATTGTCCCCAAATATATCAGTTGGGATACCAATCCAACGGATATATTTCAAAAACCTTATCCCACAACTCAAGGCATTTAAAATGAAGCGACGGTCAAGATCACATCATAACTTCCAACGCGTTTTTTACTCCATGGAGATCCACAATGCCCCTATATCTTCTCTTTTCTTGTTTGAAAAGCAGATATCATCAACAGTCCCTTCAGGTAATTCTCCATTCTCGACTTTCTTCCTGTCAATTTACTTCACCTTTCTAGCAATGGCCGCCGAGACCTTCACCCAGCAGAATCTTCTCAAAAATCCCGAAAAGGAGATCTGCGCCTTTGACAACGCAGATATTGCAGCTTTAAGAGCCTCCGGCGCTTTCCCTGATAGCACAATCTTCAGGCCATTTGATCGGTCAATCCGATCGGATGTTAGTTCTACCGAATGGATCTGTTTTCCAGCATATCCTTTTTCACTAGGCCTTCGATACCCCTTCCCAGAATTCATGATGCAATTCTTTCGTATTACTGGCATCTCTTTTGCTCAAACCATGCCCATGGTTTGGAGAGTATTAATTGTACTCAACCAAATCAAAAACCTCCACTGTTCTGACCTCTGCATCGAGGATCTACCTATTGCTTATCGCCTCCGATCCCACGGCTCTAGCCGGTTTTTGCTTTTTTCAACCTCCAGCAAACCCCTGATCCTCAAAGCCACCAAAAATGAAGACGGATGGCAACGCAAATTCTTCTTTGTCAAACGAGATTCCATTGCTGAGGGTGCTAACCTTCCGGTGGAGTGGTTAACCACCGGTAGGATCATAAATATCCTCATAGACGATTTGATTGTTATCCTCTATTAATATTCTTCTTTTTGATCTTTATGCAGTGAACTTTAAGGAAGTTGCTCCTCCTACCGCTGAGTCAGAAGAGAGGATCAACACCGTTTACCGGTTACCTGCAACAGACAGGACTTTTACCACACACGTTCCGAGTTCAAGTCAGTATTCGTCATCCGAGATGTCTGGTAAGAATTCCCTTCAGAATAATTAGTCAAAACAATATAATGATAAAGAATAAAAATTTTCCCTTTATACAGCACCAGCTAAGATCCCTGAAGTCTTTGATCTTGACGAACTGGATAGCTATTCTGACCAGATCCAGGTCAAGAAAGAACCTGGCTCCAAGACCACTGCTACATCCAAACCCAGCAGCTCCAAAGCCATCATCATTCCTAAACCTTCACCGGCTACCAAACCTCGGAGTTCGAGTTCCCGCAAAAGGAAAGAACCCGATTCCCCTGTCGTTTCTGACACATTTCCTTATGAAAAGCATGGATTCATCGAAGCCAACGGTTTTATGACTTCTTTTCTCAACCAGGTTAGTATCTTTATACCATATCCTGCAATTTAGACTATTTTCAAAGACTTAATAATAATATTGATCCCTGTCCTTTTACCTTTGTAGGGTCTTGAGCGTTTGGTCCACTTATATCAAGAATCCTGCAAGCTCAACAAAACACTTGAATCTAAGCTAGAGGAAGCAGAAATCACAATCTCTGACCAAGGCATGATTGCGGCCGCCAAGTCTCGTCATTACGAGGAGAAATACAAAGCTATGACCCAAGAACACCAAGTTTCTCTCAACAAAGCTACTCTTCAAGCCCAAGCCGATCTGGAAGCTGCCCATGTGCAGTACGAACGGGATATGGTCAGTTACCGAGAAAGTCTCAAAAGTTCCGTCGTCATTTCCCTTCTCCAGGCTAGGTTGAAGATGGCTCATGAAGCCAAAACATTAGGCTTCGAATGCCCTTCTTGGGACGTTGGTGCTTGGGAGACCAAGCTGAAGAATCTTGGCGGTACCTCTTCCAAATTTTCCGATGAACCTTCTAAAACAGTTGAAAAGGCAGTCGATGCTGGCAAGGATGCTGAGGCGGATCCCAAGATGGATGTTGCTGAAACCGCTATGGACCAAGAAGGCACTACCCCCTAGAGCTTGTTTTCTTTAAATCTTTCGAACAATTTTATGTTTTTATGAACAATTTTCATTTCTGTCTCTAAACAATTTGATAGCCGAAGGTGGATGGGTCCTGGGTTTCAGGATGAAACCTTCGGTTATCAACCAGTATTGATTGCTCTAAGAATAATTTCATCTTTTGACTTATTTTTTGTTACTTTGCATTGTTTAGTGTAAGTTTTAGCTTTGTAAAAATTTCATACTATTATTTCACAAAATATCCTGATTAGTATGCTCAGAAACATACTGCAAAAGCCTTTTATTAAATAGATCTTCCAGACATTCCTTTATCTTTATAAAAAGTTTTCTAGAAAGTAAAAAATAGCTTATCTCTTCAAAACCAAGTTTTGATGATGATCAAAATTCCAAACCAATACTAGTTTCAAACATCCCAGCCAAATATCCTTAAAAGGACTTTGAGGATATGTGTCAAGATACTTAACATGATGTTATTAAAAATTTAAATGAGGCTTGCAAAGGAAAGATCATACCAGACATAGGATATAAACCTATTACCAAACTTCAATCCCTTTGCAACTCTTCCAATGAAGATGTCCCCTGTGCAAGGTACTTAGTGCATTAGTTGCAAACTTCATCCTTTTAGCTTTATACCACCGCCTTGGTGGGAATGTCCCCTGTATACAATGTCTTCAAGTATCTTAGAAATCTACTTAATGTCAGTTTCCATGGCATAAGCAATTTTTCTCGTTCCGAGGGTATAACCCAAGGATGTACTGGAGATAAATCCTTTGTATCCTGGGGAAAATCCCAATTTTTCATGCGCTACAGGTGGGAGTGTATAAACTCCAAGACTTAGAAAGGTGAAAACCTTTAAACCTTAGAGAGTATGAAAATACCCTTTCGTGAGAGAGGGTGATCAATCCTCATATACCGTTAGGATTCAGGATATAGCCAATGGTAACGAAATTGTCAGCCACTTTTACATGGACTGGTCCCGCCACCTTGAACTATCCCTGAATAACTTGCGCTCCAGGCGGGGTGTTTAAACCCAATTCGGAAGAAAGGTGAATACCTTTAAACCTGTGAAGGGATCAGTATCCCTTAAACGTGAGGGAGGGGGCCAATCCTCTAATCTTCTGAGTTATCCCGAGTGCATATTCTGGAGCTACATCCTGGAACATATCTTGCAAAACAAATGTAAACTAAGGTGGGTGTTAGCTTGGCTAACACCCCTCCGATGCTTAAGTCAGTATTGGGTTCAAAAGAATTAATAATATCAAAACATATTAAAAAGAAGTAAGAATTCATACCATCTTGAGTTAGAAATTAAATTCTAGACTCACTTGAAATAGAGCTTAAGGTGTATAGCATTCCAAGATCTCGGTAGCATATCTCCCTCCATATTCTTGAGTCTATATGTTCCTTTCCCTGCTTCTGATTCAACTTCATATGGTCCTTCCCATTTTGGAGCTAACTTGCCATCGGCAGGATTAGTAGTATTTTGGAAGGCCTTTCTTAATACCCAATCTCCAACCTTAAATCTTCTGGTTCTAATATTCTTGTTGTATGCCCTGGATATTCTCTGTTGATATGCTGCCATCCTTAGCCTTGCTGCGTCTCTCTTTTCATCTATAGTGTCTAAATCCTGACTCAAGGCTTCAGGATTCTTCTCAGGATCACTTAAGATAGATCTTGCAGTAGGTATTGTCATCTCCGTTGGAATCACTGCTTCTGCTCCAAACACCAACGAAAATGGGGTTTGACCTGTTGCATTCTTTATCGTTGTCCTGTCAGCCCATAAAACAAAGGGTAATTCTTCTGCCCATCTTCCTTTTTTGGCTCCAAGCCTTTTCTTTAAGTTGTTGACAATTATCTTGTTAGAGGATTCTGCTTGTCCATTTGCTTGAGGATGTACCGGAGTTGATGTGATCATTTTGATTCCCCAACTCTTGCAAAAGTCAGTAGTCCTCTTACTTATGAACTGAGAGCCATTGTCACAGATTATCTCAGCTGGTACTCCGAATCTGGTCAGGATATTTCTCTTGATGAAGGATACTACTTCTTGGTCTCTTACTTGAACAAATGCTTCAGCTTCAACCCACTTAGAGAAGTAATCCGTCATTGCTAGCATAAAGACTTTTCCTCCCGGAGCTTTCGGTAACTTTCCTACTATATCCATCCCCCACTTCATGAATGGCCAAGGGGAAATTACAGGATATAGTGGTTCAGCTGGTTGATGTAGTATGTTACTATGCCTCTGACATGCATCACATCTTCGAGCATATTCTGCAGCATCTTTCCTCATTGTTGGCCAAAAGTATCCTGTCCTCAATACTTTCGAGAATAATGATCTGCCCCCAGTATGATTACCACAGTCCCCTTCATGTATATCTTGAAGTACTTCTTTAGCTTCATGATCCTCCAAGCATCTCAAATACGGTCCTGCAAGAGATTTCTTGTATAAAATATTGTCTATAATAGTGAATCGTGATACCTTTATCCTAAATGCCTTAGGATTTTCATTTCCAGGAATGTGTCCTTCTTTGAGATATTTCATGATTGGAGCCGTCCAGGTTCTAGGATCCTCTTCAGGATATTCCGCCCCAGGATCCTGAATACCAGCTACTTCTTTATCCCGAGGATTCGTTGCAGGATATAAGACATGTACTATTGGTATTTGTGTCCCTTCAAGTATCCTGACCGACGATCCCAGATTTGCTAAGGCGTCTGCTTCAGCATTATCTTCCCTTGGTACCTGTTTAAGTATAAAAACATCGAAATATCCTGCTAATTTTTTGAGAATATCGAGATATTCGATTAATTTCTCTCCCTTAACTGCATATGATCCATTAAAATGGTTAGTAATTAACAGAGAGTCAACATATGCTTGTAAATTCTTTATACTCATACTCTTAGCCAATTCTAATCCTGCAATTAAAGCTTCATACTCTGCTTCATTATTAGTAGCAGGAAATTCACACCTAATAGCCTGGGGTAATATGTCCCCCTGTGGCGATTTTAGTAGTATTCCTAATCCTACTCCTCTTACATTAGATGCACCATCAGTATATAATGTCCAGGATCCTGAGGATTCTCCTAGTTGTTGAACTTCTAGGTCTACCTCATCCTGAATGTCACTACTAAAGTCAGCCACAAAGTCAGCTAAAGCCTGAGACTTTATGGCATTCCTAGGTTCATATACTAAATCATAAGCACTCAATTTTACTGACCACTTAGCCATCCTGCCTGACATCTCTGGTTTCCTAAGCACATTCTTGATAGGATAGTTTGTTTTAACATGTATCCTATGTGTCTCGAAATAATGTCTAAGTTTCGTTGATGCCATAATTAACGCTAGTATCAATTTTTCTAAATGAGAATACCTAGTTTCAGCATCTAACAAACTTTTACTAACATAATAAACAGGATACTGCTGACCTTCATGGTCTTTTATAAGAACGGCACTTACAGCATTCCCTGATACAGCAAGGTATAGGGATAGTGGTTCACCATTTTCCGGCTTCATCAATAGAGGTGCGGTTGAGAGATACCGTTTCAAATCTTGTAGGGCTGCTTCATGCTTTTCCCCCCATTCGAATCTTTTGTTCTTCTTTAGGATATCATAGAAGTCTTTGCATTTCTCCGAGGATCTTGAGATAAATCTGTTTAGAGCTGCTACCCGGCCTGTTAATCTTTGTACATCCTTCATATTCGAGGGTGACTTTATATCCAGGATAGCTTTAATCTGCTCCGGGCTTGCCTCTATCCCCCTTTTCGTCACCATATACCCAAGAAACTTTCCTGCCCCCACTCCGAAATGGCACTTAGCAGGATTCAGCTTCATATTATACTGATCCAGGATATCAAATGCTCCTTTAATATCCTGGAGGTGATCCTGAGCTTTCTTTGACTTTACTACCATATCGTCAATGTATACTTCCATGGTGTCCCCCAGTTTGTCTTTGAACATCATGTTTACCAATCTTTGGTATGTTGCACCTGCATTTTTCAAACCAAAAGGCATAGCTGTATAACAATAAATACCTGTTGGCGTCATGAAGGCGGTATCCTCCTGGTCAGAAGGCTCCATTTGGATCTGTTGAAATCCTGAGGATGCGTCCATGAAAGTCAGCATTTCATGCCCAGCAGTAGCATCTACCATTGCATCAATATGGGGGAGAGGAAACGGGTCTTTAGGACAAGCTTTGTTCAAGTCTGTGTAGTCTACACAAACTCTCCATTTCCCATTCTTCTTCTGTACTACAACCACGTTTGCAAGCCACCTTGGGAACTTAACCTCTCTGATCATTCTTGACTTTAATAATCTCTCAACTTCCTCTTGGATAATCGTGTTCCGCTCAGGAGCAAACTTCCTTCTTTTTTGTTGCACTGGCTTGAATGATTTATCAATTCCAAGCTTGTGAGTGATAATATCTTTGGATATGCCTGTCATATCCTCATGCTTCCATGCAAACGTAGACATCCTGCATTTCAAAAAGTTAATTAATTGTTCCTCAATATCCTGAGGGATATTGGTCCCTACGAGCACCGAAATATCGGGGTTATCCTGGTCCAGGATAACTTTCTTCACATCCTGCTCCGGATCCTCCACGATATCCTGGGCCCGCGTCTTTAATTGCTATGCTGGACTAGTTTTGGCTGAGGATTTCATCGAGGATGAGTAGCATTCTTTCGCCTCCTGCTGATCGCTATCAACTTTAACGACTCCCCAAGGGGTAGGTATCTTGATGCATTGGTGATATGTTGATGGCACGGCCTTCATATCGTGAATCCATGGTCTTCCCAGGATAATGTTATAGCAGGATAGAGAGTCCATCACACAGAAACGTTGTATCGAATTGACTCCTTCAACGTACACTGGTAACTTTATCTCTCCCATTGTGTTTCTGGCCTCTCCACTGAACCCAACAAGCACGGTGGACTTCGAAGTGATATCCATTGGAGATACATTCATCCTTTTAAGTGTCTCTAGTTGGATTATGTTGACGGAGCTGCCATTATCAACCAATATCCTGCGTATAAAATGGTTAGCCACATATAACGTTATTACCAGAGCATCATGGTGAGGATCCTGGACAGTATCCCTGTCATCAGCATCAAATGTGATCACTTTGTCAGTTGTGAGTGTAGTCATCCTGACAGGTTTGTCTCCCCTTTCGGCTTTGGCTTCCTTTGCATGTCTCTTTGCTGCCGAATACGAAGTTCCACAAATGTCGGATCCCCCCGAAATGAAGTTGATTATCTTGGCATCCGCGGGAGGTGATGCTGCTCGTTCAGGATCCTTCTCAGTATCCTGACCCTTATTCTTCTTCTTTCCTAAGAGATCTTTCAGATATCCCTTGCTCAGAAGGTAGCTTATTTCTTTCCTTAAAGCAATGCAATCCTCAGTCATATGTCCGAAATCTTCGTGGAAAGCACACCACTTCGACTTATCTTTCCAGTCAGCCTTTTGTTGATTCTTTCGGGGCCATCTAGCCTTGTCTCCTAGACCCTGCATAGCATACATCAATTCAGGAATATTAACAGAAAAGCAATATTCAGACAATTCAGGATACTCTTCAGGATCCTCATCTTCGACAGCATTCACTCTCTTGTTTTCATTTCTACCATATGGCTTAGGCCGATATGACTTAAATGAGGATTCTGACTTCCTATTAGTCGATTCATAAGTGTTGGACGAGTTCATCCTTTCTTGCATCTTCTTGTCATCTTCCAGACGGATATATCTCAAGGCCCTGTTACGAGCTTCATCGAGATTCCTGCAGGGATTCATTACAAGATCCTGATAAAACTGAGAATCCTTTTGTAATCCCATCTTAAAAGCTTGCACAACTGTTGCAACATCAAGATGTGGGATATCCAAGGATTCTCGACTAAATTTGTTCACATAATCCCTCAAGGATTCTTGAGGCCCTTGAGTTATCCTGTAAAGATCACTGGTTAGTTTCTCAAAGCTCCGACTACAAGAAAATTGACTGTTAAATAAATTAACCAAATGAGCAAATGAAGTGATTGAGTGAGGAGGAACGTTCAACAGCCATTTCAAGGCTGATCCCGTTAGAGTAGAACCAAATCCCTTGCACAAGCACGCTTCCTTGAGCTCCGGAGGAATAGGGTTAATCTCCATTCTTTCCCTATACTGGGCAATATGCTCCTCAGGATCCGTAGTCCCGTCATAAAGCTTCATGTTGGGAGTTTGGAATCTCTTTGGGATCTCAGCATCACATATAGGGTATGCAAAACGAGATATCTTGTGGCTATCCTGGGACACTTCTGGGATCGGCTGGACCACCCCAGGTACACTAGATATCATGTCCTTCAACTTTTGAAGTTCCCTAGTAAGTGCTGATGTTACACCTGTATCCTGCAAAGATCCATTATTGTTAGTAGCATGAGTATTATTATTATTTGACACGTTACCCGTTGGAGGGTTTTGCCCATATCCTGAAGCATATCCTGAGCTCCTCATGGTTGACATCCTGATCGAGGAGGGTATTTCAGGAGTATGATTCTGAGGAAGACTGGGCACGATATTCCCCCTGTTATCCTCGGTATACACAGCTGAACTAAAGTTCAACGCTCTGGGGTGTAATGGAGTGACATTGTCCTCAGCAGATCTGCCCGAGCCAGACTTCAGGAGTTGTATTTCCCTTAAAAGCATTTGGTTTGTTTCCTGTTGCTGCCTCATTTGTTCCTGCACACTTCCAAATAAGGTTAAAATTTCATCATTAGAAGCTAAAACGGGAGCAGATCCCTGGACACTCCGAGTAGGGATAACATCATGAGATTGTGTAGAGGCTGGCATCCTTGGAGGAGGTGGTGGAAGCACCGAACCGGTAGTAGCAGAAGTCATAGCAGTCATAGTAGAGGAACTCATGTTTGATCGTGAGGCCATTGTGGACAATGTAGCAAAAAGTTTTGAAAATAAAAAAACCGATTAGCGATTTAACAAAAAATTTTAGTAAAGAGAGCACCACTTGCCCCACGGTGGGCGCCAAATTGTTTTGGTCAAAAATTACCGAAGTAATTAAGTGATCAAATTAGTTAAGTGAGGTAGTGTGCTAGAAGTAAATGTCAAAAACGTGTTAACTAAATTACTTGTAAAAACAGTAGAAGGATACGGCTCGGGATATTGAGTTGTATCGATGATCAAACAATGAGCAATTAGTGAGCAAAAAGTAAAGGAAGTGACACGAGATGTACGAGGAAAGCCCTTGATCAATCTAGATCGCCGGCATAAAACCTCGGGAGCTGACAATCGCAGCTGCCTTGTTCTTCAATTGCTTCAAAAATCAGGATACAGTGCAGGATGTGGTACGGATCGACTAAGTGTTACAACGAAAATGAAATACAAGTGTGGTGTTTGCAACTAGCTAGAATGTGATTGTGTTCGAGAGCGTAAGTGTGAAATGATGTGTGTTCTAAGCTGATCCGACCTCATCTATTTATAGTAAAGATAAAATAACTAACTACCCTAAACTCGCGGGATTCACCGAATATTCCTTCTTGGAACGTTGCAGACCTGGTCTTTCGGGCTCAACGTCTCTTTCTCAACAAATTCGTCCGAGTCTTGAGGAGAAGAAGTCCTTGTGACCGTTAGCAAGCCTCTGCCCTTAATCTGCACGTGGTTAATTCAATAAGCTTCAGGATATCGCCCAAGATGTCAGCAATATCCTCTTCCAGCATCCTGATTACAAATAACCAAACAAAGGCAGGATATTGGTCAGGATACATATGTTAAGAAAATGACCCCTAACACTAAGGAAACCAAGATGGATAATGGAGACAGACCTGTACGGACCTCCGTTGTTACCCAGGATAAAGTCATAACCTTTGATGAGGATTATCATTTTGATGTCCAGGATCCTCATCATGATGGTCTTGTAATTACATTATTTATTTCTAACCACTTTGTTCGCAGGATCCTTATAGATGGAGGAAGCTCAGTGAACATCATTCAGCTTGATGTCCTCAAGAAGATGAATATCCCAGAGTCTGATATTATCCCAAGATCCTCAGTACTTGGGGGATTCAGTGGAGAAACTAAGAATACATTGGGGGACATCAAACTCCCAATCTATATTGAAGGATTACATTCTTATCAAAAGTTTTGTGTTATAGATTGCTTATCATGTTGTAATGTTATCCTTGGCAGGCCATGGATACATGACATGAAGGCAGTCCCATCCACCTATCATCAATGTGTAAAGCTTCCAAGTCCTTGGAGAGTGGTGAAAATTGAGAGTGATCAACAAGAAGCTAAGAATTGCTATACCTCATCAATGAAGCCAGCTTCAAGACCAAGGGAGCAATAGCAATTAAAGTATCCTTCAAGAGATGTCTTGGAGGCAAGAGAACAGGATTTGAAAGAAATCCTCATGGATCCTGATGATCCTGAGTCTAAGATCTTCATAGGATCAGGGATCCTTAGCGACATCGAACAGGAGCTAGTATCCTTCCTTAAGAGAAGGAAATCCACCTTTGCTTGGAAACACGAGGATATGACAGGTATATCTAAAGATGTAATTACTCATAAACTTGGCATTGACAGGTCATTCAAGCCGATTCATCAAAAGAGGAGGAAGTTTGCACCTGAAAGGAATGCTATTATCCAGGAAGAGGTAGATAAACTACTTCGGGCAGGTATGATAAGAGAGGTTAAGTATCCAAGATGGTTAGCCAATGTGGTTGTTGTTCAAAAGAAAAATGGAAAGTGGAGGGTATGTGTCAATTTTACTGATTTAAACAAGGCATGTCCCAAGAATCCTTTCCCATTACCCCACATTGACTCCATGGTGGATGCTACCGCGGGTCATGAGTTGTTGACTTTTATGGATGCTTCATCTGGATTTCAACAAATTCAGATGGAACCATCTGATCAAGAGGATACAGCCTTTATGACCCCAACTGGTATATACTGTTATATTGCTATGCCATTTGGATTAAGGAATGCAGGTGCTACTTATCAAAGGCTAGTCAATATGATGTTCAAGGAACAAATTGGACACACTATGGAAGTCTATATAGATGACATGGTGGTCAAGTCTAAGAAAGCTGAGGATCACCTTAAAGACTTGGAGGAAGCATTCAATATCCTTGATAAATTTAATATGAAACTTAATCCTTCCAAGTGTCATTTTGGTGTTAAGGCATGTAAATTCTTAGGCTATATGGTAACAAAGAGGGGCATTGAAGCAAGTCCAGAGCAAATCAAGGCTATTGTGAATATCAAATCTCCTGCCAACGCTAAGGATGTGCAAAGACTGACAGGCAGGATCGCAGCCTTGAACAGATTCATATCCAAATCCTCATAAAAGTGCAAGGAATTCTATGACATCCTGAGGAAGAACAAGAAATTTGAATGGACTGAGAAGCATGAAAGTGCCCTTAAAGCTCTTAAGGATTACCTATCCTCAGCCCCAGCCTTGATGAAACCAGAAAAAGGGGATATATTATCCTTGTATTTAGCGGTATCCTCTAAAGCAGTAAGTGCGGTCCTTGTTAAGGATCACCAAGGTACACAACATCCTGTTTATTATGTAAGTAAGAGCTTACTTGATGCTGAATCCAGGTATTCACATTTAGAAAAACTTATCCTTGCATTAATCATGGCATCTACTAAATTAAGACATTATTTTGAGACTCATGCCATTATTGTTAAGACTAATTTTCCAATTAAGAATGTTCTCAGGAAACCTGAAATGTCAGGAAGGATGGCTAAGTGGGCAGTGAAGTTGAGTGCATATGATATAAGATATGAACCAAGGACTGCCATCAAATCCCAAGCCTTAGCTGACTTTGTGGTAGATTTTAGTAGTGACTTGCAAAAGGAAGATGAGTTAGAAGTCCAACAGCTTGAAGAAACTAAGGATCCTTGGATACTCTTCACTGATGGAGCCTCTAATGTAAAAGGAACAGGGCTTGGAATACTACTAAAATCGCCACAGGGGGACATAATACCCCACTCCATAGCTTGTGAATTTCAAACTACCAACAATGAGGCTGAGTATGAAGCCTTGATAGCTGGTTTGCAAATTGCTAAGCATATGAGGATCGGGTATCTTGACGTACATGTAGATTCATTATTAATCACTAATCACTTTAATGGATCCTATGCTGTTAAAGGTGAAAAGCTACTCAAATATTTGGAGATAGTCAAAGAATTGGCACTCTCTTTTGTATCCTTTAGTTTGACACAGGTACCAAGGGAAGAGAATGCAGAAGCTGATGCACTAGCCAATTTAGGATCATCTCTGAAGATCCCTGAGGATATCAAGATCCCTATTATCCATATCCTGACCCCTGCTATCGAGGATCATATAGCTATGGAGATAGGAGAAGATTCTGCAGTCATCCCTAGTGATGATACTCAATCTCATTCAGGATCATGGATCCTCCCAATCATGAGATACATACAACATGGAGAGATTCCTACAGGAGAAAACCCTAGGGCTTTCAAAATTAAGGTATCTCAATTTACAATATTGAATAATATGTTGTATAAACGATCTCTTGCAGGACCATATCTCAGATGCATTGAGGATCCTGAAATCCAAGAAGTTTTAAAGGATTTCCATGAAGGAGATTGTGGAAACCACACTGGGGGCAGGGCATTATTCTCAAGGATCCTGAGGACAGGATACTATTGGCCCACTATGAAGAAGGATGCTGTGGAGTATGCCAAGAAGTGTGATCCTTGTCAGAGGCATAGTAATATCCTTCACCAACCAGCAGAGCTCTTGCATCCTATATCCTCTTCCTAGCCATTCATGAGATGGGGAATGGATATAGTTGGAAGGCTTCCTAAAGCACCTGGTGGAAAAGTATTCATGCTTACTATGACTGATTACTTCTCCAAGTGGATAGAGGCTGAAGCCTTTGCTCAAGTCAGAGAAAAGGAAGTTATATCCTTTATTAAAAGAAACATTATTACTAGATTTGGTATCCCTTCTGAAATTGTTTGTGATAATGGATCCCAATTTATTGGGAATAGAACCACTAACTTTTGTGACAACTGGGGGATTAAGATGATAACATCAACACCAGTCCACCCACAAGCTAATGGTCAGGCAGAATCATCCAACAAGATCATCATCAACAATTTGAAGAAGAAGCTTGGATCCAAGAAAGGAAAATGGGCAGAAGAACTACCTTATGTGCTTTGGGCTGATAGGACTACTCCTAAGAATGCTACTGGCCAAACTCCATTTTCTTTGGTGTTTGGGGCAGAATCAGTGATCCCTACAGAGATGGTGGTTCCAACTGCAAGAACAAGCATTCGTGATCCTGAAGAAAATGCTGAAAACTTGATTCAAGACTTGGATACTATAGAAGAAATCAGGGATCTGGCAAGGATAAGGATGGCTAGTTATCAACAAAAGATAGCTGGAGCCTACAATAAAAATGTCAGGATCAGGAAATTCCAAGCTGGTGATATGGTGTTAAGGAAAGCATTTCAGAATACTACCAATCCTGCTGATGGAAAGCTAGCACCAAAGTGGGAAGGCCCCTATTTGATTGAAGCTGAAGCAGGGAAGGGGGCATATCGATTGCTAACAATGGAAGGTGATTTGCTACCAAGAGCTTGGAATGCTGTCCATTTGAAGAAATATTTCATGTGATCAGGATCCATGATCCTTACTTGACAAGTATCCTTGAATGATCCTCACAAGATAGATGATCCTCTTTCTGGTAACATTTTAATCTCAAACTATTTCATTCTTTAATTATCTCATATAAGGGTAAGGATCCTGCATCCTTTATCCTCCTTTTACATGATTTTGAGTTTTGAAGGTTCAGGTATCCTTAACTAAGGATTGAGTATCCACAGAAGTATCCAGTTATTTGGGCTTGACCCCAGTTATTTGGGCTAGTCCCCAGTTTGGGCCTGTCCCCAGTTTCGCCAGTAGCGCACGATGATCCTGGTATAGTTCATGGCAATGGGACCAGTACTCGCTTTAGGGGCTGACAATTTCATTGTACTGGCTATATTCAGGATCCTACGTATAATGGTAGACGTACCGTACATCCGTTCCTAAGGTTTCTAACGTTTTCACGTTAGCTAAGGTTTTGGCATTTTCATGTCACTAAGTTTGGATAGTCGCCAGTGAGGGCCATACTCCAGTTTACACACGATCCTTTGGGCTTGTCCCCAGTTATCCTTTGGGCTTGTCCCCAGTTATCCTTTGGGCTTGTCCCCAGAATTGTTGGGCTTGTCCCCAGTTACTAACTTTTATCTTATATTGGCTTAGTCCCAAGTTATATCCTATTTCAGGTTTTTGGAGATAAACAACCAAGGATCCCTGATCCTTACTTCCTACTAAGGTTTGTCTTTTGGGTTATCCTGATTATAAGTGTTAAAGGATAGGATCCTAACTTGGATCCCCAGGTATGATCCTTAACTATTTTGATTTTATTATTCATTTGAATAACCCTTATTCTTTGACAACTGATCTTATGATCCTTAAACTATATAACTTTTTAAAACTTATCAACTATAGGATATGTGATCCTTGATCATATCCTAGAAATTTTTGAGGATATTTATTAAATATTTCTTTATTTGATAAGTTTAAACAAAATGAACATCACAACAGTTGGAAAGTAAAATACTAACAAGGATATCAACACAGGATAAGCCAAAAAGTTAAAGTTATTTTATTCACAAAAGTTTAAACCCTTTAAGGTTGTCAAAATTGCCAACCCACGTTTCTACCAGCAAAACGTGGCCCGTCCACATGGGTTGGCAAAGGGTGTCCATTGTTCATAGGTCTAACAAGTGCAGGAAATTAAAGACGGAAGGATAACGAGTGGCTTCATCCCCCAAACAGAGGATCCATCCACCACCCATTATCCTACCTATTGTTCAAAGGATCATCCATGATCCTCAACCCTAATTACTATTGTTTAAGTACAGACCAACCATTGTTCATCAAAACATCATCAAAATAAAAACCATAACCAAACTAAAAAATGGGCTCCGGCTACGTCTAGAAATGTCCTTCATCGCCCATTCATGCAGCCTATGCCTTCGCTGCATCACCATCTCCTCCAACGTCCATATCCTTCACCTGATCCTTGCCACTACCACTAGCTTCGATTGCCAGAACCTCGTCAGCCTCATCTTCATCATCCTCCAACTCAGCCAACCTAGCCTTCCAGCCCTCCGTGTCCCAGCTGTTCCTATCAAAGGCAGGATCATGAGCTTCTTGGGCTATCTGCAATTTGGTCTTGTACATGGCAATGGCAGCGGAGACTTTAGCATCCTGTGTGATCTCGTGCTTCTCATAGTCAGCATTGATCTGGGTTGCAACTATTTGAGCTTTGGCATCATTGAGATCCTTTTCAAGGGATGCAATCTTGTGATCCTTGAGCACCGCCACCTTTTGGAGATCAGGGTATTTCTCCTCAAGCTCCTTAACATTCCCAACATAATCCTCGATTTCAGCAAATTTCTGCAAACAAGACAATGCAAAGTTAGGATCATATGATCCTCAAGTGGGCAGGATAATCAAGTTGAGTCAGTGATCCTTACATCGGCAAAGTACTCGAGGAATTGATGGCGGATCAGAGGCAATCCCTATAGGTTGTCAGCTTCAGAAGTTTTTCTTTTCTTTCCACCTCTTCCCTTTGAAGTGGTTGCCTTGGGGATTGTGATGGAAGGGCTGGCAGCAGACTTTTTCTTCGAGGATCAAACAGTGTCAAGATCAGTGACACTGAATTTGGAGGCAGACTTTGAAGATTTTCCAGCACCTACACACCCGGAACAGATAAGTATCCTTATCCTATTTCTATTCAACTATTTATTTAAACATTTAATTATAAAAATAACAGGATACTTACTTGACATCGTGACAGAACCTGAGGATACCTCTTGAGAATCCTGGGTATTTGCTTTGAATGACCTTGTTGCAGGATCAAGTTTTCTGAAAGCAGCAAGTCTCCCCTTGGTGGCAGGTGAGGGTATAATATGTGAAACAGTGATAGCTGTACAAAAGAAACAAAAGCATGTTAGTAATCCTCATCAGAAACAAGCTTACTCAGTGATCCTTCTAAGGATCCTCTATCCTACCATGGGTGCTCCACTTCCTTGGCAGATCCTTTCCATCAGGGAGAGAATCCCTTCTGACAAAGAAGAATCTCCGTTTCCAGTTAGTATCATTCTTAGTGGCTTTGAAGATGGGATGTTCTTCACCGGGTTTACGCTTGAATAGATATCGGTGGGATCCAAATGTTGTGAGATCATACATCTCGGCCAATTCCGACATTCCCAGGTCGATTCCTTCTTGCTCAATGATCCTCTCAAGGGTATATAAGACCCTCCAGATCATTGGCATAGCTTGAATGTTGGAGATGCCGGTGAGGGAGAAAAAAGACTGGGTGAATTCAGGGAAAGGATATGTGTATCCTATTGTGAACGGCGTGACTGGGAAGGCTACCCAAGTTTCAGAAACATAATCACTTAGAACGGTGGGATCAAATGGCTTGAAATCGGTGTTTGCCGAAAAACAATGGCGGATTCTATCTATTTGTGGATCAGTGAAACAGCATCTTTCATTCGCCAAATCTTTGATGATCCCCTGGCTCTTAAGAGGACTGTCCTTCTTGTGATCCTTAGCCGGTGAGGATCTTAGCATCATCTTGGTCATAGCGATAGAGAAGAAGATGAACAGAGAAAGAAAACGTAAAGGAAGAAGAAGAAGAGAAATACCTGCTTGATCTGCGGATGTGAATTTAAAGGGAGTTTCTCTTGAATTTAAATGTGAAATGATCTCTATCCATAACTCCTATTTATAATGATGGTTTTGCAGGATCTCAGTGACGTCATGTTCGTAACGGCTAGTCCGACTCCAACGGCTAGTTATCCGTTAATTTGTTACGGATAAGAACAAAATATAACTCATTTATTTACATAATTACTCCTTATATTTTGGGGGCAATTATTAGGGGTGGATTTCTAAATGATCAGTGATCCTCAATTACTGTTGGACTTAGTGATCCTTACTTCTGTTTGAATTAGTGATCCTCAGAAGTATTGCAGGATCAGGATCATGGATCATCATAAGGATCCTTGTACTAACGGTTGTCTACTTTGAATTCGAAATTGTTTTGCAGGAGTATGAGCTTGGACTTGGTCTTGGCGATATTCCTGGAGCATATTCCATGTTTATTCCGCACGTGCATGGCTAAAAGTGGACGTTATGGAGTCGTGGAGGACTTGCACCATTTGCGGAATGTTTGTTAGCTAAGATATTTTCTATATTTAAATGGGATAGCGAGCTAAATAGAAACACTTGGCTATTTTTGGCTACACACACACTCTTGCAACTGCTCGCACCAGCTCTCGACAAAACACTTAGCGATTATACACTTTTTTACACAATACATGAAGGGGTAAGGTCCCAAAAACCTCATAATAAATACTTGGGACCATACCACAACCTCAACTTTCAAGACTTGCTCCTTGCGCGGCTGCGCACTGGTCTCACAAAAGAGAAGGCTTAAAAGGACTACAACAGTCAATAGTCGCGCGCCCAAAGGAAATCATAAATCCTTGCGCCTTCTCCCATTAGCAAAGGATAAAAATCCTGAGATAAATACTTCCGCCTAAATATCCAGACTTGGATATTGTCTTACCCAGACTTGGGATTTATTTAGTGGTCTCCACATGATAAAGTACCACACTAGATTACAACAGTAATCTTCTAGAAGAAATACAATCGTGCACCACCCAGACGGTTATAACCGTCTGGACACGTGTCATTACCACAGGCACCCCCGAAATCACAACGAAGGCATGCAATTAAAGAGTAATTTCCACTTGATCACATCACACGTGGCAAATCCCCAGCCTTTGATCTAAACCACGATCCGTGTGCTCTCACGTCGGATCAAAGAACTTAAACGGAAGGAAACATAACCGCTTACGGAGTTAGCATCTTCCGTCAACTTTTCACTAACGGGTTTTCCCGCCTAAACGACTCCCGGCTATAAATATGAGATGCAACCCAAGTATGAATCCATGTTATTCACACTTCTCAAATACATCTTCTTCTTCATAACCCATACTTATTCTCACACCGGAGTCGGGTCAAGGAGAGAACCCTTTTCTCCCCTTGGCGAGGCTAACGGTGCTTCTTTTTTGCAGAGTTATCGGAGAAGAAGGTCTGTTAGACCCGAATCGATCGAGTGGAAACCAACCTTTTTATGCGGATTCAAACCCCCTATATATCTCAGTTCTGACCATTTATCTAGTGTTTCTTCATTGGCGCCCACCGATTCCTCTGTTTTCTAGTTTTTATCTCGTTTCGATTCAGTCATTTTCATCCTCTGTTCTGCACATGGCAGAAAATTCAATATCCCACCTATCAGATCCTCGATCTAAATTCAAAGGTTCTACAACCCAAAACACTCAGATCAATGAAATCATAGGAGAAAACAGAAACAACGGTCAGTCAGATAGGGAGAATTTCTCAGATCTAATCATAGAAAGATCCCCAAAACATTGGTTCAACAGATGCCAAGCTGCTTTAAACACAATCGTTATGCAAATCACCAGATCTAAGTTCCCAAACATCAGATCTGGAGAAGAAATCAACACTACAGTATTGGACCCACCAACACCATGTCGGGGGGACATCCAATCTAGTCGTACCATTGAAGTACAATCCAGAAATAGCAGCTATCAGAAAACTAAACAAATAAACATGGTTCAAGGAGGTCCGTCACGAAGACCAAATAAGCGAAATTATGATCAACATTGGAGGGAACAGCAAGTTGTGTTTCCTGTTGTTCCTGGGGGCCATCAGGAAGAACGACCAGTAATTATTACTGGCATATTCGGACATTACCGGACGGACTATATGTTTATAGATCCGGGAAGCTCGATGGACATCATATACGAGCAGTGTTTCAAACAGCTAGACCCAGAAGACAAAACACGTCTAGAACCGGTCGATTTTCCCCTCACCGGATTCTGCAATGAAACCGTATTTCCATTGGGGCAAATAGCTTTTCCTGTGACTTTATCGGATGGCGAGCATTCACGAACAGTCACAGTCAATTTCATGGTTATGCCGGCAACATCACGCCATGATGTCCTGCTCGGAAAAAGGTCGCAAAGAGAATTTAGCATGATCACTTCTATTCCACATGCTGCATGCGGATTTCCAACGGAAACCGGAGTTGCAATTCTATACTCGAGCAAAGAAGTCATGTACGTAGATGACGAGCCACCGGCAAAAGTAGTCAAACCGTCGGCATCAAATGAACCGGAGAAATGGGTCCTGAACAACGAATATCCAGAGCAAACCATCCTACTAGGACATGCCATTTCATCAGCAACTCGAATACAACTAAAAGAATTGTTGACCAACAACAAAGATATATTTGCATGGTGCCCAGCAGACATGACTGGGGTTCCGCGCGACATAGCGCAACATAGCTTAAATATCAAGCCAACAGCAGAACCTGCTGCTCAGGGAAGGCGCAGTTTTAGCGAAGAAAAAGCAAAAGCTATGGACGAGCAAGTAACAGAGCTACTCAATGCGGGAATCTTGCGCGAAGTAAAATACCATACATGGGTTGCTAATCCAGTAATGGTACAAAAACATAGTGGCGGATGGAGAATGTGCGTCGACTTCAAAGACCTGAACAAAGCATGCCCGAAAGATTGCTACGCACTTCCGGAGATAGACAAGAAAGTCGACTCCTTAGCATCATTCAGATGGAAGTGCTTTCTCGACTGTTATAAGGGCTATCATCAGGTCCAGATGAAAGAAGAAGACGAAGATAAAACCGCATTCCGCACAGATAAAGGCATCTTCTGCTACACCAAAATGCCTTTCGGCCTGCGCAACGCCGGCGCAACTTATCAACGCTTAATGGACACAGTCTTCAGCGGGGATATTGGAAAGACTGTCGAAGTATACATGGATGACCTCGTCATCATGAGTCATGAGGAAGACACAATGCTCAACAATATCCAGCGCACGTTCGACTCTTTGCGCAACGTGAACTTAAAACTTAACCCGACAAAATGCTCCTTCGGCATGGAAGAAGGAAAGTTTTGGGGTTTTATAGTCACAAGAGACGGTTTTAAAGTTAATCCAGAAAAAGTGCAGGCCATCCAGCTAATGTCGTCACCTGCAACAGTTAAAGAAATGCAAAGGCTCGCCGGGCGTTTAGCAGCCTTGAACAGATTCTTGGCTAACCACGCAGCAAAGTCTTATCCATTCATCAGCACGCTGCGAAACTGCGCAAAGAAAACTGACTTTCAATGGACATCTGAAGCAGAAGCAGCATTCAAACAAATGAAAGAATGTTTAATCCAGCTACCAACACTGACCGCGCCAAAAGAAAAAGAACCACTGATTTTATATCTATCTGCTGCGGAAGTAGCGGTTGGTGCTGTATTGATGGTAGAACGCGAAAATATTCAGACTCCAATCTACTATATAAGCAAAATGCTCACCGGCCCAGAAACTCGCTATTCGATGATAGAAAAGCTAGTCCTCACACTAGTACACGCATCACGACGCCTGCGCAGATATTTTTCGGGCCACGTCATCACAGTTCTCACCAATTATCATTTGGGCCAAATCTTATCCAAACCCGACGTAGCGGGAAGGTTGGCTAAATGGGCCATTGAGCTGGGAGGATACAATATCTTCTACAGGCCAAGACCAGCAATCAAAGGGCAAGTTCTAGCAGACTTTGCCACCGAAGTTCCCACTGACAAAGTTCAAGAGTGCGAAGCAATCCAGAACCCTATACCCGTTTTTGACGATAGAGTCTGGACCTTACACACAGATGGCGCTTCCAATGACGACGGAGCAGGGGCAGGTCTCCGACTAGTTAGCCCAGACAGTCACGAACTCACATATGCCATACGCTTAGATTTCCAAAGCACAAACAACGAAGCTGAATATGAAGCATTCTTGGCAGGTCTTCGTTTAGCATTAAAAATGGGGGCAAGAAATCTTGAAGCAAATGTCGATTCAAAACTGGTGCCCGAGCAAGTTAATTGCCACTATGATGCAAGAGGGGAAGCTATGGCATTATACCTTGAACAAGCGCAGGTACTGATCAGCCAATTCCAAACGTTCAAAGTTTACCACATAAACAGAAGCGAGAACAAGCATGCAGACGCGCTTAGCAAATTGGCCGCTACCAGCTTCAAGCACTTGGCAAAAGAAGTGCGCATAGAGGTATTGTCTAACCCTTCGATTCATCTCAAGCAAGTGAACGTTATAGAAGTCGGTAATCCATCCTGGATGTCTCCGATCATCTTATACCTACAACACGGAAAACTCCCGGAGGGAAAAGCAGAGGCCCGGAAACTCCAACACAAAGCGATAAATTACGAAATGGAGGATGGCGTCCTTTACCGGAAGTCATTTATGGGACCATTATTACGCTGTGTTGATAAAACAGACGCCCAATACCTGGTCAGAGAAATCCACGAGGGTTTATGCGGAATACACGCGGGACCGCGCATGGTCGTGGCAAAGATAATGAACGCCAGATACTACTGGCCGGGGATGCATATGGACACAGTTGATTTATTAAAAAGGTGCGCAGCCTGTCAACGCCATGCACCAAAGACGCTCCGACCAAAAAATCCGCTAATACCTGTCACATCCGCCTGGCCATTCCAACAATGGGGCATCGATCTTGTCGGCCCATTTCCTGATGCGCCAGGCGCAGTAAAATTCATCATTGTGGCGGTCGATTACTTCACCAAATGGGTGGAAGCTAAAGCCTTGGCCTCAACCACAGCGATGGTAATCCGCAAATTTATATGGGAACATATCATTTGCAGGTTTAGATTACCATTGCGCATTATCTCTGACAATGGCACAAACTTCGCCTCAGAAGATCTTCAAAAATGGTTCAAAGAAATGAAGATCGAACATAACTTTGCCTCCGTCGCGCATCCACAAGCGAACGGTCAGGTAGAAAGTGTAAACAAACAGATCGTCGACGGCATAAAAGCGCGACTTGGGACAGCACGCAGAGGGTGGGTCGACGAACTCCCCAGCATCCTGTGGGCGCATCGAACAATGCCAAAGACTAGCACAGGCGAGACTCCGTTCAGTCTAGTCTATGGTTCTGAAGCCGTCATCCCAGCCGAGATCGGCCTACCATCACCGCGCATAATAGCCATGGAAAAACAGAACAATGAGCAAGAACGAAGATTGGATCTAGACCTCCTCGAAGAACGGCGCGAGAATGCCGCCATCAAAGAGGCCAGGTACAAATCCAAACTCGAAAAACACTTAGCGATTATACACTTTTTTACACAATACACCATAGTGATCCTTGTACTTAGCTCGCTATCATCCGAAGTTGTAACAGATTTCTTGTTTAATTTGAGTTGGTGATCGGTAGTTTCCATCACCCGAGGTTTTTTATGCCGGAGATCATTCATTGATCAAGGGCTTTTTCCTCGTATAAATCTTCGTGTCACTTGTTCATTACATTTCAGAGTGATCCTTATTGTTGTTAATCAATTCAAGCATCATACCTCACAACAGAAAGTTTGGTTAGATTGTCATTGCTTGATTTTTGACCAAAACAGGAATGTTGGCAAGACTGAGTCCACTCGTTCATTCCTGCAAAAAATAGCGTTAGGATAACAATGAGGATTCTGGATCCTTAAACCTGCAACGTCTTCTGAGGATCCTTAATTAAACAAATTGAGGATCCGTGATCCTGGCTGCACTTGTGGATCCGTGATCCTTAGGCTTAGAAAATCCATCCCTAACAAAAACCATGTTTGACAAAAGTCTTGATGGAATATTTATGAGTATCCCAACCAGGATATATTCTTGGGATATTTGGTCAGAATATTCGAAATATTATACTAAGATTAAAAATTGAAACTACATTCAAATCTAACAAGATTTGCAAACTAAAATGGACTGCAATGGATGAGGCCAAAAAAGGTTAGTTTATTAACATAGCAAATGGTTGTGTTTCTGGCTTCATCTCAAAGAGAGATCCATCCACCAAAAACACAATTAGTCTTAACCATATTTACTTAACAATTGAAGGCTTCGTCTTGAAACTCAAGATCCCTCCACCTTCAATTGTTAAACTATTCAAAATAAAGCATACTAATGATTGATGACCAAGGGCTTCGTCATGAAACTCAGGATCCCTCCACCTTTGGCCATAAAATTGTTCTAAAGTGCAAGAAAGTAAATTGTTTAACAGACAAGGAAAGTAAATTGTTCGACAACTACCACAACCATCAGAGATTAAAAAGTGGGCTCCGGCCTAGGCATGAATATCCATCATTGCCCACTTCGCTGCTTTCAAGGAGCAGCACCTTCTTCAACCGCAGCATCTCCTCCAGCACCCGCACCAGCATCGTCGTCAGGATTCTTATCAGCATCGCCACCAGCATTAGCCGCCTCCTCTGTCGCCTTGGAAGGCTCCTCACCCGCAGGCTTCACAGGATACTCCACAGGATTACCCCCGAGATCCTTTAATTTCGCCTCCCAAGCAATAACATTCCAGGAGGGGCATTCAAAGCCCATGGCTTTAGCTTCATAAGCCATCTTTAGCCAGGCTTGAAGGAGGGAAATTACAACAGACCCTTTAAGGCCTTCTTGGTAGGTGTTCATATCCTGCTCATATTGAAGATGGGCGGCATCTAGCTTGGCTTGAGCATCTTGATTTGCCTTGTTGATGGCGGCTTTGGCTTCCTGGGTCACAGCTTTAAATTTATCCTCGTAATGTTGTGACTTGGTGGAGGCTATAACTCCCTGATCGGCGATGGTGGTCTCTGCTTTCTTCAACTTCACTTCCAGCATCTTGTTCAGTCCACAACTTTCTTCATAAAGGCTTGCCAGGTGTTCAAGACCCTACAAACCAAAGAAACAGGTATTAACATATATTAACATATATAATCAGCATATGGGTGCAGGATATAGGTTAAGGATATGTACCTGGTTAAGAAAGCTGGTCATAAAGTCACTGGATTCAAGGAACCCATGGTTTTCATAGGGGAAGGTTTCAGATGAAGCTGGAGAGTCAGTTTCCTTTCTTTTACGGGAGCTTGAGACACGCGGCTTGGTACAGGAGAAGGCTTAGGAACGGCTGCTGTTTTGGTCAAAAATTACCAAAGCAATTAAGTGATCAAATTAGTTAAGTGAGGTAGTGTGCTAAAAAGTGTGTTGGAAATATGCTAATTATGTTGTTTACCAAAACAGTTTTCAGGATACGGCTCAGGATATTGAGCTGTATCTACGATCAAACTATGAGCAACAAGTAAAGGGGTTGACACGAGATGTACGAGGAAAGCCCTTGATCAATCTAGATCGCCGGCATAAAACCTCGGGAGCTGACAATCGCAGCTGCCTTGTTCCTCTTATTGCTTTAAACGTCAGGATACAGTGCAGGATATTGACCAGATCGCTAAGTGTTACAATGCTTTTTGTGAAAGTGAAAGTTGCGAGAGAATGAGTGTGAGAGAGTAGTGAGTGTCGTTGTGATGTCCTATTGATCTGATTTATCCATCTATTTATAGTTACGAAACACAAACTAAAACTCCTACAAATGTGGGATGCTCCCGAATATTCCATTATTAACGTTGTGGACCGAGTAAAGCGGCTTCAACGTCTTCATTCGAACGACTTGGACCGAGTCTTCCGGAGAAGGAGTCTTCGTGAACGTTGAAACCTGGACTCGTACTTCTGCACACAATCCATTAGTAATCCTCAGGATACCATCCAGGATGTTACCAATATCCTGAATGAGTATCCCGGGTAGGAACATATATCATGAAACTAAGATATAACTCAAGATATTTCCCAGGATATGGGCTCAGAATTTCACCCATAACAATTGTCCCCAAAAAATGTTACCGTTTAGTATCCTGGCACTAACGGTTATATTTTTTACGAATAACGAGGCAATTAAGAGATTAGACCCATGATGTGACCGTTTGTAACTGCACAGCCTATATTTACTCATCACCTCCCTATAACTCCTCATCCTCATCCTTTTTTAACTATTACTGATAAGGAAAAAGGTAAACACTTTCTCTCTGATCTTCACCTTCATCTTCTCATTCCGATCAAAAACACAGGCGGTCAAATGGCGAGACAGACAAGATCCAGTCCTGGCGACTCCACTCCCACATTCATCCAACAGAATCTTCTCCAGGATCCAGAGAAAGAAATATGCACCTTCGACAGTGCCCACTTGTCGGCTCTCAAATCCTCCGGTATCTTTCCGGAAGGGACAGTATTCTGGCCGTTTGACTGGGAAATCCGGTCGGACATGGTTTCCGACGAGTGGTTGTGCTTTAGTGCCTTTCCCTTCACCTTAGGATTACGGTTTCCCTTTCCAGACTTTATCACTGAGTTTTTCAATATTACAAAAATCTGTTTTAGCCAAACAATGCCGATGCTCTGGCGAGTCTTGTCTGTTCTTGATCAGATCAAGAGGAATCACATTCCTGACCTTTCCGTTCACGACTTCCCCCTAGCATATCGGCTTAGATGCCACGGATCCTGTAGATTTTTGTTTTATTCCACCTCCGGCGATCCATTGATACTTCCTGCCACCAGGAATGAGGAGAAATGGCAATCCAAGTTCTTCTTTGTAAAAAGAGACTCAATCCCTGGTGGAACGGAATATCCGGTGAAGTGGTTGAGAAAGGGTAGGATTTAGGGTTTAAGGATGATCCTGCCTTATATCCTGTTTCATATCCTGAGTTGATCAATTTCTTTTTATTGTTTTGTACACAGCTGATTTTAGGAAGCTTGCACCTCCCCTAGCCGATTCACAGAAGAGAATTGACGCTATCAGACTCCTCTGAGAGGCTGAAAGAAGTTTTAATCCGTCTCCACCATCTCCAAGCCCTCTTTCCAGTGCAAACATGTCTGGTAAGGATCCTGCACGATATCCTGCATACATGTTTTTATTTGGCATATTTAGGAAAGAATTTTACTCCCTGTATGCAGACTCTAGCAAACTTCCAATCCTCCTTGATCTTGACGAGCTTGGCAGTTACCCTACTCCAGTCATGGTCAAGAAAGAGACCCCTGCTGCCACCAGCTCCAAGCCGCTCCCGGCTCCTAAGGGCAACCCGAGGACTTGTGCTTCCACCGCAAAAAAAGAGGAAGAACTCCGAAGTTAGTGCCCCAGGCTCCGAAGGGTTCTCTTATGATGAGCTCAGCTTCACTGATTCCTTGGAACCGATGACATCCTTCCTTAACAAGGTAATATCCCGGCACTATATCCCGCACATATATCCTGATAGAATATCCTGACAGGATATCCAGGTTAGTAAATATTGACTTACACCTGAATTCTGACTTACAGGGCCTCCAACATCTGCTCCACCTTTACAGCGATGTCTGTGGTACTGCTGCACTCCACGAGGCCAGGATTAAACAGCTTGAAACTACCGTTGCCGACCAAGGTGCCATTGCTGAAGCGAAGACTCGGCATTATGAGGACAAGCTGAAGAAGGTCACCCAGGATACCGAGATTAAACTGGCTACCATCCAAATGGAGCATGAACAGGCCATGGTCTCCTTCCGGGAAGGGATCAAAAACTCGGCCATCGTCTCTCTGCTGCAAGCTCGTATCAAGATGGCTTATGAGGCCAAGGAGACAGGCCTTGAGTGCCCCTCCTGGCCGGTTGAATCCTGGGTGGTGAAGCTGAAGGAGCTTGGAGGCAAGGTTGTGCCCCTTCCTACTGAAACTGGCGAATCCTCTAAATCAGCAGAGGCGGCGGACAAGGCTTGAGATAAGAAGGATGTTGGGACGGATGCTAGCGAGGATGCTGCTCAGGATGCTGAGGCTGAGAAAACGGAGAAGGCTGGAGAAGATGCCGCTGTGTGAGGGCATTCAAGTGGGCGATGATGGATGTTGATTGTAACAACTCTCATCAAAAGTCATAATTATTAAATTAATTAGTCCAAAAGGAAACCCTAATTGAGACACCCAAGTGATTCTGAACAAACCCTAAAATTTTCAGAATTTTCAGAATCAGGATTAGGGCCCCTAAAACTCAGGGGGGGTTAAACCCTATTGACGATTATCCATTTTAAACGTTGGCAACAAGGAATTTTCGAAAACTGTCAACTCAGCAAAGCTAGTCCCAACCGTGGCAACCTATACCTAAAAAATAGGTCTCACGCGGCCCGCTTCAGGTTAAGCTTATTTCTCACGCGGGCCGCCTCAGGGTAAAATTTCACCTATAAATAGTGGACAGTGGGACTTGAATTCTGGAAAAACAACGACGTAAAAATTCGCAATATTCACTGAGATACGAACAGTATACTCTAAATCCACACACGGGTCTCGAAATTCTGCCGCAAAACAGGGTATTAGCACAATCGCTACTACGATTCATTTTCCGATGATCAATATATCCGATGGATGTTTAAGTGCCGCCCACATTAGGGTTATACTTTGTCATTCGTCGTTAATTCGACGGATCATCGTTAATTCGATGGATGAAGTATTGCACTTTGTCGTTCGTTGTGAGAATTTGATCTCGTGAGTTATCGTAAATGCTGGATTGATTACTAACCTAGTTTTGTGTGCATTGTTATTTATATTAGGTTAACAAGGCTAATTCATAGACTAGACTCTGTCCGTAATAAATCAGCAATGTGAGTCATTCTCTCTTTTTATCAAATCTATTTACAAAATCATGTTTATTTTCAAAGTTATAATTACGGGGATTAAGTCTTTGTAATCAACAAGTTACAGCCGGTATGTGGGGTTTTGTATACATTACTTGATAATCGTCACCATTGGGGCAGCCAATTGGGGTATATGACCATAGTCACAGATTCGGTCGAGTGACAAATACCGTGGGTAGTTGGTTTGATAATAGAAACATTGTAATCGCTCTTAATACTGTAAATTATAACAAATGTGTCATTTTAGTAAATAGAATGATTCACTCAGTATTTCCCGCTGACAAAACCTTTTTCAAACATGTTTCAGGTGATCTGTTGTAATTCAGGAAAAGTGCTGGGGAGCATTTCAAGCTTAAAATAGTGGCTCATTATAAAATAAAGAAATAAGTTTTGTAATATCACAATTTCGTAGTAAAAATATAATATTGTAAACTATCGGGGTTTTATCCCGAAATGTGAAATAAAATAAATCGGGAAAATTTTAGCTTTAAACGATCCTGTTAAATAAACTTCCGCTGTTAAACTCAATTAAATAAATACCGCAGAATTTCTGTCCCGCGGCTCCTGAGACGGGTCAAACCGGGTCGGGGGCCGTGACAGAAAAAGGTGGTATCAGAGCCACTGAGTTAAGCTAATTAAGTATTTAAAAATACTTAATTTTTCCTGATTACTATTATGTGATTATGTGTGTTATTAACTGATTATTTGTTAGTTACAGTATGGGTAAACAAAAGCTGTCAAGTATCTATCTTAAATTAGATAGATCATCTAACGAGAAGGGAAGTTCATCCCGAACCAAATCCTCGAATCAGGCTGAAATTCCTGAAGAAGGAATATTTGTGCGAAAGGCACATTACGAGGAAACACTTTCTCCTAGAAAAAGGGAGATGATTCTTAAGAAAAGTAAAGAGAAAATCCGAGAAAAGAAGATTAAACGGGAAACCCAGGAATTAATTGATAAATCACCTTGGGAAGATAAGCTAGATGAGAAATGGGAAAACTTATATATGCTAGCCACAGTAGCAGAAAATATAAATCTTTAAATATTTTAAAGTTTAGCACCCTACCCTTACACTCTAGAAATCCTGTGCAATAAATAAAATTTCAAAACCTAAGTGTGTTTTTCAGTTATCTTTGTAATAAATCAGTACACTATATGTAATAAATTAAATGGTTATTTATGAATTTTAACTTAGTATTTTATGCATTTTGCATATATGCTACATCAGCATGAGTGGGATATCTGAAGCCTTTCAGAACCTTAATCTTTACCCGGTGAATATAGAAGTGTCCAAAGAATTTACTGGATACTTTCCCGATATAGAACAACCGGTAGAATTCAAGGCTCCACCTTTGAACAAGCCAAAACGAAAGAAAAAGAAGAATTACGTGTGGGGAAGTCGTATACGTAAGAAAAAGCCAGCCACAAACCTTCCCAAAATAAACAATCCTTTAGAAAAAGGGAAAGAAATTATAACCAGGAAAAGTTCTAGACTCCAAGAGATGAAAACTGAAGTCGAGAAAGATTCTAAGCAAATGGAAACTGAAGATAAGGAGGAAGTTAAGGATATAGGAATACAGATGGAGGAAGGAACTAAAGAAATAGTAATGGAAGTTGGGCAAGGCTCTAGACCAACTCAGATAGAAATCGGAGAGAACTCCAATCAAAACCAGGGAAGGACCTTTCAAGATGAGATAGATTTCCTATTGGCAAGCTGTGAAACTATTCAGCCTGTCAATAATAATAATAATAATAATAATATTTTTAATTATCCTCTTGAAAACCAACTCCCTATTGTTAGGGCATGAATTTTATGCTAAGGATCATCTATCCTGAGACTAGGCATGGATCACGGATGCTTAATGGCTGATGCAGAGAGTCTGAGGATCCAGAGTCTGAGGATCCAGAGTCTGAGGATCACGCGTCTGAGGATCACGAGTCTGAGGATCAGGATCCTTTATGTTTTGCACGTTTTTAATGTGTAAATGCAGGTAATGGACGTAGTGGACCACTCCTTTGCTGGAATCTCGTGGAATATGCTTTTAGGCACGTGCATATTGAAGAAATAACCGTTAGTGGTGGTCATGGGGTGACTTCCACCTTTATCGGGAAGTTAGTTACTTGATTTTTCTTATCATTTTAAGGGGAAAACGAGCTCAATGAAGGCACAAGTCGTACACACCACACAACACTCGAATTCTCTGCAAACACTTAGCAAAAAACACACACTTTCACTAGAAATTCATTGTATTGAGCTTGTTTTCTTCCGAAGTTGTACAAGGATCACTGCTGTTTTTGCAATATAGTTGGTGATCGGTAGTTTCCATCACCCGAGGTTTTTTATGCCGGAGATCTTCTAAAGATCAAGGGCTTTTTCCTCGTATAAATCTCGGTGTTCATCATTGATTTCATATACTTGTTGTTCATTCAATTAACCAAGCATCATACCTCACAAAATCAGATTTGGTTGCATTATCCTTGTGTGATTTTTGACCAAAACAGTTTGGCGCCCACCGTGGGGCAATTGGTGCTTCAATTCTGAGAAATTTTGTTCATTTCATTCATTTCGGTTCATTACCTTCAACCGCATGGCTTCTCAGGGAAAACTACTCCAAGTTCTATGTCGGCGGTCACTTTTTCACAGGGCATTCCGCCTTTGGATTATCTCCCCCTTGCATTCTAGAAGAATGCTGAGAATTCTCCGAAGAAGACAACCCCCGTTTTCACAAAACCAACTGTTGTTTCTTGCTCTACACTTACTAACAGTGATTTTTATGCTTTGATTGTGCAGATGAAGGATCACATGCAGCAGCAGGTCAAAACCAATGGCAGGATCCTTCGCGAAATTGATAAAATCAGCAGAGGATCACTCCCCTTTGATGTCGAGGTCGCTGAATTTCGACACTCCAGTCATAACTTCCCAGCACTTTGCAGCTCCAGATGTCCAATACCAGGGTACATCAACAGGAATACGTTCTGGATCATCGGCAATGTCTCAGGCTCAAGGATCCGCTTTCCAGCCTTCAGGATCCTCATTTCAGCATCAGGGATTCTTCACCAGTTTAGGAGAATGCATGGGGACGCAGCCAATTCAAGGATCCTCTCAGGTTCAAGGATCCTCACAGGTTCAAGGATCCTCTCAGGTTCAAGGATCCTCTCAGGTTCAAGGATCCTCGCAGGTTTAAGGATCCTCTCAGGTTCAAGGATCCTCGCAGGTTCAAGGATCCTCTCAGGTTCAAGGATCCTCTCAGGTTCAAGGATCCTCGCAGTAGGGGTTCAAGGATCCTCTCAGGTTCAAGGATCCTCTCAGGTTCAGGGATCCTCCTCCCAGGTTTAAGGATCCTCTCAGGTTCAAGGTTCCTCCTTCCAGGTTTAAGGATCTTCATCTCAGGTTTCCGGATCCATGGATTATCCTCCAAGACCTACATTCACAGCACTTCAAGGATCCAACATCTTCCAGGATCAAGGATACTTAAGGAGTGTGCAACCCAGAAGTTCAGATGTTTATCTAGGAGACTTCATACCAATGCAGACCATTGCTTCCTCTGGTCCCTCAGTTATGCCAGAATCCCGCAAACATGGATTCACATCTGGAATTCCAAATTTGAATCATTCAGGAGGTACACTTTGAATAATTTTTGCAATGCTAACCATGGCTTTGTGCAGGATACAGGTATCAACCAAGCTATGGCTAAGGAATTGCAGAAACATAGGGATATAATATCCAACGTTCCAGGAGTGGTTAAGCCCATTCCTGAAATTCCTGATGAAAGCCACAAGATATCTCGTTTTGCACCACCTATTTGTGATGCAGAGATACCGAAGAGGTTTCAGACACCAAATCTGGTTGCTTGTGCAAGGGCTTTGGATCCACACTTACCGGATCATCGTTAAAATGGCTGCTAAGTCTTCCTCCTTACTCTATTACTTCATTTGCTAATCTAGTTAATTTGTTTAATAGCCAATTCTCATGCAGTAGGAGATTTGAACGATTAACTAGTGACTTATATAGGATCACCCAAGGTCAAAATGAATCACTTAGAGATTACATAACTAAATTTAGTAGAGAATCCTTAGAAATCCCTAACTTAGATATCGCTACTGCTATTGAAGCTTTTAAACTGGGTTTACTTAAGGATTCTCAGTTCTATGATGATCTTGTTATGACACCTTGCAGGAACTTAGATGAGGAAAGAAACAGGGCCCTTAGGTTCATCCGTTTAGAGGATGACAAAAGGATCCACGAGAGATTGTCAGGATCCTCAAAGCAAGACAAATAAGGATCCTATCTCAAGGATAACTGATCCAAGCAATACTCCAAGCATGACAACCAGAGTGTGCATGATGTGGAACAAGAGGAAGATGATCAGGATTATCCTCCTATTTCTGAATATTCTTTTTCTGCTGATAATAATGAACTAATCCTTTCTATGCAGAGTTTAGGTGAGAAGGTTAAGTGGCCAAGGAAGAATGACAAACCGCCTACCACCAAAGACGAATCAAAATGGTGTGCTTACTATGGGGATTCTGGTCATCTCACAGATGAGTGCATAGCATTAAGGAAGGAGATAGGTTATCTTTTGAGCAAAGGATACTTGAAGGAATTGCTTGGAAGGAAAAAGTCAAGGATCAAGTATCCTGAGAAAGTCAAGCTCCTCTTCCACCATCCGATGCTCAAATCATCCATTTCATCTCCGGAGGTTCTCAGCAGCTAAGAGACGTGCAAAGGAAACAAAGATGGAGAATAGGGGCAGACCTGTTCGGACCTCCATCCTTACCTAGCAGAAAGTGATATCATATAATGAGGATAACTGTGCGGACATTCAGGATCCTCATCACGACGGTGTAGTTATTACATTATTTATATCTAACCATTTTGTTCGCAGGATTCTCATTGATGGGAAAAGCTCAGTGAACATAATCCAGTTGGATGTCCTCAATAGAATGGACATCCTTGAATCTGATACTGTCCAAAGATCATCTGTCCTTGTGGGATTCAGTGGAGAGACAAAGATTACATTGGGGGACACCAAACTTCCTATCTACATAGAGGGAGTGAATTATGTTAAGAAAATTCTACGTTATTGATTACTTATCTTGCTGTAATGTTATCTTTGGCAGGCCATGGATACACGATATGAAGGCAGTCCCCCTCAACATATCATCAATGTGTCAAGCTCCTAACTCTATGAGATATGGTGAAGATAGAAAGTGATCAGCAGGAGGCAAAGAACTGTTACACTTCTTCAATGAAGCCAGCCTCTAAGGAGCAAGACGTCATGGAGGCAAAAGAGCAAGACGTCAAGGATATTCTGTTGAACCCAGAGGATCCTGAATCCAAAATTTTTATAGGATCCGGGATCCTAGACAGTATTGAGCAGGATTTAGTATCCTTCTTGGAAAGAAGAAAATCTACCTTTGCTTGGAAACATGAAGATATGACAGGTATATCTAAGAATGTTATTACTCACAAACTTGGTATTGACAGGTCTTTCAAGCCAATACCCCAAAAAAGGAGAAAGTTTACACTTGAAAGGAATGTCATTGTCCAAGAAGAGGTAGACAAATTGCTCAAGGCAAGTTTGAGTGGACTGATAAGCATGAAGCTGCACTCAAGGTTCTTAAGGATTATCTATCCTCAGCACCAGCCCTGATGAAACCAGAAAATGGAGAATCGTTATCCTTATACTTAGCTATTTCAGTTAAAGCAGTAAGTGTGATCCTAGTTAAGGATCATGAAGGCTCTCAACATCCGGTATACTATGTAAGTAAAATTCTACTTGATGCTGAGGCCAGGTATTCTCATTTAGAGAAATTAATTCTTGATTTAATTATGGCTTCTGCTAAACATAGACATTATTTAGAAACTCACACTATTATTATGAAAGCTAACTTTCCTATTAAGAATGTTCCCAGAAAAACTGAAATGGCAGGTAGAATGGCAAAGTGGATAGTCAAGCATTGAGTATGAACCCAAGACTGCCATCAAGTCCCAAGCCTTAGCTGACTTTGTGGCTGATTTCAGTAGTGATCTACAAAGGAAAGCTGAATTAGAAGTTCAACAACTTGAGAAGACAAAGGATCCTTGGACACTCTTCACGGATGGAGCTTCAAATGTTAAAGGAACTTGACAAGGCACACTACTAAAATCGCCACAGGGGGACATTATACCCCAATCCATTGCATGTGAATTCCAAACCACTAATCATGAGGCAGAGTAGGAGGCCTTGATAGCAGGTTTGCAATTAGCTAACAATATGAGGATCAGGTATCTTCAAGTATTCGTAGATTCCCTATTAATTACTAACTACTTTAAGGGTTCTTATGCTATTAAAGGTGAAATACTAATCGAGTACTTAGAAATAGTCAAGAAATTGGCAGATTCTTTTGCTTTTTTCAGTCTAACACAGGTATCCAGAGAAGAGAATGCAGAAGCAGACGCTTTAACTAACCTTGGATCATTCCTAAAGATGCCAGAAGATGTGAAAAATACTCATCACCCATGTTTTAACTCCTGCAATTGAGGATCACGTAGCCATGGAGATAGTGGAGGATTCTGCAATCATACCTGGTGATCCTGCACAGTCGAATTCAGGATCTTGGATCCTTCCAATCCTAAGATATATACAACATGGAGAGATCCCTACAGGACAAAATGCTAAAGCTTTCAAAGTCAAGGAGACTGTGGAAACTACACTGGGGGCAGAGCACTATTCTCAAGGATCCTTAGAACAACATACTATAGGCCTATCATGAAGATGTATGCTGTGGAATACACAAAGAAATGTGATGCTTGTCAAAGACACAGTAATATTCTATACCAACCAACATAACATCTGCATCCTAAGAAGAAGCTTTTACTCAAAGTCAGAAAAAAGGAAATGGCCAGTTATCAACAAAGAATGGTTGGAGCATACAACAAGAATGTCAGGATTAGAAGATTTCAAGTTGGTGATTTTGTGCCAAGAAAAGCATTCCAGAACACTACAAATCCTTCTAATGGCAAGCTAGCACCAAAGTGGGAAGACCCCTATCTAATTGAAGCTGAATCAGGAAAGGGGGCATATCACTTGTTAACAATGGATGATGATCTCCTACCAAGAGCTTGGAATGCTGTTCATCTCAAAAAATACTTTAAGTAAGAAGGATCAGGGATCCTCAGCGATACCGGTATTCTGATTAAGGATCCAGGATCCTCAAAGGATATATGATTCTACATTTGGTAACACATTACTTTCATTTTCATTTTCATTCATTTTATACTTATTACTTATCATAAGTTAAAGATGTTAATCAGTTAACATCTATTTTCACAAAGTTTAAGCTTTTGCAGAGTTGTTATCATTTTACAGAAGATCAAAGTGGTTGGCCAACCCTCCAAAGTTTCGGGCTTGTCCCCAGTTTGGGCCTGTCCCCAGTTTCGCCTGTAGCGCATGATGATCCTGGTATAGTTCAAGGCTTTGGGACTAGTACTCGTTCTAGGGGCTGATAATTCCATTGTTCTGGCTATGCTTAGGATCCTACGTATAATGGTAGACGTACCATACATCCGTTCATAAGGTTTCTAACGTTTTCACGTTAGCTAAGGTTTCTAACGTTTTCACGTTAGCTAAGGTTTTGGCATCTTTATGTCACTAAGTTTGGATAGTCGCCAGTTAGGGCCATACTCCAGTTTACATCCGTTTATATGGGCTTGACCCCAGTTTACATCCGTCTATATGGGCTTGACCCCAGTTTACATCCGTTTATATGGGCTTGACCCCAGTTTACATCCGTTTATTTGGGCTTGTCCCCAGTTTGTTGGGCTTGTCCCCAGTTACTAACTCTTATCTTATATTGGCTTAGTCCCAAGTTGTATCCTATTTCAGGTTTTTGGGAGACAAACGACCAAGGATCCTTGATCCTTACCTTCCATTAAGGTTTGTCTTATGGTTATCCTGTTTATAATGATAAAGGTTAGGATCCTAACTTGGATTCTCAGGTATGATCCTTAACTATTTTGATTTTATTCATTATTCATTTGAATAGCCCTTATACTTTGACAACTGAACTTATGATCCTTAAAATATACTACTTTTCGGAACTTTTCAACTATAGGATATTTGATCCTGGATCATATCCTAAAATTCTTAAACTTAATTTGTTTAACTTTTCTTATTCAAACAAATGTATATCACAACAATTGAAAACTAAAGGATACATAAGGATAGTAACACGGGAGATAGCCAAAAAGTTAAAGTTATTTTATTCACAAAACATTAAACCTTTTAAGGTTGTCAAAATTGCCAACCCACGTTTCTACCAGCAAAACATGGCCCGTCCACATGGGTTGGCAAAGGGTGTCTATTGTTTACGGGTCTTTGTAGTGCAGAAAATAAAAGACGGAAGGATAACGAGTGGCTTCATCCCCCAAACAGAGGATCCATCCACCACCTATTATCCTGCCTATTGTTCAAGGATTCCTGATCCTTCACCCTAGAAACTACTGTCTAAAGTTATACAAGTCCTGACGATAAGGATCCTTGATCCTAGAAGCTTTACCTTTCATAGTTTGCTTATTTAGCAATAATTTACAAGGATATAGAATCCTAACTTGGATTCTCTGGTATGTTATATTCTAACTTTTTCGAAGCTGTAAGTTGTCTCTTATCCTTTTTGGTTAGGGATCATTGATCCACATTTATATGAACACTTCAAGTTTTCTGTTAAAAGTGTAACATTATCATCAGATTTTCAATAACTTTCCAGTTGTTTGGTGATGATATTTTTGAAAATAGAAAGCATACATGAAAAATAAAAAGGGAAGAAACAACTATAGATGTAGCTAAAAAAGTTTAATGTTATTACCTATTCATTATGTATCAAAATCATCTGGCCTGGATTTCACCAGCAAAATCGTGGACCGTCCACCCAGGCCAGATAAGGCTATCTAACAGTTAAAGTGTCTATGCAGAAATTAAAGTGCAGGAAGGTTAATAGCAAACTGTGTAGAAGGATTCATTCTCCACGAACGGAAGGATCTTCTGATCTGTAAAGGCACTTGAGGAGTTATCTCTAACTCTATATTCTGCAATGATGATTATAGCAGGTCTTATCAGTGACGACAGGCAGTGTAACAACTAGTTACCAGCAGCAACGGTTAGTCCGCTTCTGACGAAAATATGACAGCTGTGAATCCTTATCACAACTGCCATATTGGGGGCAATTGTTAGGGCATGAATTTTATGCTAAGGATCATCTATCCTGAGACTAGGCATGGATCACGGATGCTTAATGGCTGATGCAGAGAGTCTGAGGATCCAGAGTCTGAGGATCCAGAGTCTGAGGATCACGCGTCTGAGGATCACGAGTCTGAGGATCATGATCCTTTATGTTTTGCACGTTTTTAATGTGTAAATGCAGGTAATGGACGTAGTGGACCACTCCTTTGCTGGAATCTCGTGGAATATGCTTTTAGGCACGTGCATATTGAAGAAATAACCGTTAGTGGTGGTCATGGGGTGACTTCCACCTTTATCGGGAAGTTAGTTACTTGATTTTTCTTATCATTTTAAGGGGAAAACGAGCTCAATGAAGGCACAAGTCGTACACACCACACAACACTCGAATTCTCTGCAAACACTTAGCAAAAAACACACACTTTCACTAGAAATTCATTGTATTGAGCTTGTTTTCTTCCGAAGTTGTACAAGGATCACTGCTGTTTTTGCAATATAGTTGGTGATCGGTAGTTTCCATCACCCGAGGTTTTTTATGCCGGAGATCTTCTAAAGATCAAGGGCTTTTTCCTCGTATAAATCTCGGTGTTCATCATTGATTTCATATACTTGTTGTTCATTCAATTAACCAAGCATCATACCTCACAAAATCAGATTTGGTTGCATTATCCTTGTGTGATTTTTGACCAAAACACCTATGAATTGGGAACCAGCAATTCCAGACCCAATAGTCCACTCCCAACCCATAGGAATGGACGAATGGTGGACAAACGATTGGCAATTCCAAAATATTGTCAACGATCCTTACTCTTTTCTTCCACAATTCGATCCAGAACCCCTACCTAATCCACCCATGAGTAATGAAAACATGGCTGAACTTCGCCACTTTGGTGAAGAGTTGATGGATGCGGGAAATAGAATCAGGGAAATAGGGGGACAAATTGCCTGGAAGTACGATGAGAGGGAAATGCGTTTTTAGAACAAACGGCAAGTGACGAGAGATAGTACGATGATAAAATGATGGTTGTATAATAGTAATAGTAAAATTAGTCTGTAAATAACGAATAAAACTCTGTAAGATATTGGTGTGTAACGATGCATACTATACTAGATATAAAATGAAATCGAGAAATCGATTGTTTTGACTATACCTGTATTGTAAAATTTCTGATTATTTGTATATAATTGTTATTTAGCAAATACTAATAAAATTTATATATACATTATCAGATGGCAAACAGTGGTAATGAACCTATAAATGAAGTTAATCAGATGGCAAACAGTGGTAATGAACCTATGACTCGGCAAGATATCGAAAACATTGTTGCTCAAGGGATAGCCAATGCTATTCCAGCATTCGTAGCTGCTATAAAGAATCCAATCGAACCGCAACAAATTATCCCTAGTAAACAGATTACTGAAGATAACTTCAGTAATAGTGTAAATGGAGGCAATAATCATGTTAATCATAATAGGGAACCACATCAAGCTCCGCTCCCTAAGAAAATGAAAACTGCAACGCCTGGTTGCACTTTCAAAGAATTCCTTGCTTGTAAACCCACTGAATTTGCAGGCAATGAAGGAGCAACTGCATCACTGCGTTGGTTAGAGAAAACCGAAGCAGTCATTGCAATAAGTAAATGTGGTAAAGATGATCAGGTCATGTACTCATCAAATCTCTTCAAAGAAGGAGCACTCGAATGGTGGAACACTGTGTTACAATCAAAAGGAAGAGTAATAGCTTATGCTATGACTTGGGAAGAATTTAAGGGTTTGGTGGAAAGAAAATTCTGTCCCGAGTATGAAAAGGAACAGATGACGAATAAGTTTCTAAATCATCGGATGATGGGTGTAGATTGTCGTGGTTATACCTCGACATTCTTTGAATATGCTAGAGTGGTACCAACACTGGCTTCGCCAGAACCGGTACTCATTTCTCGCTATATTTGGGGGCTAATTAGTGAAATCCGCAATATTGTTAAAGCTGCGAGACCTCGCACTATTGATGATGCGGTAGAATTAGCCAATACTCTAACCGATGAACTGGTGCGCACAAGAGATGAAGATAGGAAAAAGGAACTAGCTCAGAAAATTACCCAAGGATTTCGTGTGGGTAATAATAATAGCTTCAAAAGAAAAGGAACAGGGCAATCTCCAGCTCCGTCATTCTGCAGGAAATGCAAAAAGAAACATTATGGAAGATGCGATATCACTTGCAATTTTTGCAAAACTGTAGGACATCGTGAAGAAAATTGCAAAAAGAAGACTGTAATCTGTTTTAACTGTGGAGAAGCGGGGCATTATAAAACAGAATGTCCTAAATTGGTCAAACCAGTAGATAACAAGCCCAAGGCAACCGAATGAACTACTAAGAAGAATGCCAGGGCGTTTCAGCTGACCACTCAAGAAGCAGAACTCATTCCGGATGTGATAGCGGGTACGTTCTTAGTTCACAACGTTTACGCCAAAGTATTATTTGACTCTGGTGCAAACCAAAGTTTTATAAATACTTCATTCTGCCAAGCTCTTAGTTTACCTTTAACCAATATTAGGCAGATTTTTACAGTTGAAACGGCAGACGGAAATTCAGTTAAAATAGATAAAGTTTTGCAAGAAGGAAACATAGAACTTTTAGGACATAAATTCTCTGCAAAACTATTGCCGATGAATTTAGCTGAATTTGATGTTGTATTAGGAATGGATTGGTTAGTAACCAACCATGCTAGAATCCTTTGTGATCAGAATTCCATCGAAATTCAATCACCCACCGGAGAAGTGATTAGGATTACAGGAGATAAACCACGTAAGCCCATGAAGTTCATATCAGTAATGAAAGTTGCTAATTATGAACGAAAACAAGGAATAGTGTATATGATTTCGGTAATCATTAGCACTAAGGGTAAAGATCTTAAGGAAATACCAGTAGTTTCAGAATATCCTGGTGTATTTCCAGAAGATTTACCGGGATTACCTCCAGATAGGGAAGTAGAATTTAGGATTCATTTAATTCCAGGAACTACACCGATAGCCAAGGCACCTTATCGGTTAGCACCCACAGAAATGTTAGAACTGAAAAAGCAATTAGATGAATTACTAAGTAAAGGATTCATACAACCTAGCTCATCCCCTTGGGGAGCGCCAGTGTTGTTTGTGAAGAAATAGGATGGTTCAATGAGAATGTGTATCGATTATAGAGAATTAAATAAGGTTACAATTAAGAATCGATACCCATTACCTAGGATTGATGATCTATTTGATCAACTTCAGGGGGCTAGATATTTTTCTAAGATAGATTTACGCTCCGGATATCATCAATTAAAGGTACAAGAAGAAGACATACCTAAAACTGCTTTCAGAACTAGGTATGGTCATTACGAGTTTATAGTCATGCCCTTTGGGTTAACGAATGCACCTGCTGCATTCATGGACATGATGAATAGGATCTGTAAACCATATTTGGATAAATTTGTAATTGTCTTCATAGACGATATACTTATTTATTCCAAAAGTCAGACAGAGCATTGTGAACATCTTCATGCACTCTTAACTTTGTTAAGAAAAGAAAAGTTGTACGCCAAATTCTCCAAATGCGAATTTTGGCTAAAAGAAGTGCAATTCTTAGGACACATGGTAAACCATGAAGGTATTCATGTAGATCCTGCTAAGATAGAAGCAATTACCAAATGGAAGGTTCCACAAACAGCAATGGAAATAAGAAGTTTTATAGGATTAGCTGGGTATTATAGACGGTTTATTAAGGATTTTTCCAAGATAGCTGTACCATTAACTAAGCTAACCTGTAAAGCTACTAAGTTTGAATGGGGACCTAAACAAGAAGAAGCTTTTAGAATTCTGAAACAGAAACTAACCCATGCACCAATCTTAGCCTTACCAGAAGGAACTGAAGATTTTGAAGTATATTGTGATGCTTCAAAATTAGGATTTGGATGTGTGCTTATGCAACGCAAGAAGGTAATTGCGTACGCATCAAGACAATTGAAAAAGCATGAAGAAAATTATACGACTCATGATTTAGAATTAGGAGCCGTAATTTTTGCCCTTAAGATTTGGAGACATTATCTTTACGGAAGTAAATTTACTGTCTACACCGACCACAAAAGTTTAAAATATATATTTGGGCAAAAAGAGTTAAACATGAGGCAAAGGAGATCGATGGAAATCTTAAGCGACTACGACGGTGATATTCAATATCATGAGGGAAAGGCAAATGTAGTTGCAGATGCCTTAAGTCGTAAGTATTATGAGAAACAACGACGGGTTCGTGCTCTCAGATTAAATCTACAAATAGATTTAATGGAACAATTGAAGAATGTTCAAACTACAGCAATCAAGGATGATGCAGAAGGAATGAAAGGACGAATCAAGGAATTAGAACAAGGAGTTGATGGAATTTGGAGATTCCACAAAAGTAGAATTTGGGTACCTAAGCAGGGAGACTTAAGACCTAAGATTTTAGAAGAAGCTCATAAATCTAGGTATACCATGCATCCAGGAAACAATAAGATGTACCAAGATTTAAGAAAGAACTTTTGGTGGATAGGAATGAAAAAGGACATAGCCAGCTATGTTTCTAAATGTCTTACTTGTTCACAAGTTAAGGCAGAACATCAGAAACCTTCAGGTCTACTACAACAGTTAGAAATGCCAGTATGGAAATGGGAACTTATAACAATGGATTTTGTTACTAAGTTACCCAAAACCAGAAAAGGTAATGATGCAATTTGGGTAATTGTGGATCGATTAACCAAATCAGCTCACTTTTTACCAATGAAAGAAACCTTTAGCATGGAAAGACTGGCTAAATTGTATGTAGATGAAATTGTATCCTTACATGGAGTTCCACTCTCCATTGTTTCGGATAGAGATAGTCGTTTCACTTCTCATTTCTGGAAAAGTTTCCAGCAAGCAATGGGAACTCGACTAAACCTAAGCACTGCATATCATCCCCAAACAGATGGACAAAGTGAAAGGACAATCCAAACTCTAGAAGACATGCTCCGAGCATGTGTAATAGATTTTGGTGGAAGTTGGGATGATCATTTACCATTAATTGAATTCTCCTATAACAATAGTTATCACTCAAGCATTGAAACTGCCCCATTCGAGGCACTGTATGGAAGAAAGTGCAGAACTCCCGTTTGTTGGGCAGAAATAGGAGAAAGTCAATTATCAGGTCCTGAAATTGTGCAAGAAACGACTGATAAGATTACTCAAATCAAAGAAAGACTGAAGATAGCCAGAGATCGCCAGAAAAGTTATGCAGACAATAGAAGCAAGCCGTTAGAATTCCAAGTTGGAGACAGAGTACTGTTAAAAGTTTCTCCTTGGAAAGGAGTTGTGAGATTCGGTAAAAAGGGAAAGCTAAGTCCAAGATACGTAGGACCATTTTCAGTGATTCAACGTATAGGACCAGTAGCTTATCGTTTACAACTACCAGAAGAATTAGCTGGAGTACATGATGTATTTCATGTATCCAATCTCAAGAAATGTTTAGCAGATGAATCTCTAGTAGTACCTCTTCAAGAAATAGAGATAAACGAAAAGTTGAAATTCGTTGAGAGACCTCTTCAAATTGAGGATCGAAAGATCAAGTTTCTCAAGCACAAACGACTAGTTCTAGTCAAAGTCAGATGGGATTCAAAGAGAGGATCTGAATACACTTGGGAGCTAGAATCAGAAATGAAGAAAAAGTATCCTCAATTATTCCAGTAAATCTCGAGGACGAGATTTTTCTTAAGGTGGGGAGAATGTAACAACTCTCATCAAAAGTCATAATTATTAAATTAATTAGTCCAAAAGGAAACCCTAATTGAGACACCCAAGTGATTCTGAACAAACCCTAAAATTTTCAGAATTTTCAGAATCAGGATTAGGGCCCCTAAAACTCAGGGGGGGTTAAACCCTATTGACGATTATCCATTTTAAACGTTGGGAACAAGGAATTTTCGAAAACTGTTAACTCAGCAAAGCTAGTCCCAACCGTGGCAACCTATACCTAAAAAATAGGTCTCACGCGGCCCGCCTCAGGTTAAGCTTATTTCTCACGCGGGCCGCCTCAGGGTAAAATTTCACCTATAAATAGTGGACAGTGGGACTTGAATTCTGGAAAAACAACGACGTAAAAATTCGCAATATTCACTGAGATACGAACAGTATACTCTAAATCCACACACGGGTCTCGAAATTCTGCCGCAAAACAGGGTATTAGCACAATCGCTACTACGATTCATTTTCCGATGATCAATATATCCGATGGATGTTTAAGTGCCGCCCACATTAGGGTTATACTTTGTCATTCGTCGTTAATTCGACGGATCATCATTAATTCGATGGATGAAGTATTGCACTTTGTCGTTCGTTGTGAGAATTTGATCTCGTGAGTTATCGTAAATGCTGGATTGATTACTAACCTAGTTTTGTGTGCATTGTTATTTATATTAGGTTAACAAGGCTAATTCATAGACTAGACTTTGTCCGTAATAAATCAGCAATGTGAGTCATTCTCTCTTTTTATCAAATCTATTTACAAAATCATGTTTATTTTCAAAGTTATAATTACGGGGATTAAGTCTTTGTAATCACCAAGTTACAGCCGGTATGTGGGGTTTTGTATACATTACTTGATAATCGTCACCATTGGGGCAGCCAATTGGGGGATATGACCATAGTCACAGATTCGGTCGAGTGACAAATACCGTGGGTAGTTGGTTTGATAATAGAAACATTGTAATCGCTCTTAATACTGTAAATTATAACAAATGTGTCATTTTAGTAAATAGAATGATTCACTCAGTATTTCCCGCTGACAAAACCTTTTTCAAACATGTTTCAGGTGATCTGTTGTAATTCAGGAAAAGTGCTGGGGAGCATTTCAAGCTTAAAATAGTGGCTCATTATAAAATAAAGAAATAAGTTTTGTAATATCACAATTTCGTAGTAAAAATATAATATTGTAAACTATCGGGGTTTTATCCCGAAATGTGAAATAAAATAAATCGGGAAAATTTTAGCTTTAAACGATCTTGTTAAATAAACTTCCGCTGTTAAACTCAATTAAATAAATACCGCAGAATTTCTGTCCCGCGGCTCCTGAGACGGGTCAAACCGGGTCGGGGGCCGTGACATTGATGCCTAGGCCGGAGCCCACTTTTTTTTAAATTTGATCGTTGGTTTGTAACCCTAAGACAATTTACTTTTCTTGCATTTTAACTTTCCTGCATTTGAACAACATGATGGCCAAAGGTGGAGGGATCCTGAGTTTCAGGACGAAACCCTTGGTCATCACCGTAAGTATGTTTTGCTTTTGAACAATACAACAGTTGGAGGTGGATGGGTCTCGGTTTGAGACAAAACCTTCAACTGTTAAGTAAATATGGTAAGGAACTATTCGTGCTCTTGGTGGATGGTCCTTGGTTTGAGGTGAAGCCAAGAGCACATCTTTTGGTATGTTAATAATATAAACTTCTTTTGGCTTTATTTCTATTGTTATACCTTTACTACATGAATTTTACTTATGAAAACAATTTTGTTTGAACATTCTTGGGAAGACATTGTAAGTGTATCCTGAAAGATATCCTGCTCAGGATACTGACACACAATCTGTAAAATTCAATTTATCCAAATAAAAAGGAAAGATCATACCAGAGACTCTTAAAGAGTCAACTCCAATCTTCAATTATAGAAATGTCCCCAGTGCATACTTATAAGTTCGAATCCATCCTTTAAATTGTATGATGTATGTCCCCTGTGTTTAGCATAAGAGTGTAAACATAGTCATACTTTGACTTTACTGAACAAATCCTGAATACCCTAGGATAAACCCTTAATATCCTGGGGATAAACCCTTAATATCCTGGGGATAAACCCTTATTTTCTTGCGCTACAGGCGAGAGTGTACAAACTCTAAGACTTAGAAAGGTGAAAACCTTTAAACGTTAGAGAGTATGAAAATACCCTTTCGTGAGAGAGGGTGATCAATCCTCATATACCTTTAGGATCCAGGATATAGCCAATAGTAACGAAATTGTCAGCCACTTTTACATGAACTGGTCCCGCTACCTTGAACTATCCCTAGATAACTTGCGCTCCAGGCGGGGTGTTCAAACCCAATTCAAGAGAAAGGTGAATACCTTTAAACCTTTGAAGGGATCAGGATCCCTTAACCGTGACAGAGGGGGCCAATCCTCTAATCCTTCGAGATATCCTGAGCGTGTATCCTGGAGCTATATCCTGAGGCATATTCTGCAAAACAACCTTAAACTAAGGTGGGTGTTAGCTTGGCAAACACCCCTCTGATGCCTAAGTCAGTATTGGGTTCAAGATAATAAACTAATTCAAATATATTTAAGAGAGATAGAATACATACCATTCTGAGATAGAAATTAAATTCTATTCTTACTTGAAATAGAGCTTTAAGTGTATAGCATTCTAGGATCTTGGTAGCATATCCCCCTCCATACTTCTGAGTCGATATGCTCCTTTTCCTGATTCTGACTCAACCTCATATGGTCCTTCCCACTTTGGAGCCAACTTTCCATCGGCAGGATTAGTAGTATTTTGAAAAGCCTTTCTTAATACCCAATCCCCAACTTGAAGCCTCCTAGTCCTTATATTCTTGTTGTATGCTTTGGATAGACTCTGTTGATATGTTGCCATCCTTAGCTTTGCTGCATCTCTTGTCTCATCCACAGTGTCCAAATCTTGACACAAAGCTTCAGGATTCTGTTCAGGATCACAGAGGATAGATCTTGCCGTAGGTATCACCATTTCTGTTGGGATCACTGCTTCTGCCCCAAATACCAAGGAAAATGGAGTTTGGCCAGTTGCATTTTTTATTGTTGTTCTATCAGCCCATAAAACAAAGGGTAATTCTTCTGCCCATCTTCCTTTCTGAGCTCCTAGTCTCTTCTTCAAGTTGTTAACAATTATCTTGTTTGAGGATTCAGCTTGTCCATTTGCTTGAGGATGTACCGGAGTGGATGTGATCATTTTGATTCCCCAACTCTTGCAAAAGTCAGTAGTCCTCTTGCTTATAAACTGGGATCCATTGTCACAAATGATTTCAGCTGGTACTCCAAACCTGGTCAGGATATTCCTCTTTATGAAGGATACTACTTCTTGGTCTCTAACTTGAACAAATGCTTCAGCTTCAACCCACTTAAAGAAATAATCAGTCATTGCCAACATAAAGACTTTTCCTCCCGGAGCTTTTGGTAATTTCCCTACTATGTCCATCCCCCATTTCATAAATGGCCAAGGGGAAGCTATAGGATATAGTGGTTCAGCTAGTTGATGCAGTATATTACTATGCCTTTGACATGCATCACATCTTCGGGCATATTCTGCAGCATCTTTTTTCATTGTCGGCCAATAATATCCTGTTCTTAATACTTTTGAGAATAATGACCTGCCCCCAGTGTGGTTGCCACAATCCCCTTCATGTATATCTTGGAGCACTTCCTCGGTTTCAGGACCCTTCAGGCATCTCAGGTACGGACCTGCAAGAGATTTCTTATATAAAACATTATTTATAATGCTAAATCGCGATACCTTCATCCTGAATGCCTTAGGATTCTCGTCTTTAGGGATGTATCCTTCCTTGAGATATTTTATGATCGGATTCATCCAGGATTCATCATCCTTATCAGGATCATGACCAGGATCCTGGATGCTTGTCACTTCCTTATCCTGAGCTTTGAAGGGGTTCACAGCAGGATACAGAATATGAAGTATCGGTATCTGGGTTCCCTCTGGTATCCTGACTGATGATCCTGAGTTTGCCAAGGCATCCGCTTCAGCATTATCTTCTCTTGGTACCTGTTCAAGTGTAAAAACATCGAAATATCCTGCTAATTTTTTGAGAATATCGAGGTACTCGAATAACTTCTCACCTTTAACTGCATAGGATCCATTAAAATGATTAGTGATTAACAAGGAGTCAACATATACTTGCAAATTCTTGATATTCATAATCTTAACCAACTCTAATCCTGCAATTAAAGCCTCATATTCTGCTTCATTATTAGTAGCAGGAAATTCACACCTAATAGCCTGGGGTAATATGTCCCCCTGTGGCGATTTGAGTAGTATTCCCAATCCTATTCCTCTAACATTAGATGCTCCATCAGTATATAATGTCCAAGATCCTGAGGATTCTCCTAACTGCTGGACTTCTAGGTCTACTTCATCCTGAATGTCACTACTGAAATCAGCCACAAAGTCAGCTAGAGCCTGCGATTTTATGGCATTCCTAGGTTCATACACTAAGTCATAAGCACTTAACTTTACTGACCACTTAGCCATCCTGCCTGACATCTCTGGTTTCCTAAGCACATTTTTAACAGGATAATTGGTTTTAACATGAATTCTATGTGTCTCAAAGTAATGTCTAAGCTTCGTTGATGCCATAACTAGTGCTAGTATCAACGTTTCTAAATGAGAATATCTAGTTTCAGCATCTAACAAACTTTTACTAACATAATAGACAGGATATTGCTGACCTTCATGATCCTTTATAAGTACGGCACTTACAGCATTCCCTGATACTGCGAGGTATAGGGACAGTGGTTCACCATTCTCAGGCTTCATCAATAGAGGTGCAGTTGAAAGATATTGCTTCAAATCCTGTAGGGATGCTTCATGCTTCTCTCCCCATTCGAACTTCTTGTTTTTCTTCAGGATATCATAAAATTCCTTGCATTTCTCGGAGGATCTTGAGATAAATCTGTTCAATGCTGCAACTCGCCCTGTTAACCGTAGAACATCCTTCATATTTGAAGGTGATTTGATATCCAAGATGGCTTTAATCTGCTCCGGGCTTGCCTCTATTCCTCTTTTGGTCACCATATATCCTAGAAACTTTCCTGCCCCCACTCCGAAATGGCACTTAGCAGGATTTAGTTTCATGTTATACTGATCCAGGATATCAAATGCTCCCTTAATATCCTGGAGATGATCCTCAGCCTTTTTAGATTTTACCACTATATTGTCGATGTATACCTCCATTGTGTCCCCCAGCTTATCTTTGAACATCATGTTTACCAATCTCTGGTATGTTGTACCTGCATTTTTCAAACCAAAAGGCATAGCAGTATAACAATAAATACCTGTTGGTGTCATGAAGGCAGTATCCTCCTGGTCCGAAGGCTCCATTTGAATCTGCTGAAATCCTGAGGATGCATCCATGAAGGTTAACATCTCATGGCCAGCAGTAGCATCCACCATCGCATCAATATGAGGAAGAGGAAATGGGTCTTTTGGACAAGCCTTATTCAAGTCTGTGTAATCTACACAGACTCTCCATTTCCCATTTTTCTTCTGTACCACGACTACATTTGCAAGCCATCTTGGAAACTTGACTTCTCTGATCATTTTGGACTTCAACAATCTTTCAACTTCCTCTTGGATAATTGTATTTCGTTCAGGAGCAAACTTCCTTCTCTTTTGCTGAACAGGCTTGAACGACCTGTCAATTCCAAGCTTGTGAGTGATAATGTCTTTGGATATACCTGTCATATCCTCATGCTTCCATGCAAATGTTGACATCCTGCACTTCAAAAAGTTAGTTAACTGTTCTTCAATATCCTGAGGGATATTGGCTCCTACGAGCACCGAGATATCAGGATTATCCTGATCCAGGATAATTTTCTTCATATCCTGCTCTGAAACCTCCATGATATCCTGGGCCCGCATCTTTAATTGCTATGCTGTATTAGGCTTGGTTGAGGATTTCATTGAGGATGAGTAACATTCTTTCGCCTCCTGCTGATCACTATCAACCTTGACAACCCCCCAAGGGGTAGGAATCTTGATGCATTGATGATAAGTTGATGGCACAGCCTTCATATCATGGATCCATGGCCTGCCCAGTATGATGTTATAGCAGGATAGGGAGTCCATCACACAGAAACATTGTATTGAGTTGACCCCCTCAACATATACTGGTAACTTTATCTCTCCCACTGTGTTCCTAGCCTCTCCGCTGAACCCAACAAGCACGGTGGATTTCTAAGTGATATCCATTGGAGATACATTCATTCTCTTCAAAGTTTCTAGTTGGATTATGTTGACGGAGCTTCCATTATCCACCAATATCCTGCGTACAAAATGGTTAGCCACATATAATGTTATTACCAGAGCATCATGGTGAGGATCCTGGACAGTATCCCTGTCATCACTGTCGAAAGTGATCAATTTATCAGTCGTGAGGGTAGTCATCCTGACTGGTTTGTCTCCCCTTTCGGCCTTAGCTTCCTTTGCATGCCTCTTGGCCGCAGAATATGAAGTCCCACAAATGTCGGATCCTCCTGAGATAAAGTTGATTATCTTGGCATCTGCAGGAGGTGATGCTGCTCGTTCAGGATCCTTCTCAGTATCCTGACCCTTATTCTTCTTTCTTCCTAGGAGATCCTTCAGATATCCTTTGCTTAGAAGATAACTTATTTCTTTTCTTAGTGCAATGCAATCCTCAGTTACATGTCCGAAATCTTCATGGAAGGCACACCATTTGGATTTATCCTTCCAATCAGCTTTTTGTTGATTCTTTCGAGGCCACCTAGCTTTGTCTCCTAAACCCTGCATAGCATACATTAATTCAGGTATGTTACAGAAAAGCAATATTCAGATAATTCAGGATATTCTTCAGGATCCTCGTCTTCAACAGCATTCACTCTCTTATTGTCATTTCTGCCATACGACTTAGAGCGATATGGTTTAAATGAGGATTCTGACTTCCTATTGGTTGACTCATAAGTGGTGGACGAGTTCATCCTCTCTTGCATCTTCTTGTTATCCTCCAGTCGAATATATCTTAGTGCCCTGTTTCGAGCTTCATCCAAGTTCCTGCATGGGTTCATTACAAGATCTTGGTAAAATTGAGAGTCTTTTTGCCACCCCATCTTGAAAGCTTGCACAGCTGTTGCAACATCAAGATGTGGAATGTCTAAGGATTCCTGGCTAAACTTGTTCACATAATCTCTTAAGGACTCCTGAGGTCCTTGAGTTATCCTGTAGAGATCACTTGTTAGTTTTTCAAAACTCCGACTATAAGAAAATTGACTATTAAATAAATTCACTAGGTGAGCAAATGATGTAATCGAATGAGGAGGAACATTCAAGAGCCATTTCAAGGCCGATCCTGTTAAGGTCGAACCAAAACCCTTGCATAGGCACGCTTCCTTGAGCTCCGGAGGGATAGGATTAATCTCCATTCTCTCCCTATACTGGGCAATATGCTCTTCAGGATCCGTAGTTCCATCATACAGTTTCATGTTGGGAGTTTGAAATCTCTTTGGGATTTCAGCATCACAGATAGGATATGCAAAGCGGGATATCCTGTGGCTGTCTTAAGACACTTCCGGAATTGGCTGGACCACCCCAGGTACACTGGATATCATGTCCTTCAATTTCTGAAGCTCCCTAGTAAATGTTGACGTCATACCTGCATCCTGCAAAGATCCATTAGTGTTAGTAGCAAGAATATTATTATTTGACACGTTACCAGTCTGAGGATTCCGGCCATATCCTGAAGCATATCCTGAGCTCCTCACAGTTGACATGGTGACCGAGGAGGGTATTTCAGGAGTATGATTCTGAGGATGGCTAGGCACAATATTTCCCCTGTTATCCTCAGTATACACAACCGAACTAAAGTTCAAAGCTCTAGGTTGTAAAGGAGTGACGATATCCTCAACGGGTCTGCTTGAGCTAGATTTCAAGAGTTGTATTTCTCTCATCAGCATTTGGTTTGTTTCCTATTGCTGCCTCATTTGTTCCTGCACACTTCCAAATAAGGTTAGAATTTCATCATTAGAAGCCAAAACGGGAGCAGATCCTTGAATATTCCGAGTAGGGATAATATCCTGAGGTTGTGAAGAACCTGGCATCCTCGGAGGAGGTGGTGGAAGCACCGAACCAGTAGTAGCAGAAGTTGCAGCAGACACGGTGGAGGAGCTCATGTTTGATCTTGAGGCCATTGTAAATAATGTGGCAAAAAGTTTTGAAAATAGGAAACCAATTAACAATTTCACAAAGATTTTTAGTAAAGATAGCACCACTTGCCCCACGGTGGGCGCCAAATTGTTTTGGTCAAAAATTACCAAAGCAATTAAGTGATCAAATTAGTTAAGTGAGTTAGTGTGCTAAAAAGTGTGTTGGAAATATGCTGATTATGTTGTTTACGAAAACAGTTTTCAGGATACGGCTCAGGATATTGAACTGTATCTACGATCAAACTATGAGAAAAAAGTAAAGGGGTTGACACGAGATGTACGAGGAAAGCCCTTGATCAATCTAGATCGCCGGCATAAAACCTCGGGAGCTGACAATCGCAGCTGCCTTGTTCCTCTTATTGCTTTAAACGTCAGGATACAGTGCAGGATATTGACCAGATCGCTAAGTGTTACAATGCTTTTTGTGAAAGTGAAAGTTGCGAGAGAATGAGTGTGAGAGAGTAGTGAGTGTCGTTGTGATGTCCTATTGATCTGATTTATCCATCTATTTATAGTTACGAAACACAAACTAAAACTCCTACAAATGTGGGATGCTCCCGAATATTCCATTATTAACGTTGTGGACCGAGTAAAGCGGTTCAACGTCTTCATTCGAACGACTTGGACCGAGTCTTCCGGAGAAGGAGTCTTCGTGAACGTTGGGAACCTGGACTCGTACTTCTGCACACAATCCATTAGTAATCCTCAGGATACCATCCAGGATGTTACCAACATCCTGAATGAGTATCCCGGGTAGGAACATATATCATGAAACTAAGATATAACTCAAGATATTTCCCTGGATATGGGCTCAGAATTTCACCCATAACAGCTGCTGCTTTGGAGTTGGGTACCGGTTTGGAAGTGGTGGTAGGTTTGTTGGGTTCTTTCTTCACTTGGACAGGGCCAGAGTAACTATCCGACTCATCAAGGTAGAAAACTTCTGGAATCTTGGCTGGTGCTGCATGACAGGGAAAAAATCTAAATCTCTATTCTTATTTTTTTATTTTGCTAATCAAATATATGGAAAACTATATGATCCTTACCAGACATATCTGATGAAGAATATTGGCTTGAACTTGGAAGATGCAGTGAAAAGGTTTTATCACTATCAGGCAACAGATAGATCCTGTTGATTCTCTCTTGGGATTCTTCTGTGGGAGGAGCCAACTCTTTGAAGTTTGCTGCATAAAAATATAAGGATATTAGTACAGGATATATCATTAGGATATATTTGGGGATATCTTAAAGCCCTAAACCCTACCGGAGGTCAACCATTTCACCGGAAGGCTATCATCTTCGGCAATGGAGTCCCGTCTAACAAAGAAAAATTTTCGTTGCCACCCATCCTTGTTCCTTGATACTTTGAGGATGAGAGGGTTGCTAGAGGTTAAAAAAAGCAAAAAAACGGCTGTTGTCGTGGGATCGGAGACGATAAGCAATCGGAATATCTTTGATACAAAGGTCAGGGACGTGAAGGGTTTTGATCTGGTTAAGCATGATGAGTACTCTCCAGACCATGGGCATTATTTGGGCAAAACAGATACTGGTGATTCGGAAAAATTACATAATAAATTCTGGAAAGGGATATCGGAGGCCAAGAGAAAATGGGTATGATGAAAAGCAGATCCATTCTTCAGATGATACGTCTGATCAGATGCTCCGGTCGAACGGACGAGTCACCGCCTTTTCGGAAAAAGCGCCGGAAGTTCTCAGTGCGGCGATGTCAGCATTGTCGAAAGAGCATACCTCCTTCTCAGGGTGTTTGAGCAGGTTCTAGTTAGTAAACGACGAAGTGGACTCGCCGGAGTGTGATCGGGTTCTGGTGGCCATTGAAGAACTTAAGCAGAGAGAATTTTGAAAGAAAAGGGAAGAGGAAGTACCTGAGAATTCTGAGGAGGATGGATGATTATCAACGAGAAAGTGAGAAGATATAGGGGCATAATAGATAGCCATCGAGTATAAACCGCGTCGGAAGTTGCACACTGTCACTTCAAGCGTCTCTTCATCTTAATTACCTCGAAATATGTGATAAGTTTTAAAATATATCCGTTGGACTTTGGTATTCCAACAGATATATTTTGGGGACAATTGTTATGGGTGGTTTTCTGCACATATATCCTGAATTATATTCTGGTTCTTTTACTTTTGATTGTGATCAGGATATTGGTAACTGTAAGGACTCTCAAAATTATCCTAAGAATAATCGTAAGTAAAAACCCGGACCCCTGAAACCCTAACCCATATTAAAAATCAAGAAAAATAAAATTTTAGGATCTCAGGCGGCCCGCGTCACAGATATGTATAGTCTAAAGCGGGCCGCGTCAACCTTAAGTTGACCGGATAAGCGCGACAGTGCCACGTGTCGTCCACCTGGCTAGCCTACGTATGACTAGTCAAAGCTAGTCATAGACTGGGCGGCAATGCGGCCCGCGTCCGGTTAAGCTAAAAACTAAAGCGGGCCGCGTCAGACCTCAATTTCAGCTATAAATAGCCCTTCACCTGCACAATCCACTGGTGTCGAAATCATTTCGTAAAAACGAATTGGTTGCTCTCAGAAGTCAAAAATATCAATAATATTAGTGTAGTGCTGCTCAAATACCGGGTATTAACTCGATCGCTGCTTCGATTCAATGTCCGATCGATTAAACTATCCAATGGATGTTTAAGTGCTGCCCACATTAGGGTTTATGCTTTGTCATTCGTCGTTAAATCGATGGATGTTTAAGTATCGCACTTTGTCATTCGTTGTGAAGGTTTTAATCTCGTGAGTTGTCGTAAATGCTGTATTAAGTTACTAACCTAGTTTGTGTGCTTGATTATTTAAACTAGGTTATCAAGGCTAATCAGTAGGCTAAGCTCTGTTCATAAGTAAATCTGCAATGTGAGTCATTCTCTTTTTATCAAATCACTTTCAAAAGAATGTTTATTTTCAATATTATAATTACAGTGATTAAGTTTATGTAGTCACCAAATTACAGCCGGTATGTGGGGTATTGTGCACAGTATTTCTGTTTTTATCACTTTAGGTGGGCGAACCTAATTAATGATACTCGTTACTATCGAGTGAACGGACTCAATAGTAATATGACCACCGTCACCGAAACGAGTCGATGACAAGTACTGTGGGTATTTGGTTGAAATAAACATTGTAATCTCTCTTAATACTGTGAATTATAACAAAAGAGTCATTTTAGCAAAATGAATGATTCACTCAGTATTTTCCGCTGACAAAACCTTTTTCAAACATGTTTCAGGTGATCTGTTGTGATCCAGGAAAAGTTCCGTGAAGCACTATCAGCTTAAGAAAGTGGCTCAGTATAAAATAAAAAACATGTTTTGTAAAATAAGAGATTTCTTCGTGAAATCTCAAGATTGTAAATTACCAGGTTTTATCCCGAATTGTGAAATAAAATAATCGGGAAATATTTCAGTTTTTAAAATGATCCTGAAGAAACTTCCGCTGTTAAACTCACTTAATTAAATACCACGGGATTTCTGTCCCGCGGCTCCTGAAACGGGTCAACCGGGTCGGGGGCCGTGACAGTAACATCCTGATGCAGTATCCTGGTAATGACTAATTGTTCATGTGCAGATTAGCTGGCTAGCCTATCACGTTCAAAAAGACTATTTCTCCTGAAGACTCGGACTAAGCTGTTGAGGGAAGAACGTTGAAGTCGCAAAGAAGGGGTCTCCAACGTTCATAGGGGAATATTCGAAGCATCCCCTATTTTTAGAATAGGTTGTTATTTCTTTTTACTATATAAAGGAATGATCGGATCGATAAGACACACAACATTTCACACACACTTCTGCTCTCTACTAGCTGCAATCACTCGTAACACTTACACTTACACTCGAGTCTCATTGTAACACTTAGTTGATCCGCATCATATCCTACACTGTATCCTGAAGTTTGAAGTAATAAGATAAACAAGGCAGCTGCGATTGTCAGCTCCTGAGGTTTTGTACCGACGATCTAAATTGATCAAGGGCTTTCCCCGTACATCTCGTGTCACCCTTTACTTTTTTGCTCATTGTTTGATTGTTGATCTAGCTCGATATCCTGAGCTATATCCTGAAAACTGTTTTTGTAAACAAGATAATCAGAATATTTTCAACGCACATTATTAGCACACTACCTCACTTAACTAATTTGATCACTAAATTGCTTCGATAATTTTTGACCAAAACAGTGATATTGTTTGTGGTTTGTTATAGTGTGCGTAGTCTGTTTCGAGCCACATGCGATTTTAAAAAAAAAATTGATGCTGATGATTTCATATAACTATTTCCACGTTGATTAAAATGCACAATAAGAAATTATGAATTGATAATTAAAATAAATATAAATTTACTATTTTATATAAAAAATGAATTTAATATCGATGTGACTGTAATGTGACTTGTAATGATCACTTTTAACATAAATACCCAGAACTTTACCACCCTACCTACATAATAAATTTACTATTTTAATGTATAATACCCAGGCATAACAATCTTCCATATTAAGACACCAAACACAAACACACACAAAGGAAAAAATACGAGATAAACAACAACAAAAAATTATCTTCTGAAGATTCTGAACAGCTGAAGAACATTGCAATAAAGGAACTATTGTCAACTCGCACATTAACAGAAATTAGCATCAATGTCAACTCTTCTCACTTGATTCTTGATGTGCAGGGGAAAATTCTTGCAAAAATCAAGAAAAATCAAGGCATGTGGGAGAGGCTCCTTGAAGAACCACCATCGAGCTTCAGAGACGCCGCATTGGAGCACATCAAGGAACAGTCTCGAGCTGATGACTTAGTCTTCTCTTTTCTGAATGATGCTCTGTCTACATTGAAAGAGAAGATGGAGTTCAGCTCGGCAGAACGTGACAAACTCTTTGCTTCAAGTAACTAGGTTTCTCTTTATCATTTTATAGTCTTTTGTTGTGTTAAACAATAACTTTATGTTTATTATATTGTATTCTGCTTATTTTGTATGCATGTTTGAAAACATCTGATGGTTAATTACTTATATATATCGCATGAATGAATTACATATACATCGCATGTTGGTAACAAATACAAGATAACATAAATCGGATGTCATAAAATGGAAACACAATAAAATCGCATGTTACACTACTTATAAACTCATGTATATGAAATCGCATGTTTAGATACTAAAATCGCATTTTAGTATACTAAAACCTCATGTATATTAAATCGCATGTTTCTTTTATAAAATCGCACGTACAATTAAAAAATTTAATCTTCATCTCTCAAACCTCTTCCCAAACATCTTCTTCATTGCCATCATCACTCCCTCCACTATAATCTTCGAACTCATCTTCCTCTTAATCAACTTCGTCTTCGACTTCATTGACTTCGTGGCTGGGATCTTTTTCAATCTGGACTCTCTTCATCTTCTTTTGTTTTTTACCTTTCAGTACCTCGTAAGTCCGAATATCATGACCTTTTTCATTGCATACACTACATGTCCTTGTCCTCTTCCCTTTACGGCTGATCATTTGCTCCTTCTTTGATTTAATCCTTTTATGAGAGCCATGACCTTTGTTTCTTATACCAGTTGGGACACTGACAGTAGGAGGTGCATTAGTTACTGGTTGTTGATAACCAATCAACTTTGAAAACCGGTCAAACTTTGGATCAAGCGGCTTGGTTATACGACGCTGGTCAATTTTTTCTTTAATCTCCTTCATTTGATCCCTGACTAAAACGAGTTGATCAAGGTTAGTAATCAAATTGCTAACCAGATACTCCCATGTATACATGATTTCACGAGCAATCTGTTTAGCCTTGTATTGCTCATCCTTAGCGTCGACCTTTACATCAAACGTGGAGTTTAATTCATTCGGAACCACATCTTTTGTCCATCTCTTCATAACATATTTTTTTGGTATTTCTTTAACACTAAACATCTTGAAAAGAAAATGGATGTGTTTACATAGCAGCCCATACTGTTCGAAATGCAGACAGCTACATTGTGTAGTTACATCTTCTTCAAGTTTCTTGTAACACACCTACGGAAACAAAAAAAAATTAAAATCACATGTGTATGTGAACAAAATCGCATGTGTAAAAAAAATCAGTATCTTGAAAATAATTTAAATTCGCATGTGTTCCTCAAAATCGAATGTTGTAAAACATATTCTGTATTAAATTCGCATGGGTTTGTCAAAAAAATGCAAAACTTTTTTTTTTTTTTTTGAAACATTTTCCCTATGCAAAAAGTCCAAAAAAAAATTGTTAAAAAATCCAAATTTTTTTTTTTTTTTTGGAAAAAATCAGAGCTTTTTTTTTAAGGTTTTGTTTTTCTTATTGGGATTTATACACATGTGTATATTGTTAATCTTTTAACTTTACATATGTGTATATTGTCAAATATACATATATGTATATACATGTTTAAAATTGAAAAATAAGTGTTATTTAGGGTTTAGCATTAGTATTTAGGGTTTAGCATTAAGGTTTATGGTTTAGCATTAGTATTTACGGTTTAGCTTTAGGGTTTAGCATTAGGGTTTAGCAATAGTATTTAGGGGTTTAGCATTAGGGTTTAGCTTTTGGGTTTAGTATTAGGGTTTAGCTTTAGCTTTAGGGTTTGAATTAGGGTTTAGCATTAGGGTTTAGCATTAGGGTTTAGCATTAGGGTTTAGGTTTAAGGTTTAGCTTAGCTTTAGGGTTTAGCATTAGAGTTTAGCTTTAGGGTTTAGAATTAGGGTTTAGGGTTTAGCATTAGGGTTTAGGGTTTATAACACTTATTTTTCAATTTTAAACATGTATATACATATATGTATAATTGACAATATACACATATGTATGGTTAAAAGATTAACAATATACACATGTGTATAAATCTCTCAAAAAAAAGTTCATTCATTCAAAGGACCCGTTCTTACATATAAAAAAACTAAATATTGTTTACCAAACAAAAGCCCAATATGTATATAATGGTACGAGATAAATGAAACCTGGACGAAGAATTACAACTCAGCCCGACGACCTTTATGATTTAAAGTGGTAACAAACTTTACTTTGATTCATTTATTGTATAAATATTTAGGCAAAAATAATTGGAGGGGTGATCCTATATAACCAGTTTAATGCAACGAACACTCCGGAACAGTGACATAGGCTTAACATACCTTAAATAACCTTTACATAACTTAGAAATAAGTTTTGAAGGCTTTGGTATGGCAAAATCAAGTTAATTCGCTTACAGGGACTAAATTTAACAAACTGCGAAAGTATGCCAGTTTGAACTGTAACAGACATTCCGGAACATGACCATAAGTTAAACATACCATAAATATCATTTACATAGCTTAGAAATAGGCTTTGAGGGGTTCGGTGTGCTAAAATAAACTTTTGGGTCATTCAGGGACTAAAAGCGTCAAAAAAGTGCACAAGTTTGCATTTTCGCGCATAACTTACGTTCTGAATACATCCGAACATCCAAAAATTTATGTAAGCACTAAAATATTTTATTTTAGTGTTTGGCATGAGAAAAATCCATTCGTCGCGCAATTTGGATCGTTTTTCGCGCTTATGCGCATTCCGTCGTAATTAAACGAACATCTCGATCGTACGACCAAACAAACCGACACCCAGCATATTTTTAAGCATTTTTCATGCCCACAATGTTTAGGCATCATTTTAGGGCCTTAAAGTTGGCTTGACGGGCCTTAGAAGTGTCGGAAATGAGCTTAAACACCAACAGGGACTGAAACTGTCAATATGGCAAAGTTTTTTTCTGATTAGAAGAGCCAGGCGGCCCGCGTAAGCCCTGGGTGATCCCTTACGCGGCCCGTGTAAAGCTCCCAGATCAGTAAAACATGTTTAAAAAACTGTTTACAGCTGTTAACCACTCAAAACTCACCCACATTTGTCCTTTCCTGCTCATGAGGGGCCATTTTGAGTTACCATAGGGTTGCAACAAGTGTAAGGATGAGACTGAAGCACGTTATTCGATAAACGATCCTAACGGTTCCAATATTCCTATAAATACCCAACCCCATTCATTTGCAAAACCCACAAAATCTGATCTAAAAGCTCTAAGTTGAAGCCATTGCTTCATACCTGAGCTACTTGGATCAAGATTAGCTTTCGGGGACCCTTTGTAAGTGTTCCTTCGTTCTTTTATACTTTTAGCGTTAAAAGTCAAACTTTGTTTGACTTTCTGCATTGACCAGGTCATGGTCAATGCGAAGTTCGTTTGAACTTCATAACGTGAGCGTAATCACGATGGTTATAGTCCCTAGTGACTATACCTACTGATTACCACGTTATCTAGGCTCAGTGACGAGTCGTAGTTTCGGCCAAAATGCGCATTCTTGCGTATTTTGTAACCAAACTACTCTTAGGTATCAAAACCATTTTTTTTGATACCAAACATGTTTTCTAAACTTAGTTAAGCATGTTTTAACATGCTTAGCTCGTCACTTTTAGTTTAGTGCTTATATAGGGTCGTAAGGTAAGCGATCTAAACAATCGCTTATACTTTCGAACCCGACCCGTTTGGTCGATCATTAGGATCCGACCAAACACATTAGGTGACCATAGTATATAGGGAATAACCTTCCGAGGTTATACCTTATGGTCGCTTCGTTAAGTAGTTGTATGATAGGTAGTTTATATGCCTTAAGTAAATTACCAAAATGCCCTTTTTACGCCAAAACTCATTTTAAGCATATGTAACATAACTTTTGGTATATACACTGATTTGACAACAATATTAAACATGTTGAGGCATATTTTACTTATCATAGGACTAGTTAGGCGTTCCGAACGCGTTTCACGCGAACGACGCGTTATAGTAGCATAAGCTACCTAGACGGGTCATAATGGGTCATAAGCACTTAGGTTAGGTTTCATTGTAGTATGTAGGCTTTGTTAAACCATATTACATGAGTTCCCATACTCATTTGGTTTACGAGCCCTCATTCTATCCGATCCTCCGATTTAGGTCCGGTTTATTAATGTAGTTACCTATATTAGGTACCGTTTGATTCCGTGATCTTCTAGCATTGCTTGGTGGTTATCCTAAGACTATTGAGCAATCTCAAGTGAGTACATAGACCCCTCTTTTACTGTTTTCCAAACATTTTGGGGTGAAACACATGTGCCTACTTGTTACTTTCATGCCTCTCATGTTTTCATATCATATGCTTGTTATGTTCAATAGTACACTTATAGTACATGATTTCATTGTTTTTTTTTTTTTTGCTCTGTATGTCCTTTGTTGCATACTTAGTACATCGTTTTACATTACATTTTATGCTATGTATGTCCATTGTGTGCATACTTAGTACATCGTTTTACATTACATTTTATGCTATGTATGTCCATTGTGTGCATACTTAGTACATTGTTTTACATTACATTTTATGCTATGTATGTCCATTGTGTGCATACTTAGTACATTGTTTTACATTACATTTTATGCTATGTATGTCCATTGTGTGCATATTTAGTACATTTGTTATTCATCACATGCTTACATTTTGGTATGACATTTGGTTTGTTCAAATGGGACAATATACATTCATTAACATTAGCTACGCCGTTCGTTAGTAGGTAGTGGTACCATAGGACTTGACAACTCCCATTCCTGAACCCTAGGTTTGTTTGGGTGGAAGGAATGACCGAATTCGATAAACATAACACAGATAGACCTTTAAATTCGTTTAGGGGTTTATCGCCACAGTCACAAGGCTTGGATGTATGCATTTTACAATACCGCATGGATGTTTATATCAGTATAGCATGCATTTGTTCCACAAAACATAACTTTGATTTAAACCATGTTTTACTTCAATACCTTGTTTTTGTGCATTAGACATAAACATTTTGACATTGATATACACAATTCATGATTTACATTAGACATAAACATTTTGACATTGATATACACAATTCATGATTTACATTAGACATAAACATTTTGACATTGATATATACAATTTATGATTTACATTAGACATAAACATTTTTGACATTGATATACACAATTCATGATTTACATTAGACGTAAACATTTTGACATTGATATACACAATTCATGATTTACATTAGACATAGACATTAGACATGGTTTTCACACAAACATTTTGACATTTGATTATACATAAACATTTTACTTTGGTGGTTTGGTTCGAGTAAGTGATTTAAGTAACGAGGCGTGTGTAATATGATACAAGCATGGTGGATACGCCGCTGGTACTTCCTATATATAAGTGCTTGTATGGTATTACATATCGTAGCGTTATTTGAATTATTTCAATTTAGACATATAACATTTTATACAAATAACACACTTTTCACAATACATTGTTTTACAAACAACTTATCTGATATAAACTCATTTTACTTGGTTATTTACTTAACCATGTATTATTCTTTTATACATATATATCATTTGGTTTATTTATCACCTTTCAAATGATTTACAAGACAAAGCAAATTACAAGGTTCATGACTAAACATTTTTCTTAAACATAAGTCATGAATTCTATTTTTACAAAACCTATGTATCTCACAGGCATTTTTATGCTGACGTACCTATTTTCACATCTGTTTCAGGATATGATGCATAGGATTTATCAAGATACACTTAGGCGGACTTGGGCCTTAGTGACAATAAAAGATGCAAGACTAGTTATTTATGATATGTTTCTGTGATTGTCAAGACATTGTAACTCATTTAATTAATAAAACAATATTTCAATTTCCATGTGTTATGAAACAATGATTCTATTACAACACTCCCCGACGTTTCCGCCACGTTTTGTTGTTTTACGTGGTCGGGGTGTGATAGAAAAGTTGGTATCAGAGCCCATGGTTATAGGGAATTAGGTTATTAGTAATGCTTTGACCTAGTATATAACCTTCCTAGGACCCTAACGCGAGTTTACTTGCGTTTAGACATAAAACAATACTGTCACCTATCCTTAAGTGACAACCGCAACAAGAATATAAATTTCAAAGCCACTTTGAAAACTAATCAACTGTTCTAGGATGATTGATTACTAGGTTTTGAACCCTCTGTTATAAGGTTTTGAACTCCTTTGAACTTTCAAATTCTCGTCAAAGTTTGGGTCTTATAATGTGAACACGTGCAAACTGGAAGAGTGAATGCCTGTACCCTGAGTTTTCTGTCGAAGGCTAGAGTGTTCGTACAAATCTGCAGTATCGGACCAGTCACTCTTACCTGGGAACTCTTGGGGTGAGTGTTCACTTATAGGCGAGCACGTCTTCAGTGATACATTAATATGATTCGCTTACTTTGATTTGTCACCGTCTCATTTGTTTGCCTTAAGTAACAAACAAATTATCGCAATTTCTTATGCATTGCCATTCTGTATTGTTTATCCGATGACGTTTCACTTGTTTCTTCCTATGTCTTTCTTCTTCTCCTAGAATGTCTCTTCATCGCGATGACGCCCAGATATCCAAGCAGACAGCCAAATTTGCCCAGCGAATAGGCGAAGTAGTCCTGAAGACTGTCGAATTAGCTACTGCCATGTATCGTCTCCAGGATGAAGCCACTCAAGAATCACCAAAGGAGACCGAAGCCAAGCCTTCACCAAAACCAAAGAAACGTAAAGCTTCAAAGAATCCCGCAGCGGTTGCACCAAAACAGGCAAGACCTAGCCAAGTGACAGCACCACCAGCCAAGAAACCAATCGAGGAATCAAAGACCATGGATGAACGATCCCCTAAGAAGTCAAAGAAGCGAAAGGCTTCTCAGAACTTCACCGTGGTCGCTCACAATGGTCAGGCCGTCCCCAACCAGCTCAACTCCCTGCTAGGAAGCCATACAAAGGAACTGTTCCTTTGTGCAAACGATGCAACCGTCATCATTCAAACCTCTTACCCTGCTTCAAATGTACCTACTGTGGACGGTGGGGACATCTGATTAACATATGCCGCTTTGCTATCCAAAACAAAGCTGCTATAAACATTGCTGCTACCCAACCCCAAGTCAACCCTACTCAAGCTCGTTCTCCGTCTGGTACTTGCTACAACTGTGGCGAGACGAGCCATTTCAGGAACAAATGCCCAGAACTTGCTAATGCAAATCTGACCCTCGGATGAGCAGTTGGCTGATTAGAAGATGTTGTTGTCTTATGCTTTTGTTTCATTTATTTTCTTGTAATGTGAAACAATCTGTTTTGTTCATAAATAAATTGTTGTTCACAATTCTGATGTACAATTGTAGTTACATATGTGTATGACTTTTCCCTATGATACCTACATCAAGGAACTATGTTCCTTACAAACTACACTTGCGTATTTCCCATTCTTGCGTTTGCTCATGATTCCCTTGGAAAATTCTAAGTACTCGTTTCATTCTAAGAAAACGAAGTACATGAAATAAAGAGACATTATGAGTAATCGTGCTTTTCACACATATGTGCCTTTGAATTCTTGGTTAGATAATTAAGGGTATTTTCAAATCTCATACCCATTACGTTCTGATTTTTCAACATGCATAACATAAGTTTTCAAAACAACCTTCATGATTTCAAAATGTTATTCATACCGTATAATTACTTATATCAAGTGCATAACTTCAAAAGCATCATTCATGTTTTCCAAAAACCTTATACATACTTTCAAAATTCAACTCATGATTTTAAAACATTTTATAAATATACCTACCTAGTACACCTACTTTATGATTTCAAAAGTATTATACATAAGGTTTCAGAAACATTGAACACAATTTTTTTAAGAACCCCATGCATAGTTTTCAAAAATATTTATCCTCATACATTGACTTAACTTTCAAATTCCGCTTCATATGTCGCCTTGGCATATCGGGCATCTCAACCTCATAAGCATTTTACTTCATGTTTTGACTTAAACACGTCCAGTGCAAGGTTTCAAAACATCTTCAACTTCTAAAATCCATATGGGATCTTTTCATCTTCACAATTAGACCCTTGTGAATGATTAACATTCAAATCAGAGTCCTTAATTGGATTCCTTGTGTACCATAATTCAAACATCTCGGTTCCTTATAATCGAAATCGAATTTTCTCTAAAAAAAAAATCTTTCTATCTTTATAGTTGGATTCTTGATAATGTTTAAAGTACCAAATGAAATCCACGGAAAGGATTCCTAGTGTGCTTTAAATGCATGTATGCAATTAACAAAACAAATTAACAAACAATTTTGTGGTTATGTGACTATGTGTTTATGCATCTTGTGTTTTCTTTTATGTATTTTGTGTTTTTGTATACTCTGGACATTCGTTATCCCAATCCTCGTAGAATCTTTCATATCTTCATATGAGGGATTCGTAGAGGATATTCAAAAAGGTACTACCTTAAATCCTTATTGGGCTTCTACGTGATAGTTAAGACCCTTAGATTGTATAGTACCACTCCATGATTCATAAGAGACCCTTTTAGTGGTCTAGTCAAAAAGATTGATTCAGAATCTGGTTAAAAATGACATGTGGTGATATAGCTGAACAGACTCCTTAATAGTCTATTTAGATCATTTATTGATTTAATTAAAAAGACTCTAAGGTGGTCTAGTCACATTCATCACAGGGTTTGTTCATTTGGTTTTCCCCTACACATTATAAAATAGACTGTGTGAACTATGCAGGGAATTGTGTAATTATGGACGCGTACGTAATTATGAAATTCAGTGCACAGAAACCCAGTAAAATTTATTATGTGTAAGAACCGATAGTGACCACAATAACAAAATGTGAACGATATAATGGAGGTACGGTGGACGCACCAATAACGCTTTATATACTTGTATATAAGTGTCCCTCATACATTGCAAGCATAATGTTATTAAAGTTACTAGAATTTCAGAACCTTAACCATTGTTGTTTTATCTTTTCAACTTCATGTTTCAAACTCTCACAAGTTTCCTCTAAATAAAATTTCGGGACGAAATTTCCTAAAGTAGGGGAGACTGTGACACCTGTGCCTCCACGGCCATCAAACAAATACCAAACCAATGAAATATTGTATTTCATACATAGGATTTGTATAAATATGTGTATCCTTTGCACATATCAATTCTTGTTCGATTTCAAGCTTTAAATCGCTTTCTGGAAGGTTATACGCGCATTGATGCGTAAATATAACTAGTTTAATGCAACGAACACTCTGGAACAGTGACATAGGCTTAACATACCATAAATAACCTTTACATAACTTAGAAATAAGTTTTGAAGGCTTTGGTAAGGCAAAATCAAGTTAATTCGCTTACAGGGTCTAAATTTGACAAACTACGAAAGTATGTCAATTTGAACTGTAACAGACACTCCGGAACATGAACATAAGTTAAACATACCATAAATATCCTTTATATAGCTTAGAAATAGGATTTGAGGGGTTCGGTGTGCTAAAATAAACTTTTGGGTCATTCAGGGACTAAAAGCGTCAAAAAAGTGCACAAGTTTGCATTTTCGCGCATAACTTACGTTCTGAATACATCCGGACATCCAAAAATTTATGTGAGCACTAAAATATTTTATTTTAGTGTTTGGCATGAGAAAAATCCATTCGTCGCGCAATTTGGATCGTTTTTCTCGCTTATGCGCATTCCGTCGTAATTAAACGAACATCTCGATCGTACGACCAAACGAACCGACACCCGGCATATTTTTGAGCATGTTTCATGCCCACAATGTTTAGGCATCATTTTAGGGCCTTAAAGTTGGCTTGACGGGCCTTAGAAGTGTCGGAAATGAGCTTAAACACCAACAGGGACTGAAACTGTCAATATGGCAAAGTTATTTTCTGATCAGAAGAGCCAGGCGGCCCGTGTAAGCCCTGGGTGATCCCTTACGTGGCCCGTGTCAGGCTCCCAGATCAGTAAAACATGTTTAAACAGCTGTTTACAGCTGTTAACCACTCAAAACTCACCCACACTTGTCCTTTCCTGCTCATGAGGGGCCATTTTGAGTTACCATAGGGTTGCAACAAGTGTAAGGATGAGATTGAAGCACGTTATTCGATAAACGATCCTAACGGTTCCAACATTCCTATAAATACCCAACCCCATTCATTTGCAAAACCCACAAAATCTGATCTAAAAGCTCTAAGTTGAAGCCATTGCTTCATACCTGAGCTACTTGGATAAAGATTAGCTTTCGGGGACCCTTTGTAAGTGTTCCTTCGTTCTTTTATACTTTTAGCGTTAAAAGTCAAACTTTGTTTGACTTTCTGTGTTGACCAGTTTATGGTCAATGCGAAGTTCGTTTGAACTTCATAACGTGAGCGTAATCACGATGGTTATAGTCCCTAGTGACTATACCTACTGATTACCACGTTATCTAGGCTCAGTGACGAGTCGTAGTTTCGGCCAAAATGCGCATTCTTGCGTATTTTGTAACCAAACTACTCTTAGGTATCAAAATCGTTTGTTTTGATACCAAACCTATTTTCTAAACTTAGTTAAGCATGTTTTAACATGCTTAGCTCGTCACTTTTAGTTTAGTGCTTATATAGGGTCGTAAGGTAAGCGATCTAAACAATCGCTTATACTTTCGAACCCGACCCGTTTGGTCGATCATTAGGATCCGACCAAACACATTAGGTGACCATAGTATATAGGGTATAACCTTCCGAGGTTATACCTTATGGTCGCTTCGTTAAGTAGTTGTATGATAGGTAGTTTATATGCCTTAGGTAAATTACCAAAATGCCCTTTTTACGCCAAAACTCATTTTAAGCATATGTAACATAACTTTTGGTATATACACTGATTTGACAACAATATTAAACATGTTGAGGCATATTTTACTTATCATAGGACTAGTTAGGCGTTCCGAACGCATTTCACGCGAGCGACGCGTTAAAGTAGCATAAGCTACCTAGACGGGTCGTAATGGGTCGTAAGCACTTAGGTTAGGTTTCATTGTAGTATGTAGGCTTTGTCAAACCATATTACATGAGTTCCCATACTCATTTGGTTTACGAGCCCTCATTCTATCCGATCCTCCGATTTAGGTCCGGTTTATTAATGTAGTTACCTATATTAGGTACCGTTTGATTCCGTGATCTTCTAGCATTGCTTGGTGGTTATCCTAGGACTATTGAGCAATCTCAAGTGAGTACATAGACCCCTCTTTTACTGTTTTCCAAACATTTTGGGGTGAAACACATGTGCCTACTTGTTACTTTCATGCCTCTCATGTTTTCATATCATATGCTTGTTATGTTCAATAGTACACTTATAGTACATGATTTCATTGTTTTTTTTTTTTGCTATGTATGTCCTTTGTTGCATACTTAGTACATCGTTTTACATTACATTTTATGCTATGTATGTCCATTGTGTGCATACTTAGTACATTGTTTTACATTACATTTTATGCTATGTATGTCCATTGTGTGCATACTTAGTACATTGTTTTACATTACATTTTATGCTATGTATGTCCATTGTGTGCATACTTAGTACATTGTTTTACATTACATTTTATGCTATGTATGTCCATTGTGTGCATATTTAGTACATTTGTTATTCATCACATGCTTACATTTTGGTATGACATTTGGTTTGTTCAAATGGGACAATATACATTCATTAACATTAGCTACGTCGTTCGTTAGTAGGTAGTGGTACCATAGGACTTGACAACTCCCATTCCTGAACCCTAGGTTTGTTTGGGTGGAAGGAATGACCGAATTCGATAAACATAACACAGATAGACCTTTAAATTTGTTTAGGGGTTTATCGCCACAGTCACAAGGCTCGGATGTATGCATTTTACAATACCGCATGGATGTTTATATCAGTATAGCATGAATTTGTTCCACAAAACATAACTTTGATTTAAACAATGTTTTACTTCAATACCTTGTTTTTGTGCATTAGACATAAACATTTTGACATTGATATACACAATTCATGATTTACATTAGACATAAACATTTTGACATTGATATATACAATTTATGATTTACATTAGACATAAACATTTTGACATTGATATACACAATTCATGATTTACATTAGACGTAAACATTTTGAAATTGATATACACAATTCATGATTTACATTAGACATAGACATTAGACATGGTTTTCACACAAACATTTTGACATTTGATTATACATAAACATTTTACTTTGGTGGTTTGGTTCGAGTAAGTGATTTAAGTAACGAGGCGTGTGTAATATGATACAAGCATGGTGGATACACCGCTGGTACTTCCTATATATAAGTGCTTGTATGGTATTACATATCGTAGCGTTATTTGAATTATTTCAATTTAGACATATAACATTTTATACAAATAACACACTTTTCACAATACATTGTTTTACAAACAACTTATCTGATATAAACTCATTTTACTTGGTTATTTACTTAACCATGTATTATTCTTTTATACATATATATCATTTGGTTTATTTATCACCTTTCAAATGATTTACAAGACAAAGCAAATTACAAGGTTCATGACTAAACATTTTTCTTAAACATAAGTCATGAATTCTATTTTTACAAAACCTATGTATCTCACAGGCATTTTTATGCTGACGTACCTATTTTCACATATGTTTCAGGATATGATGCATAGGATTTATCAAGATACACTTAGGCGGACTTGGGCCTTAGTGACAATAAAAGATGCAAGACTAGTTATTTATGATATGTTTCTGTGATTGTCAAGACATTGTAACTCATTTAATTAATAAAACAATATTTCAATTTCCATGTGTTATGAAACAATGATTCTGTTACAACACTCCCCGACGTTTCCGCCACGTTTTGTTGTTTTACGTGGTCGGGGTGTGACAACTAAAACCTCATGTATATTAAATCGCATGTTTCTCTTGTAAAATCGCACGTACAATTAAAAAATTTAATCTTCATCTCTCAAACCTCTTCCCAAACATCTTCTTCATTGCCATCATCACTCCCTCCACTATAATCTTCGAACTCATCTTCTTCTTAATCAACTTCGTCTTCGACTTCATTGACTTCGTGGCTGGGATCTTTTTCAATCTGGACTCTCTTCATCTTCTTTTGTTTTTTACCTTTCAGTACCTCGCAAGTCCGAATATCATGACCTTTTTCATTGCATACACTACATGTTCTTGTCCTCTTCCCTTTGCGGCTGATCATTTGCTCCTTCTTTGATTTAATCCTTTTATGAGAGCCATGACCTTTGTTTCTTATACTAGTTGGGACACGGACAGTAGGTGGTGCATTAGTTACTGGTTGTTGATACCCAATCAACTTTGAAAACCGGTCAAACTTTGGATCAAGCGGCTTGGTTATACGACGCTGGTCAATTTTTTCTTTAATCTCCTTCATTTGATCCCTGACTAAAACGAGTTGATCAAGGTTAGTAATCAAATTGCTAACCAGATACTCCCATGTATACATGATTTCACTAGCAATCTGTTTAGCCTTGTATTGCTCATCCTTAGCGTCGACCTTTACATCAAACGTGGAGTTTAATTCATTCGGAACCACATCTTTTGTCCATCTCTTCATAACATATTTGTTTGGTATTTCTTTAACACCAAACATCTTGAAAAGAAAATGGATGTGTTTACATAGCAGCCCATACTGTTCGAAATGCAGACAGCTACATTGTGTAGTTACATCTTCTTCAAATTTCTTGTAACACACCTACAGAAACAAAAAAAAACAAAAAAAAATTTAAAATCGCATGTGTATGTGAACAAAATCGCATGTGTAAAAAAAATCAGTTTCTTGAAAATAATTTAAATTCGCATGTGTTCCTCAAAATCGAATGTTGTAAAACATATTCTGTATTAAATTCGCATGGGTTTGTAAAAAAAAAATCAATTTTTTTTTTTTTTGAAACATTTTCCCTAAGCAAAAAATCCAAAAAAAATGTTAAAAAAATGCAAATTTTTTTTTTTTTGGAAAAAATCGGAGCTTTTTTTTAAGGTTTTGTTTTTTTTTATTGAGATTTATACACATGTGTATATTGTTAATCTTTTAACTTTACATATGTGAATATTGCCAAATATACATATATGTATATACATGTTTAAAATTGAAAAATAAGTGTTATTTAGGGTTTAGCATTAGTATTTAGGGTTTAGCATTAAGGTTTATGGTTTAGCATTAGTATTTACGGTTTAGCTTTAGGGTTTAGCATTAGGGTTTAGCAATAGTATTTAGGGTTTAGCATTAGGGTTTAGCTTTTGGGTTTAGTATTAGGGTTTAGCTTTAGCTTTAGGGTTTGAATTAGGGTTTAGCTTTAGGGTTTAGCATTAGGGTTTAGCATTAGGGTTTAGCTTTAAGGTTTAGCTTAGCTTTAGGGTTTAGCATTAGAGTTTAGCTTTAGGGTTTAGAATTAGGGTTTAGGGTTTAGCATTAGGGTTTAGGGTTTATAACACTTATTTTTCAATTTTAAACATGTATATACATATATGTATAATTGACAATATACACATATGTATAGTTAAAAGATTAACAATATACACATGTGTATAAATCTCTCAAAAAAAAAAAGTTCATTCATTCAAAGGACCCGTTCTTACATATAAAAAAACTAAATATTGTTTAACAAACAAAAGACCAATATATATATAATGGTACGAGATAAATGAAACCTGTACGAAGAATTACAACTCAGCCCGACGACCTTTATGATTTAAAGTGGTAACAAACTTTACTTTGATTCATTTATTGTATAAATATTTAGGCAAAAATAATTGGAGGGGCGATCCTATATAACTTTAAAATTTTATGACGAAAAATCAGAAATTATACACTTCTAACCGAAACATTGGAGGGGGAGGGTGCAACCCCCGGGCACCAACCCCTCTAACCCCAACAAGGCCTTATCCCTATAAAGAAATGAAATACAAAGTTGTATTTACAACAAAACAGATCTTGATTTAAGAATGATATAATTATAATCTCCAGTTTCACTAGCATAATGAAGGTCTAGAGCTACCATGAAGGCGGTAACTTGTGACCATTTAAGATCTAATCTCTTCTAGCTGTTGAAGAACCAGCTGAACATGCGGCCGACGCTGTGGTAATTCGCAAACACAGTCGATTGACAATTGCATCATTTCCATCATCTCTTCTTCAAGTGAAGTATATCTCCGCAATTCAAGATCAAGAACCTCACTAGTCCACCCTGATTGTATAATTGAGCCCACCCATTGTGGTAAAGCTGGATCTTCCATCTCTCCGGGTGATTTCCCAGTTAGGAGTTCTAACATGATCACACCCAAACTATAGACATCGGTTTTCATATTAGCTCTCTCAAGTTTAGAAAGTTCGGGAGCCTGGTAGCCGCGAACCCCGGGTGTTGCACTTATATTTGAGCGCGAACCCCGGGCTGTTATAAGTTGTGACAACCCGAAATCAGAAATCATGGGGTTAATGTTCTCATCGAGAAAAATGTTGCTTGATGTTAAATTTCCATGGACTATATTGTGATGGGTGTGGAGGCTAAGCAAACCTCTAGCCACTCCTTTTGCTATATCTTTTCTTGTCTGCCACTCTACTTGTGTTTCGTATCTTTGAGCTGCATTCAAGTTAACAAAATCAAGTGATTTGAATTAGACATAATCCTAATTATTATATTTAATGAATGATCAAACATATAATTTTATATAACAAAGTTAGTTAATGGTTTTATGTAATCATGCAATATACAAGAAAAACACATTTATTAAGAACGAGCAATTCTAGAGTTAAAAAAAAAAGAAATATTAATAAATAAAAATATTTGGTCACCATGGAGAAAAGTAGCAAGGCTTCCATTAGGCATGTAATCATAAATGAGAAGTTTTTCTCCTACTGGGTGCAGATAATAAGCCCTCATTGCCAAAAGATTCGGATGCCTAATTTTCCCAAGCAAATTTAATTCATTTTTGACTTCTCTTTGAGGTTTAGTTAACATTCCTAGCAATCGCATATCTGCAACCTGATCACCATTTTTCCATGTTCCTTTAATATACCTCCCATAAGCGCTTCGCCACATGTACTCACCTGGTCCATCGAGAAGTTCATCTACTGTGAAACCCATTGTATCCTCTTGAAAGTGTACAAGGTTTCCCTAGCAACAAAGAAATATTAAGCAAATCAACAAAGAAATATCAAGCAAATCAACACTAGAATAGCTTGTTTGTATGAATGACTTTGCTAACAAACATTCTATATATAACAATTTATCATTACCATTTTTTCTTAAAAAGAAGCAGCAGCAATGTAGCTAGCTAATTAATTACCTTTTTGCTCTTGTTAAGAAAGAGCTCTTTGCCTTTAGAGAGAAGTATGCCCACTTGATCAACATAACTGGATTTCCGAGAAGTTCCGACGTCTTTGGTCAGTTTCACATCGTAACTAAACTGAAACTTTAGTGCAATCTTAAGCTTCTTCACAATAAGAGATATTGTTGGTCGTTGTTCACGAAAGTTGTGCAAACATTGGAATGCAATGTTTGAAAATGTTTCCAAAGCAGTTGGGTCCATTGGTGTCATGAGATCTTTAAAGATAATATGGTCTAATTTCTTACGTATATAGCTTTGTTTCCACATAGGCACCAAAATCTCTAATGGACGACCGTTGGTATATTTAAAGCATAATCTCCCACACAGGACTTCAAATAAGACTACTCCAAAAGAGTAAATGTCTGATTCTTTGGTTAGGGAGTACGTCTCCATATATAGGGGATCACAGTAACCAGGGGTACCTACAACGTGGGTGAAAATACCTGTGTGCAACTGATTAGCAGGTCCTAATTTTGAAAGTCCCATGTCAGAAAGTTTAGCATTCCAATTGTCATCTAGCAGGATGTTGGAACTTTTAATATCTCTATGAAGAACTCTTTGTTGGGTGTCCTTGTGATCATGAAGGTAGGCTAGCCCCATTGCAACATTAAGGCATATCTTGAGACGTTGTGTCCATGTGAGAGTTGTGGAGCTTAAATGACGATCGAGGCTTCCATTAGATGCATGCTCATACACAATGATCTTCTCACCATCCTCGTCGCAATATCCGAGGAGAGAGATGAGATTACAATGTGTATAACGAGAAAGCATCATTATCTCCTTCCAGAACTCAGGATCCCCTTGCCCATATTCACGATTCAGACGTTTAATAGCAACCATGCTTCGCCCCTTTGAGTGGGAAACTTCTCCTTGGTAAACCGTCCCAAATCCACCAGCTCCAATAGCTCTGTTACTAAAATTATTGGTGGCTTTCTTTAACTCTTCTAGATGGATTTTAAGATGTTCAAATTCTTTCGTGACGGATGCCATTACAATTTGTGGATCAAAGAAAAACGAGAGGGATCAGATTGAGTAAGTGTTCTACCCAAGTGAAAGGAGATGTAATTTAAGAACCAACAGTACTGAAGTAGGTGTTTTTATTCTCTCTTAATAAGATGAAAAATGCTTAATGTGCTTAGTTCAACGAAGCGCAATGCATATACTGGACCGAATTAAATAGTTTTGGAAGAATTAAAAAACAGCCACTGGAAAATTTACAATGGGGGTTGGATGGTTTGCATTGGAGGGCGGCAGTTACGATGGAGCAAGGCTGTGTGGAAAAGGACAGTCTAGGCTGCTGGTTAGTCGGTACAGAAAAACTCTAAAGAAACAGCCCAGCAAAAAAGAGAGAGAAAAGGAACAAAAGGGCTGTCATATTTCTTGGCTTGGCTGCATAAAAAACGAGGCTTGAGCGTTGGACTATCCGCTGGTGCTGTGCAGAAAACAAGGAAACAATTTTGGACAGAGGATCCGCGGAGAGACAAAAATGAGCCTAGAATTAAACAGTTATAGTTTAAGTGATCTATGATTATTGACTTATTGTAATCACTCTACAAAATTTCATGGTTGACGACTTTTGTTTTTTCTTTCTTATTCAGTAGTCCTTCACCTAGGCATTACGGTCTGATTATTTTTATTTTTTAGTTTTGATCAACATTATTTTCATTTAAAACTTAGATTTTTATTAAATTGTGACACGTATGGGTTCATATTGATTCTTGAGATTATTTGGTTGAGTTCAGGGCCAGCCCATGGGACTATGGGAGGGGCAAGGTGGCCAATATGTTTTTAAACAAAGCATCATTTTAAAAGTTAAAAAAGTTAACACCTAACATGTTTTAAATTAAGTTATCGTATATAGTTTAAGCTCTTATAAACAATTGAAGTCAATTCTTATTTAATCCAACTAAACCCAACAATGTTATTTTTTTTTTTGAACCGCCAACTAAATCACCGAAGAAGAATCATGGGATGTCCTGAATCGAGCAAATGCATCACCTAACGGTCAGAGTTGGATGCATACCCGAGCCACCAAACCACCAGTTCCGAGAAAATCCCGCCCGAAGGCGCACTGCAGTAAAACCCAGTTCGGCTCGGTTTTGAACTGGTGACCTCTAGAGAGACCTAGTTCTAAACTTCATTGCATCACCACGTCCTTTGAAGTGATGGTAGTGGGAGTTGAACTTGGGACCTTAAGAAAGAAACCAAGTGACTAACAAATAGACCAACTTGTCAGAACCCCAACAATGTCATAAAATTATCATTTAACCCAAGTACCCAACTAAACCCAATATGTAAATGTTAATACTTTAGGGGCCCACTATTTCTCCTCAACAAGGTCCCTCGAATTCTTCAGGATGACCATGGTTGAGTTAAATCGTAAAACGAGTTTATTGTAGATTATTGAATTCATGAATTGTGTCAATTTCACCGTAGTTAGCTTAACTACGAATAAGAAAATTTTTTCTGGTTTTATATAACCCTTGCCCTAAGTTATTGATTTAATAAAATGTTATCTGTTTGTAACTAATGTAAGACCTATATCAAACATTGTTAACAAATGACAATCTAAATTTGTTGATCGGTAATTGTGTTTAAACATTTGAAAGATGGTTGTTTTTATTTGTTCTTTGTGTTAACCGGAAAACAGATCATAGGAGATTACTCCGCCTCTACCCTACTTTAGCATAGTTAAGGATAAGACGATTGACGTCTTTTTGCATAAAGGATGTCTAAGGGTAGTCAGTGTGATTCACCGAATGCATGCGGGAAGTGCCTTTCACCGAACGGTGAATTGATGCCGCCCCATTTTCGGTGATCGGGTAGTATGCAAATCGGTATATACTCACCGATGAGGAATAGGAGGGAAGGAAGAGGGGAGGGTTTAATGGTGGGTCCCAACCCCTTTCAACCAATCAAAAATTTTCTTTTTTTAATTGAGTGGGTGTTTGAATCACTCCTAGTGTTTGAGTAGAAAATAGGGAGTGATGGGGGGAATTGACATGGCATGGCATGGCATGATATCATTGGGTAGAGAATGACTCAAACACCCTAAGGTGTTTGAATCATACCCTCCACCCTAAGGTTAATTATTAGGGTGAGGGGAGTGGTTTAAACTCCTCATTCACCTAATCAAACAGTGTTACGTCAATTTACCTGTTTTGTTTATCTAATGCTCAAAAACGTTGACGGTGGTTTACCTATCTTGGATTAGGTAAACTATTATTTTTATTTTTTATTTTTTTAAATTATGTGTTAAGATAAAACAAATAAAACATCAAACTTATAAATAAAAAATAAAAAAAAACATTACATTAAAACGAAATTCGGTTGCATGGTTTGGTTAAAAAAAATGAAGGTTGGGTTTGTGTAGCAAAGCCAAGTTGGGGATCAAACGGCGCACTTGAACCACCCGAACCACCACGTTTATTTTGCGCCCTCGCCTTCGAACCGGACCCCAAATATTTTTTCTTCCCTTCACCTTTGTTTGAGCCTTCCATTATAATTGTTTGACAAGAGTTGAAATGAGGATGGTTATAGCGGGTCGGTTATGGGTGGTTAACAATAGCTTAGCTAAAAATAGCTTAATTTTTTTTAATATTAAATAAATTGTTATTGCATACTTCTATATATTAGTATATTACATAGTATTAAAAATACATATAACCTATAATATTAATATCAATTATTATCGAATATCCAAATAAAGTGATATGATACATTCTATAAATTCAAATAAACATTCAACCAAAACCACAAAATGATATGAAAAACCCATAAGTACTAAAAATCTTCAGTCAAAAACATAAAATATTAAAAATATGGTGAAAAGTCCTAAATCCTACAAAGATTTATTACATGTTGGCTCGGTTCGGTTATGGTGGGTATGGAAAAAATGATAACCATAACCGACCCGCTACTTTCGGTTTTCAAAAAAATCATTAACCGACCCACCCGGTTTTTTATTTGGTTCGGTTTTTTCGGTTCGACTTTGTCGGTTAATTCGGTTATGGTTCGAATAATTCTGTTTTTTTTTTTTCACACCCCTAGTTTCAACTAAACCAGTTATAATATAAGTTTCAGGTTAGGTTAGAACTTGGTTGTGGTTCTCATCCTGGTTTGGATGTGCATCCACCTCTTAAGCCCAGCCCAAAATGAAAGTATTCTTTTTGTTGGTTAAAAGCCCATTGCATCTGGGCTGTATATTGCACACAGAGGACGAGCATCTAGGTTATATTTCTGCTACGCTGCAAACTAGAAAAATCGCCGCTGCCCTACCCTATGCAACCCTCTATCCGCTGTTGAAATCGGTTGCTTGCTGGTTTTTATGCTTACTAATCAACCAACCAGAGGTTCGTAACTATGTTTATTTTGCTATTTTAATGTTTTTTTGGTTCATTCGTTGTGTAAATAGGTAGAATTTGTTGTTGTAAATTAGGGATAAAACGGATTGATTAGATGAATTTTCTTTTACTACTAATTGTTTTGATCTTTTCAAACGCGACTTGAAACCTCAGTGGTTTTTTCACCCACAGTTTTTTTATAGATTGACTCACAGAACATTTTGAAATATATTTTATGTTAACCATATTTCATTGCATAAACCGTTTTTTTGTGTGATTCTTACATTACATTTTCTTTCAAATTCTTCACTTTCAGTTGATTGGAACGCTTGATTTGAGCTCTCTCTGGTTTTTATTTGATCCACAGGTAATGGCGTTTGTTGTGAAAATGTTTGAACATCTTAAAATTCATTTGGAAGAGTTAAAAAAGCCACCTAAGATGGTTGGTTACAAAGTTATTAAAGTTGTGGATTTGGAAATGTGTATGACACTCATAGGGGCGAAACATGGTTGCTATTAAGCGTATTAAATCATTAATTTAAGCAATGAGACCCTGAGTTTTGGAAGGAGATCATGATGCTTTCCCATTACATCTCTAGGAATCTGACATCGTGATCTCTCTTGTCGGATTTTGTGATGAGGAATGTGGATTTTGTGATGAAAAATGTGGATTTTGTGATGAGAAATATGAGAAGATTCTTGTGTTCAAGGATTCATCTAATGAAATCCGAAACAGTCTGTCAAACTCCACTATTGTAACATGGACACAACGTCTCAAGATATGTCGTAAGTGGGCTAGCCTACCTTCATAGTTTTTCTTGTCATAAACAAGATGTAATTATTGGTTAAAGAGTAGCAAGGTGTTGTATAAAAAATGTTATCACTTATTACATAAAATTAATTGTAATAATTTTCGTCTAGTGAAAACTTGTTTTTTAATGTTTTCATCAATTAGTTAGCTTGTATGTCTTGATTATCATTTGGTTTTGGTTGAATTGGTTATGAAATTGCATTTTAGGTATACATTCTTCATATTTTGTTATGATTAAAATGAATTTTTATTAGAAATTGTCAGTTGATTATGATTTAATTGTTATTGAATATGGTGCTTTCAAAAGCTTCTTATCAATGTGATAGAAAATGATTTAAATGAATATTTATTAGAAATTGTTATTTGATTATGATTTAATTGTTATTGAATATGGTGCTTTCAAAAGCTTCTTATCAATGTGATAACCAAAAAGATTTTATAAACCTTCATTGGCTGCTCTTTCATAGGCTTTATTTTATGGTCTTTTCCTATGCTTGAGCTAGGTTAGTTGGACATTGGTAATTAATGTTGTTTGTGAATATATGATTTTAGATTTGTTTATTGGTGGTTGAGTATATTTATTGCCTCATTCTGGTCATGAAGATCAACATGTGCTCTCACTACACAGTAAAAGAGGTTCCTTGGCTAATTGATTGTGTTTTTAGATATAGTTACTTTAATTATTATTTTTAGTCATCTGTAATTTTCTAACCCAACCGATTTTGGTAAGAACCCACCCATTTTGACTTTAACCAAAACAATTTCTTTTAAATTTGTCAGTTTTGATTCTTACCTTGTAAGGTTTAGGTATGACCATTGTTTAAAGGTGGAAGTATTTTAAGTGTGCAAAAAAAAAATGGCAATATGTTAAGTTGTTGGTTCAATATATGTACTTATTTGATGCATCATTGAACCTCTTGAGATTCTTATAATTTTATATTTCAAACAACGCATTCTCTGCTTTAAATCTTCAGTTGCATTATGCCATTAAAGACTTGTATATTATTACATTCAGAAATTGTAATAATTATTTGGCTTTTCACAATAACTCTATTCGCAAAATCAAATTAAATACAAACTTGCTTATATAGGTAAACAAATCTTAATTCAGTAATAATAGGATCATAATCTCCACCACCCCTAACCACTAGTGTCACTAGCTTAATGAAGGTCTATCTCCACCATCTCCACCATCATCGCTGGAACTTGTGTTGGTCAATGTCTAATCTCGTCCAACTGCTGAAGAACCAACTAAACGTTCAACTGATCCTGTGTTGATTATTGAACACATTGCAAAACCAACTTCAAACAATTCAACAACTGCAGAAGCATCCATCATCAATTCATGATCAAAAACCTCATTAAGGGTCTAGTCTTCTTTAACAATCAAAGCTACCCATTATGGTAAGGCTAGACCATTTAGTTTGATGTTAGTTCCATGGACTAAAATGTGATGGGTATGGAGACTAAGCAAACCTCTAGCCACTTCTTTTGCTATTTGCCTTCTTGTTGACCAATCTACATGTGTTTTGGTCTTCAAGCTACATTCAAGTCAACAAACTCAAGGGTCTTAACATGTTTGTCCAAAGAAGAAACACATGGCCCACGTTTTTAGTTAATCATTTTTGGGCTAGTTTCTTTTTAAGTTGGTATTGTTAGAATCCTGGTGGCATATATGATTATTCCACTACTCGAGTTTCCACTCTACTGGATGTGTGGACAGACTACAAATAAGCACATAAGGATGACACATACAATTTGTAATCCTTCAATGGATCGGTAGACATGTTCTTCTCTCACAACTCGGAAATCAATTTCACAATCTTATCTTCATGAGTTCATTCAATTCAACATTGAACTTGTAACAACGAAAATCAATTTTTTTTTATAATTTAAACCTTAACTTGTTTTTTTTTTCTTTAAACAGTGCGCTGAAACTTAACTAGTTTGCCGAGAAAAAACTATGGCTCATGTTTTTAAACTCGTAAAGTAATTTGGCATTTCACAAAAAGAAAAAAAAGTGAATATTTGAACATCAAGTAGCATCATAATTATCTAATTGCAAGAGTTCCTCACTTAAGTCAAAACAACACGTACTATCATGAATCCTTTATAAACAAATTAAATGCTAAATTGCATTTACAACAAAACATGTTTTGATTCAAGATTCATGATGTCCACTACCACTAATTAACCTGCCGTTTCACTAGCTTAATGAAGGTTCAACGTTGTGGCGGTTTCTGGTCTAATCTCTTCCAACTTCTGTAGAACCAACTTAACATGCGGCCGATCATGTGGTAATGGATGAACACATCGCAAAGCTAGTTTCAAACTGTTCAACAACTCATCATCACCAACTGTATCTTCTTCCTTCAATTCACGATCAAAAACCTTACTTGTCCACTCTTGTTTCGTCGTCAGATGCACCCATTGTGGTAAATCTCGAACCTCTCCTGGTGATTTGCCAGTTAGGAGTTCTAACATTATCATTCCCAAACTGTAGACATCGGCTTTTGTATTAGCTTTGTTGAGCTTTGTAACCTCGGGGGCCTGGTAGCCAAGATTAAAGGCTGTTGAAATCATATGTGAGTGTCCGTCGGTATTCATGAGTCGTGACAGCCCAAAACCAGAAATCTTGGGGTTAATGTTCTCATCAAGCAAAACGTTGCTTGATGTTAGATTTCCATGGATTATATTGTGATGGGTGTGGAGGCTTTGCAAACCTCTAGCCACTCCTTTTACTATTTGCATTCTTGTTGGCCAATCTACCCGTTGTTTGGGTCCTTGAGCTGCATTCAAGTCGGCAAAAGCAAGTATCTTGAGTACAAAATAATCCCAAATTTAAAGAATTATCAAACATATAGGATTCAATAACCTAGTTACCGGTTTTATGCAATATTTTCATAGCGTTACCGCAGCCACATTATTTACTGGTTGGATTGGTCTAAACGAACCCGTTTAAAAACCAGTTGAGGTAATAGTTAACGTGAAGTAAATTATGGAACTACTGTACGTTATCTTTGGGTGTGGATTTGATGTATTAACAAAACATGAAGGTACATTAGTAATAAATAAGCAATGATATATTGGAAAACAAAATTAACAATTCTAGCATAATAGTCCACATTCACCTAGTCACCATCATAACCAGCCAGCCCAAATGAATACGATTAAGGAGTAGCGAACCAGCCAACCGGGCTGGTTGTTTAGCGGTTACGAAAAGTGAGAACAATGTTTTTTTTATTCTTGTTTGCTTGCATAAAGAAGAATAATAAAATAATAACGGAAGAACATGGGGGCTAGGTACAACTTACCATGGAGAAAAGCAGCAAGGCTTCCTTTGCGCATGTAATCAAAAACGAGAATTTTATCTCCATTTGGATCCAAATAACAAGCCCTCGTTGCTAAAAGATTCGGATGCCTAACTTTCCCAATAGATTCTAATTCAGCTTCAAATTCTGTATCACTTTTAGTAACCTTTACTCTCAGTCTTTTTACTGCAACTTCAAAACCATTTTCTAATGTTGCCTTATAATCACTCCCATATATGCTTTTCCCCATTGTCTCTACTTTTGCGCAAAAAAGATCAACAGCTGTGAAAGGCATTGTACTATCAAAGTAGCTAATTACCACTTTGCCCGTGTTAAGAAAGAGCACCTCTTTGCCATTGGAGAGAGGTACGCTCAATTCATCAATGCGTCTGGATTTGTGAGAAGTGGGAACATTAGTCATATTCATATCATGACGCTTTTGAAACTGAAGTGCAATCTCAAGCTTTTTCACAAGAAAAGACGTTGTTGGGCGTCGTTCACGAGAGTCCTGCAAACACTGGAATGCAATGTCTGAAAAAGTTTTCAACGAAGTTGGGTCCATATGTGGCGTGAGATCTTTAAAGATAATTTGGCGTAACTTGTTATCTTCGTAGCTTTTTTTCCATTTAGGCACTAAAATCTCTAACTGGTTGGTGTAGCATAATCTCCCACATAGGACTTCAAATAAGACGACACCAAAAGAGTATATGTCTGATTCTTTGGTTAGGGAGTACGTCTTCATATACTGGGGATCACAATAGCCAAGGGTACCTGCAGCGTTGGTGATCACATACGTGTGCTTCTGATTAGCCGGTCCTATTTTTGAAAATCCCATATCAGAAAGTTTAGCGTTCCAGTTGTCATCTAGCAGGATGTTGCCACTTTTTATATCTCTATGGATAACTCTTTGGTGAGTGTCCTTGGGATCATGAAGGTGGGCTAACCCCTTCGCAGCATCAAGACATATCTTGATACGATCTATCCACGTGAGAGCAGGGGAGCTTAAATGGCGATCGAGGCTTCCATTAGATGCATGCTCATACACAAGGATCTTCTCACCATCCTCGTCACAAAATCCGAGGAGAGAGATCAGATTCTTATGTTTGCAACGAGAAAGCATAACAATCTCCTTTAAGAACTCAGAGTATCCTTGCCCACATTTACTATTCAAACGCTTAATAGCAACCTTGCTTCTCCCCCTAGAGTGAGAAACTTCACCTTCGTATACATCCCCAAATCCACCAACTCCAATGACTCTGCTACCAAAATTGTTGGTGGCTTTTTTTAAGTCTTCAAGAGGGATTTTAAGATGTTCAAACTCTTTCATGAAGGACGCCATTATTGTGGATCAAGTAAAAGTGAGTGAAGTGTTTTAATCGACTGAAATTTGAAAACTTAAAAGGAGATATAATGTAAGAGCCAACACAAAAGCTGTTGTATTCTGTGTGCTTAAGTTAAATGAAGAGTGCTGGTATATATGTTTACATGACTAATTACCTTAGTAAATGCATTTAATATTAAAAAATTAAATATAATTATACTTGTTCTACTGACCCGAAAGCGTAGAAGGTGTCATGCATTTCAAAATGAAGTTGGGACAAGATCCGTAGAGGCATCTTCCATGTGCGTGTATTTGTGCATCATCATGTGATCTTATAAAAAATGTAAATTCCAGTTGTGATAGCCTAAAAAGTAATTTGTTAGGTTCTTTGTTTGACTTTAGACAATAAATGCTTTTACACACTCCTATTCTTTTTTGATTTAGAATATTTACTCACTCATAATTATACATTATATTATTATATTATATTATATTATACATATTAAAAGAAACTGCTCATAAACAGTGTTATATAATTATTTTATTGGTATTGTTTGTTATTTTTTTATTACTTTTATTGTATTATTTTATTTTAATTGATTAAAAGATCAATAAGATAAGGCGTGAAAAGTCCTTAAAGCATGTATTGTATCATTAATACAATCAAAGAAGTCATATATTCAAATATGTTATAAACGGTTCTTTTGTTTCTTAACATTCGGGTATAAATTTTGTTCATAACGAAGTTGCATTCAACTTAGAGTGTTTTTTGGTACCGTGTTGGTACCCTAACAAACCGAATTAATTATGAGTGAACATCGGAAAAGGTATCGGTATAGCTATTATCACATGTATATATATTTATTATACATATGAATTCAAATTGATCATGAACATTGATCTCACTTCTAATCTTTTAATGTTTCATTTACTTTTTAATTCTATTTTCAACATTTATGTATTTTCTTAAAAATATTTAATCATCATTCAATTTATTTTGTTTTATCTGATAACATGTGTTTGTTAATTTTTCAAAACATTTAAATCCGCATCAATGTTTTCTTTTCAATATTGTGATATAAGTATTATTGAAAATGAACACCATGCCACTGTGATACCAACCGAACTGAAACCGACGATGAATGGTAATTTATTATTTAAAACTATCTATTTTTTTATTTATACAACTCCGTACGGGTCTTTATTTTTATTGTTTTTACTTTTGATAAGCTGACACATATCGTACTCTAATAAGATGTGTCTAGGGCTGTTCATGAGCCGAGCCGAGCTAGGGCAAGCTCGGGCTCGACTCGATTATAAACCGAGCTGGCTCGGCTCGGCTCGGATTTGAAACCGAGCTGAAAATCTAAGCTCGGGCTCGGCTTGGTTTTAAACCGAGTTGGCTCGGCTCGGCTTAATTTGGCTCGATTTTTAAAATTAAAATTAATACATAGCTCTCAAAATTCAGTATTCTAAAATATTGTTCAATACTTCAAAGTAACATATTCAAAATAAGTTCAAACTAATACATTACAAGCCAAATTCACGTTCAACAACGCAAAATAAGTTTTATATTTCAAGTAAATACAATATTTGTTCATTAGCACGACAATCAACCTTTAAATATGTCATAGATATCAAACTACAAGCCTAAATACATGTAAATAATAATCATTTTTTTTGTAATATATTATATGTATATAAAAATAAAATATATTATAAGTAAAATAATTCGAGCTAAGCCGAGCTGAGCTACCAAGCGAGCCAAACCGAGCCAATTTGGCTCGTCACGAGCCGAGCCGAGCTAGGCTTACTTTCTAACCGAGCCGAGCCGGCTCGGCTCACTTTCAAATCGAGCCATATCAAGCGAGCTTTTTCCGAGCTAAATCCGAGCGAGCTCCAAGCTGCGAGCTTTTTGAACAACCCTAGATATGTCTGTTAATTTTTTCAAAATATTTAAATCCGCATCAATGTTTTCTTTTCAACATTGCGAAATAAGTATTATTGAAAGTGAGCACCGTGCCACTATGATACCACCCGAGGAACTGAAACCGATGATGAATGGTAATTTATTATTTTAAAGCATTTATTTTTCATCTACACAACTCTGTACGAGTATTTATTTTTATTGTTTTTACTTATGATAAGCTGACACGTACCATATCGAACAAAATCGGTACCGGTACTCGTATTCATTTTGATGGTTTCTGGTTTCAATAATTTTTCATTTATACAACGTGTCTGCGATGATAAATGAATTTTGAAACTAAACCAATCGATACCGATCGGCGAAAACATCGATATAAACAGGTGTTGATTTCTATAGCGAATGCAATCGTTCCGGTACTATAGCGAATCGAATCAATACCAATCAAATGCTCGCGGTAATCTACCACCGCAACGTGCGGTCAATTAACCTAGTATATATTGATTTCGAGGGACGATGAATAGTAACTTTATTTTTATAATAATATAGTCTTTTTATTATTTTATTATTTAATATATTATAATAGTTTATTATTATATTTACTTTTAATAAATTTTTTCTTTATTTTTTAAACATCTATTTCCTTTACTTTTTTTAATAATTGTTTGTTTTTTCTTTTTTTAATATATATATATTAATTTATCGATTAATTTGATACTTCTTTAATAAATTACGTTTATAACTTTTTTTTTCTAAAAACTTAAGTACGCAGTTGTGCTTGATTTCTTTCCCTTACATTCCGTTATAAGTTTTGTTAAAACGAAGTTATACTCAAAATAAAGTATTTACATTGTATCATAAAACGGTACGATGATAAAATAAATCGTTCTAATGGTTTGACTTTCTAAACAACATGCTTTATTTTCAAATCACGTTTATTTTACATTATCATTTGTTCGGTTTCGCCTCAACGCGCGATATAAAAAAACTAGTTTACACTAAATTTAATTCTAACCTACTCATTGTTTGGGATTGAACCCAAACAATGATTAGTTTAAATTTAATTCTAAACTACTCATTGTTTGAGATTGAACCCAAACCTCTCTTTAAAAGACAAGAATCTCTATCAAGTGGGCTAACCTGGCAATATCAACTTAGTATCTTCTAGCATGGACAATTGAGCTGGCAGTGGATAAGAAAAAGATCTGGTGTTCCAAGTGACACAGGTTTGATTCGTGCCCTCGTCGTTTAGTTTCGAAGACACCTGGTGATGATGGGAGATTAGGTGAGTAGGCGGCAATCGCTAGTTCGATCATTGAACTGAGTGGGTTTTACCTCACCGCACTGTCGTGCCTTCGGGCGAGTGTTCACGGGCTTTGGCCCTAGGTGAGGGTTTTTCCCCGGTTCGAAGGTGGGTGTATCCCGATATGGTGAATTTTGTTAGTAACCCATTTAAAAGATTCGTTGACCATTAAAAAAATTAGATTCTGGAATTAGCTTTATTTTTTATTTTAATCATGAGTTAAACTCTATTACTAGTAGAGTTTGATGATGCTTATATATGCAAATCATTAAAATTTTAGAAGAAATTTATGTCCATATTTTATTTGTTCACTTCATCACATTTAGGTGTTGTTTGTTTTTTCTGCGGGAAAAGGTATGCAGTCTGCGGACCACATCTGCAGGAGAAGAGGTGGACCAAATGTCTGCAGTCTGCAAGGAGAAGATGATTTGTTTTTTTTCCTTCTACAAAACCACTTTTCCCACTCTCTCTCTACAATCTCTGCCTCAACTCTCTCTCTCTACAATATGCAGACCACCACCACCGCACCACCTCCGCCTTCACACCACCGCCATCATCTCCCATCTAGGTTCAACCACCACCACCACCGATCTCCGCCATCATCTCCGATCTGGGTTCAACCACCACCGATCTCCGCCATCACCACCGGTCTCCAATCTCTCTCTCTCTACGGTATCTCTCTCACTCTCTCTCTCTCTCTTTCTGGGTTCGATTTGGGTTTCGATTTGGGGGTTTTCGTCGTTCAACCACCACCACCGGTCTCCGATCTCTATCTCTCTCTCTACGGTATCTCTCTCACTCTCTCTCTGGGTTCGATTTGGGTTTCGATTTGGTGGCAGGGAAGAAGGGGGAGGCGGTGGCAGGGAAGAAGGTGGTTTCGATTTGGGGGTTTTGGGTGGTGTTTGTTTTGTGGGGGTGCATGTGGTGGCGGTGGTGGTGGAGGTGGTGGCGGAGACGTGGTGGCGGAGATGGTGGCGGAGATGTGTGGTGGTGGAGGTGATGCAGGTCTGTGGGCAGGAGAAAAGGTGAGAAGGGGTCCGCAGACTTAAGGCCATGTCTGCGTGGGGAAGAGGTGAGGCAGGCGTTTTTGGTCTTCAGATCTTCCGGAAAACAAACAAGCTGCAGAGTTCAAACATCTGCGCGCGTCTGCGCGGCGCAGACATAAGTGGCCAGAAGTACTTCTGGCCAAAAAACAAACACCACCTTACTCCCCATCCATCACTTTTTAGATAGTAAAACAACTAGTTTAAATTAGAGAGGGTGTTGGTTATCGGGCGGTTCAACCGGGTGTACCGGATGTAGAGCCGGCCCTGGAGGTGGGCGGGGAGGATCGGCCAGGGTCCGTGATTTCGTAGAGCACGTAATTTTAAAAAAAATCCAATATTATATATGTAAAAAAAATTAATAGGGTATAGCCAAATAAATACTAACATAACATAGGCCCACTTACAAAATAATAATAAAAAAAAAATCATATGGTTTATATTAGTTAGCCTATTGGGATTAGGTTAGTGAGCCCAATACCCAAATGATTGTTGAAGACTAAATTGTTGGTAATTTATACGAAAACGATTGTCAAATTCAGGCCCGTATTCTTTTTTTTTTTTTTTTTTTTGTCGAATTAAGGTATGATTTAAACTGTGAATAGTTGATTAACCAATTTGCTATCAAGAATGCAAGGAGGGCTTCACGAATCATTGGTTAGCTATTAGCTTATTACTTTTTACGGTATGTCACTCATTCGAATACTATATTTTGTATTTTGTTAATTGCATTGTTTATCGAATGTTATATTTTTGTCAACGGTTCACGGTTGTATGAAAAACTAGTTTAAATTATTTATTTTGTTAAGGCCTGAGGACACGTTTTTTCGAGCTCGAACAGGGTACAAGAATTCTCAGGGCCGGCTCTGACCAGACGGTTCAACCGGGTGTATCGAGCGGTTCAACCGTGTGTACCAGGCAGTTTAACGGGTTCAACCGAAGGGTTGAACCGGTACAATCGGCTTCTTTGAACCGGTTTTTAAAACATTGCTAAAGACCTAATAAAGTGCCATGAAAATATCTCTCATTAACTTAATATAGTTTTTGGCTAGGACAAAATTCAATATATAAGTTGTAGCTATCAGCATACCCGAAATTGGTTCCTATCTTACCCGGTTCTTGACTTTGTTGACCAAACCCAAACCCTTCCTGAACATACCCGAAATCTGTTTGCACTGATCCAGCTACTAAGCCCAACCCAGCCCAGAAAGAATGATTTTTTTTTGTTGGTAAAAGCCCATTGTCTCTGGGCTTTTTTATTTATAGAGGAGCATCTAGGTTTTATTTCTCCTACGCTGCAAACCAGAAAAGTAGCCGCACCCTACTTTATGCAAACCTCTGTCCGCTGCTGAAATCGGCAGCTTGTTGGCAATTTATGCTTACTAATCAACCAGAGGTACGTAACTATGTTTAATTTGCGATTTTGATGTTGTTTTCGGTTCATTAGGTGTGTAAAGAGTACGTAAACCGTTTTTGTGTGATTCTTACATTGCATTTCTTTCAAATTCTTGACTCTCAGTTGATTGGAACGCTTGATTCGAGTTCTATCATTTTTGTATGATCCACAAGTAATGGCTTCCATTGGGAAAGTGTTTGAATGTCTTAAGATCCATTTGGAAGAGTTAAAAAAGCCACCTAAGAGCTTTTGTATAGAGGTTATTAGAGCCCGTGGATTTGGAAATGTGTATGAAAGATAGGCCGCTCACTCTAAGGGCCGAAACAAGGTTGCTATTAAGCGTATTGAATCATGAATTTGAGCAATGAGACCCTGAGTTTTGGAAGGAGATCATGATGCTTTCCCGTTACATTCCTTAGAATTTTACATCCGCCGACTTGATTTCAATCCTGGTTCAAGTATTGCTAACCAAAGCAAGAAGGTTTTAAGATCGAAGAAAACAATATAGTCGGTTTGTTTAAGTTTTACATACTAATATTCTGATTGAATTTTAAGCTGTGAACATTTTGATTGGATTCTCATCTCTCTTCTTGGATTTTGTGACGAAGATGGTGAGAAGATACTTGTTTACGAGTATGCATCTAACGGAATCCGAAACCATTACTTAAACTTCATTATTTAACATGGACACAACGTCTCAAGATATGCCGTAAGTGGGCTAGTCTACCTTCATAGTTGATGATATCAAAAGCGAAACGGATGTATTCATTAGTTAATGTGATGTTTTGTATAAACGAGTTTGAGTAATCTTCTTTGTAAATAAAATAAATTTTAACTACTTTAGTCCAGTGATAACTTGTATATTGATGTTTCTCAACAAGTTCAAGATGGTAGAGTTAGCTCGTTTGTATTGTTTATCATTTGGTTTTGGGAATTCACTATGAAATTATTATTTAGTTATACATTCTTATAAATTAACAGAACAGAATTTGGTTCTGGTTTGAATAGATACTTGTTAGAATTTGTTATTTGATTATGACGAGTCACAAAATCATCAAACTGAACAGCAATAAACAAACAAACTGATACAAAAAGCAAAACGCAGAATAACAGAATATGCAAAAAATGTAGAATTCAAAATATCGAGATCGAAAATGGCAAAAATTTAGGGTTTTTGGAGGCGAATAACCCTAAATAATGGGGTTTAAAGTTTAAATATGAACCCTAGCAGGTAGAATAGAAATAAAGATGTAAGATTGTAGCGGTTGAAGACGGAAGAGAAGTAGAAATAGATAGATTTGAAGGAAAGATGATTACCAGATGAATTGAAGTGGAGGAAGCAGAAGAATGTGTGGATGCTGGGGAAGTGATGATATCCCAAGAAACCTGGTTGAGGAGACAGAGTGTGGTTTCGTGAATAGTATTATTATTGTTGTTTGAAGTGGAGGAAGCAGAAGAATGTGTGGATGCTGGGGAAGTGATGAAATCCCAAGAAACCTGGTTGAGGAGACACAGTGTGGTTTCGTGAATAGTATTATTATTGTTGTTTGAAGTGGAGGAAGCAGAAAAATGTGTGGATGCTGGGGAAGTGATGATATCCCAAGGAGACTGGTTGAGGAGACAGAGTGTGGTTTCGTGAATAGTTTTATTATTGTTGTTTGAAGTGGAGGAAGAAGAAGAATGTGTGGATGCTGGGGAAGTGATGATATCCCAAGGAGACTGATTGAGGAGACAGAGTGGTTTCGTGAATAGTATTATTATTGTTGTTTGAAGTGGTGTGGAGAAATGCAGAGGTTTTAGCATTCTTTCGTATTCCCATGGTGGTTTGGTTTCTCAACAATGGGGGAGGGAGGCAGCGTGAGAAGATCGGAGGTGTGTGGGTGTGGGACACTTGGTGTTGGTTATCAAGCCTTTATAACTCTCACTCACAACTCACGAACAGATAAGTTGCAGAAGTTAAAATGAACAATTCTCAAAATATGAATAAGAGATGTATAGTATAGAAAACGTAAGCTGGTGCTCTTTATTCATTCCATAGCTGGCTATATATAGCCTTACAAGTTGGTGTGAAGGGGGTGGGGTGTTGGGTTTTAAACTTATATATACTGTTGGACTTGCATAGGGAATCCCCCAACCCGTTGGAATTATAAAAAGAAATCATTTTTATGCCTATTTAAATATTTCATTCAAATAAAAATTCACAAACTACACACACTTCATAATATTCTCTAATATTTGTAAAATATGCACCACCAGAACCAAGAATTAAAATTATTAATCATAACAACAAACATGAACATGATGAAACTACATATCGAGGTAATGAAAATGATGGATAACTAACCATTTAATTCGGATGCTCAGATTGTAGGCGTTGGAGGTGGAAGATGCGGCCATATCTCCGCCGTTGCCGGAGTTTGAAACCACCGGCTCTCACTTGTATTTCTCTCTCTACCACTTGCGATCCTTCTTTCTCATGTATATGGATCTAAGTCTAGAAACTTGTCAGTGTGGTGGCAAAATCTGAATAAGTCTAGAAACCATCGTACCAGCACATGGTTTTGTCATAAACTGTTGTCCAACTTTACAAGCAGATAGTACAACTCTTAAAGCCTAGGAATGTTATAAATAAGAGAACATAACATGCTTTTGTGGGTAAAGTGTAAAAGCAAAAAGTTTTGTGATGATAGTCTCAAAATAGAAAACATGACTGGCGCAAACACCTGATGACATTTGATATATATAATAATTTGCATTGTTATTGAGTATGCTACTTTCAAAAAGTTCCTTTTAATGTGAAACACAAAGGTTCTTATATACTTTGTGGGAGATGATGCTTTAAATCTATCACATATCAATAAATTTTAGTGCCAATGTGGGAAAAAAACATATGATATTTAGTGTGGTCTTATTTGAAGTCCTTGGTTTAGAATTACCACAATTGATGTTTTTGATTGTGAAATAAGATTGCACTAATGGTCTTTCCAAATAATATAAGCCAAAGTATGAAGCAGAGGTTAAGTTGAACCACTTATGTATATTTAATTGATAACAGAAAATCAAAATTAACTAAAACTATCAATTATACGTTTTTATACCAAATTTTTAGCTTTGACGTAAAATGATTTATGCCCTCATCAGCTACTCTTTCATAGGCTTTTTTATTGGTGGTGAATACTGAATAGGGATGAACAAATAGTAACGTGTATGGAAACCTAACTGGTATCGTAACGGTGCCGAATTTACCGTACCGAACTGTTTTCAATATCAATTCGATACCCACTTTATGGTGTTGGTATTTTAGGTTGATTTACTTTCAAATGTCGTATCGTACGGAGCACTCTCGGTATCAATAACAATACCATTTTTTATGATTTTCGGGATCAGTACTTTCGGTACCATTAAGGTACGGAGCACCAGTGAATCTATGCAGATTTGTTGCCTCATAAGGTCATTGAGATCAACCTGTGCTCAATATTATAGTACAGAGGTCCTTTGGGTAATTGATTTTGTTATTAGATATACTTAGTTGCTTTAATTATTAACTTAAGTCATATAATAAAGTTTTCTAAATGGTTAGATTTTAAAGCAGTGTGTTTTCATTTTTATATATAGTTTGGTGACAACCTATCTTGACCCAAACCAACTCAATACTTTTTAAAGCAGTGTGTTTTCATTCTTACCTGACTCCCCTGCAAGTCAAATGTTAGTTATTGGTAGTACAATATATATTATTAGTAGATGCATATATATTCAGGGAAGGTTTCTTGCCTCATTTACATTGTATGTTTTGTATCCTCTGTTGAAACTCGTAAGAGATTGTATTTTAAACAAAGCTTAATTCTCTACTTTACATTTTCAGTTGCATTCTTCCATCTAAGGCTTATATACATTACATTTAAAAAATTTATATTAACTATAGTCATTTGACTATTTACATTAAAAAAAAAAAACTTATTTGTAAAATCAAATTAAATTCACACTTGAATTTACAGCAAAATAGATCTTAATTCAAGAGTAACAGGATTATAATCTCCACCACCCCTAAGGCCCTAATCTCTGGTTTCACTAGCTTAATGAAGATCCGACGTCAACATCATCTCTGAAACTTGTGGTGGAGTCTGGTATAATCTCTTCCAACTGCTGAAGAACGAGTTGAACATCCGACTAATCCCATGGTGATATATACATACATTTCAAAGACAGTGTCAAACTATTAAATAACTCGTCGTGACCAAATGCAGAAGCATCTTTTATCAATTCATTATTAAAAAAAATCTCATTAGGGGTTCATTCTCCTTCCACAATAAAAGCCACTCATTGTGGTAAGTGTAGACCATTAATCGTACCCAGAATATTGTTTGTTGTGAGACTTCTGTGGACTATATTGTGGAGGCTATGCAAACCTCTAGCCAGTCCTTTTACTATTTGCATACTTATTGACCAATCTACCTGCTTTTCGGGTCTTCCAGCCGCATTCAAGTCAACAAAATGAAGTGTCTTTAATACGAAATAATTCGAATTTTAAAGAATTACCATATAGATAAACAAATTATATGCAAACTTGTATTTACAATGAAACAAATCTTGATTCAAGGATGATAGAATCATAATCTCCACTATCACTGACCTCCATTTTCACTAGCTTAATGAAGGTCCAGCACCACCATCATCACTGGAATCTAAACTAATCTCTTCTAGCTGCTGAAGAACCAGGTGAACATCCGGTCGACCCTGTGGTAATGTGGAAACACAATCCATAGCCAGTTGCAGCATTTTGTCCATCTTTTTATCAAGTGAAGTATTTTTACCTAGCAATTCAAGTTCGATAACCTCAGAAACCCACTCTTCTCGTACAGTTATCTGCACCCATTTAGATAATTCCACCTCTCCTGGTGATTTACCTGTTAGGAGTTCTAACATGATCACACCTAAACTGTAGATATCAGTTTTTGTATCAGCTTTCTCAAGGGTAGAAAGTTCGGGAGCCTGGTAGCCAAGAACCCCGGCTGTTGCACTCACATTTGAGTTCGGAGCAGTTTTTATGAGCTGTGAGAACCCGAAATCAGAAATCTTGGGGTTAAAGTTCTCATCAAGGAAAACATTGCTTGGTGTTAGATTTCCATGGATTATATTGTGATGGGTGTGGAGGCTAAGCAATCCTTTAGCCACTCCTTTTGCTATTTTCATTCTTGTTGACCAATCTACCGTTGTTCTTTTTCGATCTACATTAAGTAAGTTGGCAAAATCAACTTCTTGAATACGAGTTTAAAATATCATCAAACATATAAATACTAAATAACGAAGGTATGCAGTTACTGGTTTTATTTTATCTTCTTGTGAAAAACACAATTATCAAGAATTAGCAATTCTAGATTAAAATTAAAAGAGAAAAAGAAGATTGCTAAAGATACTTTTAAAGCCGTATCAATATCTTTAGTTTACTCCTTTACAAAAGAAATATCATATTTGCTTACCATGGAGAAAAGCAGCAAGGCTTCCTTTAGGCATGTAATCATAGACTAAAAGCGTCTCGTCACTACTCAGATAATAAGCCCTTATTGTCATAAGATTTTCATGCCTAGTTTTCCCAAGCAAATTTAATTTATCTTCGACCTCTCTCTGATTTTTAGCTAACTTTCCTCCGATTGATCTCATTACTGCAACATGGTCACCATCTTCCAATATTGCTTTATAATAATTCCCATAAGTACTTTTCCCCATTTTCTCAGCTGATGCCCTCAAAAGATCCTCGAGTGAAAAACGCAGTGTATCATCAAAGTATACAAGTTCCAGTTTTGTTTTTCTGGCAGCATCCGCCTGTGGGAGTGCCGCCTCTTCCCGGGTTATGGCAACATCCACCTGTGGGGGTGCCGCCTCTTTCTGGGCTATGGCAACACTACCTTCCACATATTTTGGTTTAGCTCCTTCCTTTTTCTAGAACAAGCAACAAAAATAAAATGAAGATAATCAACAGTGGAACTACTATGCACACTGGAATAATCGTTTGGCTAATGTCAGTCTGCTCCCATTGGTTGAAACTATTCCATGCTCATTGTTGTGCGACACGGAGTTCCAGTGTGCACAGGTCTACAGTAAGGGAAAGGAGAATTCACCCTGGTTCCTCATGGGTCTCCGCTTTGGGGCGCCCATTACAGGAATTTAAGTATAATCCTCTACATCTATATATTATTATACAATATATACATATAACCAAAGCTCATTTGTTCAATCCATATAATCCTAATGGTTAACATTTGTAAGTTATTTAGTGTTAGAGAAAGTAATTATAATTGTACACACACCAGCAGCATGTTTAAAACGTAACCTTTATTTATCGTTAATATAAGGGTGTTCGGGGTGGAAGCGGAAAGGGGTGCGGCAAGCCCCTTTGCCGCTCGGGGAACATACTGGACCACACATTTCCCTATGCCTTTTCGTAATATACACATATGTATAATTTAAAATTGACTATTTACATATATGTATATTGCCAAATCTTGAATTATACACGTATATATATAGTCAATTTTAAACTATACATATGTGTATATTACGAAAAGCTTAGGAAAAATGTGTGTTCCAAAATGATTCTCAAGTTTCTCAATTAACTTAGTGCTTCTCACACGATCTTAACCTTATATATATATATATAGGTAGAGGTTCCTGTAAAAAAAGTTTTTTGTGATAAATGTAAGAAACAATCTACACCATTAAATCTTTGATCTAATGGTTGAGATCATAATGGCAAAATTGTAAATAATGTTTACTATTAAACATATTAATTTTCTAGATTAAGAGTATACATGTAAATTTAACATTTTTAAATTAAGAAACTAACATTAATGCACATGCAACTTCCCCCCCCCCCCCCCCCGTCATTTTTAAACGTCAATAACTTTTTATACGTAACTTTAAAAAAAAAATTACACCATAATAACGAGCGTTTTTTATCTTTAATATGAGTACCATATTGCTATACTTATATATAAAAAAAAAATATGTTTCGATAAAAACACTACGAATAACACTACAACCACCATTCAGCACGTATATAACACCATTCAATAAGTATATAACACTATTTAAAGATCTCTATAAAAACACTACGAATAACACTGCAAAATCACCATTTAGCACATATATAACACCATTCAATAATTATATAACACCATTCAATAAGTATATAACACCATTCAATAATTGTATAACACCAATAACATTCTGGAAATGGAGGTAGTGTCTTTAATAGTGTTATATACCTATTGAATGGTATTATTGGTGTTGTATAATTATTGAATGGTGTTATATACTTATTGAATGGTGTTATATAATTATTGAATGGAGTTATATATGTGCTGAATGGTGATTTTGCAGTGTTATTTGTAGTGTTTTTATAGAGATCTTTAAATGGTGTTATATATACTTATTGAATGATGTTATATAATTATTGAATGGTGTTATATACGTGCTGAATGGTGGTTGCAGTGTTATTCGTAGTGTTTTTATAGAGATCTTTTAAAAAAATCATGTTTCTATAAATAAGGTGGCAGTTATGGAAGGTTTTGAATTAATTGAATCAATGATTAAATTACTTATTTACTCTTTTTGAATTAATTTAGATTGAGGACACATGTCATCTCCACAATATTTCTCACACTTCTCACACTTTTAACATTTTTTACAATAACCTTACCCTATATATATATATATATATATATATATATATATATATATATATATATAGGGTTCATTTCAGAACTCTAAATAATTGTAGAACTTTCAGAACTCCTAATAAACAATCATTTTATATATATATTTTTTGTATTTAGGATCTTTTTATCATCTATTATATGTATTTTTAAGATTACATACATGTTAAAAGTAGTTTACATATGTTTAATAGCCAAATTATATATATGTGTAATAACTAATTACACATATTTAAAAAAAACTAGTTTACATATGTGTAATTATAAATTTACATATAAAAAATGATAAAATTACTCTTAACATGTATGTAATCATAAAAATACACATAATAAATGATAAAATTATCCTAAACATAAAAATATATAAATAAAAATATTATTTATTAGGAGTTCTGCGAGTTCTGTAAATATTTATGGTTCTGAAATGATCCTTACCCTATATATATATATATATATATATATATATATATATATATATATATATATATATATAATATTAAAATTGAAGAAGAGATTTATATAATCATTTATTAGAACTAGAATTACGACCCGTCGCAATGCGGCGGGGTTTTTTTAGTTATAACTAATTCGATTTAGGACCCGCACGTTATGTTAAACCTGTCAAACGGGAAAAAAATATACGATGTAAAAACGTTCACCGACACACGCACGTTGCGTCGTGTTAACTCGCAAAATTTAGAACGAAACGTAAAAGCGTTAAACCAAAGACGCACGTTCCGATGTGTTAAGTCACAAAATTTAGAACGAAGCATAAAGCGAAAAATTTGCGGAAAATGAAAAACTATAAAGGACCAAGAAAGTAAAAAAAAGTTGTGAGGATAGATTGCAAAAGATAAAAAGTTTTGGGTAATACTTTTGGGTGAAAAGTAAAAAAAATCAATTTTTTTTTTTGAAAAAACCCCCAAAGCCAAGATTACAACAACCATATGCATAACCATTTTTTCTTTGAAAACCCCCAAAGCCAAGATTACAACACTTCGCGAAAGATGAAAAGTATAAGGGACCAAAGTTGAAAAAGATGAAAAGCTTTGGTTTAAAAGTAAGAAAATCAAAGTGGTTAAATAGCAAAAGATGGAAACTTTTGAATTAGAAGTGAAAAATCAAGTTAATCAAAGGGGTTAAATTGTGTAAGATTGAAACTTTTGAATTAGAAGTGAAAAATCAAATTAATCAAAGGGGTTAAATTACCAAAGATTAAAACTTTAAACTTAAATTGTCAAAGATTAAAACTTTAGTATTAAAAAGGAAATTCCAATTTTTTTTGAAAAACTCCCAAAGCTAAGGGTACAACAACCTTAAGCACAATTAAGTTGCTTATTTATAGGTTTATAATAAGGACAAGTGATATCCATGTAATAGGTATTAAAAAAATTAAAATAAAATATAAATAAAAAAATCTAAGGTTGAAGAAGAGGATGTCACATCGTCACTCACATGTCATTAATTGGAATTCTTTATTATAAGTTAGATTTATTATTCACGTATCAAACTTTTTTTGGAAAAGAAAAGAAGCGAAGTAGCTAATTACCGTTTTGCCTATGTTAAAAAAGATCCCTTTGCCTTTGGAAAGAAGTTCATCAACAAAATTGTATTTCTCAGAAGTTCTCACGCCATTGGTCATGTTCATATCATGACGCTCTTGACACTTAAGTGCGATCTCAAGCTTTTTGACAAGAAGGGCCGTTGTTGGCCGTTGTTCACGAGAGTAGTGTAAACACTGAAATGCAATGTCTGAAAATGTTTTCAAAGCATTCCGATCCATTGGTGGGATGGTATCTTTAAAGATAATAAGGTCTAGTTTTTTATGTAAGTAGTTTTGTTTCCATATAGGCACTAAAATCTCTAGCCGGTCATTCGTCTTGTTAAAGCATAATCTCCCACATAGGACTTCAAACAAGACAACCCCAAAAGAATATATGTCTGATTCTTTGGTTAACGTATAGTTCTCCATATATTGGGGATCACAGTAACCAAGGGTGCCCACTACATTGGTGACAAGAACACTGTGTTGATGATTAGCTGGTCCTATTTTTGAAAGTCCCATGTCAGAAAGTTTAGCATTCCAGTTTTCATCTAGCAAGATGTTGGCACTTTTTATATCTCTATGAAGAATTCTTTGTTGGGTGCCCCTAGATCATGAAGATATTTTAGACCCTTTGCAACATCAAGGCATATCTTGAAACGTTGGGCCCACGTGAGATCATTGGAGCTTAAATGGCGATCGAGACTTCCATTATATGCATGCTCGTACACAAGGATCTTCTCACCATCCTCATCACAATATCCAAGGAGAGAGATGAGGTTCTTATGTGAGCATCGAGAAAGCATCATGATCTCCTTTAGGAACTCAGGGTCTCCTTGCCCAAACTCACGACTCAAACGCTTAATAGCCACTATGCTTCTCCCCTTAGAGTGGGAGATTTCTCCTTCGTACACCTTCCCAAATCCACCAGCTCCGATAACTTTGCTACCAAAACTATTGGTGGCTTCTTTTAAGTCTTCAAGATGGATTTTAAGATGTTCAAACTCTTTCATGAAGGACGCCATTATTTGTGGATTGGAAAACAAAAAAGAGAGGTCAAATTAAGCGTTTTGATCAATGAAAGTAAAGATGTGTTTGTTTCTCTCTAATGAAAGAGATTGAAAGATGGTTAATGTGCTTATCTTGATAAGTTCAATGAAGGGCAATGCCTATTATATTTGCTGGCATTCGAAGGCTAGTAATCGAAATATCTTTACTCAATAACCTCATTACTTAAATGCATTTTATATTAACAACTTGTACATTTCAGAATGAAGTTGGTTCGAAATGCCAAGAGTCATACATGATTTCATAAAAAAAAAAAATGTTAACCCCAGCTAGAATAACTTAAACAATTTGTGGGTGGTTGTCGTGTTTCTTTCGCTTACCTAATTGCTGACATTTTAACGAATATGCCAAGCAATTGTGTACATATGAAGTTGGGATGTGATGAACAAAGTCAACCATCTCCTCTCCGTGTGTTGACAATTAAGAATCCATGATTATAAAAATGTTTAGTTCTAGCTGTGATAGGCTAAACAATTTGTGTGGTATTATCATGTCTCTTTACTTATTGTACATAGCATCCATCTAGCTACTGGCTAGAATGAATGTAACAATGGTTCCATGAATTAATGAAAGTGATTCCCTTTCTGTTCAAAAAAAAAAAAGTCATTATCAAATTTTAGTTTAAACCATGGGGTGTGGTTTAATTAGTCTCTTTGGGGACTACCTGCCACGTAGGCGCCACATCACCATGGGTGAAGGACCATCCCCTTGGGGACTACCCAAGGGTGTGGAGGATAGCCTCAAATCTGAAAATGGTGGCCCACAACAATTATATATATATATATATATATATATATATATATATATATATATATATATATATATATATATATATATATATATATATATATATATATATATCTCTATATATATGCTGGCCCACATCAAACATCCAGCCAATCAATTGACTCGTCCCAAACGGCAGAATTTGGACGCCAGCGACGCGACGGAGGGAGGGAGGGGGGCGGTGTGCGACGGAGGGGGACGCGCGACGCCGGTGGGGGACGATCCCCACACCGCATGGTCTTAGCTTCTAGCCTCATCTTTGTTTCTGGGCAAATTGGATTTAAATCAATGTTTTCAGAACCGGACCGGAGGTCGACCCGGTCACCTTACAGGGTCAAAGGTCGGACTGGTCCGACCGGATTTAAGACCCGGATTACGTCATAAATTATATAAAAATATATATAAAATATAGAAAAAATAGATAATGCATGTATGTTAATTTTTTTTCTTTTGAACTGCCATGTATGTTGTGAAATATATATAAAATATCCAAAAACATACAATAGTTGAAAAGTAATTTAAAAAAAAAGAGTAAACTGCAATTTTACCCCCTGGGGTTTAGGCCAATTGGCACTCTGACCTCCTCTAACGAAATAATTGCAATTTTACCCCCAACGTTGGTGTTATGTCGCACATTTTGTCACACCCCAACCGATGGCGGAAACATCGGGATGAGACGAACAAATCGCTCAAAAGCATCATAACACTATGTGACAATATAATTTAAATCCAATTTCATTAATGACTAAAATTTGAATACATTGTTTCAAATAAAGACAAATTGCAACAACATTGTTTATTATTGAGTATCTAAGTCCATCCTAACTTGATTTCTTCATCGTCTTGTCTAACAACCTGCAACATGTATTAAAATAAAATCAACAAAAGTTGGCGAGTATACAAGTTTGAATGCATAGCATAACAGAATAAAATGTTTAAAAGTGCTCATATCCAACATGAATAAGATGATACAAGTTACTACTTTGCCATTCAATATCGTTCAACATCGTTCAATATCGTTCAAATATCGTTCAACTTCACAATACCCCAAGACTCAAGGGCATTGAGATTAACACGTTCAACTTGCATAGCTTATGAGATAAACAAGCATCAAATTGTCTCATGTTTAAATGTGGATAGAGTGTGATAAAAACAAGATTCGAGCGTTGCGTGTTTTTTTTATAGAATACATGTTGCACCCAAAAGTGTTAAAATAAAAATGGGATCGAGTATACTCACAAGAATTGCGTATAAGAATTCCTTGAAATAACGCACGAGTAAGGACGGAGAATTCCAAGGGAACGAACGTAAGCGATTAACCTAAGTATGAATTAGGTGAACACCTTAGTTATTTATAAGTTAAATAAATAAACTATTTAGATATTATACTTTACATTTATTATTAAACTCTTAATTTTTGTGCTAGTTCAAAATATATGCATATGTGATTCAAAATATATGCATATCAGCAGCATGCTTATATATAGTATCAACAGTCGAACCCGGCTTATGTTTAAGTATAAGTATTTAAGACTATTATGTTTTTAAATCTTGTATGACTAATATATTTTAGTTCCAAATATATATTAATTATTTGTTAAATTTATGATACATAAGTAATTTAGTCATTCCATACAGGAATTTATAGTACTATATTTGGTGTGATTTATAATGTACAATAATTTAATATTATAATTAATTTTGTTAATAGGAAATTATAAACAATATTCGACTGATATATATACTAGCATATATAATACAATAATTTATTCATAGTGATAAGTTAATAAATGATTAATTTATATAAACCATTATATTCTATTGTTTTGAATTTTTGTTTTATACAAACACTAACATGATATTCTTTATTCATAAAAGAAGCCAAACAGTCTCTGTACTAGTTCTTCTAAAGCCTCCATTGTTTTGACAGGTTATTAACTTCAAACAATTTGAATGTTTCAACTGATAATTAAAGTAATTAAAAATGGAAGGAGATATGACAAAGAGTATACCGAATATGAAAAGAATGAGTTCCGTCGTGATTCCGGTTCCGGCGAGACCGAAACTGACCCGAACCAAGACCGAGCCGAAACACGAACCACCAAAGGTAACCACCACTGCATCGGTGTCGGAGCCGGAAAGTCGGTAATCCAAATTGAACATGACCCGAGCTAAGACTGACCGAACTTGAATCTGGAGTGAACCCGAAACCGAGCCACTACCACTGCCGTGACTTCCACCACCGTCGGAGAAACAATGACTCGAACCCGAACCACCGGAACCGAGCCTAAACTGAATGGAACATAACCACCATTACGCTGTCACCGGCGCGGCTCCTGTCGTTTAATCAAAACAGGGGGTGTTGTGTGGTGAGTGTAAGAAGAAGAGGGGAGGAGAGGGGGTGTCTATTTCGTCGGAGGAGCTCGTCGCCAGCAACCAGTGACAGGAAAATCGGCCGGAATACTTGCTCCGACGATCGGAGATGTGGGAGAGAAAGTGGGGTGTAAATGGCTGTGAGGGTGTGGAAGGTGATTGTGTCGAGATGGGACTGGAATTGATATAATCGATTTTGGGCGGCAACAAGAAGACCAAATACATTGCAAGTATTAAATAGAACTAGAATATTTAATTTTTGATCATTCCTAAAGCAGACAAATTAGCTAAACCTTTTCTTGTGCATTTAGAAAAGTTTAGTCTACCCACAATTGTGAATCTATGGAACAATAAGATTTCTAAAATATTAAACGGACAAGGAAATAAGATCATTATAAAAACTTTGATTATTTAATTTACTAATGATTATATATGTTGATTTTGGCTGTAGGAAATTTTGATATAGAAACAACCAAAGTTGGAAATCTATCTATATATTATATAATAAAATGAAAACTGAATGAACAGTAGATTAGAATTAGAATTTTAAATTAGATTAGAATTAGAATTTTAAATTAAAATTAGAATTAGAATAGATTAGAATGGTAACATCATTAAGAGATGAGCAAATGGTATCGGGTATAGGTACCAGTCTCAAATTTACCAAACCGGTGTATTTTCGGTACCGCTTCTGCACAGGTATTCACCGGTTTTTACCTTCAAATACCGGTGCTGTACCAGTACCGACCGATACCGAACCGTACCATACTAGGTATATTCGGTACCGGTACCCACGTTTGGAGATTTCGGTAACGGTATTTTTGGTACGATTGGTACCGAGCTCATCAAATCCTGTAGCAACGTAGCAATGCAAGTAATTGCACCGTTTATATTACTTTTCATACACACAGTAAGTAAACTGTATTTTGTTTGAATGAGGTTTTATATACACAACAACTTATTTTGCTTTCTTTTTTTTTCTTTTTCTGTAATGAATGAATTGTAGCATGTAAAATTAACTTGGATATTTAGATTATTGATGAGCAAATCGTATCAAATCCTGTAATCAAACTGGTATCGTATTGGTACCAAATTTACTATACCAAATCATTCTCGATACCAATTTGGTACCCACCTTTTGGCGTTTTCAGAATCGTTACTTTCGGTTCGACACCGGTCTAGCACCATACCTGTATTTATTGATTTTTACCTTCAAATACCATACCGTATTGTACCGAGCATTTTCGGTACCGGTACCTAATTTCGATGATTTTCTGGATCGGTACTTTCGGTGCCGTTACTGGTACCGAGCTCATCCATATTGTAACGTGATAGCACCGTAATAACTGAGCTCCTCCATATTTTAACGTGATAGCACCGTAATAACTGAATTGAAAACAATCGAATTTCCAACGTGTAGGACGTGTGGGTCCTATACTTACCACGTCATTTTATTTATGTTTTGATATTCGGTATCTGCTTGCTGTTGCTGACACGCGTTTTGCAGTCATTGGGTCCCCGCCGCAACGCGCGGGTGGAAAATAATTTTGATAAAAACAATATCAAATTACTAAATTGGTTTCACTTCACCAACCAACTTAGTTAGTCTATATTTTTACAGCACTATTAACAACTAAATGTCATATACTAGTAATCATATTATTTAAGATTTATATATGTGGAATGAGTTAAAATATAAAATTCAAAATAAATAAAGATAATATATTTTTTTAACACTTGTTTAATTTGTGCTGTAGAACTAGATAGAAGTACTCAACGTTACTAATGAAAATGTAACAAAGCATTTCCAAAAGATAAAAAAAACATATAGAGGACAATTGTAATTGAGTTATTTTTATATTGCATTTAAATACTTTAACTTCTAAAATGATTGTTAAATAAAATAATAAATAAGTAAACAAAATTAGAATAAAAACTCTTCATTGATTGATTTGCGAAAATAAATCCTTAGTTTGCAAGAGTTCGGATTTGATTTTCAAAACGGGTCGGATTTTGGGAATACATTTTGTCGGATGTTACACATTTACCCCCTGGCGTCAATTATGTTAACAGATCTGTTAACTTTAATGTGAAATGACTATCTTACCCTTTCATATTACCCCCAACGTTCTTGTTATGTCGCATAATTACCCCCCACTGGTAAATTACTAAATTGTCCTTTCTTATTACCCCCTATACTTTGTTGTAAGAAACAATATTACCCCCTGCAACTTCCAAAACCCTTCCCGCCAAAAAAGTTTGACCAGCCAAAGTCAACTACACATGGTAATTAACAAGAAATCTGATTTAAACTTGATAAACACTTGTATTCAAACCCGTTCTATGTTTGTATACTCAAAATCAGAAACCTATAAGCGTTACAATGTATTATAAACTTGTATTCAAACCTGTTCATGTATAACCACCTATAACTACCGACTATCATTTGTTATACCTGGCTGCAGCATTCAGAACATGTTTGGCTGATTAAACACTTCATTTGTTATATATACAAGAAATCTGCAGCATTCAGACATTTGGCTGCACACTCAAAATCAAAATCAAAATCAAACCTGTTCTATGTTTCCATGTATTCAGTTTAAACACATACCTGCTGATCAAGCATATATAACTAACTCACAATCAAGCATACATGTTCTATGTTTCCATGTATTCAGTTTAAACACATACCTGCTGATCAAGCATATATAACTAACTCACAATCAAGCATACATGTTCTATGTTTCCATGTATTCAGTTTCCATGTATAGTCAAAATAAGTTTAAACACCTATCAGTCCCTTCTCTTATGGCTGCTGCTGTTAGCTTGGGGCTGTTACGAGTATTACAATTATACCCCTCAACTAATTCCTTATGCTAACAATCAGTTTCATACCTGCTGATCATTTATAACCACCTATCAGTCCCTTCTCTTATGACTATTACAATCTGTCCAAACAATAACCTGCTGATCAAGCATATATAACTAACTCACAATAGACATTCAAAAACAAGCATACCCAAGCTATCAGTCCCTTCCCTTATAACTAACTCACAATAGACATTCAAAAACAATCTGTCCAAACAATAACCTGCTAATCAAGCATATATAACCACCTATCAGTCCCTTCCCTTATAACATACCCAAGCTAATCATGCACATGTGCATACAACAGTAGTTAAATAAGGATCATTGTTAAAGATCATTAGTCTTACATTGTCATAACCAAGGATCATGATATATACACAAAATGCATGTTTAACTTAACTTAACCTACATATTACACAAACATCCTAATATATTACAGTTCAACTACGCAACCATTTCCTGCTGAGGGGGAAACTGGAAGTGCAGGAAAGGGCGGCCTCGCATTTTGACAACCAAGGACACCACAATCGATCCTAGTGAAACACGAATCCTCATGTCCACTGCAAACACAGAAAGATCCATGTTCAATAACCCCTATTTTTTAACCTGACATTACTTGTTCTGTAACCTGACATTACTTGTTCATTAACCACAATCACAATACTTGTTCGATTTTACTTGACAAGTGCGAGAACAGGGAGGATCGCCGGTGGACAGGTGGATCGACGGTGGACAGGGGCATCGCCGGTGGTGTGGTCGCCGTTAATGGCTCTGCTGGTGGAGGTGGAAGCATTGTGTCCTCTGATTCGCTCATTCTCCGGTGGACAAGCTTAGGAAGGATCGCCGTGTCACAGCCCCCGTCCCCACCCCGGGAGTGGGAGCCGCGAGCCAGTCAGATGGTATCGGTGTTTATCAATTTGGCAGCGGAAATTTTCATCAGGACCGTAGTTAGGAAATATTTTTATCAGAGTTAAACACCATAACTTTTGAAATAAATCAATGGGATAAACCCAAGTTTCTTGTTATTACTTTTATAATAACAAGTGGGACAAAACCCGATTTTCCTTTATGGTACATTTATAGGGATAAACCCTAATTATTGAAAATAATTATTCTTTTTATATTAGGTAACTTTTATAGCCACTTTTCTAAGCTTCAGTGCTCTCCAGCTGGCTTTTATTGGTTTCACACTAAGTTACCTAAAACACGTGTTTAAAACATTTTATCAGCAAGAAATGCTGGTGAGTGAATCTCAGTTTAATCAAAATAGGTTTTATCAGTCTACAACATTGAGGATGGTCGCGCAATTACATTTGTTTCCATCTACTTTAATTACCACCCACGGTACTGTCATCTCGACTTATGGTCATGTCTACTCACAATGTGTTGGTGCACGAATGTCTAAAGCCTGCGTCTTATTCTTAGTTATTGATGTATAGGGTCTAAATGTGTTGATTATGTAATATATAGGGGGTTAAAGTGAAAAATTGGATTTGTAATTGTAAGAACCTAACACGTATTTGACAAAAGTCGCAGCGGAAATTCGTGCCATAAAATTTCTTTCATTACAAACGTCTTGACTTACTTGAAAGTTTATTTTAAAAGTATCTCTTTTACAAAACAAAAGCATAACTCCTGTTTACTAAAGTACATACTCGATTATTCCCGTACAATCTATCTTATGACTCGGTCTTCGATCTCTATTCCTTGTGATAATCGCCCGTGATCAATACAACCTGCACTCACCACATACATTCATAACATTAGCACACATTATATAAACAAGATTCATTCACGTACACTTCACATTTCGTCACTTTTCAAACTTTAAGCATTTCATCTGCGTATCCATTTCATGGTGAGTCTTCAATAACGTACCTGCATTACTTTTCATTCTCAAGGTACACCATTAATAACGTTAACACTCAACGTGTCTAAATCATGCATACATACGTACTTACATACATACCTACATACACATCTACATACGTACATACCTTTCCTACAACTTTACATACGTGCATACACTCATACATGTCTTTATACATACATACATACACAACTACATACGTACATACCTTTCCTACATCTTTACATACATGTATACACTCATACATATCTTTATACATACATACATACACATCTACATACGTACATACCTTTCCTACATCTTTACATACATGCATACACTCATACATATCTTTATACATACATACATACACATCTACATGCGTACATACCTTTCCTACATCTTTACATACATCCATACACGTACAAGATCTTGCATACTTCTTACATACTCATACGTTAATTACATGGGACTTAGACTTTGATTTATAGCCCATAAACATCTAAGGATCGATCAAAATCATGTTTAGGAAGCCCGCCATAGTCTACAGATAACAAACCGAAGCCTACGATACATAAATCAACTTAAATAACAAATTTCATGTTTTTGGACTTGGGGAGGGCGTCGGCGACGGCCCTAGGGCCCGTCGGCGACGGCCCGTGGTTCTTCCCGTAGCCAAAAACCCCGTAGACAGGTAAATAACCCGTCAGCAAAAAAACTAACTTTCTAGAGCCCGTCGGCGACGGCCCTTAGCCCGTCGGCGACGCCCTCTAGAAATGGCACTTTTCTGCAGTTCCGTTTCGTCGTCTGTACGCACTAAAACGCGCATAACTTTTGAACCGTTTACCCGTTTAACCTCCCGTTTCTTCCTACATGCTTGTAAATTCACATTCTATCATATGAACTTAAAATCCCACATCCGGATTAAGGAAATTCTTAACTTACACGCTATCGTCTTATTATTCATTTATGATTTATTCGACCCGTTCATGCATTCATCCACATAACTTGTTTGTTTGACCATAACTTCTTATGAACCTAATAATATCAACATTGTCTATCATAAAAGATTAAGTTCTCGGATGTCTTGCATCCTCTTGACCCATTTTCGCTCAAGAGCTTATTTTGACCCGTTAAGGGTATTTGCGCATTTTAAGGTCCTTAGCTTACGAAAATCATACTTCTCGCTTTCTTACTTTTTCAAAACATTCATTTAATCAAATAGCTTGTTTGTAGTCAACTTTTAAGACCATTTGCTCGTTTTACCCATCAAGGGCGTTTTTGTCAACTTTGCTCTATCCTTAACAACAAAGGACTCCCTTGCATGAGTAACCAATCCTACTACTTAGCTACAATTCTTAATCACACATACCTTGCTCGGATCAAAGCTAAGATCCGTTTAATACTTCATCGGTCTCATACAATTCTTTCCTACTTGACCTCGATCATCATACTTAATTAAATTGCACATAACTTTACATAAACAACTAAGACGTGATTATGAAAATCACTTACCTCGTGCGTCCATGTTCATACTCGTTTCCTCGCCACTTCTTGACCCGTTAGCCTTCCGTGCTTGATTCCGTCTCGACATGATTCCTATACTTCCATGTCATCGAAATCACATTCTTATTAGCATACATAATTGTACATGTTAACGATCATATTGTTCGCATAATTCCCATTTGACTTTCATTAGTTACTTCTAACAAGCATAATACATGTGACCAAATTCATATCATTTCAAACTCATGTAAACCATCATGTCATCGCATTAAACACACATTCGTCAAACACGCTCCATATAACTTACCTTAATCTTACAATTATGACAACACGTCTAACCATCCTTCTTATACACGGTTGACTTTTAGAAGTTAACGATTCATTTAGTTTAACTTTCGACTCATCATTATATACCCGTAACATCATAATAGCCTATACGGACAACACTATATACATATCATCTTTTACTTACATACAATTTCATCTATTAAGCTCACCTAGGCATTTCATCAAACGCTTGGTGTGCGTACCACTATGTTAGCACAATGTACAACTAATTTATGCATATTCTTCTAATCTTATACATAATTCATCCAATCCTCCCACTAATTAGCATTTATCATTCATACATAACATCAAGCATATCAACACCATATTTCTTTCAATTCATGTAACAAGAATTCATCATACCCACATAATACAAACAACATGCAACAAGAATTAGACATGGATGATGATTCAAGTCATTATTCTTACCATAACTAATGGGTTTCGCCTCTAAACATCAAATAAACCTAAACCATGCATAATCCATGTTCTATATGATGATTCTAACATATCCTCATGCTCAATTTCATACCAATTCATGATTTACAACATAACCCACTTCGTGGGTAATCACCAATCTAGAATCTAAGACATACCTTATGATCCCCTAGTGTAGGTGATCACAAATTCGTGTTCGGTTCTGAATTTGAGCTTCATTTATCCTTCCAATTTGATGGATTAGATGGAGTTAGGGTTTTGACTTCATGAGAGCTCCTGCTCCCTCTAGAACACACGATCGTGTGTGTGTTTGTGTGTGTAAATTTTTATTTATTAATTCAACTTTCAACTTAACCCTCTTTAACCCCTCAAGTTGTCACTAATTATAAAGGGGCACAACTTTCCTTCCTTTAATTGTTTTTACCATTTTGTTAACTTGGTTAAATAACCTAGTCATTCATTTCTTGATGTACCATATGAGAACATTTAACGATTATAAACATTCGGATTTTGGGGCGTTACAGTAATGTTGATATTTCGCTTATATGGTCATGTGCCATAAAAGCGAAATCACTAGCTTGATGATTTCGCTTATATGAACATGTCATATAAGCGAAACCTCACCTCCTATATATAGCCAAGTTGTTTTCTCATTTGGGACCTTCATGTCTAGAGTGTAGCCGAACTGCTGCCCGATTATTTCTTGAAGATTGAATGAGAAAACCTGTTTAAAGTGATCTGCTTCTGTTTCTACACCTTTCTTGCTTTGATTCATGCCGATTTTGTATTTCCGCTGCATTTTCGGTAGTTGCTAGCTCGAATTGACTCACTCGACTGTCAAATACGGTCCTACAATTGGTATCAGAGCCAGTTGTGAGCTAGTTGACATGAATCAAAGCCTTTTTCAAGTACATTTTGAGTTTCTGGACTTTCCGACGGACAAAATGGACTGAAATTTGAGTATATAGTGTAAAATTTACTAATAACAAACCCTTGAGATTTTCAGAACTAAAATCGGCTTAAAAGTGACCTAAAACGTCTCGTAAATAGGTTTCGCTCATACGGTTTTTGTGTGATTTCGCTTATACGACATTAGCATATCAGTGGTTTCGCTCATAGGTTTCGCTCATAGGGTCATATTTGGTTTCGCTTATGTGGTTTCGCTCTTGTGACAATAACTTGATTTCGCTCATTAGGTCATTACCTGATTTCGCTCTTTTGGTATGTGTATGGTTTCGCTTATGATGACATTTTTGGGTTTCGCTTATTGGGCTTCGCTTATAGGGTTTCGCTTGTAGGTCATAATCTAGTTTCGCTCATTTGGTCAGTGTCAGGTTTCGCTCTTGTGACACTAAGTGGTTTCGCTTATACATACTTATAAAATCTGATTTCGCTTATTTGACCTCTGTTTGAGTAAAAGTCATGGTTTGAGCGTTTAGTCCATTTCGTACGTGATCGAGTGTTGGAAACTCAGTCTGTGTTAAAAGTTTTTCGATAAAAACAACCTGTTAATCAAAAAGTTAAACATTTTTCGAAATTTGTCACTAAAAATGGAACATCAAGATTTTTATAACTTGTTTGCGGGCAGTGGTATGACAGCAGGTCAGAGTTCAGCAAGTATTATTCAGAACGTTAATATGGAAAATGAATTGGGAACAATGCAAAAACCACCCAAACTGATGAACTTAGATGAATTCTCAAGTTGGTCTGGAAGATATAGAAACTGGGTTCAGGCTAACCACTTTGAAAGCTGGATGAAGGTTGAGGCACCATATATTCCACCGGTAGATGCTCGAAATCAACCAAAATTGATTGGAAGTTTGACGCAAACAGAGCAGAATGATTTCAAAGCAGAGAAAAAGATGATTAGCATTCTTGAGCAAGCAATCAAGGAGGATATTTTGGTATTGCTGCAACACGATGATAATGCTTATTCTATTTGGGAGGCATTGAAATTAAAATTTAAAGGAAGTGAATCCATGCTCAAGAACAAAAAGGCGTTGTTAAAGAAAGAATTCGACATTTTCACTTACATAAAAGGTGAAACCACAAAAAGTTTGATTGATAGGTATTGCCATTTAGTATTGGAGTTGAAAAGATTGGAAATTACCAAGACAAATGAAGAATTAATCAACAAATTGGCAGATGCATTGCCATATGATGAGTGGGGTACTTACTTGATGATGTTGAAAAACACTCCAGGTTTTGGTAATCTGAATCTTAGTGGTTTCATAGAAAAAATTGAAGCTCATGAGTTGGAATTGCTGAAAATCAAGAAAATGAACTTAGCAAGTGTGCAGCAAGATGTGTCTCTGTATTACAAAGGCAACCCTTCAGTTTCAACCAATCAAAGCCCAAAAATACAGACAGGGTTCATTGCTGATAACACCTCAAGTGTTTCTTCAAACACTCCTCAATCCGGAAATTTTTCACCATTCTCGAACTTTGAACCAAATGTCAAAGCTCAGGAACAGCCTTCACCTAAAAGCTCAACAGGATCAAATCATCAGGCGTATGTTTCTAGGGTTCAGTGCAATATTGCGGTAAACATAAAGAATGGAAACGAGATCACGGAAACAGCCGCAAAACAGCACATAGCAATGCTTGCTTCCGTTCTTGAGGCTTATGAGGGCTTAGTAGCAGGGAGAATCGGTAATCCTGACATGACGAAGGAGGATTACGACCAAATCGATCCCGAAGAACTTGAACTGATTGACATCAAATGGGGCATGGCTAGTCTGGTGAGAAGAGCACAGCGCTTCATGGAAATCACTGGCAGAAACAGCCTTTCTGGACCCGATCAGAAGTTAGGGTTTGATAAGTCGAAAGTTACTTGTTTTAAATGTAAAGAACGTGGTCACTTCAAACGAGAATGTCCCAACCGTGAAGTAAACAATCATCAAAACCCGTTCACCAACGACTACTACAGGCAAGCGATTTATCACCGACCAAATCAACAGCAAACTATTCAAAGGCGACAAATTGAGAATAAACCGGAAAAAGCGCTGATTGTGAATCAAGACGATGAGAAGGTAGCTGCAGGTTTCAGCTGGGATAAATATATCCCCGGTAGCGATGGACAGGCAATGATGGCTGAAGTTGTTGAAATTTCTGAGATGGTGTCTGAACCGAAAACAGTTACTGAAGATGTTTCTGTAGTTGTTGAAGAGGTTTCTGCTGAAAATGCGGACAATTTTGAAGAAATAGCTGCTGAAGTGTATTATTATCAGTCTGAGCAGGAGGTTTTGGGAAGTTTAATGAAATCTGTATTGTCTCCTAATATTTCTGAATCTTTTGCAGGTTACTTTGAAGAACCAAGGACAGGATCATGCCCAAGGTTTGAAGGGAAGAAAGAAGTCATTGAAGAAATGATCGATGTGACAAAGGAAATGACCGAAGACACTTTGAAAGAAATTGCTGACAAGGCTCTCATGGCGAAACTGAGAGAGGTAGACACAGAACTTGTGAAAACCGAGTCTATCGGTACCGAGTCAGTTCAAAAGGAGTCCAATAAGGAGTCGGGAATTGAGGAGAACAAAACTAAGAAAGTGTCTGAGTCAGAGTCCAAAGATGTTGGTAAACAGGAAGTGAAAACTGCTCATGAAGCAGAAATTGTTGAGAAAGAGGATTCAATATCTGAAACACCATGCCAAAAGTGTTTACAACCGTGCATGGAGTGTCTTGAAAAAGACACTAAGTTTCAGGAATTGAAAGAACATGCTGACATGTTAAAATTTGATCTAGGACAAGTTAAAGAAGCATATGATACACTAGCCAGATCAGTTAAAATGATTAAAGAAGAAAGTGTCGAAAATGATAAAGCCACAAAACTAGCAAAAGCAACACTTTTTGATAAACAAGTGGAAGTTAATTTTCATCTTGACACAATCGCATCATTAAAGAAAGAGTTAGAATTAACCAAAATTGAAAATGAACGAATCGATAATAAATTGATGAGCTATGTTGCATCGTCCTATGTCCTTGAACAGATTATTCCACAGCAGATCAATGCAACACATGTTTTTAAAAGCATTCCACCCCCAATGTGGAATCATTATACTCAAAAGTATCCAGATGGGGTGGAAGCTGCATTGAATCTCAAACTGAGGACAATTGAGGATGAGTTGCCAGAGAGCATAGATGTTACATTCTCTGCGTCTGACACCGACAGTGAGTCACAGGTCATCAAGACTGTTGTCGATCAGGTGTTAGATGAAGAGAGTGATAACTCTGATGTTGAAGTTATGAAATCTCATTCTGAGAAGTCTGTTACTGATTCTGAAAATGAGGGTAACTTTTTAGATTGTTTCATACCGAAATCAGACAAGAGTACGAATGATGATCCGATTATGGTGGTTTACACTATGATTGGAACGGACAAGCTTTATTCTGATTTCGAGTATCCTCTTCAGAATGTTAAGATTGAAAATGTCGAGAAAGTTTTCAAATTGGCTGAAATGGACATTAATGTGGTAAACAACAAAGAATTTTTTTCGAAACCTAAAAAATCATTTGTTACAACACGTGTCAATAACTCGGGGAAAAAGGAATGGGAAGGTAATGGTAACAAGAAAAATGGTAACAATTTTAAAAACAAAGGAATTGGTTTTGAGAAAAAGATGGCTAAGAAGTTTGTCAAGCCAAAAGATAAAATGAATGATGTTTTTGTTGTTGGACCAAGTGTGGATGATGAGAAGGAATACATTTTTAGTCAAAAAGCAGTTGACGATTTCAATGCGGCTAAGAAACTAAAAGTAGAGTCATTCAAGTCAACTTTTGTAGAGTATGACAAAAGAGTTTGTTATCGCTGCAATGAAATCGGGCACATGGCAAAACAATGCAAGAAAATTTTCGAAAAACCTGTCATTAAACCTGTTGTTCAAAAACCTCGACCTAAGTCACCAGTTGACAAAAAGGGTAAAAAACAAATGGTTTCACCAATCCGTATCTTGAAAAGAGGTGAATCATTGAAGTCGGAAGATAATCCAAAATCGACATTCGAAATTGGCAAATCTTCAAAGTCACAAAAGACTTCAAAGATTTATACGAAAACAAAAATTTTTGAAACTCAATCATGGGTGGTTAAACCAAAACAATCAGTTGAGGTGAAGAAAATGGAGAATGAGTTAAAGTTTGATTCAAAAGTCTTTAATCCCAATGTTCTAAATATTTTTGGAAAAATGGTTGACAGAAAGGTCAAAGGGGTAAAGGAATTTTATGAATCAAAAGTGGTTGCTAATGATAATCATAAATTTGAATTTGAGCTTGATAAGTTTCTTGCAGAATTTCCCCCAATCACAAATGAAGTAAAATCAAAAGTAAAAACTAATATTCCGAATATCACGTTTAACTTCCCTAAGACTGATGAGAAGTGTGATGTAGTATTTGGGAGTGTTTCAGCAGTTAAGAAGTCATGGAGTTCATTGTTTGAATAAATTCGCTATGATATTTGCAGGGGCTGCCCAAGTCGATTCTATCAAAGTGGATTATGGATAGTGGAGCTTCAAGGCATATGACTGGGAAGGTTGCTTTGCTATATGATGTCAAATCCATAAACGGAAGCTATGTTGGATTTGCCGGGAACCAAGGTGGAAGGATTGTTGGTCAAGGAACGCTGTCAAATGGCGTGATTTCATTCGACGAAGTGAACTACATAGTAGAGTTAACAAACAATTTACTCAGTATTTCACAAATCTGTGATAAAGAGTTTAGTGTACATTTTACAAAAACTGAATGTGTGGTTTTGAAACCAGGGTTTAAAATCCCTGATGAGATGGTGCTGTTGCGGGCTCCGCGGGAGAATGATCTTTATTATCTAGATATGAGAGTCGCAACGCCAACATCCCATCAGAAACAGTGTTTTGTGTCAAAAACTAAAGCGACAGAAAAGGATTCGATTATGTGGCATCGAAAGATGGGCCACATTCATGTTCGCAAAATGAACTTTTTGGTACACAATGATTTGGTTGATGGTGTTAATCTGAAGAATTTTCACTTAAATGATGATTGTGTAGCGTGTAAGAAAGGAAAGCAAACTCGGAAGTCACACCCATTGAAGATGATGAATACAATCAGGTTACCTCTTGAGAGATTGCACATGGATCTCTTCGGGCCTGTCAACGTAAAGAGCATCAGCGGAGACTTATATTGCTTGGTGGTGACTGATGATTTTATGAGATTTTCTTGGGTAGTGTGCTTGGAACGAAAAGATCAAACTTTTGAGTCTTTGATGGTGCTTTTCAAGAAGATGGAAACAGTGTATAAACTGCCAATCCGGAGGATTCGGAGCGACAACAGAACGAAATTCAAGAACAACAAGATGTACGAGTTCTGCAACGAGAAGGGAATTCTTCATGAATTTAGTGCGCCGTACACACCACAACAAAATGGCGTAGCTGAACGAAAGAATCGGACCCTAATAGAAACAGCTCGTACAATGTTAGCCGATTCCAAGCTACCAATCTTTTTCTGGAGTGAAGCAGTATCAGCAGCCTGTTACACATTGAATAGAGTTCTCACTGTCAAGAAGTATAAAAAGACTTTCTTTGAGTTGTTGCACCGTTATAAGCCGAATCTTGAGTTTTTGGAGCCATTCGGGTCTCCTTGTACTTTTATTGATGAAAACGGTAAATTTGGCGCTAAATCTAATGAGGGTTTCTTTGTAGGTTACGCTAGCCCACTCAAGAGGGTGTTCGTACCATGCCTGGGTAAGGTGATCCAAGTCCAACACGTGGATTGTCAGAAGCACACTCCATCACCACAACTTTCCGGACAAAGATTCCTGTTCGACTACGATAAGCTCTGGGAGTCGTTTCATCTGCCGGTCGAGCCGAGTGAGGAGGAACTAGCTCTTATGTACCTGTATCAGCAAAATGTGTCACAGGAGCAAGTATCTAGACCGCTAGAAGTTTCTCAACACACCATGGGTACTCACGATGATGAAGCAGGACCAAGTGGAACAGCTCACGAACCACCAGAGGAACTAGTTTCATCGTTTGACGAATCTGACGACTCAGAAGCAGAACCCGCTCCGACTTTTGACGAGGATCCAACGGAAGCTGAGGATCAAACCATTGATCTTGACATATCAAGCTTGGAATCGGAAGTAAATGTGCCTGACAATGCTATGCCACGGACGTTGTCTTATCATCCCTCAGAACAGATTATTGGTGACCTGCAAAGTGGTGTTAAAACCCGACATCAAATAGACCGAGCTCTTACATGTTTTTATTCATCTATTGATGATATGCAGAAAGAAGTCTCATTAAAATGTTTTATTTCGCAGATAGAGCCCAGAACCTACAAAGAGGCATTGACCGAGGATAGCTGGGTGAATGCAATGCAGGAGGAGCTGCAACAGTTCGAAAAGCTGGGCGTCTGGAGACTTGTCGATTTGCCTAAGAATCAAAAGCTAATCAAGACGAAATGGGTTTTTAAGTGTAAGCGTGATGACAGAGGTGTTGTGGTGAGAAACAAAGCACGACTTGTGGTTTAAGGTTTCAGTCAACAGGAAGGAATAGATTATGATGAAGTTTACGCGCCGGTTGCCAGACTTGAGGCAATTCGGATTTTTCTAGCCTTCGCGTCATGGAAAGATTTTAAAGTATATCAACTTGACGTCAAATCTGCCTTCCTTTACGGAACTATCAGAGAAGAAGTGTATGTGGGGCAACCGCCGGGGTTCACAGATCCACTGCACAAAAACAAGGTGTATCTACTGGACAAAGCGTTGTACGTACTTCACCAGGCCCCGAGAGCCTGGTACGAGACGCTTTCTAAATACTTGTTGGACAACGGGTTCACAAGAGGCACAGTAGACAGCACTTTGTTCACGAAGGAAGAAGCAAGCCATTTGTTGATCGTGCAGATATATGTTGACGATATCATTTTTGGATCCACCAACGACGACCTGTGCAAAGAAATTGAGAAGGTGATGAAAAATAAGTTCGAGATGAGTTCGATGGGGGAGATGAAGTTCTTCCTCGGGCTGCAGGTGGAGCAAATGCCTGATGGAATCTTCATTCACCAAACGAAATATGTGAAGGACGTGCTTGACAAGTTTGACATGACAGATTGCAGTCCTGCATCCACCCCCCTCGCGCAGAATCATGGAATTTGTCCAGACGAGAATGGTGTGAAGATGGACGAGACATTGTATCGATCTATCATTGGCTCTCTGATGTATCTCACGGCTTCCCGTCCAGACATCATGTACCCGACGTGTCTCTGCGCCAGATATCAGTCAAATCCAAAGCAGTCACACCTGACCATAGTGAAACGTATCTTACGGTATTTGAAAGGCTGCCCAAGCATCGGCTTGTGGTATCCTCGATCGGGTGACTTTACTTTATCTGGTTTTGCTGATTCTGATTTTGGGAGCTGCAAGCAAAACGCAAAGTCCACCACTGCTGGGTGTCAGTTCTTCGGAACTCGACTCGTTACCTGGCAGTGTAAGAAACAAACCGCAGTAGCGCTCTCTACATGCAAGGCTGAATACGTTTCAGCCTCCAGCTGTTGTTCGCAGATCCTTTGGATCCAACAGCAGATGCGAGACTTCGGTTTGCAGTTCTTAGATACTCCGATCTATGTGGACAATGAAGCAGCTATTAATATCACTAAGAATCCGGTTCACCATTCTAAAACAAAACATATTGAGATCCGTCACCACTTTATCCGTGATTGTCACGAGAAAAAGTTAATTCGGATTGAACACTTGCACACCGATGATCAGAAAGCGGATTTCTATACTAAACCATTTGACAAAAAGAGATTTTATTATCTTTTGAAATTGAACGGGTTGAAAAATCTGCAATCTGGGAGGGTTATTGAATGTGAAGCTGAGTTGGGCGGAGATCTGACGTGAACCTTTGTCGTGTTGTCAATTTTGTTTGTACAGTTTGTTTTCTGCTTTTCGATAAAAACAAAAACACAAAAATATGTTTTTCTTTTTAGGGGGAGAAAGTTTGCAGAAAAATACAAAAACATGATAAAATCTACAAAAACCAAAAACATTTGAAAAAGTAAAAATGAGTTTGTGTATAAAAGGGAAATGATAGTACATCAGCTAGACAGTGCAGTACGCTAAAGAATTGTAAAGTATAAACGTGTTAAGCAGTCTTGTAGATGATATGCCGATAGGTTTTTACACATTCAGTAAATTTGTTCGGATATAAACATAAAATTTACTTGCTTTTATGTGGGGAACATCTCTCGGATATATGGGTAACCCCCGAAATCTTGTTTGAAAGGTCCCTCTTTCTGAGATACTAGGTCTTTATGCTTAGTGATATCTGGGGTATTATCCCGGGACTTCTGATAATGCGGAAGCAATGGCCTAGTCCCCGGAGAATACTTTACTGCATGCTTGAAATATAGCGCCGCCCTCAGCAGAAATAGACAATAAAATTGCTAAATCAATGCTGTTGTAAAAAAGATCCTCTAAAGGGGACCCACCAAAGTCGAAGAAGTCGTCATCTCTCTGCTGAACGGAAGTTCTGACCTGAGCTCTCACGACCTTCGCATCTAACCCTCTACAGATATCATCTAGGTATACTCACCTGTAAGACTGAATATTGGGATCTGGATACGGGAGTATATTCTGAGGTGGGACACATATGAAAGTTAAGTCTTAAAACATTAAATCAGTATCCTGAACAGATTGAACTTTGTGTGAGAATTTAAAGTGGACTAGTATATCGACAATCAATGTAAACTGTTTAATACTTAATATGTCACCTAAAGCTTAACGGTACTTGTATCTCGTCGGCAGCTGATATGATCCCTTAACACGCTCGCAAAAAGATTGTGTGTACAGTTTTCAGTTTATCCAGTTAAAAATCCAAAAAGTTTTTTGTTTTTCATTTTATTTTCGACAACTGACATTGGGAATCGGAAGATCAAAGCTTAGTGCAGATCATGTCTGTGTTTGATGAGGGCTGGGTAAGCTGGTGATGCAAAACAATGATTGGTACAGTGTTTGACAGTTGAAAAGTGTTTGGAAGTTCAAAATGTTCAAAAGTTCATTCGTTTGAACTATTTTTAGAATGAAATAAATGTGTACTTCATAATTCGGTTATCCAAGGTCATTAACTTGGACTTGGTAGGCCAAGCAGTTGACCAAGGTCATTGATTTGGACTTGGTTAACTGGGTGTGACGATGTTTAATTTGAAAAGTGTCAAAATGTAAATTTTTTTTGAAAAACAGTATCCTGATTTTGCTCATGTGTCACTGAACAATAATTTTGAAAATTAAAAGGTTTAAAATTTGATTGTAAAGTGTTAAGTCTAGTTGTTTGGATTCTTTATATAGTCAAATTTTTATAGGATTGTGAAAGAACCAGATCATTAATTCTGGACATTTAAAATGTTTATTCTTATAAATGTTTGAGGTTTGCAGGTGAAAGTTCCAGATTAAGATCCCGATAGCAGAGTCTTAGGGGGAGTCTGAAGGCGAGCTTGATGCAAAAGGAAGCTTGTTGTTGGTAATCCAGGTGTAGATCCCAAAATCACAGAAGATTGATGAAAGGGGGAGCCTGCGAAAGAGAAAGAGAAACTTAGGAAGTTGCTGAAGAAGCCTAAGTCGAGAGAAGGAAATTTCAAGTTACTCTGAAGACCCAAAGATAAGACTGAAGACTCCGGCTTTATCCAATGGGGAGTTTGTTGGTGCACGAATGTCTAAAGCCTGCGTCTTATTCTTAGTTATTGATGTATAGGGTCTAAATGTGTTGATTATGTAATATATAGGGGGTTAAAGTGAAAAATTGGATTTGTAATGTTGATATTTCGCTTATATGGTCATGTGCCATAAAAGAGAAATCACTAGCTTGATGATTTCGCTTATATGAACATGTCATATAAGCGAAACCTCACCTCCTATATATAGCCAAGTTGTTTTCTCATTTGGGACCTTCATGTCCAGAGTGTAGCCGAACTGCTGCCCGATTATTTCTTGAAGATTGAATGAGAAAACCTGTTTAAAGTGATCTGCTTCTGTTTCTACACCTTTCTTGCTTTGATTCATGCCGATTTTGTATTTTCGCTGCATTTTTGGTAGTTGCTAGCTTGAATTGACTCACTCGACTGTCAAATACGGTCCTACAATTGGTATCAGAGCCAGTTTTAGCTCAAGAACTTGAACTCCAAAAGATTAGAAAAATGAAGTCTGTTGATGAAAAATTCGAACCTGAGAAAAATGTTCAAGTGGTAGAGGGACAGGTTAAAGAAATTTCAGCTATCAAGGTTGAGAAGAAAGCTGAAGTTGAAATGATGTCCGAGAAATGCTTAAACTGTGGAAAATCTGAATCAGACAACGCCAAACTCTTAAAGGATTTGGAGAGTTCGACATTGGAAATCAAAAATTTGAAGGACGAGAAGAAATCTGATGATAAACAGATTCTTGTAATACAGGAAAATTTTGAGAATTTGAAATCTGAAAATGTCAAACTGTTGAGTGGTTTGGACAGTTTGATATTGGAAAACAAAATTTTGAAAGAAAAGGAAAAAGATTTTGAAAATGAAAATTTGAAAATTGAAAAAGATTTTCAAAGTCAAATGAAGATTTTAGAAGATGAAAAATCTGTTATTTTTAAAAATAATCTTGAAAAACAGATTGAAATAAATTATCATCTTCAGAAAATCATTCGGCTTGAAAATGAAGCTGAAATTGCTTGGAATAAAATTGATGAGCTTGAAAAGAAATTGAAAGGTTTTGAGACTTCGTCATCAACACCAGATTATTCTTGTCCAAAACAAATCAATTCTGTTCCAATAAGTGACAATGTCACAAATTTTGACAAAGTCAAAATTGAAGATTGCGATGACAAAGCTGATGATGAAAAAGAAAAAGAAAAGAAAAGAAAAATATTTTTAGAATTACAAGAAAAATTTCATAATACTGTTTTGCAATCTACTGAAATAGGTGAATGCTCAAAGCAAAAACCTGTTAAGAAGATTGTAGAACAGAAACAAAAAGTAAAAAAATTGAAAAATCTTCAAAATGAAAATAAAAGCTCATCAGTTCAGTCATCCAATCATTATAAAAAACCACAAAAATCTGAAAATAAAAACTCACAAAAAGTTGGCAATAAGTGGTGCAGGTTGGACCACAGTGCTCAAAAGTCAAATCCAGCAAACATGAGGAAGGAATATCACCAAGCCAAACAATGCTATGATCTGAGCATCTGGTGTGAAAATGGTGATTGGTATGATAACAGAGTGTGTTACCAATGCGGTTATCAAGGACACATTGCTGTTAACTGCCAGAATTGGAGCTATGAGACGAGAAGATGCTATAATTGTCAAATCAAAGGTCACATTGCCAGAGATTGCCCAAGGAGATCAAATGAAAGATTGAGGGCTAATTCTCAGAAATTGGCAAAGATTCCAATCAACGTCAAGCCCAAAGAACAAAAGGTTCAAGAACCTAAAGTTCAGGAAATGAAAGTGAAGCTTTCTCAAGGGCAAAAAGACAGACTGAGAAAGAAGAGGAAGAAGGCGAGAGAGTATCTGGAGAAGATATTGTCCTCGGGTTCATCTGTTGATAAAAATAAGAGTTCTGATGAATCGACTCCCTCAATTACAAAGTCAAGCAAGACGAATTCATCAGATACAAATCTGAGGACGAAAGAAGAAAAGAAGAAGAAGAAAATGGTCGGCGATGAATCTGACGTGTCGAAGTCAGACAAGCCACCTTCAGGCGATGAATCTGACAGATCAAAGTCAGACAAACCATGTGCAGGCAATGATTCTGGTACGGTAAAGCCAGAAGAGCCAGTTGTTGAGGTAAAAATTGAGAATTCTGGTTTAACAATGGATGATGCAAATTTTCCACCATTGTTGAACAAGAATTCAAAATCACCCAAGGACCGTCAGGCTTGGGTGAATTTGTTTAAATAGAAAAACCTGACTTGTCGGAGTTCCCAGGTTTGGTAAGCGTGGAACATGAATCGGCACATTTCTTGAGAAATTTCACTCTGGTGATTTTTCGCCTTACATGTGGTAAATCAGGGACATTAAGTTGTACTTGATTTTCTACAAGTGATGTTTGAGATCTAAAACTGAAATTGTAAAATTTGTCATGTGTACGAAGAAAACAATGTGATAAAGTGACCCCGAATCTACAAATGATTAGTAAACAAACTAATTTTTCCGGAAAAACCATTTTGATTAAAACAAACTTAAGTGTTTTGAAATCATAATGGGAAAATAGTTTGTTGTGAGGGGGAGTTCTGATTGTTTATGCCAGGTGGATGGAGAATTGAAGTGATTCTCATCAAGTTGTCAAGTTTGTACAGTTTGTTTCAAATTTTCCTTGAAAATCAAAATTGAAACATATTTTGATTTTAGGGGGAGGAAATTTTTTTAAAATTAATAAGAAAATTTGAAAATGCCAAAAACATTGAAAAATCAAAAATGAGTTTTGTTGAGAAAAGAGGAAATGATAGTACATCAGTGGACTATCACAGCACGCTAAAGAAATGAAATGTCAAATGTGATAAACGGTCTCACTGATGATGTGTCGATAGGTTTTCGCACATTTAGTAGATTTATTCGGGATATAAACCTAAAATTTCAAACTTGTGAAATTCGTGGGGAACACTACTTGGATATATAGGTAACCCCTGAAATCTCGTTTGAAAGGTCTCGTATTCTGATATACTAGGTTTTTATACTCAATGATGTCTGGGGTATTATTCTGGGACTTCTGCTGAATGGAAGTTCTGACCTAGTCCTTGGATAATACTTTCCACAAATGCTTGAAACATAGCATAAACCCTCAGCATGCTGATGAAACAATAAAATTGATAGTCGCTGCTGTTGTAGCTAAAAGATCCTCTAAAGGGGACATACCGTAAAGTCGACGCTGATATCTCTCTGCGTATACGGAAGTATCGACCTGAGATCCCTCGGCCCTCGCATTACCTAATTTATGTACAGATATCATTGTAGTATACTCACCTGTAAGACTGAATATTGGGATTCTGGATACGGGAGTATATTCAAGAGGTGGGACACATGAATGAGCTAAGTTCATAAGACATCTAAATCGTATCCTGAGTAAATTGAAACTTGTGTGAGGATTTAAGATGGATCAGTATATCGACAATCAAGGTGAATCGTTTAGAACTTAAAATGTTTAAAGCTTAACGATGCTAGTGATTTGTCTCAAAAACTGATATGATCCTCTTTTGCAAACTCACAAAAATATGTTTGTACATATTTCATTTCTGCATTACATTTCTCTTATTACAAAATCCAAAAGGATTTTAGTGTGTTTTAGCCTAATTTTTGAAAAATCCAAAAAGATTTTCGACAACTGATGTTGAAAAGCTGATATTCAAAATCTCAAAGGCTAAACAAGATGAACAATTGGTTTGGTTAAGATGATGAGAAGTTGGAAGATAATCCTCAAATGTTTAGATGATTCATTAATTTGAATCACAATATTGTGTGTTATATGTTTGAGAATTTTGAGTGAATTCTTTTAAAGTCAAAATTATTTTGTCTTACGAAAGGTTGAGATGTGTAGGTTTCTGATTCTGTTGTTACGGAAAGCCAGGTGTCGATCCTAAAAGCACGGAAGCTTGACGAAAGGGGGAGCCTGAAGTGACTACCGAAAGGGGGAGCTGAAGCTGAAGACAGATCCACCGGGATTCTGTTCGAGCAAGAGGGAGTCTGTGTTTGCTAAAGACGTTAAATCTTAAAGAAGACTCAAGAGAGAGAGAAAGACAAGTCGCTACGAGTTTAACTACGGATTGACTGCGGCAATATCCAAGGGGGAGTTTGTTGATGCATTAATATCTATCGCCTCCGTCAATTCAAACCGTAGCTGAAACTGTAGAAATCTAGGATTTTATTGTAATATTTAGATAGAATTAGCAAGGTGGCATTTTGGTAATTAATGAGAATCTCATTAATTCCAAGGCCTATAAATAGGAGCTTTAGTTGTAAAGTGTAAGACTTTTTGCTCATTTGGTGATTTAGAAGATTCAAGTCTAGAGAGAGAAAGTCTAGAGAGAGAAAGTACTCTCTACGTGATTCTTGTATCGTACACGTCATATCTTTCAATAGATTCACGGTTCTAGTACGTTATTGTGTGTTCGGTCACGCACGTTCACAGATTCCGCACGTCGAACGTTCGTTACGCAATCGAACGTGTCAAAACCGGTCCTACACAATGTAGTAACAAATTTTGTATACAAAACCCCAAATATACCGACGATAATTGTAGAATACAAATACTCAATCACTGTTTAATATATTATTAATCATGTGAGGTTTTGTAAAAACAATTTGCAAAAAGGAGATTACTCACATTGCTATTTTAGGTTTTTCCCCGTGGCTTCCTGGTTATAATCTATTAATTAAACAATGCACATGCGTTAGTATAATAACCCATTTTACATTAGTTATACCTTCCCTGAGACAGAAACTCCAACGACTACGTCGGGCAGAACCACGACAGCCGTTACGGAGCACTAGAACAATCGGGCAGCGTATCTAATACGTAACCGGGGGGTTAAAATACTTACAACGAGGCAGAGCTTCGCTATTTAGGGGGTATTATGCCCGAGTATTACTTTGGCTATTTAGAGAATTGAGAGAAGGATTTTTTTATTTGAACGGTTTGAACTGAATGTCGAAACCTCAATTTATAGGCTGGAAACAGGGGCTCTCGCGCCCCGAGACAGATGAGGGCCAGGTTTTCGCGGCCCGCGAGAGACTACGTGTCTTGTATAGGGTTGCTGAGTCACGAACTAGCTTTGCCGGGTGTCCCGCCACGTGGCACGATGTGGTGCGGCCTGATGGCCAGCTGTCACGGCCCGCGACAGCTCCTGCTATCTCTGTCGCGCCCCGCGAGCTAGTAGGGAATTTTGTTTTCTTTATTTTTTTTTATTAAAATAAAGGTATTTCGGGTCTTATTTTTCGTATACGGTGTGTATTTAGAAGCGTTTGGTGGTGTTCAAAATATTTTAAGGAGGGTTGTTATATCTTGGGTAAAATTCCTGAACTATTTAATAAAATACATAATGCACTCGTATAGTAACCCAATTCAACTTTATCCCCACGTCACGAGACAGAACCCCAACGAAGTTAGTCGGGCAGAGCCTTGACATTCGTTACGGGGCCCTACATCAATCGGACAGGGTATCAGTTAAAAGGGGTTAAAATACTTAAAACGGGGCAGGGCTTTGTAGTATTATAAGTGAAATACTACAAAAATAGATGTATATATATATATATAGAGGGTATGGAGGGCGAGACAGAGGGGAAAAGAGAAGTGTGAGTAGATGTGAACGTTCATGTGTTGTTCTTATTTATAGTAATAGTTGAAACTTGGAAACCAAGTTTGAATTTTTATTCACATAATATTCAATATGATCATTTTTGACATGTACACCAAATTTCAATTCTCATGAAAACACGTAGACAACTAACATTTAATGTTAGTTATTGTTTTGGTCAAAAAATCAGACGAGGATAGTGTAACCAAAATCTTTGTTACGGGGTATGATGCTTGAATCGGTTTATAGCAATAAGGATCACTATGAAAAATAAATAACAAGTGACACAAGGTTTATACGGGGAAAAAGCCCTTGATCAAGAGTTGATCTCCGGCACAAAAAACCCCGGGTGATGGAAACTACCGATCACCAACTCAAATTAAACAAGTAATGTGTTACAACTTCGGATGATAGCGAGCTAAATACAAGGATCACTATAGTGTTTCGTGTAGAAATGTGTGTAATCGCCAAGTGTGTTAGCGAGATTGAAGAGAGCAGTTGTACGAGTGTGTGTGTAGCCAAAAAATAGCCAAAAGTTGTGTCTAATTAGCTCGCTACCCCATTTAAATCAAAAAATAACTAGCTTAACTAACTGTCTGCATTTCGTGCCCTCTCCCCACGTTCTCCATAACGTTCACAAATGGTCCAGCACGTGTAGAATTGCAGGGAATATTCTCCAGGAATGTCGCCATGACCAAGTCCAATCCGGCACTCCTGCAAAACAATATCGGATTCAAAGTGAACAATCATTAGTATAAGGATCCTTAGAATGATCCATGATCTTGATCCTGAAGCACTTCTGAGGATCACTAACTGACACAGAAGTAAGGATCACCAAACAGGATAATATTTGAGGATCACGGGCCATTTAGAAATCCACCCCTAACAATTGCCCCCAAAATATAAGGAGTTATATCGTAAATAAACGAGTTATATTTTTTCGATCTTATCCCCAACAAACTAACGGATAACTAGCCGTTGGAGACGGACTAGCCGTTGCAAAGCTGACGTCACTGAAGTGACAATCCTGCAAATCATCATTATAAATAGGAGTTAGAGATATGATCAATATGCATTTAAATCCGAAGAGACTCCCTTTATATTCTCGGTCGAAGATTAATCAGGTATCTCTTCTTTTACTTCTTCTTCTTCTCTTACTCTGTTTTTCTTTCTTTACCAACATCAATGATGCTCCGGTCCTCCCCCGCCAAGGATCACCAGAAGGATAGCCCCTTGAAGAGTCAAGGGATTATCAAAGACTCAATACATGAGAGGTGTTGCTTTAACGACGCTCAAGTAGATAAAATCCGGCACTACTTTCCGGCGAACGCCTTTTTCAAACCCTTCGATCCCACTATTCTGAGCGACTATGTTTCTGAAACATGGGTTGCCTTTCCAGTTACTCCCTTCACCATAGGATACACCTATCCTTTTCCAGACTTTACCCAATCCTTCTTTTCCCTTACCGGCATCTCTTACATCCAAGCCATGCCGATGATTTGGAGGGTCTTGTATACCCTGGAGAGGATCATAGAGCAGGAAGGGATTGATTTAGGAATGTCAGAGCTGACACAGATGTATGATCTCACAACGTTTGGATCACGTCGATATCTGTTTAAGCGAAAACCCGGCGAAGAACACCCCATTTTTAAGGCCACCAAGAATGACACAAATTGAAAACGACGCTTCTTCTTTGTCAGGAGGGATACCATTCCAAACGGAAAGCATTTACCCAGGAAGTGGTCCACCCATGGTAGGCCAGAGGATCCTGAGAAGGATCACCAGGTAGTCTTGTTTTTGTATAAGGATCACTAACCCCTTTTTGTCTTGTGTTATGCAACTATTTCTGTTTCGCACCTCATCACAACACCCGCATCCAAGGATAGGCTTGCTGCTTTTCGAAGGCTTGAACCTGAAATAAGGACATTCAAGATAGACACCCAAGACTCACAAGAAGTATCCTCAGGTTCCATCACCATGTCAAGTAAGTATCCTGCTTTTTATATAGTTGAATATTAAAATAAATAGTTATATTGAAATAGGATAAGGATACTTATCTTGCTCTAAATGTGTAGGTGTCGGAAAATCTTCCAAGCCTGCCTCCCAATTCAACACGGCCGACCTTGATGTTGTTCGATCCAGGAAGAAGAGGGCCACCACCAGTCCTAGCATCTCCATTCCCAAGGCACCCACTAAAGGAAGGGGTGGCAAGAAGAGGAAAACTTCCGACACAGAGGACCTACAGGGCCTACCACTGATCCGCCACCAGTTCCTTGAATACTTCAATGAGGTAAGGATCACCAATTCTGCCTAGGTATCCTACTCATTTGAGGATCATCTGATCTTGAACTGCTTTGTCCTTTTCTTTGCAGAAATTTGCTGAGATTGAAGACTACGTAGGGAGTGTTGAGGAGCTGGATAAGAAGATTGCGGACCTCCAACAAGTTGTAGTGCTTAAGGATCTCAAGATTGCTGATCTTGAAAAAGCCCTTCAAGATGCCAAGACTAAGACAGCTAAAATCCTGATCGACATTGACTATGAGAAGCATGATCTCATAGAAAGTGCAAAGGTCTCTGCTGCCATCACAATGTACCAGACAAAACTAAAGATGGCCCAGGAAGCTCAAGATCCTAACTTCGACAGAAGCAGCTGGGATGTTGAGGGCTGGAAAGCAAGGTTGGCTGATCTTGAAGATGATGAGGAGGCTGAGGAGGTTTTGGCGATCGAGGCTGGAGGTAGTGGGAAGGATCCGGTGAAGGATACCGAAGCTGGAGGGGATGAAGATGCAGCGAAGGTGTAGGCTGCATAATTGGGCGATGATGGACATTCCTAGACGTAGCCGGAGCCCAATTTTTAAATTTGGTAGTAGTTTTTTGTGGTTGTGATGTTTTTAAAACAATGATGGTTTGTAATAACTAAACAATAGCTATTAGGGTTAAGGATCATGAATGATCCTTTGGACAATAGGTAGGATTACAATTGGTGGAGGGATCCTCTGTTTGGGGGATGAAGCCATTATGATCCTGCCATATTTTGATTCCTGCACTCGAAAAACCTATGAACAATGGACACCCTTTACCTACCCCAGCGGACGGGCCACGTTTTGCTGGTAGATGCTCGGGGTAGGTAATTTTGACAACCTTAAAAGGGTTTAAGCTTTTGTGAATAAAATGACTTTAACTTTTTGGCTATATCCTGTGTTCATATCCTTATGGTTATTTTATTTTTCAATTGTTTTGATGTACACTTGTTTGAATAGAAAAAGTTGAACAAATTATATAGAAAATATTTAGGATATGATGCGGGATCAAATATCCTATAGTTGAAAAATTCAAAAAGTGGTGTATTTTAAGGATCATGAGTTCAATTGTCAAAGTATTAGGGTTATTCAAATAATCAATGAATAAAATCAAAATAGTCAAGGATCATACCTGAGGATCCAAGTTAGGATCCTAACTCTTAATACTGTAAACAGGATAACCATAGAACAAACCTTAGTAAGAAGTAAGGATCAAGGATCCTTGGTTGTTTAACTTCGAAGACCTGAAATAGAACATAACTTGAGACTAAGCCATTATAAGATAAAGGTTAGCAACTAGGGACAAGCCCAAGGATAATTGGGGACAAGCCCAAGGATAACTGGGGACAAGCCCAAGGATCGTATGTTAACTGGAGTATGGCCCTAACTGGCGACTATCCAAACTTAGTGGCATGAAAATGCCAAAACCTTAGCTAACGTGAAAACGCTAGAAACCTTAAGAACGGATGTATGGTACGTCTACCATTATACGTAGGATCCTAGGTATAGCCAGTACAATGGAATTATCAGCCCCTAAAACGAGTACTAGTCCCACTGCCATGAACTATACCAGGATCATCGTGCGCTACTGGCGGAACTGGGGTCAAACCCAAACAACTGGGGTCAAACCCAAGTAACTGGTTGCTTGTGTGGATAATCATGCTTTTGCTAAGAGTACCTGAACCTTCAAAACTCAAAATCTCGTGAAAGGAGGATAAAGGATGCAGGATCCTTATCCTTTTGTGATAAAGTAAGGAAACGAAATAGTAGGAAATGAAATAGTTTAAGATTAAAATGTTACCCAAATGAGGATCATCTGTGCTTTAAGGATCCTTTAAGGATATTTATCATGTGAGGATAATGGATCCTTATTACATGAAGTATTTCTTCAAATGGACAGCATTCCAAGCTCTAGGTAGCAAATCACCTTCCATTGTTAGCAATCGATATGCCCCCTTTCCTGCCTCGGCTTCAATCAAGTAAGGTCCTTCCCATTTTGGTGCCAACTTTCCATCAGCAGGATTGGTAGTATTCTGAAATGCTTTCCTTAGCACCACATCACCAACTTGGAATTTCCTGATCCTGACATTTTTGTTGTAGGCTCCAGCCATTCTTTGCTGATAGCTGGCCATCCTTATCCTTGCCAAATCTCTGATTTCTTCTATAGTATCCAGGTCTTGAACCAAGTTCTCATCATTTTCCTCAGGATCACGAATACTTGTTCTAGCAGTTGGAACCACCATTTCTTTAGGGATCACTGATTCTGCCCCAAATACCAAAGAGAATGGAGTTTGGCCTGTAGCATTCGTAGGGGTTGTCCTATCAGCCCACAGCACATAAGGTAGTTCTTCTGCCCATTTCCCTTTCTTGGATCCAAGCTTCTTCTTCAAATTGTTGATGAAGATCTTGTTGGATGATTCTGCCTGACCATTAGCTTGTGGATGGACTGGTGTTGATGTTATCATCTTAATCCCCCAGCTGTCACAAAAGTTAGTAGTTCTGCCCCCAATGAATTGGGAACCATTATCACATATAACTTCAGAAGGGATGCCAAATCTAGTAATAATATTCCTTTTAATAAAGGATATAACTTCCTTTTCTCTGACTTGGGCAAAAGCTTCAGCCTCTATCCACTTGGAGAAGTAATCAGTCATAGCAAGCATGAACACTTTTCCACCAGGTGCCTTAGGGAGCTTGCCAACTATATCCATGCCCCATCTCATGAATGGCCAAGTGGAGGATATAGGATGTAATAATTCAGCCGGTTGATGAAGGATATTGCTGTGTCTCTGACAAGGATCACACTTCTTAGCATACTCCACAGCATCTCTTTTCATAGTTGGCCAATAGTATCCTGTCCTCAGGATCCTTGAGAATAACGCCCTGCCCCCAGTGTGGTTTCCACAATCTCCTTCATGGAAGTCTTTTAAAACTTCTTGGATTTCAGGATCCTCAATGCATCTTAAATATGGTCCTGCAAGAGATCGTTTATACAACATATTATTCAAAATTGTGAATTGAGATACCTTAATCTTGAAAGCCCTAGGGTTTTCTCCTGTAGGAATCTCTCCATGTTGTATGTATCTCATGATTGGGAGGATCCATGATCCTGGACGAGTTTGAGTATCCTCACTAGGGATAATTGCAGAATCCTCTCCTATTTCCATAGCCACGTGATCCTCGATGGCAGGAGCCAGGATATGGATAATGGGGATACTTATATCCTCCGGGATCTTCAAGGATGATCCTAAATTGGCCAATGCATCTGCCTCTGCATTCTCTTCCCTTGGTACCTGTGTCAAACTAAAAGATACAAAAGAGAGTGCCAATTCTTTGACTATCTCTAAATATTTGGTTAACTTTTCACCTTTAACAGCATAGGATCCATTAAAATGATTAGTGATTAACAAAGAATCTACATGTACCTCAAGATACCTGATCCTCATATGCTTAGCAATTTGCAAGCCAGCTATCAAGGCTTCGTATTCAGCCTCATTGTTAGTGGTTTGGAACTCACAAGCTATAGAGTGGGGTATTATGTCCCCTGTGGCGATTTTAGTAGTATTCCAAGCCCTGTTCCTTTGACGTTTGAGGATCCATCAGCATAGAGTATCCAAGGATCCTTGGTCTCTTCTAGCTGCTGGACTTCTAATTCAGCTTCCTTTTGCAAATCACTATTGAAATCTGCCACAAAGTCAGCTAATGCTTGGGATTTAATGGCTGTCCTGGGCTCATATCTTATATCATATGCACTTAGCTTCACTGCCCACTTAGCCATCCTTCCTGACATTTCAGGTTTCCTGAGGACATTCTTAATTGGAAAATTAGTTTTGACGATAATAGCATGAGTTTCGAAATAATGTCTTAATTTAGTTGATGCCATAATTAATGCAAGGATAAGTTTTTCTAAGTGTGAATACCTGGATTCAGCATCAAGTAAACTCTTACTTACATAATAGACAGGATGTTGTGTACCTTCGTGAACCTTAACAAGGACGGCACTTACTGCTTTTGAGGATACCGCAAGATACAAGGATAACACATCTCCTTTTTCTGGTTTCATCAAAGCCGGGGCCGAAGATAGGTAATCCTTAAGAGCTCTCAAGGCACTTTCATGCTTCTCAGTCCACTCGAATTTCTTGTTCTTCCTTAGGATATCATAGAATTCCTTGCACTTTTCCGAGGATTTGGATATGAATCTGTTTAAAGCTGTAATTCTGCCTGTTAACCTTTGAACATCCTTAGCATTGGCAGGTGACTTGATATTCACTATAGCTTTTATTTGTTCTGGACTGGCTTCAATGCCTCTCTTTGTCACCATATATCCTTAGAATTTACCAGCTTTAACACCAAAGTGACATTTTGAAGGATTAAGCTTCATATTATATTTGTCAAGGATATTGAATGCTTCTTCCAAGTCTCTTAGGTGATCCTCAGCCTTTATTGATTTTACCACCATATCGTCTATGTAAACCTCCATAGTTTGTCCAATCTGATCCTTGAACATCATATTCACTAGCCTTTGATAAGTTGCACCTGCATTTCTTAGTCCGAATGGCATAGCAATATAGCAGTATATACCAGTTGGAGTCATGAAGGCTGTATCCTCTTGATCGGATGGTTCCATTTGAATTTGTTGAAATCCAGATGAAGCATCCATAAAAGTTAACAGTTCATGACCCGCAGTTGCATCCACCATGGAGTCAATGTGGGGTAATGGGAAAGGATCCTTGGGACATGCCTTATTTAAATCGGTAAAATTGACACATACCCTCCACTTTCCGTTTTTCTTTTGAACAACAACCACATTGGCCAACCATCTTGGATACTTGACCTCTCTAATCATACCTGCTCGGAGTAATTTCTCTACCTCCTCCTGGATAATGGCATTTCTTTCTGGTGCAAATTTCCTTCTCCTTTGATGGATTGGTTTGAAGGACCTATCAATGCCAAGTTTGTGAGTGATTATATCTTTAGATATACCTGTCATGTCTTCGTGTTTCCATGCAAAGGTAGTCTTTCTCCTTTTGAGGAAGGATATGAGGTCTTCCTTCATTTCACCAAGGATCCCTGATCCTATATAAACTATAGATTCAGGATCATCAGGATCCATAAGGATTTCCACTACATCCTGTTCGCTTGCCTCCAAGACATCCCTTGGAGGACACTTTGATTGCTATTGCTCCCTAGACTTTGATGCTGGTTTCATTGATGAGGTGTAGCAGTTCTTAGCCTCTTGCTGATCACTATCAATCTTCACTATTCCCCAAGGACTAGGAAGCTTCACACATTGATGATAAGTGGACGGGACTGCCTTCATATCGTGTATCCAAGGCCTGCCAAGGATCACATTACAACAAGATAAACAGTCAATAACACAAAACTTTTGGTAAGAATGTAGGCCTTCGATATATATTGGGAGTTTAATGTCCCCCAGAGTATTCTTAGTCTCGCCACTGAATCCCACGAGCACAGAGGATCTTGGGATGATGTCGGATTCAGGAATATTCATCTTCTTGAGGACATCAAGCTGGATAATATTCACAGAGCTTCCTCCGTCTATAAGGATCCTGCGAACAAAATGGTTAGAAATAAAAAGAGTGATAACCAAACCATCGTGATGAGGATCCTGAATGTCAACACGATCATCCTCATCAAAGGTTATAACTTTTCCTTTGGAGACACTGGATGTTCGAATGGGTCTATCTCCATTATCCATCTTCGTTTCTTTTGCATGTCTTTTAGCTGCAGAGAAGGATGTTCCACAAATGTCTGATCCTCCAGAAATAAAGTTAATAACTTGTGCATCAGCTGGAGGGGCTGGAGCTTTCTCTGGGATCCTTTCAGGATCCTGAGTCCTTGACTTCTTTCTCCCCAATAATTCTTTCAAGTACCCCTTACTTAACAAGTATCCAATTTCTTTTCTCAATGCGATGCATTCTTTTGTGAGATGCCCAAAATCTTCATGATATGCACACCATTTTGACTTATCTTTGGTTGCAGCTGGTCTGTCATTTTTCCTGGGCCATCTAGCTTTATCACCTAAATTCTGCATCGCAAGGATTAGGTCATTGTTATCAACAGAAAAACAATATTCAGAGATTGGAGGATAATCCTCATCATCCTCTTCTTGTTCAACAGCATGCACATTCTGGTTATCAGATTTATTATAAGATCTGAACTTGTTGTTCTTGAATGAGGATCCTTGCTTCTCTTGCTTTGAGGATCCTGCTAACCTCTCCTGGTTCCTTTTGTCGTCCTCTAGCCGGATGAACCTAAGGGCCCGGGTCCTTACCTCATCTAGATTCCTGCATGGTGTCATAACAAGATCATCATAGAATAACGAATCTCTAAGCAATCCCATTTAAAAGGCTTCAACAGCCGTAGCTATATCAAGGTTAGGAATATCTAAGGATTCTTTACTAAATTTAGTGATATAATCCCTTAATGATTCGTTATGACCTTGGGTTATCCTATACAGATCACTAGTTCAACGCTCAAATTTCCTACTACAAGAAAATTGGTTATTAAATAAGTTAACTAGATTAGCAAATGAGGTAATAGAGTAAGGGGGAAGACTTAGCAGCCATTTAAGAGCTGATCCAGTAAGAGTGGATCCAAATCCCTTGCATAGACATGCTTCCTTTAATCTTTCTGGGATGGGATTGATCTCCATCCTTTCCCTGTATTGTGCTATGTGTTCTTCAGGATCTGTTGAACCGTCGTACAACTTCATAGTAGGCACATGGAACCTCTTTGGTATCTCAGCATCACAGATTGGTGGTGCAAAATGAGATATCTTATGGCTCCCATCTGCAATCTCCGGGATAGGCTTGACCACTCCTGGGACACTAGATATCATATCCTTTAACTTTTGCAATTCTCTGGCCATGACATGATTGATACCTGTATCCTGTATAAGGCCATGGTTAGTAGTATAAGAATTATTAAAAGTGTTACCTCCCATTGGATTCAAATTAGGAAGAATGGATGTTAATCCATATTGTTGGGGCTCTGGAATGACCGATGGACCAGAGGAAGCAATGGTTTGCATTGGAATGAAATCTCCCAGATGGATATCGGTATTCCCTGATTGCAAACTCCTTAAGGATCCATGAAACTGAGAGGATCCTTGAACCTGTGTGGATCCTGAAACATAAGAGGATCCTTGAACCTGAGAGGATCCTGGAACATAGGAGGATCCTTGAACTTGGGAGGATCCTGGAACATAAGAGGATCCTTGAACTTGGGAGGATCCTTGAAACGGCCAGTATCCTTGAATCTGCTGCGCTGCCGAGTATCCTCCTGAGCTTGCAAAGGATCCTATATACTGAGGATGGGATCCTGATGGTTGAAAGTGTAACCCTGAAGCCTGAGTCATTGCTGTTTTGGTCAAAAAATCTGATGAGGATAATGCAACCAAACTCTCTTTTACGGGGTATGATGCTTGAATTACTTTGTAGCAATAAGGATCACTATGAAAAATAAATAAAAAGTGACACAAGGTTTATACGGGGAAAAAGCCCTTGATCAAGAATTGATCTCCGGCACAAAAAACCCCGGGTGATGGAAACTACCGATCACCAAGTTCAAATAAATCAGTAAATGTTTACAACTTCAGATAGTAACGAGCTAGGTACAAGGATCACTATGGTGAAATGTGTAAAAGTGAGCGAAAACTGTTAAGAGTTTGCCGAGAGCTTTAAGAGTGCAATTGTACGAGAGTGTGTGTAGCTGAAAATGGCTAAGTGTTCTAAATACTAGCTCGTCACCCCTTTAAAAATAGAAGTTCACAATGCTAACAAACTATCCGACTTTTATGCCATGCTCCCACGTTCTCCACAACGTCCATTTCCAGTCAAACGTGTGCGAAATACTCGTGGAATATTCCATAGTAACGTTGCCAAGACCAAGTCAAGCTTGTTACTCCTGCAAAATAATACGAAACACAAACAAACAATCGTTAGTATGAGGATCCTCAAGGTGATCCATGATCCTGATCCTGAAGCTCTTCTGAGGATCACTATCTGTCACAGAAGTAAGGATCACTTATTAGGATAACAAGTAAGGATCACTAATTGTTAGAAAATCCCCCCCTAACAATTGCCCCCAAAATATAAGGAGTAATATGTAAAATGAACGAATTATATTTTCTTAATCTTATCCGCAACTAACTATCGTGAATATAGCCGTTGTAGTAGAACTATCCGTTGCAACTATGACGTCACAGAAGTGACAACCCTGCACAATCATGATTATAAATAGGAGATATAGATAGGATTAATATGCATTTAAATTCGAAGAAACTCCCTTTATATTCTCGATCGAAGATCAATCAGGTATCTCTTCTCTTATTTCTCCTTCTCTTACTCTGTTTTTCTTTCTTTCTATCATTCCGTCAAAAATGTTACTCCGGTCCTCCCCCGCCAAGGATCACCAGAAGGATAGCCCCTTGAAGAGTCAAAGGATCATCAAAGACTCAGCGAATGAGAGGTGTTGCTTTAACGATGCACAAGTAGATAAAATCCGGCACTGCTTTCCGGTGAATGCCTTTTTCAAACCCTTTGATCCCACTATCCTGAGCGACTATGTTTCAGAAACATGGGTTGCCTTTCCAGCTACTCCATTCACCATAGGATACACCTATCCTTTCCCAGACTTTACACAATCCTTCTTTTCCCTTACCGGCATCTCTTACATCCAAGCTATGCCGATGATTTGGAGGGTCTTGTATACTCTGGAGAGGATCATCGAGCAGGAAGGCATTGATTTAGGAATGTCAGAGCTGACACAGATGTATGATCTTACTACCTTTGGTTCTCATCGTTATTTGTTCAAACGAAAACCCGGCGGAGAACACCCCCTTCTTAAAGTCACTAAGAACGACACAAATTGGAAACGTCGCTTCTTCTTTGTCAGGAGGGACACGATTCCAAACGGAAAGGATCTACCAAGAACATGGTCCACCCATGGTAGGCCAGAGGATCCTGAGAAGGATCACCAGATAGTCTTGTTTTTGTATAAGGATCACTAACCCCCTTTTGTTTTGTGTTATGCAGCTATCTCTGTCTCGCACATCATCGCAACACCCGCAACCAAGGATAGGCTTGCTGCTTTTTGGAAGCTTGATCCTGAAATAAGGACATTCAAGATAGACACCCAAGACTCACAAGAAGTATCCTCAGGTTCCATTACCATGTCAAGTAAGTATCCTGCTTTTTGCATAGTTAAATATTAAAATAAATAATTAAATTGAAATAGGATAAGGATACTTATCTTGCTTTGAATGTGTAGGTGCCGGAAAATCTTCCAAAGCTGCTTCCCAGTTCAACATGGCCGACCTTGATGTTGTTCGATCCAGGAAGAAGAGGGCCACTACCAGTCCTAGCATCTCCATTCCCAAGGCACCCACCAAAGGAAGGGGTGGCAAGAAGAGGAAAACTTCTGACACGGAGGACCTTCAAGGCCTGCCACTGATCCGCCACCAGTTCCTTGAATACTTCAATGAGGTAAGGATCATCAATTCTGCCTAGGTATCCTACTCATATGAGGATCACCTGATCTTGAATTGCTTTGTCTTTTTCTTTGCAGAAATTTGCTGAGATTGAAGATTACGTGGGAAGTGTTGAGGAGCTGGATAAGAAGATTGCTGACCTCCAACAAGTTGCAGTGCTTAAGGATCTCAAGATTGCTGATCTTGAAAAAGCCCTTAAGGATGCCAAGACTCAAACAGCTAAAATCCTGATCGACATTGACTATGAGAAGCATGATCTCATAGAAAGTGCAAAGGTCTCTGCTGCCATCACAATGTACCAGACAAAACTACAGATGGCCCAGGAAGCTCAAGATCCTAATTTCGACAGAAGCAGCTGGGATGTTGAGGGCTGGAAAGCAAGGTTGGCTGATCTTGAGGATGATGAGGAGGCTGAGGAGGTTTTGGCGATCGAGGCTGGAGGTAGTGGGAAGGATCTGGTGAAGGATACCGCAGCTGGAGGGGAAGAGGATGCAGCAAAGGTGTAGGCTGCACAATTGGGCGATGATGGACATTCTTAGACGCAGCCAGAGCCCAATTTTTAAATTTGGTAGTAGTTTTTTGTGGTTGTGATGTTGAACAATTTGATGGTTTATACTGAACAATAGTTTCTAGGATTAAGGATCATGTATGATCCTTTGGACAATAGGTAGGATTGCAAATGGTGGAGGGATCCTCTGTTTGGGGGATGAAGCCATTGTGATCCTTCCGCCTTTATATTCCTGCACTACTTTGAACCTATTATCATGGACACCCTTTACCTACCCCAGCGGACGGGCCACGTATTGCTGGTAGATGCTCGGGGTAGGTAATTTTGACAACCTTTTAAGGGTTAATCCTTTGTTAATAAATAAAACCTTAATCTTTTGTCGCTTATCTTGTATTGTTATCCTTTTTGTTTCTTTAATTCTCAGTTGTTTTGATGTACACTTATTGAATAAGCAATTTTGAATAAGTCATATTGAATATATTTAGGATATGATCCATGATCAAATATCCTATAGTTAAAGAATCCCAAAAAGTAATACATTTTAAGGATCACAAGTTTAGTTGTCAAATTTTAAGGGTTATTCAAATAAACAATGAATAGAATTAAAATTAGTTAAGGATCATACCTGAGGATCCAAGTTAGGATCTTAGCCATAATCAGGATAACTATAAGATAAACCTTAGAGAGAAGTAAGGATTAAGGATCCCTAGTTGCTTATCTTCAAGGACCTGAAAATAAAGCATAACTTGGGACTAAGCCAATATGAGATAAGAATTAGCAACTGGGGACAAGCCCAAGGATAACTGGGGACAAGCCCAAGGATAACTGGGGACAAGCCCAAGGATAACTGGGGACAAGCCCAAGGATCGTATGTAAACTGGAGTATGGCCCTAACTGGCGACTATCCAAACTTAGTGACATGAAAATGCCAAAACCTTAGCTAACGTGAAAACGTTAGAAACCTTAGGAACGGATGTATGGTACGTCTACCATTATACGTAGGATCCTAGGTATAGCCAGTACAATGGAATTATCAGCCCCTAAAGCGAGTACTGGTCCCACTGCCTTGAACTATACCAGGATCATCGTGCGCTACTGGCGGAACTGGGGTCAAGCCCAAATAACTGGGGTTAAACCCAAGGAACGGATTGCTTCTGCAGATAACCAATATTTTGCTAAGGATACCTGAACTTTCAAAACTTAAAATCACGTGAGAGATGGATAAAGGACACATGATCCTTATCCTTATCTGAGAAAATAAGACAATGAAATAGTTCAAGATTAGGACATTACCAAAGTAAGGATCACCGATATTTTAAGGATCCTGCAAGGATAGCCCTAACGTAAGGATCATCTGTGCCATGAGGATCCTGCTCACATGAAATATTTCTTCAAGTGGACAGCATTCTAAGCTCTTGGTAGCAAATCACCTTCCATTGTTAGCAATCGATATGCCCCCTTTCCTGCTTCAGCTTCAATCAAATAAGGGCCTTCCCATTTTGGAGCCAATTTTCCATCAGCAGGATTGGTGGTATTCTGAAATGCTTTCCTTAATACCATATCACCAATTTGGAATTTCCTGATCCTTACATTCTTGTTGTATGCACCGGCCATTCTTTGCTGATAACTTGCCATCCTTATCCTTGCCAAATCTCTGATTCCTTCTATAGTATCCAGGTCTTGAACCAAGTTCTCATCATTTTCCGCAGGATCACGAATACTGGTTCTAGCAGTTGGAACCACCATTTCTGTAGGGATCACTGATTCCGCCCCAAATACCAAAGAGAATGGAGTTTGGCCTGTAGCATTCTTAGGAGTTGTCCTATCAGCCCAAAGCACATAAGGTAATTCTTCTGCCCATTTTCCTTTCTTGGATCCAAGCTTCTTCTTCAAATTGTTGATGATGATCTTGTTGGATGATTCTGCCTGGCCATTAGCTTGTGGATGGACTGGTGTTGATGTTATTATCTTAATCCTCCAACTGTTACAAAAGTTAGTAGTTCTGCCCCCAATGAATTGGGAACCATTATCACATATAATTTCAGAAGGAATACCAAATCTAGTTATAATATTCCTTTTAATGAAGGATATAACTTCCTTTTCTCTGACTTGGGCAAAAGCTTCAGCCTCTATCCACTTGGAGAAGTAATCAGTCATAGCAAGCATGAATACTTTTCCACCAGGTGCCTTAGGGAGCTTACCAACTATATCCATACCCCATCTCATAAATGGCCAAGAGGAGGATATAGGATGCAATAATTCAGCCGGTTGATGAAGGATATTGCTGTGTCTCTGACAAGGATCACACTTCTTAGCATATTCCACAGCATCTCTCTTCATGGTCGGCCAATAGTATCCTGTCCTCAGGATCCTTGAGAATAATGCCCTGCCCCCAGTGTGGTTTCCACAATCTCCTTCATGGAAGTCTTTTAAAACTTCTTGGATTTCAGGATCCTCAATGCATCTTAAGTATGGTCCTGCAAGAGATCGTCTATACAACATATTATTTAAAATTGTGAATTGAGATACCTTAATTTTGAAAGCCCTAGGGTTTTCTCCTGTAGGAATCTCTCCATGTTGTAAGTATCTCATGATCGGGAGTATCCATGATCCTGGATGAGTTTGAGTATCCTCACTAGGGATAATTGCAGAATTCTCTCCTATCTCCATAGCCACATGATCCTCAATAGCCGGGGTCAGGATATGGATAATAGGGATCTTGATATCCTCCGGGATCTTCAAGGATGATCCTAAATTGGCTAGTGCATCTGCCTCTGCATTCTCTTCCCTTGGTACCTGTGTCAAACTAAAGGATACAAAAGAGAGTGCCAATTATTTGACTAACTCCAAATATTTGATTAGCTTTTCACCTTTAACAGCGTAGGATCCATTAAAGTGATTAGTGATTAACAAAGAATCTACATGTACCTCAAGATACCTGATCCTCATATGCTTAGCAATTTGCAAGCCAGCTATCAAGGCTTCATATTCAGCCTCATTGTTAGTGGTTTGGAACTCACAAGCTATAGAGTGGGGTATTATGTCCCCCTGTGGCGATTTTAGTAGTATTCCAAGCCCTGTTCCTTTGACATTCGAGGATCCATCAGTATAGAGTATCTAAGGATCCTTGGTCTCCTCTAGCTGCTGGACTTCTAACTCAGCTTCTTTTTGTAAATCACTACTGAAATCAGCCACAAAGTCAGCTAATGCTTGGGATTTGATGGCTGTCCTAGGCTCATATCACATATCATATGCACTTAGCTTCACTGCCCATTTAGCCATCCTTCCTGACATTTCAGGTTTCCTGAGGACATTCTTAATTGGAAAATTAGTTTTAACGACAATAACATGAGTTTCAAAATAATGTCTCAATTTAGTAGATGCCATAATTAATGCAAGAATAAGTTTTTCAAGGTGTGAATACCTGGATTCGGCATCAAGTAAACTTTTACTTACATAATAGACAGGATGTTGTGTACCTTCGTGATCCTTAACAAGGACGGCACTTACTGCTTTTGAGGATACCGCAAGATATAAGGATAACACATCTCCTTTTTATGGTTTCATCAAAGTCGGGGCCGAGGATAGGTAATCCTTAAGAGCTTTTAAGGCACTTTCATGCTTCTCAGTCCACTCGAATTTCTTGTTCTTCCTTAGGATATCATAAAATTCCTTGCACTTTTCTGAGGATTTGGATATGAATCTGTTTAAAGCTGCAATCCTGCCTGTTAATCTTTGAACATCCTTAGCATTGGTAGGGGACTTGATGTTCACTATTGCTTTGATTTGTTCTGGACTGGCTTCAATGCCTCTCTTTGTCACCATATATCCTAAGAATTTACCTGCTTTAACACCAAAGTGACATTTTGAAGGATTAAGCTTCATATTATATTTATCAAGTATATTGAATGCTTCCTCCAAGTCTCTTAGGTGATCCTCAGCCTTTATTGATTTTACCACCATATCGTCTATGTAAACCTCCATAGTTTGTCCAATCTGATCCTTGAACATCATATTCACTAGCCTTTGATAAGTTGCACCTGCATTTCTTAGTCCGAATGGCATAGCAATATAGCAGTATATACCAGTTGGAGTCATGAAGGCTGTATCCTCTTGATCGGATGGTTCCATTTGGATTTGTTGAAATCCAGATGAAGCATCCATAAAAGTTAACAGTTCATGACCCGCAGTTGCATCCACCATTGAGTCAATGTGGGGTAATGGGAAAGGATCCTTGGGACATGCCTTATTTAAATCGGTGAAATCGACACATACCCTCCACTTTCCGTTTTTTCTTTTGAACAACAACCACATTGGCCAACCATCTTGGATACTTGACCTCTCTAATCATACCTGCCCGGAGCAATTTCTCTACCTCCTCCTGGATAATGGCATTTCTTTCTGGTGCAAACTTCCTTCTCCTTTGATGGATTGGTTTGAAGGACCTATCAATGCCAAGTTTGTGAGTGATTACATTTTTAGATATACCTGTCATGTCTTCGTGTTTCCATGCAAAGGTAGTCTTTCTCCTTTTGAGGAAGGATATGAGGTCTTCCTTCATTTCGCTAAGGATCCCTGATCCTATATAAACTATAGATTCAGGATCATCAGGATCCATAAGGATTTCTACTATATCCTGTTCTCTTGCCTCCAAGACATCCCTTGGAGGATACTTTGATTGCTATTGCTCCCTAGACTTTGATGCTGGTCTCATCGATGAGGTGTAGCAGTTCTTAGCCTCTTGTTGATCACTATCAATCTTGACTATTCCCCAAGGACTAGGAAGCTTCACACATTGATGATAAGTAGATGGGACTGCCTTCATATCGTGTATCCAGGGTCTGCCAAGGATAACATTACAACAAGATAAACAGTCAATAACACAAATTTTTTATAAGAGTGTAGGCCTTCGATGTATATTGGGAGTTTAATGTCCCCCAGAGTATTCTTAGTTTCGCCACTAAATCCCACGAGCACGGAGGATCTTGGTATGATATCTGATTCAGGGATACCCATCTTCTTCAGTACATCAAGCTGGATAATGTTTACTGAGCTCCCTCCGTCTATAAGGATCCTGCGGACAAAATGGTTAGAAATGAAAAGAGTAATAACTAAGCCATCGTGATGAGGATCCTGGATATCAACACGATCATCCTCATCAAAGGTTATAACTTTTCCTTCGGAGACACTTGATGTTCGAATGGGTCTTTCTCCATTATCCATTTTAATTTCCTTTGCATGCCTTTTAGCTGCTGAGAATGATGTGCCGCAAATGTCTGATCCTCCAGAAATAAAGTTAATAACTTGTGCATCAGCTGGAGGGGCTGGAGCTTTCTCTGGGATCCTTTCAGGATCCTGAGTCCTTGACTTCTTTCTTCCCAGTAGTTCTTTTAAGTGCCCCTTGCTCAACAAGTATCCAATTTCTTTTCTCAATGCGATGCATTCTTCCGTGAGATGCCCAAAATCTTCATGGTATGCACACCATTTTGATTTATCCTTAGTTGCAGCTGGTCTATCGTTTTTTCTGGGCCATCTAGCTTTATCACCTAAATTATGCATCTCAAGGATTAGTTCATTGTTATCAACAGAAAAACAATATTCAGAGATTGGAGGATAATCCTCATCATCCTCTTCTTGTTCAACAGCATGCACATTCTGGTTATCAGATCTACTATAGGATCTGAACTTGTTCTTGAATGAGGATCCTTGCTTTTCTTGCTTTGAGGATCCTGCTAATCTCTCCTGGATCCTTTTGTCATCCTCTAGCCGGATGAACCTAAGGGCCCGGGTTCTTACCTCATCTAGATTCCTGCATGGTGTCATAACAAGATCATCATAGAATAACGAATCCCTAAGCAATCCCATTTTAAAGGCTTCAACAGCCGTAGCTATATCCAAGTTAGGAATATCTAAGGATTCTTTACTAAATTTAGTGATATAATCCCTTAATGATTCATTATGACCCTGGGTTATCCTATATAAATCACTAGTTAATCGTTCAAATTTTCTACTACAAGAAAACTGATTATTAAATAGGTTAACTAGATTAGCAAATGAGGTAATAGAGTAAGTGTAACAACTCTCATTAAAAAGTCCTAATTAGTACTTTAATTGTCTATTAGGAAACCCTAATTGAGAAACCCAAGTGATTCTGAATAAACCCTAAAATTTTCAGAACAATCGGAATCAGGATCAGGGCCCCTAAAACTCAGGGGGGGTAAACCCTAATCTGTATTATCCACACAGTTTGTTGTCAAAAATTCGAAATAACGCGAGACCAACTCAGATAGGCTACTGGGACACGAAGCAACCCTAGGGTAGACTAGGGTGCCTCGCGCCACGCGCCACCCCCTCGCACCACGCGAGGGGGACTGTTTTTCAGCTATATATAGAACAGTTTGGGACTTGACATTCTGCGTTAGTTCGACGTAGAAATTCAATTTGTGCTTCGAGTTATAGTAGAAATACTCCAAAAACACACACTGATCACTAATTGCTGCCACAAAACAGGGTAATAACTCGATCGCTATTACGATTCATTTTCCGACGATCAATATATCCAATGGATGTTTAAGTGCCGCCCACATTAGGGTTATACTTTGTCGTTCATCGTTAATTCGATGGATGTTTAAGTATCGCACTTTGTCGTTCGTTGTGAGAATTTGATCTCGTGAGTTATCGTAAATGTTGTATTGATTACTAACCCAGTTTTGTGTGTATTATTATTTAAATTAGGTTAACAAGGCTAATCCGTAGAAGTAAACTCTATCCGTGTTAAATCTGCAATGTGAGTCATTCTCTCTTTTTATCAAATTTGTTTATAAAAGCATGTTTATTTTCAAAGTTATAATTACGGGGATTAAGTCTTTGTAATCACCAAGTTACAGCCGGTATGTGGGGTTTTGTATACATTACTTGATAATCGTCACCATTGGGGCAGCCAATGGGGGATATGACCATAGTCACAGATCCGGTCGAGTGACAAATACCGTGGGTAGTTGGTTTGATATCAGAAACATTGTAATCGCTCTTAATACTGTAAATTATAACAAACAGTTTGTTTTAGTAAATAGAATGATTCACTCAGTATTTTCCGCTGACAAATTTTTTTTCAAACATGTTTCAGGTGATCTGTTGTAATTCAGGAAAAGTGCGGTGAAGTATTTCAAGCTTAAGAAAGTGGCTCCTATTAAAATAAAGAAATATGTTTTGTAAAATATAGATTTCTCCGTTAAATCATAGTATTGTAAATTACTGGGGTTTTATTCCAAATTGTGAAATAAAATAATTGGGAAAATTTTAGCTTAAAAAGATCCTGATGATAAACTTCCGCTGTTAAACTCAATTAAATAAAATACCACGGGATTTCTGTCCCGCGGCTCCTGAAACGGGTCAAACCGGGTCGGGGGCCGTGACAGAAATAAGGTGGTATCAGAGCCACTGAGTTAAGCTAATTAAGTATTTAGAAATACTTAATTTTTCCTGATTACTATTATGTGATTATGTGTTTTATTAACTGACTATTTGATAGTTACAGTATGGGTAAGCAAAAGCTGTCAAGCATCTATCTTAAATTAGATAGGTCATTCAACGAGAAGGGTAGTACATCCCAAACCAAATCCTCAAAACTCCCTACAATTCCTGAAGAAGGAATATTTGTGCGAAAAGCACAATATGAGGAACCACTTTCCCCTAGAAAAAGGAGTATGATTATTAAGAAAAGTAAAGAGAAAATCCGAGAAGAGAAGATTAAACGGGAAACCCAGGAATTAATCAATAAATCACCTTGGGAAGACAAGCTAGATGAGAAATGGGCAAATTTATATATGCTAGCTACAGTAGCCGAAAATGCAAATCTTTAAATATTTTAACTTAAGTTTTAGCATCTTATTTCCTACAATCTAGAAACCTTCTACAATAAATGAATAAATTTCCAATAAACTCTAGTATGTTTTCCAGTTATCTTTGTAATAAATTAATATATAATAATATTTAGAAGTTATTTATGAAATTTATTGTAAGATTTTAACTTAGTATTTTATGCATTTTGCATATATGCTACATCAGCATGAATGAGATATCTGAAGCCCTTCAGAACCTCAATCTTTATCCGGTGAATATAGAAGTTTCTAAAGAATTTACTGGATATTTTCCCGATGTGGAACAACCTGTAGAATTCAATGCTCCACCTTTGAAAAAGCCAAAACGAAAGAAAAGAAAGAATTACGTGTGGGGAAGTCGTATACGTAGGAAAAAGCCAGTCACAAAACTTCCTAAAATAAACAATCCTTTAGAAAAAGGAAAAGAAACTGTGACCGAGGAAAGTTCTAAACAGCAGGAGATGGAAACTGAAGTCAAGGAAAATTCTAGGCAAATGGGGATGCAGTTTGAGGAATACTCTAAGGAAATAGAAATGGAAGTTGGACAAGGTTCTAGAGCAATGGAAATTGGAGAAAGCTCCAAACACAATCAGGGAAGAACTTTTCAGGAGGAAATAGATTTTCTATTGGCGAGTTGTGAGACGATTCAGCCTGTCAATACTAATATTTTTACCTATCCTATTGAAAATCAACTCCCTATAAATCTTGATCCAGCAATCCCAGAACCAATAGTCCACTCCCAACCTGTAGGAATGGACGAATGGTGGACAAATGATTGGCAATTTCAAAACATTGTCAACGATCCTTATTCCTTTCTTCCCCAGTTTGATCCAGAACCTCTACCCAATCCACCAATGAGTAATGAGAATATGGTTGAACTTCGCCATTTTGGTGAAGAGTTAATGGATGCGGGAAGTAGAATTCGGGAGATAGGGGGACAAATTGCCTGGAAGTATGATGAAAGGGAACTTCGTTTTTAGACAAATGAAGAGAGATAGTGGGTTGGTAAAACTGTGATTGTGTAATAATAATAGTAAATCAGTACTTGTAAAATAAATAAAACGGATGTATATAGAGGCAAGTTATAATCTATAAATTAAATGAAATTTTAGATTTTATTTGTATATTTGTTTTCGTAATTATGTGCAATTAATTGTGACATTGGATTATTTCTTTTATACTAATTATTTATCTATAAATTAATTATCAGATGGCAAACGTTGGTAATGAACCAGTAAATGAAGAAAATCAATCTGAGCAAATTCAAGAAGAACAATTGTTAAATAGACAAGATATAGAGGATATCGTTGCACAAGGAATAGCCAATGCTATTCCAGCAATCGTTGCTGCCGTTCAGAAACCCGTTAAAACTAAATCAGTCATTCCTAGTAAACGTACCCAAGGCGATAACTTTAGTAATAGTATAAACGGAGGCGGAAATCATGTTAATAACAACAATGATCTGCAAACCCCAAATTTCAAGAAAATGAAAGCTGCAACACCTGGTTGCACTTATAAAGAATTCCTTGCCTGTAAACCAACTGAGTTTGCAGGTAATGAAGGGGCTATTGCAGCATTACGTTGGTTAGAGAAAACTGAGGCAGTAATTGCTATAAGTAAATGTGTTGAAGAAGATCAAGTTGTGTATGCTTCCAATCTTTTTAAAGAAGGGGCATTAGAATGGTGGAACACCGTATTACAAGCTAAAAGAAGGATTGTGGCCTATGCCATGAACTGGGAAGAATTTAAGAGTCTTGTAGAAAGAAAATTCTGTCCCGAGTATGAAAAAGAGCAAATGGCAAATAAGTTCTTAAACCATCGGATGGTAAATGTGGATTGTCGACATTCTTCGAATATGCTAGGGTAGTACCAACACTGGCTTCGCCAGAGCCGGTACTCATTTCTCGCTACATTTGGGGATTAATTAGCGAAATCCGCAATATCGTTAAAGCTGCGAGACCTCGTACTATTGACGATGCAGTAGAATTAGCTAACACCCTAACTGACGAACTGGTGCGCACAAGAGATGAAGACAGGAAGAAGGAATTAGCTCAGAAAATTACCCAAGGATTTCGTACGGGTAATAATAACAGCTTCAAGAAAAGAGGATCAGGGCAATCACCAACTCCATCATACTGCAGGAAATGCAAAAAGAAACATTATGGAAGATGTGATATAACTTGCAATTTTTGCAAAACTATAGGACATCGTGAAGAAAACTGCAGAAAGAAATCCATAATTTGTTACAATTGTGGAGAAGCAGGACATTTCAAAACAGAATGTCCTAAATTGGCCAAACCAGCAGACAACAAAGCCAAGGCGACTGACGGAGCTACTAAGAAAAATATCAGAGCATTCCAGCTAACCACTCAAGAAGCAGAACTCATTCCAGATGTTATAGCTGGTACGTTCCTAGTTCACAAAGTATACGCAAAAGTATTATTTGACTCTGGTGCAAACCAAAGTTTTATAAATACTTCATTCTGTCAAGCTCTTAAGTTACCTTTAACCAACATTAGGCAGATTTTTACAGTTGAAACCGCAGACGGTAATTCAGTTAAAATAGATCAGGTTTTGAGAAAAGTAGAAATAGAACTTTCAGGTCATAAATTTTCTGCAAATCTGTTACCTATGAAATTAGCTGAATTCGATGTTGTGTTAGGAATGGATTGGTTAATAGCCAACCATGCTCGAATTCTTTGTGATAAGAATTCTGTAGAAATTCAGGCACCTATTGGAGAAGTAATCACAATTACAGGAAATAAACCACGAAAGCCCATGAAGTTCATATCAGCAATGAAAGTTGCTAGTTATGAACGAAAGCAAGGAATAGTATATATAATCTCGGTAGTCATTAATACTAAGAATAAAGAACTTAAGGAAATCCCTGTAGTCTCAGAATACTCAGATGTATTTCCGGAAGAACTTCCGGGATTACCACCGGATAGGGAAGTGGAGTTTAGGATTCATCTAATTCCTGGAACTACACCGATAGCTAAGGCACCTTATCGGTTAGCTCCTACTGAGATGTTAGAACTGAAAAAGCAATTAGATGAACTACTAAGTAAAGGATTCATACAACCTAGCTCATCCCCTTGGGGAGCTCCAGTGTTGTTTGTTAAGAAGAAGGATGGTTCAATGAGAATGTGTATTGATTATAGAGAATTGAATAAGGTTACAATTAAGAATCGATACCCATTACCTAGGATTGATGATCTATTCGATCAACTTCAAGGGGCTAGATATTTTTCTAAGATCGATTTACGCTCCGGATATCATCAATTGAAGGTACAAGAAGAAGACATACCTAAGACTGCTTTCAGAACTAGGTATGGTCATTATGAGTTTACAGTCATGCCCTTTGGGTTAACGAATGCACCTGCAGCATTCATGGACATGATGAATAGGATCTGTAAACCATATTTGGATAAATTTGTAATTGTCTTCATAGACGATATATTTATTTATTCCAAAAGTCAGACAGAACATTGTGAGCACTTGCATGCACTCTTAACTTTGTTAAGAAAAGAAAAGTTATATGCCAAATTCTCGAAGTGTGAATTTTGGCTAAAGGAAGTGCAATTCTTAGGACACATGGTGAATCATGAAGGGATTCATGTAGATCCTGCAAAAATAGAGGCAATTACCAATTGGAAGGTTCCGCACACTGCAATGGAAATTAGAAGTTTTATAGGTCTAGCTGGATATTATAGACGGTTTATTAAGGATTTTTCCAAGATAGCTGTACCATTAACTAAGCTAACCTGTATGGCCATTAAGTTTGAATGGGGACCTAAACAAGAAGAAGCCTTTAGAATATTGAAGCAGAAATTAACAAATGCTCCAATTTTAGCCTTACCAGAAGGAACTGAAGATTTTGAAGTATATTGTGATGCTTCAAAACTAGGCCTAGGATGTGTGCTTATGCAACGCAAGAAGGTAATTGCGTATGCCTCAAGACAATTGAAAAAGCACGAGGAAAATTATACAACTCATGATTTAGAGTTAGGAGCCGTAATTTTTGCCCTTAAAATTTGGAGACATTATCTGTACGGAAGTAAGTTTACTGTCTATACAGATCATAAAAGTTTAAGATATATATTTGGGCAAAAAGAGTTAAACATGAGGCAAAGGAGATGGATGGAAATCCTAAGTGATTACGATTGTGATATTCAATATCATGAAGGAAAGGCAAATGTAGTTGCAGATGCCTTAAGTCGTAAGTACCATGAAAAACAACGACAGGTTCGTGCTCTTAGATTAAATCTACAGTTAGATTTAAATGAACAATTGAAGCATTTTCAAGAAACAGCAATAGAGGATGTTGCTAAAGGAATGAAAGGAAGACTAAAAGAATTAGAGCAAGGAGCTGATGGAATTTGGAGATTCCATAAGAATAGGATTTGGGTGCCAAAGCAAGGAGAATTAAGAAATAAGATTTTAGAGGAAGCTCATAAATCTAGGTATACCATACACCCTGGAAATAATAAAATGTACCAAGATTTAAGAAATAATTTCTGGTGGATAGGTATGAAAAAGGATATAGCTAGATATGTTTCTAAGTGTCTTACTTGTTCACAAGTTAAGGCAGAACATCAGAAACCTTCAGGTCTACTACAACAGTTAGAAATGCCGGTATGGAAATGGGAACTCATAACAATGGATTTTGTTACTAAGTTACCCAAAACCAGAAAAGGTAATGACGCGATTTGGGTAATTGTAGACCGATTAACCAAATCAGCTCACTTTCTACCTATGAAAGAAACCTTTAGCATGGAAAGATTGGCAAAGTTGTATGTAGATGAAGTTGTATCCTTACATGGAGTTCCACTCTCCATTGTTTCGGATAGGGATAGTCGTTTCACTTCTCATTTCTGGACAAGTTTCCAGAAAGCAATGGGAACTCGACTAAACCTAAGCACAGCATATCATCCACAAACAGATGGGCAAAGTGAAAAGACGATCCAAACTCTAGAAGACATGCTCCGAGCATGTGTGATAGATTTTGGTGGAAATTGGGACGATCACTTACCTCTGATTGAATTCTCCTATAACAACAGTTATCATTCAAGTATTGAAATTGCTCCATTTGAGGCACTATATGGAAGAAAGTGCAGAAACCCAGTTTGTTGGGCAGAAATAGGAGAAAGTCAATTATCAGGTCCAGAGATTGTACAAGAAACGACTGATAAAATTTCACAAATCAAGGAAAGACTGAAGACAGCTCGAGATCGCCAAAAGAGCTATGCTGATAATAGATCCAAGCCATTAGAATTCCAAGTTGGAGACAGAGTACTATTAAAAGTTTCTCCTTGGAAAGGGGTAGTCCGATTCGGTAAGAAAGGAAAGCTAAATCCAAGATACGTAGGACCATTTCCAGTAATCCAACGTATAGGACCAGTTGCTTATCGTTTACAACTACCAGAAGAATTAGCTGGAGTACATGATGTATTTCATGTATCCAATCTCAAGAAATGTCTAGCAGACGAATCTTTGGTAGTACATCTTCAAGACATAAAGGTAAACGAAAAGCTGAAATTTGTTGAGAAACCTCTTCAGATAGAAGATCGGAAGGTGAAATTTCTCAAACACAAGCGACTAGTTCTGGTTAAAGTCAAGTGGGATTCAAAGAGAGGAGCTGAATACACCTGGGAGCTGGAATCAGAAATGAAGCAAAAGTACCCTCATTTATTCCAGTAAATCTCGAGGACGAGATTTTTATTAAGGTAGGGAGAATGTAACAACTCTCATTAAAAAGTCCTAATTAGTACTTTAATTGTCTATTAGGAAACCCTAATTGAGAAACCCAAGTGATTCTGAATAAACCCTAAAATTTTCAGAACAATCGGAATCAGGATCAGGGCCCCTAAAACTCAGGGGGGGTAAACCCTAATCTGTATTATCCACACAGTTTGTTGTCAAAAATTTGAAATAACGCGAGACCAACTCAGATAGGCTACTGGGACACGAAGCAACCCTAGGGTAGACTAGGGTGCCTCGCGCCACGCGCCACCCCCTCGCGCCACGCGAGGGGGACTGTTTTTCAGCTATATATAGAACAGTTTGGGACTTGACATTCTGCGTTAGTTCGACGTAGAAATTCAATTTGTGCTTCGAGTTATAGTAGAAATACTCCAAAAACACACACTGATCACTAATTGCTGCCACAAAACAGGGTAATAACTCGATCGCTATTACGATTCATTTTCCGACGATCAATATATCCAATGGATGTTTAAGTGCCGCCCACATTAGGGTTATACTTTGTCGTTCATCGTTAATTCGATGGATGTTTAAGTATCGCACTTTGTCGTTCGTTGTGAGAATTTGATCTCGTGAGTTATCGTAAATGCTGTATTGATTACTAACCCAGTTTTGTGTGTATTATTATTTAAATTAGGTTAACAAGGCTAATCCGTAGAAGTAAACTCTATCCGTGTTAAATCTGCAATGTGAGTCATTCTCTCTTTTTATCAAATTTGTTTATAAAAGCATGTTTATTTTCAAAGTTATAATTACGGGGATTAAGTCTTTGTAATCACCAAGTTACAGCCGGTATGTGGGGTTTTGTATACATTACTTGATAATCGTCACCATTGGGGCAGCCAATGGGGGATATGACCATAGTCACAGATCCGGTCGAGTGACAAATACCGTGGGTAGTTGGTTTGATATCAGAAACATTGTAATCGCTCTTAATACTGTAAATTATAACAAACAGTTTGTTTTAGTAAATAGAATGATTCACTCAGTATTTTCCGCTGACAAAATTTTTTTCAAACATGTTTCAGGTGATCTGTTGTAATTCAGGAAAAGTGCGGTGAAGCATTTCAAGCTTAAGAAAGTGGCTCCTATTAAAATAAAGAAATATGTTTTGTAAAATAAAGATTTCTCCGTGAAATCATAGTATTGTAAATTACTGGGGTTTTATTCCAAATTGTGAAATAAAATAATTGGGAAAATTTTAGCTTAAAAAGATCCTGATGATAAACTTCCGCTGTTAAAATCAATTAAATAAAATACCACGGGATTTCTGTCCCGCGGCTCCTGAAACGGGTCAAACCGGGTCGGGGGCCGTGACAGTAAGGGGGAAGACTTAGCAGCCATTTAAGAGCCGATCCAGTAAGAGTGGATCCAAATCCCTTGCACAGACATGCTTCCTTTAACCTTTCTGGAATGGGATTGATCTCCATCCTTTCCCTGTATTGTGCTATGTGTTCTTCAGGATCCGTCGAACCATCATACAGCTTCATGGTAGGCACATGGAACCTCTTAGGTATCTCAGCATCACAGATTAGTGGTGCAAAACGAGATATCTTGTGGCTCCCATCTGCAATCTCCGGGATAGGCTTGACCACTCCTGGGACACTTGATATCATATCCTTTAACTTTTGTAATTCTCTGGCCATGGCATGATTGATACCTGGATCCTGCATAAGGCCATGGTTAGTAGTATAAGAATTATTAAAAGTGTTACCTCCCATCGGATTCAAGTTAGGAAGAGTGGATGTTAATCCATATTGTTGGGGCTCTGGAATGACCGATGGACCAGTAGAAGCAATGGTCTGCATTGGAATGAAATCTCCCAGATGGATATCGGTATTCCCTGATTGCAAACTCCTTAAGGATCCTTGAAACTGTGAGTATCCTTGGACCTGGGAGGATCCTGGAACATAGGAGAATCCTTGAACTTGGGAGGATCCTGGAACATAGGAGGATCCTTGAACTTGGGAGGATCCTGGAACATAGGAGGATCCTTGAAGTTGGGAGGATCCTGGAACATAGGAGGATCCTTGAACTTGGGAGGATCCTTGAACCTGGGAGGATCCTTGAAACGGCCAGTACCCTTGAATCTGCTGCGCTCCCGAGTATCCTCCTGAGCTTACAAAGGATCCTATATGCTGGGGAAGGGATCCTGATGGTTGAAAGTGTAACCCTGAAGCCTGAGTCATTGCTGATGATCCGTAATGCACTCCTTTTGGTCCACCCACATATTGAACATCTGGAACCACTGATGGCTGAGAAGTAATCACCGGAGTATCAAAATTCAAAGATCTGGGCACCAGTGGGGAATGATCCTCTGCCGTTTTCTTTTGTTTCTTGAGATCTCCGATTTCTTTGAGAATCCTTTCATTGGTCTTATCCTGTTGCTGCATATGATCCTTCATCTGCAAAATCAAAGTAAACATGTCACTAGTAGTGGGAGTATAAGAAGCAGAAGAAGTTGGAGGTTTTGAGAAAATGGGAGTTGGTTTCTTCTCGGCATTTTTCTGAGGTCCAGAAGGTGGTGGAGGCAAAGGTGGAATGCCCTGAGATGAATTGACCGCAGACATTGCAGTAGAGGTATTCTTCAATGATGAAGCCATGTATTTGTATGCAATGAACCGGAATGAATGAAATGAACAAAATTTCTCTGAATTGAAGCACCAATTGCCCCACGGTGGGCGCCAAACTGTTTTGGTCAAAAAATCTGATGAGGATAATGCAACCAAACTCTCTTTTACGGGGTATGATGCTTGAATTACTTTGTAGCAATAAGGATCACTATGAAAAATAAATAACAAGTGACACAAGGTTTATACGGGGAAAAAGCCCTTGATCAAGAGTTGATCTCCGGCACAAAAAACCCCGGGTGATGGAAACTACCGATCACCAAGTTCAAATAAATCAGTAAATGTTTACAACTTCGGATAGTAACGAGCTAGGTACAAGGATCACTATGGTGAAATGTGTAAAAGTGAGCGAAAACTGTTAAGAGTTTGCCGAGAGCTTTAAGAGTGCAATTGTACGAGAGTGTGTGTAGCTGAAAATGGCTAAGTGTTCTAAATACTAGCTCGTCACCCCTTTAAAAATAGAAGTTCACAATGCTAACAAACTATCCGACTTTTGTGCCATGCTCCCACGTTCTCCACAACGTCCATTTCCAGTCAAACGTGTGCGAAATACTCGTGGAATATTCCATAGTAACGTTGCCAAGACCAAGTCAAGCTTGTTACTCCTGCAAAATAATACGAAACACAAACAAACAATCGTTAGTATGAGGATCCTCAAGGTGATCCATGATCCTGATCCTGAAGCTCTTCTGAGGATCACTATCTGTCACAGAAGTAAGGATCACTTATTAGGATAACAAGTAAGGATCACTAATTGTTAGAAAATCCTCCCCTAACAATTGCTGATGACCCGTAATGCACTCCTTTTGGTCCTCCCACATATTGAACGTCTGGAACCACTGAAGGCTGAGAAGTTATAACCGGAGTATCAAAATTCAAAGATCTGGGCATTAGTGGGGAATGATCCTCTGCCGATCTCTTCGGTTTCTTGATGTCTCCAATTTCTCTAAGAATCCTTTCATTGGTCTTATCCTGCTGCTGTATATGCTCCTTCATCTGCAAAATCAAAGTAAACAAGTCACTAGTAGTGGGAGTATAAGAAGCAGAAGAAGTTGGAGGTTTTGAGAAAATGGGAGTTGGTTTCTTCTCGGCATTTTTCTGAGGTCCAGAAGGTGGTGGAGGCAAAGGTGGAATGCCCTAGGATGAATTGACCGCAGACATCGCACTGGAAGTGTTCTTTGATGATGAAGCCATCTGCTTGAATGTATCGAACCGAAATGATCACAAAAATGAGAATTTCTTAGGAATGAAGCACCAATTGCCCCACGGTGGGCGCCAAACTGTTTTGGTCAAAAAATCAGACGAGGATAGTGTAACCAAACTCTTTGTTACGGGGTATGATGCTTGAATCGGTTTATAGCAATAATGATCACTATGAAAAATAAATAACAAGTGACACAAGGTTTATACGGGGAAAAAGCCCTTGATCAAGAGTTGATCTCCGGCACAAAAAACCCCGGGTGATGGAAACTACCGATCACCAACTCAAATTAAACAAGTAATGTGTTACAACTTCGGATGATAGCGAGCTAAATACAAGGATCACTATAGTGTTTCGTGTAGAAATGTGTGTAATCGCTAAGTGTGTTAACGAGATTGAAGAGAGCAGTTGTACGAGTGTGTGTGTAGCCAAAAAATAGCCAAAAGTTGTGTCTAATTAGCTCACTACCCCATTTAAATCAGAAAATAACTAGCTTAACTAACTGTCCGCATTTCGTGCCCTCTCCCCACGTTCTCCATAACGTTCACAAATGGTCCAGCACGTGTAGAATTGCAGGGAATATTCTCCAGGAATGTCGCCATGACCAAGTCCAATCCGGCACTCCTGCAAAACAATATCGGATTCAAAGTGAACAATCATTAGTATAAGGATCCTTAGAATGATCCATGATCCTGATCCTGAAGCACTTCTGAGGATCACTAACTGACACAGAAGTAAGGATCACCAAACAGGATAATATTTGAGGATCACGGGCCATTTAGAAATCCACCCCTAACAGTTATATTTGTTTTATTATTTAATTATTTTATAATTAATTCAATTGCTTTACTTATTTGGTGCCTATAACTTTTAAAATATGACGTTTTATAAAACAATGAATATGTCATTAGAACGAGAATAATATTATCTACATTTTGAACCAAGTTTCATTAAAAACGGAGTAGGTTCAAATATAATGTATTTTTATAATTATTAAACGGTTCCTACGTTTGCCAAAATACTTTATATTTTTATTAGTCAACTTACGGTTCCTATGGTCAATGCTGAAACGGGTTAAAGGGCTGAACCGGCCCGGTGGTGTTTCCGGATCCCGGCAGGACCAGTCCGACCGGCCGGCCCGGTCCAGTTTTAAAAACGTTAATTTAAATAATCCCAATTTTCCCAATTTCGCCGATAATAATCTCAACTCATTTAAACACAAACTAGTTTAGATCAAAATAAAACTATTTTGTATCCTACAAACGGTGTATTAAAAATATGTTTTAAGTTTGTAGGAAAACCGTTCGTAAAATAACAAAAAAAAAATATAATCGAAATTACATTTATGATTTAGTTAGAAACAGGTTTTTATAATGGTATAACTAGTAGAACTAGGTTTATCACCCTAGCCGCGTTGCGGCGAACTTCTTTTGTTATTTAGTCTGTGTTTACATGTGTTTTAAAATCACTACGAGCGCGTTGCACACGAAACCACTAACAAGAATAAAAAGAAAATGTAAAAAACTGTAAAAAATAATCGAAAGAAAATCAACCAAAAAAGTTGTATGTTAATGATGTTGTTCGTATGAAACCCGTGGTCAGAGATGAGCAAATAATATTGGGTACCGGTACCGAATTTCCCGAACAGAAGGATCCTAAGTACCAACTCGGTACCGACTTTTGGCGTTTCTAGTCCGGTTCGCTACCGATTTTTACCTTCATATACCGGTACCGTAACCGGTATTTTCGGTATCGGTTGCCACGGAGCTCTGATTAGGGATGAGCAAATGGTACCGTGTAGCAGTACCGAATTTCCCGAACTAAAAGATTTTCAAACTCAATCCGGTACCGGCTTTTGGCGTTTTTTGTATCAGGCTGGTACCGATTTTTACCTTTATGTACCGATAATGAACCGGGCCATACCGGTATTTTCGGTACCAGTATTGATTGACACCAAACTTATCCATCTTAGAAATTATAGAAAATAATAGGAATTATTAATATGTTAATATATGATTATAATATATTATAATTACTCTTCATTTCATCTCATTTGCTTTTTTAATTAAAACTCAAAATCCCTAATAAAATACTAGGAATTATTAATATGTTAATATATGATTATAATATATTATAATTACTCTTTATTTAATCTCATTTGCTTTTTTAATTAAAACTCAAAATCCCTAATATACCCATTCAGTTTGTTTTTTATCATATTTAGATTTAAGATGGATCATATAATTTCACTCCTAAGTGGTATGGTTTTTGCCCTCCACAAAATTAATGTGGGTTCAAATTCTATAAATTCTAGTTTAGTGGTATTTATGCGTAAAAAATAAAATAATACACTTTAATCGAAATTACCTAGGACCTTGAAATGCTGGCAGTTTAGTCAATATGCAAGCAATTGCATATGCAAAGCATGAGAGCCACTCAAGTTGTGATGCAATTGTCAAAGTCAACTCTCTAGGAGTATAACCTAAATGCTCTATTTTGTCCACAATTCACTTGTTATAGTTAACTATAAGGGACTACATTTAAACAAACACCTTGATTCCCATGGGGCTACAAGCCCTTTTGTGAGCCAAGAAACCATGTAGTATGTAACATGATTATTCCAACTGGTATATGAGTATATACATATGATATATGCTTGTATATCCAAATCATTTAGATTTTAGAAGAAACGTATGTCCATATTTTATCGTTCATTTCAACATGTTTACTCCCATCCATCACTTTATTGATCTTGGAACAACTAGTTTAAATCACGGCAGTGTTGCACTTGGTTCACATGAAAAATCATAACGAAAGACCTAATAAACTGCCATGGAGATATCTCTCATTAACTTAATTAATATAGTTTTTGGCGAGGACAAAATTCAATATCTAAGTTGTAGCTATCAAAAATACTAACAAGAGTAAACCACAATTCAATATATAAGTTGTAGCTATCATAAATACTAACAAGAGTAAACCACAAGGATATGTTAATTTTTCGTATTTATTCTTATCTTTTGAGAATTTTCCTTCTTGCTACCTAAAATGAATATCCATTAAAAAGAAATTTTACATTTTTTTAACATAATGTAAGCTTCTAGCCTTATCTTTGTTTTTGCTTTATACAAAACCTGAAAAAAAAAAACCCGGCCTAACCGGTCAAATACCCGAACATACCCGGAATCGGTTCCTACCCAGTGGCGGATCTAGAAACGAAACTAAGCCGTAACGTTTTATAAATAAGCCGTAACGAAATCGAAAAAACGTCAAATTTTTCCAAAATTTACACTAATTTTTCCGCGCCAAGCCGTAGCGGAGGTTGCCCCCCGGTAAGCCTTATGTCCGCCCCTGTTCCTACCCTACCCAGTTCTTGACTTTGTTGACCAAACCCAGACCCAGTTTCTACTAGGGATGGCAATCAAACCCGAACCCGATGGGTAAACCCGAAACCCGACACATTTGGGATGGGTTTGGGGTCGGTTAATCGGGTTTGGGAATAGTTTTTATTTTTTTCCCGGGTTTGGGATTTAGTGATATACCCATTTACCTGACCCAATTACCCGATAAAGTATACCCGTTTACCCGATTGTATACCCGATATAATTTCTTTTATATTATTAATATGTATATATATGATACAACCATTTTTTACACATATAAGTATTCTATTCTATATACATTGTAGTTATTTGATATATATTTTTATAATAACAATACAAAATGTAACCGGTTAGTAATTACCCGATAGATACCCAATGGGTTTTGAGATGAGTATACCCAACGAGTAATCTTTTTAAATTAACGGGTTTACCCGAAACCCACGGGTATACCCGATACCCGATGGGTATTTACCCGCTAGAAACCCGACGGGTTTTGGGATTACCTAAACCCGTCCCAAACCCGACCCATTGCCATCCCTAGTTTCTACCAGGTTCCATTTCCAAGGTATAAAAAACCCATTTTGTGCATCTCTTGCATTTATTTTTATTTTTCTGTTCGCACTGATCCAATTCCAAGCTACTAAGCCCAACCCAGCCCAGAAAGAATGATTTTTATTTTGGTAAAAGCCCATTGCTTCTGGGCTTTATTTTTATTATAAAGGAGGAGCATCTAGGTTTTATTTCTCAAACGCTGCAAATCCGAAAAATAGCCGCTGCCCTACTTTATGCAAGCCACTGTCTGCTGCTGAAATAACCAAAGGTTCGTAACTATGTTTAATTTGCGATTTTGATGTTTATTTTGGTTCATTTGTTGTGTAAAAGGATAGAATTTGTTGTTATAAATTAGGGCAAAAACGGATCGATTAGATGAATTTTCTGTTACTATTATTTGTAATTGTTTTGAAGCGACATGAAACATAAGTGGCTTTATCATCCACAAATTGCTTATAGATTGACTCACCGAACATTTTGAAATACATATAATTTGTAAAGTTAAACCGTTTTGTGTGATTCTTACATTACATTTCTTTCAAATTCTTGACTTTCAGTTGATTGGAATGCTTGATTCGAGCTCCCTCATTTTTATACGATCCACAAGGAATATTTTCGGCTGTGAAAGTGTTTGAATATCTTAAAATCCATTTGGAAGAGTTAAAAAAGCCACCTAAGAGGGCTTTTATATCAAGGTTACTAGAGCTGGTGGATTTGGAAATGTGTATGAAGGATAGGCCGCTCACTCTAAGGGCCGAAACAGGGTTGCTATTAAGCGTATTGAATCATGAAATTGAGCAGTGAGACCCTGAGTTTTGGAAGGATATCATGATGCTTTCCCGTTACAATCCTTAGAATTTTACATCTTTATCTCTCTTCTTGGATTTTGTGACGAGGATGGTGAGAAGATACTTGTTTACGAGTATGCATCTAACGAAATCCGAAACCATTACTTAAACTCCATTATTTAACATGGGCAAAACGTCTCAAGATATGCCGTAATGGGGCTAGTCTACCTTCATAGTTGATGATATCAAAAACGAAACGAGATGTATTCATTAGTTAAATAATGTGATGTTTTGTATAAACGAATATAAGTAATCTTTTTTGTAAATAAAATAAATTTTAACTATTTAGTCCAGTGATAACTTGTATATTGATGTTTCTCAACAATTTCAAGATGGTAGAATTAGCTCGTTTGTACTCTTTATCATTTGGTTTTGGGAATTGACTATGAAATTATTATTTAGTTATAAATTCTTTTAAATTAAAAAAACAGAATTTGGTTCCGAATTGAATATCATACTTGTTAGAATTTGTTATTTGATTATGATTTGCATTGTTATTGAGTATGCTACTTTCAAAAGGTATTATTTAGTTATAAATTCTTTTAAATTAAAAAAACAGAATTTGGTTCCGAATTGAATATCATACTTGTTAGAATTTGTTATTTGATTATGATTTGCATTGTTATTGAGTATGCTACTTTCAAAAGGTTCCTTTTAATGTGAAGCACAAAGGTTCTTATATTCTTTGTGGGAGATTATGCTTTAAATCACATATCAATAAATTTTAGTGCCAAAAAACATAGAGTAAACTTCCGTTTTGCTCCTTGTGGTTTAGTCACTTTAACGGTTTTGCTCCAAATTCTTTAAAAATAGTCATTTTACTCCCTGATCTATGAAGCCCTTCATGATTTTACTCCTCACCCTAAACGTCATCCATTTTAAACATTAAAGCCTGTCACGTGCAAAACACCTGATGGGCAATTATGTCTTTTTCCCATATTAATGAATTGCCTTTTAAAACCCTAACGTTTAAAATGGATGACGTTTAGGGGCGGGGCGTAAAATCATGAAGGACTTCATAGATCAGGGAGTAAAATAGCAATTTTTAAAGGATTGGGGCAAAACCGTTAAAGTGACCAAACCACAGGAAGCAAAACGGAACTTTACTCAAAAACATATGATATTTAGTGTAGTCTTATTTGAAGACCTTGGTTTAGAATTACCACAATTGATGTTTTTGATTGTGAAATAAGATTGCAATAATTCCAAACAATATAAGCCAAAGTATGAAGCAGAGTTTAAGTTGAACCACTTATGTATATTTAATTGACAACAGAAAATCAAAATTAACTAAACCTATCAATTATACGTTTTCATACCAAATAGGGATGAACAAATGGTAACGGGTATGGAAACCTAACTGGTATCGTAACGATACCGGATTTAATGTACCGAACCGTTTTCAATACCAATTCGGTACCCACTTTATGATGTTGGTATTTTAAGTTGATTTACCTTCAAATGTCGTACCGTACGGAGCACTTTCGGTATTGATAACAATACCATTTTTTTTTATTTTCGGGATCGGGAGAGCACCGGTGAATATATGCAAATTTGTTGTCTCATAAGGTCATGGAGATCAACCTGTGCTCAATATTATAGTACAGATGTCCTTTGGGTAATTGATTTTGTTATTAGACATACTTAGTTGCTTTAATTATTAACTTAAGTCATTTTTTTTGAACGGCCAACAAACTCAATCCCGAGCACTCTCGGGGCACCCACTAGACAAACGGAGTAATCCGAGAGTAACCCGAGTCCACCACCAATTCCGAGGAAAACCCGGTAACCCACCCGCCCGTAGGCACAACGGTGAAATTACCGGTAAAACCCGTTTGGCTCAAGGATCCAACCCAGGTTTCCCTGGGTCTCCTATCATTGCCCACCAGTGCCTCACTCTGCACCAAGTGGGAGTCGAACTTGCATCTCTCAAGAGAAATGCAACCCCTCCACCACTTGATCTAGAGATCATTGGCTTTTTTTGAACGGCAAATTTGGATCACTGACGGACCACTGGAGTATCATCGTGCCACCAGTGGAACCACCCGATCATATCCATCTCCACTATGCATAATGCCTATACACCAATCAATACTATCTTTAAAAAAAAATAAAGTTTTCTAAATAGTTAGATTTTAACCTGAGCTGATTTTGGTGACAAACTATCTTGACCAAAACCAAATCAATACTTTATAAAAAGTTTGTTTTGATTCTTACCGACCAACCTGCAAGTCATATGTTAGTTATTGGTACCATATATATAACTAGTATATGCATATATGTTCATGGAAGGTTTCTTGCCTCATTTACATTGTATGATTTCAAAGACAATGTCAAACTATTCAATAACTCGTCGTGACCAACTGGCAGAAGCATCTTTTATCAATTCATTATTAAAGAAAATCTCATTACGGGTTCACTCTCCTTCCACAATAAAAGCCACCCATTGTGGTAAGTATAGACCATTAATCGCCACTCTGGTGATTTCTCGATTAGGAGTTCTAATATTATCACACCCAAACTGTAGACATCAGCTTTCGTATCAACTCTTTTGAGCTCGAAAACTTTGGGAGCCTAGAGGTTAATATATTAATCAAGCAAAATCGTGTTCGTTGTTAGACTTCTGTGGACTATATTGTGGAGGCTATGCAAACCTCTAGCCACTCCTTTGTTGGTTCAGGCCTGGTTATACACACACTAAAACTCACGTAATATGGATTTTTGTTTACTGCAAAAACTAGCTTCATTAATGGCAGAATTTACATTAAATAAGACGCAAATAAACTTGATCCTAAAGCTAAGGAGGAAACCCACATACTCTCCTCCAGTCCTACTTACTCGGTCAACACATTGACCAACTCACACATTAAATTAAAAATTAATATTAATAAAACTCTAATAAAACAAAATAATCAAAGAAACTAATTTGCAGCAAAAGCTCTCAAAGATTTCACGTCCAAAATTGCATGGTTAAACTTAAAACCTTTTAACCCATGGACCATCTAGTCTCTTTACCGCCAAGCTACAGGCCCGTTTGACCCGCTGACCCTTGACACGTAAACAAACCAATTAACCCAACATCCTTTTACTATTTGCATACTTATTGACCAATATACCTGCGTTTCGGGTCCTCCAGTTGCATTCATGTCAACAAAATGAAGTGTCTTTAATACGAAATAATTCGAATTTTAAAGAATTACCATATAGATAAACAAATTATATGCAAACTTGTATTTACAACGAAACAAATCTTGATTCAAGGATGATAGAATCATAATCTCCACTATCACTAACCTCCATTTTCACTAGCTTAATGAAGGTCCAGCACCACCATCATCAACTAATCTCTTCGAGCTGCTGAAGAACCAGGTGAACATCCGGTCGACCCTGTGGTAATGCGGAAACACAATCCATAGCCAGTAGCAACATTTTGTCCATCTTTTTTTCAAGTGAAGTTTTTTTACCTAGCAATTCAAGATCGTTAACCTCAGAAAACCGAACCCACTCTTCTCGTACCCATTTAGATAATTCCACCTTTCCTGGTGATCGCCTAGTTAGGAGTTCTAACATGATCACACCCAAACTGTAGACATCAGTTTTTGTATCAGCTTTCTCAGGGGTAGAAAGTTCGGGAGCCTGGTAGCCAAGAACCCCGGCTGTTGCACTCACATTTGAGTTTGGAGCAGTCGTTATGAGCTGTGAGAACCCGAAATCAGAAATCTTGGGGTTAATGTTGTTATCGAGAAATACATTGCTTGATGTTAGATTTCCATGGATTATATTGTGATGGGTGTGGAGGCTAAGCAATTCTCTAGCCATTCCTTTTGCAATTTGCATTCTTGTTGACCAATCTACTGTTGACGTTCTAGGTTTTCGATCTACATTCAAGTTGGCAAAATCAAGTTCTTGTATACGAGATGCTCATGAGTTTTAAAATATCATCAAGCATAATACTAAATAAAGAAGGTATACAGTTACTGGTGTTATTTAATCTTCTTGTAATATACAAGAAAAACACAATTTGCTAAAGAAAAAAAAAGAATATTGAATTTTAATAATCCCAACTATTCGTCGTTGGCCGTCAAGAGTCCAAAGTTAAAAAATAACCACTGGCAGCCCCAACTATTAACATATTGGTCTTCATTGGACCGTGAGTAACAGAATCCTAACACCGTTAGTATCCGGTCGCCAGAAAAACGTTTTTGGCCAGAAAAAGGTTCCTAAAGGTCCGATCTAAGGTTACAAAGAGGTTTGAGATGAAAATGTTGAGTTTTCCAGCCAAAAAGTTGAGTTTTCCGGCAAGAAAGAAGTTTTCCGACGACCTCAATAATTGGGGCTTTTACTAGAAAAAGGTTCCTAAAGATCCGTAATAAGGTTTACAAAAAGGTTTGGGACGAAAGGTTGAGTTTTCGGGCCAAAAAAAGAGTTTTCCGGCCAAAAACGTTTTTCCGGCGACCGGAGACTAGGTGTTAGGGTTCTGTTATTCAGGGTCCACCGGATGCCAATATGTTAGTAGTTAGGACTGGTCAGTGGTTATTTTTTAAGTTGAGACTGTTGGCAGCCAACGACGAATAAGTGTGATCATTAAAATCCAATATTCCAAGAAAAAATGAAGTATACTTTTAAAGCCGTATCAATATCTTTACTCCTTTACAAAAGAAATATCATATTTGCTTACCATGAAGAAAAGCAGCAAGGCTTCCTTTAGGCATGTAATCATAGACAAAAAGTGTCCCATCACTACTCATATAATAAGCCCTTATTGTCATAAGATTTTCATGCCTAGTTTTCCCGAGCAAATTTAATTTATCTTCGACCTCTCTCTGATTTTTAGCTAACTTTCCTCCCATTCCCATTACTGCAACATGGTCACCATTTTCCAATATTACTTTATAATACTTTCCATAACTACTTCTTCCCATTAATTCAGCTGATGCCCTCAAAAGATCTTCTAGTGAGAAGGGCATTGTACCATCAAAGTGTACAAGTTCCCTTTCTGTTTTCCTGCCACCACTCGCGTCTTTTCGTTCTGCTCCTTCCCTTTTCTAGAACAAGCAACAAATGGAAAACAATGAAAATAAACAATGGAACTTGTAAGGGGAGTGGGGGTGGTTACAAGTGATGGAATTCCATCACTCACAAACATCCAATCATGTTCCGCCATGTCAGCAACCACTATTCTATCACTCACAAGCAATTTTTAGTGGCGGTGGTCATCACTAGTGATGGAATTCCAACTTACAAGTATTAATACACAACGTACAAGTCATACACATACAATCAATTTTTTACAACGCGTGATATGTTCAACGCGTTCTATTTTTCACGAGTGATGGGAGTGGTGGCGGCGGTGTTCCAAAAAAAAAACGAGCGATAGAATTCTATCACACTCCCACCCCCACTCCCCTAAGTACATTGGAATAACCGTTTGGCTGATGTCAGCCTTGTTCCCATTGGTGGAGATTATTCTGGGCCGGCCCATAACGGGGATTTAAGTATAATCCTCTACATTTATATTTATAATTATATGGGGAGTGATATAAAGAAAATTCACTTGAGTTAAGAAAATCTTATATAACAAACGTTTTTTTTTTCTAAAAAATTAGGGAATATATGTTACATGTTATCGAACGTTTTGAGCCAAAAAACACTGAATTTTCAAAAAAATATATATATATATATATAAAAACCACTCGGCGTTTTTTTTTTATTTTTTGGCTCAAAACGTTCAATAACACGTAACTTAAATTCCCTAATTTTTTAGAAAAAAAAAAATTGTTACATAAGGCTTTCTTGAGTTTTCTTAACTCAATAGGGTTTTCTCTCTATTATTCCCCTTATAATACATTCAATATCTACAAAACCAAAGTGCGGCAATAGTGTTTGCCTTCAATTGGGCTAAATGGGCGGTAGGGGAAATAGTGCCAGACAGCTGCCTGACACTCCCCTATTGGCCCAACAAATTTACGATTTTATTCCTCTTTAAATTTACGATTTTGCCATCAGTTCAAAATTATGTTTTTGCCCCCACTTAAAAATAAGTTTACGCTTTTACTCCCAACTAAAAATTTCAATTTTGCCCCCGGTTAAAAATTACGACTTTGCCCCGTTTCAATTTACAGTTTTGCCATTAGTTTTTTTACCTTATAATTACGATTTTGCCATCAGTTCAAATTTATGTTTTTACCCCCACTTAAAAATAAATTAACGCTTTTGCTCTCAGCTAAAAATCCAATTTTGCCCTCAATTCAAAATTACGATTTTGCCCCGTATAAATTTATAGTTTTGCCATTAGTTTTTTTTTCTTACAGCCAAGTTACGGTTTTGCCCTCAACTTATATTTACATTTTCTCCATCATTTTTGTTTGTTTTCCTGGTGAAACTACAATTTTGCCCCCATTATAAAATTACAGTCATGCCGGCTGATTCCTGGCACTCCCCTATTGGTCCATTTAATTTACAATTTTATTCCGGAATTAAAATTATGATTTCGCCATCAGTTAAAAATTGTGTTTACCCAATCGTTTTAGTTTTTTTAGCAAAAGTTGGAAACATTTTTTTAATTGGTTGACTCGATTTAATTTTTTTTCCGTGTCAAGGAGCCGCCTAACACTCGTTCATTAGTCCTGAAAAATTACAGTTGTGACCTGATCCGAAAAATATCGTTTTATTTTTTATTTCCTAGCAAAATTATCGTAGTGTTTTTTGATTGATTGATAATTATTCGGCCATCGCCCTGCAATACGAGCGGGGCATCAACTAGTTATATACATATAACCTAACTTCATATGTTCAGTCCATATAATCCTAATGTTAACGTTTGTAAGTTATTTAATTAATGTTACTGAAAGAAATTATAATTACACAAACCCTGGTCTTTTGTCTTTACCACTCAATCAAAACTAAAATGACTATTAACTTAATTATATTTTTTATTCTCAAAGCTGCAATTAACCTAATTATATTTATTATTAGTTTTATTTTAGATGTTGTTAGTAACGATATTAATAGCATTCTCATTATTTTTATATTAATATTTCTCACATATTATTTTTAGATTAATAGATGGATATAACATAATTAAAGTTATCTTCTTTGATAATAAATGACTAGTAGGGTGCCCGCGCGATGCGGCGGGGGCGACACTTTGGATTGCGCCACTCGTTGCTGGTAGTTTTCTTATTTGTATATGATAACATTATTGTGGTGGATATATGTCATAAGTGTTACACATGGGAGCCTAACACCTATAATGTCTTGCAATGTTCGATCAACTGCCTCTATCGCCTGACGTTTCGCCATCGATGCCTCATCCCATATAATTAACTTGGATGACCTAATTAGTTGACTTATAATTCCTAAAATTTTGGGACATAGTTTACTATTTATCTACTAAATATCGTAAATTAGTATTAAATAAATATCGTAAATTAGTATTAAATAATTCCTAAAATTTTGGGGTATAGTTTACTATCTATCTACTAATATCGTAAATTAGTATTAAATAATTCCTAAAATTTTGGAACATAGTTTATCTTCTATCTACTAAATATCAAAGTTTTGTTTTGTTATAAAAATTAATAATAAATAAAGTATAGAAAAACCGTTTTAAACATGTAAAGATTCGTTTGTTAATAAAAAATACTAAACAAATGACAAAAAGTATATTAGTTCAATCGAGATGTAAATTATAAGTGCAATAAAATAACACAAAACATAAACTTCAAATATAAAATAAACTTTATTATTCATGGGATAGTCTAGATCAAACAAAAACAACTGAAAATGAAAAAAACATAAAAACACTTGATATATTTCATCTAATTTCTCTTCTTTTTTGATCCGTTTTTCTTGTTTGTGCTCGAATCAGCAGTATCATCTAATTCATCTTCTTTCTCATCGTCCTCAGAATCATCTAAATTTATAACCTCGACCCATTTTCATTCAGAGAGTCTCTTAGATCTTTTCTTTTGATTCTCATACTTCCGATCCTTAAAAAACAAAAAGTTAATAAAAAAGTTAAAAAATGATTAAATAAATTTTATTAAAAAAACAAATATTGAATAAAAAAATTTTAAAAAGATTAAATAAATTTTAAAATTACCTCTTTACTAAATTGACGTTGAAGATTAGACTTGTATGGACTGAACATTGCACCATAAGAAATAATTTCAACACTATTATCACCATCATCCTACAATAAAACACCAAATAATAACATAACGAACTTGTTAATATGAAAGATTATAAGCGAAAATATTACTTAAAAACTAACAAAAGCTTGTTCGACAACTGGGGTGTTTAAATTGGTGTGTTGAATCTGAAAAATCAAATAAGTTAGTATTCACATAAAAGTAAATAAAAGAAAACAATAATTCATTATTGCGATATAACAAAACTTATCATAGAACCGACCTTAGATTTTTCAATATCGCATGCTTGTTTTTTCGCATCAAGTGAATTCAGAACTAGCTCCATATTTTAAACCTGTTTAGCAATAGAAATGTAGAATTGTGAGTGTTTGCTATGTATTTATAGTAGTCCATTAGGGTTTAGTTTTAGATTGGTCATCCACTTATTTAGGAAGTTTGTTGTGAGTTTTAAGTTTTTAAAATAAGATGCACATATCATGTTTAGTTTGTTGTGGCATGTTTAATAGGAAGTTTGTTGTGAGTTTTATCTATACTATATTAAACATGTCACAACAAACTGACTCTGTACAAGTAAAATTAGGGAATATTTTAGTTTATTAATGACGTTCAAAACAAAAAATTGGGTAAAAAACAAATGTTAATGCACGGTAGCTAGGTAATGTTCAAAGCTGGCTTGGGTAAAAAACAAATGTTGGCTTTAATCAATTGTACATTTACGCATCGGCTATTTGTACTTTATGAACGCACGGCGAAACTAAAAAAGACAACTATCGAAACGTTTAAAAAAATGTGCCGATCGTCATGGTACCTTCGGATTTTTTTAAAACATTACGGGTTGTAAGATATCGCAGGAATACATTAAAGAATTAAAGAGGGGGGAGTGTAACTAATTACCCATAATTATGTTAAATGTCAAGGATTTAAATGTAATAGATTGGGGGACTTAAAAATAATTATGGTTTAAAAGAGCACTTTACCCTCATTCTAGGGGTTTATTTATAAATAATAGGGGAAAAAGTTCTTAACTTTTGGGAATCCTTCCCTCATGTATTATAATATAGTATAGATGATACAAATATTGAATATCACTTACAATTATTTAAAATACATAATTTATAAAAGGGGAATTGGCCTGTAATAATTCCACATAGACCTTATTGGCCATTAATAATACCACCTCAGAATATTTCCCCCACCAGTCTCATCTTTCACCTATTTTTCCTACAATGGTCCCCCGTTAAAAAAACTTAACGGAGTTAAGCTTTTTTCCAAATTACAAACAGATTTTTAGGGCTTTTGATCAGAACGATGATACGAGTCCATTGATGTAAAACTTACTTCGAAATGGTGCTACAAGTGACTTGATTTTGGTTAATTGGAATTTTAAACACCCGAATTGAAGCGTCGTTTTCATCGTTTGGAGCACCGTTTCGAGGCAAGTTTTACATCAATGGACTCGTATCGTCGTTCTAATCAAAAGCCCTAAAAAATCTGTTTGTAATTTGGAAAAAAGCTTAACTCCGTTAAGTTTTTTTTAACGGTGACCATTGTAGGAAAAATAAGTGAAATGTGAGACTGGTGGGGTGAATATTCTGATGTGGGATTATTAATGGTCAATAAGGTTTAGGTAAGATTATTACAGACCAATTTCCCTTTATAAAATATGAAAGTGTACATATTCAATTTTTTAACAAAAGGGAATTAAAAATTATTATTTTCTTTTGTCTTTTTTTTGAAAATATATATTATACACCTTGTATAATTACATTGATAAGAACTCGACTACAAGACTGATAAAACAAATGATAAACATTGTACGTCAAACAAATTCAGGTAGTTATGCACTTTTTTTAACGACAATTGTTATGTCTATATTATTTTACACCAATTATTCTAAAACCGATTTTTTCTGTATTTCATGAAAACACAAGAATGAAGAATTCAATATGAATTATATAGTTTGAATAAAAACATGAAAAGGACTTGAAAAAATAATTTACTTTGAGGTACTCCAACAATTGCAATGGATATAAAGCTACATAAAAATGAAAAGTTCTAGATATTAATAAGCAAAAAAAAAAAAACTAACTGTAGGTAGAATATGAGAGAAACAAGAGGGAAAAAGACCATTCAACCGTAAAAACAACTATTATCGGACGAGACCTCTTAGTCGGAAAAGTGTAAAAAAATATATTTTTCTAGCTATATCTATACATATAATAAAGTAAATCGTATGAAGGACACATGTCATTAAATAGGAAGCCCTTTAATGTGTTTTCCCGCCTAAATAGAATTATCAGCACCTATTATACTGTAGATAAATACTTTAAATTTCAAATATATCTGCTTTTATAAATCCTAAAATTAAGGAAGTTTAATTTATCATATATACCCTTACAAAAACCAAAAATATCATATATGTCCTTACAAATAGTTAAAATATCAAAAATACCCAATTTATTAAAAACAATCTAATAAATAGTCACTTTACACTTTTTTTTTAACTTTTAAGTTTTCTTATATGTTCATATTTTTATAGAACACATTTTAAGCTTAAATTTATTTTTACCATTTTTTTGTTTTTATTTTTCTATTTTCATATTTTTATATAACACATTTTAAGCTTAAATTTATTTTTACCCTTTTTTTGTTTTATTTTTCTATTTTTTTTTTCTATACACAATAGTATTCTCCATATATATAATATTTAAGCTAACTAAATTAAGTTAGAAAAGAGTAAATATAATATATGAAGTTAAAGGTCATATATGAGATTTCAAAGTAATAGAACGTCTTACTCTCATATTAAATAATAATATGTTTGCTCCTCTCTCCTTTTAAATCGCAATATCAAATCATTATTTTTTCCGCTTCCCCCTATTCTTAACCGATTGAATTATATATTATACAACCTGTGTAATATATGGTTTTATTCAACCTAATACACGGGTTTTTTTTTTATAAATATATTTACCTTTTTATTACTTAATATATTAAATTACATTACATTTATTCAACCCGTGTAACACACGGGGTTCTAACCTAGTATAACAAATATGGGTTAGGATATAATAGAAAGTTTATTTGGATAGGAAGCCTAGGAAGTAATCTTGACCATCCATTTACTTAATCAATGGCTAAGATTAAATGAGTGAAATTGAAAGAAAAAAAGGAGGCGCGTTTGATTGTTGTGTGTTTATTCAGGGGCATTCTAGTTAAGTCAATGCAATAGTTTCACTCTCCTCCAATTCCCCCCTATTTTTTAAACGTTAAGGGTATCCGGGGCACTCTCGGGGAGAGGGTGCGGTGACCCCATTCCCCGATCGGGAACACCGCCGCCATCCCTGCGGTGACCCAAATCGGGGAGGTGGGTCGGGGTGAACTCACCGAAGAAGGAAGGGGGAGAGTGTGGGGCCACCATCTTTTCAAACCAATCAATGATTTCCTTTTTTTTTTTTTTTTTTTTTTTGAATAAAAAAAACAAGTCACCTAATAGGGGAGTGCCGCCATCAAATTGGGGTGTGAGGGGAGTTTAAGAGGGGAGTTGACGTGGCATAACCTGATTGGGTGTGCGTAAGAGAGGGGACTCCCCTAAGAGGGGAGTGCCCCGGATACCCTAATAACTCTTTCATACGACATTATTTTTTTTATAAAAATTGCACAAAAAAACGAGCGTTTTTTAATCTTTAAAACGAGTATACTATTGCTATATTTTCGAAAAAAAAATTTAAAACACAGTTGCGTAAAACGCAATGGAAAAAAACTCAGTTGCGTAAAACGCAATGGAAAAAAAAACCTAAAAAATGACATTTTTCTAAAACGCAATGCACCAAAAATCATAAAGAAATGTCTTATTTGTAAAACGCAATTGCCAGAAAACACAAAGATATGTCTTATTTCTAAAACGCAATAGCCTAAAAACACAAAAGAAAGTGTACTTTCTAAAACGCAATGGATTGAAAACACATAAAAATGTGTTTTACCTAAAACGCAATGCAGCAAAAACACAAAGAAATGTCTTATTTATAAAACTCAATGGCCAGAAAACACTTAAAAATGTCTCCTTTCTAAAACGCAATGACCTAAAAAAACAAAAGAAAGTGTTCTCTCTAAAACGCAATGCACAAAAAACACAAAGAAATGTCATATTTATAAAACGTAATGGCCAGAAAACACTTAAAAAATGTCTCCTTTCTAAAACGCAATGGCCTAAAAAACAAAAGAAAGTGTTCTACCTAAAACGCAATGGACTGAAAACACCTAAAAATGTGTTTTACCTAAAACGCAATGACTAAAAACACTTCAAAAATGTGTTTTTCTAAAACACAATGGCTAGAAAACACATAAAAATGTCTTAGTTCTAAAACGCAATGGCCTAAAAACACCAAAGAAAGTGTTCTCTCTAAAACGCATTGAACCAGGACAATAGTTTTGTCTGTGAATTGTCTCAACCCCAGCCAGGGGCTCTGCCCCTTGGACCCCGCCAGGGGCTGCCGCCCCTTGGACCCTGCTACCAGGGGCGCTGCCCCCGGACCCCCGCCCAGATCGTAAAACGCAACGACTAAATCAAAAACCAAGATCGTAAAACTGAAATTAAAGAATTTCTTACGTGGATCGAAGCTGATTTCTTTAACGATTGATGAAATTTGAGTGATAGAAACACTTATCAGCGATCGAATCGAACGGATTGAGTGATTATCTTCCAAATCAGGAGAAAAAACGACATTTTGTATGAAATTAAACTGAGTTTTCTTCAAAAAAGCTGAAGAACACGTTGATCGGGTGTTTGAATGATTGATTGTTGACGAAAATCGCACTATAATGTAGTGATTATTGAGATAGAAAGTGAAAAAAAGGTTGAAAATGGTGGGTTTTGAAAATGGTGAGTTTTGAAGTTACTGTGAAGGAAGAAGAAATGATACGATTGACTAAAATACCCTTGCTCTTTATTTTAAATGTTGCCACATGTCATAATCCTATTGCTTCCTACACTTTCTAACAAAAAAAAAAAAACTTCTTAGTTGATCCTCACCCTAGCAAATATACGTGACAAGTATAAAACAAATTTTAAAATGACTAGTTTGTATAAATGACTTTCCTAAAGAACACTCTATAAATAATAATTTTTCATTTTGGAAAAGAAAAAGAAGCGAAGTGGCTAATTACCGTTTTGCTTTTGTTAAAAAAGATCCCTTTGCCTTTGGAGAGAAGTTCACCAACAAAACTGTATTTCTTAGAAGTTCCCACAGTATTAGTCATGTTCATATCATGACGCTCTTGACATTTAAGTGCAATATCAAGCTTTTTCACAAGTAGAGACATTGTTGGCCGTTGTTCACGAGAGTAGTGCAAACACTGAAATGCAATGTCTGAAAATGTTTTCAAAGCATTATGGTCCATCTGTGGGATGATATCTTTAAAGATAATTAGGTCTAGTTTCTTATGTATGTAGTTTTGTTTCCACATGGGCACTAAAATCTCTAACTGGCTCTTGGTCATTTTAAAGCATAATCTCCCACATAGGACTTCAAATAAGACGACCCCAAAAGAATATATGTCTGATTCTTTGGTTAACGTGTACGCCTCCATATATTGAGGATCACAGTAACCAGGGGTGCCCACTACATTAGTGACAAGGACACTACGTTGGTGATTAGCTGGTCCAATTTTTGAAAGTCCCATGTCAGAGAGTTTAGCATTCCACTTGTCATCTAACAAGATGTTGGCACTTTTTATCTCTGTGAAGAATTCTTTGTTGGGTTCCCCTATGATCATGAAGATATTGTAGACCCTTAGCAACATCAAGGCATATTTTGAAACGTTGTGCCCATGTGAGAACATTAGAGCTCAAATGGCGATCAAGGCTTCCATTACAGGCATGCTCGTACACAAGGATCTTCTCACCATCCTCATCACAATATCCAAGGAGAGAGATGAGGTTCTTATGTGAGCATCGAGAAAGCATCATGATCTCTTTTAGGAACTCAGGGTCTCCTTGGCCAAACTCACGACTCAAACGCTTAATAGCCACTATGCTTCTCCCCTTAGAGTGGGAGATTTCTCCTTCGTACACTTTCCCAAATCCACCGGCTCCGATAACTTTGCTACCAAAACTATTGGTGGTTTCTTTTAAGTCTTCAAGATGGATTTTAAGATGTTCAAACTCTTTCATGAAGGACGCCATTATTTGTGGATCGGAAAACAAAAAAGTGAGGTAAAATTAAGCGTTTCAATCAATGAAAGTAAAGATGTGTTTGTTTCTCTCTAATGAAAGAGATTGAAAGATGGTTAATGTGCTTATCTTGATGAGTTCAATGAAGGGCAATGCCTATTATATTTGCTGGCTTTCGAAGGCTAGTAATTAAAATATCTTTACTCAATAACCTCACTACTTAAATGCATTTTATATTAACAACTTGTACATTTCAGAATGAAGTTGGTTCGAAATGCCGAGAGTCATACATGATTTCATAAAAAAAAAATGTTAACTCCAGCTAGAATAACTTAAACAATTTGTGGGTGGTTGTCGTGTTTCTTTCGCTTTACCTAATTGCTGACATTTTAACGAATATGCCAAGCAATTGTGTACATATGAAGTTGGGATGTGATGAACAAAGTCAACCATCTCCTCTCCGTGTGTTGACAATTAAGAATCCATGATTATAAAAATGTTTAGTTCTAGCTGTGATAGGCTAAACAATTTGGGTGGTATTATCATGTCTCTTTACTTATTGTACATAGCATCCATCTAGCTACTGGCTAGAGTGAATGTAACAATGGTTCCATGAATTAATGAAAGTGATTCCCTTTCTGTTCAAAAAAAAAAAAGTCATTATCAAATTTTAGTTAGATCATGGGGTGTGGTTTGCTTAGTCTCTTTAGGGACTACCTGCCACGTAGGCGTCACATCACCATGGGTGGAGGACCATCCCCTTGGGGACTACCCAAGGGTGTGGAGGATAGCCCCAAATATGAAAATGGTGGCCCACAACAATTAAATATATCTCTAGATCTCTCTCTATATATGCTGGCCCACATCAAACATCCAGCCAATCAATTGGCTCGTCCCAAACGGCAGAATTTGGACGCCAGCGACGCGACTGAGGGAGGGAGGGGGCGGTGTGCGACGGAGGGGGACGCGCGACGCCGGTGGGGGACGATCCCCACACCGCATGGTCTTAGCTTCTAGCCTCATCTTTGTTTCTGGGCAAATTGGATTTAAATCAATGTTTTCAGAACCGGACCGGAGGTAGACCCGGTCACCTTACGGGGTCAAAGGTCGGACTAGTCCGACCGGTTCGACCGGATGTAAGACCCGAATTACGTCATAAATTATATAAAAATATATATAAAATATAGAAAAAATAGATAATGCATGTATGTTAAATTTTTTTCTTTTGAACGGCCATGTATGTTGTGAAATATATATATAAAATATCCAAAAACATACAAAAGTTGAAAAGTAATTTAAAAAAAAAGAGTAAACTGTAATTTTACCCCGTGGGGTTTAGGCCAATTGGCACTCTGACCCCCTCTAACGAAATAATTGCAATTTTACCCCCCAACGTTGGTGTTATGTCGCACATTTACCCCCTGGCGTCAATTATGTTAACAGATCTGTTAACTTTAATGTGAAATGACTATCTTACCCTTTAATATTACCCCCCAACGTTCTTGTTATGTCGCATAATTACCCCCCACTGGTAAATTACTAAATTGTCCTTTCTTATTACCCCCTATACTTTGTTGTAAGAAACAATATTACCCCCTGCAACTTCCAAAACCCTTCCCGCCAAAAAAGTTTGACCAGCCAAAGTCAACTACACATGGTAATTAACAAGAAATCTGATTTAAACTTGATAAACACTTGTATTCAAACCTGTTCTATATTTGTATACTCAAAATCAGAAACCTATAAGTGTTACAATGTATTATAAACTTGTATTCAAACTTGTATTCAAACCTGTTCATGTATAACCACCTATAACTACCAACTATCATTTGTTATACCTGGCTGCAGCATTTAGAACATGTTTGGTTGATTAAACACTTCATTTGTTATATATACAAGAAATCTACAGCATTCAGACATTTGGCTGCACACTCAAAATCAAAATCAAAATCAAACCTGTTCTATGTTTCCATGTATTCAGTTTAAACACATACCTACTAATCAAGCATATATAACTAACTCACAATCAAGCATACATGTTCTGTGTTTCCATGTATTCAGTTTAAACACATACCTGCTAATCAAGCATATATAACTAACTCACAATCAAGCATACCTGTTCTATGTTTCCGTGTATTCAGTTTAAACACATACCTGCTAGTTTAAACACATACCTGCTGATAAAGCATATATAACTAACTCACAATCAAGCATACCTGTTCTATGTTTCCAAGTATTCAATTTCCATGTATGGTCAAAATAAGTTTAAACACCTATCAGTCCCTTCTCTTATGGCTGCTGCTGTTAGCTTGGGGCTGTTATGAGTATTACAATTATACCCCTCAACTAATTCCTTATGCTTACAATCAGTTTCATACCTGCTGATCATTTATAACCACCTATCAGTCCCTTCTCTTATGACTATTACAATCTGTCCAAACAATAACCTGCTGATCAAGCATATATAACTAACTCACAATAGACATTCAAAAACAAGCATACCCAAGCTATCAGTCCCTTCCCTTATAACTAACTCACAATAGACATTCAAAAACAATCTGTCCAAACAATAACCTGCTAATCAAGCATATATAACCACCTATCAGTCCCTTCCCTTATAACATACCCAAGCTAATCATGCACATGTGCATACAACAGTAGTTAAATAAGGATCATTGTTAAAGATCACTAGTCCTACATTGTCATAACCAAGGATCATGATATATACACAAAATGCATGTTTAACTTAACTTAACCTACATATTACACAAACATCCTAATATATTACAGTTCAACTACGCAACCATTTCCTGCTGAGGGGGAAACTGGAAGTGCAGGAAAGGGCGGCCTCGCATTTTGACAACCAAGGACACCACAATCGATCCTAGTGAAACACGAATCCTCATGTCCACTGCAAACACAGAAAGATCCATGTTCAATAACCCCTGTTTTTTAACCTGACATTATGTGACAAACGACAAAATTCCGGTAATTCCGTACAACTTGAACAACTATTTCAACTATTATTTTCGCGTATTTGACTTAATTTTAATTAATTAAAGTCTTGAGAGTCTAGGAATTACAAAAATCATAGAGAATTGTGATAATGAATCCGTTGCGATTAGAAACAATATCCTAGACTAACAATAGGAACACGAATAAACGATACTTGTCAGTACTAGTCGTGGTACAGTCTGACACAATGAAAACAGTGGCGAAGCTTGAAAAAAAATTTCGAGGGGTCGGAAGGCATTAGACCTAAAAAAAATTTCTATGTTCGGTCGAGCAACAGTGATTCGATTCTGGTCGGGTCGGGTAGGGTGTCGGTGATGCGATTCGGGTCGGGTCGGGTAGGGTGTCGGTGATGCGATTCGGTTCGGGTCAAACATTAATATCAAATTAAAAGCCGTTCTCAAACATTAAAACGTAAACATTGTTTAACAAACAATTGAATAAAGATACCAAAACATTAAAAAGAAGAGGAAGGTGGGTACCCGGTTTAGTTGGATGAAGAATTATAGTTCTGCTGTTCTTCATTTTCATTCTTTCTTTTGAAAAAGGAGGTTATGCATTTATTCTTCCCCATGGCAATCTAATAACAAATGTGAACAAATCAACCTAAGTTTCAAAAATTCTAATAGCTAGAGAAAGATTCAACAAGTTTATGGCTAAAACTCACACCTAATTTCAACCTAATTCATATAAATTGGAGCCCTAAATCAAACCTAAACATAAAAATTAACATACCTGAGGATGATTGAACAAGTGAACTCTCGAACTTGAAGTCTCGAAGTCGAAGTCGGACAGTCGGACAAGCAGCAGCCCAGCAGCCAGTCGCTTTCCCCTAGCCCCTGCGTTTTTCTTCTGTTTCTCCTGTCTGCGCCCTGGTCGAACATGCAACAATTGAAATCAGATGATTATTTGGGCTTACATTCATATTGGGTTTAATTTCTTAAATGGGCGATGAGTTTTGATTTGGTTATTTTGGGCTTATGATAAAAATACATAAAACACTCTTTTATTTGGGCTAATTTAGTATTTTATTTGGGTTATATAATTTATTTTTTAGAAAACCGGAGGGGTCGAATACGTATATACATAATTTTTTTTTTTAGAAAACCGGGGGGTCTAACATAATTTTTTTTAAAACCGGGGGGTCTAACACGTATATCCCTAAAAATTTCTATACGAAAAACACATACGTAACACTACTAACCGAAAAGTTCGGAGGGTCGGGCGACCCCCCCGCCCCTCACATGCTGCGCCCCTGAATGAAAACATGACATACAGTTATGTTTACACAAATATTTTATAAAAAGCTTTGTCCAAAATTTATATGTGCCTTATTATTTACAAAATTCCAATTAAAAACCAAATTGTTCAAGTCCGCAAAAAAATACAGCAATCGTGCGGAAATATAGAGCATTCCGCAGAACGAAAAAACCCAAAAATAAATATTATTTGACATAAATAATATAATGAGTAGTAAAAACGACACAAAATCCGCAATCGAATCTTATCGCGTTAAGCTGCATGGCTAGTTCAGTAAACTGCCAGCCAGCAAAGCCGGTACCAGAACCGTGTCAAAAATAATAAAATTTTTAGTCCAAAACGTTGGATTAACAATTTGGATAATAAAACATGTGCAAAAATAATTTTTGTTATGTATTTATCCAAACGAAACACGGTGTCAGTATTTAACCCGGTACAGGACCCGAACCGACTTTTTCACCCGAATTACAAACTAAAAATTTTGGGGAACTAGTTTTACCTAGTGTCACATTACTTTAAAATATTAGAGCTTAAAACCTTGTAGATATTTTTATATAAAATATCAAAGTTATAAAAATGCTTAAAGTTTATAATTTAAACAAGAATTTAATAAAAATAAAAGAAAATTCAGCAAATATCCTTTCCCTTAGCTGAATTTTCGTCCATGTGGGTCCCCTTTTTGTAGCCTACTCATCTTGATACTTGTGTGTTGGAGCCATGAGAAAATGATTAGTGTGATACCCAAAGAACAAAGTTAATGCTAACACTCCACCACTTTTCCATAATCCCCAAAACCAACCATCAAAACACTCCATCTCCTACTCTCTCTCTCTCTCTCCAAAATTGTTCAAGCCAAACATCACCTACACCACCTGCATTTCAATATTCAAACTCAAGAACACATGCACATATGGAAGTTCATGGATGAAACAAGATACTAGGGAGTTTAGTAAAGCTATTTGGAACATTTTCGGTGGAACTAGAAGGTTTAGATCATCAAGATTTTTCTTATCTTCATCTTTGTTTCCTTGCAAAAATTTGTAAGAATAACATACTAGCTTCACTTTTATTTTTGATTTCTTTTACAAGTTCATCAAACTTCTGGTGGAGGTGGAAGCATTGTGTCCTCTGATTCGCTCATTCTCCGGTGGACAAGCTTAGGAAGGATCGCCGGTGGGTGTGGTTGCCGTTAATGAGGAAGAAGGAGTGGGGGGAGTGTGGTCGACAAGCTTAGGGGGTAAGATTGTAGTAGGAAGTAATAGTACAGGGATAATAGTATTATATAAGGTAATATTAAGGTAAAATTACATTTCTGCCCTTTGACCCCCTTTGACCGTTTAAAGATAACCATAGAATTTGAGCCCGGGGGGTAAATGTGCGACATAACACCAACGTTGGAGGGTAAAATTACAATTATTTCGTTAGAGGGGGTCAGAGTGCCAATTGGCCTAAACCCGAGGGGGTAAAATTGCAGTTTACTCTAAAAAAAATGAGAGAGAATCCATGTATGTTAATTTTGTTGTTTTGAATAGCCATGTATTATGTAAATTGAAAAGTTGAAAAAAATATCAATAATAATAAGATAAATAATAAACTGACAAAGGTATATGTTGGAAAGGAGAGGGAGGAGGGAGAACACAACACCAACACCATTGTTCTTCCATTTTTACACTTTGACTTTTCATTTCCTCCTTAGATCTGGATACAACTGGTAATCTTCATTCCTCTTAATCTCTTTTCTTACTTTACGTTCATCATCTTTCTTACTGTCAATCTATATCCCCTTCCCCAATTGCTCACTTTCTTTAATTAGGGTTTTCTATTTCTTCAACTTAATTTAGGGATCTGAAGTTCAAATCTTTTGTTTCTTGAAGATGGAGACCTGTTTGTCAGAAGTTCAATAACCGGCCCAACCCTTACGTGACGACCCGCCGGCCCGACCGCCCGGCTCCTGGCCCGACCTCCGGGTCAATACTGAAACGGGTTAAAGGGCTGAACCGGCCTGGTGGTGTTTCCGGATCCCGGCCGGACCGGTCCGACTGGCCGGCCCGGTCCAGTTTTAAAAACGTTGATTTAAATAATCCCAAATTTTCCAATTTCGCCGATAATAATCCCAACTCATTTAAACACAAACTAGTTTAGATCAAAATAAAACTATTTTGTATCCTACAAACGGGGTATTAAAAATATGTTTTAAGTTTGTAGGGAAACCGTTCGTAAAATAACAAAATAAAAAAAATATAATCGAAATTACATTTATGATTTAGTTAGAAACAGGTTTTTATAATGGTATAATTAGTAGAATTTAAGATGGATCATATAGTTTCACCCCTAAGTGGTATGGTTTTTGCCCTCCATAAAATTAATGTGGGTCCAAATTCTATAAATTCTAGTTTAGTGGTATTTATGCGTAAAAAAAATAATACACTTTAATCGAAATTACCTAGGACCTTGAAATGCTGGCAGTTTAGTCAATATGCAAGCAATTGCATATGCAAAGCATGAGAGCCACTCAAGTTGTGATGCAATTGTCAAAGTCAACTCTCTAGAAGTGTAACCTAAATGCTCTATTTTGTCCACAATTCACTTGTTATAGTTAACTATAAGGGACTACATTTAAACAAACACCTTGATTCCCATGGGGCTACAAGCCCTTTTGTGAGCAAAGAAACCATGTAGTATGTGACATGATTATTCCAACTGGTATATGAGTATATACATATGATATATGCTTGTATATCCAAATCATTTAGATTTTAGAAGAAACGTATGTCCATATTTTATCGTTCACTTCAACATGTTTACTCCCATCCATCACTTTATTGATCCTAGAACAACTAGTTTAAATCACGACAGTGTTGCACTTGGTTCACATGAAAAATCATAACGAAAGACCTAATAAACTGCCATGGAAATATCTCTCATTAATTTAATTAATATTGGCGAGGACAAAATTCAATATATAAGTTGTAATTATCAAAAATACTAACAAGAGTAAACCACAATTCAATATATAAGTTGTAGCTATCATAAATACTAACAAGAGTAAACCACAAGGATATGTTAATTTTTCGTATTTATTCTTATCTTTTGAGAATTTTCCTTCTTGCTACCTGAAATGAATATCCATTAAAAAGAAATTTTACATTTTTTTAACATAATGTAAGCTTCTAGCCTTATCTTTGTTTTTGCTTTATACAAAACCTGAAAAAAAAAACACAGGCCTAACCGGTCAAATACCCGAACATACCCGGAATCGGTTCCTACCCTACCCAGTTCTTGACTTTGTTGACCAAACCCAGACCCAGTTTCTACTAGGGATGGCAATCAAACCCGAACCCGATGGGTAAACCCGAAACCTGACACATTTGGGATGGGTTTGGGGTCGGTTAATCGGGTTTGGGAATAATTTTTATTTTTTTCCCGGATTTGGGATTTAGTGATATACCCATTTACCCGACCCAATTACCCGATAAAGTATACCCGTTTACCCGATTATATACCCGATATAATTTCTTTCATATTATTAATATGTATATATATGATATATCCTTTTTTACACATATAGGTATTCTATTCTGTATACATTGTAGTTATTTGATACATATTTTTATAATAACAATACGAAATGTAACCGGTTAGTAGTTACCCGATAGATACCCAATGGGTTTTGAGATGAGTATACCCAACGAGTAATCTTTTTAAATTAACGGGTTTACCCGAAACCCGCGGGTATACCCGATACCCGATGGGTATTTACCCGCTAGAAACCCGACGGGTTTTGGGACGGGTTTGGGACAAACTTATCTAATCAAGTTTGGGTTTGGGATTACCTAAACCCGTTCCAAACCCGACCCATTGCCATCCCTAGTTTCTACCAGGTTCCAAGGTATAAAAAAACCCATTTTGTGCATCTTGCATCTTTTTTTTATTTTTCTGTTCGCACTGATCCAAGCTACTAAGCCCAACCTAGCCCAGAAAGAATGATTTTTATTTTGGTAAAAGCCCATTGCTTCTGGGCTTTATTTTTAATATAAAGGAGGAGCATGTGCATCTAGGTTTTATTTCTCCTACGCTGCAAATCAGAAAAATAGCCGCTGCCCTACTTTATGCAAGCCTCTGTCTGCTGCTGAAATAACCAAAGGTTTGTAACTATGTTTAATTTGCGATTTTGATGTTTATTTTGGTTCATTTGTTGTGTAAAAGGATAGAATTTGTTGTTATAAATTAGGGCAAAAACGGATCGATTAGATGAATTTTCTGTTACTACTATTTGTAATTGTTTTGAAGCGACATGAAACATAAGTGGCTTTATCATCCACAAATTGCTTATAGATTGACTCACCGAACATTTTGAAATACATATAATTTGTAAAGGTAAACCGTTTTGTGTGATTCTTACATTACATTTCTTTCAAATTCTTGACTTTCAGTTGATTGGAACGCTTGATTCGAGCTCCCTCATTTTTATACGATCCACAAGTAATGGCTTCGGTTGTGAAAGTGTTTGAATATGTTAAAATCCATTTGGAAGAGTTAAAAAAGCCACCTAAGACAGCTTTTATATCAAGGTTACTAGAGCCGGTGGATTTGGAAATGTGTATGAAGGATAGGCCGCTCACTCTAAGGGCCGAAACCAGGGTCATACCATTACCCCCACTACTACCTCAGATACCACCAGTTGATTTACCTGCTCGTGTTTTCACACTCGAGCAGCAGATGGTTTTCCTTCACCGTTTGGTTCATGATTTGGAGGATAGGGTTTCTCATGTTTACAGGTCATTGTTCCCGATTCCACCACCAGTTTTTCCTCCATCATAGACTTTGTGTTTGCAAGTATTCTTTTGTGACAGGTAGCTATATCAGCGTTTTGTGTACATAGACTCACACCAAGTTTCAAGACAACTGAAAGGCTAAAGACCACATGGAAAGAAGGAAAAATTTTGCCACCTTGTATATGTACTAGTCTAGTAAGACCGGGGGATGTAGCCCGAGTCTATTTTGATTTCCTTTTAAAAAACAATCATGTAATCGGTTGTCAGTTATATATATAAGAAAACTTGGTGTTATCCTTTATGTGCATCTAAATGTTATATGATACATGTTTTGTTGCTTGTATTGTTTGGTCTATTCGCAGGATATATTGCTTGATTATATTTTTATTAATGTTATAAATGTGTGTTATATACTTAGTAAAAATATTTATTAACAAACCAACGCCTAAACTTAATCGTATATTCTTTTGGAAGAATAATGGCGCCGAGAAGAAAACCTACACGTACACGAACATCTGATCCACCCCCACCTCCACCAATGCCTACAAATGAGGCGGAATTGAATGCATTAATAGAACAAAGGATTTCCCAAGCTATAGCCCTCTATGAGGCCTCACGTGCCGAACACAGCGGTGGCACTGGCGGATTAGGAGGCCCAGGACACGGCGGTATCTCTGGCGGAACCAATACCAATGGTAACACTTAGTTGTTTTGTCACAACTTACCTAATTCCTTTTATAATCTATTCGTGCGTTTCACTGTTTGCTCATTCTTAATCCGTTTAATTGTCTATTTCAGGATGCACATTCAAGCAGTTTCTGGACTGCAAGCCACTCAATTATGATGGCACAGGCGGTGCTGTGGCTTATGTGCGTTGGACGGAGAAAACGGATTCCACCATAAGAATGAGCAGATGCTCTATTGATCAGCAAGTCACCTACGTCACTGGCTTGTTCATCAATGAGGCCCTTACATGGTGGAATTTACAAGTGCAAACTTTGGGTGATAGTGTAGCATACGGATTGACGTGGGAAGAGTTGAAAGAAAGGATGAGAGAAAAATATTGTTCCCGTGCTGAACTCCAGAAGTTGGAGAACGAATTTTGGAACCTTACTATGGTCGGATCTGATATTACTGGGTATACACAAAGGTTTCACGACCTGTCTCGTGTGATTCCTTATTTGGTTACACCAGAATACAAGCGTATTGAACGCTATATTTGGGGACTTGCTCCTGAGATCCGAAGCCATGTTACTGCAGCAGAACCCTTGACTATCACTCAGGCGGTAACTTTAGCTGTGAGACTTAATGAAGACGCGATCAGGATGAAGAAATATAATGTGAAAGAAGATGAGAAGAAAGAATCACATGTTGAGTCTTCCAATGGTGGAAAAAGGAAGAAAGGAACGCTTAGGAACAACAACTACAACAACAACACCAACCCCAACAACAATACCAACAACAACAACTACAACCACAATAACCACAACAACAATAACAACAACCGCAATCACAACAACCCCAACAATTATAACATAAAACAAGAGAATACTCAGGCAAGGGATGCAAAGGCGTTTGTAGCCACCAATGATACTGGCCCAAAGAAGTACTCAGGAACTATGCCCAAGTGTGAGCGATGCACGTATCATCACGTGGGTAATTGTAGGAAATGTGACAAGTGTGGCAAGCATGGCCACCGTACAGAGTCATGCTGGGGATCAGGAAATAGATCAGGAACGGAGAATAGAAACAACAATAAGAATGGAAATGGGCGTGAGCAAGGATGTTTTGGATGCGGAAGCAAAGATCACTTCAAAAGGGATTGCCCTAAAGAAAACCAAGCTCGTGGTCGATCATTTGTGATTGTAGCCAGGGATGCGCGCCAAGACCCTAATGTGGTCACTGGTACGTTCCTCCTCAACAATCATTTTGCATCCATATTATTTGATACTGGTGCCGATTTTAGCTTTATCTCTGTGGAATTTAAAAATACTCTGGGACTAAAATCTAGTAAGTTAGATGTCCCATATTCTATAGAATTGGCTAACGGTAAACTAGTAGAGTCGGGGGAAGTTATTACGGAGTGTTCCTTACAACTTGGAGAACAAAAATTCACTATCAATCTCTTACCTGTTGAGTTGGATAGTTTCGATGTTGTGGTTGGCATGGATTGGTTATCCAATAATCGAGTCGAAGTCGTTTGCCACGAAAAGATCATTCGCATACCACTACTGAACGAAGAGACACTGGTGATACATGGAGAGAAGCGCGACACCCCATTACGGATCATTAATAGCATGAAAGCCCAGAAGTGCTTACGGAAAGGGTGTATTGCTTTTCTAGCACATGTTGTGGACAAGAAGGCTGTTGGGCCAAAGTTGACAGATATTCCAATAGTAAAAGAATTTCCTGAAGTCTTTCCTGAAGACTTACCAGGACTACCACCTTATCGACAAGTCGAGTTTCACATCGATTTGGTACCAGGAGCCGGACCCGTAGCTAAATCTCCATATCGGTTAGCACCTTCTGAAATGCAAGAGTTATCCACATGTAACACCTCGAAAATTCGTGTTAAATAAAATAACGACACGTGTCGTTATTGACAAAAAGCGTTATAAACTCGGATTTATTAAAAATGTTTGACAGGATTTAAAAGTGTCGTCATGTTAACTTTTGCACCTCTGAACGACCTCGTTATAAATCCCAAGACTCAAATTATATTAAAAACATCTGATATATGTTCAAGTTCGGTGAATTATAGCATTGAATGATTCAAAATCGAATTGGTGGACTCCTACGAAGAAATTCCTACGGTAACCCTTTGTTTTCGGTGCTTTATAAAGGATTCCAAGCACACCTATCTTAATGGTAGGGTATGAAACTATACAAGACCCAATTTTGAGCCCCCATACTGCTAAAACAAGTCCCATATTCGAATTACACGAGTTGCCCTTTCAAAACATTGAAAAGCCAAGTTTTTGGTCTCTGCCAAAGGCTTGCGCACCGCAACAACATACTGTTACGGTGCGCAAGCAGTGCCCAGCTCCAACAGATTTTGCTGTTTGCTGTTTGGCGCGTGTGCAGCCCATTTAAACGACTTTCCTCATATATCTTGGCCCCTAAACAACCCCTAAACTTATAGGACACCTGTGGGAATGTTGTGGTTAGTGGTAGACTAAGTTGTCAACACCTTATGGTGCCTTAGTTCACTATATAAAGCTCATGAGTTGCAACATTCCAATCACACCTTCATTCTGCAATTGAGGAGCCTTCTGGAGCTTCAAAGCAGACCCAAGTTCTTCCTAATCAAGCTTAGGACTTCAGTAAGGGTTCTAATCCTTTCTTAATTAAGTTTTAGCTTAGTTTTAGCTTAAAAGTCAAACCGTCGTAATTAACGGTTGACTTTAAGATTAATCACTAATGGTCCAGTGATTAGTCGAAGTGAAAGTAGTTATGAGTTGGTATTTATGTGGGTAATAAAACCTCAAAAGGGTTTCCCCTGATCACCACTCTAACCAGGTCAAAAGTCGGGTCAAACTTATAATTAAAAAGTCAACAGGATGCTTAAAATGTCATTTATGCATAATTAGCTATCTAGAACATGTACAACCTGTTTGATCATTGTTATAACTTAGTAATAAGTGTAAGAACATATCCAAACATGTTCAACCCGACTAATTCCTGATTAGACCCGGTTCGGAACCGAAAGTCGCATAGTTTGACTTTTACTTTGACTTTCAGTTCTGACCCGTTATGGTATGTTTTGGAAATGCCTAAGAGCTTTATTTGGACCAGGTTACATGCTAGTATAACCCTCTGTGATTATACACCTCGGATCATTAGTTATCCGATTAATACGCATGATTCCGTTAATTGCTCATATGTTGACCATTATGCCCTTTTCACCTTAAAACGTGATTTATGAAAATGTAAAAGTGTAGAAACCTTAGTTACTAATATATAAACTTGTATGCAAAGTTTGACATCAGTTTGAGGTGTAGAATAAGAGTTATGCTCGTTAGCGTAAAATTAAAGCTTTATGTTAATAAAACGGCGTAATTAGCGTATAGCCTAGTTAAACATACTTTTTGGTATCAAACTCTTTACCCACTGATGTAATATATTATTTTGGGATTTTTAAAGATTTGTAATTAATTTTAGACTGAGCATAACTCATAGTCGTAGACTTAATCCGGAAATTGTCGGTTTTGCCCTTACGGGCCATAAAATGAGTTTTACATATCTAGACGACTCCAAACCTTTTGCTACTGATCACATATGATAAATAAATTATTTTAAACCCTCTGGAAATATAAAAATATCAGATTTAAGTATCAAACCCGGAAATGGCCTTTAATCGCCTTATTTAGCGTTTTTAACGCATAGTATGTTTTAAAATCATATTGAACATACCCGGGTTGATACCTACTGATATATGAGGCAAATTATGATATTTTAACAGAAAGCAAAGGTTGATTAACTCAGACTTCGTTTTTGAGCTTTTCGGCTTATGTGAAATTACCAAAATACCCCTACGGGGCATAGTTTGGTTAAAGATGATAAATTTCACATATATGCTTTAGCCTACTGTTATAACTCATCAAATTGAGTATGTTTGCTGTTTACATCAGACCTGTAACTCAGTTAAACATTTAAACTCTTTTACAACCTTTAAAATGACCAAACTACCCCTACGGGGCATAGTTTGTGTTTAAATTCGTTTCGGGCATAATGAAAGACATCTTACTGATGTCACAACATATTTGAGGCATAATTAACTTAGGAAACCTGTAGATGGCTCTAATGAATACCCGTCTCGCTTATTACGCGTTCGGTTCGGTTTATGTAACAAGTTTACATAAATTAGCCGAAACGGGTCAAACCTTATCGGTTTTATCTCAAAATCCAGAATGTGTTTACTTTACCCATATTATACAAGTCTCTAAACTTGTCGGGTCTAAATCACGTTCTATTCCGGTCTTCGCTTAATCGTGCGTAAGAACCGTATTTTCCTCAAGACTAACCGGTCTAAGCTTAGGCTTAATTAAAGACCCGTTAGCATTCTAATTGATTATTTATACCATCATTCCAGACTAGAGCATTTCGGTAAATGGTACCTACGCTTACTTAAGTGAATACGGCTGAGTTATTAGATTCTTGCTATTTAAGACAGGAGCTAGCTCAGGTAAATACTCTTAACTTATTTTCCCTATACGGGCTTGGAATACGGTATAATGATACCGCTTGGTCGGGTATTGAATGTTTAATCGGATTGTGATTAAATTATTGAGGTAACCCGGTTTAATCTGTATTGTTTGAAATAAAAGCCTTTAGGGGTTAATGACCATGCCCTGGATATCCTTGACATCATTGTGTTATAAAATGGCCACGTCTTAAGCACGGGGTGTAGGCATACACCTGACAGTTGCTTAAGTAATAACGGTATCCTGCTTTCTTGTGGGCTTATACTTGTGGCGTGTCTGTTAATCTGACTCGGTTTCTACATCGGGCCCTGAACGTACAACGAACATGTAAATCTGTATACAAGGTTATAAATATAATTGTTCCAAGTACAAAAGATTAATTTTGCCTCTGTGCATTTTAATCAAAGTGTCAATATATTTTGTGCCAAGTGCATTCAAATCAATTTACAAACTCTTTTCAAAATGAGTCGGTTGAGTGTATTTACCAGTGAAAACTGACGTATTTTCCAAAAGGGTTAAGTGACAGGTACTGAACGAAATTGGCTGGAAGCTCAGGGCGGTTCTAAGGAATCTTGCAAGTTCTAGGCGCCTAAAGTCTGTTGAACAAATGATATGTTTTAAGATCCGCCTGTGGATCCTTTACTTTCCGTTGTAATACTGGATAGTACTTTATATTCGGAAATGTAATAATATTTATCCTTTGCTTCCGCTGTGCATTTATATATTGTGTTGTTTGACTATTATGTTGCCAACTACGTCACGATACTCCCCACCGGGCCCACCGGTGACACGTGGAAAGTCGGGGTGTGACAGGTTGGTATCAGAGCCAACACTGAGTGAATTAAACACTAGCCTTTTGTGTTTAATCTCAGTTACACAATTACACATATCTAAACTTCTGAGTCTAGACTTAACTTAGGAATATTCTCAATCCTAATCTGGAAATTTTGCTTCCAAAAAATTTTTATATATACGTCGCCAAGCGAAGAAGCTATAATAAGATTTCTCCACATCTGGAGCCTTGAAGTGCTGAGCTTCGTACCGCGACCAGGATGAAACGTACAACCACGGAGAAAACATTCAGGAATTGAATGAAGAAGAAACTCCTTTTGTTGAAGAACGTTTCCCTATATAGTCCTTATAAGGACATATTTACCTTTCAGTCCCTCCGAGGACGACATTATTCTTTTGAAATCCCATTTAGGGCAACCCTATACTTGTTTAAATTTTTAAAGGGACGATTATGTTAAAATAACATTCTTTTTATAAGATCTACCATTATAATAAAATGGCAAAATCTAAAAGGACAAGACCTAGCTTCGGGTCATATTAAGACCGGCCAAGATGGCAGTTCCTCAATGTAGATTCAGATCCCTATTAACAGTTCAATTTAGAAATTTTTCTGCGTTAAATATTAATAAGAATCTTAAAGGTGAAACCTAGCCTTCGGGTTATTTTAAGGCCGGGCCATGATGGTAAGACCTGTTTAAAAGATTCGAATCCCTGTTAACATCTGTAAATATGTTAACACTCCTGACAGATGTGATTCGTTGGAAATCACACACGTAATTAAGGATTCTTCAAAAGATTCCTAACCCAGTTTAATGATCTCTGAATCCTGGGTTTACATCATCAATTAAAATGATCATATTTTAACCATACGTGGTAATAAAATGCCTACGAGCCTTGCTCATTTCTACATGAGCCAAAATACAGTGGTAGCTATGACTCCCTGTCAGAAAAAGGTAATGAACTAGGTTCAAACCTCAAGGCTTTGATTCTCTGAAATCCTAGCTTATAATTTATAAATGTCCTTGTGACTAGGCCTATTGTGCCAGAACACCTTCATGCTTTGATTCTCTGAAATCATAGCTTATAATTTAAAAGTGTCCATGTGACTAGGCCTTGTGCCACCTTAATATCCGTAATGTTTTATAACTAGGATAAATTATAATGCCTCGATTCTCTGAAATCATGGCTTATAAACTAAACTTGTCTACGTGACTAGCCCTTCTGTGCTATTATTAACTTATAATTTAGGATTTTGATAAAGATCCTGAACAATTATATATTTAACAAATTAACTAAAATGTGTATTAAAAACATAGTTAATAAATCGTTTAAACGATGAAACTGTATAAACTTCCGTATAAACCTTGCCTTATTTTCTTGTGTAGCAATTAAAACTACATGGCTAGGTCGGAAGAATTGAATAGTCACCCTCTGGAAAACCGCGATGATGAAAGGATTAATATAACCAGAGGAGAACTTCGTACATTGATTGACTCAGCTGTATCTAAAGCTGTCAAGGAGCAATTCCAGGAGTATAGTGAGACAAATAGTAAAGCCTCATCTGTACCCCACCCTAAATCCATCCCTAAAACTCATCCAGAGCCTGATAACAAGCCGCCCTCAAAGAAAGATGAGTTAAAGAAAGATGATGATCGACATTCATCTGGTCAAAACAGTGTTCCATCCAAGAAGATAGTGTTCGATAATGAACCGCATACCAAGTCCTGTACATATAAATACTTTGTTTCCTGCAAACCCCGGGACTTCACTGGGGAGAAAGGAGCAATAGATTGTATGACCTGGTTGGATGAAATGGACACAGTTGTCGATATCAGCGGTTGTGCTGAAAGGGATGTAGTGAAGTATGTATCCCAATCATTCAAGGGAGAGGCACTAGCATGGTGGAAGTCTCTCATTCAAGCTACGGGGAAGATCCCTTTGTATGAGATGACTTGGGATCAGTTCGTTGCTCTTATCAAAGAAAGTTACTGTCCTCAACATGAAGTTGAGATGATTGAGACTGAATTCTTGACATTAGTCATGGAGAACTTAGATTGTCAAACATACCTTACAAATTTCAATACCAAGTCTCGATTGGTTCCTTATTTGATCACACCGGAACCCAAGAGAATTGCTCGCTTCATTGGGGGTTTAGCCCCAGAAATAAAAGCCAGTGTTAAGGCTTCAAGACCTACTACATTCAGGTCAGTGGCAGATCTGTCGCTATCTCTCACACTCGATGTGGTTAGAAACAAGGCTGCCAAAGTCTCGGAAGATGGAAAGCGTAAAAGGGAGGATGAGAATTCCCATCGCTCCGATAGGAAGAGGAACTCTGAAGATAAGAAGAGTTCCGGGTTTAAGAGAGACAGCCAGCAGTCGGGAGAGAAGACCAGGTGCGAAACCTGTAAGAAATACCATCTTGGGAAATGCAGATTTGAGTCTCAGCCTCTACCGTGTGGAATTTGCAAATCTAGGGAACATAAAACCCTGGATTGCAAGAAGTTGAAAGATGCAACCTGTTATGGTTGCAACGAGAAGGGGCATATCAAGACCAACTGCCCTAGGAATCAGAAGAAGCCCGAGTAGGCCAAGAGAACAAACGCACGAGTTGTCAGGATGAACGCCCAAGAGATGGTGCAGAATAATAATAGTATAATATGTACTTTTCCTTATCAAGCAGCTTATGCAGAAACTTATTTGATACTAGCACATATGACTCTATAATGAATAATAAATGTTGAGAACTGTTGTCTCCGTCTGATTAAGACTCCGGTCATTTAATACGAGGTAGAAATTGGCCGATGATACTTTAGAAAATGCTCCAACAAATCCTATATTGATATCTAATATCTATTAGAAATCACTCTTTTCTAATACCCTTATAGCAAACTTTTGGTTGCATACATAAGGACTCAATATAGTGATAAAAATCGATTGGTTGCCTTAAAAATCAAGCCCATATTGTGGGTGATAAGAAGCAATAAATTATCAAGACTCCTTATGAGACAACCCTCGTAATTACACGTATCCGTACGATTAATTAATATTAAACATAAAAAAATGGTGGAACTGGCCATCCCCGGAATCGAACCTGGGTCTAGGCCACACCCTTTCGCGCGCCCAGCCAATCGAGCTAGGTGCCTAGTTTGTGAAACTTCTATTATTGATTAAATATAAGCACTTGTACAATAAACTTCCTTATCATTTATCAATGATAATTTCTGCTAAGTGTCCTGTTTTTAATACAGGCAATAATAAATCTTCATGAACCATAAACTTAGCAAAAATTTTTATTATCATCCACAAGGTATAACTACCATGGAAACCATAGTAACCGATTCTTATAGATCGGCAAGGAATCCTTCCGAAAATCTAAGAGCACTCTTTCTTTGCATAGAGTACGACAACATATGTTATTTTAGTTATTTTTCTCATTGTTTTTATCGCCTGCGAATGCCAAACTATGTTTGATAAAAGTGCCATATGAGGATTGGCGTATCCTAGTGAGTCCCATAGATTACTTCCATGCCTGATCAGTATGGAGGTTTAATACATGGAACCACAAAGATATCTCAATGATCATATGGTACTAAAGTCAACTAATGGTATTCAAAGAAGATATCCAGAATAGAATTGTCCAAATACATATTCCCTGGTAAAGAAATATGTGGACTCATAACATAAATGTGTCACTTATTAGACACAAGCGTTGTTGAGTGAACTGGAGCCTGAGATATGGAATCTCTGTAACCTCCTTGTACCTCGATTATCTTCTCCTAAGATTACCCTGCTTGCCCCTGGGAGGCAGGTAGAATTAAGATTTATATCCCATTAAGGCTGTATTATTATGAAATCTCCAAGACGGATAGTACCATAATTGGGAGAACCGAAAACCTGATTAAGTAAATTTTAAGATAGGAGATTCATATAGCCTAACTCAATATTCTGAGAGTTTGATGTTGTTAGATAAGAAAGACGGTTCATTTTGCTTATGCACTCATTACCGCAACCCTATTTTAACAACGATTAAGAATAACCATCTCACCTTAAGATAAGCTATTCTATAATAGTTAGGATAAAGGCGTCAAGGCTGCTCCTTGGAGACCTTGTAAAGATGGAATGTTAAACATCTATTGTTAGGACAATAGATTGGTAAGTCCAATTATCAGGGTCTGAAAAATTTCAGTAGAATCAACAAATAAGATCACGCGAATACATGATCATCTGTAAGTTGCCATGATTCGGCAGAAGATCAAGAATTAATGAAAATAGCAAATCTCCTAAATTATTGTTAAGGAATAAGTTCAACAAAAGATATCACCCAGGAAGGGTGTGCCAAATTTGTTAAATTATCAGGCTAGTTAAGCCCTGAATATATAAAATCATTCGAAGGAAATCGAATGTATCAAGATCAAGTAGCCTTTAAGAAAAAACCTATTTAAAGGAGTTTGGCGGAGCTCGCAATACACTGCACACCAGTGATTGAAGGATGTGTTTCGCCAATAAATCAAAAAGCGCTATCACATAATGATATGCAGAACTATGAAAGTATGAGCAACCTGTGTCGATTGAGGATCGCCAGGGTTAGAAGCTCCAAAAAGATACATGTGCCTATTATAGAGGTCAATTGTAGTGCCTTAGAGGCTCAAAGGTACTGGGGAAGATTAAGCCTAATATAAGGCAGAAAATACTTCCTTACTTTAACAAATCTCGAGGTCGAGATTTATTTTAAGGGGGTGAGGATGTAACACCTCGAAAATTCGTGTTAAATAAAATAACGACACGTGTCGTTATTGACAAAAAGCGTTATAAACTCGGATTTATTAAAAATGTTTGACAGGATTTAAAAGTGTCGTCATGTTAACTTTTGCACCTCTGAACGACCTCGTTATAAATCCCAAGACTCAAATTATATTAAAAACATCTGATATATGTTCAAGTTCGGTGAATTATAGCATTGAATGATTCAAAATCGAATTGGTGGACTCCTACGAAGAAATTCCTACGGTAACCCTTTGTTTTCGGTGCTTTATAAAGGATTCCAAGCACACCTATCTTAATGGTAGGATATGAAACTATACAAGACCCAATTTTGAGCCCCCATACTGCTAAAACAAGTCCCATATTTGAATTACACGAGTTGCCCTTTCAAAACATTGAAAAGCCAAGTTTTTGGTCTCTGCCAAAGGCTTGCGCACCGCAACAACATACTGTTACGGTGCGCAAGCAGTGCCCAGCTCCAACAGATTTTGCTGTTTGCTGTTTGGCGCGTGTGCAGCCCATTTAAACGACTTTCCTCATATATCTTGGCCCCTAAACAACCCCTAAACTTATAGGACACCTGTGGGAATGTTGTGGTTAGTGGTAGACTAAGTTTTCAACACCTTATGGTGCCTTAGTTCACTATATAAAGCTCATGAGTTGCAACATTCCAATCACACCTTCATTCTGCAATTGAGGAGCCTTCTGGAGCTTCAAAGCAGACCCAAGTTCTTCCTAATCAAGCTTAGGACTTCAGTAAGGGTTCTAATCCTTTCTTAATTAAGTTTTAGCTTAGTTTTAGCTTAAAAGTCAAACCGTCGTAATTAACGGTTGACTTTAAGATTAATCACTAATGGTCCAGTGATTAGTCGAAGTGAAAGTAGTTATGAGTTGGTATTTATGTGGGTAATAAAACCTCAAAAGGGTTTCCCCTGATCACCACTCTAACCAGGTCAAAAGTCGGGTCAAACTTATAATTAAAAAGTCAACAGGATGCTTAAAATGTCATTTATGCATAATTAGCTATCTAGAACATGTACAACCTGTTTGATCATTGTTATAACTTAGTAATAAGTGTAAGAACATATCCAAACATGTTCAACCCGACTAATTCCTGATTAGACCCGGTTCGGAACCGAAAGTCGCATAGTTTGACTTTTACTTTGACTTTCAGTTCTGACCCGTTATGGTATGTTTTAGAAATGCCTAAGAGCTTTATTTGGACCAGGTTACATGCTAGTATAACCCTCTGTGATTATACACCTCGGATCATTAGTTATCCGATTAATACGCATGATTCCGTTAATTGCTCATATGTTGACCATTATGCCCTTTTCACCTTAAAACGTGATTTATGAAAATGTAAAAGTGTAGAAACCTTAGTTACTAATATATAAACTTGTATGCAAAGTTTGACATCAGTTTGAGGTGTAGAATAAGAGTTATGCTCGTTAGCGTAAAATTAAAGCTTTATGTTAATAAAACGGCGTAATTAGCGTATAGCCTAGTTAAACATACTTTTTGGTATCAAACTCTTTACCCACTGATGTAATATATTATTTTGGGATTTTTAAAGATTTGTAATTAATTTTAGACTGAGCATAACTCATAGTCGTAGACTTAATCCGGAAATTGTCGGTTTTGCCCTTACGGGCCATAAAATGAGTTTTACATATCTAAACGACTCCAAACCTTTTGCTACTGATCACATATGATAAATAAATTATTTTAAACCCTCTGGAAATATAAAAATATCAGATTTAAGTATCAAACCCGGAAATGGCCTTTAATCGCCTTATTTAGCGTTTTTAACGCATAGTATGTTTTAAAATCATATTGAACATACCCGGGTTGATACCTACTGATATATGAGGCAAATTATGATATTTTAACAGAAAGCAAAGGTTGATTAACTCAGACTTCGTTTTTGAGCTTTTCGGCTTATGTGAAATTACCAAAATACCCCTACGGGGCATAGTTTGGTTAAAGATGATAAATTTCACATATATGCTTTAGCCTACTGTTATAACTCATCAAATTGAGTATGTTTGCTGTTTACATCAGACCTGTAACTCAGTTAAACATTTAAACTCTTTTACAACCTTTAAAATGACCAAACTACCCCTACGGGGCATAGTTTGTGTTTAAATTCGTTTCGGGCATAATGAAAGACATCTTACTGATGTCACAACATATTTGAGGCATAATTAACTTAGGAAACCTGTAGATGGCTCTAATGAATACCCGTCTCGCTTATTACGCGTTCGGTTCGGTTTATGTAACAAGTTTACATAAATTAGCCGAAACGGGTCAAACCTTATCGGTTTTATCTCAAAATCCAGAATGTGTTTAGTTTACCCATATTATACAAGTCTCCAAACTTGTCGGGTCTAAATCACATTCTATTCCGGTCTTCGCTTAATCGTGCGTAAGAACCGTATTTTCCTCAAGACTAACCGGTCTAAGCTTAGGCTTAATTAAAGACCCGTTAGCATTCTAATTGATTATTTATACCATCATTCCAGACTAGAGCATTTCGGTAAATGGTACCTACGCTTACTTAAGTGAATACGGCTGAGTTATTAGATTCTTGCTATTTAAGACAGGAGCTAGCTCAGGTAAATACTCTTAACTTATTTTCCCTATACGGGCTTGGAATACGGTATAATGATACCGCTTGGTCGGGTATTGAATGTTTAATCGGATTGTGATTAAATTATTGAGGTAACCCGGTTTAATCTGTATTGTTTGAAATAAAAGCCTTTAGGGGTTAATGACCATGCCCTGGATATCCTTGACATCATTGTGTTATAAAATGGCCACGTCTTAAGCACGGGGTGTAGGCATACACCTGACAGTTGCTTAAGTAATAACGGTATCCTGCTTTCTTGTGGGCTTATACTTGTGGCGTGTCTGTTAATCTGACTCGGTTTCTACATCGGGCCCTGAACGTACAACGAACATGTAAATCTGTATACAAGGTTATAAATATAATTGTTCCAAGTACAAAAGATTAATTTTGCCTCTGTGCATTTTAATCAAAGTGTCAATATATTTTGTGCCAAGTGCATTCAAATCAATTTACAAACTCTTTTCAAAATGAGTCGGTTGAGTGTATTTACCAGTGAAAACTGACGTATTTTCCAAAAGGGTTAAGTGACAGGTACTGAACGAAATTGGCTGGAAGCTCAGGGCGGTTCTAAGGAATCTTGCAAGTTCTAGGCGCCTAAAGTCTGTTGAACAAATGATATGTTTTAAGATCCGCCTGTGGATCCTTTACTTTCCGTTGTAATACTGGATAGTACTTTATATTCGGAAATGTAATAATATTTATCCTTTGCTTCCGCTGTGCATTTATATATTGTGTTGTTTGACTATTATGTTGCCAACTACGTCACGATACTCCCCACCGGGCCCACCGGTGACACGTGGAAAGTCGGGGTGTGACACCACACAACTTCAAGAGTTGTTAGATAAAGGATTCATTCGACGGAGCTACTCGCCTTGGGGAGCTCCAGTCTTGTTTGTAAAGAAGAAGGACGGAACTTTCAGGATGTGCATCGATTATCGCGAGTTGAATAAACTTACCATCAAGAATCGGTATCCATTACGGAGGATTGATGATCTATTCGATCAACTACAAGGGTCGAGCTTATACTCAAAAATAGACTTACGATCGGGGTATCATCAATTACAGATTCAAGAGGAAAGCATAACGAAAACGGCTTTTCGGACTCGTTACGGTCATTACGAGTTTCTCGTTATGCCATTTGGCTTAACGAATGCACCAGCGGTCTTCATGGATCTAATGAATCGCGTGTGCAAGCCGTATCTCGACAAATTCGTCATAGTGTTTATTGACGATATTTTGATATACTCTCGATCGACTGATGAACATGAACAACATTTGAGAACAATTTTGGAGTTGCTAAAGACGGAGAAACTATATGCGAAATTTTCCAAATGCGAATTTTGGATTCGCAAAGTACAATTTCTCGGGCATGTAGTGAATGAGAAAGGTATTCAAGTAGACCCGTCGAAGATAGAAGCGATTAAGAATTGGGAAGCGCCCAAGACTCCTACTGAAGTGCGATAATTTTTGGGCTTAGCGGGATATTATCGGAGATTTATTGAGAATTTTTCAAAGATTGCTCAACCGCTAACTTCTCTTACACAGAAAGACAAGAAATTCGATTAGGGAGAGAAACAAGAAACAACATTTCAACTTCTTAAGGACAAGTTGTGCATTGCACCAATCTTATCATTACCCGAAGGTACCGATGATTTTGTTGTATACTGTGATGCTTCGCATCAAAGTTTGGGTTGCGTACTCATGCAACGTGAAAAAGTTATCGCGTACGCGTCTCGCCAACTAAAAGTTCACGAAAAGAACTACACCACTCACGACCTTGAATTAGGCGCAGTGGTATTTTCTTTGAAAATATGGCGACATTATCTATATGGTACTCAATGTACTATTTTCATGTATCATAAAAGTCTACAACATATATTCAACCAAAAAGAATTAAATATGCGCCAACGACGTTGGGTTGAATTGTTAAACGATTATGATTGTGAAATCAAATACCATCCGGGCAAGGCGAATGTTGTAGCTGACGCCTTGAGCCGCAAGGAGCGAGTTAAAACACTAAGAGTCCGAGCATTTGAAATGACAATTCACACAGATCATATCACTCGGATTCATAATGCACAACAAGAAACGCTCAAGGAAGAGCATATTCAAGCTGAAACACTATGAGGCATGGAAAAACAATTAGTGCCAAAAGAAGATGGAACTTTATACCTTATGGGTCGAATTTGGGTTCCACTCTTTGGAGGCCTTCGAGATGTTATTTTTGAGGAAGCACATAGGTCTAAATACTCGATTCATCCTGGATCAGAAAAATGTACCAGGATTTGAAAGAGTACTATTGATGGCCTAAACTCAAAGGTGATATCGCGACTTATGTCGGAAAATGCTTAACCTGCGCGAAGATCAAGGCTGAATATCAGAAACCCTCGGGCTTGTTACAACAACCTGAGATTCCCGTTTGGAATGGGAGCAAATATCGATGGACTTCATTACGAAGTTACCCAGGACCTCAAAAGGCCATGACATGATATGGGTAATCGTCGATAGATTGACAAAGTCCGCACACTTCTTGCCAATTCGGGAGAAGGATAGTACTGAGAAACTAGCGGAACTCTATGTCAGAGAAATAGTGACTCGTCATGGGGTACCTATTTCAATCATTTCGGACCGAGATGGTCGTTTTGTTTCTAGAATTTGGAAATCATTCTAACAGGCCTTTGGATCGCAGTTAAATCTAAGTACGGCCTTTCATCCATAAACTGACGGCCAGAGCGAACGGACAATCCAAACACTCGAAGATATGCTTCGTGCTTGTGTTATGGATTTAGGCGGCAATTGGGATACTCATCTACCTTTAGTTGAGTTTTCCTACAATAACAGCTACAATACTAGTATACAAGCTGCACCGTTTGAAGCTCTTTATGGTCGAAAGTGTCGCTCTCCGCTATGTTGGGCGGAAACAGGCGATAGTCAATTAATTGGTCCGGAACTAGTCCAAGAGACTACGGATAAAATTTTACAGATCCGAGACCGTATCAAGGCGGCTCGCGATCGACAAAAGAGCTACGCAAACAAAAAGCAAAAACAATTATCTTTCGAGGTCGGAGACAAAGTCTTATTGAAAGTCTCGCCCTGGAAAGGCGTAGAGAGGTTCGGTAGGCGTGGAAAGCTAAACCCACGTTACATTGGACCATTTGAAATCTTAGAAAAGATTGGCACTGTTGCATACAAGTTGAAGTTACCAGATGAACTTAGCAGTGTGCACCACACGTTTCATGTGTCGAATCTTAGAAAGAGTCCAACACAAGATACCGTTATCATCCTTGTGGATGAAATTCACATTGACGACAAACTCCAATTCACCGAAGAACCTGTTGAGGTCACGGACTGGAAGGTTCAGAAAACACAGAGAAGTCGTATCAAGTTAGTAAAAGTTCGTTGGAACTCTCGTCACGGACCTGAGTATACTTGGGAATGTGAAGACCAAATGAAAGCAAAATATCCTCACCTGTTTCCGAAGACTCCTACAAAGAATAACAAATCTCGAATTTCGGGACGAAATTCTCAAAAACAGGGGGAAAATGTGACAAACGGCAAAATTCCGGTAATTCCGTACAACTTGAACAACTATTTCGACTATTATTTTCGCATATTTGACTTAATTTTAATTAATTAAAGTCTTGAGAGTCTAGGAATTACAAAAATCATAGTGAATTATGATAATGAATCCGTTGCGATTAGAAACAATATCCTAGACTAACAATAGGAACGCGAATAAACGATACTTGTCAGTACTAGTCGCGGTACAGTCTGACACAATGAAAACATGACATACAGTTATGTCTACACAAATATTTTATAAAAATATTTGTCCAAAATTTATATGTGCCTTATTATTTACAAAATTCCAATTAAAAACCAAATTGTTCAAGTCCGCAGAAAAATACAGCAATCGTGCGGAAATATACAGCATTCCGCAGAACGAAACAGTAGCTGTCTGAAAAACCCAAAAGTAAATATTATTTGACATAAATAATATAATGAGTAGTAAAAACGACACAAAATCCGCAATCAAATCTTATCGCGTTAAGCTGCATGGCTAGTTCAGTAAACTGCCAGTCAGCAAAGCCGGTACCAGAACCGTGTCAAAAATAATAAATTTTTTGTCCAAAACGTTGGATTAACAATTTGGATAATAAAACATGTGCAAAAATAATTTTTGTTATGTATTTATCCAAACGAAACACGGTGTCAGTATTTAACCCGGTACAGGACCCGAACGGACTTTTCACCCGAATTACAAACTAAAAATTTTGGTGAACTAGTTTTACCTAGTGTCACATTACTTTAAAATATTAGAGCTTAAAACCTTGTAGATATTTTTATATAAAATATCAAAGTTATAAAAATGCTTAAAGTTTATAATTTAAACAAGAATTTAATAAAAATAAAAGAAAATTCAGCAAATATCCTTTCCCTTAGCTGAATTTTCGTCCATGTGGGTCCCCTTTTTGTAGCCTACTCATCTTGATACTTGTGTGTTGGAGCCATGAGAAAATGATTAGTGTGATACCCAAAGAACAAAGTTAATGCTAACACTCCACCACTTTTCCATAATCCCCAAAACCAATCATCAAAACACTCCATCTCCTACTCACTCTCTCTCCAAAATCCTTCAAGCCAAACATCACCTACATCACCTTCATTTCAATATTCAAACTCAAGAACACATGCACATATGGAAGTTCATGGATGAAACAAGATACTAGGGAGTTTAGTAAAGCTATTTGGAACATTTTCGGTGGAACTAGAAGGTTTAGATCATCATGATTTTTCTTATCTTCATCTTTGTTTCCTTGCAAAAATTTGTAAGAATAACATACTAGCTTCACTTTTATTTTTGATTTCTTTTACAAGTTCATCAAAAACCCACTTGAAAAAATAACAAGAAACAACTAAAAATCATTATTTTTAAACATGATTTTTCTATGATTATGAGATGAACTTGGAAGAATCTAGCCTAATCAATTTGAATCTTGGTTATTTTCACTCAAAAATAAGATCTACATACATGCATGTAGGATCAACCAAGATTCATCAACAAAGGAATGAACATGAATTTGTATGAACATGTATGCTAGTAAAATATGAGAAACCATTTAAAAACTAAGAAAACAAATTTTCGAAATATTTCTTGGATAAAGTTTCCATTTCTGGAAAGGATAAAAATCAAGAAATATGTTGATAGTAAACGTTTTGAATACACACTTATGCTTTAAATGACTTTGTAAGACATCTAAAACCAGAGTTTTTCATAAAATCTCGATCTATAAAGTTTTGGCAAAAATAAGGAATAAAATTTCCTTTTTAGGAAAGTTAAGAACAATATCATGTTCATGCTACTTTTGTTGACAAATTTTGTTAAATATTGATACTTGATGATATTTTGTATTGAAATAATTTGAAAACAAGTTTTGTATAAACTTGGGGAAAAATCCATATTTCAAACAAAACTATGGCAAAATTTTTATATATTTTGCTAGGTATTAAAAGTTGTTAAACAAAGAAGTTTGTTACTAAACAATTATTTGAGGTCTTTAAACATGGTTAAACAAATTTTGAACAAAGTTATAAATCCATGTTTTATAAAAATATTTCTAAATAAAAATGACAAGTATATATTTTTGGATAAAATGTGTACTTACAAAAATATTCATCAAGTATCATAAGTTATATATTTTGATGTGTACATCATGTGTTAGTTCTAGTAGGAACAAATACAAACTTTCTACACATCACGAAAATTACAAAAATATATATATGAACTTGATAAAATGTCCATCCTTGGACATGAACACAAAAACGGACAAATTTGGACAATATGGACTTTTGGACAAACTAAAATGTTACGGACAATACGAACGATCGGACATAAATTATGGTCAAAACGGACGACGGACGAACTTATGGACTAATTACCAATCCGAGGACTTAATACGACATCTAGACGATCTTTCGACACGGACACAAAAATGACGTTACCATTAACGAAATTCGGACATTTTGAAACTTATAAAAAACTAATATGTTTTTATTTACTAAAAAGTATACTTAGTTAATTTTAATGGGCTATTTTTATATAAATGAGCTTACATTTTTTATGGACTTATATTCATAATGGGCTTAAACTAAATACATGGTCTAAGCCCAATATCAATAACTTATGGGCTAAGCCCAATACCAAACATATGGGCCAAAAGCCCAACACTATTTAAGCCCAACCCTAGTTAAGCCCAACACTATTTGGGCCCACTATCATAATTTCTTGGGCTAAGTCCAATGACATAAATTGTAAAGAAATACAATTATACAAAGTTCAACAAACAATAAAGACATACAAGTCTTAAACATATTTAAGACACAAGACTTGTACTCAAGATATTTACAAAGACCGAAGTGTCTAACAAATATAACAACGATTGTAGGTCACAACACTGTTCAGGACTACCGCACGTGAAATCATATTTACTTCTACTCACTGACGCGATACTGTGAGTTCATGTCCCCTTTTCATCTTAATTACTTTTCAAGCTTTACAACTATCGGGGAAAATACATGTACAATAAGTATGATAAGTCAAGGAATGAAACACCTTAGATCATGTGAGAAATTAGGGCCATAACTAAAGCACCATTAATCCAGTTTGGACCAAGGAACAAAGGGTTAGATCTAATGGGTTTTGGCGAGCCCCACTTATGGCCATTCAATTGCCTAGGAGTGCGTTTGTTGCCCTACGACATGGTTTCGATACAATTAAAATCGTCTAGGGTTGGTTTGCTTCCTATTTCGTCACACATATTAATGTCCTTGCAAAACATTAATGATCACGATTTCATTGACGCTTTTCATACTATATTTGATTCAAATACAAATACATTCTACATTTTTCGGATGTATCATATACTACTAAACTGCATGAACTCGCTCAACCTTTGTTGATTTTTCTACCTAAACATGTATTTCAGGGAATTAGTGGACCTTGTCAGGGATTCTAATTCAGGAAACAAGTATCAAGACTCCGTGCTATCTTTTGAAGGGTTTATCTATTATACTGCCGCTTTGCGGTGTTATAGTGGATAAAGCCTTAATGTTTAAAACTTTCGTTTTGGATGTATGAAATAATAACAACTTATTTTCTTTGAATGGTTTGTAAATTATAAACTTAATGTATGTTGCGCATCTTTTGAACAATTATGGTAATGGCAATGGAGTACGTTTTATTCATTTAGTATGTTTACTTATATCATTATGCAATGAGAACCAACAGATCACCCCTCTCGCTTCCGCTACGAGCAGGGTGTGACACATTACTTGTTCTGTAACCTGACATTACTTGTTCATTAACCACAATCACAATACTTGTTCGATTTTATCTGACAAGTGCGAGAACAGGGAGGATCGTGTAACGCCCTGCTACTTTGTACTTTCCATTTATAGCAAACCTTGTTCGTATTTCTAATTTTGGAAACCCTTTGTTCTTGTAATCGTTCTTTCTTTGTAACCGTTGTAAAATCCGAGACTTGGATCATGAATAAAACTCGTATTTTGTTAATTACATGATATACATACTTTATATATGCTCATACGTTCACTTTTGTGGAACAATTGATGCTTATTCGAATTTCTTGGAAACTATGTGCTAAACTTGTAAATATGTGAAACTTATGCATAAAACGTGTTTCGATCATAAACGATACTTGAATACGACCTTCATATGCTAAATTATACTTTGATTATGATCCTCCTACTTTATTCTAGCTTAAACTATGCTTTTATGGCAAAACTAGTCCTTAAAATACCTTAAAAGCCCTAATTACAAACTTCAGGGACTAAAAATGAAATATTTGAAAGTAGTAGGCTTGCGCACCGTAAGCCTATTCTTGTTGAGGTGCGCAAACATGTCTGCAGACAGCAGACTTTTGCAAACTTCGCGAAATTGAACGCAAATAACACGGTTTTGACTTCTAGACGAGATTTGAGCAGACATTACACCTCTACACCAACCCCAAACTCATCCCCTATAAATCCACACCTTCCCCAAGCCCTTAAACACTTTGACAACTCTCAAATCTCTCCAAAATCACTCTCAAATCCTTCAAGAAGCTGAAATTCGGGCAGATTCACCCTTGCATGCAAAAGTGAGCATAACTTGCTCAAAACTCAACCAAATTACTTGATTCTTTTTCCTACTTACTTGTATAATCATGGGGTTTGATTCCTTGACTTCTTCTGGGAGAAATCAGACCTGGAATTGCCCCGAAATTGTCCATAAACTTTCTGTTTTGTTTTGAAACTTTCTTAAACTCTTGTATACTTCAAACAAACTTGTGTTCTTATGCTTCTAGTCTATTGTATGATTAGTAAAGCCAAACCAAGGTTGTTTTACACTTAATAAGAGTGTCTAAACACTCTAAACTTTCTGTTTAATCGAGTTATTAACTCACAAGTGGTGCCAAGTCTTGAACTTGAAGATGGTGTGACTACTTGGTTAGCATAGGCTAACTTACATACAAGTCCACACATCACTTGATGTTTTGTTTAGTATAATTGTACCTTTAATTCTTGACCATACCTATGAGGTTCCTAAGTGGAAGGTTCAACCTCCCACCTCTTACATAACCTATATATTAACATAACAATCGAGGTAACCAAGTGGAAGGTTTAACCTCCCGCCTCCTACATAACTCACATGACACCAAGAGGTACCAAAGTGGAAGGTTCAACCTCCCGCCTCCTACGTGACTAACTATATTATTATGTATATATATTATAAACCGAACCCTTGATAGTAATTATATAACTATATTATTATGTATATATATATATATTATAAACCGAACCCTTGATAGTGATTATATAAATCTACTACCAAGTTAATAAGTTTCTCACTATGTGTGTAGTTCCTTGTCACGATTCTAATAGGTCTTGAACCTATGAAATCACGAACGATCCTTAGGGATTACCGTAGTGTCAAGACAAGTGCTAATACCATAAGTGAATATTTTCCTAATACATGCTTTGTCTCTATTTGAATCTTAATTCCGAATATCCCTTCATTCTTCCAAATTACTCATACACCTTAACTTTCCTCTTGTAGGATAACTTGGTGTTCTCTCCATTAATCAACTCTTCACGGATTCAAGTAGGAAAGCTTGCAGAACCGTGAGTATACTCGAACCCATTTTACTTTTAAACACTTTGGGTGCAACATGTATTCTATATTCAAACACGTGACAATTGAAACTTATTTGAAACATACTCTATCCATTTAAACATGAAACATGAAACTTGTGATACTTGAGACTATTTTGTGCTATGTGAATGTTTAATCCCTGTGTGTAGTTCCGCCTTAACAATAGTAGCGCTATAGGGGTAATGCACCTCCCCCATTTGTAGTCGAGGGGTATTGTTAGGATGAGACATGTTAACCTCCCGCGAAACTTTGGGACAGGCACTTTAACGCATTGGAAACTTGGGCTATCACTTGGACTGCGTGAACTAGCGTGGCTGAAACTATTTTTATAATGAATCATGTTGGATATGAGCACTTTTATTCTATTTATGCTATGTAACAAACTTGTATACTCGCCTTTGCTTTTGCATTGAAACTCTATTTTAATACATGTTGCAGGTTGATTGTTGAAGTATGGATGAATGATGAAACAAGTTTAGGGTGGACTAGATACACACCTTTAATTTATTTATCTTTTCATGTTATGTTGAAATTTGAACAATGTTGTTGTTTCTATTTTAAATGTTGTATGACAATTTAGCACTTGCAATGAAATTTGAATTTAATTAAATATTGTCACATAGTGTTATGAAGTCTCTAGCAATCTATACACACTTCGTCTCATCCCGATGTTTCCGCCATCGGTTGGGGTGTGACAGATCGCCGGTGGACAGGTGGATCGACGGTGGACAGGGGCATCGCCGGTGGTGTGGTCGCCGTTAATGGCTCTGCTGGTGGAGGTGGAAGCATTGTGTCCTCTGATTCGCTCATTCTCTGGTGGACAAGCTTAGGAAGGATCGCCGGTGGGTGTGGTCGCCGTTAATGAGGAAGAAGGAGTGGGGGGAGTGTGGTCGACAAGCTTAGGGGGTAAGATTGTAGTTGGAAGTAATAGTACAGGGATAATAGTATTATATAAGGTAATATTAAGGTAAAATTACATTTCTGCCCTTTGACCCCCTTTGACCGTTTAAAGATAACCATAGAATTTGAGCCCGGGGGGTAAATGTGCGACAGAACACCAACGTTGGAGGGTAAAATTACAATTATTTCGTTAGAGGAGGTCAGAGTGCCAATTGACCTAAACCCCAGGGGGTAAAATAGCAGTTTACTCTAAAAAAAATGAGAGAGAATCCATGTATGTTAATTTTGTTGTTTTGAATAGCCATGTATGATGTAAATTGAAAAGTTGAAAAAAATATCAATAATAATAAGATAAATAATAAACTGACAAATAGGTATATGTTAGAAAGGAGAGGGAGGAGGGAGAACACAACACCAACACCATTGTTCTTCCATTTTTACACTTTGACTTTTCATTTCCTCCTTAGATCTGGATACAACTGGTAATCTTCATTCCTCTTAATCTCTTTTCTTACTTTACGTTCATCATCTTTCTTACTGTCTATCTATATCCCCTTCCCCAATTGCTCACTTTCTTTAATTAGGGTTTTCTATTTCTTCAACTTAATTTAGGGATCTGAAGTTCAAATCTTTTGTTTCTTGAATATGGAGACCTGTTTGTCTGAAGTTCAATAACCAGTCCAACCCTTACGTGACGACCCGCCGGCCCGACCGCCCGGCTCCTGGCCCGACCTCCGGGTCAATACTGAAACGGGTTAAAGGGCTGAACCGGCCCGGTGGTGTTTCCGGATCCCGGCCGGACCGGTCCGACTGGCCGGCCCGGTCCAGTTTTAAAAACGTTGATTTAAATAATCCCAATTTTCCCAATTTCGCCGATAATAATCCCAACTCATTTAAACACAAACTAGTTTAGATCAAAATAAAACTATTTTGTATCCTACAAACGGTGTATTAAAAATATGTTTTAAGTTTGTAGGGAAACCGTTCGTAAAATAACAAAATAAAAAAAATATAATCGAAATTACATTTATGATTTAGTTAGAAACAGGTTTTTATAATGGTATAATTAGTAGAATTTAAGATGGATCATATAATTTCACCCCTAAGTGGTATGGTTTTTGCCCTCCATAAAATTAATGTTGGTCCAAATTCTATAAATTCTAGTTTAGTGGTATTTATGCGTAAAAAAAAATAATACACTTTAATCGAAACTAGGATTACGACCCGCCGCAATGCGGCGGGGATTCTTTAGTTATAACTAAGTCGATCTACGACCCACACGTTATGTTAAACCTGTCAAACGGGGTAAAAATAGACGATGTAAAAACGTTCACCCACACACGTACGTTGCGTCGTGTTAACTCGCAAAATTTTGAACGAAACGTAAAAACGTTAAGCCAAAGATGCACGCTGTGATGTGTTAAGTCACAAAATTTAGAACCAAGCATAGAGCGCAAAATTTGCGGAAAATGAAAACTATAAATAACCAAAGTTGAAAGTAAAAAAAGTTATGAGGATAGATTGCAAAAGATAAAAAGTTTTGGGTTAAAAGTAAAAACAAATAGTTTTGGGTTAAAAGTAATTTATGAAATACTTTTGGGTTAAAAGTAATTTATGAAATACTTTTGGGTGAAAAGTAAAAAAAAAATCAATTTTTTTTGGAAAACCCCCAAAGCCAACGTTACGACAACCATATGCATAACAATTTTTTCTTTGAAAAATTCCCAAAGCACACCCCGCGTTGCGGCGGGGCGTAAAACGGTGTGTCAGATAGTACTAATGTCACACAACCGTCATCGACCACAAACACTGACTCGACTTACGATATGCGTGTTGTGACGAACATGTCAAACATGGAAAAATAGAGGTAAAAACGTTGAACCACACATACACGTTACGTCGTATTAACTCAAAAATGTATAACTATACGTAAAACGAAAACTTGCGAAAGATGAAAAGTATAAGTGACAAAAGTTGCGAAGTTAAGTTACAAATAATGAAAAGTTTTGGGTTAAAGTTAAAAAAACAAATTATGTAGGGTTAAAATTGAAAAAGGTAAAAACCTTTTGGTTAAAAGTAAAAAATTCAACTTTTTTTTGAAAAACTCACAAAGCACATTGTACAAGTGCTTATACAAAAAAAAACTTACAAAGTTATATATGGAATAATTACCTAGGACCTTGAAATGCTGGCAGTTTAGTCAATATGCAAGCAATTGCATATGCAAAGCATGAGAGCCACTCAAATTGTGATGCAATTGTCAAAGTCAACTCTCTAGAAGTGTAACCTAAATGCTCTATTTTGTCCACAATTCACTTGTTATAGTTAACTATAAGGGACTACATTTAAACAAACACCTTGATTCCCATGGGGCTACAAGCCCTTTTGTGAGCCAAGAAACCATGTAGTATGTAACATGATTATTCCAACTGGTATATTAGTATATACATATGATATATGCTTGTAGAAGGTTATTGTAAAAAAGACCAAAAGTGTGAGAAATGTAAGAAAGAATCTCAGCCATTAGATCTAAATTAATTGAAAAGGGTAAACAAGTAATTTAATCATTAATTCAATTAATTAAAAACTTCCCATAACCGCCACCTTAATTATAGGAAGTATATAACACCATTCAGCAAGTATATAACACCATTCAGTAAGTATATAACACCATTCAACAAGTAAATAACACCATTCAGCAAGTATATAACACCATTCAGCATTCAGCAAGTATATAACACCATTCAGCAAGTGTATAACACCATTCAGCAAGTAAATAACACCATTCAGCAAGTATATAACACCATTCAGCAAGTATATAACACCATTCAGCATTCAGCAAGTATGTAACACCATTCAGTAAGTATATAACACCATTCAGCAAGTATATAACACCATTCAGTAAGTATATAAACCATTCAGCAAGTATATAACACCATTCAGCAAGTATATAATACCATTCATTTACTAAACATCTGATCGAAACATATTTTTTCTCTATACAAGTATAGCAATATGGTACTCATATTAAAGATAAAAAAACGCTCGTTATTATGGTGTAATTTTTTTTTAAAAAAAAGTTACGTATAAAAAGTTATTGACGTTTAAAAAAGACGGGGGGAAGTTACATGTGCATTACCTAATTTCTAGTGGGTTTAAAAGACTATATTGCCCCTAGATATTTCAAATCAGTCCAAATTAATGAAAATATTTTACAATTTGGTCCCTATTGATCTCACCCATTAGATCAAAAGATCTAATGGCTGAGATTCTTTCTTACCCTTCTGACCTTCTCACACTTTAGGCCTTTTTTACAGGATCCTCTACCTATGCTTGTATATCCAAATCATTTAGATTTTAGAAGAAACGTATGTCCATATTTTATCATTCACTTCGACATGTTTACTCCCATCCATCACTTTATTGATCCTAGAACAACATGTTTAAATCACGGCAGTGTTGCACTTGGTTCACATGAAAAATCATAATGAAAGACCTAATAAACTGCCATGGAAATATCTCTCATTAACTTAATTAATATTGGCGAGGACAAAATTCAATATATAAGTTGTAGCTATCAAAAATACTAACAAGAGTAAACCACAATTCAATATATAAGTTGTAGCTATCATAAATACTAACAAGAGTAAACCACAAGGATATGTTAATTTTTCGTATTTATTCTTATCTTTTGAGAATTTTCCTTCTTGCTACCTGAAATGAATATCCATTAAAAAGAAATTTTACATTTTTTTAACATAATGTAAGCTTCTAGCCTTATCTTTGTTTTTGCTTTATACAAAACCTGAAAAAAAAACCCGGCCTAACCGGTCAAATACCCGAACATACCCGGAATCGGTTCCTACCCTACCCAGTTCTTGACTTTGTTGACCAAACCCAGACCCAGTTTCTACTAGGGATGGCAATCAAACCCGAACCCGATGGGTAAACCCGAAACCGACACATTTGGGATGGGTTTGGGGTCGGTTAATCGGGTTTGGGAATAGTTTTTATTTTTTTCCCGGGTTGGGATTTAGTGATATACCCATTTACTCGACCCAATTACCCGATAAAGTATACCCGTTTACCCGATTGTATACCCGATATAATTTCTTTTATATTATTAATATGTATATATATGATACATCCTTTTTTTACACATATAGGTATTCTATTCTGTATACATTGTAGTTATTTGATATATATTTTTATAATAACAATACAAAATGTAACCGGTTAGTAGTTACCCGATAGATACCCAATGGGTTTTGAGATGAGTATACCCAACGAGTAATCTTTTTAAATTAACGAATTTACCCGAAACCCGCGGGTATACCCAATACCCGATGGGTATTTACCCGCTAGAAACCCGACGGGTTTTGGGACGGGTTTGGGACAAACTTAACTAATCGGGTTTGGGTTTGGGATTACCTAAACCCGTCCCAAACCCGACCCATTGCCATCCCTAGTTTCTACCAGGTTCCAAGGTATAAAAAAACCCATTTTGTGCATCTCTTGCATTTATTTTTATTTTTATTTTTCTGTTCGCACTGATCCAAGCTACTAAGCCCAACCCAGCCCAGAAAGAATGATTTTTATTTTGGTAAAAGCCCATTTCTTCTGGGCTTTATTTTTATTATAAAGGAGGAGCATGAGCATCTACGTTTTATTTCTCGCAAATCCGAAAAATAGCCGCTGCCCTACTTTATGCAAGCCTCTGTCTGCTGCTGAAATAACCAAAGGTTCGTAACTATGTTTAATTTGCGATTTTGATGTTTATTTTGGTTCATTTGTTGTGTAAAAGGATAGAATTTGTTGTTATAAATTAGGGCAAAAACGGATCGATTAGATGAATTTTCTGTTACTACTATTTGTAATTGTTTTGAAACGACATGAAACATAAGTGGCTTTATCATCCACAAATTGCTTATAGATTGACTCACCGAACATTTTGAAATACATATAATTTGTAAAGTTAAACCGTTTTGTGTGATTCTTTCATTACATTTCTTTCAAATTCTTGACTTTCAGTTGATTGGAACGCTTTATTCCAGCTCTCTCATTTTCATATGATCCACAAGTAATGGCTTCGGTTGTGGAAGTGCTTGAATATCTTAAAATCCATTTGGAAGAGTTAAAAAAGCCACCTAAGAGAGCTTTTATATCAAGGTTACTAGAGCCGGTGGATTTGGAAATGTGTATGAAGGATAGGCCGCTCACTCTAAGGGCCGAAACAGGGTTGCTATTAAGCGTATTGAATCATGAATTTGAGCAATGAGACCTTGAGTTTTGGAAGGAGATCATGATGCTTTCCCGTTACATTCCTTAGAATTTTACATCTTCATCTCTCTTCTTGGATTTTGTGACGAGGATGGTGAGAAGATTCTTGTTTACGAGTATGCATCTAACGGAATCCGAAACCATTACTTAAACTCCATTATTTAACATGGACAAAACGTCTCAAGATATGCCGTAAGTGGGCTAGTCTACCTTCATAGTTGATGATATCAAAAGCGAAACGAGATGTATTCATTAGTTAATGTGATGTTTTGTATAGAGGAGTTTAAGTAATCTTCTTTGTAAATAAAATAAAATTTAACTATTTAGTCCAGTCATAACTTGTATAATATATTGATGTTTCTCAACAATTTCAAGATGGTAGAGTTAGCTCGTTTGTACTGTTTATCATTTGGTTTTGGGAATTGACTATGAAATTATTATTTAGTTATACTTTCTTTTAAATTGACAGAACAGAAATTTGATTCCCATTTGAATATCATACTTGTTAGAATTTGTTATTTGATTATGATTTGCATTGTTATGGAGTATGCTACTTTCAAAAGGTTCCTTTTAATGTGAAGCACAAAGGTTCTTATATTCTTTGTGGGAGATTATGCTTTAAATCTATCACATATCAATAAATTTTAGTGCCAATGTGGAAAAAAACATAGAGTAAACTTTCGTTTTTCTCCTTGTGTTTTAGTCACTTTAACGGTTTTGCTTCAATCATTTAAAAATAGCCATATTACTTCCTGATCTATGAAGCCCTTCATGATTTTACTCCTCGCCCTAAACATCATCCATTTTAAACGTTAAAGCCTGTCACGTGCAAAACACCTGATGGGCAATTATGTCTTTTCCCAACCCGTATTAATGAATTACCTTTTAAAACCCTAACGTTTAAAATGGATGACGTTTAGGGGCGGGGAGTAAAATCATGAAGGGCTTCATAGATCAGGGAGTAAAATAGTTATTTTTATAGGATTGAGGCAAAACCGTTAAAGTGATCAAACCACAGGGAGCAAAACGGAAGTTTACTAAAAAACATATGATATTTAGTGTGGTCTTATACTCTTATTTGAAGTCCTTGGTTTAGAATTACCACAATTGATGTTTTTGATTGTGAAATAAGATTGCACTAATAGTCTTTCCAAATAATATAAGCCAAAGTATGAAACAGAGGTTAAGTTGAACCACTTATGTATATTTAATTGATAACAGAAAATCAAAATTAACTAAACCTATCAATTATACGTTTTTATACCAAATTTTTGGCTTTGACGTAAAATGATTTATGCCCTCATCAGCTACTCTTTCATAGGTTTTTTTTATTGGTGGTGAATACTAAATAGGGATGAACAAATGGTAACGGGTATGAAAACCTAACTGGTATTGTAACGGTACCGAATTTATTGCACCGAATCATTTTCAATACCAATTCGGTACTCACTTTATGATGTTGGTATTTTAAGTCGATTTACCTTCAAATGTCGTACCGTACGGAACACTTTCGGTATCGATAACAATACCATTTTTTTATGATTTTCGGGATCGGTGCTTTATACCGAGAGCACCGGTGAATCTGTGCAGATTTGTTGTCTCATAAGGTCATGGAGATCAACATGTGCTTAATATTATAGTACAGAGGTCCTTTGGGTAATTGATTTTGTTATTAGATATACTTAGTTGCTTTAATTATTAACTTAAGTCATATAATAAAGTTTTTTAAATAGTTAGATTTTAACCTGAGCCGATTTTGGTGACAATCTATCTTGACCAAAACCAAATCAATACTTTATTAAACAGTATGTTTTGATTCTTACCGACCAGCCTGCAAGTCATATGTTATTGGTACAATATATATAATTAGTAGATGCATATATGTTCATGGAAGGTTTCTTGCCTCATTTACATTGTATGATTTGTATGATTTTCTATTTTAAATAAACCTTAATTCTCTACTTTACATTTTCAGTTGCATTCTTCCATCACAGGCTTATCTACATTACATTTAAAAAGTTAGAGTAAACCTCAATTTTCGTCCCTGTGGTTTGCTGATTTTAACACTTTCAGTCCAATAGTTTATAAATTAGATTTATCATCCATTAGTTTCCTGATTTTAACAGTTTCAGTCCATTAGTTTCCTGATTTTAACTGTTTCAGTCCACACCAATGTCAGTGGTGTGGACTGAAACTGTTAAAATCAGGAAACTAATGGATGATAAATGCAATGTTTAAACTATTGGACTGGAAGTGTTAAAATTAGCAAACCACAAGGACGAAAATTGAAGTTTACTCAAAAAGTTATATTAACAATAGTCACTTGACTTTTTAAAAAAACTGAAGAGGTATTGTCCCAATTCCATGCACACATGGCAGGGACCACACCACCTTTTCCGTCAAACATGGCACCTACATCAGCAAGCAAATCCAGAAGCTTCTAGAAGCTTCTGGAAAATGCCAAGGTGACACCGAAGATGTTCCTCCAGAAAAAAAGGACAACACGTGTCACCATAAATCGGACGCCATGTGGACCTGCGACACTACCTGGGGGCAGACCGACAGGGGCGGCACCAATTCTCCTGCATGGGCGAATAACGGCACGCCACGTGTACCACTATCCTGACCACAGCAGAGGAGACCAAGATGATATTCCCCTTGGTCGGACAGCTGGCGCATGGTAGCAGCTGGCAAGGTCTCTCCACCTTCCTTCACCCTCTGGCTATAAATAGGACTCTTCGTCATTCAGGTTAAACCTTCTGCTCTCTTTACATTCCACCCCTAACACACATTATTTCTCCTCAAAACGGACGCTTATTCTCACGCCGGAGCCCGGTTAAGAGAGAAATCCCCGCATTCCCCTCTTTACGAGCTAACGGTGTTGCTGTTTTGCAGGATACCAGTCTTAGGCGAGTAGAGAAGGAGATTGAACCCACGTACGAGATGACCCAGCTAGTTAACCTAAGTGTTAACTAGTGTTTCATCATTGGCGCCCACCGCATCTTTTGCAAACCATTTTCATCTCCTTTTTCTTCGAAAACACTCTCCAAATGGCTGAACCAAACCCTTCCCCTCATGTGGACGGAGAAAGCTCTTCCTTTGTGTTGCTTACGGACCTCGTGCACGTCCAAAGGCACCAAGGGAACGGGCCCATCAGAGAGGGGCAAGCGAACAATGAAATACCTGATATCTTTGGAAGCACTTCCAGAGTTATCCACCAAACCACAAATGGAGTAAATTTCCAAACACCACCCGGAGTAGTCAACCAATCAACTCCAGAAGCCCAAACGCCAAACCATGGAGCTGGCCCGTCAGCTCCATCGGCTCAGGCGCAGACGAACTTCTTAGCACTTTTGGGGCTACCTGAAGGAGAAACTCTGGCCTCCTGGTATGCCAAACAAACGGCGTCTTTGAACCTTGTTTATGCGCAACTAAGCGCGTAGCAAGCATTGCACCAAGCGCAAGCCAACCAATCCGCTTTCTTTACTCCACCACAGAAACCACCAAGTACCCAGATCCCTCAGTAAACACACGCGCGGAACCAGCAACATGAGAAAATACCCAGCATGAGAAGACAAAGTGTACACGACACGCGCGATACATACGGTGACACTGAAAGTAACTAGGTGCAACACACTCACCAACAAAAGAGATCGGTACACAGCCGCTTGGGTCCGCGCAACATAAATAACGAGTGGAACAGTTACAACGAAGAAGATGACACAACGTATAAGCAGGAAAGCACAGTCTTCAGTAGATTACCACCAGAACACGAGGCGTACAAGCCCCACAAGCGCGCGGGGTATAACCCAAATGCAGAGCATGATTACACGTTAAGCTATCGCCCAGAAGGCATAGCCGAAAAATCGAAGTTCATCAAGGAGATCGCAAGAGCTGATATTGACAAGGCAAAACTACCACACAACGTGGGCAAGTACAATGGCCTAACAGATCCCGACGACCACCTCCAAGTTTTCAACGGCGCATGGTTAGTAGGTGGTTGGTCATTACCTACCTGGTGCCATCTGTTTGCACAAACCTTTGTCGGCGCGGTGCGCGTATGGTTCGATAGTTTGCCGGAAGGAAAGATCAAATCCTGGATGGATTTCCATCACAAGTTCCTCGCGCATTTTTCCCAGCAACGCAGACACACCAGAGACCCAGCAGATTGCTTGAATATCTGGAGGAAAGATCACGAAAGCATAGAAGATTTCATCACCAGATACAACAAAGAGTGCCTAGAAATTGGAGACGTTGGGGAAAAGATGATGCGCGCACACTTCATGAGGGTTGTAAAGTGCGATGACCTGATTAAAAGACTGAAAGGAAGAGATGGGGGTCCCAAAGATTGGGACACCTTCATCGAAGCAGCAAAGACAATCGCAAGAACTGACAAACAACTGACCGGCGACGACAGCCGTCAGTACAACTATAGCCAGCATGACCGACGCAACAAAAAGGGCAAAGGCCAACCCTGGAAGGCATCTGGCTACAGAGAAAGAAGTCCACCAAGAGAGGACGCACGAGCTACGATCAATCAAATCAGTCATCGCAAAGAAGTTAAGAAAGAAAACAGAGAAAAGCAGTGGACACTACTGACAAAAACCCCTTCCGAGGTCCTGTCAACCAAGAACCATCAGTTCAAACCTCCTCTACAGATGCGAAACAAACGGGGACAAGATCCAAATCTTTTCTGCAAATTCCACAAGGATACAGGTCATTTGACCGACGACTGTTTTAGTCTGAGGCAAGAAATAGAATGAGCATTGAATGATGGCAAGCTCACCCATCTGGTTAAAGGAGGAAAATGTGACAACCGCCAAATCCAAAGAAGGGAAGAAGGCCCAGACAACAAAAAGCTTCGGAAACTAGAAACTCACATGATCCAAGGGGGCCAAAGAAGACCCTGAAAGAACTACAACAAACGCACCCAAGACGACTCTTGGCGCGAAAGGCAAGTCGTCTTCCCTGTGGTACGAGGAGGACCAAGAAAACGAAGACCTATAGTGATCTCTGGCGTATTCGGCCATTACCAAACCGATAATATTTTTATCGATCCAGGGAGCACCGCGGACATCATCTACGAACAGTGTTTTAATCAACTAGACCAAGAAGACAAAGCGCGCCTAAAGCCGGTGGATTACCCACTCACTGGTTTCTACAATGAGGCTGTTTTTCTCTTGGTCAGATATCATTCCCGGTGCTGCTCTCGGATGGAAAGAACTCAAGAACGGAAGAAGTCACATTCATGGTCTTACCAGCAAACTCGAGGCACGACATCCTTTTGGGCAGAGAATCCCAATGAGATTTTAGCATGATTTGCTCAGGGCCACATTCAGCCGTCGGTTTCCCGACAGAAACAGGAATAGCAATAATTTATGCAAGCAAAGAAGTCCTTATAACCGACGAAATTAGATCAGCAAAAGCAAGCAAATCCACACCGCCCCCAGAGCCCGAAAAATGGATACTAAACAACAAGTATCCGGAGCAGACCGTCACTTTAGGGCCAGCAATGTCAGAACTCACGCGCGCAACACTCAAGAAGTTGTTATTTGAGAACATGGACGTTTTTGCCTGGGCACCGGCCGATATGGTTGGCGTTCCACGACACATAGCAGAACACAGACTGAATGTTGCTGAAAACGCAAAGCCAATAGTTCACACAAAGCGTCATCTGGGAGACATAAAGCACGATGCCATGCAAGAGCAAATCACGGAACTACTAAACGCTGGCATAATAAGAGAAGTGCGTTACCAAACTTGGGTGGCCAGCCCAGTAATGGTCCCAAAAGGTAACGGTGGCTGGAGAATGTGTGTGGACTACAAAGATTTGAACAAAGCATGCCCGCGCGACTGTTATGCTCTACCCGACATTGATGAGAAGATTGATTCCCTGGCGTCCTTTAGACGGAAATGTTTTTTAGACTGTTACAAAGGATACCATCAAGTGAAGATGGCGATCCAGGACGAAGACAAAACTGCATTTCGCATACCAACAGGGCTGTATTGCTACACAAAAATGCCCTTTGGACTGAAAAATGTTGGCGCAACATATCAGAGGTTAATGAATGAAACATTCAGTGATGCAATTGGAAAATACATCGAAGTTTACATGGATGACTTGGTCATCCTGAGTAAGGAAGAAAATCTGATGCTGGTAAACATCCAGAAAACGTTCGACACGTTGCGAGGGGTGAACATTAAGCTAAACCCAGCGAAATGCTCCTTTGGGATGGAAGAGGGGAAATTCCTTGGTTTCATCGTTACCAAGGATGGGTTTAAGGTCAATCCTGACAAAGTCCAAGTAATAGAGCAGATGCCTTCACCATCGACGATAAAAGAAATGCAGATGTTGGCCGGACGGTTAGCAGCACTTAACCGCTTCCTTGCCAACCACGCAACAAAGTCGTTTCCATTTATCAAAACCCTTCGCAACTGTGTAAAGAAGAACCAGTTCCAGTGGACTCCGGAAGCTGAACACGCATTCGAAAAATGAAAGACTGTTTGATACGCCTACCAATGCTAACAGCACTGATGAAAGGTGAACCACTGGTCATATACCTATCAGCATCTGACAAAGTGGTAGGAGCAGTTCTACTAGTCGATCGACAAGGCGTGCAAACGCCAGTGTATTACGTATCTCGCACCTTGAATGACCCAGAAACAAGGTATGCCATAATGGAAAAGCTGGTCCTCGCACTGATTCACGCGTCCAGACGATTGCGCAGGTACTTTGCCAATCATGTTATTCATGTCCTGACAAACAACAACATCGGAAATATCCTAGCAAGACCAGAGATATCAGGCAGATTAGCAAAGTGGGCTATAGAACTGGGAGGCCATAACGTGGTTTTTAGACCAAGGCCAGCGATCAAAGGTCAGTAGGCTGATTTCCTGACAGAGGTGCCCAATGACAAAGACAGAGAATGCAAAGCAATGGAGAAGGAAGAAAAGCAATACTCAGAGGAACCATGGCTATTATATATAGATGGCGCATCAAATGAAGATGGAGCAGGTGCAGGACTAACGAGTTCACATACGCCATACGGCTAGACTTCAAAAGCACAAACAACGAGGCCGAGTATGAAGCTTTTCTCGCCGGTTTGAGATTGGCAATCAAGATGGGGTAAAACACATAGAAGCACACGTCGATTCAATGCTCGTGGCTGGGCAGATCAATGGTCAGTATGAAGCCAAGGGAGATGTCATGGCACTGTATCTAGAACAAGCAAAAACATTGCTTCAAAGCTTTAACTCTTACAAGGTGCATCACATCAACAGGAATGAAAACAAACCAGTAGACGCACTAAGCAAACTCGCATCAACAAGCTTTCAACACCTGGCCAAGGACGTGCGCATCGAAGTCCTAAGCAACCCATCAGTTCCATTGAGACAGGTAAACGTTGTCCAACTCGGAGCAACATCCTGGATGATGCCGATCATCATGTACCTCCAATATGGAATTTTTCCCGAGAACGAACCGAAGCAAGAAAGATACAGCACAAGTCTGAACATTACCAAATGTCTGATGGCATCCTGTATCGGAAGTCATACCTCGGACCGTTACTACGATGCGTTGATCCAGAAGACGCCAACTACTTAATCCGAGAAGTATACGAAGGCATATGTGGCATCCACGCAGGTCCAAGAATGGTGGTGGCAAAGGTAATGAATGCGGGTTATTACTGGCCGGGGATGCACCTGGACGCAGTCAAGGTTTTAAGGAAATGCAGCGGTTGTCAGAGACATGCTCCAAAAACAATGCGCCCAAAGAATGAACTTGTTCCCGTCACAACGAGATGGCCGTTTCAGCAGTGGGGAATAGATATGGTTGGCCCTTGTCCAGAAGCCCCAGGAGCAGTAAAGTTTATCATAGTCGCGGTAGACTATTTTACAAAGTGGGTTGAAGCAAAGGCGCTGGCATCAACCACGTCGACAGTAATTCGAAGATTTATCTGGGAACAAATAATTTGTCGTTTTGGGCTACCACTGAGAATCATCACAGACAACGGAACAAACTTCCCTGCCGAATACCTGCAGAACTGGTTCCAGGAGCTGAACATTGAACATACCTTTTCCTCGGTGGCACACCCACAAGGAAATGGTCAAGTTGAAGCAGTGAACAAAAGTATCGTGGATGGTATAAAAGCCAGGCTCGGAACGCAACGAAGAGGATGGGTTGATGAGTTGCCAGTATCCTGTGGGCCCATAGAACTATGCCAAAAACAAGCAACGGCGAAACACCGTTTAGCCTAGTCTATGGGTCCGAAGCCGTAATACCCGCGGAGATTGGTCTACCATCTCCAAGGATACTGTCAATAAACACCATCAATAACGAAGAAAAAAGAAGGTTGGACCTAGACCTTCTAGAAGAAAGAAGAGAAATGGCAGCAATCAACGAGGCAAAATACAAAACCAAGCTGGAAAAATACTACAACAGCAAGGTCAAAGTCTGCACCTTCAACCCCGGAGATTACGTCCTCAGAGACAACGAGGAATCCAATGCCAAGAGACCGGGCAAACTGGCTCCCAAGTGGGAGGGACCCTACGTTATAGACGAAGTCCTTGGGAAAGGAGCATACAAGCTGAGCACGCTCGGAAACAAAGAAGTCCCCAGGACTTGGAATGCCCAACAACTAAGGAAATGCTACATGTAATTAACCATAGTTTTTATCTTTCCTTGTAATGAATGGCCATGCACCCAACACAGTCGACTTTAAATACAAGAAGTGTTGGCTATCTTATCTTCTGTGAATTTTTTGTTACAACTTGATGCGTGCGAAGTGTCGTATATACTAGGTGTATATTTTAAGCCCTTTTTAACACTTATTTTAGCCAAGTTTTAAATTTATAAAACACGATATTTCACTAACACTAAACACACATATGGGCAAGTGCACCCATCGTTGAGTGTAGTATAGCGTTGGTAAGATACCGAGGTCGTCCAAGGACACAAGAGCTTTTAGTACCGGTTTATCCTCAACGTCTAATCAAATTAAAAGTTTAGAAAAAAATGTTTTAAACTAAGAAAAGATAAAAACTAACTAAAATGCTGAAAATAAAAATAAAATAAAAACAGATAGACAAGATGAATCACTTGGTTCCGACTCGTATCTAGTATAACCTTTGATTATTTCCGCACTTTTGCACATAATTAAGAGATTATCTTAGTTATTGTAGTAGGCCCCTCTTTTGAAGGTGACGTTACCCTCACCCCAGTAGTTTGAGTCAGCAAGGATACAATCCTAAAAGGGTGGATTATTGGAAGATAATGAATTAAGTTATTAATGCAGTATTGTGGTAGGCCCCGCTTTTGGCGGTGACGTTACCCTCGGCTAAGTAGTCTGAGTCAGCAGGGATACAGTCCTAAATAGCCGGGTTATAGTATTAATAGTAGTTAACTTATGAGGGGATCAAAGAGTTTGGACCCCCGCCATCCAATACCGTGAAGCATTGAAGGAGGTCCTACTAAATTTGACCCAGGTCCATTGCAGGACCTCTAAACGCTGAACAATGGCAAGAACTTTACCAAACCGTTCCCTTAACCCCCGACCAGGTAGCCAACATACCTCCATATAGACCGTGGAGATATGAATGGTGAAAATCCTTTATTTTATATAGACAGTAAAATAATGCCAAGACACCACGGACAAACGATAAGGAAAGATCACCTTCAACATAAGTAACTAGTTATTAAAGTCATTAATACAAAACCAAATAAAAAGTGCAAAATATTAGAAATAAAAAGTATTATACTAGACACTTTGTCTTCACCAAGTGATGTAAGAGACTTAGGCAAACATGGCCTTGATTGTCAAGAACTCTTACGATCAATCTTGGATCCCGAGACGACTCACACACTCTATGATGGACAATGGATGATGGTGGTGGATGATGGTGTTGTGATGGTGGTGGGTGGTGGATGAAGTGTGAGAGAGGTGGTGTGCCAAGGGATGAGATGAAATGAATCCAAGCACTCCTATTTATAGGCTGAACAGAGAGCTGGGCACGGCCCCGTGTCCGCTGGGCACGGCCCCGTGCCTGTCTGACACTCTCTCTCCTCATTAATTGTAATTCGCAATTACAATAAATGCGCCTGCTGTACTTTCGACACGCCCCCGTGTCCGCTGGGCACGGCCCGTGGTGGGCAATAGAAGCTTCTATAGATTTGTCTTTTCTGCTGCTTCTTGGGCACGGCCCCGTGCTGGCTGAGCACGGGGCGTGTTCAGTCTTCTGACTTCTCTATTTTGCTTTGGAAGGTGCCGTTGAGGGGTCGGGCAGTCCACTAATGTTCCTTTTCTTGTATTTATGTTGGATTTAGCTGTCTTTTTGCTTCTTTTGTGTTTTTGAGCTCATTTAATCCTGAAAATACAAAAGGAAGACAAAAACACTCTTTTTCCAATATTAGTACTTAAAAAGGGTTAGTTTTATGCCTTATTTGATGTAATTTATATGTTGCATTTTACACACATCAAATACCCCCACACTTGAACTTTTGCTTGTCCTCAAGCAAAACTCTTTATTCTGTGGCTTACACTCCAAATGGAATAGGTAGAAGAGAAGGTTTTGGGCTTGTCGTAGAGTGTCGGGAATCCAAGGTCTTTTTGGGTTTTATTTTTATTTATTTACACTCCTATTCGTAATGATTTATTTAGAACTTTTCATAAGAGAAATTACTTATTTGGGCATAACATGCCTTTTTAAAATTCCATTTATATACAAGTTCACATACCTCACGGGAGAAATCACTCACACTCGGCCGAAGGTGTATTTTTAGTGAATCACTTGAGAGCGGCATGGAACTTACTCCTACCATAGGCTTGCCAAGCAATCAATCCTCCTCCTTTTTAACTTTTATACCTTTGTAGATATCAAGAGGACTTTGTGGGTTAAGGGTTAGGCTTGGGTTAAAGGTAGGTGGTTGGGATAGTGGTTAGTGGTTAGTAGAAAAAGGGCGAAAAACGTAACAAGTGTCGGTTTTCGTATGATTTTCTATTTTTGCAACTTTTTATTTTGATGAAGCTTTTATTCAAACAAAGTTATTTTTGATGAACTTGTTTGTTTATTTTCTTTTTGCTTCATCATCAACACATTTTTTTTTTTTTTTTTTTACGAAAAACCGAACTTGTTACTAAAACAAAGGGTTAAAAATGAAAAAGGTTTTGGTGGGTAAAAGGGTTTTTGGTTTGGGTGATGAAATGAAAAGGTTTAGGCTCAAAGGGGTTAACTAGGGGGATTTTTGGGTAGGTGGTAAAAGAAAAAGAAAAATAATGGTGTAGAAATAAAAAGGGGTTAGTCCTAATGCCTCCATCATTTACTTACTCGGGTTTAAGTTGATAAGGACCGGGAATGTATCATCATGGCAAGTTCTAGAGTCGTAAGAACCAAGCGGCTATTCACACAAGAAACGAAAAATGAGCATTTAGTTTTAATGATATGTAATTGTGCTCAATAAAGGCTCAAAACTCACTTTTGTGGGAATGGGTTTTTATGTGATCAAGTATATATAATCAAATTTTAACTAAGTTTACCATGCCTTTTCATAATTTTCTTATGTTGGTTCTTTTTATCACTACGCTATCGGTTGTAAAGTTGTAAAAATATAACCTTTTTGAGAACTTGAATTTCCCGAATTAAACCTAGACAAGTAAAAAAATGAAATTTTTGAAAAAATTTGGGGTGATTAGCGGTTCCAATAGAGTTTTGTGTAAGGCTTGTATTTAGGACTTGCAAAATTCAAGGTTTTAGCATCCCCCCCACACTTAAATTACACATTGTCCTCAATGTGTCCCAAAAATAAATTTTTAGGTTGATTAGATGTATAAAATGGTGTAAAAAGCAAAAATTTTCTGTTACTGGGCGCTGAACACGGCCCCGTGTTGTCCGGGCACGGCCCCGTGTTCAAGTGCCAGTAACAAAATTAAACAAGAGAAACAGAAGTCTGGACACGGGGGCGTGTTGGGTGAACACGGCCCGTGTCCAGTTACCTGAACTGGGCGTTTTCTGCAGGTGGTTCAGCACGGGGCCGTGTTGGTTGGGCACGGCCCGTGTTGAACCTTCTGGACTGGAGAGAATTGTCGGGTTGCCTTGTTCTTGTGCATGAGTTCATTTTTCTCGTTCCCCTTTTCATCCTTTACCACCATGAGTGTGTTTTATTCATTACAAACCATCCAAACCTTAAAACCATCATTTCATTTTATCATAGAGATAACTTACATAGTCCTAAATTAAACTAGATAAAACAAGGAAATAATAAACCAAGGAGTCCTAGCCTTTACTTTATTTTAATTAGCAAAATTTCCAAGAAGTAACTAATCTTGGTTAAACAAGGCCTTTTTTGAACTCCTTCTTCCGCGTGCGGTTCTCCTAAAATGTCGGCGAGCCATTCTTCCACCTCCCTTGGAAGGAGAAAAGAAGGCTCATTGGCATTAGTTTGAGGAGTTTCAACTTCCACCGGGATCTCTTGTTGGTGTTCCACGGGAGGTTCCGCCGAAAAGTCTTCCCACCCGGTAGGGTTGTTGATTCCAAGTGCCAGGTTCCAATCCTGCTGAGGAAGGACTGGTTCCATTGGGGGTGCTACAAGAATATTTAACCTCTGGTGCAAGAGGTTAATTTCTTGAAAGCTGCTTTCAAGTCCCATCGTAAGATCGTTAATACGGTCGATTAGGACCTCCTCTACTGAAGTCATTTCGTCGAGAGCCTCCCTTAATGCTATCACATAGTGCACAAGTGTAGCTTCAATGGAGGGTCTTCTTCCTCTTCGGCTGTTTGACGAATGCACAGAAGATGTTTCGCTGTTTTCACTTGACATTCTACGAAAAATAAACTGAAAAAGTTTATTTAAATGAAACAGTTATCGGACACGGCCCCGTGCTCAATGAGCACGGCCCCGTGTTCATCTTTCTGCTGAATTTTGGAGCAAGGAAACTTGGATTTTTAAGTTATTTTCTGAACTTGTGGGGTCTTTTTAGTTGCTAATAACTTAAAACAGTGTTACATAACATGTTTTTACCAAGATTCCTTGAACAAAACTCATTAATCCTTACCACAAAGTTTGAAGAATTCAAACTTTTAATGGTAGTTCTTTGAAGAAAGATGGAGAAGAAGGAAATGGCTAAAAGAGGAAAGGACAAGATGGGTTGTTGGAACCTTCTTTTAGACTTACCTAGGATAGTTTGAGAGAAGATTCCTGCAAATCTCTGCCCCAAGTTGGTCCAAATGTGCAGAATTCTTGGCTGCATTTATAGAAAACGACAGCATCCTGGACACGGCCCCGTGCCCAGTGGACACGGCCCCGTGTGCAGGTGGAGTTCTGACACAGTTTGTCCGTATTCTGACGTACTGATCAGAATGGAATCTTTTGATGGACACGGGGGCGTGTTGGCTGGACACGGCCCCGTGTCGAGGGACTGTTTTATGAAGTTGTCTAGTTTTTTAAGGAACTTGTTAGTATCGGGTGGCTCCTGACTGGTTGGAACAACCCCAAAGTGCCTAAGATACCTTAATTGTCCTAGACTAAGGCGAGAACGCAAGAGGTTGTCGGTGAGGGTAATTCCTATTTTCATTCTAGGTGGACAAGTCCAACCCTTTCCCGGGCTCTTGTTAAAGAAGGTGTATGCCGAATCACTCAGGTCTATGTATGCATCGAACGAAGTCGATGGAGAGTCCTTCACGGCACAATCGACACAGGGACGACTATCGTCCAAGTCTTTGCTAGGTACGAAGGTATTTTTGGGAGCAACGAGGTTGTCGGAATGCGGTTCCAGCATTTCGTCATGGTTATCGTCTTGGGTTGGATTAATAAAATCCTTCCTAAGCTCTTCTAACCAATTCAGAATTAGCTTTTCTAGTTGAAATAACTCATCAAGGAGCATTTCCCCTAGAATATCTGGCTGGGCGCATTCGAGGGAGAAATAGTGCTTATTTTTACTTTCGCCCCTCTTAAGGTTGTAAGAAGTCGGTGGGTCCATGTAGTGGGGCCTATAATTTAGAAAGTAGCATTCTACTTCTTCATGTTTGCCACCACATAATTGACACCACGTACCATAAGAGTGCCGAAAGTAAAAACAATTACTATCACTCATGTTTATGTCAGAAATTACCAACCGCCGGGATCTTACGGTTCTGTTTTCAGTAACTGAAACTTGGGCACGGGGGCGTGTTGAGTGGGCACGGCCCCGTGTTCAGCTTACTGTCTGACGTAAAACAGGATTGCCAGTTCCAATGATTGAGCACGGGGGCGTGTTCAGCGGGCACGGCCCGTGCTGAGCTCTGCAGAAGCTGAAAAACTAAGAAAATCCTAAAAAAAAATTAAAAAGAAAAATAAAAGATGATTAGGCCGTTGATTCCTAACTTTCTTAAAATCCTTGTGTCCCCGGCAACGGCGCCAAAAACTTGATGCGTGCGAAGTGTCGTATATACTAGGTGTATATTTTAAGCCCTTTTTAACACTTATTTTAGCCAAGTTTTAAATTTATAAAACACGATATTTCACTAACACTAAACACACATATGGGCAAGTGCACCCATCGTTGAGTGTAGTATAGCGTTGGTAAGATACCGAGGTCGTCCAAGGACACAAGAGCTTTTAGTACCGGTTTATCCTCAACGTCTAATCAAATTAAAAGTTTAGAAAAAAAATGTTTTAAACTAAGAAAAGATAAAAACTAACTAAAATGCTGAAAATAAAAATAAAATAAAAACAGATAGACAAGATGAATCACTTGGTTCCGACTCGTATCTAGTATAACCTTTGATTATTTCCGCACTTTTGCACATAATTAAGAGATTATCTTAGTTATTGTAGTAGGCCCCTCTTTTGAAGGTGACGTTACCCTCACCCCAGTAGTTTGAGTCAGCAAGGATACAATCCTAAAAGGGTGGATTATTGGAAGATAATGAATTAAGTTATTAATGCAGTATTGTGGTAGGCCCCGCTTTTGGCGGTGACGTTACCCTCGGCTAAGTAGTCTGAGTCAGCAGGGATACAGTCCTAAATAGCCGGGTTATAGTATTAATAGTAGTTAACTTATGAGGGGATCAAAGAGTTTGGACCCCCGCCATCCAATACCGTGAAGCATTGAAGGAGGTCCTACTAAATTTGACCCAGGTCCATTGCAGGACCTCTAAACGCTGAACAATGGCAAGACCTTTACCAAACCGTTCCCTTAACCCCCGACCAGGTAGCCAACATACATCCATATAGACCGTGGAGATATGAATGGTGAAAATCCTTTATTTTATATAGACAGTAAAATAATGCCAAGACACCACGGACAAACGATAAGGAAAGATCACCTTCAACATAAGTAACTAGTTATTAAAGTCATTAATACAAAACCAAATAAAAAGTGCAAAAGATTAGAAATAAAAAGTATTATACTAGACACTTTGTCTTCACCAAGTGATGTAAGAGACTTAGGCAAACATGGCCTTGATTGTCAAGAACTCTTACGATCAATCTTGGATCCCGAGACGACTCACACACTCTATGATGGACAATGGATGATGGTGGTGGATGATGGTGTTGTGATGGTGGTGGGTGGTGGATGAAGTGTGAGAGAGGTGGTGTGCCAAGGGATGAGATGAAATGAATCCAAGCACTCCTATTTATAGGCTGAACAGAGAGCTGGGCACGGCCCCGTGCTTGTCTGACACTCTCTCTCCTCATTAATTGTAATTCGCAATTACAATAAATGCGCCTGCTGTACTTTCGACACGCCCCCGTGTCCGCTGGGCACGGCCCGTGGTGGGCAATAGAAGCTTCTATAGATTTGTCTTTTCTGCTGCTTCTTGGGCACGGCCCCGTGCTGGCTGAGCACGGGGCGTGTTCAGTCTTCTGACTTCTCTATTTTGCTTTGGAAGGTGCCGTTGAGGGGTCGGGCAGTCCACTAATGTTCCTTTTCTTGTATTTATGTTGGATTTAGCTGTCTTTTTGCTTCTTTTGTGTTTTTGAGCTCATTTAATCCTGAAAATACAAAAGGAAGACAAAAACACTCTTTTTCCAATATTAGTACTTAAAAAGGGTTAGTTTTATGCCTTATTTGATGTAATTTATATGTTGCATTTTACACACATCACAACTGCATATATTACTTCGGGCATACACGAAAACACCAACGGCTAAGACACAGGAAACATTGTAGACCTCCAAGGCTCGTCGCAACTCAATGCACAGCCGGGTCAAGTATACACAACCAAAGCCTGTCAAGCCAAGTGCTACTTCGTACCCACCCATACACGAAAACATCGTAAGCATGGTAAAACAAACATTGTAAGACCCCCAAGGCTGAGCACAGCCGGGTCAACACAATAACCTGTTAAAAAGATCACTTCGTATACACGAATAAAACAACGCGCATAACGACAGAACAAACATTGTAGAGTCATCCAAGCATAACACAACACAGTGTAAAGCCACGATGACTAAACACAATACAACCTGTCACAACCATCATTCATTCGTGATACCTAATCAAAGTAATCGAACACATGCACATATTGTAACAGGAACAAAATTCACAATGTACAAACTAACAACCTACGGTTAGCATAACCATATCAAAAAGCGTGTCAAAAGTACCAACAACCATAGCAACAGAAAGTAAATTGTTCACGAGACACGAAAAGCAAGAAATTGTTTGATAGTTACTAGGCCAGTAGGCCAATACACGGCATGCAAGCCGGAAGTTTTCAACCTTGATGACTAGGTCCATCACCCTCAGCTTCAGGGTCTTGATCGCCAAGAGCCTTTTTCAACAACTCAACTCCGTCAATTTTTCGAGACAATTTTCCAACAGCTTTAACAATGGCGAATTCGAGTAATTCATACTCCTGGCGCTTTTCAGCATAACGAGCCGCACAGTCAGTTTTATACAAATCAAAATGACTCATCGTCTCCTTAGCTTCAGCAGCCGCTCTCCCTTCACCATAACCATCTTTGCGACCGTGATCATATGCGGTTTCGCCAAGCTCGAACATATACTTGGCCAGTTCCTCAGACTTCACAATGCGATCGGCAATCTGTGGGAAACAAATCAAATATACAAAATAAGAAACAAAGAAGAATAGATCAAGAAAGCAAAAGAAAACATACCAAGGGAACACCGCGTGCAAGTAACCACTTGCTATCAGCATTAGCCTATTCGGCTATGATCTCGGAAGCCCGGCTCTCTGCAGATTTTCAGCGATAAGTTGTTCCAGCTTAGCAATCCGTTGGATGCACTCGTTTTCCCTTTTCTGATGAGAGGCGCGCTCCTGCTCTTATTCATTGCTGATTTGCGTTTTCTCACCCTTCAGTTTCACTATCTGATCCCGAGCAGCCAGCATTTCACGATTGGTTCGCTCACATGCCGCCTCCCATTCTTTCTGCTTGTTAACATTCAACTGTTTCTCCTTAGCAAGCTTATCTTCAGCGTCAGAAACCCTCCATTGCAAACCTTTCTTCTCTGCATTAAATTTCTCCCTCTCTTCAGCCAACTCTTTCTTAGCAGTCTCAAACTCCAACGTATCTTCCCCCATTAATTGCCACTCCCTTACAATCTCCTGGCAAGTAGCGTAAAAATTAACACCGACATAAATATGATCATCCAGAAGATCCAGCCGGTGGCGTTTTTTCTGAAACATTCTTTCAGCAGGGTGGAGGGATAAAGAATAGAACTCACGAAAGTTGGCAATATCGTTCATTCTAGAACCCTGAGTCAAGTTCCAGTGGGGTGCATGTGGAAGATCGTCGCAGGATTATGGGTATCCCACGACCCACCTTGAATATGTTGAAATTCCGGACTCTGGCGGGTCCCGGACGTACCACCCCCTCCGGAACCTGGCACGCGCTTTGTGTAAGTGGTGGCATGAGGGGTAGCCTCGCTTGACTCCACTTCTGTTTCAACACCATCAGCACGGCCCTCACCACCACCAGCACCAGCAACAACATCTCCTGCAACATCCTTCACTTGCTCAACTTCATCCTCCTTTTCCTTTCCCCTCGTGTCAGGATGAGGAGGAGATAAATCGAAAGGCCTAGACGGAGGAGATTCAGGAGGAGTAATCTTAGAAATGTCAATTTTGCGAACACCCTTACCAGGTTTAGAACCTGCTACAAATCAGGTATAACAGTAAAAAACAAGAAAATATGCAAAGTACAATACATACACAAACGGAGGGAATCGTACCTCGAGAACCGGTAGACTTGTACATTTTTTCCAGCAAATTACCACCTTTAGCACTGAAAACACCTAAGTCAACCTCTGACTCAGATGGCGCAGTAGCAGTATCCTTCTGCAGTTTAGATTTCTTCTCAGCTAGTGCAGCTGCAGCCTGCGCATCAAGCTCCTTCTTCTTATCCTCCAAGGCTTTCTTTTTCTTCACTATCTCCGTCAACATGGCATCATCATCCGGATCACGTTCAGCACGCTTATCTCCTGCGCCTAAACCAGATAGCGTGTCAGATACGACAACATAGTCCAGGAAAGAGGAGTTAGAAGGACGCTTACGAGGTGCCTTAGTCACTGGTTCCTCAGCCTTCTTTTCCTCAGCCTTATCTCTCCTCCTCTTCTCTCGGGTTTCTAACTGCTCAATAGTATCACCCAAAGGATCCTCAGCAAGATTTTCAACATCAGCAGCCACAGGTTCACGAACAGTCCCTTGTTGTGGACCTGCACGCGTGGAACGACGGATTAGATCTTCATGAGACCCATCAGAACCCTCACTTGAAAGGACGATAACCTCCTCTCGAGTAGGAACAGAGTCAACGTCAATATCGTCCTCATTGTCTTCACCTAAAACAGCGTTGGCATAAGCAGCCATGCTTTCGGCGGTAGGGTGCAAGAAGTTATTCCTTATTTGATCAAGCCACAAAGGCCTCCCTTCAGGTAATACGGCGACAACCATGGCACCTCCGGCCTTAGGATCAAAGACGTTCAACAAACTGTATCCTACTGCAAAAGACAAGAAGATATGAAGGGACACATAACAAGAATAAAAGACAAGTCAAAGAATAAATATCAACGATACCTTTCCCTTGGTATCCATATTTCGGAGAAGCCCACAGCATACTCATCCCCGCAGCCACCAAAGCTCTCTCTTCAAGTTGATAATAGGGGTAACCTTCCGGGTCAGAACTTTATACCACTCCTGTTTAACAAAATCCACCGAGACATTTACATGTGGAACCCCTTCACTCTCAGGCCTATAATGCATATCAACGGGGATGACTCCACGACGGATGTAGAAAAACTTTTGCTTTCAGTCATGAAGACTTTTTGGTGGATGACTGCTACAAGGCTTAACACCACTGGTACGAGAGTTAAAGGAGTAAAAACCACCAGTGTAACTGACGAAATAAAAAACATTGAACTTCTCGAAAGTTGGTTCAACACGGTTAGCCCTGCATATAAACTCGAAGTGGGTAACCCGAGGCAAACCCAAGGCACTTATTTGGGAAATATGCATGCCATAACCGGTAAGCACTTCACCAATAAACTTGGACATTGGGAGACGGAAGTTTCCTTCTCGAAAAAAGTCGGCGTACACCGTAATATACCCAGGAGGAGCATCCAACGCAGTAGATTTAGGGGTCGAAAACTGAACACCCCAGTCAGATTGGAAGCCATGGTCTTGAGTAAGATTCTGGAGTTCTTCTTCTTTCCAGTTTATCTCCGCCTGATCAGGACCTGGAGGATTCCTGGGCATGTACTTCCTCTTTTTGGTAGTAGGTTTCGCACCAGTAGACATGATCTCAGGTAAAAAGGAAAATGGTGAAAAGGAGAGAAAAAATCGAAAGAAGAGGTTGAGAGAAAAATGGGAGTTTGAATTTTGAAAAACAAAGATGAAGTGTTGAAAAGAAGTAAACCGCCATCTATTTATACCCATCGCATTTAATGCGATGGGTAATGGACCGTCAGGGAGACAGAAGGACGTCCAACAGGGAACTGACACGTCAGGAGAGAGAGTAACCGTCGCCTCAATTTAAGGGCACGTGGCCGCCACGCGCCTGACAGACGGCGAAAACGTGCCTGACGGCTCTGAAAAAGCAACTGTTCATCTCTCCGAAAAGACAGCCACCTCAGACGGAACGTCAGCCATGTCAGTTGTCCTAATCCCAAAAAAGAGGCTTCCCTTAGAAGAAACCTCAAAAAAGTAGAAGCTTCCATCATGCCCCATGCGCCGTTTTGGCTCAACTTTGCAAGGCCATCTCCAAGCGCCATGCGCTGTTTTGGCTCAACTTTGCAAGGCCACTTCCATGCGCCATACGCCGTTTTGGCTCAACTTTGCAAGGCCATCTCCATGCGCTATGCGCCGTTTTGGCTCAACTTTGCAATGCTACCTCCATGCGCCATGCGCCGTTTTGGCTCAACTTTGCACGGCCAGCTCCACGCGCCGTGCGCTGTTTTGGCTCAACTTTGCATGGCCATCTCCACGCGCCGTGCGCCGTTTTGGCTCAACTTTGCAAGACCACCCCCATGCGCCATGCGCCGTTTGGCTCAACTTTGCAAGGCCATCTCCATGCGCCATGCGCTGTTTTGGCTCAACATTGCAAGGCCATCTCCACGCGCCATGCGCCGTTTTGGCTCAACTTCGCAGGGCCATTTTCATGCGCCTCACAAAGGCAAACAAAAAGACCAATACCCTTATAAGTCCAGAATCCCTCCTAGATGATCAACTCAACTAGAAGGCACACTAGACTGGGGGGACTTGAAGAGGTATGGTCCCAATTCCATACACACATGGCAGGGACCACACCACCTTTTCCGTCCAACATGGCACCTACATCAGCAAGCAAATCCAGAAGCTTCTGGAAAATGCCAAGGTGACACCGAAGATGCTCCTCCAGACAAAAAGGACAACACGTGTCACCATAAATCGGACGCCATGTGGACTTGCGACACTACCTGGGGACAGACCGACAGCAGCGGTACCAATTCTCCTGCATGGGCGAATAACGGCGCACCACGTGTACCACTATCTTGACCACAGCAGAGGAGACCAAGAGGATATTCCCCTTGGTCGGACAGCTGGCGCCTGGTAGCAGCTGGCAAGGTCTCTCCACCCTCCTTCACCCTCCGGCTATAAATAGGACCCTTCATCATTCACGTTAAACATTCTGCTCTCTTTACATTCCACCCCCAACACACACTATTTCTCCTCAAAACGGTCGCTTATTCTCACGCCGGAGCCCGATTAAGAGGGAAACCCCCGCATTCCCATCTTAACGAGCTAACGGTGTTGTTATTTTGCAGGATACCAGTCTTAGGCGAGTAGAGAAGGAGATTGAACCCACGTACGAGACGACCCAGCTAGTTAACCTAAGTGTTAACTAGTGTTTCATCATTGGCGCCCGCCGCATCTTTTGCAAACCATTTTCATCTCCTTTTTCTTCGAAAACACTCTCCAAATGGCTGAACCAAACCCTTCTCCTCATGTGGACGGAGAAAGCTCTTCCTTTGAGTTGTGATGGGTGTCAAGTGTTATATATATTAGGTGTATATTTTAAGCCCCTTTTAACACTTTTTAGTCAAGTTTTAAATTTATAAAACACGATATTCACTAACACTAGACACTCATATGGGCAAGTGCACCCATCGTGAGCGTAGTATAGTGTTGGTAAGATACCGAGGTCGTCCAAGGACACAAGAGCTTTTAGTACCGGTTTATCCTCAACGTCTAATCAAATCAAAAAGTTTAGAAAAATGTTTTAAACTAAGAAAAATAAAAACTAACTAAAATGCTGAAAATAAAAATAAAAAATAAAAACAGATAGACAAGATGAATCACTTGGTTCCGACTCGTATCTAGTGTAACCTTTGATTATTTCCGCACTTTTGCACTATTTTAAGAGATTATCTTAGTTATTGTAGTAGGCCCCTCTTTTGAAGGTGACGTTACCCTCACCCCAGTAGTTTGAGTCAGCATGGATACAATCCTAAAAGGGCGGATTATTGAAAGATAATGAATTAAGTTATTAATGCAAATTATGGTAGGCCCCTCTTTTGGAGGTGACGTTACCCTCGACTAAGTAGTCTGAGTCAGCAGGGATACAGTCCTAAATAGCCGGGTTATAGTATTAATAGTAGTTAACTTATGAGGGGATCAAAGAGTTTGGACCCCCGCCATCCAATACCGTTAAGTATTGAAGGAGGTCCTACTAAATTTGACCCAGGTCCATTGCAGGACCTCTAAACGCTGAACAATGGCAAGACCTTTACCAAACCGTTCCCTTAACCCCCGACCAGGTAGCCAACATACCTCCATATAGACCGTGGAGATATGACTGGTGAAAATCTTTTATTTTATATAGACAGTAAAATAATGCCAAGACACCACGGACAAACGATAAGGAAAGATCACCTTCAACATAAGCAACTAGTTATTAAAGTCATTAATACAAAACCAAGTAAAAAGTGCAAAAGATTAGAAATAAAAAGTATTACACTAGACACTTTGTCTTCACCAAGTGATGTAAGAGACTTAGGCAACCATGGCCTTGATTGTCAAGAACTCGTACGATCAATCTTGGATCCCGAGACGACTCACACACTCTATGATGGACAATGGATGATGGTGGTGGATGATGGTGTTATGGTGGTGGTGGGTGGTGGGTGAAGTGTGAGAGAGGTGGTGTGCCAAGGGATGGTTTAAGCTTGAGCCAAGCACTTCTATTTATAGGCTGAACAGAAGCTCGGGCACGGCCCCGTGTCCAGTGGGCACGGCCCCGTGTCCACATCCTCTCTTTCTTCATTAAATGCAGCTTTGTCTTATTAGTTGACCACGCCCCCGTGTCCGCTGAGCACGACCCCGTGTGCAGAAGAATCTTTGTACTATGAAGATTTGCCTGGATTGTGCGAATCTTATAGTTGACCACGGCCCCGTGTCCGCTGAGCACGGCCCCGTGGTGGGCAATAGAAGGTTCTACCACTTTGTCTTTTCTGCTGACACTTGGGCACGCCCCCGTGCTGGCTGAGCACGGGGCGTGTTCAGGCTTCTGATCTCTTGTTTTGCTTGGGAAGATGCTGTCGTGGGGTCGGGCATGTCACGTCTTGTCCCTTTTCTTGTATTTATGTTATATTTTGATGTCTTTTTGCTTCTTTTGTTAATTTGAGCTCATTTAATCCTGAAAATACAAAAGGAAGACAAAAGCACACTTTTTCCAACATTAGTACTAAAAAAGGGTTAGTTTTATGCCTCATTTGATGAAATTTATATGTTACATTTTGAACACATCAAATACCCCCACACTTGAATCTTTTCTTGTCCTCAAGCAAAACTCTTTAATATGTGGCTATTTACACTCCCAAATGGAATGGGTAGAAAAGAAGGTTTTGGGCTTGTCATAGAGTGTCGGGATTTCCAAGATTCTTTATTTAGTTTTATTTTTATTTATTTACAATCCTATTCGTCATGATTTATTTAAAATTTTTCATAAGATAAATTACTTATTAGGGCATAACATGCCTTTGTAAAATTCTATTTATATACAAGTTCACATACCTCACGGGGATCACTCAACACTCGGCTGAAAATGTATTTTTGTGGATCACTCGAGAGCGGCATGGAACTTACTCCTACCATAGGCTTGCCAAGCAATCAATCCTCCTCCTTTTTAACTTATATACCTTTGTAAATATCAAGAGGACTTTGTGGGTGAAGGGTTAGGCTTGGGTTAAAGGTAGGTGGTTGGGTTAGTGGTTAGTAGAAAAAGGGTTAAAAAGCGTAACAAGTGTCGGTTTTCGTAAGACTTTCTATTTTTGTAACTTTTATTTTGATGAAGCTATTATTCAAACCAAGTTATTTTTGATGAACTTGTTTGTTTATTTTCTTTTGCTTCATCATCAACAATTTTTTTTTTTTTTTTTAAAAGTCATACGAAAAATCGACCTTGTTACTAAAACAAAGGGGTAAAAATGAAAAAGGTTTTGGTGGGTAAAAAGGGTGTTTGGTTTGGGTTATGAAATGAAAAGGTTTAGGCTCAAAGGGGCTAACTAGGGGGATTTTGGGTAGGTGGTAAAAAAAAAGAAAAATAATGGTGTAGAAATAAAAAGGGTTAGTCCTAATGCCTCCATCATTTACTTACTTGGGTTTAAGTTGGTAAGGACCGGGAATGTATCGTCATGGCAAGTTCTAGAGTCGTAAGAACCAAGCGGCTATTCACACAAGAAACGAAAATGAGCATTTAGTTCTAATGATATGTAATTGTATGCTCAATAAAGGCTAAAAACTCACTTTTGTGGGAATAGGTTTTTATGTGATCAAGTATATATAATCAAATTTTATCTAAGCTTGTCATGCCTTTTCATAATTTTCTTATGTTGGTTCTTTTTATCACGACGCTATCGGTTGTAAATTCGTAAAAATATAACCTTTTTAGAACTTGAATTTCCCGAGTTAAACCTAGACAAGTAAAAAAAAATGAAAATTTTTGAAAAAATTTGGGGTGATTAGCGATTCCAATAGAGTTTTGTGTAAGGCTTGTATTTAGGACTTGCAAGATTCAAGGTTTTAGCATCCCCCCCCCCCCCCCCACACTTAAATTACACATTGTCCTCAATGTGTCCCAAAAATAAGTTTTTAGGTTGATTGAATGTGTAAAAAGGTGTGGAAAAGCAAAAATTTTGTGTTACTGGGCGTTGAACACGGCCCCGTGTGATCCGGGCATGGCCCCGTGTTCAAGTGCCAGTAACAAAATTAAAACAAGAGAAACAGAAGTTTGGACACGGGGGCGTGTTGGGTGAACACGGCCCGTGTCCAGTTACCTGAACTGGTTCTTTTTCTGCAGACTATGCAGCACGGGGCCGTGTTGGGTGGACACGGCCCGTGCCGAGCTTACTATAAACGAAGAAATTTGTCGGACGGTTCTGTTTTCCTGTATGGAGTGCTGGTTCAAGTTTCCCTTGCATCCTTTGCGATCTCAAGTGTGTTTTATTCATTTCAACACCATCCAAAACACCAAATTAACTAAAACCATCATTCATTAATCATAGAGAGAATTACATAATAGTCCTAAAAATTAAAATATTAGCTAGTTAGGTCAGAGAAACACAAGAAATCCAAGAAGTTTCTAGCCTATTATTTATTCTACTAGCAAAATTTCCGAAAAGATAGATCTCTCGGTTAAAAGTGGCTTGACGACTTCTTCCTACGGGTATGGGCTCCTCATACATCGGCGAGCCACTCTTCGATCTCCCTAGGGAGAAGAAAAGCGGGCTCATGAGCATCGGGTTGAGGAGGTGTAACTTCCACCGGAATTTCTTGGAGTTCTTCAAGAGGAGGTTCTGCCGGAATGTCGTCCCAACCGGTAGGATTTTGAATTCCAAGTGCGAGGTTCCAATCCTCTTGAGGGAGGATTGGTTCCATAGGAGGTGTTACCAGAATGTTTAACCTCTGGTGCAAGAGGTTTATTTCCCGGAAACTGTTTTCCAACCCCACCGAGAGATAGTTTATACGGTCAATGAGGACCTCCTCCACTGAAGTCATCTCGTCAAGTGCTTCACGTAGTGCCATTACGTATCTTACGAGAGTTGCTTCAATCGATGGCCTCCTTTCTCGTCGACTGTTCCTTGAGTGTGCAGAAGAGGTTCCGCTGTTTTGGCTAGACATTCTACCAAAACAAACCAAAAACAGTTCGTTTTAATGAAACGGTACCACGGGCACGGCCCCGTGCTCAATGAGCACGGCCCCGTGTTCAACTTTCTGCAGATTTTCAGAACAAGGAATCTTGGGGTTTCAAATTATTTTCTTAACTTATGAAGCTTTTTGAGCAGAAATAACTTAAAACAATGTTGTGTAACTTATTTTTAACAAGATTCCTTGAATAGAAATTCAATAAACATCACATCAAAGCTCAAGCTTTAATGGAGTTCTTGGTGCAAGAAAGGTGAAGAAGAAGGCAATAGATAAAAGAGGAAAGGACAAGATGCTTGTAGGAACCTTCTTTTAGAACATACCTAGGATGGTAAGTCAGAAAATCCCTCCAAATCTCTGTCCCTGGATGGTCCAAATGTGCAGGGTTCTTGGCTGCATTTATAGAAAACGACAGCGTGCTGGACACGGCCCCGTGTCGGCTGGACACGGCCCCGTGTGCAGGCAAGATCCTGACACGTTTTGTCCGTATTCTGACAAAAGTCAGAAGGGAATCTTTTGGTGGACACGGGGGCGTGTTGACCTGGACACGGCCCCGTGTCGGAAGGATGAATTATGAAGTGCGTCTATTTTTAAGGAACTTTTCCGGATCGGGTGGTTCCTTACTGGATGGAACAACCCCAAAGTGCCTAAGATACCTCAATTGATCTAGATTAAGATGAGAACGCAAGAGGTTGTCGGTGAGGGTGATTCCTAAGCTATATGTAGGTGGACAAGTCCAACCCTTTTCCGGGCTCTCGTTAAAGAAGGTGTATGTCGAATCGCTCAGGTCTATGTATGCATCAAACGAAGTTGATGGGGAGTCCTTCACGGCACAATCGACACAGGGACGACTATCGCTCAAGTCCTCACTAGAGTTAGAAGTATCATTGGAAACAATGAAGTTGTTTGAATGCGGTTCCAACCTCTCTCCTTGGTTATCGCCTTGGAAAAGATTATTGAGGTCTTCCCTAAGTTCGTTTAACCAATTAAAAATTAGATCTTCTAGTTGAAATAATTCATCGAGAAGCATTTCTCCTAAAATATCCGGTTGGGCGCATTCGAGGGAGCGATAGGGATTATTTTTACTTTCGCCCCTCTTAAGGATACTAGGAAATGATGGGTCTATATAGTGGGGTTTATAATTTAGAAAAAAACATTCTAATTCTTTATGGTTACCACCACATAATTGACACCACATAGTACCATAAGAGTGCCGAAAGTAAAAAGTATCAGTATCACTCATGTTTGTGTCAGAAATTACCAACCGTCGGGATCTTACGGTTCTGTTTTCAGTAACTGAAACTTGGGCACGGGGGCGTGTTGAGTGGGCACGGCCCCGTGTTCAGCTTACTGTCTGACTTAAAACAAGATTGCCAGTTCCAATGATTGGGCACGGGGCGTGTTCAGCGGGCACGGCCTGTGCTGAGTTCTGCAGAAGCTGAAAAACTAAAAAAAAATCCTAAAAAAAAAATGAAAAACAAGAAAAACGATTAGGCCGTTGATTCCTAACTTTCTTAAAATCCTTGTGTCCCCGGCAACGGCGCCAAAAACTTGATGGGTGTCAAGTGTTATATATATTAGGTGTATATTTTAAGCCCCTTTTAACACTTTTTAGTCAAGTTTTAAATTTATAAAACACGATATTCACTAACACTAGACACTCATATGGGCAAGTGCACTCATCGTGAGCGTAGTATAGTGTTGGTAAGATACCGAGGTCGTCCAAGGACACAAGAGCTTTTAGTACCGGTTTATCCTCAACGTCTAATCAAATAAAAAAGTTTAGAAAAATGTTTTAAACTAAGAAAAATAAAAACTAACTAAAATGCTGAAAATAAAAATAAAAAATAAAAACAGATAGACAAGATGAATCACTTGGTTCCGACTCGTATCTAGTGTAACCTTTGATTATATCCGCACTTTTGCACTATTTTAAGAGATTATCTTAGTTATTATAGTAGGCCCCTCTTTTGAAGGTGACGTTACCCTCACCCCAGTAGTTTGAGTCAGCAAGGATACAATCCTAAAAGGGTGGATTATTGAAAGATAATGAATTAAGTTATTAATGCAAATTATGGTAGGCCCCTCTTTTGGAGGTGACGTTACCCTCGACTAAGTAGTCTGAGTCAGCAGGGATACAGTCCTAAATAGCCGGGTTATAGTATTAATAGTAGTTAACTTATGAGGGGATCAAAGAGTTTGGACCCCCGCCATCCAATACCGTTAAGTATTGAAGGAGGTCCTACTAAATTTGACCCAGGTCCATTGCAGGACCTCTAAACGCTGAACAATGGCAAGACCTTTACCAAACCGTTCCCTTAACCCCCGACCAGGTAGCCAACATACCTCCATATAGACCGTGGAGATATGAATGGTGAAAATCTTTTATTTTATATAGACAGTAAAATAATGCCAAGACACCACGGACAAACGATAAGGAAAGATCACCTTCAACATAAGCAACTAGTTATTAAAGTCATTAATACAAAACCAAGTAAAAAGTGCAAAAGATTAGAAATAAAAAGTATTACACTAGATACTTTGTCTTCACCAAGTGATGTAAGAGACTTAGGCAACCATGGCCTTGATTGTCAAGAACTCTTACGATCAATCTTGGATCCCGAGACGACTCACACACTCTATGATGGACAATGGATGATGGTGTTATGGTGGTGGTGGGTGGTGGGTGAAGTGTGAGAGAGGTGGTGTGCCAAGGGATGGTTTGAGCTTGAGCCAAGCACTTCTATTTATAGGCTGAATAGAAGCTCGGGCACGGCCCCGTGTCCACATCCTCTCTTTCTTCATTAAATGCAGCTTTGTCTTATTAGTTGACCACGCCCCCGTGTCCGCTGAGCACGACCCCGTGTGCAGAAGAATCTTTGTACTATGAAGATTTGCCTGGATTGTGCGAATCTTATAGTTGACCACGGCCCCGTGTCCGCTGAGCACGGCCCCGTGGTGGGCAATAGAAGGTTCTACCACTTTGTCTTTTCTGCTGACACTTGGGCACGCCCCCATGCTGGCTGAGCACGGGGCGTGTTCAGGCTTCTGATCTCTTGTTTTGCTTGGGAAGATGCTGTCGTGGGGTCGGGCATGTCACGTCTTGTCCCTTTTCTTGTATTTATGTTAGATTTTGATGTCTTTTTGCTTCTTTTGTTAATTTGAGCTCATTTAATCCTGAAAATACAAAAGGAAGACAAAAGCACACTTTTTCCAACATTAGTACTAAAAAAGGGTTAGTTTTATGCCTCATTTGATGAAATTTATATGTTACATTTTGAACACATCAGTTGCTTACGGACCCCGCGCACGTCCAAAGGCACCAAGGGAACGGGCCCATCAGAGAGGGGCAAGCGAACAATGAAATACCTGATATCTTTGGAAGCACTTCCAGAGTTATCCACCAAACCACAAATGGAGTAAATTTCCAAACACCACCCGGAGTAGTCAACCAATCAACTCTAGAAGCCCAAACGCCAAACCATGGAGCTGGCCCTTCAGCTCCATCGGCTCAGGCGCAGACGAACTTCTCAGCACTTTTGGGGCTACCTGAAGGAGAAACTCTGGCCTCCTGGTATCCCAAACAAACGGCGTCTCTGAACCTTGTTTATGCGCAACTAAGCGCGCAGCAAGCATTGCTCCAATCGCAAGCCAACCAATCCGCTTTTGTTACTCCACCACAGAAACCACCAAGTACCCAGATCCCTCAGCAAACACACGCGCGGAACCAGCAACATGAGAAAATACCCAGCATGAGAAGACAAAGTGTACACGACACGCGCGATACATACGGTGACACTGAAAGTAACTATGTGCAACACACTCGCCAACAAAAGAGATCGGTACACAGCCGCTTGGGTCTGCGCAACATAAATAACGAGTGGAACAGTTACAATGAAGAAGATAACACAACGTATAAGCATGAAAGCACACTCTTCACTAGATTACCACCAGAACACGAGGTGTACAAGCCCCACAAGCGCGCGGGGTATAACCCAAATGCAGAGCATGATTACACGTTAAGCTATCGCTCGGAAGGTATAGCCCAAAAATCGAAGTTCATCAAGGAGATCGCAACAGCTGATATTGACAAGGCAAAACTACCACACAACGTGGGCAAGTACAATGGCCTAACAGATCCCAACGACCACCTCCAAGTTTTCAACGGCGCAGGGTTAGTAGGTGGTTGGTCATTACCTACCTGGTGCCATCTGTTTGCACAAACCTTTGTCGGCGCGGCGCGCGTATGGTTCGATAGTTTGCCGGAAGGAAAGATCAAATCCTGGATGGATTTCCATCACAAGTTCCTCGCGCATTTTTCCCAGCAACGCAGACACACCAGAGACCCAGCAGATTGCTTGAATATTTGGAGGAAAGATCACGAAAGCATAGAAGATTTCATCACCAGATACAACAAAGAGTGCCTAGAAATCGGAGACGTTGGGGAAAAGATGATGCGCGCACACTTCATGAGGGTTGTAAAGTGCGATGACCTAATCAAAAGACTGAAAGGAAGAGATAGGGGTCCCAAAGATTGGGACACCTTCATCGAAGCAGCAAAGACAATCGACAAAAACCCCCTTCCGAGGTCCTGTCAACCGAGAACCATTAGTTCAAACCTCCTCTACAGATGCGAAACAAAAGGGGACAAGATCCAAATCTTTTCTGCGAATTCCACAAGGATACAGGTCATTTGACCGATGACTGTTTTAGTCTGAGGCAAGAAATAGAACGAACATTGAAGGATGGCAATCTCACCCATCTGGTTAAAGGAGGAAAATGTGACAACCGCCAAATCCAAAGAAGGGAAGAAGGCCCAGACAACAAAAAGCTTAGGAAACTAGAAACTCACATGATCCAAGGGGGCCAAAGAAGACCCGAAAGAACTACAACAAACGCACCCAAGACGACTCTTGGCGCGAAAGGCAAGTCGTCTTCTCTGTGGTACGAGGAGGACCAAGAGAACGAAGACCTATAGTGATCTCTGGCGTATTCGGCCATTACCAAACCGATTACATTTTTATTTTTCCAGGGAGCACCGCTGACATCATCTACGAACAGTGTTTTAATCAACTAGACCAAGAAGACAAAGCGCGCCTAGAGCCGGTGGATTACCCACTCACTGGTTTCTATAATGAGGCCGTTTTTCTCTTGGTCAGATATCATTCCCGGTGCTGCTCTCGGATGGAAAGAACTCAAGAACGGAAGAAGTCACATTCATGGTCTTACCAGCAAACTCGAGGCACGACATCCTTTTGGGCAGAGAATCCCAAGGATATTTTAGCATGATTTGCTCAGGGCTACATTCAGCCGTCGGTTTCCCGACAGAAACAGGAATAGCAATAATTTATACAAGCAAAGAAGTCCTTATAACCGACGAAATCAGACCAGCAAAAGCAAGTAAATCCACACCGCGCCCAGAGCCCGAAAAATGGATACTAAACAACAAGTATCCGGAGCAGACCATCACTTTAGGGCCAGCAATGTCAGAACTCACGCGCGCAGCACTCAAGAAGTTGTTATTTGAGAACATGGACGTTTTTTCCTGGACACCGGACGATATGGTTGGCGTTCCGCGGCACATAGCAGAACACAGACTGAATGTTGCTGAAAACGCAAAGCCAGTAGTTCACACAAAGCATCATCTGGGAGACATAAAGCACGATGCCATGCAAGAGCAAATCACGGAACTACTAAACGCTGGCATAATAAGAGAAGTGATGACATCATGTTGAAAATATTTCAATCAAACAGTAAATTAATATAAACTTTATTAATTACCGAGTTATCAGCCAAACCAGTTTGTTCCAACTTGAGCAAACTGATTAAAGAAAGGTAGAAGAAGACTGTCCCGTTATCGGACGAATTAAAGAACACACAAAAATAAAACCAACCTGGCGATTAAGAAAGAAGATCCTTGAACTGCACGGATGATTCCTGTCCTTAAAGGATTTTACGCGCTCTTATTGCTGTGAGCTGCAGCGTAAACTCCCAGGATTTAATGCAGAACTGATCTGGTATTCCAACAGCAATGGAAACCAGAAAAACACAGAAGCTGGAGAAGAAACTGAAGGATGTGAAATTGTGTATTTTGAATGGGTAGCAGGAGGCTTTTATTTATAGGTTGTGATCACACCAAATAATGAAAAAAAACGGGGAGTGGGATAACCATCTAGAACCAAATTCGGTTGCTGGAGATATCTCATACGAATTCGAATTACTAGAGATAATGAGATAACCCCCACTGTTTTGAATTCACCTCTATCTCCTTATCTCATTCGATCCATAGATCTGACACACCTGAACCGGACCCTAGCTAAAAATAAAAGCTCCTCAGCTCCTCGCGACGATGCGTACGTGCGAAGTGCAAAGTGCGCCTCAAACGCGCCCATTCGCTCCTCAAACGTGACCATTCGCGAGCTCGCGGCTCGGCTCGACTCGGCGCGCGTGTGGGCTTTATCCACTTCTCAACCCATCTAACACTTTGGTGGCCCATAAGGAATAATTCCTTATAAACCACTCAAACTTCACTCCCCCCACCAATGTGGGATGGAGGAAACATACCAACTTGTATGTTCACCTTCAATATTTCCAACAATCCCCACCAAGTTGGAATGTTTCCTTTCACTTAGACTAATGATGTCACTAGGTGTCACGAAGATTAAACCCAGTTTATGTTGATGAACAAGAAGAGACAGATATGATGGTGTCCTATGGAATTAAACCATTAACCTGATAGCCCCCTTCGGTTTACCCCCACACATCACCAGCTGACTTTGCGTTCTCACTGAGCGCGAATATGGCCGTGCGCTATAAATCCTTTTCATGACCCTTTATAAGATAAACCACTAATCTTCACTTGAGGCGGCACCACCCCTAGATCATATAGGCGAAGTTTTACATCATCCATGTTGCTTAGATGCCTCAAAAACTTTGTTAAGAGCAATAGCTCACCCTTGTTCTCGGTAACGACGTACTATCATAACTCACATGGATCTATCAAATTTGATAGTACCTTCTATCGTTAAGTGACTTCGTTTTTTACCCATTAAACTTGAGAAATAGGAGCACTAAGTTCAAGTTGGGTTTCCATCACTAACGATTCTATTGTGGTTTTAGACCCATGTCTCTCGCGGTATTCACAACCAAATCTCTCGTCAGAGGTTTAGTAAACAGATCTACCAAGTTCCTACTCATCTTGACATAGACAACCTTGATGGTACCACTTTCAAGCAGTTGTCTTACATAATTATGCCGAAGACCTATGTGTCTTGACCTCCCATTATACACTGCGTTGTATACTTTAGATAGTGTGGCCTCACTATCACAATACATGGGAATGGACGGCATTGGAACATCCCACAGACAGATGTCAGTAAGTAGATCTCTAATCCACTCCGCTTCCTTGCCAGCCGCAGCTAGTGCTATGAAATCAGCTTCCATAGTTGAGTGGGCAATACACGTCTGTTTCTTGCTTGCCCAAGAAATTGCTCCTCCTGCTAGAGTGTAAATCCACCCACTTGTAGATTTTGAATCATTGGTGTGATCAATCCAGCTTGCATCAGAATAACCTTCGAGTATTCTGGAAGAAGACGTCTATGTCAGTTCTAAGTTACTGGTCCTTTTCAGGTATCCAAGTACTCTACCCAGTGCCTTCCAGTGTTCTGTCCCTGGATTGACAGTATACTGACTCAGTTTGGTTACAGCAAAAGCAACGTCAGGACGAGTGCAATGCGTTGCATACATCATACTTCCAATAGCACTCACATACTCCAGTTGTGTCACACCCCGACCACGTAGAACAACAAAACGTGGCGGAAAACGTCGGGGAGTGTTGTAACAGAATCATTGTTTCATAACACATGGAAATTGAAATATTGTTTTATTGATTAAAATAGTTACAATGTCTTGACAATCAAAGAAACATAACATAAATAACTAGTCTTGCATCTTTTATTGTCGCTAAGGCCCAAGTCCGCCTAAGTGTATCTTGATAAATCCTATGCATCATATCCTGAAACACATGCGAAAATAGGTACGTCAGCATAAAAATGCCTGTGAGATACATAGGTTTTGTGAAAATAGAATTCATGACTTATGTTTAAGAAAATGTTTAGTCATGAACCTTGTAATTTGTTTTGTCTTGTAAATCATTTGAAAAGTGATAAATAAACCAAATGATATATATGTATAAAAGAATAATACATGGTTAAGTGAATAACCATGTGAAATGGGTTTGTATAAATTAAGTTGTTTGTAAAACAATGTATTGTGAAAAGTATGTTATTTGTATAAAATTTTATATGTCCAAATTGAAATGATTCAAATAACGCTACGATATGTAACACCATACAATCACTTATATATAGGAAGTACCAGCGGCGTATCCACCATGCTTGTATCATATTACACATGCCTCGTTACTTAAATCACTTACTCAAACTAAACCAACAATGTAAGATGTCTATGTTTAAACCAATTGCCAAACGTATTGAATAATATGTCAAAATGTTTATGTCAAGATGTAAGTCATGTAATGTATAACCAATGTCAATAATGTTTATGTGTCAAATGTAAATCATGTAATGTGTAACCAAAATGATATGTATGGCTAGTGAAATATATCAACTAAACCATATGCACAAAAACAAAGTATTGAAGTAAAACATGGTTTAAATCAAAGCTATGTTTTGTGGAAATGCATGCTATACTGATACAGATATCTATGCGGTGTTGTGAAAATGCATACATCCAAGCCTTGAGACTGTGGTGATAAACCCTTAAACGAATTTAAAGGTCTATCTGTGTAAATGTATTCGAATTCGGTCATTCCTTTCATCCCCACCTACCCAGGATGTCAGGAACGGGAGTTGTCAATTCCTATGGTACCACTACCTACTAACGAGCGGCGTGATCAATGTTAATGAATGTATATTGTCCCATCTAAACAAACCAAATGTCATACCAAAATGTAAGCATGTGATGAATAACAATGTACTAAGTATGCAACAAATGAACATACATAGCATGTGATGTAAAACAAATGTACTAAGTATGATGAACATACATAGCATGTGATATAAAACAAATGTACTAAGTATGATGAACATACATAGCATGAAAATGTCATGTAAAACAAATGTACTAAGGATGATGAACATACATAGCATGAAAAGGTAATGTAAAACAATGTACTAAGTATGTGCTAAATGAACATACATAGCATAAAATGTCATGTAAAACGATGTACTAAGTATGCACACAATGGACATACATAGCAAAAACGTAATGAAATCATGTACTAATAATGTACTAAAGAACATAGCAAGTATATGATATGAAAACATGGAAAGCATGAAAGTAACAAGTAGGCACATGTGTTTCACCCCAAAACAGTTTGAAAACAGTAAAAGAGGGGTCTATGTACTCACTTGAGATTGCTCAATAGACCTTAGATATCCACCAAGCAAAGCTAGAAGATCACGGAATCAAACGGCACCTAATATAGGTAACTACATTAATAACCGGACCTAATCGGAGGATCGGGTAGTATGAGGGTTCGTAAACCAAATGAGTGTAGGAACTCATGTAATATGGTTTAACAAAGCCTACATACTAAAACAAAACCTAGCCTAAGTGCTTTTGACCCGTTATGACCCGTTTAGGTAGCTTATGTTACTTTAACGTGTCATTCGCGTAAAACGCGTTCGGATCGCCTAACTAGCTCTATGACAAGTAAGATATGCCTTAATATGTTTAATATTGTTGTTAAATCAGTTTAGATGGCAAATGTTATGTTACATAGGCTTAAAATGAATTTTAGTTCAAAAAGGGTATTTTGGTAATTTACCTAAGGCATAAGAACTACTTATCATACAACTACTCAAACGATGTGACCATAAGGTATAACCTCGGAAGGTTATTCCCTATACTACTATGGTCACCTAATGTATTTGGTCGGATCCTAATGATCGACCAAATGGGTCGGGTTCGAAAGCATAAGCGATTGATTAGATCGCTTACCCTTACGACCCTAGACAAGCACAATTCTAAAAGTGACGAGCTAAACATGCTAGGACATGTTTAGTTAAGTTAGAAAACAGGTTTGGTATCAAAACAAACGGTTTTGATACCCTAGAGTAGTTTGGTTACAAAATACGCGAGAACACGCATTTTGCCCGAAACTACGACTCGTCACTGAGCCTATATAACGTGGTAATCAGTAGGTATAGTCACTAGGGACTATAACCATCGTGATTACGCTCACGTTATGAAGTTCAAACGAACTTCGCATTGACCATAAACTGGTCAATGCAGAAAGTCAAACGCAGTTTGACTTTAAAGCATAAAAACGAAAGAAAAGAACGAAGGAGTACTTACAGAAGGTCCCCGCAAGTATTAAACCCGATTCACTCTCAGGTAGGAAGCACAAACACTTCCACTTAGAGAGCTAGAATCAGATTTAGGTGTGAGGGAAATGAGCAAACATGGGGGGGTATTTATAGGAAATGTAGAGCCGTTAGGATCATTCGTCGAAAAACGTGCCTCGATCTCAACCGTCCAAGTGTGCCCCTAGTTTTACTAAACCATTAGAACCCATAAAATTGGCCCATGGTATTGTAAAAACCGTTTGCAAGTGGGAAAGGAGTGTATGACAGCTGAAAACAGGCTGTTTGCAACATTCTGCTGTTCTGGGGACTTGCTTACGGACCTCAAAGCTGACAATGTTGAGGTCCGTAAGGTAACAACTTTACAGAAATGTCAGTTTTGGTCCCTGCAGCCCCAAAACTTGGTTTTCGATGCGTTTTTGGCACGTTTAAGCCCCGTTAACCCCATTTCAAAGCTCTAAAATGAAGTTAAAGTATAGGGAACTTAAAATATACCCAAAAATATCTTGAATGTTGGTTCGTTTGGCCGTACGATCGCGATGTTCGCTTAATTACGACGGAATGCGCATAAGCGCGAAAAACGATCCAAATGACGCGACGAATGGATTTTTCTTATGCCAAACACTAAAATAAAATGTTTTAGTGCTTACATAAATTTTTGGATGTCCGGATATATTCAGAACGTAAGTTATGCGCGAAAGTGCAAACTTGTGCACTTTTTGACGCTTTTAGTCCCTGAATGAGCATAAAGTTTATTTTAGCACACCGAACCCCTCAAAGCCTATTTCTAAGCTATGTAAAGGATATCTAGGGTGTGTTTAACTTATGGCCATGTTCCGGAATGTCTGTTACAGTTCATATTGGCATACTTTCGCAGTTTGTCAACTTTAGTCCCTGTAGGCGATTTAACTTGATTTTGCCATACCAAAGCCTTCGAAACTTATTTCTAAGTTATGTAAAGGTTATTTAAGGTATGTTAAGCCTATTTCACTATTCTGGAGTGTTCGTTGCATTAAACTGGTTATATTTACGCATCAGTGCGCGTATAACCTTCCAGAAAGCGATTTAGAGCCCAAAATCGAACAAGAATTGATATGTGCAAATGATACACATAATTATACAAATCCCAAGTATGAAATAAAATATTTCATTGGTTTGGTATTTGTTTGATGGTCGCAGTGACCCAGGTGTCACAGTCTCCCCTACTTTAGGAAATTTCGTCCCGAAATTTAATCAGAGGAAACTTGTGAGAGCTTGAAAACATGAAGTTGAAAAGATCGAACAACATTGGTTAGGGTTCTGAACTTCTAGTAACCTTAATAACATTATACTTGCAATGTAAGAGGGACACTTATATACAAGTATATGAAGCGCCATTGGTGCGTCCACCGTACTTCCATTACATCGTTCTCATTTTGTTATTGTTGTCGCTATCGGTTCCTACACATAATAAATCTTACTGGGTTTCTGTGCACTAAATTTCATAATTATGTACGCGTCCATAATTAGACAATTCCTTGCACAGTTCACACTGTCTATTTTATAATGTGTAGGGTAAAACCAAATGAACAATCCTGTGATGAGTGTGATTAGACCGCCATAGAGTCCTTTTAATTAAATCAATAAATGATCTAAATAGACTATCAAGGAGTCTGTTCAGCTACATCACTAGATGTCATTCTTTAACCAAATTGTGAATCAATCTTTTTGACGAGACCACTAAAAGGGTCTCTTTTGAATCATGGAATAGTACTATATAATCCAAGGGTCTTAACTATTACATAGAAGCCCATTTAGGATTTAAGGTAGTACCTTTTTGAATATCCTACTACGAATCCCTCATATGAAGATATGAAAGATTCTACGAGGACTTGGATAACGAATACCCAGAGTATAAAAACACAAAATGCATAAAAGAAAACATAAGATGCATAAACACATAGTCACATAACCACAAAATTGTTTAACTAGAAATTTGTTCTGCTAACAGAGCACATGTATTTAAAGCACACTAGGAATCCATTCCTTGGATTTCATTTGGTACTTTAAACATTATCAAGAATCTAACTATAAAGATAGAAAGATTTTTAAAAGAAAAATTCGATTTCGATTCTAAGGAACCGAAATGTTCGAATTTAGGTACAAAAGGAATCCAATTAAGGATTCTGATTTGAATGATAATCATCCACAAGGATCTAAATGTGAAGATAAAAAGACCCCATATGGATTTTTAGAAGTTGAAGATGTTTGAAACCTTGCACTGGATGTGCTTAAGTCAAAACATGAAGTAAAAATGCTTATGAAGTTGAGATGCTAGATATGTCAAAGCGACATATGAAGCAGAATTTGAAGTTTAAGTCAATGTATGAGGAAAATATTTTTGAAACCTATGCATGGGGTTCTTTTAAGAAAAAAAAAATGTGTTTAACGTTTTTGAAACCTTATATATAATACTTTTGAAATCATGAAGTAGGTGTATTAGGTAGATATATTTACAAAAATGTTTTAAAATCATGCGAGATAAATTTTGAAATTATGTATAAGGTTTTTGAAAACATGAATGATGCTTTTGAAGTCATGCATTTGATATATACTGTATTAATAACATTTTGAAGTCATGAAGGTTATTTTTGAAACATAGACGATGTTTTTGGAATCATGGAGGTTGTTTTGGAAAACTTATGTTATGCATGTTGAAGAAATCAGAACATAATGGGTATGAGATTGAAAATATCCTTAGTTATCTAATCAAGGATTTAATGGCATAGATGTGCAAAAAGCACGATTACCCATAATTTCCCTTTATTTCTTGTACTTCGTCTCTTGGAATGAAACGAGTACTTAAAATTTTTCGAGGGAATCATGAGTAAACATAAAAATGGGAAATTCACAGAAGTAGTTTATAAGGAACATAGTTCCTTAACGTAGGTATTATAGGTAATGACATACCCATATGTAACTACAATTGTACATCAGAATTTGTGAACAATAATTTATTTATGAACAAAACAGATTGTTTCACATTACAAGAAAACAAAAGAAACAAAGGCATAAGACAGCAACATCCTTTGTTCAGCCAATTGCTCATCCACGGGTTGGATTTGCACTGGCAATCTTCGGGCAGTTGTTCCTGTAATGGCTCGTCTCGCCACAGTTGTAGCAAGTACCAGGTGGAAAACGAGCTTGAGTAGGGTTGACTTGGGGTTGATTTGGACCACCTTGGTTCGGGTTACATCGACAAGCACTTGCCAGGTGACCAACTCGTCCACATGATACACACCGACGACACTGTAAGTGAGCTAGGTGATGCCCCTTACATTTGTTGCATAATGGTGCCGCTCCCTTGTATTGCTTCTTAGCAGGTGGTGTTGCCTTCTGGCTAGGCCCTGCTTGATTTGGTATAACTGCTGCGGGTTTCCTTGAAGCCTTACGCTTCCTTGATCTTGGTGCAGGCTTGACTTCTGCCTCCTTCGGTGGCTCTTGAGTGGTTTCATTGTTGAGACGAGAGGCTTCATTGTTGAGACGAGACATGGCAATGCCTAAATCCACGGTCTTCAGAATCACTTCGCCTATTTGGTGGGCAAATTTGGCGATTTGCTCAGATATTTGACCGTTGCTGAGAGGAAGAGACATTCTAGAAGAAAAAGAAAGACATAGGAAGAAACAGGTGAAAGGTTATTGGATAATCAAAACAGAATGGTAACGCATGAAAATTGCGATCATTTGTTTGTTACCTAAGACAACCAAATGAGACGGTGACAAATCAAAGTAAGCGGATCATATTAATGTATCACTGAAGACATGCTCGCCTATAAGTGAACACTCACCCCAAGAGTTCCCAGGTAAGAGTGACTGGTCCGATACTGCGGATTTGTACGAACACTCTAGCATTCGACAGAAAACTCAGGGTACAGGCATTCACTCTTCCAGTTTGCACGTGTTTACATTAAACGACCCAAACTTTGACGAGATTTGAAAACTTAGAGGGTTCAAAACCTTATAACAGAGGGTTCAAAACCTTATAACAGAGGGTTCAAAACCTTGTAATCAATCATCCTAGGACATATGATTAGTTTTCAAAGCGGTTTTGAAATTTATATTCTTGTTGTGGTTGTCGCCTAAGGATAGGTGACAGTATTGTTTTATGACTAAACGCAAGTAAACTCGCGTTAGGGTCCTAGGAAGGTTATAGACTAGGTCAAAGCATTTCTAATAACCTAATTCCCTCTAACCATGAGCTCTGATACCAACTTTTCTGTCACACCCCGACCACGTAGAACAACAAAACGTGGCGGAAAACGTCGGGGAGTGTTGTAACAGAATCATTGTTTCATAACACATGGAAATTGAAATATTGTTTTATTGATTAAAATAGTTACAATGTCTTGACAATCAAAGAAACATAACATAAATAACTAGTCTTGCATCTTTTATTGTCGCTAAGGCCCAAGTCCGCCTAAGTGTATCTTGATAAATCCTATGCATCATATCCTGAAACACATGTGAAAATAGGTACGTCAGCATAAAAATGCCTGTGAGATACATAGGTTTTGTGAAAATAGAATTCATGACTTATGTTTAAGAAAATGTTTAGTCATGAACCTTGTAATTTGTTTTGTCTTGTAAATCATTTGAAAAGTGATAAATAAACCAAATGATATATATGTATAAAAGAATAATACATGGTTAAGTGAATAACCATGTGAAATGGGTTTGTATAAATTAAGTTGTTTGTAAAACAATGTATTGTGAAAAGTATGTTATTTGTATAAAATTTTATATGTCCAAATTGAAATGATTCAAATAACGCTATGATATGTAACACCATACAATCACTTATATATAGGAAGTACCAGCGGCGTATCCACCATGCTTGTATCATATTACACATGCCTCGTTACTTAAATCACTTACTCAAACTAAACCAACAATGTAAGATGTCTATGTTTAAACCAATTGCCAAACGTATTGAATAATATGTCAAAATGTTTATGTCAAGATGTAAGTCATGTAATGTATAACCAATGTCAATAATGTTTATGTGTCAAATGTAAATCATGTAATGTGTAACCAAAATGATATGTATGGCTAGTGAAATATATCAACTAAACCATATGCACAAAAACAAAGTATTGAAGTAAAACATGGTTTAAATCAAAGCTATGTTTTGTGGAAATGCATGCTATACTGATACAGACATCTATGCGGTGTTGTGAAAATGCATACATCCAAGCCTTGAGACTGTGGTGATAAACCCTTAAACGAATTTAAAGGTCTATCTGTGTAAATGTATTCGAATTCGGTCATTCCTTTCATCCCCACCTACCCAGGATGTCAGGAACGGGAGTTGTCAATTCCTATGGTACCACTACCTACTAACGAGTGGCGTGATCAATGTTAATGAATGTATATTGTCCCATCTAAACAAACCAAATGTCATACCAAAATGTAAGCATGTGATGAATAACAATGTACTAAGTATGCAACAAATGAACATACATAGCATGTGATGTAAAACAAATGTACTAAGTATGATGAACATACATAGCATGTGATATAAAACAAATGTACTAAGTATGATGAACATACATAGCATGAAAATGTCATGTAAAACAAATGTACTAAGGATGATGAACATACATAGCATGAAAAGGTAATGTAAAACAATGTACTAAGTATGTGCTAAATGAACATACATAGCATAAAATGTCATGTAAAACGATGTACTAAGTATGCACACAATGGACATACATAGCAAAAATGTAATGAAATCATGTACTAATAATGTACTAAAGAACATAGCAAGTATATGATATGAAAACATGGAAAGCATGAAAGTAACAAGTAGGCACATGTGTTTCACCCCAAAACAGTTTGAAAACAGTAAAAGAGGGGTCTATGTACTCACTTGAGATTGCTCAATAGACCTTAGATATCCACCAAGCAAAGCTAGAAGATCACAGAATCAAACGGCACCTAATATAGGTAACTACATTAATAACCGGACCTAATCGGAGGATCGGGTAGTATGAGGGTTCGTAAACCAAATGAGTGTAGGAACTCATGTAATATGGTTTAACAAAGCCTACATACTAAAACAAAACCTAGCCTAAGTGCTTTTGACCCGTTATGACCCGTTTAGGTAGCTTATGTTACTTTAACGTGTCATTCGCGTAAAACGCATTCGGATCGCCTAACTAGCTCTATGACAAGTAAGATATGCCTTAATATGTTTAATATTGTTGTTAAATCAGTTTAGATGGCAAATGTTATGTTACATAGGCTTAAAATGAATTTTAGTTCAAAAAGGGTATTTTGGTAATTTACCTAAGGCATAAGAACTACTTATCATACAACTACTCAAACGATGTGACCATAAGGTATAACCTCGGAAGGTTATTCCCTATACTACTATGGTCACCTAATGTATTTGGTCGGATCCTAATGATCGACCAAATGGGTCGGGTTCGAAAGCATAAGCGATTGATTAGATCGCTTACCCTTACGACCCTAGACAAGCACAATTCTAAAAGTGACGAGCTAAACATGCTAGGACATGTTTAGTTAAGTTAGAAAACAGGTTTGGTATCAAAACAAACGGTTTTGATACCCTAGAGTAGTTTGGTTACAAAATACGCGAGAACACGCATTTTGCCCGAAACTACGACTCGTCACTGAGCCTATATAACGTGGTAATCAGTAGGTATAGTCACTAGGGACTATAACCATCGTGATTACGCTCACGTTATGAAGTTCAAACGAACTTCGCATTGACCATAAACTGGTCAATGCAGAAAGTCAAACGCAGTTTGACTTTAAAGCATAAAAACGAAAGAAAAGAACGAAGGAGTACTTACAGAAGGTCCCCGCAAGTATTAAACCCGATTCACTCTCAGGTAGGAAGCACAAACACTTCCACTTAGAGAGCTAGAATCAGATTTAGGTGTGAGGGAAATGAGCAAACATGGGGGGGGGTATTTATAGGAAATGTAGAGCCGTTAGGATCGTTCGTCGAAAAACGTGCCTCGATCTCAACCGTCCAAGTGCGCCGCTAGTTTTACTAAACCATTAGAACCCATAAAATTAGCCCATGGTATTGTAAAAACCGTTTGCAAGTGGGAAAGGAGTGTATGACAGCTGAAAACAGGCTGTTTGCAACATTCTGCTGTTCTGGGGACTTGCTTACGGACCTCAAAGCTGACAATGTTGAGGTCCGTAAGGTAACAACTTTACAGAAATGTCAGTTTTGGTCCCTGCAGCCCCAAAACTTGGTTTTCGATGCGTTTTTGGCACGTTTAAGCCCCGTTAACCCCATTTCAAAGCTCTAAAATGAAGTTAAAGTATAGGGAACTTAAAATATGCCCAAAAATATCTCGGATGTCGGTTCGTTTGGCCGTACGATCGCGATGTTCGCTTAATTACGACGGAATGCGCATAAGCGCGAAAAACGATCCAAATGACGCGACGAATGGATTTTTCTTATGCCAAACACTAAAATAAAATGTTTTAGTGCTTACATAAATTTTTGGATGTCCGGATATATTCAGAACGTAAGTTATGCGCGAAAGTGCAAACTTGTGCACTTTTTGACGCTTTTAGTCCCTGAATGAGCATAAAGTTTATTTTAGCACACCGAACCCCTCAAAGCCTATTTCTAAGCTATGTAAAGGATATCTAGGGTGTGTTTAACTTATGGCCATGTTCCGGAATGTCCGTTACAGTTCAAATTGGCATACTTTCGCAGTTTGTCAACTTTAGTCCCTGTAGGCGATTTAACTTGATTTTGCCATACCAAAGCCTTCGAAACTTATTTCTAAGTTATGTAAAGGTTATTTAAGGTATGTTAAGCCTATTTCACTATTCCGGAGTGTTCGTTGCATTAAACTGGTTATATTTACGCATCAGTGCGCGTATAACCTTCCAGAAAGCGATTTAGAGCCCAAAATCGAACAAGAATTGATATGTGCAAATGATACACATAATTATACAAATCCCAAGTATGAAATAAAATATTTCATTGGTTTGGTATTTGTTTGATGGTCGCAGTGACCCAGGTGTCACAAGTTGAGCCACTGCTCTTCCAGAGTTCACTTTAAGTTTCACACTTGGATCAAATGGTGTTGGTGCACACATCTGTCGTCTTCGTCTTGTATCGGGTCTCGGGTTCAGTGCAGATCTTATCAAGCATGATGTCATCATCCTTGATGATGACATCACACAAGTGACATCATTGATGGCATCACAAGTATGACATCATCTTTCAAGAAGTCAAAGCAATTCAAAATATCAGATTGTTACATTTCACGTGAAGACAAATTGCATGGATTTCGCTTCAAGACAAAATGATATTTGTTTTTCGATTTCGCTTCAACTAAAGTCAAGGATTTCGCTTGAAGCCTTCAAGCGAAATCATGTTCACTATATATAGGATAGTTGTCATTTCATTTGTAACAGTTCCAACTTTTGTCTCAGAGCTATACCGAAGTGATGCCGGTTTCTCTTCTGAATGTAAAGGTTGTCAAATTAATATACAAGAAGATTAAAGTGTAAAACAAGCTGTTTCATTGTCCGTTTCTTAGTTTCCGCCTCTGAAATGGACTAGAACTCTTCCAAACGACTCGTTTAGGTCGGAATCCGATCCTACAATTGGTATCAGAGCCAGTGAAGAAGAGTTCTTGTTGATTCAGCCGTAAAATCTGTTTCTACACCTTTCTTTTTCGAAAAACAAAACTTTTTACGTTCAAAATCGGACAAAATTCACATATATTGTGCGCATACATGGTTTAATCAATCCTTGAAAGTTTCAAGTTTAAAATCAGCCTAAATCTTGTAGTTTTGTGTGTTTTCGCTTCAACTGCTTGTTAATATGATGACATCAGCAACATTTTGTACATGATTTCGCTTCAAGTTGAGAACATTATTTGATTTCGCTTGAATAGTTGAAGCGAAACTGATCTGATTGCATTTCGCTTGAAAATACATTGATATCTGTTTGAAACCTGCAGTGCTGTCTTAACTGAATTTTGCTGATCTTTGAATTCTGCTGTTAATTGAAAACACGTATTGTTTGTTGATAAAATATGCATTGTCTGTTGTGAATATGCATCGAGTTATGTGAACCGATTGAATATACATCGTGTAATGTGAAACAAATTCAGGTCACGTGAAGTTAAATTTGGTATTAAAGTGTGTTAGGTCATCAGTGCATGTAATATAGAATTCTCAATCTTATCAATTGTCTGATATGCATTCGTGAAATGATTGTATGTACATGAGGTAATAATGATTTGCATGTGATTATTGAATCAAGAAAGTGTGTCAGAATACATGTGATTGTTGTCGGTTGCTATGTTTTGCTTTGAAACTGAAGATTGTATGTGAACTTTGTGTAATTGTGAATATTTCGATTTATGTGCACATGTGATGATATCGGAATTGCATATGAGTTGATCAGTTGTTGCATGAAAACAAGAAAAGTTCTATCAGATTCGGTTCATTAAAAATATACATGTGAATATTGGTTAATGTGATTGCATGCGATAAATCATTTTGTCGGATTATTTGTGTCAGTAATGTGAATACGTGTGAAGAAGTTGATAAGTGTTGTCAGGTCTTGATATTTGGATTGCATGTGATAAGAAGAATTATTGTGAGATTACAGTTTTTTTTAATTCAGCGGCATGTGATCTGATCAAAATCAGCCCAAGTTATCAGCCCACTTGTTGAAAACCGGCACATTTAAATATGTTGATGTGTTGATTGTTGAAGCCCAATGATACAGCCCAATTACTCGATTAATTGATTCAAATTTATGTTTGGCTCAATGATTTTGTAGACAATTATTGAATTTCATGATTAAAAGACTTCGGCTCATTATAAATTCTGTTGATATATGAAAGTGACGGACAAAGGGTTTGAGTTTATTGTATATTTGTGAGAAAGGTTTTCAACTCATTTGGTAGTGATAATTCAGATTGTCAGGTCGCGTGGTTTGAGTCGTGGTTTCTGTCAGTCCGTACGGTTTGGAGTTCAAAAGTTTCAAAGGGTCAAGTCACTTGATTTCGATTCGGGTCCTAGAAGTCCGCACAGTTGGTCAACGTTCAGTCCGCACTAAAAATCATCAGTCCAAGTACCAATTTGTTTCAATTAATTGATAAATCTTTAAACTGATTGTGTTTTGTTGGTGTGTTGCCATTTGTAAAGGTACTTGTCGGTTTCTACAAGAGATTCAAGTTGCTAAAAAAGAATGGATTCCGAGTTCTACAACGCATTTGCTACACCCTCGACTACTCCGGCTACAATTGCTCAAAACATGAAAGCAGAAAACGAAACAGGAACAATGCAAAAACCCCCGAAGCTTATGGGAATTGAGGAGTATCATGGATGGAAGAATCGCTTTGAGAATTGGGTTCAGGCAAACCATCTAAGAGCTTGGGAAAGCATTGAAACAGCATACATCAGACCACAGACTGCTATGAATGTTAATAAAATTATCTCGGAGTTTTCAGATCAAGAGAGAGAAAGTTATAAAGGAGAAAAAATGATGATAAGTTTGTTGCAGCAAGCTATAACAGAGGATATATTTGTTTTACTTCAGCATGATGGAAATGCGTTTTCGATCTGGAAAGCTCTTGAGAAGAAGTTTGAAGGAAGTACAGAGATGCTCCAGAGTAAAGCAGCATTACTGAAGAAGGAGTTTGAGTTGTTTACAAGCATGCCTGGTGAGACTACAAAGACTCTCATTGAGAGATACTGCCATCTTGTACGCACCATGTCCCAGTTGAAGATCACTAAAACTCCAGCAGAATGGGTGGAAAAGCTTGCAGATGCTTTACCACAAAAGGAATGGGGTACATATCTAATGATTCTGAAGAATTCTGGACAGTTTAGCAGATTGTCGATTGCACAGTTTATAGAGAAGTTGGAGGCACAAGATCTGGAGCAGCAGAAGATTGCTAGAATGAACAGTTCTACTCATCAACAAGATGACGAGAAAGTGATTGAAAGTTTTAGCTGGGACAAGTACATTCCAGCTGATCCAAATGTTAAAGCGTTTATTGCTCATATTATTCGGAAGCCGGAAATGCTGAAGGAATGGGTGGAAGTGTTATCTGATGAAGAGAAAAGTGAAGATGAAGGATCTGTTTCATCTGAAAACAGTTCGTCAGAGACAAGTGATAGTGATGAAGAAATTGAACAGATTAATATTGAAAAAACTCATCTATCTTCTGATAATTTTGAATCTTATTTTGCAGACAAATTGAGAAAGCTCAAAGAAAGAAAAGCAGCAAAAGTAATGAAGGAAGTCAAGGTTGTTGAGAAAATAGTTGAAGTGGAAAAAGTTGTTGAAGTTGAGAAGATTGTGGAAGTAGAGAAGATTGTTGAAGTCATAAAATCTTGTCCTACATGTTTGGAACCTTGCAAACAATGTGTAGAAAAAGATGAGAAGTATAGTGAGCTCAACAAGATGCAGGAAAAGTTGCTATTTGATGTTAAGAATGTGAAAGAGGCGTACGATGTATTGAACAGAACTGTGAATAGTTTACAGAAGACTAATTCAGAAAGAGAAGATGCTTTGAAGATGTTGAATGCAACAATGATGTCGAAGCAAAAAGAGATAAATTTTTACATCGAAGAATGTGCTAAATGGAAGCAAGAGTTGGATGGTGAAAAAGTTGAAAATGAAAGAATCAGAAGATTGCTGCGAAGTTATACAAGTTGTGATTATATAATTGATAGAATTTATCCTACTGTTGCAGGTTTCGAGGCGTTTAAAGATGAAGATAAAGACAAGAAATCAAAGAAGAAAACGGATACTGGTAAGAAACAGAACGTCTGTTATAACAAGTGTCCGCCTCCAATTTGGGAAGGGTATTCGCCTAGAAAACCGAATGAGGAACAAGTCCAAAAGGCAGTCAATCTAAAGTTAGAGTCCGAGTTAATCGATGTTTTACCGGATAGTATTGACGTCACGTTCACAGCGTCCGACACAGATCATGAGTCCGAACTGATAAAAAGAGTGGTCGATCAGGTGTTGGATAAGGATGAGGAGTCAGAGTCAAAGTCCGAATCCGAAAGTTCGTGTCAGTCAGTCAAAAGTTCGAGTTCGTCCGAAAAGAGTTCAAAGTCGTCGGGAAAACGGGTGTATAGTAAAGAATTTTTGTTGTCAAAATCTAATTTGAATGATGAAACATTTGAAGTTACATATACTTTGAATGATTCTGACAAATTATATTTTGATAAAGAATTTCCAATAAGAGGTGTTAAACCAGAAATGATCAAAAAGGTTTTCAAACTAACAGAAATTAATATTTCTGAAATAAAAGATGAAAATCTTAATGTAAAATCTAAACCTTACACCTCAAGAGTACAACAACGTTTGAACAAGAAAAAGGGTTACAATTCTGGTTCTGGTTTTCAAAAGAAACCAAACCACAATCGTAGCTACAAAAAGAAAGGACTTGGTTTTATTCTACCTGAAAATTATAAAAATGAGAAAATTTCTAAAACAAATACAAAATATGTTGCAGGAACTAGCCATGAAGAAGAATCAAAAAGCTCATTCTGGAAGCAATCAAACACAGAATTTCTTGCAAAGAAAGTGAAGAATGAAGTTTATCAAAGAAAGGAGACAAGAACCTGTTACAGATGCAATGAAGTTGGTCATATTGCATGGAACTGTCCCCAAGCAACAAATACAAAACAGGGAGTTTCTGAAAAACTGAAAGATGTTGTTGTTGATAAAACCGAACCACCAACTGAAAGGTTTAAAGTGTTTAAAAATTCAACATATGAAGTTGGTGAGTGTTCGAAAAGGTTTTACAAGAAAAGGGGAAATCTTGACAACCAAGCTTGGGTTGTTAAGAAATCAGAGGTAAAATCTGGCGATGAATCTGATTCCACAAAGTCAGAGGAGCCACAGGTTGAGGTAAAAAATGAAAACTCAGTGACTCTAATGGATGATGTTCATTTTCCACCATTGAGAGCTGAGAATTTTAAATCAAAGGTTGGAAAGGTTGAAATTTCAAATCAATTTTATTCTGATAAGAATGAATTTGATGTTGAGAAAGTTTTTAATGGAAACGTAAAAAGGATGATTGGTAAAATGATTGATGGGAAGGTTAAAGGGGTAAAGGAATTTTATGCTACAAAGAAAGCAACTTATAGCCCAACCCCTAGTGAAGTTGAGAAGGCTACACCCAAGGCTGGTCAGGCTTGGGTGGATATTTTCTTTCACTGAAACACCTGACTTGCCGGAGATCCCAAGTTTGTAATCGTGGATCAGGAATCGGCATCATTCATGTTTTATGAGTTTGTATGAAAAGTTCTTAAAATTGTTAGCATTTTACAGGTTAAGTATGACTTGTCGGAGCTTCCAGGTTGGTAAGTGTGAAGCAGGAATCGGCATCTTGATTGGTAAAATGGTTTGTGTAGATGTTTTATTCCTACATGTGATTAATTGTTTTGGATATACTTACAAGTGGTAAGAGGTTGTTTCTGACAAAGTGATTACTCAAGGTCATTAGTTTGAACTTGATGTAATCCTGATACAAGAGATTGAATGGACAAAATGATGAACCATTCCCCTAACCTACAAGTGGTTTGAAAATTAACAAAACTTATTTTCCGGACAAATCATTTTGGTTAAAACAAACTTAAGTGTTTTGAAATCATAATGAGAAAATAGTTTTGTGAAAGGGGGAGTTCTGATTGTTTATGCCAAGTGGATGGCGAATTGAGGTGATTTGATATCAGTTGTCACTTTCTGTACAGTTTTTTTTTTTTTCAAATTTCCTGAAATGTGTTTGCAATTTAGGGGGAGTAAAAATTTCAGAAAATCCAAAAACATTTGAAAATTTGAAAAAGGCAAAAACATGATAAAATTCAAAAATGAGTTTCGTTGTAAAAAGAGGAAATGATAGTACATCAGTGGACTATCACAACATGCTAAAGAATTGGAAAGTCAAATGTGATAAACGATCTCACTGTGGATGTGTGAGTAGGTTTTTGCACATTTAGTAGATTGTGACGAGATATAAACATAAAATTCAAACTTGCTTGTTCTGTGGGTTAACAAAACTGCTTGGATATATAGGTAACCCCTGAAATCTTGTTTGAAAGGTCCCTTATTCTGAGATACTAGGTCTTTATGCTCAGTGATATCTGGGGTATTATCCCGGGACTTCTGCTGAAAGAAATTTCTGACCTAGTCCCCGGATAATGCTTTCTGCAAATGCTTGAAATATAGCTCACCCTCAGCTAAAAAATGATGAAACATTGAAAAATGCTAATCATGGCTGTTGAAACAAAAGATCCTCTAAAGGGGACACACCAAAAGTCGAAGCCGTCATCTCTCTGCGTATCGAAAGATCGACCTGAGCTCTCACGGCCCTCGTGCTATAATTTATTCACCTGACAGATATCATTTGTGGTATACTCACCTGTAAGACTGAATATTGGGATCTGGATACGGGAGTATATTCAAGTAGTGGGACACACGGATAAGTTTAAGTATCTAAGACATTAACATCATATCTCGGATCAGTTGAACTTTGTGTGAGAATTTAAGTGGACCAGTATACTGACAATCTAAGTGAATCGTTTTAGAACTTAAAATGAAATGAAGCTTAACGGTGTTGGTGATTTGTCTCAAAAACTGATATGATCCTCTTACACGAACTCACAAAAATATTGTTTGTAAATATTTCTTTGATGCATTTCATTTCGGTTATTTTAAAAAAAAATCCAAAAAGATTTTCGGTGTGTTTTAGCATAAATCTTTTGAAAAATCCAAAAAGATTTTAGACAACTGATGTTGAAGAGCTGAATTTCAAAATTCCAAGTGCTAAACATGACGAACAGGTTTGGGAAAGTTTGTTTGAAGAGGTTTGAAATGAAAATGATCATTGTTAATGTTTGATTGTATATTGATTGGAGAAGGATCAGTGTTGATGCATGAAATTTGATAAATTGTTAAATATTTTTTTGTGTGAATCTTATTTTTGGGTAGAGGATGTGCAGGATAGCAAATAGAGTGCCAGGTTCAGATACCTGAGGATTCTAATACTGTAAAAGCCAGACTACGATCCCAGCATGTTTTGAGGGGGAGTCTGTTAGAGAGAGAGAGAATTGGAGATAGAATAGAGCCAGGAAGAGATCCTGAAGAAAGCTCAAAGACTGATAAAGACTGAAGATTGTGAAGACTCGACACTTAAGACTCGTCAACATCTGAGGGGGAGTCTGTTGGTGCACACATCTGTCGTCTTCGTCTTGTATCGGGTCTCGGGTTCAGTGCAGATCTTATCAAGCATGATGTCATCATCCTTGATGATGACATCACACAAGTGACATCATTGATGGCATCACAAGTATGACATCATCTTTCAAGAAGTCAAAGCAATTCAAAATATCAGATTGTTACATTTCACGTGAAGACAAATTGCATGGATTTCGCTTCAAGACAAAATGATATTTGTTTTTCGATTTCGCTTCAACTAAAGTCAAGGATTTCGCTTGAAGCCTTCAAGCGAAATCATGTTCACTATATATAGGATAGTTGTCATTTCATTTGTAACAGTTCCAACTTTTGTCTCAGAGCTATACCGAAGTGATGCCGGTTTCTCTTCTGAATGTAAAGGTTGTCAAATTAATATACAAGAAGATTAAAGTGTAAAACAAGCTGTTTCATTGTCCGTTTCTTAGTTTCCGCCTCTGAAATGGACTAGAACTCTTCCAAACGACTCGTTTAGGTCGGAATCCGATCCTACAAATGGGGTATTAAACTCTTTAATATTTAAGTGTTGAAATTTAGTCAGAATTTTCTCTATGTAATGAGATTGACTTAGAGAAATCTGACTTCCAGTTCTTTTTACCTTGATCCCAAGAATGGTATCAACTTCTCCTAGATCTCTCATCTTAAAGTTCGAGGACAAATATTTCTTAGTTTCAGAAATACCTTCAAGGTGAGTGCCAATGATCAACATATCATCAACATAGAGACAAATCACGACTGTATAACCGGGTTCGCATTTAGTCACAGTGGTATCAAATCTCTCATGCCACTGTTTAGGAGCTTGCTTCAAACCATATGGAGATTTAATAAGTCTACACACTTTGTTCTCTTGTCCGGGCATCACAATCCCTTTTGTTTGCTCTTAATAAATCTCCTCATTTAGATACCCATTTAGAAATGCAGTCTTTACATCCATTTGATGGATGTACAACCCTTTCAAAGCAGACACCGCTATTAGAGTTCTAATAGAACTAATTCTAGCCACAGGTGCATAGGTATCAAAATAGTTGATCCCTTCTCTCTGCCTATACCCTTTAGCAACTAATCTCGCTTTATAGGCAGAGATGGATCCATCTGGATTATACTTCCTTTGGAAAATCCATTTGGATCCAATAGGTTTCTTTCCCTTGGGTAGATCAGCTAACTCCCAAGTTCCATTTCCCATAATGGAATCCATTTCATCATTGACTGCCTCCTTCCACAAAGGAGCATCTCTTGATAACATTGCTTCGCTGAAAGTTTTAGGATCATCATCCAAATTTACAGCGAAAATGACCTCTCTCGTCACTTTCTTTTGAGTTCCCTCAACCAGGTAAGAAAAGAAATCATCTCCATAACTTTTCTCTTTTCTAACTCTAGCACTTTTTCTTGGTTTTTCAACTATCGGTGAAGGTTGGACTCTTTTTTCAGAACTACTAGAAGCTGTGGTGTAATTTGAGTTTTCATCATCTCTAGAAAACTTGTTCTCAAAGAATTCCACATCTCTGGATTCTACTGTCACGGCCCCCGACCCGGTTTTACCTGGTTCAGAAGTCACGGGACAGAAAACCCGTGGTATTGGTGTTTAATTTGGCAGCGGGTATTTTAACAGGATCGTTTAAACTGAAAACATTCATTTATTTTATTTTGAAATTCGGGACATACCCCATAATTTATAATAAAGGAATTTCACTTGGAAATCCCCTGATTACAAAAACATGTTTATTTATTCACTGAGCCACTTCATCCAAGCTGGTAGTGCTACGTGGCACTTTTCTGGGTTCACAGTAATTCACCTGAAATATGTTTAAAAAGATTTTATCAGCAGGGAAATACTGGCGAGTCATTCCATTTGTACAAAACGACACATTGTTATAAACTACAGTATTAAAAGAGATTACAAATGCCCCTATCTTATAATTAACTGGTCCAGTTGTCACTCAACCGTATCTATGACTGTGGACATATCACAAATTAGGTTCGCCCACCTAAAGTGATAAATTCTTAGTAGTAATGTGCACATACCCCCACTTACTGCCAGTAATTAAAGATTAGCAAAGATTTAATCACTGCAAAGTATAACTAGAAAACATTTAGGATTTTGTAAAGCAATTTGGCAAAAAGAGAATGACTCACATTGCAAGTTTAGACGGGCAGAGTTTTGCCTACTGATTAAGCTGGGTAACCTAGTTAAATCATGCAATGAGACTAGTTTAGTAACTTAATACAACATTTACGATAACTTCATGAAATCAAAACCCTCACGACGAATGATAAAGTATAGCCCGAATCCGGGCAGCACTTAAACATCCATCGGATCGGTTTCAATCGATCGGACATTGTATCGTAGCAGTGATTGAGTTATTATTATGTGATCGTAGCAGCGTTTCACTACTGTATTTTGTGATTTCGAACAGAATGAAAGCAGATTTTTATGAAATTTTCGACACCAGTGAACTGTCCATGCACGACCAATTTATAGCTGTAATTTGAGTTCCTCGCGGCCCTCGTAAACATGAAGGAATGTCCTTGGCGGCCCGCGAGGGCCACCCTAGCTACGGCTAGGGCTGCCGTGTCACGGTATAGGTCTGACACGTGTCTATCACGTGGCCCTGATCGTTATCCGGAGAACTTTCAAGCTGTCGCGCCCCGCGTAAGCTTTGGTTGATTCTTACGCGGCCCGCGACAGATCACTAAACATGGATTTCCATGATTTTTCATGAAATTTAGGGTTTTAGGGTTTCGGGTTTGTACTTACGAAGTGTTCTAGGTCACTTTCATGCAGGTCCTTACATCCTCCCCACCTTATTTAAAATCTCGTCCTCGAGATTTACTGGAATAAGTGAGGATACTTTCGCTTTATTTCCGATCCCAATTCCCAAGTGTATTCTGGTCCTCTTTTCGAATCCCACTTTACTTTGACTAGCACAATCTTTTGTGCTTGAGGAACTTGACCTTTCTGTCTTCTATTTGGAGAGGTTTCTCTACAAATTTTAACTTTTCATTTACCTCTATGTCCTGAAGAGGTACTACCAGGGATTCATCAGACAAACACTTCTTGAGATTAGATACATGAAACACATCATGTACCCCGGCTAACTCTTCTGGTAGTTGTAATTTATAGGCCACTGGTCCTATTCGTTGGGTTACTGTAAATGGTCCTTTGTACCTTGGACTTAGCTTTCCTTTCTTACCGAACCGAACTACTCCTTTCCAAGGTGAAACTTTCAAGAGTACCTTGTCTCCAACTTGAAATTCTAACGGCTTGCATCGATTGTCTGCCTAACTTTTTTGGCGGTCTTGAGCCGTTTTCAGTCTTTCCTTTATTTGAGTTATCTTGTCGGTAGTTTCCTGTACAATCTTAGGACCTGATAATTGGCTTTCTCTTATTTCTGCCCAGCATACTGGAGTTCTGCACTTTCTTCCATACAGTGCTTCGAATGGGGCAGCATTGATGCTGGTATGATAACTATTGTTATAGGAGAATTCTATTAACGGTAAGTGGTCGTCCAAGTTTCCACCAAAGTCGATTACACATGCCCTGAGCATGTCTTCAAGGGTTTGGATCGTCCTTTCACTTTGTCCATCCGTTTGGGGATGGTAAGCAGTACTTAAATTTAATCGTGTTCCCATTGCTTCTTGGAAACTTGTCCAGAAATGTGAAGTGAAACGACTATCCCTATCTGACACAATGGAGAGTAGGACTCCATGTAAGGATACTGTTGGTGCATACGTCTGTCGACTTCGTCTCGTATCGAGTCTTGCATTGTTCAGGGCACGAAGAACGAGAAATCAAGTCAAAAAGCTAATTCCGCTTGAAGCATGTAATTCCGTTTGAATTAGCTAATTTCGCTTGAGTGTGTAATCTCGTTTGAACATGTAATTCCGTTTGTATGTGATTCCATTTGAAGCATGTTTCAAACGGAATTACCAAGTCTATAAATAGGTGCTAGATCGTGTCATTTCATACGGAATTAGCAAGAGTATTTCCGACGGTGAAGCTCTGTTGAAGTGTTTCCAGATCTGTAATTGTATCAGAATTAATACAAGAAACAGTTAAAGTGTATTTCAAGCTGAGAACAACTCATTATGTCTGTTTCCGCCTTTTATTTTGAGTAGAACGCCTCTGATCGACTCATTTCGGGTCTGCACACGATCCTAGTTGTGGTATCAGAGCTCAGGAGGAGGAGTTCTTCAGATTTCAGCTTGATTTCATTGTGTTTTCTTACTTCTACACCTTCATTTCTCAATTGAACAACTTCTCACGGTCAAAATGATCTGAAGTTCACATATCATAAGCGAAATGATGTTTTAACAAATCCTTGAAAAAATCGGACCTTAATTCGACTTAAATCTGCTAAAATTGATAATTCCGTTTGAAATTCAGATCAAATTTGCTGACATCATCTTAATTTCGTTTGAAATTGCACTTAATTTCGTTTGAAATACGTAATTTCGCTTGAGTATTTCACATCAGAAATGTTATTCCGTTTGGAAAGTTCAAACGAAATTAGTAATCCCGTTTTAAATTGGTATTTCGCTTGAAATTTCAAACGAAATCAGTGATTCCGTTTGAAGAGTTTAATTTCGCTTGAAATTTAATTCCATTTGAAGTTTGTGCAGGTAATCTCGCTTGAAGATATTTTCGCTTGGAGAGTAATTTCGTTGAAGGATATAATCTCGTTTGAAAATGTCTGACGAAGAATTTTACAATGCGTTTGCCACATCTCCGACTACTCCGGCTACCATTGCTCATAACATGAACTTGGAAAACGAAACTGGAACTTTGCAAAAACCCCCCGAAACTTATGGGAATTGAAGAGTACCATGGCTGGAAAAATCGTTTTGAGAATTGGGTTCAGGCAAACCATCTGAGAGCTTGGGAAAGCTTTGAAACAAAGTATGTTAGACCACAGACTGCTTTGAAAGTTGATAAAATCATCTCAGAATTCACAGAAAACGAGAGAGATAGTTATAAAGGAGAGAAAATGATTATTAGTCTTCTGCAACAAGCTGTCAAAGAAGACATCTTTATTTTGCTTCAGCATGATGGTAGTGCATTTTCGATTTGGGAGGCACTTGAAAAGAAGTTTGAAGGAAGTGCAGAGATGCTCAGGAGTAAAGCATCTTTGATGAAAAAAGAGTTTGAGTTGTTTATGAGTGTGCCAGGGGAGACCACAAAGACTCTCATTGAGAGATATTGTCATCTTGTGCGTACCATGTCTCAGTTGAAAATTACCAAAACTCCAGCAGAATGGGTTGAGAAGCTTGCTGACGCATTACCGCAGAAAGAATGGAGTACTTATCTGATGATTCTGACGAATTCTGGAGAGTTTAGTAGATTGTCTATTGGACAGTTTATTGAAAAACTTGAGGCACAGGATCTTGAACAGCAAAAGATTGCCAGAATGAACAGCTCGAGCAATCAACAAGACATCAAATTGTATTACAAAGGAAATGTTCAAACTGTTGAAGCAAGTCCAAAGATCCAAACTGCTTTTAGTGCAGGAAATTCATCTGGATCAGTTAGTCTAAGTTCAATCAACACTAGTGGATTTTCAAATGTCAATCCTCCAAGTGTTCAAAGTTCAAATGTTGGTAATGAACATTTGATTCAGTGCAATGTTGCTTTGCATCTTCAAAATGGTCAGAATTTTTCTGAAGAAGTCGTTAAAAGTCATATGGCATTACTGGTTACTGCTTTGGAATCTTATGAAGGATTGATTGCTGGAAGAATTGGTAATCCTATGCTAACCAAAGAAGATTATGATCAGGTCGATGTAGAAGAATTGGAGCTCATGGACATCAAGTGGTGTCTAGCTAGTGTCTTGAGAAGAGCTGAAAAGTTCAAAATGATTACAGGAAGAAACGATTTTTTGGATGCTCATGTTTCAGCTTTGGGTTTTGATAAATCTAAAGTTACTTGTTTTAAATGCAGAGAAAAAGGTCATTTCAAGAGAGAGTGCAAAAATCAGAAAGCTAATGGAGCAGAGAATCCTTTTGGAAAGGATGATTACTATCGGAAATCCATATATCAACAAGTTGCTCATCAACCGCATCAACAAAAAGATTCACAAACTGCTCATGGGAAAATGATCGAAGATGCAAATAAGAAAGCTTATTATGGTATCATTGATCAAGATGATGAGAAAATGGCTCCAGGATTTAGCTGGGATAGATTTGTGGATGAAAATAGGGAGTTTAAAGCTTTCATTGCTAAAATTGTTCAAAAGCCAGAGTTGATGAAAGAATGGATAGCTGTGTTATCTGATGAAGAGAAAAGTCAAGATGAAGAATTTGTTTCTTCTGAAAAAAGTTCAACAGAAAGCAGTGATGATGATGAAGAAATTGAACTGATAAATGTTGGAAAAACTCATTTATCTTCTGACAGTTTTGAATTTTATTTTGCAGAAAAATTGATGAAACTAAAAGAGAGAAAAGCTGCAAAAGAAATGAAAGAAGTCAAAGTTGTTGAGAAGATAGTTGAAGTGGAAAAGTTAGTTGAAGTCGAGAAGATTGTGGAGATTGAAAAGATTATTGAAGTCACAAAACCTTGTCTTACATGTTTGAAACCCTGCAAACAATGTGAAGATAAAGATGAAAAGTTTTGTGAGCTTGAACAGTTGAAAGAAAAGTTGTTGTTCGATGTCAAGAATGTGAAAGAGTCGTATGATGTATTGAACAGAACTGTGAATAGTTTGCAGAAGATAAATTCAGAAAGAGAATATGCTTTGACAATGATGAATGCAACAATGATGTCTAAGCAGAAATAGATAAATTTTTATATTGAAGAATGTGCTAAGTGGAAGCAAGAGTTGGAAAGTGAAAAAGTTGAAAATGAAAGAATCAGACGATTACTGCGAAGTTATTCAAGTTCTGATTACTTAATTGACAGAATTTATCAAACTGTTGCAGGTTTTGAAGTTTTTAAAGGCAAGAAGCCGAAGAAAAAGGATACTGGTAAGAAACAGAGTGTATGTTATAATAAGTGTCCGCCTCCGATTTGGGAAGGGTATTCGCCTAGAAAACCGAATGAGGAACAAGTAAAAAAGGCAGTCAATATAAATTTAGAGTCCGAGATAACCGATGTATTACCAGACAATATTGACATCACGTTCACAGCGTCTGATACAGATCATGAGTCCGAATTAATAAAAAGGGTGGTCGATCAGGTGTTGGATAAGGATGAGGAGTCAGAGTCAAAGTCCGAATCCAAAAGTTCGTGTTTGTCAGTCGGGAGTTCGAGTTCGTCTGAAAAGAGTTCTAAATCATTGGGAAAACGGGTGTATAGTAAAGAATTTTTAATGTCAAAATCTAATTTGAATGATGAAACATTTGAAGTTGCATATACTTTGAATGATTCTGACAAATTATATTTTGATAGAAAGTTTCCAATAAGAAGTGTTCAAATTGAAAAGAGTAAAAAAGTTTTCAAATTAACAGAAATTAATACTTCTGAAATAAAAGATTTAAATCTTTCTGAAAAACCTAAAAAGTACACTTCAAGAGTTCAACAAAGATTGAACAAGAAAAAAGGTTACAGTTCTGGTTCTGGTTTTCAAAAGAAGCCAAACCATAAGGGTAATTTCAAAAGAAAAGGATTAGGATTTATTCCACCTGAAAATCATAAAAATGAGAAAATTTCTAAAACAAATACAAAATTTGTTTCTGGAACAAGCTGTGAAGAAGAAGCAAAGAGCTCATTCTGGATATAATCAAATCGAGAATTTCTTGCCAAAAAGCAAGAGAGAATGAAGAATGGAGCTAATCAAAGAAAGGAGACAAGAACTTGTTACAGATGTCAAGAAGTTGGACACATTGCCTGGAATTGTCCTATGGCAACCATCATCAAACAGGAAGTTGTTTCTAAACTAAAAGAAAAGATTGTTGATAAAATCGAACCACCAACTGAAAAATTCAAAGTTTTCAAAAATTCAACATATGAAGTTGGTGAATGTTCAAAAAGGTTTTACAAGAGAAGTGTGAATCTTGACAACCAAAAATGGGTTGTTAAGAAATCTGAGGTAAAATCTGGCGATGAATCTGATTCCACAAAATCAGAGGAGCCACAAGTTGTTAAAATTGGTGAAAACTCAGTTCCGCCTTTGGATGATGTTCATTTTCCACCATTGCGGACTGAGAACTTTAAATCAAAAGTTGGGAAAGTTGAGATCTCAAATCAATTTTATTCTGAAAAGAATGAATTTGATGTTGAGAAAGTGTTTAATGGGAATGTTAAAAAGATTTTTGGGAAAATGGTTGAGGGAAAGGCCAAAGGGGTAAAAGATTTTTATGCTACAAAGAAAGCAACTTACAGCCCAAACCCTAGTGAAATTGAGAAAGTTACACCCAAAGCAGGTCAGGCTTGGGTGTCTGTGTTCTTTACTTGAAAATCATGACTTGCCGGAGCTCCCAGGTTGGTAAGTGTGGAGCAGGTATCGGCATCTTTCTTGAGAAATTCACTTTTGTGATATTTCATCTTTTAAAGTGGTAAATCAGGGACATTAAGTTGTACTTGATTTTCTACAAGTGATATTGTTGTTAAAATTCAAAATTGTTATATTTGTCAAATGGTTGAGAAAAACAATGTGATGAACCCCTAACCTACAAAACTTATTTTCCAGAAAAATCATTTTGGTTAAAACAAACTTAAGTGTTTTGAAATCATAATGAGAAAATAGTTTGTTGAAAGGGGGAGTTCTGATTGTTTATGCCAAGTGGATGGCAAATTGAAGTGATTCGATATCAGTTGTCACGTTACTTGTACAGTTTGTTTTCAAATTTCCATAAATGGTTTTGAATTTTAGGGGGAGTAAGAATTTTCAGAAAATCCAAAAATATTAGAAAATTTGAAAAAGTCAAAAACATGATAAAATTCAAAAATGAGTTTGTTGTGAAAAAGAGGAAATGATAGTACATCAGTAGACAGTTACAGTATGCTAAAGAAATGTAATGTTTACATAGCGTTAAACGGTCTCACTGATGATATGCCGATAGGTTTTTACACATTTAGTAAGCTTTTTCGGGATATAAACTTAAATTCAAACTTGCTTATTTTGTGGGGAACACTAGGATATATAGGTAACCCCTGAAATTCCGTTTGAAAGATCCCTCTTTCTGAGATACTAGGTCTTTATGCTCAGTGATATCTGGGGTATTATCCCGGGACTTCTGATTTTGCGGAAGCAATGGCCTAGTCCCCGGAGAATACTTTACGCTTGCTTGAAATAAAAGCCTGCCCTCAGTACAAAAAATGATGAAACATTGAAAAATGCTAATCATGTGCTGTTGTAAAAAAGATCCTCTAAAGGGGACCCACCAAAAGTCGAAGCCGTCATCTCTCTGCTGAACGGAAGTTCTGACCTGAGCTCTCACGATTCTTCGCATTTAACCCCTTACAGATATCATCTGTGGTATACTCACCTGTAAGACTGAATATTAGGATCTGGATACGGGAGTATATTCAAGAGGTGGGACACATGAATGAGTTTAAGTTCTTAATACACCTAATTCATATCCTGAATCAGTTGAAATTTGTGTGAGAATTTAAGTGCATCAGTATATTGGCAATCTAAGTGAATTATTTAATCCTTATTGTGTAACTAAGCTCAACGGTACTTGTGACTTGTCAAAAACTGATATGATCCTCTTACACAAACTCGCAAAAATATTGGCTGTAAATATTTCTTTATTGCATTTCATTTCTTTTCAAAAATCCAAAAAGATTTTCAGTGTGTTTTAGCATAACCTTTTGAAAATTTCAAAAAAGATTTTCGACAACTGGTGTTGAAGAGCTGATTTTCAAAATTCAAAGCGCTAAACATGATGAGCATTTGGTGAGGGGGAGCTTGTGTTTAAATGAGAAAAGGTTTTGAATATTTAACTACAAGTGGTTCATCAATTATTAACATTGTTATATCATTCTGGATAAATTTGAGGAAAAGTCTGGATTTATAAATTTGTAAAATGTTAAATTTGTGAAATTTAATTTTAGGTAGAGGATGTGCAGGATAACCTGGATTCTGAAGTCTGAGTATAGAACCAGGTCACGATCCTGATCCTGTGAAAGCCAAATTGCAATCAACATCTGAGGAAAGATTGTTCGAGGGGAGTCTGTTGATGCTGAAGAGGAGAAAGAGATAAAGTTTGAGGATGCTTACACTGTGAGATAATTTGAAGAGAAGCCCGAAGACTGATAAAGACTGAAGACGTTGAAGACTCGACACTTAAGACTCGTCAACATCCGAGGGGGAGTCTGTTGGTGCATACATCTGTCGACTTCGTCTTGTATCGAGTCTTGCATTGTTCAGGGCACGAAGAATGAGAAATCAAGTCAAAAAGCTAATTCCGCTTGAAGCATGTAATTCCGTTTGAATTAGCTAATTTCGCTTGAGTGTGTAATCTCATTTGAACATGTAATTCCGTTTGTATGTGATTCCGTTTGAAGCATGTTTCAAACAGAATTACCAAGTCTATAAATAGGTGCTAGATCGTGTCATTTCATACGGAATTAGCAAGAGTATTTCCGACGGCGAAGCTCTGTCGAAGTGTTTCTAGCTCTGTAATTGTATCAGAATTAATACAAGAAACAGTTAAAGTGTATTTCAAGCTGAGAACAACTCATTATGTCTGTTTCCGCCTTTCATTCTGAGTAGAACGCCTCTGATCGACTCATTTCGGGTCTGCACACGATCCTACAGATACTACTTCGTCTATGTACAACTTAGCCAATCTTTCCATACTAAAGGTTTCCTTCATGGGTAGGAAATGAGATGATTTGGTTAATCTATCTACAATCACCCAGATTGCATCGTTACCTTTCCTGGTTTTAGGTAGCTTAGTAACAAAATCCATTGTTATTAGATCCCATTTCCATGCGGGCATTTCCAATTGTTGAAGTAAACCTGAAGATTTTTGGTGTTCTGCCTTAACTTGTGAACAAGTTAGACGCTTAGAAACGTATCTAGCTATGTCCTTTTTCATTCCTATCCACCAGAAGTTATTTCTTAAATCTTGATACATCTTGTTATTACCAGGATGCATCGTATACCTAGACTTATGGGCTTCCTCTAAAATCTTATCTCTTAAATCTCCTTGCTTAGGTACCCAAATCCTTTTCTTATGGAATCTCCAAATTCCATCAGCCCCTTGCTCTAATTCTGTTATTTGTCCTTTCATTCCTTCAGCATCATCCTTGATTGTTGTTTCTTGGATGTTCTTCAGTTGTTCCATTAAATCTAACTGTAGATTTAACCTAAGAGCACGAACTCGTCTTTGCTTTTCATGATATTTACGACTTAGGGCATCTGCAACTACATTTACCTTTCCTTCGTGATATAGTATATCACAGTCGTAGTCACTTAGAATTTCCATCCATCTTCTTTGTCTCATGTTTAATTCTTTTTGCCCAAATATGTATCTTAAACTCTAATGATCTGTATAGATAGTAAACTTACTTCCATACAGATAATGTCTCCAAATCTTGAGGGCAAAAATTATTGATCCTAATTCTAAGTCATGAGTTGTGTAATTCTCCTCGTGCTTTTTCAACTGACTTGATGCATACGCAATTACCTTTTTGCGTTGCATTAGCACACATCCCAATCCTAGTTTAGAAGCATCGCAGTAGACTTCAAAATCTTCTGTTCCATCGGGTAAGGCCAGAATTGGGGCATTTGTTAACTTATGCTCTAGTGTTCTAAAGGCCTCCTCTTGCTTGGGTCCCCATTCAAAGTTAACTGTTTTACAGGTTAACTTGGTTAATGGAACAGCTATCTTAGAAAAGTCTCTAATGAATCGCCTATAATATCCGGCTAATCCTAGAAAACTTCTAATTTCAGTAGCTGATTGCGGGACCTTCCATTTCGTGATTGCTTCTATTTTGGAGGGGTCTACGTGAATACCTTCGTGATTCACCATGTGTCCTTAAAATTGCACCTCTTGTAGCCAAAATTCACACTTTGAGAATTTGGCGTAAAGCTTTTCCTTTCTTAACAAAGTTAAGAGTGCATGCAGGTGCTCAAAATGCTCGTCCTGACTTTTGGAATAAATAAGTATATCGTCGATGAAGACAATTACAAATTTATCCAAGTACGGCTTACAGATCCTATTCATCATGTCCATAAATGCTGCAGGAGCATTGGTTAATCCAAAGGGCATGACTGTAAACTCGTAATGACCATACCTAGTTCTGAAAGCAGTTTTAGGTGTGTCTTCTTTCTGTACCTTCAACTAATGGTATCTTGAGCGTAAATCTATCTTAGATAAGTATCTAGCTCCCTAAAGTTGATCAAAAAGATCATCAATCCTAGGTAATGGGTATCGATTCTTAATTGTAACCTTATTCAGTTCCCTATAATCGATACACATCCGCATCGAACCATCCTTCTTCTTCACAAACAACACAGGTGCTCCCCAAGGGGATGAACTGGGTTGTATAAATCCTTTGCTTAGTAATTCATCTAACTGCTTTTTCAGTTCTAGCATTTCTGTGGGTGCTAACCGATAAGGTGCCTTAGCTATCGGTGTAGTTCCGGGGATTATATGAATTCTAAACTCTACCTCCCTATCTGGTGGTAACCCAGGTAGCTCTTCTGGGAATACATCAGGGTATTCTGACACTACTGGAATTTCCATAAGTTCCTTGCCTTTAGTGTTAATGATTACCGAAATCATATACACTATTCCTTGTTTTCGTTCATAACTAGCAACTTTCATTACTGAAATGAATTTCATTGGTTTACGCGGCTTATCTCCTGTAACCACAATTATTTCTCCTGCTGGTGTCTGAATTTCTATAGAATTCTGATCACATAGGATTCGAGCATGGTTGGCTACTAACCAATCCATTCCTAACACGACATCGAATCCGGCTAAATTCATAGGTAGCAGGTTTGCAGCAAATTTATGGCCTAAGAGTTCTATCTTTCCTTCCTGAAGAACCTTATCTATATTAACAGAATTTCCTTCTGTCGTTTCTACCGTATAAATTTGCCTAAGTTTGGTTAAAGGTTGATTAAGAGCTTGGCAGAATGAAGTATTTATAAAACTTTGGTTTGCACCGGAGTCAAATAATACTTTAGCGTAAACGTCATGAATTAGGAATGTACCAGCTATTACGTCTGGAATCAGATCTGCTTCTTGCGTGGTTAGCTGGAAGGCTCTTACATTCTTTTTAGCAGCTCCATTTGTCGCTTTTACCTTATTGTCAGCTGGTTTGGCCGATTTTGGGCAATTTGGCCTAATATGCCCAGTTTCTCCGCAGTTATAGCAGATCATAGTCTTTACCCTGCATTCTTCTTCTCGGTGCCCCGATTTATTGCAGAAATTGCAATATTCCTTGCACTTCCCAAAATGCTTCTTTTTACAGGTACTGCAAAATGGAGCAGTGGAGGGTTGCCGGTCCCCCTTTTCCTAAAATTATTACCTCCACAGAATCCTTGGGTAATCTTTTGAGCCAATTCCTTTTTCCTGTTTTCTTCTCTCGTTCTCACCAGTCCGTCTGTCAAGGTATTGGCCAATTCGACCGCATCGTCGATCGTTCAGGGTCTCGCAGCTTTAACTATATCACGAATCTCACTAATTAGTCCCCAAATATAGCGAGAAATAAGCACCGATTCTGGCGAAGCCAGAGTTGGCACAATTCTAGCATACTCGAAAAATTTCGAAGTATACCCTCGACAGTCAACATCCACCATCCGGTGGTTTAGAAACTTATTTGTCATTTGTTCCTTTTCAAAGTCAGGACAAAATTTTCTTTCCACCATTTCCTTAAATTCCTCCCAACTCATGGCATAAGCCACATCACTCCCCTTAGCTTGTAGCACCGTATTCCACCACTCCAACGCCTCTTCCTTGAAAAGGTGGGATGTATACATCACCCTATCCTCCTCTGCGCACTTACTTATTTTAATCACAGCTTCGGTCTTTTCTAACTAACGCAGTGCGGCAGTCGCCCCTTCATTGCCTGCGAATTCAACTGGCTTACAGGCAAGAAATTCTTTGTAAGTGCAACCAGTTGTTGCCACTTTCATTTTCTTAAGAAATGGGGCTTGAATCGCGTTATTATTACTATTGCCGCCCCCGTTGACACTATTACTGGAATTATCATCGCGGGTGCGCTTGCTGTGGTTAGCTTGGGGAGGTTCAATGGGATTTCTAGCAGCAGCGATGATTGCTGGGATAGCATTGGCTATTCCCTGAGCAACGGTATTTTCTATATCTTGCCTATTGAGAAATTGTTCTTCATTATTCGGTTCATCTTGGTTAATTTCGGTTGCCGGTTGGTTTACTGCGTTTGCCATCTGATAATTAACAATATATATATATATATATATATATATATATATATATATTAAAATGGATAGCATTTAATCACAATTAGGGCAATAACAAACACACGTAAATCAACACATATAGCCAAAACCGTCGACCTTGCGACATTTAGATTTTTATATATTATTATGCATCCATACAAACCAAATATTTTATAGACATTTTATTTTAATATTATTTTACAATATTATATTATTTTATAGGTTATATTATATAATATTTCACATATTATTATTATACAAATATTCAGTCCCCGTTAGCTGGCTTTTTCAGAAACGACGCTCCCTCTCGTCGTATTTCCATGAGATGTTTTCCCCCACTTCACGAATCTGGTTTCCCGCATCCACCAGTTCATCGCCATAGCGGCGTAACTCAGCAACGTTCTCCGCGCTCATAGGTGGGAAAGGTTCAGGTTCAGGATCAAACTGGGGAAAATAAACATTTGGGTTATTCATGAAATTCTGAAATTGCCAGTCGCTCGTCCACCATTCTTCCAACTGCCCTGTAACAAGTTGCTGGTTGACAATAGGGTTTGGAATAGCAGGTTCTAAATTAATTGGAAGTTCTGATTGGGCAGGAAAATTGAAAAGGGTTTCGTCAGCAGGTCCGATGAGGTCACAGTTTGCAAGTTTTCTATCAAATTCTTCCCAAGGTGGCATTTCTTGGGCTTGACCGGAGCTTTCCCCAATCTCTTTTCCCTTTGCCTTTTGGATCCTCCGTCTTTTTCACCTTTTGGGCAGCGGGCTTCTTCCTTCGTCCTCGTTTCAGTCCAAAATTCTTCTCCTCTTTTTAGGCTTGGGTTTCTCCTGTGACTGGGCCTGAAACACTACTGGCTCCTCGGTATCTGCCTGATAACTGGATTGGGTTCCTGTTGTATCCATATCAGTGGTATGGATTGTAAAGTTTCAGAGTGCTTCCGACAGTTCATTCATGCTGTGAGCATTCATGAAGAAAGACACAAAAATCCCAATTAGAATTTTATTTATTGTAAATTAAATTTTCACAGAATCATAGAATGGAAAATTGAAAATTAAGTATTTTCTAAATACTTAATTCGCTTAAATCAGTGGCTCTGATACCACCTTTTTCTGTCACGGCCCCCGTCCCGGTTTTACCCGGTTCAGAAGTCACGGGACAAAAAACCCGTGGTATTGGTGTTTAATTTGGCAGCGGGTATTTTAACAGGATCGTTTAAACTGAAGACATTCATTTATTTTATTTTGAAATTCGGGACAAACCCCATAATTTACAATAAAGGAATTTCACTTGGAAATCCCCTGATTACAAAAACATGTTTATTTATTCACTGAGCCACTTCATCCAAGCTAGTAGTGCTACGTGGCACTTTTCTTGGTTCACAGTAATTCACCTGAAACATGTTTAAAATGATTTTATTAGCGGGGAAATACTGGCGAGTCATTCCATATGTACAAAACGACACATTGTTATAAACTACAGTATTAAGAGCGATTACAATTGCCCCTATCTTATAATTAACTGGTCCAGTTGTCACTCGACCGTATCTATGACTGTGGACATATCACAAATTAGGTTCGCCCACCTAAAGTGATAAATTCTTAGTAGTAATGTGCACATACCCCCACTTACTGCCAGTAATTAAAGATTACCAAAGACTTAATCACTGCAAAGTATAACTAGAAAACATTTAGGATTTTGTAAAGCAATTTGGTAAAAAGAGAATGACTCACATTGCAAGTTTAGACGGGCAGAGTTTTGCCTACTGATTAAGCTGGGTAACCTAGTTAAATCATGCAACGAGACTAGGTTAGTAACTTAATACAACATTTACTATAACTTCACGAAATCAAAACCCTCACGACGAATGACAAAGTATAGCCCGAATCCGGGCAACACTTAAACATCCAACGGATCGGTTTCAATCGATCGGACATTGTATCGTAGCAGCGATTGAGTTATTATCCTGTGATCGTAGCAGCGTTTCACTACTGTATTTTGTGATTTCGAACAGAAAGAAAGCAGATTTTTATGTAATTTTCGACACCAGTGAACTGTCCATGCACGACCAATTTATAGCTGTAATTTGAGTTCTTCGCGACCCGCGTAAACATGAAGGAATGTCCTTCGCGGCCCGCGAGGGCCACCCTAGCTACGGCTAGGGCTGCCGTGTCACGGTATAGGTCTGCCACGTGTCTAACACGTGGCCCTAATCATTATCCGGAGAACTTTCAAGCTGTCGCGCCCCGCGTAAGCTTTGGTTGATTCTTACGCGGCCCGCGACAGATCACTAAACATGGATTTCCTTGATTTTTCATGAAATTTAGGGTTTTAGGGTTTCGGGTTTGTACTTACGAAGTGTTCTAGGTCACTTTCATACAGGTCCTTACATCTACAACTATACCTGATTCGTCATTCAACAATAGGTAAGACTTACTATGCGAAGCATATCCAATAAATACACTCTTGAAAGCTCGTTCTCCCAGTTTGAGTGTCTTTGGATCAGGTATGCGATAGTAGGCAAGACAACCCCAAACCCTCAAATGCTCTAGGTTTGGTTTTCTTCCTTTCCACAACTCATATGGGCTCGTAGGTATCACACGACTAGTGATCCTATTGTGAACATAACATGCGGTCAACAAAGCTTCCCCCCACATATTACGAGGTAGACCCGATTGATTTAACATACAGTTAACCATCCCTACCAAGGTTCGGTTCTTTATCTCAGCCAAACCATTTTGTTGGGGAGTATACGGTGCAGTTCTCTCATGTATGATGCCTTCCTCTTCGCAGAATGCCTCAAACTTTCGTTTAAAGTATTCTCCGCCTCTGTCCGAGCGAAGAATTTTAATGCGTTTCTCTCGTTGTTTTTCAACCTCAGCCTTATATATTTTGAATGCCTCAAAAGCTTCGTCTTTTGAATGCAACAAATAAACATATAAGTATCGGCTCGAGTCATCGCAGAAAGTGATAAAGTATCTCTTACCCCCACAAGTAAGAACTCCATTCAGTTCACAAGTATCTGAATGAATTAGTTCTAGTAGTGATGTATTGCGTTTATGGACACTTGGAAAAGGTTTCTTTGTGAATTTTGATTTCACACAAGTTTCGCATTTTTCAAAGTCTTTATCTTTTAATTTTAATAAACCTTTAGTTTGCATTTTTTCAATGTTTTTTAATATTTGTATGAGCTAAACGTTTATGCCATAAAGAAATTGAACAAGCGATATAATCAGAAGACATAATTTCATTCAATTCAAAACCAATTGCAATACATTCACCAAAACTAGTACTATCACTACCATTATCACTATCACTTTCATTCCCAAACCGATCAATCACAGAAATGCCCCCTTCATCCGAGTCTACTTCTTCATCAATCCCATCTTCTGCCAAGTCATGACGATACATTCCACCCGTGTCCTTTGCTTGACCCACATAGATGTCATTTAGAGAAAACTTCACACGGATATTCTTGTAACCATTCCGATCGAACTTATCAGCAGAAACAAGACCCTTAGTGATACCAGGAACATGCAACACGTCCTGAAGGGTAACCACTTGACCATCTTTAAAGTTTAGTCGCACTGTGCCTTTACCACGAACTTCTACACGATGTCCATCAGCACATACCACCACTGTTCCTTAAGGAACAGGACCACAAGTAAGAAACGAGCCACGATTCCCACAAACATGAACAGTGGCTCGAGAATCCAAAAACCATCCTCTACATGCCACAATACGTGTATATTGAGAAAGCATGTTAACCTCTCCAAGACCCACATTGGCCACTAGATTGGTGACTTTCTCAACATCAATAGCACTTGTAGAACCAACCGTAGATCCAGATTTTCTTTGAGAGCACTCTCGTGCATAATGCCCGGTTTCTCCACAAACATGACATTTACCAGACCTCTTTGGTTGATGGTTATTAGTGTGTTGTGACTTCTTGAATTCCTTTTTCTTTGGTGTTGTAAACTTCTTATTCTTTGATGCCCCTTTTCCCTTTTGACCAGATCCTCCAGCAACATGATTCACACTCGATCCAACTTTACTTCTTTTGTCCCTGTTGCGCGTTTCCTCCTCAATTCGGAGGTGCTTCAACAGTTCGTCCAAAGAGTAGTCCTCAGACTTGTGCATCATTCTCTTTGAGAAATCTTTCCAATTAGGAGGCATTTTTGCAATAATGACCCCTACTTGAAACATTTCTGGCAGCGGAATAGAAAGTGCGGTCAATTTGTTAACAAGAACTTGGAGTTCAAGCACTTGCTCTAGGATTGACTTGTCATCGACCATATGAAAGTCTAAGTACTTGGAAATAAGGTATTTGTTAGTACCTTCTTCATGAGCCTTGTACTTATCTTCCAAAGCTTTCCACAATTCTCTAGCACTTTTTACCGGTGCGTACAAGTCATAGGGACGATCCGAAAGAGAATTTTTTATGTAGCCAAGGCAAAGATCTTCAGCTTCCTTACGGACAAGTCTTTGCTTTGCCAAATCTTGATTCGGGACCTCTCCTGCCTCAAGAGGAGGGTCTTCAGGGATTTCAGGCAAGTCTGTATCAAGGATATAGTAGAGTTTCAGCACAACTAGCATGAACTTAACCTTGTCCGCCCAACGGGTATAGTTCTGACCATCGAATCTGTCCAACTTGACAAACTCTTGATTCATGAATCTCAGATTGGCTGTTGGTAGTTCAGAGTCCATTAGTACTGTTGATTAAACACAAATAAAATCCTTTAAGAATGTTGAAAATATTTCAATCAAACAGTAAATTAATATAAACTTTATTAATTACTGAGTTATCAGCCAAACCAGTTGTTCCAACTTGAGCAAACTGATTAAAGAAAGGTAGAAGAAGACTGTCCCGTTATCGGATGAATTAAAGAACACACAAAAATAAAACCAACCTGGCAATTAAGAAAGAAGATCCTTGAACTGCACGGATGATTCCTGTCTTTAAAGGATTTTACGCGCTCTTATTGCTGTGAGTTGCAGCATAAACTCCCAAGATTTAATGCAGAACTGATCTGGTATTCCAACAGCAATGGAAACCAGAAAAACGCAGAAGCTGGAGAAGAAACTGAAGGATGCGAAATTGTGTATTTTGAATGGATAGCAGTAGGCTTTTATTTATAGGTTGTGATCACACCAAAGAATGAAAAAAACGGGGAGTGGGATAACCATCCAGAACCAAATTCGGTTGCTGGAGATATCCCATACGAATTTGAATTACTAGAGATAATGAAATAACCCCCACTGTTTCGAATTCACCTCTATCTCCTTATCTCATTCGATCCACAGATCTGACACACCTGAACCAGAACCTAGCTAAAAATAAAAGCTCCTCAGCTCCTCGCAATAATGCGTACGTGCGAAGTGCAAAGTGTACCTCAAACGCGCCTATTCGCGCCTCAAACGCGACCATTCGCGAGCTTGCGGCTCGGCTCGGCGCGCGTGTGGGCTTTATCCACTTCTCAACCCATCTAACACTTTGGTGGCCCATAAGGAATAATTCCTTATAAACCACTCAAACTTCACTCCCCCCACTAATGTGAGATGGAGGAAACATACCAACTTGTTGTAACAACCCGACTTTTTGAAGTCAAAGTACAAGTCAAAGTCAAAGTCAATGGAAGGAAAGATTGCTAATTGTGATATGTCACTCCTTGCTTAATTACTGATTGTGGTTCTTGACTTGTAATCGAATTCTATTATTTGTTTGCTTTAGTTGTATTATGTGGAGTATCTATGACAAATCGAGGTTTAATCGCTATTTAATCGCAGTAATAATCGCTAATTGCATCGCTATCGCATCGCAACTTGAATTATAGGTTATGGATATTGTCTTACGTGTGTGTGTTATTATGTGTTACTTGTGCATGTTATATTTATGTTGAGGTGCTTAATCGCAATCACAATCGCAACTCTTTCGCAACGCAATCCAATCGCAAACACTAAACGCAGGTTATTTATGATGATTGTATGATTAGATATAGTAGTTTGGTTATTTGTGTAACTAATGGGTAATACTATCGCATCGCTCACACGAAACGCATCGCAACGCTCGACACGCAAAACGAAACGCCAAAACCTAACTCGCCGGACCACTCGATCGAATGACCATCCGATTGGATAGCCATCCGATCTATGTGCCATCCGATCTGTCCCATGTGCGCACCTTTCCTCTTGTGGAAACCCTATAAATACCCCTGACACATCTCAAACATTGATGTGACAGTTCTCTCACTCGACCAAGCGCCTCCAGCCCTCTTTTCCTTCGATTTCTCGCGATTCCTGTAAGTTTCTCCCTCAAATCTTGTACTTCTATGATCTAAACACACTTCTTCATCATTTCCACCTTTGAATCATCACTTCTAACCATCAAATCAGTGGATTTGGGGTGTTCTAGGGTGATGTCATCATGGAGTTCTTATGAGCTTCAAGTTTTGGCATCATCCCACCAAGAACCACTAAGATCTAGGAGATTTCCACATGATTCAACACTATTTTCGCATGGATCTAAACATTTTCAAGGGTAGAAGGATTGAAAGATGGTTTCACAACTTTCTTTCAACTCTTTTACACTCAATGAATTCAAAACCGATAGAATCGGAGCTAGTTCTGGCCTTCTACTCATTCTCTAGTGAAGTGTCGGTCCGAGATCAGATTCCTATCAAGGAGACAACCGATTTCGGGTTGAACAAGAACAAACCATCATGAACAGTTAACTGATCGGACTGGGGTGATTCCCATCCGATCAGGTAGTCTGGACTTAGTGGGGTTCCAGTTGTTCAATACGTTGTCATACCGTCTCGATCAAGCCGCTAAACTTTCAAAACTTAACAATTTCCAAAAACGAACAACAATCCGATCGGATGACATTGGTCTTCAACACTAAAACTTTTCATAACAAAACTCAAACATCACCAAACCAGCGAATGGCCATCCGATCAGATTGCCATCCGGTCGAATGACCATTCTGTTGTGAACTAGTTCTGAGAAATAACTCACTGGACGGATCGCCATCCGATTGAACGACCGTTCGACCGGACGATCTGAAAGGTAGAGGTATTTCTCTGTTTTCAAAATGCTACAATGAAAACTTCAAAGCCATCATACACAAACACATCCATCCCAAACGAGTGGCACACCGACCGAATGGCCATCCGATCGGATGACCATCCGATTGGATTGCCATCCGTTCGGATGACACTTTGACACTCATTCACTTGTATCATTTTACGCGCCGTTCACCGCTTATGTACTCGTTCTGTAATGAGGCTCACTCTAGCGCTCCCTTCAATCCATTAGCTACCATCGCTGTGAGTATATTCGATCCCTTTTTGCTTTAAGCACTTTTGGGTGTTACATACGTTACTTATATCAAATCACATCGATCACACGACGCAAACACTTTTATACGCTAACCTCTACTGCATGTTATACGTGTTACTCGATGAATGCTAGTATGTTATGTTTACACGGTGATTGTTGCCTGACACCTTAGCAACAATAGTACTATAGTTTGGACTCAGCACCTGTCGTGGACAGGGGTTGCTAAGGGTATTTCTTCATGTGTCACAGTGGTGATATATGTTGCGCACTCTACAACTCGCAGTCACGTCTGTGCATATTTCATTGTCGATAACCTACTTGCTTCGCACTAAACATGTTACATGTTGGTTATGCGTAAACTCTTTCGCAAACTATTATACTATCAAACCTGTATGCTCACCTTTACACTATGTGTATTGACCACTATTTTAACGTATGTGACAGGTGTTTGAATGCTTAGGATGCTGTGCTCTTGCTTTTGTGGAATCAAGTAGGAGAGTCTAGAAACAAACAAACAATTTATATTTTGAGTTGTCGGAACAATGATTTGCCTAGAGATATATATGTCTATAATAATTATTTTACTTGATGAGTTATGGTATGGGACATAATGTTAATTATCCGGTAATTTAGTCGTTATGGATTTCTCTTGGACAACCTGTTTCGCTCAGTGCCGCGCCCTGATGTTTCCGCCATCGGTTGGGGTGTGACACTTGTATATTCACCTTCAATATTTCCAACAATCCCCTACCAAGTTGGAATGTTTCCTTTCACTTAGACTGATGATGTCACTAGGTGTCACGAAGATTAAACCCAGTTTATGTTGATAAACAAGAAGAGACAGATTTGATGGTGTCCTACGGAATTAAACCATTAACCTGATAGCCCCCTTCGGTTTACCCCCACACATCACCAGCTGACTTTGCGTTCTCACTGAGCGCGAATATGTCCGTGCGCTATAAATCCTTTTCATGACCCTTTAGAAGATAAACCACTAATCTTCACTTGAGGCAGCACCACCCCTAGATCATATAGGCGAAGTTTTACATCATCCACGTTGCTTGGTGTTAGGATCGGAGGCTCTCATGATTGTGTTTGTTTGTATAATTTGAACGATTAATGAATATGAAAACGTGTAAAGTGCAGCGGAAATGAATAACAAACTTTGTAAACACAATCAAAGGAAAACATAGTATGATAAACGATTGCTTCTCATAGAGTCGAATGATTTACAAATCAAAGCAAAAGATTACAGATATGCTTACATACTAAGCTCCCCCTCAGCCTGATGCCCCAAGGTTGGTTGCACACAAGATGAAAGGATTAGACATGAGGAGAAGAACCCGCTCAGTCAATCAAATGTAACAGTACAGGGTACTGTTACATTTATAGGCAAACCAAACCACTGAGGAATCTCAGCTGACGTCACCATGAAAGCGACGTCTAACAGCCTAACAAACTATATCTACTGTCCTTACACAAACTACTGATGTCTAACAACTGATTGTAATAATAATACAAAACATGAGGAAACAACTGCTTCACGCTCCACTGTTGTAGCCTAAGCACTGATGCTTAACAACAACATCAGTGCTTTCTTCAAAGGTGATCAGTCCTTGAATGAGCAGAGTTTGTGTCTTCAGCAGCACTTAAGAGACAGCAGTAGATAGAGCAACAGAGTTTGTCTTCAGCAGTCTTTAGGATCATATCAGCAGTTGAAAAGGGCATCAGCAGTTGATTATGAGCAGCAAATAGAGACCATCAGATGTTATAACTCACTTTCAAGGGGAGAGCAAAGTGTAAACTACTGTTTATTGTGAATCCTCTGTTGTGACCTGGTTTTGGCTTTACATTATCTGTTCCTTTGTTAGGGTTCAATCCCAACAATCTCCCCCTGGAACAGATAATGCCAAAACCTTTCATTATTCAGGACCTTTATTACTCATCAACAGTGCCTTAGCTTGTTCTTTGAATTCAGCTTCAAATTCCTTTGCACTCTGGTCATCCTCATCCCTACACAGTGAAAGCCCAAGGAGATCCTGCAAATCTTGAACACTAAGGCCTAGTGCTTCTTTCCTTGATATGTGCTTCACATCGCCATTGGCTCTGACCAAGGTCAATACGTGAGTCTTTTGATCAGACATCCACTTTAGTATTTTTAAGCCAAGTGGGTTTCTTGGGAGAGAATTATTTGAAGATGAGTTGAGGGATAATGGCCTTGAAAACAACTGCAGACTTTCAGACATTCTTTTGAAAGCTTCTTCAAAGACTTTGTCAGCTGCAGCTATATCTTCTGAAGTTTCTTGTTCAATAAGTTCTTGTCGTTCAGCTTCTGTCTTGTCTTCAGCAGTGTTTGGAGTCGCAGGTTTGTTTAACGCCTTAAAAAGGCTTTGAAGCTTTGTTGAGGTATCTTCTTTTAGACCCATTTTTGTGATGGTATCTTTGAAGTACTCTGCTTCCTTTTCTCTTACCTCTTCTTCAGTCAACTGTTCTCCCTCTTCTTGATTTGTTACAAAAGTAGACCGGAACAGTGTGTCGAGGTTTCCCATCTTCTGTTCAAGCTTCATCATTTGTTCTTGCTTTTTGGAAGTGCCTGAAACAGTTATCTTTCTTTTCTTTAGCCTTTCATAGGCTTCATCTGTCTGCTGTTTTGACCATTTTGATATGGCTTCAGCAGTATCCATTTTTGCATCCACCAGCTCCTTTTTCTTTCTCTTGTATTCAGCAGTTAAGTCAGCAATGAGCTTTTCATATTTTCTCCAGTTAGGAGCATTCCTCTTCTTCGTAGGATCATTCTTAATCTTTTCAATCCTTTCTGCCTCACGCTTAAGAGCTACTACTGGCCATTCTCTGAACTGTTGTTCTTCAGCAGGATAGAATTTTTCTTTCATGATGAAGGCTAGATATTGTTTTCTTAACTCTTTCTTTTGATCAGCCTTTTCTTTGTTTAGTTCCTGTGCAAATTCTTCTATCTGCTTTACTTTTGTTAAGTAGAACTCCAGTCTTTTAGCAATGCCATCTTTGCTTAACTTTTCTTTTTCCTTGTCAACCTTGGCTTGTACTTTGGCCTGCCTTGCCTTGAGTTTGAGGTAATCATTCATATCCTCTGGTGGCATGTAGCCTATGAGTGAGGAGAATCTTCTTTTTGAAGGATCCTCTTCTGTATATAATTGCCTCATCTCATTTTTGATAGCTTCAAGTTCCAGTGGATATTTTGCAGCATTAGGATCATGCATACCCTCATCGGCAGTGATTGGCTTTCTTATTCTGTTGAAGAGCTTTGGCTGTGAAGTAGAAAAGGTGAGAGCAGTGGTGGATGACTGACTAACAACTGTTGAGACGACTGGTGTCTCAACATCTGTTGTCATTACTACTGCTGATATGTCAGCAGTTGTCTTCTGCTTTTGAGCAGGGGATGGAAGTGATGGTGGTGATGGGGGTGGTGAATCATCATCTGATATGAGATTCCTTCTCCTTTTTAATGAAGAAGAAGCAGATGATGTTTTGGGTGGATCAGTGGTGGTAGATTGGATAGCAGTGGTTTGTGGCAGTGATTGACTGACAGCTGTTGAAACAACTGGTGTTTCAATTACTGTTGTCATTACAACAGATGTTGTAACATCTGTTGTCTTCTGTTTTATGACAGGAGGCAGTGGTGATGGTATGATTTTAGATGATGATGGTGGAGCAGTAGTTGTAGTGGTGTGTGGTAGAGTGGTGTGTGTTGGGGGTGTGAGTGTTGATAATATGGCAGCTGTTTGGCTACTGACAGCAGTTTTTGTAACTGCTGCTGCAGCAATTTTTGTAACTGCTGCTGTATCAGCTGTTTGGCTAACAGGTTTTGAGACCTGTTTTTCTTTTTCTTTTTCTTTTTCAGGTTCAATATGAATGCCATGTTCAATTCCCTTTTTCTTCATTTGCTTCAATATCTCCCCCTTTTTGGCATTATCTGCAAGGGGGTCATCAAAGAATAGTAAAGTTGAAGGAGCCTTGCCAGTGGCAATTTGGATACTGGCCTTAATAGCCTTGATATCTGCTTGAGTATCCTTGAACCTTGATTCTACCATGTTGGTCAGCATTTGTACTTGAATGGCATGCTTTTTGTCAGCCATAAGTTGCTGTGCTTCAAGCATGGGTTGAAAAATATTCCAAAGCTCATTTGCAGCAGGTGCTTGTTGTGGAGCAGATGCTTGAGCAGGAATAGTAGAGGCTTGTGCTTTCTGAGCTTTTAAAATCTCTTGCACTATCTCTTTTATTTCAGCAACTGATTCTTCAAGTTTTTCCACTCTGCCCGTCAATTCCTGATATCTTGAATCATCACCCATTTTACTGGGATCATCTGAATCCCCACCTGTGGTGGTTATATCAATGTGTGACTTAGGAACTGAGTCCCAAAAATCACCCATTGATGCCCCTTGTTCTTGGTACTGGGGACTTCTTTCTTCAGCACTTGATAAATCTTTGATGTTACCGGTGGACAGAATAGCCTCACTAGTGATTTCCAGAGGTGCTATGGAAGAAATTGCCTTCAAGGGAGTCTTACTTATGAAACAACTGTCCAAATGTAGACCTGTTGATCCAACATTTGTAGTTGTTGCTCCACTTGAACTACTGACAGGAATTACTTGTAATTCCTGCAGTGTAACCTCCTCAATTGTTGCTGGGATAGCAGAGGTATAAGCATCAGACCCAGTCACTTGTGGAGGTATACTCTCAGTGATAGGTGATAGAGAGGAACTGGTTTGTGTCTGAGCTATAGCAGCTGCATGCAACAAGGGTATTATTGATTGTGGCATTATGATTGGTGAGGGGATGGGAGTTGAAAGAGACATGTCCTTGGGATCAGGACTGAGGAAGATGGATCCGAGTGGATTCAGAGCTTCATATTGTGGTGTCCCTGTGCTTACAACCTGATCCTTTTGTGAGGATGCAGGAGGAGTTTTAGGCATGGGTTGAGATCTTTCTTCCAACTGCTGTGAGGAAGTAGCAGCAGTGGTTTGTGGTGACTTTTGTGTTGTCACAGGCATTTTCTCTGGGATCTCATCTTCCAGAGTTGCCTTTGTTTTGGGTTTGGTGGGTTTTCTGGATGTTTTTCTTTTGGTCTTTTTGGTTATGTCAGGTGTGGGTTTCAAAGCAGTGGTTGTGCTGCTATGATCACCTGGAGCAGTGGGCTCAGCAGCTGATACCTGAGGAGCAGTTGTAACCGCTAAAATCTGCTCAGGTACCCCTGCTTTTGTTTTTATTGGTGCCATCATCCTTGAAAATGTTTCTTTTGTTAAGCTTTTTATTTGACAATGAACACCTTGTTTTAGCAAATTTAAATTTTCCTTTTCAAATTTTTGTTCAAAATAGTAACTCAAAAATCTTGGAAAAAGTAAAAATGCTTTACTTTCAACATTTTTCACCATGTCATTGAAAATCTCCTGGGAGTAGTTGTAGTCCTTATTATTCAAAATAGCGTAACCCAGGCTTTGAATTTTCAATGGTATTTCATTAAAAGATGTTGTTTTATTTGAGGCACACATCAAGAGTGTGTGAAATAAAAACCTGGGTGCAGATGGAAAATAACCCTTTTGTAGGGTATCTACCTTTGATTCTTCTGCATAACCCCTTTTCAGAAAATCAGCTTTTAACTCGTTTTTGTCAAAAGAGGTTTTACCGTTCTGATCATCGAGTATGAAGACTTCTGATATCAATTGTGGTGTGATTTTGATCGTTTTTCCCTGTATCGAGGAGTTAATGGCAATGGCTTTATCGTCTTGTTTTTCAAGCGTCGCCTTTTTTCCAAAACTCTCTCTGGGTTTGCAGATATATAGGAGCATTCGCCGTCAACAAAGTTTTGTACTTTGATCCAGTTATTGCATCAATGATGGAGTCGAAGGTGTGATTGTCTTTGGGTTTTGTGAGTAAACCCAAATAATTGTGAGATTGTTTGAATGGTATTTCGATGATTTCTTCAGCCGTTTGAGCGGCCTCAGTTGAAGGTGATGGTGATGTAGGTTTTGATTTTGATTTTCCTTTTGACTTCGTCATTTTGATGAAGAAGAATCGGAGAATGATTTTGAGGGTTTTGAGAAGAAGGGTTGAAAACTGCTATGAGAAGAGAATTTTGGAATTCAATTCGACAGTGTAAAACCCTGTTTGGGGGTTTAGGGCAGGGTTTTATTTAAAATATGATTGCTGATGTGGCAGCGGTTATTTCAATCTGAGGGCTAAAAACTGACCACGTGTCAAACACTGATGAAACGGATGAAGTATGGAGAACAGTTGTTTTAAGAGCCACTGACGTATCAAGCATCAGTGGTTACAACGGTAAAAATTATGGGCAGTGGATGATTTTCACTATCAGTGGATAGCGTATCAGTGGATAAGACACTGATTTTGAGCATCAGTGCTTGTCAAGAAAATGAGGGAACAGTGGTTGACTTTCAGCAGTGGACAATATTTAGGAACCAGATTTTTTTTTTTTTTTTTTAACAAAACAGTGGTTAGGGTAAATGGTACAGATTTGAAGAATAAGTATTCCAGCAACAGTTGTTAGAATCTTCATTCAAGGTTTTGCCACATGTCAATTTTGAAGGACAGTGGTTTAGTACCCCAGATGATTAGAACTTTTTACTAAGGCAACTCATTTTCGTTTAATATTCAATTAAAACATAAGTACCCTAGTAATTCAAGCAAGTTAGCAATCAACTTTTGATGAAAATTTAGGAGCAAACCTGAGTATGACATGATCTTGACATATGTACCATTTCCTTTTTGACCCATTTATGAGGACACTAATACCATCAAAATAAGGTATTACATCCTGACAGGAGCTGAAACTATTGCCAACAAAAACAAGCAAGAGTTCCAAATATATATCCTTACAAAAAAAAATGAATGATATATCCTGATTATTCGAGAAAATCCTTTAAGGAAAAATGATTAAAGGATTTTCTGAGAACAGCATCAAAAGGATTTGGTATAGATTCAATAAAACACATAATCATATCATTCTCAAGTTTTTGAAAATGGTCAGTGGTTTGACAACAGTGGTAGGAAACTTTTTGAAGTACATTTTGACCACTGTTGGTACCATTTTCTTTGTCAGTTGATTGCAAACATGAGGACACATGAATATATTTTTTTTTAAAACATTTGTCTAGTCCTCTTTGGAGTTCATTTACTGGAATCAAAACCTATTCCTGAACAGATGAATGCACATAGTTGCTTAATGACCATTATTACCCTAAACTTTGACTCATAAGTGTTTTATGTTTATACTCTTTTCTTTTGACTTCAAAAGTTTTGAGATAAACACACTTCTGAGTTTTTGTGAATCTTAGTCCAAAATCATTTTGCAGTAATGTTTTGAGAGACTTGGTCATGTTTTCACAAGTTTTTCACCCAATATCACATTACATATGATGCGGACTATGTTGACCCCTGTTTTCTTAATGTATTTGAACATAGTTGATTTTGTCCTTTTTAGGAACTCAACCTGTTTTTAACACATAAGATCTAAATAACTAAAGTTTTAATTTCCCTCTTTTAGTGTTAACAAAACAACAATGCTTTTATGAACATAGGTTTTGTTAATCTGAGGTTTGTACTTTAGTATTTAATGAAAACAACACATATTACACATCAACAGTTTAAATCAATTTAGAAAATAAGAATAATCTCATGGTTTAACAGATATTGCTTTCAGATCTAGAAGCCATGAGTGTCTTGTGCATGAATTCACTTGTTGTGTGAAATTTGTGTGTCATATGACATCTTGGTTGATTTACAGAGTTTTGATTAACCATTTTGAACATGATTTACTCGGTACTCTGTTTTTTTTTTTAACTAAGTACAACCAACCTTAGTATCAATGAATTTTGAGCTGAACTATTATGTCAAATTGATTGTTAGATCGAATTTGACTGTCCGAGCTCTGATACCAATTGTTAGGATCGGAGGCTCTCATGATTGTGTTTGTTTGTATAATTTGAACGATTAATGAATATGAAAACGTGTAAAGTGCAGCGGAAATGAATAACAAACTTTGTAAACACAATCAAAGGAAAACATAGTATGATAAACGATTGCTTCTCATAGAGTCGAATGATTTACAAATCAAAGCAAAAGATTACAGATATGCTTACATACTAAACTCCCCCTCAGCCTGATGCCCCAAGGTTGGTTGCACACAAGATGAAAGGATTAGACATGAGGAGAAGAACCCGCTCAGTCAATCAAATGTAACAGTACAGGGTACTGTTACATTTATAGGCAAACCAAACCATTGAGGAATCTCAGCTGACGTCACCATGAAAGCGACGTCTAACAGCCTAACAAACTATATCTACTGTCCTTACACAAACTACTGATGTCTAACAACTGATTGTAATAATAATACAAAACATGAGGAAACAACTGCTTCACGTTCCACTGTTGTAGCCTAAGCACTGATGCTTAACAACAACATCAGTGCTTTCTTCAAAGGTGATCAGTCCTTGAATGAGCAGAGTTTGTGTCTTCAGCAGCACTTAAGAGACAGCAGTAGATAGAGCAACAGAGTTTGTCTTCAGCAGTCTTTAGGATCATATCAGCAGTTGAAAAGGGCATCAGCAGTTGATTATGAGCAGCAAATAGAGACCATCAGATGTTATAACTCACTTTCAAGGGGAGAGCAAAGTGTAAACTACTGTTTATTGTGAATCCTCTGTTGTGACCTGGTTTTGGCTTTACATTATCTGTTCCTTTGTTAGGGTTCAATCCCAACACTTGGATGCCTCCAAAACTTTGTTAAGAGCAATAGCTCGCCCTTGTTCTCGGCAATGACGTACTATCATACCTCACATGGATCTATCAAATTTGATAGTACCTTCTATCGTTAAGTGACTTCGTTTTTACCCATTAAACTTGAGAAATAGGAGCACTAAGTTCAAGTTGGATTTCCATCACTAACGATTCTATTGTGGTTTTAGACCCTTGTCTCTCGCGGTATTCACAACCAAATCTCTCGTCAGAGGTTTAGTAAACGGATCTGCCAAGTTCCTACTCGTCTTGACATAGACAACCTTGATTGTACCACTTTCAAGCAGTTGACTCACATAATTGTGCCGAAGACCTATGTGTCTTGACCTCCCATTATACACTGCGTTGTATACTTTAGATAGTGTGGCCTCACTATCACAATACATGGGAATGGACGGCATTGGAACATCCCACAGACGGATGTTAGTAAGTAGATCTCTAATCCACTCCGCTTCCTTACCAGCCGCAGCTAGTGCTATGAACTCAGCTTCCATAGTTGAGTGGGCAATACACGTCTATTTCTTGCTCGCCCAAGAAATTGCTCCTCCTGCTAGAGTGTAAATCCACCCACTTGTAGATTTTGAATCATTGGTGTGATCAATCCAGCTTGCATCAGAATAACCTTCGAGTATTCTGGAAGAAGACGTGTATGTCAGTTCTAAGTTACTGGTCCTTTTCAGGTATCCAAGTACTCTACCCACTGCCTTTCAGTGTTCTGTCCCTGGATTGACAGTATACTGACTCAGTTTGCTTAAAGCAAAAGAAACGTCAGGACGAGTGCAATGCGTTGCATACATCATACTTCCAATAGCACTCGCATACTCCAGTTGAGCCACTACTCTTCCAGAGTTCACTTTAAGTTTCACACTTGGATCAAATGGGGTATTAAACTCTTTAATATTTAAGTGTTGAAACTTAGTCAGAATTTTCTCTATGTAATGAGATTGACTTAGAGAAATCTGACTTCCAGTTCTTTTTACCTTGATCTCAAGAATGGTATCAACTTCTCCTAGATCTTTCATCTTAAAGTTCGAGGACAAATATTTCTTAGTTTCAGAAATACCTTCAAGGTGAGTGCCAATGATCAACATATCATCAACATAGAGACAAATCACGACTGTATAACCAGGTTCGCATTTAGTATAAATACATCTGTTAGCACTATTGTGTCGAAACCCGAAAGCAGTCACAGTGGTATCAAATCTTTCATGCCACTGTTTAGGAGCTTGCTTCAAACCATATAGAGATTTAATAAGTCTACACACTTTGTTCTCTTGTCCGGGCATCACAAACCCTTCTGGTTGCTTGTAAGGACCCTCAAAAATGTCCCAATACAACTCATAAGTGAAAACCCTGACCCCTGAAACCTTACTGTGCATGAAAATCAAGAAAATCAAGAAATATGGTCTTCAGGAGGGCCGCGTAAGGGTAAGCTTAGGCTTACGCGGGCCGCGTCAACCCTAGGTTTGACCGGATAAGCATCCGGATCCACGTGTCACACGCGTGGCAAGTCTAGTGGTGACACGCTAGCCCTAATCTACGTATAGAGTGCCCTCGCGGGCCGCGTAAGGGACGAGAGAAGGTTCACGCGGGCCGCGAGAACCTTAAATTTCAGCTATAAATAGAAGGGGTTACGAGCAGTTCATCTGTGTCGAAATCATTTCATAAAAACGAAGTTTGGCTGTTCAAAAGTCGAAATTACTATTATTATAGCGAGGCGCTGCTACGATACAGGGTATTAACTCGATCGCTGCTACGATTCAATGTCCGATCGATTGAAACTATCCAGTGGATGTTTAAGTGCTGCCCACATTAGGGTTATGCTTTGTCATTCGTTGTGAATTCGATGGATGTTTAAGTATCGCACTTTGTCATTCGTTGTGAGGGTTTAATCTCGTGAGTTATCGTAAATGTTGTGTTAGTTACTGACCTAGTTCATGTGCATGTTGTTTAAATTTAGGTTAAAAGGCTAATCAGTAGGCTAAACTCTGCCCGTATAAATCTGCAATGTCAGTCATTCTCTTTTTATCAACTGTTTTACAATACCTCAAATTATTTTTAAAAGTTATAATTACAGTGAGTAAGTCGTGGATATCTTGAATCACTGACTAGTGGGGTATTGTGCACATTACTAATTTCTCTCCCGGCTAGGTTCATTGACCTAACAGGGATAATCATCACTAATTGGGTGACAGGACCCAATAGTGGTATGACCATCGTCACACAGTGTGACACGGCGCCAGATAAAAATAAGATAGAAGCCATTGTAATCGCTCTTATGCTGTAATTGATAACTATGTATCATTTTATTAAATTTGAGTGACTCGCCAGCATTTCCCCGCTGATAAAATATTTTTAAAACATGTTTCAGGGACCTGCTGTAAATCAAGGAAACGTGCTATGGAGCACTAACAAGCTTGAAGAGGTGTGAAGGGGTATGGTCCCAGATCTCGCGTCAGCAAGACCGCGAGTGACCATTACCCTTATCAAAAAACCTCCACCAGCAGGAACTTACCTGTGTCCGTGCGGACACGCGCGAACACAGCGGTCCAATCTGTCCATTGATGAGAAGACTTACCTTAAGGACGAAAACAGATGTTACGCATAGCGATGCGGCCTGACACCGCATCCTATGAACATTTTCGTCACGACAAGGGATCTGGACAACAGTAACAGTCACCAAGCGGCGATGCGGCATGGCACCGCATCCCACATGCATCTTGGATACAACAAAGAACGCGGGAACAACATCAGTGACCACAAGTAGCGATGCGGCCTGGCACCGCATCCTGCCTACGTGGCAAGTGGGTCTGACACCACAGTGCAAGTGGCACCAGGAACAGTCGCCCACCAGCCCACATGTGTGCAACAGTCTGACACCACAGCAAGACGTGGCATCACCACCATTACTTACAGGTCTGACACACCTGCAAGTGGCTTTGTGATGTCAGACTAGCTACTCAACTACCCTCCTTCACTCCTCGGCTATAAATACCTACCCCAAACCAGGTTTAAGGTGTCACTTCTGAACTCTCTCACTACTACTACTATCACACTTTGATTCCCAAGCAAACTACTGATTCTCACGCCGGAGAGTGGTAACAAGGAGCACCCCCCTCCCCATCCTCCTTGTTGCGAGTCACGGCATGTTTCCTTATGCAGGAAACCAACCAGCGGACGATCTAGCCAGCGATCCTCGGAAAGAAGGGATTAACCCTACTTGACGAGACCAGTGAGTTAATCCCACCCGGTTAACCATTGTTTCATCATTGGCGCCCACCGCTACTCCTAGCACTTTTTTCAAACCATCTTTTTCTTCCCGAAAATCATGTCTGATCGTCTGAACAACGCAACCGGGGATAACCTAAACCCCAAAAACCAAGGGCCTACGGGGACCATCCCCCTAGCCCCAACCGCTGAACATATTGGCACATCAACGCAAGGGGGTGCATCCCTTACGTTTGGACACGATCTATCACAGTATGCTTATGTGATACATCCAGGCATGAACCTTCATACCTGGTACGACCAGCAACAAGCTCTGCTGGCCGCAACATACAACAGAGCTTGCGCAGAAGCACACGTGTCAACGGGGCCTACCCCAGCACCGCATACCCCTGCGGGCCGTACTTTACAATACGACGACAGGGCCCCAACACATCCGGCCTCCAGAAGCAGGCAGGAAGATCGCGGTTCCTCTTACTGCGACGTCCGCACACTTGATGAGGACGATTCTTCGTATGGGTCCCGCCGCAGGGGCCACGTACATAGTCGCCTAGGCCCGCATGGCGAAACTAGGCGACAGTCTACTGCCCACCATGGCCCCGACATCCATAGCCGGCTGGGACCTCAGTCCCACCGTGAAGGACAGGGCCATACTGATCCCGACGACGGTACATTCCGCGGGGAGTCTCATGCTACCAGCAGTAGACTGGAAGGATGCAACTATGTTCCTCCCACTCACCCCCGTACTACATACCTCCGCGCTGCAAAGCGCCACCAGAGCCAACCCTACAGGCCGAAATCTGCGGCTGAAAACTCCAAGTTTGTCCCGGAGATTGCCAACGTCGATGTCACCACCACCAAATTCCCATTAAACATTGGGAAGTACAACGGTTCAGCCGACCCAGATGACCACATGAACATCTTCACCGGCGCTGGGTGCAACGGCAGGTGGGATGAACCCACTTGGTGTCAATTCTTCCCGCAGACCCTAACAGGTCTGGCCAGGGCTTGGTTCGATTCTTTGCCGGTGGGATCACTGGCCTCATTCGAGGACTTACAAGAAAAGTTTCTCGCACACTTTAGCCAGCAGCGACGTTATGAACGTGATTCTATGGACGTCATGAACATCTGGCGCAGAGACAACGAATCGCTTGAGGCATTCGTTGTCCGTTACAATAAAGAGTGCCTAGAGATAGGCGACGTTGCCGACCAGATGGCACGTAACCATTTCATTGTTGCGGTCAAAGACGAACAAATGGTTATGAATATCTCCGGCAAGGACGGCTTGCCTAAGAAATGGGAAGATGTCATGGCTGCGGTCAAGACATACGCCCAGACTCAGCGGTCCCTCAGACCGCACGTATCAAAGGCACAGCCCCAAACGGAAGGCCAATCCTCCCACCAAGAACACAAGCGCAACAACAAGCGCAACCGGGACACATGGAACCGCGGCAGCGATCCCAGACCATATGTCCCACGTAACAACCAACCCGACGCAAGGGCTACAATCAACGCCCAACGTGAAAACCGGGCGTCGAAGAGAGAGTCTCGGGACCGCAGCTGGACCGAGATCAACCAGTCGCCAAGCGAAGTCCTCCTCACGGACGCGCAATTCCTGCGACCGGCCCAACCAATGAAGTCCAAAAAGAACCAAGATCCCGCACTATACTGCGAGTATCACAAGGACTCGGGCCACACAACAAACAGTTGCATCAGTCTCCGACTGGAGATTGAGCGAGCCCTAAAAGAGGGGAAACTGCAACACCTGTTGCCAGGCGCACAAAAAGCTACTAAGCGCATCACCCCCCACAATGAGGGCACCTCCACGGGTAAGAGGACCATGTACGTGGCCTCTACCCACATGATCAATGGAGGAAAAGGAAGACCGCGCAAGGCGGCAAGAAGACCGGACAATGACTGGAAAGACGAGCAAGTCGTCTTTCCAAAAGTCCAAGGCGGACCGCGCGACAGGCGTGCCGTGGTTATCACAGGCCACCTAGCTCACTACTGCACCGAGCGATTATTCATCGACCCGGGCAGTACATCTGATATTATATACGAGCAGTGCTTCAACCAATTCGATTAAGAAGATAAGGATCGGTTGCAGCCAGTGGACTACCCGTTGGCCGGATTTGCGGGGGAAACCGTATTCCCCCTAGGCCAGATCACTTTTCCTGTGTGCCTCACCAGCGGTAGGCACACAAGAACGGAGGAGGTAAACTTCATGGTTTTACCGCACACCTCCAAGTACGACGTACTTCTCGGGAGAGAGTCCCAGGGCGACTTCAACATGATCACATCCGTCCCTCACTCTGCCATCGGTTTCCCAACCGAGACAGGGGTCGCGATAATATACGCCCGAAGAGAGGTTATGTCTACGGATGAGCTACGTCCGGCGAAGGTAGCAAGGCCTACCCCCAACACTCAACCAGAAAAATGGGTTCTTAACGCAAGACACCCAGAACAAACAGTTACGCTGGGCCACGCCTTGTCCCCTACTATCAAAGCTCACCTGAAGCAACTCCTCTTCAGGAACCAGGATATTTTTGCGTGGACACCCACAGATATCACAGGGGTACCACGTGAAATCGCGCAGCACTTCTTGAATACCATGCCAGGTATCAAGCCGGTGATCCAAGGCCAACGCCACCTTGGATCAGCAAAGAACCAGGCGATGCATGAGCAGGTCCAAGAGCTGCTCTCCGCAGGCATCCTGCGGGAAGTCAAATACCAGACTTGGCTGTCAAACCCAGTCATGGTAGAAAAACCATCCGGGGGCTGGCTCATGTGCGTCGATTACAAAGACATCAACAAAGCCTGCCCCAAGGATTGTTACGCACTTCTGGAGATCGACAAAAAGGTCGATAACCTCGCGCCATTTCGATGGAAGTGTTTTCTCGATTGTTACAAAGGCTACCACCAAGTGCAGATGGCAATCGAGGACGAAGATAAAACGGCATTCCGCACTCCTAGCGGGAACTACTGCTATACAAAAATGTCGTTCGGGTTGCGCAACGCGGGTGCAACCTATCAAAAATTGATGAACGACACTTTCCGCGGTCAAATCAGCAACAGTGTCGAAATCTATATGGACGACCTGGTCGTCATGAGCATGGAGGAAGACACCATGCTCAACGATATTGAAAGAACATTCTAAACTCTGCGAAGCGTCAACATGAAGCTCAACCCAGGGAAATGTTCGTTTGGAATGGAAGAAGGCAAGTTCCTTGGATTCATCATAACCAAAGATGGATTCAAGGTGAACCCGGAGAAAGTACAGGCGATCGAACGCATGCCATCGCCTTCTACGATGAAAGAAATGCAGCGACTAGCCGGCAGGCTAGCCGCACTGAATAGATTCTTAGCCAACAATGCAGCTAAGTCTTATCCTTTCATCAAGACCCTGCGGAGCTGCTTAAAAAAGGAGCAATTCCAATGGACCGCAGAGGCCGAAAAAGCTTTCCGGGAGATGAAAGAGTGTTTGATTCAACTCCCAACTCTAACCGTACCACGTAAGGATGAGCCACTTATCTTGTACTTATCCGCCGCGGACAACGCGGTAGGCGCGGTACTCATAGTGGAGCGGGAAGGAGTTCAAACACCTATCTACTACATCAGCAAAATGCTCAACGACCCAGAGACAAGGTACTCCATCATGGAGAAGTTGGTGCTGGCACTAGTGCACGCGTCGAGACGATTACGACGTTACTTTGCAAACCACGTCATCACAGTGTTAACCAACTACAGGATCGGCCCGATCCTATCCAAACCCGACATCTCTGGGAGGTTAGCAAAATGGGCAATCGAGCTGGGCGCACTTTCACTGAACTATAAGCCGCGCCCCGCAATCAAAGGCCAGGTCTTGGCTGATTTCGTTGCTGAAGTACCAATAAACCGCATTCAAGAATGCGAAGAAGAACAAAACCCTGCATCACCACCATCCTCCGCAGAAACCTGGGCACTATATACGGATGGTGCGTCCAACGAAGATGGTGCAGGTGCAGGTCTGCGACTCGTCAGCCCCGACGGCCAAGAACTTACCTATGCAATCCGCCTCGATTTCCAAAGCACGAATAACGAGGCAGAGTATGAGGCTCTACTGGCAGGGCTACGTCTGGCAGTCAAACTCGACGTCAAGCATTTGGAAGCACACGTCGACTCACTATTGGTTGCAGGGCAAATATGCGGCGACTATACCGTAAAAGGGGATATCATGATCCTCTACCTCGAACAAGCCTTGCAACTGAAATCAAAGTTCACTTCCTTCAATATTCGCCATATCAACAGGAGTGATAACAAACCCGCGGATGCACTATCAAAACTTGCGTCCACCAGCTTCCAACACCTGGCAAAAGAGGTACGCATCGAGGTTCTGCAAAATCCCTCAGTACCCCTGCGCCAAGTCAATGTCATCCAGTACGGTACAACATCCTGGATGACACCGATCATTGCATACTTGCAATCAGGTGTTACTCCCGAAAACAAGGCAGAGGCACGCAAGCTGCAATACAAAGCGTGTCATTACCAAATGGGAGACGGTATCTTATACCGTAAATCATACCTGGGGCCACTCCTACGATGCGTCGACCCTCAAGATGCCACGTACCTTATCAGAGACATACAGGAAGGAATATGTGGCATACACGCAGGCCCACGCATGGTGGTGGCCAAAATTATGAATGCCGGGTACTACTGGCCCGGCATGCACCTGGACGCAGTTAAAGTCTTGCGCAAGTGTTTTAATTGTCAACGGCATGCTCCCAAGACCTTGCGCCCCAAGAACAACCTGATCCCCGTCACCACCGCATGGCCATTCCAGAAATGGGCAATCGATGTGGTGGGACCATTTCCAGACGCACCAGGTGCAGTAAAATTTATCATAGTGGCTGTTGATTACTTCACAAAATGGGTAGAGGCAAAACCACTCGCCTCAACCACCGCTATGATAACAAGGAAATTCGTCTGGGAACATATCATCTGCCGTTTCGGTCTACCAATGTGCATTATTACCGACAACGGTACCAACTTCGCGGCCGATGACTTTCAAAATGGCTAAAGGAACTAAACATTGAACACATATTCTCCTCAGTGGCGTATTCGCAAGGGAATGACCAAGTCGAGAGTATCAATAAAAGTTTAGTCGAAGGCATCAAAGCACGGTTGGGAAGGTCCAGACGCGGCTGGGTTGATGAACTCCCAAGTATCTTATGGGCCCACAGGACAAGCCCAAAGACAAGTAACGGTGAGACACCCTTCAGCCTGGTCTATGGCACTGAAGCGGTGATCCCCGTGGAAGTAGGCCTCCCCTCACCTAGGATGTTGGCTATCAACAAGATAGACAACAACGAGGAACGCAGGGTTAACTTGGACCTCCTGGAAGAAAGGCGTGAAAACGCCGCCATCAATGAGGCCAAGTATAAAACCAAACTCGAAAAGTACTACAATACACGCGTCCGCATTTGTACCTTCAACCCGGGAGACTACGTCCTTCGTGACAATGAAGCATCTAACGCGGAACGCCCAGGGAAACTTGCCCCCAAGTGGGAAGGACCCTACCTCATCCAAGAGGTCCTGGGCAAAGGCGCGTATAAACTGCAAACATTAGAGGGCGAAACTATCGCACGCACGTGGAATGCGCAGCAGCTTCGACGTTGTTATATGCAAGCCATGTTTTCTACATTCACCATGTAACCTGTCGGGCCGCAGGCCATTTGCAAATAAATAAATAGGCGATTCAATGCAATATTGTTTATTTACTTCTATTACAAATGCGTGTTCCACTCTGCGGTATCTACAAAAACAGATTGACAAATCTTCATTCGTGATACCCACACAGAGTGGTAACCACACGCAACTATTGTAATAGGCCAGCAATGGCAACACTGTCTATCCCGCTGAATACAGTTTTCATACTTGCATATCATCTAGATATGCAAAAGGCAATTACAGACTTGGTGTTATTCACAATAACATTAAACTCATACAAGTTCAAACATGCAAGTAATAAAAACACTTGTACAAATTGAACAGAGCGGTTAAAACTTTATGTTCGATAAATTTCTACACCTACGCGGTGCACAAGGGATTTACATAAAGTTCTTAACATTTACATAAGGAAACAAAAAAGGCACGCATGCCAGCCTAGTCTTTCTTTGTACCGCTGGAACCCGCACCATCCTTGCCCACAACAGCAGGCTTTTCCTCATCTTCCTCATCCGCATATAACACTCGCAAGCGGTCCACATAGTCCTCCGCCTCTAGGCATTCTTCAAGATCCACAAGAGCGGTGAACGTTGTTTCGTTATATGCCGCGACCGCAGCACCAAGAAGCGCTTCAGTATCCACACCGTGGAACCCGGATCGCTCATCAGTATATTGGCCCTGGGCCATAACATTCATATGACCAATGCAACGATTGTAGCCAGCTTTAAAACCAGCATCCCGGGCGCGCTCCTTAATCTCATTGACACCTGATACGTTCTCAGGTGCGTCAAGAATGGACGTAACAATCTGCGAAACAAGAATACTACGGTTACCAAGTGCAAACCTAAAAAAGATGGCAAAACCAACGGATACTTACATGCCCGATACCGCGCATACGCATCCATTCGCGATCAGCCTTTAGCAGATCAAGTGAAGAAGCAAGGCTATCTCTAGCCTCTTCAGCCTCTCTTACCCGCGCTTCAGTTTCAGCAGCACGGGCAGAGACCTCCTCAATAGCGGCCCCCCGGGTCCGCACTTCAGCCTTTTAACAGGGGAAACACAAGTATACAAAAATAATCAACATACTTGTAAGACATGTACAAATTCAAAAACAGAAGAGACTTATACCTGGAGGCCCAGGATAGTTTTAGTTAAGTTGGTGCGGTCAACATTTGCCCCTTCAAGAGCCCTTGCAGCGCGAGCCTCTGCCTCCTTGGCCTCTTCAAGAGCCTTGGCAAGGCGAGCTTCTGCTTCCTTGGCCTCTTGGGCAGCCGCAACAGCTGCAGCTTTCTCCTTAACCAACGCAGCATTCGCTGCCTTGGCGTTGGTAAGCTCCTGACGAACACGAAAGAGAATTTCATTCTGTTTGGCCCAAGACTCTTTCCAAGTTTTGCGCTCATCAAGAAGCGTCTTGCGCTCATTAGAAAGAGATTCTTTCCAACTCTTACGCTCATCAGAAAGCAGTTTTGCAAGGGTACGAACCTGTTTAAGCTCGGCAGTTGCAGCCCACTCTTCAGTCTGCTTACGCTTTTCAAAGGCAGCCCTATCCCTTTCAAGCCGCTCTGCACCCTCACGTGCAGCCTTCACTAACTCTTCGGCCTCCGCCCGCAACCGCGCATTTTCCTCCTCCTTGCGCCCCAGCACCTTATACTTTTCCATAATGGCATTTGCCATTATGGAACCCCCAACAAGCATGGAGGAGAGTTGGTTAATCTGGACCTCACTTGGTAAAGAACGGGCCCGGTTGACTTCAAATGGGGTGCCCAAACCACCCAAAATCTCCCTACATGCGGAGGGGTCAGCAGAAATATCATCCCCTTGCATTACGGTCCATGGGGGCGGTGATAGGTCATGGCCCGATCTTCAGTATAGGTGCGGTAATAATACTCCAATTCAAACTCTTCAGGCTGAATGGGAGTCTCTGTAAAACCCGCACCCCCAGAAGCGGAACCAGAAGCCTTCTCAGCAGCAGGAGACTTCTTCCCCTCAGTATAAGCAAACTTCAGGCTCATATCATCAGTGTCCTGCGGGGAGATCAGATTATCAGCAGAGTCCACCGTGTCATAAATCTGAGCCGCAGGACCCTTCCCAGTATCCTCCGCCCGCGCAGAGGGCTTAGGCACCACCTTAGCCCCCGTATCCGCAGCTGTGTCACGCGGAGGGGAATGAGGAGCATCAAAAATTGAGAACCCTTCATCTTGCGGTTCTGTAATCAAAGCAAAAAGACTTTCAACTACAAGTACAAAGACAAAATACTTGTAAAAGTTATGAATTACTTACTAGAAGCAACCACAGGTTTCACAGTCTTTATAACAGTCGTCCGTCGAGTCTGAATTTTCGGCTTCTTCTTCTCACCAACATCAACAGCCTTCTCTGCCTTCCTCTTCTTCTCATCAGCAGGCTTGGAACCCGCAAAGGTCCCACCTGTAGCCGCACCACCACCTGGAACACCCAAACCCTCAAGGGTGTCAGATACTACCACGTAATCGGTATATCTGCGGATATGAGAACGAGAGATACCTGCCGCCTGCGGCACCAAAGGCGGAACAACAGGAGCCTCAAATTTTTTCTTGCCACGACCCCGCGGAGCCTTCTCCGCATGCTTCTTCGGAGCACCCTTCACATCAAATTTACCCAGGGCCCCAAGAGTACCTACGTGTAGATCACAAAACAAGCAAATAAGAAAGACGAACTTCTTTACAAAGAAGTAAGAAGATTATATAATATACCTTCGCCTTGCGGCAGGGGTGCGCTCAACGCATCACGAGAAGGCACGCGGAAGTTTCTAACAACGGTCAAATTAAAACCCGCACCTTCCGCAGTCTTCACAATCTCAAGCTCGCCTTCGAAAGCCGGATCAAATATCTTTCACAGCTCAACTTTCTCTGATACAATACATTTACAAATCAGTAACAATGGTTAAGGAGGAAAACCGCAAAAGTGTAAAACACGTACCTCCGCTTTTCTCCCGCACAACCGGCCTTGCATGCCTATCAGCCCTGGTCAACATCATCCACAGCACCAACAGCTGCGTATTGTCCAGCTTCTGATGCTCAATGGTCCTTAACCTTGGAAGCCATTCCACCGTTTCCGGGCCTGGAAGATCAATATCCTCTGCAGGGATCACCTCGTTCACGTTGCGGAAAGTCATCCTCGCAACAACAGCCACTGCCTTAACGTAGAAGAACTTCCTCTTCCACGTTGTGATACCCTTGGATGGGGTCATCAGCTTGACACTCCCATACCGTTGGCTAAAAGAAAAAAAACCCAGTATTTACAGTTAACTGGTAGAACCGCCGGAAATTCTCAACGGTAATCGACAAACCAAGAGCACGAAAGGTGTACTCAAAGTTTCTAATACGTATCATCCCAAAAGGACTCATCTGGGAGATATGAAGCTTGTAAAACTCCAAAACTTCGGCCACAAACACGGTTAGTGGTAAACAAAGGTTACCTTCACCGAATGAATCAGCCCACATAGTGACATAACCGGCCGGAGCATTAGCACCGGTGTCACCTTCCTGAGGATAAACAGCCCCAAACTCCAGAGGCATTTGTATACCGGTCATCAGTCGGTTAAAAAGCACCTTTGACCACTTCAAAGGTGGTAGGCCACCACCGGGGGCACTACCACCGTCGTCTTCTTCTTCCTCAGCCACCGGAGAAGAAGGTCCAGGGTTTTCACCCTCCACATTGTGTGGATTGGATGGTTCAGCCATCAAGAAATATAAAGAAGAGAAGTATTGAGTTATACAGAAACTCAGAAAATCACCGGAAATACAGACAGACTGATCGGAGAAGACAAAGAGAGCACACTCTTTTCACCGGAGAAATTTTTGAAATTTGAACAAAGTGAGGTGAAATCAAACAGTTTCCCCTTATATACTCATCGCAATTAATGCGATGCAGTAAACCGACTTACCACGTTCAAAAAGGGCCACTTACGTATCGCCACGTGTTCAGCAACGTTTCAGCTGACGGTTATCACGCGCGCGTGGCCGCCCACGCGCCTGACAGAAAAGACCTTTACACTACTTGCTACAGTGCAGTTATGACATCGGGCAATGCAAACGTCCTTTCAGATCATCACATGTCAGAATCCTACCAACTTTCAACAACCCACACGTGCCATCAGCCACGTAGGCAGCACAAAAGCGACAAACATTATCCAAACATAAGCGGCATGCGGTTTCTCTGGTTTACCGCACCATAACCCATACCGCATGTCGTTTTTTACATACCCCTCAAAAAAGGAAAAAATATATATCTCTAAATTATATAAAGGGGTATAAACAATCTCCGCACATACCCACGAGCACACGTGGAATATGCGGAGATGACATACACAAACCCGCACAGGTGTGTCAGATACTCAGAACCAGCATGGTTCTTTGGACTGCGAAAACTGCTTCTCAGAATGCAGTAAACCGCACTACATATCACCTTCTTCAAGGTTCAAATCCCTCATGTCCGGTTCACAACCACGGAGGGGACGCAAACAGCTTCTCCTTAGGGAAAAGGACAAGTATGCTGGGCAACCGCACATCAGCAACCCTGACTCCTGATCCTTCAAGAGCCACATCCAGGCTACAAGACTTCTAGAAGCGAGTTCTTTGCTACAAATCGCAACCACACATGGATAACTGCTACAAACCGCAACCATGCGAACGGTAGCTACGGAAGAGCCACGACTAAACCACCACGCGGTTGAGCAAAGCTACTTCAAGGAAAACCGCTTTCCAACTAAGCATGAAGGAAAGTGGTTACAAAACAGATGCGGAAGAGTTTCAACCAACTCCCCAAGCATCTAAGGTGATCTCCTCCGGCGACACTACTTAAAGGAAAACTACTTCCCACCAAAGCGTGAAGGAAAGTGGCTCCAGAACGATGGTAACAAGTCTGCTTATGACTAGTTACACGCCTATGGACCGCATAGAATAAACAATGGTGGGCACAACCGTGCCTATCACCATGTTTATCTGCCCATAGTCCAGATTCACATTGTTCGACCAAACACGGCCAACAATGACGCAACTACCCCACGTGGCTCAAACAACACATAGCCAACAAGGTATGGCAACGAGGCAACCGCAAAGGACGTGCGGTTACTTGAGAGCTAAACCGCAGAGGACGTGCGGTTACTAGAGAGCTAAACTGGAAAACACGAATACCCCACAAAGCAGGGATCATCGTTGAATGTCCAGTTGAACATAGAGCTTGAGCAAAGTACTTACAAACATTGCATAAAGCTGACGCAGAGGTTACAAGTAGAGTTGCGGTAACGGACACCTTCCGTCACCATCTCAAAGGTTGGTTCGAACCCTGCTGAACACCTCCCGTCACCATCTCAAAGGTTGGTTCAAACTCTGCTAACATCTTCAGTCACCGTTTCAAAGGTTGGTTCGAAACACCAACAGGTGGCTGAAGACATCAGAAAACGGGAGACTAGATTACCGCATCAAATCCTCGGCTGAGAATTCCGCATCAGACGGAACTTGCTCACCGGTGCGGAATCATACACAAACACATCCTTCCCAAAGGAAGAAATAATCCACCCGAACGAGCAGTGGTCTAAATGAAAGTAGGAGCCATCCGCATGGCCCATATTCTACCTTCTAGACACCATAGTCCAGTATCCCTCCCACATGCAACTTGCATAAGGAAGGAACACTAGACTTGGGGGACTTGAAGGGGTATGGTCCCAGATCTCGCGTCAGCAAGACCGCGAGTGACCATTACCCTTATCAAAAAACCTCCACCAGTAGGAACTTACCTGTGTCCGTGCGGACATGCGCGAACACAGCGGTCCAATCTGTCCATTGATGAGAAGACTTACCTTAAGGACGAAAACAGATGTTACGCATAGCGATGCGGCCTGGCACCGCATCCTATGAACATTTTCGTCACGACAAGGGATCTGGACAACAGTAACAGTCACCAAGCGGCGATGCGGCATGGCACCGCATCCCACATGCATCTTTGATAGAACAAAGAACGCGGGAACAACATCAGTGACCACAAGCAGCGATGCGGCCTGGCACCGCATCCTGCCTACGTGGCAAGTGGGTCTGACACCACAGTGCAAGTGGCACCAGGAACAGTCGCCCACCAGCCCACATGTGTGCAACAGTCTGACACCACAGCAAGACGTGGCATCACCACCATTACTTACAGGTCTGACACACCTGCAAGTGGCTTTGCGATGTCAGACTAGCTACTCAACTACCCTCCTTCACTCCTCGGCTATAAATACCTACCCCAAACCAGGTTTGAGGTATCACTTCTGAACTCTCTCACTACTACTACTATCACACTTTGCTTCCCAAGCAAACTACTGATTCTCACGCCGGAGAGTGGTAACAAGGAGCACCCCCCACCCCATCCTCCTTGTTGCGAGTCACGGCCTGTTTCCTTGTGCAGGAAACCAACCAGCGGACGATCTAGCCAGCGATCCTCGGAAAGAAGGGATTAACCCTACTTGACGAGACCAGTGAGTTAACCCCACCCGGTTAACCATTGTTTCATCAAGGTGGCTCAGTTAAAATGAATAAACATGTTTTAATAAATCAGGGAATTTCCTAGTTAAATTCCTCTATTGTAAACTACGGGGTTTATCCCAAAAATTATGGAATAAAATAATTGGGCATTTTGAGTTTTAAAAGATCCTGTTGAAAATCTTTCGCTGTCGCATCATCGATACCACGGGTTCCTGTCCCGCGGCTCCTGACCGGGTCAAACCGGGGCTGGGGCCGTGACAGGAAAAGGTGGTATTAGAGCTACTGAACGAGCCACTGATTTAAGCCTATTAAGTATTTTAAAAATACTTAATTCTCCTAATTATCATTTTGTAATTATGTGATTTTCTATTTTGACTATCTGTTAATTACAGTATGGGTAAGCAAAGACTTTCGGACATCTATCATAAATTAGATAGTTCACCGAAAAATAAGGGGACTTCATCCCAAGCAAATTCCTCAAGATACTCAGCAGATACTGAGGAGGGAATATTTGTCCGTAAAGCATAGTTTGAAAATCCACTTACCCCTAATAAAAGAAGCTGGATTCTTAGAAAAAGTCAAGAGAAAATGAAGAAATCACAGGAAACCCAGAAAATAGGCAGTAACCCACCTTGGGAAGATGAATTAGACGAAAAATGGGCAAATCTCTACATGTTAGCTACTGTAGCAGTAAATGCTAACTTATAAGTTAAATCACAAAACCAGTCTTAGCACCTGCGACACTTACAAATTAGAAACATTAAACTATTAAATAAACCGCTAGTATAATTCGAAAGTTCAGTTGTAATCTAGCGATAGTTTGTTTTAAATAAATTTTAAAGTTTTTTTTTTAAATTACCATTTTGTGATTTTGTAATTTATAAACTTTTAACCTAAAATTTTGTGTGTTCTTCATAAATGCTAAACAGCATGAGTGAATTATCTGAAGCCCTAGAGAATCTCAATCTCTACCCTGTGAAAATAGAAGTTTCCAAAGATTTTACTGGTTACTTTGCTGATGTGGAAAAACCTATGGAATTTCAAGCTCCACCTCTGGAGAAATCAAAACCTAAGAAAAGAAGAAGATTTGTAGGCTGGAGACGTGTACGCAGAAGGAAACCAGCAACTAGGAGAATTCCCAAGATAGAGAATCCCATGGATAATGGAAAAGGGATCGAGATTGAGGGAGATTCGAGGCAAGTGGAAATGGAAATTGGGGAAAGTTCTAGACAAGTTGAGGAATTGCCATTTCAGGAGGAACTGGATCAAATACTGGCAAGCTGTGATATCCTTAGGCCTATCAATACAAATCTTTTTCCTTATCCTGCGGAAACCCAACTTCCAATAAACCTGGAACCGGCTATCCCAGAACCTTTAATTCACACCCAACCTCAAGGAGAAATGGACGAATGGTGGACCAACGATTGGGAGTTTCAAAACCTCCTAAATAATCCTTATACCTTTTTCCCTCAGTTCGACCCAGAACCTGTACCAAACCCTCCAATGAGTAATGAAAACTTAGCTGAACTCTGCCACTTTGACGAGGAGTTGATAGATGCAGGGAATAGGATCCGGGAGATAGGAGGACAAATCTCCTAGAAATACGATGAGAGGGAACATCGCTTTTAATATTGCTAGCTGACGAGGGAAAAGTGGGGTGATGACGCTGTGTTTGTATAATAATAATAATAGTAATAAAAATCAGTATGTGTAATAATCTAAAAATAAAACGGTTGTAAGATAACAGTGTGTACTAATGCATAATATAATATATAAAAATAAAAGTCGAGAAATTGACATTTTTGAATATATATTTGTTTATGTGATTATGTGTGATTATTTGTTATATTTGGTTGTTTCTTATTTTATACTAATTATTTATATATAAATTAATTACCAGATGGCAAACATTGGTAATGAACCAGTTAATGAAGTAAATCAATCTGAGCAAAATCAGGAAGAGCAATTGCTGAATAGGCAAGATATCGAGGATATCGTTGCTCAAGGAATAGCCAATGCTATTCCAGCAATACTTGCTGCTGCTCGACATCCAGTTGAACCTCAAATTATTCCTAGCAAACGTACTCATGAGGACAACTTCAGTAATAGTGTAAACGGAGGTGGCAACAATAATAACAATAACAATAATATTCTGCAAGCCCCGATTCTCAAGAGAATGAAAGCTGCAACGCCTGGTTGCACTTACAAAGAATTTCTTGCCTGTAAACCAGCTGAGTTTGCAGGTAACGAAGGGGCGACTGCAGCACGGCGTTGGTTAGAGAAAACCGAGGCAGTGATTACCATAAGTAAATGTGCTGAAGAAGACAAGGTCATGTATGCGTCGCATCTTTTTAAAGAAGGGGCGCTAGAATGGTGGAACACAGTATTACAATCCAAAGGAAGGACGGTGGCATATGCTATGAACTGGGAAGAATTTAAGAATCTTGTAGAAAGAAAATTTTGTCCCGAGTATGAAAAGGAACAAATGACAAATAAGTTCCTGACACATCGGATGGTGGATGTGGACTGTCGAGGGTATACTTCGACATTCTTCGAGTATGCGAGAGTAGTACAAACTCTGGCTTCGCCAGAACCAGTACTTATTTCCCGCTATATTTGGGGATTGATTGGCGAAATCCGTAATATCGTCAAAGCTGCGAAACCCCGCACGATCGATGATGCGGTGGATTTAGCCAATACTTTGACTGATGAACTGGTACGGACGCGAGAAGAAAATAGAAAGAAAGAAGTAGCCCAAAAGATTACCCAAGGATTCCGTATGGGTAACCGTAACAATTTCAAAAGAAGGGGGACTGGACAATCTTCCACTGGTCCATTTTGCAATTTTTGCAAAAGGAAGCATTTTGGAAGATGCAAGGGATATTGCAATTTTTGCAAAATTCCGGGGCATCAAGAGGAAGACTACAGGAAGAAGAAATTCACAGTATGCTACAACTATGGAGAAGCTGGACATATTAGGCCAGACTGCCCTAAATTAGTTAAACCAGCTGATAACAAAGCCAAACCTGCAGAAGGAACTAACAAGAAGAACGTAAGAGCCTTCCAACTGACTACTCAAGAAGCAGAGCTAATCCCGGATGTGATAGCTGGTACGTTCCTAGTTCACAACGTTTATGCAAAAGTATTATTTGACTCTGGTGCAAACCAAAGTTTTATAAATACTTCATTCTGCCAAGCACTTAATTTACCCTTAACCCAACTTAGGCAGATTTTTACAGTCGAAATGGCAGACGGAAATTCTGTCAACATAGATAAGGTTTTGCAAGAAGGAAAGATAGAACTTTTAGGCCATAAATTTTCTGCAAACCTGTTACCTATGAATTTAGCCGGATTCGATGTGGTGTTAGGAATGGATTGGTTAGTAGCCAACCATGCTCGAATTCTTTGTGATAAGAATTCCATAGAAATTCATACACCCACAGGGGAATTAGTGGTGATTACAGGAGATAAGCCACGTAAGCCAATGAAATTCATTTCAGAAATGAAATTGGCCAGTTATTCAAGAAAACAAGAAATGGTGTACATGATTTCAGTAATCATTAACACTAAGAGTAAGGAACTTAAGGAAATTCCAGTAGTATCAGAATACTCGGATGTATTCCCAGAAGAACTACCTAGATTACCACCTGATAGGGAGGTAGAATTTAGAATTCATCTAATTCCTGGAACTACACCGATAGCCAAGGCACCTTATCGGTTAGCACCCATAGAAATGTTAGAATTGAAAAAGCAGTTAGATGAATTACTAAGTAAAGGATTCATACAACCTAGCTCATCCCCTTGGGGAGCGCCAGTGTTGTTTGTATAGAAGAAAGATGGTTCGATGCGAATGTGTATCGATTATAGAGAATTGAATAAGGTTACAATTAAGAATCGATACCCATTACCTAGAATTGATGATCTTTTTGATCAACTTCAAGGAGCTAGATATTTTTCTAAGATCGACTTACGCTCCGGATATCATCCGTTGAAGGTACAAGAAGAAGACATACCTAAAACGGCTTTCAGAACTAGGTATGGTCATTACGAGTTTACAGTCATGCCCTTTGGGTTAACAAATGCACCTGCAGCATTTATGGACATGATGAATAGAATCTGTAAACCGTACTTGGATAAATTTGTAATTGTCTTCATCGATGATATACTTATTTATTCCAAAAGTCAGGAGGAACTGTCACACCCCCAAAATCCACCCGCGGAGTACTACCGCTTGGAGGCGTGACTGACCAGGATCCAGCCACCAATCATATTGAACAAGCATATAAGTAGTTATAAAATCCAACCAATACAATTGGTGTTCAAACAAAACATAGATAAGTTGCAAGCGGAAGCATAAGTCTTAAAGCCAAAACATAAGTTTAATAGTTTCAAAGTTTAACATGGCACACAGCCGTCCATGTCCCACAACGATCCTCCTCCATGCAAGCTCCAGCTAAGAACCTAAGGACCTGCAAAGCATGTAGTAACGAGTCAACAACAAGTTGAGTGAGTTCACGGTTGGGTGTTCGTTTTAAGTTGTTTCGAAAACAGTTTCCTTTAGCTGGCATCCTGCCGTGGGGGTTACCCCATAGTTAAAAACGTGACTTGTTCATTCCCGGTTACTCTGGCTATCCAGCCGTGGGGGCTACCCCGTGTTAGTTATCTGGCATTTCGGCCGTGGGGGCTACCCCATGTATACACTAGACCCGTTACCATATCGACTGCTGACTGTAGTCATGTTTATGTGCCCTGAAACTGTCAATGTCTATCATCATTGACGTGCCCCAGATCCATTAGTTCACGCCCGTCCTCTGCGGCACGGTGTGAGGTTTGTCAGACCTAAATAGCGCTATCTAACTAATGACCCGCTCGCCATTGGCCCGGCGATTAGTCGATATAAAAAGGAGGGACTTCGTGATAGAGTTTTGGTCTAGTACGAGTTATCTGTCCACAAGGACGAGGAATTACATTCCTGAACCAATACTGTCCTACCCAAGGAGGACGAGGAACCCAGTTCCTTAACCCCATTCCCAACCCAGGGAATCCCATGCTTTGTAGAGGGTGTGAACTCACCTTGGTTTGCTCGGTAGAAACACAGAAAAGTCAAACAAGCAATGTTGTGGCTACTCACGTCCTATCATAGTTGTATCATACAAGTCAGGTTCGTATTCAAAAAGTGCACGTATGTTTCTAGCATAATGCATTCAAGTATCGTTCATGGCATACATGTTTGATCATAGCAGCTCAACATTATTCACGTTCAACAGTAACATATAAAGTCTGTGCATTAGGCCCAAGAGTCCGGCCCAAACAATTAAGTCCGAAATGAGGTGCAAGCCCAAACAGCGTGTATCTGTGTATAGTCTCGAGTCGCAACTAGGCGTTTGCGACTCGCAACCTGAGTCGCAATCTCGGTCTCGGTTCATGCTGCTTTGGTTACGAGTCGCAACTGGACTCGTAACTGTGGTTTCGAGTCACAAGGTTTATGTGCTGATCCCGTGTGGTTTCGAGTCGCAACCAGGTGTTTGCGACTCGCAATCTGTGTCGCAACCGGGGGTCTCGACTCGTCATGCAATGGTTTCGAGTCGCAACAGGAGGTCTCGAGTGGACAGGAGCTGATTCGGAACAGTGTACTATCCAATGGGAATTTGATTTCATGAAATGGTTTGTACTATCCACTTAAACATGTTTTCTTGTCTAGCAACTTACTAAAATGGATCAAACAACAAATTTCAAATATACAAGATATGTTCATATGATATTCAACAAGTTCTTCAAATATTCATCTAGTTCACCTTGAGGGTTTTCATCTTTTGAACAAACAAAGCTCATTAAACCGATTTATGTCAACATAATCTACTTAGTTTAATGCACCAATGATCCTTATCATTCACATATTCAACCGAGAACATAATAGCACCATATTCAAACATATCTCTACTTATTCATGTGTTAAACTAGCATGATTCTTAACAAACCAAACCTATTCTTGCTAACCATGACTTTATCAAGCATATACATCATAGATGAACAACAACAATCTTAACATCGGTTATTCAAGGAGGATATATATATTTATCATGTATGAATCTTAACAAGCAACATGTTATCAAATCATCATCATCAACCGAAAATCACACATCATTATCAACTCAAAATACAATACATAGCATGAGTTACTAACCGGTTAGGTTCCCAAGGTGTGAGGGTATGAGGAAATCGATGAATGAGTTCTCAAAGAAGATCCTAGACTTGAACCGAAGACCCTTGTTGCCGGTTTTGAATCCGAGAATGAAGGAGAAGGGTGTTGTAACTTAGGGTTTTTGTGAGGAAGAGAAGGAGAGTGTGTGTGGGAGAGTATGTGTGTTATCCAAAAATGGCAACATGTCTAACTATCAAGTTTATATATCCGCTCCTAGTAATACACCCTAGTGGGCTCTCGGATAGGCTAAGTGTGTGTGTGGCCCAACCGGCCCAATGTTGCATCGTTCACTCGAACCACATGGTCTCGAGTCGGGTTCTCGGTTCTCGGTTCATATACATACTCGCATACATACACACAAGCATACATGTAACATCACACATAATCATGTAAAGGTTCACTTGTCATTAATCACATAAGTTAACTAGCCACACGTTTAAGCATACACGAAAGGTTCTAGATTTCGAGTTGTCACAGGAACATTGTGAGCACCTACATGTACTCTTAACTTTGTTAAGAAAAGAGAAGCTTTACGCCAAATTCTCGAAGTGTGAATTTTGGCTACAAGAAGTGCAATTCTTAGGACATATGGTGAATCACGAAGGCATTCACGTAGATCCTGCTAAGATAGAAGCGATCACCAAATGGAAGGTTCCGCAATCAGCAATGGAGATTAGAAGTTTTATAGGTTTAGCCGGATATTATAGACGGTTTATTAAGGATTTTTCCAAGATAGCTGTACCATTAACTAAGCTAACCTGTAAAGCAGTTAAGTTTGAGTGGGGACCTAGACAAGAAGAAGCTTTTAAGATTTTAAAGCAAAGGTTAACCAATGCTCCAATTCTAGCCTTACCAGAAGGAACAGAAGATTTTGAAGTATATTGTGATGCTTCAAAGCTAGGATTAGGATGTGTGCTAACGCAACGCAAAAAGGTAATTGCGTATGCATCAAGGCAATTGAAAAAGCACGAGGAAAACTATACGACCCATGATTTAGAGTTAGGAGCCATAATTTTTGCCCTTAAGATTTGAAGACATTATCTGTATGGAAGTAAGTTTACTGTCTATACAGATCATAAAAGCTTAAGATATATATTTGGGCAAAAAGAATTAAACATGAGGCAAAGGGGATGGATGGAAATCCTAAGTGATTACGACTGTGATATTCAATATAACGAAGGAAAGGCAAATGTAGTTGCAGATGCCTTAAGTCGTAAGTATCATGAAAAGCAAAGACGAGTTCATGTTCTTAGATTAAATCTACAATTAGATTTAATGGAACAACTGAAGAATGTTCAAGAAACAGCAATCAAGGATGATGCTGAAAGAATGAAAGGACGAATAAAGGAATTAGAGCAGGGAGCTGATGGAATTTGGAGATTCCACAAAAGAAGAATTTGGGTACCTAAGCAAGGAGAGTTAAGGAATAAGATTTTAAAAGAAGCCCATAAATCTAGATATACCATACATCCTGGTAACAATAAAATGTACCAAGATTTAAGGAATAACTTCTGGTGGATAGGAATGAAAAAGGACATAGCTAGATATGTTTTTAAATGTCTTACTTGTTCGCAAGTTAAGGCAGAACACTAGAAACCTTCAGGTCTACTACAACAATTAGAAATGCCTGTATGGAAATGGGAACTCATAACAATGGGTTTTGTTACTAAGTTACCCAAAACCAGAAAAGGTAATGACGCAATTTGGGTAATTGTGGATCGATTAACCAAATCAGCTCATTTTCTACCCATGAAAGAAACCTTTAGCATGGAAAGATTGGCAAAGCTGTATGTAGATGAAGTAGTATCCTTACATGGAGTTCCACTCTCCATTGTATCGGATAGAGATAGTCGTTTTACTTCCCATTTCTGGAAAAGTTTCCAGGAAGCAATGGGAACCCGACTAAATTTAAGTACTACATATCATCCTCAAACAGACAGACAAAGTGAAAGGACGATTCAAACCTTGGAAGACATGCTTAGGGCATGTGTGATAGATTTTGGTGGAAACTGGGACAACCACCTACCCTTAATCGAATTCTCCTATAACAATAGTTATCATTCAAGTATCAAAGCTGCCCCATTCGAAGCACTGTATGGACGAAAGTGCAGAACTCCAGTTTGTTGGGCAGAAATAGGAGAAAGTCAATTATCAGGTCCCGAGATGGTGCAAGAAACTACCGACAAGATCACTCAAATCAAGGAAAGACTAAAGACGGCTCGAGATCGCCAGAAAAGTTATGCCGATAATCGATGTAAGCCACTCGAGTTTCAAGTTGGAGACAAAGTACTTTTAAAAGTATCTCCTTGGAAAGGAATAGTTCGGTTCGGTAAGAAAGGAAAGCTAAGTCCAAGATATGTAGGACCATTCCTAGTGATCCAACGTATAGGACCAGTTGCTTATCGTTTACAACTACCAGAAGAGTTGGCTGGAGTGCATGACGTATTTCATGTATCCAACCTCAAGAAATGTCTATCTGACAAATCTTTGGTAGTACCTCTCCAAGATATAGAGGTAAATGAGAAATTGAAGTTCGTTGAAAAAACACTTCAAATCGAAGATCGAAAGATCAAATTTCTCAAGCACAAGCGTTTAGTGCTTGTCAAGGTCAAGTGGGATTCCAGAAGAGGACCCGAGTACACTTGGGAGCTGGAATCGGAAATGAAGCGAAAGTATCCTCACTTATTCCAATGAATCTCGAGGACGAGATTTTAAATAAGGTGGGGAGGATGTAAGGACCCTCAAAAATGTCCCAATACAACTCATAAGTGAAAACCCTGACCCCTGAAACCTTACTGTGCATGAAAATCAAGAAAATCAAGAAATATGGTCTTCAGGCGGGCCGCGTAAGGGTAAGCTTAGGCTAACGCGGGCCGCGTCAACCCTAGGTTTGACCGGATAAGCATCCGGATCCACGTGTCACACGCGTGGCAAGTCTAGTGGTGACACGCTAGCCCTAATCTACGTATAGAGTGCCCTCGCAGGCCGCGTAAGGGACGAGAGAAGGTTCATGCGGGCCGCGATAACCTTAAATTTCAGCTATAAATAGAAGGGGTTACGAGCAGTTCATCTGTGTCGAAATCATTTCACAAAAATGAAGTTTGGCTGTTCAAAAGTCGAAATTACTATCATTATAGTGAGGCGCTGCTACGATACAGGGTATTAACTCGATCGCTGCTACGATTCAATGTCCGATCGATTGAAACTATCCAATGGATGTTTAAGTGCTGCCCACATTAGGGTTATGCTTTGTCATTCGTCGTGAATTCGATGGATGTTTAAGTATCGCACTTTGTCATTCGTTGTGAGGGTTTAATCTCGTGAGTTATCGTAAATGCTGTATTAGTTACTGGCCTAGTTCATGTGCATGTTGTTTAAATTTAGGTTAAAAGGCTAATCAGTAGGCTAAACTCTGCCCGTATAAATCTGCAATGTGAGTCATTCACTTTTTATCAACTGTTTTACAATACCTCAAATTATTTTTAAAAGTTATAATTACAGGGAGTAAGTCGTGGATATCTTGAATCACTGGCTAGTGGGGTATTGTGCACATTACTAATTTCTCTCCCGGTTAGGTTCATTGGCCTAACAGGGATAATCATCACTAATTGGGTGACAGGACCCAATAGTGGTATGACCATCGTCACACAGTGTGACACGGCGCCAGATAAAAATAAGATAGAAGCCATTGTAATCGCTCTTATGCTGTAATTGATAACTATGTGTCATTTTATTAAATTTGAGTGACTCGCCAGCATTTCCCCGCTGATAAAATATTTTTAAAACATGTTTCAGGCGACCTGCTGTAAATCAAGGAAACGTGCTATGGAGCACTAACAAGCTTGAAGAGGTGGCTCAGTTAAAATGAATAAACATGTTTTAATAAATCAGGGAATTTCCTAGTTAAATTCCTCTATTGTAAACTACGGGGTTTATCCCAAAATTATGGAATAAAATAATTGGGCATTATCCTGTTGAAAATCTTCCGCTGTCGCATCATCGATACCACGGGTTCCTGTCCGGCGGCTCCTGACCGGGACAAACCGGGGCTGGGGCCGTGACATTGCTCCAAATAAATCTCCTCATTTAGATACCCATTTAGAAATGCAGTCTTTACATCCATTTGATGGATGTACAGCCCTTTCAAAGCAGACACCGCTATTAGAGTTCTAATAGAACTAATTCTAGCCACAGGTGCATAGGTATCAAAATAGTCGATCCCTTCTCTCTGCCTATACCCTTTAGCAACTAATCTCGCTTTATAGGCAGAGATGGATCCATCTGGATGATACTTCCTTTTGAAAATCCATTTGGATCCAATAGGTTTCTTTCCCTTGGGTAGATCAGCTAACTCCCAAGTTCCATTTCCCATAATGGAATCCATTTCATCATTGACTGCCTCCTTCCACAAAGGAGCATCTCTTGATGACATTGCTTCGCTGAAAGTTTTAGGATCATCATCCAAATTTACAGCGAAAATGACCTCTCTCGTCACTTTCTTTTGAGTTCCCTCAACCAGGTAAAAAAAGAAATCATCTCCATAACTTTTCTCTTTTCTAACTCTAGTACTTTTTCTTGGTTATTCAACTATCGGTGAAGGTTGGACTCTTTTTTCAGAAGTACTAGAAGCTGTGGTGTAATTTAAGTTTTCATCTCTAGAAAACTTGTTCTCAAAGAATTCCACATCTCTGGATTCTACAGCTATACCTGATTCGTCATTCAACAATCGGTAAGACTTACTATGCGAAGCATATCCAATAAATACACTCTTGAAAGCTCATTCTCCCAGTTTGAGTATCTTTAGATCAGGTATGCGATAGTAGGCAAGACAACCCCAAACCCTCAAATGCTCTAGGTTTGGTTTTCTTCCTTTCCACAACTCATATGGTCTCGTAGGTATCACACGACTAGTGATCCTATTGTGAACATAACATGCGGTCAACAAAGCTTCCCCCCACATATTACGAGGTAGACCCGATTGATTTAAAATACAGTTAACCATCTATACCAAGGTTCGGTTCTTTCTCTCAGCCAAACCATTTTGTTGGGGAGTATACGGTGCAGTTCTCTCATGTATGATGCCTTCCTCTTCGTAGAATGCATCAAACTTTCGGTTAAAGTATTCTCCGCCTCTGTCCGAGCGAAAAATTTTAATGCATTTCTCTCGTTGTTTTTCAACCTCAGCCTTATATATTTTAAATGGCTCAAAAGCTTCGTCTTTTGAATGCAACAAATAAACATATAAGTATCGGCTCGAGTTATCGTAGAAAGTGATAAAGTATCTCTTACCCCCACGAGTAAGAACTCCATTCAGTTCACAAGTATCTGAATGAATTAGTTCTAGTAGTGATGTATTGCGTTTATGGACACTTGGAAAAGGTTTCTTTGTGAATTTTGATTTCACACAAGTTTCGCATTTTTCAAAGTCTTTATCTTTTAATTTTAATAAACCTTTAGTTTGCATTTTTTCAATGTTTTTAATATTTGTATGAGCTAAACGTTTATGCCATAAAGAAATTGAACAAGCGATATAATCAGAAGACATAATTTCATTCAATTCAAAACCAATTGCATTACATTTACCAAAACTAGTACTATCACTACCACTATCACTATCACTTTCATTCCCAAACCCATCAATAACAGAAACACCCCCTTCATCTGAGTCTACTTCTTCATCAATCCCATCTTCAGCCAAGTCAAGACGATACATTCCACCCGTGTTCTTTGCTTGACCCACATAGATGTCATTTAGAGAAAACTTCACACGGAGATTCTTGAGAACCAGCTTGTAACAATTCCGATCGAACTTATCAGCAGAAACAAGACCCTTAGTGATACCAGGAACATGCAACACGTCCTGAAGGGTAACCACTTGACCATCTTTAAAGTTTAGTCGCACTGTGCCTTTACCACGAACTTCTACACGATGTCCATCAGCACATACCACCACTCTTCCTTGAGGAACAGGACCATAAGTAAGAAACGAGCCACGATTCCCACAAACATGAACAGTGGCTCCTGAATCCAAAAACCATCCTCTACATGCCACAATACGTGTATATTGAGAAAGCATGTTAACCTCTCCAAGACCCACATTGGCCACTAGATTGGTGACTTTCTCAACATCAATAGCACTTGTAGAACCAACCGTAGATCCAGATTTTCTTTGAGAGCACTCTCGTGCATAATGCCCGGTTTCTCCACAAACATGACATTTACCAGACCTCTTTGGTTGATGGTTGTTAGTGTGTTGTGACTTCTTGAATTCCTTTTTCTTTGGTGCTGTAAACTACTTATTCTTTGATGCCCCTTTTCCCTTTTGACCAGATCCTCCACCAACATGATTCACACTCGATCCGACTTTACTTCTTTTGTCCCTGTTGCGCGTTTCCTCCTCAATTCGGAGGTGCTTCAACAGTTCGTCCAAAGAGTAGTCCTCAGACTTGTGCATCATTCTCTTTGAGAAATCTTTCCAATTAGGAGGCAGTTTTGCAATAATGACCCCTACTTGAAATATTTCTGGCAGCGGAATAGAAAGTGCGGTCAATTTGTTAACAAGAACTTGGAGTTCAAGCACTTGCTCCAGGATTGACTTGTCATCGACCATTTGAAAGTCTAAGTACTTGGAAATAAGGTATTTGTTAGTACTATAGGATCGTGTAGTTGACCCAAACGAGTCGTTCAGAGGAGTTTTGATCAGTTTCAGGTGCGGAAAACAAGAAACTGACTTAGAAACAGCTTGTCCTTCACTTTAAACACACTTCTGATTGATATAACACTGTTTACAATCACAGGATAAACCGGAAGCACCTCGGTATCCAAATTCAGAACCATTACAAATGAATCCGCTTGAAACCTATATATAGGGAACAGATTTCGTTTGAAGATGTCATGGAACAGTTCAAGCGAAATTACACATCTTGATTTCGCTTGAAACTGTCAAAAGTTCTTTTCAAGCGAAATTGCTTCCTTCAAGCGAAATTACCACTAACACACCTTAAAATCTCCTATATTCTCGTACAACACGCCCTGATCTAACAAATCTAATCCTAGACTCGATACAAGACGAAGTCGACAGATGTATGCACTAACAAGTACCTTCTTCATGAGCCTTGTACTTATCTTCCAAAGCTTTCCACAATTCTCTAGCACTTTTTACCGGCGCGTACAAGTCATAGAGACGATCCGAAAGAGAATTTTTGATGTGGCCAAGGCAAAGATCTTCAGCTTCCTTATGGACAAGTCTTTGCTTTGCCAAATCTTGATTCGGGACCTCTCCTGCCTCAAGAGGAGGGTCTTCAGGGATTTCAGGCAAGTCTGGATCAAGGATATAGTAGAGTTTCAGCATAACTAGCATGAACTTAACCTTGTCCGCCCAACGGGTATGGTTCTGACCATCGAATCTGTCCAACTTGACAAACTCTTGATTCATGAATCTCAGATTGGCTGTTGGTAGTTCAGAGTCCATTAGTACTGTTGATTAAACACAAATAAAATCCTTTAAGAATGTTGAAAATATTTCAATCAAACAATAAATTAATATAAACTTTATTAATTACCGAGTTATCAGCCAAACCAGTTTGTTCCAACTTGAGCAAACTGATTAAAGAAAGGTAGAAGAAGACTGTCCCGTTATCGGACGAATTAAAGAACACACGAAAATAAAACCAACCTGGAGATTAAGAAAGAAGATCCTTGAACTGCACGGATGATTCATGTCCTTAAAGGATTTTACGCGCTCTTATTGCTGTGAGTTGCAGCGTAAACTCCCAGGATTTAATGCAGAACTGATCTGGTATTCCAACAGCAATGGAAACCAGAAAAACGCAGAAGCTGGAGAAGAAACTGAAGGCTGCGAAATTGTATATTTTGAATGGGTAGCAGAAGGCTTTTATTTATAGGTTGTGATCACACCAAAGAATAAAAAAAACGGGGAGTGGGATAACCATCCAGAACCAAATTCGGTTGCTGGAGATATCCCATACGAATTCGAATTACTAGAGATAATGAGATAACCCCCACTGTTTCGAATTCACCTCTATCTCCTTATCTCATTCGATCCACAGATCTAACACACCTGGACCGGATCCTTGCTAAAAATAAAAGCTCCTCATTCGCGCCTCAAACTCGACCATTCGCGAGCTCGCGGCTCGACGCACGTGTGGGCTTTATCCACTTCTCAACCCATCTAACACTTTGGTGGCACATAAGGAATAATTCCTTATAAACCACTCAAACTTCACTCCCCCCACCAATGTAAGATGAAGGAAACATACCAACTTGTATGTTCACCTCCAATATTTCCAACACATCATACTTGTAATAGATTGGTGCACATGTAGACTATGAAGTAGAAGCCATTAAAAATAGAAAAGAGGTTGTGAAATAAAGTGAAGGGGTAGAAGAAAATAATGCCATTAAAAGGTCAAAAGTCTTCTCAAAATTCTAGATTTCTATAAACAATTACGCCATAAAAAATTCAAAGGTCTTCTCAAAACATCTAAGGACAATTACATAGTTTTTTTTCCAGGAGATTTACAAATTTCAACTTTTACTTCAAAATAGTTAATAGCTATATCCTGTCACTGATGCTAAAATATCTCTAGGTATAAACAGACTGTTAGACCTTCAAAAAGTCAAGTCTTCTTTGTTTGTTTGCTTTTAGAGCATTCACACCGCTAAATAATTTTAAATAGCATGTAAACCACAAGATTAAATTAACTTCAGACACCGATAAACATTCGTTTCTCCTTTGATAAAACTATTTATCTCTCATGACCCTCTTACAAACTATAAAAACACAATTTCTCTCTCCTCTCTCTTCACTCTCACTCAGATAACTCATTTTTTCTCATTTTTCCTCACATACACCATCACACTATTTTTCCTCCAACTCATCATCTCTCTCATCCACATCACCGTATCTCTCTTTAAAAATGCCAAAAAATAAGCTTATTGTGGATGCTCTAAGAGCATCCACAATAAGAACCATTAAAAACACCTAAAAACATGTCCAGTCAGCTGCCACATCAGAAAAATACTCACCCTTCAAAAACATCAAAAATCTACCCAATAAAAAAACACAAAAACACTTAAAAATATTGTCACATCATCACCACCTTTTACATTTAATTTATCACCCAACCCCCACCCTTTGGCCCCATCACCTGACAACATAGTCGTTTTTAGTCATTCTTCACCAAATATGTATCCCAAATACACATAGAAAAAATGATGCTCACAATAGGAAAGAATGGATGAGGTGGAAAAATGATAAAAAAAACAACCTTTAAATATGAGCTATAAATTTTAGATACCCACAAACATCCATTTCTCGTAACACTAAGCAATTTCAAACATCCTTTTTTTAAATATTAAATAGCATTATACATGTGAGTGTCTGAGAGAGAGAGAGAGAGAGAGAGAGAGATGGAGGAGGGGGGCCATTTCTCGCCTGCCCCATTATCAAACGAACACCCCTCATCCGGGTGAGCAGCGTCTTTGGTGCCACATACCACATTGGTGTTTATCCCAAAATTATCAGATAGTCAGTTCCTTAACACAAATCCAAACACCACTTATATACTTGCAACGAAACAATCTGGCATAACAAAAGAGTAAAACGTAGAACATACGAGAAACTATTTCCAAAATATATGGAACAAAAGAAATTAAATAAAATAAATTATAAGTTATTCTAACCAAGTAACCATCCTAAATAGCTAAGGGTGTCCGGGGCACCCTCGGTGACCCCATGCGGGGACCAATTTTGCCGAGCGGGAAGGTGCCGCCATCCAGGCAGGAAGCCAAATCGGGGACCAATTTCGGGGGGAAGACACCGAAGAAGAAGGAGAGAGAAGGTGGGGTCAGCCTCATTTTCAACCAATGAAAAGTTTTCTTTTTTTTTTTTTTTTTTTTTTTTGAATAAAAAAACAAGTCACCTAATAGGGGAGTGCCGCCATCAAATTGGGGTGTTAGGGGAGTTTAAGAGGGGAGTTGACGTGGCACACGAGGATTGGTTATGCGTAAGAGAGGGGACTCCCCTCTTAGGGGAGTGCCCCGGATACCCTAAGCTCTCTATTTTCTTACTTTTTTTTTTTTTGAACGGCAAATTAGGATCACTGACGGACCACTGGAGTATCATCGTGCCACCAGCAGAACCATCCGATCATATCCACCTCCACTAGGCTATTATGCCTATACACCAATTCAGGAGGAAACCCAATAAATCTGGGAAGAATCCCCCTTTGTGAGAATCGAACCCAGGACCTAATGGTCCCAAAGCCTTATCTCACCCCCAAGATGCCACTAGGCTATAATGCCATGGGCGGCTTATATACATCATATTGGGAAGACGAATTCTGTTGAGCCCTATATGCGGATAAATTGGCATAACATCAACAGATTTCAGGTTTATTCCGGACATAGATGTATGATTGTTGGTTTAATTAGGTAACAGAGGTCTATGTCTTTTTATATGGAACCAGTAAAAGGTAGTGATGTATTTACGTCAGTTGCAACAATATTCATTAATGAATCAAGTACCCACAAAACTTTTTTTTTTTTTTTTGAAAGGAAAATTTCATTCAGAACCAGCCGGCAGACCTCAAAACAAGGCCGCCAAAAACCGAAAAAACATTACATATTCACAAATTTACACCAATCAAACCAAGTACACGAGAAACCTTTTAACCTACTTTTGCACCATAGAAAGCCCAAAGCCTTTATGTTGCTTAGAATTTCTCCTATCTTCACTTCTTCGTTGTTGTATACGATCCCGTTCCTCGCTTTCCAGATACACCAGCAACCGATTCTAAAAATTCCTTTAACAATTTCCTTTTTTTTACCGTTCACACCGACATGCTCATGCAGCTGAATAATGTCCCACAAAACTTAAAGCAACAATATCATCCCCATAAACAAATTAAATGCAAACTTGTATTTACAACAAAACAAATCTTGATTCAAGGATAACAGAATCTGAGAATCATAATCTCCACTACCACTAACCTCCAATTTCACTAGCTTAATGAAGGTCCAGCACTACCATCATCGCTGGAACTTGTGGCCGTTTCTAAGCTAATCTCTTCTAGCTGCTGAAGAACCAGGTGAACATCCGGTCGATCCTTAGGTAATGTGGAAACACAATCGATAGCCAGTTGCAACACTTTGACAATCTTTTCTTCAAGTGAAGTATATCTCTGCAATTCAAAATCTATAACCCTAGGAAACCCTTCTTCTCGTACAGTCATCTGCACCCATTTAGATAATTCCACCTCTCCTGGTGATTTACCTGTTAGGAGTTCTAACATGATCACACCCAAACTATAGACATCGGTTTTCGTATCAGGTTTCTTAAGTTCAGAAAGTTCAGGAGCCTGATAGCCAAGAGTCCTGGCTGTTTCAATCATTTTTGAGTTTGCATCAGCCGTCAAGAGCCGTGACATCCCGATTTCAGAAATCTTGGGGTTAATGTCCTCATCCAGCAAGACATTGTGTGAAGTTAGATTTCCATGGATTATATTGTGATGGGTGTGGAGGATATGCAGACCTCTAGCCACTCCTTTTGCTATTCGCATTCTTGTTGCCCAATCTACCTGTGGTTGGGATCTTCGAGCTGCATTCAAGTCCGTATAATCAAGTTCTTGAATACCAAATAATTCATATTTTAGAAGATTATCAAGCGGATAAATATATAATACTAAATAACTAAGGAATATAGTTACTCGTTTTATGCGATCTTGTTCTTGTAGTATACAAGAAAAACACATTTATTAAGTATGAGCAATTCTGGATTAAAAAAGAAAAATAAAAAAAAGGCTAAAGATACTCTAAAGCCGTATTTTTATCAAATTTACTTCTTCTGAAGTCAAATCAGTATCTTTACAAAAGAAATTTCATAGAAGTATATTCGCTTACCATGGAGAAAAGCAGCAAGGCTTCCTTTAGGCATGTAATCATAGACGAGAAGTCTCTCCTCACTAATATAATAAGCCCTTATTGTCATAAGATTTTCATGCCTGGTTTTCCCGAGCAAATTTAATTTATCTTCGACCTCTCTCTGATTTTTAGCTAACTTTCCTCCCATTCTCAATACTGCAACATGGTCACCATTTTCCAATGTTATTTTATAATAATTTCCATAACAACTTTGTCCCATAAATTCAGCTGATGCCTTCAAAAGATCTTCTAGTGAGAAGGGCATTGTACCATCAAAGTGTACAAGTTCCCTTTCTGTTTTCCTGCCACCACTCGCGTCTTTTCGTTCTGCTCCTTCCCTTATCTAGAACAAGCAACAAACGGAAAACGATGAAAATAAACAATGGAACTTCTAAGCACGCTGGAATAACCGTTTGGCTAATGTCAGCCTTGCTCCCATTAGTGGATATTATTTCATGCCCTTGGTGTGTGAGCCTTTTGTCAAGGCTAAATGTTCCACTGTGCATGGGTAAAGGTAAAGAAGAATTCACCCTATTTTCTCACGGGTAGGGCTGTAAACGAACCGAACGTTCAGTGAACAGTTCGTGAACCGTTCGGTGGAAAGTTTGTTTATGTTCGTTCGTTTAATAAACGAACGAACATGAACAAGAAATTTCGTTCGATTAGTTAAATTACAAGTTTTGTCCTTTATGTTTACACCAAATTGCAGGCGTTGTCCTTTAGCGTAAAAGTTTACGAGTTTTGTCCTTAACGTTTCAAAATCATGCACGTTATGTCCTTTAGACCAAACCCAGTTAGATTTTTTGGTTAAATCTAGTCATGTGCCTTACACATGAGGGTATTGTTGTCATTTCACCCACTCAAGGGCTATTGTGTAAAAAACTTTTATTGAGGGACTATTTCTATAAAAAAAATGAAAAAGTAAACTATAGATAAAATATCATAAAAAGAAACCCTCTGCACACATCTCTCTACCACTTGCCACCACCACTCACCACAACCCACCATCACCATCTGCCACCTACTACCGGAAACCTACCATCACCTTCAAACCGTTTCCTACAATGATACGGGTCAAGGAAAGTAAACCCGAAGAATGCATTGCCCCACGTCTCCATGCAGTTATTTTAAGATATTAGATATTTATGTTTCAGTTATTTTGCATGCATTCACGTTTATTTAGAATATGCTATTTTAATGTTTTAGTGGCCCACGTTTGCTACACGTTTCCTTCCAGTTATTTGCATTTTTATGTATTTAAGAACCATTGGAGTTTAGGGAAATGATGAAGAAAAATTTGGAGAAAATTATATTTTGTTTCTATCTATCTCTCTCTCTCTGTTTCTATTTAGAGGTTAACCCACTTAAGGGTCCTACCATTTGGTGCTTTCATTCTTGAACTCACACATGGCTCCAAAAAAAGATACTTCCACCTCAACCACCGATGAAGTTTCTCAACCTATCCTTGACCGGCTCGATGCCACTGCCACCCATATGACCACTCAATTTGCTGCACTCCACACCACCCTCAACACTGCCTTAGCAGCCCTCACCGAGGCAATAACCAACCTTCCAACCGCCACCGCCGCTGCCGTCGCTAGTCTTGTTCCCCCATCACAGCCACCACCGAACACCACAACCCCGCCAAACAACCCTCCGCCGAACAACCCTCCATCGATCAACTCCGCCATGCGAACACCCAAAATTCACCTTCCAACATTTGACGGCTCCAACCCACTTGACTGGGTCTTTCAAGCAGAGAACTATTTTACGTTCTACAATGTTCCGGTCAACCAACGACTCGCCATTGTCTGTTTCTATTTCGTTGGTGAAGCATTATCATGGTACAAACATTTGCACAACAACCACCTGTTGGGTACTTGGCCGGAATTTGTGCGGGCTCTTGAACTCCGGTTCGGCCCTTCCACTTATGAAAACCACCAGGCTACATTGTTTAAGCTTCACCAAACAACATCGGTGATTGCTTATCAAGCTGAGTTTGAGAAGATTAGCAACCGTGTTGTCGGCTTGACACCGGAAGTCTTGAAGAACTGTTTTATCTCGGGTCTTAAACAAGAAATTCACTCCGAACTCGCCTTACATCACCCTCGAACCCTCCATGATGCCTACTCGATTGCTAAGCTTATAGAAGATAAAATTAACGCCGGTCTTCTTGACACAAACCGTTCGGGCTCGCCACCTTTGTCAACCGAACCAACCCAAACCCAATCCTTGTTGGGTGCTCCTTCCACTTCGGCACAACCACTACCGATCAAGAAGCTTACGGCCGCTGAAATGCAGACATGCCGAGCTGCGGGTATTTGTTTTAACTGCGACGAACGTTATCAACCAGGTCACCGTTGTCAACCTCCTAAATTTCAGTTCATGCAAGCGGATACCGGTCCGCCTTGGCTCGGTCTTGAGGACAAGCCCGTTTTTGAGGAGCGGAGAATTGATACGGGTCAAGGAAAGTAAACCCGAAGAATGCATTGCCCCACGTCTCCATGCAGTTATTTTAAGATATTAGATATTTATGTTTCAGTTATTTTGCATGCATTCACGTTTATTTAGAATATGCTATTTTAATGTTTTAGTGGCCCACGTTTGCTGCACGTTTCCTTCCAGTTATTTGCATTTTTATGTATTTAAGAACCATTGGAGTTTAGGGAAATGAAGAAGAAAAATTTGGAGAAAATTATATTTTGTTTCTATCTCTCTCTCTCTCTCTGTTTCTATTTAGAGGTTAACCCACTTAAGGGTCCTACCATACAACCACCTGAGAGAGATAGAGATGAGATTTCAGATAGAGAGATTTTAGCCCTAACCACTTTAATTTCCCCCAATTTACTCGCCAAATCCACCATGGACCACCGTGAACCTGAATTGCTAGTTGATGCTTGTTTCGAGAAAACGAATCTGAATTGCATTTCATCTTCTTCAAGCGAATCGGTTGTAATGTTGTAATTGTTTCGATGATGGCAGAATCGTTTCAGATCTGTTGTTGTAGTTGATACTTATCGGAGAAGGTGTGCGGGTTTTGAAAGAATATTCTTTAGAGTTTCAGTGTGATTAATCAGACCTGAGATGGGAAGACAATAGTGAATTGTTTGTGAAGAAAGAATCGGCTGTTGTTTGATATTGTGTTTTACGAAGACAAAGATTGAGTTGCAGGTTGTTTTAAATCAACATATAGATGGCAGCGGCTGAATTGAAATTTGGAGTAAGTTTTTTAGCCATGGCTGTATTTGGCTTGATAATTTCGAAGGCAGCGACTGAAGTGTGAAGAATTATAAAAAAATTAGAGTTCTTGTGTGTTGTTGAAAGAAAGTGGGTGTTTGGGTTTCCTTTTTAAAAGTCCTTTTAGAGCTAAAAGTCCTTCTCAGAAGGACTTTTTCATCCAAACACTATCCAGAAGCAGGAGAAGAACATAAGGAATCCCAAACATTATGCAAATAAGTTCTTTTTGAAGTCTTTTTTGTCTTCAAAAAGGAGAAAAGGAGAAGTTACAAATTGTGACTTTTTGATTTTGAAAAGTCCTTCTGAGAAGGAGAAGGAGAAAAGGAATCTCAAACACCCCCAAATTAGAGGAAGCGTGTGAGAGAGATTTCAGATGAGATACCCTTTTATTTTTTAGTTTGTTATAAAATAGTCCCTTAATAAAAATTCTTTACATAGTAGCCATTGAGAAGGTGAAATGACAACAATACTCTCATGTGCAAGGCACATGACCAGATTTAACCAAAAAATCTAACTGTGTTTGGCCTAAAGGACATAACGTGCAAGATTTTGAAACGTTAAGGACAAAACTCGTAAACTTTTGCGCTAAAGGACAACGCCTGCAATTTGGTGTAAACATAAAGGACAAAACTTGTAATTTACTCCTTTTTTTATTAATCACGAATATTGAGTATCATTAAGATACATAATCTTATCTTATACTTCTAATAAAAGATTTAATTAATGGCACATGACAATTTCTTCTTCAACCTCAAATTTCTTTTAGAGTTAAATGCAATTTTAGTCCCTGTGGTTTGGGCCATTTTGCCAGTTTAGTCCAAAGGTTTCACTTTTAACCTGTGGGTCCAAAAAGGTTTCACAGTTGCCATTTTAGTCCACTTGGTTAACTTCATCCATTTTTTCTGTTAACGAGAAGGCCAATTCGGTCATTTTGTATGTAATTCTGTTAACTAAAAGGGCAATTTTGTCATATAAAATGACCGAATTGGCCTTCTCGTTAACAGAAAAAATGGATGAAGTCAACCCAGTAGACTAAAATGGCAACTCTGAAACCTTTTTGGACCCACATGTTAAAAATGAAACCTTTGGACTAAACTGGCAAAATGACCCGAACCACAGGGACTAAAATGGCATTTAACTCTTTCTTTTATATATTTTACTAGGTTACAACCCCGTGTAATACACGGGTTGAATAAACGTAATTTTATATACCAAATAATAAAAAATATATATATATTTAAAAACCTCGTTTATTACACGGGTTGAATAACTGTAATTTTATATACCAAATAATAAAACAATATATCTTTAAAAATCTCGTTTATTACATGGGTTAAATAAATATAATTTTATATATTAAATAATAAAAATATTATATCTTTAAGAACCTCGTATATTGTATGAGTTGAGTAAATTTAATTTTATATATTAAATAATACAAAAAAATACATTTTTAAGAACCTCATGTATTGTATGGGTTGAGCACCTGTACTTTTATATACCAATCAATAAAAAGTTATATCTTTATAAACCATGTGTATTATTAAACCTTTGTACTAAACTGACAAAATGACCCAAACCACAGGGACTAAAATGACATTTATCTCTTTACATTATATTAATTTATAGAGTGAATTACAATTTTGGCCCCTATGGTTATATCACTTTTACCCATTTAGTCAAAAAAATGAATCTTGTAACATCTGAGCTCTCAACGTCTTTTTTTCTAACCTTTTTGGCCTCTAACACTAATCTCATCCATTTACTTTTAGGGGTCAAAATGGTTAGAAAAAAAGACGTTGGGGACTCAAATGTTAAAAAAAAAATCTTTTTGGGCTAAAGGGGTAAAAGTGTTATAACCATTGGGGCCAAAATCGTAATTTACTCTAATTTATATTTAGTGTACGTCTTTTGTTAATTTCAAGATAAACAATTTTGAAATCTAATAAATATTTCAAAAGACTATATTATCTCCTATACGAATTGTTTAAATTTATATTAAATTTTATTTTATAATTATCTTTTAATTAATATTAATTATAATTAAGTAGGAGATAAAGATGAGAAAACTAAAAAATAGATGGCTCCAATGAATGACATGTGTCCCCTCATTGGTTTCTTTTATTATATAGTATAGATATAGATTTAATTAATATATTTTTTAATAATTAATACATGTATATCAATTATTATAATTGTATAAATATTTTTTTCATGGTTTATAATAATGAATACCAAAATTTTTGGTAACATTCAATATCACATTTTATGGTAATTGATTTGATTTCATATTTAAATTCATAGCTAAACTATGTTCAAACTAATTTTCAGTATTATCCATAATTTTAATTTTATGATTTAAAATTCTCTTATATAATATTCCTTTAACAACAATATACTATTATATATAATAATATGTTTAGATTCTACAAAAAAAAAATGTATAACTTAATAAAAATAACTTAAAAAATTCAATACATATGTACACTTTTTCATTTTATTTAGCCCCAGTGTAAAACACAAGATCAAAGAAGACCGTTTTCTTTAGTTGTATGTGTCACGATGACAATAAATAAAATTAAAGAAAAATCGCTATCCAGATCGACTTTGTTTGTTTTAAAATAACCAATGCTTCCGCATGGTTTGTACTTGGCTTTTTTAGAGTTAAAAGTAGAGATGGCTTAAACTGTTAATTGTTGGTAAAGATGGTAAGCTACATTAATACAAATCTGTTTATAAACTCGTGTACTATACAGGTTGTATATATTTTTACTAATAGATTTGTAAGTTATAATTGTAACATTTTGATATCAATTCCGTGTAGTACGCAGGTTTATCACCTAGTATCTAATAATATATAGGAAAAATTACAAGTTTTGTCCTTTATCTTTATACCACTTTTCAGGCAGTGTCCTTTTTAACGAATGTTGACAGGCGGTGTCCTTTACTAGGTATTTTGTTGCAAGTTTAGTCCTTTACACCTAACCCAGTTAAAAAACCCTGTTTAATTGTTGGGTGTAAAGGACTAAACTTGCAACAAAATACCTAGGTAAAGGACTAAACTTGCAACAAAATACCAAGTAAAGGACACCGCCTGTCAACAATTAACAGAGTTTTTTAACTGGGTTGGGTGTAAAGGACTAAACTTGCAACAAAATACCTAGTAAAGGACATCGCCTGTCAACATTCCTTTACCTAGGTATTTTGTTGCAAGTTTAGTCCTTTACACCCAACAATTAACAGGGTTTTTTAACTGGGTTGGGTGTAAAGGACTAAACTTGCAACAAAATACCTAGTAAAGGACACCGCCTGTCAACATTCGTTAAAAAGGACACCGCCTGAAAAGTGATATAAAGATAAAGGACAAAACTTGTAATTTTTCCTAATATATAATATTAAGTCCCCGTTTGCTTCACATAATATTTTTAAAGGATATGAATTTCTAAAGGAACAGGAATTAATTAATTCTATCCTTATCTGTAAATGTATTTGGTTGATAAATCTATAAAAAATGGACTGTTAAATAAAACTTACCCTTAGTAAACCCTCATTTTCTTCAACAATCCAACGGCTGAGATTGGCGCGTACGTAATGTACGATAAGGGCATTTGTACAGTACACTTTCCCTATATATATATATATATTCCCTATATATATATATATATATATATATATATATATATATAGGGAGCCGCTAGAATGAGAACCACCACGAGTTGCGAGAACCGCGTCCCGCGGGTGGCCGTCGGCCACCATTTTTTTTTTACGACTAGATGTGTAAACAAAATAAGGACGTGTAAAAAAAAAAATTCAAACGGCGCGTCCGAGGGGGTTCAATTTTACACCCAAAGTTTGTAAAAAAAAAAAGAAAAAAGAAAATAAAATTAAAAAACCCAAACTTTGGGTGTAAAATTGAACCCCCTCGGACGCGCCGTTTGAAAATTTTTTTTTACACGTCCTTATTTTGTTTACACATCTAGTCGTAAAAAAAAATGGTGGCCGACGGCCACCCGCGGGACGCGGTTCTCGCAACTCGTGGTGGTTCTCATTCTAGCGGCCCCCTATATATATATATATATATATAGGGCAAGGCTATATAGAAAACCCTATCTATATAAAAAACCCTAGAAAACCCAACCTCCCGACATTTTTTTTTTTGAAAAAAATAACACATGTAATATACATGTTTTTAAGAGTTTTGAGCCACAAAAATCAAAAAAGCGCCGAAGGGATAATTTAAAAAAAAAAAATTCAGCAATTACTGTCTTTTGTGCCTAACACATGTTAGGCGACCGGACATTGCTGAAATTTGTTTATTTTTTTAAAAAAAATCCCTTTGGCGTTTTTTTTTTTTTTTTGCCCAAAACACTCTAAAACATGTATATTACATGTGTTATTTTTTTCAAAAAAAAAAATGTCGGGAGGTTGGGTAAAAATGGAGGGAGATTTGGGTTTCCAGAGTTTTCTAAAAATTTAAGGGTTTTCTGTCTAGCCTTCCCTTATATATATATATATATATATATATATATGTACAGTACACTTTCCCTATATATATATATATATATATATATATTTGCATGTCTTGTTCTTCGTTCATGACAATTGGATTCAATTGTTGTTTTTGTGTGTAAAAAAAGAAGATTAATTTGAAAAATAATTATATAAAGTGGTTTTGTTTATGCTGTTAAAAAAATATTTCTTCAAAGGGGGAGAAGTGACAAGTTTTGATTTTATGTTTCTAGAGAGGGGTATGACAAGTAAGAGTGGGGGTATGTTTAGCCTACCCTTTATCATTCCCATAACTTTTTTCAAAAAAAAAAAAAAGAAAGAAGAAGAAGCAGAATAGCTAATTACCGTTTTGCCTATATTAAAAAAGACCTCTTTTCCTTTGGAGAGAAGTTCATCAAAATATTTGTATTTCTCATACTTTCCCTCAACATTAGTCAGTTTCATATCATGACGTTCTTGACACTTAAGTGCGATCTCAAGCTTTTTTACAAGAAGAGACGTTGTTGGCCGTTGTTCACGAGAGTTGTGTAAACACTGGAATGCAATCTCTGAAAATGTTTTGAAAGAAGTGGGGTCCATTGGCTCGAGATCTTTAAAGATAATTCGGTCTAGTTTCTTATGTATGTAGTTTTGTTTCCACATAGGCACTAAAATCTCTAACCGACCGTTGGTCATTTTGAAGCATAATCTCCCACATAGGACTTCAAATAAGACAACCCCAAAAGAGTATATGTCGGATTCTTTGGTTAGCGTGTACGTCTCCATATATTGAGGATCACAATATCCAGGAGTGCCCACCACATTGGTGACGAGAACACTATGTTGCTGATTAGCAGGTCCAACTTTTGAAAGTCCCATGTCAGAAAGTTTAGCATTCCAGTTGTCATCTAGCAGGATGTTGGCACTTTTTATATCTCTGTGGAGAATTCTTTGGTGGGTGCCCCTATGATCATGGAGGTATTTTAGACCTTTTGCAGCATCAAGACATATCTTGAGACGTTGCGCCCATGTGAGAACATTGGAGCTTAAATGTCGATCGAGGCTTCCATTGGATGCGTACTCGTATACAAGGATCTTCTCACCATCCTCGTCACAATATCCAAGGAGGGTAATGAGATTCTTGTGTGAGCATCGAGAAAGCATCATGATCTCCTTCAAGAACTCAGGGTCTCCTTGCCCAAATTCACGACTCAAACGCTTAATAGCAACGAGGCTTCTCCCCTTATAGTGAGAGATTTCTCCTTCGTATACCTTCCCAAATCCACCAGCTCCGATAACTTTGCTACCAAAACTATTGGTGGCTCTTTGTAGGTCTTCTAGATTGATTTTTAGATGTTCAAACTCTTTCATGAAGGACTCCATTATTTTTTGGTCAAATAAAAACTAGGGAGGTAAAATCAAGTGTTTCAATCACTAAAAGTTGAAAACTTGAAAGAAGATGTTATATAAGAACCTGCACAAAAAAAAAGTGTTTGTAAGCTCTCTAATGAAAGAAATTGAAAGATAGTTAATGTGCTTAACTTGATGAGTTCGATAAAGAACAATGCCTGTATATAGGCTTACAAAAGGCTAGTAATTAAAAACTCTATACTCAATAAACTTACTAATTAAATGCATTTTTTTATTAACAACTTGTACATCTTAGAAAGAAGTTGGTTCGAAAAGCCAAAAGTCAACCCTCAATTGCATACATGATTTCATAGAAGAATCTCATTACCCTCTGTGGGTGGGTTTTATGTTTCTTTTGCTAACATCTTAACAAATATGCCAAGCAATTATTTACATGATGAAGTTGGGATGTGATGAACAAAGTCAATGCTCTCGTCTGGGTGTGCTAACCAACTAGATTAGTATCATGTCTATTACACAGTTTTTTAGTTTTAACTAGACAGGGATTTAAGCATCTAAAATCCCAAAAAAAGATGAAGCAGAATCTAAAGAACAAAAGCTAAGTATCACCAAGCAGATTAAATCCAAACAAACCAGTAAAAATAGAAAAAAAATCATCAATTAAATTAATAAATAATACAAGCTCAAATTTTCTAAAAGATTAAAACAAATCCAGTGGAAACAGACTAATTTACACAAAAAAAAATTGAAAAAAAAAAAAGATTTGACTAAATATATTAGCAATGAAGAAATGAAACAAATCTAGAAAACCCTTTTTGTATAAGGCTAAAAGAAACATAACCCAGAAAGCTTACCAGAAAATGAAGATCAAGAAGGCAGAAACAGAGATCTTTTGGAGTTGCAGGGGACAAAACCCTAATAAAGATGAGAGCTTCAAGATTTAATTTTGTTAAATATCTGTTCGGGTGGTGTGTGTTGCTTCTGGGCTTGTCCCCCCTTTGTGGTGGGGCACAAAACCATGCAAAGTAGCACCAATGTCACATCACTACCAGCGACCAACAGTGAAAAAACTCGTAAAAATAAAATAAATAGAAAAGGAAAAAATAAAACCGAATGAAAAGCAGATGTAAAATCGTTGAACCACGCACACCTATTGCGGCGTGTTAATGCGAAAAATTTAGGCTAAAACGTAAAACATAGAAAAGTAACTAAGTCGATCTAGGACCCGTGCGTTGCGACGGACTTGTCAAACGGGAAAAAATAGACGAAAAAACTTTGAACCCCACGCGCACGTTGCGGCGTGTTAACTCGTAAAATTTTGAACAAACGCAAAACAAAAAACTTGCGAAAGATATGGAGGCCAAAGTTGAAAGTAAAAAAGTGTTGGGGTTAAATTGCAAAATATGAAAAACTTTGTGTTAAAAGTAAAAAAACCAAATGGGTTAAATTGCAAAGATGAGATGTTTTTTGTTAGAAGTGAAAAATCTTTTTTTTGAAATACCCGCTAAACATAGGGTACAACACCATAAAGCCAATATATGTTGTTAATTTATAATATGGAAATTTAAATAACATATCATATAGTTCTTAAAATCTATTATACAAATAAACTGGTTATTTCTTAAGAATTTGAAAGTTTTGCAATTATTTAAAGTTGTAAACTAAACTCGATCCTTTATTATAAATGATTATATATTATACATTGTTAGAGTATTAACATAAACTATTTTGTTATAGGTTATTATTACTTGTATTTTCATTTATATTTTTACATTAAAAGTCTAAAACATTAGTAGAAGCAATGAATTATTTAAGCTTATCTTATTATAACTCAATTTTATTAATTCCTAAATATAAATGGAAAACAAAATAGTAAAAGATAAAAAGATAAAATTTATGGATTAAAATAATATATTTTTTATTTTAATCTTATTAACAAATATTATATTACAACTCTCCTAAAAATACTTATAACATCCCTATACGCCCTAAAATACACCCCGTATGCGAAAAAACGGCTCAAAATACCTTTATTTTATAAAAATTAAATAAAAATGAAATTTCAAGGGGCACTCGCGGGACGCGAAGCCCTTGGCTATCCCAGTCGCGGGCCACGACAGCTAGGCCACCAGGACGCACCCGGTGCCTCCACGTGGCATGTGCGTGTCAAGCCTATTGGTCGAATCAGCCAAGCTAGGGCCTACCCTAGACTTGCTCGCGGGCCGCGAATACTTTGTCTTCGGCTCTCGCGGGGCGCGACAAATGGTCGATCAGACCCTATAAATAGATGCCATCGGCATTCAGTTGCAAACTATTCAAAATCTCAAACTCTCTCTCTATTTCTTTATAGTAGAAGTAATTCACGAGTATTATACCCACTAACATAGCGAAGCTCTGCCTTGATGTAAGTCTCATAACCCCGGTTACGTATTAGATACGCTGCCCGATTGATCTAGTGCTCCGTTGTCACGGCCCTCGACCCGGTTTGACCCGTATCAAGAGCCGCGGGACAGAAATTCCAGTGGTATTTATTTAATTAAGTTTAACAGCGGAAGATTTCTTCAGGATCTTTTTAAAACTGCAATTTCCCGATTATTTTATTTCACAACTCGGGATAAACCCCGGTAATTTACAATCATAAGATTTCACGGAGAAATCTTTTATTTTACAAAACATGTTTCTTTATTTTATACTGAGCCACTTCCTTAAGCTTTGTAGTGCTTCTCGGCACTTTTCCTGGATCACAATAGATCACCTGAAACATGTTTGAAAAAGGTTTTGTCAGCGGGAAATACTGAGTGAATCATTCTTTTTACGAAAACGACCCGTTTGTTATAATTTACAGTATTAAGAGAGATTATAATGTTTCCAGATATCAAACCAACTACCCACAGTACTTGTCACTCGACCCATTGGCCCATTCGTCCAATGGTGTCTGTGATTATGGTCATATCACCCCTTGGCTAACTCGTTGTCCAATGGTGAAGATTATCAAGTAATGTATACAAAACCCCACATACTTGCTGTAACTTGGTGATTACATAAACTTAATCACTGTAATTATAACCTTGATAATAAACATGATTTTGAAAGTAATTTGATAAAAAGAGAATGACTCACATTGCAGATTTAGTTTGAGCAGAGCCTAGCCTACTGATTAGCCTTTTAACCTAAATTTAATAATATGCACTCAATATGGTTAGTAACTTAATACAGCATTTACGATAACTCACGAGATTAACCCTACACAACGAATGACAAAGTGCGATACTTAAACATTCATCGGATTCACAACGAATGACAAAGTGTAATCACTTAAACATCCATCGGAATCACGACTAATGACAAAGCATAAACCCTAATGTGGGCAGCACTTAAACATCCCTTGGATAGTTTAATCGATCGGACAATGAATCGTAATAGCGATCGAGTTATTACCCTGATTGCGGCGTCGATTAGTGATCCGTGTGTGTTGTGAGGGTAAACAGAGAGTATCTCAGTGTGTAGAGCGATTTTGTTCGTCGTTTTTATTTCAGAATTCAAGTGCCAAACCCTGCTATTTATACACAAAATTTGAACTAGCTTACGGACCGTAAGCCTCCCAATGTTACGGTCCGTAAGAGTGCTTACGGACCGTAAGACCCATATTGTTACGGTCCGTAAGGGTTGAAAATAGGTTATAGGGTAGCCACGGTTGGGACTAGCCTTGCTGAGTTGGTTGTACGTAAAATTTAAATTTTGACAGCAAAAATTTTAGATAATCGTTAACTAGGGTTTTACCCCCCCCCCCCCCCCTTGAATTTTAGGGGCCCTCATCCTAATTCCGATTGTTCTGAAAATTTTAGGGTTTTGTGCAGAATCACTTGGGTGTCTTGATTAGGGTTTCCTATTGGATAAAATAATATAATAATTAGGACTTTTGATGAGAGTTGTTACATTCTCCTCACCTTAATAAAAATCTCGTCCTCGAGATTTACTGGAATAATTGAGGATACTTTCGCTTTATTTCGGATTCCAGTTTCCAAGTGTATTCAGCCCCTCGCTTTGAATCCCACTTTACTTTAACTAGTACCAGTCGTTTGTGTTTGAGAAACTTTACTTTTCTGTCTTCTATCTGAAGAGGTTTCTCAACAAATTTTAATTTTTCGTTTACCTCTATATCTCTAAGAGGTACTACCAAAGATTCGTCTGCTAGACATTTCTTGAGATTGGATACATGAAATACATCATGTACTCCTGCTAACTCTTCTGGTAGTTGTAAACGATAAGCAACTGGTCCTATACGTTGGATCACTGGAAAATGGTCCTACGTATCTGGGACTTAGCTTTCCTTTCTTACTGAATCTAACAATTCCTTTCCAAGGAGAAACTTTCAACAATACTTTGTCTCCAACTTGGAATTCTAACGGCTTGCATATATTATCTGCATAACTCTTCTGACGATCTCGAGCCGTCTTCAATCTTTCCTTGATTTGAGTAATCTTATCTGTTGTCTCTTGCACAATCTCAGGACCTGATAATTGACTTTCTCCTATTTCTGCCCAACAAACTGGAGTTCTGCACTTTCTTCCATACAGTGCTTCAAATGGGGCAGTTTCAATGCTTGAATGATAACTATTGTTATAGGAGAATTCAATTAATGGTAAATGGTCGTCCCAATTTCCACCAAAATCTATTACACATGCTCGGAGCATGTCTTCTAGAGTTTGGATCGTCCTTTCACTTTGTTCGTCTGTTTGTGGATGATATGCGGTACTTAGATTTAGTCGAGTTCCCATTGCTTCTTGGAAACTTTTCCAGAAGTGGGAAGTGAAACGACTATCCCTATCCGATACAATGGAGAGTGGAACTCCATGTAAAGATACGATTTCATCTACATACAACTTGGCCAGTCTTTCCATGCTAAAGGTTTCTTTCATAGGCAGAAAGTGAGCAGATTTGGTTAATCGATCCACAATTACCCAAATCGCATAATTACCTTTTCTGGTTTTGGGTAACTTAGTAACAAAATCCATTGTTATGAGTTCCCATTTCCATACAGGCATCTCTAGTTGTTGTAATAGACCTGAAGGTTTCTGATGTTCAGCCTTTACTTGTGAACAAGTAAGACACTTAGAAACATATCTAGCTATATCCTTCTTCATGCCTATCCACCAGAAATTATTTCTTAAATCTTGGTACATCTTATTGTTTCCAGGGTGTATGGTATACCTAGATTTATGAGCTTCTTCTAAAATCTTATTTCTTAATTCTCCACGCTTAGGTACCCAAATTCTGCTTTTGTGGAATCTCCAAAGTCCATCAACACCTTGTTCTAATTCTTTTATTCGTCCTTTCATTCCTTCGGCATCATCCTTGATTGCTGCTTCCTGGACATTCTTTATTTGTTCCATTAAATCTATCTGTAGATTTAATCTGAGGGCACGAACTCGTTTTTTCTTTTCATGATATTTACGACTTAAGGCATCTGCAACTACATTTGCCTTTCCTTCGTGATACTGAATATCACAGTCGTAGTCACTTAAAATTTCCATCCATCTCCTTTGCCTCATGTTCAACTCTTTTTGCCCAAATATGTACTTTAAACTTTTATGATCTGTATAGACAGTAAACTTACTTCCATACAGATAATGTCTCCAAATCTTAAGGGCAAAAATTACAGCTCCTAATTCTAAATCATGAGTCGTATAGTTTTCTTCGTGCTTTTTCAATTGCCTTGAGGCGTACGCAATTACCTTCTTGCGTTGCATTAGTACACATCCAAATCCTAGTTTTGAAGCATCACAATATACTTCAAAATCTTCAGTTCCTTCTGGTAAGGCTAAGATTGGTGCATTGGTTAATTTCTGTTTCAAAATCCTAAAAGCCTCTTCTTGTTTAGGTCCCCATTCAAACTTAATGGCTTTACAGGTTAACTTAGTTAATGGTACAGCTATCTTGGAAAAATCCTTAATAAACCGTCTATAATATCCAGCTAAACCTATAAAACTTCTTATTTCTATTGTGGATTGTGGAACCTTCCATTTGGTAATTGCTTCTATCTTAGCAGGATCTACATGAATACCTTCGTGATTCACCATATGGCCTAAAAATTGCACTTCTTGTAGCCAAAATTCACACTTTGAGAATTTGGCAAATAACTTTTCTTTTCTTAACAAAGTTAAGAGTGCATGCAGGTGTTGACAATGTTCGTTCTGACTTTTGGAATAAATAAGTATATCGTCTATAAAAACAATTACAAATTTATCCAAATATGGTTTACAGATCCTATTCATCATGTCCATGAATGCTGCAGGTGCATTCGTTAATCCGAAGGGCATGACTGTAAACTCGTAATGACCATACCTAGTTCTGAAAGCAGTTTTAGGTATGTCTTCTTTTTGTACCTTCAATTGATGATATCCAGAGCGTAAATCTATCTTAGAAAAGTATTTAGCTCCTTGAAGTTGATCAAAAAGATCATCAATCCTAGGTAATGGGTATCAATTCTTAATTGTAACCTTATTTAATTCTCTATAATCAATACACATTCTCATCGAACCATCCTTTTTCTTAACAAACAACACTGGTGCTCCCCAAGGGGATGAACTAGGTTGTATGAATCCTTTACTTAGTAATTCATCTAATTGCTTTTTCAGTTCTAACATCTCTGTAGGAGCTAACCGATAAGGTGCCTTGGCTATCGGTGTAGTTCCAGGAATTAGATGAATCCTAAATTCTACTTCCCTGTCGGGGGGTAATCCTGGAAGTTCTTCTGGAAATACATCTGAATATTCTGAGACTACAGGAATTTCCTTAAGTTCTTTAACCTTAGTACTAATGATTACCGAAATCATATATACTATTCCTTGCTTTCGTTCATAACTAGCAACTTTCATTATTGATATGAACTTCATAGGCTTACGTGGTTTGTCTCCTGTAATCATAATTACTTCTCCGGTGGGTGTTTGAATTTCTATGGAATTTTGATCACAAAGAATTCGAGCATGGTTGGTTACTAACCAATCCATTCCTAGCACAATATCAAATTCAGCTAATTTCATAAGTAATAGGTTTGCAGAAAAGTTATGCCCTAAAAGTTCTATTTCTATATTTTGCAAAACCTGATCTATTTTAACTGAATTCCCATCTGCAGTTTCAACTGTAAAAATCTGCCTAATGTTGGTTAAGGGTATATTAAGAGCTTGGCAGAATGAAGTATTAATAAAACTTTGGTTTGCACCAGAGTCAAATAATACTTTGGTATATACGTTGTGGACTAAGAACGTACCAGCTATCACATCTGGAATGAGTTCGGCTTCTTGGGTGGTCAGCTGGAATGCTCGAGCATTCTTCTTAGTAGCTCCATCGGCTGTCTTGGCTTTGTTGTCTGCTGGTTTTGCCAATTTAGGACATTCTGGTTTAACATGTCCCTTTTCTCCACAGTTATAGCAGGTTATGGTTTTCTTCCTGCAGTTTTCTTCACGATGTCCTACCATTTTACAAAAATTGCAGGTTATATTGCATCTTCCAAAATGTTTCCTCTTGCAATTTCTGCAGAATGGCGGAGTTGAAGATTGCCCTGTTCCTGTTCTCTTGAAGCTGTTATTATTACCCGTACGAAATCCTTGGGTAATTTTCTGAGCCAATTCCTTCTTCCGGTTTACATCTTGCGTGCGCACCAGTTCATCAGTTAGGGTATTAGCTAATTCCACTGCATCGTCAATAGTGCGAGGTCTCGCGGCTTTAACGATGTTACGGATTTCACTAATTAGTCCCCAAATATAACGAGAAATGAGTACCGGTTCTGGCGAAGCCAGCGTTGGTACCACTCTAGCATATTCAAAGAATATCGAAGTATAACCGCGACAATCTACACCCGTCATCCGATGGTTTAGGAATTTATTTACCATTTGTTCTTTTTTGTATTCGGGACAGAATTTTCTTTCGATAAGACTCTTAAATTCTTCCCAGTTCATGGCATAAGCCACTGCTCTTCCTTTGGCTTGTAACACCGTGTTCCACCATTCCAGCACCCCTTCTTTGAAAAGATTCGACGCATACATAACTTTGTCGCTTTCGGCACATTTACTGATTATAATCACTGCCTCGGTTTTCTCGAACCAACGCAGTGCTGCAGTCGCCCCTTCATTGCCTGTAAATTCAGTGGGTTTGCAAGCAAGAAATTCTTTGTAAGTGCAACCAGGTGTTGCAGCTTTCATTTTCTTAGGGAGCGGAGCTTGTCGTGGTTCGTCATTATGATTAATATGATTACTGCCTCCGTTTATACTATTACTGAAGTTATCTTCAGAAATACTTTTGCTTGGAACGATTTGTTGAGGCTCGATTGGATTTTTAACAGCAGCAACGATTGCTGGAATAGCATTGGCTATCCCTTGAGCAATGATATTTTCTATATCCTGCCTAGTCACATATTGATCCTCCTGTTGTTGTTCAGATTGATTATCTTCATCAATTGGTTCATTATTAACATTTGCCATCTGGTAATAAATTTTATATAAATAATTAGTATAATTACTTTAATTATAATAAAACAGTTTGCACATAATCATATTAACATGTATAACCAAAAGTTATCGGTTTCCCGAGTTTCATTCCTATATATTATATTTATGCCTCATACACACGATTATCATACAGCGTTTTATTGTTACGTTATTATACATACTGGTTCTTATGATTATTTATTAAACAAATATTCCTGCAAACTCCAATTATCTGATCAGCTAATTTCTTAAAAACGACGCTCCCTCTCGTCGTACTTCCAATTAACTCTTTCTCCAACATCCCTAATCCTATTTCCTGTATTAATTAACTCTTCGCCCCAGAGACGAAGTTCAGCCAGATTTTCCGGGCTCATAGTTGGGTATAGTGGAGGTTCTGGGTCAACTTGTGGGAAAAATGTATCAGGGTTGTTTAAAAGATTTTGGTATTGCCAATCCGTTGTCCACCATTCGTCTAATTCTACTGATAGTGGTTGTGGTTTGACAATAGGATCTGGAATAGCAGGTTCCAGATTGATTGGAATTGGAGTTTCTAGTGGGTAGTTGAAAAGATCTTCTTCAGTAAATATAAGGTTTGGATTAGCTGGTCCAAGGTTTCCATCGGCAGGTCCGATGAGGTCACTCATTAATATTTTATGATCTAAAACTTCTCAGGGAGTCATTTTCTGTTTCTGTCTAGAACTTTCTCCGACTTCTCTTTCTGTTTGTTTAAAATTCTTCTCAGCTTCTATCTCTACTTGGTTAACATTTTCCTCAATTTCTACCCCTTTCCCTTTGTCTTTTAGATCTTCAGTTTTGGTAACCTTTCTTGTTGCTGGCTTTTTCCTACGTACACGCCTCCATCCCACAAATCTCCTTCTTTTCTTGGGTTTAGGTTTTGCCAGTGATTTGGATTGAAATTCCATGGGTTCTTCTTTATCAGCGAAGTAACTGGTGAATTCTTTGGAAACTTCTATCTTAACGGGATAGAAGTTAAGATTTTCTAAAGCTTCGGATATCTCATTTATGCTGTTTAGCATATATGCAAAATACATACCAAATGTTAAAATAAAATAACAAAATTTCATAGATAACCCTTAAATATTATTGCATACCATACACAAGACATCTGACAAATAAAATATACTATGGTTTATTATGACTTATTTATTTACTGAATAAGGTTTTTGGATTGTAGAAAATAAAGGTGCTAAAACTTGAGTTAAAATATTTAAAGATTTGCATTTTCTGCTACTGTGGCTAGCATATATAGATCTGCCCATTTCTCATCTAACTTGTCTTCCCAAGGTGATTTATTGATTAATTCCTAGGTTTCCTGTTTAACTTTCTTCTCTCGAGATTTCTTTATTTTCTCCTTACTTTTCTTAATAATCAGACTTCTTTTACTAGGAGAAAGTGGTTCCTCATATTGTGCCTTCCGCACAAATATTCCTTCATCAGGAATTATCGCTTGATTTGAGGGTTTGGTTTGGGATGAACTTCCCTTTTCGTTGGATGACCTATCTAATTTAAGATAGATGTTTGACAACTTTTGCTTACCCATACTGTAAACAAATAATCAAATAATAAAACACATAATCACATAATTGGCAACTAATAAAATTAAGTATTTTCTAAATACTTAATTGGCTTAAATCAGTGGCTCTGATTTGATGGCTCTGATACCACCTGATTTCTGTCACGGCCCTCGACCCGGTTTGACCCGTTTCAAGAGCCGCGGGACAGAAATTCTAGTGGTATTTATTTAATTAAGTTTAACAGCGGAAGATTTCTTCAGGATCTTTTTAAAACTGCAATTTCCCGATTATTTTATTTTACAACTCGGGATAAACCCCGGTAATTTACAATCATAAGATTTCACGGAGAAATCTTTTATTTTACAAAACATGTTTCTTTATTTTATACTGAGCCACTTCCTTAAGCTTTGTAGTGCTTCTCGACACTTTTCCTGGATCACAATAGATCACCTGAAACATGTTTGAAAAAGGTTTTGTCAGCGGGAAATACTGAGTGAATCATTCTTTTTACGAAAACGACCCGTTTGTTATAATTTACAGTATTAAGAGAGATTATAATGTTTCCAGATATCAAACCAACTACCCACAGTACTTGTCACTCGACCCATTGGCCCATTCGTCCAATGGTGTCTGTGATTATGGTCATATCACCCCTTGGCTAACTCGTTGTCCAATGGTGAAGATTATCAAGTAATGTATACAAAACCCCACATACTTGCTGTAACTTGGTGATTACATAAACTTAATCACTATAATTATAACCTTGATAATAAACATGATTTTGAAAGTAATTTGATAAAAAGAGAATGACTCACATTGCAGATTTAGTTTGAGCAGAGCCTAGCCTACTGATTAGCCTTTTAACCTAAATTTAATAATATGCACACAATATGGTTAGTAACTTAATACAGCATTTACGATAACTCACGAGATTAACCCTACGCAACGAATGACAAAGTGCGATACTTAAACATTCATCGGATTCACAACGAATGACAAAGTGTAATCACTTAAACATCCATCGGAATCACGACTAATGACAAAGCATAAACCCTAATGTGGGCAGCACTTAAACATCCCTTGGATAGTTTAATCGATCGGATAATGAATCGTCATAGCGATCGAGTTATTACCCTGATTGCGGCGTCGATTAGTGATCCGTGTGTGCTGTGAGGGTAAACAGAGAGTATCTCAGTGTGTAGAGCGATTTTGTTCGTCGTTTTTATTTCAGAATTCAAGTGCCAAACCCTGCTATTTATACACAAAATTTGAACTAGCTTACGGACCGTAAGCCTCCCAATGTTACGGTCCGTAAGGGTTGAAAATAGGTTATAGGGTAGCCACGGTTGGGACTAGCCTTGCTGAGTTGGTTGTACGTAAAATTTAAATTTTGACAGCAAAAATTTTAGATAATCGTTAACTAGGGTTTTACCCCCCCTGAATTTTAGGGGCCCTGATCCTAATTCCGATTGTTCTGAAAATTTTAGGGTTTTGTGCAGAATCACTTGGGTGTCTTGATTAGGGTTTCCTATTGGATAAAATAATATAATAATTAGGACTTTTGATGAGAGTTGTTACATCCGTAACGCCTGTCAAGGCTCTGCCTAACATAGTCGTTGGAGTTCTGTCTCGGGGAGAGTATAACCAATGTAAATTGGGTTATTATACTAACGCGTGTGCATTGTTTAATTAATATATTTTAACCAAGAAGTCACAAAGGAAATACCTAAAGTAGCAATGTGAGTTTATCCTCTTTTTGTAAACCTTTTTTGTGAGTAATCCTTTCATTTTATAAATTGTTTTTACAAAATCTCAAATGTTTTGAACTATAATTAACAGTGATTGAGTATTTGTAATTCTACAAATATCGTCGGTATGTTGGGGTTTTGTATACAAAATTTGTTACTACACTGTGAGTAGTAACATTACCACAAGTCAGGATTGACAGTGCCGTGGGTGGTAATTAAAGTAGATGTAAACAAATGTAATTGCGAGATCGCCCTCAATACTGTAAAAGGATAAAACTTGTTTTGATTAAACTGGGATTCACTCGCCAGTATTTCTTGCTGATAAAATGTTTTTAAACACGTTTCAGGTAACAAAATGTGAAAGCCAAATAGAAGCCAGCTGGAGAGCACTGAAGGCTTGGAAAAGTGGCTATAAAATTTACCTAAATAAAGAAGATGTTTTCTATCAATAAATTAGGGTTTATCCCTATAGATATGTTGTAATGAAAACTTGGGTTTTTCCCATGTATTTATTATTATAAAAGTGTGGTGTTTTACTCTGATAAAATATTTCCTAACTACGGTCCTGATGTAATTTCCGCTGCCAAATTGATAAACACCGATACCACCATCTCTGAGTAGGCCGCGGCCGCCCGCTTCCTGGGGCAGGGGTCGGGGGTTGCGACAGGAGGTGGTATCAGAGCTACAGCCACTGATTTCAGCCACAGAAGTGTTCTGCTGACACCAAAATTTTAAATTATGTTAGGAAATAATTATGTGCATAACTGTATATTATTTTTTTGTATTATTTGACAATTTGTTTAAGCACAAATTCAACCACAGAAGTGTTCTGCTGACACCACTGATTTCAGCCACAGAAGTGTTCTGCTCAAATAACACTAGTTTAACAATCATGATTCTAGTGTTCATCATATTTCTACAAAACTCTTTAAACACACATAATGGATGATCATGAGTTTCATTGTTTAAGCACAAATTCAACAATCTAATGACTAGGGTTTACTCCTAGACACGATTTCATTACAATTTCATCCGTATAACCATCATGCAAGCTCAAATTTCGAATCTCATGAGTACATCTAGAATTCAAGATGGAATCAAACCACTAAATTTTACATACCTTATGATCCCTTTACTGCGGTGATCACTAATCTATGCTTGGAAATCGATTTGGAACAGATTTGAGCTTTTAATTTGATCAAATTGCTAGAACTAGGGTTTGAAGGTGAGTTTGGTCCCCCCCCCCCCCCCCGTGTTTTATTCGATCCAGACACACACACAAGTGTGTGTTTGGGATTTTGATTTTGTTTTAATAAAAACTAGTTAAGTTTTTAACACCTTTGGCCCCTCAACTATTAGTTTTCATTTTATTTTAGGTGTTTTTAATTAACTCCCTTATTACTACAAAATCTTTAACTAACTAGGTTATTTTTATTCCTTGTTAGTTTATTTTGTTTATTTCCCCATGTAAGAACGCATTAGTGACATCAACCTGACAAATAGACCATCCTCGCGAAAATGCGACAGAAAGAACAAGACGAATAGTAGTGGGTTTGACCACAGGACTAAAAGTCTCAGTGTAGTCAATACCCTCAGTGCTCAGTCTGATGAAAGCCCTTGGCAACAAGCCGGGCTTTATAGCGACTCACCGATCCATCAGGATTACGCTTAATCCTGTAAACCCACTTACAACCAACAATGTTGGCGTCAGTAAAAGCCTGAACCAGACACCAAGTTTGATTGGCATGAATAGCATCAATCTCAGCACGCATCGCATCGCATCCCACCAGACAGAATACTGCTGAGCCTGTCGAAACGTAGAGGGCTCAGTGGTAGGAGTAGTGGAAACATGAAGTAGACCATGATCAGGAAACGGATGCGGCTGCCGTGTATGATCGCGAGATCGTGTAACCATCGGATGAGTCAGAACAGGAGGAGGAGGAGGTGGAGGAGGAGGAGGAGATGGAGGAGGAGGGGGAGATGGAGAAGGAGGTGGAATAACAGGAGAGGAAATATCAGGAGAAGATGAGGAAGGAATAATAGGAGAAGATAAAGATGAGGGAGAAGAACCAGAAGATGGAAACAAAGGAGGAGGAATATCAAAAGGAATAGAATCAGATGAAGATATAGGAGTAGAAGAACTGCTTGGAATATCGAAAATCGTCTCATGAAATCTCACATGACGAGACGTATGAGGATCATAACAGAGATATCTAAGATGAGAAGGTGCATATCCAACAAAAATGCATGGAGTAGACTTGGGTGAGAGTTTATCCGCTCGCATGTCACCAAGAAACGGATAACACAAACACCCAAAAGTACGAAGAATAGAATAGTCCGGTCGAGAACCAAACAATGTCTCAAAAGGAGAAGAGTAGTGAAGATTCGGTGTAGGTAACTGGTTAATGAGAAATGCTGCAGTAGCATAAGTGTCATACCAAAATTTCTTTGGTAAACGTGCATGAAACAAAAGTGCTCGAGCAATCTCTGAAAGATGGTAGTTTTTACGCTCAGCAACCCCATTTTGTTAGGGTGTGTATGGACATGTGTAACACCTCGTAAAAATCACATCCAATGATGTATTGACACGTGTAATAAACCCTAATTAGTCAAATGTTGAATTTAAGGGACCAATTTTTTCGAAAAATCAAAAACTTGAAATGCGAAAGGACTAAAAGTGTCAACGTGCTTAGTATAAGCTTTTTAATAACGTTACACAGTGTTTCTATTCACATATGAGCCATTTGTTGCTCAAGAGTAGCCGTTTGTGTAATTAATTAAAAGTTTGCGCAATGAAGGGTTAAAGGTGTCAACATGATAATTCTTACCTCTGAGTGACCATTTAACAAACCGGGAGCTTCATGATATTTAATTATACTCTCGGGAACGCCAAGTATTGGCCATCTAAGGTTTTTATGCCTTTAAGTGACGTTACGCGCAACTTTGCAAGTTTAAGGGGTTAAAAACGTCAATATGTTTAATTATACCTCTGAATGACCTTTTAACGAACCCGAAGCATCGTAATGGTTAATAATACTTCCATGAATGCCTAATATGGATTAAATAAGGCTTCGATGCTATTAAACGATGATATGCGCAAGTTTGCGCATTAGAGGGACCAAAAGCGTCAACTTTTGAATCTACGATTTTCGGTAACCGTTTAAGTGAACGAGAGCGTAGTAATATTTAAAATCATGCTTGGGAATACCCATTATGGGCCATGGAAGGCTTGGATATCATTAAACGACATTTCGCGCTACTTTGTGCGATTAAAGGACTATTTGCGTCAAACTGCAAAAGTCTGTCGATTCGTAAGGTATCGAACCTTCCAGAATATGATCATAAGTTAAACATGCCCTAAATATCCTTTTTATAGCTTAGAAATAGGCTTAGAGGTGTTTGGTGCGCAAAAATAAACTTAATTTATCAACAGGGACTAAAAGCGTCAAAAATTGCACAAGTTTGCATTTTCGCGCATATCTTACGTTCTGAATATATCCGGACACCCAAAAAATTATGTAACCACTAAAATATTTTATTTTAGTGTTTGGCTTAATAAAATTCCATTCGTCGCGTAATTTGGATCGTTTTTCGCGTCCGTTCGTGTTTCGTCGTAATTCGTCAAACAGCGTGACCGTACGGCCAAACGAACCAACATTCGACATGTTTTTGAGCATGTTTCTTGTTCCCTATGTTTGGGCATTGTTGTAGAGCCTTGGAAATGGCTTAACGGGCCTTATACATGCCAAATAGGACCTTATATACTCACAGGGACCATTCCTGTAATTTCTGGAACTATGTTTGCTGGTTTGGACTTGCAGGCGGGCCGCGTAAGCTGCCTGGGTCTCCTACGCGGGCTGTGTGAGGTGAACAGCAGCAGCAGAAAACCAGTTTATTTGCTGGTTTTTGGTTAAAACTAGTTCCAAACTCACAAACGTCAATCTAGGGGCTTGCCCACTGAAAGATAAAACCACTTGACACTTGTTTAAATCTGGTTTCATCTCCCGACACTTGTCACGATCCTACGAAGTCCCGAACACTATATATAGTGGTGGGTTTTCACTTGTTCTTTCACCCATTGCTTGAAGCTTTTGCTCTCTAACTCAAATCTGAGGATCCTAGTCATTGGGAGCCTCCTTTTGAGTTCCTTTCAGTCCTTTGGACCCATTGTAAGTGTTCATTCGTGCTTAGTTTAATTGTTTGGCAATTAAAACCGAAAAGTCAAGCGTTTGCGATAAACGCTTTGACTTTTAAACGGTTGAGCCATTGTTCGCAACGAACATGGCTACGTGACCGTAATTAGATAGGTGTTAAACCCTCAAAAGGGCACCTCCTAATTACCACGTTTACTTAGTTAAATTGTCGGGTCAAAATAATTAAAATAAAAGTCAAACGGGTTAGTTTTAAATAAAATTCATAACTATTAATATAAAAGTCATAAAATCAGTTTTCTCACTTTAATAACTTGGTAAATATTAGTTGAACATGTCTAAGTATGTTCAACCCGACAAATCTGAGTTTAGGCTCGGTTTGGAACCGAAAGTCGCAAAAGTTGACTTTTGCTTTGACTTTCAGTTCTGACCCGATTTAGCTTAGTTTAGATATGCATTAGGGTTCCTTTAGGACCATATTATAGGTTAGTATAACCCTCTGAGGTTATACAACTTGGATCCTTAGCTATCCGATTCATATACATGTTTTCGTTATATGCCTAAATGTTGACCATTATGCCCTTTTGACCTTAAAACATGAATTTTGAAAATGTGAAAAGATAATAACCTTGGTTACTGAATTATAAACATGTCCTTAAAATTTCACATCAGTTTGAGGTCTAGATTAGGAGTTATGCTCAATAGCGTAATTAGAAAGCTTTTTATTAATTAAACGGCGTAATTAGCATAAAACCTATCTAAACCCAAATTTTGAAACCAAACTTTTTACCTACTGATGTAAAATAATATTTTGGGATTTTTGAAGATTTTTATTTATTTTTAGGCTGAATATAACATAGGGTTCTAGCTTTGATTCGGTAATTGTCGATTTCGCCCTTTTGGCCTATAATATGAGTTTTACAAATCATTTTGATACCAAACCTTTTTTCTACTGATCCTATATGATAAATAGAATATTTTAAGCCTTCTGGAATGATAAAAATATCAGCTTTTCTTATAAAACCCGGAAATCGCTTAAAACCGTCTTTTTACGCGTTTTAAACGCATAGTATGTATTAAAACTATTCTTATCATATAAGACTTGATACCTACTGATATTTTTAGTAGATTTTTATACTTTAACAGTAAGCAAAAGTTTTAAACTCAGATTTCCAGAATTGACCTTTTAACCTTATGTGAAATTACCAAAATGCCCCTTAGGTGCATAGTTTGGTTATAAACAATAAATTTCACATATATGTAATACCCTACTGATATAACTTATTAAATTAAGTATTTCTACTGATCAAATCAGACCTGAAACTCAGATTAATATTTAAACTCTTTTATAACCTTTAAAATGACCAAAATACCCCTACGGGGCATAGTTTGAGTTTTAAATTCGTTTTGGGCATAATGGAAGGTATCCTACTGATATCACAACATATTTAAGGCATATTAACTTAGGAAACCTGTATATGACTCTTATGGTTACCCGTTACGCATATTTCGCGTTCGGTTAGGTTTATGTAACTAGTTTGCATAAATTGATCGAAACAGGTCAAACCTTATCATTTTTATCTCAAAATCCAGAATGTGTTTAGTTTACCCATATTAAACAAGTATACAAACTTGTCGGGTCTAAATCACATTCTAATCCGGTCTTCGCTTAATCTTGCGTCTGAACCGTATATCCTCCTTTAAAACTAACCGGTCTAAGCATAGGCTTAATTAAGACCCGTTAGGAATCTAATAGGTTAATAAAACCTTTGTTCCAGATTAAGAGCCCCAGAAAAAGGTACTTATGCTTGCTGATTAGGATATACGGCTGAGTGTAAATTGCATTTTTAGCTCAGGTAAATACGTTTAACTTATTTTCCCTATATGGGCTTGGGATACGGTATTATAATAATACCGCTTGGTCGGGTATTGAATGTTTAATCGGATTGTGATTAAATTATTGAGGTAACCCGTTTTAATCTGTCTTGTTTGAAATAAAGGCCTTTAGGGGTTAATGACCATGTCCCGGATATCATTGGCATAATTATAAAATAAAAATGGCCACGTCTTATGCATGAGGTGTAGGCATACACCTGACAGTTGCATAAGGGAAACGGTATCTCACTGTCTTGTGGGCCTATACTTGTGGTGTGTCTGTTAATCTTGACTCGGTTTCTAACATCGAGCCCTAAATGTATAACGAACATGTAAATCTGTATACAAGATTATTTTTATATAACTGTCCCAAGTTATAAAAAGATATTTGTGCCTTGTGCATTTAAATCCATTTTCATAAATATTTTCAAAAGAGTCAGTTAATTGTATTTACCAGTGTAAACTGACGTATTTTCTAAAAAGATTAAGTGACAGGTACTGTACGAAATTGGCTGGGAGCTCAGGGCGTTAATAGGGAATCTTGCAAGTTCTATATGCCTAAAGTCTGTTGAACAAGGTTTATCGTTCTGTTTTAAGATCCGCCTGTGGATCTCTTTTACAACCGTTTCGTAATACTTGATATTACTCTTCATTCGGTTTGTAATGTATTTATCTTTTGCTTCCGCTGTGCATTCAAATTGTGTGTTTGACTATGACGATATCAACTACGTCAGCCCTAAATGTATAACGAACATGTAAATCTGTATACAAGATTATTTTTATATAACTGTCCCAAGTTATAAAAAGATATTTGTGCCTTGTGCATTTAAATCCATTTTCATAAATATTTTCAAAAGAGTCAGTTAATTGTATTTACCAGTGTAAACTGACGTATTTTCTAAAAAGATTAAGTGACAGGTACTGTACGAAATTGGCTGGGAGCTCAGGGCGTTAATAGGGAATCTTGCAAGTTCTATATGCCTAAAGTCTGTTGAACAAGGTTTATCGTTATGTTTTAAGATCCGCCTGTGGATCTCTTTTACAACCGTTTCGTAATACTTGATATTACTCTTCATTCGGTTTGTAATGTATTTATCTTTTGCTTCCGCTGTGCATTCAAATTGTGTGTTTGACTATGACGATATCAACTACGTCACGATACTCCCCACCGGGCCCACCGGCAATACATGGAAATATCAGGGTGTGACAACATGAAACGCGATAGGTAATTCCCGATTCAGAAAGATATCGGGCCCTCTGTCCATGAATAAGCTCTGGAGCACCATCACACTGAAGATGTTTAATGGAACATGAGAAGAGATTCCCAACAAGCGGTTTGAAATGATGAAATGACTCAACCGCCTGTGAACGATGTGTCAACGGATAAATCCATGTTAATCTGCTAAAATCATCAATGAACGTAATAAAGTATCTGAAACCATCACGAGACATAACAGGGGATGGGCCCCAAATATCACAACGAATCGCATGTAAAGGTATAATAGAATGTGTAACAATAGTCTCAAGGCAAACGTTTAGATTTCGAGATACTACAAGCAACACAATGTGAAAATACGGATTTATTCGCAAAGTGTAAAAATGGAAATCTAGCTAAAACAACATCAGATGGATGTCCAAGCCGAGAGTGCCACGTCTCTCGAGGAACTGTAGCAATCGCAGTTAATGAATATAGCTGGTGTGGACTACCACGTGGGTGCTGGAGGGGCTGTCCATCGAGCGTCTGAATAGATAACCCAAGATGTGAGAAAATAACAGCAATGGGATGATCAATAACAAGCTGTGTAACAGACAGTAAGTTCTTGGCAATGCCAGGAACTACTAGAACGTGTTTAAGTAAAATAGTATGACTAGACAAATGAAGTGAGTCATATCCAATACGAGTAATAGCTAGTGACGTACCGTTGCCGACAACAACACGCTCAGAGCCAGTGTAAAGAACGATTCCAAAAACAAGAGAAGAATCAGCTGTCATGTGGGCAGTCGCTCCAGAATCGGGTATCCAAGAGTCCACTTTATCACAAATAGTGGACAAATCTGCCATAAGCCCAAACTGTGGCCCATTTGACTTTCCAGCCTATTGAGCAAAATGATTAGGTCAAAACTGATTGCAACCAGGCCCAACTTGATTATCAAACATAGCAGGCTCAAAAGAATTTGTTTGTGGCCTAGTAAAATTAGTCTGATCAAACACATTACTTGGTCCAGGCCCTAAGATACCCTGATTATAACTTTGAGTGCCAAAAGTACGACCATCAAAACCTACAGGCGCATTTCCCCCAATTTGCTACACCTTGTTACCATCATAATCTGCCATCATTCCAGCGAAATTGTCTGATTGACCATTACCTTGTCCTGTAAAACCACATCCACCAGTTGAACGTCCGTCGGTACAAAACTCTATAACTGTTTTATCATCTTGACTTGCAAAAGCTTGTTGATGAAACAGATCTTCAATTCTCTGCCACATATCTGAAGAAGAAGTAATGCCTCTTGCTATGTGTATGAATGACGGTGATAAATTTGTTATGATGAATGCAGACACGTAAGCATCAGTTCTCTCCCAGGCAACTCGAGCATCAATATCCACTGGTGGAGTATGATTTTGATTCAGAAACTGAAGTAATAATTGTAAGTGTCTGATGTTGCCAGTTTAGAAAATTTGTGTCATCCAACTTAACTTAATATGCATTAGATTTGTGATGTTTGAAAAAGTATTGTTTGAATTTGAGATTGATTCACTCATGGTGGATGTAGGTAATGACTGAGAAGCCATGAATTTTGGAAGAACAAGATTTCGCCGGAGAGAAAAAAAAACTCACCGGAGATATTTAACCGGAGAATCAGAAGAATCAGAGAAACAGGGATATGTAATTGCAAGATAAGAGAAAAGAAAGGAAGAATCAGAGAAGATATTTGACCGGAGAAGAATGAAGATTCACCGGAGATGGTGATCGGAAAAGTAACAGATTGACGGAAAAATAGTAGATCGCCGGAAAGATCTCAGACTTTCTTTTAGAGCTGTGCTCTGATACCATATAAGAGATATCAGACAACAAATCACTTTTCACATTACATTCACAGTTAATACAATACCTGTTTATAGACCACTCACACACAACTATCTCAACTAATTCTAACAAACTCAACTATACAAACATACTACAGATACATACACTCTAATAAATAGAAATTCTTTACTCAATAACCTTACTAATTAAATGCATTTTACTCAATAATCTTACTAATTAAATGCATTTTATATTAACAACTTGTACATTTCAGAACGAAGCTGGTTCGAAATTCCCAAAGTCATATATGATTTCATAAAAAAATGTTAATTCCAGCTAATATAACTTAAACAATTTGTGTGTGGTTCACAGCCCGGTTTGGATGTGCATCAAGACTTACATCCTCTTTTTTTTTATTCTTTTTTAGCAAGTATAGAATCTCACGTGTAAACCCACCCTGTTTGGAGCTATGTCCAAGGTCGACTCCTCGATCGCCATGAGACCGTGCCCCCTGATGCGTGGGAACCGGATGGAATCCATAAACCCCTCTCCCACCGTCAGGTTCGAACCTGGAATTAAAGCCCTGATTCATCACTTCACCCCAGATGTCAATCGAAAATGATTCAAGCGGGAATCAAACCTGTGTCTTCATTAGGAAGGACATGCCTTCTGATCACTGGACCAACACCTCAAGAAAGTTACATTTTTTTGTTAGTTTAGTTTTTTCCCTGATCGTATTCAACTACTAAGCCCAGCCCAGAAAAAATGTTTTTTTTTTGTTGGTAAAAGCCCATTGTCTATGGGCTTTATTTTTATTTATAAAGGACGAGCATCTAGGTTTTATCAATCCTTCGCAAACCAAAAAAATCGCCGCTGCCCTATTAGATGCATGCTTCTGTCCGCTGCTGAAATCGGCAGCTTGCTGATTTTTTTATGCTTACCAATCAACCAGAGGTTCGTATTTTTATGTTCATTTGTTGTGTAAAATGATAGACTTTGTTGTTAAAAATTAGGGCAAAAATGGATCAATTAGATGAATTTTCTGTTAATACTAATCGTGTTGATTTTTTTTTTCAAAAGCGACATTAAACCTAAGTGGTTTTATCACTCACAAATTTTGTATAGATTGACTCATCGAACATTTTGAAATACATTTAATTATTAAGATCAGTTGTGTAAAGAGCCTCTATAATTTAGCTAATCTAGTTTTAAGTATGTTAACCATCTTTCATTTCCTTTCATTAGAGAGTGCATATACTGTTTTTTGTGTGATTCTTACATTACGCTTTTTTCTCAAATTCTTGACTTTCAGTTGATTTGAACGCTTGATTTGAGTTCTCTCGTTTTTATTTGAACCACAAATAATGGCTTTTGTTTCTAGATTGACCTGCCAAACATTTTGAAATACATTATGTGTACAATTCATTTAAGGGTCTCAACTATTGGGTATTTGGGTATTAGCCACTCCCAAGTATCACTTTGACTCCCATCATTCTCAACTTGACACTTTGTGTGTTGTGTTACTCTGGTTGAGTTGAGTGGTTTTTGGCTCCCTTTTTGTCTTTTAGGAACAGCTTCACCTGTAGTGATTAGTAATTCATAAAGGGTTAGCCTAATATCACCTTATGCGGTTAATATTGGTGATATAACCGTCATATCGGTCCTCTAGTAAAATATTGGTGTCAAATATCCGTCAGAATGATATAATCTAGTAACTCTTCTTTTAGTTAGTTAGATTAGTTGTGTAAAGAGTTGTTAATTACTCTCTTATGTGAGCCTCTATATGGACATTGCTTTCATTGAACTAATCTTGTTAAGTATTTTAACAATCTTTCATTAGTGAGTTCAAAAACTATTTTATGTGTGATTCTTACATTACGTTTTTTTTTTCAAATTCTTGATTTTCAGTTGATTGGAATGCTTGGTTTGATCTCTCCTTTTTATTTGATCTACAAATAATGGCCTCTGTCATGAAAGTGTATGAACATCTTAAAATTCATTTTGAAGAGTTAAAAATGCCACCTAAGAGTTTTGGTAGCAAAGTTATAAGAGCTTGTGGATTTGGAAATGTGTATGAAAGATGTCCCGCTCACTCTAAGGGCCGAAACAGGCTCACTATTAAGCGTATTGAATCATGAATTTGAGCAACGAGACGTTGAGTTTTGGAAGGAGATCATGATGCTTTCCCGTTACACCCCTTAGAATCTCACATCCTCATCACTCTTCTTGGATTTTGTGACGAGGATGGTGAGAAGATCCTTGTGTATGAGTATGCATCTAATGAAATCTGGAATAGCCTTTTAAACTTCACTATTTTAACATGGACAAAACGCCTCAAGATATATGTATCAAGTGGGCTAGTCCACAACGTCTCAAGATATGTATCAAGTGGACTAGTCTACCTTCATATGATATAAAAAAACGAGATATATTCATTGGTTAAAAAATGTGATGTTTTGTATGAAATGAGTTTTAAGTAACCTTCTTAGTATACATAAAATAAATTCCAACTATTTTAGACTAATGATTAACTTGTGTATATTGATGTTTGTGTTGCGTATCATTTGGTATTGGAAATTGGCTATAAAATTATATGGACTAGGCTTGCTATTGTAACTTATTGGTTTAATTATTGTAAATAGTTATTCGATAGCGGAATTGAAATTTTTGGTTATTAAAAATCCGAAAGCCGAATTGTCGGTGTCGGTTTTTGTTTTGATTTGGTTATTTCGGTTTTTTCTGACCATTATTTAGTTATATGTTCTTATATAAATTAGTTAAATGGAGATTTAGTTATGATTTGAATGGATACTAGTTAGAAGTTGTTATTTGGTTATGTTTTACTTTGTTATTGAGTATGCTACTTTCAAAAGCAAAAAAGGTTCTTATATTATTTTAGTGTGGTCTTATTTAAAGTCCTTTGTGGGAGATTATGCTTTAAATATATCATATATCAATAAAATTTTAGTGCCAATGTCAAAACAAAAAATTGAACATATGAAATTTAGAAAAAAATAATGTCATAAATTGGTTTAGGTTTACCACAAAAGGAGTTTTTGATTGTGAAAGAAGAGTGGACTAATGGTCTTTCCATGTAATACAAGCCAAAATATGAAGCAGAGGTTAAGCTGAACCACTTATGTATATCTAATTAATGACGGAAAATCAAAATTAACTAAACCTATCAGTTATACGTTTTTAGGTGACCCGGGGCGCCCTGTGGTCATGATTTCTTCACGCGTTGCCATGATCACACGTGAAGATGTTTGTGGTGCTGCACATGTTCGGTTGTTTTTCAATGGTAGATGTTTGTGTGGTGAGTGATGGGCATTTCCACTAAAATCCATCACTAGTCATGTAATAAAGCTCGATAACATAGTGGAACTTGATTGGATGTTGTGAGTGATGGAACTCCATCGCTAGTGGAACGCCCCTACCCCCTCTTGTGACGTGACTAAATGATTTATACCCTCATCAGCTACTCTTTCATAGGCTTTATTTTTTGATTTTCTGCTACGCTTTAACTCACTTAGCAGGACATTGCTAGTCAGTAGTCAGTTTTGTTTGGATATTTATGGTTTTAGTTACATAGATTCGAACACTAACCGATTTAGAGAGACACGTTCTCCTCTTAGCATTTTTCTTAAAAAGCAAATGTTGTTTCCTAGCTCTCCTCCTCACAATCTTCCCACTTCATGTTACCCTCAATCTCTTTGATGAAGCCTACAAAATGCATATTTCAAGATAACAAGATTTGGTCGTAATAAAGCGAGTGTTCTCTAGCCATCAACAACCCAAAGATCTTGACCTACAAGATACACGAATGCAAACACGTAGCTCACGTGTTAAAATTTGTGTTGTTCAGCTTTCCAATATGGAACTCTGACATCTTCGACAATATTGGGTTTGGTTCCGATACCACTTGTTGAATTAAACAAGTGATAAATTGATGAAAAACCACAACCACGGCACGTGCTAGTTGCTCGAAACTGTTGAGCGACTCTTTCTTGATTAACTACGAAACTGATTAAAATCAGATGAACCAACGAAACAAAAATCTAAATGGATTTATATACTACCCTTACAATTAGACTCGTAATCTAACTATGACACCTTAAACAGTTAAATAAAGATCCGATAATTTTAGCTTAACCAAATCGGATAAACCAAACAAATTGATACTTTTGATCTCCTCCATGAACCTAGACAACCCTTGACAAATGCTGTAACGTTTAATAATAATCCACAACCACCAACCTCCGGCTTCATTAGCTTAATGAAGGTCCAAGGGCACCATCATCGCCAAAATTTGTGGTGGTTTCTGGTCTAATCTCTTCCAACCGCTGAAGAACCAGCTGAACATCTGGCCGATCTAGTGGTGATTGATGAATACATTGCAAAGCCAGTTTCAAACTATCCAACAACTCACTTTCACCAACTGCAGAAGCATCTTTCATCAAATCACGATCAAAAACCTCTTTAGTTTTCTCTTCTTTCACAATCAAAGCTACCCATTGTGGTAAATCTAGACCGTTCCAGGGATCTTTTGGAGATTTCCTAGTTAGGAGTTCTAACATTATCATGCCGAAACTGTAGACATCGGCTTTCATATCAACTTCCTTGAGCTTGGAAACCTCAGGTGCCTGGTAGCCAAGAGTCTTGCATGCGGCAGTCACATGTGAGTTTACACGAGCATGCATGAGACGTGACACCCCGAAGTCAGAAATCTTGTGGTTATTGTTTTGATCGAGCAAAACATTGTGTGATGTTAGATTTCCATGGATTAGCTTGTGATGAGTATGGAGGTTATGCAAACCTCTAGCCACTCCTTTTGCTATTTGCATTCTTGTTGCCCAATCTAGATGTGTTTTGGGTATTACACCTGCATTCAAGTCAACAAAATTAAGTGCCTGTAATAATCTGGATTTTAATAATCTTAACTTTGACCCGTTGGCCGACATTAATCTCAACTTAAGAAATTCCTCATACATTAATCCCAACTTAATGCCAGTCAAGGGGTCAAAGTTAGGGTTACTAAAATCCGATTTCCCTTTTTTAAAAAGACACATTTATCGAGTATGAACAATTTAGATAAACGAAAAAAAATAACATAGGTCTCTTTTAGAGTGAATTGCAAGGATTGTCCTTTATTTTTATACTCATTTGCAGTCGCTGTCCTTTATGTTTGAAATTGACGAGTTTTGTACTTTATGTTTTCTAATCATACACGTTTTGTCCTTTAGTCCTAACCCAGTTAGATTTTTCTGTCAAATCTGGTCATGTGCAATGCACATGAGGGTAAAATTGTCTTTTCACTCTATTCTTTAAAAATACATATAAAAAGAATATATTATATATATCTCAACTCTCTCTCTCTCTCTCTCTCTCTCAAAACTTGCACAAAAGTCAACCAATGGAGGTTGATTAGGACTTACATGCGGTGGTCAGAGCCTGTTGCTCCACCACTACCACCACCTCATCCTCCTCCTCCACCGCTTCAACCACCGTCGCTACCACCGTCGCTACCACCACCGGAGCAGCTTCTTCATGGTCTCTAGATGCTTACAATAACCAAAAAAGATATTCACCAAATGAGAATTTTATTGATTTTTTTCCAGATCCATTTCAAACTAGAAATGAGAATTTTATCGTCTTTTTACCCTATCACCACAGTAATATACTCGTATTCCCTTGTTCATACTCAATCCCCAAAATATTATTACATATTTCGATGAAATCAATTGAATTGATCGTGAACCATCAGTACTTCCAGCCAGAAATATTCTTTGAGTAAAATAATTTTATTAAACTATAATGGAAATCAAAATATTATTTTTGAATTTCAAAGCAAGAAACAATAGAATTTGGGGGAAATTTTTATTACAAAATTTTGATGTAATCAACCGAACTAGGTGTGATCAATCAGTGAGCAAGAAATGTTATTGTATAAAGTAATAATTTCATTAAACTATAATTGCAATTAAAATAACATTTATGAATTTCAAAATAAGATACAATATAATGTGGGGGAAATATTTATTACAGAAACGATCATCTTGTTTCTCCGTGTAAACAAACGTCGGCCGCTATCATCTCAGGTGGTAATTGGAATCAATGATTTTGCAAGTCCATCACCACTAAAGGTAGCCGCCACTGTGTAAACAAACGTCAGCATGTTTGCTTGTTTGTCGATGATGTCAGACTTAAACTCCTCTGCTGCCATCAGTTTCCCCTCAATCGGTCCGGCATTGTTTTGATAGATTTGGTGGAGATTCAAGGTGAGAGTGGTGGTTTGTTAATGTACCTGACGGTCACGGCTGTTGTCGTGGAAAGAAGGGGATGAACAAAGGTCTGATGGATTTAGAGAGAGATGCGAAGAGAGAGAGTTGAGATATATATAATATATTCTTTTTATATGTATTTTTAAAGAATAGAGTGAAAAGACAATTTTACCCTCATGTGAATTGCGCATGACCAGATTTGACAGAAAAATCTAACTGGGTTAGGACTAAAGGACAAAACGTGTATGATTAGAAAACATAAAGTACAAAACTCGTCAATTTTAAACATAAAGGACAGCGTCTGCAAATGAGTATAAAGATAAAGGACAATCCTTGCAATTCACTCATCTCTTTTATAAAGAAAAGTAGTAAAAAAATAGTAATCAAAGAATATGCTATGCTTACGATGGAGAAATACAGAAAGCTGGCTTTTTTCGAGCATGTATGTTAGATATTATGTCCGGTTCGATAAGTCAACGCTGCCGACCGGGTCTTGACCCGTAAGAGTTACACCTTGGGCAACGAACTAAAAATCCACTTAACCCGTTTAACTGGTAATTACGAACAACATACGAGACAGATCATAATTATTTATGATCATAAGCGGGTATTAACGGAAAGACGGGTACGTGGACCGGGTGAGACAAGAACACTCTTGCATTGCCATTTGTCGCGCACCTAAATCTCGGCCAATGGCATTGCATGCAAAGAATCTTATGCCACTTGTCACACACCAACCTTTTAGCCAATCTCATTTCATGCATCATGCATGCATGACACTTGGCGAACGAGCATGGACCTTCATGATCTATATAATGGGACTTTGGTCTTGCATTTAGATGAGGTTTTGTTGCAAGTAGAAAAAGGCTCTCTAAAGAGAGCACCATAACCGGCCACCAAGACTGCCGCGGGCCGCCGCCGTCGCCGCCCCGCTGCCACCGTCTCCGCCACCACCTGCTGCTCGCCGCTGCCACCGGCCTGCCGCCGCTGTCTGTCGCGGCTGCCGCCGCTGTTTGCCGTGGTCGGCCGCCACTTGGCACCGCCTCGTTCGTCGCGTTTTGTTGTTTAGTTTACTAGCACTTGTTCGTTGAACCTCGGTGTCTCGACCGGTTAGTCATTAACCGAGGTATAATTTTTCTCATCGGTAGTTAAATATATTTTTACTGTGCTCGTATTTGCATGTAACCGGATCCTGTCGGGTTTCGTTTGTTGATTATTAGTTTATTTTTCCGCTGCGTTTTATTAATTAACTCGTTTAATTAATTAACTATTATTTATTGAACCGGGTTTTTGATAAATAAAAGTTTTGACCGATCACCACGGAAACCCAACACTGGTATCAGAGCCTTGGTTACAACATACGAGTCGGTACCGGTTCTTTTAACCGGAACTAGAACACAAACTTTATTTATTTAAAGTTTATGATCTAAGTATTTTTTAAGGGCACTTTAATTTTGGTCAATATTTTATTTGTTTTGCTTGACCAAAAACATTGCCCGGTTTTTATTTTGTGATTGTTGTGCGATATGTAAATCCGGCCCGACCTTATTTTGTGGTTGTATATTTTATTCAGTTTTGTAATTATTATTTTTGGCCACCGAGATGGTTCAAAGTTGTAATAAATTAGTTTATGGTTTTGGCCCGTCTTGTGGTTCAAAGTTGTAATAGATAGACTTTCGTCTTTGCTATATTTACTTGTTAAATATTGTTGATACGAAGACCCGAAGCAAAACCGAATGCCAAGAGGAGTCTTGGAGTTAGTGGGAGTTGCTCAAGACAACAAGATGCACTCAAGTCCATCATTGTGGTTGTTTGTGTGTTGTGACCCCGTGACCCGTTTGATCTTGCTATTAGGCTCTAGCAAAATCGAACAACTTTGGCCATATGGATTTACATATTTGTCTTGCTATTGTGGTTGCTTTTATCTTATAAATTGTTATAACGTAACCAACCTAAATACCAACATGATTTTGAAAGGAGTTTTAAAATATTAAAAACAATCCCATTAAAACAAGTTCTAAATTGTTTTTACAACTTGTTAAAATTTTTGTTATAAAACAAAGGTTGTTTTTGAAACAAATAATAACCAATTAAGTTTTGCAAAATAAACTAGTTTTTTATTTTCCAAAACTATTAACTTAATAGTTTTCTATTAACTTAAAATTGGTTATTCCAAGTCGCGACAAACTTAGTTTTATAGGTTATCTAAAACTAATTGTCCCGAGAGGTGAAAGGGTATTTTGGTTATGTCGCAAATTTAATATATAAATTAAAACCGACTATAACGACCCTATTTGGTAAAAATTAAAATCAATAGTCTATGCCATCCTACTACTAGTAACACTTGGGGCATAATGCGAACCATCAGTGTTGGAGCCACAGCACGACACTTGGTGTCTAGTTTATCCTTCCAAGGTGCAAGGGCTTCGTCGACACATCCGACCCTTCCACATGTGACCGTTTTAGGACGACTATTACTTTTCTTCTCGTGTTACGTGCCCCACCTGTCTCGAGAACAAAAGTGGCATAGATGAGGCCAAACGTATCAATGCAAGGACAATAGGTTATCCTCGCAGCCTCATAAACCCCGAGAGTTGTGCTTTTCTCACCATTGAAAATCGTTGTCAGTCCGCTTGAACCTCTTGCTAATGTTGCATGCCCCAGCTGCCTTTAGAAAGAGCTTATAACCGGATTCTCATTCCTTATCGTCTCACCTCATGAAATAAGGAGATATACATCGAAAATACTAAATATCACCTTGCTTATATAACAGATGTCTAATGATAAACAAACTCCTTCATTTTCAAGTCTATACTTGAAAAAGAAAAGAAATAAAAATTTTGAATAACACCAACGTTCTCGAATGGCACTACAATCTGAGAATAGTTCTCAAGATGGAGGAAAAGTTGTATATCTTAGATGGCCCAGTCCCTACCGAGCCTGAAAGTAATTCTACTACTGCTCGCAAGGCACTGGAGAAACATAACGAGGATGCCGTTGAGGTAGCCTGCCTTATGAAAGCCACCATGTCTCCTGAACTTCAGAAGAACATGGAAGATATGGATACTTATGACATGATCCAGCAACTGAAAGGCATGTTCCAGAAACAAGTCCGACAGGAGCGATATGACACCATGAAATAACTCATAAGCAATAAAATGCTGAAAGGATCATGTGTCAGTACTCATGTGCTAAAGATGAAAGGATACATTGACCAGATGAACAAAACTTGGTTATTCCACAAAACCAACCAAGTTCTAATGGTCAAGTGTAATGGTGTTAATAAGCCCAATAACAAGAAAAGGAAACATAAGAGCAAAGGCAAGAGAAAAGTTGTTGTTGCTGCCAGAAATGCCACCAACAACAAGTATGTTGCAAAACCACTCCCTCCTAGGAGCGTCAGTGCTTTGAATGCAACCAAATGGGCACTGGAAGAGAAAATGCCCACAGTATCTAGCCAAGCTGAAGATGAACAAGGCCAATAACATTGGCACTTCTTCTAATATTCTCATTTATGTTATCGAACTTTTCACTGTTTCTAGCAACACATGGGTATTTGATACCAGATGTGGTCTCCATATCATTAATGTCTTGCAGAGGCCTGAAAAGTGAAGAAACTGAAACAAGGCTACTTGGAACTCATAGTTGGTAATGGAAAGAGAGTTCTAGTTCTTGCAACTGGAACATTTTGTTTTTCATGTTCCCATGGCCTTGTAGTGACTTTAAATAACTGTTTATATGCACATGGTTTGACCAGAAACACTATTTCATTTTCTTCATCGTTTGAACAAGGATTCAATTCAAGTACGTTTTAAATGGTTCTTCTATTATAGCCTACTTGAATGATGTCTTTTATTTTGAGGCTGAACCTCGAAATGGTATTTATGAGATTAATGTTCAAACAAGTAATAACATATATCATCTTTCTAAACGTAACAAAGCTGGCATAAATGAAACATATTTATGGCATTGCAAACTTGGCCACATAAGTAAGGCACGCATAAAATGGCTCCAGTCCAAGGGGATTCTTGAATCCACTAGACAGGACTCCTTTGATGATTGCGAATCTTGCTTAGCTGGCAAACTCACAAAGCACCCCTTCACCAATGTTGGTGAACGGATCAATGGTTTTCTAGAACTCATTCACATGATGTACATGGCCCTTTCAGAACCATGTCTAGAAACCATGACTAAAACCAGCTTGATAGAAAGATAAAAGTACTTCGATCAGATCGAGGTGGTGAATACCTCAGCATTGAATTTCTAAATCATCTGAAAGAGTGTGGAATAGTTTCACAACCCTCTCCACCTAGCACACCCCAACTCAATGGTGTGAGTGAAAGGTGAAATCGAACTCTACTTGATATGGTTCGATCGATGATGTATAGAACTAACTTGCCTCACTCCTTTTGGATCAAGCTCTTATAATCGCTTCCCGCATTGTCAATTTGACTCCGACTAAAAGGTAAACAAAAACCGCCGTATGAGATATGGCATGGGCGTAAACCCGAATTGGAATACCTTAGAGTATGGGGATATGATGCATGCATCACAAATGATTCTGATGATAAGCTCGATCCTCGAGGCGAAAAGGTTGTTTTCGTCGAATACTATAAAGAAGCGGGTATTATTTCTACCATCCTGATGCAAATGTGATTTCCATCAAACGGAAGGGACACTTTCTCGAGGAAGAACTTCTTAATCTAGAATCTGGAAATAATGTGGTTGATCTTGAAGAAATTCGAGAACCACAAACAACCGCTAATGTAGTCTGATTGTATGATCAACAAGTAGTTGTTGCCAATGAATCAGACATAAAACACAAGCGTTTGCAGAAGTAGTAGAATTCGCAAGAATCTGATAGATATCTATGGTATCCAAAGGGTCCCGAATTCTTATTAGTAGCTAAGTCTAATGACGAACCTGCTAACTACAAATCTGCAATCTTAGATTCAGATCTGAGAAATGGCAAGAAGCCATGAACGTCGAGATGCAATCTATGCATAACAATCAAGTATGAGATTTGTTGAGCTACCCCCGAATCTCGGGCAGTAGGGAGCAAATGGATTTTCAAAAGAAAAACGATATGCATGGAAATGTACACACCTATAAAAGCACGGCTAGTTGCGAAGGGTTTTCACTCAAACTCAAAGTATTGACTATGATGAGACCTTCTCGCCCGTTGCTATGATTAAATCAATCGGGATATTGCTTGCCATAATTCCGTATTGTGATTATGAAATATGGCAAATGGATGTCAAAACCACCCTTCTTAATAGACATCTCTCTGAAGATGTCTATATGATTCGGCCTGAAGGTTTCGTCGATCCTAAATATCCAACTAAGGTGTGCAAACTAAATAAGTCCATTTATGGACTCAAGCAAGCATCTCGTAGCTGGAATCTTCATCTTGACCAGAAGATCAAAGAGTTTGGTTTTGTCAAGAATAAGGATAAGGCTTGTGTTTACAGAAAGGTTAGTGGGAGCACCATATCATTCCTCATCCTGTATGTGGATGATATACTAGTCATTGGAAATAACATCCCTATGCTTAACGAAGTTAAACACTATTTGGGATCTTGTTTCGCAATGAAAGATCTTGGAGAAGCTACTAACATTCTAGTAATGAAGATCTACAGGGATAGATCTAAGCGGCTTCTAGGGCTAAGTCAAAGAACGTTCATAGACAACACGATAACACACTTCAAGATGGAAAACTCCAAGAAAGGAGATGTTCGTATGACTAAAGGAACCGTGTTGAACAAATCGCAATCTCCTTCAATGGAGATTAAAACTAAGCAAATGGAAGCAGTTCCATATGCTTTAGCGATTGGTTCAATCATGTGTGCTATGTACTAGACTTAACGTCTCGTATGCTTTAAGCATGACCAGTCATTTTCAGCATAGTCCTGTGGCATTGCCCATTGGACTGCAGTAAAGAACATTTTGAGGTACTTGAGAAGAACCAAAGATATGTTCTTGGTGTTTGGAGGAGTGGAAGAAGAGCTCACTGTAAGGTGTTACACTGATGCTGGCTTCCAAAGTGACCAAGATGATTCTCACTCACGATTAGGATTCGTAATCACTCTCAATGAAGGAGCTGTCTATTGGAAAAGCTCCAAACAGAGTGTAGTGGTGGTTTCAGCCACTGAATCTGAATATATAGCTGCATCAGATGCTGCGGAAGAATCTGCTTGGATGAAGTAATTCATCAACGACCTCGATGTGGTTTCAAGTATTCATAAACCAATCTAGGTGTTCTGTGATAACACTGGAGTCATTGCTCAAACCAAGGAGCCAGATCACAGAGTTAGGCACATTCTCAGAAAGTTCCACTATATACGAGAAATACTGGAACAAGAAGACATCTTAATAAGCAAAATAGACACAGATCAAAACCTAGCAGACCCGTTCTCTAAACCGATGACTCAGGACAAGCTATCAGTCTTAGATTGGATAACCATTTGTTTTGATTTAGTATTTGGATGTACGGACATTCAAACAGTTGTACCTTTTGAATTCACTTTTGATTTACTGGCTAAATGCAAAGTTTGAATCTTACAGCTGTGTTCGATTTTTGTTCGTTTAATCCATGAATCTTGTATTCTAAATTATCCGTAGTCGGTCAGACTCGTGGGAACGACTCTGAATTAAGACTATTTTGACTTTGGACTCAAGGAGTTGACTTCCAAACTCACAAACCTCATTATGAATGACGTTGGATGTAACTCGCATCAAATCATCTTCATGGATCATGGTCATAAGATGTATTTGATTTAGGTATACTCATTTAGTATCCTCTGACCTGAGATACATACTAGAACTTCCGTTTACTAAAGACTATTCTTTGATCAGTGTCCAACGCTGTCGCGTAACTGCCAGTCATAAAGGCATTGGTTGGGAGTGGTTCTGAAGTTCAGTGGGAGTTGTATGTAGTTAAGATGGGATTCTGTACTCTTACATTATAATGTAACAGTTAGACATCTGGGCGCCCTCGTTGATTCAAACTGGTGAAGTGTAAGGCCTTACCCAAACTTACTGTGTGTTTGATTGGACCACTTTGATTCTGTGAACGCGAACGATAATGATTGAACGCCATGTGAGATTGAATCTGATCCATGTCTCATTGTTCAATTTATGTCTTTTACAGAAAGGATAGATGACAAGAATTGCCATAAGTCTACTGTCTTCATGTAGCAAGTCGTTGCTAAAAGGAAGATACCTTGGTTAATGACTTTAAAGTGTCATGACCTGTTGGGGGCAGCTATGTGTAGCTAGAACACCGCTGGCTGTCTACGTTGAGATCTTATCAGAGACCGTCCAAGTGGGAGCTGTTAGATATTATGTCCGGTTCGATAAGTCAACGCTGCCGACCGGGTCTTGACCCGTAAGAGTTACACCTTGGGCAACGAACTAAAAATCCACTTAACCCGTTTAACTGGTAATTACGAACAACATACGAGACAGATCATAATTATTTATGATCATAAGCGGGTATTAACGGAAAGACGGGTACGTGGACCGGGTGAAACAAGAACACTCTTGCATTGCCATTTATCGCGCACCTAAATCTTGGCCAATGGCATTGCATGCAAAGAATCTTATGCCAAATGTCACACACCAACCTTTTAGCCAATCTCATTTCATGCATCATGCATGCATGACACTTGGCGAACGAGCATGGACCTTCATGATCTATATAATGGGACTTTGGTCTTGCATTTAGATGAGGTTTTGTTGCAAGTAGAAAAAGGCTCTCTAAAGAGAGCACCATAACCGGCCACCAAGACCGCCGCGGGCCGCCGCCGCCGCCCCGCTGCCACCGTCGCCGCCCCGTCTCCGCCACCACCTGCTGCTCGCCGCTGCCACCGGCCTGCCGCCGCTGTCTGTCGCGGCTGCCGCCGCTGTTTGCCGTGGTCGGCCGCCACTTGGCACCGCCTCGTTCGTCGCGTTTCGTTGTTTAGTTTACTAGCACTTGTTCGTTGAACCTTGGTGTCTCGACCGGTTAGTCATTAACCGAGGTATAATTTTTCTCATCGGTAGTTAAATATATTTTTACTGTGCTCGTATTTGCATGTAACCGGATCCTGTCGGGTTTCGTTTGTTGATCATTAGTTTATTTTTCCGCTGCGTTTTATTAATTAACTCGTTTAATTAATTAACTATTATTTATTGAACCGGGTTTTTGATAAATAAAAGTTTTGACCGATCACCACGGAAACCCAACAATGTAATCAGAAACGAGATGGTTATATTCTTCTTGTTCTGAGGCCAAATAATAAACCCTAATTGCCAAAACATTGGGATGCCTTATTTTTCCAAGCAAATTTAATTCAACTTCATATTCTCCATCTTTAGTAATATATTTACTCCATGTTTGAACTGAAACTTCATCACCATTCTCCAATGTTGCCTTATATTTACTCCAGTAAAACCCTTTAAACCATCAAAATGTACAAGTTTCCCTCCTGCCTTTCTTGCTTTGTCTTCTTTTCGTTTAGCTCCTTCCCTTTTCTAGAACAAGCAACAAAGAAGTATGAAGCAGCAGCAGCAAATTACCGTTGTTTTTTAAAAGCATTGCAAACATTGCAGTTGGAATTTGTATATACTTTGCAGTCATTATCTGTATTGATCATGTTAAATTCTACAAATAAGCTAACAGTCTATAAAAATAAAAAAATCAGTTCACCATTGCAATTAAAAAAAGAAGCAGCAACAGCGAATTACCGTTGTGCCCATGTTAAGAAAGATCCCTTTGCCTTTTGATAGAAGTACGCTCAGTTCATCCACGTGTCGATATTTCTGAGAAGTTCCCACAACATTAGTCAGTTTCATGTCGTGACGCTCCTGAAAACGAAGTGCAATCTCAAGCTTTTTCACAATACGAGACGTTGTTGGCCGTTGTTCACAAGAGTACTGCAAACACTGGAATGCAATGTCTGAAAATGTTTCCAAAGAAGTTGGGTCCATTTGTGGCGTGAGATCTTTAAAGATAATCCGGTCTAACTTCTTACATTTGTAGCTTTCTTTCCACATATGCACGAAACACTTAAACTGACCGTTAACTTTTTCAGTACATAATCTCCCACACCAGACTTCAAATAAGACAACACCAAAAGAGTATATATCTGATTCTTTGGTTAGGGAGCACGTCTCCAAATATTGGGGATCCAAGTAACCATAGGTGCCTGCAACGGTGGTGAAGACATTCGTGTGTTGCTGATTCGCAGGTCCTATTTTTGAAAGTCCCATGTCAGAAAGTTTAGCATTCCACTGGTCATCTAGTAGGATGTTGCCACTTTTTATATCTCTGTGGAGAACTCTTTGTTGGAAGCCCTTGGGATCATGCAGGTAGGCTAGCCCCCTTGCAGCATCAAGGCATATCCTGAGACGTTGCGTCCACATGAGAGTAATGGAACTTAAATGGCGATCAAGGCTTCCATTTGATGCATGCTCATAAACTAGGATCCTCTCACCATCTTCATCACAAAACCCAAGGAGAGAGATGAGATTCTTATGTGTGTAGTGAGAAAGCATCATGATCTCCTTCCAGAACTCGGGGTCTCCTTGCCCAGATCCACGACTCAAACGCTTGATAGCAACCAGGCCTCGCCCCTTAGAGTGAGAGACCTCTCCTTCATATACATTCCCAAAACCACCACGTCCAATAACTTTGCTACCAAAACTATTGGTGGCTTTTTTTAACTCGTCCAGACAGATTTTAAGATGTTAAACTCTTTCACGACGAAGGCCATTATTTTGGGATCAAATAGAAATGAGAGAAGTCAAATCAAGTGGTTTAAATGCAGAAGGTTTAGAACTTGGAAAGAGATGTAATGTAAGAACCAACACCGTAGAAAAAGAGGCGATTGTATTCTCTCTAATGAAAGGAATTTAAAGATGGTAAAAGTGCTTGATTAACCATATCAATTCAAAGAAGAGCAATGCCTATATATAGTCTTAAAAAGGACAATAATTAGAAACTCTTAACACAACTAGCATACTTAATGCATTTTATATTATTTTAAATATAAGTATACTAGTTTATACTTACCTAATGGCATATATGGTGTGGTACATGCATTTCAAAATGAGGGTTAGATAAGTAGCCCAGAGTCAACTCTCTATGTGTATGTGTTTTTGTGTATCATCTAGCTAGTAGAACCTAAATAATTCGATCATAGGTGGTTAGTGCTATTATGTTTTAATTCTTTAGTTTACATAATACCTTAAATGCTGCCCCTTTAACCAATATGCCAAGTAATTGCATGTGCAAAACATCAAATTAAGGAGATGATTATTTACATATATATGTGTAGTTGGGACGTATGCCCAAAGTCAACCCGTACGTATGTGAGCCAAGAAGCCATGAAACGGTGAATGGCTCAAAAACAGTTTAACCGGGTGTATCGGATGGTTCAACCGGATGTACCGGGTGGTTTAACCGGTACAATCGGCCGGTTTGAACCGGTTTTTAAAAACATTGTGAAAATGTTTAATTCCAACTATGATAACCTAAACAAGTAATGACAGGATGATTGCCATATATTTTAATTTTTGTTTTTGGTGATATTAGTATTATCAAGTCATTTTAAGACGATATATATTTTAATTTTTGTTGTTGGTGACAAAATTATCACCTATCTGTTGCCCGTTTACCGGCCGTTTATTTGTAATTTGTTGTTTTGGCTTTTTAATGAATACTAGAATATAATTTGAAGTGATAAAGATTTACATAAGACCAATAAGAAATCATAATAAACATTTCTACAAGTTAGGAGTTGCGCCGACACCCATGACTTATTGGTCTAGTGGTATGGCGTCCACTCTTACAAATGTGAGATTGTAAAAAGACCTGCAATTTAAACCATAAATACAAGAAGAAGATGAGCAACTCTACGTAGAACTTGCAACCCGAGTCAAAATGGTTTGATCTTTATGAAGTGGTTCGGCCTAATTGGCCCGGTTGACCTTCAGATAGGGCAAGGCTCCTATGACATTGTTGTAGTCACTACGGTCAACTTGGACCTACATCAAACAATTGATCAAATGCCCTTCCAATGCGGTCAATTCGTGGACTCAAAATCAATATGGGTCTTGAAACTTGTTCCAAAATGCAACATATGATGACAGTTTTAGAGAAAAGAAATCTTTAGTTTCATAGATTTGAACACTAACCGTTTTAGAGAGACGTGTTCTTCTCTTAGCGTTTTTCTTTCTAAGCAAATGTTGTTTCCCAGTGGCCAGCTCTCCTCCTCACAATGTCACACCCCGACTTTCCACGTGTCACCGGTGGGCCCGGTGGGGGAGTATCGTGACGTGGTTGGCAACATAATAGTCAAACAACACAATATAAATGAATGCACAGCGGAAGCAAAAGATATTTATTATTACATTCCGAATATGAAGTAATATTCAGTATTACAACGGAAGTAAAGGATCCACAGGCGGATCGAAATAAAGTAAAAACTGTTCAACAGACTTTGACATCTAGAGCTTGCGAAACTTGAGTAATGATGCCTGGAGTAGCCAGCCTATTTCGTCTAGCACCTGCACTTAGCCTTTTTGGAAAATACGTCAGTTTACACTGGTAAATACAACTCAACTGACTCATTTAGAAAAGAGTTTAATAAAATTGATTTGAATGCACTTCGGCAAAACATATCTTTATAACTTGGGACAATTATTTGTAAATAATCTTGTTTACAGTTTTAATCATTTGCCGTCCGTCGGGACAGATTAGCTGACACGCCATAGGTATAATGCCCACAGGCTATCATCCTCTAAGTGGATTACCAGTTCCGGTATAATGCCCACAAGGATGATACCCCTAAGTGGATTACCAGTTTTTACATAATGCATCTGTCAGGTGTACGCCTACACCCCGTGCTTAGGTCATGGCCATTTCGTAAAATGATGCCAAGGATATCCGGGACATGGTCATTTAACCCCCAAGGGCCATACATCAAATAATACAGAATAAAGCGAGTTATGTAATACATTAATCACAATCCGATTTACATGTCTACATACCCGACCAAGCGGTACTTTTATAGTACCGTATCCCAAGCCCGTATAGGGAAAATAAGTTAAGAGTATTTACCTGAGCAAAGTATAAATCCAATACAGTAATTGCAAGTACTTTTACTGGGCTCCTAATCTGGAACGAAGGTTTATAATAACCTATTAGAATCCTAACGGGTCTTTAATTAAGCTTAAGCTTAGACCGGCTAGTTTCAAAGATACGGTTCGTACGCACGATTAAGCGAAGACCGGATAGAATGTGATTCAGACCCAAAAAGTTCAGAGACTTGCTTAATATGGGTTTATTATTCACATTCTGGATTTTGAGATAAAACCGATAAGGTTTGACCCGTTTCGGCTAATTTATGTAAACTTGTTACATAAACCGAACCGAACGCGTAATAAGCGTTACAGGTATTCATTAGAGCCATCTACAGGTTTCCTAAGTTAATTGTGCCTCAAATATGTTGTGACATCAGTAAGATGTCTTTCATTATGCCCGAAACGAATTTAAACACAAACTATGCCCCGCAGGGGTAGTTTGGTCATTTTAAAGGTTGTAAAAGAGTTTAAATGTTTAACTGAGTTACAGGTCTGATGTAAACAGCAAACATACTTAATTTGATGAGTTATAACAGTAGGCTAAAGCATATATGTGAAATTTATCATCTTTAACCAAACTATGCCCCGTAGGGGTATTTTGGTAATTTCACATAAGCCAAAAAGCTCAAAAACGAAGTCTGAGTTAATCAACCTTTGCTTACTGTTAAAATATCATAATTTGCCTCATATATCAGTAGGTATCAACCCGGGTATGTTCAATATGATTTTAAAACATACTATGCGTTAAAAACGCTAAATAAGGCGATTAAAGGCCATTTCCGGGTTTGATACTTAAATCTGATATTTTTATATTTCCAGAAGGCTTAAAATAAATTATTTATCATATGTGATCAGTAGAAAAAGGTTTGGAGTCGTTTAGATAAGTAAAACTCATTTTATGGCCCGTAAGGGCAAAACCGACAATTACCGGATTAAGCCTACGACTACTAGTGAAGGGGTAAGGTCCCAAAAACCTCATAAAAAAGGATTTGGACCATACCACAAACTAACATTTCTAGCCTTTAGACCTTGCGCGGCCGCGCACTGGTCCTACCAAAGGAATAAAGAAATCAGTAAATTATAGTCGCGCGCCCAAAGGATAACATAAGTCCTTGCGCTTTCTCCCATACAACAAAGGATTAAAAAAACCTTTGTCCAATACTTCCGCCACAAAGTCCAGACTTGGATATTATTCTACCCAGACTTGGGATTTATTTATCCGTGTCCACACAGTAAGGTATCACATCAGATTACAGCAGAAATCTTCTAGAAAGAAATGCAATCATACACCACCCAGACGGTTATAACCGTCTGGACACGTGTCATCACCGTAGACAACCCTGAAGTCACAACGAAGGCATGCAAGTGGAGAGTAATCTCCACTTAGTCACTTTCCACGTGGCAATCCCCCGGCCATCGATCAAACCACGATCCGTGTGCATTCACATCGGATCGAGGTTAATTAACGTCAGATCAAAGAACTCAAACGGAGGAAAAATAACCGCTACGGCGTTAGGCATTTTCCGTTATCTTTTCAATAACAGGTTTTCCCTCCCAAACTCCCGGTTATAAATAAGAGAACTGTTCAGGTATAAACTCAGACTACTCTCACTCTTCAAATACTTATCTTCTCCGATATCAATACTTATTCTCACGCCGGAGTCGGGTCAAGGAGAGAACCCTCTTCTCCCCTTGGCGAGGCTAACGGTGTTCTTTTTTGCAAAGCTACCGGAGAAGTTAGTCCATTACAACTGAATCAACCGAGAGAGAGCTAACCCTTTATGCGGATTCAAACCCCCTAACTATCTCGGTTCCGACCATTTAGTTAGCGTTTCTTCATTGGCGCCCACCGTTTTCTCAGTTTTCCTAGCGTCTATCTCGTTTCGATTCAGTTCATTCCATTTTCTGTTTTTTGCACATGGCAGAAAATTCGTCTTCTCACCGACAGCTTGGTCCTCGATCAAACGTCAGAAACAATTTACAGTTAGAAGAATCCCCAGAACATTGGTTTAGCAGATGCCAAGCTGCTTTAAACACAATCGTTATTCAAATCGCCAGATCTGATTTGTCAAATATCAGATCTGGAAAAGAAATTGATACCTCAGTATTGGATCCCCCAACACCACGTAGGGAGGACATTCAATCCAGCCAATATAGCAGTTATCAAAAACAAATACACATGATTCAAGGAGGTCCATCACGGAGACCAAACAAACGAAACTATAATCAACATTGGAGAGAACAGCAAGTGGTGTTCCCCGTTGTTCCTGGGGGCCCCCAGGAAGAACGACCAGTGATTATTACTGGTGTTTTCGGTCATTACCGAACTGACTATATGTTCATCGATCCAGGAAGCTCGATGGACATCATATACGAACAGTGCTTTAAACAACTCGATCCAGAAGATAAAGCACGGCTAGAGCCGGTTGATTTTCCTCTCACCGGATTCTGTAATGAAGCGGTATTCCCATTAGGGCAAATCGTTTTCCCGGTAACCTTATCCGATGGCGAGCACTCACGAACAGTTGCAGTCAATTTTATGGTCATGCCGGCAACATCACGTCATGATGTCTTGCTCGGGAGAAGATCACAAAGGGAATTTAGCATGATCACTTCCATTCCACACGCTGCTTGCGGATTCCCGACAGAAACTGGAGTTGCAATACTCTATTCAAGCAAAGAAGTCATGTTCGTAGACGACGAACCACCAACAAAGGTAGCCAAACCTTCAACACCAAATGAACCAGAGAAATGGGTTCTAAACAACGAGTACCCAGAGCAGACCATTCTGCTAGGACCAGCCATTTCACCAGCAACACGCATACAACTAAAAGAATTATTGTCCAACAACAAAGACATATTTGCTTGGTGCCCAGCAGACATGACTGGAGTCCCACGCGACATCGCGCAACATTGTCTGAACATCAAGCCAACAGTAGAGCCTGTTGCTCAGGGGAGGCGCAGTTTCAGTGAAGAAAAAGCAAAAGCAATGGACGAGCAGGTAGCAGAGTTACTTAACGCGGGCATCTTGCGCGAAGTAAAATACCATACATGGGTAGCCAACCCAGTGATGGTACAAAAACATAGCGGCGGGTGGAGAATGTGCGTTGACTTCAAAGACCTGAATAAAGCATGCCCATAAGATTGTTACGCGCTTCCAGAGATAGACAAGAAAGTCGACTCTCTAGCGTCATTCAGATGGAAATGTTTTCTTGACTGTTACAAGGGTTATCATCAGGTTCAGATGAAAGAAGAAGACGAAGACAAGACGGCGTTCCGCACAGATAAAGGCATTTTTTGTTATACCAAAATGCCATTTGGCCTGCGCAATGCAGGCGCAACTTATCAACGCCTGATGGACACAATTTTCAAAGATGACATTGGCAAGACTGTCGAAGTATACATGGATGACCTCGTCATCATGAGTCATGAAGAAGGCACAATGCTCGATAATATCCAGCGCACATTCGACTCCTTGCGTAGCGTGAGTCTAAAACTCAACCCAACCAAATGCTCCTTCGGCATGGAAGAAGGAAAATTTTTAGGATTCATCGTCACAAAAGATGGTTTTAAAGTAAATCCGGAAAAGGTGCAGGCTATTCAGCTAATGCCGTCACCCACAACAGTTAAAGAAATGCAAAGGCTCGCTGGACGTTTAGCGGCTTTAAACAGATTTTTGGCTAATCACGCAGCAAAGTCTTATCCATTCATCAGTACGCTACGAAACTGCGCAAAGAAAACTGATTTTCAGTGGACAACTGAAGCAGAAACCGCATTCAAACAAATGAAAGAATGTTTAATTCAGCTGCCAACATTGACAGCACCAAAAGAAAAAGAGCCACTAATTTTATATCTATCCGCCGCGGAAGTAGCGGTCGGTGTTGTATTAATGGTGGAACGTGAGAACATCCAGACTCCAATCTATTACATCAGCAAAATGCTTACTGGCCCAGAAACTCGGTATTCAATGATAGAAAAGCTAGTCCTAGCACTAGTACACGCATCCCGACGTCTACGCAGGTATTTTTCGGGTCACGTCATCACAGTTCTCACCAATTATCACCTAGGCCAGATCTTATCCAAGCCCGACATAGCGGGACGACTGGCCAAATGGGCAATTGAACTGGGAGGTTACAACATTTTTTACAGACCAAGACCCGCAATCAAAGGGCAAGTGTTAGCAGACTTCGCCATTGAAGTTCCTATCGATAAAGTACAAGAATGTGAGGCAATCCAGAACCCAATACCTGTTTTCGATAACAGAGTCTGGACCTTACACACAGATGGTGCTTCCAATGACGATGGAGCAGGAGCAGGTCTCCGATTAATCAGCCCAGACAACCACGAGCTCACATATGCTATACGATTAGACTTCAAAAGTACGAATAACGAAGCAGAATACGAAGCCTTCTTGGCAGGTCTTCGCTTAGCGTTAAAGATGGGGGCAAGAAATCTTGAAGCTAACGTCGATTCAAAACTGGTAGCCGAACAAGTCAATGGAAATTATGATGCAAAAGAAGCCATGGCATTATACCTTGAACAAGCGCGGATGTTAATCAGCCAATTTCAAACATTCAAAGTTAATCACATAAACAGAAGCGAGAACAAACATGCTGACGCGCTAAGCAAGCTAGCTGCTACCAGCTTTCAACACTTAGCAAAGGAAGTGCGCATAGAGGTATTATCCAACCCTTCCATTCATCTCAAACAAGTAAACGTTATAGAAATGGGAGATCCATCTTGGATGTCTCCGATTATCTTGTACCTCCAACACGGAAGGCTACCGGAAGGAAAGGCAGAAGCTCGGAAAATACAACACAAGGCAGTAAATTACGAAATGGCGGATGGCGTTCTCTACCGGAAATCATTCATGGGCCCATTACTACGCTGTGTCGATAAAACAGACGCAAAATACCTTGTCAGAGAAATCCACGAAGGATTATGCGGGATTCACGCGGGACCGCGCATGGTCGTGGCAAAAATAATGAGCGCTGGTTACTACTGGCCAGGAATGCACATGGACGCAGTCGACCTATTAAGAAGATGCGAGGCCTGTCAACGCCACGCACCAAAGACACTCCGACCTAAAAATCCACTAATCCCTGTTACTTCCGCCTGGCCATTCCAACAGTGGGGCATCGACCTTGTCGGTCCATTTCCTGACGCGCCAGGCGCGGTAAAGTTCATCATCTTCGCGGTGGATTACTTCACAAAGTGGGTAGAGGCTAAAGCTTTGGCCTCAACAACAGCAATGGTAATCCGCAAATTTATATGGGAACATATCATTTGCAGATTCGGATTACCATTGCGCATTATTTCCGACAATGGCACAAACTTCGCCGCAGAAGATCTTCAAAAATGGTTCAAAGAAATGAAGATCGAGCATAACTTCGCCTCCGTTGCGCATCCCCAAGCGAACGGACAGGTAGAAAGCGTAAACAAACAGATCGTTGACGGCATAAAAGCACGGCTCGGGACAGCGCGTAGAGGGTGGGTCGACGAACTCCCTAGCATCCTCTGGGCGCATCGAACAATGCCCAAAACTAGCACCGGCGAGACTCCGTTCAGTTTAGTCTATGGATCCGAGGCCGTCATTCCAGCCGAGATAGGTTTGCCATCACCGCGCATGATAGCCATGGAAACTCAGAACAACGAACAAGAGCGTAGAATGGATTTGGATCTTTTGGAAGAAAGGCGCGAGAACGCCACAATAACAGAAGCAAGGTACAAATCCAAACTTGAGAAGTATTACAATGCGCGTGTCCGCGTTTGCACATTTGTCCCCGGAGATTTCGTGTTACGCGACAATGAGGCGTCAAACGCTGAAAAGCCGGGCAAATTAGCGCCAAGATGGGAAGGACCGTACATCATTAACGAGGTCTTAGGCAAAGGGGCATACACCCTAAAAAGGATCGATGGGACCCTTGTTCCCCGCACCTGGAACGCACAACAGTTGCGCAGGTGTTACATATGAACTAAGTCTTCCAAAGCGGAAAGCGTATACAGGCAATGTCCTTCTTTATTATGCCTTGTATTACAAAGCCTCGCGCTCTTATCAATACAAACATCATTCCTACTTATATTACTGTTTATTACAAATTGCATGTAATTTTTTGGGTTCGCGCGAAAACAATATGGTCAAACATTGTACACCTCATGAACAGTCTAAAAACACGGCAAGCTACTACGCCTTTTAGACAAACGTTCAAACATGAGCACAATACCATCTCTCATTCGCCTTACCTATCCAAAACAATTAAAAACATGCAACATATTGTAATTCAAACACGTAAGAAGTAACAACATATACAGTGTAACAAAACACTTCATGAACAAGATCATAACAATGATCTTCAAAATCTTAGTCCCAGAAAACTAAATTGTTCACAAAAGCAAAAAACTTTGTTTCTACAAAACAACAGACATCAATACCAATCACACCCGTGATCTTCAAAAGGAAAGTTTATGCTAAACAGACTTATATATACAAGCAGGGGCTAGCAACTCCCAAACCTAACCAACCATAGGTTCACCTTCACCTATGTTCACCGTAGGGTTTTTCCGACGACGGTGGTACACCAACTCACATACACTCGGACGGAGAGTCGGAAAACGAGCCATCAGTCCATCCACATCCAACACAACACCACCGGCGTCAGCAACCCTATCCGGCCGGAAAATCTTATCGTCAGCACCGGCAATCAGAAAAGGTTCAACAACAACAGCATTTTCCTCCCCGGTAAACATCAACGGCGAAGAGTTAGCAAGAAGAAGTAAGGCTTCAACAGCATCACGGACCTTTAAGATATCTGAAAGTCGCCGGGAGCGAACAGAACTCTTTCCTTTCATTTTTTCCAAAACAAAGCAGGTATGCACCCATTGCATATACTTATAAAGGAGCAAAACCCCAGAAAAAACAAAGACTTAATCATTAATGGTCAGAAGACATCACATCTAAACGGCGCTACAGGAACTAGGGTCATATCTCCATTAATGAGGACTGACAAAGCGCCATTACGTATTTCAATGTAAGTAACCAAGCTCTCACACATCTGAATTTTCTATTATAAAATGACGTCATCAGACGTTAGATCATAATTACAAAATTCAGTTTCCAAGAAAGCAATTTCACCCTTTTAAAATATATCACGACAACTTCCCATACAAGCCACCTAAATTCCCGCCAAAACTCTTTCTCTCATAAGTCTAGTGCTCCACTTACTTGCATAAGAGCAACACTAGACTGGGGGGACTTGAAGGGGTAAGGTCCCAAAAACCTCATAAAAAAGGATTTGGACCATACCACAAACTAACATTTCTAGCCTTTAGACCTTGCGCGGCCGCGCACTGGTCCTACCAAAGGAATAAAGAAATCAGTAAATTATAGTCGCGCGCCCAAAGGATAACATAAGTCCTTGCGCTTTCTCCCATACAACAAAGGATTAAAAAACCTTTGTCCAATACTTCCGCCACAAAGTCCAGACTTGGATATTATTCTACCCAGACTTGGGATTTATTTATCCGTGTCCACACAGTAAGGTATCACATCAGATTACAGCAGAAATCTTCTAGAAAGAAATGCAATCATACACCACCCAGACGGTTATAACCGTCTGGACACGTGTCATCACCGTAGACAACCCTGAAGTCACAACGAAGGCATGCAAGTGGAGAGTAATCTCCACTTAGTCACTTTCCACGTGGCAATCCCCCGGCCATCGATCAAACCACGATCCGTGTGCATTCACATCGGATCGAGGTTAATTAACGTCAGATCAAAGAACTCAAACGGAGGAAAAATAACCGCTACGGCGTTAGGCATTTTCCGTTATCTTTTCAATAACAGGTTTTCCCTCCCAAACTCCCGGTTATAAATAAGAGAACTGTTCAGGTATAAACTCAGACTACTCTCACTCTTCAAATACTTATCTTCTCCGATATCAATACTTATTCTCACGCCGGAGTCGGGTCAAGGAGAGAACCCTCTTCTCCCCTTGGCGAGGCTAACGGTGTTCTTTTTTGCAGAGCTACCGGAGAAGTTATTCCATTACAACTGAATCAACCGAGAGAGAGCTAACCCTTTATGCGGATTCAAACCCCCTAACTATCTCAGTTCCGACCATTTAGTTAGCGTTTCTTCAACTAGTTATGCTCCGCCTAAAATTAATTAAAAATCTTTAAAAATCCCAAAATAATATATTAGATCAGTGGGTATTAAGTTTGATACCAAAAAGTCGGCTTAACTAGGCTATACGCTAATTACGCCGTTTTATTAACATAAAGCATTAATTTTGCGATATTGAGCATAACTCTTAATCTACAAGTCAAACTGATGTCAAACTTTGCATACAAGTTTATATATCAGTAACTAAGGTTTCTACACTTTTACATTTTCATAAATCTCGTTTTAAGGTAATAAGGGCATAATGGTCAACATATGGGCAATTAACGGAATCATGCGTATTAATCGGATAACTAATGAACCGAGGTGTATAATCCCAGAGGGTTATACTAGCATGGAACCTGGTCTAAATTAAGCTCTAAGGTATTTCTAAAACATACCTAAACGGGTCAGAACTGAAAGTCAAAGTGAAAGTCAAACTATGTGACTTTCGGTTCCGAACCGGGTCTAAACAGGAAATAGTCGGGTTGAACATGTTTGGACATGTTCTTACACTTATTACTAAGTTATAACAATGATCACACAGGTTATAAATGTTCTGGATAGCTAATTATGCATAAATGACATTTTAAGCATCCTGTTGACTTTTTAATTAGAGGTTTGACCCGACATTTGAACTAGTTAGAGTGGTGATCAGGGGAAACCCTTTTGGGGTTTTATTACCCACATAAATACCATCCTATAACTACTTTTAATTCGAGATATGACTGAGCCATTAGTGACTAATCTCGAAGTCAAACCGTAATTACGACGGTTTGACTTTTAGCTAATTAACTAAGCTAAAAGCAATTAGAGAAAGAGTAGAATACTTACTGAAGTCCTATGCACGAGATATGATCACAAGGAAGCAAGCTTGAGCTCCAGAATCAATCCAAGAGTGCAGGAGAAGTTGTGAGGAAAATGTGTAACATTGAAGGCCTTTTATACTTGTTGCACTTACCATAACAAGTTGACAACAAAGTCTAGGATCCTTCCACAACTGATTAACACTTGTTACTAGTTCCTAGGGATGTCTAGGGGTCGTTTACAAGTGAGAAAAACCGGCTAAGTGGGTTAAAATTGCACAAAACAGGCAACAGCCCGTTTTTTGGAGCTGGGTATACCCCTGCGCATCGTAGGGGTCTTAGGCCTACGGTGCGCAGGCCTTCATCAGTGGCTGAAATGTTGTTGTTTGTTGGTGCTTCGAAAGGGCAACCTCTTTTCCGAGTTTGGGGCATTGTTTTATCAATTTGGGGCCTCCAATATTGGTCTTTAACTGTTGGATACCCTACCATTTGAGTTTGTTTGTTTTGAATCCAAAAACAAGTACCGAAAATGAAGGTTTACCATTCTTTTCTTCGTAGGAGTCCACCACTTTAATCATAGATCATTCAATGCTATTATTTACTGAAATTTGGATCATGTATGAGATGTTTTTAATAAAATTTGAGTCTTGGGATTTATAACGAGGTTGTTCAGAGGTGCAAAAGTTAACATAACGACACTTTTAAATCCTGTCAAACATCTTTCTTAAATCCGGTTTTTACAACGCGTTTTGTCGTACTTGACACGTGTCGTTTTAATATTTAACCCGAATTTTCGAGGTGTTACATCCTCACCCCCTTTAAATAAATCTCGACCCGAGATTTACTGAAACAAGGAAGTATTCTCTGCCTAATAATGGCAATCTTACAGATGATTAGAAATTTGTATGATCTTGTTTGTTGTTTCCAATGCAACTTTCAGATCCTGAATATTGGACTTACCAATCTATCGTTCTAACAACAGATGTTTAACATTCCATCTTTACAAGGTCTCCTAGGAGCAGCCTTGACACCTTTATCCTAACTATTATAGAATAGCTCATCTTAAGGTGAGATGGTTATTCTTAATCGTTGTTAAAATAGGGTTGCGGTAATTAGTGCATAAGCAAAATGAACCGTCTTTCTTATCTAACAACATCAAACTCTCAGAATATCGAGTTAGGCTATATGAATCTCCTATCTTAAAATTTACTTAATCAGGTTTTCGGTTCTCCCTATTATGGTACTATCCGTCTTGGAGATTTCATAATAATACAGCCTTAATGGGATATAAATCTAAATTCTACCTGCCTCCCTGGGGTAAGCAGGGTAATCTTAGGAGAAGATAATCGAGGTATAAGGAGGTTACAGAGATTTCCATATCTCAGGCTCCAGTTCACTCGACAACGCTTGTGTCTAATAAGTGACACATTTATGTTATGAGTCTACATATTTCTTTACCAGGGAATATGTTTTTGGACAATTTTATTCTGGATATCTTCTTTGAATACTACTAGTCGACTTTAGCACAATATGACCATTGGGATATCTCAGGGGTTCCATGTATTAAACCTCCATGCTGATCAGACATGGAAATAATCTATGGGACACACTAGGATACGCCAATCCTCATATGACACTTTTATCCAACATAGTTTGGCATTCGCAGGCGATAGAAAACAATGAGAAAATAATTAAAATAACATATGTTGTCGTACCCTATGCGAAGAAAGAGTACTCTTAGATTTTTCGGAAGGATTCCTTGCCGATGCTAGAAGAATCGGTTACTACGGTTTCCTTGGTAGCTATACCTTGTGGATGATAAAAAAAAATTTGCTAAGTTTATGGTTCATGAAGATTTATTATTGCCTGTATTAAAAACAGGACACTTAGCAGAAATTATCATTGATAAATGATAAGGAAGTTTATTGTACAAGTGCTTATATTTAATTAATAATGGAAGTTTCACAAACTAGGCACCTAGCTCAGTTGGCTAGGCGCGCGAAAGGGTGCGGCCGGCCTAGACCCAGGTTCGATTTCGGGGACGGCCAGTTCCACCATTTTTTTATGTTTAATATTAATTACTCGTACGGATACGCGTAATTATAAGAGTTGTCTCATAAGGAGTCTTGATAATTAATTGCTTCTTATCACCCACAATATGGGCTTGAATTTTTAAGGCAACCAATCGATTTTTATCACTATATTGAGTCCTTATGTATGCAACCAGAAGTTTGCCATAAGGTATGAGAAAGAGTGATTTCTAATAGATATTAGATATCAATATAGGATTTGTTGGAGCATTTTCTAAAGTATCATCGGCCAATTTCTACATCGTATTAAATGGCCGGAGTCTTAATCAGGCGGAGACAACAGTTTTCAACATTTATTATTCATAATATATTTATATGTGCCAATATCAAATAAGTTTCTGCATAAACTGTTTGATAAGGAAAGGTACATATTATACTATTATTATTCTGCATCATCTCTTGGGCGTTCCTCCTGATAACTCGTGCGTTTGTTCTCTTGGCCTACTCGGGCTTCCTCGCGTACTTAGGGCAGTTGGTCTTTATGTGCCCTTTCTCGTTGCAGTTGTAGCATGTAGCATCTTTCACCTTCCCGCAATCAACAGTCTTGTGCTCCCTAGACTTGCATATCCCACATGCAGGTGGTCCTGATTTAGAATTTGACTCCATTCTTCATTTTCCAAAGTGGCGTTTTTGGCAAGTCGAGCACCTTGGCTTTTCCTCTGTCCGCTGACCATTCTTTCCAGACCCAGACCTCTCAGAGTCAGTGTTTCCCTTGTGTTTTTTCTCTGATCCTCGTGAGTTATCATCCTCACGCTTCTTCTTACTTTCTTCAGATTTCTTTAGCGACCTTAGCCTGACCGCATCTAAAGTAAGGGACAGAGAGAGGTCAGCTACTAACCTAAATGTGGTAGGTCTTGAAGCCTTAACACTGGCTTTGATTTCTGGGGGTAAACCCCCAATGAAGCGTTCAATTCGCTTGGGCTCTGGTGTTACAAGGTAAGGGACCAGTCTGGACTGGGTATTAAAACTGGTGAGGTAAGCTTGACAATCTAAGTTTGTCATCACCAAAGATAAGAAATCTGACTCAATCCCCTCAACCTCGTGTTGAGGGCAGTAATTCTCCTTAATGAGAATAACAAACTGTTCCCATGACATGCTGTAGAGCGGAATCTTCCCAGCAGCTTGAATGAGAGACTTCCACCATGCCAGTGCCTCTCCTTTGAACGATTAGGATACGTACTTCACGACATCCCTTTCAGCGCAACCGCTGATATCGACAACTGTGTCCATTTCATCCAACCAAATCATACAATCAACCGCCCCTTTCTCCCCAGTAAAATCTCGGGGCTTGCAGGAAACAAAGTACTTATAGTTACAGGATTTGGTATGAGGTTCATTATCGAACACTATCCTCTTGGATGGAACACTGTGTTCATTAGATGAATGTCGATCGTCATCTTTCTTTAACTCATCTTTCTTTGAGGGCGGCTTGTTATCAGGCTCTGGATGAGTTTTAGGGATGGATTTAGGGTGGGGTACAGATGAGGCTTTACTATTTGTCTCACTATACTCCTGGAATTGCTCCTTCACAGCCTTAGATACAGCTGAGTCAATCAATGTACGAAGTTCTCCTCTGGTTATATTAATCCTTTCATCATCGCGATTTTCCAGAGGGTGACTATTCCCTTCTTCCGACCCCGCCATGTAGTTTTAATTGCTACATAAAAATTAAACAAGGACAAGGTTTTTACGGAAGTTTAAACAGTTTTATCTTTTTGAACGATTTATTAACCATGTTTTTAATACACATATTGGTTAATTTGATAAATATATAATTATTCAGGATATTTATTATACTCCTAAATTATAAGTTAATAATAGCACAAACGGCCTAGTCACTTAGACAAGTTTAATTTATAGGCCTTGATTTTATAGAATCGAGGCTTCAAGGTTTGAATCAAAGTTCATTACCTTTTCTTGACAGGGAGTTGTAGGCTACCACTGTCTTTAGTCCCAGAGGACGTTAGTTATAGTCCGTGGGCACTTCATCCATAAGGGATGATTATATAATTAAGGGAATTTAGTATATCCCAAAATGACTTATGTGATTTTATCATATCACATTTTGTCGAGCATGTTAATATGCTTTCATATGTTTAATAAGGATTTGAATCTCTTGAATAGGTTCTACCATCTTGGCCTTGTATGCCGTGACATTTAGGCTAGGTTTTACCTTTAAGATTCTTTTTAATAATTAACGCAGAGCAATCCTAAATTGAACTGTTAACAAGGATCTGAATCTAATTATGGAACTACCATCTTGGCCCTGTCTTAATGTGACACATGGCTAGGTTTTGTCCTTTTTAAATTGTCATTTTATTATAATGGTAGATCTTATAATATAGGAATGATACTTTAAATATAATCGTTCCTTTAAAATTTAACAAGTATATGGTTGCCCTAAACGGGACTTCTATAGCAATTGACTTGCCCATGCAAGGGCTAATCAGAAAAATAACAAAGGAACCAAATAAGGTAAAATGAAACAAATTTGGATTTTTCCTATGTTCTTGTCTAGACTCAAGAATGTGCAATTGTGTAACTGAGATTAAACACAAAAGACTAGTGTTTAATTCACTCAGTGTTGGCTCTGATACCAACCTGTCACACCCCGACTTTCCACGTGTCACCGGTGGGCCCGGTGGGGGAGTATCGTGACGTGGTTGGCAACATAATAGTCAAACAACACAATATAAATGAATGCACAGCGGAAGCAAAAGATATTTATTATTACATTCCGAATATGAAGTAATATTCAGTATTACAACGGAAGTAAAGGATCCACAGGCGGATCGAAATAAAGTAAAAACTGTTCAACAGACTTTGACATCTAGAGCTTGCGAAACTTGAGTAATGATGCCTGGAGTAGCCAGCCTATTTCGTCTAGCACCTGCACTTAGCCTTTTTGGAAAATACGTCAGTTTACACTGGTAAATACAACTCAACTGACTCATTTAGAAAAGAGTTTAATAAAATTGATTTGAATGCACTTCGGCAAAACATATCTTTATAACTTGGGACAATTATTTGTAAATAATCTTGTTTACAGTTTTAATCATTTGCCGTCCGTCGGGACAGATTAGCTGACACGCCATAGGTATAATGCCCACAGGCTATCATCCTCTAAGTGGATTACCAGTTCCGGTATAATGCCCACAAGGATGATACCCCTAAGTGGATTACCAGTTTTTACATAATGCATCTGTCAGGTGTACGCCTACACCCCGTGCTTAGGTCATGGCCATTTCGTAAAATGATGCCAAGGATATCCGGGACATGGTCATTTAACCCCCAAGGGCCATACATCAAATAATACAGAATAAAGCGAGTTATGTAATACATTAATCACAATCCGATTTACATGTCTACATACCCGACCAAGCGGTACTTTTATAGTACCGTATCCCAAGCCCGTATAGGGAAAATAAGTTAAGAGTATTTACCTGAGCAAAGTATAAATCCAATACAGTAATTGCAAGTACTTTTACTGGGCTCCTAATCTGGAACGAAGGTTTATAATAACCTATTAGAATCCTAACGGGTCTTTAATTAAGCTTAAGCTTAGACCGGCTAGTTTCAAAGATACGGTTCGTACGCACGATTAAGCGAAGACCGGATAGAATGTGATTCAGACCCGAAAAGTTCAGAGACTTGCTTAATATGGGTTTATTATTCACATTCTGGATTTTGAGATAAAACCGATAAGGTTTGACCCGTTTCGGCTAATTTATGTAAACTTGTTACATAAACCGAACCGAACGCGTAATAAGCATTACGGGTATTCATTAGAGCCATCTACAGGTTTCCTAAGTTAATTGTGCCTCAAATATGTTGTGACATCAGTAAGATGTCTTTCATTATGCCCGAAACGAATTTAAACACAAACTATGCCCCGCAGGGGTAGTTTGGTCATTTTAAAGGTTGTAAAAGAGTTTAAATGTTTAACTGAGTTACAGGTCTGATGTAAACAGCAAACATACTTAATTTGATGAGTTATAACAGTAGGCTAAAGCATATATGTGAAATTTATCATCTTTAACCAAACTATGCCCCGTAGGGGGTATTTTGGTAATTTCACATAAGCCGAAAAGCTCAAAAACGAAGTCTGAGTTAATCAACCTTTGCTTACTGTTAAAATATCATAATTTGCCTCATATATCAGTAGGTATCAACCCGGGTATGTTCAATATGATTTTAAAACATACTATGCGTTAAAAACGCTAAATAAGGCGATTAAAGGCCATTTCCGGGTTTGATACTTAAATCTGATATTTTTATATTTCCAGAAGGCTTAAAATAAATTATTTATCATATGTGATCAGTAGAAAAAGGTTTGGAGTCGTTTAGATAAGTAAAACTCATTTTATGGCCCGTAAGGGCAAAACCGACAATTACCGGATTAAGCCTACGACTACTAGTTATGCTCCGCCTAAAATTAATTAAAAATCTTTAAAAATCCCAAAATAATATATTACATCAGTGGGTATTAAGTTTGATACCAAAAAGTCGGCTTAACTAGGCTATACGCTAATTACGCCGTTTTATTAACATAAAGCATTAATTTTGCGATATTGAGCATAACTCTTAATCTACAAGTCAAACTGATGTCAAACTTTGCATACAAGTTTATATATCAGTAACTAAGGTTTCTACACTTTTACATTTTCATAAATCTCGTTTTAAGGTAATAAGGGCATAATGGTCAACATATGGGCAATTAACGGAATCATGCGTATTAATCGGATAACTAATGAACCGAGGTGTATAATCCCAGAGGGTTATACTAGCATGGAAACTGGTCTAAATGAAGCTCTAAGGTATTTCTAAAACATACCTAAACGGGTCAGAACTGAAAGTCAAAGTGAAAGTCAAACTATGTGACTTTCGGTTCCGAACCGGGTCTAAACAGGAAATAGTCGGGTTGAACATGTTTGGACATGTTCTTACACTTATTACTAAGTTATAACAATGATCACACAGGTTATAAATGTTCTGGATAGCTAATTATGCATAAATGACATTTTAAGCATCCTGTTGACTTTTTAATTAGAGGTTTGACCCGACATTTGAACTAGTTAGAGTGGTGATCAGGGGAAACCCTTTTGGGGTTTTATTACCCACATAAATACCATCCTATAACTACTTTTAATTCGAGATATGACTGAGCCATTAGTGACTAATCTCGAAGTCAAACCGTAATTACGACGGTTTGACTTTTAGCTAATTAACTAAGCTAAAAGCAATTAGAGAAAGATTAGAATACTTACTGAAGTCCTATGCACGAGATATGATCACAAGGAAGCAAGCTTGAGCTCCAGAATCAATCCAAGAGTGCAGGAGAAGTTGTGAGGAAAATGTGTAACATTGAAGGCCTTTTATACTTGTTGCACTTACCATAACAAGTTGACAACAAAGTCTAGGATCCTTCCACAACTGATTAACACTTGTTACTAGTGCCTAGGGATGTCTAGGGGTCGTTTACAAGTGAGAAAAACCGGCTAAGTGGGTTAAAATTGCACAAAACAGGCAACAGCCCGTTTTTTGGAGCTGGGTATACCCCTGCGCATCGTAGGGGTCTTAGGCCTACGGTGCGCAGGCCTTCATCAGTGGCTGAAATGTTGTTGTTTGTTGGTGCTTCGAAAGGGCAACCTCTTTTCCGAGTTTGGGGCATTGTTTTATCAATTTGGGGCCTCCAATATTGGTCTTTAACTGTTGGATACCCTACCATTTGAGTTTGTTTGTTTTGAATCCAAAAACAAGTACCGAAAATGAAGGTTTACCATTCTTTTCTTCGTAGGAGTCCACCACTTTAATCATAGATCATTCAATGCTATTATTTACTGAAATTTGGATCATGTATGAGATGTTTTTAATAAAATTTGAGTCTTGGGATTTATAACGAGGTCGTTCAGAGGTGCAAAAGTTAACATAACGACACTTTTAAATCCTGTCAAACATCTTTCTTAAATCCGGTTTTTACAACGCGTTTTGTCGTACTTGACACGTGTCGTTTTAATATTTAACCCGAATTTTCGAGGTGTTACACACAATCTTCTCTGTTCCAGTTACTCTGAATCTCTTTGCTGAAGCCTACAAAATGCAAATTTCAAGATAACAAGATTTGGTCGTAATAAAGCGTGTAACACTCTGATGCGTTTTCATCCCAAAAGCCGATGCATGATGCGCAATAAACACGCATGATGCAAAAGGCTCGTTATTGAAAAGAATACTAAAATGTTATTGATAGATACTATTTTTTTTTTTGAAAGGCCAACTAAATCACCGAATAAGCATCCTGGTATGCCCTCAATCGAGCAAATGCATCCCCTCCTCCATAACGGTCAGAGTTGGATGCATTTATAGATACTATTTTATATTGTGAACTTTTAAATACTAAATATTGGATATACTCATCATCTCTGGTCAGATTTATTCAATCAATGGCCTAATTTGTTCAGATACTCAAACACATTGCTCAATTGGTTTTAAAATGCGCAATGCACTCCGATGCCTTTTAATCCCAAAAGCCGATGCGCCGATGCGTTTTAATCAGGGCGCATTATGCGATTTAGGGCGCATCAGCCTCGCATCATGTAATCACAATGCGATCTCATCAATACGTTGACAAAAATGCACACAAATATGAACACAAACCAACTATGAACAATGATACAAAGAAACAGAGGAAAAAACCTTGTGGGTCTTCATCTTATACCCCTTAGAAGATACAATTGTGAGAGATTGAGGTTTTTGAATGGGAGAACAGACAGTGTTTGGAAGCAATGGGGAGAAAACAGAGACGCTGTGTGATGAACTGAAGTTCAATGGTGTTGGTTTCTTAGCGAATTGTGAGAGACAAACGGTGGTTTGAGAAGATGGGTTTCCTTAGAGTGAAGTGCACTTGAAAAAGGTTGAAGACCCCATCGAAGAAGCTAGTTGTGTGTGGATAAAGGGATTTAGTACCGGTATCGAACCAGTACTGATACTGAACTGGTATCATACTGATACCGGTATTGAATTATTTTTCGATAATGATTTGGTATTCATTTTTTGGAGTTTTCGATACCGGTAAAATACTGATTTTTATCTTTAAATACCGGTTTCGTATCGTACCGAACATTTTCGGTACCGGTACCGATACCCACTTTTAGCCTTTTTTGGTATCTGTACTTTCGATGCTGGTATTTTCGGTACCGGTGCCACGCTCATACTTACTTTATCCAGTGTTACCAAACAAGCTAGAGGAAATATGGGTTATCTTGATTTGGAGTAAAGTTGGCCTGGTATCCAAAACACTATAAAGAAACTACAATTTTTACCCAAAATATATTCTACAATTGTTACCCAAAATATATACTGAATTGTAAACTTAATGAAAGATTTAATTATAGTTAGTTTATATTTTATTTTTAAGAATACTAATTGTTATGTTACGCTTTCTGGAAAATATGATATCAAGGCAAAATATTATATTATTTTTTAGTTTATGATGATATATAAATATTTATTTTCATTTTTAGTTTATTACAACTTGTTCTTTATTATGCGTATAAAAATATATATAATAAGGGTCATGCTAAGAAAAACACTAGTTGGTGTAAAAAATGGTTTGGGTTGTAAACCGGTCTGTTCTTATAACATTGGGCTCAAACCGAGGGTTACAAACTGATTTTAGGTTGAAAACTCCAACTCACTCAAACCGTTTAAAAGCGGGTTTTTTGGATCGGGCCAAATTCGGTTCGGTTTGGAACCGGTTCTTAACATAAAATTCGGAATTTATGCCAAACTGCCAGGTTAGACCGGGTCCAAAGCGAGGTTTTGGATCAGGCCGGGTTGAAAAGTAGCATCTCTCACTTTGTTATTAGGACAAGGCTTGAAATTTGAAAAACACCAACATATACATGGAAAAAAGAAAGTCAGCCCATGAGTTCAATAGGTCATAACCCATTGGCCCACTCTTTCACTTTGGCCCAAAAACTTTGCGTAATCTATATCTTTCTTCTATTAAAAAATATTATATTTAAAAATAATAATTATATTATAATATGACATTTTTGCAATATGATTTGGGGTAGAAAACAGGGTGTTGATCCGTTCAAATAACTACTCAACGGAGATTTCATCAAACTATTGAAATTAAAAAAAAAAAAAAAAAAAAAAAGAAAAAAAAGATGAAAATTACAAGCAACAAATAAAATAATGGAAAACTCAATAAATCGGTTCCATTTAAAGCTTGCGAGAGGATAATCGGTTCCATTTAAAGCTTGCGAAAGGATTTTTGTCGTTATATTGTTCTGTTAGAATATATTTGTATTTGTATGATAACTAGGTGATGCCCCGCCCATCGTTGCGTGGCGATGGCCGAATAATTCTCAACCAATTAAAAAACAGTACTATAGTTTTGCTAGAAAGAAAAAGCAAAACGATGAAAACATCGTATTTTGAGCTCAAGGCAAAACAGTAATTTGTAAGGACTAATGAGCGAGTGTTAGGCAGCTCCTTGACACAATTTTTAGTTGGGGGCAAAGTCATGTGTTTATTTTTACCTGGGGGAAAATCAAATTATTTCCTGAGGGTAAAATCGTAAGTTTTAGCTAGGGGAAAACCATATTTTTATTTTGCACTGTGTGCAAAAACGTAATTTTGAATTGAGGGTGATATCGTATTTTTGAACCAAGTGGAAAATCGTAATTTTGAGCTGGGGGCAAAAGCATAATTTTATTTTAAACTGTGGGCAAAGACGTAATTTTAAACTAAGGGTAAAAACGTAATTTTAAAGTGGGTATAAAATAATAAGCTGGTGTAAAATCGTAATTTTGAGCCGGGGAGAAAAAACAAAATTTTATTTTTAATTGCGGCGAAAACGTAATTTTGGCTGAGGGTAAAAGCGTAATTTTTTACCGAGGGCAAAATCGTATTTTTTAGCCCGGGGCAAAAGGGTAAATGTATTTTGAAGTTGGGGCAAAAACGTATATTTTAACTGGGAACAAAAACGTAATTTTAATGTTGGTATAAAATAATAAACTGGTTTGAACCAATAATATGGAAACACTATTCAAGGGCAAAAAAATAATTTTAAAATTGTAAAAAAATAATAAACTGTTTGGTTCAATGATAAAGTGGCAGCCACCCATTTTAACCAATGGCAGGGAAACACTATATCTTTGTAAATGTAGATAATTTTAATTAATTATATTTTTCGGTTCATATATGAATGTATTGATTGTATTCAATCCTAGCCATCTATTTTCACACCAGTAATATTAAATATTTGAAAAAAATTGTACGAAGAGGTTTCTTTATCGAATCTTGATACGGTAGTATACTTCGGTTGAAATAAAGGTCTACGTTCAATTTTTATTTTTTTAATGGCGCCTTTCTTATGTTAAGCCACCGTACTTCATAAATTGGAAAGCCTCGTTGCCCCACTTCAGTTAGACTATGTTGTCTTAACGGGGCTCACACTGGGCTTTAAAGTTTGGTTTGGCCGTTCCCCCAAGAAATCATACCACCGACTGTCACTTGACAGACGTTGTGCCACCATAAGAGTTGAACACTTTCTGGCGTAACACACGGTGTAACAAAACCCGGGTGAGCTCAAGTCTCAAGATAGAACATGACACCTCTGCATGGAGACTAGACTCTATCCATCATTGCCTAATCCACCAAAGTGACACAAGTGATGATCAAACTTGGATCTTCATCGGAGAACCCAAACCTCCTTGTCACTAGCACAATACGTAAATCGTATGTATACTTTTGGCGTAATATATTATCATTTAATTAAAGTTATTAAACTGAATTTAACTCGCAGTAGAAAACACGAGGGTGACTAATATATAAACACCAAAAGCAAAAAATTTAAAATGAAAAATCGAGGAAGCTGACGACGCATTTTTGTCAAACAATTATAAGCAACATTCACACAATGAAAACCAATTATTTTCAAAGAAATTTCCACTCTCTAAATGTCCTAATTTCCAATAATATCTCGGTCCTTTTATTTTATTTTGCATATATAACGAAATTTCAATGAAAAAAGATCGAAGGTGATTAGTTTTCAACCCAATCAACACTCCTCTCTTTGACAAAACGAAATTTATTTATTTAGTGAGCACACCAAATCAAACATTTTTAAAAAGTTATCTTAAAATTAAAACATTATTTGGGTACGCTTATCCAACATTACCTTTTGAGAATTAGTCGTTATTGCATAATAATTTAGATGCTAACACCTAATTGAAAATAATGCACACAAAGTCTTAAAAACATTTAACATTTTTATTAGGATAGCATAATTAGTAATATAATTTAGAATGTCATGTACGTATCAATTTAATTTCGTTTACATCAAATCTCACAAAAAAAAGAAACTTATGGCACTACTACAAAAATGTAGCATTAGACGGGGTCAAGGATTTGTTTTAGACGGTGTTAAAGTAATAACATCGTCTTAAAACCAATACCAATATGAACGTCAAGCTCTTTTAAATAAAATATTTAATAAAATTCAGAAGAACACAATATGAACGTCAAGCTCTTTTAAATAAAATATTCAATAAAATTCAGAAGAACACCGTCTAATGCTTAAACACCGTCTTATACTAATTTCTCCAACCTTTAGACGGTGTTGTCTCTGAACACCGTCTTATAAATATTCAATAAAATTCAAAAGAACCTCGTCTAATGCTTAAACACCGTCTTATACTAATTTCTGCATCCTTTAGACGGTGTTGTCTGTGAACACCGTCTTATAAACTTTCAAGATCGCTGCACATAACAACCACCAAAACCTTATCTCTTTCAATTCCTTTCATCTTCCTCATTCAATTCCCCATCTTCCTCATTCAACTTCTTCATCTTCTTTATTCAAATTCACCATTAACAACCTTACAAAGTTTCAAGGTTAGTTTTTTTTCTCTTTACTTATGTTATTTAATGTTTTACAGTTTTATAAATAGTACTTATATCATTGTGTTAGGTTATGGACCAGGTTGTTGCTCTTGGGTATATTTTCAGCCGTCTTCTTGCCGGTTTAATCATTGTATATGTTTGTGTTAATGAAAGTTCATTTGGTTGTTCAAAAAAACTTGTACACGTAGTCGCACCGAGTTGGTCTCATTCTCCCTTGACCTCATTGCAGCCATCGACCCTTTGCCATCACCCCTTCGCCATCGCCATCACCCACCTCCATAGCGGCTATCCAGCCACCTCCGCTGTCCAGGTCGCCCGTTCCGGGTCATTTAGATTTTAGAAGTCAGAACACGATTGGGATATGGGACTTTGGAGGTAAACCTTTAGTTTCTTTTACTTTTCTAGTTATCTATAACTTATAATCTATGATTATGTTAGTATGTTTATGAGTTTGAAATTGTGAATATGAATTTGATGCTTTTGCAATTTTGTGAATATAAATTTTGTTAATTTCAAGCCCAATGGAATGATTATGTGAAACTGAATTCGACAAATAACAACTAGCGATGTTGCAAATATACAGATTAGACTTCACATTATGAAATGCTTGCCAAAATAATAAGTTGGAATCTCTTTTCTTCTGTTTCTTTTTGAAAAGGTTGAATTTTGCTCTTGTTCTAATAATAACTATGATTTTGTATATTTAATAATTAATAATAACTATTATTTTGTATATATAATTTAGTTGTTTTTCATAACATTATAAATAGTATTTGTTATTACTTAAATATATATTTAATATATTATTACGAATTATATAAATAGTGGGCTCGTCTAGGCTCGTGAGCCGCTCGGGCTCGTTGGAACTTTGATGTGAATTGGTATCCAAAGATACAAGAAGTTATATCAGCGTCCTCATTTGGTGGAGAAATTGGTGTTTATAACATTAAGGTTTTTTGACTTCCACCAATGTATATGCTTCTTCGACATCAACTGATTTTGTTAGTACTAGTAGTTTGATTTTGTAAGCTCTACATGATTGGCAAGCAACCATTATATGGTTTGAAGTTACAATATTTCATGTTTATATAGTTTTGTCATAAAGCTATTGAGTTTATTCATATGCTTAGTATTGATATCTTTCTGTACCTTGTAGGAGCATACATAGTAAGCTGCTGTAATAGCTCAGATGTTATGACAATAGAAATGGATGGCTCCCGACGTACCACATTTTTGTTTAGTTTTCTACTATTGCTTAATATACATATATGTGAGATGTGGAAGGATGAGTGGGTTGGAACTTGGATGTGTTATGTAATAGGTTAAACGGGTTTGGGTTAAAACATGTCAACTTTTAATACACATCGAAGGGTAAGGGTCATGTTGAGCACTATCTACTTATACAATTTTTTTATGGGATTGTTTGTGATCTTCTTAGACGTATTAGTGTATATATATATATATATATATATATATATATATATATACATGACTTTGTTGAAGATGTTAAAAGCCAAACTTCTTTTCTATTTGCTTTTAGTTACCGTTGATGTTTGTTCTAACTTTTATATTTACTTTCTTTAGATGTGGCATGACACAAGAGAGGCTACGGATAATGATATAGAGATTTTGTTGAAGACGTTGATGCCGAATTTTTTTCAAGAGTTAAGTATTCCGTTAGTTTAGCTTTATTTATAGATATTAGAATTTTATGTAGCTTATGTATGAAATTTAATGTCGTTTGTTATACATTTAGCAAAGAATTGTAATTTGACAAGTTTATTTCCGAATTGAATGTCTGTTGGGTTGATTGAAAATGTTCGAAATGGTGTATATATTGGCTTTATTCGGATACGATTGGAGTAGACACAAAACAGCAAAAAAAAAAACCCTTCCAGCTTGCCTTTTAAGACGGTGTTAATCGTATTAATTTTAGTAATATTTTGAATAAAAATTTTGGATCAAAAGACGGGGTTCATTTATTTAAAGACGGGGTTTAGTTTGAATACATTAAGACGGTGTTGAAAACACCGTCTTAAAACCCAAATCACCCCTTCTAAAGCTCTGTTTTGTAGTAGTGTGGATACGTTGTAAATGAAAAAAAAATGTTAAATACAATAGTCCCTTAACGTGTGAAGCATACGCGAGTAACAAATAATGCGTATAATTATTCATATAACATGCGTGATTAGGGTTTATTCATTCGTGATTTTCTGTCTTGTTGGTGGACAAATGCGTGATTATGTGTGTTGTACATGCGTGATTATGTGTGTTTTTTTCATGCATTACTAAGGTTTGAATTTTATAACATGCGTATTGCGTAATTTACTCGCGTACGTTTCACACATTAAGAGCTATTGTACGTTACCTTCCCCCGCTGCAAATAACAAAATAATTTTAAATTAGTACATTTTAGAGTTTTAAAAAATATAAAAAAAAGTACCTGTGATGAATCTACGCACAAGAACGAAGAATCAATTGTAATGAACTTGTTAACACATATCCGAGTAGATATAAATTAGAAAAAAAAAAACTTTCTTCTATACTACAATAAGTTTATTTTTTTTTTTGGAATCTTCAATAATCTAATAAAACAAATCATTTGAGGGATGCATGATATTTTATGGGTTCATCTCAATTGTTTTTCCGACTAAATAAATAGATATTGTGACAAATTTTTAGAGATAAAAAATGACCCGTATGTATTATTTTAATCATATGAATTTTATCTTTATATCTTTTACCTTTTATTTTTAATATTTATTTATATTGTATCTATAATCTATAATCTATAATCTATATCTATATCTATAATATATAATAAAAGAAACCAATAAAAGTACACTTGTCATTATTCTAAAGCATCATTAATTGTAGATAATTATTATTTAATTTAAATTATTAAATTTAATATATGTTTCAAACATTTAAGAAATTACAGATAAAGTTTCATAAAATGTTAAATTTTAAAGTTATATAATTTAATAATTACCGATAATTTATACTTATCTGATTAATTTAAATTTAAGAGTTAATAGCCAAAATGGTCCCTGAGGTTTGCTCACTTTTGCCACTTTAGTCCAAAATCCAAAATTTTTAAATCTGGGTCCCTGAGGTCCCTGAGGTTTGCATTTTGTTGCCATTTTAGTCCAAATTTCAAAAACCCCCTTTTTGAGTGTTGAAACCTGATTGTTTTGTCCTTTTGTTGTAACACCTCGAAAAAATTCACGTCCTATAATGTGTTGACACGTGTCATATGATTGAACGTGTGAAAGAATGTTCTGAAAGGACTAAAGTTGACAATCATGAAAAGTATGTGATTATACGAGTTCTAAATGTCAACAGTGAATAAATATATTGTACATTAACCCTACATGATGCTCATACCTTCAAACGAATAAATCATGGATCATACGAAGCTAAATATGAAAGAAAGTGAGAGATTACAAACTACAGGGGTTAAATGTCTCAACATGTTTAATGGAAAGAAAAATCCCGGTAACGATAATGGAAAGAAAAATCCCGACGTGAATCTCTTGATCTCAAAAGACTAAATTTTGAGCTGGCCTTCACCGTAACTTACGGTGGCACCGTAAGTTACGGTGGCCACTGAATGTCAAATCCCCCACCGTAAATCAGTGGGCAACCACCGTATCAATATCATCCCCACCGTAACTTACGGTGGCACCGTAAGTTACGGTGGTCCCTGCATCCAGCCTTTCCATTTTGCCGTTATTTGACACGAAAACTTTCGTATCTTTCAATCCGCTTATCCGTTTGACCTACCGTTTCTTCCTACATGTTTGTAATTTGATCCCCCATCAAATGGAGTTAAAATCCAACATCCGGATTAACAAAATTTAAGACTTTTAAGTCCTCGGCTTATTACCCTTTTTACCAAATTTTGACCCGTTCGTGATTTCATCTAACAAACTTGTTTGTGGCCCTTGTTTCTTTTGTAAACAAATTATTATGATTATTTCCTATTGCACAAGGTTCAAATCACGGGTTATTACGCATTCTTAACCCGTTTCGCTAATACTTCTATTTTGACCTGTTAAGGGTATTTAAGCACTTTCGAGCCTAAAATCGCATTCGATTGCTTCTAGCATTCCATCACCACATTTCTTATCCTATAATCTCCCACCACAACTGTATTTATGGTGGGTTTAATGTGGTGATCCATATATTCCAAACTTTACCCTTCAAATCATTATTTTACGGCAAAGACTATTTATAGAATCATTGAACCAATATTTTACATCTTTCGCTTTTCATACATATTCAAAGTATTTATTTCATCCTATCACTTATTTCCAAACAACCTTTATGGTGCGTTTGCTCAATTTCGCTTACAAGGGCGTTTTAGTCAATTTTAGTCCTTCTTTTACGACGAAGGACTTTTAGTACATGTTTGACCCAAAAATCCGACTTTTTAACTATAGTCTTGTTTAGAAACCATTATGTTTCTAAAACGTTATAATCATAACTAAATTTATTCGGTTTACCTAAAAGATAACCAAATATCTATGTTTTAACCTTGTCTAACTCTTATAGAACTCCAAATTCTACATGATGAGTTGTATCATTATACATACCTGGCTCGGATCAATATATTAACCTGTTTCAATACCTTCCCTTAGTGACTGCTAAGTGATAGCGATGTAAGCATCCATGTGCTATTTATTTCCTAAAATCATACAACTTGACGACCCATTAGTCGATATTGTCAAAGGGTGATAATTTCACCTTTTGACCCGTTTGGTCTAAATGACCAATTACCATTGTCAAATTGTCAAATTACTATTTTGCCCTTAATGGTTATTATAATTTAACTTATATGATAACCATTAAAAGTACATATCTCATTCGTCATAATATGATCGAATTACCGATTTAACTCATTTTTAGCCATCACTATGTTTTCTTATCATATTTGATTATCTTGTTCCGTACGACTACACGCCGGAACACTATATCTCAATTAGGTATTTGTCTTTTACGTAATTAATACGAAAAAAGAATATTCTAAATATATGACTAGTGTAAGATATACTTACTTGCATCCCGAATACGCTTTTCCTTTATGCTTGACTCGTTCGACCAGCTTTCTCCCCAAGCTTCACCTAGCTTGTTAAGCGCCAACTATCATTCATTATTCACAAGGTTGTTAGATTAGTCACTCCAAATCATGACTTTCACACCTTATGATTCTTTGACTATTTTTTTCTTTAAACTCAATAATAAATCATGAGTTTAATCCTTGTGTCAAGACACACTTCTAATCAATTATGAACTCTTAACAAAATCCCTATTTTGTTCAAGTAGTCATTCATACGAGTTAGTATGGCGTTTATAAACACCAATACTACATTAATTTCATCAAATCAACTAAACCCATTTCATAGCAATTATGATCTTGTGCACAAATTCATGGTTTAATCGAACACCTTCTATTTGTTATCATGCATGTTGATTCTAAACATAGTTATATCATCAAAATCATCATAACATCAAAACCCACTTATCTAAGTGTGTTAATTCACCAAATTCATCAATCTATAGCATGTTATATATGATTTTCACTTAGGGTTTCGTTCCTAAGCAAGTATATATCACTAATCTAGCCATAGCTTCTATAATCCATGCCTAATTCGCGATTAGGATGATTATCAACTTTTTACAACTTCATGAATGTTAGAAATTCGACATACCTTAGGATCCCCTTGACTTGGTGATCACGAATATGTGCTTGAATTTCGATTTGGGTTTGATTTGCCCTTCCAATTTCTTGATTTGTGCTTGTTAGGGTTTTGAGCTCAAGAGATATATCGACCAGAACACACACTTTAAGTGTGTGTTTTGGTGTTTAACTTTTGTTTTAATAAAACAACTTTCCCACTTGGCAATATTGGTCCCTCATGTTTCCTTTTGATCAAATGAAGCTATAACTCACCATTAGTCACTTAATCACATGCTACTAACTAGGTTAATTATTCCTTGTTACTTTAGCGGGTTCAGGAAGTCATAACCCGTTATGTTTTTAAGTCCCGTTAATTCAGACTTCTTATAAACCTTATTTACTTAAAAACATTTATTAACGTTTTATTAAATATTAGGTTTATTTATTTTAATCCTAATATTTACCGGGTTACTTTCACCACTAACGGTATCTTACCCGCTCTTTTGTATTAACGGGGTTTATTTACCAAACCCGTTTTCGGGGTGTTACATTCGTGACCGTCTCAAAGCTGCCCCAGATAGGCAGAAGAGCTACGCAGATCCAAAGCGTAAATCTGTTCACTTCGAAGTAGATGACAAAGTTTTACTTAAGGTATCACCCTGGAAGGGAGTGATGCGATTTGGTAAGAAAGGCAAGTTGAGCCCGAGATACATAGGACCTTTCGAGGTTATCGAACGTATCGGATCAGTTGCCTACAAGCTAAACTTACCTGAAGAGCTCAGTGGTATTCATAATGTATTGCACATCTGCAATCTGAAGAAGTGTTTCGCTGACGAATCACTGGTCATACCACATGCAGATGTGCATATAGATGAGAGCTTGAAATTTGTGGAAAAACCATTGTCGATTGAAGATCGACAGGTTAAGAAGCTTCGAAGGAAGCATGTGCCTATTGTAAAGGTAAAATGGGATGCCCGTAGAGGACCCGAATATACGTGGGAGGTTGAGTACACAATGAAAGAAAAGTACCCTTATTTATTTCAGTAAATCTCGAGGTCGAGATTTCTTTTAAGGGGGTGAGGATGTAACACCTCGAAAAAATTCACGTCCTATAATGTGTTGACACGTGTCATATGATTGAACGTGTGAAAGAATGTTCTGAAAGGACTAAAGTTGACAATCATGAAAAGTATGTGATTATACGAGTTCTAAATGTCAACAGTGAATAAATATATTGTACATTAACCCTACATGATGCTCATACCTTCAAACGAATAAATCATGGATCATACGAAGCTAAATATGAAAGAAAGTGAGAGATTACAAACTACAGGGGTTAAATGTGTCAACATGTTTAAGTTATACCTCTGAGTGACCTTTTGACAGACCTGAAGCTTTGTAACGGTTAATTATGCTCATTAGAATGAACGACATAAATTTCATAAAGTTTCGTTATCGTATGAGAAAGTTATGATCAAATTCGTATACAAGGGGTTAAAGCGTCAACGTTGAAAGTTAGGACCTTTCGGGTAACAATAAAGTTAACCGAGGACTTAACAAAGTGGGTAAATATCTTGAAGCCCTTATATGTCAAATTAGAGGGTTCAAATTGCAAGAAATAAGTTAGTTGACCTTTCGGAAGGGCCAAGAGACGAGATGCAACAACTTGAAAACGTTTTTGCCTGATCAGAAGGCCCAAGCGGGCCGCGTAGACCCTAACAACAACTTACGCGGGCCGCCTGACCCGCCTAGATACAGAAACTTTGGACAGAAGCCTGATTTCGCGCATAAACCGACTTTAATCAGTTGTTTCACAACATGGGCGACCCCTAAGTGCCTCCTAGAACCTTAGGGACATCTGTTGATGATCCATTATCAGTTGTAGCTCTTGTTGTCAAAGATCTAAGTGCTTTTGATCACTATAAAAGGCCACTAAGTTGCAACCACTTCTTCACACCTTCCATCTGCACTTTGGATCATTTCTGGAGCTCAAGACTTCTCTCTAAGCTACACATTTCATGCATAGGACTTCAGTAAGTTTGCTTATCCTTTCTTAGTTAAGTTTTTGCTTAGTTTTAGCTTAAAAGTCAAACCGTCGTAATTAACGGTTGACTTCAAGATTAATCACTAATGGTCCAGTGATTAGTCGAATTGAAAGTAGTTATAAGTTGGTAATTATGTGGGTAATAAACCCTTAAAAGGGTTCCCCCTGATTCCCACTCTAACTAGGTCAAATGTCGGGTCAAACTTGTTATTAAAAAGTCAACAGGATACTTAATTTCTAATTTATGCATAATTAGCAATGTAGAACACATACAGGGGCGGATCTACTCTCAGCTAGGGGGTTCCCAGGAACCCGTTCGGTTCGTAATTTATAGTGTTAAGTCACATACAAAATTCAGAAGGAACCCCTTTATATTTTTCAGAGGAACCTTATACACAATTGATTAAGCTGGTCCATTGGTAATCTTCGCGCTTGTTTAAACTCAGATCACGAGTTCGAGTATGCTTAAACCCGTTTTCCCATTTTTTTGTGGATTTTTTTTATTTTAAATTACCAAATTACCCCACATAATAATGCCTTACACATATCGCCTGTTTCTTTTCACCACAGCTGCCAACATCAAGTTCTCCACAGCTACCTCCGGCTCCCAGTTCCGGCGCTAAGGTCAGTTATAGATTGTTCAATTTGTTTGTTTGATTTGTTTAATTTGTTCAAATTCTGCTGTTTCTGTTGATTATTCAATTTCGTCACTCGTAGATCCTCACTGCTGTTTGTTTGTAGTATGTAATTCTTGTATATACAGAATCTGTGTTTGAAGTGGGGTTTAATCATAGAATTATTATGTCACTAATAAATTCTCATACTCTTTGGGAAACGACACGATACGCCTGAATTTACTTTCTGTTTGGGTTTAATCAGAACCGAGGCCTGTGACCTCCTGCAGGCCTCTTGAGGAACTGTCATGATGATTCTTTTTACATGTTTGTTGATTTACATGTTTTGGTTGATGATTGAAAGTCTCAATTTATATAATAGTTTCATTCTACTAAAGTATGCTAGTAAGACAATTGCATATTTATATACCTTAATTAATATGCTGTACCATATATAATTGTTGTGGATTAAGCAATGAATATTCTAAATTAGATAACCACTTAATCTGTTGTACCATATATAGTTGTTGTGATTGCTAGTTGCAATTTTTTTACCCAATACAAAATGACCCTTTGTGTTTTTTTACTTCGTAAAGATCATCTTATTTGTATTACGTGTTTTTTAAATTTAAAATGACGATGTTTTTTTAATTATTGTATCGTATTTTTATTTTGTGATGAACCTTACCCGACCCGAACCGTCGAACCGACCAGTATAGTTTTATGTTCGGACATATGATTTTGGAACACTTAAAAAAGTGAACCCCTTGGCAAAAATTTCTGGATCCGCCACTGAACACATACAACCTGTTTGATCATTAATATAACTTGGTAATTAGTGTAAAAACATGTCTAAACATGTTCAACCCGACAATTTACTGTTTAGACCCGGTTCGGAACCGAAATTCGCAAAGCTTTGACTTTTGCTTTGACTTCAGTTCTGACCCGTTTTGGTATGATTTAGAAATACCTTAGAGCTCTATTTGGACCAGGTTACATGCTAGTATAACCCTCTGTGATTATACACCATGGTTCAGTAGTTAACTAATTAATACGCATGATTCCGTTAATTGCCTATATGTTGACCATTATGCCCTTTTCACCTTAAAACGTGATTATTGAAAATGTAAAAGAGTAGAAACCTTAACTACTGATTTATAAACTTGCACCCAAAATTTGACATCAGTTTGAGGTGTAGAATGAGAGTTATGCTCATTAGCGTAAATTTAAAGCTTTATGTTAATTAAACGGCGTAATTAGCGTATAGCCTATTTAAACTCACTTTTTGATATCAAACTTCTTACCCAATGATGTAATATATTATTTTGGGATTTTTGAAGATTTTTAATTAATTTTAGGCTGAGCATAACTTATAGTCGTAGGCTTAATCCGGTAAATGTCGGTTTTGCCCTTACGGACTATAAAATGAGTTTAACATATCTAATTGACTCCAAACCTTTTGCTACTGATTACATATGATAAATAAATTATTTTAATCCTTCTAGAATAATAAAAATATCAGCTTTATGTATAGAACCCGGAAATGGCTTCTAATCGCCTTTTTAAGCGTTTTAACGCATAGTATGTATTAGGACTATTTTAAACATACAAGGGTTAATACCTACTGATATTTTGGGTGAATTATAATATTTTAACAGTACGCAAAAGTTGTTAAACTCAGACTTCAGTTTTGAGCTTTACGGCTTATGTGAAATTACCAAAATGCCCCTACGATGCATAGTTTGGTTATAATTGATAAATTTCACATATATACTTTACCCTACTGTTATAACTTAGTAAACTAAGTATTTTTTCTGATTATATCAGACCTGTAACTCAGGTTAATACTTAGACTCTTTTATAACCTTGTAAATGACCAAACTACCCCTACGGGGCATAGTTTGTGTTTAAATTCGTTTCGGGCATAATAAAAGATATCTTACTGATGTCACAACATATTTGAAGCATATTAACTTAGGAAACCTGTATATTGCTCTAATAAGTACTCGTTACGCTTATTACGCGTTCGGTTCGGTTTATGTAACTAGTTTACATAAATTAGCCGAAACGGGTCAAACCTTATCGGTTTTATCTCAAAATCCAGAATGTGTATGAAATACCCATATTAAGCAAGTCTCCGAACTTGTCGGGTCTAAATCACATTCTATCCGGTCTTCGCTTAATCGTGCGTACGAACCGTATCTTTGAAACTAACCGGTCTAAGCTTAAGCTTAACTAAAGACCCATTAGGATTCTAATAGGTTATTATAAACCTTCGTTCCAGATTAGGAGGACCAGTAAAAGCTACTTGCATTTGCTTATTGTGATTATTACTTTGCTCAAGTAAATACTTTTAACTTATTTTCCCTATACGGGCTTGGGTTACGGTATATAAAATACCGCTTGGCCGGGCATCAAATCTTCCATCGTTTGGTGGTTAATTGAATAATTTGATCGGCCCGTTTAAATTTTTTTGTTTACTTAAAGCCTTTGGGGGGTTAATGACCATGTCCCGGATATCCTTGGCATCATTTTACGAAATGGCCACGACCTAAGCGCGGGGTGTAGGCGTACACCCGTCAGTATATAAATAGTTGATGTGGTGTGTCTATTGATCTTTAACCCGACAAGAACCGGGTTACTGAACGCATAAGGAACATGTAATCCTTTTACAAGATTATATATTTAAATAATTATCCCAAGTTATAAAATGTTTATGCCATGTGCATCCAAATCAATTTTTATCATTTTTAAAATGAGTCAGTTGATTGTATTTAACAGTGTAAACTGACGTATTTTCCCAAAAATATTAAATGCAGGTATTAAGCGTAATAGGCTGGATTCTCTCCTTAGCATCAATAAAGAGTCTCGCAAGCTTAAGATGCCTATCGTCTGTTGAACTACTGTTTCCTATTTATTTCGATCCGTCTGTGGATAAACTTTCAACTGTTTGTGATACACGATATTACAATATTTTATTCGGTTGAAATATATTTTTCAATTGCTTCCGCTGTGCATTTAAATATTGTGTTGTTTGACTATTATGTTGCCAACCACGTCACGATACTCCCCACCGGGCCCACCGGTGACACGTGGAATTCGGGGTGTGACATTTGTGCAGGGGCATTTTGGTCATTTTAATTTACTCTTTTAATAAATTAAAACAAAAAAATATATATTATATATATATATATACATACAGACATTCACACGCATACCCATCTCTCTCTCAAATACCCACCGCCACCGCAGATGACCTACACCTCCACCTCCATCTCCGATGACCTGCATCCACACAAATACCCACCGCCGCCACTACCTCCACCTCCATCTCCTATGACCTACATCCTATTTTAATCTTCATCTATACACCCACTTTCACCACCGGCAAAATGGCTCAAGAAAACGAGGCCGCCGGCTGGTTCCGGAGAACACCACCATTACCGTCAGAGTGATAGTGAATCGGATTCATCAGACGGAGAACACCACCATTACCGTCGCCGCCGGCTGGTTCCGTCGCCGGTGGTTTCGTCGAGTAACACCACCACAGACACCATCATTAACATCGGCAACCGTTATCGTCTTCATCAGAAACATACAAGAAAACGAGGAACTGAGAGGAGTGCTTACCGGGGAACTCTTTTGTTTTCGGAGATCGGCTCCGCCGTCGACAGAGCCGGCACCCGACGCCACCCCCATAGCACCGCCGGCTGTGGGGTCCTGCTACTGCCACTGTGTGCCGTCACCGGCACCGGAACCCTCGTCGGTTCTTGCCGTCGCCGGACTTGAAGGAGAGGGATTGAGAGGTTGGAAGGGTATAAGGTGGAAGTGGGTTTAGGGGTGTTTTGCAGGAGGAAAGGGGCTGCCGGTCGTCACCATGCGTCGCCGCGCTGGTCGGAGATCGAGATGGAGAGATCGAGAGGTTGGGGGTGGATGTTGATAAACTCAAAAAGGGTAAATGTCTGTATGTGTGTGAATGTCTGTATGTATATATATATAATATATAATTAATTTTGTTTTAATTTATTAAAAGAGTAAATTAAAATGACCAAAATGCCCCTGCACAAAAGGACAAAACAATCAGGTTTCAACACTCAAAAATGAGGTTTTTGAAATTTGGACTAAAATGGCAACAAAATGCAAACCTCAGGGACCCAGATTTAAAAATTTTGGATTTTGGACTAAAGTGGCAAAAGTGAGCAAACCTCAGGGACTATTTTGGCTATTAACTCTAAATTTAAATATTATTTTGTAACTATAAGTTTATCTATTTGGCTAATTGCTATATGCCTAATCTGGACATTTCAACATTTCTAGAACTAATAAATTAAGACCACTATTATTTAAATAAAACTTGAGTTATTAAATGTATGTTCACATGACTGTTAAAATAAGTGAGAAAGTCGATGATAAAGGTGGTCTTCTAATCGATGGTTCAAATGTTTTAATATTTGTAAACTTGACAAACATAACACGTTTTGATCATACAAGACACAAAATTTTGTTTGGATATTATAAACACATCTTAAAAATATCGTTTTCTAATTGTTAAATCTTTATTATTAACTATTTGATTTTTTATTTACTTAACCCGTGTAATACACGGGGTTATAACCTAGATATAATAGATATATATTCAATAAGTAAAATAGTGGGTGAGGTTAGTATTTTTTTTTTCATATATTTGTATTTTTCGGTTGAATTTGTTTTTAGGGGATGCTTAATTTTTTTCTTCTTGAATTTATGTGTTTTTAATAAATAAAAGTGAATAATAACATATAACAAAATAGTTTATGTTAATACTTTAATAATCTATAATCTGTAATATTTTATAATAAAGGGTTTAGTTCATTTCAAAACTTTAATAAGTATAAAACTTTCAGAACCCAATAGTATTGATTGAAAAAAGAAGAGTCGTTTGGTTTGAAAATTTTATTTAACACAATAATAAATAAAAAAACCAAATTAAATGTTCTAATAAGTAAATAGTATATCAAAATTCATTTTTTAAATATATATTAATTTTGACAACTATATGTGTTAACCGATTATATTATATTTAACCCGTGCAATATACATGCTTTCAAAAATATAAGTGTTTTGTATGCATTCAGTTTACAACTTTATGTACATATACCTATTATCGTTATGACTAAATTTTCAAATAATTTAATTATTTGTTATAATTATTCAGTTTACAATATTTATGTACAAATAATTATATGGTAGTTATAATTAAATTTTCAAGGGGGTAAGTTCAACATATGTTCGTTTTATTATCACAGGTGACATCTTTTATATAATGAAAGTCACGTGTCAGCTTTGTAAGTCATCTAAAATTTGATTTTACCGGCTCTTTCGGATATTAAATATTCAACGTCACGTGTCAACTTCTAATGAAAAATAGATAGAAAAATAGATTTTAAGAACTATATGACATGTTATTATAACTAATATTCTTAAATAAAAATTATTCAACCTCTTTAATACATAGGTCCCTAATCTAGTCTAACATAAACAAAAACAATTGATGATAAATAAATTGATACTCCAAAAAACAAATTTAAATTGGTAAACTTTTTAGGATAGTTCAAGGGAAGTTAACAAATTTAATTAGTTAACCTCTTAGGATAGTTCTAGGTAAGTAAACTTTAACTAAATCATTTTCCTTCAAAAAGTTTATAATTATAATAATAAAAATATAATAATCCTGTGACTTGTTTTTAGGGGTTTACCTATTCAACGACCCACAACCATTTGACAACCCGACCCGAATACCCAAACTCACCTATATATACATTCTGTTCAAACTACCATTATCTCATCAATGCATGACCCGCCATTAAAGACCTGCAACAATCTCATATTTCTGTGCGAAGACTTCCATTAAAGGTCAACAAACAAAATCAAATTCGTTACCTTTTTTTCATATAATAATGGGTATTATTATGTATCAATTTATCATTTGATTGATCAATTTCTGTTTCAAATTAGTGTTTTGTTTAGGGTTTATTGATATTATTTTGTGTAAATCATGGGTGGAGATGGTTTTCGTCTCAGAGGCATTTCATCAAACACCTTGTCTGCATTAACTGTGAATGATGGCCATACAGTAAACACGAAACTGGTTGAAGAAGATGATGTTGTGCAGCAGATTGAAGATCAGGAACAAGAGATTATGCAGCTGAGAAGACATCTGGCTGAGTTTGAGGTCAAGGAAGCGCGTATTGAAAGCGAGAAGAATGTTCTTGAGAAAAGAATTGGTTCGATGTATAAAGGGTTTGATCAGCAACAACAGGAGTTTGATGAAGCTAGATTGAAAGCTATGGATTATAGACAAGAGATAATTGAAGAGAATGTACGGCTTGAGTACGCGCTGCAAGTAGCTCGAGACGAAGATTCGGGGTTTATAAAGTCTTTGGTACCTCTTCTTGCTGAACAATCTCTTTATCCTGCAAGTCATGATGCATATACCATTGTTAGTAATTTGAGGGTTTTGTTTAAGCATCAGAAGGAAAGACTCGCTATAGCCGAAGAACGGCTAAAAGATTCGCAATATCAACCTTTGGTTTTGCATTCGCGTACGAAAGAGGTGGCTTTAAACGATCCTGCGCGTTCCGAATGGGCCCACTCAAGCTTTTCTCAAGCACCAGAGCCGGTTCATATGGAGAGACCGAATAAAGGAGACGATGTGGTAAATACTCCGTATTTACCATCGATTCTTGAAGAAGAACACGAACAAGAACCGTCTTCTTCGTCGCACCAAGAAGCGGATGATTCAGAAGAAGATGACTATGACTATGATGATGTCAATTATACGAATAAACCACTTCCGACAATCGAGGATTTGCAGATAATCGGTGACCCTTTTCCAGGTAACGAAATTCAAGCAAGTGGGTACCCAAGAAACGGAACGGCGACTTGTAGGTTTGAGTGGGTTCGCCTTATGCAAGACGGGTCAATGAAATACATAGAAGGCGCAAAACAGCCCAGGTATATCGTTACAGCAGATGATTTAGATAATTCTCTTGCTGTAATCGTTCAGCCACTTGATGACAGACAACGAGAGGGTGAACTTGTAAAATGTTTCGCAAAAGACAACAACAAGATCACCTGTCATCCTGATATGCTTCGTGAAATCGAAAGATCGATAAGTGTAGGTCATGTGAGTGTTAACTTGTTTGTTTTGAGACGGTCTCCTGACGCTTGGGAACCGGCAATCTTGGAAATCAAGAAAAGTGGTTACAACATTAAGCTTAATGGATCCAATAATGGTGTTGTGGTAGCTGATAAGTATACACCAACAACCGTTATTAATCTACCGGCAGAAGAACCGTTACAGTTCTCTATAGTTGGACCCCATGGCGTTGAGCAATATTTATGTGCGGATTATAATGCAACTGGCATTAGCTGCTCAAGAGATGCAATTGTACTAACGATGAGATCGTTTGTCAAACGAGCTGTTGATAAAAAGTTAGGGAAGAAGAAGAGAAGAGGTCTGTTTTTCTAAGTAAGTTTCATGTTGTATATTAGCGTATAGTTTTTGTAGTATTTATTCGATCGTTTTTGCTTACATTGGTTGATAATGAAATAGTATATTGTCATGAACTCGTAGCTCAATATTGTCATGAACTTTGCTAGACATCAACGACTCGAATTCAAGAGTTCAGTAAGTTGTTATTGATGATGAAATGAATCTTATTCAAAGTGTCCAACATATAAAAATGATGCAGACATGCAGTCATTAAATGTGGTCTGTGTATATCCAGCAGTGTCATCCACATGGGTTGAGAACCATTTTCATAATCTTTATACACCCAACTGATCAATCAGTAGCTTCATGCACTATTGTAATGTTTAAAATGTTGCATTATAGTGACGACATTGAGTACTAAATTATTATGGGTTGAACAATGAATGTGTAGACGTTCTCAACTTACTATACAACGAGAACGTGTGAATACCAACATGTTCATTGTGTATTGTCAAAAATGTATGTTGATGATGGTGGTTGTGGTGGGGGGGGGGGGGGGGGGGGGGGGGTTGTCTAGTGGTAAGAAGGGAGCCCACAACCAAGAGGTTGTGGGTTCCAACATTGCCCAAGACACAACAGAGGAAAAAAAACGTCGCTAAAAACAAATTTATGTGGACAGAGCGAACGCTTGAATGTGTTGTCTTATGATAAGTCAAGAGTATGGTAATGGAAGGGAATGTGAGGGATAAAAGATACGGGCGCAAGTAAAGTAATAAAATAGGTGCTAAGGAAACATGTTAACTTGAAGGTATGTGAGCGGTTATTATAAGGTATGATGGATATTCATGGTGACAAAGTGCAACATGGTGTCGAGCATAATGTGCAAAAATATACTCTTACCCGGTATGAAGCAATAATAAAGCTTCTTCATTATAAAATCGAATTAATAGTCTATTATATGTAATAGGATCGCATATCAGACCTGAAAATAGTTTATTGCACTCGTGTGAATTTATGCAGATGAAAGAGACGAATTATATCTTCATTGGAAATCTACACGACCATTGCAATATATGGAGAGGTTTAGAGTGAAATAAAATAAGAGTGTGTGTATATATAGTGTGTTTCACAACGGTCAAATACAAGGGGCCCACCAAACACACCCGTTGTTGCTCGCTATTGCAATCGCGGAGGCACAATAGCGCCCCTCCAATGGCGCTTGCAAGACGGTTGGTTGGGTGTGTGTGTGTGTGTGTGGGGGGGGGGGGGGGGGGGGCTGTTGTATAAAAATGGCTAAGGTGGCATTGGGTTAGCACCCCATACCGTCTAGCTTAATGAAAGATACGGTGAAATATTAAACGGAGATTCTAAATCGATGCATATGATATACATCAAACGAAGGAGAAGAAAAAAGGGATCATGCATTATTGTAACTAGTTGAAAAAACGGGACTTGGTATTATAAGGCGTATCAACTTCGACGGTTTAGTTGGTTAAAGTTAATGAATTTTAACACGACCCATATATTTATTTGTGTTAAAAAATCAACCTAACTTTGACACACTTAAAACCATAGTTGTTAAAAGCCATCGCCTCTTGCGCCTAGGCCCAATTTCCTAGCGAGGCGAGGCAATTGCGCCTTAAGTCAAGGCAATTGCGCTTTAATTCTCCAAGTGATGGTTCATGCGCAGGTTCCGGCGAGATTCCTAGATTCTTGAGAGTTTTCGGCCAAATTCTCTAAATTCTGGCAAGATTCTAGCTAGATTTCTACTTTTATCTAACGAAACTACTTTTCAACACTAATAAACTAGCATTTTATAACTTTTGGTACTAAATAGACAATATTAAATGTTATATAATAGCTTTAGTTTATTTTATTTGAAGAATAGTATTAATTTTCTATTAATATAAAAATATTTTATGTTTTTTTTGTTGTACGCTTTTTTTTCTCAGGCCCCCCCTTTTTTTGCCCCTTGCGCCTAGGCCCCAGGCGAGGCCTATGCGCCTTGAGTGCGCTTAACGCTTTTAATAACTATGCTTAAAACCATATAACATGAACTCCGCACATGACCCCTCCATGAACCTGATACCGAACAGTCTAATATTATATCATTAAAAAAGTCGTACGAAGAGGTTTCTTTATGATCAGACAGTGTACTTCGGTTAAAATAAATGTCTACGTTCAAATAAGTAAGTAGATTTTTGGCATAATATATCATCATTTAATTTAAGTTATTAAACTGAAATTAACTCGTAGTACACTGATGAGGTTACCCCCAAACCACCGAACCGAATCTCAGCCTACGAACGAAAAGGCCCGGCCAAATCTAGGGTTCCCTCCGAGTCATAAGGGTGAAGGAGGTGGAAGCGGGGAAGTGAGCGGGGTGTATTTTTGCCGCATGAGGGTGCACCGCCAACAAGGAAATGTCGCGCGGTGAAGGAGATGTGTGGGGAGTTGTTGCCGCATGCGGGGAAGAGGAGGGAGAGGGAGTAGTGGTGGGCTCCACTCTCTTTCAACCAATTATGCATTTTTCTTCTTTTTTTAATGGTCTAGATGAAACCACCCTTATGTTTTTTTGGGTAAAAGTGGTGTATGAGAGAGAAATTGACATGACACATCATGATTGGGTGGGTGAAAATTTCCCCCACCTCATGAGGGGTGCACCGGCCTTCACCCTGACCTCCGTCGATTGGTTTGAGCCAAGGGAATCTTTCCCTAACTAAAAGTAACAGGTCTGACCTGGATCACTCGAGCCACGTCAGCACCTTACAAGTATACATATCGCACTTAGTCCTCAAAAAATGGGTAATCTGTGCTTTCACTCTCATCTCATAATACACTCTCCCTAACTCCCTGCAGTACTTATTCTCACATCCGAGTATCCGAGTTTGGTTACAGAGGCTCCTCTCTCTACACAAAGGCCAACAGTGTTGTCCTTTAGTTCTTGTTGTGCAGATTCAATCCATTCTGAAGCTTGACTCCATCCTACTCACGAGCTGCCGATTAAGGATTCTCCATACATAGGGTGTTTGGGAGAGTGCTTATTTAGTGACTTATTAGCTTATTGACTTTTTAAAAAATTAAAACGTGTTTGGATAAAACTCTTTTTGTGAGGAAAAGTTAATAAGTCACTCCATTGTAAATTATTAAGTTTTCAAAAGAGTTATAAGTTGTTGAGTTAACTGCCATTTTCGTCCCTGTGGTTTGGTCACTTTGGCCATTTAAGTCCATTTTTAAAAAATGCGCCATTTTCCTCCCCGATGTTCTGGAAAGGTGTCATTTCAGTCCAAAAATCATAACCCAGTTAAGTCGGTTTGTAAATAAGGACTGATTGTGTAAATTTGTAACATAAAGGACCATTTAAGTAAAATGTATAAATATTAATATAATTATAAAATATATATATATATATATAGGATAAGGATCATATGAGAAGTAGTAGGCTAAATGAGAAACTTGAGAAGCATTCTGGACCACACATTTTCCCTAAACAAAAAAAATGCAAAAAAAAAAGTGAGAAAATGCAAAAAAAATTTTTTTTTTTGGAAAAATCGCAGCTTTTTCTTTAAGAATTAAATTTTTTTTTTAATTTTTTTTTTTTTTTTTTGGATTTATACACATGTGTATATTGTTAATCTTTTAACTATACATATATGTATATTGTCAATTATACATATATGTATATACATGTTTAAAATTGAAAAATAAGTGTAATTTAGGGTTTAGCATTAGTATTTAGGGTTTAGCATTAGGGTTTAGGGTTTAGCTTTATGGTTTAGCTTTAGGGTTTAACATTAGGGTTTAGTATTAGGGTTTAGCAATAGTATTTAGGGTTTAGCATTAGGGTTTAGCTTTTGGGTTTAGCATTAGGGTTTAGCTTTTGGGTTTAGCTTTAACTTTTGGGTTTAGCTTTATCTTTAGGGTTTGTATTAGGGTTTAGCATTAAGGGTTTAGCTTTAGTGTTTAGTTTTAGCTTTTGGGTTTAGCATTAGGGTTTAGCTTTAGGGTTTAGAATTAGGGTTTATCTTTAGGGTTTAGCATTAGGGTTTAGCTTTAGGGTTTAGCTTTAGGGTTTAGAGTTTAGGGTTTAGCTTTAGGGTTTATGGTTTAAGATTAACAATATACACTTTTTTTCAATTTTAAACATGTATATACATATATGTATAATTGACAATATACATATATGTATAGTTAAAAGATTAACAATATACACATGTGTATAAATCCAATTTTTTTTTTTAATCCTTAAAGAAAAAGCAGCGATTTTTCAAAAAAAAAAAAAAAAAAAAAAATTGCATTTTTTTCACTTTTTTTTTTGCATTTTTTGCTTAGGGAAAATGTGTGGTCCAGATTGCTTCTCAAGTTTCTCAAATAGGGTGGACTTCTCTTAGGATCCCTACCCTATATATATATAGGGAGCCGCTAGAATGAGAACCACCACGAGTTATGAGAACCACGAGAACCAAGTGCCACGGAGGGGCGTTGACCACGAAATTTTTTTTACACCTAGATCCGTATATTTTAAGACCGGGTGTAAAAAAAAAATTTCAAACGGCGCGCCCAAGGGGGTAGTTTTTTACACCCAAAGTTTGTAAAAAAAAAAGAAAAAAGAAAAAAAAAAATTAAAAAACACCAAACTTTGGGTGTAAAAAACTACCCCCTCGGGCGCGCCGTTTGAAATTTTTTTTTTACACCCGGTCTTAAAATATACGGATCTAGGTGTAAAAAAAATTTCGTGGTCAACGCCCCTCCGTGGCACTTGGTTCTCGTGGTTCTCATAACTCGTGGTGGTTCTCATTCTAACGGCCCCTTATATATATATAGGGAGGGGCTCATGCGAGAACCACCCTTATTGTGAGAACCTTGAGAACCAATGTGAACACAACCTAAAAAAAACCTAAAAAAAAACCTAACCCCCCCCCCCCCCCCCCCCCCCAAGCCATATTTGGCACCTTTCCAGAACGTCGGGGAGGAAAATGGCGCATTTTTTAAAAATGGATTGAAATGGCCAAAGTGACCAAACCACATAGACGAAAATGACAGTTAACTCTAAGTTGTTTTGTAAAGCTAGGCCAAATATGGCCAAAACTGAAAAATCGAGGAAGCTGACGACGCATTTTTTGTCAAACAATAACATTCACGCAATGAAAACCAATTAGTATTTTCTAAGAAATTTCCACTCTCTTTCTAAGAAATTTCAATGAAAAAAGATCGAAGATGATTACTTTGCAACTCAATCAACACTCCTCTCTTTTCATTTTAGACCCGAAATGATTTGGGTGAAAACCGGATTTTGTCCACCTCTATATCTGAAGATAACCGAATAAAACAAAACCCCAACTCAATCTGTCAGTAAGTCAATCTGACTGAAGTCCGATCTGAAGAGTTCCAAAGGTATTAGGAAGTGGTTGTTTCTACAGCGCCTCCACGAGGTATTATGAAGTTTACATATTAGTTATACGGGATAATTGTTCAACTTATAACTTATATTGGATTGTTGCTCATAATCTAATCATAACAGCAGTGTGAAATTTACATCTATGTTTCTGATCCGGTTGCTGCGATCGTTTATTTTCGGTTCGGTTTGGTGTATAGACCTGTCTGTAATTTAATTTGTTGAAGGGGTGATGTATGCAAGTGAAGTGATGTTATAAACCTATTAAATCAACTAGTAAAATATGGACAAAAGTTTCTTCTAAAAACTTAATCATTTGCACAAGCATCAACTAGTAATCGGCGGCAACCAGTCTCGGATCCAGCCATGCTTTGTGGGTTCACATGAACCCATTCGGTTTGGAAAAAAATTAGTAAGAACTTTGTATGATTTGAAAAAAAAAATAGTGAGAATCTACCAAAACGAACCCACTGAAAGAGGTTCCTGGATCCGCCACTGGCGGCAACTCATTAGTTTTGTATAAAACAAAAACAAGCTAAGGCTAGAAGCTAATTAAGAGGGTGTTTGGGATTGAGTTTGGAAATGACTTGTTCAAAAGCCAATAAGTTAAAGAAGTGTCTGGAAGCATTTACTTAGTAAGGCTAGTTGAGTAAAGAGCTTCTAATTACTATCCTTAGTAAGCCAATGCATTACTCTTCATTGAACTCATCAGGTTTAGCACATCAACTATCTTTCAATTTCTTTCATTAGAGAGCTTACAAACACATTTTTTGTGCAGTTTCTTATATCATATCTCCTTTGAAGTTCTCAACTTTCAGTGATTGAACCACTTGATTTGACCTCTAATTTTTATTTGATCAATGGAGGGAAACCAAAAAAATCATTATGTAATTTGCCCTGATGAATTATTAATAAAATTCTAGTAGGGAAACCAAAAAAATCATATAGGTTTGTGGGACAGTTCTTATGCAAAAAAAAAAAAAAAAAAAATCAATGGAGTCCTTCATGAAGGAGTTTGAACATCTTAAAATCCATCTAGAAGACCTAAAAAAAGCCACGAATAGTTTTGGTAGCAAAGTTATTGGAGTTGGTGGATTTGGGAAGGTGTACGAAGGAGAAATCTCTCACTCTAAGGGGAGAAGCCTAGTTGCTATTAAGCGTCTGAGTCGGGAATTTGGGCAAGGAGACCCTGAGTTCTTAAAGGAGATCATGATGCTATCTCGATACTCACATGAGAATCTCATTACCCTCCTTGGATATTGTGACGAGGATGGTGAGAAGATCCTTGTGTATGAGCACGCGTCCAACGGAAGCCTCGATCGCCATTTAAGCTCCAATGTTCTGACATGGCCACAACGTCTCAAGATATGTCTTGATGCTGCAAAGGGTCTAGAATACCTTCATGATCATAGGGGCACCCAACAAAGGATTCTCCATAGAGATATAAAAAGTGCTAACATCTTGCTAGATGACAACTGGAATGCTAAACTTTCTGACATGGGACTTTCAAAAGTTGGACCTGCTAATCAACAACACAGTGTTCTTGTAACCAATTTAGTAGGTACTCCGGGATACTGTGATCCTCAATATATGGAGACGTACATGCTAAGCAAAGAATCAGACATATACTCTTTTGGGGTCGTCTTATTTGAAGTCCTTTGTGGGAAATTGTGCTTTAGATACACCAACGATCGGTTAGAGATTTTAGTGCCTTTGTGGAAACAAAGCTACATAGATAAGAACTTAGACCAGATTATCTTTAAAGATCTCAGGCCATCAATGGACCCCACTTCTTTGGAAACATTTTCAGAGATTGCATTCCAGTGTTTACACTACTCTCGTGAACAACGGCCAACAACCTCTCTTCTTGTACAAAAGCTTGAGATTGCATTTAAGTGTCAAGAACGTCATGATATGAAACTGACTAATGTTGTGGGAAAGTATTCCAAAGGCGAAGAGGTCTTTTTCAACATAGGAAAGACGGTAATTAGCTATTCTGCTTCTTATTTTTTTTCAAAAAATTATGGAATGATTAGTTTTATAGAATGTTTGTTTGCAGAGTCATTTATACAATGCGTATACTAATATCGATAAATATATGAGAAAAATATTAATCCCTATATAATGCGTATACTAATATCGATACTAGCTACATATAATTTTAAAATGGTGGTTCAGTTGTAATGTATTTACCGGTTTCTGTCATAACATAACTCACATATATTATTAGCATGTGAAAAAAAACCCTATATACTTAGGTTAGTTACGGTATATTAACTGTAAAATAACGTTATATCTTTTAAGACTCTCGTGTGTGTATATATGTCATTATAATCACTTTCTCAAACACTAAATAACTTAGCTAATGTTAACATTAGCGATTAAATGGATTGAACACATCAGGCTAGGTAGTATGTATAATATATATATATATATATATATATATATATATATAAATGTGCTTAGAAGTTCTACTGTTGATATTTTTTTTTTCGTTTTTTTGTTATTGATTGTTCTAGAATAGGGAAGGAGCTACACGAAAAGATGCGGAAGGTAATGGTGGCAATGCTGTCATAGCCCCGAAAAAGGCGGATGCTGCCAGCAAAACAGAAAGCGAACTTGTACACTTTGATGGTACAATGCGACGAATGTTGGCTAAACATCAGAGAGAACAAGAACCTTCTTCTTCATCACACCATGAAGCTGATGATTCAGAAGAGGATGACTATGATGATGTGGATTATACTAATAAACCACTTCCCAAAGTAGAGGGTTTGAAGATAACAGGTGAACCTTTCCCAGGTAAGCAAATTCGAGTAAATGGGTACTCAACAAACGCTACTACTTGTAGTTCTCAGTGGGTTCGCCATTTCCAAGACGGGTCAATGAAATACATAGAAGGCGCAAAACACCCCACGTATATCGTTACAGCAGATGATTTAGATAACTATCTTGCTGTAATAGTTCAGCCACGTGACGACAGACGAGAGGGTGAAGCTGTAAAATGCTTTGCAAATGACCGCAAAAAGATCACCTGTCATCCTGATATGCTTCGTGAAATCGAAAAATTAGTAAGTGCAGGTCAAGGTGTATGTCATGCGAGTCTTAACTTGTTTGTTTTGAGAGCGTATCCTGACGCTTGGGAACCAGCAATCTTGGAAATCAATAAGAATGGTTATAGCATTAAGCTTAATGGACCCAACAATGACGTTGTAGTAGCTGATAAGTATACGCCAACAACCGTTATTAATTTGTCAGCAGAACAACCGTTACAGTTCTCTATTCTTGGACCCAAGGGCGTTGAGCAATATTTACGTGTAGATCATAATTCAACTAGCATTAGCTGCTCAAGAGATGCAATCGTCCTAACGATGAGATCGTTTGTCAAACGAGCTGTTGATAAAAAGCTAGCGAAGAAGAAGAGAAGAGGTTGGTTTTTCTAAGTAAGTTTTATGTTGTATTTAGTACATAGGTTCTTGTAGTATTTGTTTAATTGTTTTTGCTCACATTGGTTGATAATGAAATCGTATATTGTCATGAACATTGCTAGACATCAACGACTCGAATTCAAGAGTTAAGAAAGTTGTTATTAAGGATGAAATGAATCTTATTGAAAGTGTCCATCAAGTAAAAGGAACAATGATGCAGTCATAAAATGAGGTCTGTCAGCAGTGTCTTCCAAATGGGTTTAAGAACCATTTTTATAATCTTTATACAGCCAAGCAATAACTTCATACACTGCTGTAATGTTGACAATGTTGCATTATAATAACACCATTGGATACTAAATTATTTGAGGGCTGAACAATGTGTAGACATACTCAACTTATAAAACGAGAACGTGTGAATACCAACATCTACAATGTAATGTTGACAAAGTATATATTGTTAGGGAAACATGTCAATGTGAAGGTATGCGAGTGGTTATTGTGAGGGAAAATCACGAAAATAGTCATGGTGACTCGCTTTTTTTTACAAAATAGTCACTGGCTTTTAAAACAATTTATAAATAGACATTCAAAACCAACCAATCTGACAATGCCAAATAAGCATCGCCGGCAAAAATTTAGCCGTCGGCTAAGGCTTAATCCAAGAAAACAGCCAATTAAACCAAAAACATGTGCAAAGGCCAGCTAAGGCTTAGCCCACGAAAACAACCAATCAAATCAATACCTGTGTAAAGGCTGACTAATTTTTAGCCGCCGACTAAGGCTTAGCCCCCACTTTTACATTTATTGCACTTTAATTGGTTCGCATGTGGTCCTCGATGTACTTTACGAGAGTTTCCGTGCCAGTTGCCTTCTTAGCCTTCATGTCTAATTTGTTAATTTTTAAAGTCGAACATGTCTAGTTTAGTGTTTTTTTCCCTATTATGAGGTATGATGAATATTCATGGTGAGAGAGTGCAATGATAATTTCTTCCTTGTAAAAATCTGGAAAAAAGTTCATTGTAGTCGTGTGGAATTTATGCATAAGAAAAAGATGTTTTATATTTGTAGGGGAAATCCATATAGCCCTTGCTATATATTTATCTTAATAAAAGATACGATGAATATATATTCAACAAAAATTCTACATCGATGCATATATCCGATGGAGGAAAAGAAAAGGGCATCATGCATTATTGTAACTAGTTGAAAAAAGGGACCCAAAAATAATCCAAATATTTATTCGCGTGTTTTAAAATTAACCTGACTCTAACACACTTAAATCAATGTAACATGAGCTTGGCTCTTGTGACTTGTTTATTAAACATGTCAAACAAACTAATAAATTATAAATGAGTTGTAATCAAGTTGTAAACGTGTTAAACAAATCATCAATGAATTGAGTTGTATAATTTTGGACATAGAGGCGTTGACGGGGCGTGAAATGTTTAAGTGTGACAAGAAGATAGTGATGGTTAACAATGAAACTGTCGCGTTTCAAGACATACAAGGAAGATTGTTTCTTGCACGTATGAAGGATTTTAGACAATTGAGAAGGATTAAGGACACATTGAAAGATGTAATTAATACTGGGGGTAGGGTTCAATATGTGGGAGGATTAATTGTTCTTATTACATGCTGTACGAAGGAGGAGAGTTTACAGGTTTATGATTTGGCGAAGACGATGGGAGATGTGTTTGAAGCGGTGCAATGGTGGAGGGGGCAATCTTTACCGCATGAGAGGATAGCTTGGCTCAAGATACAAGGAGTCCCATTACATGTTCTATGTAACAAGGTCCTTGACGAAATAGGAAGCCGGTTTGGGAAGATTATTCAGCAAGCGCAACATAATTCGGGTGATGGGGATTTGTCTTTCGATTACATTGGGGTGTTGGTAGGAGAAGGTAATCGCATTAACGAAGAGGTGGTATTATGTTGGAGAGGAAGACGGTACCGTGTATGGGTCATGGAAGAACTCGGGGATTGGATTCCGGAGTTTACAAGTGATGATAACTCTAGGCCGGCCGATTACAAAGTGAACGGAGATCAAAATTCTGATGCACATTCCGGCAGTGATAAATTTGGAAACAACGATATTGGTGGAAAGCCTTTTAATGAGGAGAATAATACGGATAATTTTAATGGGGTCAATTCGAATTTTGAACCAAATATTTTTGAAGGCAATTATGGGGATTTACCTTCCAAAGGTGGCAGTAAAGATAATGAAAATCTTTATTACTTTTCTGTGGCAAAAAATAACAAAAGGAAAAAAGGTAGAAAAATTAAAAAAACTGGATTGGGCCTAGATAAGTCGGGTAGCAGTGAGGAGAGGCCCAAAGCAGGGAAACGGGCTAGAGGAGGCGATCCTTTTGGGCTGAATTCGATTATTGGGATCCAGGAGTCATCACAGGAAGGTGAGATTGATGGTTCGAGCAACAATGATCAATCGGCCAACATTGAAAATGATGGGGTGAATGCTAAGGGTATGGCAGTTGATGATACGGATAAAGAAGAACCGAAGGGGGATGAGGCAAATATGATTTTAAACGAAAGGAACATGGTGGAGAGGCTCAATCTAAATTCACAACAGGGTCCGAATTTAAGTCATGAGAATGGGGTTGACTTGGGTGATAGTATAGAAGGAAAATTGAATAGGAAGGAAATTAATTGTGATGAAGAAGCGAATAATACAGTGACTATTGGCCGTAAATTGGGAGTGGAATTACAAGATTTTCAAGATTTAATCCGAGACACAATTGCTAAAGAAGGCGTACAAGTGGTGAAATCATGAATTATTTATGTGTTAATATTAGAGGAATGGGGGTTGAAGGAAAATATGAATGGGTTAGAGGGATGAAAAAGGAGCATGATATTTCATTCATGGCGATGCAAGAAACAAAAACGAGTGAATTGGATCGGTTATCAATAGGCCGATTCTGGGGTTGTGGAGATTACGAGTATAAGGTAGTTAATCCGGTTGGTCTTTCAGGTGGTTTGGTTTGTGTTTGGGACCCAAGGGTGTTTCTGAGAACAAACTTTCATAAGAGTCGACATTTTCTTATGATCAATGGGAGTATGAAGGAGAGTAATATGAAGATGAATATTATCAATGTTTATGGCCCTCATATTAATGTCCAGAAACGATTGTTGTGGCAAGAGATACAGGAGAAGATGCGAGATCATGATGGGTGGTGGATCTTGTTGGGCGATTTTAATACGGTTAGGAGTTCGGAGGAAAGGAAGAACACAACATTCGATGTTACTAGCGCTATGGACTTCAACTCTTTTATTGATAATACGGGTTTGGTGGAGTTGTTATGAAGGGTAGGAAGTACACCTTCTTGGCGGGAAAAGGAAAGGGTAACAAGCAAAGTAAAATAGATAGAATATTGGTGTGTATGGATATGTTTAACAAATGGCCGGAGGCGTGCTTGCGAGCGCTTCCAAGGTGTTTGTCGGACCATTGCCCTTTAGTTCTAAACATGGTTAACAAGAAGTTTGGCCTGAAACCGTTTCGTTGGTTCAACTCGTGGGGTATAAAAGATGGTTGTGTTGAGGTTGTTAAAGAAGCGTTGGGTATGCAAAGTGATAATCTTTCGGCTGATCAAGTATTGCATCGAAAGCTACAGTGTGTGAGAAAAAAATTAAGAAAATGGAGAGATGATATGATCCAAAAGGAAAATGAAGAAATGGAGAATTGTCAAAGAGATGTTCAGCGTTTGGACCTTCAAATGGAAACTAGAGACCTTAGTGAGGAAGAAATGTGGATTATGGAAGAAAGCAAATGTCGTATTGAAGAAATAACCTCGGGACGTAACAAAGATATAAAGCAAAGAGCGCATATGAAGTGGGCTTCGATGGGCGATGATAATACCGCTTACTTTCATAGAGTTATCAATGGGCGAAAGGCGATGAATTCCATTCCGGGGATAGATGTCGATGGTGTGTGGATGACGAAGCCGAACATAGTTAAAAGAGAAGTTTTAAAGTTTTTTCGAAGCCATTTTTCGGAGGTGTTCAAGCATAGACCTCGGATTGTTTGCGAGGGGATCCAGAAAGTTTCTACTTTAAAAGCCGAAGATATGGTCAGGCGGTTTTCTAAGGATGAAATAAAGAATGTCGTGTTCGAGTGTGGTACGGATAAGGCGCCCGGACCGGATGGGTTTAACTTCCATTTTGTACAGAAATTTTGGGTCGACTTGGAGTCAGATTTCTATAGTATTTTCACCGAGTTCTATGATACGGGATACATAAGTCCCGAATGTAGTACTTCTTTCATCACTTTGATCCCAAAGTGTAAAAACCCGGTTGCTATGAAAGATTACAGGCCTATAAATCTCATTGGTATGATAAACAAGGTGATATCGAAGGTGTTGGCGAACATGATCAAAAATGTTATGGGTGATGTGATCTCCAAGTCTCAAACTGCCTTCGTTAAAGATAGGTACATTTTGGATGGCCCCCTAATTTTGAATGAGGTTATCGCTTGGTTAAAAAGAAGAGATAAGAAAGCTTTTTTGTTGAAGATAGATTTCGAGAAGGCATATGGTAATGTGAATTGGGTTTTTTTGATTTCTATTATGGAGCAAATGGGTTTCCCGAATAGATGGTGTATGTGGATTATGGGGATTCTTCAGTCGGCTAGATCGTCTATTTTGGTCAACGGGTCTCCTACGTTTGAGTTTAAATGTCAAAAAGGACTGCGACAAGGAGATCCGTTGTCTCTATTTTTATTTTTGGTGGTTATGGAAGCTCTATCATGCGTTCTCAACAAAGCGGTATCTATTGTGGAATTCCAAGGGGTGAGGTTGGGCAAAGATGGTACCGTAATTTCCCATTTATTTTATGCCGATGACGCCCTTATTTTAGGTGATTGGTCGGATGTTAATGTGATTAAGGTGGCTAGAATTTTGAGATGTTTTCACATTTGCTCGGGGTTGAGAATTAATATTAATAAGTCAAACTTGTACGGGATCAGCACTAGCGAAAGTGAGATGGAGAATACGGCTTTGGTGTTGGGATGTAAACGAGGGGATTTTCCTTTCGATTACCTGGGGATTAGAGTAGGTGCAAATATGAATAGATGTTTTCATTGGAAGAAGGTGGTTGATGTGTTTGAAGCAAGGCTTTCTTCGTGGAAAGCTAAGTTTCTTTCTATTGGTGGTCGTGTTATACTTATCAAGGCGGTTCTTGAAAGCATTCCCATATATTATTTTTCGCTATATAAAGCCCCGGTGAAAATAATAGACACTTTAGAGCGTTTAATGAATAAATTTTTATGGTCGGGGATGAGTGACAACAATAAAATTCATTGGGTAAATTGGAATAGAGTTACCATGCCAAAAAAGTTAGGGGGTTTAGGGATCAAGAGATTGAAAGAGATAAACGAAGCGCTCCTTTTTAAGTGGGTTTGGAGGTAATGGGCGGAGAAGGATTGTTTGTGGCGTAGGGTGGTTAATGCTTGTCATAAAAATATTAATAATTGGGAGGTCCTTCCGGTTAATAAAAACGGTGTGGGTTGTTGGAAGACGATCGTGAAAGTCGGAGGATCTTTAAAAGCGAATGATGTTTATCTACACACTATGGTGAGGTTGAAGTTGGGAAATGGGGAGGGTGTGCGATTTTGGTTAGATGTTTGGATGGGTGAATGTGCTTTAAAAGATAAATGGCCAAACTTATTTAGGTTGGAAAACAACAAAACTTGTTTAGTCTCTGATCGTCTAAAGGTTGATAATGATCGAGTTCAACTAGAAGCGGGCTGGAGTAATCTGCTGCATTCGGAAGAAGATTTCCAGCAATGGAATCAGCTTTGTGTTGGTTTGGAAAATGTGAAGATGTCTACAACTGAAGATAAATGGATGTGGAGTGGGGAGAAAAACAAGAACTTCTCGGTTAAGTCGGTAGAAAGTTGCTGAGAAATGGTGATGCTTACGGTAATGTGTTTGTTTTAAAGTGGATTTCGTGGGTGCCTTTAAAGTGTTTGATTATGGCTTGGCGCGTGGAGATGAATCGGTTGCCGACTAAGGTGGAATTGGTGAAAAGAGGTGTTTATATTCCTAATACGCTTTGTGTTTGGTGCGATTATCATGAGGAGACATCTATGCATGTCCTTGCCGATTGCATCATAGCGATCAATGTTTGGGAGCGGATTGGGAAATGGTGTGGTTTGGAGCCGATATATGCGTTTGAAATTAAAGATTTGTTACAAGTGTACAAAAAAGTTTCGGGCGACAAGATGAAACGGAAAATTGTGCATGGTGTGATGATCGTGACGATGTGGTCTCTTTGGAAAGCTAGAAATGATTCGGCGTTTAATGGGAAAAAAAGTGGCTATTGGGGATGTAGTTTCGAGTGTGAAGTCCCTTTCGTATTTGTGGCTAAAGAATTGATCTAAATGTAACAATATAGGTTGGAAAGATTGGTGTCGGTCCCCTTTGTATATGTTGTAGTTGGTTTGTGCCTTGGTCCTTGTTTTAAGGACCGGTTTGGCTTTTTTAATGAAAGTTTATTTTCAAAAAAAAAAAAAATATAGCAATTCATATTATTATATATTATAATAATAAGTTACAAAATAACATCAACTGCGGTTTTTTTAAGTTTTGAAATTAACTCTTACATTATAAATAATATACGTCTTTTGACCACATATTCATGCTCACTTTCTTACAAGTTTATGGATTGATCATAACCCACTTCATACAAGATCATCAAATCATAAATTTCAACTTACCACATGTTTGCTAGGGCTAGATCATCAAGAAAACGAGTTCATGCATTAGTTTTGGCTGAAATCCTTCTTCAATTTGGACCAATTTCATCAATTTTGAGCCTCCCCTTTTTCTCCTTTTCGTGTGTGTCGACACACTCTCCTCAAAACACTGATTATGAGTGTTTATATTTTCTTTTGTATAATTATCTTTCTATGATGGGCAATTTTAGTCCCTCATGAATGCTTGCTACCCTTTGTCAAAAACTTCATCCCTTCATATTTAGTTTACATTCTAACCAAGTTATATAACCTAGTTATTTATTTTTATTTCTTGAGCCAACATGAGAAAACACACTAATTAATAAAATTGGGTTTTTGGGGCGTTACAACAAAGTTACCCCATTTATTTGTGTTAAAATCAACCTAACTCTGCCACACTTAAAACCATATAACATGAACTTGGCCCACGACCCCTCCATGAACCCGATACCGAACAACCTAATATTAAATCTCTGAAAAAAATTGTACGAATAGGCTTCTTTATCAATCATGATACGACAGCCTACTTCGGTTAAAATAAATGTCTACGTTCAAGAAAATATGTATATTTTTGGCATAATATATCATCATTTAATAAAAGTTATTAAACTAAAATTAACTCGTAGTACTAGAAAACACGAGGGTGACTAAAAAGAAAAATATAAAAATGAAAAATCGAGGAAGCTGACGATGCGTTTTTGTCAAACCTTTACAAGCAACATTCACACAATGAAAACCAATTATTTTCTAAGAAATTTCCTAGTCTCTAACTATCTCCCAATTTCCAATATCTCGGTCCCTTCATCTTATTTTGCAAGAAAGTTCCAGTCTCTTAACTATGTCCTAATTTCTAATATCTCGGCCCTTTTATTTTATTTTGCATATATAACGAAATTTCATTGAAATTTTGCATATATAACGACGACTCTTTCAATGAAAAAAGATCGAAGATAATTTTGTCCACCTCTATATAACTCAATCTGTCAGTAAGTCAATCTGAAGAGTTCGAAAGGTATTACGTACGGTACGAAGCTGTTGTTACCTAGTTATTTATTCCCGTAATAAGTATGAGGTGATGAAATCTCGTTTGTTCAATTTCTAAGTTCATTATATCCATTTTGCAGTTCCTCTTTTTTTTTTAAGTCCGATCAGATCTGAAGAGCTTGTTTCTATACTATAGCCTCAGGTATTATGAATTTCTTCTCATTACCTTTTTATTCCCATAAATAATATGGGATAATTAATTGTTCAACTTCTAAGTTTATATTGGATTGGATTGTTGCTAATTATCGAGTCATAACAGTATGGAGTTTACATCTATGTTTCTGATCTAAATTGGATTAGGGGTGAGATTTTTTTTCCTGATTCTGGTATCATCCTAAAATTGGATGCAACCCTTTTGAAGTTTGGACAGTAATCTCAGAAATTTAGTTAATTCGGGTCGGTTTTCAGTTCCGGCCGAATAAAAATTTTAACCAAATAAACCGAACCGATAAACACATATACATAGGAGTCAAGATTTAAGAGTCAAAAGATTTAAACATTATTACTCTCAGCCATAACAACGCAGGGGCCGGCCCGGAGGGAGGGACAGCCGGACGGGGTGGGAGATGGCTCAGGGCCCAAACCCAGAGGGGCCCAATTTTTTTATGAATAAATTTAAAATATATAACTACTGAATTGGAAAAAGGAAAATTGGTATTTAATAAACCAACCTTTAACCAGTTGGTAAATAATAATCCAACCTACAGAATTGGTATATAATAATCCTACCTATCAACATGTTGGTACTCAATGAACTTCCGTTAATTTTTTTTAACTGAAGTTAGTTTTTAAGTTTTATTTATTACACAAATAGTCCCTGTAGTTGTAATTTACTAGTTTTAACTATTTTATAAAACAAAAAAACCTCAACCTTATCCATTTTACACCTATTGACTCGGTTTGACCGAGTCGGCTGAGTTGACCGGGTTTGACCCGGGTTGACCGAGTTGACTCGGTTTGACCGAATCTGACTGCGTTTGACCGTTGACCCGAACCGTTCCGGAACAAAATCTGACCCGTAACATGACCCGAACCGAACCGTTCCACGAAACCTGAACCCAAATCTGAACCGAACACGAAATCTGACCCGAGACTACCCGATCCATGAAAACCCGAACCAAAAACATAGTTGTTTTCTTGCAAACTCAAATCAACAGCAACCCCTCTTTATAAAAATCTAAACCCGACACAAGAAAAAGAAACTGAAGCTCGAGTTACATTTGTCGTCGCCGGAGATTCTTACCGGAACTCCGCCGGCTCCGTCTCACTCCTGCCGCTCCACCACCAAAAACAACAACAATAACCGTTTCCGCTGACCGCCATGGTTCAGCCGTTCGCCGTTAGTCGCTGTCGAGACACCCCGCCGCCGTAGACGGCGGCGCCGTCGTCACTCCTTCGCGGATCACTCTCTCTCCGTCACCTATCTCCGCCGCTCTCTCTCTCCTTCTATTTGTTCTTCCTCTCTCATTCCTCGTCGTCTCTCCCTCTATCGGTTTCATATGTGAGTGTGTATATAATAAATGGTACAAGAGGGAGAAAGGGTGGTTGTGTGTGACGTGGCTGGATATCAGTCACCGGAGTGCCACCGGCAACCCACCTCCGGCGACCGGTGAAGTAAGAGAGAGAGCAGACCGGATGTGCTTGTTTGGGGGATAAGGTTAGGGTGAGAGTGAGTGTTTGTTTTATAAAATAGTTAAAACTAGTAAATTACAACTACATGGACTATTTGTGTAATAAATAAAACTTAAAAACTAACTTCAGTTAAAAAAAGGTAACAGAAGTTTATTGAGTACCAACATGTTGATAGGTAGGATTATTGTAGACCAATTATGTAGGTTGGATTATTATTTACCAACTGGTTAAAGGTTGGTTTATTAAATACCAATTTTCCTTGGAAAAATGAATAGTGAAGCACTTGGTTTGATGGTACGAATGTTGTTTTAATTGCAAGGAGACTTGGTTTCTAATGTTGCTATCCTCTTGTTTGGTTGATTTTTTTTATTTTTTTTTATTGCCTACCTATTCATTAAACGCAATGACATTAATTGGCTTTTTTTTTTTACCTATTCATAAATGAAAACGATATTAATTGACTAATACATTTATTAATACTAAAAAAATTACAGTTATTTTTTGAAAGGAAAAAAAAAATTACAGTTATTAATCGTCAACACCATCGTCATCGTGACCAACATTAGTGAAGCTATGCCTGGTGATATACTTCTCTGTATGGTTGCCGCACTTAATTTGTTGAAGTATGTTATAAACCTATAAATTCAACTAGTAAAATATGGACAAAAGTAAATGCCAAAATGATCCATGAGGTTTGGTCAATTTTGTCCAAAACTCAAACCTTTTGAATCTGGGTCCATGTTGTTTCAATTTAGTTGTCATTTTCATCCAAAAACAAAATCTAGTCAGATTTTTCAGTTAACATCCAGTTTTTTTTTTTTTTTTTGTCTTTTTCATCCCTTTTAATGAAGGGCAAAATGGTATTTTAACGTTTTATTATAACAAATTAAAAAATATGACCTTGTTGCCCTTATTAAAATGGAGGGAAAAGAAAAAAAAACTGAAAATGGCTACAAAATCGAAACCACAGGGACCCAGATTCAAAAGGTTTGAGTTTTGGACTAAAGTGGCAAAAATGACCAAACCTCAGGGACATTTTTAGCAGTTTACTCAAAGTTTCTTCTAAAAACTTAATCATTTGCACAAGCATCAACTAATAATCCGCGGCAACCCGTTAGTTTTGTATAAAACAAAAATAAGCTAAGGCTAGAAGCTAATTAAATTCGATAATGCCTTAATTATTAATAACAAGATTTGCATTGTCTGGAAGCATTTAGTTAGTAAGGCTAGTTGAATAAAGAGCTTCTAATTACTATCCTTAGTAAGCCTATGCATTACTCTCATTGAACTCATCAACTTAAGCACATCAACCATCTTTCAATTTCTTTCATTAGAGAGCTTACAAACACTTTTTTTTTTTTTTTTGTAGTTTCTTATATCACATCTCCTTTCAAGTTCTCAACTTTCAGTGATTGAAACACTTGATTTGACCTCTCTAATTTTTATTTGATCAATGGAGTCCTTCATGAAGGAGTTTGAACATCTTAAAATCCATCTAGAAGACCTAAAACAAGCCACCAATAGTTTTGGTAGCAAAGTTATCGGAGTTGGTGGATTTGGGAAGGTATACGAAGGAGAAATCTCTCACTCTAAGGGGAGAAGCCTGGTTGCTATTAAACGCCTGAGTCGGGAATTTGGGCAAGGAGACCCTGAGTTCTTAAAGGAGATCATGATGCTATCTCGATACTCACATGAGAATCTCATTACCCTCCTTGGATATTGTGACGAGGATGGTGAGAAGATCCTTGTGTATGAGCACGCGTCCAATGGAAGCCTCGATCGACATTTAAGCTCCAATGTTCTCACATGGGCACAACGTCTAGAGATATGTCTTGATGCTGCAAAGGGTCTAAAATACCTTCACGATCATAGAGGTACCCAACAAAGAATTCTCCACAGAGATATAAAAAGTGCCAACATCCTGCTAGATGACAACTGGAATGCTAAACTTTCTGACATGGGACTTTCAAAAGTTGGACCTGCAAATCAGCAACACAATGTTCTTGTCACCAATATAGTGGGTACTCCAGGATATTGTGATCCTCAATATATGGAGACGTACACGCTAACCAAAGAATCAGACATATACTCTTTTGGGGTCGTCTTATTTGAAGTCCTGTGTGGAAGATTATGCTTTAAAACGACCAACGGCCAGTTAGAGATTTTAGTTCCTATGTGGAAACAAAACTACATACATAAGAAACTAGACCGGATTATCTTTAAAGATCTCAAGCTACCAATGGACCCCACTTCTCTGGAAACATTTTCAGAGATTGCATTCCAGTGTTTACACTACTCTCGTGAACAACGGCCAACAATCTCTCTTCTTATACAAAAGCTTGAGATTGCACTTAAGTGTCAAGAACGTCATGAAATGAAACTGACTAATGTTGTGGGAAAGTATTCCAAAGGCGAAGAGGTCTTTTTCAACATAGGCAAAACGGTAATTAGCTATTCTACTTTTTTATTTCAAAAAAATTATGGAATGATTAGTTTTATAGAATGTCTGTTTGCAAAGTCATTTATACAAACTAGATATTTATATACATCAAATGGTGCTTTATCGAAAAGTCTGAAAAAAGGGGGTTGGATTGTTGAAGAAATGAGGGTTTATTAAGGGTAAGTTTTTAGTTTTGTTTTTTAACCGTTCAACTTTTTTCATAGATTTATCAACCATATACGTTTTCAGATATGGATAGAATGTTTGTTTCAATATTTTTTAATACTATATATTATTAAATACGGTCAGGTTTGGGTACAAAAAAGTCTTTGGTGGTTTTTATTTTTCTGAAAAATCGCCTCGCAGACCACGCAGACATTGTCATCTGTACACTGTTTGTTTTTCCGAAGACGTTTCATTAAAAAACGTCTGTTTGGTGCAAACTTGACCCAACCACTTTTAAAATCTTCTAAGATCTGCAGAAGGTTAAACACCACCACCACCATCGTTCACCACCCACTACCGCCCACTCCACCACCCACCAGCACCCTCCGTACACCACTACCAGTTTATTTTAGAAGTATACATACGTGAAAAACAAACAACTTTCTTTTTGCAAACTGCAGAGGTTTGGTCCACCTCTTTTTCTAAAGATGTCTGCAAATGTAGTCTGTAAACTGCAGACATTTATCTCTTAAAAAAACAAACTACAACTTAATATACAAATAGGCTTAACGTATGAAGTGAAGTAGAGATTTTTATTTTTTGAAAAAAAATTTCATCTTGTTAAACACACGTATTTTAGTCCCAAAAGAATTTTGTGTATTTACACTAGCAGATTATTTATAATTACCCTAGGGTAATTAACCCTAAGATAATTACACTATTAGAGTAAGTACAAGATTTTTTTATTTTTTATTTTTACATTTTTCAACTAAACATCATGCTTAAGTAAATGGGAAAAAGGAACTTCAAAAAAAAAAAAAAAAAAAATCTCTCCTTCACTTCTCATGTTAAATATTCGTGTCATTTATTATCAGTGATATCTTTTTAAATATGTTATATTCGTCGATAAATGTATGAGAAAAGTATTAATCTCTATATAATGCGTATACTACTAATAATATCGATACTAGCTACATATAATTTTAAAATGGTGGTTCGCTTATAATCTATTTACCGGTTTCTCTCATAACTCACTTAGGTTAGTTACCGTATATTAACTGTAATCTTTTAAGACTCTGGTGTGTGTATATGTCATTATAATCACTTTCTCAAACACTAAATAACTTAGCTAATGTTAACATTAGCGATTATATGGATTGAACACATCAGGCTAGCTAGTATGTATAATATATATATATATATATAGGGGAAGGTTCATTGGGGAACACTAAAAAAGTGGGAAACGGGGGAACACTTTTAAAAATTATACTTAACATGTTAAAAAAAAATATTTTTCTAATATTTTTTTCGGCGCTTTTTCTTATAAATACAAGTAGAAACATTTTTGATAAAAAAAATCAAAAACTAAAAATATAAAAAAAATGTTAAAAAAACAGTTATATCTTATAGAATTAACTTAACATGTTAAAAATAATTTTTTTTTAAATTTTTTTCAGCGCTTTTCTTTATAAAAAGGAGGAGAAACTAGTCGAGTAAAAAAATATTTTTTCTAAAAAAAACATTTTTTAGCCTTTTTTTAATTGTTTTTTTTAATATTTTTAGTTTTTGATTTTTTTTTATTAAAAATGCTTCTACAAGTATATATAAGGAGAAGCGTCGAAAAAGATGTTTAAAAAATTAATTTTTAACATGTTAAGTTAAATTTTTAATAGTGTTCCCCGGTTCCCCACTTTTTTAGTGTTCCCCAATGAACCTCACACTATATATATCTATATATATATATATATATATATATATATATATATACACTATATATATATAAATATAAATGTGCTTAGAAGTTCTACTGTTGATTTTTTTTCTTTCGTTTTTTTGTTATTGATTGTTCTAGAATAGGGAAGGAGCTACACCAAAAGATGCGGAAGGTGATTGATGCCCTTCACTCGAGTAGAGTTTGCTGGGAAGGTGTTAGCTTTAAGAAGACGCTTAGTGGCACTTGGAGTAATATTGCCAAAGTTTTCATCAACACTAAGGTTAGTGGTGTTCCGATGCGAAACTTTCTTAGAGGAGTGGTGGGTAATGGTGAGGAGATCGCGTTTTGGTTGGATCCTTGGCTCGTCGAAGAACCGCTAAAAACGAAGTTTCCGGTTTTGTTTGCTCAAGAGAGGGTCAAGAAGTGCAAGGTCGCGGATAGAATTGTGAGACAAGGTCTTGATTCAGCGCTGATGTGGGACTGGAGAACTTCGGACTTTTCTGTGGAGGCCGTCAGTGAGCTTCAGCAGCTGGGCTCGCTTCTTGATGGAGTCCGGGTCAGCGACCTTGCTGATAAATGGAAGTGGCAGTCTGGTTCGAGTGGATCTTTCTCGGTCAAAAACGTTAAGTGGCTTCTTCACAGGAACCTTGCAAACGGCTCGGATTTCGTGTTGAATTGGTGTCGGTGGATCCCGAACAAGTGTAATATTCATGCGTGGCGGGTGGAACAGGACAGAATCCCTACTGGTGACGCTCTAAGAAGAAGAAACGTTGCGGTAGAAGACATTACATGCCCGTTCTGTGGCTCGGAGGATGAGACAACGGAGCACATTTTTATCTCGTGTAGAACGGCTGCGATTATTTGGAATGGTGTAAGTTTGTGGTGCAAGATCCCCAATATTTATGCCTTTTCTATCAAGGATCTTTTGGGTATTCACGAGACACTAAGAGCATCGGAAAGGAAGAAGGTCGCGGTTCAAGGCATCATCTTGTTAGTGTGTTGGTGTATTTGGCGCGCGAGAAACAACTTTATGTTCTCTAGCGCCCCGATTAAAATAGATAGCATTTTAAGTGAAGTTAGGGCGTTAGGTTTTTTTTTGGTTTTCGAATAGATCTAGTTTCAAAGGGATAGGTTGGGGGGAGTGGTGCTCCTTTGTTAATATGTAAGTTCTCCGTTTTCTGTTTTTGCCGGCCCGTTTTGGGTCGGTGGTTTTGTTAATGAAGTATACGTTTCAAAAAAAAAAAAAAAAAAAGATGCGGAAGGTAGTGGCGGCAATGCTGTCATAGCCCCGAAAAAGGCGGATGCTGCCAGCAAAACAGAAACAGAAAGCGAACTTGTACACTTTGATGGTACAGAAATTTCTTTTTCATCACACAATGAAACTAAATATTCAGAAGAAAATGACTATGATGATGTGGATTATACTAAGGCTATGAGGTTGGAGTCCTATGGGGCTTTATCATGCCACCTAGGATTCATGTCATCGTCATGTCAGCATGGGGGCTTTATCATGCCCCCCTTTAGTTTGGAGGGTGTGGATGGAGCCCCGTGTCATGATTAACTAATTATTTATTTATATATTTATTTTTTTAAATTAAATGGAAAACAAAAATTAAATGGCAATTTTAATAACTACAAAATTAAAAATAAAAACATAATTTCATTAAAAACAAAAAGATAACATACTAGAAAAAAAAAAAGACAACATACTTAAAAAAAACTACATATATTTGGCCCGAAATTGTGCCTTACGAGAGCCTCCAAAATGACTCGGTCCTCCTCTGGTAGATGTGACCTTAGGCGACCAAAATTCTTCCTTAGGCGACCAAAATTCTACCTTCTTAGGGGTACGTTTTTCGGTCTCATCCTTCTTTTTATGGCTTCTTTTTTTTATAGAAGAGGATTCGACTTGGGTTTCGGAAACGAATTCGGTTTCGCTTGTGTCTTGGGCGGGTATGTTTGGTGGTGGCATGTTTGGCGGAAAAAAAAGGGGGTTGAGAATAATACCCGAAATATGGGGGCATCGGTTGAGTGGTGGGCTGAGGAGAAGTTGGTGGCATTGGATAATATCCAACCTCACCCGTACGCGGGTCTCGGCGATAGCGGTCCTCTTGCTCGTTGTTTTGCAAATTTTGCCAAAACGGATTGGTCGGGTCCCATGGGTTGTTTGGGAAACATTGTTGGGAAGTTTTAAAAAATATGAAGAGAAATGTATAAAAAGTGAGGTAGAAAGTGTGAGGAATGATTTAAAAAGTGAGGTAGAAAGTGGGTATTTATAGTGTTAATTTATAAATAAAATAAAAAGTAATTTTTTTTTTAATTTTTGACCATTTTCAACGGTCCAAAACATAAATGCTCCTCGGTCCATGTGCGTTGCCGCTCGTTACCATCTTGGCGATGGTTCAATAGCGCCGGGGGTGTGGATCGATGGCGGGGGTGGGGCGCTATGGGTGGCCAGTTGGGTTGGGTGGCGCCCCCACACCCTCCAGCCTAATCCCACACCCTCCAGCCTAATAAACCACTTCCCACAGTAGAGGATTTGCAGATTAATGGTGAACCTTACCCAGGTAACGAAATTCAAGTTAGCGGGTACTCAAGAAACGGAACAACTTGTAGGTATGAGTGGGTTCGCTATTTGCAAGACGGGCCAATGAAATACATAGAAGGCGCAAAATACACCACGTATACCGTTACAGCAGATGATGTAGATAATTATGTTGCTGTAATAGTTCAGCCACTTGACGACCGACAACAACGAGAGGGTGAACTTGTAAAATGCTTTGCAAATGACAGCAAAAAAAATCACCTATCATCCTGATATGCTTCCTGAAATCCAAAAGATGTTGGCTAAAAATCACCCTACAAAAAAAATGCCATTTAGTGGCACACGTTTTTTGTGGCATTTAGCCTTTGTACCACTAAAGTTTTTAATCTTTTTTACGTTTCCAGACCATAATTGAGTTACCTGCTAGATTTACATTTGACTTTTTTTATTGTGTGAATCTTGATCGTTGACTTTTGTGATTAATGTGTAATTTGACATGAAAACTGTGTTAATCTTCTTGTTTTTTTATAACATTTAGAACCCTCTTTACTGTTTTTGATATAATGAGGTGTAAAAAAGAACAATCACTTTCATTAAATTGTATAGATTTTATCGAAAGATGATGAATGTTTGTGTTGACTTTTCAAGAACATGTCTTGTTTTGGATCCTTTCAGGTATGCTTAGTTTCGAAGATCGAGGGAATGGATCCGGGGGACAATTTTGGCAAAATGAAGACAATGGAGATGATGAATATGATGAGTACTTTCATGGGCCCAAGAAGAAACGGCGGCTCATGGTTAATCAAGTTCGGTTCCTGGAGAAAAGTTTTGAGTCGGATAACAAGCTCGAGCCAGAACGGAAAATTCAGCTTGCAAAAGAACTCGGTTTGCAGCCGAGACAGGTCGCGATGTGGTTTCAGAACCGACGAGCCCGTTGGAAGAATAAACAGCTACAGAAGGTGATAAGGCCCAATTCGCTGGCAGACTAAGAGACAGGCCCAAACGATCAGTTAAGAAGCCCATGAAGCTGATGGACTAGATACTACAATTCGGAAAGTTGCTGCAAGTTTATTTAGTCATGTGTTTTAATTCAGTTATTTGTTTTACTTGTTTTTCAAGGGTCTTAGGAGATGTGTTCCTAGAATAAAGGAGTAGTGGATCCATGATTCCCTCCATGTGATGGTAGTGCTAGTAGTGAGTCAAGTCCTTTAAATTGTTTGCTTTGATGTTAATGAAAAATATCCAGAAAATTGTTCCAAAGTCTCTCTTCTAAATCTGTGTTTCTCTTGGAGTGTTTGCCTACTAGAAAAGGCTATACCATTTGGTGCTTTCATTTCTCTTACCATGCCTCCCCGAAAAGACTCCTCCGCCAGCGACGACTCCATCCAAAACTTGTGCGACCAACTCGCACAATTCATTACACAAAATGCCACCACCACAGCCGCCAGTGAAGCACGTCAAAATGCCCACTTCGAGGCCATGCAAACTTCGATGAAACAACTACTTGAAGCCTTTACCAACAACATAGATACTGAAAAACCAAAAATTACTATCGATTCCCCATCCAGTTCGTTCAAACCACCAGTTGATCCACCTACCCCTCGCCCACCCAAAATTCAATTACCTACCTTCGATGGCTCTAACCCACTGGATTGGGTTTTCCAAGCCGAAAACTATTTCAATTACTACAAAATTCCCGACACAGATAAACTACAATTATCGGTCTTTCACTTCACCGGTGAGGCCCTCGGTTGGTACAAATACCAAGCCAACAACAAGCTCCTTGGAACATGGCCAGCTTTTGTCCGGGCTCTAGAACTACGGTTCGGACCGTCGGATTATGAAAACCATCAAGCAGCCTTGTTTAAACTGAAACAACTCACCTCGGTTTCAGCTTATCAGGCTGAGTTCGAGAAACTGTGCAACTGTGTTATCGGACTTCCAACCGAAGCATTACTCAACTGCTACCTTTCTGGTTTGAAGCCGGAAATTCTCGCTGAATTGTCTATCCTCAAACCCACCACACTGAACCAAGCCTACGGCCTTTCCAAACGTGTCGAAGAAAAACTAAACCTTGCCAAACCAAAATACTTTCAACCCCGTACTTACGCATCCTCCACCCAAACCACACAATCCCATGCTTCTTCCACACCAAATACCACACCCACACCCAAACCAAATCCACCGCCCTTATTACCCACCCCTTCCAAACCGCCCCTGACATTCACCAAACTTTCGCCTGAGGCATTACAGAAAAGACGTTCTGAAGGGTTGTGTTTCCGGTGCCCAGAAAAATATTTTCCGGGGCATAAATGCAATCCACCTCAGTTCCTTTTGATTGCAGATTATGATGACACCGTGCCAATTAACACCGAAGAATCCAATGCCCTATTATCCATGACCGATAACCAACTAGATCCCGATCATCCTCACCAATTTTTTGCCTTATCCACTGCGGCGTTTTTCGGGTTATCGTCTCCGAAAGCTCTTCGAGTCACCGGTATGATAAACAACAAACCTGTCCATGTGTTAATCGATTCAGGAAGCACTCATAATATAATCCAAACCCACCTTGTTGCTGCCATGAATCTACCGCTTCAAAAGATCCAGCAATTTTCGGTTATGGTGGGAAACGGAGAGACTCTCAGCTGCGATGGTCTCTGCCCAGAATTGGATATTTCACTCCAAGGTACTAATTTTACAGTTCCCATGTTCGTTTTACCTGTGGCTGGAGCAGATATTATTTTAGGGTTGGCCTGGTTGCGTTCCTTGGGCCCGGTCCTTGCAGATTTTTCAGTCCCTCAAATAACCTTTAATGTAGCCCATAAGCCCATCACACTTACTGGAGAAGCCCACTTAAGCCAAGTTGCCCCTACGACATTGAAAACCCTCCTGCACAAAAACACTGTTGCCTCTCTGTACTCTCTTCACTTCCAATTTGATGCTCATCTCAAACCACCTGACACCAGCCCCAACCATGAAAATCCACACATTCAAAACCTCCTCCAATCATACAATCACTTATTCCAAATTCCAACCCAACTGCCGCCCACCAGAACCCAAGATCACCATATCCCAACTCTACCCAATTCACCCCCTGTGAATGTGAAGCCGTACAGATACCCGCAATATCAAAAAGAAATTATGACCAAATTAATTTCTGATATGCTTAGAGATGGGATAATAAAACCAAGTCAGAGTCCATATTCTTCGCCGGTGCTGCTGGTATGAAAAAAAAGATGGATCATGGAGATTTTGTGTCGATTATCGGGCTCTAAATTCGATTACTGTCAAGGACCGATTTCCAATTCCAACTGTTGACGAATTGCTAGACGAATTGCACGGAGCTGCTATCTTTTCAAAGATAGACCTCACAGCGGGGTATCATCAAATCCGGTTGGCTAGTGAAGACACTTATAAAACGGCTTTCAGAACCATCGATGGGCATTATGAATTCCTCGTTATGCCGTTCGGCTTAACGAATGCACCGTCAACATTCCAGGCCACGATGAACGATTTGTTTCGCGATGTCCTTCGGCGGTACGTTTTAGTTTTCTTTGACGATATTCTAGTCTATAGCAAAACCCTGGAACAACATTATGATCACTTGCACCAAGTTTTTCAGAAGTTATCAGACAATAATTTTTTTGCAAAACCATCCAAGTGTATATTTGTTGTGTCATCGATTGATTATTTGGGCCATATTATATCCGTTAAGGGTGTTGAAGCGGATCCAGACAAGTTAAAGGCCATTCAGGCATGGCCAGTACCAAAAAAACTTGACTGACTTGAGAGGATTTTTGGGTCTCACCGGGTATTACAGAAGATTTGTTCGAGACTATGCCCGTATTGCCTCACCTCTCACGGATATCTTAAAAAAACCGGTTTTCGTTTGGTCTGAAGATAGCCAGAGTGCATTCCAACAGCTCAAAGACGCCATGGTTTCATTGGTAACACTTACTTTACCTAATTTTTTATTGCCTTTCGATGTTACCACTGATGCCTCGAACGTATCTATCGGAGCAGTTTTATCGCAACAAGACAGGCCCATCGCATTTTTTAGTAAAAAAATGTGCCCTCGTATGCAAGTTGCATCCGCATATGTTAGGGAGCTTTTCGCTATTACTGAATCAGTCAAAAAATGGAGGCAATATTTACTGGGTCGGAAGTTTAATATTTTCACAGACCAAAGAAGCTTGAAGCATTTGTTATCTCAGGTTGTTCAAACACCTGAACAGTATAAGTGGGCAACAAAACTCTTGGGTTTTGATTTTGAAATCCACTATAAACCAGGGAAAGAAAACAGAGTAGCCGATGCTCTTAGCCGAGTCGACATGCCAAAAGTGTTAGCAATTTCGATCACTGATCCAATTTGGCTTATTATCTTAAAAAAGTTTTATGAAACTGCAGCAGGCCAAGAATTAGTAGCAAAGTTGCTGAAGCGTAAATCGGAAGGGGAACCATTTGTGTGGAAGGAAGGATTGTTATTTCACTATAAGAAGATTTTTATTCCTGAAAATCAGGCCATTCGAAAGATGCTTTTGGAGGAGTTTCATTCATCTAAAGCGGGCGGTCACTCGGGTATCCGACCCACGATTAAAAGGTTAGCAGTTTCCTTTAGTTGGCCCAAGCTAAAATCTGAAGTTTCGAATTTTGTCCAATCGTGCCAAACTTGCCAACAAGTTAAATACCCTACACACAAATCATACGGCCTTCTTCAACCCTTACCAATTCCTACAACTGTTTGGCAAGACATTTCAATGGATTTCATCACCCACTTGCCACTTTCAAACGGGAAATCGGCCATATGGGTGGTCGTCGATCGTTTTTCTAAGTTCGCACATTTTATAGCTTTACCACCAAAATACGGAGCGGTCACCTTGGCCACACTATTCCTCCAAAATATTTATCGTTTGCATGGGTTACCTCGAAGTATAGTGACGGACCGTGACCCAATCTTCTTAAGTTCTTTTTGGCGGGAGCTGTTTAAACAGATTGGTACGAAGCTGAACTATTCGACAGCGTATCATCCACAATCGGATGGACAAACGGAGGTTGTAAACCGTTGTTTGCAGAATTTTTTACGGTCTTTTGCAGGTGATGAACCGGGTTCGTGGAGCAAATATTTGTACCTAGCAGAATACTGCTACAACACGTCTTTCCACAGTTCACTCAACATGAGTCCTTTCAAGGCTTTGTACGGTCAAGACATTCCTGATGCAAATCGGTACAAACCTGGTAACTCAAATGTTCCGTCCATTGACGCCACTCTTATCGAGTTATAAAGGCTACGGAGTGTCATAAGGCAGAATTTAATACGAGCTCAGCAAAGGATGAGAGCTGTGGCAAATGAAAGCAGGAAAGAAAAAGAATTTAATGTCGGCGATATGGTTTTTCTGAGGCTGCATGATCACAGGCAAAAATCGGTGGAGTATCGAAGCAACAGGAAACTTTCCAAGAGGTTTTATGGTCCTTTTGAAGTGTTGGAACGAATTGGTGCAGTCGCGTATCGTCTTAAACAACCACCGGGATCAAAAGTTCACCCGGTCTTTCACATATCACTGCTGAGAGAAGCGAAAGGATCCCCGGAGCCGATTCCATTGCCATCATACCATGAAGACAACAGTTCTCCACCTCAGCCGCAACAAGTTTTGGATCAAAAGTGGGAGTTGGGCAAGTGTAAAATATTGGTCGCTTGGAAGAATGCAGAATTGGCAGAGGCAACATGGGAGTTTTTTGATGAAATGTTACTAAGGTTTCCGGAGTTCAAGCTCGAGGACGAGCTGGTTGTCAACGAGGGGGCAGTTGATAAGGCCCAATTCGCTGGCAGACTAAGAGACAGGCCCAAACGATCAGTTAAGAAGCCCATGAAGCTGATGGACTAGATACTACAATTCGGAAAGTTGCTACAAGTTTATTTAGTCATGTGTTTTAATTCAGTTATTTGTTTTACTTGTTTTTCAAGGGTCTTAGGAGATGTGTTCCTGGAATAAAGGAGTAGTGGATCCATGATTCCCTCCATGTGATGGTAGTGCTAGTAGTGAGTCAAGTCCTTTAAATTGTTTGCTTTGATGTTAATGAAAAATATCCAGAAAATTGTTCCAAAGTCTCTCTTCTAAATCTGTGTTTCTCTTGGAGTGTTTGCCTACTAGAAAAGGCTATACCAGAAGGACTATGATGATCTGCAAGAAAGTTACAATAAACTCAAAGCCAACTATGAAACCACCTCCAGTTTAAAGCACTTCTTTTAAGCTCGTACAAGTTGTTAAATATTGGTCAGTACTCACTATTATGATTATGGTGTTGTTTAGGTTGATTTAGAACACAATCATTATCGATCTTTTTAAGGTTTGACTTGCTTGGTGCAAAATCTTTAAACATTTTAAACCATTTTGACACTACAACATATCAGGTTATGCATGGAGCTGATCGGGATATTATATGGCTGCAACGTGACTTTGGTATATATGTCTGCAATATGTTTGATACTCGACAGGTTATCTTTAATTCATTTTGAGTATGCTTTGTTCATTTTATATTTAGTGTATGATTTTGAAGATAATTATTATTTTTTTTATTGAGTTTAATTTGAGCATGAATATGAAATCGTATAGGCCTCAAAGGTGTTAAAGTTGGAGAGACTCCCTAGAGTATCTATTGAAACACTTTTGTGACGTTGCTGCAAATAAAGAGTACGTCTCTTTTGCACACATGACACAACACATAACATGTAATTTACATTTTGTTTTTTTATTAACAGATACCAAAATGCGGACTGGCGGTTGCGACCATTGATTGGTGAAATGCTGAGGTAGTTGTTGCTTGTTACAAATTTACTCTATTTTTTTTTCCTTTTTATTACATGTTTCTTCATGCTTATGTGTGCCTTTTACTTTTATCTTCGATAGATATGCTAGAGAAGACACACATTATCTTCTGTACATATACAATCTTATGAAAAGAAAGCTGCCCCGAAGCATCTCTTGTTGAGGTAATAAATTAATCGTTCTTTTTTTGTTTCTGTATAATATTTGAAAAATATTTTTGTCTTGTAATTTCAGTTAAAACTGTTGGTTTCAGGTATACCAACGCAGTTATGATCTATGTATGCAGCTCTATCAGAAAGAGATTCTGACGGGAGAACTCATATCTAAACATATATGACGTCAGAGATTCCAATTTTGAAATTGTTTTACGATGTCACTTATTTTTGCTGATTCAGGTTGTAAGATGCTGATCTCAACGACCAGCAACGTGCGATTGTTGCAGTAAGTCACTGCTTTTTATTTTCTCTGTTAAAGATATAATAAATGATATATTCGAGGACTTTTTCTTGTGGAATACAGGGACTTTGTGAGTGGAGAGATGTTATTGCTCGTTCAGAAGATGAAAGTACCTGTTATATATTGCCAAACAAAGTTCTTATTGAAATTGGTAATGCAGTAGCTCTTTCATAATTTCATTCCTCTTTTTTTATTTTGATATTAACTTATTATTTTTATCTGTTCTATTTCTAAAGCAAAGCAAATGCCGGTGACAACTGGAAAATTGCGACACTTATTGAAATCGACACACCCATATATTGAGCGAAATCCTGGTTCAATCTTTGGCATCATTAAGCATTCCATGCAGAATGGCGCTGCATTGGAACCTGTTGCCAGGAAAATTGTTGAAGATGATTATTTAACTCGAATGAAGATTGTGAATGAGATTCATGAACACAATTAAGTTTTGAGTTTTTATTCATACATTTGTTAGTTTATTTGGGTTGTGTTTGATCATTAGACTTAGATCGACACTTATTAGACATTTGGAATCTTTGGAAGATTGATTGAACTTTTAATTGAAGTGATTATTTTATGATTTCTACATTTTACAATTTTGTTTTTATTTTTTAATGTAAATAAATGATAATTGTAATTAATTAAAAGAGTAAAATGCACGGATAGTCCCTGTGGTTTTGCAAAATAACACCTATAATCCCCAACTTTTGGAAATTACACCGGTGCTCCCTGTGATTTGACAGTTTGTTACTTGGATAGTATAACAACCCTAAAAGAAAACCGACACCCTCGAATTATTTTCGACACCCTAATATATTTTAAATACCCCTATATGTCTTAAAATACACCCGTATGTGAAAACCGAGCCCAAAATACGTTATAACATTTAAAATAAATAAAAAACAAAGAAATTTGGTTTTAGGCAGGCCGCGTAGCCCTTAGCTAACCCTTCGCGGGCCGCAACAGCTTAAAGGGTCAGATCGCACCCTGAGTTGACACGCGTCATCCATGTGTTGACCCTAGTCATGACCCGGATCAGCTACAGCTAGACCCCCCTATGACGCGGGCCACGTAGCCCCTTGCTACACTTTACGCGGGCCTCGAGAGAACCAGAAAACAGCCCTATATAAAGAGGCCTCGGGATTTCAGTATTCCTCGCTCAATTCTTTCTTTCTAAACGAAATTCTCTCATAATAGGCATAATATTCGAGTATAATACCCCCTAATTAGCGAGGTTCTGCTCCGTTGTAAGTATTATAACCCCATTTTCGTATTAGATACGCTGCCCGATTGATTTAGGGTTCCGTAACAACTGTCGTGGTTCTGCCCGACGTAGTTGTTGGAATACCGTCTCGGGGAGGGTATCGTTAATATAATTAAAGGGTTATTATACTAACATATGTACATTTGTGTAAATTATAGATTAATCTCAGGAAACCCTTACACGAAGTCTAAGATAGCAAAGTGAGTTTATCCGCTTTTTGTTAACTTTTTGTGAACTATTTTACAAAACCTTAAATGCTTAACAATGAGATTAAGCAGTGATTGAGTCTTTGTAGTTCTTCAATTACTGCCGGTATGTTGGGGTTTTGTATACAAAATGTGATACACGTTACCATTGGACGACGAGTTAGCCAATGTGTAATATGACCCACCAGTTAGGATTGACAGTACTGAATGAGTAATTGTGTAGAAATAAACAATGTGATCGCTCTCAATACTGTGTTAATTGATAAAATGTTTCTTGATTAAACTGGGATTCACTCACTAGTATTTCCCACTGACAAATGTTTTTAAAACGCGTTTCAGGTAACACAATGTGACAGCCAATTAGTAAAAAGCCAGCTGGAGAGCACTGATGACTTGAAAAAATGTGGCTATAAAAGTTACCAAAAAGACGATGTTTTAAATTCAATAAAATAGGGTTTATCCCTATAAACGTATTGTAATAAAGAAACTTGGGTTTACCCATGTGGTTATTAATATAAAATATGATGGTTTTACTCTGATAAACAATTTCCTAACTACGGTCCTGATGTAATTTCTGCTGCCAAATTAATAATTAACAAACTGATACCACCACAAGCGAATGTTCGCGGACGCCCGTTCCCGGGACAGATCAGGGGGCGGGGGTTGCGACAGAAGGTGGTATCAGAGCCTAGCCACTGATTCAGCCACAGGAGTGTTCTGCTGACATCAATATATTATTTAAAATACTTGTGTAAATAAAGTATGATGGATTTTGGTATGCCGTAAGAATGGTGATTAGAACATTGCAAGATACGATAAATAAGCAATAACATTTAATTGCTATTAGTCCTTGCTTATTGATATTACTTGGTCTAGAATAAAGATATGTTATGGAAATACAAATTTCCTTGATTCTGGATAAAAGCTCTAATAAAAGAGGCACTTTTAAAATCTTGAAAAGATACTATTTAGGGGAAATAGAAAAAAAATTTCTCCGGCAAGACTGGGTATGGTGTAGCAGACTCTTCAGCTTGTCCGGATATACTGAGATTACCTCTCCGGCGCGAACCGGATAAGACAGGGTATATAATATGTCAAACAAGTGACAAGATTTCCCTAAATAGTATCATGACCTGATATCTGACTTGTTTTTGGAAATATGAATTTGTTAAATACATTGACCTTATGAAAGGGTAAGTATAATATAGTATGTGAAATATATGATTATATAAGTATGTATATCTATAAGAAATTCCAAAAGTTAATTAAGAATAAAGCACAAGCATATGTGTCAATAATAAATCTAGATTTCTTTATTAGGAATCTCTTGCATATAAATTCCGATATCAAACATTATTTCGTTTGATCATCTACCTCGTAACTCGTGCAATGGAAACCCTTTAAGTTGGTACGCCATCAAAAGTATAAAAATTTCCAATGCGTTACCATAGACTATTAACGCAAATAAGAAGCATGTAAAGTTGTGCCAGTGCACAAGAAAACATATGAAACCTAAAAATTATACGTCCACAGACATCGAAGTATATCACACACGACTTCCAAGGCAAGACCTTTGGAAAATATAAATTGGGCACGATGACACCAATGCTAATTCCGTCAGTAGAAGAACTATTAATAAAAAAGAAGCACTTTGCCACGCGATCCTACAACCGACATAAATCTCGCTGAGGTACGTTGTAACCAGATTTCACAACCATCGATGCACAGTCTAATCAGAGTCATAATTATTATCACTGCAAAAGAAGTCACATACCTTTGCAAATCCCCTATTTCATTTTATTCGACATTCCTTGATAATGTCATTTCACAACGGTTATTACACAAAATTCCAGATAAAAGTTCTTATATTTCTTTTGTTGAAATTCTGAATTCTGCATATAATAAATTGACTTTCGTGTTTCTACTTCCCCTAATGGTCATCCTACCATGAGGATTTCTTTCATAGTAGCGAATATTGATCTATTTTATTTCCTGGTAAATTCACACATTACACATGCACTGTTTGTTGCGCATGTGATTCGTTTGATTTGTGAAGACCACTGGAGGGCTTCATTCTAATTTGTTATTTTATCCAAACTTAAATATCATTCCGCTTTTTGCACTATGAACCGCATTATTGCAAAATGGTGACTCTTTGATATCGAGTCAATAAATTTTGTTAAACCACTGAGGTGAAGAATTTATATTTTTATATATATGTATAAAAATTATGTTAAGGTATACTCTCATTTAAATTTATGTTTAAGTTATTTATTATTAATAATTTTATTATTAGTAATAATAAATTAATAATAGTAGTGTTAGTATTATTTTTACTAGGGTTATTGTCAGGGGTAGGTATTGAATAGCCTAACCTTAGTTAGGCATGGACTGATCACCTATGCTTAAACAAGGCAACACTAACCAATATCCACCCATGATAATGACTAGTTAATATATATAAATTAAGTCATTATACTTATTTAGTAAATCTTAATTATATATAAAAATATTTTAGTTTGTACTGTAAGGAAAGACATATTTTCATAAAACAATACAAGAATTAGAGGGACGAATAAGATTGTCTATCACATGTTTTGTGGTAACTATGTACCGTAACGCTCTGGCAAGAAAATGACCATATAAAAATAATATGGTAGTCATCAATTACGTTGGGTTAGGAGAACATTGTAATATATAAGAATAGTCCCCGTTTTCACTTATTTACAACATTTGTAAATACCTTCACAAACGTTATATGGTTTCAAAATGAAAATAAGTAATCACATAGAATCGACCCATTAAGTGTTATATATTTACAAAATATTTTACAAATACTTTTATACAATAAATATTTTTACACCTTTATTTACAACTATCATTTAACGTTATAAATAATAGTGATTTCTTTTACAAAATAATAATACTAAAATATTTTGTAATGTAATAACTTCATTGCGGTGTTTTGTAATATATATTACATAGTAAATATAAGTTATTTTACATAGTATAGTAAAATACTAAAATAATATTTATTTAAAAGTGGTGACCATTTGCATATAGTAAAAATACGTAACAAATAATATATATTACATAGTATTTATATTTGATATGTAAGATACGGTTCAGACAGGGACACAAATAATATATATTACAATTGCTTTACAAATATAATATAATGATTGGTCATGCCAAAGCAACTTGTTCTTATTATATTTTGATCTCTAGGACATAGTATGAAAAATATGGTCACTAATAGTGTACTATCACATTGTTTCACAATTAAAACAACTTGGAACTCTAAACAATGATACACTAACTCTATTGTCTTTTAGTGTATCCTTGCAATTCACTCATCTCAGCACATTGATTTTCTCATATCATAATTCAATATTTGACAAATCATTTTCATGCTTTTATTTCATTTGGAACCTGTCAATTCTAAGTCTTCCTCAGGTGCCAATCAAAGTAAGCTTTCTTTTGACAAAGAATTTTATTGATTTTAAAAGTCTTTCACATTCATTTTAAATATCTATTGATCATATATCTTTTGACTTGAACCTAGTCATATCATCTCATTCATTTGTCATCAATTTCTTGAACTAATTCAATTGAACCTTTGAATCCTACTTATTATACAACTCGTATTCACAAAATTGGATATTTTAATTTCGTATCATCTACCTAAAAAATTTTTTTATTGACTAAAATATGACATAAGTCTAAAAGAAATATCGTAACCCAAATCTCGAGGACGAGATTTAAAACAAGTTGGGGAGAATGTAACATTCCTATTTTTATATAAGAATTATAGGTTTGGTTAAATTTATTAACCACTAATAACTAGTAACTAGTTTATTTTTAAATATAAATATTCAACCCAAATAGTTTTAAACACTATTTTATATAGTTGGTTGAAATATTATATTAATTAATTGGCTTGTATAGGGTTGACCTTTCTATTTAAAATAGAAAGTCTATAACAACTTATATTATTAGACGGGTATATTACGGGTAAATCAAATGTTAAAAATATAAAGTACCTAGACGGGTCTAGTAACCGTATACTAATTAAATTATAAAAATACATTGTATTTGAACCTACTCTGTTTTTAATGAAACTTGGTTCAAAATGTAGATATAAATATTCTCGTTATAATGACATATTTATTATTTTATAAAATGTCATATTTTAGAAGTTATACGCGCCAAAGAATTAAACCAATTGAATTAATTATAATATATAAATTAAAATAATAAAATAAATAAAATTTAACTTTGAAATTATGATACATATCGAGATAATCATAGTTGGAAGTAATCAAAATATAAATAATAATATAACAATAATAATAATAAACTAACGAAATAAAATAAATAAAGAAAGAAATAAAATAATCAACTAAATAAATAAATTAAAAGTGTATACGTGTTCAACAAATATGAGATTTCAAAATGATGGTGAATTGACCACTAGGAATTATAGGAAGTGGAGGTGGCTCAATTTCAATAGGCTAAACAAACCTTCGTGTGGAAGCTAAGCTAACAACCTTCAGTATATATATAGCACATACCTTTAACTTTCGAAATGCTCAGTCTCTTTCATTTTCCTCTCGATCTCTTTCCATATTTCTATTATTATTAAATTTATAATAAAGCCCTGTTTCGTGTTAAGTGTTTTAACTCCCGATCACCGCTACCCTTTCCGATTGATCTAAGCCTCATAACTTATGCCAGGGCTCTGCCCGACTAAGTTGTTGGGATTCGGTCTCGGGACATTGGGACAAGGTTGAATGAGGGGTACTATACTTAACACAATTACAAATATATATTTTTTTATAGCTCAAAAGTTATACCCAATATTCTACCCGGAGATTTTCTAGTTGAACCCTAAAGTTACAAAGTGGGTCCATTCTCTTTTCTCACTATTTTATTCCCTTTTATCCCAAACCATAACAACTCTCATCAAAACTATTATTTATTATTATATTTTGTTTAAAAAGAAACCCTAGTTAAGACCCTTAAGTGATCCTGTATAAACCCTAAAATTTCCAGAACAATCTGAATCAGGATCAGGGCCCCTAAAACTCAGGGGGGGTATTTCCTATTTTACGCTTATCCACATAATTTGCTGTCAAATTCGAGAATATCAATTCCGTCGACTCAGCTGAACTCCAAACACACGTGGCAATCATATGAGATAAGGTGGCCCCTCGCGCCACGCGACGCCCCAGGGTGACCCCTCGCGTCACGCGAGGGGGTCAAATTTCCTGTATAAATAGCAGGCATTGGGACATGAATTCTGGCATTTGAACGACGAGAAAATTCGTTATACATACTGAGTTATGATCCGATTACTACCAAACACACACAACACGAAACGCTGCTACGATACAGGGTATTAACTCGATCGCTGCTACGATTCAATGTCCGATCGATTGAAACTATCCGACCGGATGTTTAAGTGCTATCCTTTGTCATTAGTCGTGATTCCGACAGGATGTTTGAGTACCACCCAAACTCGAGGAATACTCTGTCATTCGTTGTGAATCCGATGGATGTTTAAGTGATTGCACTTTGTCATTCGTTGTGAGGGTTTTAATCTCGTGAGTTATCGTAAATGCTGTATTAGTTACTTATCGAGTTCGTGTGCACTAGGTTACAAGACTAATCAATAGGCTAAGCTCTGCCTATATAAATCTGCAATATATCAAGGCTTATCTATAGGCTAAACTTTGCCGTATGAATCTACATGCTTATAATGTGAGTCATTCTCTTTTTATCAAATTTGTTTACAAAAGTATGTTTATTCTCAAAGTTATAGTTACAGGGATTAAGTCTTTGTTATCTGAAATTACTGCCAGTAAGTGGGGGGATGTGCACATAGCTACTAATTATTTATCACTTGTGGGTGAAAGGACCCAGCAAATGATATGTCCACAGTCACAAGTCCGGTCAAGTGACAACTGGGTCAGTTAATTCAAAAGATAGAGGCAATTGTAATCGCTCTTAATACTGTAAATTATAACAAACGTGTCATTTTAGTAAATAGAATGAACTCACCAGTATTTCCTGCTGACAAAATATTTTTAAAACGCGTTTCAGGTAATTACAGTAGATTGGAGTAAGAGATGGATACGGCACTGAAAGGCTTCAAGAAGTGGCTTATTTTATTAATTAAATCAAATTAAGAAATATTGTTTTATGTAAATTGGGTTTATCCCTTATTAAAGCTACTTTTGTAAAACTTGGGTTTATCCCATCTATTTAATAAATAAAAATCCGGTGTTTCTAAACTCTGATATTTTTCCTAACTCACGGTTCTGATGAAATTTCCGCTGCAATATTTTTTCAAAATAATCACCGGTACCACTTGGCTGTTCGCGGCTCTCGATTCCGTCCAGGGTGGGTCGGGGGTCGTGACACAGCTGCCGCCTAAGTCCATGACACATGCACGAAGCATATCTTCTAGTGTTTGTATAGTCCGTTCGCTCTGGCCGTCTGTTTGTGGATGGAAGGCCGTGCTTAGATCTAGCTGAGATCCAAAGGCTTCCTGAAATGATTGCCAGATTCTTGAGACAAAGTGTCCATCTCTGTCTGAAATAATTGAGATTGGCACTCCATGACGTGCCACAATTTCTCTTAAGTATATCTCAGCAAGCTTTCCAGTGCTGTCTTTTTCTCGGATCGGTAGGAAATGCGCAGATTTCTTTAATCGATCAACTATCACCCATATCATATCGTGACCTCTCGGGGTCCTGGGTAATTTCGTTATAAAGTCCATCGAGATTTGCTCCCACTTCCACATGGGTATCTCTGGTTGTTGTAGTAGGCCGGACGGTTTTTGATATTCAGCCTTAACCTTAGCACAGGTTAGGCATTTTCCAACATAAACAGCAACATCGCTCTTGAGTCTCGGCCACCAATAGTATTCTTTTAAATCTTGATACATTTTATCCGATCCGGGATGGATCGAGTATCTCGATTTATGCGCTTCATCAAGGATGACTTCTCGAATACCGCCATAGAGCGGAACCCAAATACGCTTCTCAAAGTATAAGGCTCCCTCTTCATTTGGCACCATATATTTCAACATACCCCGGAGGTATTCAGCTTTACGGTTTTCTCCCTAAAGAGCTTCTTGTTGTGCATCACGAATACGTGCAGTGAGGTTCGTTCGAATAGTCATTTTTAACGCTCGAACCCTTAGGGTTTTAACCCTTTCCTTTCGTCTTAATGCGTCTGATACAACGTTTGCCTTTCCAGGATGGTACTTAATCTCACAGTTATAATCATTCAGCAGCTCGACCCATCGTCGCTGACGCATGTTTAGTTCCTTCTGATCAAATATGTGTTGTAGACTTTTGTGATATGTGAAGATTGTACATCGCGTACCATTTAAATAATGTCGCCAGATCTTCAAGGCGAATACCACCGCACCTAGTTCCAAGTCGTGCGTGGTGTAATTTCTTTCATGTACCTTCAATTGTCTTGAAGCGTAAGCGATGACTTTTTGGCGTTGCATGAGCACACAACCCAAGCCTTGTCGTGAAGCATCGCAGTATACCACGAAGTCTTCAATGCCTTCAGGTAATGATAGTATTGGTGCATCGCTGTAACACCTCAAAAATTCACGTCCTATAATGTGTTGACACATGTCATAAAGTTTGAACGTGTGAAAGAATATTATAAAAGGACTAAAGTTGACAAACATGGAAAGTATGTGATTATACGGGTTCTAAATGTCAACAATGAATAATATACTTCATAATAACCCTACATGATGTTTACAACATCAAACGAATAAATCATGGATCATACGAAGCTAAAAGTGAGAGGTTACAAGCTACAGGGGTTAAACGTGTCAACATGTTTAAAGATATACCTCTGAGTGACCTTTTGACAAACCCGAAGCTTTATAACAGTTAATTATGCTCACTAGAATGCACGATATAAATTTCATAAAGTTTCGTTATCGTATGGGAAAGTTATGATCAAGTTCGTGTGCGAGGGGTTTAAAGCGTAAACATTGAAAGTTAAGACTTTTCGGGTTAACCGGAAGTGTCCAGGGACTTGGCAAAGTGGGTATAAGTCCTAAAGCCCTTGTGGGTAAAGAATAAGGGGTCAAATTGCAAGTATTTAGCTCAATTGACCTTTCGGAAGGGCCAAGAGGTGTGATGCAACAAATCAAAAACGTTTTTGTCTGATCAGAAGGTCCACGCGGCCCGCGTGGACATTAACAAAACTTGAGGCGGGCCGCGTCAGGCGCCCAGAACCAGAAAAAGGCAGCAGCTGCCTGTAAACGCGGAAAACCGATCCTTTTTCGACATTAATGCAACATGGGCGACCCCTAAACTATCCTAGAGCACTAGGACACATGTGGGAATGTTGTGGGCAGTAGTAGACCTTGTATTCAACCAATTGTGGTGCCTAAATTCACTATAAAAGGGCCTTCAAGTTCACAAACATTCCTCACACCTTCAAGTGCATACCTGATCAATTCTGGAGCTCCCAAGCAGCCTCAACTGATCATATCTCGTGCATAGGACTCTTGTAAGTCTGCTAGTCCTTCTTTAATTGTGTTTAGCTTGGTTAATTAGCTAAAAGTCAAACCGTCGTAATTACGGTTTGACTTCGAGATTAGTCAATAATGGATCAGTCATATCTCGAACTAAAAGTAGATATAAGTTGGTATTTATGTGGGTAATAAAAACTCAAAAGGGTTCCCCCTGATTACCACTCTAAACAGGTCAAAAGTCGGGTCAAACTTACTAAGAAAAAGTCAACAGGATACTTAAAATGCAATTTATGCATAATTAGCAATGTAGATCATATACAACCTGTTTGATCATTGTTATAACTTAGTAATAAGTGTAAGAACATGTCCAAACATGTTCAACCCGACAGTTTCCTGTAAATACCCGGTTCGGAACCGAAAGTCACATAGTTTGACTTTCACTTTGACTTTCAGTTCTGACCCGTTTAGGCATGTTTTAGAAATGCCTCAGAGCTTTAATTGGACTAGGTTACTTGTTAGAATAACCCTCTGTGATTATACACCTTGGTTCATTAGTTATCCAATTAATATGCATGTTTCCGTTAATTGCTCATACGTTGACCGTTATGCCCTTATTACCTTAAAACGTGATTTTTGGAAAAGTAAAAGAGTAGAAACCTTATATTCTAATATATAAACTTGTATGCAAATTTTGACATCAGTTTGACGTGTAGATTAAAGGTTATGCTCATTATCGCAAAATGAATGCTTTATGTTAATAAAATGGCGTAATTAGCGTATAGCCTACTTAAACATACTGTTTGATATCAAATCTTTTACCCACTGATGTAATATATTATTTTGGGAATTTTAAAGATTTTTAATAAATTTTAGGCTGAGCATAACTAGTAGTCGTAGGCTTAATCCGGTAATTGTCGGTTTTGCCCTTACGAGCCATAACATGAGTTTTACATATCTAAACGACTCCAAACCTTTTGCTACTGATCACATATGATAAATAAATTATTTTAAGCCTTCTGGAAATATAAAAATATCAGATTTAAGTATCGAACCCGGAAATGGCCTTTAATCGCCTTATTAAGCGTTTTTAACGCATAGTATGTATTAAAATTATATTGAACATACCCGGGTTGATACCTACTGATATTTTAGGCAAATTAGAATGTTTTAACAGTAAGCAAAGGTTGATAAACTCAGACTTCAGTTTTGAGCTTTTCGGCTTATGTGAAATTACCAAAATACCCCTACGGGGCATAGTTTGGTTAAAAATGATAAATTCCACATATATGCTTTAACCTACTGATATAACTTAGCAAATTGAGTATATTTGCTGATTACATCTGTGACACTCTAGGTTTTTCCGAGCAAACACCTTGTAATTACGTTGCGTATATACTTATGTTATTAAATGAAAGCTGTGATTTCTTCTTGTGCTATGTGTCGATAACGTGTATGTAATATATATATATATAGATATAATTGTAGTAAACTGAGACCATGAACCCGACTCGAGACCGCTCGGTCTCGAGTGAACTACTGGGTCGGTTGGGCCGTGCACCTCTAAAGCCCACTCGACTAACTAGGATGGAGTATAAAACCTCATTAACCACCATTTGCACAAAACTTTTCCTCACACACACTCCTCCCTTCTCTCTCACTAAAAACCCTAACAACACAACCTCTCCTCTCCTTCTCTCTCTCGGATCAAACCGGCGACAACCAAAGGGCCCTCGGATTAGCTCGAAATCACCACTCGGAACTTAGTCCATCAATCCTTCACACCCCTTCATCTAGCCGGTTAGTTCTTATAGTTATTAGGTTAAAAATGATGATTTATGATATATAGAAACTATGTTGATTTGTTGGATGTTTGAATGAGTATGTTGCTTATTAGATGATGGATTGTTATCGATGTTTGAATGATGAATTGATGAACAATGTGTTTTATTCCTAAACTGAATGAATGCCTTGAAGTAACTATATGATATGGATAGGCTAGTGTGTTTGAATAAATGATTCATGCTAGAAAGTGTAAGGGAAATATTGTTTTGATAATATCTTGCTAAGGTGTTTTGTAGGATAAATGGTTATATTATCCGAACTATGTTATCTGATTTATGTATATGGTCTATGTTAGATATTTTGGGCAAATGTATGTTCATATTATTTCATGCTTGAATAATCTCATGAAGAACATCATGAATATGTATTAAATATAGTATGAACATATGAAGAACAATTTGAATGTCATGAAAATATTTGAAATATGCTTTGTTTGATCTATTTTAATTTGCATTTAGACAAAGAAACATGTTTAATGGGATAGTACACAAATTGCATGAAATCTCAATTCCATTGGATAGTACATTAGGCAGGTTCTAGAAGGTTCGGACATCAGATGTGCGACTCGAAACCTTCGGTCTCGACTCAAGACCATACGTGACAACTCGAGACCGTGTGATTGCGACTCGAGACCATACGTGACAACTCGAGACCGTGTGATTGCGACTCGAGACCATACGTGACAACTCAAGACCGTGTGATTGCGACTCGAGACCATACGTGACAACTCGAGACCGTGTGATTGCGACTCGAGACTGGACTCGAGACCTCCTAGATTACGACTCACACCCGCATTACTCGAGATCTCATGGTTGCGACTCGAGACCGCACGTTCTCGAGTCGAGACCATCTTGTCTCGGATGGGCCGATTGTCACCGATTATTGGGCCAAACATGTGTGGACTATGCATACCGTTCTATTTAGATTCTGTGATTTTGTTAACTGTTAGTATGACCGGATAAGGCCCAATAACACTTATGATTTGTATGAAAGGTGTAGACGTTTACTGTTTAACTGCTACGAATTGGAATAGGTTCGATAACTTGTTGGATAATCATATGTTATGCATGCAATGTGTTAGAATACGTGTAGAATATACGTGGCCTCTTTGTACCCAAACCTGACCTATACTGGTAACCATTTAGGACGTGGTGACCAGCATACTTAACCAAGTAAACTAAACTGCCGAGCAACCCAAGGTGAGTTCACAACTAATAAAGCATGCATTCCCGGTGGTTTGGGAAACGGAAACTTAACAACGCTATCCCCTTATAAGGGATACAAACCTACTTCTCTCCCCTTAAATGGGACTTTTAGTTAATTACTGTTTATACTGGATGCAACAAGCAACACTAAACAAAACTCTATCACTCAAGTCCTCACTTCTTAATACCGATTAGTCGCCGGGGTCAGGCGAACGGGTTATTAGTTAATAGCGCTATTTAGGTCTCACCAACCTCACACCGTGCCCGCGTATGGGATCGGGCGTGAACTAATGTACTCTGGCAACCGTCAATGATGATAGAACATTGACAAACGGGGCACTCTACGGAAACGTACGGATGAATAGTATTCGGTATTGTTAAAAACAGTTTAGTAGCTTACTTGTGGGGTAGCTCCCCATCGCATGTATAAACGGATAAATTAACTGGTGAAACAAGTTTTTGGTAATTAAAACTGGACAACTCGTGGACTCGCCAACATTTTTGTTGATACCCTACTGCATGCTTTGCAGGTACCCAGTGACTCAGGAGCTTGAAGCTTGGGAAGTGTAGTGGTCGTCTAAACCCATGTGTTGGGTTCTAAATAACTTGAACTATGAACTTTGTTTAAACTGTTTTATGCTTCCGCTACTTACTTAAACTGTCATCCGAACTTAAACTTTTGAACCTTAAACTATAATGGTTTACTAGCTATTATGGTTGGTGTTCATTCTTACTATTAATTAATGCTCAGTATAATTGGTGGCTGGATCCTGGTCAGTCACGCCTCCAAGCGGTGGTACTCCGCATGTGGATTTTGGGGGTGTGACAGATTGGTATCAGAGCCATTGGTTATAGTGAACTTGGTTTTAAAAAGAAGGAAGTCTTTTTGAGAAAAACCAGACTATAACCCATGACTTGCAACGACACTACACTCCAAGGGCAAGACTCAGCGTATTAGACCACATAGCTCGGACTTGTGTTTACTTGCTTGTTTACTTTATGTTGTCGTTCTCTATACATACTAGTGTGCCTAATTAGATAGATACATGTCCTTCTTCTATCTCATTCACGCTATGTTACGACATCACACTCATACTGTGTTTTCTGGTCATGAAGACAATGAGTGGACGCGGAAGAGGAAGCGTTAACATGACTCAGGCTCAATTCGCTAACTTGCTCAACACGGTGGCTGCAGCTTTCGCAGCTCACCCTGGAGGTAAACTCGTCACTATAGGATGTTTAGATCCTACTCCCACATCATCTTTCCACCTCTAAACCTATTCGCTTCACTTCTCACAACAGGTCAGCCTGCGCCTGCACAGCCACGTGTTTGTACTTTCAAAACCTTCATGGATGGCAAGCCTCTCCCTTTCAACGGCACTGAGGGTGCCATAGGCCTTCTACACTGGATTGAAAAGGCCGAAGCAGTCTTTGCTGTCTGTGAGTGTCCCCCTGCTAACTGGGTAAAGTTCGCGACTGGTACGCTTGAAGGAAACGCGCTTTCATGGTGGAAAGCACAGATTCAGATGCTTGGCATGGAAACTGCTAATGCTACTGCGTGGGAAGATTTCAAGGACATGATCAAAGAGGAGTACTGTCACAGGGACGACATCCACAAACTCGAGAACGAATACTATGCACTCAAGATGGTTGGATCAGAGATTGAGACCTACACCAAGCAGTCCAACGACTATGCTGCACTTTGCCCAAACATGTCTCGACCTATGTATCGAAGAATCGAATTGTACATCAAAGGCTTGGTCCCAGAAATTCGGAGCCATGTAACCTCAGCCAACCTCAATACCATACAGCCCGTGGTTCGTCTTGCTCACAAACTCACCAATCAGGCTGTGGAGGAGGGCAAGTTGCCCAAGAGGATCAGTGCTACTGCTGGAACTTCTAGCGATAACAAACGAAAGTGGGATGGAAGTCAGGGAAAGGATGCTAACCCCACTCAGGCCCCAGTTCAACAAAGGAAGACTGAAAGCAACAAGGGCCCTCAGCAACAGGGTGGCTATCGAGGAAACCACCCTAAGTGTAACAAATGTAATCGACACCACAGTGGGCCATGTGTTAAAAGTCAGTGTCAGCGATGCAACAAGATGGGGCATGAAGCCAAAGACTGCAGAAGCCAGCTCCCAGCTAGGCAGAATCAGCACCAGCCACAGCAACAGCAACAGCAAGGAAACAACCGTGGATGCTTCAAGTGTGGAGCAACGGGGCACATGCGAAAGGATTGCCCTGAACTGAACCAAAACAACAACAATCAGGGTGCTGGGAACAATAACAACAATGTTGGGAATGGTGCAAGAGGAAGGGCTTTTGTGATTGGAGCTGGAGAAGCAAGGAATGACCCCAACGTTGTGGCGGGTAAGTTCCTACTTAATGATCGTTATGTTTCCGTACTGTTTGATTCCGGAGCAGATGCTAGTTATGTATCTCTACGTATTAGCAAGAAACTTAAGTCCACTCTTACGCCTTTAAACTCTAAGCACATCGTTGAAATAGCTAATGGTAGAAACCTCGAGGCCTCACACGTAATACGTAACTGCAAACTAGAAGTGTCTGGTCAGACCTTCCGTATCGATCTCCTTCCCATCATTCTTGGAAGCTTCGACGTCATCATTGGTATGGATTGGTTATCCAAACATCGAGCTGAAATCCTCTGTCAAGAGAAAGCTGTTCGTATTCCCCTTCCCCCTGGCAAACCTCTTATAGTTCAAGGCGACAAAAGCGGAGAAGTCACAGGCATCATTTCATTCCTAAAAGCCCAGAAGTGCCTACGAAAGGGGCACACCGCTATCTTAGCACTCGTTGCCGACACACAGAAAAAGGAAAACAGGGTTGAAGATTTTCCAGTTGTACACGACTATCCGGAGGTATTCCCGGAGGAACTACCTGGACTCCCTCCTCACCGTCAGGTCGAATTTCAAATCGAGCTAGCTCCCGGAGCAGCACCTATAGCTCGTGCACCTTATCGTCTAGCTCCCGCGGAACCCAAGGAACTTTCTACTCAACTGCAAGAACTCTTGGACAAAGGTTTTATCCGTCCTAGCTCATCACCCTGGGGAGCCCCAGTACTCTTCGTCAAAAAGAAGGATGGCACGTTCCGGATGTGCATTGATTACCGCGAACTGAACAAAGTTACCATCAAGAACCGTTATCCACTTCCCCGCATTGACGACTTGTTCGATCAGCTGCAAGGGTCGAGCTATTATTCCAAGATCGATCTGCGATCGGGTTATCACCAGCTGAGAGTCCGCGATGAGGACATCTCTAAGACTGCTTTCAGAACCCGCTATGGTCACTACGAATTCCTCGTTATGCCTTTCGGAATGACCAACGCACCTGCGATCTTCATGGATCTTATGAACCGAGTGTGCAAACCCTACCTCGAAAAGTTCGTGATTGTGTTTATTGACGACATCCTAATCTACTCGAAGAGTCAAGAGGAGCATGAACAACACCTGCGTCTTATTCTCGAACTCCTTCGCAATGAGCAACTGTACGCCAAATTCTCAAAATGTGATTTCTGGCTTAGAGAAGTCCATTTCCTTGGGCACATAGTCAATCAGGATGGGATTCACGTCGACCCCGCTAAGGTCGAATCCATTAAGAATTGGCCTGTACCTAAGACTCCGACCGAAGTTCGCCAATTCTTGGGATTGGCAGGATACTACCGAAGATTCATCAAGGGATTTTCTAAGATTGCACAACCACTTACGACCCTCACTCAGAAGGGTGTTGCTTACAAATGGAGTGACGCTCAGGAATCTGCCTTCCAGGAACTAAAGAAGAACCTTTGTAGCGCTCCTATTCTTTCCTTACCTGAAGGTACCGACGACTTTGTTGTTTACTGCGATGCTTCTATTCAAGGGCTTGGTTGCGTGTTGATGCAACGCGAGAAGGTTATTGCTTACGCTTCGCGACAACTCAAGATCCACGAACGGAACTACACGACGCATGACTTAGAATTTGGAGCTGTGGTCTTCGCGCTCAAGCTTTGGAGACACTACTTGTACGGCACCAAGTGCACGATTTACACTGATCACAAGAGTCTCCAGCACATAATGGAACAAAAGGAGTTGAATATGCGGCAACGCCGATGGGTCGAACTCCTAAATGACTACGAGTGTGCAATTAAATATCATCCAGGCAAGGCTAATGTGGTAGCCGATGCCCTCAGCAGAAAGGAGACCAAACCCAAGCGTGTTCGTGCCTTACAGCTCACTATCCACTCGAACCTCCCTAATCAGATCCGAAACGCTCAGGCTGAAGCATTGAAAGCCGAGAACATCAGGGCTGAGTCCCTACGAGGATCGAGACAACGTTTGGAACAAAAAGAAGATGATGCTTACTATGTAAACGGGCGTATATGGGTCCCACTTTATGGGAATTTGCGTGAGCTTGTGATGGACGAAGCCCATAAGTCCCGTTACTCAGTACATCCGGGTTCAGATAAGATGTACCACGATTTAAGGACTACCTATTGGTGGCCTGGCATGAAAGCCCACATAGCAGCCTATGTCGGAAAATGTTTAACTTGTGCAAGAGTTAAGGCGGAGTATCAGAAACCATCAGGCCTACTCCAACAACCAGAAATCCCATAGTGGAAATGGGAGCAAATTTCCATGGATTTTGTTACCGGCTTGCCTAGGTCTCAACGCGGAAATGACGCCATTTGGGTGATAGTAGATCGATTAACTAAATCCGCCCACTTCTTGGCTATTAAAGAGACGGACAAATTCTCCACCTTAGCAGAGGTGTACTTAAAGGAAGTGGTTTCGAAGCACGGAGTGCCAACCTCTATTATTTCCGATCGAGATGCACGTTTTACTTCTGAGTTGTGGCAAGCTATGCACAAATCTTTTGGCTCACGTTTAGACATGAGCACCGCTTACCACCCACAAACGGATGGGCAGTCTGAACGCACCATCCAAACCCTTGAAGACATGCTTAGGGCATGTGTGATCGATTTTGGCAAGAATTGGGAGAAGCACCTACCGTTAGTGGAATTCTCCTACAACAACAGCTACCACACCAGCATTCAGGCGGCACCCTTTGAGGCATTGTACGGTCGTAAATGCCGGTCGCCTCTCTGCTGGGCAGAGGTTGGAGACAGCCAGATCACAGGCCCGGAACATGTAGTAGACACTACAGAAAAGATTGCCCAGATTAGGCAACGCATGGCGGCAGCTCGTGACCGTCAGAAGAGATACGCTGACAAGGATAGGAAACCGCTAGAGTTCCAGGTCGGTGAACGGGCTCTACTTAAAGTCTTACCCCGGAAGGGTGTGGTTCGTTTTGGAAAACGGGGCAAGCTAAATCCGAGATATGTCGGACCCTTTGAAATTACCAAAAAGATCGGTAAGGTAGCTTACAGATTGAATCTGCCTGAAGAACTGAGTGCTGTGCACAACGTCTTCCACGTGTCTAATCTGAAGAAGTGTCTGTCAGATGAAACACTCATCATTCCTTTCAAGGAACTTACTGTGGACGAACAGCTACACTTTACTGAGGAACCGGTTGAGATCACGGATCGTGAGATCAAAACCCTCAAACGTAGCCAGATACCTCTCGTACGAGTTCGTTGGAACTCGCGCCGTGGCCCAGAGTTTACCTGGGAGCGGGAAGACCAGATGAAGCGCAAGTATCCCCAGTTGTTCCCAAATGAAACTCCCAGCACTGAAGCTACAACCGAATTTCGGGACGAAATTCCAAACTAACGTGGGGATAATGTGACACCCCGTCGAAACGTTCTCATTTACACTAGCTTGTCAGCGGCTGCCTTAACTTTCGGGACGGAAGTTCTTAAAACTTGGGGATAATGTGACACTCTAGGTTTTTCCGAGCAAACACCTTGTAATTACGTTGCGTATATACTTATGTTATTAAATGAAAGCTGTGATTTCTTCTTGTGCTATGTGTCGATAACGTGTATGTAATATATATATATATATATATATATATATATATATAGATATAATTGTAGTAAACCGAGACCATGAACCCGACTCGAGACCGCTCGGTCTCGAGTGAACGACTGGGTCGGTTGGGCCGTGCACCTCTAAAGCCCACTCGACTAACTAGGATGGAGTATAAAACCTCATTAACCACCATTTGCACAAAACTTTTCCTCACACACACTCCTCCCTTCTCTCTCACTAAAAACCCTAACAACACAACCTCTCCTCTCCTTCTCTCTCTCGGATCAAACCGGCGACAACCAAAAGGCCCTCAGATTAGCTCGAAATCACCACTCGGAACTTAGTCCATCAATCCTTCACACCCCTTCATCTAGCCGGTTAGTTCTTATAGTTATTAGGTTAAAAATGATGATTTATGATATATAGAAACTATGTTGATTTGTTGGATGTTTGAATGAGTATGTTGCTTATTAGATGATGGATTGTTATCGATGTTTGAATGATGAATTGATGAACAATGTGTTTTATTCATAAACCGAATGAATGCCTTGAAGTAACTATATGATATGGATAGGCTAGTGTGTTTGAATAAATGATTCATGCTAGAAAGTGTAAGGGAAATATTGTTTTGATAATATCTTGCTAAGGTGTTTTGTAGGATAAATGGTTATATTATCCGAACTATGTTATCTGATTTATGTATATGATCTACGTTAGATATTTTGGGCAAATGTATGTTCATATTATTTCATGCTTGAATAATATCATGAAGAACATCATGAATATGTATTAAATATAGTATGAACATATGAAGAACAATTTGAATGTCATGAAAATATTTGAAATATGCTTTGTTTGATCTATTTTAATTTGCATTTAGACAAAGAAACATGTTTAATGGGATAGTACACAAATTGCATGAAATCTCAATTCCATTGGATAGTACATTAGGCAGGTTCTAGAAGGTTCGGACATCAGATGTGCGACTCGAAACCTTCGGTCTCGACTCAAGACCATACGTGACAACTCGAGACCGTGTGATTGCGACTCGAGACCATACGTGACAACTCGAGACCGTGTGATTGCGACTCGAGACCATACGTGACAACTCGAGACCGTGTGATTGCGACTCGAGACTGGACTCGAGACCTCCTAGATTACGACTCACACCCGCATTACTCGAGATCTCATGGTTGCGACTCGAGACCGCACGTTCTCGAGTCGAGACCATCTTGTCTCGGATGGGCCGATTGTCACCGATTATTGGGCCAAACATGTGTGGACTATGCATACCGTTCTATTTAGATTCTGTGATTTTGTTAACTGTTAGTATGACCGGATAAGGCCCAATAACACTTATGATTTGTATGAAAGGTGTAGACGTTTACTGTTTAACTGCTACGAATTGGAATAGGTTCGATAACTTGTTGGATAATCATATGTTATGCATGCAATGTGTTAGAATACGTGTAGAATATACGTGGCCTCTTTGTACCCAAACCTGACCTATACTGGTAACCATTTAGGACGTGGTGACCAGCATACTTAACCAAGTAAACTAAACTGCCGAGCAACCCAAGGTGAGTTCACAACTAATAAAGCATGCATTCCCGGTGGTTTGGGAAACGGAAACTTAACAACGCTATCCCATTATAAGGGATACAAACCTACTTCTCTCCCCTTAAATGGGACTTTTAGTTAATTACTGTTTATACTGGATGCAACAAGCAACACTAAACAAAACTCTATCACTCAAGTCCTCACTTCTTAATACCGATTAGTCGCCGGGGTCAGGCGAACGGGTTATTAGTTAATAGCGCTATTTAGGTCTCACCAACCTCACACCGTGCCCGCGTATGGGATCGGGCGTGAACTAATGTACTCTGGCAACCGTCAATGATGATAGAACATTGACAAACGGGGCACTCTACGGAAACGTACGGATGAATAGTATTCGGTATTGTTAAAAACAGTTTAGTAGCTTACTTGTGGGGTAGCTCCCCATCGCATGTATAAACGGATAAATTAACTGGTGAAACAAGTTTTTGGTAATTAAAACTGGACAACTCGTGGACTCGCCAACATTTTTGTTGATACCCTACTGCATGCTTTGCAGGTACCCAGTGACTCAGGAGCTTGCAGCTTGGGAAGTGTAGTGGCCGTCTAAACCCATGTGTTGGGTTCTAAATAACTTGAACTATGAACTTTGTTTAAACTGTTTTATGCTTCCGCTACTTACTTAAACTGTCATCCGAACTTAAACTTTTGAACATTAAACTATAATGGTTTACTAGCTATTATGGTTGGTGTTCATTCTTACTATTAATTAATGCTCGGTATAATTGGTGGCTGGATCCTGGTCAGTCACGCCTCCAAGCGGTGGTACTCCGCATGTGGATTTTGGGGGTGTGACAACATCAGACCTGTAACTCAGATTGTTACTTAAACTCTTTTATAAACTTTTAAATGACCAAACTACCCCTACGGGGCCTAGTTTGTGTTTAAACACGTTTCGGGCATAATGAAAGACATCTTACTGATGTCACAACATATTTGAAGCATATTAACTTAGGAAACCTGTATATGGCTCTTGCGGATACCCGTTACGCCTATTACGCGTACGGTTCGGTTTATGTAACAAGTTTACATAAATTAGCCGAAACGGGTCAAACCTTCACGGTTTTATCTCAAAATCCAGAATGTGAATAATAAACCCATGTTAAACAAGTCTTCAAACTTGTCGGGTCTAAATCACATTCTATCCGGTCTTCGCTTAATCGTGCGTACGAACCCTATCTTTGAAACTAGCCGGTCTAAGCTTAAGCTTAATTAAAGACCCGTTAGGATTCTAATAGGTTATATTAAACCTTCGTTCCAGATTAGGAGAACCAGTAAAAGCTACGTGCATTTTGCTAATTGTGAATTATACTTTGCTCAGGTAAATACTTTTAACTTATTTTCCCTATACGGGCTTGGGTTACGGTATATAGCATACCGCTTGATCGAGCATCAAATTCTCCACCGTTGAGTGGGTAATTGAATAAATTTGATCGGCTCGTTTAAACAGTCTTGTTACTTAAAGCCTTTGGGGGTTAATGACCATGTCCCGGATATCCTTGGCATCATTTTACGAAATGGCCACGACTTAAGCGCGGGGTGTAGGCGTACACCCGTCAGTGCACAAAAGAACATTGTGGTGTGTCTATTGATCTTTAACCCGGACAAGATCCGGGCTACTGAACGCACAAGGAACATGTAATTCGTTCACAAGATTATAATATTAAATAATTCTCCCAAGTTAAATAAAATGTTTATGCCATGTGCATCCAAACCAAATTTTCAATCATTTTCCAAAATGAGTCAGTTGAATGTATTTACCAGTGTAAACTGATGTGTTTTCCCAAAAAGATTAAATGCAGGTACTAAGCGAAATTGGCTGGGATTTCTCCTTAGCATCATTAGAAGTCTCGCAAGCTTAAGATGCCTGAAGTCTGTTGAACTATAAATTTCATTTTTATTGTTCGATCCGACTGTGAATAAACTTCCGGATATTGTGACTTTGATATTACAATATTAAATTCGGTTGTATCATATTTTTAAATTTGCTTCCGCTGTGCATATTGATATTGTGTTGTTTGACTATTATGTTGCCAACCACGTCACGATACTCCCCCACCGGGCCCACCGGTGACACGTGGAAATTGGGGTGTGACAGGTTGGTATCAGAGCCAACACTGAGTGAATTAAACACTAGCCTTTTGTGTTTAATCTCAGTTACACAATTGCACATTCTAAACTTTCGAGTCTAAACATATAACATAGGACAAATTCCACTTTATTTGTGTTGTCCTTTATTTTGCATATATTTTGTTTTGTTATCTCATGCTGTATTGGCAGGATTAACAAAAATGCCGCCAAGATTCTTCAGGAGAAGAGGAAGAGGCAAGGGGCCAATCACAGCCCCCAACGATAATGAGGCAGGACCTTCAAATGTGCGAGCTCCATCTACAACGGAGAGTGACGATCCCCGGCAGAACCGGAGAAACCTCTTTGAGCCGGCTAGACGGTCGGTCTCACACAGTTCAACACCTCCTAACCCTTATGGGCCTCAACCAGAGTATGAGCCCAATAACCCCCAACCGTCCTACATACCACTTCAGCGATCTTTATCGCATAATTCGTTTGGGGACCCCACACCAGTTTTCAGAGGCCGGTTTTAACCCGGCCAATTACATTCAAGAACCCGTGGGTTTTAACCCACTAGGGCCAGATGATCATTTCTCTGGCGATCACGCGGACGACATGGATGAGGATACTGACCCCGTCGAACCAGCAAGTGGCACTCCAAACCACCCGATTGAGATCTCCGACGGATCTTCATTCCACGGATCACCCTATGTTGGTCCAGACAGCTTCCAAGCCATGTTCACTTGGCACGAATGGTACTATACCCCTCCTCGCCATTCACCGCCTCATCAGCAGCAGCAGCCGCAGCAGCAGCAGCATCATCAAGATTCCTCTGGGGATCCCAGATTTGTGGCAGTCACGCCACCACCTCCACCGCCGCTAGTGCAACCGGCACCGCCGCAACCGCCAAGGCGAAGGAGAACCGGTGCGCGCATGTCGTCACGAGCAGGGGATTTCCATTTCAGTTCCCCACGTCAATCAAGTGGCAGCCACTACCCGCCACATCAGGAGGACCCACAAATGGGTGGACCCTCCAACCCAGCTGTACCACAGCCACCGCCGATGGGTTTTGACAACCCAATTTCGGCATATACGGGTTCCATGGCATACAACCCGTTCGAGCCACCAGTTCACAACAACTACGGGTACGCGGAGGCCGACCCTTATATGGTAGCGGCTAATTATAACGCTCTTCACCCGGAGGGACCATACGGAGCTCCATGGGGAGTTGGTTACCCGACTCAGGGGTACCAGATACCTCCTAGGCCTATCATTCGGACGCAATCGCAACCGCCACGGTTTTCTCCCCCAGAAAGGGAGGAAATCCTACAAAGGTTGGATGAAGTAGAGCGAGGCTTCCACCGTGACCGTAGGGAGAGACAGAGCTTCTTCCAAGGATTAGCAAGCTTGATCAAAGGGAAGAACAAGAAGGATCATTGAATCCTTCCAATTGTTGGTGAGCCCCTGCGTGGGCCTGTATTTCCTGTATTTGTTTAAGCCCCTGCGTGGGTAAGTATGTGTGTTGTTTTGACCCCTGCGTGGGTCTATTTTCCGTTAACCCCTGCGAGGGTATGATGTTTACTTAAAGTCCCTGTGTGGACTAGTTTGTTTGTTTAAGGTCCCTGCGTGGACTATTATGTTTGTTTAAAGTCCCTGCGTGGACAAGTATGTTGATTAACCCCTGCGTGGGAAATTGTTTGTTGAAAAGACCCGTTTAGGGCAGTATGTAATATTTTGAATAAATTAATGGAATGTTTGTTTTATAAATTTCATGTTTGCCATTTTGTGCATAAATAAATTATAAATGAAATAAATAAATATCATTCCTTTTGAATTAATCTGCCTATGTAATTATTAATTAAGAATCTTAAAGTGTGAAACCTAGCCTCGGGTAAATTATAAGACCAGGCCAAGATGGTAAGACCTGTTCAAAAGATTCAAATCTAAGTTAACATCTGAAAACATGTTAACACTCCTGGCAGAAGTGATTCATTAAAATCACACGTCATTGTATATGTATAAGAATTCTTTAGAAGATTCCTAACCCAATTTAATGATCTCTGAATCAAGGGTTAAGATCATCAATTAAGATGATCATATTTTTACCATACGTGGTAATATAGTGCCTACGGGCCCTGCTCATTTCCATATGAGCCAAAAGACAGTGGTAGCTATGACTCCCTGTCAAATAAAGGTAATGAACTAGGTTCAAACCTCAAATGCTTTGATTCTCTGCAATCCTAGCATATAATTTATAATTGTCCTTGTGACTAGGCCTATTGTGCCAGTATACCTTAATGTTTTGATTCTCTGAAATCATAGATTAAATTAAAAGGGTCCAAGTGACTAGGCCTTTTGTGCCATAAATAAAACTGTTAACGTTTTATAATTAGGATAAATTATTATAGAAATCCTAAATAAATATGATTTATAAATTAACCAAATATGGTCTCTGTTACCATGGTTAATGAATTGCCATAAAAGACAATTCCATAAACTCCCAAATAAACTATTGTCCTTGTTTTCTGCAACAGTTCAATTTTAAATGGCTAACTCAGACGAGGTTAATAGCCATCCAGTGGAGGTTAATAATGAAGCCCGAATTAATCTAACGGGTGCTGAATTAAAAGCGATCATAGACGGCGCTGTTACACAGGCTCTGGAGCGGCAGTATGATGATTATAGTGGTACTCGAAGTAGGACCCAATCTGCACCGCATTCAAAGCCCAAGACACATTCTGATGCTCATAGCAAGCCTCCTCCCAAAAAGGATATACCCAAGAAGGATGGTGATGACCGTCAGTCCACCAACCATCAAAGTGTCCCATCTCAGCAGATAGTGCTGAATCAAGAGCCCCGTAACAAGGGTTGCTCCTATAAGTACTTCGTGTCTTGCAAGCCCCGGGATTTTAATGGGGAGAAATGAGCCATCGATTGTATGACATGGCTTGACGAGATGGACACGGTGGTAGATATCAGCGGATGCGCTGAAAAGGATGTGGTTAAGTTTGTGTCACAGTCCTTTAAGGGTGAAGCGTTAGCATGGTGGAGATCTCTGATTCAAGCCACCGGGAAAATCCCATTGTACAATATGTCATGGGATCAATTTGTTGCCCTTATCAGGGAAAACTACTACCCTCAACATGAGGTGGAGAAGATAGAGTCCGATTTTCTATCCTTGGTGATGACAAACCTCGACTGTCAAGCTTACCTAACGAGCTTCAACACTATGTCTCGATTGGTTCCATATTTAGTAACCCCGGAACCAAAGCGAATAGCTCGTTTTATCGGTGGTTTAGCCCCCGAGATCAAGGCAAGCGTGAAAGCTTCTCGGCCAGCTACTTTTAGATCAGTAACTGACATTTCCTTATCCCTCACTCTGGATGCGGTCAGGCAGAGATCGCTGAGGAATAAGGAGGCTGAGAAGAGAAAGCGTGAAGATGATGGTTCACGAAAATCAAACAAGAAGAACCGTGGGAACGGTGATAACAAGAAAGGATCGGAGTCAAGAAAAGATGGACATCACTCTGGTGAGAAGCCCAAATGCAAAATTTGCAAGAAACAGCACTTTGGAAAGTGCAGACTCGAGTCGAACTCTCAGACTCAGTCAAAACCCTTTGCTTGTGGTATATGCAAATCCACAGATCACAAAACCTTGGATTGCAAGAAGATAAAAGACGCAACGTGCTACCATTGCAATGAAAAGGGGCACATTAAGACCAACTGCCCGAAATACAACAAGAAGCCTGAAGAGGCCAAGAAGACTAATGCTAGAGTCTTCAGAATGGACGCAAAAGAAGCGGTTCTAGACGACAACGTTATTACAGGTACTTTCCTTGTAAATGACGTATATGCTAGAGTACTTTTTGATTCTGGCGCTGATAAGTCGTTTGTAGACAATAAGTTTTGTGAATTGTTGAAGTTACCTGTCAAAACCTTAAAAGTAAACTATGAGGTGGAGTTAGCAGATGGCACCCTAGAAACCGTCTCTACTGTGTTAGATGGATGTGCTATATCCATTAAGAACCATTCTTTTCCTCTGTCTCTACTTCCCTTTAAGTTGGCCGGTTTTGACATAGTTCTGGGTATGGACTGGTTATCTCATAACCAGGCCCAAATTGTCTGTAACAAGAAACAAGTGGTAATAAAGACTCCGTCTGGTGAATCCCTTACCATTCGGGGAGATACCCAGTATGGGCTACCTGAGCAAGTGACTATGCTCAAGGCTTCCAAGTGTTTGAAGAAGGGGTGTGACATTTACATGGCGCAAGTGATTATTGATGAGCCTAAACCAAAGATAGAAGACATCCCTGTCATTTCTGAATACCCAGAAGTGTTTCCTGAAGATCTACCTGGTTTACCACCAGATAGACAAGTGGAATTCAGAATCGATATCATCCCCGGAGCAGCACCAGTTGCTAGGGCACCATACAGATTGGCACCCACAGAAATGAAGGAGTTGAGGACGCAGCTAGATGAATTGCAGGCTAAAGGTTTCATTAGACCTAGTTCATCTCCTTGGGGAGCGCCAATCTTGTTTGTCAAGAAGAAGGATGGGTCGATGCGCCTGTGCATCGACTATCGCGAGCTTAATAAAGTCACGATCAAGAATAGGTATCCTTTGCCCAGGATCGACGATTTGTTCGATCAGCTTCAAGGGGCAAGTTACTTCTCGAAGATTGATTTGAGGTCAGGCTACCATCAGTTGAAGGTTAAAGATGAAGACGTGCACAAGACTGCATTTAGGACTCGTTATGGTTACTACGAGTTCCTAGTGATGCCGTTTGGGCTCACCAATGCACCAGCCGCATTCATGGATCTCATGAATCGCGTCTGCAAGCCTTACTTGGATAAATTCATCATCGTTTTCATCGACGACATTCTCATTTATTCTAAGAATCAAGCTGACCATGAGAAACACCTTCGTTGTATTCTCAAACTTCTACAACAGGAGAAACTCTATGCCAAATTCTCTAAGTGTGAATTTTGGCTACGAGAAGTCCAATTTCTTGGACATGTGGTCAGTGAGCGTGGTATCCAAGTGGATCCCGCTAAGGTTGAAGCAGTTATGAACTGGCAAGAGCCGAAGACGCCTACAGAGATTCGTAGCTTCCTAGGATTGGCAGGATATTACCGGCGTTTCATTGAAAATTTTTCAAGGATTGCTGCACCCCTAACCTCCTTAACTAAGAAGAAGGTTAAGTTTGTTTGGGGCCCTAAGCAGCAAGAATCCTTTGATATTCTGAAGCAGAAGTTGAGCAACGCCCCAGTTTTGACATTGCCAGATGGAATAGAAGATTTTGTGGTTTACTGTGATGCCTCGCACACTGGCATGGGGTGTGTGCTTATGCAGAAAGGCAAAGTTATTGCCTACGCTTCACGACAATTGAAAGTGCATGAAAAGAATTACACCACCCACGACTTGGAGTTGGGTGTCGTTGTGTTCGCACTAAAGCTTTGGAGGCACTATCTATATGGTGTCAAGTGTGTGATTTATTCTGATCACAAGAGCCTCCAACATCTGTTTAATCAGAAGGAACTAAACATGAGGCAACGCCGTTGGATGGAAACTTTAAATGATTATGATTGTGAAATCAAATACCATCCCGGCAAGGCAAATGTAGTCGCCGATGCCTTGAGTCGAAAGGAGAGGGTGAAACCCATCCGAATCAATGCCAAGCGCATGGAGATAAAGAATAATTTGATTGAAAGGTTGTTAGCTGCACAGAAGGAAGCTGTGTTGGAAGCTAACTATCCTAATGAAAAGCTAGGAGTAACTGAAGAGCAGTTAACTCTTAATAAGGACGGAATTTTACGATTAAATGGACGAATATGGGTTCCAATTTATGGAGGACTTCGAGATGTCATCCTCCAGGAAGCCCATAGTTCCAAATACTCCGTTCATCCTGGAGCTGATAAGATGTACCAGGATTTAAAGGCAAATTATTGGTGGATAGGCTTGAAAAAGTCTGTAGCCGCCCATGTAGCAAAATGCTTGACATGTGCGCAAGTCAAAGCCGAGCATCAGAAACCGTCAGGTTTGCTACAACAGCCTGAACTCCCTACGTGGAAGTGGGAAATGGTGACAATGGATTTTATTACCAAGTTGCCAAAGACAAGGAAAGGCAATGATACAATATGGGTTATAGTTGATAGACTGACTAAGTCAGCACATTTCTTACCCATCAAGGAGACTTATAGCTCCGACATGTTAGCCCAGTTATACGTTGATAAGATTGTAGCCTTACATGGCATACCTGTGGCTATTATCTCTGATAGAGATACTAGGTACACGTCACATTTTTGGAAGAGTTTCCAACAATCTTTGGGCACACGTTTGAATTTTAGTACGGCTTATCATCCTCAGACTGACGGTCAGAGTGAGCGTACTATTCAAACGTTGGAAGACATGCTACGTGCATGTGCGATCGATTTGGGTGGTAGTTGGGATAAGAACCTACCATTAATCGAATTCTCCTACAACAATAGCTACCATACCAGCATTAAGGCTGCGCCTTTTGAGGCATTATACGGTAGAAAGTGTAGATCGCCTATTTGTTGGGCGGAAGTTGGAGATGTCCAATTATCAGGACCAGAGATAGTGTTCGAGATGACGGACAAGATTGTCCAGATTCGAGACCATCTTAAAGCTGCCCGAGATAGGCAGAAGAGTTACGCTGATCCTAAGCGTAAGGATTTTCACTTCGAAGTAGGTGACAAAGTTCTACTTAAAGTGTCACCCTGGAAAGGAGTGATGCAGTTTGGTAAGAAAGGCAAGCTAAGCCCGAGATACATAAGACCTTTCGAGGTTATCGAACGTGTCGGATCAGTTGCCTATAAGTTAAACTTACCGGAAGAGCTCAGTGGAATTCACAATGTATTCCACATCTGCAATCTGAAGAAGTGCTTCGCTGATGAATCACTGGTTATACCACATACAGATGTGCATATAGATGAGACCTTGAAGTTTGTGGAAAAACCTTTGTCGATTGAAGATCGACAGGTAAAGAAGCTTCGAAGGAAGCACGTACCTATTGTAAAGGTCAAATGGGATGCCCGTAGAGGTCCCGAATACACGTGGGAGGTTGAATCCACGATGAAAGAAAAGTACCCTTACTTATTTCAGTAAATCTCGGGTCGAGATTTATTTTAAGGGGGTGAGGATGTAACACCTCGAAAATTCACGTCCTATAATGTGTTGACACGTGTCATAAAGTTTGAACGTGTGAAAGAATATTATAAAAGGACTAAAGTTGACAAACATGGAAAGTATGTGATTATACGGGTTCTAAATGTCAACAATGAATAATATACTTCATAATAACCCTACATGATGTTTACAACATCAAACGAATAAATCATGGATCATACGAAGCTAAAAGTGAGAGGTTACAAACTACAGGGGTTAAACGTGTCAACATGTTTAAAGATATACCTCTGAGTGACCTTTTGACAAACCCGAAGCTTTGTAACTGTTAATTATGCTCACTAGAATGCGCGATATAAATTTCATAAAGTTTCGTTATCGTATGAGAAAGTTATGATCAAGTTCATGTGCGAGGGGTTTAAAGCGTAAACATTGAAAGTTAAGACTTTTCGGGTTAACCGGAAGTGTCCAGGGACTTGGCAAAGTGGGTATAAGTCCTAAAGCCCTTGTGGGTAAAGAATAAGGGGTCAAATTGCAAGTATTTAGCTCAATTGACCTTTCGGAAGGGCCAAGAGGTGTGATGCAACAAATCAAAAACGTTTTTGTCTGATCAGAAGGTCCACGCGGCCCGCGTGGACATTAACAAAACTTGAGGCGGGCCGCGTCAGGCGCCCAGAACCAGAAAAAGGCAGCAGCTGCCTGTAAACGCGGAAAACCGATCCTTTTTCGACATTAATGCAACATGGGCGACCCCTAAACTATCCTAGAGCACTAGGACACATGTGGGAATGTTGTGGGCAGTAGTAGACCTTGTATTCAACCAATTGTGGTGCCTAAATTCACTATAAAAGGGCCTTCAAGTTCACAAACATTCCTCACACCTTCAAGTGCATACCTGATCAATTCTGGAGCTCCCAAGCAGCCTCAACTGATCATATCTCGTGCATAGGACTCTTGTAAGTCTGCTAGTCCTTCTTTAATTGTGTTTAGCTTGGTTAATTAGCTAAAAGTCAAACCGTCGTAATTACGGTTTGACTTCGAGATTAGTCAATAATGGCTCAGTCATATCTCGAACTAAAAGTATATATAAGTTGGTATTTATGTGGGTAATAAAAACTCAAAAGGGTTCCCCCTGATTACCACTCTAAACAGGTCAAAAGTCGGGTCAAACTTACTAAGAAGAAGTCAACAGGATACTTAAAATACAATTTATGCATAATTAGCAATGTAGATCATATACAACCTGTTTGATCATTGTTATAACTTAGTAATAAGTGTAAGAACATGTCCAAACATGTTCAACCCGACAGTTTCCTGTAAATACCCGGTTCGGAACCGAAAGTCACATAGTTTGACTTTCACTTTGACTTTCAGTTCTGACCCGTTTAGGCATGTTTTAGAAATGCCTCAGAGCTTTAATTGGACTAGGTTACTTGTTAGAATAACCCTCTGTGATTATACACCTTGGTTCATTAGTTATCCAATTAATATGCATGTTTCCGTTAATTGCTCATACGTTGACCGTTATGCCCTTATTACCTTAAAACGTGATTTTTGGAAAAGTAAAAGAGTAGAAACCTTATATTCTGATATATAAACTTGTATGCAAATTTTGACATCAGTTTGACGTGTAGATTAAGGGTTATGCTCATTATCGCAAAATGAATGCTTTATGTTAATAAAATGGCGTAATTAGCGTGTAGCCTACTTAAACATAATTTTTGATATCAAATATTTTACCCACTGATGTAATATATTATTTTGGGAATTTTAAAGATTTTTAATAAATTTTAGGCTGAGCATAACTAGTAGTCGTAGGCTTAATCCGGTAATTGTCGGTTTTGCCCTTACGAGCCATAACATGAGTTTTACATATCTAAACGACTCCAAACCTTTTGCAACTGATCACATATGATAAATAAATTATTTTAAGCCTTCTGGAAATATAAAAATATCAGATTTAAGTATCGAACCCGGAAATGGCCTTTAATCGCCTTATTAAGCGTTTTTAACGCATAGTATGTATTAAAATTATATTGAACATACCCGGGTTGATACCTACTGATATTTTAGGCAAATTAGAATGTTTTAACTGTAAGCAAAGGTTGATAAACTCAGACTTCAGTTTTGAGCTTTTCGGCTTATGTGAAATTACCAAAATACCCCTACGGGGCATAGTTTGGTTAAAAATGATAAATTCCACATATATGCTTTAACCTACTGATATAACTTAGCAAATTGAGTATATTTGCTGATTACATCAGACCTGTAACTCAGATTGTTACTTAAACTCTTTTATAAACTTTTAAATGACCAAACTACCCCTACGGGGCCTAGTTTGTGTTTAAACACGTTTCGGGCATAATGAAAGACATCTTACTGATGTCACAACATATTTGAAGCATATTAACTTAGGAAACCTGTATATGGCTCTTGCGGATACCCGTTACGCCTATTACGCGTACGGTTCGGTTTATGTAACAAGTTTACATAAATTAGCCGAAACGGGTCAAACCTTAAGGGTTTTATCTCAAAATCCAGAATGTGAATAATAAAGCCATATTAAACAAGTCTTCAAACTTGTCAGGTCTAAATCACATTCTATCCGGTCTTCGCTTAATCGTGCGTACGAACCGTATCTTTGAAACTAGCCGGTCTAAGCTTAAGCTTAATTAAAGACCCGTTAGGATTCTAATAGGTTATATTAAACCTTCGTTCCAGATTAGGAGAACCAGTAAAAGCTACGTGCATTTTGCTAATTGTGAATTATACTTTGCTCAGGTAAATACTTTTAACTTATTTTTCCTATACGGGCTTGGGTTACGGTATATAGCATACCGCTTGATCGAGCATCAAATTCTCCACCGTTGAGTGGGTAATTGAATAAATTTGATCGGCTCGTTTAAACAGTCTTGTTACTTAAAGCCTTTGGGGGGTTAATGACCATGTCCCGGATATCCTTGGCATCATTTTACGAAATGGCCACGACTTAAGCGCGGGGTGTAGGCGTACACCCGTCAGTGCACAAAAGAACATTGTGGTGTGTCTATTGATCTTTAACCCGGACAAGATCCGGGCTACTGAACGCACAAGGAACATGTAATTCGTTCACAAGATTATAATATTAAATAATTCTCCCAAGTTAAATAAAATGTTTATGCCATGTGCATCCAAACCAAATTTTCAATCATTTTCCAAAATGAGTCAGTTGAATGTATTTACCAGTGTAAACTGACGTATTTTCCCAAAAAGATTAAATGCAGGTACTAAGCGAAATTGGCTGGGATTTCTCCTTAGCATCATTAGAAGTCTCGCAAGCTTAAGATGCCTGAAGTCTGTTGAACTATAAATTTCATTTTTATTGTTCGATCCGACTGTGAATAAACTTCCGGATATTGTGACTTTGATATTACAATATTAAATTCGGTTGTATCATATTTTTAAATTTGCTTCCGCTGTGCATATTGATATTGTGTTGTTTGACTATTATGTTGCCAACCACGTCACGATACTCCCCCACCGGGCCCACCGGTGACACGTGGAAATCGGGGTGTGACAATCGCATAGCTTATTTTGAGCAGTTGGAAGGCTTCTTCCTGCTTATAACCCCAGTCGTACTGCTTGTCTTTCTGTGTGAGGGTAGTTAGCGGTTGAGCTATTGTTGAGAAATTCTCAATAAACTGTCGGTAATAGCCCGCTAAGCCCAAAAATTGTCGAACTTCAGTTGGGGTTTTGGGGGCTTCCCAGTTCTTTATTGCTTCAATCTTGGATGGGTCTACATGAATGCCCTTCTCGTTCACAACATGACCAAGAAATTGTACTTCGCGAATCCAGAATTCGCATTTCGAGAACTTCGCGTAAAGTTTCTCTTTCTTTAGTAGTTCTAGAATGGTTCTGAGGTGTTGCTCATGTTCTTCTTTCGTTCGCGAGTAAATCAGGATATCATCGATAAATACAATCACGAATTTATCGAGATATGGTTTGCATACGCGGTTCATCAGATCCATAAATACCGCTGGTGCGTTCGTCAGTCCAAATGGCATCACAAGAAACTCGTAATGCCCATAACGTGTTCTGAATGCAGTCTTTGGTACGCTTTCCTCTTGGATTCTTAACTGATGGTATCCAGATCGAAGATCAATCTTGGAATAGTAGCTCGATCCTTGTAACTGATCGAATAAGTCATCAATCCTCGGTAGTGGATACCGATTCTTGATTGTGAGCTTGTTCAGTTCTCTGTAATCGATACACATCCGCAGAGTTCCATCCTTTTTCTTCACGAACAATACTGGAGCTCCCCAAGGCGAGAAGCTTGGCCTTATGAATCCTTTATCCAACAACTCCTGGAGTTGTGTAGATAATTCTTGCTTTTCGGATGGTGCAAGTCGATAGGGTGCCTTGGCTACAGGAGCGGCTCCTGGAACCAAGTCTATATGAAATTCGACTTATCGTTGCGGAGGTAGTCCGGGTAGGTCTTCAGGAAAAACATCAGGTAATTCCTTCACCACAGGAATGTCTTCGAGTTTCGGCTCCTCAGCCTTCTTGTCTATAACGTGCGCTAGGAAAGCAACACATCATTTCCTTAGGCACTTCTGTGCTTTCATACAACTAATGATTCGCAGAGACGCGTCTTGTTTTTCTCCATGCACGATGAGAGTTTCGTCGTTCGCCAGAGGGATGCGAATGATTTTCTCGTGACAAATAACTTCAGTTTTGTTTTTGGACAACCAGTCCATTCCGACCACTACATCGAAGCTACCCAATTGAATAGGTAAGAGGTCGATGCTAAATCTTCGTTCACCAAGTTCCAATGTGCAACCTCTAACGACTTCGCCTGATTCAACAAGTTTACCATTGGCTAGCTCTATAGAGTAAGGAATATCTAATCTACTAGATTCTATTCCAAGCATACGCTTAAATTCCACAGACATGAAGCTATAGTCGGCACCAGTGTCAAATAATATGGATGCAAAGTGATTGTTAATGAGAAACGTACCGGTGACCACATTGGGGTCCTCGCGTGCGTTCCTTGCCCCAATCACAAATGCTCGTGCCTGAGCGTTGTTTCCTTTTGGGCAGTCTTTCATGAAATGATCATTGCTTCCACAACTAAAGCATCCTTGGTTTCGCCCAGCTCCATCGACATTCCGGTTACCATTGCCATTTCCATTTCCACCATTGTTGCGGTTTCCATTCCCGTTTTTTCCCTTTCCCTAACAGTCCTCAGTATGGTGACCCAATTTTCCGCACTTGTCGCATTTTGGAACGTGACAAACCCCTTCGTCGTGACGCTTGCAGTTGTTGCAAATGGGCCGAGTGCCCAGGTACCTCTTGGCAGGAGCGTCATTCATGGTTGCAAGAGTTTTTGTATACTGAGGCGGGTTGCGCTTCTTGTTGTTGAAACCCTTGTTGTTATGTGTTGCTTGGTTCAGATTCGAATGCTTTCTCTTCTTATCACTAGACGACTCAGCATGCATCTCGGTCTTTTCAGTGGGGTTTAATGATAACTTCTTCATACGAACACAATCTTCAGTAAGGCTGACAGCCAGAGTTACAGCCTCAGTGATTGTTTGAGGTTTGGCTGAAGTTACCATGCCACGAAATTCTGAGGCCAATCCCCAAATGTAGCATTCAACGCGCTTAAATTCGGGAGTCACCATGTAGGGAAGCACTCTAGACAGATCGTGGAACCTTCGAGTATAACCATTAATGTCAGCACCTTCCATGGTCAAGTGCTAGAACTCCGTTTCTAGTCTTTGGAGTTCAGCACGAGAGCAATACTTCTCTCTCATTCTTTCCTTCAGTTCATCCCAAGTAAGGCCATGAGCGGCATCATCGCCCAATGTTTGGACTTGCAAATTCCACCAAGTCAAAGCTTCATCGACAAACAACCCAGTAGCAAAAGTGACTTGCTGATCCGCGGTACACTTGCTCATGCGGATAGTAGCTTCAGTCTTCTCCGTCCAGCACACAAACGCTACTGCACCTCCTGTGCCATCGTAGTTCGTTGGTTTGCAGTCGAGAAACTGTAACAACTCTCATCTAAAAGTATTATTTATTATTTTAATTATCCAATTAGGAAACCCTAATTGAGAAACCCAATTGATTCTGCATAAACCCTAAAATTTTCAAAACATTTAGACTCAGGATTAGGGCCCCTAAAACTTAAGGGGGGTAAACCCTAAGTTGATAGTTATCTCTAAAATGCGTTGTACAAACTGAGAATTAACGAACTAGCAACTCACCAGGTCTATACTAGTGACGAAGCAACCCTAGGCTAGGTAGGTTTCTCAGGCGAGTCGCGACAGGGGAAGGGAATCCCTTCGCGATACGCGGGGGGTGCAAAATTCACGTATAAATACTAGGCCTTGGAACTTGAAATCTGTCTTTGAAACGACGTAAATTCAGTTTACGTAGACTAAGTTATAGTTCGATTAATACACAAAAACACACTAATCTCGAAACGCTGCCGCAATCAGGGTAATAACTCGATCGCTATTACGATTCAACGTCCGATCGATTATAACTATCCAACGATTGTTTAAGTGCCGCTCAAATTGAGTTTATACTTTGTTAATTCATCGTGATTTCGACTTGAATGTTTGAGTACTGCTCGAATTCGGACTATACTCTGTCATTCGTTGTGAATCCGCTGAATTGTTAAGTATTGCACTAATAAATCGTTGTGAGGGTTTAATCTCGTGAATTGTCGTAACTGTTGTATTAGTTACTAACCGGTTTGTGTATGCATTGTTATTTAAATTAGGTTAATCACGGCTAATCAGTAGGCTTATATTCTGCTCGTTAAATCTACAATGTGAGTCATTCTCTTTTTATCAACTGTTTTACAATACTCCCAAAATTATTTTCAAAGTTATAATTACAGTGATTAAGTTTATGTAATCACCAAATTACAGCCGGTATGTGGGGTATTGTGCACAGTATTGCTGTTTTATCACTTTAGGTGGGCGAACCTAAATTTAGTGATAACCGTCATTCATTGGGGCAGCCAATGGTGATATGACCACAGTCACAGAAATGAGTCGAGTGACAAGTACTGTGGGTAGTTGGTTTGATATCAGAAACATTGTAATCTCTTAATACTGTGAATTATAACAAACGAGTCGTTTTAGTAAAACTGAATGATTCACTCAGTATTTCCCTGCTGACAAAACCTTTTTCAAACATGTTTCAGGTGATTTGTTGTAAGCACAGGAAAAGTGCCGTGGAGCACTACATGCTTAGAAAAGTGGCTCAATGTAAATAAATAAAGAAACATGTTTTGAGAAATAAAGATTTCCCAGAGAAATCACTTTATTGTAAATTATGGGATTTTTCCCTATATTATATAAATGAGCAGTTTTATTATTAATCGATCCTGTTTAAAAAGACTTCCGCTGTCACTAAATTAGATACCATCGGATTTCCTGTCTCGCGACTCTGGACCGGGTCAAACCGGGGCCAAGGGCCGTGACAGGAAAAGGTGGTATCAGAGCCACTGAGTTAAGCTTACTATTGATTTTACCCTATTAAAATAATTAGAAATTTAATTGCTATTCTGTGAAAAATATGCTTTATTAACTGATTAATTGTTGAGTTACAGTATGGGTAAACAAAAGATTTCTGCTATCTACCACAAATTAGATACTGCAACCACAGAAAAAGGAACCTCTTCCTCCAAACAACCAGCAGATCTGGAAGAAGGGATTTTTGTCCGTAAAGCAAATTATGAAAATCCTCTTACCCAAGATAAAAGAAATTTGATTCTTAGTAAGGGAAAGGAGAAAATAAAGAAACCCCAAGTCAAGAAAGTGAGGTTTAATTCAGAAATCCAGGAATTAGGCAATAGTCCACCTTGGGAAGATAAATTAGATGAAAAATGGGCAAACCTTTATATGCTAGCTACCGTAGCAGAAAATGTAAACCTTTAAAATATCAATAAGTCTGGTCTAGTAGAAAATTAATACCCAGTAAATAAATAAAGTATAGTGTGTTCTCTTTCCTGTAGTCTTTTGTACAAATCAGTATGCAATAAACTTTAATGTTTATTTATAAAACTTTGTTCCAAAGTTTTAACTTAGCATTTTTGTGCATTTTGCATATATGCTATCCAGCATGAGTGAGATATCGGAAGCATTTCAGAATCTCAACCTCTACCCAGTACCAATTGAAGTCTCCCACGACTTTACTGGTTATATTGCTGACATAGAGGAACCTCTGGAATTCCAAGCTCCACCGCTGGAAAAAGCAAAACTTAAAAAGAAAAGAAGATATGTAGGATGGAGGAAAGTGCGCAGAAGAAAGCCAGTTACTAGGAAACTCCCTAAAATAGAAAATCCTATAGACAAAGGAAAAGGAATAGAAATCGGAGAGAGTTCTAATCCAGCAGAGATAGAAATCCAGAAATATTCTAAACAAAAAGGAATAGAAATTGGAGAGAGCTCCAGACAAACGGAAGAAATCACATTTCAAGAAGAAATAGACCGTCTACTGGCAAATTGTGATGTCATTAGCCCTATCCATAATAATCTATATCCTTACCTAGAAACCCAACTTCCTGTGAATCTGGAACCAGCTATTCCAGACCCACTAATCCACACTCGACCTTTAGCACAAATGGAAGAATGGTGGACAAATGACTGGCAATTCAAAAATATCATCAACAGTCCTTATTCTTTTCTTCCACAGCTTGATCCAGAACCTATCCCCAATCCTCCAATGAGCAACGAAAACTTAGCCGAACTTCGTCTTTGGGGTGAAGAGTTAATTAATACAGGAAATAGGATTAGGGATATTGGAGAAAGGGTTACTTGGAAGTACGACGAAAGGGAACGTCGTTACTAAACTGCCAGTTGATCAGAGAATAGTGGGGTTGGGAAGAATGTCTGTATATTAATAATAATAGTTAAATATAACTCTGTAAAATGGGAAATAAAACATTGTAAGATAAACAGTGTGTATGGATGCCTATATAATATATAAAGCAAAATAGAAGTCGAAACATCGACAATTTTGGATATATATATTTGTGTTGTAAGATTTTATGTGCTTTTGTTTTATTTACAAATTAATTGATACTAATAGTTATATTTATTATAATTATCAGATGGAAAACGCTAATAACGAACCAGTAAATGAGGTTAATCAGTCAGAGCAACATCCAGGAGATCAATATATGACTAGACAAGATATCGAAAATATTGTTGCTCAGGGGATAGCTAATGCTATTCCAGCATTCGTTGCTGCTATAAAGAATCCAATTGAACCACAACACATCGTTCCTAGTAAACGTATTTCTGAAGATAACTTCAGTAATAGTGTAAACATGGGCAACGATCATGTTAATCATAATGCAGAACCACATCAAGCTCCATTTACTAAGAAAATGAAAGCCGCAACGCCTGGTTGCACTTTCAAAGAATTCCTTGCTTGTAAACCCACTGAATTTGCAAGCAATGAAGGAGCAACTGCATCACTGCGTTGGTTAGAGAAAACCGAAGCAGTAATTGCAATAAGTAAATGTGCGAAAGATGATCAGGTCATGTACGCATCAAATCTCTTCAAAGAAGGGGCGCTCGAATGGTGGAACACGGTACTACAAGCTAAAGGAAGAAATAGGGCTTATGCCATGAACTGGGAAGAATTTAAAAGTCTTGTAGAAAGGAAATTCTGTCCTGAATATGAAAAGGAACAAATGGCAAATAAGTTCCTAAATCATTGGATGATAGGGGTAGATTGTCGCAGTTATACTTCGACATTCTTTGAATATGCTAGAGTGCTACCAACACTGGCTTCGCCAGAACCGGTACTCATTTCTCGTTACATTTGGGGACTGATTAGTGAAATCCGTAACATCGTTAAAGCTGCGAGACCTCGCACTATTGACGATGCTGTGGAACTAGCTAATACCCTAACTGATGAACTAGTGCGCACAAGAGAAGAAGATCGAAAGAAGGAATTGGCTCAAAAGATTACTCAAGGATTTCGTGTGGGTAACGATAATAATAGGTTCAAGAAAAGGGGAAGAAGACAATCTGCACAACCGCCTTTTTGCAGCAATTGCAAAAAGAATCATTTTGGAAAATGCAATGTAGTCTGCAACTTCTGCAAAATGACAGGAAATCGTGAAGAAAATTGCAAAAAGAAAACCATAGTTTGTTATAACTGTGGAGAAACAGGACATTATAAAACAGAATGTCCTAAATTGATTAAAACCGCAGACAATAAAGGCAAATCAGCTAATGGAACAACAAAGAAAAATGCCCGAGCATTTCAGCTAACCACTCAAGAAGCTGAACTAATCCCTGACATTATAGCTGGTACGTTCTTGGTCCACGACGTTTATGCAAAAGTATTATTTGACTCTGGTGTAACACCCCGTGTTTTCACGAGTGAAAGTCAAAGTCAAGGTCAAAGTCAACGACCGATTTCGCGCGACGTGACTCGTAGAATTGTTTCTATTATATTTAGATTATGTGGAGTAAATGTCGTACATTACAATAATCAAGCCTCACCAATCATATTTCGATCGATCTACGACTGTGAACGACAGGGAGTAACAGTGCGATAAAGATAATCAAGCAAGCTAATCAAATCGACACCAAATCGTAACTCGAAATTCGTATTTTATTTGTCAGTTATACGTGTGTGTGCGCCTTACGTGTTACTTGTGCATGTTTATTTTATGTTGTGTGGTGATAATCAAGCGAACTCAATCGAACTCGAAGCCTAACTCGAATATGATCGAACCCGAACTCGAATCCCGAATCGAACTGCATCAGAAGTAGTTGGGACTGAAAGTAATTTGAATTAGGAAACCCTATCAAAGCGCTCGTAAATCCGAGCCGAACCAACATCGCATCGAGCTCGCCCAAGGTGGTGGCATCCGCACGGATGGCCCATCCGCACGGATGGCCAATCCGCACGGATTGCCAGTCCGCACGGGTGGCCAGCCCGCGCGGATAACCTGCCCGGGTGTGTGCCATGCGCACGGCTCACCTCCTTTCCCTTTTTGGCATACTATAAATACACGGGTCACTCTCCACTTTTTCCACTTTTGGCAAGTGACGTCCGAACCACGCGCATTCTTCACCTTTTCTCAGATTTCTCTCAATCCAGGTAAGATCTCGCACTAATTCTTGTACATCTTTAACCACTACACCATTCTACACATTTCCATCTTTCAAATCTTCACTTTCAACCATGAAATCATCCGGATTTGAGGCATTCACGGGTGACGTCATCATGAAGTTCATAAGAACTTCATGCTTGGCTCCATTCCATCAAGAATATCTCAGATCTAAACGATTTCTACAAGTTTTTACAATAATTTCACCTAGATCTAAACTTTTCTAAGGATAAAAGAGTTGAAAGAAATAAACCTAAGTTCTCTCTTTCTTTTACCCTTAAAACCGGTACGAATCCGATCAGTCCTAGTGTTTTGCTCGTCAATAGTGATACCCTAGTTCCAGATCTGGAGTTGCACCCTAGACAACTGATTACGGGGTTAACCGGGACGACCGTTCAGAGTCGCCGGCAGGCCGAGTTAGGGTGATTCCTAACCGGTCTAGTCACGCGGGTGAGAACACAACTCCAAGTGGTTGCCACGTAATCAGAACGTCTCGACAAACGACAACAGAAACCAAGAGTAGACGAACGGAACAACCAGAGCAGTTGTCCGCACGGACAGGCTACCCGTACGGACTAGCCACCCGCACGGACAAGCTGTGCGCACGGGTTACCATCCGCACACACAGGTCATACGCACGGGTTGCCAACCGCACGGACTACCCTTGGGACCCACTTTCCAAGCGAGGTTTGAGTATCGACGAACGAGCAATCCGGACAGACGACCTCTGAATGGATTACTCATCGGATCATGAGATACTAAGGCCTTAAAATGAAAATCGAGCAAACCCCACCCGCACGGCCAAGCCGTGCGCACGGACGGGCTATCCGGACGGATTGACTCTGCCCGCGCGCACAGGCTGCCCGCACGGACTACCATACGCACGGACCGCCGTCCGCGCGGCCGGCTTGAAAGGGTAGAAACACTTTGGTGTTTTCTAAATGCTACAACGAAAACTCCAAAGCACAAGCCATCATACACAAACACATCTTAGGAAGAAACAATCCACTTGGACGGTTATCCACTCAAGCAATCTAACCATACGAGTAAGTCGTCCGCACGTATGACTCGTCCGCACGGGTTGCCACCCGCACGGACAGTCACACGCACGGATGACATATCCGGATGGAACACCATCCGCACGCATCACCATCCGTACGGATAGGTCATGCGCACGGATGACCCCTATACACGGATAACTGATCCGCACGATCAGTCATCCTACCCACTCTCACTTGTACTGTTTTACGCGTCACTTATCGTTACGTTATCGAATCTATTCAGGCTAATCGTACTCGCTGTAAAGCGCTCCCTTCAATCCATATCGCTGTGAGTATACTCGAACCCTTTTTGCTTTAGCACCTTTGGGTGTTACATACGTTACAACTATTCAAACTACAACTATCACACTACTCAAGCTATTTTAACGCTTAACCATTATTGCATGTTATACGTGGTTTATGAATGCTTGTTTGTTATGTTTACACATGGAATGCTGTCTACCTGCCTTAGCAACGATAGTACTATAGTTTGGACTCAGCACCCGTTTCCACGGGGGTTGTTAAGGATCTTTTACTTGCATGGGTTACAGTGGTAAACATGTATTGCGAACTGCCTCGGGCAGTCAACCCGCAGTCATTGGTATCGATGGATCTATGTCGATAACTAACGTGCTTCATTTCACTATGTGTACGTGCTGGTTATGCGTAAACGAAATTGAACTCTATATGCTATTATCAAACTTGTATGCTCACCTTTACATTTTATGTATTGACATTATTTTAACGTATGTGACAGGTGCCTAGGTTGTTTATATGCTTCTCGGGCTGTGATGAAATCGAGGCTAGGAACTGGAGTCTTAGAAACCAATAAATAAATCGTCATGTTTAAATCTGAGTTGTCGGAACAGAATATTTGTTTAGTTTTTGTCTGTAATAACTTGTTTTACTATTTGAGACATGGTATGGGACATGTTAACTTAAATTGAATGGTAATGATAGTTGTTATGGAAACTTCTGGACAATCTGTTTCGCTCAGTGCCGCGCCCCGATGATTCCGCCATCGGTTGGGGTGTGACAGATTTGTATCAGAGCCATAACTATAGGGAATTAGGCAAGACTCGACCTAGTCCGGGTCGAAGTCTTAGAGACCTAGACTATAGTTAAGAACCAACAGACCAACTCACGCGAATGCGTAATTTCATCGCTATCACTCACTTTTTCTTATCACTACACTCGAAGTTTTCAAGCTATGAACGGGCAATAAGGCCAAGAATAGGTGTGAAAACCGCAAACTCTCGACTAAAGTTGCCTGATCAGCTTGCGTTTTAGTTACAAACGAGGAGAATTGTACCAAATCAGGAGTGAAATCCATATTTTGATGAATAATCTCCTCAATTTTTATCAAAAAAAAAAAAAAAGGGGCGGAGGTTGCAAGATAGGGGTGAATCCCTAACCTTGACGACTCGTCCCGCCTTTATACAGAACTCCACCAAAGTTCGATGGACTCCAACGATCTAAAGACACAATATAACCGATGGGAATTGCGCCAACGCCCAAGAATCGAGGCAAAGGCATAGTCCTGGAGGTAATTGTGCAGGATCCTTGCGAATAGTCGAGCCACTTTGGTTAGTCGAAGTCTATTAGCCACAGACAATCTACCTTCGATTTATCGATCTTTATGAAAATTTTATGCATTTTCTTTATTTGTTAACGTTTTGAAGTACTATTGGTTTCAACCCAACCCTATTGCTTCTGCTAAAACACAAAACTCGCTCGACACAACATTTGCAGATCACTCGCGTTACACTGCTTTCGAACACTCGCAAACCCTGAATACTAGGTTTCTGTTTTCTGACTGCCTTAGTGACTAGGAATATATGCGTTTCTTGCTGTTGTGCTTACACGTTTAGGAATATTGTGATTATGTGCTCTATGTGTTTATGTGACTTTGTGCAATTCTGTGATTTTGTGACTAAATGTAGTTACATGGTACGTGTTACTGAGCTTTAGTAGTAGTAGACGTGTGAGGTGAGAATTCGAATACATATGTTGAGTTCCATGGCGATGACTATTGCAGACAATGTCGTCTGGATCCCGTCATCAACTCTCTCGCCAGGAAAAGAGAGACAAACGTCTTGCCTCTATCATCGCGAAAAGTGTAGCCAAGGCTGTAAGTGATGTCTACGAGAATGCCAGCAAATCATCTGAGGAATCAAGGACTGAGGGTCCTAAAGCTGCCACAAGGCCTTTCAGCTTCAAACAATTCAAGTCATGTGGACCGAAGGAATTCACAGGCGAAGGAGGTCCTACTGCTCTATTCCACTGGTTTGACTCTATCGAGGTTACCCTGCGACAAAGTGGTTGCCCTGATGACCTTCGAACTCTGAACGCTACCGGCGTCTTTCAGTCCCGTGCCTTGGACTGGTGGACGGCCGAGAGGAACAAGAGAGGGAATGATGCAGCTTACGGGTTGTCATGGGATGAGCTCAAGGAAGTCATGCTGGAGGAATTCTGCCCTCCTCACGAACGACAAAAGCTTGAAGATGAATTCTGGCACATACATCAGAAGGACGGAGACAATGCTGGTCTTACCGCTCGTTTCAAACAGCTCAGCATTATCTGTCCTGATCAAGTCAAGACTCCTGAGATCACCATCAAGAAGTACATCCGAGCTTTGCCCGACTGCGTTGCTGATTTCGTGCAAGCGGCTAAGACTACCACGATCGAAGAAACCTATCTGCTGGCCGCTGAGATCAATGACAAAAGGGTCAAAGCTGGAATGTGGGATAAGACCTCCAAACATCTGCATCAAGCCACTACTGCTACACCAACTGCGGAACCCACGCCATCAAACAACAAGAGAAAGAACAAGAGGAAAAGCAACTCCACCAACAAGAACTGTGCGATCACTGCTGCACCAGTTCAGGCTGTACCTGCCCAACAGCGTCAAGTGGCGGCGCCTGTGGCCAATGCACCGCCTGCAAAACGTGCATATACTGGACCACACCCACTCTGCCCTACTTGCACCTATCATCACCCGACTGCTATTCAATGCCGCTTCTGTGCTCATTGCAACGTCTACGGCCACTTCACTGCCAACTGCCGTATTCGTCAAGCTCCTGCCAATCAAGCTCTACTCGCTGCCCCACAGGGTCAACAAGCTCCTCCGGCACCCACAGTCAAAGCCAGAGCATGCTTCACATGTGGCGACCCGAACCATTTCGCCAACATGTGCCCAAACAGGGTGGTGAAACAAGAACCCCAGCAGCCGCAGCAGCAACCGCAGCAGCAACAGGCCGCACGTGCCAGAACTTTCAATCTCAACGTTCGTCAAGCCCAAGTCGATAACAACGTGGTCAATGGTACGTTCCTTGTGAATGGTATTTATGCTTCATGTTTGTTTGATACTGGAGCCGATAATTGCTTTGTGTCACTCGAATTTGAGAAACTCCTTAGTCGTAAGCGCTCTCGACTCTCCTCTGCATTCGAAGTTGAGGTCGCTACTGGAAGAACCGTCGCTGTAAACTCTGTTATTCGTGATTGCACACTCGAGCTCAACAATCACATCTTCTCAATCGATCTTATCCCAATGCAACTAGGAAGCTTTGATGTCATAGTAGGCATGGACTTTCTTCGCGAAAACCATGCCGAAGTTGTATGCTTCGATAAAATGATTCGTTTTTCCCTCGCCAACGGGGATTCTTTGTGCGTCTATGGAGATACTACTTCAAAGGGTCTCAAACTTATATCATGCCTACAAGCCAGCAAGTATCTCCGCAAGGAGTACAGGGCTTTCTTGGCTCATGTCGTAGCAGCGGAGAAGGAAAAGAAAGAGAAGAAGAAAGTGAAGGACGTTCCAGTGGTTCGAGAATTTCCTCGAGTCTTTCCCGAGGATCTTCCCGGACTACCTCCAAAGCGTGATATCGATTTTCGCATTGATCTTATTCCTGGAGCAAATCCTATTGCCAGAGCTCCCTACCGACTTGCGCCGTCCGAAATGCGCGAACTCTCAACCCAACTCCAAGAATTGCTTGAAAAAGGCTTTATTCGCCCGAGCACCTCTCCGTGGGTCGCACCAGTCCTTTTCGTCAAAAAGAAGGATGGGACGTTCCGGATGTGCATCGACTACCGGGAATTGAATAAGTTGACTATCAAGAATCGCTATCCCCTGCCTCGAATCGACGATTTGTTTGATCACCTACAAGGCGCTACGTGTTTCTCGAAGATTGATCTGCGTTCCGGATATCATCAGCTGCGTATACAGGAGGAGGATATACCCAAAACAGCGTTTCGCACTCGTTACGGCCATTATGAATTTGTTGTCATGCCTTTTGGCCTAACAAACGCCCCAGCAGTTTTCATGGATCTGATGAATCGAGTGTGTAAACCGTATCTTGACCGCTTCGTCATCGTGTTCATCGACGATGTCTTGATCTATTCAAAAACGAGAGCTGAACACGCGCAGCATCTACGTTTGGTTCTCGAGTTACTCCAGGGGAATCAACTCTACGCCAAATTCTCCAAGTGCGAATTTTGGTTAGGGGAGGTTCAATTTCTGGGTCACATCGTAAATAGTCAGGGCATTCACGTCGATCCTGCAAAGATTGAAGCTGTTAAGGGCTGGGTTACGCCTAAGAACCCGACCGAAGTCCGTTCCTTTCTCGGACTGGCGGGCTATTATCGACGATTTATCAACGGATTCTCGAAGATTGCTGTACCACTTACTTCTCTTACTCATAAGGATCAGCCTTTTGCCTGGGGAACCAAACAAGAGTCTGCCTTTCAAACCCTCAAATACATGCTTTGCAATGCTCCTGTTCTCACGCTACCCGACGGAAACGATAATTTCATTGTCTACTGTGATGCTTCTAACCTTGGTCTCGGTTGTGTCTTAATGCAACGAGACAAGGTTATTGCTTACGCATCCCGTCAGCTCAAAATCCACGAGAAGAACTATACAACCCACGATCTCGAGCTAGGCGCAGTTGTTTTCGCATTAAAGATTTGGCGACACTACCTGTATGGTACAAAGTGTACGATCTTCACCGATCATAGGAGCCTACAACACATCTTTAATCAGAGGGAACTAAATATGCGTCAACGCCGATGGGTAGAGCTTCTCAACGATTACGACTGCGAGATTCGTTATCACCCAGGCAAAGCAAATGTTGTTGCCGACGCACTTAGCAGGCAAAGTTATTTGCTTAGCACTCAAAATGTCCAAGCCCAGCACAACCTCGAAGCTCTTATTCGCGACGCCCAGCATGCATGTTTCAACGAGCGCACCTTGAAGAAAGAGAGAATCTACCACGATGGAGCCCAACTTGTGAGCAAATCAAACGGGATATTCCACTTTCTAGACAAAATCTGGATTCCCAGGAGATCTAACCTGCGACAGATCATCATGGATGAAGCCCACAAATCCCGATACTCTATTCATCCTGGTGCTGATAAAATGTACCATGACCTTCGATATAGGTACTGGTGGCCGGGTATGAAACGGGATATCGCCCTCTACGTCGGAAGATGCCTAACCTGTGCTAGGGTCAAGGCCGAACATCAACGACCCTCTGGCTTGCTCGAACAACCTCCAATCCCTATGTGGAAGTGGGAGAGCATAGCTATGGACTTCGTAACCAAGCTTCCAACCACGTCATCAGGCCACGACAGCATTTGGGTTATCATTGACCGTTTGACCAAATCAGCCCACTTTCTGCCAATACGAGAAGACTACAAGGTGGAACGATTAGCCCGAATCTACACTAACGAGATCATTTGTCGACATGGGACGCCTCGTGACATCATCTCTGACCGTGATGCTCGATTCACTTCGCGATTGTGGGGAACGTTTCAAACAGCACTAGGAACAACGCTTAATCTAAGCACTGCGTTCCACCCACAAACTGACGGTCAGAGCGAAAGAACGATCCGTACGCTTGAAGACATGCTCCGTTCATGTGTCCTAGACTTCGGTGGCAATTGGGATAAACACCTTCCGTTAGTTGAATTCTCGTACAACAACAGCTACCAGGCTAGCATCCAGATGGCACCTTTCGAAGCCTTATACGGAAGAAGATGTCGATCGCCTATTGTGTGGCACGAGATCGGTCACTCGCAACTAACCGGTCCGGAACTGCTACAAGAAACGACAGACAAAATCTTCCAAATTCGGGACAATCTAGCGAAGGCTCGTGATAGACAGAAGCTTCTCGCCGATAAAAAGCGCAAACACCGTGAGTATGGCATTGGTGACTACGTACTCCTAAAGGTATCACCTTGGAGGGGTGTAGTCCGATTTGGCAAAAAGGGGAAACTTGCGCCTCGGTATGTGGGACCTTTTAAGATTCTGGAAAGGATCGGAAAAGTCGCCTACAGACTCGAATTACCGGAAGAACTTAGCAATGTCCATCCGATCTTCCACGTGTCAAACCTCCGAAAGACCATCTACGAACCAGCCGTACATGTTCCTCTAGATGATTTACGAGTAAACGAAACATTGCACTTCGTGGAAAAACCTGTCGAAATCATGGATCGCCAAACCAAAGAACTCAGGCGCTCACGCATTCCTATTGTGAAGGTCCGGTGGGAAGGCAAACAAGGCGCGGAGTTCACTTGGGAACTCGAAAGCGACATGAAGGCAAAGTATCCACAGCTGTTTAACGAAGGAGCAACGTCCAGCTAAGTAAGACAAAGTGACAATATTGTAAATAGAGAGTAATCGAGAGAGATTTCAGAGAATTTGAAATATGATAATATGTATGTAAATAAGAGATGATCCTAGAAAGAGAAAGTCTAGATAGAGTGAGTCCCTCCCGTGATTCTCGGAGCCTGTACACAAACGGATCTATTAAATCACGATTATTGTGCATTTTTGGTATGTTTAATAACGTAAGTGTACTAATTTCGCACGATGCACAGTCGGTTACGCAATCGAGTCGGTCCCACCGACCCTGCAAAGATGAAGAAATTGCTCAAATCTGAGCATGTTTGATCATCGCAATCGAGCAACCTGCTCAGATACCACTTGTAGGATCGATTTGACACCATTACAATTGTGTTAGTCACACACGTTCACGGATTCCGCACGTTGAACGTGTTGTTACGCAATCGGATCGGAGACAAATCCGGACCTACAATAATTCGAACTTCTCCCAAACGGTTTCAAATTAAAATCTGAAACTTTATAGGTTTTAGATCATGCATATTCGCTCACATGTGATTCACGAACTAGTTACAGCTCCAGCTTAATTTCGAGACGAAATTTCCTAAACAAGGGGAGGCTGTAACACCCCGTGTTTTCACGAGTGAAAGTCAAAGTCAAGGTCAAAGTCAACGACCGATTTCGCGCGACGTGACTCGTAGAATTGTTTCTATTATATTTAGATTATGTGGAGTAAATGTCGTACATTACAATAATCAAGCCTCACCAATCATATTTCGATCGATCTACGACTGTGAACGACAGGGAGTAACAGTGCGATAAAGATAATCAAGCAAGCTAATCAAATCGACACCAAATCGTAACTCGAAATTCGTATTTTATTTGTCAGTTATACGTGTGTGTGCGCCTTACGTGTTACTTGTGCATGTTTATTTTATGTTGTGTGGTGATAATCAAGCGAACTCAATCGAACTCGAAGCCTAACTCGAATATGATCGAACCCGAACTCGAATCCCGAATCGAACTGCATCAGAAGTAGTTGGGACTGAAAGTAATTTGAATTAGGAAACCCTATCAAAGCGCTCGTAAATCCGAGCCGAACCAACATCGCATCGAGCTCGCCCAAGGTGGTGGCATCCGCACGGATGGCCCATCCGCACGGATGGCCAATCCGCACGGATTGCCAGTCCGCACGGGTGGCCAGCCCGCGCGGATAACCTGCCCGGGTGTGTGCCATGCGCACGGCTCACCTCCTTTCCCTTTTTGGCATACTATAAATACACGGGTCACTCTCCACTTTTTCCACTTTTGGCAAGTGACGTCCGAACCACGCGCATTCTTCACCTTTTCTCAGATTTCTCTCAATCCAGGTAAGATCTCGCACTAATTCTTGTACATCTTTAACCACTACACCATTCTACACATTTCCATCTTTCAAATCTTCACTTTCAACCATGAAATCATCCGGATTTGAGGCATTCACGGGTGACGTCATCATGAAGTTCATAAGAACTTCATGCTTGGCTCCATTCCATCAAGAATATCTCAGATCTAAACGATTGCTACAAGTTTTTACAATAATTTCACCTAGATCTAAACTTTTCTAAGGATAAAAGAGTTGAAAGAAATAAACCTAAGTTCTCTCTTTCTTTTACCCTTAAAACCGGTACGAATCCGATCAGTCCTAGTGTTTTGCTCGTCAATAGTGATACCCTAGTTCCAGATCTGGAGTTGCACCCTAGACAACTGATTACGGGGTTAACCGGGACGACCGTTCAGAGTCGCCGGCAGGCCGAGTTAGGGTGATTCCTAACCGGTCTAGTCACGCGGGTGAGAACACAACTCCAAGTGGTTGCCACGTAATCAGAACGTCTCGACAAACGACAACAGAAACCAAGAGTAGACGAACGGAACAACCAGAGCAGTTGTCCGCACGGACAGGCTACCCGTACGGACTAGCCACCCGCACGGACAAGCTGTGCGCACGGGTTACCATCCGCACGCACAGGTCATACGCACGGGTTGCCAACCGCACGGACTACCCTTGGGACCCACTTTCCAAGCGAGGTTTGAGTATCGACGAACGAGCAATCCGGACAGACGACCTCTGAATGGATTACTCATCGGATCATGAGATACTAAGGCCTTAAAATGAAAATCGAGCAAACCCCACCCGCACGGCCAAGCCGTGCGCACGGACGGGCTATCCGGACGGATTGACTCTGCCCGCGCGCACAGGCTGCCCGCACGGACTACCATACGCACGGACCGCCGTCCGCGCGGCCGGCTTGAAAGGGTAGAAACACTTTGGTGTTTTCTAAATGCTACAACGAAAACTCCAAAGCACAAGCCATCATACACAAACACATCTTAGGAAGAAACAATCCACTTGGACGGTTATCCACTCAAGCAATCTAACCATACGAGTAAGTCGTCCGCACGTATGACTCGTCTGCACGGGTTGCCACCCGCACGGACAGTCACACGCACGGATGACATATCCGGATGGAACACCATCCGCACGCATCACCATCCGTACGGATAGGTCATGCGCACGGATGACCCCTATACACGGATAACTGATCCGCACGATCAGTCATCCTACCCACTCTCACTTGTACTGTTTTACGCGTCACTTATCGTTACGTTATCGAATCTATTCAGGCTAATCGTACTCGCTGTAAAGCGCTCCCTTCAATCCATATCGCTGTGAGTATACTCGAACCCTTTTTGCTTTAGCACCTTTGGGTGTTACATACGTTACAACTATTCAAACTACAACTATCACACTACTCAAGCTATTTTAACACTTAACCATTATTGCATGTTATACGTGGTTTATGAATGCTTGTTTGTTATGTTTACACATGGAATGCTGTCTACCTGCCTTAGCAACGATAGTACTATAGTTTGGACTCAGCACCCGTTTCCACGGGGGTTGTTAAGGATCTTTTACTTGCATGGGTTACAGTGGTAAACATGTATTGCGAACTGCCTCGGGCAGTCAACCCGCAGTCATTGGTATCGATGGATCTATGTCGATAACTAACGTGCTTCATTTCACTATGTGTACGTGCTGGTTATGCGTAAACGAAATTGAACTCTATATGCTATTATCAAACTTGTATGCTCACCTTTACATTTTATGTATTGACATTATTTTAACGTATGTGACAGGTGCCTAGGTTGTTTATATGCTTCTCGGGCTGTGATGAAATCGAGGCTAGGAACTGGCGTCTTAGAAACCAATAAATAAATCGTCATGTTTAAATCTGAGTTGTCGGAACAGAATATTTGTTTAGTTTTTGTCTGTAATAACTTGTTTTACTATTTGAGACATGGTATGGGACATGTTAACTTAAATTGAATGGTAATGATAGTTGTTATGGAAACTTCTGGACAATCTGTTTCGCTCAGTGCCGCGCCCCGATGATTCCGCCATCGGTTGGGGTGTGACATCTGGTGCAAACCAAAGTTTTATCAATACTTCATTTTGCCAAGCTCTTAAATTACCTTTAACCACCCTTAGGCAAATTTTTACAGTCGAAACGGCAGACGGGAATTCTGTTAACATAAATAAAGTTTTGCAAGAAGGAAAGATAGAATTGTTAGGCCATAAGTTTTCTGCAAAACTATTACCTATGAAGTTAGCCGAATTCGATGTAGTTTTAGGAATGGATTGGTTAGTAGCCAACCATGCTAGAATTTTCTGTGATAAGAATTCTATAGAAATTCAGGCACCCACCGGAGAAGTAATTGTGATTACAGGAGATAAACCACGTAAACCCATGAAGTTCATATCAGTAATGAAAGTTGCTAATTATGAACGAAAACAAGGAATAGTGTATATGATTTCGGTAATCATTAGTACTAAGAGAAAAGATCTTAAGGAAATACCAGTAGTCTCAGAATACCCAGATGTATTCCCAGAAGAATTACCAGGATTACCAACAGATAGGGAGGTAGAATTTAGGATTCATCTAATTCCAGGAACTATACCAATAGCTAAGGCACCTTATCGGTTAGCACCCACCGAAATGTTAGAACTGAAAAAGCAATTAGATGAATTACTAAATAAAGGTTTCATACAACCTAGCTCATCCCCTTGGGGAGCGCCAGTGTTGTTTGTAAAGAAGAAGGATGGATCAATGAGAATGTGTATCGATTATAGAGAATTGAATAAGGTTACAATTAAGAATCGATATCCATTACCTAGGATTGATGATCTATTTGATCAACTTCAGGGGGCTAGATATTTTTCTAAGATAGACTTAAGATCTGGATATCATCAGTTGAAAGTACAAGAAGAAGACATACCTAAAACTGCTTTCAGAACTAGGTATGGCCATTATGAGTTTACAGTCATGCCCTTTGGACTAACAAATGCCCCAGCAGCATTCATGGACATGATGAATCGGATCTGTAAACCATATTTGGATAAATTTGTAATCGTATTCATTGACGATATACTTATTTATTCCAAAAGTCAGACAGAGCATTGTGAACACCTTCATGCACTCTTAACTTTGTTAAGAAAAGAAAAGCTTTATGCCAAGTTCTCAAAGTGTGAATTTTGGTTAAAGGAAGTGCAATTCTTAGGACACATGGTGAATCACGAAGGTATTCACGTAGATCCTGCTAAAATAGAAGCAATCACCAAATGGAAGGTCCCACAAACAGCTATGGAAATTAGAAGTTTTCTAGGCTTAGCCGGATACTACAGACGATTTATTAAGGATTTTTCTAAGATAGTTGTACCTTTGACTAAGTTAACCTGTAAAGCCGCTAAGTTTGAATGGGGACATAGGCAAGAAGAAGCTTTTAAGATTTTAAAACATCGATTGACGAATGCTCCAATTTTAGCATTACCCGAAGGAACAGAAGATTTTGAAGTATATTGTGATGCCTCAAAATTAGGATTCGGATGTGTGTTGATGCAACGCAAAAAGGTAATTGCGTATGCCTCCCGGCAGTTGAGAAAGCACGAGGAGAATTATACGACTCATGACTTAGAATTAGGAGCCATAATATTTGCCTTGAAAATTTGGAGACATTATCTGTATGGAAGTAAGTTTACTGTTTATACAGATCATAAAAGTTTAAGATATATATTTGGGCAGAAAGAGTTGAATATGAGGCAAAGAAGATGGATGGAAGTTCTAAGCGATTACGACTGTGATATTCAATATCACGAAGGAAAGGCAAACGTAGTTGCAGATGCCTTAAGTCGTAAGTATAATGAAAAACAAAAGCGAGTCCGTGCTCTTAGATTAAATCTACAAGTAGATTTAATGAAACAATTAAAGAAGGTTCAGGAAACAGCAATCAAGGACGATGCTAAAGGAATGAAGGGTTATATAAAGGAACTAGAGCAAGGAAATGATGGAATTTGGAGATTCCACAAGAAACGAATTTGGGTACCTAAACAAGGAGAATTAAGAAATAAGATTTTAGAAGAAGCCCATAAATCTAGGTATACTATGCACCCTGGAAACAATAAGATGTACCAAGATTTAAGAAAAACTTCTGGTGGATAGGAATGAAGAAAGATATAGCAAGATATGTTTCTAAATGTCTTACTTGTTCACAAGTTAAGGCAGAACATCAGAAACCCTCAGGTCTACTACAACAATTGGAAATGCCTGTATGGAAATGGGAACTTATAACAATGGACTTTGTTACTAAGTTGCCTAAAACCAGAAAAGGTAATGATGCGATTTGGGTAATTGTGGATCGATTAACCAAATCAGCTCATTTTCTACCAATGAAGGAAACCTTTAGTATGGAAAGGTTAGCCAAGTTGTATGTAGACAAAGTGGTATCATTACATGGAGTCCCACTCTCCATTGTATCAGATAGAGATAGTCGTTTCACTTCTCATTTCTGGAAAAGTTTCCAGCAAGCTATGGGAACTCGACTAAATCTAAGCACAGCATATCATCCACAAACAGACGGACAAAGTGAAAGAACCATCCAAACTCTAGAAGACATGCTTCGAGCATGTGTAACAGATTTTGGTGGAAATTGGGATGATCATTTACCATTAATTGAATTCTCCTATAACAATAGTTATCATTCAAGTATTGAAACTGCTCCATTTGAAGCACTGTATGGAAGAAAGTGCAGAACTCCAGTATGTTGGGCAGAAATAGGAGAAAATCAATTATCAGGTCCGGAGATAGTACAAGAAACGACCGACAAGATTACTCAAATCAAAGAAAGATTGAAGACGGCTTGAGATCGCCAGAAAAGTTATGCAGACAATAGATGCAGGCCGTTAGAATTCCAAGTAGGAGACAAAGTACTATTGAAAGTTTCTCCTTGGAAAGGAGTAGTTAGATTCGGAAAGAAAGGAAAATTAAGTCCAAGATACGTAGGACCATTTCCTGTGATCCAACGTATAGGACCAGTTGCTTATCGGTTACAACTACCAGAAGAATTAGCTGGAGTACATGATGTATTTCATGTGTCCAATCTCAAGAAATGCTTATCAGATGAATCACTGGTAGTACCTCTTCAAGAGATAGAGGTAAACGAAAAACTAAAATTTGTTGAGAAACCTCTTCAAATTGAGGATCGAAAGATCAAGTTTCTCAAACATAAACGATTAGTTTTAGTCAAAGTCAAATGGGATTCAAAGAGAGGAGCTGAATACACTTGGGAGCTGGAATCAGAAATGAAACGAAAGTATCCATACTTATTCCAGTAAATCTCGAGGACGAGATTTTTATTAAGGTAGGGAGAATGTAACAACTCTCATCTAAAAGTATTATTTATTATTTTAATTATCCAATTAGGAAACCCTAATTGAGAAACCCAATTGATTCTGCATAAACCCTAAAATTTTCAAAACATTTAGACTCAGGATTAGGGCCCCTAAAACTTAAGGGGGGTAAACCCTAAGTTGATAGTTATCTCTAAAATGCGTTGTACAAACTGAGAATTAACGAACTAGCAACTCACCAGGTCTATACTAGTGACGAAGCAACCCTAGGCTAGGTAGGTTTCTCAGGCGAGTCGCGACAGGGGAAGGGAATCCCTTCGCGACACGCGGGGGGTGCAAAATTCACGTATAAATACTAGGCCTTGGAACTTGAAATCTATCTTTGAAACGACGTAAATTCAGTTTACGTAGACTGAGTTATAGTTCGATTAATACACAAAAACACACTAATCTCGAAACGCTGCCGCAATCAGGGTAATAACTCGATCGCTATTACGATTCAACGTCCGATCGATTATAACTATCCAACGATTGTTTAATTGCCGCTCAAATTGAGTTTATACTTTGTTAATTCATCGTGATTTCGACTTGAATGTTTGAGTACTGCTCGAATTCGGACTATACTCTGTCATTCGTTGTGAATCCGCTGAATTGTTAAGTATTGCACTAATAAATCGTTGTGAGGGTTTAATCTCGTGAATTGTCGTAACTGTTGTATTAGTTACTAACCGGTTTGTGTATGCATTGTTATTTAAATTAGGTTAATCACGGCTAATCAGTAGGCTTATATTCTGCTCGTTAAATCTACAATGTGAGTCATTCTCTTTTTATCAACTGTTTTACAATACTCCCAAAATTATTTTCAAAGTTATAATTACAGTGATTAAGTTTATGTAATCACCAAATTACAGCCGGTATGTGGGGTATTGTGCACAGTATTGCTGTTTTATCACTTTAGGTGGGCGAACCTAAATTTAGTGATAACCGTCATTCATTGGGGCAGCCAATGGTGATATGACCACAGTCACAGAAATGAGTCGAGTGACAAGTACTGTGGGTAGTTGGTTTGATATCAGAAACATTGTAATCTCTTAATACTGTGAATTATAACAAACGAGTCGTTTTAGTAAAACTGAATGATTCACTCAGTATTTCCCTGCTGACAAAACATTTTTCAAACATGTTTCAGGTGATTTGTTGTAAGCACAGGAAAAGTGCCGTGGAGCACTACATGCTTAGAAAAGTGGCTCAATGTAAATAAATAAAGAAACATGTTTTGAGAAATAAAGATTTCCCAGAGAAATCACTTTATTGTAAATTATGGGATTTTTCCCTATATTATATAAATGAGCAGTTTTATTATTAATCGATCCTGTTTAAAAAGACTTCCGCTGTCACTAAATTAGATACCATCGGATTTCCTGTCTCGCGACTCTGGACCGGGTCAAACCGGGGCCAAGGGCCGTGACAGAAACTGCTTGAAAGTGCAGCCTGTAATTGATCCAACCAACTCACACGTGAGCAATCGAAGAAATAATGAAACAAGGACCGTTCATAAATTTCTCCATGCTTAGTACATTGTCTTAAGGTTACCTTGAGCTGAGTTTCCTCCAGATGAATCTCCATTCCCATTGCGTCTAGCATTGCTTGGTCCTCCACTGTCTGCAGTACGGTTCGCTTTGTATTGGGCGATAGCAGCGGAGATCCTTTCTTCCAGTAGAGCGTTCAGCTCTTCAGCAGTTCTTGGCAGTGGGGGAGGAGGAGGTTGATCAGAATCTCGATTGTTCACGATTCTCCTGGGTGCCATGTTCTGAAAGAACACCACACAGTAGGTTTAGGCATTTGTTTGATATCGTCATACTAGACAGTAGTAGTATATATATTCACAGGCATATACCACATAAGTGTCATCAAACAATTATTACTCTAGCAGAGTGTTTAAAGGGGCTGGTGTTCACGTTTGACCCTTTTCTTGAGGGGATCTATATGTGACAAAACTTGTTGTGGTTTCTGTGCACTGAATTCCATAATTATGTATGCATCCATAATTACGTAACTCCTTGCACAGTCCGCACAGTTCGTTTCATCCTCGTATTTCTTCCTTCAGATAGGCCATTGTTTTCAGGTAAAGTCACGTATACTCGTGACATTCTATTTCTAGTATATGTATATGCTAATTATCACACATAATTGCAAGTAATTTCTCAGTCCAAGACAAGTGCTACTCTTGTGCACCCTAAGTCTCGTAGTGTCTTTTCTTGACTCTTGTAAACAGTTTCAGGTAGTGGATGTCGCGGGACGTTTTATGCAATGAAAACTCTTTGAAAAAAATTGTTTTCGTGAAAGGATCCTAGAGATTGTAGACAAGACTCGAGAAGGAATCCTGGTTCACTACAATCGCAGCACTGATACCAATCTGTCACACCCCTTTCTGCGGCGGAAGCACGAGGTGTGATCATGAAAGGTTCTCATTGCATACGAAAGGTAAACATACTACATGCTCATAAAAATAACTCCAAATGCCAAATCATTACATAACCGAAATCATAGTTTAAGCGTTTATATCAAAAGACAGCATATTGTCTGAAAGTTTACAACTTTATTCAAGCTAAAACATAAACGACATCCAAGAGCATGAGAAAGACCGCGCGAACATCCATCTTAGTTACCTGAAATACATGTGAGTTTTTGGAAAAGCGTCAACATAATGTTGGTATGAATTCATGCAGTTTTGTATTGAACACGTTTGTATACTTTGTATGAAAACATGATGAGTAACTTGTGAAAATAAAGTATTCTTGTGTAAATAAAGTATTCTTGTGGTATGAACCAAATAACGTATTCTTGTGTACGAACTTCGTACAAATAGAGTATTCTTGTGTACGAACTTCGTACAAATAAAGTATTCTTGTATAGTTAATGGGTTGCAAGGCCATTAACATGTGACACGACATAGGAAGTCACCAAACCATAGGCATTTTTCTAGTTGTCGATTCACGACGGAGACACAAAAGCACTACTCGGTACTAGTGTTCACCGAGAGTGTGGCTGCTCGGACACCCGTTAGATCTAACCTTTTGTTCTGCGGTCTAAGTATGCACACGATTAATAGTGCTTATGATACCCTATTCGTGACACGATTTCTCGTATCATTCCTCAAAACGCATCATACTTGGTACTAGTGATCACCAAGGGTGCTTCTTGTTTATGTATTCATCATATCAAGTATCAATTCTCGTTTATTATATCAAGTATCAATTTTCACGTGTTCGCCCCAAGTTTAAAAAGTATGTAAAAGATTAAAAGTGGCGACACGAACTCTCTTGTAAACATTTAGTAACATGTATTTCACCCCCGAAATTATAAAACTGAAAACAGTTAAAAGAAAAGGGGGAGCATGAACTCACAACTTTGCGTTCCTTGCGTCGTAAACTTCACCGGATTTTGCTTATCTAGCGTCGTGACCTAAACGTGTTTTATTAATGTTAGTCACTAGACTTGTATCGCACAAGTACAAGTCACTATCTTTTGTATATGTTTTCTGTTGGATCTGAGTTTCTTTTTTATTGTATTTTCGTTTGTAGTTAAGATGAAAATGAAAGAGTTGTGCAGCGGAATTAAGATGAAAACAAACTTTGCATACAATCAAACAGGAGTAATACTTTTAATCAAACATCTTTTCACAATGAACCGAATGATTGAATTTGTTTCAACAACGATTACAATGATTGATGTAAGAATGCAAACTCCCCCTCAGCCAGAGCTCAGTAGTTTGTTCGTGCAAAGAAGACGATGTGGTGAAAGAGCTAATAGAACAGTACCAAGTACTGAACTATTTATAGGCACTTGCAAACCACTGAGCATCTTTAGCTGACGTCACCATGAAAGTGACATCTAACCTCCTAACAAACTCTAACCTCTGATCTATAAACACTGATGTATTAACTGCTGCTATTACTTTGTATTATATAAAAGACATTTAAACATCTGCTGCATCCTTCCACTGCTGTGACCCCAGCAGTGCTTGTCCGGATCAGCAGTACTTGACTCAAGGCAATAGATTGAGTCAGCAGAGCTTTGGTCTTCTATCAGTCTTTAACACTTGGCAGTAGATGCAAGGCAGTAGTTGTGGATCAGCACTTGGTAAGATCAGTAGATAGGAGATCAGCAGATACAAAGCCACTTTCAAAGGGAGAGATTTGCATGAACTAATCTGTAAACGTCTGCTTATTCTGGATCCACTGCTCTGATCCAGTTTTGGCTTTAATTATCTGTTCCTCTGATAGGGTTCAATCCCAACATTTTCTTGTGTTAAAAATAATTTATATTTTTAACTAAGTGTCTTACTTATATTATTTTCTCAAAAATAAATATAAGTTTCTTGTATTTTGCACCCGAATTATGTATCTTGTATGTTGTATGTGTATTTTTGTGTTTTTACTTCTCAAGAGTATTTAGTGTATTTTCAAGTCCTAATACACTTATCACGTATAATACATACTGCATACACTTAGCACAAAATTTGGTGACCAATAAATACATATATTTTTCCTCAAAAATATACATACTTAATATCAATTTTTAATCTTGAAGAAATCATCATTTCTTAACACAAAAGTTAGGGAAACCTTGGTAAGTACTTTAGACACATTTTTTGGGAATAAGTTTCTCAAAAACTTATATTTTTCTAAGTGTCAAAATTTTATAGAAATTTTGACAGAGTTTCCCCTAAAAATGGAGGTTTCCCATGTTTTCAAAACATGTGTTTATTTTCTTTTAAAACCATCATCAAACATCAACAATTTATTCAACACTTACCGAGTGTCAAAATCAAGTAATTTACACTATGTCATGAACTTGAAGTTTTGTAAACTCTTGTAGTAACTTACCATGTTATTTAGTAGGTCTAGCTACCCTTAAAAACATGGTTATTTGTTTGTAAATCACCTTAATAAAAGATTTGGTTCTTCACAACTTGTAAGACGATTTTTCTAAAAATCTTTCTTTTGTATTTTTCTTGTTTCATAAGTGTTCATACACTTGTTTTTCTACTAAAAATAGTGTAGGTTTAAGTAAAAACCAAGATCTTCTAAAAATCATATTTTTAACTTGGTTTTCTTGGGAATTCATTCATAAATCATGGATCTATGAGTTTACTAGTTCACTTTGTTTATTACTTTACAAGAAAAACCATTTTACTTTCAAGTTCATGTTTAATCAAGGTGATGATTATTTCATGTTGTTACATAATCATCCTCCTACTTGCTAGATTAAGTGTTTAAACATCATCTAGCAAGCTTCATGTGATGATTAACATCATCATCTTCAAATAAACAACAAAAAATATCTCACATATGCTAAACATCACTATTTCATCAAGATTCATCATATATATAAGCTTTATGTTCAAGTTTCATGTTCATATTCTTTAGTGTTCTAGTGTTTAACAATAAACTACATCTTTTAACCACTTAAATGTGAAGTAATCAAGAGTGTTCAAGAACTTACAACTAGCTTAAAGCTAGGGAAGTAACAAGATGAAGATTGAGTGGTTAATAGAAAACGAATGAGGTCCTTGATGATCCGCAAACACCAAGCTTCCTATAACGCCTCCTTACACCTTGAGTGAACCTTGGATTGGATGAATGAAGATCAAAATATGGTGATGGTGGTGGTGTTAATTGCGGCCGAGAGGAGGGAGGGGAAGGGAGTGAGTGGTGTAGTGAAGATGATGGTGAAATGTTTAGTGTTTTATAACCATCTTGTCCCTTGTCCATTGGGTTATATGTTCCTCAAGTACACAACACCATTTAAAGGGATCTACCCCAAATCTTAACAAGATTATATGGAGATTTAGTGGGAATTGAAGAGATCTTGTGGTGGGGGCCACACATGGGTCGAAATTCAGCCAATGGGGGGGGGGGGGGGGTTAGTGTAAATTCTAACCACTAATTACATGCACTAGTTAAGTTTCAAGTGTCTTAGTTAGGGATTTAATGTGGTGTTACGTTATAAGGGGTGTTATGGTGTTCGGGGACCATAACTAGTTCAGAAATATTAAAGCAATGCTTCTAATAATATTTTTGTGTTTCGGGTAATGTCCGGTTGTTCGGTTAAATACCGGTTCGTTAAAGTGCTAAATTGCACCATTTAGTGTCTTTTAAGTATTCTTTTGTGACACTTTCAATTCCCGACACTTAGGGAAATATTCTGGATGATAAATCATAATTTCTGCATAATATTTCAGTGTCATAATGCTGATTATAGCTGAATTTAATAAAATTCTGCACTTAAAGTGCGTTTCGGGTGCTTTTTAGTGCATATTTTAGCTTTCGTAATGCCTATATATAAACCCTTGTATGTACTCTTGGGTTTTAATGTATTCTTGTCGTTGGACCTACACCTAGGCTCCAATTCTATTGTCTGACTGCTTTCTGCAGAATTGTTGACACAATGTGTCTTACCGGTGAGTTTACTAGTATTTCTGATGCAACGCTCTCGTTTATGCATAAAGCAATATTTTGTAGTATAAAACGTGCATGAATTCACTTGTATAGTATGTAATCAGACAATGTTGACATTTAAGCACATAATTGCAGTCATTAAATAATAATTAAAGTGTACGGAAATTACCGGTTTGGTGCCAGTTGTCACATGCCCTGTCACCCCTCAAAAGCCCATGAACAGCAAATACATGAGAGCTTGCAAATCGATCAAGCGGTCCAGACATTGATTCACAGTTATGTTTAAAATCACTAAAAACTCAGACTTGCAACATAAACAACCAATCTACATCACAAACTCAGAATCGCAATAATAAACCACAAAAATTGCATCACGAACTCATAATTGCGATAATAAACCACAAGAAACTACATCACAATTCCAAATATGAGCTGAATTCAAGTACAACAGCCGTAATTGATCAGTGTAATATCAAAAAACATACCTTTAATTCTGTGATCGTATCGTACAAAACGTAAACTGGCAGAACCTGCAAAGTTGCTTTAATGTAGACGCTTCAATAGGAACAATAACCAACATAATCGTAGCTACCACCTTCGTTACTTGTTGATCCCGTGAAACCCTAGCCGTTGCGCGGTCCTCACTCGAACTCGTTGCCGGCCGTGATCCCGTGAAACCCTAGCCGTTGCACGGTCCTCACTTGAACTCGTTGCCGGCCGTGGTTGTTGTGGCTGGAGTATGGGTACTGCGTGTCTTCTGGCTAAATCGGTCGCCGGAAGTGGATGAATCATTGTCGAAGTTGTTGAGATCGATGACCGGAGTGCCTGACTTCAAGTTTTGATTTGTAGATTCACCATGGCCGGCACACATATTTCACCCTTCTGAAATATATGGTGGTGCCGGAGATGGATGGTGGAGCGGTGATGATGGGTTTGGTGTTAGGGTTTTGAGAAGAATTAGGTTGCAGAGATGATAAAGGATGATCGTGTGTGTTTTGGGAATGAGTGCTGAGGGGGTAAATCAAAGAAGCAAACTTCAGTGGCAAAAAGCAAAAGTCAAAAAAGACTCCTGGCGCAAATGGACGATGTCAATTGATATATATAATAAGGGAGGAGATACAATAGGAAGTTTATTTTGCTAGGAATGCTAGGAAGTAATCTTGACCATCAATTTGATTAATCAATGGCTGAGATTAATTGAACAAGAAAAAAGAGGCGCGTGATTTAGTTTGAGGGTATTCTAGTCCATTCAAGTCAATAGTTTCTCTCTCCTCCAATTCCCCATCGTTTTTAAATCGTTAATAACTTTTTCATACGACAATTTTTTTTTATAAAAATTACACCATAAAAACGAGCGTTTTTTTATCTTTAAAACGAGCACACTATTGCTATACTTTTGAAAAAAAAATTCGAAAACCCAGATGCGTAAAACGCAATGGATAGAACAACACACTATAACCCAGGTTCTAAAACGCAATAGGTTTTAACATGGTCATGTTTATGTTTTAACATGGTCATGTCTTTGTTCCAACATGATCATGCTTCCCTTTTAACATGATCATGTTCTTTGATGTTATTTTACACTCCAGTTCTAAAACGCAATGAAACCCAAAATCAATATTTTGCACTACATATTCTAAAAAGCGAATGAAGTTTTAACATGGTCATGTTCATGTTTTAACATGGTCTTGCTTTTTTGTTCCAACATGACTATGCTTTTATTTTGGCATGATCATGTTCTTTGCACCCCAGATTGTAAAACGCAATGAAACCAAAAATCAATATTTTGCACAATGAACTTTTAACATGACCATGTTTAAGTTTTAACATGGTCATGCTTTTGTTCCAACATGACCATGCTTCTATTTTAGCATGATCATGTTATTTGCTTGTAAAACGCAATGAAACCAAAAATCAATATTTTGCACTGTAGTTCTAAAAAAGCAATAAAGTTTTAACATGACCATGTTTATGTTTTAACATGGTCATGCTTTTGTTCCAACATGACCATGCTTCTGTTTTGGCATGATCATGTTCTTTGCACCTCAGGTTGTAAAACGCAATGAAAACAAAAATCAATATTTTGCACTGTAGGTTCTAAAAAGCAATGGAGTTTTAACATGGCCATGTTTATGCTTTAACATGGCCATGCTTTTGTTCCAACATGACCATGCTTCTATTTTAGCATGATCATGTTATTTGCTTGTAAAACGCAATAAAACTAAAAATCAATATCAATGAAGTTTTAACATGGCCATGTTTATGTTTTAACATGGCCATGCTTTTGTTCCAACATGACCATGTTTCTACATGTTCTTTACACTCCAAGTTGTAAGACGCAATGAAACCAAAATTAATATTTTGTACTACAGGTTCTAAAAAGCAATGGAGTTTTAACATAGGTTCTAAAAAGCAATGTAGTTTTAACATGGGTATGCCTTAGTTCCAACATGATCATGCCTCTGTCCAAGCATCATCATGTTCTTTGCACTGCAGGTTGTAAAACGCAATGAGTTTTAACGTGGTCATACCTTTGTTCCAACATGATCATGCTTCTATTTTAGCATGGTCATGTCTCTATTTTAACATCCAGAAGAACAAAATGAAAAGAACTCTAACTAAAACATAATGATGTGAAAAACACAATTGAGGTTTGATAACTAAAACGCAATGAAAATAAAATATAACATAACTTACAAAAGAACTCTGATTAACGACGGTGGACGGAAAAAGAACTCTGATACACCATGGGGAAACTGGTGGCGGTGAAGCGGTGGCGGTGGATGGTGGAATGATGGTGTCAGATCTGAAAAACCCAACAGGTGGTTGAAGGTGGTGGTTTCAGATCTAGTTTCCGGCAAGATGGTGGCGATCGTAGGTCGTAGTGGTGGTGGTGGTGGTGGTGGAGGTGGTGGTTGTGATGTGGTAGTTCATAGTTTTGAAAATGGTGGATTTGAGTATACGGGTAAGAGAAATGAATTGTTGATGCTGGGTTTTTTTTTTTAAGATGGTGAGTTTTGACCAAAATGTTCCTCCTTATGTTTTTCATCTTTGCCACATGTCATCCTCCTATTGCTTCCTATCGTTCCTAGCGAAATTAATCTTCCTATTTGATCTTTACCCTATATAATAATTTTATATCTTCACCATTAAATTAAAACTTAGTACAAACACAAAACCTTTTTTTCCTTAAATTAAGATATCGTCTCATCGATAGATGAAAGAGAGGCATATGACCTCCAAAGGTCCCAAAACACACGAGAGTACTATCTACAAGACGACAACTCACGCAGGTCAAACCCATAGGATAAAAACGACCACATCTATCTATCTCACTTGACGCAAAATGATTCAGAAGAAAAGGGTTTGTGTTTAATTGATTCCATTCCGTCATCTGAAGCATAATCTTTTTAGTGTTCCAAAGGTATAATTCGAAATTCTATTCACTTTGTACAAGTTGTTGTTTAATTGTTTTCTGTTGTACTGTTTTCTTGTTGTTTTGCTGCTAGTTATTCTCGTATCTGGATATGGTTGTTGAGTTTGTGTATAGCATAGCAGTTATAAATAGAAACAAAGTGTTAGGTTGACAAAGTTAGTGATTAAAAGGGTGAAACTGTTCATTTGGAATCATAAGTAACAGGATTCAGATTATAAAGCACAAAGGACCCTATCTGTTTTAGGGTTTGTTCATCAGGTTAATCTATGTATTAGAACAATAGGCCTTCTTTCCATGTTACATGCATAGTAGTCAAAAGCGCAAGGCGCAAAAGGCGAGCCTTGGCCTAGGCGCAAGGGGATTAAAAAGTGCGGGCCTGAGATAGCATAAACATACCATTTTTGGGATTTTAAACATGTTTTAGGTCTGTTTTAGGACTATTTTAGGCTGGTGCTAGGCCATTTTTGGACGTTTTAGACCAATTTGCCTGGAATACTCAGTATTTGGTCGGAATCTGACCAAAGTCTGACTGGAATCTCGACCTAAGTTCGCCAGAGCGATGGCAGCAAGGCGTTTCCCCTTCGCCTCACCTGGCTTGAGGGCCTAGGCGTGCACACCCGAAGGGCTTTTGACAACATAGGTTACATATTAGGGTAAATGTACGTTTGTGATCAAATAAATGTATGCAACATGATGACAGTAATTGTTTTTGTTCTTAAATTGGTATCGCCATCGTGGGTTGAGTTCGGACAAAGTTCTTTTGGAATTTATGCAAACTTATCACAGTTTGGGGCTTTGGGCTGTTTTTTTGGTAAAGGAGGGTGGATCATCCGGAAATATTCAGTTCACCAAGTATATATAAATTTTTATGGATTCAGTCAGGAATGCATAATAGAATGGGTAGCGCTTAGAAGTGTGAATTTGTGCTGTTGGTAGTCTTTTTCATGTGCTTCAAAGTTCAAACATGGTTCGATTTTTATCAATAAACTTAAGTACATGCTAACATATGGTTTCAGACTTTGGATCATCACATGAAATGGTTTGTTCGACCATTAATATGAAATGGATTGAAGGTCTCTCATAGTTTATTTTAACGTATAAAACTGTTACAGTTACTGCTATCGAGCATTAATCCCAAGGCCATGTGATCCTAAAAGATAAACGAATCAGTATATTGTCGGTTAAACCATTTTGCCAACGCCCTGACCTTCCATAGGATCTCATTCTAAATGGTTACATGCCCAAAAAGTTGAATTAAAAAAAGTACATCATTATTGAAGTAATATAGTTTCCATAATTGTATTGAGCACAGTCTCACACTACTCGTTTATAAAAAAAAATTATAATGTTTAGACAGAAAGCATTGCGGGTCAGGCCCACCCAAACCCCACAAAAAGTAAGTTAATTGTTTTTCCACCCCATCCCACTACCTATCGGTTAATAACGAGCTTTTAGAAGTTTGTTAGGAAATATTACAGATTTTGGAGTCAAATCTCGCACCATCAGGTAGTTAATTACTTGAATTTTGTGTTGAACTTCGGAAATTGTGATATTTAGGTCAAGATCTGTTAATTATATTGTTGTTCACATCAACTGAAATCTGTCTGACTAGTTTAAGTTTGATTATGAATTCACTTTAATATAGAAAATTTGATACAGTGAACTATGAAGTTTTAGGTTCTGAACTAGAGTTTGTATGGGAGTGTATTGGTATTGTATATCAACTACAATCCTCACACTTTTAATTAAGATATATACTTATATTATATAGCATAGTTGTTGAAGGCACAAGGCGCACTCAAGGCGAAAAGGGTAAGCCTTTGGCCTCATTGCAAGACGCTTAAAAAGCGAGGTTTTTCTAGACGAGGCGTATAGTATAAAGATACAATTTTTAGGGGTTTTAGACATGGTTTAGGCTTCTTTAGGGTTGGTATAATTTTTTCAGCCCTGTTCAGACGATTTTTGGCCAGAATTTCATAGGAACTTGGTTTTGAAAAATGCGCCCGAGGGCCTGAAAGTGGGGCTTTTGAAGCGAAATGAGAAGGCTGCATTTCATCAGAACTTGTCCTGAAAAATGCGCCTTAGGGGTTTTCGATATTGTTGAATTCTTATATTTGCTTTTATGCTATAAAGAGGATTTGATTGGTATTTGTTGCTATACATATCTACTTAGTGCTTCGAGTAATGCAACCTACATAAATGATACAAATACCTCATTACTAGCATTACTTTACTAACTTGGAAGGAACTATGCTTAATAACGAAACAAATTTGCTAGAGTGGACCACATGAATGACCGGATTGATAGTTTCTTTCTTGTTAAGTGCTTCAGCTCCATTCCGGCGTTATACCATTAAGCTATTCTCTGCAACATCCATCATCTGGGCATGGCCCGCAATCGTTGCATTCCATGTCATCAAGCTTGCTTTCTTGAAACCGTCAAACAACTTATTTTCGTCATAAACCATCCATTTTTTTTAATACAAATACATGATGGAATTCGTAACACAAGTCATATTCGTAGCCAGTTTTTATACTTAGTAAATGGGCCTGCAAACCTACATCTATAGCCTGCATTGTGCAACATAAACTCTTTAAAAATAAACTCATCTGGCTCAATACCATCCTCAAGCGTTGCACTAAACAAGTGATGTAAGTGAAATTTTTTAATGGATTATTAAATAAATTAGTGTAAGAAAATACTTAGTTGCTTCATCTCCATTCATATATGTCAATTCACAACTCTATTTAGTGTAAATTTTATGCCATCATGTCTGAATGCGTTGACTTTTACTGCAGAGTTGACTTCGTCTTCGTTAACCAAAAGAGTTGATCTTGTCTCCATAAACAAGTGATGGCAGGTGAAGACGAAAAAAACTTGGTGGAAATCTTGGAAGAAAATCACCCGATCGACATCACCAAATACACAAATTACGTCCATTCCCCTCAATGTGGTGCCATCGCCACTTTCTTCGGCAACACCCGTGACACATTCGATGGAAAAACCGTAATCGAGCTAAGATACGAAGCTTACGTGCCAATGGCTATTCGTTGCCTAAAATCCATCTGTTCGTCAGCCAGATCCTTATGGAACCTCAACGCCATTGCTGTGGCCCACCGACTGGGACCCGTTCCCGTAGGTGAAACAAGTGTTTTTGTCGCCATTTCATCTGTTCATCGGGTCGATGCTTTAGATGCTTGTAAGTTTGTTATCGATGAGCTCAAAGCATCTGTACCCATATGGAAGAAAGAGGTTTACTCAAACGGTGAAGTATGGAAAGAAAACATGGAGTTTCTTGAGAGAAGACCTGAAATTGGGAAGATAAGGTCGTGCTGTAAACCGAAAGTGAAGGTGGAGGGTGATGAAGTGGTAAAAACGGGTTGTTGCGGGCCGAAGGTGAAGGTGGAAGATGATCATGGCAATGCATGATCATCTAGAATTGTGGTGAGTTGTTTCAGTTTTCTCTTTGTATTTTGGCATTGTGATGAACATAATATGCAATAAAATGCCTGTGTTTATGATTCATATTAAGTTATTAACTTAGAGAGTATACTGAGCCCTTTAAATCTCTGTCAAAGTTGCTTCTTTTTTTATAATACTAGCATGGACCATGTGGTATGGCATATAGGCCTGTCGAGCCCAGGGACGTAAACAAGATGAACCGAGCTCGACTAGGCTCGAGCTCAACTTGTGAGTGGTTATTCAAGCTTAAGCTTGGCTCGGCTCAACATGTTTATTAATTGTTAAGAAAGTTATATTAATACTCTTTTAGGCTCGCGAGCCAACTTAAGCTTGATGATTGAAGCTCAGGATGGGGCTTGTCTACTAAACAAGCTTATTTTAGGCTTGAGCTCATCTAAGCCCTGCTCGATTCGAGTTTTTTGCGAGCCTTCTAAGTAGCTCATTCGTGGCTTAGCTCGTTTATACGCCTAGTTGAGCCGAGTTATAAAGATGATTAAAATAAGATTGGATATTCACATTCCGACTTTTTAGATTTGATTCGTCATAAGATTGAGTTTATCTGGCTGTTAGACCGGCAAAGCTCACGAGTTTTTAATAAGTCGCGCCATGTATGCTCGCTCCTTTGTCACACTCTTCAGCAAGCGTCATGTGGTGTCATTGAATCCTCCGAACCCACATGTTTAAGCATGCTTTTGAGTAGATACGATCTTTAAACATTTGCACATTAACATCTACCTATACTCAAGAGACTAATAAATTGACATTAACATCTAGCTATAATTAAGAGACTAATAAACGGATATAAAGTGCATATATATGAAAATGACTGTTAGAACTAAATCTTTTTGAAAAGATTATACAAAAACCGAATCAATAAATATAAAGTTAAAAATTCGTTGTCACGATAGTGGTCGTTCTCAGCTTTGACATTCCCCCCTCACTTTCACTTTGTAGTACTTGAAATTTTCGAATATTTAATGAAATATGCCCTAACCTAAAAACCTTTTCCTTCTTAATTGAATGTCAACTACTACTGGTACACATTCCTTAATATTAAATTGTTTTATTTTTATGTGAAAAAAAGCATATCGTCACCGGTTCAGCCGGTATTTACAGTAAATATTGACATGTTTGATCAGTTTTAACTGATTATCTCAAGTTTGTTTAAAACTAGTTGATTTATTTGTAGACGATTCACTAACTATTAAAGTATATCTACAATGCATCAATCAGTGGCTCCTCTAGAAAATAATTATAGGGACAACATTTCAATAAAGAATTTTCTAAAGGGACAGCGAAATCGGAAAAACGTCAACTTTTTTCAAAATTTACACTACCGCCGGAGCGTCAATAACTCAAGAGGCTACCCCTTGTCTCAAGGTATATCCGCTCTTAGGCATCAATCCTAAAGAGAAGCCACCTTAGTCAATGGACCTCGTTTGAAGACGCCCTTTCTCTACTTCTCACATTATAGGTGATCTTAAGTGCTAACAGAACGGGTAACCAGTCCGATCGGCCGGATCCAGTGTCTATAGAGATATAAAGTAAAAGGAAGAAAAAGGAAAGTATATCTTTATAAAATGTTTGACGAATATACCCTTAGATATAACAAAATTTGACCTAAAAAGAGTTGAAACAAATAAAATAAAAAAGATATGATGTGGTGGAATAGAGAATGTGTGCAGGCACGGGTGATGGCTTTTGCTTTTAAAAGAGGCATCGTTGTTAACTCCCATTTTAACTTTATGCCCACTTTGCCCTTTTTGCCTTTTACCCCAAATCTTCAAGTATAGGCATGGAAGAATAACACGCACACCAACAATGATTTTGATGCTTCCATATCCATATCACTTCACATGATCATTTACCCCATATGTTATCTTAATCTTTATGACTTAGTGAAACTAAATCGTGTGTGTTGGGTTGTAGACTTCTCGACACCTATGGGTGTGGCGCGATAGTTAGGCCAGTCGGCCCAAGTCGCGGCCCATTGGGCTTGAAACCTAATTGTGTAGTCTATATATTGATCTCTTGTACTTGTAATCTTTAACACCCTCAATAAAGATATCCTAGTTGTCGCCTGTGGACGTAGGTCAGTTTAGACCGAACCACGTAAATCCTTGTGTTCGTTATTGCTTCCGGTGTCGTGTTCGTGTGTGCGCTCGGTCCTAACAACTAGGGGTGTTCTTCGGGTTTTTTTTTTCGGGTTTCGGATTTTTCAGGTCGGGTTGTTTGGGTTTTTTGTTAGGAAAAAGTGACCCGATAACCAAACCATTTAAAGCTCGGGTTGATCGGGTTCGGGTTATTCGGGTTCGGGCTAGTTCGGGTCGGGTTGTTCGGTTTTCAGGTTTAGATGTAGTATTAAAAAAATGTTTTTTTTTTTGCAATATATAATTAAAATTCATCATTCTACTTAAAAAAATATTATCAAAATTAAAACAATATTTGACAATATGACATTAAATGTTCGGGGTTTTTTTCGGGTTTCAGATTTCGGGTTTTTTCGGGTCGGGTTTTTCGGGTTTTTGGTTGGGAAAAAGTGACTCGACAACCAACCCATTTAAGGTTCGGGTTGGTCGGGTTTGGGTTATTCGGGTTCGGGTTTTTTGGGTATTCTCTACTTCAGGTTCGGGTGGCTTCAACTTCGGGTCGGGTTTCGAGTTTCGGATAAAAATGAACAGCCCCACTAACAACTGGTATCAGAGCTTAGGCTCGTTACACAAGAGAAACGCAACACGAGAGATCAATCGATTAGTTTTTTTTGGGCAGCAGGCCATAAAGAAAAAAAATTATTTTGATTGTTTTCTGTTCGAGACTTCCAGTTCATCGCAAACAAGAAAAAAAAGGGTTTCGTTGCCGACTTAACCTTATTTCCGTTCAAACCGACAACGTCACCGAAGGATAAATCAATAAAGAGATAAGAAACAAAGGTTTGTTTCTTTTATTTTATTGTTTTGTTGACCACCCAATCATAGAATCCCAGCCGTCACTTTGCAATATTGTTGCTTTAGGGTGGAGGGTATGGTTAATCACTCTAGGGTGATTGAGTGAAATCCTACCCAATAATATTATGCCATGTCAGCTCCCTATTTTGCACTCAATTAGAGGGTATGATTAATCACTCTAGAGTATTTGAGTTATATATTTTTTTATTGGTTTTTCTCTCCTCTCTCCTCCATCACTCTTCAATCACATTCGGTGACTATACACCGATTTATCACCCTCTCTCCTACTCAAACACCCGAACTCAATCAAGTGGGTATGGTCACCGATCGGTGACTCCCACTCAATCACCCACTCACCGAACATTATACCCCCACCCTTAATTTTGATTAGTGTCACAGAAAACAATAAAGAACAATTAATTTGTTCTTTGGAAATTTAATTGTTTTGTTCGATCAGTTGAGAAAACGAGAGGGATCGAGACACAGTAATCAGATTTGTTTCAAAATTGTGTTTACAATTTTGGTTGGTTATTGATTAGGGCTTTCGGGTTGGTTCAAGTAATACTGGTTGGCGTATTTACCGGACAGTTTAGTCAGGTGGTTTTGATTAACGGAGTTATTTTTTTATCTTGTTTGTCCGAGATTATTTTTCTAATTGTGTTACCGAGACCCAAAGTCAAGAATTACTCAGATTGCAGTTTGAGATAATGGCAGATGACGGTAAGATCACGATAGAGAAATTTGACAGGAAGAAGTTTGGTTGGTGGAAGATGCAGGTTGAAGCACTACTTGGTCAAAAAGACTTAGATGTAGTGCTCGAGGATGAAAAGCCAGAAAATACGCCACAAGCAGATTGGGATAGGATGGATAAGAAAGCTAGAGCAGTGATAACGCTTTCTCTATCAGAGAATGTTGCATTTAATATCCAGAAGGAAACCTCAGCTAGAGGAATGATGGCAGCATTAACGGACATGTATGAGAAGCCTTCTGCAGCGAACAAGGTTTATCTTATCCGAGAGCTTGTGAATACTAGGATGAGGGAAGGTGATTCAGTTACAGCGCACATCAATAATTTAAACTCGATCTTGTCTCGTTTGGTGTCTGTGAACATCAAGTTTGATGATGAGGTCCAGGCCCTATTGTTATTGTCCTCATTACCCGATAGTTGGTCCGGAACCGTAACTGCTGTTTCGAGCTCTTCATATACGAGTAAGTTCACGTTTGCGAAGATGCGAGATCTTATTCTGGGCGAAGATGTCAGAAGAATAAATTCAGGTGAATCATCGGGTGATTTAATGCATGTTAGCAGAGGAAGGAAGAATAACAGAAGTAGTGGCAGTAAGAACAGAAAAAGGAGTCAGTCTAGGGCTCGAAATGATGTAACCTGTTGGAACTGTAAAGAGGTTGGACATTTCAGGAATCAATGTCCAAATGAAAAGAAAGAAGTTAACGCTGCGGTAAACTACTCAGATGATGAAGCCTTGATTTGTAGTGTGGAGAGCAGTGTTGATTCCTGGGTTATGGATTCGGGTGCTTCATTTCACGCTACCCACAGCAGTGAAGCACTACAGAATCTTAAAATTGGGGATTTTGGTAAGGTACGACTAGCAAATGATAAAGTCCTAGATGTTACAGGCATAGGTGATATTGACTTAGTTACTTCAATCGGATCTACTTGGACTTTGAGAGATGTGAGAGTTATTCCAGGCTTGAAGAAAAGGCTTATTTCAGTCGGGCAACTGGATGATCAGGGTCACGAGGTTAAGTTTGGTAGTGGACAGTGGAAGGTAACTAAGGGAAATCTAGTGGTTGCACGTGGCAAGAAGAGGGCCTCATTGTATATGGTCAGTGTATCGCCTAAGGGAGAGGCCATCCCAGTTCAGAAGAAGACCAAAATTCATCTCACAGAATCTCGGGGGCAGAAGAAGGTTTGTTTTGCAGGAGATAAACCCAGAGTCACAGGTCAGATTCAGGTTGAACGTGCTAGGAAAGGTTCAGATAAGCCAGTCAAGAGTTTTCGTGGTAGTGGGAGCACATGTAGTGCTTCAGTCAGAGCTCCCAGATGATCGTGGGTTAAGAGAACTTGTATTCCAGCGGGGAAAGTCTCTCCAGTGAATTACCTGCTTATGATGGAGAGTGTTAGTTCTCAGGTTTTCTCAGGATCCGGCAGTTCATTTAAGTGGGAGCCGGAAGGGACAGAGAACGAGTCACGGGTAGTGACTGGTGAGTTGAAGCTCAGTGGGAGCTTCAACGAGCCTTCAGGTTAATTGATGAGAAGGCTGGTGGCAACTAGAGATGGAGCATAGAGTTTCCGTTGACAGATTACAGAAGTACAGTGGAGCGCAGTTGATCGTGTCTTTGAAGCCTCCAAGTGGGAAATTGTTGGGTTGTAGACTTCTCGACACCTATGGGTGTGGCGCGATAGTTAAGGCAGTCGGCCCAAGTCGCGGCCCATTGGGCTTGAACCCTAATTGTGTAGTCTATATATTGATCTCTTGTACTTGTAATCATTAACACCCTCAATAAAGATATCCTAGTTGTCGCCCGTGGACGTAGGTCAGTTTAGACCGAACCACGTAAATCCTTGTGTTCGTTATTGCTTTCGGTGTCGTGTTCGTGTTCGTGTGTGCGCTCGGTCCTAACAGTGTGTTGCGTATGAGAAATGATACCAAGACGATTTTGTTCCGATTCTTGGATTTGTTGGTTTAGAAACGAAGTTTTTGAAAAGAAACGGTTGTAAATGGAGGTTGTCACGTTGCAAAAGAGAAGTATGTTGGGATCCGAATCTACGAGGTGTGATTTATATTACTCGGGTTTAGAGTGAAATCAATATACCTTTTTAAAAATCTATATAGTAAAGTATATTGAAAGTAAAATGTTTCTGTAGATTCTTATGATGATGAATCTGGATAAAATTAAGTGAAACATGTATATTATGAGATATGTGTTCGTTATAGAACTAACGTAAGTCTATAATGATGTCGTCGTCGTCGTCATCATCGTTCTCAGTAAATCTCACCAATAACAAAGCTAAGGTAGGGTTTGAGGAGGATAAGATGTAGACAGTCTTACCTCTACCTCGTAGGAATAGAGATGCTGCTTCCAGTGAGACCCCCGGCTCGATGGTAGTTTTGTATCAAGCCTTGGACATAAGGCACATAACACTCAACAATTAAGACAAAGGCCAATTAGTAGGGCTGAGCAGTATACGGTTCAGAACCACCAGAACCAGGGAACCGAACCGGAACCGCTAGATCCAAACCGTATTTTTGTATATAGGGTCCGGTTCCGGTTCTTACATTTGGGTAAAAACGGTTCCCGGTTCGGTTCTGGTTAAAACCACGGTTCCGGTTAAAGAACCGCTAGAACCAGTTGGGATTATAAATATTTAAAACCCTATTTTATTAATGGGCTTTTCAACATCATACGACCATCCTAATTCTTATTCCGTTCTCTTATATTCATTCCACGATCTCATCTTTCATCTTATAATTCTTCTCCATCTCTCAACCCTAACCCTAATTGCTATCATACAAGTTCATCTCCATCAACACCCTGCAAATATATGTACGCTATTCTACATGACCTTTTTTTATGATTGCATATATTTTCTTTCTAGATGTTTGCTTTCTGATACATATAGTTTTCTGTATGTCAAAATAAAAATTGAACAAAAATAATTAAATCAATGTTGATCGAATTGTAAATGTGTATGTAAATAGTGTATCGCTTGTTTTAATTGTTAACACGATTGTTGTAATAGTTTTATTTAAAGTTTGTTTTATAGCTTGAATTTTTTTATTGTTACTTCGCTACTTTTATTTTGGTTGGTTTGAACTTGAATGTTGCAACTCTTAGTTAATGTTTTAAATGGTTTGATTCGTTTCTATTGAATTGTTAATTTTAGGATTTAATTGTCAACCGGTTCCCATGAGAACCATTTACACGAGAACCATTTAACCGGTTCGGAACCGTTATAATACGGTTCGGTTTCGGTTCTTAAATTTAGCAATTAACGGCTCTGGTTCGGTTCCGGTTCGGTTCGGTCCGGTTCTGAACCGTTGCACAGCCCTACCAATTAGTGCATGTACTCCCTTGTCTTTCGGCTATCAACGCCGCCATATGATGCATGATTAACCATCCTCCTCTTTTAACATTATTTTCACGAAATTAGTAAAATAACGTTAAAACTAGTGCGCTTTACTTTTGCCCCCCGAGCGCCCACACATACATACATTATATGCGCATACCGCAAGCGGGGTGTAACGTAAGTCTATAATTTTGAGAGACAAAAATTACTAGAGTAGGTGATTGTATAATCACATTATGTATCATAGTTAAAACATGTACAAGTATTTATGTGTAAGTATACGACAATCTATCTTACATTGTTTATGTGTTGAAACAATGTACAAGTGTTTATGTGTAAGTATACGACAATCTATCTTACATTGTTTATGTATTGAAACAATGTTTGCCACATCATATATGTATATTTCACAACTTTACATTTCTATCAACATTTCTTACATTGAAGTGAAGTTAACCAAATGGAAGGCCAGAGTTCTCTCCTTTGCTGGCAGAGTCACCTTGGCCAAAGCGGTTCTGGGTAGTCTCCCTTCGTATTTTCTTTCCATTTTCGCTGCCCCGAAGTGTGTCATCAATAAGCTTGAAAGAATCCGAAGAGACTTGGTTTGGGGTTTCTCCGAATCTGCTAAAAAACTCAGGTGGATCCGATGGGAGGGCCTTATGAATTCAAAAAAGAAAGGTGGATTAGGGATTGGGAGTATCAAAGACTTTAACTTAGCCATGTTAACTAAATGGTGGTGGAGGTTTAAGTCAAACCCGAATCAGTTATGGGCTAAGGTAATATCCTCGGTTCACAACAATAATTTGTCCAATCTTTTAATTCCCTTGAAGAAATCGATACCCGGGGTATGGAAGGATATTGGTAAAGTGGATACGGAATTAGCTAAAGCTGGAATAATTCTAAATCAGAATCTGATCGTGGTTAATGGGGTCTGGAAGTGGCGTGATTGTGTGGATGTTGGTTTCTCAGTTAAGGAGGTTCGGCTTGAGCTTGAAAGCTCTCGGCAGCCAATTCCGGAGGTAGATCCAGCTCTCGTGTGGAACTGCTGGGCTCCCCTAAAAGGTAATATTCTTCTCTGACGGGCTCTCCTTGGTAGAGTTGCTTCAAGGGTTGGGCTGGCCCGTAGAGGGGTGGCTATCAACGATTTGGGCTGTCCTAGATGTGGGCTGGAAATTGAAAGCCCAGACCATATATTTGTTAATTGCTTATGGGCCAAAAGCATTTGGTGGAACGTGTTGGCTTGGGTCCGCATCCAGTTCCCAAATAATTGCTCCTCTCTTCTGGAGTTAGTCAGATATGTTAAAGATAGCCCGGGAAGTAGAATTTGGAAGCGGTTAGTCTCTTCGATCGTTATAGCCACGGTGTGGAGAATTTGGAGTGCGAGGAATGTTAAAGTTTTCGAAGACTGTTTCATTCCTATAATGAAGACGGTGGAGTTCATCAAGGAAGATTCGTTTCTTTGGATTAGTAATCGCGCCAAGCTTAAGAAGCCTAAGTGGGAGAAGTGGTTATCGTTCGATGTTAGCGATCTTTTGTAATCGGTTTCTGTAGTTTTGTTTTGTTTTTGTTCTTTTGTTCCTTGTTTTCCCAGTCGCTTGCTGGCTCTTTATATGCAGTTATAAAGTGATTTGCCGTTCAAAAAAAAAAAGTAGGTTGTTTTTTTAATGAAAGTCGTCATTTAAAAAAAAACTAAAACTAACTTAAATAAATTTAATTGTAAAAGTGATACTATATGATTGGTGTCTTTTTAATTGAAAAAGATGATAAACATTAAACACTCGGTATCGACTTTATTGGATTTTTGTGGAAGTTTATGAGACAAAAGTCAATAAAAGTAAAAGGGTCAATGTGCAATAAAGCTTGAATTTGTGGAAGTTTATGAGATACAAAAGTCAATAAAAGTTAAAGGGTCAATGTACAATAAAGCTTGAAGATGGGGATGAAATATGAAAATAAAGTATATCTTTGAAAACAAAAGAATTTCTTCTTTGGCCGTTAAAAGGAAAAAGAAATTTTCTTTGGCCGTTAAAAGAAAAAGAAATTAAGTGTGACAAAAAGCTTTTTCATTGCTTTAGTTTCAGTGTGGTTTGCTTGTAAGACCATATCTAGTTTCAATGTTCAAGCCTTTTAGGGGTGTTTTCTGTTATGTGGATGCCATGTTATTAAGGGTATTTTTCATCTAAAAAGGGATGTAGTGGTTCAAGCCCCATTCTTGCCCTTCAATTATTATTCAATTTTGTTCAATTATTTTTTAAATAAATATAAAAAGGGTTCAAAATAGATGTGGGAGGATCCTATTGGCCATTCACAATCATCTCAGGCGTGGAAAAGAAAATGCCATTAAAAAAAAGGTAAAAAACGAACAGGGGGCGGTGTGATGGGTATTGTGGGGCTTTTTTGGGCATTCCACGCCTACTATGGGTGGTCTAAATTGGTTTGCGCTTCTTTCTTTCTTTCTTTTTTTTTTTTTTATCTTTTGATGACTTAATTATCCACAACGCCACCTTGACCTAGTGCTCTTTACGAGCCGAGCCATCCTAGGGTAAGATGAGGTTCAACTCGGTTATAAACCAAGTTGGTTTGACTCAAGTTTAAAATCGAGTTAAGAATCTAAGCTCGAACACGGCTTGGTTTTTAACCGAGCTAGCTCGATTTGGCTTGGTTAGGCTTGAATTTAAAAAAAAAATAATAATACAACAAAACTCAACAGTCTAAAATCATTCAATAGTTCAAAAGGGTATATCCAAAATAAGTTTAATAAGCCCAAAATCAAGTTTAACTAAATACAAAATAAGTTTCAAATGTCAACGAATTTAGATCCTAATCGACCCACATATATACCATAAATATTCAATTACACACCTAAATACCACAAATAATAACCATTTTTATAATATATTATATGTATATAAAAATAAATTATATTCAAGGTAAAATAATCCAAGCCAAATCAAGCCGAGCTAACGAGCGAGCCAAGCCAAGCCAAGCCAGTCTAGCTTGTTACGAACCGAATCGAGCTAGACTCGCTTTCTAATTGAGTGGAGCTAGCTCGGCTCAGCTTCAAACCGAACCATATGCTAAATCAAAGCGAGCTATGGACTACGAGCCACACGCTTTTTGGATAGCAGTATCTTCACCTCCGATTCCAAATGTCTATTTTAATGATTGAAGGATAATCTAAGAAAAATATATCATTGCTACAACATATTATTAAGTTACTATTAGATTTGTAATCTAGGTGTATGCTTATAGGTTATAACTCAAAACCTAAGAAGTGGGAAATATCTCTTTCGGCTAGAATAATTATTTTTTTAGTATATTAATAACTGTTTAATCTAAACCACTTATTAACGTTTTACTTTAAGAAAATTATGATTTTTTAAAAGTTTTTTTTTCAATATTTCATGATTCTATTATATTTTTTCTGTGTTATAACTCTTAAATTTTTATACTTGTGTATCTCTATATAATATTTTCTGGTTACTTAGAATAAATGATACATGAATAAAAGGCTTGAGTATCTTTTTTGTAAAAAATATTTTCTCACTGTCATGATATATAATGCTCAAACCCGATTTGAGTGCATGTCTTTTTACTCACACATCCTTAACAAAATATTCTATTTAGCCTCACGGATCATTTATGTAAATCATATTTGGAAAACAATACACGAGTAAATCTCTTTTTTTTAACATAAACTTCATTAACAAAAACCAACCCACAAAATGAGGCGGCCCAACACACAAACACTTACATAATTACAAAGTTACACCAATCATTCTATGAAACTGTTCTAGATTTAGATCTATTGCTATAACACAGAAAACTCGTAGTATTCACACCCTTAATTATATCTTCCACCCGACTCTGTTTATTCTTGAACTTTAACTTGTTTCTCGCACGCCAAATACACCAACACCCCACCTTAACAATACATTCAAAAGCCTCCTTAGCACCTCTAGTTAAACCTACCGAAAAGGCAAACAATACATGAGTAAAGCTACATTGTAAATTATTTATCTCATATTTTTTGGGTGTTAATTGTTTGATTGAATGAGCACAAGAAAAGGCAAACTAGAGTTGCAGGAAATAATGATATGGAGGTAGTAGGCAGGGAGACTGGGTGTAGTCTTATCCCATCCACATGATATTGCTCTTCAATCTATATCACATCTTCAGTCGCATTAATATTAGTATTAATATAAAGTATGATTTGTAGTTTCTTACAGTTGTATCTCATCTTTAATTTTTATTTTTATTCACTAATATAATATGATGTTAAGTAGAAACAAACTATATAAGTTTGGTACAACTATACAACCACAATCGATATGTGGTACTCTTCTCGTCCCATAAATCTTTTAACTTTAGACCATCCCTTGTTAAAAAATAAATATATAAACTCAATATTAAGATGTACATTGTAAAAATATAAATAATATACAAAAATATGAACTAAATAAATCATAATAGTTTATATAACATATTAGGACATGTTTAATCATGTACAACTCGTCATTTCCAGTTTAGAGCTTGTTTTTTAGTCGAAAGTCAAACAGTTTAACTTGTTTAGGACCCGATTAAAACTTGTTATATGACCATGATATTATAGGGAATAACCCTCTGAGATTATAACTTCTGGTCATCTAGTTTGATGGGTTATTCACTTATTTGACGCGTCAACATTATATACTTTAAAGTGCCAAAAATGCCCTTGTGGCAAAGAAATGATTTTAAAACAAAAAAAAAACATATAATCTGATTTTAAAACTGACTTTATAACATTATGAAATATGTTTTGGCATAACGGACTCGTCAGAGTCTCATTCGACCGCCTGATATCGTATATACGTGTACGGCTAGTTTAAATAAAATAAAATATATAAACTAATCAGGTGTAAACATTTCAAAATCACTTCAAAACAGAATGTATGATTATTAAACTCATATTATACGAGTCTTTGCACTTGGAAGGGTATAAACCACATTCTATCAGGTCAACGCCTAATCTAGCGAACCGAGCGTATCCTTAAGTTAACCGGTCAAAGTTAAGGACTTATAAATGACCCGATAACATTCTAACGAATAATATTTCCATTCATTCCAGGGTAGAAGCCTCCAGTAAATTGCGCCTAAGCTGAGTTGTTTTGTATACGGTTGTGCTAAATATATTGATATAATGATATTATAAAGACTAACACAAGTAGATACTCTTAGCCTATTTTACTTTATACAGGCTTGGGATATGGCACCAGCCACTTGGTCGGGTATTGCAAAAAGGGCGAATGATATCATAGAAATGCAAATGATTATGAAAATGTGGCGTGCCTATTAATCATGTATCGGCATTTGATTTATGGTCCCCGACTGTATTGACAAGCATGTAAAACTGGTAACAAGATATATAGTTTGTCCTAAGTTATTTAAAAATGAAATACCAAATGGTATTAAATACTTTTTGAAAAGAATTGCAAAAGAGTCGGTTAATTGTATTTACCAGCGAAAACTGACGTATTTTCAAAAGACTAAGCGCAGATTAATAGCAAATACGAAATAGGCTGGAGCAGTCTTGGTCTTAGAAGTTGGAATTTGCGACTCCACGATAAAAGACCCATATTAGTCTCAAGTGACTTTTTATTTCGATCCGTCTGTGGATATTTACACGTACAGCTTGTATAACTTTATTTATTAATTTCAAGCTTTTACGTTTATTACTTTACTTTATTTCATCTTCCCCTGTCATGATCTTTAGGGTAATTTTGATTTTGTAGGGTAAATAATTACGAAAATATTACCGTATTTTTCTGCTTTTCCATGTAATTTGTACGTTTTATATGATAAAATACTTTATATGAGATTTTTCCTCAAGCAAACCAAATTTAACATCTAATATGAAAAAAAACAACAATGTACATTTAAAAAAAAAAAAAAAAAAACCTCTTTTATGTTTCTTTAGCACCACTTAATAAAATAAACATATTATATTTTCTTTGCCGTGCTTCATCTACGTAAAGCTATCAGAACAACAGTAAAGAAAGGAAAAGAGACTGATTTAAACAAAAGAAAAAAGGAATAATAAGCTCACATTAGCCAAACCAGCGCACGTTAGCCATTAAAGCAACTTCAAACACAAAAAAGTCCCATAATTTACACTTGACCCCCCCCCCCCCCCCCCCCCCCCACTGTCACTGACAGCACCGGACCGTATCACCCCCACCTGATTCTCCCCCTTTTTCTCTCTCTAATCCTACAAATAACCCTTTGCATTTACACACACAAATTGCACCACAAAATAAAAAATTTAACTCACATACCCACATTTATTTCATATTATTTGAATATTTGTTCTTATTTCTTCACAATTTAATGTTTTTCACTTGCATTCAATGATGATCATGGTTCAAAAGATCAGATTTTTAATCCTCTGTTTTGTTCCCCTGTTTCCTACTCTCTGTTTTTGTTATGAAGCTCGTAATCCTGAAGGTTTTGATCCAATCTTTCTTGAAAAAAGCCTCTGTTTTTAACTTTTTATTTAATATATTTTGTGGGTTTTTGATTTCTTGAATTTTTTTGTGCAGTTGTGGCTTTGATTGCTGTTAAAAATGGTTTGGATGATCCTCGTGGAGCTTTTAGTAATTGGGATGAAGACTCTGTTGACCCTTGTAGCTGGGCTATGATTACTTGTTCTCCTGATAATCTTGTCACTGGCCTGTAAGTTCTTTTTTTATATATGTTTTTTTACATGTATATGCATGTATGTATCTATATGCAAAATATTTTTGTCAAAAAGATGTGTTTTTTCACTGTTTTATCTAAAACCCTTTTTGGGTTTTTGTTACAGTGGAGCTCCTAGCCAGGGTTTATCAGGAACATTATCAGAGGTTATTGCTAATCTCACTAATCTCCGTCAAGTGTAAGGGTTTTTTTTTTTTTAATATGTGTTTTCTTGAAAAGATTTTTAATAATAATCTTGCAAATAGTCTTGAAAACATTCTTGAAAATAGTCTTGTATATATAATATATTCTTGAAAATGTTCTTGAAAATAATCTTGTAAATACTCTTGAAAATGGTCTTGTATATAAAAGCTTGTCGCTCGTCTACGTGTTATTCTTATGTAATTTTCCTATCGTTAATGATGAATATATAAGTTTCTTATCTAAAAATTAAAAAAATCTTGAAAATATTTTGTTAATGTTCACAACAGGTTGTTGCAGAACAATAATATTTCCGGCCAAATTCCGGCAGGAATAGGGCACCTAAAGAAGCTGCAAACATTGGATTTATCAAACAACAAATTAACAGGTCATGTACCTGAATCACTAAGTCTTTTAACCAGCCTGCAATACCTGTAAGTATCACCAAATTCAAACCATCTTTCTCTCACTAAAACTCCTTATTTGGAACACAATCTTTGATGGGTCAATTTTAGTTTTCCTAAAACTAAAATTGACAGTTGAATTGTTGGGACTTCATTTCTTAATTTGATATTATTCAAGTGTTGACCCCATGTTTCTTTTAATTTTGTCATGTAATGAGTAGAAGATTAAATAACAACAGCTTGTATGGAGCTATTCCCTTGTCTTTAGCTTCTGCTCCTCAACTTGCACTCTTGTGAGTTTAATTTTTTTTATTATTATTTGTTTGTGTAGTCTTTGTCTACAGTGTGTTATCTGCATGATTCTGTATACATGTTTGAAATCATTAATTCATGGAAATCTTTTGTTCCTTTCAGAGATTTGTCAAACAACAACCTTAGTGGTCCTGTCCCCAAGTTTTCAGCAAGAACTTTCAAGTATGTATTATTGCATTTTTGTTGTATTTTGTTATTGGGTATTAAAAAAATTGCATTTTTGTTGTATGGGTATTAAAAAGATTGCATTTTTTGTTATATTTTATTATTGGGTATTAAAAAAGATTGCATTTTTGTTGTATTTTATTATTGGGTATTAAAAAAGATTGCATTTTTATGTGTTTCTTGAACAGTATTGTGGGTAATAATATGATTTGTGGGAGTCGTGCTAACGAAGGTTGTTACGGGTCAACTTTGCCTGAGCCGCTTTCTTTTGAGCTTAATTCATCAGGTATGGACTTTTGAAGAGTTTGATTCTCTTTCTCTCTCTAAAATAAGTTTCTCTGTCTAAAAATTGGATTTTTTAGGGAAAGGTAAGTCGAAAAGGGTAGCGATTGCTCTTGGAATTAGTCTCGGTTGTCTCGCGCTTCTCGTTGTGTCTCTTGGAGTTCTCTTGTGGAAGAGAAGCCGAAACAAGAAGCAAAGCATTCTTGATATTAACGGTATGTGTGATTTTGTTGTCTTATATGCAAAGTCAAACGAACGCAATTTCAATTACGTATTTGATATGATTCAGTTTAGAAACGAATTATGTTACCTTGCTTAAATCTATATAGATTCGTAGTGGAAAATGTTAATGGTAAATGTGTAATTGTATACCGGTTTGTGACTAGAAACGTATAGGTTTGACCTCAAAAGTCAACCCTATAATTAGAAACAAACAATGGGCAGATACGTGTTTTAACTTTTTGTGTCATGATTGACTTTATGGTCAACATAAATAATATGATTTATGTTAATTTGTAACATGTAGTATGGTTTTAAAAACGTTTGTGAAGATATGCAAATTGTAAGTTTGACTTCAAAAGTCAAAATTGGTTTGTTTCTGGTTAATGTTTAATTTAATTGGTAACAGACATACCAGAAGAGAGTCTAATGAGCTTAGGCAACTTAAGAAGCTTCACATTCAAAGAGCTTCAATACGCAACCGATAACTTCAGCTCAAAAAACATTCTCGGTGCTGGAGGATTCGGTAACGTTTACAAGGGAAAACTAGGAGACGGGACCATGGTGGCGGTCAAACGTTTAAAAGACATTAACGGAACAGCCGGAGAATCACAATTCCGGACAGAATTGGAGCTCATTAGCCTAGCGGTTCACCGGAATTTGCTCCGGTTGATCGGTTATTGCGTAACTCCGGCGGAGCGGCTCCTTGTTTACCCGTTCATGTCTAACGGCAGTGTAGCTTCACGGCTTAGAGGTTTGTAGTTTGTACTTTTGTAACCTTATGTAGTACTGTTTATAAAACAATTTAGTACTTCACCATGCATCATCCGAAAGTTGACTTTTATAAGTACTTCACCATGCATCATCCGAAAGTTGACTTTTATAAGGACGAAAATGTGTGACGCGTGTAGGCCCCAAAAACGTAGGATGTGTTATGGGTACTATGACAAAAGTGGTTAAGAGTTGCTACATCATTTCAGGTAAACCATCATTGGATTGGAACGCTCGTAAAAAAATCGCGATTGGAGCTGCACGCGGATTATTATATCTACACGAGCAGTGCGATCCAAAAATTATCCACCGAGACGTGAAGGCGGCTAATGTTCTTTTAGACGAGTTCAACGAGGCTGTGGTGGGCGACTTTGGGCTGGCTAAGCTACTTGACCATGCTGACTCACATGTCACCACCGAGGTTCGTGGTACCGTGGGCCACATTGCACCAGAATATCTCTCGACGGGTCAATCGTCGGAGAAAACTGATGTTTTCGGTTTCGGGAATTTGTTGTTGGAACTGATAACGGGAATGAGAGCGTTTGAGTTTGGGAAAGCGGTTAACCAGAAAGGCTTGATGCTTGAATGGGTAAGCTTCTTTTTTAGTACCGAATTTTACGGTACAAGTCTTGATGCACAATGTACAAGCCTTCTAAACATGCTAAATGGTTTTTTTTTACTCTTAGGTGAAAAAGGCGCACCAAGAGAAGAAGGTAGAGCTTCTAGTAGACAAAGAGCTCGGTACCAACTACGATCAAATCGACGTGAGTGAAATGCTACAAGTCGCGTTACTTTGTACTCAGTACAACCCGGCCCACCGACCAAGGATGTCGGAGGTGGTAAGGATGCTAGAAGGGGACGGTTTAGCCGAAAAATGGGCGGCGACACATAACAATATGAACCCCAATACCATAAGAAAGAATGGGATGGTCCAAAAACTTGATGACATTGATGATGACTATACATCAAGCATGCTTGGGGTGATGTTGATGGATGATGACCATGATGAACATGCCATGGTGCTCTCGGGTCCAAGATGATGATAATCAAATGTTGCATACATAAATAGGAATGTTAAGGAAAAAGTGTAAACATTTGGGGTGGAGTGAATATATATTTTGGTAAATATAATTGATTTTTTTTTTTATTTTGTTATGGCTTGAAGTTAGGGTCTAGTTAAGTTTTCCTTTTCCAAGTTGAATGTTACTAGTAGAAAACATATTAGTCGATTGGATGTTAAATTCTATGTTAACCTTTTTCTTTCTCTCTGTTTTTTAGTATGTACATGTTAAATTAAATGTCATTTAAATTAGGGATGAATTTGGCATTAATATCGAAAGTACCGGTACCGAAAATACCAATCTCAAAAATCATCAAAATTGGGTATTGGTATAATATGGTACAATATTTGAAGGCAAAAATCGTCAAATAACAGTACAGTACCGATCTCAAAAATAACAGTACTGTACCGATCTCAAAAACGAGGCCAGACAGTGGGTACAAAAATGATTTGGTACGACACCTGTACCGAAATGATGATGCCTAATTTAAATGTAGTTGTATATAAACATCTTTATAGAAAAGGTATTATTTGTGGGTTTTGAGTGTGTTTTATGGCTGAAATTGTGGTGTTTTATGAATTTGTATACTTTGTATAAAAAATGGACTTTGTAGCCAACTCTCACCCTATATTTGTAAATCACAATATAGTTACATCGAACCTTAAAAAATGCAAAAATGAACTTTTATAAATTGTGTAATCAAAAGATAAACATGTAAAACAAACACTACCCGAATTATATATATAGGAATAGTACAAAGATTCGTTAGGAACCACCCTTTATTGCGAGAACCGCGAGAACCAGTGTGAAAAGAAACAGTAATTCCTAAAAAATCTAAAAAACACCCAAAAATTTTTTTTATATTTTTTTACTTTTTTTTTTTTGAAAAAATCGCTATATTTTGTTAATAAAAAAAATAAAAATAAAATTAAAAAAAAAATAATTTCGAGTAACAGTTATCCATGCACATGTGCATATGTATCATTTCTTTGTCAAATTCCGTAATTCATTACAAATAATAGTCAATTGCACTTTCATTTACACTACCACGTGTAATACACTACTTTTTACGTTAACAATGTTAGAAATGCACATGTGCATCTATATGTATCAACATGAAATAAGGTGTTTTGGTACAATACTTTCTCTTTTATCTATCATTTCATCCATAATACACAAGCATGCACATGTGCATTTTTGTCATTTATTTGACAAATTCCATAATTCATTACACATATTAGACAATTGCACTTTCATTTACACTACCATATGTAATACACTACTTTTTACATTACCAATATTATAAATGCACATGTGCATTTATATGTATCAACATGAAATAAGGTGTTTTTGTACACTACTTTGAATACACTTTCCCTTTCATTTATCATACCATCCATAATACACTACTATTACCTCCTACCATCCATAATACAATATCATTACCTCCTACAATCCATAATACAATACCATTAACAATATTTTCACTTTATTACATGTATGTAAACACCATTTATACCATCCAATCAACATATTACATAAAAAATTGACAACTATAACCAAACCATCAACCACTAGATATAACTAACAAAAAAACATGTATATGGGCCTACTTCTCCATTCAAAATCACAAACTTTTTGTACCAAAACACGTTATATCATGGTTATACCTAATAATGCACATGTGCATTTTGAATATTGGTAATGTAAAAAGTAGTGTATTACTAATGGTATTGTAAATTAAAGTGCAATTGTCTATTCCTGATAACGTATTACCGAATTTGTTGAAGTAATGATACATATGCACATGTGCATGGATAACTGTTACTCGAAAAAAAAAGTGTTTTTTTATGGTAACGAAATATAGCGATTTTTTTTTAAAAAATAAAAAAAAATTGAGTGCTTTTTTGATTTTTTTTTAGATTTTATTTTGTGTTCACATTGGTTCTCGCGGTTCTCACAATAAGGGTGGTTCTCGCATGATATATATATATATATAGGGTGAGATTTCTGTAAAATATAATAGTTTGTTAATTATTATAATTAGTTAAAAATAAAAAATAACTAAAAGGAACAAAAAAAAAATAAAACAAAAAACAGAAAGAGAGAAGGAAAAAAAAAAAAGAATAATCAAAGAAAAACACATACATGCTTCAAGAGACCCCAATAGTGAATTGAATTGTCCTTGCATCAAACATTTACAAATTGTTTTTATATATTATATTCAGCAGGATACTCTTTTTAATAATTAAATATAAGTATTACTATGTGATATAGTCTTATGTTTTTGGTGGGGAGACGTTACAAATTATGATGTGCGTTTGTCCCAAAGCAAAAGAAGAGGAAACGAAAGTGAAAGGGGATGTCACTTGACCAAAAGTTGGCCTAGACAATGTTCCCTTTTTATGGGCATGTTCTCACTACTTTCCATTTTTTAGCTTTTTTCATTCAATAACATTAAAAACATCATGTAATGTAATATGTTATTTTGAAGCAACAATCTTGATCAAACTACTTGTACATAAGTTTAATTCAATTGATAGTTTATTCACATTTCAATTAGTCAAATACGGGTCAAAATTCATATAAGTATATAAATAGACACATAACATTCTAGATTATTTTAGTGTGATATTAAGCTTTTATGGTCTTATAATCTTATTCAACAAATTTTTTAATTAATAATAAAATTCATGACTTTCATTTCACTTACAACACAACCAATTACAATAAATTGGCAAGTAAACGGACAACAAAATGCGTCGCAGCCTCATTTAGGATAACAAAATCGATCCTACTAAATAGGGCCGGCCCTGAGAATTTGTGTACCTTGTTCGAGCTCGAAAAAAACGTGCCCTTAGGCCTTAACGAAATTGGGCATTGGGCTCACTAAAGGTTTAAACCTAATGTCAACGGGCTAATAACTAATAATTTTGTAAGTGGGCCTATGTTAGTGTTTGTATGAGTATACCCTATTAATTTGTTTTTTTACATATACATATCGGATTTTTTTTAAAATAACGTGTCCTTCGAAATATCGGGCCTTGGCCGGTGGTCCTCCCCGCCCACTCTCAGAGCCGGCCATGCTACTAAAGACAAAGCTATTGGTCTTAAGAGTTGAGGAATAACCATGCATGCATGACCCGCTCGACCATATTCAGAAATTCCATTGCCTTGAGGTCTAAGGAACTAAATGTGTTAAAAGCAAAGTAGATAAACACGTGTTAATTCTCTAAACAAACTTTATCATGATTAGTGATTATGTTTGATTCCGCCTTCAATATTAAGTGGTATGTTTATGTTAATTGATATTTTTTGTGTTTTAGCTATTTGTTGTGTGTGGTTTAAACTATCGATACTCAAAACTATATTTATAACTTTATTTTGAGAAGTGTATAATTAATCAATTTAAGTTATGGATTTTATTATGTCACATCACTTCATATCACTTTCACCAACAAAGTCAAACAAAGGTTAAAGAAACGTTTTGGAGATAAAATTGTTGCTTTTAACCTATCATTATTTTTAGTATGAGGGTAGAATGGGAATATTTTGCCAATTATGTAATCGTTCCAACTCCCTTTTAACTTTGTTTGGCTTTGTTGGTGAAAGTGATACGGAGTGGTGTGACATAAATTAAAATTCGTAATATACATTCAATTTGAATTAAAGATTTAAAAAGAATAAAGTTATAAATGTGAGTTTTGAATACTTTTAAAACTTTAAACATTAAAAAGAATAAAGTTATAAATGTGAGTTTTGAATACTTTTAAAAGTTTAAACATCACAAAGTGAAATGTTTTGGGTGTAGCATGTTAAAAGTTACCTAGAACATATTCAATTTTTTGTAATGTTAGGGTGTACGGAGTGTAACCCACAGGTACCGACGCCAACAACACTCATCTCTCCGTTGCCCTCCCCCCCCCCCCCCCTCCATGCATTGTTTCCCAAGCAAACACACACAATCCTCACCTCCATTTTTGGTGAGTCATACCTAACATGGCGGAACCAGAGGAACAAGTTGTGAGAACGAGTTGGCCGATTTCTCTAAGTTCTCACAACTCGGGGGAGTTTTCCCTTGATATTGATCCTATGCGTATATATATATATATATATATATACACACACATATAATTTGATATTTTTGAGGAAAAATCATGTTTCGACCCTCTAATTATAGCCGGTAGAAAAAGAAAAGAGTCTTATGATGACCCCGACAAATAAATTATAGTTCCACCACTGAATTACCCGAAGCCCCAACCCGCAAATGGTACCTGTGGCTCCAGCGACAGTGCTACCGCGCGATGACCTACCTGGACAGGAGTACCCGAGGGTGCCCGTCCCGTCGTCCACCCTTATAATCTATTTTACTTTTAAATATTTGGTTATTGTTTTAATGTTATATCTTAGACCGTGGGGTATGGTGGGGCTTGGGTTGGGCATTGGTTGACACGTGGAATGAGAAAAAAAAACCCACGCCCATGGGGTATGGTGGGGCTTGGGTTGGGGGCATGAGTTGACACATAGCCATTGAGAGCCCGCCATGTCACCTTGCTAGTCCGCCCCACGCTCGGCTTGAAAGCCAAGCCCCAAGGGGCCACGCCCAAACCCAAGCCCTAACCCAAGCCCCATAACCCATGGCCTTATAATGCAAAATTGAAAAAGAAGTGTTGGTAAGTCAATCCAACATGATTTTACCCGCACATACATGACACATCTTTGATTTGTCACTTTTGACACCACTAAAACCATCTTTCACTAGTGAGGATACTAACATTCTACAGAATGTACACATCTTTGATTTGTCAATGTACACTTTTCTGATTTACAACAAAAATTGCTTTACAAATATAATGAAGAGAGAGAAAGAAGAGAGATAAGTTAAGAATAATGACACACCTCATATGTGGCAAGAGTTAATACACAAAAGTTTTTGTAATAATTACATTAAAAAAGAGTTTATCATTTTTATGTGCTTGGTATTTTACAAAGAGTTGATGTTTTAAATATAACGAGTAGAACTCCCAGTGTGTTGTGGCGTCGGACGGTATTGGTCCGATTCAGTTTATTGCGATATAGGTACAGTACTGAGTGATACTAACACTTGTTTTAGCAACCAAATGAGAAAACCCAAAAAAATAAAGCCGAGATACCGGTATCAACGTTGTTAGGTCGGAATCAGTTTGGGTTTGTGACAGCACTAGTACGTTACTGAAACTCGCCAATGCCCAAAAGGATATTAACATGTGTTTTGCATGGATCTTAAACCATACAAAATGAATATTAGTACCAAAGTTGTTCAATTGGAATCAGGTCGGTTCGTCATGGCACTGGTACTTTACTGCACTCGCTATAGACTACGATACAAAAAAAACTTTCTATTTTGAATGTAATTCCATTTCACCATTGGTTCGACTGGAATCAGAACGAAATTAATTCTGGAAGCCATAAAAATAAATATTGGTACCGCAACCGAAGTTGTTTGGACGGTATCAGTTTGGTTAGTCACGGTAAAGAACAAAAATATCAATTATATTTGACTCATTCGATAACTTTTATCGAAACACAAATAAAAACAAGCATGTCGCAACGGTATATTGGTAATTTAATAAAGCATTACATTACTTTGTTAGAATAACATAAAAACTAAATGTAAGGTAGCTCTGATAACATTTACATTTGCTATATTACTAGAATAACAAAACAACCATATGTAAGGTAGCTCTCATAACATGTACATTTGTGCTTTGACTACTTGTACTTTACTACTCACAACTTGGTTTTGATAAATAAAATTATATCAAGACGTAGATAAAAATAGGCACGTTATAACGACATACTCAAAATAATATAAAACATCTTATCTTTATCTTTTTAAAGTTATAAAAGAAAAACAAATTATGTCTAAAATTATTTATAATAATGAAAAATGTAATAAAACTAGTAATGGAACCCGCGCTTCGCTGCGGTTTGGCTAGTTAGGAGTCAAGTGGTTATCTATTGCGAAATACGATTTCCCAAAACCAATAATTAGTTCGTGTATACCCTTAACTATAAGAAAAAAAATTATGACAAAAGTTTTAATCAAATATGAGTATGACCTTTATATGTTCTTGCGCACCAATTGGAAATAGCAACAAATATAAAGTAAAGTGTAAAAAGTAAAACTGAAGCTGAAAAAAAACAATGAATTCCATAGAAACACGTAGCGTTGGTAAAAAAATTTATAATCTTATAACTTAAAAAAGGCAAACAAAATTAACAATAAGAAAGCTTCAACTAACTCGTTGTGGCGCATTAAACTTTATAAATAAATATAATATAATGTATTCAAAACTAAAAGAAAAATCATAAAAAAATATTTAGAGAAATAATGCATTGTGTTTATCTCTAAAAATAATTATATAGTTTTTCTCTTATTTTAATCAAATTATATAAAATAAAAAAAACATTTCTAAAACATTTTACTTTGACACTTGTAAACCTTTGGGAAGTAATATATTTTAATTGTACCTTATGTTTAAATAATTGTATGTTACTGTTAATGTCCTTTACATTTGTTAGATTATAGAATTTTGGCTAATGTTAAATATGAATAGTAGCAAATGTGAGTAGGCCTAAGTTTGGTAGTTATAGTTATATTAATTAATATTAATATTAATAATATTAATAGTTATAAAAATTAGGGTTAAAAAATGATTAACTGGCAAAGCCAAACTGAAATAATCTATATCCAAATTAACAAATGATGGTTCGGTTCTTTTAAACCAAAAACTACAAATCAGTTTCGGTTATACCTCTTTTCATAACCGAACCGAATCAAACACACCAAACTAATTTGAATGTTTGTTATTGGATTTACGGCCCAAATTAACCTAAATTGATTTAAAAGGAGTTAGCACATAAAATTTGACAAAAAAGTTAAGGCCCAAACTCAATATTTTGGGTGAATATTTTCAGTTCCAAATGGAAACCGAAACCTATCATTATTCTAAGGAATAATGGATTTTAATAATCCCAAGTATTAGCCGTTAGCGAGCAATGGTCCCAACTTCAAAAATAACTACTGGTGGTCTTACGTTTTCACATATTGTAAACCAATAGACCTTTACTAGCATAACCTTAATTTCTCTGTCCCCTTATCTTTTTTGGTTTATTAAAGGTCCATTGGTTTATACAATATATGAAAACTAGATTAGAACCCCGTGTATTACACGGGTTAAATAAATGTAATTTTATATATTAAATAATAAAAAGTTATATTTTTATGAACCCCATATATTTTACGGGTAAAATATATGTAATTTGATATATCAAATAATAAAAAAAAAGTTGTATCTTTAAAAACCATGTTTATTACACATATTAAATAAATGTAATTTTGTATACTAAATACTAAAAACGCCGTATCTTTAAAAAAATTCGTGTATAATCGGTTTGAATAAATCTACAAAATAATAAAAAAAATTACATCATTAAAAACCCCGTATGTTACACATGTTGAATAGATCTAAAAAAGAGTTATATCTTTAAAAACCATGTGTATCACACATATTAAATAAATGTAATTTTGTATATTAAATACTAAAAACTTCGTATATTTAAAAAACCCGTGTATAGTTTGGTTGAAAAATCTACCAAATAATAAAAACATTATATCTTTAAAACCTCGTGTACTACACGTGTTGAATAAATCTAATTTTACATAGCAAATGATAAAAAGTTATATCTTTAAAAACTTCGTGTATTACACGGGTTATATAAATGTAACTTTGTATAATAAATAATAAAAAATTTATATTTTTCAAAACCCCGCATTTTACATTTGTTAATGGTTAGTTATAGAGATCATGGAGGCAGATATGTTAAAAATTCTTATTTTGGGCTAATATAGTAAAAGTGATATAACCACAAGGGCCAAAAACGTAATTTACTCTAAATATAATTTTGTAATACCAAATAATAAAAAAAAGTTATATTTTTAATAAATTGGGATAACATTTAATATTAATTTATTATTTATATATTTAATATAAGATAAGTAGGAAAAAGAGGTATTTGTTTTAAAAATATATTAAATTAACAATTTAGATTTGAGGATAATATTTTATTAAATTATGATAAGATTTAATATTAATTTATTATTTATTTAGTTTAGTTAATATTAAATAAGTATAGATTTGAGAATACCTTGAATGAATGACATGTGTCCAAAAATTGGTTTCTTTTATTATAGTAGATAGATGTAAGACCACCACTGATTATTTTTTAAGTTGAGACCGTTGCTGGCCAATAACGAATAGTTGAGATTATTAAAATCCATTATTCCTTATTCTAAAACCAAAATTTCAGTTTGGTTCGATTTGAAGCCAAAACTAACCCAAACTGATCCATGCAAAGCTCGTACCAACAATCATGATCCATTATTTATAAAGGAATAAGTTGTTTTGAGTCTCGATCTTGAAAACTTCCAAAATGTGAGCACACAAAGTATGTGATTCTTTTAACAAAACCAAAACATTTAACTAGAAAGTTTTGCACCAACCAACCTCATATAGAAACCAACCATGTGATGAAGACTGAACGACCAAATTAATCCCGAATTTAGTAGTCGGTAAATTTCCAAAGTCTAAAACGACCAAATAACTTATAACATGTGGGTATATCGTTACAACGAAACTAAACCACAGAGGAAAATGTAATCAAATCTGAAACTATCGAGCTTTTGCTTTGACAAATTTCCCTCTCGAGGCTTTCTTCTCCATCTTCTCTCTTTTCTTCCGGGTCTTTTCATCCTCTTCAACTCCCTGTTAAATGGTAAATAGATTTATAAGTGGGGCCCCACCTCTACAGTTTCATAATAGATTCAAATGTATTATTAGAAGTGAACAAAGGGTGAATTTAAGTACAAAAAGTACCTCAGAACCTTGAGGGAGAAACCCCTTAATCAAACCCCATCCTTTATACACTGCAAATGCAGGTATCTGGAAAGAAAGAAATCACTTATCATTACTTGAAGAAGCTTCTAGAAAAATATATTATGAAAAAGATGAATAAAACATGCATCGTACCACGGCGTATATCCACCAAAACTTCCCAGATATGATAGACGTGAGTTGCACAAAGCAAGTAATGTAGATAACATCGTGTACGTATCTGTAGAGAAAATATAAACAGAAGATAAGAATGATACACCAATGACATATAATTATTAAAAATATGTCAGGTCTGTAGTTTCTTTCGGTTAAGATCATTTCCACTATGGGTGAGATTTTTTCCCAAATACCCGAACCGATTTTGAGTATTCGGTACATGTATCGGTACCCAGTTTTATTGAATTCGGTATTCGGTACTTTCGGTATTGGTACGGGTACATGTAAAAATGGTACTGGTATCGATTTAATTACGAATGAATTTGATATTATGTTTTATTTTTTTATTATGGTATTATAGTACTCGTATCGATTTTACCTATTTGGTACCCGTATTGTATTACTACTCGTATCGATTTTACCTATTTGGTACCGGTATTTCCGTAAAGCTACGGGTACGAGTACTGTACCGATCCCATCCCTAATTTCCACCATAAAGTAAGATAAAAAAGTACTTACTAAACAAAAACAAGTTAAATAGATAACCCTAGATGGCTAATACTGTAATGACTTGGGTAACTTGGGAAAGAAAAATACATACCCACAAGCTCCACCGGTACTCATATCAAAACCGCCATCTAAAAGGTCCCCATCATCAGTATAGGTAGGTTTTGCCATTGATGCTAGTTGATTATAGCATATATAGTATGCGCCTGATGTTAATATTAGGCCAATCCAATGCAGCCATGTAAAAGTGGAATAAAAGACCCCTGCCCTTAACAAGAGAAAAATGGCCTACACGTCTCAACCGGCAAAATATCATAAATAAGACCTTTATGTGTGCAAACATATATATAAATAAACAGGGAAACATTTACAGATATAATCAATTATCATCATTTTATGTATGGATAATAGTGAAAAGATTACATTACACTAGTAAACGTTCATAATAGTTGAACTGCATAAAGTACAAGGAACCTAAAAGAACAAAACAGCATAAACAATATGCAAACAACACAAATATTTAAAGTACTAAACAAAAAGAATTCAGATCATAGTTGTTAATGCCGAATAGCGACAAATAGCGATAAGGTCCCTATATGCTACATAGCGAATAGCGATAAATAGCGGGCGGCTATTTTATAAATAGCGATACACTTAAAAAATTATTAAATATTTTATATGTATAATATATCATAATACCCTGGTATATATGCTATTTTACATGTATATTTAACAAAAACCTAAAATCTAGCTATTTTATAGCTATATTTAATTGCTATTTATATTTAAAAAAAATTAAGTGTCGCTATTCTCGTTATCCATCGCTACAACCCTAATAGCGAGTTAGCGACACTAGACCTATACGCTACGTAGCGCGCTATAGCGATCGCTACGGTCGCTATTGACAACTATGATTCAGATGATACAATCATTGATCATTGCTTGCACTTAATGAAACATAATTTTCTTGGACATTAAGCAGAACAGAGTCTACAAGCTGATTTTCTTTTTTCATCTGTTCGGATAGCAATAGTAATTATTGATGGGTCACTCAAGAATATCCAAGTACATGTCTATATGCTTCAAGAATGCCTTCAATGTGAGGTCTATGCATCCCTAGAAATGCAATGATTCATTCACACTATGGCTTGCCATTGGGGAAAACTGAAAACTAACGTCAATACTAAAATTTGATAAAGCATGTTTATCTATATGTGCATGATGCAAGTTACAAGTTGACTCCACCATCATTTGTTTATTTTGAATGTGTATATAACAGGTTCGGAGCATGTTGCAAGTGGTAACAAATTTAAAAGGTACTCTTAATACATAGCCCTGCACTACAAAAAATCATGGAACATAGAGAAGTCAACAATCAGCACAAGAGAATTAGAGCAAAACCAAAGACAACTGGTAACATGTTTAGGTGGTACTCAATATTACAAGCATCCCAAATACTATAGTCAAGATGATGCGTGCCGGATTGTAGATCGGCAGCGGATCTCCAAATTAACAAGAAAAACAAACGAAATTCTTTTATCTAACTTTGCTCTTTGCCATTTAATTAACTAAGGAATTGCTTAAATACAATTCATGCAAACGTAAACAAAGGGAAACATGGGTAATATGCAGGAAACTTAATGGAGATGTTGGAAGATAAAACCTAAACAGATCAAGTGCAATTTAAACGTAAATTTGTCTTGAAAATCTCAATGTGGGTAGAGCTTGGAGAGTAAACGTGACTCTTAAGAGGTCGAGGCAGATAGTCCGCATCACAAGAGTTAAGATAGCAAGTTGATGCCATGACAATAGCGATCATTTTAGACTGATCAAGAGAAACATGTTAACAGTAACTGCAAACAATCAAACAAACATCTAGCAGGTTCAAGACTATGTAGTTAATATCCCGATATATTAGCCAATGATATATCGGTTATCGGTCCTCTGTCAATATATCAGTGCAAAATATCGGTACCGATACCATCGGCGATATTGACCGATATTGGACTTATATATCACCGATTTTCCCGATATCAGTACCTGTCTTCTGAGTTCTACCATTCGTCTTTCTTCTTATTGCTGTTATTAGTGTTTTAAGTCTTAACCGTTAGTTGTTAGTGTTTTAAGTCTTAGTCAGTTCCTACTTGCTACAATTTTTAGTGTTTTGCAAGTTGCAAAAGGTTAATTTGTTAATAGTAGGAGAGTATACCGAATTGTTAGTGTTAAATTTCTATATATATAAATTTAGCATTAGCATGATATTAAAATTACCGATATCCCACCGCGATAACCGATATCCGATATTTTACCGCATTAACAAACTATTGTGTGGATGGTTCAACCTACAAATTTTGTATTTGTAATACCTAACACAAACTTTACAGCATACATCCAGGTTTCTTTCAAACAACTTGTAGTTGTAATCACAATTAATCTAGCAACAAACAGTATATAATGTGTAAAAGTATGATATATCTTTCTTATGAACATGGATGTTATCGAAATAGATCTAAGCAGTAACAGTAAAGAATTTGAATGAAAGAAAAGTAAGAGAGATGATTATACATTGGAAGCGATTATGAGGCGAAAGAGATTGTTCATATGACGAGCGTTCTCGTCCCGTCGTTTCTTCGCACCTTGATTTGCCATACCTCCCTTCGATTGATTGATTGATTGATTGAACTGAGTGTGTGAAATTGGGGAAAAATGAAAAACCCTAGCTACACCAGGATGCAATTGGGAAGAAGAAGAGGAGATGTTGAGGTTTGAATGCTTACTTTCGTTGAATACTTAGTTGACACCTACCGGTTACAACTATCACCGATCTCAAACGCCATCCAGCTAAGGGTGTGCATGGTTCAATTCGGTTCAGTTTTTAGGTAAAACCAAAACCGTAACCGAAAGTTTGGTTTTGGTTTTTTCGGTTTTAGCAGCGGTTCGGTTCGGTTTTTCGGTGTTTTTTATTTTTGAAACAAATCATGTAAGATTCAAAACTTAAAAGTATAATTCAAAGTTTAAGAATCTTTCTTAAATGTTTACATTTAAGTTAATATATTTAGTCTTTTAAATTAATATTATTCACATAAACTTAACATTCTAATCTATTTTAATGTTTCTCCAAAGTTTTTGCTAAGACGTTTTCTTTTATAATACTTTGAAAACCATTTAATTTTTATATTAAACTTTGTTAGTTCTCGTAAACAATGGATAATTTTAATGTAAATAAACATGGTAATGTTCTTATTATAAATATTTAACAAACAAGAATAAAATTAATAATTCTTAGTAGCATGGGTAAACACTTAAACAAAAATATATATAGATTTGGTATACTATTAAAATTTATCGGTTCAGTTCGGTTATTTCGGTTATTGAAAATGATTATCCGAAAACCGAACCGAAATTTTCGATTATTAAAAATCCGAAAACCGAACCGTCGGTTTTTGTTTCGGTTCAGGTTTTTCGGTCCGGATTTTTCAGTTATTTCGGTCACGGTTCGGTTATTTCGGTTTTCTGCTCACCCCTAACCCACCAATCTTTTTTGTTTTTGTTTTCTATTTCTTTAGGATATTGGATTTAAATAACCTTAATTTTCACCGGTTATAGAAATCTCGGAGTTAAACTGGCTCAGCAGATCGCTAGATTCGGTCTCCTTATCTAATCATGATTATCGGTGGAAATGGATTGGTGACACATCGGGAGAATTCTCGGTTGAAGCGGTAAAACAATGTCTTTCTAAGGGGGTTGATCATAGTAATACTTATGTCATGGATTGGTGCAAGCTGGTTCCGCTAAAGTGCAATGCATTCGTGTGGGGCACCTAAATGGGAAAAATTCCCACGGCTCTTACGTTGAAGAATAGGAACATCGATATCGATGATGTGACATGTCACATGTGTGGGTCGGGAGAAGAAAGTGTCAACCATTTATATTCCAGATGCATCATAGCGTCACGGGTTTGGCAGCATATCGCGTTGTGGTGCAAGGTTCCTCCTTTTGTTACTGGATCGGTTAGAGAGCTTTTGGAAGTTCATAATGCGATTGGTTACCTAATACGGCGAAAGAAGTTTTCCAAGGGATTTTGAGGGTGGGATGTTGGAGCATTTGGCGTTCGAGGAACAAGCTTAGGTTTGAAGATAAACAAGTTCGGGTTGAAGATATCTTAAGTGAGATTAAATGTATCGGGTTTTTATGGATTAGAAGTAGATGTAAGTCGAGGTCTTTTTCGTGGACCGATTGGTGTAACTTTGTGAATATGTAGTTTGTGTTTTTTGGGGCCGCCCTGTCTTTGGGTTGGTTGTTTTCTAATGAAGTTTACTTTTCAAAAAAATAACGGTGGGCCGATAACACTCCTAACTTTCGATTTGTACTACACCACTCCTAACTTTCAAAAATAAAGGACATTTGCTGTAAAAAAATTAAAACATAAATGACATCCATTGTAATTTCGTTAGTCGAAGGACAATACCTGAAATTTTGCTAAACCTAAAGGACGCAAAATGCAATTTACCCAATAAACAATTAGATTAAGTATTAGTTTTATTTTTAAAATCACCTAGTTCGTCTTACTATTACCTTTTCAAAGGTGTAACCCTTAACAATCCTTTGTTTAGTTCTTGGTTAATCACATTCAAGTGTAAGAAAATTGTTTCATAATTCTGTATATTACAAAAACTGTTGAAGAAAAAGGTTATGAATAAATGGCCTATGTAAACATTATGACTTTAGCCAACTGTACTTTGTATAAAATATATTTTTAATAACTTTGGTCAACCGTTGTTCGTGTCCATGTGAAGAGGTATGGTCCCAATTCCTTGCCAACATGGCAATGACCACACCACTTTTTCCATCAGACGTGGCGCTGACATCGACGAAGTCATCCAGAAGCTTCTAGAAACTTTTGGAAAATATCTAGGTGGCCCCAAAGATGCTCCACCCGACATAAATGACAGAACGTGTCACCAGTCACCAGGCGCCACGTAGGCCTGTAACAAATCCAAGGGCAGCCCGACAATGCCAGTACGACGTCTTCAAGATGAGCGAATGCGAGCGCGCCATGTGTACCACTACACTGACCACAGCAGAGGAGACCAAGAGGATATTCCCCTTGGTCGGACAGCTGGCGCGCAACCACAGCTGGCATCGCTGCTCTTCCCTCTCTCACCCTCCGGCTATAAATAGAACCCTTCATCATTCAGGTAAAGGGATCTTGCTCTCTCTATTCTCACACTTAACACACACTGTTTATTCCCCCTCGGAACAGTACTTATTCTCACGCCGGAGCCTGGTTAAGAGGGAAACCCCATATTCCCCTCTTAACGAGACTAACGGTGTTGCTGTTTTGCAGGAACCGAGCCACATCCGCGAGTAGAAAGAGAGATTGAACCCACAGAAGAAATAACCCCGCTGATTAACCATAGTGTTAACCAGTGTTTCATCATTGGCGCCATCCGCTTTTAGCAAAACCACTCTCATCTCTTTTTCTTTCCAAAAAACACTCGTCAAACATGGCTGAACAAAACCCTTCTCACCAAGTGGATGGAGACGTTTCTTCCTTCGAACTCGTTTCGGACAACGTACACGTCCAACGGGGTCCAAGGAACAAAATTATCCAAGAAGGGCCGATGAACAATGAGTTTCCCAGCATCTTTGGGAGTACATCCAGGATTGCTACTCAAAACGCACCTGGTGCTACTTTCCAAACTCCACCCAGAATCATCACTCAGACCACAAACGGAGCTACGTTCCAGCCTCCGTCAGAGGTAGTCCAACAGACACCACCACCAGTGCAAACTCAGAGCCATGGAGCTGGCCCCCCAGCTCCATCGGACCAAGCACAACTAAACTTCTCTGCACTACTTGGGCTACCCGAAGGAAAAACTCTGGCTTCCTGGTATGCCGAACAGGTGGCGTCTATAAACCTTGTCTACACACAACTCAGCGCGCAGCAAGCTCTGCTACAGGCGCAAGCAAACCCGTCCGCATTTGTCACTCCACTGCCAAGGCCTTTGAGCGCTCCCATGCCTCAATAGACCAACTGTAATACCCCGAAAACGGCTTTGGTAATCAAACCACGTTAATAGTAAAGACGGGTAAAATACCGTTAGTGGTAAAATTTACCCGGTAAATATTAGGATTTAAATAATTAATCCTAATAATAAATAAAAAAAAATGAATAAAAGCTTTTAAGAAATAGAAGCTTAGAATGCCCGAGTTAACGGGACCTAAAATAAACTTAGTCATAAATATTCCTGAACCCGCTAAGTTAACTAGGAATATTAAACCTAGTTAATAAGTGGGAATATTATTGAAAATAAACAGGTTGTGATCTAATTAATAACTAACCAAACACGAGGGACCAAAGCCGGGTAACTTGAAATGGGAATTATAAACTTAAAAATAAAACACAAAAACACACACACAAGAGTGTGTGCGTGCGTGAGAATGGCCAGGAGAAGCTCTTAGAGAGCTCAAACCCTAATCAACACAATTTCATCAAATTGAAGGGGTAAATCAAGTCCAAATCAAAATCCGAGTATGAATTAGTGATCTCCATTGAAAAAGGAGTCACGAGGTATGTAAATTTCTTGGAAAATCTCTAGTTGAAATTCTGAGCAAACCTAGAGAATTCGAATCTAGGCTTGCATGTATGTTGTTTGGATGAAATTAGGGATGAAACTATGTCTAGTAGTAAACCCTAGCCATGTAATTGTTGAATTGATGTTCATTGTTGTGAATTCATAATCATACACTCATGTGTCAAGTGGGTTTTGATTATGTAGAAAAGATGATAATATAGTTGTGTTAGAAATCATCATAAGTGATAGTAGATGCAAGATACTTGAACAAATTGCAAGTTTGAGTATTTGATCATACATGATAATGGTTGAATCTTGATGTTAATCTTGGTAAAAATGACTAATTATGAACTAGTTAGCAAATGTGTAGAATCATGCCCATTAGGTGTTTGTTACAATGCCTAAATGAGAACTAAGTGTTGATAATGTGCCTAATTGAGTCTTGTGAACTTGATAGTGCAATCATATGTGTTAATTGGTGATTTGACTTTTAAATAGTCAAACCGACCATTAATAAGATCGAATGGTATTTGTGATAGAAAATATGTAAGATGGAATAGTCATAATTAATGATGACTAATATAACCGTCTTACGAATTATGATGATAGTTTGACGCTTGACAAGCTAGGTGGAGGCTTGGAAAGGAAGCGGGTCAAACGAAGCAAGAATGGCGGAAAAGCATAATTCGGATGCAAGGTAAGTATAGCTTACACTAGTCTTAAATTGTGGAATGTTTTCTTGTCATATAAATTATGAATGAGATATCTAAACATTGAAATATGATGTTCCGTCGTGTAGTCGAACGGAACAAGAAAAATCAAAGATGATAGAAACCATAATAATGGTTAAAAAGAAGTAAATCGATAAATTGGTCATATTATGTCGAAAGAAATACACAGTTTATATTTAAAATTTCCGTACGGTGTTAAACGGGAAGAGTCATGTAGAGGAGATGATAATAAATATCATTTCGCAAAGATAAATGGTCAATTCGGCCGAACGGGTCAAAAGGTGTAGACAACACCTTTTGACTATATAGACTAATGATTCTTTTGTCGAGTCATATACTTACAGGAATAGATATCCAATGGATATTCACATCGTTCTTAATTAGCGAATATAAAGCAAGGTATTAAAATCGGGTCTATTTGTTGATCCGAGCCAGGTACGCTTATTTATGATGTATGTAAAAGTGCTAATTTGGTCGAATAATTGGTGATAGCCCTTCATTGTAAAAGGACCAAAATCGACCAAAACGCCCTTGTAGGCTAAATTGAACAAACAACTCTTAGAGGTTGTTTGGAAAGGAGTCTTATGATTAAACAAAAGTTTAGAACGAGTACGGGTAGTGAAAGATGTAATTCTTGGGCCAAAAGACTCCATATGAGTCTTTGCCGTAAAATGATAGTTCAAGAAGTATAAATTCGGAACACATAGATATCTACTTTAAATCCAACACACATTTAGGTTGTGATGGAAGAGTACTAGATAAGAGATATAGGTTACAACACTAGTTTAGAATGAAAGCGAAATTGAGCTTAAAAATGCTTAAAATATCCTTAACGGGTCAAAATAAGCATACTAGTGAAAACGGGTTTAATTTGTGTAATAAACCTATGATTAGAACCTAATATGGTATATCACAATTATTTGATGAAGTGTATGAAATATAGGAATCAAATAAATACGTTTGTTTGATAAAATGCATAACCGGGTCAAAGTTTGGTATAAAGGGTAATAAGCCGAAGACTTAGAAGTCTTGAATTTTATCAAGCCGGATGTCGGATTTTAACTCCATATGATGGAGAATTAAATTACAAACATGTAGGAAGAAACGGTAGGTCAAACGGATAAGCGGTTTGAAAGATACGAAAGATTTCGTGTCAAATTACGGCAAAATGGAAAGGTGGGATGCAGGTGCCACCGTAAATTACGGTGCCACCGTAATTTACGGTGGACCTGAAATGGTTTACGGTGAAACACTCCTGATTTACGGTGGAAACAAATCAAAACAAGGACCACCGTAAATTACGGTGTCCACCGTAATTTACGGTGGACCCTGTACAAAAATGTATTTTTGATCAGTTTTGTTTTCCGAACTCTTTTAGATGCGTTTTAAATACCGTATGACTAAAGCATTTCATGTTTATGAAATGTAGGTACTTTCTGGGATGCCGGAAGACGATCAAGCTCAGCGAAGAACCGAACACGATAAAGATACACGCTTCCGCACATTGCAACGTTCTAGATTTTAAACAACGAATTCGATCACGTTTTGAAGAATAACCTATGATTTGTAAAAGTTTTAATAAACCCGTATATTTATAGTATGTGTAGTCTTAACTACACATCTAATCGTTGGTATTTACATGTAAAACCATTAAATAGAAACTAGGGTGTTACACCAACGCTTTTAATTTACGTCCTGAGTCAGTACCTCCACCACATGTCAGAAGACCAAGCGCACACGACACGCGCGATACGTACGGAGAAACAGAGAGCAACTATGTGCAGTATTCTCACCAACCAAAGAAGCCAATACAAAGTCGTTTAGGTCCGCGCAACATAAATGACGAATTTGAAAACGATGAAGAGACACACACAGTGTTCAGCAGGTTGCCACCAGAGCATGAAGCATACAAGCCTCGCAAACGCGCAGGTTATGACCCAAAAGCATAGCATGATTACACCTTGAGCTATCGTCCAGACGACATGGCCGAGAATTCAAAATTCATTAGAGAGATCGCCACGGCTGCCATAGACAAAACAAAATTGCCACACAACGTGGGCAAATACAACGGGTTGACAGACCCGGACGATCATCTCCAAGTTTTTAACGGTGCGGGAGCAACGGGCGGATGGAACTTACCAACCTGGTGTCATCTTTTCGCTCAAACCTTCATAGGCGCGGCGCGCATCTGGTTTGATAGCTTACCAGCAGGAAAAATCAAATCATGGGTTGATTTCCGAGAGAAGTTCCTGGCACACTTCTCACAGCAACGACGACACACCAGGGATCCAGCCGATTGTTTGAACATATGGCGCAGAGACCATGAAAGCGTGGAAGATTTCATTATAAGATACAACAAAGAATGTTTGGAGATCGGTGATGTAGGCTAGAAGATGATGCGCGCACATTTCATGAGGGCTGTCAAGTGTGATGATCTCATCAAGCGCGTCAAAGGAAGAGATGGAGGACCCAAAGACTGGGAGACCTTCATTGAAGCGGCCAAAACCATCGCGCAGTCGGATAGGCAGTTGACCGGTGATGACCACCGTCAGCGTAGTTACAACCATACTGACCGGCACAGCAAGAAAGGCAGAAACCAACCTTGGAGAGCATCCGGTCACAGAGAAAGAAGCCCGGTAAGAGAGGATGCGCGCCACACGATCAACCAAATCGCACACCGAAAAGAGGTGAAAAGAGAAAACAGAGAGAAGCAGTGGACACCCCTAACGAAAACTCCTTCAGAAGTCTTGGCAACCGAGAACCACCAGTTCAAGCCACCACTACAAATGCGCAACAAAAGGGGCCAAGACCCGAATCTTTTCTGTGAATTCCACAAGGACACCGGCCACCTAACCGACGATTGTTTCAGCCTCAAACAAGAGATCGAAAGGGCCTTAAGAGACGGAAAGTTAACTCACCTGGTCAAAGGTGGAAGGCGTGATTACCGTCAGATTCAAAGAAGAGAAGAAGGGCCGGATAACAAGAAACTCCGAAAGTTAGAAACCCACATGGTTCAAGGGGGTCCACGAAGGTCAAGAAAAAACTACAACAAGCGCGCGCAGGACGACTCATGGCGCGAGAAACAAGTCGTTTTCCCGGTTGTCAGAGGAGGCCCACGAGAAAGAAGGCCCATAGTCATCTCGGGCGTCATAGGGCATTATCAAACAGATCACATCTTCATCGATCCAGGGAGCACTGCGGATATCATATATGAACAGTGTTTTAATCAGTTCGATCAGGAGGATAAAACGCGCTTAGAACCAGTGGATTACCCGCTCACTGGTTTCTGCAACGAAGCCGTTTTTCCTCTAGGACAAATATCGTTCCCAGTGCTGCTCTCGGACGGAAGAAACTCAAGAACAGAAGAAGTCACGTTTATGGTGCTGCCAGCACATTCAAGACATGATATTCTGCTGGGAAGAGAATCCCAAGGTGATTTCAGCATGATCTGCTCTGGCCCACACTCAGCAGTGGGATTCCCAACAGAAACAAGAGTAGCCATCATCTACGCAAGCAAAGAAGTATTAGCGACAGATGAGCTAAGACCTGCAAAGACAAGGAAACCGGAAGCACGCCAAGAGGCAGAAAAATGGGTGCTAAACAGCGCATATCCGGAACAGACAGTAACCTTGGGACCTGCAATGTCCGATCTGACGCGCGCGGCGCTAAAAAAACTGCTGTTCCAAAATATGGATGTCTTTGCCTGGACGCCAGCAGACATGGTGGGTGTTCCACGGCACATAGCTGAACACCGCTTAAACGTCTCAGAAGAAGCCAAACCGGTGGTACATGCTAAGCGCCATTTGGGAGACATAAAGCACGACGCCATGAAAGAGCAAGTGATAGAGCTGTTGAACGCGGGAATCATCAGGGAGGTCAGGTATCAAACATGGGTGGCAAGCCCAGTGATGGTCCAGAAGAACAACGGTAGCTGGAGAATGTGCGTAGACTACAAAGATCTGAATAAGGCATGTCCGCGCGACTGTTACGCCTTACCAGATATCGATGAAAAGATCGATTCACTTGCCACATTCCGATGGAAATGTTTCCTCGATTGCTACAAAGGGTACCACCAGGTACAGATGGCCGTGCAGGATGAAGACAAGACCGTGTTCCGCACACCAACAGGGCTATACTGCTACACCAAAATGCCTTTTGGTTTAAAAAATGCGGGCGCGACTTATCAGAGGCTCATGAATGAAACTTTCCACGACGCCATCGGCAAGTATATAGAAGTGTATATGGATGATCTGGTTATTATGAGCAAAGAGGAGAGTACAATGTTGCTGAACATCCAAAAGACGTTTGACACCTTTCGCGGAGTCAGCATCAAGTTAAACCCAGCGAAATGCTCCTTCGGCATGGAGGAAGGGAAATTCCTGGGTTTCATTGTCACAAAAGATGGCTTCAAGGTGAACCCTGACAAGATACAAGCAATAGAACGCATGCCGTCACCTTCGACGATCAAGGAGATGCAAAAATTGGCAGGACGGTTGGCAGCACTCAACCGTTTCCTGGCCAATCACGCAGCTAAATCATTTCCGTTTATAAAAACTCTCCGTAACTGCATGAAGAAGAGCCAATTTCAGTGGACTCCGGAAGCTGAAAGCGCATTCCGCGAGATGAAAGACTGCCTCATCAAGCTGCCAACATTAACCGCACCAGTCAAGGGCGAACCTCTGGTACTGTACTTATCAGCCTCCGACAGGGCAGTAGGAGCAGTGTTGCTTGTAGATTGACAGGGTGTCCAGACACCAGTCTATTATGTGTCACGAACTCTCACCGACCCAGAAACCCGGTACGCAATCATGGAGAAACTAGTACTCGCACTGATACATGCATCAAGAAGGCTGCGCAGGTACTTTGCGAACCACGTCATTCACGTGCTAACAAACTACAATATTGGCAACATACTCGCAAGACCAGAGATCTCAGGGAGACTAGCAAAATGGGCAATAGAGCTCGGGGGTCATAACGTAGTGTTCAGGCCAAGACCGGCGATCAAGGGCCAAGTACTTGCAGATTTCATGACAGAAGTACCGGATGACAAAGATCGAGAATGCAAGGCGATGGAAAAAGCCGAGAAACAGCAAGTGGAAGAACCATGGCTACTATACACAGATGGTGCGTCTAACGAAGACGGCGCAGGGGCTGGTCTCCGGCTAGTGAGCCCTGACAAACATGAGTTCACCTACGCCATACGCCTGGACTTTAAAAGCACAAACAACGAAGCTGAATACGAAGCCTTCCTTGCTGGTTTGAGGCTGGCAATCAAAATGGGAGTACGACACATCGAAGCGCATGTGGACTCCATGTTGGTGGCAGGTCAAATCAACGGGCAGTACGAGGCCAAGGGAGATACAATGGCACTTTACCTGAGCCAAGCAAAGACACTGCTGCAAACCTTCTATTCCTACAAAGTGCATCACATCAATAGAAGCGAGAATAAACCAGCTGACGCGCTGAGTAAACTCGCCTCTACAAGCTTCCAGCACCTAGCAAAAGATGTACGCATAGAGGTTTTAAGCAACCCGTCAGTGCCTCTACGAGAAGTAAGCGTCGTTCAAACAGGGACAACGTCGTGGATGACTCCGATAATCACATACCTCTAATCTGGAGTACTCCCGGAGAACAAGGCAGAAGCGAAGAAAATCCAGTACAAATCCGAACATTACCAGATGGCTGATGGGATCTTGTACAGAAAATCATACCTCGGGCCTTTGTTAAGATGTGTTGATCCCGAAGACGCACGCTACCTGATCAGAGAAGTGCACGAAGGAATCTGCGGTATACATGCCGGACCTAGAATGGTGGTAGCAAAAGTCATGAATGCGGGGTACTATTGGCCCGGAATGCATTTGGATGCGGTCAAAGAATTGAGGAAGTGCAGTGGATGCCAAAGACATGCCCCCAAAACGATGCGCCCCAAGAATGAGTTGGTACCGGTCACCACCGCGTGGCCCTTTCAACAATGGGGAATAGACATGGTCGGACCTTTTCCCGAAGCCCCAGGTGCGGTCAAATTCATAATAGTCGCAGTTGACTATTTCACCAAATCGGTAGAGGCGAAGGCCCTCGCATCAACCACAGCCACCGTTGTCAAAAAATTCATTTGGGTGCAAATCATATGTCGCTTTGGATTACCCCTCAAGATCATCACTGACAATGGAACCAACTTTGCCGAAGACAACCTTCAACAGTGGTTCAAGGAATTACACATCGAGCACACCTTCTCCTCGGTCGCACACCCGCAAGGGAACGGCCAAGTCGAAGCCGTCAACAAGAGTATCGTCGACGGAATTAAGGCTAGGCTAGGAGAAAAAAGAAGAGGTTGGGTAGACGAACTGCCCAGCATCTTGTGGGCCCACAGGACGATGCCCAAAACAAGCAACGGAGAAACACCGTTTAGCTTGGTTTATGGGTCGGAGGCAGTAATTCCAGCGGAGATAGGATTACCGTCGCCCAGAATGCTCTCAATGAACATGATCAACAATGAAGAAGAGAGGAGGATTGACCTGGACCTCCTAGAAGAACGGAGAGAAATGGCGGCTATCAATGAAGCGAAGTACAAAACGAAGCTGGAGAAATATTACAACTCTAAAGTCCGAGTATGCACCTTCAACCCGGGAGAATACGTCCTCAGAGACAACGAGGCCTCAAACGCAGAAAAACCCGGGAAGTTGGCTCCCAAGTGGGAGGGTCCTTATGTCATCGACACCGTGCTCGGAAAAGGAGCCTATAAGCTGCGCACCATCGACAACAGGGAGGTTCCTCGCACATGGAACGCCCAACAGCTGAGAAAATGTTACCTATGAAGGAAATTCTTGTAATCGCAATGGCCAAGTCGCCAACACATTTATAATTATACAAGAAGTGTTTGGCCATCTCTCTATCATGCAAATTTCTTTGTCACAACTGCATATATTACTTTGGGCATACACGAAAACATCAATGGCTCGACCATTAGGAAACGTTGTAGACCTCCAAGGCTTGTCACAAACGAGTGCACAGCCGGGTCAGACACACAACTAAAGCCTAACAAACGCCAAACAAATACTTCGTGCCCACACAAACACGAAAACATCGAACACAGGACAAACCAACATCGTAAGCACCCCCAAGGCTGAGCACAGCTGGGTCCACACAATAACCTGTAAATTCGACCACTTCGTAGTCACGAACCAACATGCGCACATAAACGACAGAATAAAACGTTGTAATGAACACAACATAACCTGTCAGCGCCATCATTCATTCGTGATACCTGAATCAAAGTAATTCTACATGCACATATTATGACGTTAACAAAATTCGCAACGACGCGAAAGCATATATTAACATATCAAATCTCAAGCATACCAAATTATCCAATAACACGACAGGTAAGAGAAATTAAAATTGTTCACGAACATGACAAACGATTACAAGACCACCCAAGGTCATACGCGGCGCGCAGGCCGGAAACCTTACTCTGGATGACTGGGGCCAACACCTCCAGTCGCACCACCGTCATCGCCGAGCGCTCTCTTTAACATAGCAACACCATCCGGTCTTCGAGCCAACTTTTTCGCAGCTTTAACCACCGCAAACTCCAAAGACGAAAACTCTTGTCTCTTTGCAGCGTAAGCAGCGATGCAATCTTCTTTCCACAGCTCGAAATGGTGTTCTTTCTCCTTATTAAGGGCCGCAGCCCTGCCCTCGTTGTACCCATCCTTACGCCCGCTGCTATAACCAGCCTGCCCCAGCTCATACATGTAATGGGCAAGCTCGTGGGAGTTGACAATACGATCAGCAATCTGCAAGAAACACACAAATAAGGGACAATTCGCAAAAGTTATACAAATAAAGTGAAAGAGATTACCAGAGGCACTGCGCGCGAGAGCAACCACTTGCAATCAGCCGACGCCTCCTCGGCAAGGACTTCGGAGGCCTTGCATTCAGCAGTCTTCTCTTGAAGAAGGCGATCAGCAGTCTCATATTACCTGGCAAGATCTTCCAGCTTAGCAATACGCGCAATATACTCTTTTTCCTTCTCTTCAAAGGCAACACGTGCCTTTTGGGCTTCATCAGCAAGCTCAGCCTTCTCTCTGGACAAACGAGTAATAGTACCACGCTGAGATCGAAGCTCTGCATTGGTACGCTCGCACGCAGCCTCCCAGTTCTTTTGCTTATCAGCATTGGCTTGTTTTTCTTGAGCAAGTTTCTCCTCCACATCGGCTACCCTCCAGACCAACCCTTTCTTCTCAACATTGAATCGTTCTCTCTCTTCCTCAAAGAGTTTCTTCTCATGCTCAAACTCAAGAGTGTCCTCCCCCATCGCCTTCCACTCACGAACAATCTCTTGTGAAGTGGACCAGAAGGCAACCCCGGCTTGCACATGTTCATCCAAAAGCTCCAACCGGCGGCGCTTCTTCTGGAACATCCTTTCAGCCGGGGGGAGAGACAAGGAGAAAAACTCATGACAATTATCAAGGTCGTTCATACGGGAACCCTGGGTCAGATTCCAACGGGGGGCGTGCGGAAGATCATCACAAGCTGGATTTGTCGTATCAAACGAGTCAGCTTGCACCTTCTCAAATAGCGGATGACGAACCGCCCCGGAGGTCGCACCACCACTAGCACTGGGTGGGCGTCTGGTATATATTGTCTGATGCGGAGTGGTTTCACTGGTCTGCATCTCGGTTTCAACACCTTTACCACGATCAGCACCACCAACAACGCCCGCATCAACACCCCCAGCACCTCCCGCAGCACCATCACCACCAGCAACACCGCCAGCACCACCACCTTCCCCAACTTGCTCCACATTCACATCATCCTTTTTCTTCCCGTCCGAAGTCTCATGGGGAGGAGACAACCCGAATGTCCTCGACGGCGGAGAATGAGGAGGAGTAATTTTTGAAATATCAACCTTGTGCCCCGCTTTGGCTGTTTTGGTACCTGCTCCAAAACGAGCAGCATATTCAAAGAAAGGAAGGACAAACAAACAAAAATACAAGACAAGTTGGGAGAAAACAAAATGAATACCAGAAGCTTCGTAGATTTTCTGCAGCAAATCACTAGGCTTTTCAGCAAAAATACCCATGTCAATATCCGATTCAGAAGGGGCGGGAGGATTCTCTTTTTGAAATTTAATTTTCTTCGAGGCAAGCAAAGCAGCAGCCTGCTCGTCAAGCTTTCGCTTCCTATCATCAAAGGCCTTTTTCTGCATTATCTCCGTCAAAGTCGCGCGGTCCTCAGGGTCCGACGCAGGACACTTCTCTCCAACCCCTAAACCGGGCAACGTGTCAGAAACGACAACATAATCAAGGATACGAGGAGTATGAAGTCGCTTACGAGGAGACTTAGAGGAAGTTCCTTCAGTCTTTTTCCCTTTTCCTTCCGCCTTGTCAGCTTTCACCTTCCTCTTCGTCTCCAATGGGTCAACAGGTTCGACCGGAATCTCTAAATCGTCACCAACAGCCTCGTTCACTGGCTCATGCGCAACCCCTTGCGCCGGACCTGCACGCGCGGAATGAGAGGTTAGGTCTTCCAAAGATCTGCCAGACCCATCACTCGAGAGAACGATAACTTCCTCTCGAATGGAATCAAATGCATCATCATCATTTTCACTATCCTCACCTAAGACAGTGTTCACATAAGCGGTGAAACTCTCATTGCTCGGATGCAGAAACCGGCCACGGATCTGATCCAACCAAGGCCGCTTATCAGGTTTTTGTATCGCCTCCACCATTGCACCCGGCGCCTTCGGATCCAAAACGTTCAACAACGTGAACCCTACTGCACAAAAAGACAGAGATAAAGAACAATACACAAGCAATACAACGTACAACATACAAAAAAAAAAGAAGAAGAGTAGGTTTACGGAACGAGACGTACACTTGCCCTCATGACCATACACTGGGACCCCCATCGGATGTTTAGGGATCCACTTCATACTCATCCCGGCACCAACCAACGCCATCTCCTCAAGCTGGAGTATCGGAGTGGCTTTACGGGTCAACCTTTTATACCAGTCTTGGTCAGCAAAATCTGCAACCACATCAACTTTTGGGATACCCTCATCCACAGATCTGTAATGCATGTCCATCGGAACAACACCCCGGCGAATGTAAAAAAACGTCTGCTTCCAATCATGTAGACTCTTCAGCGGCACAGAGCAAACCGGAGAAACGTTGGTACGAGCACTGAAAGAGTAAAACCCACTTGTATACGTAACAGTGTAGAAGACGTTGAACATCTCAAACGTCGGATCCAAGCGGTTCGCCATACAAACGAACTCGAAGTGAGTAATCCGAGGGAGTCCGATGGCATTTATCTGAGAGATGTGGAGACCATAACCCCTCAGTACATCGGCAGTAAATCGGGTCATTGGTAGCCTGAAGTTACCCTCCCGGAAGAAGGCAGCATACAGAGTCATATGACCGGGAGGAGCATCCATGGCTATAGAACCAGGAGTAGGATACTGAGCACCCCAATCAGGGAGGAAACCCATCTCCCTTACTAAATTCTGGAATTCCTCTTCTTTCCACCCTATCACCGCCTGATCTGGGCCGGGAGGAGTTTTCCCCTTGTTCCTCCTTTTCCTTGAAGTCGGATTTGCAGACGACATGGTGGGAAAACTCATTATAATGCAGATGAACTCACACGGAAGAAGAGAGAAAACGAAGGAAGAAGAGAGTTTTCCGGAATTCAAATTTTGAATAAGTGGAGAAGAAAGAGAAAACCACCGTGTATTTATACCCATCGCATTTAATGCGATGGGTAGTGGAGGGGTCAGACTCCGGAAAAGCAACCAACAGGGAGAAGACACGTCAGAGGAGAGAGAAGACGGCACCTCTTTTTCCAGAAAGTAGGTGAACAGTTACCTGACACTTCGCCGAAAAGCTTCTGACGGTAACTGAAAAGGCAACTGTTCATCTGACACCCGTCAGTCACATCAGTCACCCCTTCCCAAGACAGACAAAGCGTCCTCTCGACGACAACTTTTTAAAGGGCCAAAACCCATGCGCGGCACGCCATGCGTCCACTTGGCTCAACTTTTTAACGGGCCAAAACCCATGCGCGGTGCGCCATGCGTCCATTTGGCTCAACTTTTTAAAGGGCCAAAACCCATGCGCGATGCGCGGCACGCCATGCGTCCATTTGGCTCAACTTTTTAAAGGGCCAGAACCCATGCGCGGCACGCCACGCGTCCATTTGGCTCAACTTTTTAAAGGGCCAGAACCCATGCGCGGCACGCCACGCGTCCATTTGGCTCAACTTTTTAAAGGGCCAGAACCCATGCGCGGCACGCCATGCGTCCACTTGGCTCAACTTTTTAACGGGCCAAAACCCATGCGCGGTGCGCCATGCGTCCATTTGGCTCAACTTTTTAAAGGGCCAAAACCCATGCGCGGCACGCCATGCGTCTATTTGGCTCAACTTTTTAAAGGGCCAGAACCCATGCGCGGCACGCCACACGTCAATTTGGCTCACCTTTTTAAAGTGCCAAAACCCATGCGCGGTTTGCCACGCGTTTACCCGGCTCAACTATACAAGTTGCCAAACTCCACGCGCCGTGGCCCCATCAGGCACAGATTACTTAGGGACCCCAAGAAAACCTCATGCCATAACGAAATACCACACTTATAAGTCCAGAATCCCTCCTAGACGATCAACTCAACTAGAAGGCACACTGGACTGGGGGGACTTGAAGAGGTATGGTCCCAATTCCTTGCCAACATGGCAAGGACCACACCACTTTTTCCATCAGACGTGGCGCTGACATCGACGAAGTCATCCAGAAGCTTCTAGAAGCTTCTGGAAAATATCTAGGTGGCCCCAAAGATGCTCCACCCGACATAAAGGACAGAACGTGTCACCGGTCACCAGGCGCCACGTAGGCCTGTAACAAATCCAAGGGCAACCCGACAATGCCAGTACGACGTCTTCAAGATGAGCGAATGCGAGCGCGCCACGTGTACCACTACACTGACCACAGCAGAGGAGACCAAGAGGATATTCCCCTTGGTCGGACAGCTGGCGCGCAACCACAGCTGGCATCGCTGCTCTTCCCTCTCTCACCCTCCGGCTATAAATAGAACCCTTCATCATTCAGGTAAAGGGATCTTGCTCTCTCTATTCTCACACTTAACACACACTGTTTATTCCCCCTCGGAACAGTACTTATTCTCACGCCGGAGCCTGGTTAAGAGGGAAACCCCATATTCCCCTCTTAACGAGACTAACGGTGTTGCTGTTTTGCAGGAACCGAGCCACATCCGCGAGTAGAAAGAGAGATTGAACCCACAGAAGAAATAACCCCGCTGATTAACCATAGTGTTAACCAGTGTTTCATCACCATGAAAACTGAAAAAAGGAGTTTTGATGCTCGAAAGTGGAAATTGAATAATGTCAAATTGTTAGGCACGCTGATTTAAAAACAGACGAATCTTGAAGTAATAATGTAACATTGTAAAGCATATTTGATGTTAGAATCAAATAGTTTTTAGATTAACATTTTAGACCTCTCCTACCATTGTATATGTTTTGATCACTAGAATCTTACAAAGTTGTTTTTGTTTGTTCAAGTGGATACTTTCGAGGTTGTCGGTCATCCTTGTATTCCATTCGCTCAAGCACAGTTCTATCCTGGTACCACTCTCATTCGAGCACCTTAAACCGTAAAATTCTCCCACCATTCATATTTATTGCGTCTAGAATGCTTTGGTGATATTTGATATTGGCCATATCTTATGGCCCAGTCCTTTTCATGTAGACATAAATAAAATATAATGATTTTAAATTTGGCTAAGGTGTTACAACTTACAACTCTATCCATAGTCATTGCTCCTAGAATGCGTTGATGATATTTGATCCGGGTATTCCTTATGGCTCCGTCTCTCTCATGTGGACAGAAATAAAATATAATGATTTTAATTTTGACAAATCTGTTACAACCCCATCCCCTTATCCGCTTGGGACTCATCATCCCACTAAGAACACCCCCCCACCCCCTACACCATTGTAAACAAAACAAAAGTGACTTGGATACCATTTGTAATATCTGGCTTTTCGTACAACCAATGCTGTTCACTTTGCCCACCATAAAACTCACATGCCAATTGTTCTCGAGTACGTTTAACTATGAAGTTCTCCTTTCATCTAAAGTCATTGTGCCTAAGTGTAACACCTCGCAAATTTCGGGTTAAATATTAAAACGACACGTGTCATATAAGACAAAAACGCGTTGAAAACCCGGATTTAATATAGATGTTTCGGTAGGATTTAAAGTGGCGTCATGTTAAATCGTTACCTCTGAACGACCTCAATTATAAATCCCAAGACCCGATATAATAATTTACACATCTATTACACTCTCAATTCAGAAGTTGGGTTCACAATAATGGATGTTGAAAAGCATGATTTAATCTCACGAAGAAAAGCAATGGTAAACCGATGTTTTCGGATCTTGTATATGCAATCAATTGAAACAAAGGTTAATGGTAGGGTATGTTCAGCATATAGACACTTATTGGAGGCCCCCTACTGATAAAACAAGTCGTTTGTACCCGGTTGCCCTTTCGAAACACCAACAAACAACAAAATCAAAAATCTGATCTGCAGTAGGGCGTCGCGTAGCGCGACGGCCCCTCGCGCTACGCGAGGGGTGCCCAGCGACAGAACTACCTGCTATCGGCTGTTGTGTGCAATTGTGACCCTCTTGGCCGGTTTTTCTTGCATGTGAAGGACCCTTAGACTCCCCTACATGCTAGAGACATGTGTTTATCATTTGTGGCTGATCATAGACCCTTGTGTCAATACTTTGTGGTGTGTAAACCCATTATATAAAGACCCATTCATGTCACAAACATTCCTCACATCAATTGCAAACAATCTGATCATTTGAGGAGCCTTCAAAGCTGATACAAAGCATCCCTAATCATCATTAAACACTTGTAAGTCTATTAGTCCTTTCTTAATTATGTTTAGCTTAGTAAATAGCTTAAAAGTCAACATATCGTAATAAACGGTTGACTTGGGGATTAGTTAACGATAGCTCAGTCGTATGTCAAATTAAAAGTACCGTTAGATAGGTAATTACATGGGTATTAAACCCCTATAAGGGCACGTACCAATTCCAGACCTAACTAGGTCGTTTGTCGGGTCAAACGTTGACCGAAAAAGTCAACAGAAATACAAAATGCGATTTAATGCACAATTAATGATCCGAAAGGTGTGTAACCTGTTTTAACCTTAATATAACATGGTAATAAGTATGAAAACTTGTCTACGCTTGCCCGACTCGACAAATTTCTGTTTAAACCCGGTTCGGAACCGAAAGGCGCAAAACCTTGACTTTTGCTTTGACTTCGCTTCTGACCCGTTTTAGTTTGATTCGGAAATGCCTTAGTGCTTCATTAGAGTAGGGTTTCATGATAGTATAAGTCTCTGTACTTGTTTCGTTGATTATCCAATTAATATGCAAGTTTCCGTTAATCGCTCATACGTTGACCGTTATGCCCTTATTACCTTAAAACATGATTTATGAAAATGTAAAAGTGTAGAAACCTTAGTTACTGATAACTAGACTTGTATGCAAAGTTTGACATCAGTTTGACTTGTAGATTAAGAGTTATGCTCAATATCGCAAAACTAATGCTTTATGTTAACATAATGGCGTAATTAGCGTATAGCCTAGTTAAACATACTTTTTGGTATCAAATCTTTTACCCACTGATATAATATATTATTTAAGGATTTTTAAAGATTTTTAATTAATTTTAGGCTGAGCATAACTCATAGTCGTAGGCTTAATTCGGTAATTGTCGGTTTTGCCCTTACGGGCCATAAAATGAGTTTTACTTATCTAAACGATTCCAAACCTTTTGCTACTGATCACATATGTTAAATAAATTATTTTAAGCCTTCTGGAAATATAAAAATATCAGATTTAAGTATAGAACCCGGAAATGGCCTTTAATCGCCATAATTAGCGTTTTTAACGCATAGTATGTCTTAGAATCATATTGGACATACCCGGGATGATACCTACTGATATAAGAGGCTATTTATCATATTTTAACAGTAAGCTAATGTTGATAAACTCAGACTTCAGTTCTGAGCCTTTCGGCTTATGTGAAATTACCAAAATACCCCTACGGGGCATAGTTTGGTTAAAGATGATAAATTTCACATATAAGCTTTAGCCTACTGATATAACTTATCAAATTGAGTATGTTTGCTGTTTACATCAGACCTGTATCTCAGTTAAACAATTAAACTCTTTTACAAACTTTAAAATGACCAAACTACCCCTACGGGGCATAGTTTGTGTTTAAATTAGTCCGGGGCATAACGAAAGACATCCTACTGATGTCACAACATATTTGAAGCATATTAACTTAGGAAACCTGTATATAGCTCTTACGGATACCCGTTACGCTTATTTCGCGTTCGGTTCGGTTTATGTAACAAGTTTACATAAATTAGCCGAAACGGGTCAAACCTTATCGGTTTTATCTCAAAATCCAGAATGTGAATAATAAAACCATATTAAACAAGTCTTCAAACTTGTCGGGTCTAAATCACATTCTATCCGGTCTTCGCTAAATCGTGCGTACGAACCGTATCTTTGAAACTAGCCGGTCTAAGCTCAAGCTTAATTAAAGACCCGTTAGGATTCTAATAGGTTATTAAAAACCTTCGTTCCAGATTAGGAGCCCAGTAAAAGCTATCTGTACTTGCTGATATGATATACGGCTGGGATTGAATTTATATTTAGCTCAGGTAAATACTTTTAACTTATTTTCCCTATACGGGCTTGGGTTACGGTACATAGCGTACCGCTTGATCGAGCATCAAATCTTCCACGCTTAGTGGTTAATTGAATAATTTGATCGGCTCGTTTTAAACAGATGTGTTTACTTTACAGCCTTTGGGGGGTTAATGACCATGTCCCGGATATCCCTGGCATCATCTTACGAGATGGCCACGACCTGAGCACGGGGTGTAGGCGTACTCCCGTGTATAACTCACTTAAAGTGGTGTGTCTATTGATCTTTAACCCGGATTTGATTCGGGCTACTGAACGCATAAGTAACATGTAATTCGTTCACAAGATTATAATATTAAATAATTCTCCCAAGTTAAAAAGATTAATTTTGCCTCTGTGCATTTTAATCAATGTGTCAAGATATTTTGTGCCACGTGCATTCAAAACAATTTACAAACTCTTTTTCCAAAATGAGTCAGTTGAATGTATTTACCAGTGTAAACTGACGTATTTTCCAAAAAGGCTAAATGCAGGTACTATACGAAATTGGCTGGACATGTCTCCTTAGCATCAATAGAAGTCTCGCAAGCTTAAGATGCCTAAAAGTCTGTTGAACTATTGTTTCCATTTTATGTTCGATCCTTCTGTGGATAAACTTCCGGATATTGTGATAGTTGATATTACAATAATAAATTCGGTTGTATCATACTTTAAATTGCTTCCGCTGTGCATATTGATATTGTGTTGTTTGACTATTACGTTGCCAACCATGACGTCACGATACTCCCCACCGGGCCCACCGGTGACACGTGGAAATCGGGGTGTGACAGGTTGGTATCAGAGCCAACACTGAGTGAATTAAACACTAGCCTTAGTGTTTAATCTCAGTTACACAATTGCACATATCTAAACCTTCTGAGTCTAGACTTAACTTAGGAATATTCTCAATCCTAATCTTGAAGTTTTGCTTCCAAATTTTTATATATTGGATACGTCGCCAAGCGAAGAAGCCGTAATAAGAGTTCTCCACATCTGGAGCCTTGAAATGATGAGCTTCGTACCGCGACCAGGATGAAACGTGCGACCAAGGAGGAAGCATTCAAGAATTGAATGAAGAAGAAACTCCTTTGCTGAAGATCGTTTCCTCAATAGTCCTTATAAGGACATATTTACCTTTTCAGTCCCTTCGAGGACAACATTATTCCTTTTAAGTCCCGCTTAGGGCAACTTTATACTTTTATTTTTATATAATGGAATGATTAAGTTTAAACTTTCATTCTAAATAAGAAATATTAAATAAATGGAAAAAAATAATATTTTCTTTTTGCAAGATCTACCATTATAATAAAATGGAAAAATCTAAAAGGGCAAGACCTAGCCTCGGGTCAATTATAAGACCGGGCCAAGATGGTAAGACCTGTTAAAAAGATTCAAATCATTAATTAAGAATCTTAAGTGTGAAACCTAGCCTTCGGGTCAATTATAAGACCGGGCCAAGATGGTAAGACCTGTTAAAAAGATTCGAATCATTAATTAAGAATCTTAAGTGTGAAACCTAGCCTCGGGTCAATTATAAGACCGGGCCAAGATGGTAAGACCTGTTTAAAAGATTCAATTCCCTGTTAACATCTTAAAACATGTTAACACTCCTGGCAGATGTGATTCATTCGAAATCACACACGTCATTTTTATAAAGGATTCTTCAAAAGATTCCTAACCCAGTTTAATGATCTCTGAATCCTGGGTTTACATCATTAATTAAGATGATCATATTTTAACCATACGTGGTAACATAATGCCTACGGGCCCTGCTCATTTCCATATGAGCCAAAATACAGTGGTAGCTATGACTCCCTGTCAGATAAAGGTAATGAACTAGGTTCAAACCTCAAATGCTTTGATTCTCTGCAATCCTAGCATATAATTTATAATTGTCTACGTGACTAGGCCTATTGTGCCAATATACTTTCATGCTTTGATTCTCTGAAATCATAGCTTAAAATTTACAAATGTCCTTGTGACTAGGCCTATTGTGCCAATATACTTTCATGCTTTGATTCTCTGAAATCATAGCTTATAAGTTATATATGTCCTTGTGACTAAGCCAGTTGTGCTAATATACTTAAAGACCTTGATTCTCTGAAATCATGGCTTATAATTTAAAATTTTGTCCTTGTGACTAGGCATTTTGTGCTATAAAATAAAACTGTTATTATTGCTTTGATTCTCTGAAATCATAAGCTTATAATTTATAAATGTCCATGTGACCAGGCCATTGGGTGCCACTAATAAAACTGTTAATGTTTTATAATTAGGATAAATTATAATAGAAATCCTAAATAAATATGATTAATAAATTAACCATATATGGTCTCTGTTTACCATGGTTAATGAATTTCCCTAAGGGGGTAATCCAGTAATAAACATCTCTTATAAGGGAAGTGCCTACGGGCTATAGTTAATGTCCTCTGAGACTAAAGACAGTGGTAGCCTACAGCTCCCTGTCAGGAAAAGGTAATGAACTTTGATTCAAACCTTAATGCCACGATTCTCTGAAATCATGGCTTATAAATTTAACTTGTCTACGCGACTAGGCCATTGGTGCTATTATTAACTTATGAATTAGGATTTATGATAAAATCCTGAATAAAATAAATATCCTTCCTTCTCTATCAGTATGCAATTGAAGGGAATCTTAAAGGTGAAACCTAGCCTACGCGGCCAAGATGGTGAAACCTACTCAAGGGATTCAGATCCTTGTTAACACCTAGGAATGTGTTAGCACTCTTGACAAATGTGATTCGAGAAAATCACAACAGTCATCCTTATATTGGATTCTTCCAATTCTCAAATCTAGCCTAGTGATCTAGGAATCATGGCTTATATCATCCTATAAGATGATCATATTATAAACATCCGTTAGTGATGAAGCACCTACGGACTAAACTTGTTGTCCGATAAGACAACGACAGTGGTGGTCTTTGACCTCCTGTCTAAAACGTTGGACTATGTCCAAACATAATAGTCTATGTGATCAATGCGATCATGACTAATATCATCTAATACGATGATCATACTATTTAACATCCTTTAGGGATGTCTTGCCTACGGGCTATAATATATTGTCCATTTGAGACATTGACATTGTTATCTTTATGATTCCTTGTCTAAGGTGGTGAGCTATGCTCAAGCCAAATAGTCAATACGATTAATGCAATCATGACTTATAGCATCTAATAGGATGAACCAATTATAAACATCCATGAGTGATGTTTTCGCCTATGGGCCAAATTATACTGTCCATGTGTGACAAAGACATTGAGATCTTTACGATTCCCTGTCCAAGGTGGTGAGCTATGCTCAAGCCTAATAGTTCATATGATCAATACGATCAAGACAAAAAAAAAAAATCATCAATACGATGATTAAATTTTTTTTTACATCCGTAATGATGTTTTGCCTAAGGGCTATAATTAGATCGTCCAACTGAGACAAGGCAATTGAAATTTTTGTGATTCTTTGCCAAGGGGGTGAGCTATACTCAAATCCCATAGTCTATACTCGTTGCGATCCTGACTAGTATCATCAGTATGATGATCATAATGTTAACATCCCTCGCGATGAAATGCCTACGGGCTATACTTTATCCTAGAGTCGGTAAGACAAAGATAGTAGTGATCTTTACGATCCCCTGTTCAGAATGGTGTGATTATACCCCAAACCTAATAGTCAATATGATCGATGGGATCATGACTAATATCATTAGATATGATGGTTATATATAAACGTCCATTAGTGATGTTAATTGGCTTATTTTTCTGCAAAAAGAATCGTCTGTCAAGATGATGACAGTTGTAGTCTATGACTCCCTGTCCAAAGGTGAAGAACCACGTTCAAACCTTGAAGCCCTAATCTAAAAAGATTGCGGCTAATAAATTAAGGTTCTTGATGGTAGATCATCGAGTTATGTTTTAAAGTCATTCATGACAAGCCTATGTGCTATAATTTGTCATTCGTGACAAGCTAACATATTAAATGTTAACATCCCTGGTGACAGGCCTTAGTGCCATATCCTATAACGTCCTAGAGACAAGGCCATTTGTATCGTATCTAAATGTCATCACGACAAGGCCTTCGCGCCATATGATTACTTATGTCCTTCATGACTGTGCTTTATGCCATATTTTCTAAGTCCCTCGCGACAGGCTTCTATGCCGTATATGTATATAAATATATATAACCGAAGTCATGAAAGGCTAGCCTTTGAGCTATTTATAATCGTCCTTGTGACAAGGACAGCTGTGACATTATGGTCCCCTGTCGAGCAAGTATTGGACTCGCTCCAAACTTTGAATGCCATTAATGGTCCTGTTATGACCTAGACTAAGTATAATGGAAATACATTCAAAATAACATTCACTATGAATGTTCGGAACAGAATAGCCCATACGGTTTATGAATGCCGTGGCTAATCTAAGTCAGGTCATCGGGATGATGACTGATAATGGTTAAATCTTGGTGATTGGTACCAAGTTTCGAGTATGGAAAACTCGGATGAGGTAGACGACAGTCGCAACGCTATTAAGGCGACAAAAGTTAATAAAACTACAAACGTAAACCCCAATATTAATGGAGTTAATCCTCAGGCTGTGGTTGACGCAGCAAATGGGAGGACCATAGAAAGGTCATGAGACAATCCAAAGAGCCGAATTCTTCTCGCTCTAAATCTCATTAAAAACCATGTTTAAATTGCTCATGAGGAGATCTTGTTCACACTTCGTATATGAAGGATGAACCAAAAGAAGGATAATAACTTCCAGAAATCTGAGAAAGAGAACGAGTACAGGCTTAATAAAAAGCAACGGAAGTTCGGTGAGAAGCCGGCATACCTCTGAGACTGCTTCAGCATTAATAGATGGATGTTTTATATCCATTAGAAATCGTCTTTGATGTCCTAGTTCCGTTAAATACAAGGACTCAATTTAGTGATAAAATCAAGCCCATATTGTGGGTAATAAGAAGAAATTTATTATCAAGACTCCTTATGAGACAACTCTCATACTTACACGTATCCGTACGTTTAATTAATATTAAACACAAAAAAAATGGTGGAACTGGCCGTCCCCGGAATCGAACCCGGGTCTAGGCCGGCCGCACCCTTTCGCGCGCCTAGCCAACTGGGCTAGGTGCCTAGTTTGTGAAACTTCCATTATTGATTAATTATAAGCACTTGTACAATAAACTTCCTTATCATTTATCAATGATAATTTCTGCTAAGGGTCCTGTTTTTAATACAGGCAATAATAAATCTTCATGAACCATAAACTTAGCAAATTTTTTTTTTATCATCCACAAGGTATAACTACCAAGGAAACCTTAGTAAACGATTCTTCGAAATCGACAAGGAGTCCTTCCGAAAATCTAGAGCACTCTTTCTTTGCATAGAGTACGACAACATATGTTATTTTAATTATTTTTCTCATTGTTTTCTATCGCCTGCGAACGCCAAACTATGTTTGATAAAAGTGTCATATGAGGATTGGCGTATCCTAGTGTGTCCCATAGATTATTTCCATGTCTGATCAGCATGGAGGTTTAATACATGGAACCCCTAAGATACCCCAATGATCATATTGTACTAAAGTCGACTAGTAGTATTCAAAGAAGATATCCAGAATGGAACTTTCCAAGTAAATGTTCCTGATTAAGGAATTCGTGAACTAGTGACATAAAGGTGTCACTTATTTGACACGAGCAGTGGTGGATGAACTGGAGCCTGAGATATGGAAAATCTCTGTAGCCTCCTTGTACCTTAATTATCTTCTCAAAAGTTCCCCTGCCTACCTCCTGGAAGACAGGTAGAACTAAGATTAACATCCCGCTGTGGGCTGGAGTATTATGAAAACTCCATAACGATTATGGAAAAATCGAAACTTTGATTAAGTAAGTTTTAAGATATAGGCTCATATAGCCTGACTCAATATTCTAAGGGTTTTACGTTATTAAATAAGAAAGACAGTTCATATTGCTTATGCATACATGCCGCAACCCTAATTAGGCAACGATTAAGAATTTGCCATCCGCTACCCAGGATCTAAGGGCAAACTATTGGTGGATAGGCTTGAAGGAGTCTGTGGCCACCTATGTAGCTAAATGCTTGACATGTGCGCAAGTCAAAGCCGAGCATCAGAAACCATTAGGTTGCTACAACAGCCTGAACTTCCTACGTGGAAGTAGGGAAATGGTAACTATGGATTTTATTACCAAGTTACCCAAGAAAAGGAAAGGAAATGGCACGTTAAGAGTTATAGTTGACAGACTGACTAAGTCAGCACATTTCCTACCTATCAAGGAGACTTATAGCTCCGATATGTTAGCCCAGTTATACGTTGATAAGATTGTAGCCCTACACGGCATACCTGTAGCTATTATCTCTGACCGGGATACTAGGTACACGTCACATTTCTGGAAGAGCTTCCAGCAATCTTTGGGCACACGTTTGAACTTTAGTACGGCTTACCATCCTCAGACAGACGGCCAGAGTGAGCGTACTATTCAACCGTTGGAAGACATGCTACGTGCATGTGCGATCGAATTTGGAGGTAACTGGGATAAGAACCTACCATTGATAGAATTCTCCTACAACAATAGCTACCATACCAGCATAAAGGCTGCGCCTTTTGAGGCATTATACGGTAGAAAGTGTAGATCGCCAGTTTGTTGGGCGGAAGTTGGAGAAGTCCAGTTATCAGGACCAGAAATCGTGTTCGAAACAACGGACAAGATTGTCCAGATTCGTAACAACCTCCAAGCTGCCCGGAATAGGCAGAAGAGTTACGCGGATCCAAGTCGTAAGGATTTTCACTTCGAAGTAGGTGACAAAGTCCTACTTAAAGTGTCACCCTGGAAAGGGGTGATGCGATTTGGTAAGAAAGGCAAACTAAGCCCGAGATACATAGGACCTTTCGAGGTTATCGAACGTGTCGGGTCAGTTGCCTATAAGTTGAACTTACCAGAGGAGCTCAGTGGAATTCACAATGTGTTCCACATCTGCAATCTAAAGAAGTGTTCCGCTGACGATTCACATGTCATGCCACATAAAGATGTGCAGATAGACAAGAGCTTGAAATTTGTTGAAAAACCTTTGTCGATTGAAGATCGACAGGTAAGAAAGCTTCGAAGAAAGCATATACCTTTTGTAAAGGTCAAATGGGATGCCCGAAGAGGTCCCGAGTATACGTGGGAGTTGGAATCCACCATGAAAGAAAAATACCCTTATTTGTTTCAGTAAATCTCGGGTCGAGATTTATTTTAAGGGGGTGAGGATGTAACACCTCGCAAATTTCGGGTTAAATATTAAAACGACACGTGTCATATAAGACAAAAACGCGTTGAAAACCCGGATTTAATATAGATGTTTCGGTAGGATTTAAAGTGGCGTCATGTTAAATCGTTACCTCTGAACGACCTCAATTATAAATCCCAAGACCCGATATAATAATTTACACATCTATTACACTCTCAATTCAGAAGTTGGGTTCACAATAATGGATGTTGAAAAGCATGATTTAATCTCACGAAGAAAAGCAATGGTAAATCGATGTTTTCGGATCTTGTATATGCAATCAATTGAAACAAAGGTTAATGGTAGGGTATGTTCAGCATATAGACACTTATTGGAGGCCCCCTACTGATAAAACAAGTCGTTTGTACCCGGTTGCCCTTTCGAAACACCAACAAACAACAAAATCAAAAATCTGATCTGCAGTAGGGCGTCGCGTAGCGCGACGGCCCCTCGCGCTACGCGAGGGGTGCCCAGCGACAGAACTACCTGCTATCGGCTGTTGTGTGCAATTGTGACCCTCTTGGCCGGTTTTTCTTGCATGTGAAGGACCCTTAGACTCCCCTACATGCTAGAGACATGTGTTTATCATTTGTGGCTGATCATAGACCCTTGTGTCAATACTTTGTGGTGTGTAAACCCATTATATAAAGACCCATTCATGTCACAAACATTCCTCACATCAATTGCAAACAATCTGATCATTTGAGGAGCCTTCAAAGCTGATACAAAGCATCCCTAATCATCATTAAACACTTGTAAGTCTATTAGTCCTTTCTTAATTATGTTTAGCTTAGTAAATAGCTTAAAAGTCAACATATCGTAATAAACGGTTGACTTGGGGATTAGTTAACGATAGCTCAGTCGTATGTCAAATTAAAAGTACCGTTAGATAGGTAATTACATGGGTATTAAACCCCTATAAGGGCACGTACCAATTCCAGACCTAACTAGGTCGTTTGTCGGGTCAAACGTTGACCGAAAAAGTCAACAGAAATACAAAATGCGATTTAATGCACAATTAATGATCCGAAAGGTGTGTAACATGTTTTAACCTTAATATAACATGGTAATAAGTATGAAAACTTGTCTACGCTTGCCCGACTCGACAAATTTCTGTTTAAACCCGGTTCGGAACCGAAAGGCGCAAAACCTTGACTTTTGCTTTGACTTCGCTTCTGACCCGTTTTAGTTTGATTCGGAAATGCCTTAGTGCTTCATTAGAGTAGGGTTTCATGATAGTATAAGTCTCTGTACTTGTTTCGTTGATTATCCAATTAATATGCAAGTTTCCGTTAATCGCTCATACGTTGACCGTTATGCCCTTATTACCTTAAAACATGATTTATGAAAATGTAAAAGTGTAGAAACCTTAGTTACTGATAACTAGACTTGCATGCAAAGTTTGACATCAGTTTGACTTGTAGATTAAGAGTTATGCTCAATATCGCAAAACTAATGCTTTATGTTAACATAATGGCGTAATTAGCGTATAGCCTAGTTAAACATACTTTTTGGTATCAAATCTTTTACCCACTGATATAATATATTATTTAAGGATTTTTAAAGATTTTTAATTAATTTTAGGCTGAGCATAACTCATAGTCGTAGGCTTAATTCGGTAATTGTCGGTTTTGCCCTTACGGGCCATAAAATGAGTTTTACTTATCTAAACGATTCCAAACCTTTTGCTACTGATCACATATGTTAAATAAATTATTTTAAGCCTTCTGGAAATATAAAAATATCAGATTTAAGTATAGAACCCGGAAATGGCCTTTAATCGCCATAATTAGCGTTTTTAACGCATAGTATGTCTTAGAATCATATTGGACATACCCGGGATGATACCTACTGATATAAGAGGCTATTTATCATATTTTAACAGTAATCTAATGTTGATAAACTCAGACTTCAGTTCTGAGCCTTTCGGCTTATGTGAAATTACCAAAATACCCCTACGGGGCATAGTTTGGTTAAAGATGATAAATTTCACATATAAGCTTTAGCCTACTGATATAACTTATCAAATTGAGTATGTTTGCTGTTTACATCAGACCTGTATCTCAGTTAAACAATTAAACTCTTTTACAAACTTTAAAATGACCAAACTACCCCTACGGGGCATAGTTTGTGTTTAAATTAGTCCGGGGCATAACGAAAGACATCCTACTGATGTCACAACATATTTGAAGCATATTAACTTAGGAAACCTGTCTATAGCTCTTACGGATACCCGTTACGCTTATTTCGCGTTCGGTTCGGTTTATGTAACAAGTTTACATAAATTAGCCGAAACGGGTCAAACCTTATCGGTTTTATCTCAAAATCCAGAATGTGAATAATAAACCCATATTAAACAAGTCTTCAAACTTGTCGGGTCTAAATCACATTCTATCCGGTCTTCGCTAAATCGTGCGTACGAACCGTATCTTTGAAACTAGCCGGTCTAAGCTCAAGCTTAATTAAAGACCCGTTAGGATTCTAATAGGTTATTAATGTCACACCCTGACCGCGTAAAACAACAAATCGCGGCGGAAACGTCGGGGCGTGTTGCGACAGAATTAATTGTTTCAAATCCATGGCAAATGAAGTTTCGTTTTATTGATTAAAAGTGTTACCATGTCTTATCAAACTATGAAAATACAACATAATTAACTAGTCTTGCATCTTTTATTGTCACTAAAGCCCAAGTCTGCCTATGTGTATCTTGATCATCTTATGCAACAGTTCCTGAAAAACACATGTGAAAATAGGTACGTCAGCATAAAAATGCCTGTGAGATACATAGGTTTTGTGAAAATAGGTTCCATGACTTATGTTTGAGAAAATGTTTAGTCATGAACCTTGTAATTTGCTTTGTTTCGTAAATCATTTGAAAAACAATGAGTTCAGATGATATGTATAAATAAATGAATAATGTATGGTTAAATGAATAACCATAGTAAAAATGGATTTTGTATAAGATAAGTTGTTTGTAAAACAATGTCTTGTGAAAAGTATGTTATTTGTATAAAATGTTATATGTATCAAACTGAAATGATTCAAATAACGCTACAATATGTAATACCATACAAACACTTATATATAGGAAGTACCAGCGGCGTATCCACCATGCTTGTATCATATTACACACGCATCGTTACTTAATCACTTAATCAAACCAAACAATGTCAAAATGTCTATGTCAAATATCCATGTCAAATGTCTATGTCAAATATCCATGTCAAATGTCTATGTCAAATATCCATGTCAAATGTCTATGTCAAAATGTCATGTATGGCAAGTGAAATGTCTCAACTAAACCATATGCACAAAAACAAAGTATTGAAGTAAAACTTGGTTTAAATCAAAGTTATGTTTTGTGGGAAATACATGATCAATGTCAATCATGTTAAAATGTCTATGTCGAAATGTCTATGTCAAAATGTCATGTAAAATAATGTACTAAGTAATGCACACAATGGCAATACATAGCATGAAATGTAATGTAGAACGATGTACTAAGTACGCACACAATGGGCATACATAGCATAAAATGTCATGAAATCATGTACTATAATGTACTAACGAACATAGTAGTATATGATGTGAAAACAGGAAAGCATGAAAGTAACAAGTAGGCACATGTGTTCCACCCCAAAACAGTTTGGAAAACAGTAAAAGAGGGGTCTATGTACTCACCTGAGATTGCTCAGTAGTCCTTGAGTAACAACTAAACAATGCTAGAGATCGCGGATATCAAACGGCACCTAGTATAGGTAGCTACATTAATTAACCGGACCTAAATCGGAAGACTGGGTAGCATTAGGGTTTGTAAACCAAACGAGTGTGGAGACTCGTGTGATATGGTTTAACAAAGCCTACATACTAAATGAAACTTAACCTAATTGTATACGACCCATTACGACCCGTTTAGGAAGCTTATGCTACTTTAACGCGTCGTGCGCGTGAAACGCGTTCGGTCCGCCTAACTAGCCCTATGACAAGTGTTATATGCCTAATCATGTTACATAATCAGTTATGTGTCAAAGGTTTAGGTTACATATGCTTAATTACCAATTATACATGAAAAGGGTATTCTGGTAATTTACCTAAGGCATATAAACTACCTATCATACAACTACTTAAACGATGTGACCATAGGGTATAACCTCGGAAGGTTATTCCCTACCTACTATGGTCACCTAATGTGTTTGGTCGGATCCTAATGATCGACCAAACTGGGTCGGGTTCGAAGGTATAGGCGATTTATTAGATCGCCTACCCTACGACCCTAGACAACGTGGTAGTCAGTGGGCATAGTCCCAAGGGACTATGACCAACGTGATTACACTCACGTTGCGAAGTTCAAACGAACTTCGCATTGACCATTACTGGTCAACGCTGAAAGTCAAACAAAGTTTGACTTTCTGACTCGAAAAGCAGTAAAAATAAGGAAAAGAACGAAAGAATACTTACGAAGGGTCCCCGAATGCTAACCAAGATCAAAATAGCTCAGGTATGAAACGAAGGTTCCAACTTAGAGCTTTCTTAATCATATTTGTGGGTTTTGGGGTTGTGGGTGGATGGGTATTTATAGAATTCGGGTAACCGTTGAGATCGTTTGTCGATTATCGTGCCTTAATCTCGTGCGTACACTTGTCGGAAAGTTGTGGTGGCTCAATTTGCCACCCACCATAAGGTTTTGACATGTGGAAGTGGGATTAGGAGTGGGTAACAGCTGTTTAACAGCTGTTTATATTTTTTTTCTGATCAGATTAAGCAGTCGCGTAGCGCGACTGGCAAGACTCTAGGGCTCGCGCTACGCGACACCCTCACCTGTTTCAGAAAAGTTTCAAAAGTTACAGGAATGGTCCCTGCACGTGTTTCAAGGCATTTCCGACACTTCCAAGGCCCGTAAAGCCATCTTTAAGGCCCTAAAATGTTGCCTAAACATTGTGGACATGAAACATGTTCAAAAATATGTCGGATGATGGTTCGTTTGGTCGTACGAACGCGATGTTCGCTTAATTACGACGAAATGCGCACAAGCGCGAAAAACGAACCAAATGACGCGACGAATGGATTTTTCTTATGGCGAACACTAAAATATAATGTAGTCATGCTTACATAAATTTTTGGATGTCCGAATGTATGCAGAACGTGAGTTACGCGTAAAAATGCAAACTTGTGCACTTTTTGACGCTTTTAGTCCCTGAATGACACAAAAGTTTATTTTAGCATACCGAACACCTCAAAGCCTATTTCTAAGCTATGTAAAGGATATTTATGGTATGTTTAACTTATGTTCATGTTCCGGAAGGTCTGTTACAGTTCAAATTGGCATACTTTCGCAGTTTGTCAATTTTAGTCCCTGTAAGCGATTTAACTTTGATTTCACCACACCAAACCTTCCAAAACTTGTATCTAAGTTATGTATAGGTTATTTAAGGTATGTTAAGCCTATTTCACTATTCCGGAGTGTTCGTTGCATTAAACTGGTTATATTTACGCATTAGTGCGCGTATAACCTTCCAGAAAGCGATTTAGAGCTTGAAATCGAACAAGAGTTGATATGTGCAAAAGATACACATATTTATAAAAGTCCAAAGTATGAAATACAACATTTCATTGGTTTGGCATTTGTTTGATGGTTGAAATGACACGGGTGTTACAGTTTCCCCTACTTTAGGAAATTTCGTCCCGAAATTAATTCGTAGGAGTCTATATGTGACTTTGTGTTAAATAACCATCAAAGATAAACAGGACATAATCCTGTAATTTCTCTTTAACGAACATTTTTCTGAATTGAAAAAAAATGAACGGAGTTATTTTCAACAGGAATTATTTAGAAATGAAAATGAACAGAATAGTCATTTTCCATCTTTAGAAACAAAAATGAACAGAATAGTCATTTTACATCTTCAGAAACAAAAATGAACAGAATAGTCATTTTACATCTTCAGAAACAAAACAGAATAGTCATTTTACATCTTCAGAAACAAAAATGAACGGAATAGTCATTTTACATCTTCAGAAACAAAAATGATTGGAATAGTCATTTTACATCTTCAGAAACAAAAATGAATAGTCATTTTACATCTTCAGAAACAAAAATGAACGGAATAGTCATTTTACATCTTCAGAAACAAAAATGAACGGAATAGTCATTTTACATCTTCAGAAACAAAAATGAACGGAATAGTCATTTTACATCTTAAGAAACAAAAATGAACGGAATAGTCATCTTACATCTTCAGAAACAAAAATGATTGGAATAGTCATTTTACATCTTCAGAAACAAAAATGAACAGAGTAAACTCTAGATACATGACAAAACTTGCTGTGGTTTCTGTGCACTAAATTTTATAATTATGTACGCGTCCATAATTACGTAATTCCTTGCACAGTCCGCACAGTGCATTTCATGATGTGTAGGGGAAAAATATCAAATCTGTGATGAGTGTGACTAGACCATCCTAGGGTCCTTTTAATCAGATCAACACATGATCTTTTTAATTAGACCACCAAGGAGTCCTTTCAGCTATATCATCACATGATATTCCTAACCAGATTTTTTTGGATCAATCTGTTTAACTAGACCACTCAGGGGTCTAATTATGGAATAGTACAATATAATCCGAAGGACTTAACTACAACGTAGAAGCCCATTGAGGATTTAATATAGTACCTTTGGATATCCTACTATGAATTTCCTTATACAAAGATATGGAAGATTCTACGAGGATTTGGATAACAAAACTTGGATTACACAAAAACATAAAAGAAAACACATAAGCACATAATCACATAGTTGTTTAACTTGGTTATTAATTTGTTATCTTTAGACGCGGATACTTAAAGTACACCAGGAATCCAATTCGTGGATTTCATTTGGTACTTTAATCATTTCAAGAATCCATCCATGAAGATAGGATGATCTACCAAAAATTCGATTTTCGTTTTCAGGAAAACGCAATATTCGAATTAAGGTACACAATAATTTAGGATATACGGAAATACCCTTAGGTACCCTATTAAGAATTTATAGTGGTACTTGGGGTATTCGTACAGAATTATAACTTGCACCTTGTACTTCGTCTCTTTACAAGAGACGGGTACTTAGGATCTTTGTGGAAAACGCAAGAGATTGTAAAATAGAAGAATTTTGGGAGTAGTTTGCTTTTCAAGGAATACGATTCCTCGATTGTCGGTATTTTAGGGGATATGTTGTTTATGCATACAACTACATAAATACATTGTAAAGTAAATAAAAAGATTTATTTATTAACAATGATAACAACTGTTTCATGAACCTTGACAACAAAAGAAAATAATACATAAGATATGATTATTTCTAAAGAGTGTTGTCCCCTAGTCGATCAGATGCTCATCTCTGTGCTGGATTAGCATTAGCAAGCTTTGGGCAATTTCTTCGGAAATGTCCCATCTCACCACACTTGTTGCAAGAACCTGGTGGAAAGCGAGCTCGAGCGGGTTTGTTGTCGGCTTGATTCGGTGCAACTGCTGCAACGCAAACTTTTGCCACATGACCTTTAAGTCCACAAATTTCGCATTCGCGGCACTTCACATTAGCATGATGATGTAGGCCACATCGGTTACACAAGGGTGAAGTTCCATTGTATGGCTTCCTAGTACGGGGTTGAGCTGGTTGGTTGGGGATAGCTTGATTACTGTAAGTAACCATGGCGAAGTTCTGAGAAGCCTTTTGCTTCTTTGACTTCTCAGGGAATTCAGTCTGTACATCCATGGTCTTTGATTCCTCAACTGGTTTCTTGTCACCCTTTCGAAAAAGCTTACGTTTCCTGATCTGAGATTCAGTCAACGTTGCAGATAGCTCAATGGCCTGCCTAACCGTAGTGGGGTTACTACCGGTAACAATGTCCTGAACTAAGTCAGGGAGACCATCAATGTATTTTTCGATTGCCTTATCCAAAGGCGTAACCATGGTAGGACACAACAGGCTCAGCTCCTCATATCGATCAGTGTATGCTCGATGTTCACCGCTGTCTTGCTTAAGATCGTCGAATTCCCTTTCCAATGCCCTGATCTCGTGACGAGGACAGAATTCCTTCATCATCAGTGCTCGAAGTTCTTCCCAAGTTTGGGCCAGTGCCACATCGGCACCCCTATCTCTCACCACACCGTTCCACCATGTCAAAGCTCGTTTCTCAAAGACACTGGATGCGAAATCTACCTTTCGATCGTTTGGACATTGAACATGCCTGAAAGTGCTCTCTAGACTCTCGAACCATTGCAGAAGTGCAGTCGCTCCTTGAGACCCAGAAAACTTTGATGGCTTGGCCGAGTTGAACGTCTTGAAGCTGCAGAGGGCATTATTGTTGTTGATAGCTTGGTGACATTGGGCAACGATGATCGGGATTGCAGCAGTCATTTGCTGTGTAATGACAGCTGCCAGCTCGTCAACAGATACTGGATTTTCGCGTCGTGGAGGCATTCTAAAAGAGGAGAACATGAAAGGAAACGAGTGAGAGAATTAGACGAAATGAATGAGATGAAGCAAATCTGATGAAAGCAAGGATAGTGGTCATTTGTTTGTTACTACAAAGCAACAAACGACCTCGGTGAATAATCAAAGTAAATAGGTCAAAAATAATGTATCGCGAAGACATGTTCGCCTATAAGTGAACACTCATCCCAAGAATTCCCAGGTAAGCACAACTGGTCTCGCGTCTGATGAGATGTATACGAAGTGCTTGCCTAGACAGAAAACCCAGAATACAGGCATTCACCCTTCCAGTTTGCACGTGTCCACATTATTTAAAGCCCAAAACCATGACGAGATTTTGAAAACTCAATGGGGTTCAAAACCTTGTAATAAATCATCCTAGAACAGATGATTAGTTTTCAAAGCGGTTTTGAAATTTATGTTCTTGTTGTGGTCGTCGCCTAAGGATAGGTGACAGTATTGTTTTATGACTAAACGCAAGTAAACTCGCGTTAGGGTCCTAAGAAAGTTATAGACTAGGTCAAAGCATTACTAATAACCTAATTCCCTATAACCATTGGCTCTGATACCATCTTTTCTGTCACACCCTGACCGCGTAAAACAACAAATCGCGGCGGAAACGTCGGGGCGTGTTGCGACAGAATTAATTGTTTCAAATCCATGGCAAATGAAGTTTCGTTTTATTGATTAAAAGTGTTACCATGTCTTATCAAACTATGAAAATACAACATAATTAACTAGTCTTGCATCTTTTATTGTCACTAAAGCCCAAGTCTGCCTATGTGTATCTTGATCATCTTATGCAACAGTTCCTGAAAAACACATGTGAAAATAGGTACGTCAGCATAAAAATGCCTGTGAGATACATAGGTTTTGTGAAAATAGGTTCCATGACTTATGTTTGAGAAAATGTTTAGTCATGAACCTTGTAATTTGCTTTGTTTCGTAAATCATTTGAAAAACAATGAGTTCAGATGATATGTATAAATAAATGAATAATGTATGGTTAAATGAATAACCATAGTAAAAATGGATTTTGTATAAGATAAGTTGTTTGTAAAACAATGTCTTGTGAAAAGTATGTTATTTGTATAAAATGTTATATGTATCAAACTGAAATGATTCAAATAACGCTACAATATGTAATACCATACAAACACTTATATATAGGAAGTACCAGCGGCGTATCCACCATGCTTGTATCATATTACACACGCATCGTTACTTAATCACTTAATCAAACCAAACAATGTCAAAATGTCTATGTCAAATATCCATGTCAAATGTCTATGTCAAATATCCATGTCAAATGTCTATGTCAAATATCCATGTCAAATGTCTATGTCAAAATGTCATGTATGGCAAGTGAAATGTCTCAACTAAACCATATGCACAAAAACAAAGTATTGAAGTAAAACTTGGTTTAAATCAAAGTTATGTTTTGTGGGAAATACATGATCAATGTCAATCATGTTAAAATGTCTATGTCGAAATGTCTATGTCAAAATGTCATGTAAAATAATGTACTAAGTAATGCACACAATGGCAATACATAGCATGAAATGTAATGTAGAACGATGTACTAAGTACGCACACAATGGGCATACATAGCATAAAATGTCATGAAATCATGTACTATAATGTACTAACGAACATAGTAGTATATGATGTGAAAACAGGAAAGCATGAAAGTAACAAGTAGGCACATGTGTTCCACCCCAAAACAGTTTGGAAAACAGTAAAAGAGGGGTCTATGTACTCACCTGAGATTGCTCAGTAGTCCTTGAGTAACAACTAAACAATGCTAGAGATCGCGGATATCAAACGGCACCTAGTATAGGTAGCTACATTAATTAACCGGACCTAAATCGGAAGACTGGGTAGCATTAGGGTTTGTAAACCAAACGAGTGTGGAGACTCGTGTGATATGGTTTAACAAAGCCTACATACTAAATGAAACTTAACCTAATTGTATACGACCCATTACGACCCGTTTAGGAAGCTTATGCTACTTTAACGCGTCGTGCGCGTGAAACGCGTTCGGTCCGCCTAACTAGCCCTATGACAAGTGTTATATGCCTAATCATGTTACATAATCAGTTATGTGTCAAAGGTTTAGGTTACATATGCTTAATTACCAATTATACATGAAAAGGGTATTCTGGTAATTTACCTAAGGCATATAAACTACCTATCATACAACTACTTAAACGATGTGACCATAGGGTATAACCTCGGAAGGTTATTCCCTACCTACTATGGTCACCTAATGTGTTTGGTCGGATCCTAATGATCGACCAAACTGGGTCGGGTTCGAAGGTATAGGCGATTTATTAGATCGCCTACCCTACGACCCTAGACAACGTGGTAGTCAGTGGGCATAGTCCCAAGGGACTATGACCAACGTGATTACACTCACGTTGCGAAGTTCAAACGAACTTCGCATTGACCATTACTGGTCAACGCTGAAAGTCAAACAAAGTTTGACTTTCTGACTCGAAAAGCAGTAAAAATAAGGAAAAGAACGAAAGAATACTTACGAAGGGTCCCCGAATGCTAACCAAGATCAAAATAGCTCAGGTATGAAACGAAGGTTCCAACTTAGAGCTTTCTTAATCATATTTGTGGGTTTTGGGGTTGTGGGTGGATGGGTATTTATAGAATTCGGGTAACCGTTGAGATCGTTTGTCGATTATCGTGCCTTAATCTCGTGCGTACACTTGTCGGAAAGTTGTGGTGGCTCAATTTGCCACCCACCATAAGGTTTTGACATGTGGAAGTGGGATTAGGAGTGGGTAACAGCTGTTTAACAGCTGTTTATATTTTTTTTCTGATCAGATTAAGCAGTCGCGTAGCGCGACTGGCAAGACTCTAGGGCTCGCGCTACGCGACACCCTCACCTGTTTCAGAAAAGTTTCAAAAGTTACAGGAATGGTCCCTGCACGTGTTTCAAGGCATTTCCGACACTTCCAAGGCCCGTAAAGCCATCTTTAAGGCCCTAAAATGTTGCCTAAACATTGTGGACATGAAACATGTTCAAAAATATGTCGGATGATGGTTCGTTTGGTCGTACGAACGCGATGTTCGCTTAATTACGACGAAATGCGCACAAGCGCGAAAAACGAACCAAATGACGCGACGAATGGATTTTTCTTATGGCGAACACTAAAATATAATGTAGTCATGCTTACATAAATTTTTGGATGTCCGAATGTATGCAGAACGTGAGTTACGCGTAAAAATGCAAACTTGTGCACTTTTTGACGCTTTTAGTCCCTGAATGACACAAAAGTTTATTTTAGCATACCGAACACCTCAAAGCCTATTTCTAAGCTATGTAAAGGATATTTATGGTATGTTTAACTTATGTTCATGTTCCGGAAGGTCTGTTACAGTTCAAATTGGCATACTTTCGCAGTTTGTCAATTTTAGTCCCTGTAAGCGATTTAACTTTGATTTCACCACACCAAACCTTCCAAAACTTGTATCTAAGTTATGTATAGGTTATTTAAGGTATGTTAAGCCTATTTCACTATTCCGGAGTGTTCGTTGCATTAAACTGGTTATATTTACGCATTAGTGCGCGTATAACCTTCCAGAAAGCGATTTAGAGCTTGAAATCGAACAAGAGTTGATATGTGCAAAAGATACACATATTTATAAAAGTCCAAAGTATGAAATACAACATTTCATTGGTTTGGCATTTGTTTGATGGTTGAAATGACACGGGTGTTACAATTAAAAACCTTCGTTCCAGATTAGGAGCCCAGTAAAAGCTATCTGTACTTGCTGATATGATATACGGCTGGGATTGAATTTATATTTAGCTCAGGTAAATACTTTTAACTTATTTTCCCTATACGGGCTTGGGTTACGGTACATAGCGTACCGCTTGATCGAGCATCAAATCTTCCACGCTTAGTGGTTAATTGAATAATTTGATCGGCTCGTTTTAAACAGATGTGTTTACTTTACAGCCTTTGGGGGGTTAATGACCATGTCCCGGATATCCCTGGCATCATCTTACGAGATGGCCACGACCTGAGCACGGGGTGTAGGCGTACTCCCGTGTATAACTCACTTAAAGTGGTGTGTCTATTGATCTTTAACCCGGATTTGATTCGGGCTACTGAACGCATAAGTAACATGTAATTCGTTCACAAGATTATAATATTAAATAATTCTCCCAAGTTAAAAAGATTAATTTTGCCTCTGTGCATTTTAATCAATGTGTCAAGATATTTTGTGCCACGTGCATTCAAAACAATTTACAAACTCTTTTTCCAAAATGAGTCAGTTGAATGTATTTACCAGTGTAAACTGACGTATTTTCCAAAAAGGCTAAATGCAGGTACTATACGAAATTGGCTGGACATGTCTCCTTAGCATCAATAGAAGTCTCGCAAGCTTAAGATGCCTAAAAGTCTGTTGAACTATTGTTTCCATTTTATGTTCGATCCTTCTGTGGATAAACTTCCGGATATTGTGATAGTTGATATTACAATAATAAATTCGGTTGTATCATACTTTAAATTGCTTCCGCTGTGCATATTGATATTGTGTTGTTTGACTATTACGTTGCCAACCATGACGTCACGATACTCCCCACCGGGCCCACCGGTGACACGTGGAAATCGGGGTGTGACAGGTTGGTATCAGAGCCAACACTGAGTGAATTAAACACTAGCCTTAGTGTTTAATCTCAGTTACACAATTGCACATATCTAAACCTTCTGAGTCTAGACTTAACTTAGGAATATTCTCAATCCTAATCTTGAAGTTTTGCTTCCAAATTTTTATATATTGGATACGTCGCCAAGCGAAGAAGCCGTAATAAGAGTTCTCCACATCTGGAGCCTTGAAATGATGAGCTTCGTACCGCGACCAGGATGAAACGTGCGACCAAGGAGGAAGCATTCAAGAATTGAATGAAGAAGAAACTCCTTTGCTGAAGATCGTTTCCTCAATAGTCCTTATAAGGACATATTTACCTTTTCAGTCCCTTCGAGGACAACATTATTCCTTTTAAGTCCCGCTTAGGGCAACTTTATACTTTTATTTTTATATAATGGAATGATTAAGTTTAAACTTTCATTCTAAATAAGAAATATTAAATAAATGGAAAAAAATAATATTTTCTTTTTGCAAGATCTACCATTATAATAAAATGGAAAAATCTAAAAGGGCAAGACCTAGCCTCGGGTCAATTATAAGACCGGGCCAAGATGGTAAGACCTGTTAAAAAGATTCAAATCATTAATTAAGAATCTTAAGTGTGAAACCTAGCCTTCGGGTCAATTATAAGACCGGGCCAAGATGGTAAGACCTGTTAAAAAGATTCGAATCATTAATTAAGAATCTTAAGTGTGAAACCTAGCCTCGGGTCAATTATAAGACCGGGCCAAGATGGTAAGACCTGTTTAAAAGATTCAATTCCCTGTTAACATCTTAAAACATGTTCGTGAAAGGGCTAATCTTTAAGACCTACTATCTCTATCTTGTGGATAGAACAAACACAGGTCGTGTTCGTTCATTTATGTTCGTGAACGTTCGATAACGTGTTCGATAGTTCATTAGCGTTTTTAGTTTCTATATTTTATCTCATACTTCAAAATTCCGACAAATAAAATACTTAATAAGTGTCATTGTATTATATATCCTGCTCATGAATGTTTGTTTGTGTTCGTTTGCTTCCATTTCTGTTCATGGACATTAGTTTGTACCCATTCGTGTGCATCAACGTTCATTTTCGTTCGTTGCCTAAAATTAACAAACAAACACAAACGAACACGAACAAGTTCATTTCCTTAACAAACGAACACAAACATAAAATCTCTTTTGGTAAGTGTTCATGAACAGTTCGTGAACACATATATTTCTTAACAAACGAACATGAACAAGGTCTTGTTTGTGTTCGTTCTGTTCGTTTACATCCCTACAAGTCAGGTCAAACATATGCTACAAGCAAAATGCATATGGATCAAAACAGGTCATTTTATACAATAGCAATTTGGTTGTGTCGGGACAAAACAAGTTCTGACCATAGTAAGATTGGTTGAAGAAAGTTTTCAAAACAAATATGAGTATATAACATTTTCCAGTTTATTATGATGTATTTATAATAATAAAATAACTGAGCATTATATGATGAAAATTATACACTATATTTTATTTTTTTACAAAATTTATTGTGGTTTTTTACAAAATTTTGTGTGGTAGGTGTTGTTTTTCTTCGTAGGTGTTGTTGTTTTTCTTCTCTATATTCATTTATTTAATCAACATATGCTTATATCACTTCCAGGGGCGGACCTGCTCTTTGGTCAGGGTGTACAGCCGCATCCCTTAAAAAAAAATTAGTGTATATTTTAGGAAAAAAAACCATACCCCACCCCACCCCTTGAAAATATGATTAAAAATCTCATCTGCACTTCCAGCAAATAATTTCTAGTTCCGACACTAATCATATCATAAAAAGTTATATAAAAATTATTACTGTTGACAATTTGTTTTTTCTTCTAATTCTAATCATGCCAATTAGATCCATGTTTTTACTCGAAACCTGAAACAATCTAAATATAACTTTAAATTATCTTTTACACTCTCATATTTAACCTCAAATCATTTTCGGTTATATTTAAAGTATATTAAAAAGAAAGGCATGGCAATTATATATCAAATTATATAAAAAAATAAACTTTAAAAATAATAAAAAAATAAAATAAAATAAAATTAGAAAAAGTTAAAATTAAATAGTCAAATGAAGGCTATATAAAATATAATAATCTGTTAAAAGTTACAAAAAATATATAAAAATTATTACTTTAAATAAGAAAAAAAGAGAAAGATTAAAAAGTAAAAAAAAATTAGCAATCAATCCAGATCCCATCATCGTGACTCTCCAAGAAACTAGGGTTCTCTCTCCAACAATTTCCAACGAGTTCCACAAATTTAGGGTTTTTCATCGCATCCTTATCGCTCTGGTGTTTATCCTCATTCGGATAAACATCTAAATACACAACTCATCTCAAATCACTGTTGAATCATCGCTGTTGCAGTTTCCGAAATTCGCATAATTTCTTTGATCAGCCATTAAAATTCAGGTTTGTTTTTAAATTTATGTACCCTTTTGTTCAATCTTGCATTGAAATTTTGTTTGAATTACAATCTTTTGGACTTTTGGTAGGTGGGATTTCTTAAAAGCAACAAAATTGACCAAAAAATTTTTTTTTTTATATTTTATTTCTTTATTTAGTCGATTGATCAAATTACTGTAATCTGAAGAGAAATAATTCTGGGATTTATTAAAAATTAGAATTTTAGCTTCCCACTAAAATTTGATCAAAACAGGGCTTTATTTATGTGTTCTGTTATTGAATATGTTCTTAATTATTGTTAAAATAAAATTAATAATAAGATTATATTACAAATTGTTGTTAGATTTTGAGATAATTGAGATTTGAGAGTTGAGACAATCCCTTGAAGATTTTTTTGCATTAAGTGGTGAAATTTGTGAATCAAACATTAAAGAACTGGATTCAAGATGAGGAGAGCTTTGGTCAAATCTATTGGGCCAATTCGATCTGCTATTCGACATGGTGGGGATAAAGTATCAACCGGGGTCGCTAAAAGATTATTGGTATCGAATATTAATGATCGGATTTATGATGGATCACTATACAATGGTTGTAAATGTGGGGGCCCTTCCTATATGTTTTCAAGAACTCTGTCTTCTGATGCTGGTAAAGGTTTGATTTTTTTAGTAAAAATGTTAGTTTTTTTAATTGATTTATGCTTAAAAAATGTATGTACTTATGTTGTATATGTAACAGAAGTGAAAAGAGCAGGGCCACTTGTGGAGTATGAGCGAAGAATAGCAGCCGGTGATCTCGAGGATGGTGATAATTCTCAGGTAATTCACTACATGTTTGATTGTTCGTAGATTGCATAGACCATAGAGCACACTTTATTTACCGATTAATATTTGGAAGTATCAAACATGTGATTTTTTAATGTTTTCTTACTGTGTGTTTTCAGATAGGCACGTTAAAAGAACTTCAAAGACTGTACGACGAGCTTGTTAAATCAGCTGATGCTTGTCGTCTGGATCGTTATTCTGATTATGAGAAAGCCGGGAGGTAAATATTGTTATCACTTTATTTATTTACCGAACTTATGATTTTGAAAACTAAACGTTCGCTTTTTATATTTACAGGAGTAGGTGGTTATGGTCACGTATTATGCCACAATCTTCGGTCTCACCCGTAAAAGGACTCTATCTTTATGGAGGTGTTGGCACCGGGAAAACCATGTTGATGGATTTGTTTTACGATCAGCTGTAAGCATCATACTTTGTAATGCGAATACAATATAAAATAGTTAAGTTCTTGTCGGTTTTAAATCTTCAACATAAATTTCAAATTATCAGGCCTTGCAATTGGAGAAAAAAGAGGATCCATTTTCATGACTTCATGTTAACCGTTCATAGTCGGTTGCAGGTAATACATCCTTTATGTATTTATTTATTTTTTCCGTCTGCACTAGCTGACTTGCATAGTCAAACACATGAATATAACCTGCTAAACCAACATGATATCGTTATATTTTAAAACAGTTATGATAGCCGGATAATGTTTCCAATTAGAAGATATAACGTATACGAAATATGTTGCTGGTTTGATTATTGAACCTATATTAATTTTGAATTCAAATAAAATTGCATTGATCTTAAATTATTGTGGAACAAAGATTACCATATTATGGATTCATATTTCTTTATATTAGGGCTGCAAACAAACTGAACGATTCGTGTCCGTTTGTTAAGGAAATACATGTGTTCACGAACAGTGCATGAACACTTACCGAACAAGATTTTTTGTTCATGTTCGTTTATTAAGGAAATGAACATGTTCATGTTCGTTTGTTAACTTTAGAAACCGAACACAAATGAATGTAAACAAACGTTTATGAACACACAGAAACACAAACGAACGTTCATGAACATAAACGAACACAAACAAGCATTCATGAATGGAAACGAACACAAATGAACATTCATGAGCACAAACGAACATAAACGAACATGGTACCGAACGTTCACAAACATAAATGAACGAATGCGACTTATGTTCGTGTCCGTTCATTTATTAAACGAACGAACACAAATGAACTTCCCGCCGAACGGTTCATGAACTGTTCGCTGAAAGTTCAGTTCGTTTGCAGCCCTATTTATAAGCTCTAAAGATGAAGTATAGTTTGATAATATGGTTGTACATGACTATGCAGAAGCACAGAGGCGTGTCTGATCCTCTTGAAGTCGTTGCAGGAGAGATATCCGATGAATCCATCTTATTATGCTTAGATGAGTTCATGGTATGCGTGTGTTTTTTTCAGTATATACCAATGTTTTTTTATATATTAACGGGTCATTGATTATTCTTCCGCTTATGTTATTCGTAGGTTACTGATGTAGCTGATGCTTTAATACTAAACCGTTTATTTAGCCATCTTTTTACCAATGGTGCTGTAAGTGACTATTGGGTTCTGTTACAAGCATTTATTAAGGGTGAATGACGTTAATGTTCGAGTTAAGAAAGCTGAACGGTTTATTTTATTGTTTGTGATGGAAGTATAGATACTTGTTGCTACATCGAACCGTGCTCCGGACAATCTTTATGAAGGCGGATTGCAAAGAGACCTTTTTTTACCGTTCATCGCCACTCTAAAGGTAGTTTAAAAAATATTGCATTTTGACCCATTCACAAGTTCATGAATTATTCGTTTTAATCTTGCGTTCTTGCCCGTTTATCTTGTTAAGTATCATGTTATTGTTTCGTTGATACAGGAAAGATGTGTAGTTCATGAAATTGGTTCGTCAATAGATTATCGGACAAGAACCTCGGTAAAATGCTAACTTTTCCATTTTCTCTTTTTAAAATATACAAGTCATGAAAGTAGGGATGTAAACGAACCGGACGTTCAACAAAGAGTTCGTGAACCGTTTGGCTGGAAGTTCGTTTATGTTTTCCGTTCAATAAGTTAAACAAACGAACATGAACAGAGGCTGCGTTCGTTCGTTTATGTTTGTGAACGTTCGGTAATGTGTTCATTTAGGTTCGCTTGTTTATGTCCATTTGTGTTCATTCATTTAAAGGTTTCTTTATGTTACGTTTTTATTTTATCGGTTTTGATTTTTAAAAATTGAACCATAGTTATATTGTACGCCTCCGCCAACATCCCTCATTTGACCATTTCAATTTCAGTTTGTGTTAAATCTTAACAAAATTCTTGATTTTTGTATTAATTATGTTTTTGATAATTATGTCAACTATTTGTATTAATTATGTTTTTGATAATTATGTCAACTATGTTCATATAGGTATGTTAAGTATTTATTTTTGGTGGATTCTTCGTAATCTTTATGATGAAAGATGCAGATTTAATCTGTAAATAAATATATAACGTTTGTTTGTGTTCATTTATGTTCATGAACAGTTGTTTGTGTTCATTTGAGTTCGTTTACGTTTGGTAAGCATTTGTGAACCGTTCATGAACATGTTCATTCCTTTCGTTTGGTTCGTTTACAGCCCTACATGAAAGTACTATTTTTTATTATTATTATTATTTTTATTATTTTTATTTTTTTTAATTTAATTTTTTTTTGTTTTTTGAAATAAAGGCTGAAGAAGGTTTCTACTTCGTAAAGAATGACTCAGCTGATTTCCTTATGCAAAAGTTTAAAGAGTTGGCCGGGGAACATACGGCGCAGCCCCATGAAGTCGAAGTTGTTATGGGTAGAAAACTACAAGTATGTTCATTATTGTTTAGCGACAGTTACACGATTCGCATTGTGGAACTTTCATATCTATTTATCGCAAAATTTGAGTGTTGGTACCGAGAATTTCTAAAGTGATATACGTGCAATGTGTAGGTACCGTTGGGTGCTAACGGATGTGCATATTTCCCTTTTGAGGAACTTTGTGACAAACCTCTTGGTGCAGCTGACTATTTTGGATTATGTAGTAAGTAAATCAAATAATATTATATTTTAAATAGTTATTTCATTTACCATTTTGAGGTATTAATAAAATTTTAATGGCAGAGAAGTTTCATACCTTGGCTTTGGATAACGTGCCGATATTCGGCCTCCACAACAGAGCAGCAGCCTATCGATTCGTCACTCTAGTTGATGTTAGTCTCTTATTGTTGACTTTTTGTAGTCAAAGGTTACAACATGCTTACTTGTAATAATAACGATATATACATACAGGTTATGTATGAGAATAAGGCGCGATTAATGTGTACGGCTGAGGGAACTCCTTTTCAACTATTTGAAAGAATCGTGACGGTTTCCGATGCTCAAAGTAGGGCACCTAGAACCTCCTCGAGGTCTAGGAAAAATGACGATTATGACCTTTGTGTCGACAATGAACTTGGGTTCGCAAAAGATCGCACTATTAGCAGGTTTGCCGTTGTTTTCTCGCTTTAGATAAAATTTTATTCTGAGGTCAAACAAAACTAGGGCTTCAAACGAACCGAACGTTCAGCGAACAGTGTGTGAACCATTTGGTGGGGAGTTCGTTTGTGTTCGAAAGTTTAATAAATGAACGAACACAAACAAGAAATTTCGTTCGTTTAGTTAAATGGACGAACATGAATAGAGGTTGGTGTTTGTTCATTTATGTTCGTGAACGTTCGGTAACGTGTTCGTTTATGTTCGTTTCTCTTCGAAAGTTCATTAGTGTTTTTAGTTTTTATATTTTGTCTAGATACTTCAAAATTTCGACAAATCAAATATTTAATTAGTACCAGTGTATTATATATTATGTTTATGACCACTTGTTTGTGTTCGTTTGTTTCCATTTGTGTTCATGAACATTCGTTTGCTTCGTTGCCAAAATTAACACACGAACACGAACATGTTTGTTTCCTTAACGAACAAACACGACCATAAAATCCCGTTCCGGAAGTGTTCATGAACAGTTCGTGAACACATATATTTCCTTAACAAACGAACAAGAGCAAGGTCTGTTCGTGTTCATTCGGTTTGTTTGCAGCCCTAAATAAAACTTATTCCAATTCAAGATTCTAAAACAGTAGATTTCATTGACTGTAGGTTTGACCCTTGAAAAGTCAATTTGTGTATGGAAATAATGTATTTCACATGTGAATACAGGTTGACAGAAATGAACAGCAGTGAGTATCTTGAGCAACATGCGGAAATGATAGAAGTGAAGCGTATTCAAACGCAAAGTGACGTATACAACAACGATCAGGTGGTACAAGCATGAACCGGTTGTTAGGTTTTGTTAACGATTATTTAAATTCTTACATAAGTTGGTGGATCAGGTAAATAATTTGCACTGAACCGGCCAAAGTGACCGCCTACTATATAAGGAATATGAATAATTGAAAATGGCGGCAAACATCATTTGTAGTTTTTGATATTTGAATCTATAGAAAGATAAACGCGTCGGTGTTTTTGTTGTAGTCATATTGTAACTTATGAACGTTCGATTTTGAAATAACAGGCTTTCGGTTACTTGCTAACTGTTACGAAATATGAACTTAATCATATTGAATCGTTTATTTGTTACAGTTCATCCACTCTTGTAAAAGTTTATAATTTTTTTACAAGTTCTATAAAATTTAACAAAACTAAGCCATACAATTTCCTAAAATAATCTATGAAAGTTTACAAGCTCTTTTAAATATACATAATCCTAATAACTTAAAATTTGTTAAGAAAAACAAAAAGAAAAATTGGGAAAAGAAAAAAAAATAAATCAAAATTGACGTCTATCTCCACATACGCCATAACCATAAACGCTCACGGATTGCGTGGCCCTCCCATCAATAGCCCACATGTTAGAATTTATACGCTCACGAATGTGGCCGCGCAATGCGACGTTCATGGGATTGCGTGGCCCTCCCATCAATAGCGCACATGTTTATACACTCACGAATGTGGCCGCGCAATGCGACGTTTGTGGGATTGCATGGCCCTTCCATCAATAGCACAAATGTTATAATTTATTATTGTTAGGCCTTGTGACTATCAATAAGAGTTTAATTATCATGTTCTAATAATTATCCTATATTTTGATGGACAATATCACCTTTATGTAAAACTACAAATATGGAGGCTTATGTGAAATATTTAATCCTAATTAATGAGAGGGTCGTCCCTAGCCCTTGGTCCAGTGGACACCAGGCAATGATAAGGCTTGGAAACCGGTCTTGGTCGTATGTTCAAGTCTTGGAGCTAGCAAGATTTTACACATAGGTGGGGCCACTTCCTGTTAACCACTCACTCGAGTACCTGTGTGGTTTTTCCTTTTCACACTTAGCCAAACTCCGAAGCCAGTGTGGGCCCAGTTAAGACAACATAACTGGCCGGAGTAGGGATGTGGGTCTCCAAATGCGGGGGATGCAACCAAAGGTTGCATAAAATGAAAGTAGCCGTTCTGAAAAATTAATGAGAGGGCCGGCTTGGTGGGATCTTGAAGGTTCACGGATTGAAGTCATGAGCAACTTAGATAAATCAAACAAAAAAGGATAGAGGACGACTTCAATCATGAAGATAATCTTGAGTGAATTATTTCTGCTTATGTAAATTGTTAGGGATTAATTTTGATTGGGTTCTTACTGTTAGGAATTAGAGGTAGCTTAAGAAACAATAAATAGAGACGTAGTCATTATATTATTTGTGGTTTTTGATCAATTAGACTACGTGTGGTGGTACGTTATGGTGGCGTGATGGGGTACATGGCGCCGTATAGCACCGGGGAACACCACCTTTGTAGCGTTCTTGATTGTTCATTCAACTCATGTCAGGTGGTTTATAGTCAACTTATATGTCGTGCAGGTGAATGAAACGAGTACGAGTGGTGACAAGTTGACCAAACGAGTAGTATTTTAGTACGGATGGCAAGATTAGCGAGCATGGGTTTCATTAAAAAAACGATCTACATCTAGGACCAAACTGCAATAAAAGTGTCCATTTCTGAAACAAGATAGCTGCAGAAGTAAAAACTAAGAAGCCCATGAATGAAACTGCTAACATTAGTAAGCAGAGAGGCACTTCAGGGCTAAGAACATTATGATTTCCATCAAAGTGTCATGGATAGCATCTCAAATGTGCAGAGATCAACCAAAATCTTCGTAACTAGTGATTCATATCCAATATCTAGCCTTGTTTTTTCCTCCTTGATGCTATCTCTGCGGCCCATGATTTACCAAGGTCTGTCTGAAACTTGCCTGCAATTAAAATTAGTATTAGTCTCATTTCATTAAAAAAAACTACTCGTTAGAAGATAAGATAATAAAATATGTGTAATTTTTATAAAATAAATGAACGGGTCAAGTTTCCTATACCTGCAGTAGACTCAAAAAATTCCTCCAAGTCTTTGTTTTGTTCTGCATAAAAAATAACCATTCATCAACTTACAGATTCATCACAGATAATACACAAATGAATTGTTTGCCCATTGTTACATCATACTGATTTTTAAAACGAAGACTTACCGTTTTCATATTCCAGAGCTTGAAGTATCATTTCAATCTGAATGAATAAAGAAAAACTAACATCAGTTGATGCACAACACAAAAAAAGTTGAAAAAAATGTAAAAGCTCTATATCTTTCATGCAAACAAATGTAAATGAACTCATTATTACATATAAAATCATACCTTATCAAAGTCCTTGACAACCTTAGATTCGGTTGTAGAGTTTTCTTCATATTCCATCCATAACTCATGTATCTCCTCAGCTGTAATACGCTACAGCAAGTAAGAAATTACCAAAATGCCCATGAATATGTGTTACCAAGTAACAGGAGCAGGAAGAGTATTAACGCACCACGTGGTCCTCCACCAAGAAGCTTACACATATGGTCTATTGCTTCTTTCTCTCGCCGACTTTTCTCCGCCTTTGGGACCCCATCCGACGGTGTGATGTCACCAACAATGGCTGTCGAAGAAACAAAATCCAAAACTGTTATAAAAAGACTAGAGTAACATGTCATTTTCGTCCCTAAGGTTTGACCAGTTTTGCGACTTTCGTCCAGAGGTTTGTTTTTTCGCACTTGGATCCAAAAGGTTTGAAATCTTGCCATTTTCACCCGGCTTGTTAACTCCATCCATTTTTCTCCGTTAAGGGGTATTTCCATCTTTTTGTTAACTTAAAGAGCAATCCGGTCTTTTTCACTTTATGTAAAAAGACCGAATACCCCTGAAGAAGACCAAATTGCACTTTAAGTTGACAAAAAAAGACGGAAATACCTCTGACTTAACGAAGAAAAAATGGATGGAGTTAACGAGCCGGATGAAATTGGTAAGATTTTAAACCTTGTGGATCCAGATGCGAAAAAACAAACCTCAGTACGAAAGTCTGAAAACTGGCCAAATCTCAGCGGCGAAAATGACATTTTACTCAAAAAACTGTTTGATGATAATATACTTAGTATCTTACTACCTTCTGCAATATCATGAACGATTGCCATTTTTATACACCTGTAAGATGAAAGCAACAACATTAATATTTGCAATAGAAGCCTATTGTTCGCGTACTTTCAAGCTTTTAAAACAAAATGAATTTTGTTTAACAAGAAAAAAACTAACTTGTCTCGGTTGACTCCAGGAGCATCATTAGCAATAAGAGCCATTAACCCCATTCTATACATGTGGTCTGCAATAGATTCAGGGCCCGCAACGTCTCTTTTCACCCATCCTGCTCTTTTGGTTGACTAAAAAGACATATTAATAATTACATGTGAAGAAGGCCAACAGAACAACAAAGTTGAATAAAATGAGCTCAAACAGCATTGGAAATACATACAAATTATAATAGGTGTAACATTTATAAGCCAAAATGTGCAGAATAAAAAAAATGACATGTAAATAATATGGGTTAAGCGCATCAACCGACACCTTCATATTGACTTTTTTTTGCATAATTACCATCGAAAGAATAAGCTGCAGTAAGCAACGTTCTTTTTTCAAAATAATGTTGTCTAAATATGTGCATCATGTAAGCTGTAGCCTTTTAAAGCGCCTACAATCATTTGTTTTTCTTCTGTAATAAACCAAGCATCTATACTCCATCCTGTTGATTCCTCTCCTTTCCCCTTCTCTGATTATTCCCCAACTACTCCCAGTCTTAATCTTAACAGAAATTGCAAATAAGGATGAGATGGAGTGATTTGAGACAATAGCAAACATTCCTTTTTCTTAATCTATTTAACTGGCTTTTTCTGTTCATCATTACCAAACTGTTCTCCAAATATTGGTAACTTTTTTTTCTGGTACATCTGCATAGTAGTATATCTGTGTGAAAAACAGTTTTTCACGTATGTACTTTACTAGTTAAAGTCAGGCTAATAATAAGCTGGTCTGGCATAATTGAGTTTATGAAGTAAACATTTCATAGTTCTTTATGTTGATTTTTTTTTATATTATTTAACCTATCAAACATAATTTTTTTATACTACACAGGTCCCCCTTGTAGCAACAAGAGAGGGTTGGCATCACAAGGTTTTCCTAATCATCAACTAATATATTTCTGGATAAACAAATTTATTCTGCCAACTTACTTTTAAGGCATCTCCAGATTACTGATGTAACTATTTCTTAATATGCTCCATAAATAAACAAACCAAACTACATGTGTTCACAGCTATGCTTGTAACCAAGTCCACTATAGCTCACTAGTTAACTTCTAAATCCCCATCTATAGGTTCTTATCACATAAAGAAGAGTGATTGGACACTGTTACTCTAACACTCGTCCTACTTATCATCTAATCTCATGTATGTGTACATGCAACATTCCAAAAACAAAGAAGGAAATACATACAAATGGCTAGCAGTCAGGAGTATATTATAGGTGAAGAAAAGAGGAAAATCAATGAGATGGTGTAGAGTCGCTCGATCGATTTCTAAAGTTGACCTGTATAAGCTAGAAGGTGCATATAAATGATAATATACATGAGATTATATAATATTCACATTAATAAATGTACATTTGATATTAGGATGATAGTTGGTACAAGAGGCCAGTAGTAAAATGTTAATTGGTACATTTGACTCCCATAGAAGAGACATAATCCCCACGTCCCATCAAGATCCATGAAAGTTCTGAAAACTTTATTTTTGGATGTACAGTAGAAACTACACCTCTAAAACTTTTTATGTGATTCTTAAGTTTAAAATATAGGGTTATTGAATTTTATCACTCCCAACTATTGGGTATTGGCCATTGCCACTCCCAACTATTGGGTATTGGCCGTTGCCACTCCCAACTATCACTTTGACTCTCACCACTCCCAACTTAACATTTTGTGTGTTGTGTCACTCCACAGGTGAACATTTCTTAGTGTTTGACTTGTTTTATTGGTGATATTAGGCTAACACTTTGTGAATTACTAATGACTGCAGGTGAATCTGCTCCTAAAAGATAAAAAGGAAGCCAAAATCCACTCAACTGGAGTGACACAACACACAAAGTGTTAAGTTGGGAGTGGTGGGAGTCAAAGTGATAGTTGGGAATGACAGCGGAAAATACCCAATAGTTAGAAGTGATAAAATCCAATAACCCTAAAATATATTATCTAATCAAGGTCATCTGAACAAACCATTGCAACTGAATTGGTCCACCCAGTTCCTTTAGATAGTCAACAAATACCTTTCAAATAACTAGCAGTGCAAGTCAAAGGTTGCAACTTTGTGAGGACAAAGTAAAAACTTTTCCACTCCTTTTTTGAATATGGAATTATAAATGCAAAATGGCATATGCTAATAGAGCAGTTAAATTTAGTTCTTCATACATACATTTGACTTTATGTAGACAGTACATATTTGTTTGCCAACCGTGATGCCAATCTATTACTATGTGTGGCATTCATCCTCAAAAATAACTTTAAAATCTGTAGTGGTTGGACTATAAGCTTATTTCAAAATTGAGGAAACTAACTACAAATCAACACTATGATACACAAATGATTGAAAACACCACCGATATTCTCACTGTTTTATTAGAGTCTACTCACTCATTTTGTTCAAATTATATAATTTTGCATTCAAGATATCATTCTGCCCCTATCACATTATATAATTCTACATTCAAGATACCATTCTACCACTCGGTGCATTTTTTTCTCATAGCCTGCATAAAAGTGGAACGAAACTATGATATGGACAACCTAACAGACAACCTAAATGCGATGCAGAAACCGAAAACCGAGTAAGATATATTTCGATCGATAAACAATTTGTATCTTCATATATTCCAAAACACCATAATTCCTTCAAATAATAGCAAACAGACAAGAAAAACAATGGCAGAAACATCAACCTATTTCACAAACTAGGGCTTGACAACTCAAATCCAATTCACAAAACAACAATCATCTTCAACACATACACAACTCATCAACATAAACACTCATTTCACCATTACTTTACACAAATGTAACAAATCTCCTGTCACACACACACACACACCACATAAAACAAAACACAATCATTACACATAACATTGCGATCCAAAACCTAAAAAACTAAAACAAATAACGCACAGTTCGATCCATACACAATTCATGAATACCTTGAGGCTATGGCAGAGAGTGAGGAAATCAATGGCGGACGAAGGAGACGGTGATGATGCCGATGAAGAGGAAGATGAGTCCGATGCCATTGTAGAAACCCTAGAAGCAGCAGAAGAAGAAGAAGATTTGAAAAAATTGAAGTGTAATGAAGAGGAGGAATGGGGGAATAAAAAGGTTTTAGCGGTTATGGTAGTGAAAACCAACCGGCTCATGTTTGTTTGTTTGTTTACTGGTTACCTACTTCCGTTTAGATCACGGATTATATTTTCCGGTAGTCCAACCGTTAACACCAACGCCTTATGCACCTCGTGTGGATGACATTCAATTCATGTGGTAACCCTAGTTATTCTAGTAGTAAAAATCGGGACTCGTCTTAAAAAATATTCTGTTTTATGTTTAAACTAGTCTAAGTACCTGTGTAATACACGAGTGGCTAAACAACAAAAAAATTATACTTTAATACGTAAATACTTTATTACATCCTGATGATATTGAGCTATAAGAGAGTAACTGAGTGCTTCTCTTTGACATCCTGAAGTTATGTATATTGATCGTAAACATAATTTTACCTTGGATATAAAATAAATAATGATCCAACCTCGAATTAGTGCTGAAGGCCTTCCACATTACATAAGCAATGATTCCCCTAATAGTAGAAACACAAAGGCCCCAACATTGTATCTAGTTGCAACATCCGATGATCGGAGTTGTGTTTGCGTGTCAACCCAACCCGACTCATCCCATACCATAAAAAAAATCAAGGAAGCCTATTTACAAAGAAAACCTCAAATTAGGCATGCAACTATAGTAATTAATTCAATCTTTTGTTTTTCTAAACAGGGACGACACCCCGTCAAAACTTTATTAATAAAATTAAAAAATAATAGTTACACCTAAAGAGCATTGGGTCTTCCGAGACATACCCCAAGAACACCAACCTCAAAAACGCCTAAGGCCTTACAGAACGGGTTTTAACAAACTCCTACCCCAACCACTCTAACCAATAACAATTACTACTTCTAACTCTACTCACGACCACACACAACCCAAGTATTACAAACATAAAACCTATTCAAAATCCAAACAAAAAACAAACGAAAACAACCAAAATCAAGACAAAATACAGTTCAAACAAAAAACATCAATCTTCAAAACTCTATTGGCTTTCATACGCATCAGCAACAAACTTCAAGCTTCTAGCCATCATCCAAGTCAAACCCAAGTCCAATAACCTGCACTTACCACCAAACCCATCAATACCTATCAGCAAATAAACATTCAATGTGAGTTTAATCCCAAGTCCCCAAATTCCATGCCAAAAACTAAACAATTGGTTCAAACTTCAAGTGATTCATTTACAAAATAAATCATGAATCAAAGTAGAAAGCTATAGGAAAACCGAAAATGCATAAACATATAATATCTATCGGCATTGAAGCCCATGTAGATCATCATTTTTGTTTTGGACCCTTCCAAAGTTGGGCTTCACGTCTAAGGGTCGCCGGATAGATACCTTCTGCACCAAATATTAAAGCACCAAACAAAACTTTAGAATGATAACAACATGCTTTCTACATTCACTACATTATGGTTATCCTCAACTGGAAAACTAATTATAACGGGTCAAATTATTTGAAAAAAGAAGATCATCCAACCAGCTTGCATGATGCCTTTAATGCAAATATCTATTATAACGGGTCAACTGGATTGAACAGGTCACCAACCTGACTCAACCCATCTTGATCTTTTACCTAGCCCAACAAAAATGATATGAAATGATATAAGAAATCAACTTACCTCCATGAAAAGCGATGAATATGAGAGCCCGTTAACTCCCCTAAACAACCACCAATATTTGTAGCTCCATAAAATTACCTACAAAACGTGTAATGCTAACTGATGTTAGCATCTTTAATTGACAAAAAACAAGAAAATTAAAACATAGCAAATAATCACTGTAAAAGATCACAAAGGGTCAGAGAATTCATGCTAACTGATGTAGCACCTTTAATTGATCAAAAGCAAGAAAATTAAAACATAGCAAATAACCATTGTAGAAGATTCATCTTAGAGGATATCTTTCATTTTTTTTGTTAGTATTGTATTGCATTATGGCATAACTTTGTTATAACTAAATACAAAACTTGGAAATATTCTACAAAATGAATATTTTGATTTACCTCGAAATCTCCCAAAGTATAATCTACCTTCAGATTATGGAGGATGGTTGTTCCTTGATTATTTTCATTCTTTAGCATGTCCTCCTAAGGCTAGATAAGGAAAAGATCAAAAGGCAGATTAAAAAAAACTGAGTCGAAACTATGCAATTGATTAACCACTGCTCTTCAAAGAGATCGGCTTGACGTATAATCAAATAAACGCAGCTAAAGAGTCGGAACCAAACCTGATATAGTTCTGTCCTGTATGGTCAGCCGCCTTCACTGGCGGCTCCGCTGCCAAAAATCGCCCAACACAAGGATCATAACAACAAATTGAAAAATATAAATTTTATAAAGTAAACCCACCATATCACTTACCACTTACCTATGAATTGACAATGTACCATTAATATCTGATGAAGTTTGCTGGCAATAAAAAAATAGAGATAAGTTTATCAAATCGTTCAAGTAACAAAAATGATTATTCTACGGCTACTCAGCTAGGTGTACTCTTATAGAGACTTTCAAGTGGTTTCCTATTCAGTTAAAGCTTTTACCTAAAACCGTTAAACTAATTAGACATACAACGTAACTTAAGTCAACACTTTTGTAGGTATACAGGTTAAAAATCTCACCTCTAAAATGTACATCACAAAGACGTGCCACTCCTAACTCCGAAAGAGTTATTGAGTGTAAGTCTTCAGCCTAAAACAAAGAACACATGATAAATGTAAAGCATATAACCTGGATGTAAAGGTCGGTCACTCACCACCAACTGAACGGTCAAAGACGTGCCACTCCTTTCAAATTCCAACTCGACATTTTGCCCCACGCTATCATCAAGTAAAGTCTCCAACTTCAGAAGCTAACTCGACATTCTACTCCAAAGCACAATGCTTGACAATGATGAATGCTAGTGTAAGGTTCTTGGCTTCAAGTATATCATGTTACACCTTCATAAGTGAGATAAGAAAATAACCACTCGACCCGCTTAAAAATCACATGCTTGGCCACCTCAGCACTCCTCTCAACAGATTCATTATCCTCGCTATATCTTGAAGCCCATCCATGACCAACACCTTTGAATATCTTCACAAAGCTCTCAATCTAGCTTTTGTCAAAAACTATTTTATTCAGTGAACTTTAAACCCCTAACCCTAAACAGAGAAAAATATATCCCTTCCTATCTAGTCCTATAAATCATGGAACTTACTTCTTGATTTTCTGATAATATATTCCCATGTTTGACTTCTTGTGGGTGTAACTGGTCAAGCTCGCCTTCTAATATGGCAGTTGGAACCTTAATTTCTGAAACAAAAGTTAAAGTTAAAAAGTGACAGTTTCAACCTATATAATTATAAATGGGTTGACAAAGTTTATGTTTAATCTCTAGCGAGTCAAACCAAATGATATATTTGAAAAAGTTGATATGAAATCAACATTGTTTTGCTTTAATATAAAAGATAGATATTGTATCTGAAATATGCATCACCCATGAACCAACTCAAAAAGTTGATATGAAATCAGTTTAAATTAAGGATAAATTAGATCATAAACTTACCTTCACAAAATCTTCATATTCAACAACCACAGAATCAACGTCATCCTTCATGTTAGTTAGATCTGCATCGGCGGCTAAAATGTATGACAATTAACAAAATAGGAAACTTAGATATATACTTAATATAAAAGAAACTTAAATTCAGTTAATTAGTCTAACCTTGCGCTTTGCAGCATGGAACCAAGCGTTGATTAAGTTAAAGTAGCTTATATTTCAGAAATTAGCTTATGTTTCAGAAAGTAGCTTATGGTGCAAACCTTCGGTCACTGCCACACCCACGGTCTCGGAAGATTAAAAAAAAAATAAATAAATAAAACCTTCACAGTGTTTATACCCATCGCCAACAAACTTTACACCCTGCACAACCGGGCATTACCTTACCTTTTAGCTTAAGCCCCTCAGACATATAAGTGACTTTGGGATACTCGTATTGGATATATCTTAGAAAAGGGTCTTTTTTTTTCCTAAGATACATAATCACATTTCTAAAACACTTATTTAAAATCACTTGATCATCATTTTAACAAAAGAAAGCAAGAGCCTGAATGCGCGAACAGCTTGTTTAAGATAATAACACTCAGGATCATCTGAGAACCAATTTACAGAGTGCTAACTACTAAAGGCATCCATCTTTTCAGCATTTAGCTCCCTATTTAACTTTTATCAAAAATAGGACTTGAAAGATACCATAAAGAAACGGGTTAATTTGGTCAAAATATAGCATATAGAGATGTAATGGGTCAAAATATAGAAATTTAAATGAAACGGGTAATGGTAAAATGAATTAAAAAGAAATACAACAAATGGGTCACTATTAATATGGTTGTGATCCATAAGTATCTGATGACTTTTGTTAACAAAAAATTGACAACCCCCCATACAAAGCACTTTTAGCAGGATTCATAATACGTAGAAGAATAGCAATGTATACAAATCTTTCCCAGGAAGAGAAGAAAGAACAAAATAACTAATTGGTGAGAAGTATATAAGTCACAACCACTTTACAACTACTGCATTTGTGTATATCATAATTAAAACGACTTATGAGTTACATATGGCTAAAATTAATAAATATTAAAATATTATATCACCAACTGCATTCATACGCATGGTGAATTTGATCTTTAAAGTCAGAAAACCTCTCTCTTCGTGTTTTTAGATTAGAGATATGAAACTGCTGTGTGATATACAAAGAATTTCTTACTTGGCTCAAGTGATATGGCGGATATAATCGGACCATAACTTCCTCTTTTAGGAATGCAAGTAGTGCCTTTTCCAGCCCAGTAAAGTTGGATCTTCAGTATTTTTATTCACATTAACCATATATTTCTTTAGAACTGCCCTACCGGTACCTCCAGCCTCTTTTACTATATCAAAATCTTTTATTTTTAACTCTCCCTGCAATAAATAATCTTAAAATAGTTTAGAGCTAATCTCATGAAATAGTAACCAACTCAGGTTTAATTTCCATTTTAGGTAATCGCCTCCTTTTTAGCCAGAAAGAAAACCTTAGATATTTTGGTTTTTTTAAGGTAACCAACTTTCAAAAATTTTGATCGAGTTACCAGTCAGCTGATATATCATTTTTTTCTAACTTGGTTACCCTGAACAGATATCAGACCAAAGTTGGTTGCGTTCTTATGCGATTACTCAATCATAATATTTAAAAGTTGAATCACCTGCACATAAACATCAAATACACGCTTCCCGAGGCTGTTGTACGATTTATCTTGGGAGAAAACAATCTCCGCAAAGTAAAGTGTAAGGTTATAATTCCCATTCAAAAGACACAATCCATAATACGTAAGAGAGACAGTGGTCGTTCGCGCATTTATGAATAATTTCCTATCCGATGTGGATATGTTGTAGGGGTGGCAATAATCTGAATGATTCACTGTTCACTCTAAACTAAAAGGAAACTCGTCAAATGGGTTTAAAATTACCAGAAATCACTCTTCATGCTAAGATCCTCCAAATCATTTTGATGAACAACCTTTTGTCAATGCACGTGGTGTTGAAATGGTGGCAGCATGGGAGCTCACGCAGTTCAGTTCCGTCATCATATGTGCAAAGGCAAATGCAGCATTCCTGTCAAAAAATAACTATTATTATTAAAAAAAACTTCTAGATAAATACAGAGAAAGAAAAAAACTTACAGCGACCTCCTCGGATAAAGCGCGTTCAACGGGTGCATCAGTATCACATTCTACCATATTCCACCATAACGTTGTTGGATCTCTCCGTTCTCTTTCTCAAAATCATCTAGTAGTCTGTCATGTGAGATGCTATCAAGTACCTGATGATATAATATTTAAACACAAAAATCATCATCCATTCATTACAAAACTATCTTTAGCTTTACAATATACCATACTTCATCCAATTCATTCAACATTGTTGTAAGGCCAAAAAATACGACACTTTATGCACCTTTCCATTTAAATGCTCAATTTTTTAAGTCAATTTAAGGTATTAAACTTTCTTTCATTAGTATAAAAAAGATATTTACAGGCGTGTCATTCCACATGTACAGAACTGAAATGGGTGACATGTCATTCCAAAGTACCATAATAGCATCATCAGGGGTGACCTGACCAGTGTTGTTAATAGCAAGCATAGCAGCGCTCACTATAGCGTTGAGCGTGGTGATGCGATTATAAGTCGCAATCTAATTTTGGTGCCTCCATAGCGTTGAAATAGCGGGATTATAGGTTTTTTAAATATAAACATCGATAATATATGCCTATAAAATAGCAAAATTTTCGTTTTTTTTAAATATACATACAAAAACAGCATTAAAATACTGAAAAAAGACACATAAAATATTTCTAAAAATATCTTCTAGTGTATCGCTAAACATGAAATAACGCCTACCATTTCATCGCTTTCGCTAAGTAGCGTATAGGTAGCTTGTTCCGCTACTCGCTATTAACAACTATGGACCTGGCATGCCATGTAATGGTGAGTCGGTGACCGTTAACCTACTCAAAGGTCAAAGGATCTTTCTTTATACACTAAAAACTGTTGTACCTTTGATTCACAAAAGAAAACTTAAAGTATCCCTTTCTTTTGTATGCCCTTGTTGTAATAAGTCGTTTAAGCATACAAAAAGTTTAGTCCTTCACAACCACAGTAAAAGTATATGGTACAATTACTGAATCAGAAAGACCATGAATCATCAGGTCATATAATTGGGGAACAATAATAACATCTCAATTTCTAAAAAGTGACGAAGCCCTAATTCATGTCTTAACAAAAGGAGCTTTGTTTCAGTAACCTAGACCAATCTCTACAAATAAAGCAAACACAGACAAATGAAACGTAAACATATCACTAAAAGAAGAAAGAGAACAACTTTACCTGTAATAGATAATAGAGTTTCATCCTATTGAAAATTAAAGGAAAAGAAGAGGTGATCAAAGGTAAGCTGCAATAAGAAAAAAATCAATATCAACTATGGTAAAATAAATCAATCGATATATAACAAATCCTCAAACAATCGTTTTACCCCAAAATAGAATTGAATTTTCAGTTTAATGCTTCTGATTTTCAACTTACTTTGAAGACTGTCAGTGATAATGTATTTGTATTGGAATCAACGGATGTAACGATCAGTATGCTGATAATTGTTGATGATAGACATACCTTTTGCAACAGATGCTACAAAAAAAACAGAATCGGACAAAGAAGCCATCTGAACTGAAGTAATCAGAAAATATGCAATTGATGATTTCGAATGAAAATGAGAATCGGCCGATGCTCTAATCGGATTACATCATAAAAATCAAAGAAAACTTACCTAGATGAGAGTTCGAATGATTGAGTTTTAGGGATTTCTGAAGTGGGTATGGCCAGGTACAATCGCTACAGATGAAGCCGTATATGAGATTTTAGGGTTTGTAAAATTGAATGTGGGTGAAAGATGATAGCCTGTAGAAATCAATTTGATTAGGTTTTGAGATTTAAAGAGTAATCAAATTGCTTTAATTGATTGAGAAAATTGATTAGGTTACCAAATTGAAGAAGCGTAGGTAGGAAGAAGGAGAATGCCGCCCAAATTCACAATTATCTGGCCAAAGAAAGCAGCCACCTCAAAGTCAAAAAGTCAACCTTTATTTTGCTTTAGTATAATAGATAGATAATCATATCATCGTACTCAGGGAATTTCATCAATAACAAAACTAAGTTGCTTTATAGCAATTTTGTATCAAGCCTTGGGAGTAAAATGCCCGCATGGTCCTTGTGGTTTTGTAAAATAAAAGAGAAAAATGTCCGGATAGTCCCTGTGGTTTGTCCATTTTTCACCTTTAGTCCCTAACTTACTAAAATTACAGCTATAGTCCTCAACTTTTGCAATTTTGTTCCCGGATAGTCCCTGACGCGAATGGGGGTTAGTTTTTAGTGTTAATTGGATGTGAAATGACCAAAATACCCCTAATATTAAATTAATACCTGAAAAATTAAAAAGAAATATAATTAATATTAAATAATTTTATATGGGACCCACCACCCACCCCTCCCCTTCCTCTTTACCTCCGTTAACCCTCTTTACCTCCGATTAACCATCCACCCTTCTCTCCACCCCCGACCATCAATCATCACACCACCGTCGAACACCTGGTGACGGCTTCTGAACATGTTTTTCTTTATCTCCGTCCGATCCCCACCAGAGCCGACATCGGCCGGCGACCCCCATACTCACCGTATTTCACAACGATCAAACGAACACCATTGTTGATCCCTGATTAATACCAAAGTTTATAGTTTTCTCTAATTTTCAGTCGACTCAAGAATCAAGGTATGAAAGCTCAAATTTTTTTTATGTCTATGCATAATTTACATAATTTGTTTTCCTGAAATTGTTAAAGCTTATCATTGGGTTCAAATGGGTGTTGAAAACAAGGACGTAGTTGATTTCTGTTGGGTTTGAGGTGAGTTTGTTAAACAGGTAGTGAATAGCATCTCATTCAGCCCAGAAAAACCATTACCTGTGTAAAAAATTCCATATTCTGGTTGTTTGATTCCTGGGTTTGTTGCTAAGTCGAATCAGGGGGCTAATGGAGGTGCAAAATTGGGGTTTAGAAGTCTGGTGAGGAGGAAAAGGGTTGATTATGTTCATTCTCATTGGGGTTTACATCTCATTGCCATAGGTATAATCATGGTGGTGGTGGTGAAAGGTGGAGATGGTGTTGGGTGCTTTAGAGTGGGGAAGATGAATTGGGAGGGGTGGGTGGTGGGTCCCACATAAAATTATTTAATATTAATTATATTTCTTTTTAACTTTTCAGGTATTAATTTAACAATAGGGGTATTTTGGTCATTTCACATCCACTTAACACTAAAAACTAACCCCCATCCGCGCCAGGGACTATCCGGGAACGAAATGGCAAAAGTTAGGGACTATAGTTGTAATTTTAGAAAGTTAGGGACTAAAGGTGAAAATTTGGCAAACCACAGGGACTATCCGGGCATTTTTCTCAAAATAAAATCTATAGTTCCTAACTTTTGGAAATTACACATGTGGTCCATGTGGTTTGACAGTTTGTTACTCGGATAGTCCCTGGAGTGGATGACGGTTAGTTTTCTCCATTAAGTCTATCTGAAATTACAAAATTACCCTTGCTTTTATTAAGATATAAGAAAAAAAATTCTCACACACACATATATATAGTTATATAAACACACACACTCACTATTTCTAAAACACACACACTCTGACTATCTCTACTCTCTCTCTCCCACAAGCAAACCCCCACCACCACCTGCCGCCACCAGCACCAGCACCTGCCACCACCCCCACACCAGCACCTGCCACCCCCATCCCCACCCTCGTCTTCTTTGAAAAAGACACCCCCATCGGCTCATTTTCGTCGTCGGTCGTTAGCTGGTTTCAAACGGCTCCTGTGACTCAATCTAGGGTTTCGACTAAGAGACCTAGGGTTCAGACGGTAGTTGTGATGAAAAACTGGGTAGCGACATCAACAGAAACAAATTAAAGCGAAATGTAGGGTTCCAGCGAAGATTCGATAAGTCCCCCCCCCCCCCCGCATTTTTTTTCGGTTAGATCGACATTTAATGATGTCTGGTTGGTTAGTTTTCGTTGGACCGAGGAATAGGCGCCTTCTGGTGTAACACCCTAGTTACTATTTAACAGTTTTACATGTAAATACCAACAATTAGATGTATAGTTAAGACTACACATACTATAAAAATACGGGTTTATTAAAACTTTTACAAATCATAAGTTATTCAACATAACGTGATCGGATTCGTCGTTTAAATTTACGACGAGGCAATGTGCGGAAGCATGAATCTTTATCGTGTTCGGTTCTTCGTTGAGCTTGATCGTCTTCTGGCATCCAAAATGTACCAACATTTCATAAACATGAAATGCTTTAGTCATACAGAGTTTAAAACATGTCTAAACGAGTCCGGGAAGCGAAACTGATTAAAATACATTTTGTTACAGGGTCTACCGTAAATTACTGTGGCTACCGTAATTTACAGTAGCCCCTGAATGTTGATTTTTCCACCTTAAAGCAGTGGGTGTGTGGCGTAAAGACTTTAAGGCTACCGTAAGTTACGGTAGCTACCGTACCTTACGGTGGCCTCTGCAGGATTTTCCAAATTTGTCGTTTTCTAAAACGAAAACCTTCATAACTTTTAATCCGTTTGTCCGTTTTACGCGATTCTTTCTCCTACGCGCTCGTAATTTAATTCTCCATCTTGTGGAGTAAAATTCAACATTTAAAACTAATGAAATTCTAAATTTTTAAGCATTCGACTTATTGTACGAAATCAATATCTCGACCCGTTTGTATTTAGGACCTTTAAACTTGTTCCTAGTTAATCATAATCATAAACTAAGATATTTAACTCTAAATATCTATCTTGGATTCATAACTTTTGTGAATTACGCAACAAACACCCAAGTTACGCGCGTAATTCATTTTGACCCGATTGGGGATTTTTATGCATTTAAGCATCAAATCCGCTCTTCTCTTTCCACGCCTCGCATTTCCAAATTTAAGTGCCTACTTACTTTCCACCACAACTATTTTTGCGGTGGATTTAACTTAAGAAAACCCGAAATCCCAATTTACCCTTCGTTTAGTTATTTTACGTTAATGACCCCCTTAGGGCATTTAACTCCCAAAATATTTTTGCCTAAGACTCATATACGTGTCTAAGGGCTACATAATCACAACACAAGTTCCTAAACAACCTTTAAGGGTCATTTACCCGGTTTACCTATTAAGGGCTTTTTGGTCAATTTTAGTCCCTCATTTTACGACAAAGGACTTTCGCTATAATTTGACCAAAGTATCACTTCTACTAAAACTCTAAATATACGTACCTGGCTCGGGTCATAGCATCGACCCGTATACATACCTTTTGCTTTAATTTTTTTTTGTTAAAGCAATGCAATTACATGTTATTTCCTGTAATCACAAAAACTCAACAAGTAGTCGTCAGTTATTATTGTCAAATGGTATTTGCACACTATTTGACCCGTTTAGTCGACATGACCATTTGTCAACGTATGATGGTAGATTAATACCATCATGCCCCTTGAACCTATTCCGGTTCGCGCCATGGTTCTTATTACTTAAAAACATTATTTTTAAATTGTTCGACCCATTATAACTTTTACCAAATGGTGTCTTCATTTTAATCACTTTTATTTTAACTATTAATTTGACCAATTTGGTTGTCGAGTGAATTCCATCACTTCAATGACATACTAAACACAACCATTTTCGTTATATAAACATTACACGTATTTAAACTAAGCTTGTCTAAATAAATGTAACGGGGTGACAAGCCACGTACCTTTAAAGCGTTCCCTTCAAGCGTGTGTCCGCTCTGGCTTGTCCGCTTGAAGACCCGGTTTCCTTGCCTAAAGAGTTCAATCCACAATCCGTTTAGAACCCTTTTTATAAGTCTTAACGCATAATTTGCCATATCCATCAAACATGCGTTTTTGTCCGATTTTCAACATTTATCTTTCATTTAGGCATTTTAACGAACACCTAACGGGTATAATTTTATATATTTAAAATCAAGTTCATAACTTGTTATTTTTGCCCAATATGTCAAGCATGCATACTAATCTCAGAATCATTTCATAGTAATCAAGTAACACCACTTTTGATAGTCATGATTCTTGTGTTCATCTTATTTTTACAAAACCCATTTAACTTATCAATGGATTATCATGAATTTCATAGATTAACCACTAATTCAACATGTTATTGACTAGGGTTTACTCCTAGACATGTTTTCATTACTAATTTCATCTAAACATCAATTAATCAAACCCAGATTTCGATTTCACAAATCATCAAGAATTTGAGATGAAACCAAATTGTAAATTTTGACATACCTTATGATCCCCATGACTAGGTGATCGTTTCTATGTATTCATGCATCAATTTTGGTCTTGAATCAAGCTTCAATTTTATGATTTGTTGAGTTTTAGGGTTTGAGCTCTTGGGAGCACCCTCCTGGTCGATCTCCACACACGTACACACACCTTAAGTGTGTGTTGTGTTATATTTAATTTTTTTTTGTTTATGAAACCCTTTTTTTTCAAGCTATCCAACTTTGGTCCCTCATGTTTTGGTTTGTTATTAAGTAGGCTACCTATTTCAAGTTTCTTTATTATTTTACAACACTCATTTAACTAGGTTGACATTCCTAGTTACCTAGTGGGTTCAGGGATGTTATAACCCGTTTTGTTTTTAAGTCCCGTTAACTCGGGCTTCTAATAAACCATGTTTTCTCAAAACGTTTATTATTCTTTTTGATTAATATAAGATTATTTATTTAAATCCTAATATTCACCGGGTTAATTTTTTTTACCACTAACGGTATTTTACCCGTCTTTTAGTATTAACGGGGTTTGTTTACCCAAACCCGTTTTCGGGGTGTTACAAGTCTACCCACCTTAAAGAGGTTTCGTCCCCGAAACCTTTTCCATGTAGTCCATTAGGTTTATACCTAATGCATTTGGTCTCAATAATCTTTCGAGTGTTATTCATACTTTAACCATTTGTTAGTATTATCGGAATAGTATGGTAATATCTTTTGGGTTACAAAACATATGCGTATAACCTCAAACCTTATTGCTTTACCCTTCAATCGTGCTTTTGCTCGATGTGACTTCCCAACACTTCGTTTATGTTACCTTATGATCGCCTAGTATAGGCGATTAATGCTCTTCGTTAGTAAGGCCTCATGGACCGTCACTTTCGTTTCATACTCATTTACCTTTATTATTTTACTTGTCCGAGACGCCATTTGGTCACTCGGTCATATCAATTTGTCACTAATCTCTTTTCCACACGAATCTTATAATGATAAGCGCATTGGACAAGTTGTTAAATTTAAAAAAAATTGACCTTAACCGGTCTTGCTGGTTAGACTTACCGATCTCCGGTTACCTTATACCTCGCTGCTCGGGTATACTATCATTACCTTTCCCTGAGGCTTACAAGTATTTATGACTCCTAATTTCGTAGCTCGTGCTACAATGGGGTCCTGTTTCTGATATGTTTAAGTTCATACCAATCTTTTTGTTTTCGAAACTTTCCTTTCGAATTTACCGTCTTACACCTATTGGTGTCAAGACATGTTCCTTTCTAATGGTAATCGTTTCCCCATCAACCTCGTATTGTTTATGTTTGGTAAAACGTTGTTTTTAACTAAAACTGAATTTTAGTTAACATTTTATCTTTAATTTATGTCAAACAGTTCTGACAACTTGACATTTATTCTTTTACAGTCCTTATTTTACGCGGGGACTCTTAAATGTTTTCCTCGCTTTGTCTAAGCATCCCGTAGGTTCTTTCACTTAGGCTCGTGGGCTATTTATTTAGATTTTTACCTTTTTACCTTTTTACCTTTTTAAGGCAGGTCCCCAACAGTTCATTTCTTTCTATTTGTGACCCAAGGGTCTTTTTGGTCCCGTAGACCTTAACATTACTTATAATCCCGAAGGTTGAGATGATCCCGTAGATCCATCTTTAACTCATGTCGTTCTAAAGAAATACTTTCGGTGTTAATGCACCCTTTGTAAGTTTAGAAATCTTTCGTTTTCATTCTTTGAATTCTATGGACCCTGACCGTAGTCTAAGGCTACATTCGTATTCTTTTTGAACTAATTTTCCGACCCTTTGACTTCTTATGTCATTTATGCGTCGGTTTGTTCTTTGTTTACCGTTATTCGGTTTACACCTCAATTTCTTTACAGCCCGTTACCCGGGTTCTTTCATCTTAATGTTTTTAACGTTCCCGTTGTTTGGTTTGTGTTTTCCTATTTATATTTTCTCGTAACCCTTTATATAGATTTGTTAACACCTCGCGCTTTTATTTATTCAGTTCGCGCTTACTTACGTTATTAAGCGTTATTCTTAGTTTAACTCGTTTGACTTGTTCGTGTGAAATTTCATCACTTGTGAACGTCAAACTCCGTTCTTTATTCGACCCGTTCGACTTTAAAATAGTTGAACGTAGTTATCAAAATTTCTGTTTGCATATTCTCATTGTCTTTTAGTCATGACTCATATTCCGAGTCTTTTGACTTTCTATTTCGCGTTCCCGTCTCTTGGTTTACGCATTCACCCACAATCCTACCCGTTCACCGGGTATCTTTACCGAAGTCACCATCAAGTAACCATTCTTATATGGTTTTAGACGTCACCTTAATTTATTTGGTCGTCTTAGCGAAACCCATCGCTTTTATTTTGTTAAGTCTTTTATTCTTTATTTAATTCATTTGACTTGCCCATGTGAATTTCATCACTTGTGACAGTCAAACTTTATCCCCTATGTCTTAGCATTCACATTAGTTGATTCGTATTTTCATTTACTTTAATCTTTGTCCCTTCTCTCGGGCTCGTTATCTTAACGTAATACGCTTCCGTCGTCCGACTTGCATTTACGTTTACTGTCTCGCAAGCCCTAAGAAGCTTCTAATCTCCGAAGGGTTCTTCGGGGGATTCCATTTCAACACGGCCTCGATCTTTGACGGGTCTACCAAGTTCATAACTTGTTATTTTTGCCCAATATAAACATACATATCGATTCCATTGTGTCAAGCATGCATACCAATCTCAGAATCATTTCATAGTAATCAAGTAACACCACTTTTGATAGTCATGATTCTTGTGTTCATCTTATTTTTACAAAACCCATTTAACTTATCAATGGATTATCATGAATTTCATAGATTAACCACTAATTCAACATGTTATTGACTAGGGTTTACTCCTAGACATGTTTTCATTACTAATTTCATCTAAACATCAATTAATCAAACCCAGATTTCAATTTCACAAATCATAAAGAATTTGAGATGAAACCAAATTGTAAATTTTGACATACCTTATGATCCCCATGACTAGGTGATCGTTTCTATGTATTCATGCATCGATTTTGGCCTTGAATCAAGCTTCAATTTTATGATTTGTTGAGTTTTAGGGTTTGAGCTCTTGGGAGCACCCTCCTGGTCGATCTCCACACACGCACACACACCTTAAGTGTGTGTTGTGTTATATTTATTTATTTTTTTGTTTATGAAACCCTTTTTTTTTCAAGCTATCCAACTTTGGTCCCTCATGTTTTGGTTTGTTATTAAGTAGGCTACCTATTTCAAGTTTCTTTATTATTTTACAACACTCATTTAACTAGGTTGATATTCCTAGTTACCTAGTGGGTTCAGGGAAGTTATAACCCGTTTTGTTTTTAAGTCCCGTTAACTCGGGCTTCTAATAAACCATGTTTTCTCAAAACGTTTATTCTTCTTTTTGATTAATATAAGATTATTTATTTAAATCCTAATATTCACCGGGTTAATTTTTTTACCACTAACGGTATTTTACCCGTCTTTTAGTATTAATGGGGTTTGTTTACCCAAACCCGTTTTCGGGGTGTTACATCTGGTTAAATTCTGGTGAACTCCGATGAGAATATTTAGAGGCAATGACCCCTTGTCGCGTTGTTCATGTTGTAACTTTCAGAAGCAGATTCCCACCAGATCGGAGACGGACAGGTGTGGGGGGTTGTTGAAGAAGAAGATGGTGGGTTAGATCTCGTTGGCTCATTAGCTGGTTTCAAATCTTGTTGCCAGAGGTGGTTGGTAAGTGGCGGTAGTGATGCCAGCCGTAGGTGATAGGGGTTAGAGAGGTGCGAAGAAGCTGTTTGTTTTGTGTCTATAAATAATAGCTAAATTCTTAGTAAGGGTAATTTAGTCTTTTTACATCAACTTAACTGAGAAAACTAACGTCCATCCACTCCAAGAACTATCCTAGTAACAAACTGTCAAACCACAGGGACCACGGGTGTAATTTCCAAAAGTTAGGGACTATAGGTGTTATTTTACAAACCACAGGGACTATCCGTGCATTTTACTCCAAACCTTGGACATAAGACATAGAACACTCAGCAACAATTGGGACAAAGGCTGGATAGTGCATGTACTCCTTGTTTTTGGGTAATAACATGCATGATTAACTGTCCCCCATTTTTAACGTTATTTTCACGAAATTAGTAAAATAATATTAAAATTAGTGCACTTTCGCCCCTCCCTCGATGGCCACACATATACACGTTATATGCGCATACAACAAGCGGGACGTGATTTGTTTTAAACAAATAATAATGTCTGTTTAGAATGCAAAGAAAAAATATTTATGTCATTATGACATTAACATAAATCGCCATCTAATAAACATAAAACTAGTTTTTAATATTATTGTCATGACCAATGGGGTGGTGGTCCATTGACAAAGACAAAACCTTTAAAACACCTAGGTTGGGAAGGGAAAGGTCTTAGGTTCAAGTCCCACAGACGACAAGGGATTAAAGAAATTAGCCGTTAAAAAAAATATTGTTGTCATGAAACTAATCTAAAAATCTTTTAATACTTGCATAATAAATAAATCATTCAACTATATACACAAGTATAAAGGAAAACAATGTATTATTTTGAAGAACTTATATTTTTCTTCATTTGTGTTCAAAACATGAAAAAAACAATTACAACTAAACAAACCATAAATAGCAATACCCAAACTCCCATAATCCAAACCCATGGATCCTCCCTAAAAACAATCACCAACTACAAATATATCATATCTCATATATATACCATCTCCTATATATTTCCTCAACGACCTCTTTTCATCATTTGAGCAGGTGAAGAAGAAGAGGAACCCTTTCCCAATCTCTCTCTGCATCTGTCTCTAAATTCCCCTTCCTGTTGGGGAATACAAGAGCCATATCTCTCTCTTGTTTGTTAGAGGCAGAAACCAATGCCAACATTGGAGGATCAGGAACCATTATTACTATCATCATCACCTTCATGCATAATTCTTCGTTCCTCCAATCCAATCATGATCCCCGCCTTTCGCCGCCGCTTCCCCTCCGCCACCACCGTCTTCATCTGGGCTCTCGTTTTGCTCGCCTTTACCGCCTCGTATATCATCCTCGTCGACCCTGGTTCATCCGTGGAGAAAAACGTCCGTTCGTCGGCTCACATAACTCGCGCTAATGGATTATCCGTACTTGTAACCGGAGCCGCGGGTTTCATCGGGTCGCATGTTGCCATTGCTTTGAAAAATAGAGGTGATGGAGTTGTAGGGGTTGATAATTTTGATAATTACTACGGACGTTCGTTGAAAGAAACGCGTAGGGATTTGTTAGAACTTAACGGCGTTTATATTGTTGAGGGGGATATTAACGATTCCCGTCTTTTATCCATGTTGTTTGATACGGTGGAGTTTACGCACGTGATGCATTTAGCGGCGCAAGTGGGCGTACAATACGCGGTCGAGAATCCGTACGCGTACGTCCGTAGTAACGTCGCGAGCCTCGTCACGCTTCTAGAACAATGCAAGTCGGCCCACCCGCAACCGGCCGTCGTTTGGGCCAGCTCGGGCTCGGTTTACGGGGTTCATAACAAAGTACCCTATTCCGAAACCGACCGGGTCGACCCGCCCGATACTATTTACGCATCGACAAAAAGAACGGGGGAGGAAATCACGCACACGTATAATCGTCTTCATGGGTTATCAATAACCGGGTTGAGGTTTTTCACGGTTTACGGCCCGTGGGGACGGCCCGACATGGCTTATTTTTCGTTCGTCAGGAATATTTTACAGGGGGAACCGATAACAATATACCGGGCTAAGAACCGGGTTGATCCGGCCCGGGAGTTTATCTACATTGATGACATTGTGAAAGGGTGTGTCGCGTCATTGGATACTTCGGGTAAAAGTACCGGGTCAAAGAACGGAAGTGCACCGTATCGGATATTTAACTTGGGTAACGGGTCGCCTGTGACTGTACCCGCTTTGGTGGCGAAACTAGAAGAGAATTTGAAGATGAGGGTGGAAAAAGAGGTGGTGGATATGTGCGGAGATGGCGATGATTCATTTGCGTATGTGAATATTAGTTTAGCCGAGAGGGAACTCGGGTATAAACCGACGACTGATTTGCAAACCGGGTTGAGGGAGTTTGTTAAATGGTACTTGTGGTATTACGGCAAGCCGTTAGTCGAAGATAGTAACGTTTGATTCGACACGAAAACTATAGTAGAGGGTCTTTTGTGACATGTGAGTTACAATCATTTGGTGTTTTAATTTCAATTTGTTTGTATTGTATTAGAAACGAGGTGAAATGATATGTGTAACTGTTCAACATATAGATCATTAGTTTGAATTATATCATTACAATTATTGGTTTGTAAATGATATGAGTTTTATGACTTTATCTAGCAAAATTTGACAAGAACAATGATGATCTTTAATTAGAGTCGAAAATTTGACAAGAACAATGATGATCATTAATTAGAAAAAAAATCATCATCATCAAAAGAGTCGAAAAACTAACGGTGAATAGCGGCCCCAGAATCTTAAATAATGAAAAACGGTTAAGATATATATGTCCTAAGATGCGTGACGATCCCACATTGTCACGACGAACAACAAGAGATGACAAATAATAAGTAAGATCGTCAGTGTTCCAAGAAAGACTCCGAGCTTATACCATTTCTGCCTTAGCGTACTTATAAAACCTTTTGGTAATCTTGTTTTGCCACAAATTGCAGTCGGTATCGTAAGGGCCATCATAGTCTTCAAACTTCTTTTCCCAAAATGTTACATTAATGTACATGTCACAAATTGATGGTGGTATGCAACATCCCGACTGAAAAATATATGAAAAGTGTTATATTTTACGGGTTGAGTTATTTACAAATGAGTCTTAACATACAAAATACCCTTAACGTAAGAAGTGAATGACTTTTTTTTTTTGAAAATTTTCCCCCATCTTCTTAAGCATGTATTTTAGTCCCAAAATTCAAAAAAAGAAAAAAAATCGTAAGTAGAGTAATTAAGTAATTTTGCAGGGTAATTATATATATATATATGATTCCCATTAAGTGTAACCAACTTTGAAATCAACCATGACCATTGGATCTTGCTGAGATTAAATCTCAACCTTTTAAACTCCTATTTTTAACTGCTATCTCAGCCTTCAACCCACATCTACATCTTCAACCCACGTTTACTGGCAGTTATTGATGAGATTTAATCGGTTCTCTATAAACTCCCCACTCCCCTACTACTTCCCTTAAACAACCCCACTCCCCTCTCTTTTTCTCCTGGTTTCTTGCGCTTGCATCTTACTTTTATCACAACCAGTCGTCAGGATTACTAACCTAATTTGGATTTGAAGAAATTAAATGTAGACTGACGATTGGGGGTTGGGATTGCAACATGATTTTCTTCTCTTTATCCACTTTGATTTTAGTTCCAATGATCTCTGATTTCTCTAGCAGGTTCGTAACCTACCAGAACCACTGTGGCATAAATTGAATGCATCACATTTCTCTACTCCACACTATCTCAAAACCTGAATCTCAGTTACTTGGTTCAACACTACGGCTGATCGGGAAGTTCATTTGCTAGCAATTTGTGTGATCCGCAACCCATGTCCTTCTCTGAATGGGAGCACGTAAGTTGCTTCATTTATGTTTGTATTATACATTTTGTTTAGTTTTCCAAGTTAATTGATGGAATTCTAGGTTTCTGATTGCGAAATTGTGCACAAAAAAAGATAACTTCTGATCAATTTGAAAATATAACAGTTAATTTGAACCCTAAATTGAGCACTCATGACACATTATGAGCAAGGCGCAAAAAAGTGAGAAGTTAAAAAAGTTCATGTTTATGTAGGTAAGGTGTTTGATTAAATGCTTAGTAGGTTTTTGCAGTTGTGTAAGAGTTGAGGGACTACTCGAACAGTGAGACATAATTGTTATTGTTGGATTGAATGAAGCAGCAACACGATTAGGTAATTTATTGTCCTTTTATTATGTAAGAATTGCATAATCGTCTATCAAAGATCTGATCTGAACGGATCGTTGATATATTTCATGGATGGATTAATTAACAAATTCGATGGATACAATGTTGAAACATTAGAATCTGTTAGGTTGATTTGGTTGTTACTGGTGACTTGTGTACGGGTTAGGCGATGTATCGGACATGCATAAGCGTGTTATCAAGTCTACAAAAGACAAGCGTGTTGAGGAGTTGTCTACAACTATTGATCAACTGAAGTGTTCATGTGTTAACAACCGCGTATGTTTTACCATTCCGAGCTCTTTGGGCAATAACTAAAAATCTAATTTCTGCAGCCAATTAGATTAACATGGTTTTCGATACAGTTACTGGCCTACATAACTACCATTGGATGTTCACATACCCATGAATTGCATGTTTATCGGGTATGACATGAAGGGAATGTGATTTTGTTATGTTTATCATTTTTTCTTATCTTTATTTATTTTATTTTTATTGATTTTACAAGAATTTGTACAATGTTGCAGGACATTTTTATAGAGTTCTACTTGAGCAAATACGGCGATCAATGTGGCAAAATTATTTAGGTCACTATGTCTTGAAAGTAAAATTTCCAAAGGGAAAAAAAGCACCGGTGGTGAAACTTTAATTTCAAGTTGGCCTTCATCTATGACATTGCATAGTAGGTTCGGGTTAAAGGTGGCAAAATAAGTGGGTCAACGGGTCATGCACATTGCCTAAAGGGTGAAGTCGAAGCATTTTTTATATTGATAAATGGTTAATACATCTTTTTAAAGCGAGCGTTGTTCTGATGTTCAACAATGCGCAATCGCTTAGTTTTAAGATATTAAAGATGCTACTAGCATTGAGGAGCGGGACTAAGGAGAACTCTGCAGTCGCTTGTGGAAAGTCCATGTCCTTAATATGGTGTTTTTTAGGTTTAAATTAATTAACTTCAATTAAATTTAGTTTCGTTACAATTCTTTTGCTAGCCTTAAAAGAATTAACCGGTCTTGATGTTTTTCCAGATATCAAAGGGAAGGGAAGTGGATGATAATGACTCATTCATGTTCAATGACGGGATTACTACTATTCTTTATCTTATGAAAATCATCATGCATACTAAAGTCTTGATTACAACTTTTTTGGATGTATTGTAGGTTGATGTTGCTATTGTTCGGATGATGAAAAGTAGGAAAACTCTTACTCACTCATTTCTGATCACTGAATTCTTCCGGCAGGTAATCATTTTCTTTATCAATTTTATCAAGAAAAAAATGATCCAAATACGGGTAATCTTTCATTGCAAAAATACAACCTCATAGAGGTAAAAAAAGAGTAATTCTAAATGCGGGTCAAAACGATATGGGTCGAGTTGTGCCAACATGCAAACACTTTCTTTAATCCTTTTTTAGGTTAAAAAAGAGTAATTTTAAATGCAGGTTAAAACTGTATTCTTTCAACTTGAAATCTGTAAACTTAATCTTTAATATCGTAAGTTTTTTTTTTCAATTGAATTTTTAAGAATCTTGGCTAAGTTAGATCTGATGATTTTGTGAAAAGGTACTGAAAAAACATGATAGATTAGAGAATGCAGGAATGTTGTTGTTCTCTTTAACGAGCAGGTTTGGTTCCTCCATCCATTGTTCAAAACAGCCCGTTCTGACGCGTACCGACTTCTGCTGAAACACGTTCTCACCCAAACCAAGATGTGTTTTTAAAACGACCTGTCCTGGCCCGTCACCCTACCTAACTCGACCGGCCTGTTCTGCCTTCTCTAGCCACCCATTGTTATTGGATGCATTTGTTTTTAATTTATATTAGATGCTTAGCTAGATGGCTGAGTGTTTTTAGCCACTATAACAAGAAAATTTAGAGGATGCCTATGGCCTATGTGAAGCTATTGTGTTACCAGGTAAAAATATCTTTTTCTTTTTGGTTCTGTTTCTTTGTCATTAAAAACTGAAGTTCAGATATTTATAACTTTCCTAAAGCCGCTAGGAATTGTTTCCTTGATTTTAATTGTTTTTTTTTTCTTAATCCTATATTTTAGAATGTTATCGCAATTCTAATTGATTTGAGAATTAGTGAATGATATACTATCCAAAGCTCTCTTCTATTAAGCCATTTTAGAAAATTGAAGTTGTCGTCACATTGTTATAACATGTAATTTCTTAGACGTTTTGAGGCACTATATGCAATGCAATATGTAATTGGTGACAGTGAATATTATACTAGGATACTATGTTTGATTAATTGGTTGGCAATATCTATCTATAACTAGAGTTAATGAATCTGTTTTTTTATTTAATCAGATGGGAACAAAAGCTCTAGACATCTCACTTTCCATAGATGATATTTGGGGACAATTACTTCTTAAGCACATGGTCAGTGGAATCAAAATTCATTTTAATGCTTTTAATACTATAGTTGGCTGGAAAATTGAATTCCTACCACCATTTGAAGTTCAAGTAAAGTTACTTTTTCCATTTCAATTCGCCAGAATTTGTATTCGGCAACCGATCTACTCCTTTTGACCCATATCGAAAATTACTCAGGGTTAATATGCCACAAATTTCTATTAACGTTGTTTGATTGATTTTGTAGGTGAAAAGGGTTCAAAAGTAAGTGAAACTCTTGATGTGTTAAAAGATTAAAGACTCAATCGTAAGGACCAATTAGAATGGGGATGAGAGACAAGTCCAGGAGCCGCTGGCGCCACGGAGCCAAGCACATCAGGATGCCCCCATCATTCTCCACATATGGTTGAATGGAGCCTTGAAAATTTCTTGTGTCAAGCTTAAGCATTCAGAGAGTTTTTTTTTTTTTTTGTTTTTTTTTTCACACCATCTAATTTTGTGTACACTTTATAAAACGTTAGCTTTGTCTGATTATTATTTTAAAGTACCCGTCCACCGGACGGGTATTAAACTAGTTATATTACTATAGTGTAATTACTCCACTACTGTAAAATCGCGATTTATTTTTTTACATTTTGCAATTAAACATTATTCTGAAGTAGTAGGAAAAAAATTAAAATAAAATAAAATAAATTCCCTCATTCACTTCTTATGTTAAGAGTATTTTGTATGTTAAAACCCATTTGTATTTATCTTTACACTATATTTTACATTTATTTAAAACATAAAACGATACTCATACCTCTGTTGGAGAGAGATGACTCCTTGAGAAATCGTAAGATCTAACCATGATGATTGTACGGCCAAATCTCGGCATGTTCTTGTACTATATATTCAAGACTCGATAACTTTCCAATTATTATCATCGTATACCATCATTTTAAGCCAAGCTGGCGAACCAGGGAGCATTCGTGTCTCTATTTTATACGCCCCTATGAGTACCAATCCGATAGTGAGAATCACAATGAGTGACACCATAACAACGACAAATCCCAACCTTAAGAATCACGATTTTAAGAAAAGTGCACCATTGCTAAGGACAAATACGACAAGTAATCCAACCACGAGCCCGACTTGTAGCTTTGGTAATGGTAGTACGTGTTCACAATTACCTTGTCTCATGTATAGAAGCCACATGACACAAAAGATGATCGGGAAAGAAAGAACGTGATTGTAGTTAATGAAAATACTATTCGTTTTCTTGAGTTTGTTGGGGTTAACATTTGATATTGATTCTTGTTGGTAACAAGAGGAGGATTTGCATTTTCAGCCGTCATAGTGTAACTATTAGCACTTAGGCGTGTAATGAAAAACTCACAATGTTTAATAATGGTAGCACATATGTATATTTGTCGAGGATATGATAGCATGTGCTTTATGAAACAAATTGGTTGGTCAAAGATTTTGTTTGTTAGAGAAATATCATTTAATCACATTTGCTAGTACTCCTCCAACGAGATATTCTTGAGTTTTTACCGGAATTACTATGTAAAAAAAGTTAAAAGAAAACACACAGATGTATATCGGTAACGTAACTGTGTAAACTGCAGTTTTACCCCCTACCCCTATCTATTCCCAGTTTCATCAATCTTAGACCCTGCTGCTAAATGACATCACATTTCTGTTAGTTGTGATGCGAAATGACATTTCTACACTTTCTTTTTACACCCTATGCTTTAACAACTAAACGTTTTACTCCCTAATGTGAAATGGCATTTATATCCTTTCTTTTTACACCTTGTAGTTTGTAACAACTGCCTATTTTACTCCGCCGACAATGGTGGGGATGGAAAGGGTCCAAGATCGATGCAATTGGGAACATCCAGGGTGTAAGGAAGAATTTTTTTGAAAATAACGGGTAAGAGTATCGGCGCCTTCAAACAGGGGCGTACCCACCCTAAGCCAAGGGTGGGCGGGCGCACCTCATGAAAAAATATTTTTTAGTGTTATTTTTCGCCGGAAATCCCGACCGCGCCCCTTGGAATTTTTCACCCGCACCCCTTGAAAGTTTTCAACCGCCCCACTTAGAAAAAAATAATTATTAACCACTTATTCACTTAATTATTTAATCCAATCAAAGCTCAATCCGCAATCAATTTTTATTAACACAAGCCCAAATCAAACCTAAAGAAATTTGAACTAAATAAAATAACCCAAACCCATCCACCCATTCCATTTCCAAATCCCGCCCCCAAAAAAACTACCAGCGACTTGACGCCACTGCTCACGACCTGATGACTTTTTTTTACCGGAAAAACCAAAATTCTGGTTGGACCGACCCATATTACATCAGAAATCCAATATAGAACTAGTATGGTTTATTTATTTATTTTGTTTTATGTGATGATTAGGAGAAAATATAGATATGTAAGGGTTTAATCTTTTTATATTTTTTTGATTTTTTTGTTGTTCTAGACTTGTAGTTAAATGATTTTGTTGTTTTATTTATAGCTTTGTTTGTTTAAATGATTAGTTACAAGTAATCAACATTTAATATTAGGGCTTGAATGTTTAAAAATATAATTGAAAGTTATGGGCTATGGTTGAACATGATTGTTTATTTTGTTTAAGTGTTTAGTGTTTTTTTATGAACTTATGGAGCAAATTATATGTGTTAGGAACAATGAGTAAGAATGTAATGAACTTATGGCGTATTTAGTATTTTAGATGATATTTTGGATATATTTAAAAAAAAAACCTGTATGGCACAATTTTAAATACGTTTGTAATTTGTAATGATGTTTGACGTGTTTTTGATGATTTATAAATTTTAGTTTGATGTTCTTTTGTCTTACATGATCTGACCCGACCGGCCGACCCGCTGTGAACCGATATTTTTATACAGCTAGGGGCCTAAAATCTTTGAAAATATTCCGCACCCCCAGGAAAAAATTCTTGGATCCGCCACTGCCTTCAAACCTTAGGGGGGTAAAAACTGCAGTTTACTCTTAATAATTCTATTTACGTTTACCTTATCCTCATATGACTAATTCTTGCGTAATGTTTGAATTTTGGAATGCGACACTTTTCACTTTGACATTCTTTCCTTATTTTCTTGAGTTTAATATGTGAATAATAGTTGTAGTTACATGTATAAGAAACAATATAGTTGTGAGCTCATGCTAACATAGCTTATTATTAGGGTTGAACCAATATGGAACAACGGCTGGTGAGGGAAAGGATTTCATTCATCTTCACCTGTCGAATAACGACCATTTTTGCATATAAGATTTCATAAATCCAGAGCCTCTAAGAGTAGTCGAGAGTGATCAAAGGTTTTTGAAGCTGGAATAAACCTTTACTTATGACATTTTAGAACATTTCATGGTTATTGCAATCTGCCTAATTGTTTGAATGCGAAAGATTTCAACGATGTCTCGTTTGAAAAAAAAAAATGTAACTTTGTGTTGTGTTGGAAATCATGCCCGTAAGTTCTTCATAGAAGAACACCGTATATTGAACAAAATGAATGTTCGACTCTTTTTCTATTTATCAAAACCAGAAACAAAAAAACATGCTAAGTAAAAATATTCTAATTCAAACTCCTATTAAATAAACTAAAACTTATCTATTGACTCATTTAAACTCATTTAGCCAAATTCGCAGCTTTAACCCTTAACTCTCACAACTTGCCAAGATTAACCCATCATGTTGCCTGTTGAATTGAATGACATTGCACCCTATAATTGAACCCAAAATTCCACTAGTTTTTGGCATTTTACCCATTGAATTGAATGACATTGCCCCGCAGAAGCCGTGTTTTACATGTTCCCATTGTTTAGCAGGTTGTTGATGAGGCCCTATGTTAACTAGTAACAGTTGTCACGTTTATCGACATTGCACTTGTAAATTAAAAAATATATGTGTTGTGATCTTTCATGTTTGCTAGATAGTATTGTTCACTTTGGCCTGTCAAACAGGTAAGTTGCTACATGCATACATACTACCACTTGTGTTACAGATTGTGCAACAGATCAAAATATGTTCAGTCAAAACATACATCTGTAAAAAACAGGACAAGTTTTGAGTCAAAAGAGGGTCAGTTACTATAGTTATTTTATGACCGGCGGTGGCTAAAACAAGAAACGAATGGGGGTCTATTTGGACTCGTTTTAAATCGGAGCAAGTTTTTGCATTTTGATCCATAGAATAACTGAACACCAGATAAAGCACACAAGCCGAAATCAACACGTAAAATCAAAACAGATACTTGCATTACAAGTTTCGAAAACTTAAAACAGTGAATAGTCTGCTACAACAAAAAGAAAGAATAGTAGCTGCTGCAACAAAATTACACAAAACTGATCAAAAGAGAGATGTTCCCTTGCCCTTCTTATCTCCACCAATTTCAAAATGCTTGCATCTCTGCAACAAAACCACCCAATAAAACATCAGTCACCAACCAACAAAAACATAAATATATAGCAATTCACGACAAACCTTGATTGGGTGTTGCGAGACATGCTTGCAGCCTTGGCATTGCAACCTTAGCACAATCTTCTTCGTGGTTTTCGCCTAAATCATACAATAACAAGATGTAACAAATGTTTTATTTAATTTAAACAATAATATTTTTTCATAAAATTAAGTTTATACCTTCTTGTGAAAGACGGGCTTAGTTTGACCACCATAACCAGATTGTTTCCTGTCGTAACGACGTTTTCCCTGTGCAGCCAAGCTATCTTTGCCCTTCTTGTACTGTGTCACCTTATGCAAGGTATGCTTTCTGCATTCCTTGTTCTTGCAGTAAGTCTTCTTGGTCTTCGGAACGTTCACCTGTAACAAACAAACAAAAATTGAACCACATTACAAATCCAAACTAAAGAACAAAGACATTAGAGACATAGAAAGTGTTCAATGTTTAATTATCAGTGCAAATGATAATGGTTAGTGTCTTGTTATATCAAACAAATAAACCATTAGAAAAAATAAATCCTATTCAAACAGATAATGGTTCCGTGACTTTCATCCAAAGGTTTGTTTTCCACATCTAGATTGAAAAGCTTTGAAATCTTGCCATTTTCATCTGGTCCGTTAACTCGATTCATTTTTCTTTGTTAAGTAAAGGGTACATCTGTCTTTTTGGTTAACTTATAGTGCAATTATGTCTTTTTCACTTTATGGAAAAGACTGATTACCCCTGAAAAAGACCAAATGGCCCTTTACGTTACCATAAAAGACAAAAATACCCTTAACTTAACAGAGAAAAATGGATGAAGTTAACGAGCCGGATGAAAATGATGCGGAAAAACAAACCTTTGGACGATGGCCGGAAAAACTGGCCAAACCTTAGGTACAAACATGGCATTTTACTCAAACTAATTTAACTCAAACTGTTTTAAGGCAGATTTAATATGCTATTTAGCCAATTCACAAACTTTTTTGTTAAAATAATCGTATAAATATGCGTACATCAGGTTAAAAGAACAGTAACATTTACATAAATAAATTCAATTAGAAGAATCTAGCCAGCTCAAAATTGTTTACCAAAATGTAGCATCACAATTCACAGATAAAAACCTTGAAACAATAACTAAAACAAATCAGAAAACAAGCATTAAAAAGATTAAACTACAGTTATATAAAATCAGAGATTACAAATTCATCTAATCATAAATAAATAATACAGATTATGGGTCAAAGCAGCTTGCTAGTTAGATTAATGAAAAAAAAGATGAGAGAAGATAGGTTGAATATGTTACCATGGCTGCAGAACGTCCACCGAGAGAGATGAGATGCAGAGCCGCACAGCGAGATTAGGGTTCGTGTATGTTTTAAGGCTCCAAACGATGGTTAGGGTTTGCTTTCCATTCCAATGAGCCCATTTGATATCCTGGTCTGGCCCATACTTGATGTTTCCAACCCATTTGTTTTGGTCTCGGGTTTTGGAGGCCCAAAACATAAATGAAACTGCTACTTTTGACTCAACCATTTTCAAGACGCAGTTTAGAAAATTTGCTCATGTAATTATATGCTAGTGTCATCTTAGATGTGATAAAGTTTAGGGACGATTAGATTTTGGATTCGATACCTATAATATGAGTTTTTTCCAAATTTATTGGGTTTCCTCCTAAATTGGTAGGGGTGCTAAACGAGTCGTGTTCGCGGGCAGGGGCGGACCTACGTTACGAGGAACGGGGTCCCCGGACCCCAATCTTTTTTAAAAAAGTAGTAGAAACGGTATATAAAATTGTCTATGGACCCCATAAAATAATTTAGTTGGACCCCATAACAAAGAAAGTGAGCCTATTGCAGTGGTAAAACCCCTTGTTTACACACAATATGTCATGGGTTCGATACCTGTTTCTTAGTTTTTTTGTGTTTTTTTTTTGGACCCCATTGTCCAAAAATATTGGGTCCGCCACTGTTGACGGGTTCAACCCGACCCGAACCCGAAAATTGTATCATACATATGAACCCGAACACGACCCGAAGTTTTGTGGGTTGATCCAAACACGACCCGTTTAACCTGAATTTTTTTTTTTGAAATTAATATATTAAAAATAAATTTTACTTAAAAAACACAAATGTATATAACACAATTATATTAAATTATAACATCTTATACTAATTTCTCTTTTTAAGTTATAATTATGGTATAAAAATACACCTCATTTATGACATAAAATAAGTTGTAAAAAATAAAATATAATATAAATGTGTTAAACGGGTCAACCCACCAACCTGATCGGGTTGACCCGAACCCGACCCGTTAACCTAAACGGGTTCGCGGGTTCAACCTGAAACTGACCCACCTATCTAGACTAAACCTAAACCCGCGAATTCCGTGTTAGGTTCGTGTCGTATTTTTGGGTTGTGTCCAAAATTCACATCCCTATAAATTGGTGTATAGGCATTATTGTCTAGTGGAGATGAATATGATCGGATGAGTATGAGTTGGGTCCGCCTGTTTGTTTTTTCTAATAACTCGCGCATGTTATTTTTTATAAAAAATCTAACTCCGCAATTATGTTTAATTTTTTCTCTCAACAGATATAAATTTTATTGAAGATAGATATCGTGCCGCTGTCATGCCAAACCAAAACCGTCGATAAATAGAAATTTGTTATTTTAAGTATTTATTTGTTTTTAGTAGTATTTTCTTTATCATTTAACTAGTATTAAGCCCCTGCGTTGCAACGGTTATCATAAAACTGTGTTCAGTAGTAGCAATACTATACCATTGTCAGCGACCACCAACACCAAAAAAACTTGTAAAAACAAAATAAATAAAAACGGGAAAAATAACGCCGAGCGAAAAGCAGATGTAAAATGTTTGAATCAAGCACGCTCGTTGCAGAAAATTAAACCGAAACGTAAAACATATAAAAAATAACTAAGTCCATCCAGGACCCGCATGTTGGACGAACTTGTCAAACGCAGAAAAATAGATGTGACGCGACGGGCCAATCAAACGAGAAAAAATATACGAAAAAATGTTGAACCCCACACACACGTTGCGGTGCGTTAACTCACAAAATTTAGAATGAAACGAAAAACTTGGGAAAGATGAAAAGTATGGTTGACCAAAACTGAAAATAAAAAAGAGTTGACATTAAATTGCAAAAGATGAAAAACTTTCGGTTAAAAGTAAAAAAACAAAGGGTCTAAATTGTAAAATTGAAGTTTTTTTATTAATTTTAGATAAAGATAAGGATAAAAATAAGTGATATCTATATATTGGTTATTAATTAATATTAATATTAAAAGAAATTTATTAAACAAATATAAATAAAATTTATGATGTTGAAGGAGAAAATGTCATATGGAATTATTTTGTAGTCTTTTATTATAAGTTAGATTTGATTTTTTTTAATAACTTTCGTTCTAAGTTAATTTTTTCAAACATTAATGAAAGATTATTCATCTCTAAAGAATAGGTATCTATTGTTACATCTTTTTGTTAGATAAAAATTTCTTCTCAAACAATATATACAAATAAATAAAATAAAATTTAGGAGTATTTACAGTTGATGTAATTACTTTTTTATAACAAATATTAGTTGCATTATAATTGAATTCATATTTTTTTAACAGCTTAGTATAATATTGTACTAGGTTAAAACCCCGTGTATCACACGGGTTGTATAAATAATTTATACACTAAATAATAAGAAAACACATCTTTAAATAAAAACAGCATTACAATTATTAAGTATTTAAATAAAAACAACATTACAATTATTAAGTATATATCACATGGGAAAGTTTGATTCCTTATTTACCATAATTTAAATCACTGAACTCCAAAGTATATATATACTCATAATATTCGAGATATAATTTTATGATTATATAAAAAAACAAACGTTTATTCTTATCTAAGTTTTTGTTTAAAATTATTTATTGAAAAAAAAATATTTATTCTTATCTAATTTTCTGTTTAAAATTATTATTTATTTTTATCTAATTTTCTGTTAAAATTATTATTATTATTATTTAATATAAGAGATAAATAGGAAAATAAGGTGAGAAAGCACCAAAGTGACACGTGTCCAAATAATATATTTATTCTTATCTAATTTTCTGTTTAAAATTATTATTTATTTTTATCAAATTTTCTGTTAAAATTATTATTATTTAATATAAGAGATAAATAGGAAAATAAGGTGAGAAAGCACCAGAAAGTGACACGTGTCCAAAAAAGATTTTTGTTTATTAGTATAGGAAGATTTTTTTTCAACTATAAATACAATTTTTGATAGCCCTTTTGGTTTGCATTTTGTAGTTCTATTGAATGAATGAATTGTATTTATTGTATGACAAACATTATGATATATATAATGATATAAAGTAAAATAACCTTTTAATATATACTAGTGGGTTATCACTCGTTTGGCAACGAGTTTCAAACGTAGATAAAAATAAGCAAATTCTGATAGGCTTGTCTACATGAAGATAAAAATAACCATGTCGCAATAGTATTCAAAAGTCACAGAAAAGTTATCGGTTCAGTTTGTTACGGTATCGACGCTCGCTATAACCATAAAAGCTAATATCCGCGAGACTGCGACGGGTTCGAAATGTAATTGAAATAACCTATGGAAAATTTAGAAAAACATTACGTTGAGAAAAAAACTATAACAAAGTGTAAGGGTAAATAATGAAAATTAAAAACAAAGAAAACCTTATTAAAGTTGAGGGGCTAAATATGACATTACCAAAGTTGAGCTAACAAAGTTGGTTGATGGTTACAAAAGTTGAGGGTCTAAACATGCCATTACTAAAGTTGAGGGGCTAAATATGTCATTACCAAAGTTAAGGGGCCAAAGTTGGTTGATATGAACAAAAGTTGAGAGCCTAAAATTGAGCGGCTTAACATGTTATTATCAAATTTGAGGAACTAAAATTGCATTGATCAAAGTTGTGGGGCAAAAATTATCTTGATGTGACAAAATAGCCTTTTAAGTATATATATAGAATGTATATATACACACATATACACACTATATTATAATACAACCTTTAAAAGACATAATACAATCATTTAAAACACATTGTTTACTTTTAAACCTACTACCCTACGAATTTTTTAAACAGTTATAACTTTTTCATATAATAATACTTTTTTAGAAAATTACAACATAGAAATAAAAAAATTTTCTCTTCAATTTAAGTATGACTTTGTTATATTTTTTTGGTTGTAGAAAAAATAACATGTTACGTGATTATCAATGTCTGTGTTCCATGCTACATCATGCATACACCCTCCAATGTGTATGTATCAGTATGTTTGTTTTTATGTAAATAAAAATTGAAGAAGCTAATGTTAATTTCCCCTATATTAATTAGCAAAATTTCTTCTCCTCACACTAGCACTCTTCAATTTCCTTTGGTTTTTATTGGTGCATACCCTCCACTTCTTTGGTTTTTATTGGTGCATACTTTCCACTAGCAATAACACATCCCGCTTCTTTTCACTTGTTTTTCTTTCCTTGTCTAAATTGTTGTAGAAGGAAAAGGAAGCATATGAAGAATCGTTATTAATTCCTCTAAAACAAGTTGTCGGCGTTAGCTTCTCCCGCCGAATGCCATGAGGGGCGAACTCCACCGTGAACCATACCTTAATCGCCGCTTACCGAATCCAAAAACTTAAGCCCTCATTAGCTGGAAAACCTTCCATCGTCTCAGATCTATCTCCGCTGTTCTAACCTAGTGTTGTGGTGGAGTGGTACTTTTGTTGTGTGGTGGCGGTGTGGTAGTGATGTCGTGAGGTACCTTGGTCGTTGGCAATGGTGGTTGGACAGTTGGTGGTGGTCGTGACTCGTGAGTGGTATGTTGAGAGAGAGAGAGAGAGATTGATTTATGGATACATTCTCAATTACCTATGTGTGATTGTGTGGTGATTATAGTACACTGTTTCTGAACTTGGGTTTGGGATGGTGGTGAATGGTGATGTAAAGAGAGAAGATAGAAAGAAAAAAACGATAGAAGATAATTTGCTGAAGTTAAATACAATAATATTAGGATGATCAATGAGAAAAAAAAAACAGTTTTTATACATCAAATTTAAAGTAACCAAAATTATGAAAATGGACCTTTCACTATATTACAAGAGGTTTACAAACATGGGGATGAAATTCGAAACAAATAGTTCATCACAAAAAAAGAAACTATTTTTGGGTTTTCACTTTTGTTGTTTAAATTTGACTAGCTAAAACTCTGTAAAAAACTTGCGTGACTTAACGTTTTTACGTATGTTTTTTTTGTTTGGTTTAGCAGCCTCGTCGCAACGCACGGGTTCTAAAAACTCATTTATATATATTTTTAGTTCTTTGAAGTTGTTTCAATTTATGTTTCATAAAAAATAGTAAGGTGCTCCTCACACACCAGTATTCACAAACACACAAAAAATGCTTTTATTGACCATCTTATTATGATTTCTTTTTCTTCTCATGAGATAAACATTATATTACACTGAATGTGAGTATATACGTACATGCCATTGTTTTTTATGCATACATAATTCATGCTATCAAAATATGTATATAAATAGAGTTGGATCTATTATAATAACACAAGCTCTCTTCATCTTTCTTTATATTTAAAAGGACTAATACAACCTCAAATGACAAGTGGTACAATGGTGAGGCTTGTAGGAGCACATGTAATATGGTATTATCAATAAGCTTTCTTGCGTTGATCGCGTGCCATCGATGTAAGTTCTCGTTATATAAACAATAAACAATTTTATAACTTCTCCCACAAATTATTCTCTCTATTAATTAGACAAAAGCATTTTATCATATACATTTCGAAATTTATCCTATACATATCGAAATTTATCCTACACATATCGAAAATTATGATAATATTGATTAGAATGTTTATTAGAAAGTAATACATGATAAAAAATGGTTAGATAACAAGAACTTACACCGATGGCGCACGAGCAATTACATTTGCTCCTAATAGCCTCACCGTTGTACCACTTGTCATTTAGGTTGTATTACTCCTTTTAAATATAAAGAAAGATGAAGAGAAATTGTGTTATTATAATTTAGATCCAACTCTATTTATATGCATATTTTGATAGCATGAATTATGTATGTATAAAAACAATGGCGTGTACGTTTATACCCACATGCATGTGGTGCTTATCTAGAATATATATAAAAAACAACTCTATTTCAACAAAGTTTTAGATTTAGGGATATTGAGTTTAAATAACCCAAAGTTTCATCATTTGGCCAATAACACTTTCAACTTACAAATTGTACCATGTCACTCCCAACTTTCAACTTATTTTCCTCGGACACTTCAAAGCTAACTGAACCCCAATCCAATTAGCTGAAATCAAGTACCACATCACTGAACAAGTGCCACATCAGATGCCACGTCACCAAAAAGTGCCACATCAGATGCCACATCCCTACACAAGAGCCACATTAGCAAAAAAACTAACTGAGTTAGGGTTCAGTTAGTTTGTGAGGGTTAGAGGAAAATAAGTTGAAAGTTAGGAGTGACATGGTATAATTTGTAAGGTAGAAGTGTTATCGGTCAAATAGTGAAAGTTAGGGTTATTTAAATTCAATATCCCTTATATTTAAACCAAACATTTGACTAACCTATACTTTTTTTATTAGTTAATGTAATTTTAATTTTCCTTTATTTATATATTATGCCTTACATGTTTTAAAAATATCAATCCTTGTATTACACGAGTCAGGGCTGGCCCGTTAGGCTTACCAATCTAGGTACGGGCCTTGGGCCATCAAAAATCAAGGGCCTCCAATTTTTAGTAAAGTTTTATATATTGTGTATGTATCAGACTCAAATAATAAGCAAAACTAAACCATGTTTTTTTAATAAGGGTACACAGATAAAAATTGTTTAGGAAAAAATGCCCACATTCAAGACCCAGTTTCGAAATTAAACCACAGACATAACTGCAGTTTGTAGCAACCATCTACCACTCGATCTTATCCGAATTCCGTGAATAAGCGCCAAAAATACCTAAAATTGAGCCGTAGTCATCGTTCCTACCTCCTATCGCAACCTACTCTTTCGATTTTCTAGGTTACCGGTTATCACTAACGGTAATCACTCATGACGTCGGGTCTGTTGGGATTGGAGGAGAATTTATGGGCGAAATTAGGGCTAATTACTAAACGTAGGTTAACTTTAGCAGCTAATTTTTCTATTAATCTCTATACGTTTTGCAAAAGGGCCTCCACTTTGTATTCCGATTAGGGTCTACAAAAACGTTGGAACGACCCTGACACGAGTAACTAACCTAATAGCTATATAGATATAGATAACTTTCAAACAAAGACAAGATTTACATAATTACAAAATACAACCACAAACCCTAATTTAATCAACACGATGAGATCCTAGCCTATCAAACACAATGATCTAAAGCAACACAAGGGATTGACCTACAATGAAAAACACTAACGATTTAACTCAGCTCAACTCTTAGATTAGCATGAGTTAAACACAAAAGAGAGAGAGAGAGATAGGGGGGATGGCAATCTTAAGTCGTTCCAAATATGTCTTCAAAGTTTACTAGTTGTACACCCGTGTGAATACACGGGCTTGTTTAAATACGATCGGAATGAAATACTAAAAAACATCTTATAAAACAATGTTAAAGACAGTTTGTTTTAGTATACATGTTTGATATAAAAAATAAAGTAAGTAATTGATAATATTTTGTCTAAAATGAAAGGATGACCTAATTTTATGTTGTTTAATAACTTCTTATATATGACCTTAATTTTTTTTGACACATTGTTAGTATAAAATTCAGTAAACGTCCATTGTTATTGTATAATTCAATAAAAGGCCTATTCAGTTTAGGTTAAATATTCCAATTTCAGAATGGGCTTGTGGTTTGAATCCCATTAGAAGCTGTCAATGGGCTTGTGGTTGAAGCCCATTAGAACCTGTTTTTCAAATAATACCCTAAACAAACATTCAATCGAACATTTATCATCTTCCGGAACGGCATTGCGAGAACGAACATACAAGTTTCTTCAAGGTCTTTGCCAAGTCAATCCACAGGTAATCTATATGCATCAATCGAACAGTTTCTTCTTCTAAAATCTTTTCTTCTGGTAATTTATTATACCACGATTGTATGCTTTGATGTTTGATCAGTCATTCCTCTATGTTCGGTTCTGAGGTGTTTGTTCTATGTGTTATACTTCTGATTTTCATATTGATGATCTATTGAAGTTAATAGTTGTAGCCATTGATGATCGATTGAAGTTAATAGTTTTAACCATTGATGAAATGACTGTTTATTAGATTTTGTCAAATTATTCTATTTCACGTCAGTTAGGGCCATGTTAAAAATGACTGTTTATTAGATTTTGTATGAAGATTTTGTAAGATTATGTATGGGATGATATTTACTGAACTGGACCAAGGTACCGACAGTCAAGATTAAAAATAGATCATGGTCGAGTGAGTATATGTATTTCAATAGAATTTGGGTGTGGTTTTCTAAAAAATAGTGTAATTCTCAAATGCTTTTTGACTTTAATGCTGAAATGTGTTTTTGTTGATGAGATTAAATTTGTCAGCTACTTGTGGATTCGAAATCGTTCAAAATCGTATGAAATTAGATGGGAATTATAGTGCAGCTTTAATATAGATTGTATGGGTGTATGATGGTAGATTTGTAATCTACATATTCATGTCTGTTATGTAATGGGCTAAATTTTTGTTAGTTGACCTTTTAAAACAACAAATGTCAGAAACCAAAAATGAGAAATAATCAAAATCTGTAATATTATGATGTTTAGTATAAATATTTTGTATACAGATTTTTTATAAAGATTTTGTATCAAATTTTTGTAAGATTATGTTGTTTATTATAGATTCAGTTTGTGTTCTTGACATTGAAAAAGATTAGATATATAATTTTGGTTTGGAACAGTAGATTGTATTATTGGTTAGCAACATGAGATTAGTCAACAGTTGAATGGATTGAACAGTAGATTGAGTGTTGGTTAGGAACAGTATATTGGTCTCAACAGTAGATTGAGTGTGGTTTAGAAACAATAAATTGGGTTGATTAGCAACAAGAGTTTTGGTTGATTATTCAATCAATGAGCTAGCTGAACGTTAATACAACTTGTCCATTGTTAATCAATATCGAGTTTATTCATATTCAACCATTATCAGCACTGTCGTAGTTTAGCTGATACATTTGTGTTTTCAAGTCTTTATTTGTATTCTTATCATTTTGTAGAATAACCTTTGAATATTTTATTCTTTTATTTATTAATGATATTCATAGTATTTTATTTGATAGTTCAAAGTTATAAAGATGTATGGCTTTACTTGTTACATGGAGGACAACCAAAGAAAATGTTTGGTTAGTACCCTGCTCTCGTTTATGGTAAATTTAGTTTTCTTTATAATATCATATTACGCAATTTCTAATTTTAATTTATTTATACATAGGTTCTGCCACAAAAATATAAACAATGGATAACAGAGTTTAACTATCCATTGGGCTTTGTGAAAGTGCGGACAACGAATGGCCAGGTCTTTGAAGTGAAGGTATATGAGTTAGCAAACTTCTGTTATTTCTACAATGGGTGGTATTCTGTGGTTGAAACTTTGAAACTACAATCTGGATCGTGGCTGGTATTTCAGTATGAAGAAGCATTATCAAATTTCCAAATATTTTATTTCTATGACAATATTGAATTTGCTCCATCTGATTATTTTTACTACAGACCCTATGGGGATTTTGATAAACCTGATGCTATGGTATGTACTTCACAATCTGAATTCATTATATTGATTATGGTTTGTTATTTATTTATTGTTAGTATATATATTACTAATATTTTTTTTCGTTGAAGCATATCAATCGTTTATTTGTACATCACAAGATGGACAATACCATTCCAAACTATCCGGTTGTTATTAGAGGTCCTGGGAAGCTACGCCAATTTGTTCGAATGGAAGTTTTTGACAATCAGGTTTACATAACAACTGGATGGGATCGGATTAAGAAGAAATTGTCAATAACTGATGAGCATATGCTTGTGTTTGAAATGATTGATCTTCATACTTTTGATATGTTCATTTTCAATTGTTCCAAGAATGCTGATTTAGTGTTGCCGCCGGAATTTTGTGCTGCTGTTAAGGAAGAAGATGAAGAAGACGTTATCAGTATTTCTGATACTGAAGATGTGGATGAGGTTACTAACGGCACAGAAGCTAATACGCTCCCTTTAACTACGAATGACGAAACTATTCCAGTAGTTTTCCGTGTGGCCAATCATTTTGTAAGTTTCTATAACCAAAAAGTAGTAACAGGACTTTAGGATGTATTAACCATATCATAATATTATCTTTCTTAACATAATTTGTTGTTTCTTACAGCGCATTAAAAGAAATCTTGCTAAAAAACTTGGGTTGGATAAGAAGAGGTGTTTAAAGATTGTAGATGCTGATGGTAGTGTTTGGGATGTTCGAGTTGGAATCGAGTCTCCGGATGGTCGGTTTTACATACAAAACATGAAGAAATTTGTGAAGGATAAAAAGATGGTTCCTCGTGAAGAATTTACCCTTAAGTTCGTGATGACTAAAGGTATTTTCTTGTTTGACTGAATGGTTGTACGGCTGGTGCAGTTAATGTTATGATGTATGGAAACAATGTTTTTTGTTTGTGGTTAAGGTCTGGTTTACTTAAAAGTCTTTTGTAATAGTTGAAACCGGCAGTTTTGAAACAATGTATTAAAAATATGTAGTGGTTCCTAATGACTAACGGATTGAAGTATTAGTTCCATTAGTTATTCCTTGTGTTTTATATATATGTTATTCTTATTTTCCTTTCATTGTCTTATAACTGTTAAAACTCTCAAATTTTAAACATGTATACTATTTTTTAAAACAATACACTAAAATAACATTTATACTATTTTTTAAAACAATACACTAAAATAACATCCAAAATGATAAGAAACATGTTGATAGGATATTTAAAAGATCAGACCATATTCCTTCATACATGAAAAAGACTTCTATCCAAAATGATATTTCTACGACAACTATAGATTTTGTAGAACTTCTTTGTAGAAAACGTTAGTTGTGGTTTTACACACTTGTTTTTTGCCGTCACATATCAAGATTTTCAAACCATTCCTACTCTATACTAGAGAAACAACAACATATAGTTGTCCGTGACTAAAAACCGGACGTGGAAGATATAGGCCAACACATTCAAATGATTGTCCCTGGCTCTTGTTGATGGTCATTGCAAAGCATAGAGATAGTGGGAACTGTCTTCGTGTAATTTTCACCGGTAATCTTTTATCGGATGGTGTCATTTTCAATCTTGAAATTAAAGTATGATGACCTGTATTATTTCCGGTAATAATCTTTGCTTCGATTACACGTTTTCCAAGTTTTGTTACTTGAAGCCGTGTACCATTACACAGACCATTTGTTTGATCAATGTTTCTAAGTAACATTACTGGAGCTCCAACTTTGAGAACCAATTTATGGTTAGGTAATCCTGACAAATGCAATTTGTTTAACACATCCGGAGGAAACAATGCCATGTTAAGGTCGGTTTGTTGCTCACACTCACTTAAACTATCCGAACTGAGATATATCTTCTCTTCACCAGCCATACTATTTAACAATTCTGTATTTATTGAATCAACAACTTCATTTGTGGGAGCAAGAATGGCTCTTTGTTGGAAGTAATTTGAATCGCACAAAAACTTTTGCATATCCGGATATGTGAATGAGATCAATGAAGATATAGGATTGACTTGATCCAGTATAAGTAGATCATCTGGAATTTCAATTTCCACCTCTCCATCATTTGGACCACCAAGTAGACCATCACCAAGCTGTAAAATCCATTCAGCAAATTCCTTGATCTCGTGAAGATTACTTGGTTTTTTACCAACTTTTAACCTCATGTTTTCAGTTAGCTTGAGTAATTGACAATCCTGCCATATATAAGAAGAATTCAATGAAGAATTTACAATCATGCTTCTGGTACCTTTTGGAATGACAGGAAGGATTTGTCTAAAATCACCGCCAAAAAGAACTATCTTTCCACCAAAAGGCTTGCTTTGCAAGGATGGATTATTGGAACGTGCTATATCTCTCATTGTTCTATCCAGAGCTTCAAAACAATGCTTATGTGTCATTAGTGCTTCATCCAAGATTATCATCTTAGTTTCTTTTATTAATCCTCCTAGCTCACTGTTCGGTTCTATAGAACATATGGAATCCTCGTTAACGTTTATCGGAATTACAAACCTGGAATGAGCCGTTCTACCGCCATCTAATAGAAGTGATGCAATACCACTGGATGCAACATTTAAGACAACTTCACCTTTGGAACGTAAGGCAGCTGCAAATGTTTTCCAGAGAAATGTTTTACCAGTTCCACCGTAACCATATACAAAGAAAACACCTCCATTTCCTTTAGCAACTGCATTCATGACGGTTTCATACACTTTAAGCTGTTCATCAGTTAAAGATTTTAAATAAGATGCAAGTTCCTTTTTTAAGGTAGCCCGATCATACGAAAGTTCTTTCATTATCATTTGGTTGTTCAATGCTGAAATGTAGTTGTCAGAAACATTTGGCATGTCAGAAAAGTTGCCTAACGTACTTCCACAAACAAGTAACAATTTTTCGACATGTGATAAGCAAATGTTTTCAATCTCTTCCTCTGGAAGAACCAGATCTAAAAAATAAAACAAATATTTAGTAATTAGATTTCATAAATATTTCATTAGAGTAAGTTGGAATCTGAGTATTTATTTAAGGTTTGAAAATTACCAGGAATACCAGTAATTCTCCGTTGCTGATATAATATGTCTTCACACAATAGAGATTTTGTTTGTGTCCAGAAATGACCGGGCCTAGAAATGGTGTTTGACATCAATAGCATTACAAAAAATGTACACAAAAAATCAGAAGTGGACCATGCGCTTGCTTCCGTGACGACAACTATATACTCATTATCATCGTCCAACAGATCGCGAGCGAAACATGCATCTTTAAAGGTATCGTAAATTTTTCCATCAACTGCTCTTATATCATCAAAACTCACTGGTCCTATAACGTGATTCAATAAAATTCTCAAGAAATAACAATCACCAAGGGATGGAGGTACATAATGTATCCTACCAACTGCACCAAAAGGTTGTTTTCTACGCATCCACTTTCGTTCTTTGCGTATCCATACAAAGTATCTAGGAAACTCTATATACTTCAATGTTCTAGCAAATGGATCCATTTGGTTACATTTCATCCATTCTGTGAACATAGTCATTTTCACAGTTGGGTTACTGACCACGTCACACAAGTTTGAATTATCATCATAAACAATAGCCTGACCATCTTCGCAATGAAAAGGCAATATTTCAACAGATGGAACTCGATAGTGTATGTCAAACTTGAAGATTCTCCAAGCAGATTCACACGCTGAAATATATCTACAATCAAGATATGCTTTAACTTCATCTACTTCTTTTTTGTTTGACAGCTTTTGTTTATTTGTCATTTCCTCATTTTCCTTGTTCACGTTACCAGTTGTGGTAGTTTGGTAAACAGAAGCTGTGACTCTATCCGGACCCTTATTAATGTATTTGAACAAATATTTGATGGATCCTGTTTGGTTACACCACTCAACATGTATGTGGCACTGATACTTTTTGAGTAGCATAGGATTGTACGGAACTACAAACCTATTGTCAAGCAACACACCATTTTTTTCTACAGTGTTACATGTTTGACGTCGACGGTAGATAGGATATCCTTCAGAATCAACACAAGTCTCATCTACATACTTTTTCGGAAACTTCTTTGAACATTTTGAATTAACCATGCATGGACAATGAGGATTGTCTGTACCACAAGGACCGTGGATCATAAACTGTTTGACAAGTTCATACAGTTCAGCATCCGTCTCTTTGTCAGGTATTTCAGCACTAATAACCAAATCAATTTCTTTAGCAGTTGGAAACTTACTATCGGCACTTAAGAACAAACATATATGAGCATGAGGTAGACCACGTTTCTGAAATTCGATTGTATAAATAACTGAAATATTAAGTGAAAAAACTGTTAGTAAGGGTATTATTTGACAAATTAATTAAAAAAATTTATAATCACTTACTTGCTTGCTTGTATCTCACCAAAGAATTTATTTTTCTTGAAATCTTGAATTAGATGATTGATTTTAATTTTGAATAACTGTGAGATAATATCCGGTCTATCTTGAGGGTTCACCCGTTTGTCTTTTAAACACCTATAAGTCTCAGGCCAATTGGGATTACAAGTGACTGTTATGAAGAGATCTGGATATCCTACAACTTTGCAGAATGCCATAGCATCTAGGTACTTTTGCATCATATATCTAGATCCGCCAGTAAATGATGAAGGCAACAAAATTCGTTTCCCACAATTCGACGCATCGCTTTCTCCACTTTCAACACTTTGATTTAAATTTTTAAAGGTTTGAGTTCTAAGTTTGAGTTGTTGTGACTTTATGTAAGCTAACCGTGCAGATTCTATCATTGTATACGCATCAACCATAAACTGTTGGAATAGCTTTTGGGCATTGAGTAACAACGAAAATTGGTTGGGCCGGTCTTGTATTTTGTAACTAAAAAATTCTCTCATTGTGGTGCTGGTTCTAAGTATATCACAATCAACTGAAACACCTCGATGTTTAATACCAAGTCTAAATCCATCTTCTGCATACGGGAAGATAAGAGGATATTGCAATGCAAGATAAGAGGGATGAAGCTCACTAATTCTCTGAAGACCGACTGATTTGCTTTGAACTATGATATCCCTTTTATCAAATGCTCCATCAAAATCACCAATTATTAATGCAGCAATTTCTTCAGCCGTGGGCAAGTTAAAAATTCTACCATCCTTGTCCCTTGTTCCAATGAGCTTGAGTCTTACATTTTGCCAATCATTTTCTTTAAAACAATCTCGTACCATTCTATATGACTTCACAAGTGGATTAATCGAATCCAACATTTTTTAAGACTGGATATGATGTGAAGATCAAGGTCTTGTTTAGTCGTTGTTTTGGAACCTTCCTCGATACTGTGTAGAAAATTACATTATTATATATAGAAGATATATGTAAAACAGATAACACAACCAGTATTTAGTAAATGCTTAATTTACCTTACAGCCTTTTGACGATTAAAATCCTCGTTTTGGGAATCATAAATATAAAGTTGTGAAAATTTGGGCTCTTCACCCTCGTTTGGTAGTAGACTACCAATGCGATGGTAATTTTGTCCTTGTAATCCGAAAACATAAGGACCTTTGCTTTTTTGAAAACTTTTAGAAACCTTGCCACCAAGGGATGTGAAGGAAAACATCATGTTATATGCTCGAATATTATTCATGAAATTGCGGCTTTCAGGAGTCAGTCTTTTATAAAACCTTTCGAGCAACGGAGGAGGAGCAGGTGAGGGAGGCAATTCAATGTCTCCGTTCGAACAACAAAGAGAAAAAGCAGATTTCTTAGAATCCAAATTACCCCTAAGCATTTCATCTTTCCAAAGCATTGCATGATAGTAAGAACATACAAAAGTAGCATCTCCATGATCAACGTATTCTACAAAATTATGACGACACATAAAAAAGATGATTATATAAGAGAAATATTAGGAGAATAAATTGTTATCTGGAAAAATACTTTAATATATTAAAGGAGGGTATGTACCTCTTGCAATTCCGGAAATCTTTTTTACGATAGAAGATGGTAAACAATCAGAGGAATTGGAATCATCAAAGTTAGACATCTGATAGGAGTTTTCTTTTCCTGCAATTTCATTTTAGAAATAACCCTTAACATCAGTTCCAACAGGTAGGAGGATATGCAATACATTACTCGAACGGTTTGATGAATCGAAAACCTATATTTAGTTTTGAATTAAAATTAGACAACATACCATTAATGACTACTTCGGAATAGTTTGGCAACCGTCGAGAAGTTCTAATATCAATATTCGGAGTAGTTGGAATATGACTTCGACGGGACCTTACTGTAACGCGATCCACTTACAAGACAAAATTTACAAATGTTATAAAACTTCGAGCAAGAAACAATCAATGACTAACAGTAATAACAAAGCTCTATAGAGCATACAGTTTGTAATATTCATTAGAGGTTGGCTCTCAATGTGATGATTCAATGATGCAAGCGGTGTGACCATTGAAGATGTCTTCCTTTCATCAACTACAATAGATAAATCAAATTTACTTATATCCCTTGTTTTGAATCTTTGTTTCCTCTTTCTAGAGTCATGGACACCATAATTAATATTTTCGGATTGTCCTAAAAATTGAAACAAATTGACAAAGTCAAACCTGATATCATACATTAAAAAAATACGATTTATAAACTTACCAAAACTGGATGAAGTCAGGCGAATCACACTAACATATGTTCGATCTAAGTTGGCGGGCGTGTGACATGCTGTACATGACAAGATTTGGTTAATTCCAGCTACAAACACTTACAATTTTGACATTTTTTACAATCAGTAAGTAAGATTATTTGTAGAGTAGCAGTAGAGTTGTTTACCCGTATTTGTAGAAGAAGATTCGAGCGACATTAGAGTTTGATTCTGATTTATGGGGGATGGCGTGTAATGTAGACTTGAGGGTTCATAGACACCTCTTGATGATACTGGTTGTTATAAATAAACAAATAGGTTTCAGCTAATATAACATTACATGTATATATGTATTATGAAAAATGACCATGAAAAACATACCTCTGTTATCGTTCGTAGTAATAGGAACATTGCCCGAAAGTGTATCAATAATAGGACGTGTCTGTACAGAGTGAAACACACCACTGTTTCTACGCTTATCCAGGAAAGACTTTCTTATCTTCCTTGACTTTTTGGGCGTTTGGGTGTTACACTGTGGAAAGCACTTTCTATCTCTTGGTAAAAAATTCTTGTTACTCTCCATAACTGTACATAAGAATTCAGAGAATATGGGTGATTTACGGCTAGCTACAGGTGATTATTGTAATAACCAAGCAAAAAATCAATTTTTTGAAACAGATAGTGGTGATTCAACATTCCAATAAAACCCCCCTAATTAAAAACATCAACCCAGACAAATCTGCAGAGATGATTTAGATAAATGGAATAGAAAAACCTACCATTAAGAATTCATCGATTGCTTCCAAAGAGAGAAGGTATTCAATTGTGCATTGAGATTTTTGCGCGAATTTTTTATTTTGACATTGATTGAGACCGAGGTAATGAGATGGTACTCATAGCGGAGGTAATGAAGATAGCATTAGGAGTTAAGAAACATGATTCAAGTTGTGGGCCTTTGACATGGTTTTATGGATCACAACTTATGGACCACAAATTATTGGATTGTTTACACCATTTAGTTGCAAAATGCAGCATAATTTGCGGACCTTTGGTTGATTTTATTTTATACTGAGTTATTTGTTTGTTTCTTTACAAACTGTTTTTTGGATACTTAACATATAAGTAATTTAAATTGAAACTTTCCGTAATTTATATGGATTTAAATACTACATATTTTGTTAATAATGCTTGTCTGGGTTTTACAATTTATTCGTTCCTACAATTAGGTTGCTATAACACAATCCAGCTAATTTATATTTGGAATTGAAGTTTAGTGATACATTTTTACGGAGTCACATTGTCACGTAACTTATGTGCATGGATAAAATTATATGGATTTAAATTCTACATATTTTCTAACAGTTTTTGACTTTGTCTTATCAATATATTGGTTCCTACATTAGTTTATAAAAGAGTTGCTTAATATGTATGAGTTATATCCTATCATAACGAAAATTGGCTTAAGGTCCTTTAATTATATAACTTCTTTGACATAATTTGTGGATATTAAGAATTTCTTTATGATGTGGTTATAAAGTAAACATACATTGAAACTTGCAACTAAACAAAGTAGAATTTATACCACGACAAACCATTCTAAATATCTCATATACTATAGTGTACAAATCAAAACAGACATTATAAGCAAAGATTATTACGACAAACCATTCTAAACATCTCATATACTATAGTGCACAAATCAAAACACACATTATAAGCAAAGATTATACTTGGCAGCATAAAACATAGTTTATAATACCCAAAAGTAAACCACATTATGGTTTACCACAAAATCCAAGTTCAAAAGTTACCAATATCTAACACATACATAAGAACTGTTTCAGTAGTTAACACTTACTAAGAACAACCCAACTTCAACCAGAGACATACTTAAGTGTATACAAAAAACATAAATTCGCTTAAACATCAAAAGTTAACCAGACATGAAAGGTGCTAGGTTTTAAGCCTAGACGACCTCTTCCGATTAGTTTTGTTGTTAGAAGATAGTTCCCCAACACTTTGACCTTCCACCTCCTGCAACGAACGTTTACCATTGGGACTGGTGCCCGAATCCTTCTCGGCTTCGACAACGGAAGAGTCGGCGGTAACAGATACAACATCCTTGAATTAAATCACAAAACAATTACTAAGGTATCAAATAAGGTAATATAATCTACAGACAAGCAAAAACAAAACTATAGAATCCATATTCACCTTCGAAATAGCAGTACCGACCATCTGTGAGGATTCAGATAATTGAACAGCTTTGATTTCTGAACCTTCTTGGCTAAACACCTAATATCAATATATTACCAAAAGAAATTCAGGTATTGAAGAAACACTAACTAAATGGTCGGAACCGAGATAGTTAGGGGGTTTGAATCCGCATAAAAGGGTTAGCTCTCTCTCGGTTGATTCAGTTGCAACAGGATTTCTTCTCCGGTGGTTCTGCAAAAAAGAACACCGTTAGCCTCGTCAAGGGGAGAAGAGGGTTCTCTCCTTGACCCGACTCCGGCGTGAGAATAAGTATTGGAAATGGAGAAGATAAGTATTTGAGAAGTGAGTGTGATCTGAGTTTATACCTGAACAGTTCTCTTATTTATAACCGGGAGTTTTTGGGAGGGAAAAACTGTTATTGAAAAGATGACGGAAGATGCTAACGCCGTAGCGGTTATCTTTTCTTCCGTTAAGTTCTTTGATCCGACGTCAAGTTGTCTCGATCCGATGTGAATGCACACGGATCGTGGTTTGATCTATGGTTGGGGAGTTGCCACGTGGAAAGTGATTAAGTGGAGATTATTCTCCAATTGCATGCCTTCGTCGTGATTTTAAGGGATGCCTGTGGTAATGACACGTGTCCAGACGGTTACAACCGTCTATGTGGTACACGATTGCATTTCTTTCTAGAAGATCACTGCTGTAATCTGGTGTGATACCTTACTGTGTGGACAAAGACAAATAAATCCCAAGTCTGGGTAAAATAGTATCCAAGTCTGGATATTTAGGCGGAAGTATTGAACAAAGGATTTTAATCCTTTGTTAAATGGGAGAAGGCGCAAGGATTCATGTTTTCCTTTTGGGCGCGCGATTGTGAATCGCTGACTTTTCCTTCTTTGTAAGACCGATGCGCGGCCGCGCAAGGTCGAAAAGCTAAAAAGGTTGGTTTGTGGTATGGTCTCAAATCCTTTTTATGAGGTTTTTGGGACCTTACCCCTTCAAGTCCCCCCAGTCTAGTGTTGTACTTATGCAATTAAGTGGAGCACTGGACTTATGAGAGGGAGGTGTTTTTTAGGCGCGAGAAATAAGAAATCTTCTCTTGGAAGTTCTAACTTGTTGAAAAAGGAAAAACTTGACTTTGTAATCATGCTCTGACATGTAATGACGTCAACTGGCAATAAGAGTGGGTATTTCTCTTTTTGCCTTGAGATTCGTAATGGCGCTTGTCAGACTTCATTAATGAGGATATGACCCTGGTTCCTGTAGCGCCGTTTGGATGTGATATAATTCTGACAATTAATGATAAGTAGGTTTCTCTTTACCCGAGGCTGAGTTTGTTTATATATGTTTTGGGATACCTGTTTAACTTTATTTTGGAAAAGATGAAAGGAAAAAGTACCGTTCGTTCCCGTCGTCTTTCAGATATCTTGAGGGTTCGAGAAGCTGCTGAAGCTCTCTTGTTACTTGCTAGCTCTCCACCTTTGACGGCTACCGGAGAGGACTCTATCCTTGTTGATCCTTCTATGGTAGTTTTCTCTGATGATGAAATTCTCCAGCAAGGGAAAATTGCTGCTAATAGTGCTGCTGTGCTGGATGCGGATGGTTTAACTGCTCGTTTTTCAACGATCTGGAGGGGAGGTTGCCGGTTGGTATACCATCGTCGGAAAAAATCTCCGGGGGAAACGGATGTTGAAGACGAACCTATTGTTGGTTAGGTTTGGGAGTTGTTCATCCCTTCTTTTGATTGTATATATAAGCCTGTTAGCATAAACTCCTTTTTTGAAGATCACGGGTGTGATTGTTGTTAATGGCTGTCGTTTGATCGTCCTGCTATTTGATAGAAACAAAGTTTCTTGTTTTAGTTTCTGGAACTAAAATTTTGAAGATCATTGTCATGATCTTGTTTATGAAGTGTTTTGTTACACTTAATGATATGTATATTGATAATGTTTTTACTTCTTACGTGTTTGGATTACAATATGTTGCATGTTTTTTAATTGCTTTTGGATAGGTAAGGCGAATGAGAGATGGTATTGTGCTCATGTTTGAACGTTTGTCTAAAAGGCGCAATAGCTTGCCTTGTTTTTAGACTGTTCATGAGGTATACAATGTTTGACCATATTGTTTTCGCGCGAACCAAAGAAATTACATGCAATTTGTAATAAACAGCGAGATAAGTAAAAATGATGTTTGTATTTGATAAGAGCGCAAGGCTTGTGATACAAAACATAATAAAGAAATACATTGCCTGTATGTTCTTTCCGCTTTTGAAGATTTAGTTCATATGTAACACCTGCGCAACTGTTGTGCGTTCCAGGTGCGGGGGACTAGGGTCCCATCGATCCTTTTTAGGGTATATGCTCCCTTGCCTAGGACCTCGTTAATGACGTATGGTCCTTCCCATCTTGGCGCTAATTTGCCCGGCTTTTCAGCGTTTGACGCCTCATTGTCGCGCAAGACGAAATCGCCAGGGACAAAGGTGCAAACACGAACGCGTGCATTGTAATATTTTTCGAGCTTGGATTTGTACCTTGCTTCTGTTATGGCAGCGTTCTCACACCTCTCTTCTAGAAGATCCAAATCCATCCTTCGCTCTTGCTCGTTGTTCTGTTTTTCCATGGCTATCATGCGCGGTGACGGTAAACCTATTTCGGCTGGAATGACGGCCTCAGACCCATAGACTAGACTGAACGGAGTTTCGCCGGTGCTAGTCTTTGGCATTGTTCGGTGCGCCCAGAGGATACTGGGAAGTTCGTCAACCCATCCTCTGCGCGCTGTCCCGAGTCGCGCTTTTATGCCGTCAACGATTTGTTTGTTTACACTTTCTACCTGTCCGTTCGCTTGAGGATGCGCCACGGACGCAAAGGTATGCTCGATCTTCATTTCTTTAAACCATTTTTGAAGATCTTCTGCGGCGAAGTTTGTACCATTGTCGGAAATAATGCGCAATGGTAATCCAAATCTGCAAATGATATGTTCCCATATAAATTTGCGGATTACCATTGCTGTTGTTGAGGCCAAAGCTTTAGCTTCCACCCATTTTGTGAAGTAATCTACCGCGACTATGATGAACTTTACTGCACCTGGCGCGTCAGGAAATGGCCCGACAAGATCGATGCCCCACTGTTGGAATGGCCAGGCGGAAGTAACGGGAATTAGCGGATTTTTGGGTCGGAGTGTCTTTGGTGCGTGGCGTTGACATGCCTCGCATCTTCTTAATAGATTGACTGCATCCATGTGCATTCCTGGCCAGTAGTATCCAGCGCTCATTATTTTTGCTACGACCATGCGCGGTCCTGCGTGTATCCGACATAATCCTTCGTGGATTTCTCTGACAAGGTACTGGGCGTCTGTTTTATCGACACAGCGTAGTAATGGGCCCATGAATGATTTCCGGTAGAGGACGCCATCCGCCATTTCGTAATTTACTGCTTTGTGTTGTATTTTTCGAGCTTCTGCCTTTCCTTCCGGTAGTTTTCCGTGCTGAAGGTACAAGATAATTGGAGACATCCAAGATGGATCTCCCATTTCTATGACGTTTACTTGCTTGAGATGAATGGAAGGGTTGGATAATACCTCTATGCGTACCTCCTTTGCTAAGTGCTTAAAGCTGGTAGCAGCTAGCTTGCTTAGCGCGTCAGCATGTTTGTTCTCGCTTCTGTTTATGTGATTAACTTTGAATGTTTGAAATTGGCTGATTAACATCCGCACTTGTTCAAGGTACAACGCCATAGCTTCTTTTGCATTGTAATTGCCATTAACTTGCTCGGCTACCAGTTTTGAATCAACGTTAGCTTCAAGATTTCTTGCCCCCATTTTCAACGCTAAGCGAAGACCTGCCAAGAAGGCTTCATATTCAGCTTCGTTATTCGTGCTTTTGAAATCTAAGCGTATAGCATATGTGAGCTCGTGGTTGTCTGGGCTGATTAATCGGAGACCTGCTCCTGCTCCATCGTCATTGGAAGCACCATCTGTGTGTAAGGTCCAGACTCTGTCGTCGAAAACAGGTGTTGGGTTCTGGATTGCCTCACATTCTTGTATTTTATCGATAGGAACTTCAGTGGCGAAGTCTGCTAGAACTTGCCCTTTGATTGCGGGTCTTGGTCTGTAAAAAATGTTGTAACCTCCCAGTTCAATTGCCCATTTGGCCAGTCGTCCCGCCACGTCGGGTTTGGATAAGATCTGGCCTAAGTGGTAATTGGTAAGAACTGTGATGACGTGACCCGAGAAATACCTGCGTAGGCGTCGGGATGCATGTACTAGTGCTAGGACTAGCTTTTCTATCATTGAGTACCGAGTTTCCGGGCCGGTAAGCATTTTGCTGATGTAATAGATTGGAGTTTGGATGTTCTCGCGTTCTACCATTAATACAACACCAACCGCTACTTCCGCGGCAGATAGATATAAAATCAGTGGCTCTTTTTCTTTTGGTGCTGTCAGTGTTGGCAGCTGAATTAAACATTCTTTCATTTGTTTGAATGCAGTTTCCGCTTCAGATGTCCACTGAAAGTCAGTTTTCTTTGCGCAGTTTCGTAGCGTACTGATGAATGGATAAGACTTCGCTGCGTGATTAGCCAAAAATCTGTTCAAAGCCGCTAGGCGTCCGGCGAGCCTTTGCATTTCTTTAACTGTTGCGGGTGACGGCATTAGCTGAATAGCCTGCACCTTTTCTGGATTTACTTTAAAACCATCTTTTGTGACGATGAATCCCAAAAATTTTCCTTCTTCCATGCCGAAGGAGCATTTAGTTGGGTTGAGTTTTAGACTCACGCTGCGCAAGGAGTCGAATGTGCGCTGAATATTGTCAAGCATTGTGCCTTCCTCATGGCTCATGATGACGAGGTCATCCATGTATACCTCGACAGTCTTGCCAATATCATCTTTGAAAATTGTGTCCATTAGGCGTTGATAAGTTGCGCCTACGTTGCGCAGGCCGAACGGCATTTTGGTATAACAGAAAATGCCTTTATCTGTGCGGAACGCCGTTTTGTCTTCGTCTTCTTCTTTCATCTGGACCTGATGATAACCCTTGTAACAGTCAAGAAAACATTTCCATCTGAATGATGCTAGAGAGTCGATTTTTTTGTCTATCTCTGGAAGCGCGTAACAATCTTTTGGGCATGCTTTATTCAGGTCTTTGAAGTCGACGCACATTCTCCACCCGCCGCTATGTTTTTGTACCATCACTGGGTTGGCGACCCATGTATGGTATTTTACTTCGCGCAAGATTCCCGCATTAAGTAACTCTGCTACTTGCTCGTCCATTGCTTTTGCTTTTTCTTCACTGAAGCTGCGCCTCCCCTGAGCAACAGGTTCTACTGATGGTTTGATGTTTAGACAATGTTGCGCGATGTCGCGTGGAACTCCAGTCATGTCTGCTGGGCACCAGGCAAATATATCTTTGTTGTTAGACAACAATTCTTTTAGTTGTATGCGTGTTGCTGGGGAAATGGCTTGTCCTAGCAGAATGGTCTGTTCTGGATATTCGTTGTTCAAGACCCATTTCTCTGTTTCGTTTGGTGCCGAAGGTTTGACTACCTTTGCTGGTGGTTCGTCGTCTACGGACATGACTTCTTTGCTTGAATAGAGAATTACCACTCCGGTTTCTGTCGGAAACCCACAAGCAGCATGTGGAATGGAAGTGATCATGCTAAATTCCCTTTGTGACCTTCTCCCAAGCAAGACATCATGACGTGATGTTGCCGGCATGACCATGAAATTGACTGTAACTGTTCGTGAATGTTCGCCGTGTGATAAAGTCACCGGGAATGCGATTTGCCCTAATGGGAATACAGCTTCATTACAGAATCCAGTGAGGGGAAAATCGACTGGTTCTAGACGTGCTTTGTCTTCTGAATCAAGCTGTTTAAAGCACTGTTCGTATATGATGTCCATCGAGCTCCCTGGATCTATGAACATATAGTCCGTTCGGTAATGACCGAAAATACCAGTAATAATTACTGGTCGTTCTTCCTGAGGGCCCCCAGGAACAACGGGAAATACGACTTGCTGTTCTCTCCAATGTTGATCATAATTTCGTTTATTTGGTCTTCGTGACGGACCTCCTTGAACCATGTGTATTTGTTTCTGATAACTGCTATATTGGCTGGATTGGATGTCCCCCCTACGTAGTGTTGGTGGATCCAATACTGTGGTATTAATTTCTTTTCCAGATCTAATGTTTGGGAAATCAGATCTGGCGATTTGAATAACGATTGTGTTTAAAACAGCTTGGCATCTGCTAAACCAATGTTCTGGGGATTCTTCTACTAGTAAATTGTTTCCGACGTTTGGTCGAGGACCAGGTTGCCGGTGAGATGACGAATTTTCTGCCATGTGTAAAGAACAGAAAATGGAATGAACTGAATCGAAACGAGGTAGAAACTAGAAAAACTGAGAAAACGGTGGGCGCCAATGAAGAAACACTAACTAAATGGTCGGAACCGAGATAGTTAGGGGGTTTGAATCCGCATAAAAGGGTTAGCTCTCTCTCGGTTGATTCAGTTGCAACGGGATTTCTTCTCCGGTGGTTCTGCAAAAAAGAACACCGTTAGCCTCGTCAAGGGGAGAAGAGGGTTCTCTCCTTGACCCGACTCCGGCGTGAGAATAAGTATTGGAAATGGAGAAGATAAGTATTTGAGAAGTGAGTGTGATCTGAGTTTATACCTGAACAGTTCTCTTATTTATAACCGGGAGTTTTTGGGAGGGAAAACCTGTTATTGAAAAGATGACAGAAGATGCTAACGCCGTAGCGGTTATCTTTTCTTCCGTTAAGTTCTTTGATCCGACGTCAAGTTGTCTCAATCCGATGTGAATGCACACGGATCGTGGTTTGATCTATGGTTGGGGAGTTGCCACGTGGAAAGTGATTAAGTGGAGATTATTCTCCAATTGCATGCCTTCGTCGTGATTTTAAGGGATGCCTGTGGTAATGACACGTGTCCAGACGGTTACAACCGTCTGGGTGGTACACGATTGCATTTCTTTCTAGAAGATCACTGCTGTAATCTGGTGTGATACCTTACTGTGTGGACAAAGACAAATAAATCCCAAGTCTGGGTAAAATAGTATCCAAGTCTGGATATTTAGGCGGAAGTATTGAACAAAGGATTTTAATCCTTTGTTAAATGGGAGAAGGCGCAAGGATTCATGTTTTCCTTTTGGGCGCGCGATTGTGAATCGCTGACTTTTCCTTCTTTGTAAGACCGATGCGCGGCCGCGCAAGGTCGAAAAGCTAAAAAGGTTGGTTTGTGGTATGGTCTCAAATCCTTTTTATGAGGTTTTTGGGACCTTACCCCTTCAGGTATGTTATTTAAACTACAAAAATTGGAAACCAAAAACACATCAGTATAACATATCCAAAAACTCTTACCTCATCAGCAACCTCAAGAGCATTACCATTACCAGCAACCAATTCAGCAATTATGTCCGGATCATCACATATTTTTTGGATAGTGTAAACATGGTAATCATGATTAAGGTTGTAATCAGAAACTTCAATTTTAAAAGCTAACTTCTTTTCGACCAACCTAGATATTTCATGTGGAAAACTCTCAGTATCATTGACCTTCACTTGGCGCTCCCTTATATCATTCGCAGTTGAACCAATAAGCTTCATCACATCTTTATCAAACATCACAAAAGACACACTACCGGTTTCATCTTGAACTCTCAAATGTACCTTGAACCTGTAATAAATGGTAATTAAATTACAGTCCAATTATATTAAGTAATAAACATAAAAAGGTTTTTTAGCTTACTTAATGGTTATCGATGTACATTCTTTATCGCATTTCAGACAAACCAATGAAGTAGGTGACATATTCATGACGTCATCAGAAATGATTTTAGCGTATTGTAAGTATTCAGTTTTAGTCAACACCTTCTTGTTACAGTTTCGACATGCCGGATAAAACCATCCATAGTTTTCTTGAACAATCTTGATCGTTCCAACTACCACACATGACAGTACCTATAATATCAAATATAAAACTTTATTAACATAATAAAATTATAAAACAAATAAAACAGTAAAGGAAATTCTTGAAAGTATGGTGTTGAGTAAATAGGAAAAATTCATACGCTTTCAATCTCAATAATTTCATCGACATGTCTCTTAGGAGTATCAATTAGGAATTCTTGACGGACTGGAAATACACTCTGAGATGAAAGTATGGTTTGAGAAGAAGAAGCACCTGCTTCAAATTGTTTCACTAAAAGCCTACAAAAAAACATTCGTGTTAGTATAAATAAGCCTTTTAAAACAGAAAATATACACAAAACTAAATTACACAAAACACGAAACACATTCAAAGTAAAGATATATTCGAATTTATTTCATGTCATCTAAAACAAACAAACAAACAGCAAGTCACAACAAACCACATTGATATTTGTTCCTGTACTATCTAACCATAAAGTACATTTCTTTTACAAAATATCTAAGAATATATCAAAAAACACAAACCTCTATTATACAAAACACAAAACACAAAACTATATTACACAACCAACTATGAGAAAGAAAACACAAACCCAAAATCTCTATTACACAACCAACTATCTAACCATAAAATACATTTCTTTTACAAAATATCTAAGAATATATCAAAAAACACAAACCTCTATTATACAAAACACAAAACAAAAATCTCTATTACACAACCAACTATGAGAAACAAAATATAAAACATACTCACAAGAAAATATAAATAACCCTTTCAAAACATACTCACCTTTTGTTAATAAAAATATTAAAAATATACAATATAATTCAGTGATAGTACCTCTTACGAAGTTCATTAACCTCATCAATTTCTTCGTTGAGAAACAGTCGAGTTCCAAACTTATCATTCTGAACGGTAAATTGTTCTGCACATAACAATATACATATTCAACAATTCATTACAAGTGTCCGGAGAAATAAGAAAATGTTATTAAAAATGTAACAAATGCACACATGGTGATTGAAAGTCAAATATGTTGTAAATTACCCTGCCACTTCTTAATCTTCGCATGCTGCATGACAACCATAACAATCTCATTCGGATTGTTTTGAGACAAAAAATCATTAAATTGTTGTGCATATCCATTCCACAAAGTACAACGAACTACATCTCCCCTACAACAAATAGATAAAAAAACATTAAAAGTTCAACTAAAATCTATCTATACTATATATATTAAAGAACACTAATCATTAACAATAAATAATGGCAATGATTTACTCTTTCTTTGTATTAAATGCAATGAATAATAACACACAATCAGATATAAAACAACATAAATGAGAAAATCAATTAATACATCTTCACTACATTAAATTAAATACAATAATAACACACAAACAAATATATATAAGCAACAAAGTAGAATTTACTGCACATCTTGAAGATCCAAGTTCATCCTTTTTTTTTTCATTGCAAAAGGGTTCCATATCTCCACACCAAACAACAGTTCCAGCAACATCTAAATTGACAAACACAGCAACACTAATCAGAATCGAAATGTAAGCATAATATATTCCAGACTATGAGAAACAGTCCTACCAACAGTGAGCAGATTATTTCCTTCTCCATTAAGAATTTGTGAATGTGGCACGAAGTTAAATCCGTAATCAACGCCTTCCCAACCATTCGCACGTGTAACAACCGTACAACGGTAAAAATTAATCTTGTAACCATGATTAACAACTTTATAGGTATCAGTGTTTTCTCCAACACCAAATCTTGATAGAATAACAACCTCATCCTCATGAAGTTGTGAGATAAATACAGGTATCAATGGAGCCTTAACAACTGCCTGAATCTTACAACCCTGAACAAAATAAGTGAAATAAGATACTTTAGAAACAAACAGAAAATATAAAACATACTCACCAGAAAATATAAATAACCCTTTCAAAACAGAAAATATACACAAAACTAAATTACACAAAACACGAAACATCTATCAATGATCAATAACCAAACAAACAATATTCATCTTTTTTTCTTTATAACAGTAACCCTAAATTCATCTAACGCTAAAACAAACAAATAAACACCAAGTCACAATAAACATTTATCAATGATAAATAACAAACCAAACAATATTCAACTCTGTTCCTTTATATCTAACCATCTAACCATAAAACACATTTCTTTTACAAAATATCTAAGACTATAACAAAAAACACAAACCTAAATTACACAAAAAACAAAACACGAATATCTATTACACAACCGACCATGAGAAAGAAAACACAAACCCAAAATCATGCGGATTAGACAATAACCGGTGAACAAAAACCCTAGGACTGTACAAAGTATAATACCTTCTCATCGAGCAGGATGAGGTCCATCCGAAAGGACTGAAGCCATTTGCGGATAATTCGACATTTGAGAGTCCACATATCTTTCGACGGATTCAAATCATCTATGAAACTGAGTGACAAAGATGATGATTCAGCAGCGGATTTCTTCTCGGCTGACATTCTTCGTGTGGAAGCTCTGTAAAAGAAAACCCTAAAATCGCCGAAAGAGAAGATTAGAGAAGAAAGAGAGAAGAAAATCACCTTTAGTAAGAATAGAGAAGAAAGAGAGAAGAAATCGAGAAGTGAGAAGAAGAAAGAAAGACTGATGATATGATGTGCATTAATTGGCATACAACTCCCCATGCATTTTCAAATTTTACCACCTAAAAAAATGATTACTTTTGAATTTAAAAAAAAAAAACAAATTATTAATAACATTATATTATATATTAAAATCAGAATTATGATGTCATCCAATCCAATGTGGCATATCTAGTTGGTTGACACATCAGCAAAATGAGGTCAGCACTTAGTCTCCTTTTATAGATTATATAGATTTTACTCTTCCAAAATTATTATTATTAGTTTTAAATTTTAAAACAGAATTTAATAATATTTTAGTTTATGTATTATATTAATAATAATGATATATATATATATATATATATATATATATAATAGCAGTATATATTAAAGACTCTTCTTAGAGAACGTTTGTGTATAAAAAATTTCTCTAGTATGTTAATTATCATCAATATTGACTATACATATAATTCCTGAATATTACGGACTTATCAAATTTTGATGAATAATCTAAATATTTAATATTTAATAATACGATAAAAAGAAATAAAAAATTATAAAGTGATTTACAAAGTATTTTAATTATCGTATCTAAACAATGCTGAAACATTATAAATTAGTATAATTATATGTTTTATCAAAACTTTGACAAATACATATCTTTAAATCGAGTAAAACTTTTGGATTATATCATAAATTATAAAATATCCTGCTTGCTTCAAATAATATCTTATATTATGATATTTCAGTGAAATCATGCCTGAGGGTGTTATTTTATACCTTTGATTAAGATATTAGTATCAATATCATAATATTATTATAATTTATATTGAATTATATTCACATAAATATGGGGATATGATATATGTCACAAAAATTAATATCAATATATCATTAAAATAATCTCCTTTTTATATTTATAGTATAACATATGGCAAGATACAAATAGGGGTTACACATCCTGACATAAAATCATTTAGGTATAATACATATTATCTTAATATTTAAATTATGACATTTTCGAAGTATTATACCTGAGTTGTATTACTTTACATTAATACTAGGTTATAACCCCGTGTACTACACGGGTTGGATAAATAAATTTTATATACTAAATAATAAAATAATATATCTTTAAAAATCTCTTTTATTGCACGGGTTGAATAAATATAACTTTTTTATAAACCAAGTTATAAAATAAATAAATCTATAATAATAGAACAAAAAGGCTAACAATTCAATTCACATATAAATCTAGATGATCAAACGTACACTAACAAAAATACTAATAAATAATAATAGAACAAAAAGTATAAAATAATAACAATTATCAAGCAATCGATATGATCAAACAATATGATAAATGAGAAGTATAGATGAAATTTAAATTAAATAATAATTATATATGATAAATGAGAAGTATAGATGAAATTTAAATTAAATAATAATTATCTATAGTTAAGTAGAAGAGATTAAACAAAATAATATTTAGTAGAAGAGTTATCTATAATTATTTAGAAGAGATTAAATTAAATAATAATTATCCATAAGATATTAAACTAAATAATATTTTGTAGGAGGGTTATTTATAATTAATAAAAAGATATTAAATTAAATAATAATTATCCATAGGACATGGCCTAATATGATGACAAGTGTCCTAAAGTTGGTTTCTTTTATTATATAGTATATATTAAGATATAAATATTAATATCGTAATATTATTATAATGTTGTAAAATTCATATCGCATTATGTTCCTACACATATAGATGGATATGATATATAGTATATATCACAATTTTTTCTAAGACATGATATATCACTTATATATACATTTAAACATAGCATAATTGTAAGATACAGATATGGGTAATACATATTGGGAATTAAAAATTTGTTGAATGACATAAAAATCATAATAGACATATTAAAATCTTATGTTCACAGGATAACACATAAGATATTAATTTCCTAACACAAATGGTTAAGGTTTAGGTATTGGAAGAACACCTAAAGGGCTGAACGGTAAATTGCAAAAGGGCCTCCACTTTGTATTCCGATTAGGGTCTACAAAAACGTTGGAACGACCCTGACACGAGTAACTAACCTAATAGCTATATAGATATAGATAACTTTCAAACAAAGACAAGATTTACATAATTACAAAATACAACCACAAACCCTAATTTAATCAACACGATGAGATCCTAGCCTATCAAACACAATGATCTAAAGCAACACAAGAGATTGACCTACAATGAAAAACACTAACGATTTAACTCAGCTCAACATGAGTTAAACACAAAAGAGAGAGAGAGAGGGGGGGGGGGGGGATGGCAATCTTAAGTCGTTCCAAATATGTCTTCAAAGTTTATATAACACAAATTTAAACTTCAGCCCCCGAAGACTCCATTTGCAACCATCAAGCCCTCAACTTCTCTTCTTTCAACATAGCCTTTTCGCTTTAAGACTTAAACAGATAAGACCTTGTACTTGTAAAAACGCCACAATAAATCCATAAACTATAACACTATGAACATTCTTGAATTGATCAAAACATATTTTCAACATGTATGCATTTTGGAACCTCACTAGCAAGATTAGAACTTGTTTGTTTGTTTGGGCAGAAGGGGTTCCTCCATGTTAGCTTCATCAACCATAATTTGAACTACATCAGTTTGATCTTTTTGCGATATCATCATCTTCTTTTCTCGTTGTTCTTTCATTTCTTCGAGATCTTTGGCCTTACCCCACAACACTACATACAATCCAATCACGATTCCAACCGCACCTACCACACTAAAGTTTGAAAGAAATTTACATTAATATACATAAAATGCTGAATTACTATCCTTGAAAGAACTAAATACCGACATACAAAGCTGTCGCTAAATTCCATAGTAGCGTTACCATGTCCTTATTGCAACAAAGTATGTGACACCATTGCACATAAATTAGTTTTGGATGCTGATTTTGTTTTAAAACATGTTTACTCACCTTCCTACGTATATCTGTTCCCGGAGGAATATAGAGGCAAAAATGGTCACAATAACTGTGTTTAAAGGATTAAACATTGCTGAAAAAACAGGACCCCTTTTCTGGACAATCCATGATTGCGCAAATATGGAAATTCCCGAGCCAGCAGTAGCCTAATCATGAGAAAGTATCAAAGTTAGGTGTCATTAGTAAATAAAACTTCAGGTATGATTAATATATCTTTTAACTTTAAGCAAATAGTTAACAATTTGATTAATTACCGCGTATAACAAAGATCCCATTTGAAAATATGAGGTAACTTTCCAAGCTTCCAAACGAGGGTCCGTAAACAATATAATCGTACCAGATTGCACCGTCGTTATAAAACACATCCAAGCAGATAATGATAGGTGGTCAGGATAGCTTTTAGTGACCTGTACCTGTTACATTTAACAAGCTTCATTATAGCATACAATCATGCATAATACAAATCAATGCACGTTCCTTATAGTTTTGTATACCTGAATAATTAGCCAAAATGACCAGCAACAACTGCTGCCAAAGATACATAAACATCCCAGAAGCCAAAGATTATCAAATTCAGTTGAATTTAACAATAGAGAATTCGATGAAGGCAAGTTTGCGTTTAGTAGTTTAGGGCCTTTGATGAGTGCCATTGCCGCTGCACTTGTGACACACACGATCGTCCCAAATATCTTTGCCATGGTTCGTAAGCTTTGTATATTTATTGGTTCATATCTACAATTGTCCATTAAAATCAAATAAGATTGTTATTTTTGTTACATTTTAGTATGAGGCCTATAGAGAAATTTGAAGTACCCAATAATAGAGGCTGCAACAAAGGTGATGGCAGGAACAAGATTGAAAATGGCACTTCCAGCTGATGATGATGCCAAGTATAAGCCTTCTAAGAATATCATTTGGCTAATTGTTATCCTGAAAAGATGATAATACAAAAAAAAAAAAAATTATAACTTTTTTAAAAAAAAGTGCTTTCTTGTAGTTTTATGTCTTAAATTGTTGCAAGTAGCTAGTTGAAGTGAATATATAAAAAGTGCTTTCTTGCACTTCTCCATTCATTTAACAATTTAACATTCTTGTTTTAGGCACACTATTTCGTTAGTCAAGTAGAATGTTAATGGCTAAAAGAGTGGAATCGCGGCTTACCCAATCAAACCTGCGAGAAAGATCAACCAAAAGCTTTTCCATCCGATACAACATCTCGTCGTTTTGCTCCTACCATATGAAAACAAATATCAAAATCAAGAAGGTGTAAAGTTAAATTCTAAGATGGCTGGATCAAAGTACGCATACAACTTAATTTATAACGAGTTTATGTACGATACATCAAGATCATGTTAAAAAATGTACCTTGAAAAGTAAGCGATAGGAGCAACGATCAAAGTGGCAATGGCTTGTCTATAGAAAACAAAAACTCTAGGGTTCATACCCTCCAAAAGAGAAGCTCTAGTTGTTATGGAGACTGTCGGAAAGAAGAAAATGGATAGTATAGGGGGCTAATATGTAACTTGGTGTTCTATATAAACACCATTTCTTTGTAACCCTAGATGATGAACATAATACAATTCTCAATACAATTCGAACCCCATTGCTGTGTTTGTTCTTTACACTAGACAACATGGTATCAGAGCAGTGTTGATTCTCGAACACTTTGCTCATCATCGATCCAACCTCAACCCAGAAAAACCAAATCAAAATCAAAGTTCAAAAAAAAAAAAAAAAAACACGAACCTGCAAGCTTCTGATTCAATCCATCAACAGCAACAACAGGAGCCGCCGATATCCAACCCACAAATCAACCACAGAATCAAATCAAACCAGAAAAGATCAAACATCAAACCATTCGTTTGTCGATTCTTGTCCAACCCGAATCAAATGTAACAACCGCAGCGGCCGTCAACCCTAGTCACTGCCGCCGAACCTTGATATCCGCAAACCCTAATCCTCGGTTTCGATTCAACCCTGTTTCCTCCCAGTTTTTTCGGTAACTGCATTCTTGTGAATCAATTAGCGATTGAAAAAAACGAAGTTGGAGCACCAGTTTGTTCAACCGCCGCACACTCCTTCACCAAACCCTAAGATCCCCAAATCCGCTACACATTTGCCGCTCAAATCCCCAGCATAGTCGCCGCTAGCGAATTTGTTCCAGAAGCTAGCGAATTTGATCCAGAAGTTAGCAAATTTGTTCGGGCGGATTTTATCCAGGAGCTAGCGAATTTGTTCTGGGCCTCTTAAAATCTTGAACGCGAGTTCAAGTTACCGGTGTATTTAATAAATACGCCGGTCAGCTAACGCTATTATCTGGTGTCGTTTTTCTGGCGAATTTAAGTTGCCCAATTTGTTGCCGGCGAAATTGAAAAAAGTCTTGAACGCGAGTTCAAGTGACCAGCATATTTATTAAATACGCTGGTCTGCTGTCTTATCTGTAACGACAGCGAATTTACCAAAAAAAAAAAAAAAAAAAAAAAAAGGAGTATGGCAATCAATCATGGAAAGAACAATTCTTGGATATTTGATTCTGGTGCCACTGACACCATGACGTTTGAACCATTAGACATACGGTCAATGACCCAACCTCAAAAATCTCAAATACATACAGCAAACAACGGAACGATGCAAGTGAAAGGAGGAGGAGTAATTGAAATTTCACCAACTATGAAATTGTCAAATTGTCTCTATGTTCCGTCCTTATCACACAAATTACTGTCAATCAGTCATATTACCAAAGAATTAAATTGCACGGTACTAATGCACCCTACTTTCTGCCTCCTACAGGATATCAGGACGGGTGTGATTATTGGACGTGGTACTGAGCGTCACGGATTGTACTATGTGGATGAAGTGACTCAACAGGGTACTGTGATGTTGGCACATGGAACCGAAAACCGGGAAGCCTGGTTATGGCATAGACGTTTGGGGCATCCATCCCATGGCTATTCGCACCTTTTGTTTCCAAAACTCTTCCCTTCGAATGGAAAAATAGATTGTGAAACCTGTTTTCGTGCTAAAAGCCATCGACAACCGTTTAAACCTAGCAATACAAAAGTTGCTTCACCTTTTTCACTAATCCATTCTGATGTGTGGGGTCCTGCTCCTGTGATGGGGGGGCAGGGTCTTCGGTACTTTATACTATTCGTGGATGATTGCACTCGCATGACATGGGTATATTTTTTGAAGAACAAAGCCGAAGTTTACGAAAAATTTATCACGTTTTATGCTATGATTCAAACTCAATTCCAAACCCAAATCCAAATCCTTCGATCCGACAATGGGGGAGAATTTGTCAATACGTCCATGAAACAGTTCTTTAAAATTAAAGGATTAGTTCATCAAACCTCTTGTTCTCATACCCTCGAACAAAACGGTGTTTCCGAACGGAAAAACCGTATTATTCTTGAAATGACTCGAGCCCTTTTGATCGAATCTCAGGTTCCCAAATATTTCTGGCCGGAGGCAGTTGCAACCTCTGTGTATCTCCTGAATCGGCTTCCCACAAAAGCTCTTAAATTTAAGACTCCCTTAGATTGTTTGTCTAAGTCTGCCAGTATTCCCCATCCTCTTACTCTTGAACCTCGAATTTTCGGGTGTACCGCATTTGTTCACATACCCAAAGTCAACCGAAACAAACTCGGCCCATGTGCTGAGAAATGTGTGTTTGTCGGCTATGGGATCGATCAAATAGGTTATCGGTGTTATAATCCAAAAACTCGTCAAATGTTCACCACAATGAACGTTGACTTTCTTGAAACAAAATACTTTTATGACACCCAACTCAGTGGTCAGGGGGAGAACGAATGTATAGACCCTCTGAGTTGGCTAACCCAACTTCCCTCGTCTGAAGAAGTAACAACAGAACTTCCTCACAGTACTGCGAGTCCTTCAAACACAGACACACAATCTGCGGAGCACAGTACCACTGAAGAAAGTCCATCCAACGTGATGCCTGAGGTAAGAAATACTGAGAACCCTGAATGTTCTACGTCTTATAACTATGAGACGACAGGGGAATACATAGAACCGACAACTACAGAACATGTTGATCCAGTTGTTGAACAGGTTGATCCAGTTGTTGAACATGTTGAACCAGGTGCAGCAGAGACTACCGGAAGATACTCTCTTCCACCTAGAGCCAATAGAGGGGTTCCTCCAAAACGGTACTCCCCAGAGAGGGAAACCAGAAATCCAAGATATCCTGTAGCTAATATGGTCAACGGGAACTTATCTAACAGTGCGAAAGCATTTGTTACTTCACTATACACTGAACAAATACCTAATTCCGTAAAGGAAGCTCAAGGTAAGAAGAACTGGGAAGAAGCAATGGAAGTGGAGATGCGTGCTCTTATGAAAAACAATACATGGGAGAAGTGCATTCTTCCTAAAGGAAAGAAAACAGTTGGATGCCGGTGGGTGTATTCGATTAAATATAAACCAGATGGTTCCATTGGAAGATACAAAGCCCGGCTTGTAGCCAAAGGGTACACTCAAACGTATGGGATCGATTACTCTGAGACATTTTCTCCGGTTGCAAAAATGGATACCATCAGAGTCCTTTTTTCCGTGGCAGCTAATAAGGATTGGCCCCTTCATCAATTTGATGTAACAAATGCATTTCTTCATGGAGACCTAACTGAAGAAGTTTACATGGAAGCACCTCCAGGTTTTTCAGGGGGTTTTAAAGATGGGGAAGTTTGTAGGCTGAAGAAATCTCTATACGGGCTAAAACAGTCTCCTCGGGCATGGTTTGGAAAGTTCACCTTGGCCATGAAAGAATACGGGTATCGCCAAAGTAACGCTGATCATACCTTATTCCTCAAAAGGAGGAACGGCCTCGTAACTTGCTTGATCATATATGTGGACGACATGATTATCACCGGAGATGATGTAGAAGAAATAGCACAGCTGAAAAGGAATTTGTTTTCAAAGTTTGAAATGAAAGACCTTGGGAATCTCAAGTATTTCCTTGGAATAGAAGTTCTCAGGTCTAAACGGGGGATTTTCATCTGCCAAAAGAAGTATGTTCTTGATCTCCTGGCGGAAACTGGGTTGATTGATTGTAAACCAGCAGATACGCCAATGGTGGTGAATCACAATCTTCACATGGAGGTCGATGGAAAGCTCGCAGACAAAGAAAGATATCAACGGCTCGTGGGCAAGTTAATTTATCTCTCCCATACTCGCCCTGATATAGCTTACGCTGTTGGAGTGGTAAGTCAGTTTATGCACCAACCACAAGTTGCCCACATGGAAGCTGCTCAGAGAATTCTAAGGTATCTCAAGGGAACCGCAGGCCATGGAGTGTTGTTCAAAACAAATGGGCATTTAACTGTTGAGCTCTACACTGACGCAGACTGGGCAGGAGATAAGGGAAATCGAAGGTCTACATCAGGGTACTTCTCCTTGGTTGGCGGAAACCTTGTTACCTGGAGAAGTAAGAAACAGAAGGTGGTTGCTCTGTCAAGTGCAGAAGCAGAGTTCAGAGGTATAGCTCGAGGGTTAAGCGAAGTTCTTTGGATCAGGAAGCTGCTAGAAGACATTGGTTTTTCACAAAAGGCTCCTAGTAAAGTTATGTGTGACAATACAGCTGCAATACAAATCTCAGAAAACCCAGTTCAACATGATCGAACAAAACACGTGGAGGTAGATCGACATTTCATCAAAGAAAAGTTGGAAGGAGGAATCATAGAGCTCCCGTATGTAGCATCAAAAGATCAACTCGCAGATATCCTCACAAAGGCAGTCAACGGAAACGCGTTTAATAGCTGTTTGAGCAAGTTGAGTATTGGTAACCCCACTACTCAACTTGAGGGGGAGTGTCGGAAAGAAGAAAATGGATAGTATAGGGGGCTAATATGTAACTTGGTGTTCTATATAAACACCATTTCTTTGTAACCCTAGATGATGAACATAATACAATTCTCAATACAATTCGAACCCCATTGCTGTGTTTGTTCTTTACACTAGACAACAGAGACTGCTCCATATGTAAATTGCATCACAACCATAACAATTACTGGCTTGTAAGACTCTATGTCCCCCATATTTTTTCTTCTGAAGCTTATTGTGTTTGTAATGTGATTGTATTACTTCACATATTTGAAACTTCACTAGTCTCAAAGTACCTTTATATAGTCACAACTTCAAGAGTTTGGTATTTATATCTCAGGTACCTAATCTTTGAAATTTTTTGAACTTTAGTCCTTCTCACATGGGTCATCTTACACTAGTTATTGATATCATATATGGGTTATGTTATGTTATGGACTAATACCATTGCAAGGTATGAGACTTATCCCACATTGGTTGTATGGGCAACTGATGTGGGGATTATATACCAAATGAGCTCTCTCACCCACTAGACTAGTCTTTTGGGTTGTGTTCTCCCGTTTGGTATGTAACATGTTATTGTAGTTATTCGAAACTATCTTGCCGTTTCCTACAATATTATAATCTCAACAAAGTGAATAGACTTAAAATGATTTTTTCAAAATGTCTTTCTATTATTCTATATCGCTTTTTTTTTATACGTATCATGTGTGTGGTAAAGTTTTGTTTGTTAATTAGCTTGTTCTTATCTGAACCGTTTCATATGGTTATAGTTGTTCTATCTTTTATTTATATTTAAAATTTACATCGAGATAGTTGGTAAACAGGCAACAAGCTGTGGCGCTACTCCTTTTTAAATAGCAAAATTAAGTCTTTTAAAAACTACATCCACAGATCTCGGGTCATAACTTTACTATGTATGACCCTTTGAACTCAACTAAGTAGATTCACACCCTCTGGCGCCAGAAAACCAAAATCAAAAGCAAATGGGAGTTATTAAGGGTGGCAAGTGGTAATTGATAATTAGAACTTAAGTACATGACAAAATGATACTAAATTTTTCATTGTACATGACAAAATGATACTAAATTTTTCATTGGTACATCCCTGTGGAAACCAGAATCTTCCTTCCCTCCAACAGAAACTTGTGTTCTTAATTAGGCGTCGTTGGTTTTAGTTTTATTAGGTGCCATATTGATCAGTCACACATGGTTCAATAATTGACCAATATTCTTTTATATTTTTATGATCAAGGTGATTTAAAACAATGTTCTGTATGATAATAACAGTCGATAATTACGAAACGGTTATACGTCATCAATAGGGCCGCAAATGAACCGTTCGTTTGTTAAGGGAATATGTGTGTTCACGAACACTAACCGAAAGAGATTTTCTATTTGAGTTCATTTGTTAAGGAAATAAACGTGATCGTGTTCGTTTGCTAGTATTAGGTAGCAAATGCAAACGAACTCTCATGAACACAAATAAATGTTCACGAACACAAATAAAAACAAGTGAACACAAACAAACGCTTATGAACAGAATATACAATACACTGATACTTATTAAATATTTTATTTGTCTGAAATTTAAAGTATTTAAATCAAATATAATAATTATTAAAACACTAATGAACTATCGGATATCGGACACAAACGAACATATTACTGAACGTTCACGAACATAAATGAACGAACATGACCTCTGTTCATGTTCGTTCATTTAACTAAACGAACGAAATTTCATGTCCGTACTCGTTCGTTTATTTAACAAATGAACTTCCCCAAACAGTTCACGAATTGTTCACAACGTTTGATTCATTTGTAGCCCTAGTCATCATAACTTGGTAATACGTATATATTCTCTCCACATCAAGTTTTATGATGATATAAAACCTTGGATTTGGGCATATTTTGTGTAACAACTCACAAGCAAAGCAACTACTTAAGTGGTATTTGGATGTGATGCAAACCATATAGTGACTTGAAGTTGTTTTACAGTGTTTCACAAATCTAATTTAACGTAATTCCAATATTATTTACTTTGTATAAAAATTGTTATATATACATACGATTAAGATCGTAAGAGAACTAGTGAGGAATTTGAGACTAATATGGACCGACCAAGCATCTTGTTTAATTTTTTTTTACTAATAAGATGCTGGTCTACTTGCAAAGACAAACCCGTTAAATGGGCGAGGGAGGTTTTTGGTTCAAATTTCACATATAATAAAATTAAAAAGAAAATTGCTGGTTAAAAAAATACCTTTTTCATTTTTTTTTCATTTTAATTAAAGTCATTTTGAAAGAATATATTTTTGGTATTTTGTTGTAAATTGCCTAATTATCTCCTCATTTACTTGTCAAATCTAATCAATTCAAGATCAATCATTTAGACTCGCAAATCATAAAAAAAGTATATGTATCTTAATATATCTTCATAGAACATCATAGGTATTTTCAAAGCTCATAATTAAACACAGTAATTTCATAATAGTATAGTCGAATACAAAATACGAATATTATTTATTTATTCTACCTATCATTTATGATTTTTCACTATACAATTCTCACAATGTTCTTCTTGTAAATTATTTTATAAAACTATCTTACTTTTGCTTATTGTTAGTAACTAGTTGTTCTTACCCTCGCGTTGCGTCAAGAAACCAACCTACAACGTATACACTAAAAGTATGTAATGCATCATACTATTGGTGCAACAGCAAGTAGAAGCTATTATAAATTTAGTGTAATCATGGATAATATATTAATTACCCCTCAAAGTGTAATCATCACTTTCTCAATTTGAGCTTCAAAACAGGTGCAATACTGACTTTCTACAACTTGTGATATTTACAAAAATATTTACCACATAAATGACCATCTGGATAAAAAGACATGGACATACATATAAAGTAGGTTTATACCATTTCTATTCATCAAGTTAAAAAATACATTTAAAAAAGCTTTATAAACTTCTTAATTTATTAAACTTAAATAGGGGAAATGACAATCACCAAAGTGAGTGGAGGAGGCAAGTGCTTCCATGGCCTGTGACTTTCATGTTTTGTTGAAAATAAAACAAACTATTGGTTAAGCTTTAAGATGCATATCTAACAGAAAAATAACTAGCTCATGACTTTATAGCCTAGTGATATCTTATAAGTGGGATAATACTTTAAAATCAATAGGTTCTGGGTTCGATTCTCACAAGGGGGCTTCCCATATTTATTGGGTTTTCTCCTGAATTGGTGTATAGACATTATGCCTAGTGGAGATGGATATGATCGGGTGGTTCCGTTGGTGGCATGATGATACTCCAGTGGTCCGTAGTGATCCAAATTTGCCGTTCAAAAAAAAAAAAAAAAAAAAAAACAGAAAAAAATAGATAAATAAAAACAATACATATTGTGGAGTGAGTTGAAAGTTCCGTAGCGTTTATTTTTATTTAAAATGAAAAAGAATTGTATGTTTGATTCAAAATTAATAATCATCATGGCAACATAGATATTTTTGAGGGTTGTTACACTTAACGCCTCTAAGGAGCGGTGTGCCGGGTGTTAACGAATGCCAACTAGGATTAACGCCTATGGATATTAGAGCATACTAGGCGACCTTAGCATAAGAAATCACACATAACGTTCCATAGTTGTCTACGTTAATCTTTGTTGGTACCAAAATTTGGTTACATTTAGTTCAATCCCCTAAAGTAGGATTGACATAAAAAAGTTAAGCTAAATTCAAAGGGACATATCATGAATCCTAAATGAAGAACATAAATTTCTAAAGGGGTTTGAGTGGGCAAATTTAACCAAAGATCAATAGCACAAGTTTTTGGAATTTTAAGCCATATGATTAACTAGTATTTGTACCCGCCGCGCGTTGCGGCGGCGTACCTGACTCTTTCCGAACTAAATTTACGTCGAAATAGAGTAACTGGAATTTATACCGTCAAATGAAAACATATTCTATTTTAGCCCAAAAAATTCTATGTTAAAAACTATACTAACTTGAAACGTAGATATGTGGTTCTTGAGCAAAATTTATATCGAAAGTTGAACCAAATAAAAGATAAAAAAAACGTACCAGTCCCTCCCTCATTGCGGCCGGTTTAAACACAGACTAACTCGAATTAAATACCATCGAATCAAAACGTAACCCATAGGAAAATACAAAGAACAAAAGCATGTAGCAAGCAAAAAAACATGTCTAGAGTCGATCTCGTACGCATCATTTTACTTGATAATCAGTTACTTGTTAGAAGAGTTCACAATGGATTCAGCAAGAATCTTAATGTATAGTAACCTCGAAGTGCATTCTTTAAGGGTTGTAATCACCAGAAAAATCATTCTAACAAAAAATTGACCGACATGTTTACAAATATTTTGTAACAGAATCTTTAAGCAATAGCAAACCTGTAAATCAACAGCAGATGAATATTACCTCCTTGGTCATTTCGAAACTTAACGCCATGAAACGAAACAAAATTAAGAAATGATTATATGCATAATTCTTTATCAAGCGCCGTTATACAATCACCACTTATCATTTGCATTACCGGTTTACTGACCATATGCATTGCTAGTTATTTCATCCCAAAATCCACTATCACATTCCAAAACATTAGAATTAGTTTGCTAAAATATAAAAGCACATTAGAAATGAAAAAAAAATACATGAGAAATTACCATCTTCTTGAAAGAATTATTAGGTCTTAGTAGCTAGGGTTTCCAACTACATGAAATTGAAAAGCCACGAAATTTGGGACAATATAATATGAACGAACAACAAAACCAAATTTACCTTTTTTGATTTGCATCATCCTAAACATAAATGAAAAACGCTCTGAAAATTCGTTGTCATATATGGATCTGCTGCCGACTAGAGTACGTCAATCGCTGCCTGATGTGGCCCTTGTTCGGCGTTCGCTAGTAGTTGTTGCCACCATCCCACCTCCTCTATTATTCCCTCTCTTTCTCCGAGTCACTTACCTGTTAAATAGTTTATTTCATACTGTCAAAGCAGAGTAAATAATATTATGAATCATGTAAAACTATGCCTCATTTACACCATCCAAGAACAAACGCTCATATAAAACATGGGATGAGGGTAGGTAAAAAAAGACACATATGGCGATTAAAATTATAAGTTATATTAAAACAAAACTCAAAAGAGGCGGCTTTACACCATCCAAGAACAAACGCTCATATAAAACATTGGATGAGGGCAGGTAAAAAAAGACACATATGTGGCGATTAAAATTATAAGGGTGTAAGGGGCACTCCTCTAAGTGGGGAGTGACCTCTCTTACCCACAGTCAATCAGCACGCGCCACGTCAACTCCCCACTTAACTCCCCCACACCCTCAATTTGATGGCGACACTCCTCTCTTGGGGGACTTGTTTTTTTTTTATTTTTTTAATTAAGTTTTACTCACCTACCATGTGCATCCATTCAATAAAAAATATGAATCAATGTGCGGTGAATCAATGCCGCAGATGTCTTACCGCTTAGCCTCCCCGAGGGGTCGGCGGCGGTGTTCCCGAGCGGGGAACTCACTCACCGCACGCCACCCCGAGGGCGCCCCGTTCAACCTAAGTTATATTAAAACAAAACTCAAAAGAGGCGGCTACAGTGTTTTTCTTAACTTTTGGAAGTTTCAAATACACCCCTTACTCTACAAATAATATACACATTTATCCCAATAATTTTATTTTCCTCTTCTAAATTACCATACACAATATTAGTTTAATGGAAAATCTCATAAAAATGCCAAAACACAATATTTTTTTTTTGAAAAAGACCGAGCCAGTAACACCGAAAAAATTATCTAAAATTTCTATTACATAAACTTAATGCTTTTCATTTCAAGTGAAACATAAAACTACACAATGACTCATAAACCAAACGTTACTAACAAAGATGCAATTAGCTCTATTTATCACCAAAGTAAGAAATATACATCAAATCAACTAAAAAATATTATACATCAGCTACAAAACATATCAAATAACTAAATTATATCAACAAAACTACAAACAACAATTATTCTACCTAACCATTACAAAAACAGATAAAAAATTTCTAGTAAGAGCAAAGTCTAAATAAACTATCTGAATCTAAGTTGAAAAAAATATTATACATCTGCTATAGACAACATCAACAGCTACTATCAAACAACTGAATCGACAGTTCTTCAACAAAAACAAATAGATCTACAATAAACAATCTCAAAACAAAATTATCCGCTACATAAAACTAAAAATCATACCAACAAAACTGCTAACAACAGTTAATCAACCTAACGATAACAAAAACATATACAAATCCAGTAAGAAACAGTTCTAAACAGACTATATGAATCTAAGTTGATAAAATATTAAACATCAACTACAAACCTGATAGTTTAATTAATATGTAAATGACCGATTTCAAATACACATCCTTCTCCGACTTCTAAGCCTGCTTTTTCCGACACCGATTAACCTTCGATTCTACTGATCCGAGCAACCTTGTACATCGGCGGAGGTCAACTACTCCATTTGATTTGTTAGCAGCCATATTCTACTTGTAGGAGCCCTAATCACCGCCTTCCGACAAAAACCCCAAATTTGTTGCAACAATACTTAGTACCCAAGTCCCTAATCGATGCCTACAAACTTATTCATGTCAAATTAATAACACATACCTGTCGGCGTTGTGAATCGTCTGACCACCCCCTTGTCCGCCATAACGGATTACCGCCCCTCCAGTAATCTCGTAAATTGTTAGTGATACAACCATCTGACCGCTGCCTTCACCACATCACAGCCACCTGAGGGCCACCACCACCTAAACGCCGTCACAACAACACCATCACCTAACAACTTCTGCCGAAACCTAAAGGGAGTCGTCACCTTGTCGGTTGAAGTCTTGAAAGATTAAGCGAGGATGAAGATGAAAGAAGCCAAAGGATTAGTTATGTAATTTTAAGCTCTAGACAAAGGGCAAAAGAAGGAGCCATGTTTTGTTGCAGGTAGAAGAAGAAAGTGGCAGGGGCCAAGGTTTAGGGTTAGAAATAGAGGATGGTGAGTTAGGGGCAGGAATGTCATTTGTTCAGGCAACCGACCTTTGTATTTAAGACTATATAAATTTGTGGACTTGCATACAAAGATTACATATATTTCACGAGTAAATTATGTTTTTGGCCCTTGTGGTTATATTACTTTTACTATATTAGTCCAAAATAAGATTTTTTAACATCTGTGCCCCCATGGTCTCTATAACTAACTATTTTGGCCCCTGATTCTAACTCCATCCTTTACCCTGGTTAATTGTTTGTCACATGCAAGTCGCATGATGGGTATTTTTGTAATTTATCCTTCCCTTTAAATCTAACCAAGATCTTCAAGAACATCATCATCTTCTAACCTAGATCTTCAAGAACACATCATCATCTTCAAGAACACATCATCATCTTCAAACCCAGATCTTCAAGAACATGACCACCTTCAACCATCATCATCATCCCCTAAACAAAACCCACATTTCAATTTCAGATCTTCATGAAGATGGACAAGAACAAATAAAAAACAAAACCCAAATTCAAGAACATCTTTTCTTCCCAAATCAATCAACAAGAACAAATAAAAAACAAAACCCAAATTAAATCAACAAAATTAATATCCTCTTCAAGAACAACAAATTAATATCCTCTTCACAGACAAACTCACTGGCGATTACGGAGGGGAGCCAGCAAACATGAACGTTTCCGGTACGGCGGTGGCGTAGTGATGTTGTTGGGACGGCGATAGAGACGGTTACAGAGACGTAGGAGAGAGATTGGCGGTGGTTATGTGGTGGTGCTGTGGAGGCGGCGGTTTGGTGGTGGTGTTGTCTGTGGCGGTGGTGTGGTGCTCCCTTCTTCTCCGACGCCTAATTTTATTTACGGAACTTTCCTTGTATTATGTTTCAGGAAGTCGATGGATCTTTATGGTCGTGTAGCATCTTCTAGGGTCTTCTAACTTATCATTGTTAGGTGGTTCATTCCTTTCGTCGTCTCCTAAAAGGAGATGCACTTCCAAAATACTCACGAGTTTAGACGCCCATCTCTTGATTTGCTGGACAGGTTGGGTGGGTTGTGTTGTAGAAAAAAATAGGGAAGTTGGGGCTAGGGTTTTGAGAGAGTGAAGAGGGGAAGGATAAAGAGATGAACATGATGTTGTGTTCTTGAAGATAAGGTGTCTGTGATTTGTAGATCATATGATAGAAATTAGATTTAAAGGGGAGGAGAAATTACCATTATACCCATCATGTGTCTGTCATGTGACTAATAATTAACCAGAGTTTGGGGTTTGGTTAGACTCAGGGGCCAAAATAGTTAGTTATAGAGACTATGGGGGCACATATATTAAAAACATCTTATTTTGGGCTAATATAGTAAAAGTGATATAACCACATGGGCTAAAAACGTAATTTACTCTATATTTCACTGATCTAACAAATACTCACAAATATTATAATAAAATTAGTCACACAATATAGATGGAATATAAAATGTAATGTCGTTAGGTACATGAAACTGGACATAGAACTCTTGCATACCGCCCATCAACCTAATTCACAAACCTATAAATTATAGCTGCATCAAATCTATCTTCTTTTGTAGTTGAAGATCAAGAAGTGAGATTAATTCACATGATAGGGTTTTCTCATGACTTTGATCTTGATAGTGGACACACTTTTATAAGACATCACCATTGCTCTATCGACAAATGAAATAGATTACATGTTTGTAATGTTCATAACAATATCAACTATGAAACCTTCTATGCAACGATCATCATCATCTTCCCCCAAAAGAGGATTTTTATTGTTGCCAGAGAAAGACAGATGAGATAAATGATGGTTTCCTCTCATGACAGGGAAAAATAGATAAAATAATAGACATGTGGCAGAAGAAACAGTGGGAGGATCGTACTTAACGTCATCTTGAGGGAGAAACATGTGGTGATTGTAGGAGAAACATGGAACCTATCCCAATGCCAGGGTGCCAGTGTAACACCTCGTAAAATCATGTCCAATATAGTATCGACACGTGTCATGGACTTTAAACGTGTTAGAAATTGAATATGAGGGACTAAAGTTGACAAACGAAGAAAGTATATGTATATAAGGATTCAAAGTGTCAAAATTTGATAATTATGCCTTTTAACGACCCTACACGATGTTTATACCCTTAAACGAATGAATCATGAAGCGTATGAAACCGTTTGTGGAAGAAAGTGAAAGTTTACAAGACGCGAGGGTTAAAAGTGTCAACATGTTTAAGTTATACCTCTGAGTGACCTTTTAGCGAACCCGGAGCCTTGTAACGATTAATTATACTCCCAAGAATAAGTGATAAAAATTTCACAAGGTTTCGATATCATATGAGGAAGATACGTTAACTTTCGTAATTAAGGGGTTAAAAGCGTCAACAAGGCAAAACTTATGTTTTCGGTTATCATTTAACGAAACCGGACCTAACGGTGCTTGGTTATATCTCATGGATCACAAGAATAAAAGTTAAATGGGTTAAAAGTGCTTAAAATGGAAGAAATTACGTTTTAGAAGGTCCAGGGGGTGAAATGCCATTAATTGAAACATGCTGATCAGGTTAGCCACATGGTGGCGCTGCGCCACCACCTTCACCTTCTGCCGTCGCGCGACGCGACGGCCTGACCTGAACAGAATCTCTGCACACCTGCGAGTACAGCCAGTTCCACCGCCTTAGAAGCCTTGTATTCGAATTCAGGGGCTGTTTCAGTGGTTTTCCATGCATAGGGACACTTGGGACTCATTATGGATCACCCATAGACCTTGTTGGAATGATCTCATGCATTTTAAGTTGCTATATAAGAGCTTCAAGTTGCAACCATTGTTCTTGCTCATTTCAAAGCTACTTCAACTCACTCCAAGGACTTCTCTGGAGCTTTCTGAACCTCACACAAGATTCCATTAGCTTCTAAATTGTACTAAGTACTTCAGTAAGCTTCCTTAACCTCTCCAATTTCAGTTTTTAGTTTAATGGCCTAAAGTCAAACCCGTCGTAATTAAGGTTTGACTTAGTGATTAATCACTAATGGTCCAGTCAATTCTCGAATTGAAAGTAGCTATGAGTTGGTAATTATGTGGGTAATAAACCCTTAAAAGGGCACCCTCTGATTTCCACTCTAACTAGGTCAATTGTCGGGTCAAACTTAATTATAAAAAGTCAACAGAAAGCTAATTTTCGAATAAACGCATAATTAGCAATGTAGAAGCCATGAAACCTGTTTTATCACTTGTATAACTTGGTAATTAATATAAGAACATGTCTAAGCATGTTCAACCCGACAATTTTCAGTTTAGGCTCGGTTCGGGACCGAAAGTCGCAAAAGTAGACTTTTGCTTTGACTTTCAGTTCTGACCCAATGTAGCATATTTTAGAAATGCCTTAGAGCTCTATTAGGACCAGGTTATAGGTTAGTGTAACCCTCTGAGGTTATACAACTTGGTTCCCTAGTTTATCCGATTCATTTGCATGTTTCCGTTATATGCCTAAATATTGACCATTATGCCCTTTTGACCTTAAAACGAGATTTTTGAAAATGTTAGAGGACAAAAACCTTTATTACTGATTTATAAACTTGTCCTAAAAATTTGACATCAGTTTGAGGTCTAGAATAGGAGTTATGCTCAATATCGTAATTAAGAAGCTTTTTATTAATTAAACGGCATAATTAGCATATAGCCTATTTAAACCCAAATTTTGACACCAAACTTTTTACCCACTGATGTAATATAATATTTTGGGATTTTTGAAGATTTTTATTTATTTTTAAGCTGAGCATAACATAGAGTACTTTCTTCAATTCGGTAATTGTCGGTTATACCCTTTTCTTGAATAAAATGAGTTTTACATAATATTTTGATACCAAACTTTTTGCTACTGATTTTATATGATAAATAAAATATTTTTAACTTTATAAACTGACCAAAAACTCAGATTTCCTATTTAAACCCGAAAATCGCTTAAAACCGACTTTTACGCGTTTTAAGCGCATAGCATGGGTTAAAACTATTTTTAACATACTGATGTTTTTAGTAAATTTTTATATTTTAACAGTAAGATAAAGTTTTGAACTCAGATTTCTAAATTTGACCTTTTAAAGCCTATGTGAAATTACCAAAATGCCCCTACGGTGTATAGTTTGGTTATAAAAGATAAATTTCACATATATGCAATACCCTACTGTTATGACTTATAAAAATAAATATTTTTACTGATTATATCAGACCTGAAACTCAGATTAATAATTAAACTCTTTTATAACCTTTAAAATAACCAAAATACCCTACGGGGCTTAATTTGAGTTTAAATTCGTTTTGGGCATAATGGAAGGTATCCTACTGATATCACAACATATTTAAGGCATATTAACTTAGGAAACCTGTTCATGACTCATTTGGTTACCCGTTATGCATCCTTCGCGTTCGGTGCGGTTTATGTAACTAGTTTGCATAAATTAGCCGAAACGGGTTAAACCTTATCATTTCTATCTCAAAATCCAGAATGTGTTTAGTTTACCCATATTATACAAGTATACAAACTTGTCGGGTCTAAACTACATTCTAATCCGGTCTTCGCTTAAGCGTGCGTTTCGAACCGTGTATCTTTCTTTAAAACTAACCGGTCTAAGTTTAGACTTAATTTAGACCCGTTAGGAATCTAATAGGTTATTAAAACCTTCGTTCCAGATTTAGGAGCCCAGTAAAAGATACTTGCACTTGCTGATTTGTACGACTGGGATAAATTTATATAATTTGCTCAGGTAAATACTTTTAACTTATTTTCCCTTATACAGGCTTGGGGTATGGTATATAAAATACCGCTTGGTCGGTCATCGAATTGTTAATCATATGACGGTTAATTTATTGAGATGACCCGTTTAATCTGTTTTGTTTGCTTAAAGCCTTTGGGGGGTTAATGACCATGTCCCGGATATCCTTAGCATCATTCATTGAAATGGCCACGACCTAAGCACGGGGTGTAGGCATACACCTGCCGGTGCGTAAATAAAAAGATATAACCGTCGTTCGAGAATAACTCACCGTGGGATTATATTATGTGGTGTGTCAATTAATCTTTAACCCGGTATTCAGCTCGGGCTACTGAACGTATAACAAACATGTAATTCTTTTACAAGTTTATATTTAAATAATTATCCCAAGTTATAAAAGATATTTTGTGCCTTGTGCATTCAAATCAATTTTCTTAAACATTTTCAAAATGAGTCGGTTAATTGTATTTACCAGTGAAAACTGATGTATTTTCCAAAAAGGTTAAGTGCAGGTACTAATCGGAATAGGTTGGCTACTCCTAGCATCAATAAAGAGTCTTGCAAGCTTAGATGTTTATAAATCTGCTGAAAAATGTTTCTTTTTAACTTCGATCCGCCTGTGGATCCTTTACAACCGTTTTGTAATAAATGATATTACTTTCGTTCGGTTTGTAATGTTTTTATCTTTCGACTTCCGCTGTGTATATAAACTGTGATAAATTGTCTATGATGATATCAACTACGTCACGATACTCCCCACCGGTAATACTGTCACACCCTGGCTTTGCGGAAGCGTGGTTATTTTGGTGTGACTTCTTAATACCATAGCATAACCATAACAAGCTATATGAAATAAAAACCATGCAAGATCATCCATTAAAATAAGTTTTAAAACCAAAGTAACATAACATTGTCTTGGAACTACACCATCATAACATAAAGCATTGTTTTGAAAGACATAAACATCAACATGAATAAAACGCAGTTTAAGATTTGTGACTCGTCCAGGAAAAAATCACATTTCCTAAACCGGGATGACCTCGGAACCCATATGCAGCGGGAAGACACAACATACCGTGCCAGATCTTTAATTCCCTGAAATACATGTAAGTTGAAAAATCAACAATAATGTTGAGCGAGTTCATGTGTAAGTGAGTAAATAAACCTTTGTATGTATAAAAACCCTGGTATGTAGCAAATAAGGAAAAAGAGATCACCAATGGTTTGCAAGGCCATTGATATGTGTGAAGTGCAAGTAGGAAGACTCAAACCTAGCAGATTTATGCGTTGGGTACAAAGTCACCCCGAGGTCCGTTCTGTTTGGGCCTGGGGTTGGGCTCGCTACACCCAGATAGATCTACCGCTCCTGCCCCTCGGTCCTACCTTGAGGATTAATGGCCTCAAGTTTCTGCCTACCCACTCACATGATCTGAATAATAACCCTCCTTACGCTAACCATACCATGTAAAAGTACTCGTAATCATAGTAACATGTATTTCACCCCCGCAGTTTAGAAAACTGAAAACAGTTAAGAGAAAAGGGGGACATGAACTAACAGTGGTGCGTCTCTACCAAGTATATCTCCTGATCAAGCAGCTGTGCGACGACCTACACGTACTAAGTCTATTAGACGGACGGCCGTGCCTTAGCTTAAGGTTTAAGTTTTTTTTTTGGGAAATAGTTAGACAACTATTTCGTGTTTACATTTTTGTAGATACTTGGTAATTATTTTCCTTCCCAAGGATGGGGGATTTAATACATGCGCGTTCGTAAAATTCGAAATACATTATTAAGTCTCACTTAATATATTTTATTTTTTACTTCAAAATATAAATGTTTTCCCCAAAATAATACTTTGACAAAAATACGCGCCCATAAATATTTTCTTAAAATGCGTAAGTTACGTTTTAAAGATCGGGTGGTAATAATTATACCGTTGTAACTTATTATTAATTATGAAGGCGTTTGTATTATTTTTGGAATCGTTATCATTCGGTAATATTATTTTTACCCTAAAAATAATATTCGTATATTTCACAAAATAATCATAAAAATTCACAAGTGTTGATACTAAATATATATTTTAGCAAGTTTTTATTTTGTGAAAATCCCACCTCTGATAATTAGAAATCTTGTAATAAAGTCATGGCGAAATCTATAATTCGAAAACACGTTAAAAAATGTATTCCTAACACTTGTAGTGAAAATATTTCTAAGTGTTAGGTTTTTGGAAAAATTTCGCCAGAGTTTCCTCTGTAACTGGAGGTGGCCACGCTTTCAAGCGTATCATTTTCTTTTACAAATCAAACCAACAATTTTCTTATTCAATCAAAACAATGTTCAAAGCATCAAACTAGTCAATATATATGTAAATCGCAAGAATTACATGAACTTGTAGTTTTTCCAAAAATATGTAGTAAAGCTCCTTACTTTTAGTGTATCTTTATATAAATCAACTTCGTTTCTTGAAAGTCTCGTTTTTAAAGAAATTCCATCTTTACAACTTCTTGTAAAATTTGACAAAACTAGTTCTTTGTCGAAACTTAGTGTTACACAAGTATTTATACACTTGTGTGTTTACTAAAATCATTCTTGTTTATGAAAGATCCGTCTTTAAAAGTATGTTTTCTCTTGACACATGGTCCTTTGAAAATACCGCTTGTAGATCCGTAGATCTACTAGTTTTAAACACTATTTCGTAAGTAAAATCGATTTTACACAAGTTCATGTTTGGTGTGTGGTAGAGTTTCATCACTTAACCCTTTTTACATTTAAACAAACTCTATGTCATGATCCATGATCATGACCAATCTGGGTTAGACGATGATCCGAGCTACCACAACATAGATCGGCACTAAATAATTACACAAAACAAATCTTACAAGATTTACACAACAACTTAGCTTTTAACCATCATATTCATCATTTTAGTAGACTTTTACCATATCATCTTGTATGTTCATGAGTTTTAACCATCATATACCGTTTTAACCACTTTAAAATAGATCGAGAGGGTGTTTCAAGCAACTTACTACTAGCTCGAGGCTAGGGAAGATTTTAGTCGAAGAATGAGTGGATAAAAGAAATGAGAAGAGGTCCTTTGCCTTCCGAATGCACCAAGCTCCCTTGTAGGTGATCCTTAGCACTTGTATGATCTTGGAATGAGAGGATCAAAGCTTGAAAGATTGATGGATGGTATAGGGGAGTTCGACCGAGAGCTTTGAGAGGAGAGGAGAGAGTTTTATGTTGGTGAAAAGTTAAGTGAAAGAATGAGGGGTTTAGTGGTGATCTTATAGGCAAAGTTTAGGATTATGGTCCAATGGATTATGTGTCTCTTAGATATTAGACATAAGAGATTAGTTTAATCAAAATAGGACATGAGGTGTCCCCTTGGGGACGGTTTGGTTGGGGGGGGGGGTAATCTAGTTCATTTCCAACTAAACATTAGGTATTAGTTAGGTTAATTTAGTTAGTTTAGGGAATAACCCGGTTACTAGTGTGTCATGCATTATGACGGGTGTTAGGGTATTCTGGGACCCTAACTGGCTCAGAAAAAGATAAACAATGTTATTGGCAATATTTTTATGTTCCGGGTAAAGTCCGGTTGTTCGGTTGGATAGAGATCCGTTAAAGTGCTTAACAAAGCTTTAAAGTGTCGTTATTATTATTTTTAGTGACACAACTTATTCCCGACACTTTGGAAAGTGTCTAGTAATGTTTTCCTCATCACTTTATTAGTTAGCTAAAAGCTGAATTTTGTACCTAGAGTACGTTTTAGGCATATCCGGTCACTGTAATCTCATTCCTAGTGACGCAGTTCTACAACCCTTCTATCCCTACACTCACCACTAGTGTAGCAAACTATCTCAGGCTCTTACAGGCCTTAGAGGCAGTACCTGCCTGGTGCTAGTTATGACAGCACGTTTAATAGGTTATCCGTTCATTGTGCTACTGTGCTTTTGGTGCATCAAGGTTGTCACAAAGGTGCTGTAAGCAAAACATGGAGTGACAGCAAGTAAAGTATGATGCAAGTAAGTACATGTATCAGCATTTAAGTAGCAGTTTATCCACAAGTTCAAGTAAGCACAGTAATTATGCAGTAATTAATTATTAATTAAGTCGTACGGATACCTGGTTTAGTGAGGGTTGTCACATTCTCCCCCCGTTAGAAAAATTTCGTCCCGAAATTTTAAGTTCTGCTTGTAGATGCAGGGTTCTTAGGAAATAAGTGGGGGTATTTCTCTTTCATCCGGTCCTCACGCTCCCAGGTGTATTCAGGACCATGTCTGGCATTCCAACGAACCTTGACGAGCTTGACACTGCTCCGGCGGGTCTTGTTTACTTTCCAATCCGTAACCTCAACTGGTTCTTCAACGAAATGGAGCGTGTCGTCAACATGAATCTCGTCGGTGGGAATGGCAACGGTATCTTGAGTTGGACTTTTCTTCAGGTTGGATACATGAAATGTATCGTGAACTCCATTCAGCTCGACAGGTAAGTCCAGCTTGTATGCTACTAGCCCTATTCTTTCCAAAATTCTGAAAGGGCCAATGTAGCGCGGATTCAGCTTCCCACGCTTTCCGAAGCGTGCCACACCCTTCCAGGGTGAAACTTTCAATAAAACCATATCTCCAACTTGGAACTCCACATGTTTCCGGTTTGGATCTGCATAGGCTTTCTGTCTTTCGCGAGCTGCTTCGATGCGTTTTCGAATCTGCGCAATCTTGTCTGTCGTCTCTTGGACGATTTCGGGACCAACAAGCTGCCTATCACCTGCGTCAGCCCAGCATAGGGGTGATCGACACTTGCGTCCGTAAAGAGCTTCGAATGGCGCGGCTCCAATACTGGTGTGGTAGCTGTTGTTGTATGAAAATTCGACCAGTGGCAAATGCTTATCCCAGCTACCGCCCAAATCCATAACACATGCTCTCAGCATATCTTCCAAGGTCTGAATAGTCCGCTCGCTTTGACCGTCGGTCTGAGGGTGAAATGCAGTGCTCAGATTTAATTGTGAGCCAAAAGCTTCTTGGAAGGATTGCCATATCCTTGACACAAACCTTCCGTCCCTATCAGAGATGATCGAGAGAGGCACTCCATGACATGTGACGATCTCTCTCATGTATATTTCTGCCAGTTTGCTGGTGTTATCCTTCTCTTTGATTGGCAGAAAGTGTGCGGACTTTGTTAGGCGGTCAACTATCACCCAAATAGTGTCATGACCTCTTGGCGTTCTTGGCAACTTTGTAATAAAATCCATGGAGATTTGTTCCCATTTCCATTTGGGAATCTCAGGTTGTTGCAGAAGTCCTGAAGGTTTCTGGTATTCCGCTTTCACCTTAGCGCACGTTAGACACTTGCTCACATAAACAGCAACATCGCCCTTCATCCTAGGCCACCAATAGTAATCCTTGAGATCTTGGTACATCTTATCCGCTCCTGGATGGATAGAGTACCGCGATTTGTGAGCTTCATCAAGAATAACTTTTCTCAAACCACCAAACAGAGGAACCCAATTCCTTTTCTCAAAACATAACGTTCCTTCCTCGTTTGGTACTAATAGCTTCTCCATCCCATGAAGATATTCTTCTTCAAGATTTCTTTCCTTAAGAGCTTCTTTCTGCGTGGCACGAATGCGCAAGGAAAGATCGGTTTGGATAATCATTTCTAAAGCCCTAACCCTTATGGGCTTGATCCTCTCTTTTTGAATTAGGGCGTCGGCAACCACATTAGCCTTCCCTGGATGATACTTTATCTCGCAATCGTAATCATTTAACAACTCAACCCATCGTCTTTGTCTCATATTCAACTCCTTCTGGTTGAATATGTGTTGTAGGCTCTTATGATCTGTAAAAATTGTACATTTCGTACCATATAGGTAGTGTCTCCAGATCTTTAAAGCAAATATCACTGCGCCTAGCTCCAAATCGTGCGTGGTATAGTTCTTCTCATGTACCTTCAACTGACGTGATGCGTAAGCAATAACCTTCTGGCGTTGCATCAACACGCAACCCAATCCTTGACGCGAGGCGTCACAGTATACCACAAAATCGTCAGTACTTTCCGGTAGTGCTAGGATTGGCGCATTGCAGAGCTTATCCTTCAACAGCTGAAACGCTTCTTCTTGTTTGATTCCCCAATCAAACTTCTTATCTTTCTGGGTGAGGAGCGTCAATGGTTGAGCGATCTTCGAAAAATCCTCAATGAACCTTCGATAGTAGCCAGCCAAACCCAAGAATTGTCGAATCTCGGTTGGCGTCTTTGGCGTTTCCCAATTCTTGATCGCTTCGATCTTGGTTGGATCCACATGGATTCCATCTCCATTTACCACATGTCCAAGAAATTGGACTTCACGTAGCCAAAATTCGCACTTAGAGAATTTGGCATACAACTGTTCTTTCTTCAGCAGCTCCAAAGTAGCTCTTAGATGCTGTTCGTGCTCAGCCTTTGTCCTTGAATAAATCAAGATGTCGTCGATAAACACAATCACGAACTTGTCCAAGTACGGCTTGCAAACTCTATTCATCAAATCCATAAAGGCTGCAGGTGCATTTGTCAACCCAAACGGCATAACAAGGAACTCGTAGTGTCCATAACGAGTTCTGAAGGCTGTCTTCGGGATACTCTCTTCTTGTATCCTTAACTGATGGTATCCAAATCGCAAATCGATCTTTGAGTAAAAGCTTGAACCTTGCAGTTGATCAAACAGATCATCAATTCTTGGCAGAGGATATCTATTCTTGATCGTCAGCTTGTTCAGCTCCCGGTAGTCTATGCACATTCGAAAACTACCGTCCTTCTTTTTGACAAACAGGACCGGAGCTCCCCAAGGCGAGAAGCTTGGTCGGATAAATCCCTTGTCTAACAACTCTTGAAGTTGTGTCGACAATTCTTGCATCTCAGACGGGGCAAGTCTATAAGGTGCCTTAGCCACAGGCGTGGCGCCTGGGACTAAATCGATGTGAAACTCCACTTGCCTCTGAGGTGGCAGTCCAGGAAAGTCCTCCGGGAAGACTTCCGGATACTCCCTCACGACAAGGATGTCTTCGATCTTCGGTTCTGCAGCTTTCTTGTCTACAATGTGTGCCAGGAAGGCAGCACACCCTTCTGTAGACACTTTCGCGCTTTCAGGCAGCTGATAATTCTTAAAGGCGTATCACGCTTTTCACCATGAACCACAATTGTTTCACCATCTTCGGTCGGGATACGAACGACCTTTTCGTGACAAACAATTTCTGCCTTGTTGCTTGATAACCAATCCATTCCTACTACCACGTCAAAGCTCCCCAGCTGGACTGGTAGTAGATCCAAAGTAAACTCACGTTCTCCCAACTCGATTGCACAACCTCTGATCACTTCATTGGCTTCTACTAACTTCCCATTAGCCAATTCGATTGAGTAGGGAATATCTAACTTACTAGCGGCTAAACCAAGCATATTCTTAAATTCTAACGATACGAAGCTATAGTCGGCACCAGTATCAAATAAAACGGATGCATAGCGTTGGTTTACAGGGAACGTACCAGTAACGACATTGGGATCCTGGCACGCTTCCCTTGCTTCGATATGGAACACTCTTCCACGGGCTTGGTTCAACTCTGGGCAGTTCCTCTTAAAGTGCTCAATATCACCACAGTTAAAGCATCCAGGTCTTTGCTCGTTTCCACCTCCATTACCAGCTTGGTTATTCCTTTGGTTATGATTCACAGCGCCTGCTTGATTCACATTGTTGCCTCGATTCCCATTACCTCCATTGTTTCCTTGTGGGCGATTTCCAATTCCACCCCGATTATTGTTTCTGTTTCCAAATCCCCCTTGGCCTCCCTGACCAATAGTGGCCCAACAAGAATCCTTCAAGTGGCCAGGTTTCCCACACGCTTCACATACCTTCAAACCACATCGGCTAGAATGGTGACGCTGGCAGGTGTTGCACTTGGGCTGGGTGCCCATATATCCCTTTCCTTTCTTTCCACCACCAGCTGTAACCTGAGCTGGCGCGTTTGGCTCTCCTTTCTTAACAACACCACTAATGCCTTGTTTAAAGTTCGAGAACTTTCGTTTGTTACCTCCGGATGACTCGACGTGAGTCTCTTTCTTCTTTGTCTCGATCTCACCAAACCTGTTCAGGCGGATAGCCTCCTCAGTGAGAGCTACGCTCAAATCGATTGCCTCAGTAATTGTTGCAGGCTTGGAGGAGGTAACCATGCTTATGATTTGAGGAGCTAATCCCCAAATGAAGCGTTCAATCCGCTTGAATTCTGGAGTGACCATATAGGGTACCACATGCGACAGGTCGTGAAACCTCTGAACATATTCCGCGATCTTCGGACCTTCCATCTTCAAATGCCAGAACTCAGTTTCCAATCTTTGGATTTCAGCGCGAGAACAATACTTTTTGCGCATTAGTTCCTTCAGTTCGGTCCATGTTAGTGCGTAGGCAGTAGCTTCACCAAGTGTCTGTACTTGCAAATTCCACCAAGATAGGGCTCCATCCAGAAATAGCCCAGAAATGTAGGTGACTTGCTGGTTTGGTGCACATTTGCTCATGCGGAGAACATATTCGGTCTTCTCGGCCCAACGAACAAAAGCGACAGCACCTCCGGTGCCATCAAAGTTGACAGGCTTGCAGTCTAGAAACTGCTTGTAGGTGCACCCTGCACATACGTTACAACATATGAATGGCATTAGCATCTTTGCTAGAGATATCCAATTAGATCATGGTATGTCTTAATGACTTAGTATTACCATGAGGTGGATTGTTGTTGCCATTGTTGTTTGAGCTGCTTCCGCTGGGTCCTCCTTGCGAGGCGGCGTATTGCGCGATGGCAGTAGCGATGGCTTGTTGGAGTTCTGCCTCATTGGTAGGCATCGGCGTTTGACGTCTAGGCGGCATCTTCTAAAAGATGAGTTCACGTCGGTCAGGCCAAAATAAAGCGTACGTATATAATGATAGTAATAGTACATAACATCTCATGTTATAATCATATCAATCACACAACATCCCATGTTATAAAACATAAATAATCAATCAAAACATCACATATGATGAGAATACTGCGATTGTATTGCCAAACTCGAGACCACATGGTACAGTGTACAAGTACATAATAGTGTCATACATCATCATCGACTAAGGGCTACATCACCCCAGTCCAAAAGAATATCAAATCAGTGTCAATACATCCCATATACATGATCAACAAAAGTCAGAATCAGAATGCAGTCTCCAAAAATGCTGTGTGGTCAGAGCAATCGCCGTCTTCTCACCAACGTCTACCCATGCTGTACTAAAGATGCCCTAAACTGATGGTGGTGGAGGAGGGGGAAAATGGGTGTAGAACAAACGTCGCAAATGGAGCCAGTCCTCCTCCATGGCTCTCTGGGTACGCAACCAAGAAGCAACCTGCTGCTCAAGTGCCAAAAGGCGAGCAGCATAGTCAGGTAACAATGGTCGAGGGTGCTGCGAAGAAGCAGGGTGGGTCTGACCCTGACACTGGCACGGCGGTGGCTGAGCTCTCTCAAGCTCCTGAATATGCCGTGTGAGTGCCTCCTGCTGGACAACAAACGACATCAGAATGTCCTCAATAGAATACCCCATATGGAAAGAATGGTAGGGGTCGGTCGGTGGCATAACAGAAGGTGACGTCCAGAGAAACGGCTCGCTGGCTGGATCAAAAGGTGGCACAAAGAATGGTGGTACAGGGGGAATAGCAGATGAAGACTGTGGCATAACTGGAATATATGTCGGCACATGTCCAAAGGGACGAGCCGAGGAACCCTCTCCAGGTCGAGCTGGAGGTGTGTACTGTGCAAATGAAAAAGAGAAATCAATGTGACGTGCATCGATGGTATGAGGAGGAATAGGTGGAAGCTCATCATCCGCAGGAATCCACCCATGCTGGGCGTGCTCATCTCGTGGGTCAATCTGCGCCTCAAAAAATGCTCGATCAAACTGTACAGGCATAGGGTCAAGATGGGGTGCAACAAGAGGGTCAGCAGGTATATCAGCGATAGGTGGGGGATCAACATGATCAGCAGCAATAACATAGTCACCCTCCAGTAGTGGTGCATCAGCAGGGTGATCATCAATGGGTGGGTCAGCAATCACAGGATCAATAGGTATGCCAGCATGAGCAGGGTCATGCTCAAGCACTGGGTCAGGAGCAGCTACTGGCTCGAGGGCCATGGCAGGCTCGAGATCAACGAACTCCATATCAAAATCTGCATGATCAGCGAATGCAGGGTCAACTGGGTCTACTGGGTCAACCATAGGCTGATCCAAGTGGATGAACTCTATCTCCAAGTCCGGGTCAAATCCAGGGGGAAAAACAGGGTCTGAATCCTCATCGAGGTCGTGATCGAAAGCAAATCTAGGAGCAGAGGCAGCAGATGATGCCCTGTCAGGATCTGAACCATGTGAATAGTGTTGTGCGCTCCGAGTGTGTGACGGTGCGGAGGCCACAGACTCGAAGGAGTCTGGAGCGGGTGAGTATGCAGGTGACTCCTCAGCTGGAGCATCTGCGAGTAACAAAAGACCACCGTCAGCTAGAAGGGCCTCGCCCTCAACATCGTCCTCCAGGGGCTCATCATCAAGTAGATCGACCTCGTCGTCAACGTCGGCGTCTAGGAGCATATCGTAAGCAGGATAAACGGCCAAAGGTATGGGAGCAGGGACCTCTACAAGTGGTAGGTACCCAGCAAAAGGACCATCAGCGGGCTCATCGACAACGTCGGGCAGCGCAAAGGGCTGAAAGTCGTCCTCGTCTGTGCTGGTAACATCTGATGTGTGGACCTCGTGCTCTGAAGACTCTAAGTCGTCTGATACTATGGGTCTAGGGCCTGTGGTGTCCGAATCACCTGTGCCGGGCGAGTCCATGGTGTCTGTAACACAAACACAAATATGTACAAATAAGCAATCATACAATCAGATAAGCACATTAGTCACCAAGTAAGCAATCAAATAATTCTCCTAGTCCCACTAGCCTCCCAGCCTCTCAGACTGCTCTTCCAAGTCTTACTAGCCAAATTCTCCCAGCCTCTCAGACTGCTCTTCCTAGTCCCACTAGCCTATTCTCCCAGCCTCTCAGACTGCTCTCCCTAGTCCTACTAGGCAACTACCTCGGTCTCCTAAACCGAGCCTCGGTCTTCCAGACCGAGTCTCAGCCTCCCAGACTGAGCCTATAAATAATAAATAAAAGTGCTCAACATTTGTTTGTAAAAAGTTTTGGATCTGGACTTGAGTGGTATGCAGTGTAAAAATGTTTTCGTGAGAGCCCTAGTGATCATAGTCTAGACTCGAGAAGGAATCCTAGTTCGCTATGATCAGAGCTCTGATACCAAGCTGTCACACCCTGGCTTTGCGGAAGCGTGGTTATTTTGGTGTGACTTCTTAATACCATAGCTTAACCATAACAAGCTATATGAAATAAAAACCATGCAAGATCATCCTTTAAAATAAGTTTTAAAACCAAAGTAACATAACATTGTCTTGGAACTACACCATCATAACATAAAGCATTGTTTTGAAAGACATAAACATCAACATGAATAAAACGCAGTTTAAGATTTGTGACTCGTCCAGGAAAAAATCACATTTCCTAAACCGGGATGACCTCGGAACCCATATGCAGCGGGAAGACACAACATACCGTGCCAGATCTTTAATTCCCTGAAATACATGTAAGTTGAAAAATCAACAATAATGTTGAGCGAGTTCATGTGTAAGTGAGTAAATAAACCTTTGTATGTATAAAAACCCTGGTATGTAGCAAATAAGGAAAAATAGATCACCAATGGTTTGCAAGGCCATTGATATGTGTGAAGTGCAAGTAGGAAGACTCAAACCTAGCAGATTTATGCGTTGGGTACAAAGTCACCCCGAGGTCCGTTATGTTTGGGCATGGGGTTGGGCTCGCTACACCTAGATAGATCTACCGCTCCTGCCCCTCGGTCCTACCTTGAGGATTAATGGCCTCAAGTTTCTGCCTACCCACTCACATGATCTGAATAATATCCCTCCTTACGCTAACCATACCATGTAAAAGTACTCGTAATCATAGTAACATGTATTTCACCCCCGCAGTTTAGAAAACTGAAAACAGTTAAGAGAAAAGGGGGACATGAACTCACAGTGGTGCGTCTCTACCAAGTATATCTCCTGATCAAGCAGCTGTGCGACGACCTACACGTACTAAGTCTATTAGACGGACGGCCGTGCCTTAGCTTAAGGTTTAAGTTTTTTTTTGGGAAATAGTTAGACAACTATTTCGTGTTTACATTTTTGTAGATACTTGGTAATTATTTTCCTTCCCAAGGATGGGGGATTTAATACATGCGCGTTCGTAAAATTCGAAATACATTGTTAAGTCTCACTTAATATATTTTATTTCTTACTTCAAAATATAAATGTTTTCCCCAAAATAATACTTTGACAAAAATACGCGCCCATAAATATTTTCTTAAAATGCGTAAGTTACGTTTTAAAGATCGGGTGGTAATAATTATACCGTTGTAACTTATTATTAATTATGAAGGCGTTTGTATTATTTTTGGAATCGTTATCATTCGGTAATATTATTTTTACCCTAAAAATAATATTCGTATATTTCACAAAATAATCATAAAAATTCACAAGTGTTGATACTAAATATATACTAAATATATATTTTAGCAAGTTTTTATTTTGTGAAAATCCCACCTCCGATAATTAGAAATCTTGTAATAAAGTCATGGCGAAATCTATAATTCGAAAACACGTTAAAAAATGTATTCCTAACACTTGTAGTGAAAATATTTCTAAGTGTTAGGTTTTTGGAAAAATTTCGCCAGAGTTTCCTCTGTAACTGGAGGTGGCCACGCTTTCAAGCGTATCATTTTCTTTTACAAATCAAACCAACAATTTTCTTATTCAATCAAAACAATGTTCAAAGCATCAAACTAGTCAATATATATGTAAATCGCAAGAATTACATGAACTTGTAGTTTTTCCAAAAATATGTAGTAAAGCTCCTTACTTTTAGTGTATCTTTATATAAATCAACTTCGTTTCTTGAAAGTCTCGTTTTTAAAGAAATTCCATCTTTACAACTTCTTGTAAAATTTGACAAAACTAGTTCTTTGTCGAAACTTAGTGTTACACAAGTATTTATACACTTGTGTGTTTACTAAAATCATTCTTGTTTATGAAAGATCCGTCTTTAAAAGTATGTTTTCTCTTGACACGTGGTCCTTTGAAAATACCGCTTGTAGATCCGTAGATCTACTAGTTTTAAACACTATTTCGTAAGTAAAATCGATTTTACACAAGTTCATGTTTGGTGTGTGGTAGAGTTTCATCACTTAACCCTTTTTACATTTAAACAAACTCTATGTCATGATCCATGATCATGACCAATCCGGGTTAGACGATGATCCGAGCTACCACAACATAGATCGGCACTAAATAATTACACAAAACAAATCTTACAAGATTTACACAACAACTTAGCTTTTAACCATCATATTCATCATTTTAGTAGACTTTTACCATATCATCTTGTATGTTCATGAGTTTTAACCATCGTATACCGTTTTAACCACTTTAAAATAGATCGAGAGGGTGTTTCAAGCAACTTACTACTAGCTCGAGGCTAGGGAAGATTTTAGTCGAAGAATGAGTGGATAAAAGAAATGAGAAGAGGTCCTTTGCCTTCCGAATGCACCAAGCTCCCTTGTAGGTGATCCTTAGCACTTGTATGATCTTGGAATGAGAGGATCAAAGCTTGAAAGATTGATGGATGGTATAGGGGAGTTCGGCCGAGAGCTTTGAGAGGAGAGGAGAGAGTTTTGTGTTGGTGAAAAGTTAAGTGAAAGAATGAGGGGTTTAGTGGTGATCTTATAGGCAAAGTTTAGGATTATGGTCCAATGGATTATGTGTCTCTTAGATATTAGACATAAGAGATTAGTTTAATCAAAATAGGACATGAGGTGTCCCCTTGGGGACGGTTTGGTTGGGGGGGTAATCTAGTTCATTTCCAACTAAACATTAGGTATTAGTTAGGTTAATTTAGTTAGTTTAGGGAATAACCCGGTTTGGTTGGGGGGGGGGGGGGGGGTAATCTAGTTCATTTTCAACTTTGGTATCCCCATACTTTTCATCTTTCGCAAGTTTTCGTTTTTTGTTTCGTTCTAAATTTTGTGAGTCAACACGCAACAACATGCGTGTGGGGTTCAACGTTTTTTTTGCATGTTTTTCCCGTTTGATAGGCAATGCGCGGATCCTAGATCGACTTAGTTATTCTTTTCTACGTTTTACGTTTTTGTCTAATTGTTTCGCATTAACACGCCACAATGGGCGTGCGTGGTTCAACGATGATACGTTTATTTTTTGCACGGTGTTATGTTTTACTTTTTTATTCCGATATTGGTGTTCACTGGCAGTGGTTTGACATTAGTGCTACTTGGCACCATTTTACGAACATATTTAACCTATTAAATTTGTTACTAATAATTTGTTTCGAGTTTACTATTATACCTCCTTTACTTAAGAAAAACAATTTTTCACGTGTATATTTTTATGTACATACCGGTATAAATTCGATTTGCTCTATGTGTCAACATAAACTTTTTCTGGGAACGAGTCAGGTCAAATATAATACGTTTTCGTTTAAAAAAACATTTTTTACCTGCATATTTTTATGTACGCTTCGGTATATATTTGAGTTGGTGTATGTTTTGATGTAAACTTTTTTTTTTGGAAACGAGTTAGGTGATATTTTGTAAATTTTGTTTCGAACCGAGTGGAGTCAAATTGTGGTTTCTTTTCAAAAGCACTAATTCATCTCTTTTGACTATACGTGTCAGCTTTTCCATTATACCCGTTACATTTTCTATGTATGACTCGGGTCACATATAATACGTTATTATTGTATGATATAAATTTGATTTACTTTATGTTTGATCCAATTGTAATGCTTATATAGGTTACATTGAGTTCAACCAGATACGTCGAAACGTGTGTTTTCATATGGTTAACGCATCACATAACGTTTGTACTAAACCATTCGATGTTTGCTATGTACCGCGACACAACGCGCGCAGGTGTTATATCTAGTTAGACCAAATTTAATTAAGCTTAAACCATTATTGAGTATTGATGAGTAAAAAAGTGAGGAGTTTAATTAAAAATAAGTTTTAGTGTTTAAGTGGCTTAAAATAAACAAAATTTTAGTGAGTTTGATTGTTCAACAAAAGTATATAAAGTTTTCTTTTTATATAATATAATATAATATAATATAATATAATATAATATAATATAATATAATATAATATAATATAATATAATATAATGGGTGAGGTTTCTCTACAAAGTGTGTTTTTTCTAAAAAGTGTAATAAGTGATCATAGCCATTAGATTAGGCTAACTGATGGATGAGATTAAATGAGTGGTAAAGTTGTAATATTTATTCTAATTAAATTAATTGATTTCTTAGATTAAGGGTATTAAAGTAAATTTAGTATGCCTTAAATTTAGGAACCCACATGAAAGTCACATGCAACTTTCCCCCATCTTTTTAAAACGTCAATTACTTTTTTATACCTAATTTGTTTTTATAAAAAAATTACACCATAATAAGAAGCGTTTTTTTATCTTTAATATAAGTACCATATTGCTACATATGTAAAAGAATTGCGTTTCAATTAGTTGATCAATTTTACTAGCAATGGTGTGTTTTATATAACAACGTGGTGTTTTATATAACAGTATGTTTTATAGTTTGGATTGTGTTCTTTAAGGAATGATGTGTTTTATAAAGATAAGTTGTCTGTTTTAAGATAGCTGACGTGTGCGTATATATACATAATTTTGCAATGAATTTACACACGATTTGGTTTTAAATTTATAAAAGTGATTATTACTTTTACATCAAAACACACACGAAAGAGGCAAGTGTACCCCGTCACATATGTAATAAAGTATCGGTAAGAACCAAGTATCGATCCAAGGAAATGGGCGGAGAAATAATACTAGACCTTTGTCACTAAACTACCGGTAAAAACATAAGTTTGGTTTGATTTTAATTAAACTAAAGTAAGCGTAAACAAATACATAATAAAAACATAATAGATAATAGATAAAAAGCCTTGCTTAATACACAACCAAAGCATGTCAACTAAGTCGGTTTTGGAACTAGAAGCATTCGGTCAATATTCCAATTTAAGACAATTAGTATCCCTTTCGGGAATCCTAACATGACAATCATTCGGAAAGCTAAAACGATAAACACACTTTAACCACCTAAAATTGTTCTTTAATGTGCAATTGATAAATGTCTATGAAAATCTCTTAAAAATAAGTTAGTCATCCGTTAGGAGTTTTCTAACCGCACTTAATCAAGGAAAGAGACACCGATAAACACAATGCAACCACCGAGACAAGCATAAACTAGATTAAATCACAACCGAGTTCATTTTACAAATCTTGCACAATAATTCACCAAGATAGCAATTTTGGCCTAAACTACTAACTAAGCTAACAAATCATGGCAATAATTTATAACGACACCATCTAACCCGTTAAGGTCCTTACGTGACGGCAAGCTCTCTTGATTAACAATAATTACATTTTATTAAATCACTAACCATTTCTAGTATCATGATGCATACATTTAAACCAAGCTAATCTAGTTAACCAAGTTCAAAGTTTAATAATACAAGATTAATTAAGCTTCATTTTTCAACTATCTTAACTAACCAAGCATCAATCATCCAACATAATTACTTATAATCAAGAAATCAATATCAATAACAAGGTTGCAAACTAATCATCAAAGATTAACATAGAAAATACTTCAAAATGTCATTACAAACAAAGATTAACATACTAATGATTGTAATCAAGCAAGGGATTGTTGTGTTTTTGCCCAAAGGCTACAATAATACATAAAAATTAATCTAAGTACTTGAAAGATTAACAAAATCATGGAAAGATTAGAAAACCAAACCATAAACAAGCACTAGACTAAGAATCCGGATAGTAATGGAGCTAAATGGCACAATGTGGCTTGAATCCGGGTCAAAAGCAAAGCCTCCGGAGCCTGTAAATTCGCCTGTGAAGCTCCCAAAATTCCAGAATGTCGAACAGAATGTTTCTGTTCTGTTTTTATATTTTTTCGAAGTCGCACGGTCGTTCTTCATATGGCACGACCGTGCACTTTAAGCAATTATTGGGTATGGGACACCATACTGCATACGTCATCAGATCTTTGACCGGATACGATATCGCACGACCGTTCTTCCTGTGGCACGGTCGTTCTTCGCCGGGATTCTGTTGCACGAGCTGTTGCACTTGTGGTGCAATTCCGAGGTTTTTGCTGATGTTCAGAGTCGCACGGTCGTTCTTCCGATGGCACGTCCGTGCGTCCCCGGGATGACCTTGTATGCCTTGCACTCCTAGTCGCACCCTCGTTCATTGCCGGACAAATCAATCAACTGTCGGAGATGCACGGTCCTGCATCAGGTCGCACGACCGTTCCACAGGCCCAGGTCAGTTTCCTTAACAGAATGTCCGCAGCTTCGTCGTTTTGTCCGGAAAGTCCTCGTTTTCGCTATCATCTTGTCTGGTATGCTGTTTTAGGCCTGTAAACAAAAGTGTAGATAATTAAGTATCCGAATGACGGTTTAGCGGCCAAAAACGCATAAAATAGGGGTAAAACGGGGGACTAAAATATGTGTAAATTAGCGAATATCAATAGCGTTTGAGTGAGCATATGCCTTTTAAAGTTTAGGTGATCTATTTAAAGAATTATGTATTTTATAGTTTGAATGGTGTGCCCAAATCTGATAAAACACCATTTGATCATTGCAATATATATATTACACAATATTTACCAATTCTTAAATTATAAAACACTTTGCAAAGAAATAAGCAATGGTATATACATTTAAAACACTATGGGAAGAAATAAACACCGGCACATGTGGTTAAAACACAACGTCAAGAAAATACACACCACTGACTAGTATAACACATATTGATTGATGATCCAAATAACTAAAAAATACAACAACAAATAACTACAAGTACATGTCCTTTATTAAACCTGTTAATGATAAAAAACAAATGAGAATAAACTTGTAACTGGTAAAACACAATGTGAATAAACCAATAACTGCTAAAACACAACATAAAGAATTTGTGAATGATGCAAAAAATATAAAATAATAATAAACAGAATAGAATATGATTTAGTATGCATTATTCGTATTATAACTAAGTTACAATTTTGAATTCTTAAAAGAGTTATTGTTTCCTTAAATATCTCAATTTTTGTTTAAGAGCTAAATCTTCCATAAATAAGTTAATTATTCAATTACATTTATGCCCTTTAGTATATTATTCCTTGATAACACATGTCACAATGAGAACACTTCCTACACTTTGTAGGAAAAGTAAACTTTGTACCCAACTCCTACCCATCTTCTACTATAATAAAGCAAAACATTAAGATGGCACGTGTCACCTTCACAAGCCCCCTTCATTAATCTTTTTTTTTATAAACCTAAAGTTAAACACATGAGACAAAATATCATTCAAATGGCAGACACCTCTGCATTTCCACTTTCTTCAAACAAGTATATCATTCAAAAATTGAATTCATTATTTCCCCAATTCATATATGCAAAACAAATTCCAAAACTGAGAGAGAGAGAGAGAGAGATAGAGAGAAAAGAGACCAGACCAGAGTTGAAAGAGATTTCGTCGTTTTGTCCGGAAAGTCCTCGTTTTCGCTATCATCTTGTCTGGTATGCTGTTTTAGGCCTGTAAACAAAAGTGTAGATAATTAAGTATCCGAATGACGGTTTAGCGGCCAAAAACGCATAAAATAGGGGTAAAACGGGGGACTAAAATATGTGTAAATTAGCGAATATCAAATCTCCCCACACTTGAACCTTGCTTGTCCTCAAGCAAGCTGAACTAAAAAGCAATAAAAGACATAAACAAACAAGAACGATAATTTACACACTATTTTATTGAAAACTACTATAAACGGTTAGCCGGTTTGTCAAAAGACAACATCAAAAGACTCAAACCCAACAAGCATATGCAATTAAAAAGCGACAACCAAAAAGCTGTGACTTCACATTTAATTGACGCACATGTTAATCTTCACACGACTCACATTGTTCACACTCTCGGTTTTATTTATGAAACATACATAAAATGTGTATGTGTAAACACTCAATGCCTAGTCAATGAAATGTGCAATATCATAAGCTTGTCATAAGATCTCGTCTCTACCAACTAACATGCAAACAAGTGTAAATCAAGAGGTCTTTACGGGTTATAACGTTAGGCTTGGGCGAAGGGTATGGAAGTGGACATTTAAAGTGGCGAAAATGGTTAAAACTCGGTAGTAGCGTTTAACTAGCAAGAAAATAATACAACTATACATACAAACGCCTTAAAAAGGCGACTAAAGCGCAATCGAGCTTATCAACGAAATTTTAACATTTAAGCATTCAAAATTGCTCGAATTCTATCAACTTCACCCTATTTTAGGGTGTTTTATTTTCTGTTTTTTTTTTTTTTTTTTTTTTTTTTTTAACAAACAAAACTATACAATGAAATATAAACAATAACAAGCTAGTTAAACTATTATTTTGACCGAGTTTCAACACTAAAAAGGTTTAAAACATAAAAAGGCTAAATTTGGTTAAGTGGGCGATAATGTGGGGAAACAAAGGTGAACGGGAAGGCTCGACATGGTTAATCCTAAAGGGTAATATAAGGTGAACGGGAAGCACAACACAAAGAACAAGTACACAACAAAGGGGTAATCTAAGTGCCTCTATCATTTTTACACAAATTCACAAGTTCATGGTCTTAACAAGCATACTAGTGACAAGTTCTAAATTGCATATAACATCCGGCTCACTCCTATATCCGAAATGAACAAATATATAACAATAGGCTCAAATATGCTCACGTAACGGAAGGAATGGGTAAAAGTGTGAAAACTATCATGTAAGTCTTTCTTTGTTTGTCACTCTTTCCGGTTTCCTTTTTCAAAAATATTTTGCTTGTCGAGTTTTTATCAAGTCCGATGCTTTCTAAAACACAACCAACCGGTTTATTTACCAACATATACACAAAACACAAGTATTTTTGAATGATTTTTCTGATTTTCTGATTTTTTTTTTAAGAGGACAAACAAAGTTAACCCCCTCCCCACACTTGAACTTCGCATTGTCCCCAATGCGAGACCCGAAATATAGAGAAAGGGATAAAAAATACTCCCCTCAAGATGATGTTTATGCCACGAGACTTTCGAAGCTGTATCTGGTACGTGCTCCGATCCAAGATCCGATAGCTAAAACCTGCGAGTATGTCACATGTGCACCCAAAACATAACAGAAACAGAAAAATCACAAAACAACCATAATATACATAAATACTAAAATCCAAACAGAACATAAAGTAAAATGTCTGAAATACATAACCGGGGTGTTTGAAAATAACAGTCAAAATAAACACCCTAAAATAAATAAAGTACTGAAATAGAAAACACCACCAATTGCTATCACCACCGCCAACTACTCATCTCCATCATCATCGTCTGCTCTCGTATTGGACGGGCCGGCATCGCCATAACCAGGGGGGTTCCACGGTGGGAACTGCAGCGGGTGCTGAAAATAGTCGGGGTATGCGTGATGCATCTCCCCGAAAAGATAAGAAAACCCCGCAGACACCCCCTGGTATAAAGCATCCTGGCTCTGCCGAAGCTGGTCCTGTGTGGCCCGAAGCTGATCCTGGTTAGCCCGGATCTGGTCCTGGCTAGATCTAATCTCGTCGAAATAGGTACCATGCTGCTCCTGCGTCACACGCATATCCTGTAACTGCTGGTAGAACGTGGGCCAGTCCTCATGCTGATGAAATGCATGGTGCTGCGGCGAGTGTGGTGGTGTCGGTGGCTGGTGCTGGTGCTGCTGACCCTGCTCTCCCATCTCAACATCCTCATCTTCCTCCTCATCTGGAGGCAACGGGTCCCAGACCTCGTTGTTCAATCCCCTTAACCTATCCCCCCTATCAAGCTCTACAATCACCCCCATGGCCTTCAGTGACCTGATATCGACATGAACCCCCTCAGTAATCAACGTGAGACTCTGAAGCACCTCCTCAGTCATAAGGTGCTCGTTGTACGCTATTTCGGTCACGTACTGACCGCCATGTATCTCACTGTTCGGAGTTCGCCCCGAGCTCTTGACGAAATACTCAGCCATTCGTGCGCCCAGGTTGATAGGTGCTTTGTCAACCAACGCATATAAAAAGATCAAGTCAGGTGTTGGACAGTTACCGAGACTGTCCATGCGACCACATATCGAATGGCTAAATACATGGTGCATCACTCGCACCAAAGGGTCTCTGAGTCGCGAGGCCTTCGACATCCTCGGGTTGTAGGGCTCCCCAATAGCGTTTTTAGCCCAAAATTCATCCCGAGCTGCATCAGAGGGGAAGGTGAACTGTTCAGTGAAGACATCTTCATCATCCATGTCGTCCCTAGTATAAATCCCGAGTCTTCTACCTAATCGACCAACCGACCATGTATTCCATTGTCCACATAACCTGAAAGTTACCCGGTTCTTGTAGCGGAATTTGGGTCTCCGATGAGCAACCGGCTTTTCATAAGCATAAGATGCGAAGAACTCAATGGTCAACTCCATGTAAACGGGTCGGTTGCAAGCGACCAGATTTGCAAGCGGGCAACTCATCATGTCGTCTAATCTCTCATACTGATTGAGTTCCCGCATGACTTCCCAATCTAACCATCGGGGGACTCCAAACTGCCCCCGTCTCGCCCACAATGCGTCTCGTTTCGGGATGCACAAAGCCTCTTTCTCAATGTTGGGGTCAAACTGAAGGAAGGGATGGTCTATCTGTATGAGGAAAAACATTAGAGAGATGGAAACAGGAAAAATTCGAATCGAAAACAGCCGAGCAGCCTATTATGAAGAAACTGTCTAACTGATTTGGGCATATGGCACGGTCGTGCGACGAGACGCACGGTCGTGCGTCGCCGATGACAATGACCATCTGCCCAGAAATGTCAGAACTGCACGGCGTGCGACCAACGGCACCACCGTGCAACACCGACCAACGACCAACTATCGTGAAACAACGGCGAGGCACGACCGTTCCATACGAGGAACGTCCGTGCGACTTGGTTTTCTGCAGATTTTGACCCAGGCTCTAAGTAGCCCGATTTTTTTTCACAAATCTTCAAGTTTTTTCATAAACGGGGGTCAGAAAAATGCACCAGATGTTCACGATATTACGATTCAATAAGGGTTAGGGTTTCGATTTGTTTATGAAGAGAACCCTAAAAATTTCCTTGAAGAATCGGAAGAAATCTAACCTAGAAAGCAAGAAAACAAGAAATCTACAACTAGGAACGTACCGTGCGAAGAAGGGTGTGAGATCGTGCGAAAAACCGTGCGATTTGATGAAGTATCGCTCTGGAACGGCCTGCAGCGACTAGGGTTTCGCGAGTTATGAATGGGGGCTGCAGATGAGGGTATTTATCGTGCCAAAAGACAAAACTGCCCTCAGCCTGACGCACGGTCGTTCTCCGTGTGGCACGGTCGTGCGTCACCGACATCGCCCAAACCCTAGCAACTTTTCTCGGAAATGCATCGGGGGTGCGATCCACCGTGCCGGCCCTCGGAAACGCACGGTCGTGCGACCCGAGGAACGGTCGTGCATCAGGTGCAGATCAGAATTTTTCCGCAGAAGCTATTTCCAGCAACTGTTTCGGCCGTTTTTCGCCATTTTTTCGACACACCAACTGTTCTAACAATATTGCAATACAAAACCTTCGCTCGGCACGTACGAAAACTAAACAAACTAACGTAAACTACCTAACTTACCTAAATTACGCTAAAACTACAAAAATACAAAAAAGGACTATTTTACCCTTACAGCGCCAAAGACTCTCCTGCTGCATTTTTGTCGGCGAGTCAGTAGCGTAGACTCATGCTAAATTTTTGTCGATGAGTCGATAGCAAGACTCAAAGCTAAAACTAGAAAAACTACTAAAAAGACGATACTACCCCTAAAGCGCAAAATACGCTCTTGCTACATTTTTGATCCGCGAGTCAGTAGCGTAGACTCTCTCCTCCCCACACTTATGATGTGTGCGGGGTTTGGAGTTCAATCACCTCTACCGCCGACTCTATCGGCCCGGCAACGTACAACTTCAACCGGTGACCATTTACCTTAAATGTAACGCCATCCGCGTTCTCTACTGCAACAGTACCATACGGAAATACTTCCTTAACCGTGTATGGTCCTATCCAGCGTGAATGAAGCTTCCCAGGAAATAAGCGCAGCCTTGAATTGTACAGAAGAACAAGATCACCCGCTTGGAATTCTTTATGGTCTTTCAAGCGTTTGTCGTGAAGTTTCTTCGTGCGCTCTTTGTAGAATACGGAGCTTTCATAGGCTTGGTGCCGCAATTCTTCCAATTCATGAATTTGGAGAAACCGGGCTTCACCTCCGGTTTTTAGGTCCAAATTCGCGGTTTTCAAAGCCCATATAGCCATGTGCTCCAACTCCACCGGTAAATGGCATGCCTTTCCGTATACCAACCTAAAGGGGGTGGTCCCTATAGGGGTCTTATAAGCTGTACGGAATGCCCACAATGCATCCTCGAGTTTGTCCGACCATTCCTTGCGGTTCGCTCCAACAGACCGCTCAAGGATGCGCTTAAGCCCACGGTTCGTGACCTCCACCTGCCCGCTTGTCTGCGGATGATAGGGCGTGGACAAACGGTGATGCACACCGTATCGGGACAAAGCCTTTTCAAGCTGTGTATTACAAAAATGAGTCCCTCGGTCACTAATGAGCGCTTTCGGAGCGCCAAATCGGGCGAACAAACTCTTAAGAAACCTCACAACTACTCTGGCGTCGTTAGTGGGTAAGGCTTGCGCCTCCGCCCACTTTGATACATAGTCAACAGCCACGAGTATGTACTTGTTTCCACGTGAGGGGGGGAATGGTCCCATGAAGTCTATCCCCCAAACATCAAAGACTTCACAAACTTGTATCCAGTTCTGGGGCATTTCGTCGCGTGCAGATATGTTCGTCGCCCTCTGAAAAGCATCGCACGCTTTCACCCAACTCCGCGCGTCACGAAAAATGGTCGGCCAGTAAAACCCGGAATCCAACACCTTCTTGGCGGTGAAGTTGGCTCCGTGGTGGCCTCCGGTAGGTCCCTCATGACACTGGCGCAGAATGTCGGTCGCCTCAGCCCCTGATACACATCTTCTGATCACCTGATCAGCACCCACCTTGAACAAGAAAGGGTCATCCCATATGTAGTGCTTGAGATCCGAAAAGAATTTCCTCTTTTGCTGCTGAGTCAATCCTTTAATCAGAATCCCGCAAGCAAGATAGTTCACAAAGTCGGCGAACCATGGCGACTCATCGCATATCTCAACAACCATCAAAGACTCGTGTGGGAAATTGTCATTGATTGAATCCCAACGCGAATCCTCGATGTCTCCATGCTCTAACCGAGATAGATGGTCGGCCGCTACATTCAAAGCACCATTTTTATCCTGTATCTCAATATCAAACTCTTGCAGCAACAGGATCCATCTGATTAGACGCGGTTTAGCGTCCTGTTTGCTGAAGAGGTATCTAATGGCTGCGTGATCAGTGTATACAACGGTTTTCGAAAGCACTAAATACGATCTAAATTTATCAAATGCGAAAACGACCGCCAAGAGCTCTTTTTCAGTCGTGGTGTAATGCTCCTGAGCGTCGTGAAGAGTTTTGCTCGCATAATAGATCGGATGGAAGTGCTTTTCCTTCTTTTGACGCAGAACGGCCCCTATAGCGTAATCACTCGCGTCGCACATGATTTCAAATGGCAGACTCCAGTCCGGTGCGACTAAAATAGGGGCCTCAATCAACTTTTGCTTGAGAAGGTCAAAAACCCTCAAGCAATCATCTCCAAACACGAACGGAGCATCTTTCTCCAACAAACGGGTCATGGGTCTGGTGATTTTTGAAAAATCTTTGATGAATCGCCGATAGAACCCGGCATGACCGAGAAAGCTCCGTATAGCTCTAACAGAGGTGGGGGCGGAAGTCGTGAAATAACGTCGACTTTAGCTGGATCGACTTCCATGCCCGCGTGAGAAATTTTGTGTCCCAAAACTATGCCCTCCTTCACCATGAAGTGGCATTTCTCCCAGTTCAGGACCAGATTAGTCTCCTCACACCTCTTCAACATTCTTTTTAAATTTTCCAGACATTGATCAAAGGAATCCCCAAATACCGAGAAATCGTCCATGGAATCCTCAATCATGTCGTGGAAAATGGCGACCATACATCGCTGGAAAGTGGCCGGCGCATTACACAGCCCAAACGGCATACGCCGGTAGGCGAATGTACCAAAGGGACAGGTAAATGTGGTCTTCTCCTGGTCCTCAGGAGCGATAGGAATTTGAAAATAACCAGAGAACCCATCCAGAAAACAGTAATATGACTTCCCTGACAGACGCTCCAACATTTGATCAATGAATGGAAGCGGGAAGTGGTCCTTGCGAGTGGCGTCGTTGAGTTTGCGATAATCAATGCAAACCCGCCATCCAGTGACCGTCCTGGTTGGAATGAGCTCATTCCTATCGTTTGTGACCACAGTCATGCCCCCCTTTTTGGGCACTACCTGCACAGGACTGACCCAAACAGAGTCGGAAATGGGATAGATCATACCAGCATCTAACAACTTAATCACTTCCTTTTTAACGACCTCTTGCATGTTTGGGTTCAGCCGCCTCTGGTGCTGCGCACACGGCTTGAACTGATCCTCCATTAGAATTTTATGTGTACAGAAGGAGGGATTTATTCCTTTTATGTCCATTATTTTCCAAGCGATTGCTTTCTTATGAAGTTTCAACACATTGAGCAGTCTGCTCTTCTCTTCTTCCGCCAATCCAGATGAAATAATGACAGGCAAATGACGCTCCAGGTGCGGTGGGAGCTCTTTAAGCTCCAAGGTAGGAGGATCTTCCACTGAAGGCTTCGACTTCACTTCACTTTCGCGATCAATTTCTGTGAATCGATTCGGACTCTGGTGACCATCATCACCAATCTGATAGACTGGCTGCTCTAAATCGTGGCCCTCCTGCGTAATGCCATCTAGGTCCCCACACAACAGATGTGTGTCCGAATCTATCTCTTCGATCGTACCCTGGAAATGCGTGCTCACATAAGTGTTGACGATGTCGACATAATAGAGCGCGTCGTCTTGACTCTAAGGATGCTGCATAGAACGTTTAATGTCAAACGTCACATGCTCATCGTTTACTCGGAGTGTAATTTGGCCCGCCGCCACGTCCACAATCGTCCGGGCGGTATTCAGAAACGGGCGTCCAAGTATCAGAGGCACTCTCGAGTCCTCATCCATGTCCAGGGTAACAAAATCCACGGGAAATACAAACTTGTCAATCTTAACAAGCATATTCTCTACAAACCCGCGTGGATACTTGATAGAACGATCCGCAAGTCGAATACTCATCCTCGTAGGTGACGGCTCACCTAGATCCAACTTTGTAAAAACCTTATAGGGCATAAGGTTTATACTCGCTCCTAGATCTGCTAACGCATGACTGACGGACATATTGCCAATGAGGCAAGGAAGCGTGAAACTGCCCGGATCTCCCATTTTTGTAGGCAGGCGATTCTGTAGAATAGCAGAGCAGCTTTCATTCATAACCACACAAGACATGTTCTCGAGTTTTTGTTTGTTTGAGAGGATGTCTTTCAGAAACTTCGCATACTTTGGCATCTGGGCCAAAGCTTCAACAAACGGTATGTTTATATGCAATTGCTTAAACATTTCGAGAAACTTACCGTGTTGTTCATCATTCTTCTGCTTCTTCAACCTTCCTGGATAAGGCACTGGAGGCGAACCCTTGACCGGCTCCTGGACTTGTGCTGTACTTGCTGGGCGTAGCCTGGCTTGCACCTCGTCCGGTGTGTCAGTCGGGACCGCTTCAGAGATCGGCGCTGAGTCCGATATGATGGGTCCGGTAGGTTTTCCACTCCTGGTCATCACGGCGTTCACATCCCTGTGCCCGCCCGGGTTAGGTTCGGTATTACCCGGAAGACCACCCTGGGGTCTCTTTGACATCATCTGTGCCAGCTGACCAACCTGATTCTCTATGTTCTGAATCGAGGCCTTGTGACTCCTCATTTCTCTCTCATGAGAGAGAAAACGATCCTCGCTCTGCTGGTAGCGTTTTTTAGCTAACTGATTCGCGCTCGAGGAGCTAGTAAGAAGCTGGGCCATCATATCCTCCAGCTTAGAACTAGACTGAGGGGCCTGCTGCTGGGAACCACTCCCAGTGCCCTGATTTTGATATGAATAAGGACGCTGCTGGTAAGATTGGTTGTACTGCTGGAACTGCTGACCCTGACCCTGTTGCGCTGGAGCGCGCGGAGTGAATCCCAAAGGATTTTGATTGCCTGTATTCGCTCGCCACCCAAAATTTGGGTGATTTCTCCAACCGGGATTATAGGTGTTACTGTAGGGGTTGTTCTGCGGCCTTACTTGATTACTCACGAAATCTACCTCTTCGTGGCCCTCGTATACGACTCCCTTAAAACATGCCCCAGGCTCGTGTGACACTCCACACTGGTCACAACCCGAGCCCGCATGCGCAATCATCTGGGACCTGTCGAATCTTGATGCGAGAGCCGAGATTTGTGCAGTAATGGCCGTATAGTCGTCTATAGCATGGACTCCTACGCGAGATGAAGATGATGATGCCCGACCTCTGTCTCCTTCCCGACGCGAGCTGGATTTCAACGCGGCTTTCTCTATAATATCATACGCTTCATTAGGCGTCTTAGTTCCTAGATCGCCTCCCGCGTTCACGTCTAATCGCTCCTGTGTGTTGTAACTGAGCCCCTGATAGAACGTTAAAACCAGCTGTCTCTTGGAGTAACCGTGATGTGGCACATCAATCAACAAATCCTTGAATCTCTCCCAAGCTGCATGCAACGACTCACCCTCGTCCTGGTGAAAAGATACAATTCGGTTCCGTAGCTTGTTCGTTTTCTCAGGTGGAAAATATTTCTGCATAAACTGCTCCGCCAACTGATTCCAGGTCCTGATGGACCCGGCTGGAAGTGACATAAGCCAAGCTCTAGCTTTGTCACGTAACGAAAACGGAAACAACCTCAACCGAATTGCATCCTCTGAAACACCTGTAATCTTAAACGTAGAACAAACATGGAGAAAAGCAGCAATATGCCTCCCGGGATCCTCGTGCTCACATCCGTCAAACTGAACTGAATTTTGTACCATATTTATAATACTAGATCTAATTTCAAAAGTAGGTACATCAATAGTAGGTTGAAGGATACTCGGCTCCAGGCCTGCCCTTCCAGGCTGATTTGTCTCATTCAACGGTCGCTCATCGTCTGCCATGATTACGTCTCCTCCTGAGCCCATCGGCTTCAGCAGGTACCACCGGCTCCGGCCCACCACTGGCGAGCAGTAGCCCAACCGCCCGACCTTTCGCGCGTAGACGTCTCCTAAGATCACGTTCGGGCTCGTCTGACGGTTCAACAACTTCTGGAGCGGGGGTCGAGAACATTAACCTGCAAACGAAAATTTGACACAGTGAATATTTTATTAATAAAATAATAATATTTTTTTTTCAGCTGAATAGAAGCAGAATATTATTATAAATGGGCTGAAAATTTTATAAAAATCCGAAAATGGGCCCGAAATTTTTATAAAAATCAACGCAATAAAAATAAATGAATCGGCTAATACAAAAATGGTTTCCCGAAGCCGAAAAATCAAAGAATCAATAAATAATAAATCCGGATTAAATAAATAAATGGAACAAAAATTTACAAGTGTACAAAAGAATCATGAAAACGAATAAATCAAATTAAAAACAAGAAATATTAACAAATAAATAAACAAATAAATAATCAATAAAGTATACACAAATATTAACAAGTATATACGCCGATAACACAATGACTCGGGTCGTTCCTAAAACTCGCCATTTCCCCGGCAACGGCGCCAAAAACTTGACGTGTGCGTATATATACATAATTTTGCAATGAATTTACACACGATTTGGTTTTAAATTTATAAAAGTGATTATTACTTTTACATCAAAACACACACGAAAGAGGCAAGTGTACCCCGTCACATATGTAATAAAGTATCGGTAAGAACTAAGTATCGATCCAAGGAAATGGGCGGAGAAATAATACTAGACCTTTGTCACTAAACTACCGGTAAAAACATAAGTTTGGTTTGATTTTAATTAAACTAAAGTAAGCGTAAACAAATACATAATAAAAACATAATAGATAATAGATAAAAAGCCTTGCTTAATACACAACCAAAGCATGTCAACTAAGTCGGTTTTGGCACTAGAAGCATTCGGGCAATATTCCAATTTAAGACAATTAGTATCCCTTTCGGGAATCCTAACATGACAATCATTCGGAAAGCTAAAACGATAAACACACTTTAACCACCTAAAATTGTTCTTTAACGTGCAATTGATAAATGTCTATGAAAATCTCTTAAAAATAAGTTAGTCATCCGTTAGGAGTTTTCTAACCGCACTTAATCAAGGAAAGAGACACCGATAAACACAATGCAACCACCGAGACAAGCATAAACTAGATTAAATCACAACCGAGTTCATTTTACAAATCTTGCACAATAATTCACCAAGATAGCAATTTTGGCCTAAACTACTAACTAAGCTAACAAATCATGGCAAGAATTTATAACGACACCATCTAACCCGGTAAGGTCCTTACGTGACGGCAAGCTCTCTTGATTAACAATAATTACATTTTATTAAATCACTAACCATTTCTAGTATCATGATGCATACATTTAAACCAAGCTAATCTAGTTAACCAAGTTCAAAGTTTACTAATACAAGATTAATTAAGCTTCATTTTTCAACTATCTTAACTAACCAAGCATCAATCATCCAACATAATTACTTATAATCAAGAAATCAATATCAATAACAAGGTTGCAAACTAATCATCAAAGATTAACATAGAAAATACTTCAAAATGTCATTACAAACAAAGATTAACATACTAATGATTGTAATCAAGCAAGGGATTGTTGTGTTTTTGCCCAAAGGCTACAATAATACATAAAAATTAATCTAAGTACTTGAAAGATTAACAAAATCATGGAAAGATTAGAAAACCAAACCATAAACAAGCACTAGACTAAGAATCCGGATAGTAATGGAGCTAAACGGCACAATGTGGCTTGAATCCGGGTCAAAAGCAAAGCCTCCGGAGCCTGTAAATTCGCCTGTGAAGCTCCCAAAATTCCAGAATGTCGAACAGAATGTTTCTGTTCTGTTTTTATATTTTTTCGAAGTCGCACGGTCGTTCTTCATATGGCACGACCGTGCACTTTAAGCAATTATTGGGTATGGGACACCATACTGCATACGTCATCAGATCTTTGACCGGATACGATATCGCACGACCGTTCTTCCTGTGGCACGGTCGTTCTTCGCCGGGATTCTGTTGCACGAGCTGTTGCACTTGTGGTGCAATTCCGAGGTTTTTGCTGATGTTCGGAGTCGCACGGTCGTTCTTCAGATGGCACGTCCGTGCGTCCCCAGGATGACCTTGTATGCCTTGCACTCCTAGTCGCACCTTCGTTCATTGCCGGACAAATCAATCAACTGTCGGAGATGCACGGTCGTGCATCAGGTCGCACGACCGTTCCACAGGCCCAGGTCAGTTTCCTTAACAGAATGTCCGCAGCTTCGTCGTTTTGTCCGGAAAGTCCTCGTTTTCGCTATCATCTTGTCTGGTATGCTGTTTTAGGCCTGTAAACAAAAGTGTAGATAATTAAGTATCCGAATGACGGTTTAGCGGCCAAAAACGCATAAAATAGGGGTAAAACGGGGGACTAAAATATGTGTAAATTAGCGAATATCAATAGCGTTTGAGTGAGCATATGCCTTTTAAAGTTTAGGTGATCTATTTAAAGAATTATGTGTTTTATAGTTTGAATGGTGTGCCCAAATCTGATAAAACACCATTTGATCATTGCAATATATATATTACACAATATTTACCAATTCTTAAATTATAAAACACTTTGCAAAGAAATAAGCAATGGTATATACATTTAAAACACTATGGGAAGAAATAAACACCGGTACATGTGGTTAAAACACAACGTCAAGAAAATACACACCACTGACTAGTATAACACATATTGATTGATGAACCAAATAACTAAAAAATACAACAACAAATAACTACAAGTACATGTCCTTTATTAAACCTGTTAATGATAAAAAACAAATGAGAATAAACTTGTAACTAGTAAAACACAATGTGAATAAACCAATAACTGCTAAAACACAACATAAAGAATTTGTGAATGATGCAAAAAATAAATAAATAATAATAAACAGAATAGAATATGATTTAGTATGCATTATTCGTATTATAACTAAGTTACAATTTTGAATTCTTAAAAGAGTTATTGTTTCCTTAAATATCTCAATTTTTGTTTAAGAGCTAAATCTTCCATAAATAAGTTAATTATTCAATTACATTTATGCCCTTTAGTATATTATTCCTTGATAACACATGTCACAATGAGAACACTTCCTACACTTTGTAGGAAAAGTAAACTTTGTACCCAACTCTTACCCATTTTCTACTATAATAAAGCAAAACATTAAGATGGCACGTGTCACCTTCACAAGCCCCCTTCATTAATCTTTTTTTTTTATAAACCTAAAGTTAAACACATGAGACAAAATATCATTCAAATGGCAGACACCTCTGCATTTCCACTTTCTTCAAACAAGTATATCATTCAAAAATTGAATTCATTATTTCCCCAATTCATATATGCAAAACAAATTCCAAAACTGAGAGAGAGAGAGAGAGAGAGAGAGAAAAGAGACCAGACCAGAGTTGAAAGAGATTTCAGGCGAATCACCGACCCGGCGACGGCAACAAAGATGCAAAGACAACCGCTTGAACTCCGAAGACGGCCAGGGTTCCGGCGAAATTCTGATTAAAGCTTTACATGTTCCCTCTGACGAGTCAGATGCCACACCAGGTCACAACCGGACCTGGTAGAAAAAACCGTATTCCCCTCACCTGGTATGGAACTTAAACTTATATTCTTCTTATTTGGTACTCATCTTCCTAACAATATTTTAGTTTATATATGTTTATTTATTGATCTAATAAAATACTTTGCAAGTGTTTCGGCTACCGTTAGGGGTGGGGGTACGTGGTACTGGCGAGGATCTGGCTTAGATTTTTTGATAGTCTTGTGCTTATTCCGGCTTCACATTTCTGCTTTCTTTGTTCGTTTAACACGGGGGACCGGGGGGGGGGGCATTCGTTTCAACAAGTTGTGGTGTGTGTGTTTTTTTTTGGTGCAAGTACATATACTGTAATTTATTAGAATCTTCACGTATGTTTATTTTGTTGACAATTCAAATGATATGTTTCTATGTTGATTTTTAATAAAATTTTTTAAAACAATATTTAACTCTATGCTCAGGAAAGCTTAAAAGCTACAGCAAGTCACAAGTACTAGCCTTCACTTAATTCAATCCCAGTCGTCTCTTTGATTGACCACACTTGAAAGTCTCCAGGTGCCTCCAACGACTTAGGTTTCAGGTCGTCAACTCTCGATATCTATCAGGTTAGATCCGACTTTGTTAATTAGTTGTTTCTTGTGTTTAGTTTGCATTGTACAATGTGATTGAAGATACCATATTAAGTAAGCAAACTCAAATCTTATTATTTGGTTTTTTTGGGTTGTTCTACCAATTTCCATCCTCATTAGGCATGACCTTAGACATCTTGTGTGATAAATAATAACTTATTTTGTGTACAAGTTAGTATTATTGATCTTCAATTTAGTTACCTGATCCAAGAATAAATGGCTATTAGCATGGAAAATCATACTTTAGGTAGGTAGTAGAAGTGTGTGGGTGTATTTTCTAGAAACGTATTATAATTTGGGACTTTATCCATTTACTACTGATTTGGTATAAGTTCGGTGTAAAGTAATCAACAAAACAAAATTGTAGAAACACTTAACCACATTTCATTTTATGCTTTTCTGTGTTAAATGTCAGCAAGAGCTATGAAGTCTGACATTCTTTAAGGTCGTTAGAGAGAAAGAAGAGTGAAACGACTATTCAGAATCAATAAGATCGGAGGGTTTCAATGACTCAAATCAACCAAGTCAATAGTGCTAGATGGACCTGTTAGGTGGGTTGGGAAGCATGTTCGAGTGAAACGAGTAGTTTATTGTTAGAAACGGCCAAACGGGTCAGGTTAGGCTTACTCAAACACACTTATTGTCCTAACTTTGTTTACTTTATAATATCTGGAACGTAAAAGTTGATTAATATATGTATTCCTTTCCCCTAGCAGCAGTCATGAAGATCCTCATGTGATTGTTATCTACTGCTAGGCTGCTACACTATTTTTATTTCATCATGCACATCGACAATGGCGTGCGTCATTTATATTCTTCACATAATCTAAAAGTTTTAACTTTTAAGTGCTATTACTGTCCATTTGACTATGTTTTTTTTATATTACAACCCAAATTGGTGGCGATTTCAAATTCAATATCATTTGCAAACACGAAGGCTCCTATCTATCCATGCCTAGCACATTGGAAGGCTTAGGTTGAGGTATTTTTTTTCTGTTATATCTTATTTTTTTCATGCACATGGGTAGTTTGGGTATAGTTCAAAACAATACTAACTTAATCTTTGAATAAAATGATTTAGGAGGTTGTTTGCGACCATATACACTTTGAGCGACCTTCAAATGTTTGACTGGTTTTCCTTTAAGCATCTTTTTGTTCGACTCTTTTGAGATTAAATAGAACCCAGATCAACCTATTCATGATGCTAACTCCTGGTGTTTGTTTTAGATGACAGTTACATGGACAAGTGGCCCAGAACAATCACGGAATCGCCTGGTGGAACATTGACGGTTACCCGTGGCAACACATTTCGTATTCATTTAGTTTAGTTCAATGGAATTAATATATACATAAGTAATGTACCGTTTATTTTATTTTAAGGTTTATGCAACACTGTTAAAAAAAAATACTTTGAAGCCACCCGTGTAACACACGGGTACTTAATGTGTTCTTTAGGGATTCTCAGATGACAATACGATGATATCATTCATATGTTTTTTCTCTTCTTTATTCAACGCATTGTACTTGAAAATTGAAAATAGAAAATTGTATGTTATATTACCTTTTAATTTGGCAAAGAAAATATTCACTTTTTATATTCACTAACATGAGTGTATAATTGAAATGCCTTGAGTGTATAACCGAACCCATTTGGGCCGTTTCAATTGTGTTAAGAACATTGTTATAGCTATGGCAAAGTGGGCCAATGATACAAATTTGACAAATGTTGTTGTGTGCATTTAGTAGGTTATTGTGTATTAAAAAGGCATTTTAGGCGGCTAACTTGCCAACCATTCGTATTCGTGATTTCTTCTTTTTGATCGCTTTCATGTTCGTGATGCACACTGATTAGTTTAGCTAATTTTCAAATCCATTCGTCAATCACTTTTGGGGTTTAGGTCTATAATTCTATTTTTTTTTATTTTGATTGGTGAACCATGCTTGTGTTCTCAAATTTTTACCAATCTTTTTTTTAGCATTACGGAAAAGATCACCTGAATACCCCATCATAAATTGTCAAAAAGTTTTGCTTTGCAAGCAAACTACAACCCACGCAGACCTGCTCTAATCTTTGATTTTTGTCCTTATTTTGTTCACAAAAGACCATTCTTAACGCCATTATGCGACATTGAAACCGATTAATGATTTGTTTTTCAAGATCAAATTCACAGTCTACTTTACAGCTTTGTTGTAACCCGTGAACGAACCCGATTAATCCAACATGCGTTTTGGGTCAGTATTATTACTCATCTATTCAAGTAACGATTCTGACTTATTCTGTTTGTATATGCTCGAATAGCCGTAAAGAACTTCGGCACATTTAGGTTGAACGGGTACACTTTGAATAGCCTAAATGTCTTCTTCTCAGTCATCCAACTTTAAATTTGTTTGACCCATTATCTTTTTATATATATTTTATATAAAGTTTCAATGGTCGCAAAAACATTGTCGAAAAGTTACTTAATTTCACAATAGTTGTTAAAATTACTCTCTTTGTTCTATTCTAGCTATATGATAATCAAATTAAAGACCGTTATGCTGAATTTGAGAAGATAAACACCGAAATGTTAGCGGTTTTCATGGACAATGTGGTATGAATCTTGAAGTTTAAGGGGGCTATTGGTTTGTAACTTGGAATCACTATGGGTATGGGTTTACGTATAATAGAATGATAATGGGAATAGGTTTTAACGACTTGTGATTTTTCCGTATTCATTTTTTTTTCAATTCATTGTAATTTAATAGTTACATAAGTAATTGTAATTTAATAGTTACATAAGTAATGGAACGTTTTTATCATCTCAAATTATACGTCAAACACTATTAAATATTATATTATTTACTTTGAGTAACCTTTTTTTTCTTCTTGGTAAGGTTTGCCAAACATGGGTCTTAGCATGAAAAGATATCAGGTTATAAATCATACAAAAAAAAATACTTTTATAGATATAGATTTTTAACACAGCCCATAACCCGTGAAGCTCACGGGTATATAACCTAGTAATATAATATAATACAATATAATACAATACAGTACAGTACAGTACAGTACAATACAACACAACACAACACAACACAACACAACATAACATATCATAATATAATATAGATTTTTTAAAATTTCGACCCCTGGGCCGATATAACATAACATAACATAACATAACATGATATAATATAATATAGATTTTTTAAAATTTCGACCCCTGGGCTGTTGCCCACCCCGTTCCCCCTTTGGGCCAGCTTTGAAATTGGCATTTGGCATATAAAAATAGAGGGTTAGGATATAAAAGGAAATTTATTTGGGTAGAAAGCCTAGAAAGTAATCTTGACCATCTATTTATGTAACCAAGGGCTAAGATTAAATGAGTGAAATTGAAGGAAAAAATTGGAGGCGTGTGGGTTTGTTAGGGGCATTCTAGTCAATACAAGACAATAGTTTCTCTCTCCTCTAATTCCCCCTCATTTTTAAAAGTTAATAACTATTTCATACGACATTATTTTTTTTTTTTATAAAAATTGCACCAAAAAAACGAGCGTTTTTTTATCTTTAAAACGAGTATACTATTGCTATATTTTTGAATTTTTTTTTTCGAACACCCAGTTGTGTAAAACGCAATGGAAAAAAACCCAGTTGCGTAAAACACAATGGAAAAAAAACCTAAAAAATGACATTTTTTCTAAAACGCAATGCACCAAAAACACAAAGAAATGTCTTATTTGTAAAACGCAATGGCTATAAAACACAAAGAAATGTCTTATTTATTAAACGCAATAGCCTAAAAACACAAAAGAAAGTGTACTTTCTAAAAAGCAATGGAATGAAAACACATAAAAATGTGTTTTACCTAAAACGCAATGCGCCAGAAACATAAAGAATTGTCTTATTTCTAAAACGCAATAGCCAGAAAACACTTAAAAATGTTTTTTTTTTCAAAAACACAATGGACCGAAAACACCTAAAAATGTGTTTTTACCTAAAACGCAATGGCCAGAAAACACTTCAAAATCTGTTTTTCTAAAACGCAATAGGCAAAAAACACATAAAAATGTCTTATTTCTAAAACGCAATGGCCTAAAAACACAAAATAAAGTGTTCTCTCTAAAACGCAATGGACTGAAAACACCTAAAAATGTGTTTTACCTAAAACGCAATAACTAAAAACACTTCAAAAATGTGTTTTTTCTAAAACGCAATGGCTAGAAAACACATAAAAATGTCTTAGTTCTAAAACGCAATGGCCTAAAAACACAAAATAAAGTGTTCTCTCTAAAACACAATGGACTGAAAACACCTAAAAATGTGTTTTACCTAAAATGCAATGACTAAAAACACTTAAAAAATGTGTTTTTCTAAAACGCAATGGCTAGAAAACACATAAAAATGTCTTAATTCTAAAACGCAATGGCCAGAAAACACTTCAAAAATGTGTTTAACTACGAATTTTTGTCTTCGAAATGAGACAATTTCTGGAAAAATAAATTTTCTGATTCATTTTTATTAAAGCAGTTTGGACCCAGCCAGGGGCTCTGCCCCTTGGACCCCGCCAGGGGCTGCCGCCCCTTGGACCCTGCTCCCAGGGGCGTTGCCCCCCGAACCCCCGCCAAGATCGTAAAACCCAATGACTAGATTTAAAAACCCAGATCGTAAAAATGCGATTCAAAAATTTCTTACATAGATTTCACTAGTACAAAAATGAACAAAGGATGCTATGGGTGTTTTCATAAGATGCGGTTGGTAGGTTGCAACCGCATCTTTTGATTCATCTGATAAAGTTATGTATTCATTTTGAAAAAAAAGGATCACCCAAAAGATGCGGTTCTAATGTAACTGCATCTTTTGCATCTTTCAAGTTTGCAAAAGATGCGGTTCTAATGTAACCACATTTTTTTGCATCTTTCAATTTCTCCTATAAGATGCGGTTCTAATGTAACCGCATTTTTTGCATTCTTTCAATTCATCCGATAAGCATTCAAAGCATCGCCCAAAAGATGCGGTTCTAATGTAACCGCATCTTATGTATGAAAAATGAATATCTTTTGAGATTTCAAAATTTGTTTTTATGGATATAATACCCCAGTCGTTTGCTAAACAGAACTGACATCCACTGCATAAAACTGGTAAAAATAAAGCATGTGCGATTATTAAAGAAATTACAAATATATATACACACACGTTAGTGTTATTTTACAATATAATAATTTGTTTTTTTTCATAGGCTATATGGAGGGTGTCGACAGTGTTGGTGTTCCAGTAACTTGTCATTCGGGTCGGCTTCTGGGTCAGGCAGTAATTGGTATCAAAACAACCATGCCACAACGAAAAGACGTGCAAGATGCACATTTAGTGGTCCTAAAACACGTGACATGTAACGCCCTGCATCCCTGAACTTTTAGCTTTTGTCAACTTTAGTCCTTATACTATGTGGCTCTTGACACTTTTGATACTTGTGAATCTTTAAGCTATGATACTTATTGATACTTGCTACTTAATTCTGTGAAGCTAGATTCTTGAAACTTGATTCTTAACACTTGATTCTTGATGCTTAATCTAGATACTTGATTTTTGAGACTTGATTCTTGATACTTGATACTTGGAAACTAGATTCTTAACTCTTGAGACTCCTGAAACTTGAGACTTGGTTGAACGAGATACTGGAGACTTGTCACTGGCGGAAACTATGAAACGTGGAAACTTTGTGTTAATGATGTAATCTAGTTATGTGATACTACTACACAATAATACGCAACGCAACGCTTAATCTAACTTGCAAAATGAATCAACGACGGTGAAACTGGAAGGATGGGATTGACCGAATGGCAATCTGATCGGATGACCATCCGATCGGAGGGCCACTCGATCGAAGTGCCATCCGATCCACTTGCCACACCACCTTAACCTCACTCTTGCACTATAAATAGGCCTATCACATCATTCCTCACTGATGTAATCATGGCGGTTTGTACAACTATTGTGTGATGTCATTCTAGTCAAGATCTAGCTCAGATCTAAGGAATTTCATGAGTTCTTATACCGAATCTTAGCTAAATCTATACTTTTTCGACTAAAACTCATGTTTCCTTCATCTTTTCTTAAACTTTTACTTAAAACGGTGAAATCCGGGTCTAAATGGGCTGTAGACTTGATGATTAGTCTGGAGTCGGCTTGGAAATGGATTGTTGCCGGAGAAGATGGCCGGATTACGGATTCCCTTGAACACTGTCAAGAACAGACACCTGATCGGACGAGGTGATTCTCATCCGATCAGACAAGCTGAGCTACGATGTGTACACCATTGTCTCAATACGTACCAAGCCGTTACCATTGGACTCGAAACTTAGAAACTAAACCTGGATGTTAAAGGAACAAGGTCATGACGAACGAATGGCCATCCGATCCACTTGCCACACCACCTTAACCTCACTCTTGCACTATAAATAGGCCTATCACATCATTCCTCACTGATGTGATCATGGCGGTTTGTACAACTATTGTGTGATGTCATTCTAGTCAAGATCTAGCTCAGATCTAAGGAATTTCATGAGTTCTTATACCGAATCTTAGCTAAATCTATACTTTTTCGACTAAAACTCATGTTTCCTTCATCTTTTCTTAAACTTTTACTTAAAACGGTAAAATCCGGGTCTAAACTTGATGATTAGTCTGGAGTCGGCTTGGAAATGGATTGTTGCCGGAGAAGATGGCCGGATTACGGATTCAGACTTGAACACTGTCAAGAACAGACACCTGATCGGACGGGGTGATTCTCATCCGATCAGACAAGCTGAGCTAGGATGTGTACACCATTGTCTCAATATGTACCAAGCCGTTACCATTGGACTCGAAACTTAGAAACTAAACCTGGATGTTAAAGGAACAAGGTCATGACGAACGAATGGCACTCCGATCGGACCGCCGTCTGATCGAACGGCCATCAGATCGAAGTGACAATGTGACTTACAACCTTCAATACTTAAAACTATTTTTGAATCAGAAACTTTGAACTTTGAACACTTGGTATAGAAAGTTACACTTTGGAATCTCAACACTTGGATCGAATGACCATTCGATCGAGTGGCCATCCGAACGGATGACCATCCGATCGGATGGCGATTCGTCCCACTCTCATAAGTCATCCGATCGAATGACCATCCGATCGGATGGCCATCCGATCAGGTGACTGATCCTACACTTTGCGCAATCTCGTTATTCTGTCCGACACTAATCTATTGTACTCTAATCAGGCTAATTCTAAAGAGCTCCATTTGATCCAATAACAATGTTACTGTTAAACAATCACTGTGAGTATGCTCGATCCCTTTTTGTTTTAAACTTTGGGATGCAACATGTATTCTATTAAACTATGAAACTTGATACTTTGGAATCTAAACTCTATCCTATGTGTATGTGAAACTTGTGATTCTTGATTCTTTATGCTAAGTGAACGTTTAATCCAGAGTGTGTAGTTCCGCCTTAACAATAGTAGCGCTATAGGAAGATGCACTTCCCCATTATTCTCGGGGGTATTGTTAGGAGGATTCTAGTTTTCCTTGAGTCTTGGGAAAACACCTAAAGCATCGGGACACTTGGGCTATCACTTGGACTGCGAACACTAGCATGGCTGAAACTATTCTTAGCATTTACATGATGGATATGAGTCTTTTAATCTACTATGCTATATACTCAAACTTGTATACTTGCCAGTACGTTTTTGTACTGACTTATTTTAATACATGTTGCAGGCTGATATGATGCTGTAACTCAAGAATATGCTAGGATGCTGCTTAGAAACACATCTTAGTTAATTCTAGAAACTCCGAAACAATTATGGTGATTTGTATTTGATAATTATGTTTGGTTGTGGATGCTATTAGACAATGTTTGAATCAGTCTAATTTACAACGAAATATCTAGCGTTATGGAAATTCATGAGCAATCTGAACGCTTAGTGCTCGCACCCCGATGTTTCCGCCATCGGTTGGGGTGTGACATAACATGCCTTGCTCCATATGTTAATGAACACATGGAGATGTTACGGTTGACACACCCGGGTAAGGATGATTTATGGTACATAAAAACTCAAAACAAAGAGTTATCGAAGTGGATGGAAATGAAGGTAATCGAAACAGATGTTGATGATACTGTGAAAAGGCTTGGACAGGGTCCAGACTGTAGAGTTATAACATCCCATGGGTACGACATTAACGGTTATACTTTTTACACGCGTGATCAAGATAAAAAAAGTGTTGTGCAAAACAGTGGAATTACTATAATAGCATCAACGACCGAGTTCAACAGAGGGCGCCATGATACAATGATGAATATCGCCAAAAATTCTTATTACGGTGTTATACAAGAAATTTGGGAATTGGACTATCATGATTTCACTATTCCTTTGTTCAAATGTAAGTGGGTGAACAACAATACATGTGTTCAAGTTGACAAATATGGTTTTACACTTGTCGACCTTACCATTGATGGCTATAAATCTGAACCATTTGTTTTGGCAAAGCATGTCACACAAGTTTTCTTTGTTAATGACCCAAGCAAACCAAGATACCACATTGTCTTGCAAGGTAAACGCCGTATTCTTGGTATTGATAATGTCATTAAGGAGGATGAATACAACCACTTTGATGATCTACCACCATTTTCGGTCGGTATTGAACCGAGTAATTACGACAACATTAAGCACACCAAATACCTACGTGATGACACCGATGGGATTTACGTTGATTAAGGTATGATATACTCAATACATTAATATACCTTATTCTTGTTTTTCTAATATGGTAATCATTTTATTAATATAACTTATTCTTATTTTATGCAGGATAAACGAAAATGATGAAGTAAAAAGACGTGTTTGATTATTTGTGCTAACTAAGGAGACATTGTCGATTATTTGTGTTCTTTCACTTTATTTTTATCATTATTATTATTATTATTTTAATTATTGACATTATCATTGTGAAATTTAAATTCATTCAAAACTCTTAATTAGAGGGGAACATCTAAACACACTTGGGTAATTATTGTTGATGTTTGCAAAAGACCCGATATCAACTAAGCAATTGCCAATGGGTAATTATTGTTGATGTTCGGGTCGGGACGAGTTTCATACCGTTTCGACCCGTACCGTTTCGACCAGTACCCTTTCGACCCGAACCGTTTCGAATCGAACCGTTTCGACCAGTACCGTTTCGAACCCAACAAAATTGCCCCTTGATGTACAATCTCTTTAAAAAAATATTTTTAACCAAACCGACCCGAAGCCCGTTCTAACCCGAACCAAAACAACCCTTTTTTTAATTGACCCATTTTAACCCGTGACCCGACCCGACCCAACCCGTTTGCCAGGTCTACGTAATATTGTTATCATCCTTAGTCTAAGGATAATTATTATTTTTTTAAAAAACCGTAAGTGCTAAACCTCCTTCCCCAAAATTCTCCCCCCAAAACTCAAACCCCTACAATCTAACCCCACGACTTCCCACCTCCATTTCCACCACTTCCCACATTCAATCTGCCATTTGCCACACTCCATCGCAACCCTAATTCTCCAAAAAATTCACCCCCCAGACGCCCCTCTCCAGCCAACTGTTCCGACGCCCCCAAAACCCCACAGCGCCATCTCTCCAGCCAACTGTTCCGACGCCTCAACCCCTCAGACGCCGGCCTTCGTCACCCCTCAAACGACACCTCCAGTTCCGAAACCACATCTAAGAGGTGATGAAACCCTTAACCTTCTGATAAATTTCATTATTTATATGTTTGGGTTTAACATTTGATGTGGTTGAGGGTATAAACATATTGTGGTCCAGATTCTTGTTTGTATTTCACGTGTAGTTTATTCGGAATATGATTCTTAGTGTATTGCACGTGTAGATTATTCGTATATAAACATATATATTCGAGCAACGCGGGCTCGACTTGTGGCTCGGCTCGACTCGTGGCTTGGCTCGACGGCTCGACTCGACTCGTGGCTATGCTTGACGACTCGACTACAAGATCTCTGTTGAATCTGCATTACTTTTAGTCGACTACTCTTCTTGATTTAAGGTACCAATGTTAGTTCTTTCTGTAACATCATATTTTACTGAAGTAGAAATCTGTACCATCATATTTTATTGAAGTTGAAACAAATATGTAACTATGTTCATGGATGAAAATGAAGTGGAAGAACGATTAAACCAATGATATAGTTGTTATGAGGAATGATAGCTTAGATGCTTATGTTGGTTCGGTTCTGTTCAAACATTAAAGAAAACATGAAATCATACCTGTTATTGCATTCAAAGCAGTGGAGAATCCAGTCAGAGAAGATGACATCGAGTTCGACATGATTGTCAGAGTGATCCGGTTCCTCCTTAGGGTGCTAACTGATGATGGGGCTAAGGAAACCGATAAGGGAATCGGTGTTGGAGATGGAGGACGAAATTGATGTTATTGACTAATGGGGTGTTTCTAATGTGTAACTGTCTAACCCTTTAACCTCCACATTATTCTCCTTATATAAGCACCCAAGAGGAAACCTAAATTAGTTAATAAGGGTAATATGGTCCATCAACAATTACCAACTAATTATTTAATAGGTTATAATATATTTTGATCTCTATAATGTAAATGATTATAATGGCTATAGATTAAATATTAATACATAATATATTTAATCTTACATTCTCCCACTTAGCCGAGTAATCATTTACTATGAGTATTAGATAAGCCTGATCAGGAGTTAACACTCATTTTAGCCTTAAACAAGTACTATAGCAGAAAAATACAGCCGTTGAATCATTATGCGACTCAGGACCCCCATTAATCATACTATAGCCTTAATTTAAAACCTAATCGTCATGATCAAAATACGCATAAGCCCTTTGTTTGATTTGTAACTTTATTTGTCTTATATGCCATTATGTCGACTTGACATATTCTTAGAGACGTACAAAATCAAACTGATGAGGAAAAATTAACTAATACTTAGTCATTCATAGTACGATATGCAGTTGCGCATGGCCATTAACTAATACCCGTCTATGAGCTCTCTTAATAAGACTTATGGGTAGTGGCCCTTCAGATATAGGATCCTTAAGCATATCATGAATGTATTCGATACAAAACTTAGTTTCCTCAATTCGTTCATAAACGAATAATTAATTACGTATCGAATCTTAATGCAACACCTCTTGAACTGTTACTGTTCAAGGAGTCATGGTAGCTGACTTTATCACAATAAGTCTTCAAAACATTAATTATATGGAGTTAATAAACTTATGAGTCCACTGATATATTTCCAACAACATTTAGTGACTATATTATGTCGTTATAACTTAGGTTGTTATTATCAGTTTATTATGACTCCTCCATGAGACAGGTTTTGTCTGCTGACATAAGGATATACCCGAAATTACATTTTGTCATCTTTGAACATTACAAAGTTAAAGTAATAAACCGGTTTTAATTCTCACTTCTTCTTCAAATAATAGCCTCTCGTTTCTTTAAAGATATTGTAATACTCCATTAGATGCTTCACAATAATCTAGACAAATCTAGTATGTTGCAATGTGAGTAATATCTAAACGAGTATAGACCTAAACTTACATAAGGCTTCTAATTTAATGAAGCGTAAATAAATAATCTCACTTATCCTATTATCCTCTAAAGGAGAGCAGTATTGTTTGTTACATATATAAGGACCCATTTAATGTTAAACTTATGGAACAGAACTAATGTCCCATTGGGTCTATCTCAGTATGTTATGATATCAATCACGTAAGAGATATCTCTGAGATTTATTATATCAAAGTTTGTGTTAACAATGCTTTGACTTATGTAACATATACTTGTCAAAAGAATGTCATCTATATAGACAAGTTTATCTTAGTTGCTCCCACTCATCTTGAGGTAGGTACATTAATCCACTTGATTCTTGATGAAAATAATTACATTAAGATTTCATCACATTATAATGTTTGCATTAACCCATACATGGATTTTATTGGCTTAGAAATAAAGTGTTCTTTAACCTTCAGTTTGAAACTTTAGGTTGTTATCTAATGAACATGTAAATGTGTCAGCCATTTGTTATGGAAAATTGTTTATAATGTTCATCTAATGTAGCTCAAAATTATTATAAGCTACTAGAACAGTGATGATCCTTAAAGAAATCTTTTGTAAGATAGGTAAGAAAGACTCTTTCATAATTTATCTCTTCCTGAGTATAACCTTTGACAATCAAACATGCTTCTTCGTGTCTTAACGCTTATATTAGGATTTGATTTAGTTATGAACACTCTTAGGTAATTCAATCAAATCTCAAACGTTATACGAACACATAAAATCAGTTTTACTAGAAAACTGTTTTATTCCATTAAGAATATTGATTGACACTAATGGCTTAATTTGAAGAGATAGGATCAGTAAACATTTCCAAATCCATTTCAACTTCAGTTAGGGAGGTTATGTAATCATCAAAGTTAGTAGGTTTTTAAACCTAGATGACCTCCTGAGTTGATTATTGGGTTTATTAGAAGTTTCAGTTTTATGGATTAGCTCTTGGTTAGGTTGCTATCATTTTCATTCTAAGTTTGTAAGAGTTGGTGCAGTATGGTGTACAAGAGGTGTAATCGGAGTTAAATTTGGAGTGAAATTTAATGACACTCTCCCCCCCGCCTCTTGTATTCCTTGCAAATCATAATAAGGACTTTGACTGCTCCCACTGACCTTAGGAATCTTTAGGAACTCAGCATGCTTAGGGTCAATGCTTAACGACCAACAAATTCTAATAGAGAAACAAGTGAATGACGTTAGTCGTTGTAGTTTCTCTTGTTGAGGATTATGTTAGTTTAGGTAAGGAATCTAAATATGCCTACAATTAAGCAATTATGAAACTTTTGTAAGAGTAGCGTTAAATTTTAAGGAGACATGTATTGATAGAACAGTGTCGTGATGGAGCGGTGTCTTGTACAAGAGGTGCAAACTGAGGTAATGTAAAATTTTCACTCCCACCTCTTGCAACTATTGCAAGTTATTATTAAGACACTTAATGCTCCCACTGATCTTTAATATCTCTAGAATGCTACAAGAGAAGTTTCAGTGAGCTACGTGAAGTGGGAACCTATCACATATACGTTAGACTTTATTTGATTTCTTTAATGTCCAGATATCATAAGAAACTTTAGGGACATATTTAATAGAAATCTTATTAAGTATATATATGAATAGATTTCTTCTAAGAACGTGTGCCATATGCGACAAAATTTAGATACAAGTTGATAGTCTTTTAAATGATAAATGAATTATGTCTGAATATTCCATAAGTTCCACGAATGTCAATGAATGACTTATGATGGACCCATACTTATTCCTTAAGCCAAGTCATAGTTAGGGCTTTAACGTCATGATTTAAAATCACTTAGAATGAGATTAGTTGAATAATCATCATCATTAAGAAAATCATGATGTCTCATGAATTTCGGTTATAAAGGATGAAATTTATAAGTCTCATTTTCCTTTTGTCAAATTCTCATTTGCATGATGACAAAAGTTGTGAAAATGTAAGGCATCATCTAGTTTCATTTTAGTAATGTTTCTATCCAGATAATTAGAACAAATAAGATGAGAGTTTAAGATAAGTGTGACTTTATGTTGACTATGCAAACCTCACAACCTTCATGACATAGCCTAAGTAATGATACTGTACTCTGATTAATAATCAGAACATGTAATGTATCGAAAAGCTTTGTTAGAAGACTGCTTATTATGGTTCTTATAGCCTTAACATTTAATTTTGTCACTAACTCTCATATTAGTTATTTGTCGAGTTCTGGTAAGGAAACGTATGGAACTAGAGTCAACTAATCATGTGTTAATTGGAATATTAAAGAATTATCAGACTTAAATATCATTAGTAAGTGACTATCTAATTAATTTACCCAACTGTTCTTTAGAATAATGGATAGTCTCGTTGCTTATGTCTAGCCTAATGACATAATTATGCAGTGAGATTTTCCCTTGAAGAACCTTAATGTTGGAATTGGCACTTGTAATTTGTCTATGGACCTTAGAACAATCCTCTTTTAAACTATTAGTGGTTGTAAGGTGAATTAACAACTTATTATTCCAGCTTTAAACAGTTATTTCTTTGTACATATGTTGCTTATCAACACACTCGTTATACTTTGGTATTTCTTGAGTGTTGTAGTTGATTTATAATGCATCAAATTGTACAAGTGAAAATCTTAGTATGTAATGTACTGGAAAAATGTACTTATTTCCATGCGTAAGCCCTTAACTTTATGGGTCATGGTTTTGTACATTATAATGTATTCACATATACCACTTAACTTTATAGTTTAGAGTTTCAAATTAAGGCATGCATCTTAGGAATTCGTATGATTATTCCACAATTATAGATTAGTCTTAGGAAAGACTTAATCTGGAATAACTTTAGTGATAGCATTTACGTTAGAGAGTTCTTGATTATCATAATAGACATCATGTTCGATTTGTCCTATTCATCATGCTCTAACTTTCTTCTTTATAATCTTTATCAGAAGAGAGCAATAGGATTATCGTGTCTTAGGAAATAATCAAGGATTTAATTTAAGAGCTAATTCTAATAGAAACTTTAAATACTTTAAATAAAGCAAACATTTTAGGTTTAAAAAATTTAGAGTGGATGAGATATTGATATAAAGAAGAAAAATTATAGTGAGTAACATTATGGGTAATAAGAACAAGGCAGACGAAATGATCATAAAAAACTAATTAAGGATCATTAAGCTAAGGATCATTATTTGAAGATATTGTGATATGTCTATTACTAACATCAAAATAATAGACTTAGCTAAAAAATTCTACTTAAATGAAGACAAAACAGCTTTGGCCAGAAGTGTAATCATTTAAGCATATGTGCAAAGTAGTTGTAACAAATCAGCTTTGGCCAGAATTGAAACAATCACTTTAGTTATGCACTTGTTGAGTATGCCATCGATGAATGAATTAAATCAGCTTTGGCCAGAAATTAAGACATTCATGCTTATGATGCACACACAACATAGCTTTCGTAATACTTGAATGATAAGTAGATGTATCAAGTCAGCTTTGGCCAGAAATGATATATCAGAAGCTCATTCAAGTTAAGCTATTTTGGTTTTGTAAAACATCATTTGATCCTTATAAATTAATTAAGTAAATTACAAAACCATTTATTTAATAGCAAACCACCAGTTAGCGCGGATCGAACACTTAATGACTGATTTCGAATCCCTTCGGACAGTCCGTAATGACTGATTTCGAATCCCTTCGGATGTGTCCAATGCTTAGTCCGAAATTTGATCCGAAATGGTGATGCTGATCCGAAATGGATCCGTAATGGTGATGATTAGTCCGAAATCAATAACTTATGATGAAAGATAATCCGTAATGATCAATATCCATCCGAAATGCATCAGTAGTGATCCGAAATCATCCGTAATGATAAAAAATGATCCGTAATGATGAAGCTCGAGATCCGAAATCATCCGTAATGACCAATGTTGATCCGTAATGATGGAATTTAGATCCGAAATCGTTCGTAATGATGAAACTTTGATCCGTAATGATAAAACTTTGATCCGTAATCATCCGAAATGGTCCGTAATGATGAAATTTTGGTCCGTAATCATCCGAAATCGTCCGTAATGAGGATTTCGGATGGCAAAAAACGTAATCTGATATGAATTTTTCAATTCCGTTTTCCAGATTTTCGGATTAAAACAAAACCGACTAATCAACATATGCTCTGATACCACATGTTGGTTCGGTTCTGTTCAAACATTAAAGAAAACATGAAATCATACCTGTTATTGCATTCAAAGCAGTGGAGAATCCAGTCAGAGAAGATGACATCGAGTTCGACATGATTGTCAGAGTGATCCGGTTCCTCCTTAGGGTGCTAACTGATGATGGGGCTAAGGAAACCGATAAGGGAATCGGTGTTGGAGATGGAGGACGAAATTGATGTTATTGACTAATGGGGTGTTTCTAATGTGTAACTGTCTAACCCCTTAACCTCCACATTATTCTCCTTATATAAGCACCCAAGAGGAAACCTAAATTAGTTAATAAGGGTAATATGGTCCATCAACAATTACCAACTAATTATTTAATAGGTTATAATATATTTTGATCTCTATAATGTAAATGATTATAATGGCTATAGATTAAATATTAATACATAATATATTTAATCTTACAGCTTATAATGTACACACACAACTTTTCATTCTTCGGTTTGACCTATCTAAACTTAACACTAAATTAGTAAGTTTATTTGGAATATGATTTTTAGTGTATTGCACGTGTAGTTTATTCGTAAAAAATATATATATTCGAGCAACGAGGGCTCGACTTGTGGCTCAGCTCGACTCGTGGCTCGGCTCGACGACTCGACTCGTTGCTGACTCTATGGCTGGCTCGAATGCTCGATTCCTCGTATATATGTGTTACCAATATTTGTAAAAAAATATTAATAAAGAATTTTAAAAAAATTAACGAGCCGGCTCGATTGGACTCAAGCTGGCTCGAAGTTTTTACCAGCCGAGCTCGAGCTCGACTTTTCAGCTCGAAAAAATAATCGAACACAACCGAGCCAAGCTGGCTGGTTTAAGTTCGAGATTGAGCTCACGCCCGACATTTTTTGCAATGTTAATTTTAATTGTGATTTTGTTACCTGTTGTACTAGTGTGGGGACTGATACTTCCATTTGTGGAAGCTAAGGGGCCAAATTGTACATACCAGCTACTTACCAGCTAACTACTTAAACTTAGTTAACAATCTGTATAAAGAACACAGTTAGTTGTTAATGAAGGTATGCAGAAATTTAATTTAATTCTTCTCCTCATTAAGTTCTTTTAGTTTTTTCTTTCTATCAAATTTGTGTATAACTAACACAGTTAGTTATGAAGGTTATGCAGACATTGAAATCAATTCTTCTCTCTTTTAGTTCTTTTCTTTCTTTTTGTTATCAGATTTTTTAATTAGTTTAAAATTGTGTATTAGTTTCCAATTTCTTAATTTGCTAATAAAACCATGAATTAAGTAAACTTTCAATTCTTTAATATCCTCTTAGGTTAGAAATTGTTGATATGATTCTATGAATATTGTTAATTTGCTAATGCCTAATGGAATATGTGATTATGTATTTGTGTGAAGAACCTTACCTAACCCGAATTGTGGAACCGACCCGAAAATTTTATATCCGGTTATATAGTATTATAGACTTTTCTTTCACCTTATCATGACAAGTAATATACACTTTTCTTCAATACATACACATACACATACACATATATATTAAATTGTTCTATATATTTTATTTTTTAGCTATCACTGGAAGCTTTTAATATTTGAACCAACCACTTCAAGTGCATTTATTGTTGATTCAATATAAAAGGGAAAGTCGGAGGAACGTTACCTCATTTCAGAGCTAATTCCCGGTGGTTTCGAGAGAAATTTTACATGGACAGTGTTTTTTTTAGTGTTTTTTTTTTTTTTTTTAGTGTTTTTTTCTGGTGTTTAAAATAATTAATGGGAAAGTGAATACGACGCTGTTACACACATAAGCTTAAACCCGCCTCCCCTAAGAAGGCCACGCGAAGAATCGTAGGCTTGGACTCAATGATGTAATTAAACTGAATAATATTTAGGAAATTTTTAATCAAAACTGCGTAGTTTTGATTGGTTTTCCGTGTAAGCTTAGGTGTATAACAACACCGTATTCAATTTCCCCATAATTAATTGTGGATTGACTGTAGTGCTACCAACAACCGGGCTCATGGGAATGCGGTTATATGTTGATAAAACATATGTGGGAGTTTGTTGAAACAATTCAACATGACTTTATTAATCGTGTAAGTGTATTTCATATATTTGAGATATATCAGCCTTTTAATTTATTTGTATACATTTATATACTGTGTTTTGTTTGTTTTTCAGAAATGGAATACACAAGAGAAGACTTCGGGTGAAGAAATTGAATCTATGGTCGTAGACTTGATGGAGCGTTGGATTAAGGAGGTGTTTGGGGTTCGGACATGAACTCCGTAAAGGTGTCTTAAGGTTAGCTCAAATTCCACCATTTAATGTTCATTTATATCTAACGGATAACAAAAAATTTGCTTTTAGTATAAAGATAAGTATTGATATACAATGATCTTTACGGTTCTAAAGCCTTTTCTTACGGTTCCTAATGTATATAATATATATTTCCATATCCATAATTGTTGTTTAATGTCTTCATTTGGTAATCGCAGGAACTGAGTGAGATTGTTTTTGCACATGAAAAGCAGATAATTGTCAAAAGCCATCAGTGAGGTTGCAAGCATGGATTGAAGACATTGGTTTGGGTTAAAAATATGAAGACATCGGTCGGTTCAGGAACTTATTGTATGTCAATTTCATCTTTAGAGTTATATGTATTGTTGTGTTACTGGAAAACTTTTGTAATATTGTGTTACTTTGAAACCTTTGTATTTTATATTCTTGGGTTGTATTATATTTGTTCTAATTAATTTTGTTTTTTTATATATTTTATTTTAATTTTTAGAGAATTTGTTAACAATGGGAATTTATTGGAAATTTTTAATAAAATTTCTGGAAAATTATATATATATTATTTTACTCTAAACGCCAACAGATGCGGTTCTAGAACCCCATCTCTTGAGTATGCTAGGAATAACTTTTTTGTTAATATATCAAAAGATGCGGGTCTAGAACCGCATCTCTAAAGCATATTATAGAAAAGTAGTTTTTTTGTTAATGTACCAAAAGATGCGGTTCTATCAAAAAATGCGGTTCTAGAACCGCATCTCTTGGAACCGCATCTCTTGGCATATAGCCAAAAGATGCCTTGCCATAAGATGGGGGTCTAAAACCGCATCTCATAGCCAATTTAACCGCATCTTTTGATTAAATCTGTACTAGTGTTTCTTCATATTTCTTCACCGATTGACGTAATTTGAATGTTAGAAACACTTATCAGCGATCGAATCAAACGAATCAAGTGATTCGCTTCAAAATCACATGGAAAATACGAGATTTTGTATAAAATTATACTGGGTTTCTTCAAAAAAGCTGAAGAACACGTTGACGGTCAACCGTGTGTTTGAAACATTGATTTGTGATGAAAATCGCACTATAATGTAGTGATTATTGAGATAGAAAGTGAAAAAATGGTTGAAGATGGTGGGTTTTGAAAATGGTGAATTTTAAAGTTACTGGGGAGAAGAATGAAGAAGAAAGGATACGATTGACTAAAATACCCTTGCTCTTTATTTTAAAATTTGCCACATGTCATAATCCTATTGTTTTTTATCCTTCCTAGCCAAAATAAACTTCCTATTTGATACTCACCCTAAAAATAGGTTATCATTATGCTTAAAAAACTATTATTTATTGTTTATAAAAATAGGTTATCATTATACTTAAAAAACTATTATTTATTGTTTATTCTATAAGATTAAAATACTATGATGGCTATCAACATTCCAAGATCAATCAGAAACTCGACACCGCTCAATCATAAATCTATGACGTAAATCATGTGAATCTTGCTTTAAAATATCATTTACGAGTTATACATGATAGAGAAAATGCTTGAATTATTAATCCAAACGGGGAGCATAAAAACAAATTTGATGATTGCATGTGCCACTGAACCAATGTCACTTTTAAGTGGAACTTCTATAGTTTTATTTACTGACTAATGCATTTTAAAGTACTAATAAAGATAGTATATTACACACATTTAAGTACTTTTTTTTTAATAAAATCATCTAATTATGTACCTTAATATTTGTATCTTTTTTATTAATAAACTATTTCAAACCTTCACATCACACCCCACTTTTTACACAAAAATATAGTATTGTGAGTGGGTCGTCCCCACTCCTTCCTTACCATACCCGTCCGCTTGAGCGAGCTACCTCCCATCGGATCACCTCCTCCAACAAGAAAGTTTGTTTGTGGCTTTGTGCATTGGTTTGTTGAGCGGACTTGAGGAACGGATTGCCCATTGTTCATAGTCTATCAATCATGTTTTTATTGTGTCACAAAAGGTCAAATATATTCACTACATGTCACTATTGCTTGTTATCATGACATTTCTACGATACTTCACATAGCTAATTTCACTGACTATTTTCTTACTTTAGGACCCTTTAGTGACTATAATTTTTACTTTCTGGACACTTTAGTGACTACTTTTTACTTTTTGGACACTTTGCACCCTTGACTGTTCATCTGAAAATTAATTACTAGTAATAATAATAGTTCATTTCAAAACACGGATTAATCAATGAAGTAACAATTCCTATAATTCATTTCATAACTTACAATAAGGTTATATTATCCTGTAGGGGAAGATTCATTTGAGAAGAAATTTAATGTGAGAAGAAAAAGAAGAAAGAGCATATTAGTAAAATACAATTTCATTTATAACTCATATCATTAATTTTTTCTCTCTTTAATTAATTAGTCAACTAATCTTTAATTCTCCTACATATAATCTACAAAACCTACACATATCAAAATTTTCCTACATATACCCTACACGTTATAGAATTTTATCCTACACAGTCGAAATTTATCCTACAAACCTCGAAATATATCCTACACAACTCGTAATTTATCCTACACAACTACCAATTTATTCTACACTATAAATTAAGTTGTTTTTTAAATTTGAAAAAAAATATATATTTTGAAAAGAAGTTACAAATTTAATTTAGTTAGTTATTAAAGTAGAAGAATACAAATTAATGATTTATGTAAATTTACCAATATACCCTTATATTAAAATTAAATGCAAATATTAAATGAAGTAAAATGAAGCATTCTTATTGGTTGAAACTTCTTCTTTTTTTTCTTCTTACAAAAAAATTATTCTCATTTGAACCTTCCAAACTTGTTATTGTATGAAAGTCTTTAGGTACGCATTTTAGAACCTTGCTAACAAGATTAGAATTTGTTTGTTTGTTTGGGCAAAAGGGGTTCCTCCAGGTTAGCTTCATCAACCATAATCCTAACTACGTCGATTTGATCTTTTTGCGACAACATCATCTTCTTCTCTTGTTGTTCTTTCATTTCTTCAAGATCTTTGGCCTTTCCCCACAACACTACATACAGTCCAATCACGATCCCAACCGCACCTACCGCACTGCATTATGAAAGAGGTTTACATCAATATACAACAAAAACTGAATAAATATATGTAAAAGAACTAAAAATTTCCCTAGTGACCAAAAAAGTGTCGCTAAAGCATGTGTTCCCAAATATTTAATTTAACTTGCCTTCCTAAGTATATCTGTTCTCTAAGGAATATAGAAGCAAAAATGGTCACAATGACTGTGTTTAAAGGATTGAACATTGCTGAAAACACTGGACCGCGTTTCTGGATAATCCATGATTGCGCGAATATGGAAATTCCGGAACCAACAATAGCCTGATCATGAGAAAGCATCAAAGTAAGGTGTCATTAATAAGATTTAAGTCAAGAACATAGATATGTTAACTTGAAATGGTTAACAATTTAATTACCGCATATAACAAAGATCCCATTTGAAAATATGAGGTAATTTTCCAAGCTTCCAAATGTGGGTCTGTAAACAATAGAACTATACCAGATTGTACCGTCGCCATAAAACACATCCAAGCAGATAATGATAGGTGGTCAGGATAGCTTTTAGTGACCGGTACCTGTTGTAAATTCCAACCGAACATGTTTTAGGAAAAAAACGCGTCGGAATACCTACACATTCCACAGAATACTAGCGCGGCAGAAAATCCTAATTTAACGACAATATACCGATAAAATACTGACAGGGTATCCTAGGAATTTAGCTGGAAATTCTTATCTGTCGGAAATTGTCAAAGGATTTGTCGAAAAAGTTTTATAGGATAGCTTTTCGACAAAGTCATTTTTGTCGGAAAAGTGTTGCAATGACTGTTTCCTACGCATTTCTTGCAATATTAGTATGTTCACTATATATCCTTTATATACCTGAATAATTAGCCAAAATGACCAGCAACAACTGCTGCCAAAGAGACATAAACATCCCCAAAGCCAAATATTATCAACTTCAGTTGAATTTAACAATAGAGAATTCGATGAAGGTAAGTTTGCGTTTAGAAGTTTAGGGCCTTTGATGAGTGCCATTGCAGCTGCACTTGTAACACACACGATCGTCCCAAATATCTTGGCCATGGTTCGTAAGCTTCGTATATTTATTGGTTCGTATCTACAAATTAATGTCCAATATAATCAAATAAGATTGTGATTTTTGTATGCATATTTTAAGACTTGTTTAGAGAAAGTTGAAGTACCCAACAATTGAGGCTGCAACAAAGGTGATGGCAGGGACAAGATTGAAAATGGCACTTCCAGCTGATGCTGAGGCTAAGTATAAGCCTTCTAAGAAAATCATTTGGCTGGTTGTTATTCTGAAAAGGAAAATATACAAGAAAAGATAAATAATTATAATTTGAACCATAAATAGTCTCATTTAGATGGTTAAAGATAATATATATCAAAACGCTTTTTTTTTATCAGGACGAATAAGTTGAAAAGTTCTGGTTCTGCCATAATATTTAGTGATTATCTGAGACAATGCGCTAAGTATGCTTCTTTCATTAGTTTAAGAATTTAATTGTAACACCTTAGGAAAATCATACATCGTTCTATTTTATCTCATAAGACTTGCCTAAAATATCACCACCACATTTTGCTTGTGCAATGGGTGTGGATGAGAGAAGAAAATCTAATGTTAAGCGTATTTAAGTAAGTTAAATACTAGGACCGTTGACCTTTTGGGAAGTCTTATCTCGAGCAACCAAAAACAAATATGTGAACTGAGTAAAGCGAACAATATTGATTGATACAAGAGGCCAGATTTATATTAACATTCTTGTTTTATGCGTGTGAATTAGCACATTAAAGCATACTAAAGATACAAATATGCATGCTTGTTTAACATTTGCCAACCCATATTCACTTCATTAGATCACGTTAGGAGTTAAATAAAGACTAAAAAAGTAAAAAATCATGTTTACCCTATCAAAGATGCCAGAAAGATCAACCAAAAGCTTTTCCATCCAATACAACAACTCGTAATTTTACTCCTGCCACACAGAAACACATATCAAAATCGGCGTGAAGTTACTCTAAGATGGCCTGATTGAAATTAACATACAACTTAACGAGTTTAAGTACCAACACGTTAAAACGTACCTTGAAAAGTAAGCGACAGGAGCAATGACCAAAGTGGCAAAGGCTTGTCTGTAGAAAACAAAAACTCTAGGGTTCATACCTTCCAAAAGAGAAGCTCTAGTTGTTATGGAGACTGCTCCATATGTAAATTGCATCACAATCATAATAATTATTGGCTTGTAAAACTCTACATTCCCCATTTTATCCAATGAAGCTTATTGTGTTTGTAATTTGATTGTATTACTCCACAAATTTGAATCTTTACTATCCTCAATGTCCCTTTTTATACTCACATTTTCAACATCTTGGGTACCTAATCTTTGAAATATTCTGAACTTTAGTCCTTATAATTTATATATTATCATATGGGACATGCTACCCTATTTATATTGATAACACATCTGGGTCAAGTTACTCTAGATTTACAAAATTATCTTTTACAATACTACAATCTACACATGGTGGCTAAAAATTTCTTTTAGTATCTTAGGAGATCTCTACACTTACAATGATTAACTGTACCAAAATGCCTTTCTATATCGCTATCTATCATACGAGTGCGCTATAGTTTTGCGTGTCAACTTGTTCTCGTAAGAACCTTTCCATATCGATATGAGGAATAAACTTTGATTAAACTTGAAACAGGTTATTAAGGTTTATATGTAAATTAATTGTAACTTAACTACATGACACTTGATATAAATAATTATTCATTGGTACATTCCTATGGAAACCAGAATCTTCCTTCCCACCAAAACAGAAATTTGTGATCCTAGGTGTCACTGGTTTTAATTTTATTAGGTGCCTGTGATCAGTCACACATGGTTGATCAATAATAGACCAATACTATTTTTTTATCTTCTTATAAAATATCCAAAATAAAGATAATATGAAAAATAATATATAACTGTGGAATTCAAGTAATTCGTAAAAAGTTTTGTTTGATAACACCAATTAAATGATCAATGTCCAATGCTAAAGTGTTGATTTTTGAAGTGCTTCTGTACACACTACAAATATATGGGTCTATCGAGACAAAGGATTTGGCGACAATATGTTGTTGTCGACATTGGGTAACGGGTAACCGATGGTGACGACCAGGAAGATCCCTGGATTCTTGGTTTTTAGGGCACCCTATGCGATGTCGCCCATGACGATAGGTTAGGCGGAAAATGTCAAAATGTGAGCACTATTCTAAAACTCTATGGCGACGACATGTTGATTTTGGTTTTGCATGCACTCTTTGAGCTAACATAATATCAGTTTCAGAAAAAGCCTAAGGAAGTTACGCGAAACTAGCTGGTTTTCTACAGTAAGTCTAACAAGACTATTTCCAACTTTAATCAGTTTGTTACATCTATGGTTTGATGTTAATTCTTATTATTATATACTAATGCGATAATCATTTTGAAAAGTGAACATGTGTGTTTACCTTTTTAGTTTTCTCTAAATAAGTTACAAACAATCCTCAAACCTATTTAAATATATCTTAAAAGAATACAAGCTGGACATATATAAAAAATAATAAAGAATGAAGTTGAGGATGTGGCACTGAGGTGGATGTATGACACCTTGACTAGGAAGGATGAAGTTGAAGTTGTCATTTGCCACTTGAGTTCTGATTGTGAATGTGAATAATGTAAGTTTTATATTCATATGAATAGATTATGCACCCCTTCTTTGTCATTTTTCTTCCTGTTGCCATATGCGTCTAAAACAACATAATTATGACAATTTGGTATTCTCGATCTTTCATATTTATCTTTTTCCTGATCAATAGAGCCGTCCCCGAAAACTCTTGAAAAAATTTAGGCCTCGGGCGACGAAAAGAATTAGGCCCAAAATTATGGTTAAAGGTAAATGAATTACAAAAATAAAAACTTAGTGATGGAGCAAAGACTCGAACTTGAGACCTTTACTTTATTTTAAGATAGTTTTTGCCATTACACCACCAATGTTTTTTTGCATAATAAACGGATAAATATACTAAATATATAATTTAATAATATATACAAGCTTATAAAGAATTTTCGGGCCCTTTAAAATTTTGGGCCTCGGGCGTCGGCACGGGTTTGCCGGGCCCAGAGCCGGCCCTGCTGATCAATGTGATATTATTTTTAGATAACGAAATTCTAGTAGGAGGGATGAATGTAAGATTAAAAAAATGATTTAAAAGGAATGTCCTTTTTTTCATTGTTGTTTTTGTTTGAATGGAGCAATTGTTGGTGCATACATTTCTAGTTATAATATCTCCTTTTTAATGATGATATAATATGCTGAAATATATGTAATTTAAATATCAGCTACAAATGTTAATAATTTAATCTCTCTACATTCGTAGGTACGTACATACATACATTTTCAAAAACAAAATATGATTGTGTTATATATTTTTAGATGTTTTTAATTATGTGAATGGTCAATGGCATCACATACAAAATTTGTATCCACATGACCCAATCAAATGGTCAACTTTTAATAAACTACAACCAATAAAGTCGAGAGTTAACATGTTGATTTAAAGAGACGCCTAAATTCACATAAAAGAGTGTGCATAGACTAGTGACATATGTCGACAAACAAAGGAGAAATGATGCTCGCGGGTGTCCAACTTTAAGGGTCCAAGAATAAAGGAGAGATAACACTGCTAGACATAGCTCATTTCCGCATTCCGAATAAAGCATATGCGACCCTCCACGACCCAGCTCTTACATATCATTGCAAGACTCTAATACAAAGTATTGTTGTAAAGTCTCAAAAGTTAGCTAGTAAGCAACGCAGTCGTTCAATGGCCTCAAGAAAAAACGAGCCATGCGAGCACCATGGGTTTCCATTAATCTAGGGGGATAAATCGGTTAATAATATCACCCATTTTAAAGATCAATTTCCAAAACTGTTTCACCCCTTCATTTCAAGAATAAAGGATGTCAAGTCGGATAGTCATTGTGAGTTTAGGAATGAATCAAAGCCAGTTAAGTTTTATTAAGAAACAACTGGTAGAGGAGTTGAAGGCTAACGAAAATATCTAGAGGGAAACTTTTTGACAAGGACTAATAGGGAGACTAAAACAGCCAACTTCACAACATACATTTTCTAGAAATCGGATTTGCAACCCGTGACCATTGGATAGAGATGCCTCAGGCAAGACTCCTGCTTGCTAAGAGGTATGGTATGATTGCTCACTGTTAAGCTTGGGAGGCAGTCAGACTTTCTTCCCCCTAATGATACATCCCCGTATCTTGGGCCTCTAACCGAATGGTGATGACCTTTTGGCCAACTCGATCCTTTCGAGGAGATTATGTCGGAAGGCGTTGGTCGGGATGCGCATTACGTGCGGCATTCCGGAGATTGGCCTTCGCTTTCGCGATCGGGACGACGAGATTTTTGTCCCGCGGCAGTTGTCGGAGGTCATACCGTCTTATGTGGAGCAAGGCGAGCCCATGGATGAGGGTGACGCTACGGTCGACGCCAGCTCCAACCACTGCCGCCGCCGCGACAGAGGTGCTTCAGTACCCCCCGCTCGTTTACGGCGATTTGCCTCTTACTATCGCGGTGGCGTTACAGGGATGGGGCAGCGGTTATAGCACCAGATAGACCGCCACCACGCCCGCAATGAGGACCTTTTAATGCGGGTCATCGAGGGTGATATCGATGTAGCAACAGATGTTGATCAACCGGTGGGAGCCAGGATCCGCAAGGATCAGGCACTGATTTAGGATAGTTTGTCGTCGTTTTTTATGTTTTCATATTTTGAGGTATCTTTATTTTGTTATGTTTGTACAAACTTATTATCTAGTTAAATTTGTAGTTTCAGTATGTTTATATCTGTGATGTTTGTTTACAATGTTTTGAATGCTTCGTTGGTTACGTATAATGTATAATACGATACGACACATTATGATGCAATACGATACGAAACGTAATGATACAATGCAATACGTATAAAATGTTTAAAATTAATATTGAAAAAATATACACTACGTAACAATAAGACACAATACAACACGTTAAAATACATAACATATAAAATTAGTATTAAAAAAATAATTAAACACCTACATTTGCCAACTTTTGTAGTTAAAATTCATCTATATTATATACAACTCATATAGATCTAGTTATTTAAAAATAACCTTAGATGGCTTGTATAACCTCATACAAGTCGTATAAGGGGACGACACTTGAGCCTTTTATCATTGCATGCATTTTATTAATCCTAGTCAAATTCTGGGTTGGCTTCTCTTATGACTTATGAGTCCATACTATTACGGGCCGGAATTTGGGTTGATATCTCTGTATGTGGGGCCATAATAACAAGTATCACGAGTCACATAGACTGTTCCTCAATGAACTCCAAATACACCATATGAGGCCCAAACACCCGCTAAGAGCATCCGTAGTGGGGCGTTATTTTTAAAAAAAATTGAAAAAAAAAACGCCCCAAAACGCCCCCTCCCCCACTACACTAGGCGTTTTAGGGCGTTATTTTTTGAAAAATTGCATGAAAGCGTTTTAATTATAACGCTGAAATGATTAAATGACTTTTGCATGTGTCTGACAATCACTTTTGAATAATGCCAATCAAGTTTGACTAGCCAATTAGTGTTCCCCACATGTCTGACAATCACTTTTGTTTTTTTTTTTTTTTCATTAAAAATAATATGGGCGTTATTGGAATAATGCCCCACTACACCACTTTATGCTATAATGTCTCATGCTGACTGGGATGACACATGTCGGATAATGCCCCATAGTGGAGGCATTATATTTCTTCACCACTACACATGTTCTAAATGAAATTTGTTATTCTTGTTATCACGGTCAAGTATCCAATGAAACTTTCTTCGGATTCTTTTAGCACTGAACAGCTGTTATAAGGCCGGAGGGTGTGGGGGGCGCCACCACCGCCAGCTCACCAACTATGGCGCCGCCGGCGCTATACCCCCACACCGAGCACTTCAAGGAGGGGCGCTATAGAGGTGCCGCCATCATGTTAACGAGAGGAGAAGGGGGTATCAGGTGGGGCCCACTTGTTTGCACCAATCAAAAATTTTTTATTTTTTTTTATTTTTTTTTTCTATAGCGCCCCTAGGGGTTATCACCACACCCTCCATGTTAAAGGGGGGGTTATAAAGCCCACTTGGCTGACGTGGCGCCTACGTGGCGCTGAGGTGGCGCTTATAAAGCCCCAAGGGGTTATCCCACACCCTCTAGCCTAAACAGCCACGTGTAATCAAACACCACGTGTCGACACCAAACCGATTGCTTACCCACGTCATCCTACTATTCAACCTCCTTTATGGCTTTATCATATCCTTCAACATCCGAAACCCAACATCTTGTAATACAAAATCTTGTTTCCAGAAATGAAGAGTATCACTTGTTTTATATCAAGAAACTTCCCAACAATGAAGAAGCATGTTATTCCATCATCTACTACTACTACACCGTTAGGAATCAACAACAAACATCCCATGAAACGCAAGCATAGGCACAAGAAACACGCCGCCAAACATTTGTTCTTCAACAAGGTTGTTTCGTATCTTGTTTCGGATTCTCACATGTACAACCCTGTGGTTTCTCCTCAACCATCTTTTGATTTTCCTCCACCTAAGCATATGTTTACTTCTTCATCTGCTGGTAAGTTTTACTTTTATGGAATTATATGGAAGTTCATATGATTTTTTATTAGTTTATAAGTTGCATTTATAATATATTTCATAATTTTGTTTAGAGTAAAATGCCAAAATATCCATAAGTTTAGGTCACTTTTGTCACTTTAATCAAAAACTGAATTTTTTTTGTATTTGGGTCCCCGAGGTTTCATTTTTGTTATTATCTATCCCATTAGCAAACTAGGTTAGAAATTTTTGTTAACCTTTTTTTTGGTCGTTTTCCTCGTTCAAATGACGATTAATTATAATATATCCAGTCATAAAATGACGATTATAACCTTCATTTAAATGAGGAAAACGATACAAATGCGAGTTTAACAGAGATTTCTAACTCAGTTTGTCAATTGGATGGAAATGACAATAAAAATGTAACCTTGGGACCCAGATACGAAAAGTTTCATTTTGGACTGAAGTGGAAAAGTGATCTAAACTTAGGGACTATTTTGGCATTTTACTCTTTTGTTTATGTTGGTTTATGTTGTAGGAGTTCAAGTTCAAGATGATGTGGTTATGCCGGTTAAAGAAAGGAACAAGAAGTGGATTGAGAAAGTTGTTGACTTTTTGGAAGCAGACTGTTATTTGTATTCTCCATTGGTTACTAATGAGCATGTTTGTTATAAGAGTACTCATGGAGGAAATATGAATTCAGGTACACTTAAGTTTAGTTATTTGTAGATTACACTTATTTAGAGGTAAATGGTTGGGGTTTATTTATTGTTTGTTGATGTTGGTTAAAATTATACATTTTGAGCTTTTGCCCAATTAGAAGTGTGTATTCATGGCATTGTGTTTCGTTGTTTAAACGAGTCAAACAGATTAACAGGTTGGCTTCCTGAAAATTAGTTCTAGTCAAATTTTAGAGGGGTTGGACCAAATGGGTTAAAACATGCCTGTGAAGGGACTGGGTTCGCAGTGGCGGGCCCAGGAAATATTTTCAAGGCGTGCGGATGAGGGGTTATTTTTAAGGATGCGAGCAGGATTTTGCCCTATAGAATACAATAGTTTTTTTTAGTAAATTGCCAAAATCGTCCGTGAGATTTGGGCATTTTTGTCAGTTTCATCCAAAATAATTTTTTTGTACCATATTACCCTTAACTTTTGAGATTTTTTTGTCATTTTCATCCAAACGTGTAATTTGTTTTATTTTTTCCGTCAAACATTTGATGGAAATAACAAAAAATCACAAATCTCAGAGACGATTTTGGCAAAAAAGTTAGACGTTTGGATGAAAATGGTAAACAATCCCAAAAGTAAAGGGCAATATGGTACATAGAAGTTGTTTTGGATGAAACTGGCAAACATGCCCAAACCTCAAGGACGATTTTGGCAATTTACTCTTTAAGGGGTGCGTTCGCTCACCCCAAGAAGTGCCCCTGGCTGGCGGGTTATTTATTATATATTATAATAATATATAATAAATATATTATATCTGGACCAATTAAACAAGTCAAGACATTTAATTAAACGGTTTAAAAATATAAATCCGAAAATGGCATGTTAATTAAACAAGTTTTGCGGACGTGAGGCTAGCCTCTAGGCATAGGCATATTTCTATTTCAGGGGAGATTTCAGGTTCAAACCTCAGCCCGGGCAAAGGAAGTAGTTTAAAATATTGGTGTAAAGTATAGAGTAGGAGAAACAAGGCAATCTGAACGAGGCCAGTTTAATCCTAAACATCTTTTAGGATGAAAATACAAAAGCTGAAACTGCATTTCAAATTTTGGCCAAATGAATATCACTATCTTCATTGATTTGTGTGTTTTCTTAGTGCTTGACATTTGTTTGTAATAAATTGCAATTAGGTGGGCAGATGCAAAAAGAGAATACAGTTGGAGAAGGTGGAGACTTGAGGAGCCAGCTTGGTGCAAGAGCTGTGGTCAAGAAAACTGTAGCTTATGGTGAATCAGTAAAGCACATGGTTCGCTAGAAAATTAGAATGAGAATTATATGAAGGCTGGCTCATGTATATCACTATATCATACTTGGCTCAAATGTTGTTCTAGTGACTCAAAATGGTCTTTTTTATTCGACTTTTGTCATCATTTTCTTACGTTTTCGTTTGGGCTTTTTGCTCCAACTAATATTGGACCCGTACCTTATTTCCTAGCCATTAAGGCCAGTTATTTCTCCATAATATCTTCATCCTATATAAAAGTTCATTTTATATACGTATAACAGTTCAGTTCATCTTGTATACACGTTATACATTATCTTCAACCCGTATAACAGTTCATGTTATATACACGTTATACATTACCTATGTTATGTGTGATATCTGCAACCCGTATAAAACGTTATACATTATCTTTAACCTGTATAACAGTTCATCTTATATACACATTATACATTACCTATGTTATGTGTGATATCTTCAACCCGTATAACAGTTCAATTCATCTTATATACACGTTATACATTACCTATGTTATGTGTGATATCTTTAACCCGTATAACAGTTCATCTTATATACACGTTATATATTACTTGTGTTACATTAGACACGTGATGCATTACGTTATCTATGTTGCTGAAGGGGTGTGGTCCCAAAAAGCTGCGCAACCTCCTGCAAGGTCGCGCGGGACCATACTCCTTACTCAGCAATTTCCTTGATTGCCAACCTCGCGCGGGCTACAGCACATCTGCGTAATACGGCGCGAGGTCTACATAAGAAGAAACTCCAATTAGCAACACTTAGCATTTTGAAAAGAATATCTGAAAGCCCATGCCGCGCGCGAGGTAGTAACGTGCTCAGCAAGAATCATGCGTGACTACGGCGCAAGGCCTTTTCAGATAGTACACAAGGTACAAGTGGCAGAATAAAAGAGCCAATCAGGGTCCTGATCCTGCGCAATCGTGCTCCACGAACGTCTGACATGCAGGAGACAAAAAGTACTTAAGGACGCCTATGTGGCACCAATCACAGGGCAGAGACAACTGCCCCACGATCTCCACTTACCTGCTGAAGGCAGAAGGGCGGCAAGGCCGACAACAGTGACACGTGGCTCCAATCACATTGCGCCAACTCCATAAAGCTCTTAGAGGCCACTAACGGTCGACACCAGTGAGACAAGGAGCATATCCTCCAGGTTGTCGCCTTCTGGCCCAAGGCCCATCAGCCCACACCCTCTTACACCTCTCCGGCTATAAATAGAGAGCTCACTTCACAGGTTAAACATTCCATTCCCTCTACTCTCTCACTTAATACTTAATTCTCTCCCCAAAGCAGTCGCTTATTCTCACGCCGGAGCCTGGTTAAGAGGGAAACCCCCACATTCCCCTCTTAACGAGTAACGGTGTTCTGTTTTGCAGATAACCACGGTCATTAAGGAGCTCAGGAAACCTTCAAGAAGATTAACCATCATGGTAGAAACATAAACCAAACTGATTAATCCCTTAATGAGTTTCGTGTTTCTTCATTGGCGCCCACCGATTTTTTCTACAAACCACTTTCATCTTCTTTCCTGAGTTTTCGTTGTTTTTTCTTCCTTCGATCATGGCTGGTCAATGAATCATGCCCGAGTTTGTTGGTCTTGGAGCAGACCCTAATGCAGCGTTGGGGGCGGATAACCAAAACATCCAACCCCAGCACGTTGAAGAAATCGGCGAAATAGAGATAGCCAACACTGGGGGTCCGCGCGGGAGCTTCACCCGCATCACTCAAACTACCCCAGGAAACAATGGTGCTGGACCTTCGAACCCAGCTCCACCTCAGAATATCTCGGCGCTAATAGGGCTACCAGAGGGCGAAACACCAGCCTCGTGGTACGCCAAGCAACTCGCCACCATTAACGCGGCGTATCAATCCTTGAGCACGCAACAAGCAGTTTTAACGGCAGAACCTTCCTTGGTTACACCAACCGGCCCCAGTCACGGGCCGCGCCAGATGCCACCACCGCAAAATATCCAAGGAAGAGCCAACAGACCTCCCCCTACCCGAAGACTAAGCGTGCAGGACACGCGCGACACACGGGGAGAAACAGAAAGCTACTATGACGACCCGTCAAACTTCCAAAGAGGCCCAGTTCATAGCCGGCTCACGCCGCGCAACATGAACGATGAATGGGAAGAGACTGACCCGAATGATCCAACTTGGGAGAACGATGACGAGTCTTCGGTCTTCAATCGTTTACAAAGAAATCACGAGTACTACAAACCAAGGCAGCACGTTGGGTATACCGAAGAGGCAGAGCGTGACTTTCGCCTCGCCTATCGACCAGAGGAAGCTATAGAACATTCAAAGTTCATTCCAAAGATAGCACTAGCGCCGCTCAAGAGAGAAAAGTTACCTCCGACTGTCGGAAAGTTTAACGGATTGACTGATCCCGATGATCACGTCAGAGTATTCACTAGCGTGGGCTGCATGGGAGGATGGAATATGCCCATGTGGTGCCATCTGTTTATCCAAACACTAACGGGGGCTGCTCGCGCCTGGTTCGACAGCCTTCCTCCAGGAAAGATAAAATCATGGGTGGATTTCAGGACTCAATTTTTGAGTCACTTCAGTCAACAAAGACGATACCAGCGCGACACAGCCGAAGTCGAAGACATCTGGCGTAGAGATAACGAGGGTTTGGAAGATTTCATAACTCGCTTTAACAAAGAGTGTTTGGAAATCGGTGGCGTAAGCGAACAACTCATGCGCTGCCATTTCAAGAAAGCCATCCGCTGTGATAGCCTGATTAGAACCATCACTGGGAAAGATGGAATGCCCAAGGAGTGGGATAAACTCATGGAAGCCGCGAAGATAGTCGCGCAAACTGAAGAGTCACTCGCACGAAACAACAGCTATCATTCTGAAGATAGATTTTCTAAAGGGGGTCACTCGCGCGACGACAACAGGCGCAACAAAGGCAAGAACCCTGGGTGGAAGGCCAACCACTCCAGCGGTTATAATGAACGACCCCGTTATGAAGAACGATCCCGCTATAAGGAAGACGCGCGAGATACTATTGATCGCATCGGCTATAGAAAGGCAGTCCGAGATGATAATCGTGAAAAGCATTGGACTCCGCTCATAAAAACACCAAAAGAGGTGCTAATGACGGAGAACCATGATTTTAAGGCTCCCAGGCCTATGGCGAACAAAAAGGGGCAAGACCCCAATCTGTATTGTGATTTCCACAAGGATACAGGCCACTTAACAGATGATTGTTACAGCTTGCGTGAAGAGATCGAGAGAGCGCTAAAGAGCGGAAAGCTAAGCCACTTAGTGAAAAACGTGCGCAAAGAAACTAGACAGCTCCATCGCCACGAGGAGGGAAATCACAAGAAAGTCCGACGCCTAGAGACACACATGGTCAATGGACCAAGGTATAGCGCGAGAGAAAAAGGCAAGAGACCTTATGAGCCTTCATGGCAAGAACAGCAGGTCATTTTTCCGGTGGTGCGCGGGGGTCCTCGAGCCACTCGACCCATCGTCATCACCGGTATCATCGGCCATTATGAAACCGAATACGTCTTCATTGACCCAGGGAGTACAGCAGACATCATCTATGAGCAGTGCTTTAATCAGTTCGACGATGAGGACAAAGCGAGACTCGAACCAGTTGATTATCCACTGTCTGGATTCTGCAATGAAATGGTCTTCCCGTTAGGCCAAATCAGCTTCCCCGTCACACTCTCTGACGGGAAGCATTCAAGAACAACGAACGTTAACTTCATGGTGATGCCTGTTAAGTCAAGACATGATGTGCTGATCGGGAGAGAGACGCAAGGTGAGCTGAACATGATAACTTCCACCCCCCACTCAGCGATTGGTTTCCCAACCAAGACGGGGGTGGCAATCGTTTATGCAAAGAAAGAAGTGATGTCAGCTGAAGAAATGTGCCCGACAAAAGCGGCGAAGGTTTCGAAAACCGAGCCCGAAAAATGGGTTTTAAATCGCAAGTACCCGGAGCAAACGGTGACGATAGGCCACGCAATCTCACCAAACATCAGAACTCGCCTCAAACAGCTCCTGTTCAAGAACATGGATATCTTCGCCTGGACTCCGAGCACTGTTTAAACACCTACCCCTCTGTTGAGCCGAAAGTCCAAAGAAGGCGCAGCTTAGGGGCAGACAAAACGAAAGCAATGAATGAGCAAGTATGCGAGTTACTTAAAGCCGGCATCCTGCGCGAGGTACGTTATCAAAGTTGGGTTGCGAACCCCGTGATGGTAGAGAAGTCTAGTGGTGGATGGCGAATGTGTGTTGACTACACCGATCTCAACAAGGCATGCCCTAAAGATTGCTACTCCTTGCCTGAGATCGACAAAAAGATAGACTCTCTCGCGCCATACAGATGGAAGTGCTTCTTGGATTGCTACAAGGGGTATCATCAAGTTCAAATGAAGCTTGAGGATGAAGACAAGACGGCTTTTCGTACTGATCTTGGGATTTTTCGCTATACAAAGATGCCATTCGGCCTCAAAAACGCTGGCGCCACATACCAGCGCCTGATGGATAAGACCTTTGCGGGAGACATCGGGAAGCACATTGAGGTCTACATTGATGATCTGGTGGTCAAAAGTCCCGAAGAGGACCAAATGTTGAAAGGCATCGAGAAAACATTCAATTCATTGCGCAGCGTAAATATGAAGTTGAATCCAGCCAAGTGTTCTTTTGGCATGGAAGAAGGGAAGTTTTTAGGCTTTATAGTCACAAACGGCGGCTTTAAGGTGAATCCGGAAAAAGTCCAGGCAATAGAGCGAATGCCATCACCGCGAACGATCAAAGAGATGCAACGGCTAGCCGGCCGCCTCGCCGCGCTTAACTGTTTCTTATCAAATCACGCCGCAAAGTCATACCCTTTTATCAGCACGCTGCGCAACTGTGTCAAGAAGCAAGAGTTCAGATGGACCCCGGAAGCAGAAAAGGTTTTTCAGCAAATGAAAGAATGTTTGATCGAGCTCCCTACCCTGACTGCACCGTTTGAAAAAGAACCACTCGTACTGTACTTATCTTCTTCAGATAAGGCAGTAGGATCGGTATTACTGGTGGAAAGAAATGGAGTTCAAACTCCAATTTATTACGTCAGCAGGGTACTCACTGACCCGGAAACAAGATATTCCACGATGGAAAAATTGGTGCTTGCGCTGCTACACGCCTCCCGAAGGCTGCGCAGATATTTTACAGGGCATGTGATCACCGTACTTACCAATTTCCATATCGGCACGATACTTAAAAAACCAGAAACATCCGGGCGGTTAGCAAAATGGACCATCGAGCTGGGGGGCCACAACATTCTGTACCGGCCGCGCCCAGCCATCAAGGGTCAGGTTCTAGCGGACTTCATCACAGAAGTCCCAGTTGAGAAATTCAAAGATTGTGAGCTGGTGGAGACTCCCAAAAAAGACACGACAAATGAGACTTGGATGCTTTATACTGACGGGGCCTCAAATGAGGACGGCGCGGGAGCTGGATTGCGCCTAGTAAGCCCTGAAAACCATGAATTCACTTACGCCATCAAATTGGATTTTAAAAACACCAACAACGAGGCGGAATACGAGGCATTTCTGGCAGGCTTGCGCCTCGCCATCAAAATGGGAGCTAAGAACTTACAAGCACACGTTGATTCACTCCTGATAGCCAGCCAAGTTAACGGTATATACGATGCAAAGGGTGAGGTTATGGCCCTATATCTAGAGCAGGCAAAAGAGTTGCTTCAACAATTCAAGTCTCACAAGGTCATCCACATCAATCGCTCTGAAAACAAACCAGCTGACGCTTTGAGCAAGCTTGCTTCAACGTCCTTCCAACATCTTGCCAAAGATGTAAGGATTGAGGTACTCAAGAACCCTTCAGTCTTGTTACGACAAGTCAATGTGATCGAGATAGGGCAGCCATCCTGGATGACCCCTATCATTCAGTACTTGAAAGAAGGAATACTCCCAGAGAATAAGGCAGAGGCAAGAAAGATTCAGAACAAAGCTCTGCAGTACGAAATGAATGGTGGTATCTTATACCGCAAGTCCTTCTTGGGGCCACTACTGCGCTGCGTGGACCCCCAAGATGCGAACTATCTGATAAGGGAGATTCACGAAGGAATCTGCGGCATCCATGCGGGACCACGCATGGTTGTTGCGAAGATTATGAACGCCGGATATTATTGGCCAGGGATGCACGTCGACGCCCTGAAAGAGTTGCGCAAATGCGACTCTTGTCAGCGACACTCTCCAAAAACCCTGCGCCCTAAAAACGATCTTATCCCCGTATCCACTGCTTGGCCTTTTCAGCAGTGGGGAATCGACATGGTGGGACCTTTCCCAGAGGCTCCTGGCGCCGTCAAGTTTATAATAGTGGCCGTCGATTACTTCACAAAATGGGTGGAGGCCAAAGTCCTTGCTTCAACTACAGCCATGATGGTGCGCAAGTTCATTTGGGAACACATCATCTGCAGATTTGGCCTCCCACTCAAGATTGTAACTGACAATGGCACCAACTTTGCGTCTGAAGACCTCCAGAACTGGATGAAGGAGATGAAAATCGAACACACTTTCTCCTCCGTTGCGCATCCTCAAGGCAACGGGCAGGTTGAAAGTGTAAACAAGTGTATTGTCGATGGGATTAAGGCCCGACTGGGCACAAAGCGAAGAGGCTGGGTGGATGAGCTCCCGAGTATCTTGTGGGCTCACCGAACCATGCCGAAAACATGTACCGGCGAAACCCCTTTTAGCCTAGTCTATGGCTCAGAAGCGGTTATCCCGGCAGAAGTTGGCCTGCCCTCTCCGCGTTTGACAGCAGTCAACGCAATCGACAACGAGGCAGAGCGGCGTCTTGACTTGGATTTGCTGGAAGAAAGGCGCGAAATTGCGCGAATTAAAGAAGCCAAATACAAAACCCAACTGGAAAGGTACTACAATGCGCGAGTCCGCATCTGTACCTTCAATCCAGGGGAATACGTCTTTCGAGACAATGAAGCCTCAAACGCCGAACGTCCAGGGAAGCTAACACCAAAATGGGAAGGCCCATACTTGGTACATGTAGTGCCAGGAAAAGGGGCTTACAAATTGCGCACCCTAGATGGACACATCATCCCGCGCACGTGGAATGCGCAACAACTGCGCAAATGCTATATGTGACTACTCTAGGCCCTGCGCCTTTATCCGCTACTGTTGGCCATGCGCCTTTTACCTTTTCATGTTGGCTACACGCCTTTTACGTTACAAGCAATGTATGATTGGCCTAAGCGCCTGTTTCTAAGTTAATGAAAGCATACGACATGTTTTCTTTTACGCTGACTCCTTTCGTTACAAATGCATGTTAAACTTCTGATTAGCACGAAAACACTCTAGTTACGCTCGCACAAGAGCCACTCTACATTTATTCGCGCTAACTTAACCAAAGTTTTTAACAACAGTGCAATAATTGTAACGGGAAAGGATAAACAAGCATCATATTTAAAACAAAGCGCAACCGCGCAACAGTTATATAGACAACGGATAACGTTCGTTCCATTTAAAACTAGCGCGACCGCGCAAGAACTTACATTCAAAATATAAACGAAAATTACAAGGCACAAAGCCTGTTCACAAGCCTATTCAAACTCATCATTCCCACTGCCATCATGCTTATCGCCTTCATCGCCATCATCATCATCAGGTTTACCGTCATCATCATCGTTCCCACCATCATCACCAGCTGGCTCCTCATCTGATAGTTCAACAGTTATCGGTGGGTCGAGAATGGCCTTTATACGTCCGCACCAGTCATCATGTTCCAGAGCCTTCGAAACCAAGTCCATCACAGGTAAGGCTAAATGATTGTAAGCTTTTTCAGCACGAGCCAACTCGGCATCAGCTTCATCGGTCACCGAGCAGTGACTGGTATCAAACTCTTGGCCAAACATTGCTTCGGCATGCTGCGCACACTCCATATAACCACCGCGGTGACCAACGGTGCGGGAAGCATCTATGAGAGCGGCGACAGTCTTATCCAGCTCACCAGCATTCAAAATCGAGTTCGCCATCTACATCAGAATAAGCAAATAAGGAACAGACTTAGTAAATAAAACCAAAGGTTAAAAAGAGACAAATACCAGAATTATCCCTCTGCCGCGCAACCATTCAATATCCGAGGATAGCGCATCAACGATGCTCTGAGCCTCAGCATAGTTAGTCTGTGCCACATTGAGGGCAGAGGTACTCACATCACGCGCTACTTCGGCTCGCTCCTTGGCCTCATCAGCAGTTACGGCTTTAACCTTCTCCGCCTCAAGGTCGATTTCTAAGGATTCGCATTTATCAACCTGATCATTCAGGCGGCGTTTCAGTTCGGCGATCTCAACATCCTTGGCCTGGAGATCCTTGTCCTTGCCTGACAGCTGCAACTTCACATCAGCCAACTCAACCTAGAAAGCGACAAAGGACTTAGGCTATTTTGCAAACAAGCACAAAAGGAAAAGGCATGTAAGTTTTACAAACCTCAATCTGCGCCTTAGCAACCTGTGCAGCTTGCGCATCCTCGACCTTGCCCGTCAACTCCACAACCTTGGCTTCAAGGTTGACAATCTTGCTACGAGCCGCGGCCGCGCGCTCATTATCCCTCTCACATATGCGCTTGAATTCAACTTTCTCCTTAGCCAGCTGCTGTTCAGCAGCGTGAAGTTTATTTTTCAGGCCCTCGCGCCCCCATTCTTCGGCCTTCTTATCAGCCTCAAGCTTGGCCTTCTTTTCATCAAGGGCAGTTTTCGACTTCTCAAATTCACTAATACGCTTCAGCATCCGCTCGCGGTACCTCTCCCAGTCCGACCGCTCCCTAACCATTGTTCGCCACTCCCGTACAATCTCCTGGTTAGCAGCGCGAGCATTCGCCTCTCCGGCTATAAATAGAGAGCTCACTTCACAGGTTAAACATTCCATTCCCTCTACTCTCTCACTTAATACTTAATTCTCTCCCCAAAGCAGTCGCTTATTCTCACGCCGGAGCCTGGTTAAGAGGGAAACCCCCACATTCCCCTCTTAACGAGTAACGGTGTTCTGTTTTGCAGATAACCACGGTCATTAAGGAGCTCAGGAAACCTTCAAGAAGATTAACCATCATGGTAGAAACATAAACCAAACTGATTAATCCCTTAATTAGTTTCGTGTTTCTTCAGTTGCGTTATACATTACGTTTTACGTTATTAACTACGTTAGCTTATGTTATTAACGTTACTGGATATTAGTTTATACATTACGCTATCTTATGTTATTAACGTTATTGGATATTAGCTATGTTATTAGTGTTATTGTATATTATAAATGTTATTTTTACTTGTTTTAATTTTTTAATGTTATGGTGATAGTGGGTTACAATAGTGTTACCGATTTAAACTTGAGGCTGAAAAGTGAATCATTGAACAGATTAATTTATACACTATTATTTCCAAGCTTTTAAAAAGAGGATTAGAAGAAAATAATAAGTTTTAGGTTGTGTTTATATTAACTTAAAGAGAAGCCAATAAATTAGGCCATGGTTTTTCTACTGGTTACAAAGTTTGGAATTACAATAAAAGGTTGTTTGGAATTGAAATGAAAGGAAAATGAGATACAAGAGCAGAAATAAACAAAGAATTGAGATACAAGAACAGAATTAAACAAAGAATTAATTGTTTTGAGCGGTAGACTGGACTGCTAATTAACTCTGTTTGGGCTCAGCTAAAAGAAAAATGGCCTGTTATTTGGGCCGAAATTTACATGTGAAGCTGCCAATATATGGGCTGGGCTAAAGTGTGTAGAAAAATCGCCTTTGCTAATTATACACTACTTAATTAATAATTAATTAATAATAATTATACACTACTAGAAAGTTGTCTCGCGCGTTGTCGTGGCATTGAAGTGGCATTGAAATATAAAGTACATCGAATTTATATGCTAGTTATCCATTTTAGTAAGTTAGGCTTGAAGATACATGATGCATTTCTTGTCCTCATGTTTTTTTTGTTTTTGGTAAAGGGTTACCCCGGTGAATTTTATAACAAGCAAAAACCCAAGTGAGAAGCAAAACAAACTCCTCAGTTCTCCTGAATGACATGCCAAACAGGAGTCAAGACAAAAACTAAAACAAAAAGACAACCAATACACCAATCAATCTTGTCCTCATGTTTGTTTGCCTAGAACTAAATAGATATTCATAGGTGGAGCTATCCAAGAACATGTTTAAGGAATGTAACAGAACACATTTATGGATATTATGATAAAGCAACAACGATTAACGTAAAGCACGTTATAAAAAGAAAGGCACATAAAGGTGACCGAACCAAACACATCTTTCCAAACTTCTTCTCATCTTATGATCCACAATTTAATAGATGAGGATCAAGTGATAACTTAGCACACCCTATTCAAAAATCGTTGCACATAAAAATTTTGAACTTTCGCAAAAGATTGACTTTCATCACTTAAAGATATATATATTAAATTGAGAGAGTATCATACATGTTACATTCTTTTTTCCTTTAGCTCTAATTTTGTTTACATAAGGTTTTTAATGAGCAAACATATTCAACAGTGTTATAAGAGAATGTTCTATTTTTAACACTAAACTGATAACAAAGAGAAAGTATTATAAATACACTTAACTACGGCTAGCAATATTCCTAAACTCATTTACCATTTTTAACTCCGCAACTTTGGTACTTACGGCGAGGAAGATATGTTTATGTATAAATGTATAATTACAAGCTATATACGTACGTGAAGTTAAGATTCAGTACAAACCATGTCAATTATAAAAACTATGAGAACAGATCTGAACCATCTAAATATTTAATCAATGGATGTCATCGATTACACATTATCCCTTACTATTAGTTGTGTCAATTAGTAGTTTTTAAGGGTATTTTAGTAATTGTGTTAATTTAATTAAATAAAAAGATTAAAACTAAAATTTGTTATTTTTTCAACTAGTACTTCCACCAATATCTTTAAATATAAAATAACTTTTATATTTATACACTTTATTATTTTTCTAAAAAAATACATCATAAAATTAATCATTTTTTTATCTTTAGAGTAAACTGCCATTTTGGTCCCTGTGGTTTGGCCAGTTTTGCCACTTTAGTCCAAATCTCAAACTTATTACATCTGGGTCCCTGTGGTTTGCATTTTGTTGCCATTTTAGTCCAAAATCAAAAAAACCCATATTTTGACTATTGAATGCTGATTCTTTTGTCCTTTTGTGTAGGGGTATTTTGGTCCAAGTGCATTTCATTTAATATTTTGTTAATTATAAAACTAAATTTAATTATAAAACTAAATTAAAGATCCAAATTAACACCCTTTGTCTCTCTCTTCTCCCTCTCTCTCTCTCGAGCAACACCACCGCCACCAGAACTCCACCACCGCCACCGCCACCATCAACACCCACCCATCAACACTGAATCATCATCATCCGTTTCACCCCTCTGTCTCTCTCTTCTCTCTCTCTAACACAAATCAAATCCAGTTTCATTTTAATTCTAGAAATCCACAAATCAAGTCCAGTTTCATGTAAGCATTGGAATCAGAAACCAGAGAATCATTCAACCCCATTCCACCGGAGAAGTCACCATCAATTGAAACCCTTCAACAGAGGGTTTAGTTTCCCCGCCGTCAACAACCAAAAAAACATGTTGCTTAGAGAGAGAGATCTAACAGAGGGTTGAAGCCGCCGCTTCCACCGTCAACAACCTCTCAAAAAAGATCTAACAGAGAGAGAGAGAGAGAGAGATCTAACCAAAAAATCATTCGCCGCCGCTTCCACCGTCAACAACCTCTCAAAAATGTCAAAACCCTAACCCTCCACCGGATCTGCAACCACCTTCGACTAATTTGAGAAAGAGAGAGAGAGAGAGAAGGGAAGAAGATGAGGTGGGGATGATGGTAGTGCAGTGGTGGTGGTGCGGGGGTGGAGGTGAAGCCGTCGGGGATGATGGTTGAAGCCGTCGGGGATGGTGGTTGTTGGGGTTTCAGTGGGATGGTGGTTGTTGGCGGCAGTGGGATGGTGGTGGTGGGGTTTCAGTGGGATGGTGGTTGTTGGCGGTAGTGGGATGGTGGTGGTGGGGATGATGCGGTTGTGGGGTGGTGGTTGTGGTGGTGTGGTGGTGGTAGTAGTTTAGAGAGAGAGAGAGAGCAGAGTGAGAAAGAAATGGATCTTTAATCTGGATGTGTGTGTATATATATATAATCTGGATCTTTAATTTAGTTTTATAATTAACAAAATATTAAATGAAATGCACTTGGACCAAAATACACCTGCACAAAAGGACAAAAGAATCAGCATTCAACAGTCAAAATATGGGTTTTTTGGATTTTGGACTAAAATGACAACAAAATACAAACCACAGGGACCCAGATGTAATAAGTTTGAGATTTGGACTAAAGTGGCAAAACTGGCCAAACCACAGGGACCAAAATGGCAGTTTACTCTTATCTTTAATATGAGTATAATGGCTATATATTTTTTAAATGACATTTTTAAAACGTACTAAAGTGGCTTTTAAAACTGTTTGTGTTGGTTTTGATGATGTTGGTTATGTCAGTGCTACTTTCAAAACTTATTTTGTGTTGATTTTGCATGTGCTAATTTCGAAACTATATTTTCTGGTTTCAATATTGTTTGTGTTAATTTCGAATATACATGTGTAATCAGCACATCAATTAAAAAAACAAATTTAATTTCCTAATTAGCACAACTACGTATATTTAGCCATCACATCAACTATATGTTTATGTTAGGTTCTTGTTCTCCTTCAAACGTAAGATGATTTTAGTGAAAGCTAAATGTTTTTGGTTAAAATGGATTTCATAAAACGATTTTAGGGGATGATATTGTAATATGTTTCATTGATTTAAAAAAAAATGAAAGGTATAAGAAAGGTTTGAAATAAGAAATTTAAAATTGTTTTCGTTGAAATTGATTGATTGCAAATGCATATTTGATTTCAATTTCTTGATGATCATTCCTTTTTAAACAAATGTATCATTTGATTTATTAATTGAGAGGAGCACAACTTAAAGCATAAATATAAGAATTATTAAAACAAAAATGTTTTTGACAATAATACCCCTGAAACTTAGTCGTTAAATTATCCATATGACAACAAACTAGTGGTTCTTACAGTTTTTAGGAAAAAGAAGGTTTGTATATGATCTTACTTCTACTTATGTGACATATGTATATAATTACGTAATATATTTTTATAATTGCATACCTTATATATGTATATAATTAAGCATCATATGTTTGCAATTACACACCGTTAACAGCTATCATATTTTTAAAATTTTTACTAAAATATATATAACTGTTATAATATTACAAATGATTTACAATGAAAATCAAGATCTACCTCTAGATTTACCAAGTAAGTGGATGAACTCTTTGTCAAACTTATGGATAGCCTTATCTACCAAATAGTTAACATTGTCTACCAAATAATTAATCTTTTTGTAGTATAAATACTAGCTCAAGATAGAAGAAAAAATGCACCTCATGTATACATTTTCATAAGTTATACAATTCTCTTCTTCTTTCTCTTATAACATTTCTAAAGTTCTTAAAGTTTTAGAACTAATCTTGTGTTAATTCTTGTTATATCATAACACGTTATCAGCACGAGTCGCTTATATCCTAATCAAAGAAGACTTTAAGGCCAAAGATATCCATCACAAGCAATGTAAGCACATCATTAACTTTATAATTTACTTTGAAAAAAAAATAAGTACAAAAGAACATTTTAATATACATATTTCATAACTACGGGATTACTAACATTCTAACATTTAATTATGCATCTAACCTTTACTTTTATCGCAACTAACTTTTATTTCTACACACACGCTCACATTTCATTTAGAATTTACGTTTATTTATGTATACTAATATTTTTATTCTTATTATTATGCATCCTAATTCTATATCTTATAAAATAACATTTCTGTAATTCATCATTTATTACAAATACATACACACACATATATATAACGGCTATAAAACAGTAATATAACCGTTGCAAAACGGTTATAATTTACCACTATAAATTACCAATTATCAATCTCATTTTTTCGCAACAAACACTCTTCTTCTCAAGGTTATTCAAGAAAAAATTTCGAAGATGATTCACCCGGTTTTAATATTCGCCGGCATAATATTAATATTGTTGCCGACCTTAATATATGAGCTTCCACCTCATCTTTTTGGTACTTGTGTATTCATTTATTTGTTTATAGCTGTACCTCTGTATGTTATCTCATTTTTAATGAGTATTTAGATTTTAATATATATATCTTATTTATGTTTAGCAACAAAATGGCAAACATCGCAAAAATTGAATTCCCGGCTCTTAATATCACCGGAGAAAATTATATGCCGTGGACAGCACATGTTAAGCGACATCTCAAGTCAATGGGTGTTTTGGAAACGATAACGGCGGAGTGGAATAATTGTAGCGATCAAGACAAGGCAAAAGCCGATGTCTTCCTCCATAAACACATTGATGAGATGTTGCAATTTGAATATTCAAATTTTAAGGATCCATACATTTTGTGGGAAGATTTAAAAAACAGATTTGATAATCAAAGGGAAGTTTTACTTCCCACTGCTAGAGATGAATGGAACAATCTCAGGTTCCAAGATTTTAAAAAGGTGAATGAATACACCTCTGCTTTGTTCAGGATATGCTCAAAGCTCCGATTCTGTGGGCAAACTGTTACGGAGGAAGATATGTTGGAGAAAACTTTCTCCACATTTCATGCATCAAATATAAACTTGCAACAACAATATCGGTTGCAAAGGTTTCAAAGATATTCTGATCTAAATTCATTTCTCCTCGTAGCAGAGAAAAACAATGAGCTACTAATGAAAAATCATCAAGCTCTTCCCGCTGGATCATTAGCTATTCCAGAAGCAGATGCTGTTATTAATGATGATACTAAAGACTCTGGAAGAAAATGGGGACGAGGCCGTGGCCGTGGCCATTTTGGTAAAGGTAATGGTCGCAACTATTCCTTCAAAAGAAATAATAATTTCCGAGGTAATTCCCATGGTCGTGGATGTGGTCGTGGTCGTGGTCGAAATCAAAGAACCCCCAATTACCACACTCCACAAAATATCAATTCCAATCAGTATAACCAAAGGAATGAAGCTGGTAGGTCTGAAAACAATGGCACTTCTTGTTTCAGATGTGGAAGTACAAACCATTGGTTAAAGGCTTGTCGTACACCTTCACATTTATGTGAACTTTACCAAGCCTCTCTCAAAAGAAAAGAAAAGGAGATGAACCATGTGGATAATTTTAATGATATTAACGTCGAACTGAATGTCGCTGACTATACTAATGAGATGGAAATCTGAAACCAATGTTGCTAAACCATAATAATTATATGCAACAATTATGTAATTTCCTTTATTATAACTACCTTTATTATGTTTCATTAGTCTTTCTTTTCATGTAACGTTTTTAGCTAATAAATAAACTTCTTATTAAAAAAAATAAATCATAATGCCTTCGTTATACACTTATTATTATTTCTCTTTATATTTCAAGATTAAAATAAATACCATTGGAGCACAAGAGCAGACAAATGATGCAGATATATGTATAGCGGATAGTGGAGCCTCACACACTATACTTAAATCTAAGAAATATTTTTATGAGTTGAAACCAACAAAAGGAACCGTTGATACAATATCAGGTCCTATAAACTTGATAGAAGGAGTTGGAAAAGCTAATTTAATATTACCAAATGGTACAAAGCTCTTAATAGAGAATGCTTTATTTTCCCCAAAATCAACAAGAAACTTGTTGAGTTTCAAAAACATATATCATAACGGATATGATACTCAGTCAAGGACTGTTGATAATAAAAAATATTTGCACATCATGAGCAAAGATCATATACTGGAAAAACTGCCAATGTTCCACCCTGGTATGCATTATACACACATTAATGTGCCTCAAGCACATATGTCTGTAAAAGAAAGTTTTTGTGATCCTGAGACATTTAACTTATGGCATGACAGACTAGGCCATCCAGGATCTACAATGATGAAAAGAATTATTAAAAACACACATGGACATCCATTGAAATATCAGAAGATCCCCCAATCAGATAAAATGCCTCTATGTACCTCTTGTTCACTTGGAAAACTAATTACAAGGCCTTCGTCCTTAAAAGTTGATAAAGAATCACTAATGTTTCTTGAAAGAATTCAAGGTGATATATGTGGACCAATTCATCCACCATGTGGACTGTTTAGATATATGGTCTCATGTCTCTTTATTATCAACTCGTAATGTTGCCTTTGCAAAATTTCTTGCTCAAATTATCAAACTACGAGCACATTTCCCTGATTATACTGTTAAAAGGGTGAGACTTGATAATGCTGGTGAATTTACATCACATGCTTTTAATGATTATTGCATGTCTGTGGGAATTGTTGTCGAACACCGTGTTGCTCATGTACACACATAAAATGGCTTAGCTGAATCATTGATCAAACATTTACAGCTAATCGCTAGACCATTATTAATGAGAACAAAACTTCCTGTGTCGGTTTGGGGTCATGCAATTTTACTTGCAAATCATAACTACTCCCCACTACAACTTGTTTCTGGCCATGAGCCAGACATTTCCCACCTTAAAATTTTTGGGAGTGCAGTGTATGTTCCCATTGCACCACCACAACGCACAAAAATGGGACCTCAAAGAAGGTTGGGAATATATGTTGGATATGAAACAGCCTCCATCATACGATATCTTGAACCTTTAACGGGTGACGTATTTAAAGCACGTTTTGATGACTGCCATTTTAACGAGGCAATGTTCCCAGCATTAGGGGGAGAAAATAAAAAACGAGAAAATGATGTCTCATGGTGTGTGCCTCCATTGTCTCATCTTGATCCAAGAACAAAACAATGTAAGACAGAGGTTCAAAAGATAATACACTTGCAAGACATTGCAAATCAATTGCCTGATGCTTTTACTGATACAAACAGAGTTACTAAATCTCATATACCAGCTGCTAATGCTCCAGCTCGAGTTGAGATCCCAAGTAAGGCAATAGATAATAAGATAGCTCATGAATCTCAAAAACATTTAAAACGTGGAAGGCCAATCGGTTCAAAGGATAAGAATCCTCGAAAAAGAAAAGCACTTGTAAAGGAAATTGACCACAAAGAGAATGATTTTGATAAAACATTAAATACTGAAACCTCTCATGGGGAAGATGTTGATGATACTAACAAAGAGATATCAATCAACTATGGTCATACACATACCATATAGAACCGATATAAAATGGAAAATATTGATGAGATATTTTCTTATTCCATAGCAAGTGACATCATGGGTGGAGATGATGATCCAGAACCAAAATCTGTCAATGATTGTCAAAATAGACATGACTGGGATAAATGGAAATGCGCTATGCAAGCTGAATTAGATTCACTCAACAAATGAAAGGTTTTTGGGTCTATTGTTGTTACACCTAAGGTTGTAAAGCCTGTAGGGTATAAATGGGTTTTTGTACGAAAACGAAATGAGAAAATTGAGGTTACAAGATATAAAGCGAGACTTGTAGCTCAAGGATTTTCACAAAGGCCAGGGATTGACTATGAAGAAACATATTCTCCCGTTATGGATGCAATAACCTTTAGATACTTAATCAGCTTAGCAGTTTCTAAAAAGTTAGAAATGCGTCTTATGGATGTTGTTACAGCTTACTTCTATGGATCACTTGATAGTGACATCTATATGAAAGTTCCTGAAGGATTTAAACTCCCTGATGCGTTAAGTTCAAAACCCAAAGAAATGTATTCGATCAAATTACAAAGATCTTTATATGGGTTGAAACAATCGGGAAGGATGTGGTACAATCGTTTGAGCGACTATTTGACAAGTAAAGGTTATACAAATAATCTTATCTGTCCATGTGTCTTTATTAAGAAGACAACATCAGGATATGTGATCATAGCTGTATATGTTGATGACCTAAATATAATTGGGACGCAAAAAGAAATTCATGAAGCAATTATTCTTTTAAAGAAAGAATTTGAAATGAAAGACCTTGGAAAAACCAAATATTGTCTTGGTTTACAAATTGAACATATGAGCAATGGAATACTTGTGCATCAAACGAATTATACTGAAAAGCTGTTGAAACGTTTCAATATGGACAAAGCAAATCCTTTAAGCACTCCAATGGTCGTTAGATCACTTAATGTCGAAAATGATCCATTTCGTCCTTGTGAGGACAACGAAGAAGTTCTTGGTCCAGAAGTACCATACCTCAGTGCAATTGGAGCACTTATGTATCTTACCAATTGTACGAGACCTGACATTTCTTTTGCAGTGAACTTGTTGGCAAGATTTAGTTCAGCTCCTACTAAAAGGCACTCAAATGGGATTAAACATATTTTTCGATATCTTCGAGGTACTGTTGATTTAGGCTTGTTTTATCCCAACGATTCAAAAGAAGGGTTAGTTGGTTATGCAGATGCAGGTTATTTATCTGATCATCATAAAGCAAAATCTCAAACTGGATATGTATTTATGAACCGAGGAACTGCGATTTCATGGCGTTCTCAGAAACAAACACTTGTCGCAACATCCTCAAATCATGCTGAAGTCATTGCACTACATGAAGCTTCAAGAGAATGTGTATGGCTAAGATCTATGTCACAACACATAGTGACTTCTTGTGGGCTAGAGAAAGATCGAAGTCCAACTCCTATCCTTGAAAATAATGCCGCTTGTGTCTCTCAGATGAAAGAAGGGTATATCAAAAGTGATAGAACAAAACATATACCACCAAGATTCTTTGCATATACTCGGGACCTTATTAAAGACAATCAGGTTGAGATGAGATATGTCCAATCCAGCAACAATTCAGCCGATCTTTTCACAAAAGCACTACCTACAACAACTTTCAGGAAACATGTTCATGACATTGGCATGCGTCATGTACGGAGAATGTGATTCCTTACAAATTGCAAACTTGAGGGGGAGCTATAGACTGCACTCTTTTTCCCTTAGCTAAGGTTTTTTCCCACTGGGTTTTTCTTTAGCAAGGTTTTTAATTCTTTAGCAAGGTTTTTAATGAGGCAGTACATAAAGACCCCGAAGTTTGCAAAGTGTCATCCAAGGGGGAGTGTTATAATATTACAAATGATTTACCATGAAGATCAAGATCTACATCTAGATTTACCAAGCAAGTGGATGAACTCTTTGTCAAACTTATGGATAGCCTTATCTACCAAATAGTTAACCTTGTCTACCAAATAGTTAATGTTTTTGTAGTATAAATACTAGCTCAAGATAGAAGAAAAAATGCACCTCGTGTATACACTTTCATAAGTTATACAATTCTCTTCTTCTTTCTCTTATAACATTTCTAAAGTTCTTAAAGTTTTAGAACTAACGTTGAAAGCGACCGATTGGATATGATTTTTGACCGTTTGTAATTTTTTTTGACCGTTTGAAGCCTTTTTTTTTTTTTTTTATAAATCCTCACTACTCAATTCAAAAAAACAACAAATTCTCTAAACCATTCTCACACTCAATACAAAAAATCAACAAACTCTCCAACTCAATCTAAATAATTTTACAAGAAACATGGAAGGTTCAAGAAAGAGAGGTGGGGGTTCGAAAAAAAGAGGTTCGGTTACGAAGAAATCCCGTAAGGCCCAAGGTTCGAGCGAATCTTGGCGAGCCGATGCGCTTTAGGTTGCAAGACGAACCCGAGCAAGTCCCACCCTTTCAAACCCAACAATATCCACCCTTTCAATCGCAAACGTACCAAAACCAACCGTTCGTCCCACCGTTTCAACCTCACCAATTGTAACACCCCGAAAACGGGTTTGGTGATCAAACCCCGTTAATACTAGAAGGTGAGTAAAATACCGTTAGCAGTAAAAGTAACCTGGTAAATATTAGGATTTAAATAAATAATCCTAATATTTAAATAAAAAGTGAATAAAAGATTTTAAGAAGGATGAATACTTTGAGAAAACAAAGTATATAAAAGGCCCGAGTTAACGGGACATAAAATACAACGGGTTATGACTTCCCGAACCCATTAAATTAACTAGGAATAATTAACCTAGTAAATAATATGTGAATAAGTTATAAATAGTGGATTATAGCTTAAATTGATCGAAATAAAACTTGAGGGACTAAAAGTGGGCAAATTGGAAACAAGTTTATAATTAAAACTTAAAAACACCAAAACACACACACATGTGTGTGTTTGGTCGATGTCCACAGGAGAAGAGAAGGGGGTTCTCTTCAAGAACCCTAAACACTCAAAATTCAACAAAATCAAAGAGAGATCGAGCCGGAAAATTGGGGCTTTTAATAAAATCATGATCACCAAGCTTAGGAGATCACAAGGTATGTTGAATTTTGATGTTTGGTGATATTTCGAATTTGTGATAAACATGCATGAATGAAATTCTTGTATGAATGTTGAATGTTATAGTGATATTGATGTGAGTATGAGTCTAGGAACAAACCTTAGATGCGAACTTGTAGAATTGTGCCATAAACTAATGATTAGTCAACTAATCAAGTATGAGCTAAGTGGGTTTTGGATGATTTGACGAAATTGATGTTCTATTGGTGTTTATAAACATCATACTAACTCATATGAATGAACTACTTGAACAAATTAGAGATTTTGTTAAGAATTCATAAGTGACTAGAAGTGGGTCTTGACATAAGAGTTAAAGCCATGATTATGATGGTCAAAGTGTGTATATGCTTATAATAACTGAAATTACATGTTGATTTATTATTACTTGAGGTAGGAATTGGATGACATGTTAGTTAATTTGGCATCTCAAAAGATGATGCTCACTAAGTGTTGATAATGTGCTTAATTGAGCCTTGTGAACTTGATAGTGCAATCATATGTGTTAATTGGCGATTTGACTTTTAAAAAGTCAAACCGACCTACAATATGATGAATACTAATTTTTATACGAAAAACGTAAGGTGGGAATAGTCATGATTGATAATGACTAAACTAACCATCTTACGAATTATGATGATAGTTTGACGCTTAACGAGCTAGGTGGAGGCTTGTGGAGGAAGCGGGTCAAACGGATCAAGTACAAAAAGAAAAGCGTGGCTTGGATGCGAGGTAAGTATAGCTTACACTAGTCATATACTTTAGAATGTTCTTTTGTCGTATTGATTACGAATAAGACAAATGCCTAATTGAGATATGGTGTTCCGGCGTGTAGTCATACGGAACAAGATAACCAAATAGGATAAGAAACCGTATTGATGGTTAAAAATGAGTTAAATCGGTAATTCGATCATATTATGACGAATGAAACATGTACTTTTAAAGGTTACCACATAAGGTAAATCATGATAACCAATAAGAGTAAAATTGTAATTTTGTCACTCGTTGACAATAATTGTTGGTTTTGAAAGATACTTATTTCGTAAGCCTTAATAGGCCAAAAAGCGTTAAAAGGTGATTTATAATTAAAACGACCGTGCGGTGTAAACCGGAGCGAGTCGTGTAGACGAGATGGCAATAAGCTTCATCTTGCCAATATAATCAGTCATTTAGACCAAACGGGTCAAAAGGTGAAAATATCACTCTTTGACGATATCGACTAATGATTTGTTGAGTTGTATGATTACAGAAATAATTATCGAGTGGATATTTACATCGCTATTACTTAGCGGCTATTGAGGCAAGGTATCTAAATGGGTCAATATAATGGTCCGAGCCAGGTACGTATAATAGAATAACTCTCATTTAAACGTAAGGTTTAATGAGAGTTAATCGGAGTCTAGAATAGATTTTTGGTTACTTCAATAGGTAAACCGAATGTTACAAATGATGGTCATTACGTTTGAAAGGCCTAATGACTTTTCAAACAAAATCATAGTTAAAAAGAGGGCTTATGGGTCAAGCATGTTTACAAAAAAATCTCTCATCGTAATGAAGGGCTAAAATGGACCAAAACGCCATTATAAGTTAAACTGAGCAAACAACCCTTAAGGGTTGCGTGGAAACGAGTTTTATGATTAGATAAATACTTAGGACGAGTATAGAAGTTGAAAGATGTGATACGTTAGTCAAATGGCTCTATTTGAGTCCTTGCCGTAAAATAATGAGTCGAGGGGTAAAACTCGGTTTATATAGATTACCATAGTAAACCCACCATAAATACAGTTGTGGTGGAAAATTATATGATAAGAAATGTGGTAACGTAATGCTAGAAGCAATCGAAAGCGATTTTAAGCTAGAAGGTGCTTAAATACTCTTAACGGGTCAAAATAAGAACTTGAGCGTAAATGGGTTTTATTATGTAAGAAACCCGTGATTTGAGATTAATATGATAGGAGATATGGAAATTATGAATTTCATGAGTTTAAGTATTAAATAAACATGTTGGTTTGATAAAAATCGAACGGGTCAAAATTTGGTAAAAAGAGTAATAAGCCGAAGACTTAAAAGAGTGAAAATTTGTTAAACCGAATGTTGGATTTTAACTCCATAAGGTGGAGAATCAAATTACAATCACGTAGGAAGAAACGGTAGGTCAAACGGACAAGCGGATTAAAAGTTATGAAGGTTTTTCGTTTTAGCAAACGACAAACTTGGAAAAATCCTGCAGAGGCCACCGTAAGTTACGGTAGCTACCGTAACTTACGTGTCACGGCCCCCGGCCCAGTTTGACCTTGTTCAGGAGCCGCGGGACAGAAAATTCCGTGGTATTTATTTAATTGAGTTGACAGCGGAAGATTTTAGCAGGACCTTTTTAAAACTAAAAATGCCAGATTACTTTATTTCATAATTCGGAATAACCCTGTAATTTACAATCAAGGCGATTTCACTGGGAAACCCATATTTTACAAAACATGTTTCTTTATTTATATTGAGCCACTTTCTTAAGCTTGTAATGCTTCACGACACTTTTCCTGGATCACAACAGATCACCTGAAACATGTTTGAAAAAGGTTTTGTCAGCGGGGAAATACTGGTGAATCATTCTTTTTACTAAAAACGACATGTTATTATAATTTACAGTATTAAGAGCGATTACAATGTTTATACATATCAACCCTATACCCACGGTATTTATCACTCGACCACCTATTGGCTATCTCGTTATCCAATGGTGTCTGACATTATGGTCATATCACCCCTTGGCTAACCCGTTGTCCAATGGTGACGGTTATCAAGTATTGTATACAAAACCCCACATACCGGCTGTAATTTGGAGATTACAAAGACTTAATCCCTGTAATTATAACTTTGAAAATAAACATGATTTTTAAAGCAATTTGGTAAAAAGAGAATGACTCACATTGCAGATTTATGCAGACAAAGTTTAGCCTACTGATTATCCTGCTAACCTAATAACAATGCACACGAACTAGGTCAGTAACTAATACAACATTTACGATAACTCACGAGATTAAACCCTCACAACAAATGACAAAGTGCGATACTTAAACATCCATCGAATTCACGACGAATGACAAAGCATAACCCTAATGTGGGCAACACTTAAACATCCATTGGATAGTTTCAATCGATCGGACATTGAATCGTAGCAGCGATCGAGTTAATACCCGGTATCGTAGCAGCACCTCACTATTTTGAAAGTAAATTCAACTTTTGAGCAGTCTAATTAATTTTTCGTAAAATGATTTCGACACCAGAGGAATGCTCCTGATCCAGCCTATTTATAGGTAAAATTTAGGGTTCACGCGGCCCGCGTGAACCTTGGCTCAATCTTTACGCGGCCCGCATGGCCGCCTAGTCTACGCGTAGGTCTGATTGGTCACGATTAGGTATGCCAGCTGGTCAACACGTGGATCTGGAATACTTATCTGGTCAACCCAACATTGACGCGGCCCGCGTAAACCTCCCTTAAGGCTTACGCGGCCCACTTGAAACCCACAATTCTTGTTTTCTTTATTTTTGATATGGATTAGGGTTTCAGGGGTCCGAGTTTTCACTTACGGGTAAAATTGGGACATTTTTGAGAGTCCTTACATCCTCCCCACTTTATTTAAAATCTCGTCCTCGAGATTCACTGAAATAAGTGAGGATACTTTCGCTTCATCTCCGATTCCAGCTCCCATGTGTATTCAGATCCTCTCTTCGAATCCCACTTGACTTTGACCAGCACTAGCCGCTTGTGCTTGAGAAACTTGATCTTTCTATCTTCTATTTGTAATGGCTTCTCAACAAACTTTAGCTTCTCATTTACCTCTACATCTTGAAGAGGTACTACCAGAGATTCGTCAGATAGGCATTTCTTGAGGTTGGATACATGAAACACATCATGTACTCCAGCTAGTTCTTCTGGGAGTTGTAAACGATAAGCAACTAGTCCTATACGTTGGATCACTGGAAATGGTCCTATATATCTTGGATTCAACTTTCCTTTCTTACCGAACCGAACTACTCCTTTCCAAGGAGAAACTTTCAAGAGTACTTTGTCTCCCACTTGGAATTCTAACGGTTTCCTTCTATTATCTGCATAACTCTTCTGGCGATCTTGAGCCGTCTTTAATCTTTCCTTGATTTGAGTGATCTTATCAGTGGTTTCTTATACTATTTCAGGACCTGATAATTGATTTTCTCCTATTTCTGCCCAGCAAATTGGAGTTCTGCACTTGCGTCCATATAGTGCTTCAAATGGGGCAGCTTCGATACTTGAATGATAACTATTGTTATAGGAGAATTCAATTAAGGGTAGGTGGTCATCCCAGTTTCCACCAAAATCTATCACACATGCCCGGAGCATGTCTTCCAGGGTTTGTATCGTCCTTTCACTTTGCCCATCTGTCTGTGGATGATATGCAGTACTCAAATTTAGTCGGGTTCCCATTGCTTTATGGAAACTTGTCCAGAAATGGGAAGTGAAACGACTATCTCTATCTGATACAATGGAGAGTGGAACTCCATGTAAGGATACTACTTCGTCTACATATAACTTGGTTAACCTTTCCATGCTAAAGGTTTCCTTCATGGGTAGAAAATGAGCTGACTTGGTTAATCGATCCACAATTACCCAAATCGTGTCATTACCTTTTCTGGTTTTGGGTAACTTAGTAACAAAGTCCATTGTTATGAGTTCCCATTTCCATACAGGCATTTCTAATTGTTGTAGTAGACCTGAAGGTTTCTGGTGTTCTGCCTTAACTTGTGAACAAGTAAGACACATAGAAACATATCTAGCTATGTCCTTTTTCATTCCTATCCACCAGAAATTATTTCTTAAATCTTGGTACATTTTATTGTTTCCTGGATGCATGGTATACCTAGATTTATGAGCTTAATTCTCCTTGTCTAGGTACCCAAATCCTTTTCTTATGGAATCTCCAAATTCCATCATTTCCTTGCTCTAATTCTTTTATTCGTCCTTTCATTCCTTCAGCATCGTCCTTGATTGCCGTTTCTTGAATCTTCTTTAGTTGTTCCATTAAATCTAACTGTAGATTTAATCTAAGAGCACGAACTCGTCGTTGTTTCTCATGATACTTACGACTCAAGGCATCTGCAACTACATTTGCCTTCCCTTCGTGATATTGAATATCACAGTCGTAGTCACTTAGGATTTCCATCCATCTCCTTTGCCGCATGTTTAATTCTTTTTGCCCAAATATGTATCTTAAGCTCTTATGATCTGTATAGACAATAAACTTACTTCCATACAGAAATGTCTCCAAATTTTAAGGGCAAAAATTACGGCTCCTAATTCTAAATCATGAGTCGTACAGTTTTCCTCGTGCTTTTTCAATTGTCTTGATGCATACGCAATTACCTTCTTGCGTTTCATTAGCACACATCCTAATCCTAGCTTTGAAGCATCACAATATACTTCAAAATCTTCAGTTCCTTCTGGTAAAGCTAGAATTGGAGCATTTGTTAGCTTTTGCTTCAAAATCCTAAAGGCTTCTTCTTGTTTAGGTCCCCATTCAAACTTAACTGCTTTACAGGTTAGCTTAGTTAATGGTACAGCTATCTTGGAAAAATCCTTAATAAACCGTCTATAATATCCGGCTAATCCTATAAAACTTCTAATTTCCATTGCTGATTGCGGAACCTTCCATTTGGTGATTGCTTCAATCTTAGCAGAATCTACGTGAATACCCTCATGATTCACCATGTGTCCTAAAAATTGCACTTCCTGTAGCCAAAATTCACACTTCGAGAATTTGGCATAAAGCTTTTCTTTTCTTAACAAAGTTAAGAGTGCATGCAAGTGCTGACAGTGCTCTTCCTGATTCTTGGAATAAATAAGTATATCCTCAATGAAGACAATTACAAATTTATCCAAATACGGTTTACAGATTCTATTCATCATGTCCATAAATGCTGCTGGAGCATTTGTTAACCCAAAGTGCATGACTGTAAACTCGTAATGACCATACCTAGTTCTGAAAGCAATTTTAGGTATGTCTTCTTCCTGTACCTTTAATTGATGATATCCGGATTGTAAATCTATCTTAGAAAAATATCTAGCTCCTTGAAGTTGATCAAACAGATCATCAATCCTGGGTAATGGGTATCGATTCTTAATTGTAACCTTATTGAATTCCCTATAATCAATACACATTCTCATTGAACCATCCTTTTTCTTTACAAACAACACTGGTGCTCCCAATGGGGATGAACTAGGTTGTATAAAACCTTTGCTTAGTAATTCATCTAATTGTTTTTTCAGTTCTAACATTTCTGTAGGTGCTAACCGATAAGGTGCCTTGGCTATCGGTGTAGTTCCAGGAATTAGATGAATTCTGAATTCTACTTCCCTGTTGGGTGGTAATCCCGGGAGTTCTTCCGAAAATACATCTGGGTATTCTGATACTACAGGAATCTCCTTAAGTTCTTTATCCTTAGTACTAAGGATTACGGAAATCATATATACTATTCCTTGCTTTCGTTCATAATTAGCAACTTTCATTACTGAAATGAACTTCATGGGTTTATGTGGCTTATCTCCTGTAATCATGATTACTTCTCCGGTGGGTGCACGAATTTCTATAGAGTTCTTATCACAAAGGATTCGAGAATGGTTGGCTACTAACCAATCCATTCCTAACACAACATCGAATTCGGCTAATTTCATAGGTAACAGGTTTGCATGAAATTTATGACCTGAAAGTTCTATATTTCCTTTTTGCAAAACTTTATTTATGTTAACAGAATTCCCATCTGTCGTTTCGACTGTAAAAATCTGCCTAAGATTGGTTAAGGGTAATTTAAGAGCTTGGCAGAATGAAGTATTTATAAAACTTTGGTTTGCACCAGAGTCAAATAATACTTTTGCGTAAACGTTGTGAACTAGGAACGTACCAGCTATCACGTCAGGGATTAGCTCGGCTTCCTGAGTAGTCAACTGGAAGGCTCGAACATTCTTCTTGGTAGCTCCGTCGGCTGGTTTAGCTTTATTGTCTGCTAGTTTAACCAATTTAGGGTATTCTGGTTTGAAATGTCCTGTTTCCCCACAGTTATAGAAGACCCTTGTTTTCTTTCTGCAGTCTTCTTCACGATGTCCTACAACTTTGCAAAAGTTGCAAGTTACATTGCATTTTCCAAAATGTTTCTTTCTACAATTCCTGCAGAAAGGCGGAGTTGAGGATTGTCCCATTCCTCTTTTCTTGAAGTTGTTATTATTACCCACACAAAATCCTTGGGTAATTTTCTAAGCCAGTTCCTTTTTCCTATTTTCATCTCTTGTGCGTACCAGCTCATCAGTTAGGGTGTTAGCTAATTCTACCGCATCGTCAATAGTATGAGGTCTCGCAGCTTTAACGATATTACGGATTTCGCTAATTAATCCCCAAATATAGTGAGAAATAAGTACCGGTTATGGCGAAGCCAGTGTTGGTACCACTCTAGCATATTCGAAGAATGTCGAAGTATATCCTCGACAGTCTACACCCATCATTCGATGGTTTAGGAACTTATTTGCCATTTGTTCTTTTTCGTATTCGGGATAGAATTTTCTTTCTATTAGCTGCTTAAATTCTTCCCAATTCATGGCATAAGCCGTATTCCTTCCCTTGGCTTGAAGTACCGTATTTCTTCACTGTGACAATCAAACGAATACCAAACCAATGAAATATTGTATTTCATACTTGGAATTGGTATAAATATGTGTATCTTTTGCACATATCAATTCTTGTTCGATTTCAAGCTTTAAATCGCTTTCTGGAGAGTTATACGCAAACTGGTGCGTAAACGTAATATGTCTAACGCAAAAATACTCTGGAACATCAACATATGCTTAACATACCTTAAATAACCTTTACATAACTTAGAAATAAGTTTTGAAGGCTTTGGTATGGCAAAATCAAGTTAATTCGCTTACAGGGACTAAATTTGACAAACTGCGAAAGCATGCCAATTTGAACTGTAACGAACATTATGGAACATGACCATAAGTTAAAAATACCCTAAATATCCTTTACATAGCTTAGAAATAGGCTTTGAGGGGTTCGGTGTGCTAAAATAAACTTTTGGGTCATTTAGGGACTGAAAGCGTTAAAAAGTGCATAAATTTGCATTTTCGGGCATATCTTACGTTCTGAATACATCTGGACATCCAAAAATTTATGTAATCACTAAAATATTTTATTTTAGTTTTTGGCATAAGAAAATTCCATTCTTCGCTTAATTTGGATCGTTTTTGCGTTCGTTACGACTTCCGTCGTAATTAAGCGAATAACGCAACCGTACGACCAAACGAACCGACATCCGAGATGTTTTTGAGCATATTTTAAGTTCCCTATACTTTAAATTTATTTTAGATCCTTGAAATGGGGTTAACAGGGCTTAAAAGTGCCAAAAATCAAGTTTTACAAGTGCAGGGACCATTTTTGAAATTTCTGGCAGATTCAATGAACCTAGTCCATTTTGAAGTGTTGATGGTTTTAACCCATGGTTTTGCAAAACCATGGGCTGGTATTCAATGAACATAGTCCATATTAGGGGCTCCCATGGTTTTAGAAAACCATGGGTACACATGTAAGGTCCAGATCAAAGCTCAGTTTTCGATGAACGATCTTAACGGTTCTTGAATTCCTATAAATACCCACCCTCACTTCCTCCCAAACCACACTTGAATCTGATTTTGGCTCTCTAAGTTGAAGTTTATGCTTCATACCTGAGAGTAAATCGGATCAAGAGCTTGCGGGGACCTTCTGTAAGTATTCTTTCGTTCTTTTCATTCGTTTTTGTCGTTAAAGTCAAACTGCGTTTGACTTTCCGCTTTGACCAGTTTATGGTCAACGTGAAGTTCGTTTGAACTTCATAACGTGAGCGTAATAATGATGGTTATAGTCCTTAGTGACTATACCTACTGATTACCACGTTATCTAGGCTCAGTGACGAGTCGTAGTTTCAGCCAAAATGCGTTTTCTCGCGTATTTTGTAACCAAACTACTCTAGGATATCAAAACCGTTTGTTTTGATATCAAAACCTGTTTTCTAACTTAACTAAATATGTTCTAGCATGTTTAGCTCGTCATTTTTTAGATTTGATTCCGTGATCTTCTAGCATTGCTTGGTGGTTATCCTAGGACTTCTAAGAAATCTCAAGTGAGTACATAGACCCCTCATTTACTGTTTTTCAAACGTTTTGGGGTGAAACACATGTGCCTACTTGTTACTTTCGTGCTTTCTTGTTTTCACATCATATACTTGCTATGCTCATTAGTACATTTATAGTACATGATTTACATTACATTATTTTGCTATGTATGTTTACTTAGCATACTTAGTACATTGTTTTACTTTACATTTCTGCTATGTATGTTGACTGAGCATGCTAGCACATTGATTTACATTACATTAGTTGCATATGTTTACTCAACATATGGACACATTGTTTTACATTGCATTTTGTTACATATGCTCATCCAGCATATGAACACATTATATTACATTTTGAACCGTTTGTAACTATATGACTATGTGAACCGTTGTAACCATTTGACTATGTGAACCATTGTAACCATTTGATTATGTGAACCGTTTGTAACTGTTGAACCGTGTGAACCGTATTTGACCATACATAAACATTTCTACAATTGTTAAACATTACATTTTGGTGGTTGTTTGGGTAAGTGATTTAAGTAACGAGGCGACGTGTAATACGATAAAAACATGGTGGATACGCCGCTGGTACTTCCTATATATAAGTGCTTTTATGGTATTACATATCGTAGCGTTATTTAAACCATTTCAGTTACCATTTCAGTTTAGACATATTACATCTACAATACAATCTTCACATAAACATCGTTTTACAAATAACTTAACTTATACAAACCCATTTTACATGGTTATTCACTTAACCATACATTATTCTTTTATACATATATATCATTTGGTTTATTTATCACTTTTCGAATGATTTATGAAAGGAACCACTCAACAAGACTCATGGCTACTTTTATTAAACAGTTTCTTTAAACGCAAGTCATGAATCCTATTTTCACAAAACCTATGTATCTCACAGGCATTTTTATGCTGACGTACCTATTTTCACATGTGTTTTCTGGAGCTGTTGCATAGGATGATCGAGACACACTTAGGCGGACCTGTGCCTTAGTGACTTAAAACGAAGCAAGAACTAGTTAAATTATGTTATGTACTCTTTGTTTCTTGTTTAAGACAACGTAACTCTCTTGATTGATAAATAAAACGAAACTTTAATTCCCATGGTTGTGAAACAATTAATTCTGTTACAACACTCCCCGACGTTTCCGCCATGTTTTGTTGTTCTACGTGATTGGGGTGTGAAAGAAAAGTTGGTATCAGAGCCAATGGTTATAGGGAATTAGGTTATTAGTAATGCTTTGACCTAGACTATAACCTTCCTAGGACCCTAACGCGAGTTTACTTGCGTTTAGTCATAAAACAATACCGTTGCCTATCTTTAGGCAGCAACCACAACGAGAACATCAATTCCGAATCCGCTTTGAAAATTAATCATCTGTTTTTGGATGATTGATTACTAGGTTTTGAACCCTCTGTTGTAAGGTTTTGAACCCTCTGTTACAAGGTTTTGAACCCCTTTGAGTTTTCAAAATCTCGTCAAAAGTTTTGGGTCCTAAATAGTGTGAACACGTGCAAACTGGAAGAGTGAATGCCTGTACCCTGGGTTTTCTGTCTAAGGCTAGAGTGTTCGTACAAATCCACATAATCGGACCAGTCACTCTTACCTGGGAACTCTTGGGGTGAGTGTCCACTTATAGGCGAGCATGTCTTCGCGATACATTATAAGGACCTACTTGCTTTGATTCAGCCTTTGTGTGTCGTTTGTTTGCTTCGTGGTTCAAACAAATGACCATCACCCATGATTTTGGTCGGTAGTTATAACATCTTATTCTTACCCAATGCCTTTTCATTTGTCTTCTCTCTTATTTCCCCGTTTTAGAATGCCTCCTCGACGCGACAATCAGATAGCGAATGCCGAACTGGCAGAAATCATCGCGCAACAAATGGCTGCTGCTTTCCCGAATCTTATTGCTCAACTGAACCAAGACAACAACAACAATAATGCTCCGTGCAATTTCAAGAGTTTCAATTCGGCTAAGCCACTTAAGTTTAGTGGTTCTGAAGGAGCAACTGGCTTCTACAATGGTTCGAGAGCACTGAGAGTACGTTTCATCACGTTCAGTGTCCTGATAATCGTAAGGTCGAGTTTGCTTCCAGTGTGTTTCAGAAGAGGGCTCTTACATGGTGGAACGGGGTTATGAGAGACCGTGGTGCTGAGGTTGCTTTAGCACAGACTTGGGCCGAGCTTAGGGCTCTTATGATGAAGGAATTCTGTCCTCGTCATGAGCTAAGGGCTTTAGAAAGGGAATTTGATGATCTTAAGCAAGATAGCGGTGAGCATCGAGCCTACACGGACCGTTATGAGGAGTTAAGTCTGTTATGCCCAAACATGGTCACGCCTTTGGATAAGGCAATCGAAAAGTACATTGATGGCCTCCCTGACTCAATACAAGACATTGTGACTGGTAGCAACCCTACTACGGTTAGATAGGCCATTGAGCTATCTGCAACCTTGACTGAATGTCAAATCTAGAAAGGTAAACTTTTTCGAAAGGGTGACAAGAAACCAATCGAGGAATCAAAGACCATGGATGAACAGACTGGATCCCCTAAGAAGTCAAAGAAGCGAAAGGCTTCTCAGAACTTCGCCATGATCGCTCACAATGGTCAAGCCGTCCCCAACCAACCAGCTCAACCCCCTGCTAGGAAACCCTACAACGGAACTGCACCCTTGTGCAACCAATGTAGCCTACATTATCATGCTGGTGTGAATTGCCGCACATGCCAAGTTTGTGGACTTATAGGTCATACGGCGAGGGTTTGCCCAACAGCAGCAACACCAAATCAAGTTAACAACATTCCTGCCCAAGGTCGTTTTCCACCAGATTCTTGCTTCAACTGTGGCGAGATGGGCCATTTCCGAAGAAACTGCCCACAGCTTGCTAATGCGAATCCAGTGCAGGGATGAGCATCTGACTGAATGGAAGACAACGCTGTTTAGAAATAATCACGTCTTATGTATTATTTTCTTTTGTTGTCAAGGTCCATGAAACAGTTGTTATCGTTGTTTATAAATAATGTAACACCTGTGTTTGTAATCCTTGTGAATAGTTCTGTTATCCATAAAACAATGTTATTTGATCACAATGTTTGTTTTGTTATGTTTTATATTTTTCATGTTTTGACTTTTCTTCAATTCCAAACTCTACATCACTTTCTGGAGAGTTATACGCAAACTAGTGCGTAAACGTACTCAGTTTAATGCGAGAAATACTCCGGAACATCAACATATACTCAACATACCTTAAATAACCTTTACATAACTTAGAAATAAGTTTTGAAGGCTTTGGTATGGCAAAAACAAGTTAATTCGCTTACAGGGACTAAACTTGACAAACTGCGAAAGTATGACGATTCGTACTGGAACAGACATTCCGGAACATAACCATAAGTTAAACACACCTTAAATATCCTTTACATAGCTTAGAAATAGACTTTGAGGGGTTCGGTGTGCTAAAATAAACTTTTGGGTCATTCAGGGACTAAAAGTGTCAAAAAGTGCACAAGTTTGCATTTTCGCGCATAACTTACGTTCTGAATACATCTGGACACCCAAAAATTTATGTAAGCATGACTATATTATATTTTAGTGTTCGCCATAAGAAAAATCCATTCGTCACGCAATTTAGATCATTTCTCGCGCTTATGCTCATACCGTCGTAATTAACCGAACATCGCGATCGTACGGACAAACGAACCGACATCCGGCATATTTTTGAGCATGTTTCATGTTCCCTATACTTTAACATCCTTGTGAAGCTTAAAAATGGGCTTGACGGGTGTTAGAAGTGCCAAAACACGACGATACGCGCACAGGAACCAAAACTGCAAAACTGCAAAAAAATATACAAAAAAAAAAATAAAAAAATGCATAAACTCGTTTTTAACACCCCTTACACTCTCCCAAAGGTCAAGTGCCACATGTTAATCACTTGTGGTGGCCAAAATTAGTTACCACAACATTTTGACAAGTGTACGCACTAGATTAAATCACGTTATTCAAGAAACGATCTTAACGGTTACCCGAAATCTATAAATACCCCACCCCCCATGCTTCAAAATCACAAGAACTTTGATTTGAGAAACTCTAAGTTGAAACTATTGTTTCATACCTGAGATTTTTGAATCAAAGTTAGCATTCGGGGACCCTTCGTAAGTATTCTTTCGTTCTTTTCCTTATTTTATTGCTTTTCGAGTCAGAAAGTCAAACTTTGTTTGACTTTCAGCGTTGACCAGTAATGGTCAATGCGAAGTTCGTTTGAACTTCGCAACGTGATTGTAATCACGATGGTTATAGTCCCTTGGGACTATGCCTACTGATTACCACGTTGTCTAGGGTCGTAGGGTAAGCGATCTAATAAATCGCTTATACCTCGAACCCGACCCATTTGGTCGATCATTAGGATCCGACCAAATACATTAGGTGACCATAGTAGGTAGGGAATAACCTTCCGAGGTTATACCCTATGGTCACATCGTTTAAGTAGTTGTATGATAGGTAGTTTATATGCCTTAGGTAAATTACCAGAATACCCTTTTCATGTATAATTGGTAATTAAGCATATGTAACCTAAACCTTTGTCACATAACTGATTATGTAACATGTTTAGGCATATAACACTTGTCATAGGGCTAGTTAGGCGGTCCGAACGCGTTTCACGCGAACGACGCGTTAAAGTAGCATAAGCTACCTAAACGGGTCGTAATGGGTCGTAAACAATTATGTTAGGTTTCAATTAGTATGTAGGCTTTGTTGAACCATACTACACGAGTCTCAATACTCGTTTGGTTTACAAACCCTCATACTACCCGATCTTCCGATTTAGGTCCGGTTTATTAACATAGTTACCTATATTAGGTGCCGTTTGATTCCGAGATCTATAGCATTATTTGGTGGTTATCTTTAGCCAACTGAGCAATATCAAGTGAGTACATAGAACCCCTCTTTTACTGTTTTCCAAACTGTTTTGGGGTGGAACACATGTGCCTACTTGTTACTTTCATGCTTTCCTGTTTTCACATCATATACCTGCTATGTTCGTTAGTACACTATAGTACATGATTTCATTACATTTCATACTAGGTGTGCCCATTGTGTGCATTACTTAGTACATCGTTTTACATGACATTTCATGCTAGGTGTGCCCATTGTGTGCATTACTTAGTACATCGTTTTACATGACATTTCACGCTATGTATGTTTATTTGATTACATACTTAGTGCATTGTTTTCACATGCTTACATTTTGGTATGACATTTGGTTTGTTTACATGGGACAATACATTCATTAACAATGATCACGCCGTTCGTTAGTAGGTAGTGGTACCATAGGAATTGACAACTCCCGTTCCGGACATCCCAGGGAAAGGGGACAGAAAGGAATGACCGAATTCGATGATATAAGACAGATAGACCTTTAATTTGTTTAAGGGTTTATCACCACAGTCACAAGGCTTGGATGTATGCATTTTCACAATACCACATAAATGTTCATATTCAGTATTAGCATGCATTTTCCACAAGACATAATATTGATTTCAATACTTTGTTTTCGTGCATATGGTTTAGTTGAGACATTTCACTTGCCATACATGACATTTTGACATAGACATTTTACACAAAGACATTTGACAAAGACATTTGACATGGATATTTGACATAGACATTTTGACATGATTTACCTTTTACACATAAACATGATTGACATTTGTTTTACACTACATGATTTATATCTTGACATAAACACTTTGTCATATTATCCAATACATTTGATAATTGGTTTAGACATAGACATCTTACATTGTTTGGTTTGGTTTGATTAAGTGATTAAGTAACGATGCGTGTGTAATATGATACAAGCATGGTGGATACGCCGCTGGTACTTCCTATATATAAGTGTTTGGATGGTATTACATGTCGTAACGTTATTTGAATCATTTCAATATTGAGACATAGAACATTTTATACAAATAGCATACTTTTCACAAGACATTGTTAACAAACATCTTACTTCATACAAACTCATTTTTACATGGTAAATCATTTAACCTTACATTTACTTATACATATCATCTGATCTCATCGTTTTCAAATGATTTACAAGACAAAGCAAATTATAAGGTTCATGACTAAACATTTTTCTTAAACATAAGTCATGAATCCTATTTTCACAAAACCTATGTATCTCACAGGCATTTTTATGCTGACGTACCTATTTTCACATGTGTTTTCAGGAGCTTTTCCATAGGATGTTGATCATGATACTAGGGCGGACCTGTGCCTTAGAGACTTTAAAAGAAGATAGACTATGTTTAATTATGTTATAAACTCTGTATTTCTGTTTAAAACAATGAAACTCTTGTGTTGATAAATAAAAATACAACTTTGTATGCCATGGTTATGAAACAATTAATTCTGTTACAACACTCCCCGACGTTTTCCGCCACGTTTTGTATGATACACGTGGTCGGGGTGTGACAGAAGAGTTGGTATCAGAGCCAATGGTTATAGGGAATTAGGTTATTAGTAATGCTTTGACCTAGACTATAACTTTTCTAGGAACCTAACACAAGTTATCTTGTGTTTAGATCTTAAAACATGTACATCACCTATCCTTGGGTGATTAACAAAACAAGAACCAAAATTTTTCCGAAACGATTTTTGAAAAACAATCATCTGTTTTTGAATAAATTTTTACAAGGTTTTGAACCCTCTATTGTAAGGTTTTGAACCCTCTGTTATATGGTTTTGAACCCTTTTAGTTTGGTTTTTGGCCTTGTGCCTTCAAATTTTCAAAATCTCGTCAAAGTTTTGGGTTATAAATAATGTGAACACGTGCAAACTGGAAGGGTGAATGCCTGTATTCTGGGTTTTCTGTCTAGGCAAGCACTTCGTATACATCTCATCAGACGCGAGACCAGTTGTGCTTACCTGGGAATTCTTGGGATGAGTGTTCACTTATAGGCGAGCATGTCTTCATTATACATTATTTTTGATCCATTTACTTTGATTAGTCACTGTGTGTCGTTTGTTTGCTTTGTGATACGGACGAATGACCACCATCTATGCTGTTTGCAATTCTTGTTTTTATCATCTCATTCTCTTCATCCAATCATCTCACTCGTTTCCTTTCATGTTTTTCCTCTTTTAGAATGCCTCCTCGACGCGAGAACCAGATAGCAACTGCCGAACTGGCAGAAATTATTGTGCAGCAGATGGCTGCTCAGTTCCCAAACCTCTTTGCTCAATGGAACCAAGCCAACAACAACAACAATGTTCCATGCAAATACAAGGATTTTAACTCGGCTAAACCACTCAAGTTTAGTGGTTCTGAAGGAGCAACTGGGCTTCTTTAGTGGTTTGAGAGCATTGAGAATACTTTTCGCCACGTGCAGTGCCCGGATAATCGCAAGGTCGAGTTTTCTTCGAGCGTGTTTCAGAAGAGGGCTCTTACATGGTGGAATGGGGTAATGAGAGACCGAGGTGCAGAAGTTGCTCTCGCACAGACATGGGCTGAACTTAGAGCCCTTATGATGAGGGAATTATGTCCTCGCCATGAACAGCGGGCGTTGGAAAAGGAGTTTGATGTTTTGAAGCAAGATAGTGGTGAGCACAGGGCTTATACTGATCGGTTTGAAGAGTTGAGTTTGCTTTGCCCGACAATGGTTACCCCACTTGACAAGGCTATCGAAAGATACATCGACGGCCTACCTGACTCGGTACAAGACATTCTTACTGGTAGTGAACCTGCCACACTCCGTCAGGCGATCGAGTTATCAGCGACATTGACTGAGTCGCAGATTAGAAAGGGAAAGTTACACAGGAAGGGTGACAAGGGCAAGAAACAGTTGGCTGAGAAGGAAGATAGCAAGAAAGGTCTAAACGGGAATGGAAAGGTTTCTGGTTCATCGAAGAGGGCAAAGAAGCGTAAGGTTTCCCAAAACTATGCTGTCACTGCCCAAGCTAACCAGGCAGCTCCCAACCAACCCGCACAGCCTCCAGCGAAGAAACCCTATTCAGGGAATGCACCTTTGTGCAATAGATGCAACAGTCACCACCAGCCGCAACTTCCATGCCGTTTCTGTACTAACTGTGGGAAGTCAGGCCATCTTGCCAATTTTTGTCGGTCTGCTCAGAATCCCGCGGTTCAGAACCCGGCTCAACAAGTTGCTCAGCCTCTTGCTCAGCAACAGGGTCAAGCTGCACGTCCACAATACCCACCTGGTGCTTGTTATAACTGTGGGGATCTGACCCACTACAGAAACTGATGCCCAAGGCTAGCAAACCAGAACCAGAATCAGAATCAGGCTCTGGCTCGAGGCCGAGTTTTTAACATGAATGCCCAAGAGGCGCAGGCAGACGATAATGTGGTGAACGGTACGTTCTTTATTAATAATCAGCCTGCATCTGTTCTCTTTGATTCGGGTGCCGACAAGAGTTTTGTGTCTTTGTCTTTTGAGCCGATACTTCGCGTGTCTAGAACAAAACTAAGTAAATCTTTGACAGTAGAGGTTGCTAGTGGTGAACCCATTATTCTTGATTCTGTTCTTCACAACTGCCAGTTGAACCTTAACGATCATCTTTTTCCAATCGATCTTACGCCTATGCAACTTGGAAGCTTCGACGTTATTGTTGGAATGGATTGGTTATCCAAGCATCGCGCAGAGATAGTTGTTCTGAGAAGATTGTTCGTGTGCCGCTTTCGTCAGGCGAGATCCTGCAGGTTCAAGGTGAGAAGCCTACCGTTGGTCTCAAACTCATGTCTTGTTTTAAAGCTCGGAAATATCTGCGGAAGAACTATGTGGCTTTCTTAGCACATGTTACAGAAGATAAAGGCAAGGGTAAGTCTATTTTAGATATTCCTGTCGTTCGGGATTATTCTGAAGTATTCCCTGAAGATTTACCTGGTCTACCTCCAGCACGCCAAGTCGAGTTCCGTATTGATCTCGTACCTAGTGCCAACCCCATTGCTAGAGCTCCATATCGTCTTGCACCATCTGAGATGCAAGAGTTGTCTAAACAGCTTCAGGAGCTCTCTGACAAAGGTTTTATACGTCCTAGTTTTTCACCTTGGGGTGCTCCTGTTCTCTTTGTCAAGAAGAAGGATGGATCCTTTAGGATGTGTATCGATTATCGTGAGCTTAACAAGCTTACCATCAAGAATCGATATCCCCTACCGCGCATAGACGACCTCTTTGATCAGTTACAAGGTGCTTCTTATTTTTCAAAGATTGATCTGCGATCTGGATATCATCAGCTTCGGGTGCATGAAGAAGATATTCCGAAGACAGCGTTCCGTACTCGTTATGGACATTATGAGTTCACAGTCATGCCATTCGGTTTGACTAATGCTCCGGCTGTTTTCATGGACTTAATGAATAGGGTCTACAAACCTTATTTGGATCAGTTCGTCATTGTTTTTATTGATGACATCTTGATATACTCTAAGACGCGAGCTGATCACGAGCAACATCTTCGTCTTACCCTAGAACTCCTAAAGAAAGAGCAACTTTTCGCCAAATTCTCCAAGTGCGAATTTTGGCTTAAAGAAGTTCAATTTTTGGGGCATGTTATCAACGAACGGGGTATTCATGTAGATCCCTCCAAGATCAGTGCGATTAAGGATTGGGATACACCCTCTACTCCTACTGAAGTTCGTTCTTTTCTTGGTCTAGCGGGTTATTATCGCCGCTTCATAGAAAACTTCTCGAAGATTGCAGTTCCTCTAACTGCTCTAACTCAGAAGAAAATGCCCTTTTATTGGGGATACAAACAAGAGGAAGCTTTTCAACACTTGAAGCAGAAGCTTTGCGATGCGCCTGTTCTATCATTGCCTGAAGGTGATGATGATTTTGTCGTGTATTGTGATGCATCGAAATTGGGTCTTGGTTGTGTTCTGATGCAAAGGAACAAAGTCATAGCCTATGCATCGAGGCAGTTGAAGATTCATGAGAAGAACTACACCACTCATGATCTTGAGTTGGGTGCAGTTGTTTTCGCTCTAAAGATCTGGAGACACTATTTGTACGGTACAAAGTGTGTGGTTTTCACTGACCACAAAAGTCTTCAGCATATCTTCAATCAGAAAGAACTCAACATGAGGCAACGACGTTGGGTTGAGCTTTTAAACGACTATGACTGCGAAATTCGCTACCATCCCGGTAAGGCGAATGCCGTAGCTGATGCATTGAGTCGTAAGGAACGTACTAAGCTTCATTGTGTACGTGTTCAATCTGTTATTCAAGCTCGATCCAATATTCAAGCACGCATTTCTCAAGCTCAACAATCTTGTGTTTCACAAGGTTTGATGGATAAGGAATTTCCTTACCACATAACACCTGCTTTGGAACTGAAGGACAATGGATCATATTACTTCATGGACCGTTTGTGGGTCCCAAGCCAGGATGACCTTCGTACCTTGCTTATGGATGAAGCCCATAAGTCTCATTATTCTATTCATCCGGGCTTAGATAAGATGTATAAGGATCTTCGTATTCAGTATTGGTGGCCTGGTATGAAGAAAGACATTGCCTTATACGTATCAAAATGCCTTACTTGTCTTAAGGTTAAGGCTGAACATCAGCGTCCTTCTGGTTTATTGGTACAACCAGAGATCCCAGTTTGGAAATGGGAAAACATTACTATGGATCTTGTTACCAAACTTCCACGCACTAAGAAAGGTCATGATGCCATCTGGGTAGTCGTTGATCGTCTTACAAAGTCAGCACATTTCTTGCCAATCCGTGAGGATTTTCCTGCTGACAGACTTGCTCAAATCTATGTGGATGAAATAGTAGCACGACATGGTGTTCCTTTGAACATCATTTCTGACAGGGATGCTCGTTTCACTTCTCATTTTTGGAGAACCATGCAATCTGCTATGGGGACCCAACTTAATTTGAGCACAGCTTATCATCCACAAACAGATGGTCAATCTGAGAGAACAATCCAGACACTGGAGGATATGCTTAGAGCTTGTGTGATCGATTTTGGTGGTAGTTGGGATTCACATCTTAAGTTGATTGAATTCTCCTACAACAACAGTTATCACACCAGCATCAAAATGGCTCCTTTCGAGGCTCTCTATGGTCGAAAATGTCGTTCACCAGTCTGCTGCAATGAGATCGGCGAGGCTCAACTTACTGGACCTGCCCTCATTTTAGAGACAACAGATAAGGTCAAGAAAGTTCGCGATAACCTTCAGGCAGCTCAGAGCCGTCAGAAGATTTACGCGGACCCAAAACGCAAAGCCTTGGAATTTCAAGTCGGTGATCGAGTATTACTTAAGGTCTCACCTTGGAAAGGTGTGATCAGATTTGGAAAGAAAGGAAAACTTGCACCTAGATACGTTGGACCATTCAAGATCGTCGAAAGAATCGGATAGGTAGCCTACAGACTTGAGTTACCTCCTGAACTTGGAAATGTTCATCCAACTTTTCACGTGTCCAATCTCAAGAGGTGTTCAGCTGATGAGAACCTCTCCATACCGCTTGACGAAATTCGTGTTGGCAAAACACTGAAATTTGTTGAGAAACCAGTGGAAATCATGGAACGTGAAGTCAAGTGGCTTAAACGCAAGCGCATTCCTTTGGTCAAAGTTCGCTGGGAAGCTAAACGTGGACCTGAGTTTACTTGGGAACACGAAGATCAAATGAAGGCAAAATATCCACATCTTTTCCTACGAGTTTCCTCTAAATAAATTTCGGGACGAAATTTCCACAAGTAGGGGAGACTGTAACACCTGTGTTTGTAATCCTTGTGAACAGTTCTGTTATCCATAAAACAATGTTATTTGATCACAATGTTTGTTTTGTTATGTTTTATATTTTTCATGTTTTGACTTTTCTTCAATTCCAAACTCTACATCACTTTCTGGAGAGTTATACGCAAACTAGTGCGTAAACGTACTCAGTTTAATGCGAGAAATACTCCGGAACATCAACATATACTAAACATACCTTAAATAACCTTTACATAACTTAGAAATAAGTTTTGAAGGCTTTGGTATGGCAAAAACAAGTTAATTCGCTTACAGGGACTAAACTTGACAAACTGCGAAAGTATGACGATTCGTACTGGAACAGACATTCCGGAACATAACCATAAGTTAAACACACCTTAAATATCCTTTACATAGCTTAGAAATAGGCTTTGAGGGGTTCGGTGTGCTAAAATAAACTTTTGGGTCATTCAGGGACTAAAAGTGTCAAAAAGTGCACAAGTTTGCATTTTCGCGCATAACTTACGTTCTGAATACATCTGGACACCCAAAAATTTATGTAAGCATGACTATATTATATTTTAGTGTTCGCCATAAGAAAAATCCATTCGTCACGCAATTTAGATCATTTCTCGCGCTTATGCGCATACCGTCGTAATTAACCGAACATCGCGATCGTACGGACAAACGAACCGACATCCGGCATATTTTTGAGCATGTTTCATGTTCCCTATACTTTAACATCCTTGTGAAGCTTAAAAATGGGCTTGACGGGTGTTAGAAGTGCCAAAACACGACGATACGCGCACAGGAACCAAAACTGCAAAACTGCAAAAAAATATACAAAAAAATAAAATAAAAAAATGCATAAACTCGTTTTTAACACCCCTTACACTCTCCCAAAGGTCAAGTGCCACATGTTAATCACTTGTGGTGGCCAAAATTAGTTACCACAACATTTTGACAAGTGTACGCACTAGATTAAATCACGTTATTCAAGAAACGATCTTAACGGTTACCCGAAATCTATAAATACCCCACCCCCCATGCTTCAAAATCACAAGAACTTTGATTTGAGAAACTCTAAGTTGAAACTATTGTTTCATACCTGAGATTTTTGAATCAAAGTTAGCATTCGGGGACCCTTCGTAAGTATTCTTTCGTTCTTTTCCTTATTTTATTGCTTTTCGAGTCAGAAAGTCAAACTTTGTTTGACTTTCAGCGTTGACCAGTAATGGTCAATGCGAAGTTCGTTTGAACTTCGCAACGTGATTGTAATCACGATGGTTATAGTCCCTTGGGACTATGCCTACTGATTACCACGTTGTCTAGGGTCGTAGGGTAAGCGATCTAATAAATCGCTTATACCTCGAACCCGACCCATTTGGTCGATCATTAGGATCCGACCAAATACATTAGGTGACCATAGTAGGTAGGGAATAACCTTCCGAGGTTATACCCTATGGTCACATCGTTTAAGTAGTTGTATGATAGGTAGTTTATATGCCTTAGGTAAATTACCAGAATACCCTTTTCATGTATAATTGGTAATTAAGCATATGTAACCTAAACCTTTGTCACATAACTGATTATGTAACATGTTTAGGCATATAACACTTGTCATAGGGCTAGTTAGGCGGTCCGAACGCGTTTCACGCGAACGACGCGTTAAAGTAGCATAAGCTACCTAAACGGGTCGTAATGGGTCGTAAACAATTATGTTAGGTTTCAATTAGTATGTAGGCTTTGTTGAACCATACTACACGAGTCTCAATACTCGTTTGGTTTACAAACCCTCATACTACCCGATCTTCCGATTTAGGTCCGGTTTATTAACATAGTTACCTATATTAGGTGCCGTTTGATTCCGAGATCTATAGCATTATTTGGTGGTTATCTTTAGCCAACTGAGCAATATCAAGTGAGTACATAGAACCCCTCTTTTACTGTTTTCCAAACTGTTTTGGGGTGGAACACATGTGCCTACTTGTTACTTTCATGCTTTCCTGTTTTCACATCATATACCTGCTATGTTCGTTAGTACACTATAGTACATGATTTCATTACATTTCATACTAGGTGTGCCCATTGTGTGCATTACTTAGTACATCGTTTTACATGACATTTCATGCTAGGTGTGCCCATTGTGTGCATTACTTAGTACATCGTTTTACATGACATTTCACGCTATGTATGTTTATTTGATTACATACTTAGTGCATTGTTTTCACATGCTTACATTTTGGTATGACATTTGGTTTGTTTACATGGGACAATACATTCATTAACAATGATCACGCCGTTCGTTAGTAGGTAGTGGTACCATAGGAATTGACAACTCCCGTTCCGGACATCCCAGGGAAAGGGGACAGAAAGGAATGACCGAATTCGATGATATAAGACAGATAGACCTTTAATTTGTTTAAGGGTTTATCACCACAGTCACAAGGCTTGGATGTATGCATTTTCACAATACCACATAAATGTTCATATTCAGTATTAGCATGCATTTTCCACAAGACATAATATTGATTTCAATACTTTGTTTTCGTGCATATGGTTTAGTTGAGACATTTCACTTGCCATACATGACATTTTGACATAGACATTTTACACAAAGACATTTGACAAAGACATTTGACATGGATATTTGACATAGACATTTTGACATGATTTACCTTTTACACATAAACATGATTGACATTTGTTTTACACTACATGATTTATATCTTGACATAAACACTTTGTCATATTATCCAATACATTTGATAATTGGTTTAGACATAGACATCTTACATTGTTTGGTTTGGTTTGATTAAGTGATTAAGTAACGATGCGTGTGTAATATGATACAAGCATGGTGGATACGCCGCTGGTACTTCCTATATATAAGTGTTTGGATGGTATTACATGTCGTAACGTTATTTGAATCATTTCAATATTGAGACATAGAACATTTTATACAAATAGCATACTTTTCACAAGACATTGTTAACAAACATCTTACTTCATACAAACTCATTTTTACATGGTAAATCATTTAACCTTACATTTACTTATACATATCATCTGATCTCATCGTTTTCAAATGATTTACAAGACAAAGCAAATTATAAGGTTCATGACTAAACATTTTTCTTAAACATAAGTCATGAATCCTATTTTCACAAAACCTATGTATCTCACAGGCATTTTTATGCTGACGTACCTATTTTCACATGTGTTTTCAGGAGCTTTTCCATAGGATGTTGATCATGATACTAGGGCGGACCTGTGCCTTAGAGACTTTAAAAGAAGATAGACTATGTTTAATTATGTTATAAACTCTGTATTTCTGTTTAAAACAATGAAACTCTTGTGTTGATAAATAAAAATACAACTTTGTATGCCATGGTTATGAAACAATTAATTCTGTTACAACACTCCCCGACGTTTTCCGCCACGTTTTGTATGATACACGTGGTCGGGGTGTGACAAATAAAGCTTTTATTTTACAATGCAATATACAAATATTGATGTGGTTGCATGTGTAAACAACATATCCCCTACAATACCGACAATCAAGGAACCATATCCCTTGAAGAACAGACTACCCCCAAAATTCTTCCACTTTATGATCTCTTGCGTTTTCCAAGAAAATCCTAAGTACCCGTTTCTTCCAAGGAAAACGAAGTACAAGGCGCAAGTTACAACTCTGGACGAATACCCACTCCTTAATGGGGTACTTAAGGATATTCCCGTAAGTCCTTAATTGTTGTATACCTTAATTCGAATGTGGTGATTCCTTGTAATAAAAAATCGAATTTTTAGAAGATCATCCTATCTTTTCAGATAGATGCTTGAGGACGTTGAAGTCCATCAACTGGGTTCCTAGTATTCCTTGAATACCCATGTTCAAATCAACGCCAAGTTAATAGCAATCAATAACAAGATAATAACAATTAATAACCAAGAAAACAATTATGTGATTAAGTGCTTATGTGTTCATTTTCTTATATTTTTGTGTGATCCAAATTGTGTTATCCAAATCCTCGTAGAATCTTCCATTCCTTCGTATAAGGGATTCATAGTAGGATATCCAAAGGTACTACCTTAAATCCTTAATGGACTTCTACGTTGTAGTTAAGTCCCTTGGATTATAAAGTACTACTCCATAATTAGACCCCTTGAGTGGTCTAGTTAAATAGATTGATCCAAAAATCTGGTTAGGAATATCATGTGATGATATAGCTGAAAGGACTCCTTGGTGGTCTAATTAAAAAGATCATCTGTCGATCTAATTAAAAGGACCCTATGGTAGTGTAGTCACCCTCATCACAGGTTTGATTTTCTTCCCCTAAACAATTACAAAACAAACTATGCGGACTGTGCAAGGAATTACGTAATTATGGATGCATACATAATTATGGAATTTAGTGCACAGAAATCACAGCAAGTTCTGTCATGTATCTAGAGTTAACCCAATTCATTTCCAACTCTGATGAAGCAACCGTTGAAAATGACTCCGTCTGTTCATTTTCGTTTCTAAAGATTATCCGTTGAGGAAATGAATATCCGTTTGTTTAATCCTTCATTTCCATTTCTGATGAAGCAACCGTAGAAAATGACTCCTTCAGTTCATTTTCGTTTCTGAAGATTACCCGTTGAGGAAATGGACATCCGTTTGTTTATCCTTTTCATTTCCGTTTCTGAGGAAGCAACCGTTGAAGATGACTCCGTCCGTTCATTTTCGTTTCTAAAGATTATCCGTTGAGGAAATGAATATCTGTTTGTTTAATCTTTCATTTCCAACTCTGATGAAGCAACCGTTGAAAATGACTCCGTCTGTTCACTTTTGTTTCTGAAGATTATCCGTGGAGGAAATGAATATCCGTTGTTTAATCCTTCATTTCCGCTTCTGAAGAATACTCGTTGAGGAAAATGACTCCGTCCGTTCATTTTCAATTCTGAAAAATGTCCGTTAAGGAAATGACAGGATTTTGCCTTGTATATCTCTGGTGGATTATTTGACACAAAGTCACAGACAGACTCCTACGAATAAATTTCGGGACGAAATTTCCTAAAGTAGGGGAGACTGTGACACCTGTGTCACTGTGACCATCAAACAAATACCAAACCAATGAAATATTGTATTTCATACTTGGGATTGGTATAAATATGTGTATCTTTTGCACATATCAATTCTTGTTCGATTTCAAGCTTTAAATCGCTTTCTGGAGAGTTATACGCAAACTGGTGCGTAAACGTAATCTGTCTAATGCGAAAAATACTCCGGAACATCAACATATGCTTAACATACCTTAAATAACCTTTACATAACTTAGAAATAAGTTTTGAAGGCTTTGGTATGGCAAAATCAAGTTAATTCGCTTAAAGGGACTAAATTTGACAAACTGCGAAAGCATGCCAATTTGAGCTGTAATGAACATTCCGGAACATGACCATAAGTTAAAAATACCCTAAATATCCTTTACATAGCTTATAAATAGGCTTTGAGGGGTTCGGTGTGCTAAAATAAACTTTTGGGTCATTCAGGGACTGAAAGCGTCAAAAAGTGCATAAGTTTGCATTTTCGCGCATATCTTACGTTCTGAATACATCCGGACATCCAAAAATTTATGTAAGCACTAAAATATTTTATTTTAGTGTTTGGCATAAGAAAAATCCATTCGTCGCTTAATTTGGATCGTTTTTGCGTTCGTTACGACTTCCGTCGTAATTAAGTGAATAACGCAACCGTACGACCAAACGAACCGACATCCGAGATGTTTTTGAGCATATTTTAAGTTCCCTATACTTTAAATTTATTTTAGAGCCTTGAAATGGGGTTAACGGGGCTTAAAAGTGCCAAAAATCAAGTTTTACAAGTGCAGGGACCATTTTTAAAATTTCTGGCAGATTCAATGAACCTAGTCCATTTAGAAGTGTTGATGGTTTTAACCCATGGTTTTGCAAAACCATGGGCTGGTATTCAATGAACACAGTCCATATTAGGGGCTCCCATGGTTTTAGAAAACCATGGGCACACATGTAAGGTCCAGATCAAAGCTTAGTTTTCGATGAACGATCTTAACAGTTCTTGAATTCCTATAAATACCCACCCTCACTTCCTCCCAAAGCACACTTGAATCTGATTTTGGCTCTCTAAGTTGAAGTTTATGCTTCATACCTGAGATTAAATCGGATCAAGAGCTTGCGGGGACCTTCTGTAAGTATTCTTTCGTTCTTTTCATTCGTTTTTGTCGTTAAAGTCAAACTGCGTTTGACTTTCCGCTTTGACCAGTTTATGGTCAACGCAAAGTTCGTTTGAACTTCATAACGTGAGCGTAATCAGGATGTTTATAGTCCCTAGTGACTATACCTACTGATTACCACGTTATCTAGGCTCAGTGACGAGTCGTAGTTTCAGCCAAAATGCGTTTTCTCGCGTATTTTGTTACCAAACTACTCTAGGATATCAAAACCATTTGTTTTGATATCAAAACCTGTTTTCTAACTTAACTAAACATGTTCTAGCATGTTTAGCTTGTCATTTTTTAGATTAGTTCTTGTGTGGAGCCGAAAGTCAAGCGGACTAAACACCCGCATAGACTTTCGAACACGACCCGTTTGGTCGATCATTAGGATCCGACCAAACATGTTAAGTGACCATAGTAGCGTAGGGAATAACCTTCCGAGGTTATACCTTATGGTCACTTAGGTTTGATTAGTCGCATGATAGGTAGTTTATATGCCTTAGGTAAATTACCAAAATGCCCTTTTTACGCCAAAATTCATTTTAAGCCTATGTAACTTAATTTTTGACATCAAAACTGATTTAGTAACAATATTAGGCATGTTGAGGCATATTTTACTCATCATAGGACTAGTTAGGCGGTTCAAACGCGTTTTACACGAACGACGCGTTAAAGTAGCATAAGCTACCTAAACGGGTCGTAATGGGTCGTAAGCACTTAGGTTAAGTTTCATTTTAGTATGTAGGCTTTGTTAAACCATATCACATGAGTTCCCATACTCGTTTGGTTTACGAACCCTCATGCTACCCGATCCTCCGAAATAGGTCCGTTTATTAACATAGTTACCTATATTATGTGCCGTTTGATTCCGTGATCTTCTAGCATTGCTTGGTGGTTATCCTAGGACTTCTAAGCAATCTCAAGTGAGTACATAGACCCCTCATTTACTGTTTTTCAAACGTTTTGGGGTGAAACACATGTGCCTACTTGTTACTTTCGTGCCTTCTTGTTTTCACATCATATACTTGCTATGCTCATTAGTACATTTATAGTACATGATTTACATTACATTGTTTTGCTATGTATGTTTACTTAGCATACTTAGTACATTGTTTTACTTTACATTTCTGCTATGTATGTTGACTGAGCATGCTAGCACATTGATTTACATTACATTAGTTGCATATGTTTACTCAACATATGGACACATTGTTTTACATTGCATTTTGTTACATATGCTCATCCAGCATATGAACACATTATATTACATTTTGAACCGTTTGTAACTATATGACTATGTGAACCGTTGTAACCATTTGACTTTGTGAACCGTTGTAACCATTTGATTATGTGAACCGTTTGTAACTGTTGAACCGTGTGAACCGTATTTGACCATACATAAACATTTATACAATTGTTAAACATTACATTTTGGTGGTTGTTTGGGTAAGTGATTTAAGTAACGAGGCGACGTGTAATACGATAAAAACATGGTGGATACGCCGCTGGTACTTCCTATATATAAGTGCTTTTATGGTATTACATATCGTAGCGTTATTTAAACCATTTCAGTTTAGACATATTACATCTACAATACAATCTTCACATAAACATCGTTTTACAAATAACTTAACTTATACAAACCCATTTTACATGGTTATTCACTTAACCATACATTATTCTTTTATACATATATATCATTTGGTTTATTTAACACTTTTCGAATGATTTATGAAAGGAACCACTCAACAAGACTCATGGCTACTTTTATTAAATAGTTTCTTTAAACGCAAGTCATGAATCCTATTTTCACAAAACCTATGTATCTCACAGGCATTTTTATGCTGACGTACCTATTTTCACATGTGTTTTCAGGAGCTGTTGCATAGGATGATCGAGACACACTTAGGCGGACCTGTGCCTTAGTGACTTAAAACGAAGCAAGAACTAGTTAAATTATGTTATGTACTCTTTGTTTCTTGTTTAAGACAACGTAACTCTCTTGATTGATAAATAAAACGAAACTTTAATTTCCATGGTTGTGAAACAATTAATTCTGTTACAACACTCCCCGACGTTTCCGCCACGTTTTGTTGTTCTACGTGGTCGGGGTGTGAAAGAAAAGTTGGTATCAGAGCCAATGGTTATAGGGAATTAGGTTATTAGTAATGCTTTGACCTAGACTATAACCTTCCTAGGACCCTAACGCGAGTTTACTTGCGTTTAGTCATAAAACAATACCGTTGCCTATCTTTAGGCAGCAACCACAACGAGAACATCAATTCCGAATCCGCTTTGAAAATTAATCATTTGTTTTTGGATGATTGATTACTAGGTTTTGAACCCTCTGTTGTAAGGTTTTGAACCCTCTGTTACAAGGTTTTGAACCCCTTTGAGTTTTCAAAATCTAGTCAAAAGTTTTGGGTCCTAAATAGTGTGAACACGTGCAAACTGGAAGAGTGAATGCCTGTACCCTGGGTTTTCTGTCTAAGGCTAGAGTGTTCGTACAAATCCACATAATCGGACCAGTCACTCTTACCTGGGAACTCTTGAGGTGAGTGTCCACTTATAGGCGAGCATGTCTTCGCGATACATTATAAGGACCTACTTGCTTTGATTCAGCCTTTGTGTGTCGTTTGTTTGCTTCGTGGTTCAAACAAATGACCATCACCCATGATTTTGGTCGGTAGTTATAACATCTTATTCTTACCCAAAGCCTTTTCATTTGTCTTCTCTCTTATTTCCCCTTTTTAGAATGCCTCCTCGACGCGACAATCAGATAGCGAATGCCGAACTGGCAGAAATCATCGCGCAACAAATGGCTGCTGCTTTCCCGAATCTTATTGCTCAACTGAACCAAGCCAACAACAACAATAATGCTCCGTGCAATTTCAAGTGTAATGGCAATTCCTCGCCTTTCTTAGAACTTTCCCCAATTTCCATTTCTATTTGTCTAGAACCTTTCCCGATAGCAATTCCTTTTCCTTTATCTATGGGATTCTCTATTTTGGGAACCTTTCTAGTTGCTGGTTTCCTTCTGCGTACCCGCCTCCAGTCTACGAATCTTCTCCTTTTCTTAGGCTTTGGTTTCTCCAGAGGTGGAGCGTGGAATTCCATAGGTTCTTCCACATCGGGTATGTAACCTGTAAAGTCTTTGGAAACTTCTATTTTCACCGGATAGAGATTGAGATTCTGAAGGGCTTCAGATAACTCATTCATGCTGTTTAGCATATATGCAAAAATACTAAGTTAAAATTTTATAACAAAATTTCACAGATAACCTTCAAGTATTATTGCATACCATGTGACTAATTTAATACAAAAGATAACTGAAAATTAAACATACTAGGGTTTATTGTAAATTTATTTATTTACTGGGTAAAGTTTCTGGCTTGTGGTTGATAAGGGTGCTAATACTGGGTCAGGGTATTTTAAAGATTTGCATTTACTGCTACAGTGGCTAGCATATATAGATCTGCCCATTTTTCATCTATCTCATCTTCCCATGGTGGGTTATTTCCTATTTTCTGGATTTCCTGATTAACTTTCATTTCTTTTGGTTGGGATTTCTTTATTTTCTCCTGACTTTTCCTAATAATCAAACTTCTTTTATTAGGAGAAAGTGGTTCCTCATAATGGGCTTTACGAACAAATATTCCCTCCTCAGTATTTACTGAGTATCTTGAGGATTTTGTTTGGGATGAACTTCCCTTCTCTTTTGGTGAACTATCTAATTTAAGATAGATGTTCGAAAGCTTTTGCTTACCCATACTATAATTAACAAATAGTCAGTTAATAAAACACATAATCACAAAATGGTAATCAGGAAAAATTAAGTATTTCTTAAATACTTAATTAGCTTAACTCAGTGGCTCTGATACCACCTTTTCCTGTCACTGCCCCCGGCCCAGCTTGACCTGGTTCAGGAGCCGCTGGACAGAAAATCCCGTGGTATTTATTTAATTGAGTTGACAGTGGAAGATTTTAGCAGGACCTTTTTAAAACTGAAAATGCCTGATTACTTTATTTCATAATTTGGAATAACCCCGTAATTTACAATCAAGGCGATTTCACTGGGAAACCCCTATTTTACAAAACATGTTTCTTTATTTATATTGAGCCACTTCCTTAAGCTTGTAATGCTTCACGACACTTTTCCTGGATCACAACAGATCACCTGAAACATGTTTGAAAAAGGTTTTGTCAGCGGGGAAATACTGGTGAATCATTCTTTTTACTAAAAACGACGTGTTGTTATAATTTACAGTATTAAGAGCGATTACAATGTTTATACATATCAACCTTATACCCACGGTATTTATCACTCGACCACCTATTGGCTATCTCGTTGTCCAATGGTGTCTGTGATTATGGTCATATCACCCCTTGGCTAACCCGTTGTCCAATGGTGACGGTTATCAAGTATTGTATACAAAACCCCACATACCGGCTGTAATTTGGAGATTACAAAGACTTAATCCCTGTAATTATAACTTTGAAAATAATCATGATTTTTAAAGCAATTTGGTAAAAAGAGAATGACTCACATTGCAGATTTATGCAGACAAAGTTTAGCCTACTGATTATCCTGCTAACCTAATAACAATGCACACGAACTAGGTCAGTAACTAATACAGCATTTACGATAACTCACGAGATTAAAACCTCACAACAAATGACAAAGTGCGATACTTAAACATCCATCGAATTCACGACGAATGACAAAGCATAACCCTAATGTGGGCAGCACTTAAACATCCATTGGATAGTTTCAATCGATCGGACATTGAATCGTAGCAGCGATCGAGTTAATACTCGATATCGTAGCAGCACCTCACTATTTTGAAAGTAAATTCAACTTTTGAGCAGTCTAATTTCGTTTTCGTAAAATGATTTCGACACCAGAGGCATGCTCCTGATCCAACCTATATATAGGTAAAATTTACGCGGCTCGCGTGGCCGCCTAGTCTACGCGTAGGTCTGATTGGTCACGATTAGGTATGCCAGCTGGTCAACACGTGGATCCGGAATACTTATCTGGTCAACCCAACATTGACACGGCCCGCGTAAACCTCCCTTAAGGCTTACGCGCCCCGCCTGAAACCCACAATTCTTGTTTTCTTTATTTTTTATATGGATTAGGGTTTCAGGGGTCCGGGTTTTCACTTACGGGTAAAATTGGGACATTTTTTAGAGTCCTTACATTACGGTAGCCTTAAAGTCTTTACGCCATACACCCACTGAGTTACGGTGGAAAATTCAACATTCAGGGGCTACCGGTAGACCCTGTAATAAAAAAATTATTTTAATCAGTTTCGTTTCCCAGACTCGTTTAGACACGTTTTAATCCCCGTATGACTAAAGCATTTCATGTTTATGAAATGTAGGTACATTTTGGATGCCGAAAGACGATCAAGCTCAACGAAGAACCGAACACGATAAAGATACATGCTTCCGCACATTGCCTCGTCGTAAATTTTAAAAGACGAATTCGATCACGTTGTGTTGAATAACTTATGATTTGTAAAAGTTTAAATAAACCCTTATTTTTATAGTATGTGTAGTCTTAACTACACATCAAATTGTTGGTATTTACATGTAAAACCGTCAAATAGTAACTAGGGTCTTACACCAATTTCAACCCCAAACGTATCAAACCCAACCCCACCAACTCGACCCACTACTAGAAACCAACACCGTCATCCATCATTTTGCAAACGCGTATCGTGAACCACAACAAAGTCTTGACGACGATGAAGATGATGATTACGTTCAAGAACAACAAGAAGAAGAGGAAGATGAAGAAGAAGAAAATGATGACGTTCAAGAAATCGTCCCAACCGTCCGACAACATTGGACGAGCGAGGATGAGGTGTCCTTGGTGCAGGCGTACTTGCACATCTCGGAGAGCAGGAAACATGCCAACGAGCAAAGAAAGGATGCGTTTTGGAGGCGGGTCATTAATCATTTTAGGCAACTTCCCGGTGCAAGGATACGAAACATGGACCAAATGACGTCGAAATGGACGGATTTGAACGGGAAAATTAGTAAGTTCAACGCTTGTTTCATTCAAAATGTATGATTTTTATTAAAGTGTAAATCTTTTTTCATTCAAAACTGTTTTTTATTAAAAAAACAGAAAGAATTTTTATTTTAAAAAAAAACAGAACTGTTTAAAAAAAAGCAGAACATTTAAAAAAAACAGAACAGTTTAAAAAAAAAACATAAAACAGTTTAAAAAAAACAGAAACAGTTTAAAAAAAACAGAAAACTGTTTAAAAAAACAGAAAACAGTTTAAAAAAAACAGAAAACAGTTTATTAAAAAATACAGAAAACTGTTTTTTTTTTTAAATAACAGAAAACTGTTTTTTTTATAAAAAACAGAAAACTGTTTATTTTTTTAAAAACTGATTTTTTTTTTAAAAAGAGTAAATTGCTAAAATAGTCCCTAACGTTTGTTCAGATTTGCTAGATCCATCCAAAAAAAGATTTTTTCTCATATGAACCACTGAGGTTTCAAAAAAGTTGCTAAATCCATCCAAACTTCAGGACGATTTTAGCAATTTAATAAAACAAAATTTTTTTGGATGGATTTAGCAAATGTGAACAAACGTCAGGGACGATTTTAGCAATTTACTCTATTTTTTTTTATTTTCATCTCTTTATTATATCTCTTAAATAACATAAAATCTATTTATTTTTTTATTTTCATCTTTTTATTAAATTTCTTATTTAACATAAAATCTACTAGTTTTTTTTTTTTTTTTTGAACGGCGAATTTCTACAACAGGCGATAGATTCGCACCTGCTTTTGCAGGCCCTCTACCCCACTCTGGCCAAGACTATGTTGTCTTAACCGGGCTCACGCTTGGCATCAGAGTTTGGTTTGGCGCTCCCCGACAAAATTTCCAGCCTACTGCCATATGCGAGTAGTTGCACCCTCCACAAGAGCCGAAAACTCTCTGGAGTAAATGCACTGTAATAGAAAACTCGGGTGTACTCCGCGGGTTTCGAACCTGTGACCAGGCCTTCACCCAGTATTTTTTTGTTCATTTATAAAATAAAATACACGTTCTTGCTAAACAGGTAACAAATTAAACCGTTGAAAAGATTTTGTCGTATAATTAACTTTATTAAAGGATTGGTAATGAGTAAAATGTTTGCATTTTAAAAGACTTGGTTAGATGGTTAGATGATTATAAATATAAAACCGTATTCATAATTGTAAAATATAAATGATTAATCTTTATTATGAAGTGGGTGAAGGCTTGGTCACAGGTTCGAAACCCGCAGAGCACACCCGAGTTTTCTATTACAGTGCATTTACTCCAGAGAGTTTTCAGCTCTTGTGGAGGGTGCAACTACTCGCATATGGCAGTAGGCTGGACATTTTGTCGGGGAGCGCCAAGCCAAACTCTGATGCCAAGTGTGAGCCCGGTTAAGACAACATAGTCTTGGCCAGAGTGGGGTGGAAGGCCTGCAAAAGCAGGTGCGAATCTATTGCCTGTTGTAGAAATTCGCCGTTCAAAAAAAAAAAACTAGTAGATTTTATGTTAAATAAGAAATTTAATAAAAAGATGAAAATAAAAAAATAAATAGACTTTATGTTAATTAAGAGATATAATAAAAAAGATGAAAATAAAAAAATAGAGTAAATTGCTAAAATCGTCCCTGACGTTTGTTCACATTTGCTAAATCCATAAAAAAAAGTTTGTTTTATTAAATTGCTAAAATCGTCCTGAAGTTTGGATGGATTTAGCAACTTTTTTTAAACCTCAGTGGTTCATATGAGAAAAAATCTTTTTTTGGATGGATCTAGCAAATGTGAACAAACGTTAGGGACTATTTTAGCAATTTACTCTTTAAAAAACATAACCTTTTATATTTTTTGTAGAACCGAAACCCACAAAGTGGAGCGAGCGAGGCGACAATCATGCGACAAGCCACCGAAATGTATTGCGATCTCTACAAAAAGAGGAGTTTTCTACACGTGGCGGCATGGGAAGTTGCGAGAAATCACCCGAAGTGGGTCTCGGTTAAGTTGGTTGACATGCGTGGTCCTACGGCTCCAAAAAAACGAGGAGGTTCGAAAAGATCAAGGACATCCGATTCGGGGAACTACACGACTTCCGCGTCGGATAACTTGCCCCAAATGAACTTAAACGACGACCCCCTTGACGAACCCGATCAACCCGTTGACGACCCCGTTGAAGAAGATACACCTACAAGGCCACGCCGCAGGAGAGGTGGTGAATCGTCAAGCAAAGGGAAGGAAGCGGTGGTGGAGTCGATCTTCAGAATCGAAGAGGAGAAAATGACGCGATACAAGAAGGTCGAAGAAAGAAAATATATAATTATGTTCGCAAAAGTTGAACGCGAGCAGGCGTACAAGGAACACTTGAAAACGGTTGAAAGACAAAATGATTTAAAAATCTTGTGTGAAAAGCACAACCATCTCGACGAACCGTTTAAGTTAATTGTCATTCAACAAAAGCGCGAGATTTGCGCAAAGTGGGGTTGGGAGATGCCACCCGTTTAGTTTTTTTTTTTTCCAATGTTTAGTTGTTTTTTTTTATTTTGCTATGTAATTTATTTTTTAAGTTTAATGAAATTTATAATTTTTGTGTTTTATTGTTAATTTCTAATTTTAAAATGAAAATTAAAAAAAAATTGTGAGTGATAGAATTCCATCACTAGTGATACCACCCACACTACATTTCTATCACTAGTGATAGAATATTGGGTGATGACATGGCATGAGTTGATTGGTGCTTGGTAGTGATAGAATTGTATCACTAGTGACCACCCCCTCCCCCTTATAATTAGAAATACAATTAAAGTGTACTTCTCATAATAAGTTATCCACATTTTTAATATGATTTTAATGTTTAGTCATTAATAAAATATACTACCCTATCCTACAAAAAGTTAGTAACTATTTAATTCTGAACTTTCCTTGCCCTGTTAATCAAATCCCATTCCCATACTATGCTAAAGGACCATGTGTTCCACCAAATAAACATGGTTGAAACTATTCTAGTATATTTGTTAGGTTATAAATTAAATTTTCTATTTATAGATTTATTAAACATTGCTATTTTCTAGTAGTTTAACTGCGAAAAAAAAAGTAGTATATTAAAAAAATCTATCAACCTTAAAACATATATTTAAATTTTCTATTTATAGATTTATTAAACGTTGCTATTTTCTAGTAGTTTAACTGTGAAAAAAAAAGTAGTATATTAAAAAAAATCTATCAAACTTAAAACATTTATTACTAAGGCTTTAAAGTTCTCGGATATTTTAATTAAAAGTTAAATCATATAAAAATTGTATAAATATGTCAATTTAAAGATCAAACAGTCGAAAGTGACTGAAAGATAGAGATAAGAAAATGGTGGGGGTAATGTGGATTGTATGTAGTGAAACATAAATCTTATCCAAATGCTTAACATATGCGTATTATATCATCTATCGTCGGCAATGGGGCAAAATGATTCACTACTCTTCACCTTATCAACTACTAAGTTAAATAGTTTCCTGGGTCCAACCGAATCGAATTAGTGATACTGATAAAATGATGGAACCTTGTAGTATATATATTTGAACACATACGTCGGTCATAAAAAGTAGGGTAAATTACAGATTATGACCTTTGTGTTTGGGTCACTTACAGACAATGATAAGTACATTGAGTGTCATAAATAGGGGTGTTCATCGAATTGAATATCGAATTTTCGAATTATTCGAATAATTTTTATTTTTCCTTGGATTCGTATTCGATTCGAATTCGATTAAAACCTACTGAATTCGATTCGAATTCGTATTCGAATAAAAAACCCAATTCGTATTGGATTCGGCTACAAAGTCCATTTTTCCTACAAAGTGTACAAAGTCATAAAACACCACAATGTCAGTCATAAAACACACTCAAAACTCACAAATAACATAGTGAAGATCACTAAAACACAATATCCAAACCCTAACAGTCCTTAAAAACTTCAAGCACACCATCGTACAACTATGAATATAAAACACAACATGATAATCAACATAAAACACACTAAAATTAGTCATTCGACAATCAAAGCCTTATCATCCAAAATACAACACAAAACCCACAAATATGGTGTTTTAGTAATCTTCACTATGTTATTTGTGGGTTTTGAGTGTGTTTTATGGATGAAATTGTGGCGTTTTATGACTTTTTACACTTTGTAGGAAAGATGGACTTTGTAGCCAATTTCCACCCATGTATTATATATAAAAATAATAAATAAAAATGTATAAGTTTTATTCGAATTTCGAATAGAATCGAATTTGAAATTATAAATTCGTATTCGATTTACTTGACTCGAATTGAATCAAATTCGAATTCGAATTTTTATAATCGAAACGAATTCTTCATAATCGAATCGAATTTAAACGAATTTCAAATTTTTCGAATTCGAAACGAATTCTGCACACCCCTAGTCATAAATATTTGGAAAACGAGCGATGCAATCTGTATTTTAGTATGATATAAAGTGGAGATAATATGACAAGTTACCCTCACATAAAAGATACATGTCTTTTTAACGAAAAAGAATAAATAGAAGTTGGAGTGAAGGTTGAGATTGTTACAAATAATATGCACCAAAAGTCATTTAGTTTCTCATCATGTTCTAGGTGATATCTAATACATTAGAAAGTCATTGTCTATACAAAAACTCATAAACAAGTAAATGCTTAAAAACTAAATTTGTTACAAACAATAGATATATCATCCAAATGACTTTTACCTCAAGAAACTCAAAATCTTCAAAGTATAAATACTTACACACCGAAGTTATCAATGAGAATTTCAGAACTTAAAAAAAAATCTTTTTGCTCAAAGTCGACAATTTTGATACAATTTGTTTAAAAGTTTATTTGTATTAAAAGGGATTATGTCTACCTTACTAGCATCTCACATATATACATTTATCTCCCTTTTAATACACGTGCGCGCGCACACATACACATTATATATATATATATAGGGAGGGGCTCATACGAGAACCACCCTTATTGTGAGAACCTTGAGAACCAATGTGAACACAACCTAAAATAGCTAAAAAAACCTAACCCCCACCCCCCAAAAACCTAAACCCCCCCACCCCCCCCCCCCCCCCCCAAAAAAACCTAAACCCCCCCCCAAGCTAAATGCTAAAAAAAACCTAACCCCACCCCCCAAAAACCTAAGCCCCCCCCCCCCCAAGCTAAAATGCTAAAAACTAAACCCTCAAAAAAACCTAAAAAAATCTAAAAAAATCAAAAAAAAATCTAAATTTTTTTTTTTGATTTTTTTAATATTTTTTAGGTTAAAATCGCTACTTTTCGAAGCCAAAAAAAAAAAAAAAATTTTTGGCTTCGAAAAGTAGCGACTTTTTTATAAAAAATATTAAAAAATTCAAAAAAAAAATTTTTGTGTGATTTTTAGCTATTTTTAGGCATATTTGGTGTGTTCACATTGGTTCTCGCGGTTCTCACAATAAGAGGTGGTTCTCGCATGATCTTCTCCCTATATATATATATATAGGGGAGGGTTATCTTTAGAACATTTTTTTTTTGTAAGAACCTTAGGAACCAATTTCATCCATTGATCAAATCCAATTAAAGGCTAAGATTAAGGAGGGGTATTAAAACACATTAACATAAGGTGAAAGGGTAATCCTGTCAAAACACATTTATCAGGTTTATGAAATCCATTCATGCTAACCTGTGTGTCTAGATAAACCCCATCCACCAGCCACCGCCACCACCTCCGCCACCGTCGCCGCTGCATCCACAGCCTCAGCTGTTGTATCTTTCTTCACCAAGTGGTTGTCGGAGATGATGGCCGCTACTGGAGCCTTGCATCTGATTCTAATCGGGTGACCATGGTCGCGCAGGCTAATCAAACTGTAAAGTAAAGCCCTAATTCAACATTTTTTATTCTTACTAATTGATTCTTTACATTAGGTTATTGTATTTAGTTGTTTATCTGATTAATTTGCAGAAAATCGAATCTCATTCAGACTCTGTTATAAAAAAATATGGTTATTCTTTTGGTAAAATAGGGTTTTGTTAGTGCATAGATTCAATGGATTGGAATTTCACGTGTTGTTGAGATGCATAATTGTGTTGGTGCTAATTGGTAGTTGATAATTGTTCACCAATTGAGTAAATTTAGAAGATTAATTTGTTTCATCTGTTTTTCATTGTTGCTGAGATGCAGAATTGTATTGGCAGAGTTGTATTGGCACTAATTGGTAGTTGATAATTGTTCACCAATTGAGTAAATTTGAAAGATTGATTTGTTTGTTGTGTTTTACATTATTGTTATACAGTTCAACGGGTATATATGCTATTTAACATTGATTAAATTAATTGTTTATCAATGGCACATCATAAACTTATGATTCTTAGCTGTAAGTTTGTAGTTAATGCTTATCAAATCTGTTCTTGAAAATTTGAACTCCAAAAAAGAGAGTTCCATAACCTTAAACATTATGTTCAAACCAAATTGTGTTTTCATTTATTTATGAAAGATAAGTAATTGTAATGTTTTAACAGAAGCATCAAGAAGTGAAAACATAGAAAGGAAACATGAGGCGATGAAGATAGCTAGAGAAATTCAGGCATACAAACTAACTGAAAGGATCAAACGTTAAGGTATGTAATAAAAAAGTTATAACAAATCTCTATATGTTTTTAGAGATGTGTAAATCATAGACACGAAGGTTTACACATGTGTAAATCATAATGGTTTAAAAAATAAGTATAAATCTGAAAGTTTACACATGTGTAAATCATATAGTTTAAAAAATAAGTATAAATCTGAAAGTTTACACATGTGTAAATCATATAGTTTAAAAATAGTAAGTATAGACAAGAAGGTTTACACATGTGTAAGTCATAATAATAGTTTAAAATATGAATAGATATGAAGGTATACACATGTGTAAATCATGTGGTTTATAAAAAAAATTAAGCATAGACATGAAGATTTACACATGTGTAAATCATAATAGTGTTCAAAATGAATAAATATGAAGATTTACACATGTGTAAATCATATTAGTTTAAAAAAATTAAGCATAGACATGAAGATTTACACATGTGTAAATCATAATAGTTTTCAAAATGAATAAATATGAAGATTTACACATGTGTAAATCATATTAGTTTAAAAAAATAAGCATAGATATGAAGGTTTACACATGTGTAAATCATAATGGCTTAAAAAATAAAGCATAAATGTTAAGTTTTACACATGTGTAAATTATAGTAGCTTAAAAAAAGAATAGATATGAAGGTTTACACATATGTAAATCATATTTTTTTTTTTGAAAAATACACATAGATGTGAAGGTTTACACATGTGTAAATTGTAACAGTTAAAAAACTTGAAGACACTGTTAACATGTTTCGAACATATTGTAGATACTAAGACGTTCAATTGCGGAGATATTGAAACTACAACTAAATTGAGCAACAAAGAAAAATCATATTGATTGTGGAGTGTTAGTGATGTGACATGTGGAAATGTACATGGAAAGTCATTCCAAGAACTAGGATTGTCACTTCAAAATAGAGAAAATCAAAAGACAAAGAACGCAACTAAATATGACGAGAAAGAATATGTTGAGAGGATAGTTCTATCGCAAGCGAACATTCACAGAGGACATATGATAAAGGAAGCATTGGAGTTTGATAAAGAACAAAATGAAAAGAAAAAGGACTTCATGTTTTTTATTAATATTAGGCTTTACTTTTACGTTACGGTGGTTAAAATATATCAAGGATTATGTTTTGTTATCAATCTTTTTAATGGTTTTGAATTTTTGCATAATACAATGTTCATTTAAATCATATATGGTCAATGATTGTTATTGTTATCTAGAAAATATAATTTGTTAGTAATGGGCAATCTACATATGTGATAATGGACAGTTTACACATGTGTAAGTCAGCAGCACATTATATGATATTGAACAATTTACATGTGTGTAAGACATATTACTAAAGATAAGACAAATATGATTCTTAATCAGCATATGTAACAGTAGTTAGTAATTGGCATATGTGACAATAGTTAACACTGACTCTTAATAATATGCTATTTGTATGTATGCAATTAAGCCGTAAATACATAACACATGTGTAATTGATTGGGTTACATACATGTGAACAGTAATAATAATAATAATAATATATAAAATTGTAAATTCCAGCAACATAACAAACAAATAAAGAAGTATTTACATTGAATTAATAAAGCATACAAACTAATTTTTATCATTTTTAAAGGACCACCAATATTCAAAGTGACTTATCGTTCGGTACCGAACGCGTAGTGCTAAAAAGTTAACCCGCTGAAGTCACTACGTGACACTTGTTGCTAGTGTTAATACTACATCCGCTAGACTTCCGCTTCGTTACTTCTGTTCTTGGTGATACAGAGAATGGGAACATAATTGGTATTTCAAAGTTGGTCCTCGCTTTTGAGACTCTGATTCGTCTATAGGGATTGTACATATCTGCACAAAAGGAAAGCCATAATTAATGATCAAGCAGTTTAAGAAACATCCTGCAAAATCAATGGAATGCAAAAAAGGTTTGAAGTGGCAAGATGGCCGAATCGGGCTGACACTTCAAGGATCTGAACCCACAACGCTTTTTTGCGGGCGAGCACCATACTTCAATATCACACACATACGCATACATGTCCTCATATCTTCCAGTATTGAAATAGCCTTTTACAATAGTAGCATATGCTAAAAGTCTATGAACAATATCGTGACGATTAACCTGTCATAATCTCACTCGTCAGTTTCATCCTACCAAGTCTACATGCATTCGAAATGTATTTTTTTATTTTGAAATTTGGTTTCAAGGAAATACTTTTTCACAAAGAATATAAAACAACACTTACACATGTGTAAATCTGAACATGATGGGATGCAAGCAATTTGTAGTTACACATGTGTAAATCAGAACAAGATGGGATGCTCATATCAGCTCCAACACTTGCTTCATCCAAATCTTCAAATTGTTCCTCATGATTGATAATACTTAATACAAAACCCTTGGTTCACCTCACACAGTTTCAATATCCTCTTAGTTGGTCTTAGATGAACCTACATCACTATATAAACGCACGCTTGTAGTCATTTTCAATAACATTATATAACCCTTGCAATTAAACTATGTAAAAAACTAAGATAAAGAACCTTAGCTAACATTTGTGGCTGAGTTTTGATATCAATCTTAGTCATGGACCCCTGCTTCATCAATCAATCATGTGATTCAACAATACTTACATATGATTTAGGATAAGTTGTACATGCAATCCAACAAATAAGAATTAATTAGGGCAAATTACGAACTCAATAGGAGCATGTGTTAAAATCGTGGAACAAAACCCACAATACATAAACAGAGTAATTGATACCAAAATCTATTGAACAATAATTAGTGAATCTAAAATCGATTGAACAATTAATCAGTTAATCAAATATCGATTTAAGCAAAGATCATGAATCCAAAAACCATCTAAAACGATTAACAGTTGAAGAACATACCTGCAAATTTGGAACGAAATAGTTTAAGAACAATTAATCCAAACCATAATCGATTGGATAAGATTTTTGATTGAAGATCATGTGCCTAGACTGAAGATCGTGTGCGTAGATTGGAAAAAAAGTAGTGCTGGAATTTGGGTGTTACTGGAAACTAGAGAGTTATAGGGAATTTGTTTAATTACCACTTTACCCTTTTAATTAAAACACAAGGGAAATAAATGAGTGGCTGAGATTTGTTCTCATGGTTCTCACAAAAAATAGGTGTTCTCATTTAAACCCTCCCATATATATATATATATATATATATATATATATAGGGCAGGGATCCTAAGAGAAGTCCACCCTATTTGAGAAACTTGAGAAGCAATCTGGATCACACATTTTCCCTAAGCAAAAAAATGCAAAAAAAGATGAAAAAAATGCAATTTTTTTTTTTTTTTGGAAAAATCGCAGCTTTTTCTTTAAGGATTAAGTTTTTTAATTTTTTTTTTTTTTTGGATTTATACACATGTGTATATTGTTAATCTTTTAACTATACATATATGTATATTATCAATTATACATATATGTATATACATGTTTAAAATTGAAAAATATGTGTTATAAATCCTAAACCTTATACCATAAACACTAAAGCTAAACCTTAATGCTAAACCCTAAACCCTAAAGCTAAACCCTAATTCTAAACCCTAATGCTAAACCCTAAAGCTAAACCCTAATTCTAAACCCTAAAGCTAAACCCTAATGCTAAACCCTAAAGCTAAAACTAAACCCTAAAGCTAAACCCTTAATGCTAAACCCTAATGCAAACCCTAAAGATAAAGCTAAACCCAAAAGTTAAAGCTAAACCCTAATGCTAAACCCAAAAGCTAAACCCTAATGCTAAACCCTAAATACTATTACTAAACCCTAATGCTAAACCCTAAAGCTAAACCCTAAACCATAAAGCTAAACCCTAAACCCCAATGCTAAACCCTAAATACTAATGCTAAACCCTAAATAACACTTATTTTTCAATTTTAAACATGTATATACATATATGTATAGTTAGAAGATTAACAATATACACATGTGTATAATTACCAAAAAAAAAAAAAATTGTTTAAAAAAATTAAATACTTAAAGAAAAAGCTGCGATTTTTTCAAAAAAAAAAAATTTTGCATTTTTTTTACATTTTTTTTGCTTAGGGAAAATGTGTGGTCCAGAATGCTTCTCAAGTTTCTCAAATAGCCTACTACTTCTCACATGATCCTTATATATATATATATATGGGAGAGGATCATGAGAAAACTAGATATAAATGAGAAAACTAAATATAAATGAGAAAACTAGAAAACAAACTAAAAACCACTAAAAAGGAGGGGGAGACTTTTAATGAAGGAGGGGGGGGGGGGGGACTTTTAATGAAGGAGGGGTAAAATTGGAAAAAAAAATATAACTTTTCAAACATTTCCCATTTCTCCATACGTTATCATTTTAAAACAAAAATGGCACCATAAGATCACAAATTTTTGTATCTTTCATTCAAGTATATTCGAGCATATTTTTTATGACATAAAAAAAGATTTATGGTGTCGTCTTGTTTTCAATACTATTATTATAGTAGTGCACATGTGCAATACAACATGTACTACAATTGCATCACATGCTTAAAATTAGCTTTTTGAGTCTAGTTTAGCTTTTAGGGTTAGTTTTTTTGGAGGATTAGGATTAGGTTTTTTGGTGGGGGGGAGGGGGGTTTAGGTTTTTGGGGGGTGGGGGGTTAGGCTTTTGGTGGGAGGGTGAATTTAGGTTTTTGGGGGGTGGGGGGTTAAGGTTTTTGGGGGGTGTCGATGGGGGGTGGGTTAATCTTTATGTATTAGTGCACATGTGCAGTACAACCAAATTTTTTTTTTTTTTTGAAAATTTTTTTCCATACATAAAAAGTAGCGATTTTTCTATAAAAAATTGTAAAAAAAAAAAAATTGGTATGTTTTTAGGTTTTTTTAGGCTTTTTTGGTTAGTTTTTTGGTTTTCTCATTTAAACTAGTTTTCTCATGATCCATCCCCATATATATAGGAAACCCGCGCGATGCGGCAGAGTTAACAGTACGCAATGGAACATTACCTGCATCAGGCAATACTACCTTCTAGCTATAACTACTAATTATATCAGTAACAAACAATTAGCAATACTAAAACACACACATCAGTGTACACCATGCATAGTTACATGTCAGCAAAAAACATATTAATGATTTTAGTAAAGCTACCTTGAAATGAGAACAAAATGAAGATTTAGAGGACTCTTTAACGCACTGGGAATTCGGTTGTTAGCGGCGGGCACTATAGATTAACAGATATAATGAAAGCCACATATACGTGTGACATGACTCTCAAATATGAACAGATATAATGAAAGCCACTATAGACCATGCGACAGTGCACTTCCCATTTGGTTCAACCCATGTTGAAGCAGACACTGTGGCACAATTTGCATCCCCAGCTGATGAAGGAGCTGTGTGGCCATTATTGAAGTTATCCTGATCAAAATGACCATGCTACAAGACAAAAATGTTATTAGAAAACCAAACAGATTATAATATAATTAAAAATTAAAAAGAAACAATAATAATTACATGTTCCATTTTACCCCACGTTTCTTTAGCTGTAACAGAGCTTCCTTCAGACAAACCAAAACTCGGTAAAACAATAACATTTACATTCTGGGTTTCACAGGCCGCAACAGCAAATGTAACAGGATGGTTCCCTTTAGCTGTCCTACAAAGCATAATTATGTTTTATTAATTCTTAAATAGTTAAAAGCGTTGTCAAATATGTCACAAAATTTATTGTATTTCAATTGTAAACTGTAATCTAATTTTGCTATAAACAAACATTTTGGACTACTTTTGGCCAGCTTGAACAGTTTCCTTAAGCTAGTTGCATAATCTGATTGACCCGTTAAGAGACAAGACCGGAACTGACCCATTTGTAAGTGAACTGGTTAAATTACCAATCATGAATTATGAATATATTAAGTTTACTTACTTGTGATGTAGAAGCACGCCTGAGACTCCATCTTCACCTCTGTCGACAAAAGAACAGAAAAGTTACAACCACAAAACAAAGACTGTTGATTTTGAGCACTAAGTAAACCAGACTTACCTAAATGGCTCGTTTACGTGATCCCCAGAAAGATGTGATATACCTCCAATTGAGTTCTGTAATACAAACATAATAATTAAGATTTAAGAAATCGACATTTTTAAATGCTAAAAGATAGACTTACCGCCCAAGGTAAGAGAAGGCTGACTTGTGCCCTTTCTTTCCCGGTATTCACCAACTAACAAATAAATAAGTAACAACCTTGTAATTAGATCATAAATTCCTAATCACAAAGTACTGGAAGAGATGCAAGATAACAAATCACATTTATTAAAAAATTATACCGAATAGACAAAAACATATGTGGAGAGGCTATTATCTCGATAATTATGAGGCAAAAATGGTGAGATTTGGCGACATGACACTTTCAGTTCAGGGTCAGGTTCACCTAATAATAATAATAATAATAAGAAAAAACATAGCCCATAATTTCATGTGAAGGAAATTTAAAATACATTTAACAATTTTTAATATGTTGTAAAGAATAATACCATCATAAACTGTCGTTTTAAAATTGAGGGAGGAACTTTGGTTCAAGGAGCTAAGTTTTGACCTATTATCTTCAAGCTAATATCACCCATATTCACCACCTGCAATTTCTACTTAAATTCCCTTAAAACTTTATTTTCTTCGTCTCATATAAGGTTGGCCACCATAATTGTTTCCACTGGCATAGCTGCACCCTTGGATAGAACAAGAAATCTTTGAGTGACACTGTTAGAGCCCGAAAACAACAAGATTTACTAAATTAGAAGACACCCACATTGACTGTTTGATCCAAGCATCAAACACCCAGTTTTAACTTTTTTCCAAATCAGAGCCGAAAAAGAGCACTTTTGGTCAATATCTCACATAGTCATAAAAATTAAAGATTGAAATATCCCCAACCCAAAAACCACAGACTTCAATTGTGTTGCATCATTTAGAAATAGAATTTTAAATTACCTAAATCAAATAGGCTTAAGTAATTTCGTGTGAAATTACTTTGAGATCTCTTCAATCTGAATGGCTTACTTTGAACCCTAATTGTCAACAAACAGAGAAGATGTTCAATCTAGTTCACTTGTAAGCAAAAGAAAAGATCACAAGAACCCAAAATTATAAGCATCTGGCAAAACTGAAACAAAATACCCAATAGCAATGCTCACCCATACGAAAACGATTATGAAACCGATGATTATCTGCTTACACAGCTACGCAACAACGATTTCAAGCGCAACTGAAAAGAACCTAAAACAAACAAAGCCAACAAAAGCTAAATTAAACAACAATCATGATTCATGACCGAAGACCTGGATACCAGATAAACACAATCATGAATAATCAGAAAGCACCAGACTATATCACGGTTGATGATTCTAAAACCCTAAACGACCTGCCCTAGTTTATCACAACTATTGGAATATATCATAGTTTCAAGATAAACACAATTATTCCGACTTACCTCCACTACACCGACCTGCCCCACCATCACGCCACCGCTATATAGCAGACCAAATGAAACCATCATTGATTGAACCATCCATCTCTTTCCTAGTTTATCTCTAGCGAATGGAAGAGCAGACGGTAGAAAAAACAAAGCGTCCTTAACCTGGATCTTTGAAAGTTGATACCATAACTAAAAAGAATACAAAATCTTTCATTAGTTGTAACTTTTGTAGCTGATTGGCTATAACCATTCATATAAAGAAAGCAATACAGAAGCAGGCGTAGAACCAAAGGGGCTCGGCTGGATTTCTATAGGATTTTTGCTGCAAAATCTAGATTTTTTTAAAGAACACACGAGTTTATTCCCTTAGTTGTAGTTGGCGGATAATAAAACTTATACAAAATGAAAAAAACAAGTATACCTTTGTCTGCGCACAAACAACTGGAACTGAAACCAGGTTTCATCCACTACACCGCCAGACTGGAAGTTTAACACCATATATAACTGTAGCCATTGAAGACGCCAACACCACTCTCTTGACAGATTCTACTTTAGCAGCTGATATTAGAATATTAAGTGTCCCCTATATCAATTCCACCTTATGCCATTAAAAAAAAATCAAACTTGAATGCACCAACATGGTTTAAAACTTGTATCAATTATAAAAATCTCTCCATCTCCCCCAATTCAAATTACAAAATTTTGATCTATTCCTTTCAATATTCAAACAATTAACCAATATTCTAGAGAAACACTAAATAAAACTACAACATTTATACGAAGATGGTACTTAAACCGACAATCCATATACGATCAACAAATTTTCAACTACAGATCAATAGAGTAATAATAATACATATCCAATTTAACGTCTAAATAAAAAAACACCAGGGATGGGGACTGGAAACGAAGTTGTCTAATATTTCAGACGGGGCTGGAAACGAAGGTTTGTCAGATTTCAAAACAAAACAAAATTGCATCACTACCATGGTACAAACTTATAACACTATTCCGTATGGATCTAATAAGTCCCTATAACATAAAATCTTCAAATAATCCACTAAACAACAAGCTTTAATTCAAATCAACATCAATTCACATAATATCATAGACATATCAACTAACAGTAAAAAAAAACCCTAATCTTCCAATCACCACTACCATTTCTCAAACTTAAAATACGAATCCGCTAAGCCCCTAGAACACCAACAAATTCAAATAATCATCAATTCACATAACATGATAAACAGATCATCTACCTGTAAAGAAAACCCTAAAATCCACAACCATTCCATACATCTGAACACAATCCAAACATAACATAACAAACCTCCAGAAATAAAAAGCGGTTGCGACTGATGAAATTGCACGCCACGAACCAGGACGATCATGTTCATCAAACCGATCAATGAGCGTCCCCATTCGGTAATCCCATAGCTGAATCACACCACTGTGAAGACTCGCCAAGATCCACAGCCTCTTGCTGTGGAAACTCAAGCCTTTCACTCGATTACTCTTCGTCTCAAACTTCGTCAACATCTTGTTCAACCGTTTTTTAACATAATTAATCAATCAAACAATTAAACAGATCATGTAACTCGCAATTCAAATGAATAATCGTGTGATACGTAAACCTAGAGTGATTGTTACCTTTAGATCTGAGATTTGAATGCCCTAATTTGGAGAATTGATCGATTGATTTGGGGATTTATATGCAGTAGGGTTGTGATTAGACAATTTTTTGTGTGTAAACCGACTATAATGATTGCCGAGAAGTCGAACCGGTGAAGCATTGAACACCATAACCTTATGATTATGATTCCATCCTTCAATGTGCAGGCGCTTGATGTTCAACAACGTGATGAGTTGTTGTCCAAGAATCATGTAGGCAACAAACGTTGAATTGGGGGCAAATTTGGGAGAAAATGATGAAAAAATTAGGGAAAAGGCATGACTTATGAACTGCCGTCTTAAAATTGAGGGGGGAAATTACATTTTACTCCTAAGGAAATGTATTATATAGTATATATATATAGGTAAAGGTTCCTGTACAAAAGACCAGAAGTGTGAGAAGGATAAGAAAGAATCTACACCATTAGATCAAAAGATCTAATGGTTTAGATTAATAGGGACCAAATTGTAAAATTTATTTTATTTTTTGGACTGAGTTGAAAATTATAGGGGTAATAAAGTCTTTTATATCCATTCAAAATAGGTAACTGTAATCAAAATCCCTACAATTTCTCTCTCTCTCTCCAATCGCACGACCAGAGCTCTCTCTCTCTCTCTCTCTCTCTCTCTCTTCAAATTCGATCTATCTCTCTACAATGCAGTGGTGCCGGATCGACAGTGGTGGTGCGACGCTGGTGGTGTGGCGGTGGTGGGTGCCGGATCGGCAGTGGTGGTGCGGCGGTGGTGGTGCGGCGGTGGTGGTGCGACGCTGGTGGTGCGGCGGTGGTGGGTGTCGGGCCGGCAGTGGTGGTGAGACGCTTGTTGACATTTAAACGGATTGATCTCACCGGTTAGTCGCCGGAGACAGTGACGGAAATCTCTTTGCCGGAAGTGGAGAAGATGATACAGAGGTGTTATATTTTCTTTACTGAATGGTGTTATATCTTGTACTGAATGGTGTTATTTTGTGTACTGAATGGTGTTATTTTTCTTTTCTGAATGGTGTTATTTTTCTTTTCTTAATGGTGTTTTTTTCTTTTCTGAATGGTGTTATTTTTCTTTTCTTAATGGTGTTTTTTTTCTTTTCTGAATGGTGTTATTTTCTTTTTCTGAATGGTGTTATATTTCTTTACTAAATGGTGTTATATTCTTGTACTGAATGGTGTTATATTATTTACTGCTGAATGGTGTTTTTTTGTGCTGAATGGTGTTTTTTTGTGCTGAATGGTGTTATATTTGTGCTGAATGATGTTATTTTTGTGTGAATGGTGTTTTTTTTTTTTTTTTTGTGCTGAATGGTGTTATATTTTGTGCTGAATGATGTTATTTTTGTGTGAATGGTGTTTTTTTTGTGCTGAATGGTGTTATTTTTTGTTTACTGAATGGTGTTATATTCTTTTGTAAAAACACCATGAATTGAACTATGAATTTATTTAAAACACCATGTCATGAACATGCTCTGATTATGGACGGTTACAAGTCCTTAAATCAAGGATTTTCTCTCTCCAAATCCTTAAATCAAGGATTACCATATTTGAATTTGTTAATGCATTTACAATTATACCCTTTTCAATTAATTTAGATCTAATGGTTGAGATTCTTTCTTAACTTTCTCACACTTTTGGTCTTTTTTACAATAACTCCACCCTATATATATATATATATATATAGTGGAAGGTTCAAATGAGAAGAATTTTTTTGTAAGAAGAAAAAAGAAGAAGTTTCAACCAATAAGAATGCTTCATTTTACTTCATTTAATATTTGCATTTAATTTTAATATAAGGGTATATTGGTAAACTTACATAAATCATTAATTTGTATTCTTCTCATTTAATAACTAACTAAATTAAATTTGTAACTCATTTTCAAAATATATACTTTTTCCAAATTAAAAAAACAACTTAATTTATAGTGTAGAATAAATTTGTAGTTGTGTAGGATAAATTATGAGTTGTGTAGTATATATTTCGAGGTGTGTAGGATAAATTTCGACTGGGTAGGATAAAATTATATAATGTGTAGGGTATATGTAGGAAAATTTTGATATGCGTAGGTTTTGTAGATTATATGTAAGATAATTAATGATTAGTTGAGTAATTAATTAAAGAGATAAAAAAAATTAATGATATGAGTTATAAATGAAATAGTATTTTACTAATATGTTCTTTCTTCTTTTTCTTCTCACATTAAATTTCTTCTCAAATGAACCTTCCCATATATATATAGTTAGGTTCATTTGTGAACAAACCCCTTGATAGTAAACCGTGTGAACTAATCCTAGCCCGTGATTATCAATACACAAGTGTAAATCAATGGTTCGGATTTGATCAAGATTACACTAGTGTATTTTACGATTTTATGATGTAAATCAATGATCAGAATTTGTTAACTCAGTTCAAATACACTAGTGTTCACTCTAGGACCCATATATATATATATATATATATACACACACACACGTTAGAAGAAAAACTATCATTGTTGCCTACTATGAATGCCCATGAAATAAAATTCTAATAGACATTCTTGAACCGCAACCAAGATTAGATATAACTTAGTTATAACTTTAATCCATAAAATCATCTTCAATATGTATCATTTTAAAATTTTGATGCCAAATCTACCATATGACAAAAGTGTAAACTTGTATATTTGATAGTTAAACTTTTATGGTTGATTGTAGACGACCAAGCTCTTTAAAATTAGTAGACTAAATAGTTTGTCAGTTATCATAACTAGATGGCCATAAGGTCTAGAACTCTAGATTCAAACTACTTCGAATAGATTTAAACCCGATGCAATAATACATGTTGTAATAGCATCTCCAACACAAGGTGGCGGATCTGTGGAGGTGTCCTTCAGTTCATGTGGATAATTAACAGAGAGGGGATCGAGTTGCTTTCGTGAAGGATTGTGAGAGAGAGGTCCGTCAGTCAGGGGCGGATCCACATTGAACGGATCGGGTCCCCGGACACCAATGTTTTTTAAAAAATTAGTAGATCTGGTATATTAAATTTTATGGGGACCCCATAAATACAATTAGGTGGACACTATAAAAAGAAACGGAATTTTGGTGCAATGGTAAACCTCTCTCTTTAAAAACAAGAGGTCGTGAGTTCAATCCTTGTATAGCTTGTTTTTTCTGTTTTTTTAAATCTAGTTCAAACCTCACTCTTACCCGAACGAGGACCGATCCGAAAATTTTAACGTTTTATTATGAAAATTTTGGACACCGAATTAACGTTTTATTATGAAAATTTTGAACACTGAAAAAATGGACCCCATTGGAAAAAAATCTTGGGTCCGCCATTGCCGTCAATAAATCCAAATACGAGGACAGTTTTTTTTTTGGAAGGCGACTTTCACAACAGACGGCGATGCCGCTCACTACCAACGGTAGCTACCATCGCCCCACTCCCGCAACCAAGACTATGTTGTCTTAACCAGGCCCACGCTTGGTGCATTAGAGTTTGGCTTGGCTTCCCCCGAGAAAATTTCCAGCCCCCTGCCACTTGACAGGTGTAACAATTCTCATTAAAAGTCCTAATTATTATTTTAATTTGGCCAATAGGAAAACCTAATTGAGAAACCCAAGTGATTCTGAACAAACCCTAAAATTTTCAGAACAATCGGAATCAGGATCAGGGCCCCTAAAACTCAAGGGGGGTAAACCCTAAGTTAATAATTATCTAATTTACTCGCTGTCAAAATTCTAAAATTAGAAACTGTCAAGTCAGCATAGCTAGTCCCAACCGTGGCTACTCTATGAAACATAGGCAACCCTTACGGACCGTAAGGGTTATTTGTTACGGTCCGTAAGGGGTGGCAAAATTTGGGTATAAATAGCAGACATTGGTACTTGAAATTTGGCATATGTTCGACGAAGAAATTCGTTTCAGGCATCGAATTACTCTCTGTTTACCACAATTAACACACACTAATCACGAAGTGCTGCCGCAATCATGGTAATAACTCGATCGCTATTACGATTCAACGTCCGATCGATTATAACTATCCAACGATTGTTTAAGTGCCGCTCAAATTGAGTTTATACTTTGTTATTCATTGTGATTTCGACTTGAATGTTTGAGTGCTGTTCGAATTCGGACTATACTCTGTCATTCGTTGTGAATCCGCTGAATTGTTAAGTATTGCACTTGTAAATTGTTGTGAGGGTTTAATCTCGTGAATTGTCGTAACTGCTGTATTAGTTACTAATCTGTTTGGGTGTGCATTGTTAATTAAATTAGGTTAATCAAGGCTAATCAGTAGGCTTATACTCTGCTCGTTAAATCTACAATGTGAGTCATTCTCTTTTTATCAAATGTTTTACAATACTCCAAATTATTTTCAAAGGTTATAATCACAGTGATTAAGTTTATGTAATCACCAAGTTACAGCCGGTATGTGGGGTATTGTGCACATTACTACAGTTGTTATCACTTTAGGTGGGCGAACCTAAAATTTGTAATATTCGTCATTCATTGGGGCAGCCAATGGTGATATGACCACAGTCACCGAAAAGAGTCGAGTGACAAATACTGTGGGTAGTTGGTTTGATATCAGAAACATTGTAATATCTCTTAATACTGTAAATTATAACAAACGAGTCGTTTTAGTAAAACTGAATGATTCACTCAGTATTTCCCTGCAGACAAAACCTTTTTCAAACATGTTTCAGGTGATCTGTTGTGAGCAAAGGAAAAGTGCCGTGGAGCACTACAAGCTTAAAAAGTGGCTCAATGTAAATAAATAAAGAAACATGTTTTGAGAAATAAAGGATTTTCCAGTGAAATCACTTATTTGTAAATTATGGGATTTATCCCTATATTATATATAAACAAGCAGTTTTAATAATAATCGATCCTGTTTAAAAAGACTTCCGCTGTCACTTAATTAGATACCATCGGATTTCCTGCCTCGCGGCTCTAGACCAGGTTAAACCGGGCCACGGGCTGTGACAGGAAAAGGTGGTATCAGAGCCACTGATTTAAGCTTACTATTGATTTTAGCCTATTAAAATCATTAGGAAATTTAATTGCTATTCTGTGAAAATATGTTTTATTAACTGATTAATTGTTGAGTTACAGTATGGGTAAGCAAAAGATTTCTGCTATCTACCACAAATTAGATACTACACCTACAGAAAAAGGAACCTCTTCCTCCAAACACCCAGCAGATCTGGAAGAAGGGATTTTTGTCCGTAAAGCAAATTATGAAAATCCTCTCACCCAAGATAAAAGAAATTTGATTCTTAGAAAGGGACAGGAGAAAATAAAGAAACCCCAAATCAAGAAAGTGAGGTTTAATCCAGAAATCCAGGAATTAGGCAATAAGTCACCTTGGGAAGACACATTAGATGAAAAATGGGCAAATCTTTATATGCTAGCTACCGTAGCAGAAAATGCAAACCTTTAAAATATCAATAAGCCTAGTCTAGTAGAAAATTTAATACCCAGTAAATAAATAAATTATAGTGTGCTCTTTCCTGTAATCTTTTGTACAAATCAATATGCAATAAACTTTAAAGTTTATTTGTTAAACTTTGTTCCAAAGTTTTAACTTAGCATTTTTGTGCATTTTGCATATATGCTATCCAGCATGAGTGAGATATCGGAAGCATTTCAGAATCTCAACCTCTACCCAGTACCAATTGAAGTCTCCCACGACTTTACTGGTTATATTGCTGACATAGAGGAACCCCTGGAATTCCAAGCTCCACCGCTGGAAAAAGCCAAACTTAAAAAGAGAAGAAGATATGTAGGATGGAGGAAAGTACGCAGGAGAAAGCCAGCTACTAGGAAACTCCCCAAAATAGAAAACCCTATAGAAAAAGGAAAAGGAATAGAAATCGGAGAAAGTTCTAATCCAGCAGAGATAGAATTCAGGAAAGATTACAAACAAAAAGGAATAGAAATTGGAGAGAGTTCTAGACAAACTGAAGAAATCACATTCCAAGACGAAATAGACCGTCTACTGGCAAATTGTGATGTTATTAGCCCTATCCATAATAATCTATATCCTTACATAGAAACCCAACTTCCTGTAAATCTGGAACCAGCTATTCCAGACCCACTAGTCCACACTCGACCTTTAGGTCAAATGGAAGAATGGTGGACAAATGACTGGCAATTCGAAAATATCATCAACAGTCCTTATTCTTTCCTTCCACAGTAGGATCCAGAACCTATCCCCAATCCTCCAATGAGCAACGAAAACTTAGCCGAACTCCGTCAGTTCGGTGAAGAACTGATAGGTACAGGGAATAGGATCCGGGAAATGGGGGAACAAATTTCCTGGAAGTACGACGAAAGGGAGCGTCGCTACTAAACTGCCAGTTGACCAAAGAATAGTGGGGTTGGGAAGAATGTCTGTATAATAATAATAATAATAATAATAATAATAATAATAGTAAAATATAACTTTGTAAAATGGGAAATAAAACATTGTAAGATAAACAGTGTGTATGGATGCCTATATAATATATAAAGCAAAATAGAAGTCGAAACATCGACAATTTTGGATATATATTTGTGTTGTAAGATTTTATGTGCTTCTGTATAATTGTTTTATTTACAATTAATTGATACTAATAGTTATATTTATAATAATTATCAGATGGAAAACGCTAGTAATGAACCAGTTAATGAAGAAAATCAATCTGAACAAAATCAGGAAAACCAGTATATGACTAGACAAGATATTGAAAACATTATCACTCAAGGGATAGCTAATGCTATTCCAGCAATCATGGCTGCTGCTCAGAAACCTGTTGAACCACAACAAATCATTCCTAGTAAACGTACTCGGGAAGATAATGTTAGTCATAGTGTAAATGGAGGAGGAAATCATGACGATAATAATCCACTACAGGCTCCACCTCTTAAGAAAATGAAAGCCGCAACACCTGGTTGCACTTTCAAAGAATTTCTTGCTTGCAAACCTGCTGAATTTGCAGGTAACGAAGGAGCAACTGCAGTACTGCGATGGTTAGAGAAAACTGAAGCAGCAATTGCAATAAGTAAGTGTTCCGAAGAAGATCAGGTTATGTATGCGTCAAATTTGTTCAAAGAAGGGGCACTAGAATGGTGGAACACGGTGCTACAAGCAAAAGGAAGAAGGATGGCTTATGCTATGAACTGGGAAGAATTTAAAATTCTTGTAGAAAGAAAATACTGTCCTGAATATGAAAAGGAACAAATGGCAAATAAGTTCCTAAACCATCGTATGGTAGGCGTAGAGTGTCGCGGTTATACTTCGACATTCTTTGAATATGCTAGAGTGGTACCAACACTGGCTTCGCCAGAACCGGTACTCATTTCTCGCTACATTTGGGGATTGATTAGTGAAATCCGCAATATCGTTAAAGCTGCGAGACCTCGCACTATTGACGATGCTGTGGAACTAGCTAATACCCTAACTGATGAACTAGTGCGCACAAGAGAAGAAGATCGAAAGAAGGAATTGGCTCAGAAGATTACCCAAGGATTTCGTATGGGTAATGATAATAATAGGTTCAAGAAAAGAGGAAGGAGACAATCTGCACAACCGCCTTTTTGCAGAAATTGCAAAAAGAATCATTTTGGAAAATGCAATATAATTTGCAACTTCTGCAAAATGACAGGACATCGTGAAGAAAATTGCAAAAAGAAAACCATAGTCTGCTATAACTGTGGAGAAACAGGACATTACAAAACAGAATGTCCTAAATTGATTAAAGCCGCAGACAATAAAGGCAAACCAGCTGATGGAACAACAAAGAAGAATGCCCGAGCATTCCAGCTAACCACTCAAGAAGCTGAACTAATCCCTGACGTCATAGCTAGTACGTTCTTGGTCCACGACGTTTATGCAAAAGTATTATTTGACTCTGGTGCAAACCAAAGTTTTATCAATACTTCATTTTGCCAAGCCCTTAATTTACCCTTAACCACCCTTAGGCAAATTTTTACAGTCGAAACGGCAGACGGGAATTCTGTTAACATAAATAAGGTTTTGCAAGAAGGAAAGATAGAACTGTTAGGCCATAAGTTTTCTGCAAACTTGTTACCTATGAAGTTAGCCGGATTCGATGTAGTATTAGGAATGGATTGGTTGATAGCCAACCATGCTCGAATCCTTTGTGATAAGAATTCCATAGAAATTCAATCACCAACCGGAGAAGTGATTAGGATCATAGGAGATAAACCACGTAAGCCCATGAAGTTCATATCAGTAATGAAAGTTACTAATTATGAACGAAAACAAGGAATAGTATATATGATTTCAGTAATCATTAGTACTAAGGGTAAAGAACTTAAGGAAATTCCTATAGTTTCAGAGTATCCGGATGTATTTCCAGAAGATTTACCAGGATTACCTCCAGACAGGGAAGTAGAATTTAGGATTCATCTAATTCCAGGAACTACACCAATAGCCAAGGCACCTTATCGGTTAGCACCTACAGAAATACTAGAATTGAAAAAGCAATTAGATGAATTACTAAGTAAAGGATTCATACAACCTAGTTCATCCCCTTGGGGAGCACCAGTGTTGTTTGTGAAAAAGAAAGATGGATCGATGAGAATGTGTATCGATTACAGAGAATTGAATAAGGTTACAATTAAGAATCGATACCCATTACCTAGGATTGACGATCTTTTTGATCAACTTCAAGGTGCTAGGTATTTTTCTAAGATAGACTTAAGATCCGGATATCATCAGTTAAAAGTACAAGAAGAAGACATACCTAAAACTGCTTTCAGAACTAGGTATGGCCATTATGAGTTTACAGTCATGCCCTTTGGACTAACAAATGCCCCAACAGCATTTATGGACATGATGAATAGGATCTGTAAACCATACTTGGATAAATTTGTAATCGTATTCATCGACGATATACTTATTTATTCCAAAAGTCAGGAAGAACATTGCGAACACTTGCATGCACTCTTAACTTTGTTAAGAAAGGAAAAGCTTTATGCAAAATTCTCGAAGTGTGAATTTTGGTTAAAGGAAGTGCAATTCCTAGGACATATGGTGAATCACGAAGGAATTCACGTAGATCCTGCTAAAATAGAAGCATTCACCAAATGGAAGGTCCCACAAACAGCTATGGAAATTAGAAGTTTCCTAGGCTTAGCTGGATACTACAGACGACTTATTAATGATTTCTCTAAGATAGCTGTACCTTTGACTAAGTTAACCTGTAAAGCTGATGTGCGGTGAAGTGTTATATTTATTAGGTGTATATTTTAAGCCCTTTTTAACACTTATTTTTAGCCAAGTTTTAAATTTATAAAACACGATATTTTACTAACACTAAACACACATATGGGCAAGTGCACCCATCGTGAGCGTAGTATAGCGTTGGTAAGATACCGAGGTCGTCCAAGGACACAAGAGCTTTTAGTACCAGTTTATCCTCAACGTCTAATCAAAATAAAAATTTTAGAAAAAGGTTTTAAACTAAGAAAAATAAAAACTAACTAAAATGCTGAAAATAAAAATAAAAGTAAAAACAGATAGACAAGATGAATCACTTGGTTCCGACTCGTATCTAGTATAACCTTTGATTATTTCCGTACTTTTGCACATAATTAAGAGATTATCTTAGTTATTGTAGTAGGCCCCTCTTTTGAAGGTGACGCTACCCTCACCCCAGTAGTTTGAGTCAGCAAGGATACAATCCTAAAAGGGTGGATTATTGGAAGATAATGAATTAAGTTATTAATGCAGTATTATGGTAGGCCCCGCTTTTGGCGGTGACGTTACCCTCGGCTAAGTAGTCTGAGTCAGCAGGGATACAGTCCTAAATAGCCGGGTTATAGTATTAATAGTAGTTAACTTATGAGGGGATCAAAGAGTTTGGACCCCCGCCATCCAATACCGTGAAGCATTGAAGGAGGTCCTACTAAATTTGACCCAGGTCCATTGCAGGACCTCTAAACGCTGAACAATGGCAAGACCTTTACCAAACCGTTCCCTTAACCCCCGACCAGGTAGCCAACATACCTCCATATAGACCGTGGAGATATGAATGGTGAAAATCTTTTATTTTATATAGACAGTAAAATAATGCCAAGACACCACGGACAAACGATAAGGAAAGATCACCTTCAACATAAGTAACTAGTTATTAAAGTCATTAATACAAAACCAAATAAAAAGTGCAAAAGATTAGAAATAAAAAGTATTATACTAAACACTTTGTCTTCACCAAGTGATGTAAGAGACTTAGGCAAACATGGCCTTGATTGTCAAGAACTCTTACGATCAATCTTGGATCCCGAGACGACTCACACACTCTACGATGGACAATGGATGATGGTGGTGGATGATGGTGTTGTGATGGTGGTGGGTGGTGGATGAGGTGTGAGAGAGGTGGTGTGCCAAGGGATGAGTTGAAATGAATCCAAGCACTCCTATTTATAGGCTGAACAGAGAGCTGGGCACGGCCCCGTGCCTGTCTGACACTCTCTCACCTCATTAATTGTAATTCAAAATTACAATTAATGCGCCTGCTGTACTTTCGCCACGCCCCCGTGTTCACTGGCCACAGCCCCGTGGTGGGCAATAGAAGCTTCTATAGGTTTGTCTTTTCTGCTGCTTCTTGGGCACGACCCCGTGCTGGCTGAGCACGGGGCGTGTTCAGTATTCTGCCTTCTCTATTTTGCTTGGGAAAATGCCGTTGAGGGGTCGGGCAGTCCACTTATGTTCCTTTCCTTGTATTTATGTTGGATTTAGCTGTCTTTTTGCTTCTTTTGTGTTTTTGAGCTCATTTAATCCTGAAAATACAAAAGGAAGACAAAAACACTCTTTTTCCAATATTAGTACTTAAAAAGGGTTAGTTTTATGCCTCATTTGATGTAATTTATATGTTGCATTTTGCACACATCAAATACCCCCACACTTGAACTTTTGCTTGTCCTCAAGCAAAAATCTTTAATATGTGGCTTACACTCCCAAATGGAATGGGTAGAAGAGAAGGTTTTTGGCTTGTCGTAGAGTGTTGGGAATCCAAGATCCTTTTGGGTTTTATTTTTATCTATTTACAATCCTATTCGTAATGATTTATTTAGAACGTTTCATAGGAAAAATTACTTATTTGGGCATAACATGTCTTTTTTAAAATTCCATTTATATACAAGTTCACATACCTCACGGGAGAAATCACTCACACTCGGCCGAAGGTGTATTTTTAGTGAATCACTCGAGAGCGGCATGGAACTTATTCCTACCATAAGCTTGCCAAGTAATCAATCCTCCTCCTTTTTAACTTTTATACCTTTGTAAATATCAAGAGGACTTTGTGGGTTAAGGGTTAGGCTTGGGTTAAAGGTAGGTGGTTGGGATAGTGGTTAGTGGTTAGTAGAAAAAGGGCGAAAAGCGTAACAAGTGTCGGTCTTCGTAAGACTTTCTATTTTTGTAACTTTTTATTTTGATGAAGCTTTTATTCAAACAAAGTTATTTTTGATAAACTTGTTTGTTTATTTTCTTTTTGCTTCATCATCAACATATATATATATATTTTTGATCATCTTACGAAAAACCGAACTTGTTACTAAAACAAAGGGTTAAAAATAAAAAGGTTTTGGTGGGTAAAAGGGTTTTTGGTTAGGGTGATGAAATGAAAAGGTTTAGGCTCAAAGGGGCTAACTAGGGGGATTTTTGGGTAGGTGGTAAAAGAAAAAAAAATAATGGTGTAGAAATAAAAAGGGTTAGTCCTAATGCCTCCATCATTTACTTACTCGGGTTTTAGTTGATAAGGACCGGGAATGTATCGTCAAGGCAAGTTCTAGAGTTGTAAGAACCAGGCGGCTATTCACACAAGAAACGAAAAATGAGCATTTAGTCTAAAGATGTAATTTTGTATGCTCAATAAAGGCTCAAAACTCACTTTTGTGGGAATGGGTTTTTATGTGATCAAGTATATATAATCAAATTTTAACTAAGTTTGCCATGCCTTTTCATAATTTTTTTATGTTGGTTCTTTTTATCACTACGCTATCGGTTGTAAATTCGTAAAAATATAACCTTTTTGAGAACTTGAATTTCCCGAGTTAAACCTAGACAAGTAAGAAAAATGAAAATTTTTGAAATTTTTTTTGGGGTGATTAGCGGTTCCAATAGAGTTTTGTGTAAGGCTTGTATTTAGGACTTGCAAAATTCAAGGTTTTAGCATCCCCCCACACTTAAATTACACATTGTCCTCAATGTGTCCCAAAAATAAATTTTTAGGTTGATTAGATGTGTAAAATGGTGTTAAAAAGCAAAGATTTATGTTACTGGTAGTCTGGACACGGCCCCGTGTCCACTGGACACGACCCCGTGGCGAACTGCCAGTAACGAAAACTTACAGAAGGTGAACACGGCCCCGTGTCTGACAAAAATCTGTAGGACAGTAGCCAAACAGCAGGTCTGGGAGATGAGCACGGGGGCGTGTTGGCTCGACACGTCCCCGTGTGGACAGTCTGAAAGCCTGAAAAACAGGTTTCTTCCTCCGGTTTTTCCATCCTGGCCCTATAAGTGCTGAGGCTTAGCACCCCAAGCCTTGGTTTGTACCTGTTTCATCACTTAATACCACACCAAGCAACACAAACATCCTACATTACCATAGTTAATTGTTCCAAGCATAAAGTAAAAGAAAAATAAAACGGAAAATAAAAGTGTTCAAGGAAAGTAAATTGTTCAACATTTGGCACGCAGGCCACCAATTGTTCGATAGATAAAGGGACTTAAACCTGTGGAGTCATCAATCAACCTCTTCCTCTTCTGCTCCTCTTGCCTACTCCATAGCATCGTCATCATCATCATCGTCATCATCCCCTCCATGGCGTGCAATGTGGTCTCGTATGTATCCAACATCGTCTTGGATCTCGGATAGGTTTCTCTCGATAGCTCCGACCCGGTGGTAGGTGTTGCTCGCCATGTTATAGGTGTTCCTAGTACACATAAGGTTTTCCTGCAACAAATCATACAAACTTTGAAAGTTAGGAAAACCGCCTCCCGAGGAGGATGATTGGCCCGGATCACCGTGGGGTTGGTATTGGTACTGATGATGTTGCGGAGCTGGGAGGACAAGCGCTTCTTGCGGGTTCCATGCATGACCTTGTATCCTTTGAAAGGTTACCGTCCCGTCTTCTGCCTCATAAATTAGGTTCATTGAGCGGCATATGTGAATATCCACCGTACCTGACCATGGGCTCCTCTCAAATGACCTAGGTATCTGGGCGAAGTGTTTGAAAAAACGGTACACCCATCCCCCAAAGAAAATAGGAGTTGGTGCAGTAGCAAGGCGGTTGTGATGCATGTTTCGGAGCATGAGGAACGGAACATCGAGCGGCCTGCGGTTGTGAATGCAGTGGAGGACAAGCAAATCTCGTAACCCAACGACGCCACTACTGTCATGCCTTTGGCTAAGAGAGTAGCCGAGGAGCCTATAAATGTATCTGTATAGCGGATCCCTCAGCTTTGTACTCTTAGTGCTGCTCGGATTGTAGAACCCTTCCCCAATCTGAGCCCACATGGCTTGGCGTTCGTTGTCACCTATTTCTCTCATTCCCCCGGTATTGTCTTCGTTTCCTGCATCCTCTTCCGCATACAACCCGATAATCGACCCAAATTGTGCCATAGAGATCGAATACCTCGTTCCGCCACACCGGAATGACACCCCGTCATTATCGAACGGGTCGCACCTTGAAGTGAATACAAAGGTGCTGTAGAATTCCAAGGTGCATTCATGGACGGAACGGAGTCGAGTTGTTAGCGCGACTCTGAGTGGTCCCGTGACAATGTTGTTGAAACGGTCAATTTGATTCACCATGGTTAGTAGTTCTGTGCAAGCTTGCCTCGGGTATTCCTCTGGCCTTGTTTGAAGAAGCTCGTATCGAGCTCTTGCATCTAGCTCATTGGCGTTGAATCTTGTAAACTTCCTGGCCATCTGCAAGAATACACCAAAAGTTAGCACGAAACATAAATATTTTTGGACAAAACTGCAAACAGCGGCCTGGACACGACCCCGTGTTCAGCGGACACGGCCCCGTGTCCAGAGGTCTGTTACTCAAAAATCCCATTTTTCGACCCGGTTTCGAAATCTTGAAAATTTTTGGTCCAATAGGTGCGGTTTCCCCCGAAAATGAAACCCTAAGTGCCATTTTTCCCAAAATATCCCGTTTACCCTATCAATTTCATCTTTTTCGGTTCACGAACAAGGGTTTGGGGTTTTTGTAAGAAATCGGGTGAATCTATGAACAATACAAGTGTATTTACTTCCCTTAACACAAATCTAACTAAATACAAACAGATCTAAACAAAAATTTGAGGTTCGATCCGGATGAACTTCAAGAACCCTAGATTTTTCCCAAATTTTTGGTGTTTTAACTACATGCAAGTAACTAATCTAACTACTAAGAGTGATAGAATCATACCTTGATGTTGTTAGATCGATAGGAGACGTCGAAATTTTGCGAAAAATCGCCTGGAACCAGAGCTTTTGTGGGGAAACGGGGCGTGTGGAATGAAGAAAGTGTTTTGAAAAAGGGATTTTATTCCGTCTGCAGCGCGAACACGGCCTCGTGCCGAGCAAGTTTTTTTTTTTTTTTTTTTTAGTGCGCGTGTGAGTGCCCCTTTTTCCCATAAGCTATGGTTAGAAAACTTACCGCTTTATTTTGTCATCTCAATCGTTCGTAACTTACCAGGCATGATGTTTTTATTCTTCCACCGTTTGAAGCGAGATCACTTCTTCCTCATCCTCAATGAATCCTTGATAGAGTTTCAGCCGTTGGCCATTGACCTTAAATGGTGGCCCATTTCGAGATTTAATTTCTACTGCACCGTGTGGAAAAATGTGGGTGATGGAAAAAGGTCCTGACCACCTAGACTTTAATTTACCAGGAAACAACCGAAGTCGTGAATTAAACAAAAGAACTAGATCCCCTACCCGAAAATTATTAGGTTTAATATGTTTGTCATGCAAATTTTTCATTCTTTCCTTATAAATTTCAGAGTTTGAGTATGCATAATTCCTAAGCTCGTCTAATTCATTTAATTGACAAAATCGATTTTTACCAGCAAATTCTAAATCCAAGTTTACATTTTTGATTGCCCAGTAGGCTTTGTGTGCAATTTCTACTGGCAAATGATAACTTTTTCCATAGACTAGCTTATACGGGGTTGTACCTATTGTTGTTTTATAAGCAGTTCGAAAAGCCCATAAAGCATCATCTAATTTATCAGCCCATTCCTTTTTATTTAACCCTACGGTTTTTTCGAGTATTCGTTTTAAACCTCTATTAGTCACTTCGGCTTGTCCGTTTGTTTGAGGGTGATAAGCTGTTGAAACCCGGTGATAGACCCCATATCTTGTTAAAAAAATTTCAAGTTGATGGTTGCAAAAATGGGTACCTCTATCACTTATTAAAGCTTTAGGTGTGCCAAAACGAGAGAATAATTTTTTCAGAAATCTTACCACGACTCTTCCATCATTTGTTGGAAGTGCTTCGGCCTCGGCCCATTTAGACAAGTAATCTACTGCCACAAGTATATATTTGTTTCCTTTCGATGGTGGGAAGGGTCCCATAAAGTCGAGTCCCCACACATCAAAAATTTCACAAACAAGAATGCCATTTTGTGGCATTTCGTTTTTGGAAGAAATATTACCTGTTCTCTGGCAAGCATCACATGTTTTTACAAGACTTTGAGCGTCTTTGTAAATGGTTGGCCAATAAAATCCTGAATCGAATACCTTTCGTGCGGTACTAGCAGCACCATGATGTCCTCCGTATGGACCTTCATGACAATGGCGGAGAATTCTTCGTGCTTCACTACCATGTACGCATCGTCTGACGAGTTGGTCGGCACATATTTTGAAAAGATATGGATCTTCCCAAAAGTAGTGTTTCACATTGGCAAAGAATTTTTTTCTTTGATGATGTGGCCATCCTTTTGCGACTATACCGCTAGCTAGGTAGTTAGCATAGTCGGCGTACCATGGTTCTTCCTTGTATTCCACCATTTCCAGGGACTCAGTTGGAAATTTTTCGTTGATTTGCTCGTCCCTGGTTGCCTCTAAAGCTGGGTCTTCTAAGCGTGAAAGATGATCTGCTGCGGTATTTTCTGCTCCTCTTTTGTCCTTGATTTCAATGTCAAATTCTTGGAGGAGTAGAATCCACCTGATCAAACGTGGTTTTGCGTCTTGCTTCTTGAAGAGATATCGAATGGCTGCATGGTCTGTATAGACTATAGTTTTAGAAAGAACAAGATAAGAACGAAATTTATCAAAAGCAAATACCACAGCTAGTAATTCTTTTTCAGTTGTTGTGTAATTTTCTTGTGCATCATTAAGTGTTTTACTTGCCTAATAGATTGGGTGGAAATGCTTTTCTTTTCTCTGTCCCAAGACAGCTCCAACTGCAAAGTCACTGGCATCACACATGATTTCGAAAGGAAATTTCCAATCAGGCGCTATCATGATAGGTGCGTTGACTAACATTTCCTTTAGGGTTAGAAATGCTTGATTGCAATCCTTGTCAAAGATGAACGGAGCATCTTTTTCAAGTAACTTCGTTAGAGGCCTTGCGATTTTTGAAAAGTCTTTGATAAATCGTCTATAAAATCCGGCATGCCCTAGGAAACTTCTGATAGCTCGTACGGAGGATGGAGGTGGTAATCTAGAAATGGTATCTATTTTGGCTCGATCCACCTCCATTCCTTCGCTTGAGATCTTGTGACCGAGTACTATTCCTTCCGTTACCATGAAATGGCATTTTTCCCAATTAAGGGCGAGGTTAGTTTCCTCACATCGGGATAGCATTCGTTCAAGGTTATCGAGGCATTGGTCATATGAATCCCCAAAGATAGAAAAGTCGTCCATGAAGACTTCCATTGTCTTTTCTATCATGTCATGGAAAATGGCTACCATGCAACGTTGGAATGTTGCTGGGGCATTACATAGACCAAACGGCATGCGTCGATAAGCAAAAGTTCCATAGGGACATGTGAAAGTTGTCTTTTCTTGGTCTTCGGGTGCTATCGGGATTTGAAAGTAACCTGAAAAACCATCCAAGAAACAATAAAATTTATGACCGGATAATCTTTCTAACATTTGATCAATGAAGGGTAAAGGAAAATGATCCTTTCTTGTTGCTTCATTTAATCGTCTATAATCTATACATACTCTCCACCCTGTGACGGTTCTCGTTGGTATTAGTTCATTCTTTTCGTTAGTTATTACCGTCATACCTCCTTTCTTTGGAACTACTTGGACGGGACTTACCCAAGGACTATCGGAGATAGGATAGATAAGTCCGGCGTCAAGTAGCTTGATGACTTCGTTTTTAACCACTTCTTGAACATTTGGATTTACTCGACGTTGTGGTTGTATGACCGATTTGTAGTCATCATTCATCAAAATTTTGTGTGTGCACATAGAGGGACTAATTCCTTTTATGTCTAATACTTAATTTTTCGAAAATGTAGTTAGGCATTATGTTAACACAAAGATCTTTATCAATGGTGACATTACTAATAAACGAATTTTGAAAGAAACATGGAACCGGTGTAATGTTAATTTCAAATGGGTCTTCTTTTATTAGTGAAGTTTGATCATTAGTTAACTTAACACTTACCGTTTCGTCAATTTTAGTGTTAGTGTTTAACTCTTTTAAAAACTTAGCATGAGTGGGTACTAAACAATGATTTTCGAAAGAAGGTGACAAGAGATTAATTTCTTCAAAATTAGACTCTTCTTGAATTTTAACGTTGTCGGACTCACCTTTTTCGTTGTTTAACTCATGTGTCGTTTTTCACTTATTTGTTCTTCCATTTTTATATTTTCAGTTATTTCTTCTTTTTTTAACTCTTCTCTTACGCGGGACTCCTCTTCCCTTGCGCGAGCTTCTTTTATACATCGATCGATAACTCTAATGTGTTCTAATATCCTATCGGTCACTTCGGTTATAGAAAAAGAATCGGTATTTTCTAAGCTTGAATCCGGTTGTTCGACCCTTTGTTCCTCATAATACTCATATGAAGTCGATGGTTCGCACCACTGTTCTTCATTATAAGCATATGATGGATAAGGTTCGTAATTTTGCTCTCCATAATACTCATATGAGGTGGGTTGTTCACGCCAAGGTTCCTCATAGTAAGCATACGAAGGTGGTGGCTCATATCTTGGTTCCTCAAAGTATGAGTACGAAGGCTCATACCTTGGTTCATCAAAATATGAGTATGAGGGAGGAGGTTCATACCTTTGGTCTTCTTAGGATGTGTATGAAGTTGATGGCTCGTACCTGGGCTCCTCATAGTAGGTGTATGAATTGGATGGTTGATATGAGTGATTATTTTGAATCGAGCGTGTATTACGACAATTAGTGCAATAATTACCCCTATAATCATCCCCCTCATAGGTGTAGTTGTAACCTCCTGAGTATTGATCCATAAGAATCACTCAGCAGACCACAACCGAGTCTCGAGATCAGAAAACAAAAAGAAAAACAGAAACAGAGGCTGGACACGGCCCCGTGTTCAGTGAGCACGGCCCCGCGTTCAGGATCTGTATCTGGGCGTTTTAATTAAATTTACTGATTTCGTTGAGCACGGGGAGTGTTCAGTGAGCACGGCCCGTGTTCAAGCTTCTGTTACTGGGTGTTTTTATGAAAATGTGCAGCACGGCCCCGTGTTCAGTGAACACGGCCCCGTGTACAGGTTACTGTAAATGCAAAACTAAACTAAAATGCAGAAAAATGTGCGCGCGTTTAAAAAGGTTTTGAAAAACTGATTAGGCCGTCGATTTTAAGCTTTCTTAAAATCCTTGTGTCCCTGGCAACGGCGCCAAAAACTTGATGTGCGGTGAAGTGTTATATTTATTAGGTGTATATTTTAAGCCCTTTTTAACACTTATTTTTAGCCAAGTTTTAAATTTATAAAACACGATATTTTACTAACACTAAACACACATATGGGCAAGTGCACCCATCGTGAGCGTAGTATAGCGTTGGTAAGATACCGAGGTCGTCCAAGGACACAAGAGCTTTTAGTACCGGTTTATCCTCAACGTCTAATCAAAATAAAAATTTTAGAAAAAGGTTTTAAACTAAGAAAAATAAAAACTAACTAAAATGCTGAAAATAAAAATAAAAGTAAAAACAGATAGACAAGATGAATCACTTGGTTCCGACTCGTATCTAGTATAACCTTTGATTATTTCCGCACTTTTGCACATAATTAAGAGATTATCTTAGTTATTGTAGTAGGCCCCTCTTTTGAAGGTGACATTACCCTCACCCCAGTAGTTTGAGTCAGCAAGGATACAATCCTAAAAGGGTGGATTATTGGAAGATAATGAATTAAGTTATTAATGCAGTATTATGGTAGGCCCCGCTTTTGGCGGTGACGTTACCCTCGGCTAAGTAGTCTGAGTCAGCAGGGATACAGTCCTAAATAGCCGGGTTATAGTATTAATAGTAGTTAACTTATGAGGGGATCAAAGAGTTTGGACCCCCGCCATCCAATACCGTGAAGCATTGAAGGAGGCCCTACTAAATTTGACCCAGGTCCATTGTAGGACCTCTAAACGCTGAACAATGGCAAGACCTTTACCAAACCGTTCCCTTAACCCCCGACCAGGTAGCCAACATACCTCCATATAGACCGTGGAGATATGAATGGTGAAAATCTTTTATTTTATATAGACAGTAAAATAATGCCAAGACACCACGGACAAACGATAAGGAAAGATCACCTTCAACATAAGTAACTAGTTATTAAAGTCATTAATACAAAACCAAATAAAAAGTGCAAAAGATTAGAAATAAAAAGTATTATACTAAACACTTTGTCTTCACCAAGTGATGTAAGAGACTTAGGCAAACATGGCCTTGATTGTCAAGAACTCTTACGATCAATCTTGGATCCCGAGACGACTCACACACTCTACGATGGACAATGGATGATGGTGGTGGATGATGGTGTTGTGATGGTGGTGGGTGGTGGATGAGGTGTGAGAGAGGTGGTGTGCCAAGGGATGAGTTGAAATGAATCCAAGCACTCCTATTTATAGGCTGAACAGAGAGCTGGGCACGGCCCCGTGCCTGTCTGACACTCTCTCTCCTCATTAATTGTAATTCGCAATTACAATTAATGCGCCTGCTGTACTTTCGCCACGCCCTCGTGTTCACTGGGCACGGCCCCGTGGTGGGCAAAAGATGCTTCTATAGGTTTGTCTTTTCTGCTGCTTCTTGGGCACGGCCCCGTGCTGGCTGAGCACGGGGCGTGTTCAGTATTCTGCCTTCTCTATTTTGCTTGGGAAAATGCCGTTGAGGGGTCGGGCAGTCCACTTATGTTTTTTTCCTTGTATTTATGTTGGATTTAGCTGTCTTTTTGCTTCTTTTGTGTTTTTGAGCTCATTTAATCCTGAAAATACAAAAGGAAGACAAAAACACTCTTTTTCCAATATTAGTACTTAAAAAGGGTTAGTTTTATGACTTATTTGATGTAATTTATATGTTGCATTTTGCACACATCAAAAGCCACTAAGTTTGAATGGGGACTTAGGCAAGAAGAAGCTTTTAAGATTTTAAAACATCGATTGACGAATGCTCCAATTTTAGCATTGCCCGAAGGAACAGAAGATTTTGAAGTATTTTGTGATGCTTCAAAATTAGGATTCGGATGTGTGTTGATGCAACGCAAAAAGGTAATTGCGTATGCCTCCCGGCAGTTGAGAAAGCACGAGGAGAATTATACAACTCATGACTTAGAATTAGGAGCCGTAATTTTTGCCTTGAAAATTTGGACACATTATCTGTACGGAAGTAAGTTTACTGTCTATACAGATCATAAAAGTTTAAGATATATATTTGGGCAGAAAGAGTTGAATATGAGGCAAAGAAGATGGATGGAAGTTCTAATCGATTACGACTGTGATATTCAATATCACGAAGGAAAGGCAAACATAGTTGCAGATGACTTAAGTCGTAAGTATCAGGAAAAACAAAAGCGAGTCCGTGCTCTTAGATTAAATCTACAGATAGATTTAATGGAACAATTAAAGAAAGTTCAGGAAACAGCAATCAAGGACGATGCTGAAGGAATGAATGGTTATATAAAAGAACTAGAGCAAGGAAATGATGGAATTTGGAGATTCCACAAGAAACGAATTTGGGTACCTAAGCAAGGAGAATTACGAAATAAGATTTTAGAAGAAGCCCATAAATCTAGGTATACTATGCATCCAGGAAACAATAAGATGTACCAAGATTTAAGAAAGAACTTCTGGTGGATAGGAATAAAGAAAGATATAGCAAGATATGTTTCTAAGTGTCTTACTTGTTCACAAGTAAAGGCTGAACATCAGAAACCTTCAGGACTACTACAACAATTGGAAATGCCGGTATGGAAATGGGAACTTATAACAATGGATTTTGTTACTAAGTTGCCTAAAACAAGAAAAGGTAATGATGCGATTTGGGTAATTGTGGATCGATTAACCAAATCAGCTCATTTTCTACCAATGAAGGAAACCTTTAGCATGGAAAGGTTAGCCAAGTTGTACGTAGACGAAGTGGTATCTTTACATGGAGTCCCACTCTCCATTGTATCAGATAGAGATAGTCGTTTCACTTCTCATTTCTGGAAAAGTTTCCAGCAAGCTATGGGAACTCGACTAAATTTGAGTACGGCCCTGACTAGTCGAAGCGGAGAAGATCATTCAAAATATTAAGTCAATTGAGTATTTATGGTATAAAAATAGATCTTTGCATAGAACTATTAGTTGGGATTTTCTATCTCCAAATCCTTAAATCAAGGATTACCATATTTGAATTTGTTAATGCATTTACAATTATACCCTTTTTCAATTAATTTAGATCTAATGGCTGAGATTCTTTCTTAACTTTCTCATTCTTTTGGTCTTTTTTACAATAACTCCACCCTATATATATATATATATAGTGGAAGGTTCAAATGAGAAGAATTTTTTTGTAAGAAGAAAAAAGAAGAAGTTTCAACCAATAAGAATGCTTCATTTTACTTCATTTAATATTTGCATTTAATTTTAATATAAGGGTATATTGGTAAACTTACATAAATCATTAATTTGTATTCTTCTCATTTAATAACTAACTAAATTAAATTTGTAACTCATTTTCAAAATATATACTTTTTCCAAATTAAAAAAACAACTTAATTTATAGTGTAGAATAAATTTGTAGTTGTGTAGGATAAATTATGAGTTGTGTAGTATATATTTCGAGGTGTGTAGGATAAATTTCGACTGGGTAGGATAAAATTATATAATGTGTAGGGTATATGTAGGAAAATTTTGATATGCGTAGGTTTTGTAGATTATATGTAAGATAATTAATGATTAGTTGAGTAATTAATTAAAGAGATAAAAAAAATTAATGATATGAGTTATAAATGAAATAGTATTTTACTAATATGTTCTTTCTTCTTTTTCTTCTCACATTAAATTTCTTCTCAAATGAACCTTCCCATATATATATAGTTAGGTTCATTTGTGAACAAACCCCTTGATAGTAAACCGTGTGAACTAATCCTAGCCCGTGATTATCAATACACAAGTGTAAATCAATGGTTCGGATTTGATCAAGATTACACTAGTGTATTTTACGATTTTATGATGTAAATCAATGATCAGAATTTGTTAACTCAGTTCAAATACACTAGTGTTCACTCTAGGACCCATATATATATATATATATATATATATATATATATATATATATACACACACACGTTAGAAGAAAAACTATCATTGTTGCCTACTATGAATGCCCATGAAATAAAATTCTAATAGACATTCTTGAACCGCAACCAAGATTAGATATAACTTAGTTATAACTTTAATCCATAAAATCATCTTCAATATGTATCATTTTAAAATTTTGATGCCAAATCTACCATATGACAAAAGTGTAAACTTGTATATTTGATAGTTAAACTTTTATGGTTGATTGTAGACGACCAAGCTCTTTAAAATTAGTAGACTAAATAGTTTGTCAGTTATCATAACTAGATGGCCATAAGGTCTAGAACTCTAGATTCAAACTACTTCGAATAGATTTAAACCCGATGCAATAATACATGTTGTAATAGCATCTCCAACATAAGGTGGCGGATCTGTGGAGGTGTCCTTCAGTTCATGTGGATAATTAACAGAGAGGGGATCGAGTTGCTTTCGTGAAGGATTGTGAGAGAGAGGTCCGTCAGTCAGGGGCGGATCCACATTGAACGGATCGGGTCCCCGGACACCAATGTTTTTTAAAAAAATTAGTAGATCTGGTATATTAAATTTTATGGGGACCCCATAAATACAATTAGGTGGACACTATAAAAAGAAACGGAATTTTGGTGCAATGGTAAACCTCTCTCTTTAAAAACAAGAGGTCGTGAGTTCAATCCTTGTATAGCTTGTTTTTTCTGTTTTTTTAAATCTAGTTCAAACCTCACTCTTACCCGAACGAGGACCGATCCGAAAATTTTAACGTTTTATTATGAAAATTTTGGACACCGAATTAACGTTTTATTATGAAAATTTTGAACACTGAAAAAATGGACCCCATTGGAAAAAAATCTTGGGTCCGCCATTGCCGTCAATAAATCCAAATACGAGGACAGTTTTTTTTTTTGGAAGGCGACTTTCACAACAGACGGCGATGCCGCTCACTACCAACGGTAGCTACCATCGCCCCACTCCCGCAACCAAGACTATGTTGTCTTAACCAGGCCCACGCTTGGTGCATTAGAGTTTGGCTTGGCTTCCCCCGAGAAAATTTCTAGCCCCCTGCCACTTGACAGGTGTAACAATTCTCATTAAAAGTCCTAATTATTATTTTAATTTGGCCAATAGGAAAACCTAATTGAGAAACCCAAGTGATTCTGAACAAACCCTAAAATTTTCAGAACAATCGGAATCAGGATCAGGGCCCCTAAAACTCAAGGGGGGTAAACCCTAAGTTAATAATTATCTAATTTACTCGCTGTCAAAATTCTAAAATTAGAAACTGTCAAGTCATCATAGCTAGTCCCAACCGTGGCTACTCTATGAAACATAGGCAACCCTTACGGACCGTAAGGGTTATTTGTTACGGTCCGTAAGGGGTGGCAAAATTTGGGTATAAATAGCAGACATTGGTACTTGAAATTTGGCATATGTTCGACGAAGAAATTCGTTTCAGGCATCGAATTACTCTCTGTTTACCACAATTAACACACACTAATCACGAAGTGCTGCCGCAATCAGGGTAATAACTCGATCGCTATTACGATTCAATGTCCGATCGATTATAACTATCCAACGATTGTTTAAGTGCCGCTCAAAATGAGTTTATACTTTGTTATTCATTGTGATTTCGACTTGAATGTTTGAGTGTTGTTCGAATTCGGACTATACTCTGTCATTCGTTGTGAATCCGCTGAATTGTTAAGTATTGCACTTGTAAATTGTTGTGAGGGTTTAATCTCGTGAATTGTCGTAACTGCTGTATTAGTTACTAATCTGTTTGTGTGTGCATTGTTAATTAAATTAGGTTAATCAAGACTAATCAGTAGGCTTATACTCTGCTCGTTAAATCTACAATGTGAGTCATTCTCTTTTTATCAAATGTTTTACAATACTCCAAATTATTTTCAAAGGTTATAATCACAGTGATTAAGTTTATGTAATCACCAAGTTACAGCCGGTATGTGGGGTATTGTGCACATTACTACAGTTGTTATCACTTTAGGTGGGCGAACCTAAAATTTGTGATATTCGTCATTCATTGGGGCAGCCAATGGTGATATGACCACAGTCACCGAAAAGAGTCGAGTGACAAATACTGTGGGTAGTTGGTTTGATATCAGAAACATTGTAATATCTCTTAATACTGTAAATTATAATAAACGAGTCGTTTTAGTAAAACTGAATGATTCACTCAGTATTTCCCTGCTGACAAAACCTTTTTCAAACATGTTTCAGGTGATCTGTTGTGAGCAAAGGAAAAGTGCCGTGGAGCACTACAAGCTTAGAAAGTGGCTCAATGTAAATAAATAAAGAAACATGTTTTGAGAAATAAAGGATTTTCCAGTGAAATCACTTATTTGTAAATTATGGGATTTATCCCTATATTATATATAAACGAGCAGTTTTAATAATAATCGATCCTGTTTAAAAAGACTTCCGCTGTCACTTAATTAGATACCATCGGATTTCCTGCCTCGCGGCTCTAGACCGGGTCAAACCGGGCCACGGGCCGTGACAACAGGAGTTGCACCCTCCGCAAGAGCTGACACTCTCCGGAGTAAATGCACTGTAATAGAAAACTCGGGCGCTCCTCAGGTTCGAACTGACGCCAATGGCCCCAAATTCTACCTTCATTGTTGCTGGCCACTGGGCTGGGAGCCAGTGGTTCAAATACGAGGACAGTTGTCAACAAGGAGGAGAGGGAGGGGAGCCAACAATCAATAAGCCCCGTTAGGGATGCTTTAATAACTATAGCACTAATGAAATATGATTACTTTCTTTGTTGACTTACTATTCATTGAAACATATTAATCAAATAACATGATATAACAATATTGACATACTTTTTTTTTAAGTGACGATTATTCACAACGTCCACCCTAAAGCAGGGGAGGCAACTAACAACAATCGACTACATTACATTAAAATTACACCAATCATCCCAACTAATAGTTCTATGCAAAGATCTATTTTTATACCATAAATACTCAATTGACTTAATATTTTGAATGATCTTCTCCGCTTCGACCAGTCAGGGCCGGCCCGTTAGCCTTATAAATCTAGGCACAGGCCTAGGGTCACCGAAAAACAAGGGCCTCCAATTTTTAGTAAAGTTATATATATTATATATTATATATGTATCAGACTCAAATAAAAAGCAAAACCAAACCATGTTTTTTTTTTTGATAAAGTTATACAGATAAAAAATGTTTAGGAAAAAAGCCCACATGCAAGATCCAGTTTCGAAATTAAACCACAGACATAACTGCAGTCTGTAGCAACCATCTACCACTCGACCTCATCCGAATTCCGTGAATCAGCGCCAAAAATCTCTAAAATTGAGCCGCAATCATCGTTCCTACCTCCTATCGCAACCTGCTCTTTCGATTTTCTAGGTTATCGGCTATCACTAACGGTAATCACTCATGGCGTCGGGTCTGTCGGGATTGGAGGAGAATTTATGGGCAAAATTATGGCTAAATACTAAACGTAGGTTAAATTTAGCAGCTAATTTTTCTATTAATCTTTATATGTTTTGCAAAAGAGCCTCCACTTCGTAGTCCGCTTAGGGTCTACAAAAACGTTGGAACGGCTCTGCGACCAGTATATTAGAAAACCTCCTCTCGTTCCTCGCTTTTCAGATGCACCAACACGCCACTATAATAATCCCTTTAATCGCTTCCTTCTTCTGCTTTCCTTCGCTAATATGCTCATCAAACTCTATCAAGTCTTTCACCGAATATGTGTAAATCAGACTCACTTTACACCATGAAAATAGGGTTCCCCAAGGGTCATGCTAGCTGCACACGCCCAAAATTATTTTCACACCCCAAAGCGCCGCGCTATGGCCAAAGCGCGGCGCTTCGATCGACAAAACGTACTTCGATTGACGTTTGAAACATTCGATACTGTTTGACAGACATAAAGCTGATTATGATGTTTTGTCGTTAACCCTAAGCGCCGCGCTTTGGCCATAGCGCGGCGCTTCGACCCAAATTTTCACTTTTAAAAAGCAAACTACTGATTGAGGTTCTGCTTCAAAGCTCCAAAGCTCGGTCTTCTTCTTCTTCACGTTGTTTACAAACATACGTGGGTATTCGAGTGTTTTGTTGTTTACAAAAAACGATGTCGTGGTTAAACAACTATATTTTCGGTCAATATTCTGACGAGACAGTTGTTCCTGATTCTTACGAGGGGACCGCTATTTCTGACTCGTATGAGAAACCGGTCTCGTCCAACTTGAGGGAGGCATAGGTTGTATCTGGCATTCATTATCGTGATAACACGGTGACGCTGGATTTGAATACCCCTGTGGAGGACCCTTACGCACAACAAGGTTATTCGAATTTCGGTTACGGTGGCGAGTACAGCTTTGTACAGCAGGAGTGTGGTCCAAACGACAGTTACGGTTGTCAACAGAGCTTACAAGGTTATTCGAATTTCGGTTACGGTGGCGAGCACAACTTTGAACATCAAGTATATTCGGACCTCGGTGACGATGGTGAGCCGGGGGATGTGTCTGTTGACGAGGAAGGCTGTTACCCGGTTACGTTTTCGTTTGATACGACGCAGACCTTTTCGTCACGTAAAGAGTTGGTGCGTTGGGTACAAGACACGGCAAAAGACAACGGTTACCTCATTGTGACTAAGAGGTCGAATAAAAGAGGAGAGAATTACAAGATTTGGTTTCAATGTACTTTTGGTGGGGAGCATAAGAGTATAGCTACACAGAGGAAAACGGGTAGCAAGAAAATAGGCTGCCCGTTCGAGATGATCGGGTTTTCGGAATCATCCGGAAGTGTTTGGAGGATCGAGGTGACGAAGGCGAAGCATAACCACACTCCTATTGAAAACTTAGAGGGTCACGCGTATGCGAGAAGGCTTTCTTCGGAGGATACAAAACTGGTTAAGGAGCTGACAGAGCAAGACATTCCCAACCAAAGTATCTGGCGAACGCTGACAAAAAACAATCCGGCTAGAAAGCTTATTCCGAAAGATATACACAACGCTGTTCAGAAGATCAACGCCGAAAAAAATGTCGGTAAGTCTCCGATGCAAAAACTTGAAAGCATTCTTCTCGAAAAAAATTACACTTATTACATGCGCACGAATGAGATATCAAACGAAGTTGAAGATGTCTTCTTTGTTCACGAAAGATCATTCAATATGTGGTGTGCCTTCCCGCATGTGCTAATTATTGACGCCACCTACAAAACGAACATGTACAACCTGCCATTTGTTCAGGTCGTAGGCATGACGTCGACAAACAAATCGTTTACGGCTGCTTGTGCGGTAATTTCCGCTGAGAAGTCAGAGAACTACCTATGGGTGTTGCAGAGGATCAAGTCTATGCTGGTAGGATGTATGGAACCGCGCGTGATTTTAACAGACAGGGATTTTGCGCTGATGAACGCGTGTGAACAAGTTTTTCCAAAAGCGCATAAGTATCTTTGTCGGTTCCATATTCAACAAAATATTAATAAGAACAGCAAGAAGAAATTCTCTGACAAGGATTGGAAAGAATTCGTACGTAGTTTTTGGTTATTGTGCGAGTCTACGACCGAGGAAATATACAGGTATAACTTGGAAAACCTTGAAGCACAGCTGAAAGAAGATGACCGTGAACGTAGGTATTTCTTACATAATTATGTTCAAATTTTATATAATAACAAAAACTGACTATTTACGTTTTTTTTAATTTTAGAGGTTTTTTATTATATGAAGAAATCCTGGTTGGATCCGTACCGTGAAAAGTTTGTATCATGCTGGATTAACAAAACTATCAACTTTCACCAAACTACGACCAACAGGGTTGAGGGCATGCATGCAACACTAAAAAGTCACTTTCCAAGTCATCGCAACACACTGGATAAACTTGTACTGTATGTTGATCATGTTGTTGATAGACAATACACCGAGATTAGTACAAGCTTTGAAACAAGCCTCCGAAAAGTGATGACGCACCACAAGAAGCAGCCCATGCTTGCATATATTCTCAGAAAGGTTTCAATATATGCGATTGAGCTTTTGAGTAGGGAACTAAAACGTAAGGAAGACGGGTTGAGAGCCTACGGTGCAAGCTGTGGTTGCCAACTTTTTACCAGCTGTGGTTTGCCATGTGCCTGTCGTTTGGAAAAGTTGGAAAATAAAGGTAATTAATATCTTTGACCTTTCTCGTTATGAAAAAATACGTCATGTTCATGTGCGGTAGGCGGCTGATACACATAACACCTCTCACAGGAGTACTTGTGCTTTCAAACCAAAATGATACGATATAACGGAATAAGACATCACACGTAACCGATTTGATCCGGAACTTGCAGTATAGTCCATATATTTTAAAAAATGATGTATAATGGAAAAAACGTAAAATTTAGACTATTATCGACGCGCTTGTGAATAAAAAACAATTTAAAAAATTTAAAAAAAGGGCCGAAGCGCCCCGCTTAGGTCATAACGCAGCGTTTTGGCCCCGAAGCGCCCCGCTTTGGCCATAGCGGGGCGCTTTGGCCCCTCGTTATACCTGAAGCGGGGCAGCCTTCTCCCCCATTTCACCCTCAAACAAAACACACACACTACGGTGCGATTACACACACTAGTGCGAAGATCGTCTTTTTCCGGATTTCAACCGCTATTAGGTACGATCGAACTTCGTTTATTGTTTTGGTTCAAGTTATATGTTTGATTTTGATTTGATTTGGGCGGTTGTGATCATGTTGCTGGGGCTGTTCTTCATAACGAAGAACCAAAGCGCCGCGCCGAGGCCAAAGCGCGGCGCTTTGGTTCATGTTTATTATTTTTTTTAATATTATTTGTTTAATATTATTTGTTTAATATTATTTGTTTAATATTGTTTGTTTATTATTTAAATTATATTTAATATTATTTGTTTATTATTTAAATTTTATAAATAAAATTATTTGTTTATTATTTTATATTTAATATTATTTGTTTATTATTTTATATTTAATATTATTTGTTTATTATTAAAAATTGTTTAAATAATATTATTTGTTTATTATTTAAATTGTTTAGTAATATTATTTGTTTATTTAATATTATCTTGTCAACGTGCAGGGATGGATTCCTCCGATGACGAGATTGAGCATATGGAGGCTGAGGGAGATGTGGGAGATGAGGGAGAGCCGGCATGTCCGTACCTGCAGTTTCCGCCGGGGTCACGGGCGAGGGGGAGATGCGCGAGGTTGCGCACCATCCCCATTGGGGAGCATGTAGGGATAGACTGGGGCCTGCTGGAGACCGTGGGAGAGGCCGCGCGGACGCGTGAGATAGTTGGACTAGATACTCCTTGGTCGCGCCTATTTGAGTTAGCGATGGAGGACTCGTACCCTGAGCTTACGTGGGAGTTTCTTTCCACGTTTACATACGCGCCGCATCCGGCGGATTACGTGGAGGACCCAGATTTTCCAGTCCACGAGGTTACATTCCGTCTCGCCGGTCAGCAGTTTGAGATGAGTGTGCGGCAGTTTGCTGTCCATACAGGTTTGTTTAAATAATATTATTTATTATTTTATATTTAATATCATTTGTTTATTTAATGTTATTTGTTTATTTAATATTATTTGTTTATTATTATTATTTGTTTATTTAATGTTATTTGTTTATTTAATATTATTTGTTTATTATTATTATTTGTTTATTTAATATTATTTGTTTATACAGGTTTGTACACAGAGGCCGAGCTTGATACTGATTTATATACGCAGGCAGTTACGATGATGGACAGGCAGACGCTTATCAGTTTCTGGAGGGCCATTTCCAGGGTTCCCTTTGGGAGATCCTGGCAAAAGGCCACCACCATCAAAGACCCCTTGTTCCGATACCTGCACCATGTTATCGCGGCAACTATCGTGCCGCGGGAAAACAGCAGGGAGAAGGTCAACCTCAGTGACCTTTTCTTTCTATACTGCCTACTGCGACGACAGCCCTGCGATCTAGCAGCCAGCCTGGCAGATTACTTTGCCACAACATACCACCGGCAGCTCCGCGGGTGGGTGCACACTGGCTCATTCATCACCGCCATCGCACGCTCGCTCGGGATCGTGCCCGAGGGAGATCCGGTGCTGTCTGATCCGGTCCCGTCTACCAGGTTGGGCCGCGCGTCAGTTTCTAGCATGCAGATCACCCGTCGCTTTGATGTTGGTCTGAGGTTTAGGGGCGGAGACGGGCTGATTTGGCAGCCGGAGCCGGTGCCGGAGGTCATCCCGGTTGTTATTGAGTTGAGGCCTGGAGTGTTGGCCCCTCCTGCTGAGCAGGCGGCCGCTCGGCAGGCTCAGCTACAGGCTCTGGGACTCGATCAGTTCCCGGGCCAGCCTCAGGCTGAGGCTCAGGCTCAGGAGGAGCCTCAGGCTCAGGCTCAGGAGGAGCCTCAGGCTCAGGCTCAGGCTCAGGAGGAGCCTCAGGCTCAGGCTCAGGCTCAGCCTGTATTAGAGGATCCGGCTCAGGAGGAGCATATCGAGGAGATCCCGGTACCACCAGTTCAGCCAGCTCCTGAGCCGCCACAGTACCCGCAGCACGTTTACGCTGACCTGCCTCCGGTAGCGCGTGAGGTGGCTCGGGACTTCGACCGGCGCCTCAGACGCCAGGCCGCACGCCAGGACTGGATCATCGAGACGCTCGTTTCTCTACGAGAGCTCGCTGGGTTGCCTCCACTTCCCCTCCCACCGTCCCCACCGCACGAGGATTAGTACCTTAGTTTGTTTGTATAGTGTTTTGTTATGTATTATGTAGTCAGTTGTACCTTTTTGTTTTGTATGTACAAACTGATATATATTTACATCACGTTGGTTTTGGATTGTTTACGTTTAATTCTTATGGCTTTCTGTACAATTTATTTAACGTGTTCGTTTAATTTAACAAAATAAACTAGGTTAACAGTTTATAAAGACGCACTTATATTATATACGTTCTATAAAAATAATGACGTAAAAAAACGTAATTATAAAACAACGTATTATAAAACTCAAATACAATTTTTTCCTTCAAAAAACACTACCAAACTAACCCACATCCCACCTATTTCAAAAAAAAAAAAAACAACACAACTTCCAGCCAACACTTTTTGTCTTTTTGCACACTCAAAGCGCCCCGCTTTGTCTGTTGACCTTGGCCAAAGCGCCCCGCTATGGCCAAAGCGGGGCGCTTTGAGTGTGCAAATAGACATAGGCCGTGTGCGAATAGACCAGGCCTTCCCCAATCATCCCAACAATATTGACTTACTATTCATTGAAACATATGAATCAAATAACATGATATAACAATGGTACAACTAACCCATAGGGTAGTTCATGAATGCCATGAAAATAGCTAGGGTGCCCCTATATAAATTCCAATTCCAAGGGGAACATTTGTGCATGGCCCACCCATGTGTGCACATGCACGCATCTACCTTAGATACGTACATAAATATTTATGATCATGAGTACATGTTATGTCCACTCATTCTTCCGTAATTGTGCCAAGAGTGCACGAGTAATTATAAGCACTCATGTGTCCTACTTACCTTCCTCATATAACATGCGATTTCCACAACTTCCGTAGCTTTGTCTCCCTTTTTATTTCAACGTTTTCCACTTTATTATCTAACCAAAAGACTTGTTGAATGTAAAATACATAGAGAGGCCGTAAAATAGACAGTTTAAGGGTTGTTTGTTTACCTTTTAATGAGGCTCTTAATGGTGCAGATCTCTTACTGATTCAGCAGTTAATGGTTCAGACTGTTTGTTTCACAAGCAGATGTCTGAATGGTTCACACATCTGCCTCTGAATGGTTAACATTTATACAGAGTCTGAATGGTTAAGACCTTTAATCTGAATTGGTCAGACATTTGTCTCTAAACGGTTAAGCATTATACAGGCTCTTAATGGTCCAGATCACTTACTGGTTCAGCACTTAACCATTCAGATGTTGCCAAACAACCTCTTAGTTACATTATAAAATGCATTTAATTAAAAAATGTTTGTATAAAGGATCAAGTGGTTCGTTTTCTTAGCGTGAAAGAAGTAATGAAAGGTAAGCCCCGGATCAACCCAAAGTGACCAACTTTCCTGTTAATAAGGAAATTCATTGTTGTCGTTTTCTTATAGTTGAAATCCAAACTTATCGTCATTATAGTAGTTCAAAAGAAGGTTTTTGTTGCCATCTAGTAGCTAGAAAATCTAGTTCACCACTGGTTTGGGTTGGTCTTTGATTAATTGAACATATTTTACCCATTTAGAATTGTTATAACAAAATAATATGTTAAATGTAATTAAAAAAAGTCTATTATCACACATTATCTCTCTTGGTTAAATAAAACGATTTTGAATTTTTTACATGAATCTATTACCATTACAATGATTTTAATAAGTATATTTGAATTAGATAGTTTCTTAATTTTAGCGAGTTATTCGTTACAAATACAGTATAACTCAAAACGGTATATATATTTTTTTTTAAATAAGGCGTATGCGGGCTTAAATCGACTTTTTATGATTCACTCTTCGCACATTATCAAACTTCAGTAGAAATGTTCTTAGATATATAACACAACAAGATGCTTATGTGGATAAAGAAACCATGTTCAAGAAGCCTCTAAGCTAGTAAGCTTTAGTGTTGGATGTATTGAAATGGTACAAATGGAATAAAAATTGTAGCTAGTTCCCTAAATATTTTTAATACTGACACTTGTATTTGTTATGCATAGCAATCTACAAAGGAAGAAGAGAATTCAGAAATGAAGATCCTGATGAGTAATCTATAACAACTAATTGCTATAGAAGGTTATTAAATTAAATTCTTGTTCAGTTGAATTCTTGATTTGGTTTGAACTTTGATAGTTTAGGTCAATTCAATAATTGATTTGGTTAGGGTCACGCTTTCTAACTCATTGAATGATTTGGTTTCTTATTATGAAATATCTTATTTCAAATTCTTTATTTACTTCAATATTTTAAAATCCGGTTTTATACCGTGTCAAGATGGGCTCAGAAACAGTTTAAACGGGTGTATCGAGCAGTTGCCTCACCATCTTCACAGTTAATAGTTTCATTAATTATCATATTCTTTTGTATTCAAGTTTCACATGATAAATAATTTGCATATTGCTACCACCTCATTAAAATTTGGAATAAGTAACCAAGTCGGTAAAAAGGCTATTTGTTAGTGATCAATCTCAAGGGCTCTTTTAAATATTCAGATAAGAAGGTTGAACCGGGTTTTAATTTTTAAATTGACAGGATTCAAACCCAACACCTCTTATGAAAGTAGCAATATGCAAATTATTTATCTCAAGGGCTCTTATGAAAGTATGGAGCTTTGATCAACTTACCATTGTAATTTTAGATATATAAAAACTATATATACTCCAATTCCATTTAATGTCTTTTATTTATAAAAAGTTTTTTCATTGTTTTATTTTTACTATTTTTTTTAAGAAAACAGTATATCTCTTCATTGTTTTTATTTTTATTTTTTAGTTATATATTAATTATTAATCTTTTAGTAAGTATTTTTAGTAATAAATAGGCAACAGATGGTTTTTTAAGTATTTGTTTTTTTGTTTTTGTTCTTAACAATATTTTGTTGTTATTCAATTTGTTTTTTACTAATAATTTGGGTTCATTAACTTTATAGAAAAATCTAAATTCACAATTATATTTATTATTTATTTTAACATTTCAAGTTATTTTTGCGAGTGCGTTGTGTCGGTACGTTACCGCGGACATTGGATCGACAATTTGATTTTTTTAGTAATAATTTGTGTTCATTAACTTTATTAAAAAAATCTAAAGTCACATCTATGTCTATTTCTTATATTAACATTTCAAGTTATTTGCTGGTGTGTCATGATTGTATGTTACCGTAGACATTTGGTTTGTTACAATATTCATACGATACATGCACTCTATAGAAATCAACATATGTTTTACATCGACAAAATGGACACTGGTACCAACACCGATGTTGTTAGAACAGTATCGGTCGGTTCAGATTGTCACGGTACTTGTACCGATATCCATTTATTGTCGCAGACAAAGTTGTATAAGTGAAAAATTTTTGAAACCGGAAACCCTAAAAATGAATATGAGTACCGGTACCCATGTTGATCGGTATGATACGATAGCAGTACGTTGTCGGTTTATCAAAAGAAATAACAGTAAAAATAAATGCGGTATCATAGTTGATGTTTATTTGTTTTGTTTCCGTTCGCAACGCTAGCAGCACAAAATCCGTTATCAAACAAGTAACCATAAAAATGAATACATACCGGTACAAATATTGTACGGTTCGTTACAATATAGTAGCGATATGATGAAAAAACAATAAAAATAAATACCGGTACCGACACATATGTTGTTAAACCAATTTCGATTCAATTTAGTACGATACAACACAATATCCATTTTCAATACAATTTATATCGCAATGCTGAAAAAATAAACATAGAACGTAAACCAACTAAACCGATATCAACTGAACAACATTAATACCAGTACTGATATTCGTTTTATTGTTTCGATCGATGTAAACCACAGCGAGTGTTGGTATCGTAACGAACCGAACAGCGCCGCGAAGCGCTAGGGAATCTTGCTAGTTATACATATGAATAAAGACTCCCCTGAACAGTAAAAACTTATTTTATGCTTTATTTTTAAATACTTTAGTTAGTGAGAAATCAATGATTTAAAGTGATAGTGAGAATGAGGTTGGGACATTTTCTTTTATTTGTTTTACTGAGCACATATTTCTATTATTTTTTGGTTTAGACTTATCTTGGTTTTTTATTTGTAAGTTTCATTAATTGTCTTATTTTCTATTTTGCTAAATCGGAATAAAATTGTAACTTTAGATAAGAAAACAATAGGTAATAAATTTCTTAAAATTAAACTATATCAAGTAGGTAAAACGAATGGATTAGGTTTTCTTTATAGAGAGTATATCGAAACCAATCGAATTCTCGTCACACTCTCTTGCGACGTGTTTATATTTATCTACGTTTGTATAAATGTTTTGTTTCTGGTACAAATTTCGTTGGAGAAAAAAAAGTTTTGTTCAAATTTGAATGAATCAAATATAATTGATTTTTTTTTCATGTCAAATTTTATCGTTTCCGGCCGATGTAAAACACATGTTGATTTCTATGCCGAGTGCATGTATCATACCGGTACTGCAACAAATCAAATCAATATCCATCGAATGCCCGCGATAACTTAGCGCCGCCACACGCAGGCAAATAACCTAGTTTATATTTAAAATACAACTAACAGATTAACATACTTATACTAAACTTTTTACTAAATACAACTTTTACTTAATATCGTATTTGTAATTTCTTATATATTTATATATTTACTTATGACGTTATCTGATTCTTAAGTTAGGTTTGATCGGTCCGACCACTAACCTAGTAAAACGATCAGTTTTATAACTGCCCGATTATAGCATTGATAAAATAGAAGTAGATAAGATCGGTTAGTATTGGTCCTTAATCTGCTATCGAAGAGGAATATTTATAATAATATTGACTATATATGTCTTGAATATATGAGTTAAGGACCTAATTAAAAAACTGCTTTTTAATGATTAATTACAAAAACATTTTTTTTAATGAACCTGCAGCGACAGTCAGTAACGACCGACATATCAGTGATGAATATATTCATTACTCCTCCGTCCCATAAAAGTGTTCTATTTTGAATTTTCAAAGTCTTTATTTATAAACTTTGACCTTTAATAATTTTGTTTGTGTTAGATAATACTTGATGAAAGTTATATGATTTGAGTGTGTTTTACAAGTTTTTTTATCGGGTTAATTTTCATCAAGTTTTATAAAACACAAAAAATATATATAATTAAAGTCAAAGTTTATAAATAAAGACTTAGAAAATTCAAAATATGACACTTTTAATGAGACGGAGAGAGTAATACATTTGGTAATCAATCGTTTGTTATGTAGTATTGTCAATACTCTGTCACTAATTGTTTCTAATGTGTTGATTTTAGCTCATCATGTTATTATTGTAATTTGACTTACATGAAGACCAACACGAAATAACATTATACCTTTGTACAAGTAAGAAGATATGGGGTACATACTTGTCCAATCATCATCATAGTTAGTAAATTCAATCAATAGCAAAGCAAAAGTAGGGTTTGAGGAGGGTAAGATGTAGATAGCCTTACCTCTACCCCATAGGAATTGAGAGGCTGTTTCCAGTGAGACCCCCGGCTTGATAGTAGTTTTGGATTAAGCCTTGGACATATTGCCCTTGTAACTGGGTTTGGTTCCTGAAATTACAATACCCTTGTAACGAGTATTGTAATTTCAGGAACCAAACCCTCTTACAAGGGCAATGCCCCCTTAGCAGGAGTTCCGACTATGGGGTATGAGGCGGGGGTTGGGGCGTGGGTTGGGTTGGGTATAAACGCCCATGTCACCATCCCGGGTGGGCTTGGGTTTGGGCGTGGCCCCTTGGGCGGGGGTTTCAGCCCGGGCGTTGGGCGGGGCTACCCACATGACATGGCAGAACCTCATTGGCCCAGAACACTAGCCCTTTGAAATTGTTTTTTTTTTTCCACGCCACCCAACCCACGCCCCACCATACCCCTTTGAAATTGGCTTTTGGTCTTAGGTGTCCCATAGTCGACGTGTCGCACCATGCCCCCAACCCACGCCCCACCATACCCCACAGTGTCTCAAGGGGGTTGCGCCTCCTTGGTGGGGTTCGGGAATAATTCCCTACATGAATGAAGTCTTGGGACACCGTCCCATGTGAGGAAATGACTCTCAAAAGTGACTGAACATTATTAGTAGCAAATTACTACTGTCCGATAGCAACTTTGTATCACGATAGCAAATGAGCCTAAGTAGCAACTGGGATGGCGTAGCCCGTTGTAGTTCGGTAGCAACTTTGAACCTTGGTAGTGACAAAGTTATTACTGAGCAGTTACTAATGTAACTGTCTGCGGTTATACCTCAGACCGTATAACCACCAACTGAAACGTTTCGATGGTTAAACCCCGTATAAATATAAGTCATCTGATCTAATTTCATTATCGAATATGCATCTAAAATCACTAGAAAGAACTGCTCGTTTTTAGTGAAACTTTTTGTTTCATCCGATCATTAATTTTTTACACGAGAAATACTTTAATCCGAAAGTGAATTCCGTACACGATTCAAAAAGTATTTAGAGAACAAGAAATCCGATAAACCTACATCCACCACTATGCTCTTCCTAACTTGAATGAACTACCCGTTTGTAAATATTTAAATTCTATTAGTACCTTTCATCAGAAAAAAAAAAATGCCTACAATAAACAGAACTTTTTACGTTGATAATTGCCGCACCGACAGTGATGGAAATATCCAAAAATATGCACTCCTTTAGAAATCATGTGAGGATATAAGGAGTCTTTTAAATAGTTAAAAGCCAAAAAAAATTTGGGCCACATTTATGCAACCCTCCTACATTACATGTTTTCAGGCTTCACTTAAATAATGTCAATAACTTATGTGGCATACAACTAACTAGAATTGTGTCTCACTAATAAGTACATCCATATTTAAATGCTTACACCTACAAAAATCATATTTTGTCCTAAAGCTATGACCTAGTTGTAACATTAAACAGTTCCACTTTCAATTTAGGAATCAAATTTTATAATTACCCTTCAACTTAGAAAATGGTATTTTTAATCATTTTTACCTAAATTTAACATAAAACTTAACTATCGTTAATGTTAGTACCCAAGAGTTTATAATTGCCCTTCAAGTTAGAAAATGGTATTTTATTCATTTTACCTAAACTAGTAAATTTCATATGTGCTTCGTGACAGGTTTTTCATAATGTCAACAGGCTTACTCGTGCTTGAACAAAAGTTAAGAATAAAGATGAAAGAGATAAATAGTTACAAAACTGATGTAAAAAAAATAATATAAACCGATCCATACGGGATTCATCAAACTTTATCTTTTATATATTAATAACTTAACATCAAACTTAACGATCGTTAATGTTAGTTCTCAAGAGTGTTAAAAAATGCCCTATGCTCCTATATAGTTTATTTTTCATATGGAAAGTTAAATTTTGTTGCTAAATTGCAATATATGGACTATGGAGTATTTAGTATCCTCTCATAGAGGTGATTTTATGAAAATTTGTAGGCCATGGAAAACCATGTGACTACATGTGCAATCTTTTTTCCATGTAGCCCCACCCCACATCTTCACCTTTAAATTGATAAATAATGCTTTAAACTTCATTTTTGTTTTCAGCTTTGGATTTCTTCACCTTCTTCATCACTTTTGTTCTTCCATCCCCACAAGAACTCTGCAAAGATTTAATTCTCAGACACCCTCCCATAATGAATCTATGTCAACAAAATGTGAACTCAAAGGTACACATTCAATATTTTATTCTTATGGTTTTTTTTTTTTTTTTTTGTTAATATAACTTCATATCATATGCAACTGATGAGTTTTAAAAAGATTTTTCATGTATTATTTTGCATGAAATTCCTTTTACTATTGCACTAGCGGAACCAGAAAGATTTAGCCTGGGGTCATCGTAAGCTTATGTTCTCTACTGGTTCGAATTACGGGGTCCATATCTAAGTTGGTTTTTCAAAAACTCAAAATTTATATATAAAATTTCAAAAAATTCTGGTGATCTGTTAACGGACCCTCTTGACCCCTTTGGTTCCGCCCATCATGTTTATCAGTTTTGCACACCATATCATATGTAGTTAGTTATATATTTTTAGGGGTTTTCTGTTGAATTTCAAATTTATATCATGTGAAGCAAGATAACCAAAAAATCACAAAAATAGCTAAAACTGTAATAATATGCAGGAAGCTAAAATGCACAACTCTTGCCAACTCAAAAGAGAATTCATCAACAAATGGGTTCAGGGTCTTCAAATATGTAATTCATCAAGCAAGAAAATGAACCTCTTGGAAAGAAAGAAGAAGATAAAGCTTTCTGCAGACATTGCCATAGCTTCTGCTAAAAATCTAACAACTTCTTGGAGTAAAGCTATAATCTCAGAGGCCACAAAAGATGAACAAAACATGACTCTTGTCGAAAACTTATGCGGGCCAGAATCAAAGTTCATGTATGCACACCAAAAGGTTACCAGTCACAAGAGAACCACAAGCAAAAAAATCTTGAAAAAGTGTTATGGTGTTCATAGGAAAATGAAGAAAATGGAGCCGCGTCGCGGATCGAATTTAGCTACTTGTATTGCTAAAAGATTAGTGAAGAAGAGGACCCAAGTGCTTAAAAGGCTTGTTCCGGGTGGAGAATTTATGGATGAATATTCGGTTATTAAAGAAGCATTAGACTATATACTTTCACTTAAGGTGCAAGTTGATGTAATGAAGAATCTAGTGAATGTTACCACTAGTTTGAGCTAGAATAAATCGAATAGTCGATTGTTAACTAATATATAGCTTTCAAACTACATGAAGGTTGTGAAGAGATCATGCATGTATAGGTTTTATATATTAATTTAATAAAAAATAAAACTACATTGTTAAGCATTAGACTATATACTTTCACTTAAGGTGCGAGGAAGGCGGGCAGTGACCGTTTACTGTGTGCCAACACCGCCGCCAACCCCATTTTTCTTGCGGTAAACCAAAAAAGCCGGGGAGGAGTCACCGAATGCGGGGTGCCCATTTTTCGACTGTTGGAATGATATTTAGACGGCTATAATGCCGTTGAAGTTATAAAAAAAATACTTTTACATTTTATTATTTAAACCAAACCTTGAGCGACCGACGACGACTATTAGTTTTAGTTTTTTTTTTTTTTTAATTATGTAATTTCTAATTTCAAGATTAAATAAACGTACTTTTTTGTTGGTTTAAATTGATGCAGTTTTTATTTTTAACGTAAGTAAACATAATATATAATCATTATGCATAATTTTTAGAAATAAAAAGTTAAAAAAAAGGACTACTTCAACAAGTGAAGCACCACTTACGTTTGAGTACAAAATTAGAAGTAGAGAGGAGAGTTGACATCATAGAATATGATTGGCTGGGGTGGAAAGGAAACTACTCCCTTCGAGTGGAGCGCCCTTACACCCTTACTATTAACAAAAGCGCTACAATGTTCCAAAAACACACCCTGAATTGAAGTCCCCGGTCTAACAAACAAACAAACGTATCCGCTAAGGGTCTACAAGCCTTACTAATTTGGCTTTCATGATTGTACTTTTTTTATAATAGCAAACTCACACGCCCAATAAATCTAGTCAAAATTTTACACCAACATCCATTGTAGAACTACAACCCTCACCACTTGAGGGGTGGAACACCTTACTACACTCTTTGAGACCAGAGCCTTCAATATTGATTGTACTTGAAAGACCAAACTTTTCCTGAATGTAGTTAAAGGGGGTGGCTAGTGGCTAACATTTAGCGGGTGTACCTTTAACCATACCCGTAATCAATCTACGTCACATTTTCCACCTAATAAAGAACCCATCAATTTTAAAGCACTTAAGGATCCAAACTGGCTATATTATATGGTTCTTGAGCTTCAAACATCGCACATGGGGGCTGGTCGTTTTACCCATGTTGTATATGTGGTGACAGACCTAAACTTTGGGTTTAAATATTGGGTTAGAGGGGACGTGTCACATGATAACGTGTATACATACTTGGGACACTTATTTAGTTTTTTATGGTAATATTTTAGAAGTTGTGAGATTAAATAACGTGTAGTCAGTGGCGGATCTAGGATTCACGCCAAGCAGGAACGTTTTATAAGAAAAGCGGTAACGAAATCGAAAAAACGTCAAATTTTTTCAAAATTTACACTAAAAACGTCAAATTTTTCCTCGCCAAGCGGTAGCGGGCGCTCCCCCTTGTCTCCACATAGGTCCGCCCTGCGTGTAGTCGTGTACTATATACACATTCTATTAATGGGAAAACTTAAATGCTATCCGTGTGCATGAGTGTTTAAGAAGCTTTGTAGAGAGGCTTTGTGACTACTGTTAGAAATTTTGGATCTTGGGTCTTCATGAGAAAAGCTCACTTCGGTTATGTCACTACTACACAAATGAGTATCATCGACGGATTTCGTTGATTTATCTGTATTATTGACGGGGACTGAATCCAGTCGTGATTTTCTACATATTACTGATTTTATTTGTAAAAATCTCGTCGATGATCTGTCATTAAATATCTGTCGGTAAATATTTGCGGAAATTTGTCCGCCATTCCTCCGTCGCTAATTATCCTATCGATAATATGTTGGTAATATACGTCGATAATCTATTTAAATTCACATTACCTATGTATTAATTTCCTATGAACTACCGCCGAGGGATTTCTTGGTAGCCGCTTCATTGACAAACTATTCTGAAATTCATAATGTGTGAAAATTTTGGCCATTGCAAGAGCTAAAGTCTCAATACATAAGAACTATCAAAAGACACATTCAACCCTCAATAGTGAAGCTTTTAGAGTTTGCAAGAAAAGCAAATAGTCACCTGATCTCAATGAGTACTCCCTTCAACCAAAACCACATGAGATCAAGAAGATAAAAGTGTTACTCCACCTTAAATGAAAACCTTGTAAAGTAACAAGTATAAAATCATTTTATAGAAAAAGATCATATTTTCATGGGACAATAGTATTTTATTTTAATCATTACGGTTTTCTTCTAATCATAAGCATAAGTTCACCTATCTTTCCTTTTGGCCATCCTGTTGAAGCACGCTTCTTCCCATAATTAATCATTACTATACATGATGAACCCTGGCGGGTTAATTAATCTTTACATTGATCACTTTAGGAATTAACGAAATAAATGACGAGTTACACCCATTAGACCAAAGGGTATGGGCTCCATCCCTGGACCGTCGCCGCCGTCCCGGGACGTCGCACACCGCCCCCTGGGCCCGTCGCGTCTCTCACGGCTCCTCCAAGATGCTGGAGACGAGCCAAAATTTGTGGGGTCCATTCAATAATGCCGTTGACATAATGGCTATTTAAAAAAAAAGTTCATTTAATTTAAAACCTTTATAAATACCCACATATTTATCCACTTTTATACCAAAATTCCCCCCTTTCTCCAAACAACTCCACTTTTTATACAAAAATTCACCCACATTCTCACATAACCTTCTCTAAAAAATACACCATGTCATCTTCATCGGGTTCGACGGACACCATGGAAGCTGTAAAATATTTTATAAACAATGTGGTAAAGGCGACACAACTAATTTTGGAAGAAGAAGAGGAGGAGGTATCGTCACAACCACGAAATAGGAACCCACACATCGAGCGAGACCGAGAAAGTTAGTGATATTTTTATTGTTATATTTTTATTCTTATTTTTTTATTTTTATGTTTTTAGTCTTATTTTTTTTAATTATAAGTTGTATATATATTTTGTTATCTTGTAGGTGCTAACCAAATATTATTCGTCGATTACTTTGTCGACGAGCCGTTGTACTCGGAGGCTATTTTTAGACGTCGTTTCAGAATGAGTCGTCGACTTTTCTTACGTATTGCCGACAATTTAGCCGCTTATCACCCGTTTTTTTACCTTGCGACCCGATGCTAGAGGCAAAATGGGCTTCACCACCTTACAGAAATGCACTGCGGCGATTCGTCAACTAGCTTATGGGACGACAGCCGATGCTTGGGACGAATACTTAAAAATGTTCGAAAGAACTGCTAGAGAATGTTTATACAAGTTTTGCAAATTTGTGGTGAGGCTCTACAGCCAAAAATATTTGCGAAAACCGAATTACAATGACGTCCAAAATTTGTATCAACACCACCAAGCAAGGCACGGTTTTCCAGGCATGCTCGAGAGCATTGATTGCATGCATTGGGCATGGCGGAGTTGTCCTACCGCTTGGCGAGGAATGTATACCCGAGGCGATCAGGGACATCCAACAATAATTCTAGAAGCTGTTGCGTCTCAGGACCTATGGGTTTGGCATGCTTTCTTTGGGATTCCTGGTTCGAATAACAACAACAACGTTCTACAAAATTCTGAGGTTTTTGACGATGTTATAAAAGGGATCGGTCCGGATACGAGGTTTACTGTTTCGGGAGTGGAGTACAGACGCGGGTATTATCTTGCCGATGGAATATACCCACAATACTCTACAATTGTTAAAACGGTTAGGCATCCTCCAGATGAAAAAAAGAAAGAAATTTGCCAAGTTCAAAAAGCGGCTAGAAAAGATATTGAACGGTGTTTTGGGGTTCTCCAACAAAGATGGCATATTATTGAAAACCCAGCACGCGCTTTTACACTCAAAACGTTGCGATACTGTATGTATGCTTGTATTCTGCTGGATAACATGATCCTCGAAGACGAAGGACATGTAATTTGTGAGTATGACGAGAATGCGGTGGAGCATAATACTGTTCCGGTTTGCGGAGAACAACAAGATTTAAACAGGTTCTCGTTACATAACGATTTCACACATGCCAATCTTCAATCGGACTTGATCGATCACATTTGGAGTCTCGGAGAAAACAACGCGTAGTTTTTTTTATTTATTTGTAACTTTAGGCTTTTTTTTATTATAACTTTAGGTCTTTTTTTATTATAACTTTAGGTTATTTTTTTAATGTAGCTTTAGGATTTTTATTTAAATGTAACTTTAGGTTTTTATTTAAATGTAACTTTTTTATTTTTATTTACTTTGTTTTAATTAATATGGCAAAAAAAAGAATAATAAAAAAATGGGGGAGGAGCATCCACCACACCCTTGAATAGTCCCCAAGGGGTTGGTCCTCCTCCTATGCTTATGTGGAGCCTATGTGGCGGATAGTCTCTTTGGAGACTATCCTCCCCATACCCCATGGTCTTAGGAAGTAAGCCATTTACCTCGAAGCCTTTAACAAAATCCAAAAAGTCATACTTCACCATATCCCAAAAAAACCTTTAGGAACTTTAACGTGAAACCGTCGGGACCCGGTGCCTTGTCATTCCCGCAAGCCTAAACAACACTTTTAACTTCTTCTAGAGAAAACGGGCACTCCAAACCATCTCTATCTACATCTAACAACTTGCCCACCTCAATATCGACAACCTTAGGTCTTCTAATTTCCAATTGTTTGAATTTCAAGGTAAAAAATTTAAGGATTATACATTTGACAACTTGCCCACCTCAATATCGACAACCGATTTAAAGGATTATAGACCTATTAATTTAATTGGTTGCTTATCGAAAATGGTGTCCAAGCTCTTAGCCGTGCGTTTAAAAAATATGGTGGGCAAGCTTATTGGGGTGGAACAATCAGCCTACATTGAAGGAAGGAAATCTTGGATGGTCACCTTGTCATCAACGAAACTGTAGCTTGGATTAAATCGAAATAAAAAAGAAATGCATGCTTTTTAAAGTCCATTTTGACAAAGCTTTCGACTTGGTGAATTGGAGTTACCTTGATGCGGTTATGGGTTTTGGGAATAAATGGAGGCGTTGGGTGTCAAGTATTTTAGCTTCCGGGAAGGCTTCGATTCTCGTCAACGGTTCGCGGACAAAAGAGTTTAAGTTTGAACGCGGGGTAAAACAAGGTGATCCTCTTTCGCCTTATCTTTTCCTAATCGCCATGGAAGGGCTTAATGCTATGCTTAAAAAGGCTGTGAAAAGTCACGTTTTTAAAGGCATTGAGCTTCCAAATCACGGCCCCATCCTTTCTCGTGTTTTGTACGCTGATGACGCCATTTTTATTGGTGAGTGTGAGGTGGTTAACGGGCTGAATTTGCGCGGATCTTGAGGTGCTTTCATCTCGCGTCGGGGCTAAAAGTCAACTTCTCTAAGAGTAAGGTTTTCGGGGTGGGTGTCGGGTCGTTGGATGTCAAAGACATGGCTAGTATTCTCAAATGTGAGCCGGCCAAGCTTCCTTTCAACTTTCGATTTGTACCGTACCACTCCCAACTTTCAACTTATTGGCCGATAGAACTCCTAAATTGACTGGACCCTAACCCATTTTGCTGACATCAGCTGCCACTTCACCAAACCAGTGCCATGTCAGCAAAACGCCAAGTCAGATTTCACTTTATAAAAAAAGTCATGTTAGACTCCACGTCAGCTGCCACATCATCAAAAATTTCCACGTCAGATGCCACATCACCACACAAGTGCCACAACGACAAAAACTAACTAGGTTGGGGTTCACTTAGTTTGGGAATGTTATCAGCCAATAAGTTGAAAGTTGAGAGTGGTTTGATATAAATCGAAAGTTGGGAAAGCTATCGGTCAATTGGTGAAAGTTGGGTTATTTAAATCCAAGGGTTGAGTTATAATACAAAACTAGGTGTAGGACCCGTGTAACCACACGGGTAGGTTTAGTAATGATCGAAATCAAATACTAAAAAAGAGATTATAATATATCATTTAAATTTTGGTCTTTAGTTCTATATCTTTATAAAGTAATGTTAAAGACAGTATGTGTGACCACATGGGTAGCTTTAATAACCATCGAAATAGATTATAATACATCATTTAAATTGTTTGTATTTAATTCAAATAATCAAATGTTATTGAATAGTTCAATAAAGCCCCTTATATTTGATCCAATTAAGCTTAACTGTTGTGTAAGATTTTGTAGGCCCGTTAAAACCCTTATATTAAATCCGGCCCCAAATTCTAATCACTCATCTACCGTTCCATTTCCATCTGCGTTCTTCGAAAGGCGACAAACCAACGACAGGGAGTGTTAAAGATTTTTCCTTATCAGTAAAAGGTAATCGAAAACGTATTGATTCGATTTTGTTTTTCTGAAATCTTTGCTTCATGTAATTTTTTATACCACGCTTGCATGTATGATTTTTGATCTTAGGTTTGTTCTTTTATATGAACTGTAATTTGTGATCATGTTTGTTTATTTGGTTTGTTATACTTCAGGTTCCATCATATGAATGTTCATATTGATGTTCGATTAAAGTTTATAGTTTTGTATGGATGTTGGATTGAGGTTTATATATTTAGGGCTATGTTAAAAATGATTGTTTATCAGTTGTTGTATAAAGATTTTTTAAGATTATGATGTTTAGTAAACTTTCAGTTGGTGTTCTTGACAGATTTTATCAGATTATATTTCACATGTTTGGGGTTTTGTATCACACTGTCAAGAATAGAAACATATTAATAAGCATTAGAAACTCTCTGCATCGAAAATAACATTTGGTCGAGTATGCAAGTGAATAATATTTTAACGTTTAGGGTTTTGTATCTGTTTTGTATCACCTTTTAACGTTATATAATATTTTAGTCTATTAGTTATACTCTTTTTAATTGCAATAATTAGAATAATCCTTTAACATTTTTCATAAATAATGCTCATCAAGTTAAAACCATTGTTGTTGATACATCTGTTGACTTTGGTTAACAGATGGATGAAAATATATGATTAAAATCAGTGTTGGGTTAAACAGTGTTTTGAGGAGAAAACAGTGGTTTGTCATTGGTCAAACAGTGGTTTGACCATGGTCAAGCAGACCTTTGAACCACTAAGAGTCATAGTTTTGCAAATAGTGGTTTGACTTTGGTCAAACAGTGGTTGCATACTAATGCTATTTCCTTTCATCATGTTCTCTCAGTTACTTACCATGTTTTAACGTTTTTCTCTTTTTATAGAAAGATGTATGGTTTTGCTTCTTACATGACCGACAACCAAAGGAAATCTTTGGTTAGTATTTTAATCTCAGTTATGGCGAATTTATTTTCTTTATAACATCATGTTAGACAGTTCTGATTTTAATATACTTATACATATGTTCTGCCAAAAAAATATAAACAATGGATAAAAGAGTTTAACTATCCTGTTGGGTTTGTCAAAGTACGGACAACTAATGGGCAAGTCTTTGAAGTCAAGATATATGATATAGGAAACTTCTATTATCTCTACAATGGGTGGTATTCCGTAGTTCAAACTTTGAAACTACAATATGGATCATGGCTCGTATTTCAGTATGAAGAAGCATTACAAAGTTTCTGGATCTTTTATTTCTATGAAAATATTGCATTTGCTCCGTCTGATTATTTTTACTACAGACCCAATGGCGATTTTGATAAACCTGATGCTATGGTATGTAGTTCGCAATCTGGGTTCGGTATATTTTTATTGTTTCTTATTTATTATGGTTTCGTATATGAAACTACTATTATTTTTTTTTCTCGTTGTAGCATATCAATCGTTTATTTTTACATCACAAGATGGACAATACCATTCCAAATTATCCGGTTGTTATTAGAGGTCCTGGGAAGCATAAATTTTTTGTTCGAATGGATGTTAGTGACAATCAGCTTTACATAACAACTGGATGGGGACGGATTAAGAAGAAATTTTCACTAAGTGATGAACATCTTCTTGTGTTTGAAATGATTGATCTTCACACTTTTGATATGTCTGTTTTCAATTGTTCCAAGGATGCTGATTTAGTGTTGCCACCGGAATTATATGCTGCTATTAAGGAAGAAGTGGTAGAAGAGGTTATCAGTATCTCTGATGGTGAAGATGTGGATGACATAACTAAGGACAATGAAACTGAAATGATCGCTGTAACTACGAACAACGAAACTATTCCAGTAGTTTTCCGTGTGGACAATCATTTTGTAAGTTTCTGTAACCAAAAAGTACTAACAGGACCTTACATTGTGTTAACCATATTATAATATTATCTTTCTTAACATTATTTTTTGTTTGTTACAGCGTATTAAAAAAGTTCTCGCTAAAAAACTAGGCTTGGATAGGAAAAGAACTTTAAAGATTGTAGATGCTGCTGGAAATGTTTGGGATGTTCGAGTTGGTATCGAGTCTCCTGATGATCGGTTTTACATAAAAAACATGAAACAGTTTGTGAAGGATAAAAACTTGGTTCCTCGTGAAGAATTTACCCTTAAGTTCGTCATGGGTAAAGGTATTTTCTTGTTTGACTGAATGGTTGTGGGGCTCTTTCAGATAATGTTATTTTGTATGAAACAATGTTTTTTGTTTGTGGTTGCTGGTTTGCACAAAACACTTTTGTAAAGGTTGGTAGTTTAGTTTTGATCTTGATGGTACGAAGGGTTAGCTACTCAAAAGTTTTTAATTCTTATGTTACTAAACCACTGCAGGCTATATATTAAGAACATGAAGTGTTCCTAATAACTAACGGTTGAAAGTATTACTTGTATTAGTTATTTCTTGTCTTTTAGATATATGTTATTGTTATTTACCTTTCATTATTTTATAATTGTTAAAGGTATCATTTTTTAAAAATGTATACTATATTTTAAAACAATTCTGTAAAATAACATCCATTATTATTAGATAAAAGGAACATGATAATACCAAATAACTTCAAACATTAAAAGACTTTTCTTCAAAATGCTATTTCTACAACGACTATAGATTTTGTAGAACTTCTTTGTAGACCACGTTAGTTGTGGTTTTACACACTTGTTTTCCCCTGTCACATATCAAGATCTTCAAACCCTTCCTGCTCTTTACTCGTGATACAGCAACGTATAGTTGTCCGTGACTAAAAACCGGCCTTGGAAGATATAAGCCTACACGTTCAAGTGATTGTCCCTGGCTTTTCTTGATGGTCGTTGCAAAGCATAGAGATAATGGGAACTGTCTTCGTGCAATTTTCACCGGTAATCTTTTATCGGACGGTGTCATTTTCAATCTTGAAATCAAAGTATGATGACCTATATTATTTCCAGTAATAATCTTTGCTTCGATTACAAGTTTTCCAAGTTTTGTTACTTGAAGTCGTGTACCGTTACACAGACCATTTGTTTGATCAATGTTTCTAAGTAACATTACCGGAGCTCCAACTTTGAGAACCAATTTATGGTTAGGTAATCCTGACAGATGCAATTTGTTTAATACATCCGGAGGAAACAATGCCATGTTAAGGTCGGTTTGATCCTCAGACTCACATAAAGTATCTGAACTGAGATATATCTTTTCTTCACCAGGCATACTATTTAACAGTTCTGTATTAATTGAATCCACAACTTCATTTGTGGGCGCAAGAATGGCTCTTTGTTGGAAGTAATTTGAATTGCATAAAAACTTTTGCATATCCGGATATGTGAAAGCGATCAATGAAGATATAGGATTGACTGCATCGAGTATAAGTAAATCATCTGGAATTTCAATTTCCACTTCTCCATCATTTGGACCACCAAGTAGACCATCACCAAGCCTTAAAATCCATTCAGCAAATTCCTTGGTCTCGTTAAAATTACTTGGTTTGGTGCCCATTTTTAACCTCATGTTTTCAGTTAACTTGAGTAACTGACAATCCTGCCATATATAAGAAGAATTCAATGAAGAATTTACAATCATGCTTCTGGTACCTTTTGGAATGACTGAAAGGATTTGTCTAAAATCACCGCCAAAAAGCACAATCTTTCCACCAAAAGGTTTGTTCTGCAAGGACGGATTACTGGAACGGGCTATATCTCTCATTGTTCTATCCAGAGCTTCAAAACAATGCTTATGTGTCATTGGCGCTTCATCCCAGATTATCATCTTAGTTTCTTTGATTAAGCCTCCTAGCTCACTGTTTGGTTCAATAGAGCATATAGAATCCTCGTTAACATTTATCGGAATTACAAACCTGGAATGAGCCGTTCTACCACCATCTAATAGAAGTGATGCAATACCACTGGATGCAACATTCAACACAACTTCACCATTGGAACGTAACGCAGCTGCAAATGTTTTCCACATAAATGTTTTACCAGTTCCACCGTAACCATATAGAAAGAAAACTCCTCCACTTCCTTTAACAACTGCATTCATGACGGTTTCATACACTTTTCGCTGTTCATCAGTTAAAAATTTTAGGGAAGCTGCAAGTTCCTTTTTTAAGATAGCCCGATCATACGAAAGTTCCTTCATTATCTATTGATTGTTCAATGTTGAAGTGTAGTTGTCAGGAACATTTGGCATGTCAGTAAAGTTGCTTAACGTACTTCCATAACCAAGTAACAGTTTTTGGATATGTGCTAAGCAAATGTTTTCAATCTCTTCCTCTTTAAGAACCAAATCTAAAACATATAACAGATGTTTAGTAATTAGATTTTTTAAATACTTGATTAAACTAAAATGGAATCTGAAATTTTATTTAAGTTTTTAAAATTACCAGGAATACCAGTAATCCTCTGTTGCTGATATAATATATCTTCACATAATAGAGATCTTTTTTCCATCCAGAAAATACCCGGCCTAGAAATGGAGTTTGACATCAAGAGCATTACAAAAAATGTACGTAAGAAATCAGAAGTAGCCCATGTACTTAAATCATTAATGGCCATTAAATACTCTTTATCATCGTCCAACAGACCGCGAGCAAAACATGCATCTTTAAAAGTATGATATATTTTTCCATCAACTGTTTTTATATTATTGAAACTCATTGGTCCTATAACATGATTCAATAAAATTCTCAAGAAATAACAATCACCAAGTGATGGAGGTACATAATGTATCCTACCAACTGCACCAAAAGGTTTTTTTCTACGTACCCACTTTCATGTTTTGCGTATCCATACAAAGTATCTGGGGAACTCTATATACTTCAAAGTTGTAGCAAATGCATCCGTTTGATTAGTGACGTGTGCGTATATATACATAATTTTGCAATGAATTTACACACGATTTGGTTTTAAATTTATAAAAGTGATTATTACTTTTACATCAAAACACACACGAAAGAGGCAAGTGTACCCCGTCATATATGTAGTAAAGTATCGGTAAGAACCAAGTATCGATCCAAGGAAATGGGCGGAGAATTAATACTAGACCTTTGTCACTAAACTACCGGTAAAAACATAAGTTTGTTTGATTTTTAATTAAACTAAAGTAAGCATAAACAAATACATATAAAAACATAGTAGATAATAGATAAATAGCCTTGCTTAATACACAACCAAAGCATGTCAACTAAGTCAGTTTTGGCACTAGAAGCATCCGGTCAATATTCCAATTTAAGACAATTAGTATCCCTTTCGGGAATCCTAACATGACAATCATTTGGAAAGTTAAAACGATAAACACACTTTAACCACCTAAAATTGTTCTTTAACGTGCAATTGATAAATGTCTATGAAAATCTCTTAAAAATAAGTTAGTCATCCGTTAGGAGTTTTCTAACCGCACTTAATCAAGGAAAGAGACACCGATAAACACAATGCAACCACCGAGACAAGCATAAACTAGATTAAATCACAACCGAGTTCATTTTACAAATCTTGCACAATAATTCACCAAGATAGCAATTTTGGCCTAAACTACTAACTAAGCTAACAAATCATGGCAAGAATTTATAACGACACCATCTAACCCGTTAAGGTCCTTACGTGACGGCAAGCTCTCTTGATTAACAATAATTACATTTTATTAAATCACTAATCATTTCTAATATCATGATGCATACATTTAAACCAAGCTAAACTAGTTAACCAAGTTCAAAGTTTACTAATACAAGATTAATTAAGCTTCATTTTTCAACTATCTTAACTAACCAAGCATCAATCATCCAACATAATTACTTATAATCAAGAAATCAATATCAATAACAAGGTTGCAAACTAATCATCAAAGATTAACATAGAAAATACTTCAAAGTGTCATTACAAACAAAGTTTAACAAACTAATGGTTATAATCTAGCAAGGGATTGTTGTGTTTTTGCCCAAAGGCTACAATAATACATAAACATTAATCTAAGTACTTGAAAGATTAATAAAATCATGGAAAGATTAGAAAACCAAACCATAAACAAGTACTAGACTAAGGATCCGGGTAGTAATGGAGCTAAACGGCACAATGTGGCATGAATCCGGGTCAAAAGCAAAGCCTCCGGAGCCTGTAAATTCGCCTGTGAAGCTCCCAAAATTCCAGAATTTCGAGCAGAATGTTTCTGTTCTGTTTTTATATTTTTTCGAAGTCGCACGGTCGTTCTTCATATGGCACGACCGTGCACTTTAAGCAATTATTGGGTATGGGACACCATACTGCATACGTCATCAGATCTTTGACCGGATACGATATCGCACGATCGTTCTTCGGATGGAACGGTCGTTCAGTTCCGGGTTCTTGATGCACGAGCTACTGGATCGGGCGTTCATCACCGAGATCAGGTTGGATCATCGTAGACGCACGATCGTTCTTCATAAGGCACGTCCGTGCATCACCGGGTTGACCTTATATGCCTTGCACGCCTAGTCGCACCCTCGTTCAATGCCGGGTTGATCAGCATTTGTCGGAGATGCACGGTCGTGCATCAGGTCGCACGACCGTTCCACAAGCCCAGGTCAGTTTCCTTAACAGAATGTCCGCAGCTTCGTCGTTTTGTCCAGAAAGTCCTCGTTTTCGCTATCATCTTGTCTGGTATGCTGTTTTAGGCCTGTAAACAAAAGTGTAGATAATTAAGTATCCGAATGACGGTTTTACGGCCAAAAACGCATAAAATAGGGGTAAAACGGGGGACTAAAATATGTGTAAATTAACGAATATCAAATCTCCCCACACTTGAACCTTGCTTGTCCTCAAGCAAGCTAAACTAAAAAGCAATAAAAGACGTAAACAAACAAGAACGATAATTTACACACTATTTTATTGAAAACTACTATAAACGGTTAGCCGGTTTGTCGAAAGACAACATCAAAAGACTCAAACCCAACAAGCATATGCAATTATAAAGCGACAACCAAAGAGCCGTGACTTCACATTTAATTGACTCACATGTTAATCTTCACACGACTCACAATGTTCACACACTCGGTTTTATTTATGAAACATACATAAAATGTGTATGTGTAAACACTCAATGCCTAGTCAATGAAATGTGCAATATCATAAGCTTGTCATAAGATCTCGTCTCCACCAACTAACATGCGAACAAGTATAAATCAAGAGGTCTTTACGGGTTGTAACGTTAGGCTTGGGCGAAGGGTATGGAAGTGGACATATAAAGTGGCGAAAACGGTTAAAACTCGGTAGTAGCGTTTAACTAGCAACAAAATATACAACTATACATACAAACGCCTTAAAAAGGCGACTAAAGCGCAATCGAGCTTATCAACGAAATTTTAATATTTAAGCATTCAAAATTGCTCGATTTCTATCAACTTCACCCTATTTTAGGGTGTTTTATTTTTTTTTATTTTTTATTTTTTTAGAAAATACTTACAATGAAACAAAAACAATAACAAGCGCTAGTTAAACGATTATTTTTTTTTTTACCGAGTTTCAACACTAAAAAGGGTTTAAAAACATAAAAAGGCTAAATTTGGCTAAGTGGGCGATAATGTGGGTAAACAAAGGTGAACGGGAAGGCTCGACATGGTTAATCCTAAAGGGTAATATAAGGTGAACGGGAAGCACAACACAAAGAACAAGTACACAACAAAGGGGTAATCTAAGTGCCTCTATCACTTTTACACAAATCCGCACGTTCATGGTCTTAACAAGCATACTAGTGACAAGTTCTAAATTACACATAACATCCGGCTCACTCCTATATCCGAAATGAACAAATATATAGCAATCAAGGCTCAAATATGCTCACGTAACGGAAGGAATGGGTAAAAGTGTGAAAACTATCATGTAAGTCTTTCTTTGTTTGTCACGCTTTCCGGTTTCCTTTTTCAAAAATATTTTGCTTGTCGAGTTTTTATCAAGTCCGACGCTTTCTAAAATACAACCAACCGGTTTATTTACCAACATATACACAAAACACAAGTATTTTTGAATTATTTTTCTGATTTTCTGATTTTTTTTTTAAGAGGACAAACAAAGTTAACAAAGTTAACAAAGTTAACCCCCTCCCCACACTTGAACTTCGCATTGTCCCCAATGCGAGACCCGAAATATAGAGAAAGGGATAAAAAATACTCCCCTCAAGATGATGTTGATGCCACGAGACTTCCGAAGTTGTATCCGGTACGTGCTCCGGTCCAAGATCAGATAGCTAAAACCTGCGAGTATGTCACATGTGCACCCAAAACATAACAGAAACAGAAAAAATCACAAAACAACCATAATATACATAAATATAAATACTACAATCCAAACAAAACACAAAGTAAATTGTCTGAAATACATAACCGGGGTGTTTGAAATAACAGTCAAAATAAACACCCAATAAAAAATAAAGTACTGAAATAGAAAAACCACCAACTGCTATCACCATCGCCAACTACTCGTCTCCATCATCACCGTCTCTCGTGTAGGACGGGCCGGCATCGCCATAACCTGGGGGGTTACACGGTGGGAACTGCGGAGGGTGCTGAAAGTAGTCGGGGTATGCGTGACGCATCTCCCCGAAAAGATAAGAAAACCCCTCACTGACCCCCTGGTATAGAGTATCCTGGCGATGCTGAAGCTGAGCCTGACTGGCCCGAATCTCGTCCTGGCTAGATCTGATCTGGTCGAAGTAGGTACCATGTTGCTCCTGCGTCACACGCATATCCTGGAACTGCTGGTAGAACGTGGGCCAGTCCTCATGCTGATGAAATGCATGGTGCTGCGGCGAGTGTGGTGGTGTCGGTGGCTGGTGCTGGTGCTGCTCTCCCATCTCAACATCCTCATCTTCCTCCTCATGTTCCTCCTCAGCTGGAGGCAACGGGTCCCAGACCTCGTTGTTCAATCCCCTCAACCTATCCCCCCTATCAAGCTCAACAATCACCCCCATGGCCTTCAGTGACCTGATATCAACGTGAACCCCCTCAGTAATCATAGTGAGACTCTGAACGACCTCCTCAGTCATATAGCCTTCGTTGTAGGCTATTTCGGTCACATATTGACCGCCATGTATCTCACTGTTCGGAGTTCGCCCCGAGCTCTTGACGAAGTATTCAGCCATTCGAGCAGCTAGGTTGATGGGTGCTTTGTCAACCAACGCATATAAAAAGATCAAATCATGTGTTGGACAGTTACCGAGACTGTCCATGCGACCGCATATCGAATGGCTAAATACATGGTGCATCACTCGCACCAAAGGGTCTCTGAGTCGCGAGGCCTTCGACATCCTCGGGTTGTAGGGGTCCCCAACGGCATTTTCAGCCCAAAATTCATCCCGTGCTGCATCAGAAGGGAAGGTGAACTTATCATTGAAGACTTCGGGATCATCCATGTCGTCCCTAGTATAAATCCCGAGCCTTCTTCCCAAACGACCAATCGACCATGAATGCCATTGTCCACATAACCTGAAGGCTACCCGCTTCTTGTAGCGAAATTTGGGTCTTCGATGAGCAATCGGCTTTTCATAGGCATAAGAGGCGAAGAACTCAATTGTCAACTCCCGGTAAACGGGTCGGTTGCAACTGACCAGATTTGCAAGCGGGCGACTCATCATGTCATCTAATCTGTCATACTGACTGAGTTCACGCATGACTTCCCAATCCAACCATCGGGGGACTCCAAACTGCCCCCGTCTCGCCCATAGGGCGTCGCGTCGTGGAATGCACAGAGCCTCTTTCTCGATGTTGGGGTCAAACTGAAGGAAAGGATGGTTCATCTGTATGGGGAAAAACATTAGAGAGATGGAAACAGGAAAAATTCGAATCGAAAACAGCCGAGCAGCCTATTATGAAGAAACTGTCTAACTGATCTGGGCATATGGCACGGTCGTGCGACGAGACGCACGGTCGTGCGTCGCCGATGACAATGACCATCTGCCCAGAAATGTCGGAACTGCACGGCGTGCGACCAACGGCACCACCGTGCAACTCCGACCAACAACCAACTATCGTGAAACATAGGCGAGGCACGACCGTTCCATCCAGGAACGTCCGTGCGACTTGGTTTTCTGCAGATTTTGACCCAGGCTCAAAGTAGCCCGATTTTTTTCACAAATCTTCATGTTTTTACAAAAACAGGGGTCAGAAAAATGCACCAGATGTTCACGATACAACGATTCAACAAGGGTTAGGGTTTCGATTTGTTTATGAAGAGAACCCTAAAAATTTCCTTGAGGAATCGGAAGAAATCTACCCTAGAAAGCAAGGAAACAAGAAATCTACAACTAGGAACGTACCGTGCGAAGAAGGGTGTGAGATCGTGCGAAAAACCGTGCGATTTGATGAAATATCGCTCTGGAACGGCCTGCAGCGACAAGGGTTTCGCGAGTTATGAATGGGGGCTGCAGATGAGGGTATTTATAGTGCCAAAAGACAAAACTGCCCTCAGCCTGACGCACGGTCGTTCTCCGAGTGGCACGGTCGTGCGTCACCGACATCGCCCAAACCCTAATAACTTTTCTCGGAAATGCACCGGGGGTGCGATCCACCGTGCCGGCCCTTGGAAACGCACGGTCGTGCGACCCGAGGAACGGTCGTGCATCAGGTGCAGATCAGAATTTTTCCGCAGAAGCTATTTCCAGCAACTGTTTCGGCCGTTTTTCGCCATTTTTTCGACACACCAACTGTTCTAACAATATTGCAATACGGAACCTTCGCTCGGCACGTACGAAAACTAAACAAACTAACGTAAGCTACCTAACTTACCTAAATTACGCTAAAACTACAAAAACACAAAAAAGGACTAATTTACCCTTATAGCGCCAAAGACGCTCCTGCTACATTTTTGTCGGCGAGTCAGTAGCGTAGACTCATGCTAAATTTTTGTCGGCGAGTCGATAGCAAGACTCAAAGCTAAAACTAGAAAAACTACTAAAAAGACAATACTACCCCTAAAGCGCAAAATACGCTCTTGCTACATTTTTGATCCGCGAGTCAGTAGCGTAGACTCTCTCCTCCCCACACTTATGATGTGTGCGGGCCATTACCACTCCCCTTCGGGTTCTGCTCCGTGTTGCCTGGAAGACCACCCTGGGGTCTTTTAGACATCATCTGTGCCAGCTGACCAACCTGATTCTCGATATTCTGAATCGAGGCCTTGTGACTCCTCATTTCTCCTTCATGAGAAAGAAAACGATCCTCGCTCTGTTGGTAGCGTTTTTCAGCTAACTGATTCGCACTCGAGGAGCTAGTAAGAAGCTGAGCCATCATATCCTCCAGCTTCGAACTAGACTGAGGGGCCTGCTGCTGGGTGCTACTCCCAGTGCCCTGATTCTGATATGAAAATGGACGCTGCTGGTAAGGTTGGTTGTATTGCTGGAACTGCTGACCCTGACCCTGCTGTGGCGCTGGAGCGCGCTGATTAAATCCCAAAGGGTTCTGATTGCCTGTATTTTCTCGCCACCCAAAGTTTGGGTGATTTCTCCAACCGGGATTATAGGTGTTACTGTACGGGTTATTCTGCGGCCTCACCTGATTACTCACGAAATCTACCTCTTCGTGGCCCTCGTATATGACTCCCTGAAAACATGCCCCAGGCTCGTGTGACACTCCACACTGGTCACATCCCGAGCCCGCATGCGCAATCATCTGGGACCTGTCGAATCTCGATGCGAGAGCCGAGATTTGTGCAGTAATGGCCGTGTAGTCGTCTACAGCATGAACTCCTGCGCGAGATGATGACGATGATGCCCGGCCTCTGTCTCCTTCCCGACGCGAGCTGGATTTTAACGCGGCTTTCTCTATAATATCATACGCTTCATTCGGCGTCTTAGTTCCTAGATCGCCTCCCGCGTTCACGTCTAATCGCTCCTGTGTGTTGTAACTGAGCCCCTGATAGAACGTTAAAACCAGCTGTCTCTTGGAGTAGCCATGATGTGGCACATCAATCAACAAATCCTTGAATCTCTCCCAAGCCGCATGCAACGACTCACCCTCGTCCTGGTGAAAAGATACAATTCGGTTCCGTAGCTTGTTCGTTTTCTCAGGTGGGAAATATTTCTGCATAAACTGCTCCGCCAACTGATTCCAGGTCCTGATGGACCCGGCTGGAAGTGACATAAGCCAAGCTCTAGCTTTGTCACGTAACGAAAACGGAAACAACCTCAACCGAATTGCATCCTCCGAAACACCTGTAATCTTAAACGTAGAACAAACATGGAGAAAAGCAGCAATATGCCTCCCGGGATCCTCGTGCTCACGTCCGTCAAACTGTACTGAATTTTGTACCATATTAATAATACTAGATCTAATTTCAAAAGTAGGTACATCAAGAGTAGGTTGAAGGATACTCGGCTCCAGGCCTGCCCTTCCAGGCTGATTTGATTCATTCAAAGGTCGCTCATCGTCCGCCATGATCGCGTTCTCTGCTGCCCCTGAGCCCTCGGCTTCAGTGGTTACCACCTGCTCCTGCTCACCAGATGCGAGTAGCAGCCCAACCACACGAGATTTCTCACGAAGACGTCTCCTCAGATCTCGTTCAGGTTCGTCTGACGGCTCAATAAGATCGGGAGCGGGTGTTGAGAACATCAACCTGAAAACGAAAATTTGACACAATGAATGTTAAATTACTATAATAATTATGTTTTTTTTTTCAGCTGAAAAGAAGCAGAATATTATTAAAAATGGGCTGAAAATTTTATAAAAATTCGAAAATGGGCCCGAAACTTTATAAAAATCAACACAATAAAAATAAATGAATCGGCTAATACAAAAATGGTTTCCCGAAGCCGAAAAATCAAAGAATAAATAAATAATAAATCCGGATCGAATAAATAAATGGAATAAAAATTTACAAGTGTACAAAAGAATCACGAAAACGAATAAATGAAATAAAAGCAAGAAATATTAACAAATAAATAAACAAATAAATAATCAAGAAAATATTCACAAATATTAACAAGTATATACGCCGATAACACAATGACTCGGGTCGTTCCTAAAACTCGCCATTTCCCCGGCAACGGCGCCAAAAACTTGACGTGTGCGTATATATACATAATTTTGCAATGAATTTACACACGATTTGGTTTTAAATTTATAAAAGTGATTATTACTTTTACATCAAAACACACACGAAAGAGGCAAGTGTACCCCGTCATATATGTAGTAAAGTATCGGTAAGAACCAAGTATCGATCCAAGGAAATGGGCGGAGAATTAATACTAGACCTTTGTCACTAAACTACCGGTAAAAACATAAGTTTGTTTGATTTTTAATTAAACTAAAGTAAGCATAAACAAATACATATAAAAACATAGTAGATAATAGATAAATAGCCTTGCTTAATACACAACCAAAGCATGTCAACTAAGTCGGTTTTAGCACTAGAAGCATCCGGTCAATATTCCAATTTAAGACAATTAGTATCCCTTTCGGGAATCCTAACATGACAATCATTCGGAAAGTTAAAACGATAAACACACTTTAACCACCTAAAATTGTTCTTTAACGTGCAATTGATAAATGTCTATGAAAATCTCTTAAAAATAAGTTAGTCATCCGTTAGGAGTTTTCTAACCGTACTTAATCAAGGAAAGAGACACCGATAAACACAAAGCAACCACCGAGACAAGCATAAACTAGATTAAATCACAACCGAGTTCATTTTACAAATCTTGCACAATAATTCACCAAGATAGCAATTTTGGCCTAAACTACTAACTAAGCTAACAAATCATGGCAAGAATTTATAACGACACCATCTAACCCGTTAAGGTCCTTACGTGACGGCAAGCTCTCTTGATTAACAATAATTACATTTTATTAAATCACTAATCATTTCTAATATCATGATGCATACATTTAAACCAAGCTAACCTAGTTAACCAAGTTCAAAGTTTACTAATACAAGATTAATTAAGCTTCATTTTTCAACTATCTTAACTAACCAAGCATCAATCATCCAACATAATTACTTATAATCAAGAAATCAATATCAATAACAAGGTTGCAAACTAATCATCAAAGATTAACATAGAAAATACTTCAAAGTGTCATTACAAACAAAGTTTAACAAACTAATGGTTATAATCTAGCAAGGGATTGTTGTGTTTTTTCCCAAAGGCTACAATAATACATAAACATTAATCTAAGTACTTGAAAGATTAACAAAATCATGGAAAGATTAGAAAACCAAACCATAAACAAGTACTAGACTAAGGATCCGGGTAGTAATGGAGCTAAACGGCACAATGTGGCTTGAATCCGGGTCAAAAGCAAAGCCTCCGGAGCCTGTAAATTCACCTGTGAAGCTCCCAAAATTCCAGAATTTCGAGCAGAATGTTTCTGTTCTGTTTTTATATTTTTTCGAAGTCGCACGGTCGTTCTTCATATGGCACGACCATGCACTTTAAGCAATTATTGGGTATGGGACACCATACTGCATACGTCATCAGATCTTTGACCGGATACGATATCGCACGATCGTTCTTCGGATGGAACGGTCGTTCAGTTCCGGGTTCTTGATGCACGAGCTACTGGATCGGGCGTTCATCACCGAGATCAGGTTGGATCATCGTAGACGCACGATCGTTCTTCAGAAGGCATGTCCGTGCATCACCGGGTTGACCTTATATGCCTTGCACGCCTAGTCGCACCCTCGTTCAATGCTGGGTTGATCAGCATTTGTCAGAGATGCACGGTCGTGCATCAGGTCGCATGACCGTTCCACAAGCCCAGGTCAGTTTCCTTAACAGAATGTCCGCAGCTTCGTCGTTTTGTCCAGAAAGTCCTCGTTTTCGCTATCATCTTGTCTGGTATGCTGTTTTAGGCCTGTAAACAAAAGTGTAGATAATTAAGTATCCGAATGACGGTTTTACGGCCAAAAACGCATAAAATAGGGGTAAAACAGGGGACTAAAATATGTGTAAATTAACGAATATCAATTACATTTCATCCATTCTGTGAACATAGACATTTTCACAGTTGGGTTACTGACCACGTCACACAAGTTTGAATTATCGTCATAAACAATAGCCTGACCATCTTCACAGTGAAAAAGTAATATTTCAACAGACGAAAACCGATAGTGTATGTCAAACTTAAAGATTCTCCAAGCAGCTTCACACGCTGAAATATATCTACAATCAAGATATGCTTTAACTTCATCTACTTCTGTTTCGTTTGAGAGATTTTCATTATTTGTCATTTCCTTGTTTTGAGTTCACATTAGCAGTGGTAGTACTTTCATAAACAGAAGCTGTCACTCTATCCGGACCCTTATTAATGTATTTGAAGAGATATTTGATGGATCCTGTTTGGTTACACCACTCAACATTTATGTGGCACTAATACTTTTTGAGTAGCGTAGCATTGTATGGAACGACAAACCTATTGTCAAGTAAGACGCCATTTTTTCTACTGTGTTGCATGATTGACGACGTCGGTAGACAGGATATCCTTCAGAATCAAAACAAGTCTCATCTACATATTTTTTCAGAAACTTCTTCGAACATTTTAAATTAACCATGCATGGAAAATGAGGATTGTCTGTACCACAAGGACCATGGATCATAAATTGTTTGACAAGTTCATACAGTGAAGCATCCATCTCTTTGTCAGGTATTTCAGCACTAATAACCAAATCAATTTCTTTAGCCGTTGGAAATTTGCTCTCAGCACTTAAGAACAAACATATATGAGCATGAGGTAGACCACGTTTCTGAAATTCGATTGTATAAATAACTGAAATATTACATCCAAAAAAGTGTTAGTAAAAGTATTTGAGAAATTAATTAAAACAATTTACAATGACTTACTTGTTTGTATCTCACCAAAGAATTTATGTTTCTTGAAATCTTGAATTAGATGATTGATTTTAATTTTGAATAACCGTGCGATAATATCAGGTCTATCTTGAGGGTTCAACCGTTTGTCTTTTAAACATCTATAAATCTCAGGCCAATTGGGATTACAAGTGATTGTTATGAAAAGATCCGGATATCCTACAGCTTTGCAGATTGCCATAACATCTAGATACTTTTGCATCATATATCTCGCTCCACCGGTAAATGAAGATGGCAACAAAATTCGTTTTCCACAGTTTGACGCCTCGCTTTGGCCACTTTGAACACTTTGATTTAAATTCTTAAACGTTTGACTTCTAAGTTTGGGTTGTTGTGTCTTTATGTAAGCTAACCGGGCAGATTCTATCATTGTATACACATCAACTAAAAACTGTTGGAATAGCTTTTGGGCATTGAGTAACAACGAAAATTGGTTGGCTCTGTCTTGTATTCTATAACTAAAGTACTCTCTCATTGTGGTGCGGGTTCTAAGTATATCACAATCAACTGAAACACCTCGATGTTTAATACCAAGTCTAAATCCATCTTCTGCATATGGGAAGATAAGTGGATATTGCAATGCAAGATAAGAGGGATGAAGCTCACTGATTCTCTGAAGATCGCCTGATTTTGTTTGAACTATGATATCCCTTTTATCAAATGCTCCATCAAAATCACCAATTATTAAGGCAGCAATTTCTTCAGCAGTAGGCAAGTTAAAAATTCTACCATCCTTATCCCTTACTCCAATGAGCTTGAGTCTTACATTCTGCCAATCATTTTGTTTAAAACAATCTCGTACCATTCTAAATGACTTCACAAGTGGATTGCATGAATCCAACATTTTTTTAAGACTCGATATGATGGCAAGATCAAGTTGTTGTTTAGTGTCTGTCTTCGAACCTTGCTCGACACTGTGTAAAAAACGACATTATTGTATAGATCAGATATATATAAAACACTTGACATAAATTAGAATTTACTGAATGCTTAATTTACCTTACAGCCTTTTGACGATTAAAATCCTCGTTTTGGGAATCATAAATATAAAGCTGCAAAAATTTGGGCTCTTCACCATCATTCGGTAGCAGGCTACCAATGCGATGGTAATTTTGTCCTTGCAGTCCAAAAACGTAAGGACCTTTGGTTTTTTGAAAAGTTTTAGAAACCTTGCCACCAAGGGATGTGAAGGAAAACATCATGTTATATGCTAGATGTTATTCATGAAAATGCGGCTTTCAGGAGTAACTCTTTTGTAAAATCTTTCGAGCAGTGGAGGAGGAGCAGGTGAGGAAGGCTATTCAACGTCTCCGTTCGAACAACAAAGAGAAAAAGAAGATTTCTTAGAATGAAAATTACCCCTAAGCATTTCATCTTTCCAAATCATTGCATGACAGTAAGAACATACAAAAATAGCATCTCCATGATCAACGTATTCTACAAAATTATATAGGCAGATAAAAAAACGATTATATAAGTGAAATATTAGGAGATTAAACTGTTATTTGGAAATATACTTTGATAAGTTTAAGGAGGGTATTTACCTCTTGCAATTCCGTAAATCTTTTTTACGATAGAAGATGGTAAACAATCCTCCGAATCGGGATCATCAAAGTTAGACCTTTCACCAGGGTAGGAATTTTCTTTTCCTGCCGTTTCATTTTGGAAATGGCAATTAACATCGGTTACAACAGATAGGAAGATAAGCAATAGATTCGACAAATATAGTGACTCAGAAACCTATATTTAGTTTTGCATTAAAAGTAAAACACATACCATTAAACGCTACAACGGAACATTTTGGCAACTGCCGAGAAGTTCTAATGTCAATATTCTGAGGAGTTGGAATATCACTTCGACGGGACCTTACTGTAACACGATCCACTTGCAAGACAAAATTTACAAATGTTATCAAACTTACATTAACATTCAGTAAATGATCGCGTTGTAATAACAAAAGTGTATATAGCATACAGTTTGTAATATCCGTTAATGGAGTGATATCAATTTTGTGATTTGATGATTGAAGAGGAGTGACCATTGAAGATGCCCTGCTTAAATCAGCTACAATGGATAAATCAAATTTATTTATATCCATGGTTTTCAAACTTTGTTTCCTCTTTCTAGGGTGATAAACACCATAATTAGCCTTTCCAGATTGTCCTAAAATCCAAACAAAGGGACAAGGTCAAATCGGATAGCATACCTTAAAAAAATAAGATTTATAACCTTACCAAGACTGGATGAAGTCAGAGGAATTGTACTAACACATGTTCGATCTAACTTGTCGGGCATGTGACATGCTGTACATGAAGAGATTTGGTTAATTTATGCTACAAACACTTACAATTTTCACATATTTTACATAGACATATTCAATAAACAACAACACTCATGTTGTAGGATAATTAGAAAAGTAGCACAAGAGTTGTTTACCCATTTTTTTAGAAGAGCATTCCAACGACATTATCGTTTGTTTCTGATTTACACTGCATGGTGTGTAATGTAGAGTTGAAGCTTCGTAGACACCTTTTGATAATACTTGTTGATATATATCAAGAAAATGATTTCAGGTAATATAACATTACATATATATATTTATTTAAAAAAAGACCATAAAAAACATACCTCCATTATCGTTTTTTGTGATAGTAACATTGCCCAGAAGTGTATCAATAATAGGAGGTGTATGTACAAATTGAACCACACCTCTGTTTCTACGCTTATTCAAGATAGACTTTCTTATCTTCCTTGATTATTTGGACTGTTGGGGACTGCATTGTGGAAAATACTCTCTATATCTTGGTATAAAATTCTTTTTACTCTCCATAACTGTACATAAGAATTGAGCACATATGTGTGATTTAGGGCTAGCTATAGGTGATTATTTAGGGCTAACTAAATAAGTGGATGATCACATCAAATGTTGATAATAGATTTAAACAAATGAGATAGAAAAACTTACCATTTAGTGTTCATCGATTGCTTCCAAACTAAGAGTGTCTTGAATTATAAGTTGAGTTTTTCACGCTAATTTTTAATCTTCACTTTGATTCAGTCGAAAAATAAGCTATAAACATAGCGGACGATATGAAATGGTGATTTAACAAACCTGATTCATTTTGTGGGCCTTTGACAGGATTTTATGGTTCACAACTTATGGGCCAGAAATTATTGAAAGAATTAGACCATTTAATTGCAAAGTTAAGCCAAATTAGGTGCCCTTTGGTTTTGTATAAAAAATATAACCAAGTGAAACTGAAAAATCCATAATTTATATGGATTTAAATACTACATATTTTTTATCATCCTTGTCTTGGTTTTACCAATATATTGGTTCCTTCAATAAAGTTATTACAACGCGATCCACAAGATTTATATTTTGGGGTTGAAGTTTAATGATAGATTTTTACCGAGTCACCTTGTCCGATAATTTATGTGCACCAAGAAATTTATATGGATTTAACTACTACATGTTTCTAAACATTCTTGTCTTGGTTTTATTATGAATTTGTTGGACCCCTTAGAAACTACTGCCCTAAGTCAAGTGCTGCTAAAGACCAAAGCCCGGATTTGACTGAAGCAGTGGAATGAAGAAATAGTGGTTTACTTTGTCTATTGTAATAGTATCAGTGTTTAGCTAGCCGTAGTTATATGTAACAGTGTTTAAAGAGGAACAATAATAAGAGCCAAAACTGGTTCAAATCAGTGGATTCATCATAAGCAGCTATTTGCATTAGACTTTAAATCATTCCTTTCATTAGAACCGCAGATGCTCAAAACATTTGTCAAAAGCTTATTCACTGTTGATTCATAAGAGCCAAACAATATGGTTCACATCAGTGGATTCATCATAAGCAGCTGTTTACATTAGACTTTCACCTTTAAAGTGGTTATAACATCTGATGGGCCTCATCCACTGTTTGTATACTACAACTGCTGTCTATTAAGCACTGCTTGTGTACAACAACTGCTCAAGACAAAGTGCTGCTATTTAATCTGCTGCCCTAACTCAAGTGCTGCTAAAGACCAAAGCCCTGCTTGGACTGAAGCAGTGGAATGAATAAACAGTTGTTTACTTTGTCTATTGTAATAGTATCAGTGTTTAGCTAGCAGTAGTTATATGTAACAGTGGTTAAACAGGAACAGCTAATAAGAGACAAAAGTGGTTGACATCAGTGGATTCATCATAAGCAGCTGTTTGCATTAGACTTCCCCCTTTAAAGTGGTTATAACATCTGATGGCCCTCATCTACTGTTTGTATACTACAACTGCTGAACCTTAAGTACTGCTTCTGTACAACAACTGCTGAAGACAAAGTCCTGCTATTTAATCTACTGCCCTAACTCAAGTGCTGCTAAAGACCAAAGCCCTGCTTAGACTGAAGCAGTGGACTGAAAAAACAGTTGTTTACTGTGTCTATTGTAATAGTATCAGTGTTTAGCTAGCAGTAGTTATATGTAACAATGCTTAAAGAGGAACATATAATAAGAGCGAAAACTGGTTCACATCAGTGGATTCATCATAATCAGTTGTTTGCATTAGACTTTCCCCTTTAAAGTGGATATAACAACTGATGGCCCTCGTCCACTGTTTGTATACTACAACTGCTGTCCCTTAAGTACTGCTTGTGTACAACAACTACTGAAGATACATTCAAACTCTATATTAAAAAAGGAGAATTTAGACTGTGTCAAACTAATTTAGACATCTCATATACTATATTCACAAATCAAAACACACATTATAAGCAAAGATTATATTTCCCAGCATAATACAAAAAGTAAACCACATAATGGTTTACCACATGTTCCAAGTTCATAAGTTACCAACATCTAAAACATTGAAAACAACTGTTTGAGTAGTTTAACACTTACCAACGACAACCAAACTTCAAACAACCACATACTTAAGTACATACCAAAAACATAGGTTTACTTAAACATCAAAATATAATGACGTGAAAGAAGCTAAGTGTTAAGCCTAGATGGCTTCCTCCGGCCCCTTTTGTTGTTAGAAGAGAGTTCCCCAACATTTTGACCTTCCACATCCTGCAACGAACGTTTACCATTAGGACTGGTGGCCGAATCCTTCTCGGCTTCGACAACGGAAGAGTCGGCCATAACAGATACAACATCCTTCAATTAAATCACAAAACAACTACTAATGTATCAAATAATGTAAATATAATCTATACTCAACCAAAAAACAAAACTATAGAATTCTTATTCACCTTTGAAATATCAGCACCGGCCATCTGTGAGGATTCAGATAATTGAACAGCTTTAATTTCTGAACCTTCTTGACTAAACACCTAATATCAAAATATTACCAAAAGGGAATTTAATTAAGATATTTAAACTACAAAAATTGGAAAGAAAAAAATAAATCAATATAAGATATACAAAAACTCTTACCTCATCAGCAACCTCAAGAGCATTTCCATTACCAGCAACCAATTCAGCGATTATGTCCGGATCATCACATACTTTTTGGATAGTGTAGACGTGGTAGTCATGGTTAAGGTTGTAATCAGAAACTTCAATTTTAAACGCCAACTTCTTTTCGACCAACCGTGATATTTCATGGGGAAAAGTTTCAGTATCACCGAGCTTCACTTGGCGTTCCCTTATATCATTTGCAGTTGAACCAATAAGCTTCATTACATCTTTATCAAACATCACAAAAGAAACGCTGCCAGTTTCATCTTGCACTCTCAGATGTAATTTGAACCTGTAATAAATGCTAAGTAAATTACAACAAAAACCATAGCAGTTCTGGACATAAAAAGATCAAACGTTAACTTACTTTATGGTTATCGATGTGCATTCTTTATCGCATTTCGGACAAACCAATGAAGCAGGTGACAGATTCATGACCTCATCAGAAATGGTTTTAGCATATTGTAAGTACTCAATTTTGGTCAACACCTTCTTGTTACAGTCTCGACATGCCGGATAAAACCATCCATAGTTTTGTTGAACAATTTTGATCGTTGCAACTACCACACATGACATTGCCTACAATATCACAGATAAAGCGTTATTAACATGCTCAATTGATAAAACATAGAAAACATTAAACAAAATTAAAATGCCTATGAATGTATATAGAATTATTCGTACACTATCAATCTCAATAATTTCATCAACATGTCTCTTAGGAGTCTCAATTAGAAATTCTTCACGGACTGGAAATACACTCTGAAATGAAAGAATGGTTTGAGAAGAAGAAGCACCAGCTTCAAATTGTTTCACTAAAAGACTATATTTAACACCTCGTAAAATCACGTCCAATAAAGTATTGACACATGTAATAAACCCTAATGAAGTCAAACGTTGAATTTAAGGGACTAATTTTTCGAAAAATCGAAAAACTTTGATTATGAAAGAACTGGAAGTATTATCATACCTAAAATAAGATTCTAAATAACCTTTCACGGTTTTATATTCACAAATGAGCCACTTGTTAATCAAGTGTAGCCGTTTGTGTAATTAATTGAAAGTTTGCGCAGAAAAGGGTTAAAAGCGTCAACATGTTAATTCTTACCTCTGAGTGACCTCTTAAAAAACTGAGAGCCTCATGATATTTGATTATACTCTCGGGAATGCCAATCATTGGCCATCCAAGGCTTTTATGCCTAAAAGTGAAGTTACGCGCAACTTCGCAAGTATAAGGGACTAGAAGTGTCAATATGTTTAATTATACCTCTGAATGACCTTTTATCGAGCTCGAAGCACTATGATGTTTAATAATACTTTCAGGAATGCCTAATATGGATTAGATGAGGCTTCAATGCTATTATATGATGATTTACGCAAGTTTGCGCATTAGAGGGACCTAAAGCGTCAAACTGCTAAAGTATACCGATTCGTATGTTATCGGACCTTCTAGAATATGATCATAAGATAAACATACCCTATTTATCCTTAATATAGCTTAGATATAGGCATAGAGGTGTTTGGTGCGCAACAATAAGCTTTTAGGTCATGCAGGGACTAAAAGTGTCAAAAAGCGCACAAGTTTGCGTTTACGCGCATATCTTACATTCTGATTATCCCTGGTCACCCAAAAATTTATGTAAGCACTAAAATATTTTATTTTAGTGTTTGGCTTGATAAAATTCCATTCGTCGTGTCGTTTGGATCGTTTTTCGCGTCCGTCCGTGTTTCGTCGTAATTAGCCGAACAACGTGACCGTACGACCAAACGAACCGACATCCGGCATGTTTTTGAGCATATTTTATGTTCTATATGCTTAGGCATCATTGTAGAGCCTTAAAAATGGTTTAACGGGCCTTAGATATGTCGGAAATGACATTTGGAATTGCAGGGGCCAAATATGTCAACTTTTGAAACTTTGTTGCTGACCAGGTCCTTACGGACCGTAACACTATGGACCTTACGGTCCGTAAGACTGTCCCGGATGCAGAAAATCGTTCAGTTGGCTGTTCAGCCCATGTAATCGACATATATTGCCCTTTAACACTTCCAAGAGCTGCCTAAACTAATTTCTTAGGCTTAGGGACACTTGTTAATGATCAGGGAACATGTGTAGCCTTGGTTGTCATGATCTTGATGGATCAAAGGAACTATATAAGGCCTCATTGTTGCAACTTTGATCATCCCTTCATTCCTTCACATCTGATCATTTCTGGAGCTTTTGGGAGTTCAAGAGCAGACCCTAAGCATCCCTAATCGTGCATAGGACTTCTGTAAGTATGCTTAACCTTTCCTAATTGAGTTTTACTTAGTTATTAGCTTAAAAGTCAAACCGTCGTAATTAACGTTTGACTTAGCGATTAATCATTAATGGTCCAGTGATTAGTCGAATTGAAGGTAGTTATAAGTTGGTATTTATGTGGGTAATAAACCCTTAGAAGGGCACCCTCTGATTCCCACTCTAACTAGACCATTTGTCCGGTCAAAGTTGATTAGAAAAAGTCAACAGAATGCTAATCTTCGAATTAACGCCTAATTAACAATGTAGAAGGCATGTAACCTATTTTATCACTCATATAACTTGGTAATAAGTATAAGAACTGGTCTAAGCTTGCTTGATCCGACAATTTTCTGTTTAGACCCGGTTCGGAACCGAAAGTCGCCAAACTTTAACTTTTGCTTTGACTTCAGTTCTGACCCGATTTAGATGGGTTTAGAAATGCCTTAGGGCTTCCTTAGGACCAGGTTACATGTTGGTATAACCCTCTGTGATTGGTTCGTTGATTGCCCCATTCGTTTACACGTTTCCGTTAATTGCTTAATGTTGACCATAATGCCCTTTTGACCATAAAACGAGAATTTTGGAAATGTGAAAGGACAAAAATCTTTGTTACTGATTTATAAACATGTTCCTAAAATTTCATATCAGTTGGAGGTCTAGATTAGGAGTTATGCTCCATAGCGTAATTAGAAAGCTTTTGTTAATTAAAAAGCATAATTAGCGTAAAGCCTATCTAAAACTAATTTTTGTCACCAAACCTTTTACCCACTGATGTAATATAATATTTTGATATCTTCAAAGATTTTTAATTATTTTAACCTGATCATAACCTAAGGTTATGCCCTTGATTCGGTAAATACCGATTATACCCTTTTTGGGTATAAAATGAGTTTTACATAGTATTTTGACACCAATCCAATTGCTACTGATTTTATATAATAAATAAAGTATTTTGAACTTTATAAACTGATCAGAAAACTCAGATTTCCTATATAACCCGGAAATCGCTTAAAACGGCTTTTTAGGCGTATTAAACACCTAGTATGGGTTTAAAACCATTTTGGCATATAAGACTTATCATCAACTGATATAACCTACTAAATTAAGTTGATTTACTGATTATTTCGGACCCGAGTCTCAAAATTAAAATTAATCTCTTTTATAATCTTTTAAATGACCAAAATACCCCTACGGGGCTTAAATTGAGATAAAACTCGTTTTGGGCATAATGGAAGGTATCCTACTGATATCACAACATATTTAAGTCATATTGACTTAGGAAACCTGTATATGACTCTTATGATTACCCGTCATGCGTTATTCACGTTCGGTTCGGTTTATGTAACTAGTTTGCATAAATTAGCCGAAACGGGTCAAACGTTATCATTTTTATCTCAAAATCCAGAATGTGTTTAGTTTACCCATATTATACAAGTATCCAAACTTGTCGGGTCTAAATCACATTCTATTCCGGTCTTCGCTTAATCATGCGTTTTGAACCATAAACCTTTCCTTAAAACTAACCGGTCTAAGTTACGACTTAAATAAGACCCGTTAGGAATCTAATAGGTTCATAAAACATTCGTTCCAGATTGAGAGCCCCAGTAGAAGTACTTGTGCTTGCTGATTAGAATATACGGCTGAGTATAAATTGCATTTGCTAGCTCAGGTAAATACTGTTAACTTATTTTCCCTATACGGGCTTGGGATACGGTATTATAAAAATACCGCTTGGTCGGGTATTGAATGTTTAGTCGAATTGTGATTAAATTATTGTGGTAACCCGCTTTAATCTGTATTGTTTGAAATAAAAGCCTTTAGGGGTTAATGACCATGTCCCGGATATCCTTGACATCATTGTATTATAAAATGGCCACGTCTTATGCACGGGGTTTAGGCATACACCTGACAGTGCATAAGGGAAACGGTATCTCACTCTCTTGTGGGCCCATACTTGTGGCGTGTCTGTTAATCTTGACTCGGTTTCTACATCGGGCCCTGAACATATAACGAACATGTAAATCTGTATACAAGATTATTTATATAATTGTCCCAAGTTATAAAAGATATGTTGTGCCTTGTGCATTCAAATCAATTTTATTAAACCTTTTCAAATGAGTCGGTTAATTGTATTTACCAGTGTAAACTGACGTATTTTCCAAAAAGGTTAAGTGACAGGTACTGAACGTAATTGGCTGGAAGCTCAGGGCGTTAATAAGGAATCTTGCAAGTTCTAGGCGTCTAAAGTCTGTTGAACATTGTTTATGTTTAAGATCTGCCTGTGGATCCTTTACTTTCCGTTGTAATACTTTGATAGTACTTTGTATTCAGATTGTAATATATTTATCTTTTGCTTCCGCTGTGCATTTATATATTGTGTCGTTTGACTATGATGATATCAACTACGTCACGATACTCCCCACCGGGCCCACCGGTAATACGTGGAAATATCGGGGTGTGACAGGTTGGTATCAGAGCCAACATTGAGTGAATTAAACACTAGCCTTTTGTGTTTAATCTCAATGACACATTAGCACATTCCTTGACCTTCTGAGTCTAGACTTTACATAGGAATACTCTCAACCCTAATCTGAAAACTTTTGCTTCTGAATTTATATATTTTGAATATGTCTCCAATCAAAGAAGCCGTAATGGAAATTCTCCACATCCGGAGCCTTGAATTGCCGAGCTTCGTACCGCGGCTAGGGTGCAACGTGCAACCAATGAGAAAGCATTCAGAAGTAAAGTAAAGAAGAAAACTCCTTCTTGCTGAAATTCGTTTCCTTAGTAGTCCTTATAAGGACATGTTTATCTTCTAGTCCCTCCATGGACAACATTAATTCCTTCAAGTCCCGTTTAGGGCAATTCTGTACTTCTTTTAAAATATTTTATCCAAATTTCATTTTATATATGAAATAAATCAAATTATTGTTTCTTTTCATAAATTGATCTACCAGTATATATATTGAAAGAATCTTAAAGGGTAAAACCTAGCTTGAATGTCATTAAAGACCTAGCTGTGATGGTAAAACCTGTTTAAAAGAGATTCAGATTCTTGTTAACATCCGAAAACATGTTAACACTCCTGACAACAGTGATACGATAAAATCACACTTGTCATCTTTATATTGGGAAATTCCAAACCCTTATCTAGCCTAGTGATTTAGAATCATGGCTTAAATCATCAAATGAAGATAATCATATAATAAACATCCATTAGTGATGAAGTGCCTACGGGCCAAACTTGTTGTCCAATAAGACAACGACAGTGGTGGTCTTTGACCCTCGTCTAAAGATGTTGGACTACGTCCAAGCATAATAGTTTGTATGATCAATGCGATCTTGACTAATATCATCAAATGAAGATGATCACATTATAAACATCCATAAGTGATGAAATGCCTACGGGCCATACTTATTGTCCTAAGGGACAAAAGACAGTTGAAGTCTTTGACTCTCTGTCAAGAAAAGGTAATGAAATATGTTCAAACCTTAATGCCTCGATTCTCTGAAGTCATGGCTTATAAATTTAAAACTGTCCTTGTGACTAGGCCTTTTGCGCCACTTTAATATCCTTAATGTTTTATAACTAGGATAAATTATAATGAAAATACTAATATAACTAACAAATTAACCAATATGGTTTATATTACCATGGTTGATGAATCGTCAAAAGTGATGAATCCATAATAACCTCTGAATGAATCATCGTCAATATTTATGTAGCAATCAAGCTACATGGCTGGATCGGATGAGGTCAACAGCCACCCGGGGGAAAATAATGATGCTCCCAGAGTTAATATAACTGGTGCGGAACTGCAGGCATTAATAGATAATGCCGTTACACAAGCTCTCGATAGACAGTATGATGAATCAAGTGATACCCACTCTAAGAATCTATCTGTGGCTCGTAGTAAGCCCCTTTCTAAATCACATGAGTCAAGGGAAGACGATGTTCGTAACTCGTCAAATCAAAGGAGTGTTCCCTCTAGACTGGTGGTGCTTCATCAAGAGGCACCAGTTAAGACCTGCTCATATAAATATTTTGTCTCCTGCAAGCCCAGAGACTTTACAAGAGAAAAAGGAGCCATCGATTTCATGACGTGGCTCGATGAGATGGACACCGTTGTTGATATTAGTGGATGTGCAGAGCAAGACACTGTGAAGTTTGTTTCACAATCTTTTAAAGGAGAAGCCCTAGCTTGGTGGAGGTCACTGATCCAAGCTACAGGGAAGATCCCTTTGTACAACTTGACTTGGGATCAGTTCGTTGCTCTTATCAAAGAAAATTATTGTCCTCAACATGAAGTTGAGAAAATTGAGACTGAATTCTTGACATTAGTCATGGAGAACTTAGATTGTCAAGCATACCTTACAAGTTTCAATACCATGTCTCGATTGGTTCCTTACTTGATCACACCGGAACCAAAGCGAATAGCTCGCTTTATTGGGGGTCTAGCCCTATAAATAAAGGCAAGTGTGAAAGCATCGAGACCTACTACATTCAGGTCAGCGGCAGATCTGTCGCTATCTCTCACACTCGATATGGTCAGAAACAAGGCTGCCAAGGCCTCTGAAGATGGAAAGCGTGAAAGGGAGGATGAGAATTCTCCTCGCTCCGATAGGAAGAAAAAGAGGAACTCTGAGGATAAGAAGAGTTCCGGGTTTAAGAAAGGCAACCAGCAGTCGGATGAAAAGACCAGGTGCAAAACCTGTAAGAAATACCACCTTGGGAAATGCAGATTTGAGTCTCAACCTCTACCCTGTGGAATCTGCAAGTCTAAGGAACATAAAACCTTGGATTGCAAGAAGTTGAAAGATGCAACCTGTTATGGTTGCAACGAGAAGGGGCATATCAAGACTAACTGCCCTAGGAATCAGAAGAAGCCTGAAGAGGCCAAAAAAACAGACGCATGAGTCTTCCAGATGAACGCCTAGAAGATGGTGCAGAATGATAACTATATAGCAGGTACCTTCCCTTATCAAGCAGTTTATGCAGAAATTTATTTGATGCTGGCACATATGATTCTATAATGAACGATAAATGTTGAGAAATGTTGCCTCCACCTGATTAGGACTCCGGTCATTTAATGCGAGGTAGAAATTGGCCGTTGATACTTTAGAAAATGCTCCAACAAATCTTAGATTGATATTTTATATCTATTAGGAATCACTCTTTTCTGATACCCTTATGGCAAGCTTTCAAGCTATCCAAAATCATCAATATAATAAAGACAGATGTGACATTTTGATCCCCTGTCAAAAAGATGATGGATTAGGTCCAAACCTTAAATGCCATTGATGGTCTTTCGTGACCTAGGCTAAACATAATGAATATATATTAAATAACATTCATTAAGAATGTTAGTACTATATTAGCCTGTATGGTCTATTGATACCATGGTTAGTATATGTTAAGGCCATCAGGATGATGAATAGCAGTTGTTGGATTGCAACTAAGAAATCATTTTATTGGTGTTAGGAACCAATATCGAGTGTGGCAAACTCAGATAAAACAGCCGTTGATCGTGTTATGAATGATGCGACGCATGCCAATGATGCTACAATTGTGAACCTTAGAATTTCCAAAGATGTTCTTCAAACTATGATAGACGCAGCTGTTGGAAAAGCTGTGAAGAAGGCTGTGAAAAAGTTCAAGGAGCCTCATGCTACTCGCTCCAAATTTTATCTAGGAGCACATTTCCTTACTCATAAGGAGGAACTTGTTCATACCTCAAATGCAAAAGATGAGCTAAAAAAGGAAAAGGGAGGAAGATAACTCCCAGAGCTCTAAGAAGAAGAACAAACAAAAGTCCAACCAGAAACCAGTATGCAAGACCTGCAAGAAGCGCCATTATGGGAAATGCAGGTACGAATCAAAATCCCAATCACAGCCTAGGGCTTGTGGGATCTGCAAATCTAGTGGGCATAAAACATTGGAATGCCAGGAGATAGGAGATGCGACTTGTTATAGCTGTAACGAGAAAGGGCATATCAAATCAAATTGCCCAAAATATACTAAGAAGCTTAAAGGAGATAAGAAGACCAACGCTAAGGTCTCTCAGATGGATGCAAAAGAGGTCATACAAGATGACAATATCATAACCGGTACGTCCTCATCCATGATGTATATGCAAGGGTATTGTTTGATTCAGGTGCAGATAAGTCATTGTGGAATAAATTTTGTTAAATCTGCCTGTTAAAACCTTAAGCAAAAAAAATATAAAGTAGAATAAATGCTAAGAGTTTTTATTTTTGGTTCGGATACCAATAAATCCTTCATAAACTATAGGTATAACAAGCTTTTAAAACCTTTCATAAGAACCCTATATACTAAGTGTAAGGTAAAACTTACAGATAGAAAATTCATAGGAACTATTTCTTTTATTCATGTCAAAAATCTTCAATCATAAAGTCCTAATGTACCCTCTCTCCAGGTAAAGTACATCATCATATGAAATTGATATCTCTTTGATCTCTATTGATTTCGAATACCAAATGGTATGACAAAAGCGCCATATGAGGATTGGTGTATCTTAATATGTTCCATAGATTGCTTCCATGCCTGATCAGTATGGAGGTTTAATGCATGGAACCGCAAGGATATCCCAATGGTCATATGGTACTAAAGTAAGCTAATGGTATTCAAAGAAGATATCTAGAAAATAGAATTGTCCAAATAAATGTTCCCTGGTAAAGGAAACTGTGGACTCATAGCATAAATGTGTCATTCATTTGACACCAGCAAGGATGGATGAACTGGAGCCTGAGATATGGAAATTATTTGTAACCTCCTTGTATCTTGATTATTTTCTCCTAAGACTACCCTGTTTACCTCCCGAAAGGCAAGTAGAGTTAAGATTTATATCCCATTTAGGGCTGCATTATTATGAAATCTCCAAGACAGCTAGTACCATTGTTGGAAGAATCGAAAACCCTGATTAAGCAAGTTCTAAGATATAGATTCATAAAGCCTAACTCAATATTCTGAGAATTCAGTATTGTTAATTAAGAAAGACGGTTCATTTTGCTTATGCATTAATTACCGCAACCCTATTTAGGCAACAATTAAGAATTTCCATCAGCTGCCCAGGATCGTCGATTTGTTCGACTAACGACAAGGATTAGCTATTCCTTAAGGTTAGTTTCAAGCAGTGGTTGGAATAACCATCTCACCTTAAAATAAGCTTTTCTATAATAAGTTGTTATATAAGTATCAAGGCTGCTCCCTTGGAGACCTTGCATAGATGGAATGTTAAACATCTATTGTTAGACAGAAGATTAATAAGTACAATTATAAGGATCTGAAAGTTACCTTGGAAACAATAAATAAGATCATTCAAATTCATAATCATCTGTAAGACGCCAGTATTCGGCAGAAAATCAAGGATTAATGAAAATAGCAAACCTCCTAAGTTCTTGTTGAAGAATAAAGTTCAACAAAAGATAACACCCTAGAAGGGTGTGCCAAGTTGTAATTATCAGGTTAGTTAAGCTCTGAATATATAAAGTCATTCGAAGAATTCGAATGTATCAAGATTAAATAGCTTACGAGCTAAGACCTAATTAAGGAGCTTGGTAGAACGCGTAATGTGCCCCATACTAATGATTTAAAGACGTGTCACCAATAAGTCGAAGAGCACTATCACATAATGATATGCAGATTTATGATATGATGAGCAACCCGTGTTGATTAAGGATCGACAGGATTAGAAGCTCCAAAAAGATACATGTACCTATTATAAAGGTCAATTGGAGTGCCTTAGAGGCTCAAAGGTACTAGGGAAGATTAAGCCCAATATAAGGCAGAAAATACTTCCTTTACTTTAGCAAATCTCGAGGTCGAGATTTCTTTTAAGGGGGTGAGGATGTAACACCTCGTAAAATCACGTCCAATAAAGTATTGACACGTGTAATAAACCCTAATGAAGTCAAACGTTGAATTTAAGGGACCAATTTTTCGAAAAATCGAAAAACTTTGATTATGAAAGAACTGGAAGTATTATCATACCTAAAATAAGTTTCTAAATAACCTTTCACGGTTTTATATTCACAAATGAGCCACTTGTTAATCAAGTGTAGCCGTTTGTGTAATTAATTGAAAGTTTGCGCAGAAAAGGGTTAAAATCGTCAACATGTTAATTCTTACCTCTGAGTGACCTCTTAACAAACCGAGAGCCTCATGATATTTTATTATACTCTCGGGAATGCCAATCATTGGCCATCCAAGGCTTTTATGCCTAAAAGTGAAGTTACGCGCAACTTCGCAAGTATAAGGGACTAGAAGTGTCAATATGTTTAATTATACCTCTGAATGACCTTTTATCGAGCCCGAAGCATTATGATGTTTAATAATACTTTCAAGAATGCCTAATATGGATTCGATGAGGCTTCAATTCTATTAAATGATGATTTACGCAAGTTTGTGCATTAGAGGGACCTAAAGCGTCAAACTGCTAAAGTATACCGATTCGTATGTTATCGGACCTTCCGGATTATGACCATGAGATAAACATACCCTATTTATCCTTAATATAGCTTAGATATAGGCTTAGAGGTGTTTGGTGCGCAACAATAAGCTTTTAGGTCATGCAGGGACTAAAAGTGTCAAAAAGCGCACAAGTTTGCGTTTACGCGCATATCTTACATTCTGATTATCCCCGGTCACCCAAAAATTTATGTAAGCACTAAAATATTTTATTTTAGTGTTTGGCTTGATAAAATTCCATTCGTCATGTCGTTTGGATCGTTTTTCGCGTCCGTCCGTGTTTCGTCGTAATTAGCCGAACAACGTGACCGTACGACCAAACGAACCGACATCCGGCATGTTTTTGAGCATGTTTTTGAGCATATTTTATGTTCTCTATGCTTAGGCATCATTGTAGAGCCTTAAAAATGGTTTAACGGGCCTTAGATATGTCGGAAATGACATTTGGAAGTGCAGGGGCAAAATATGTCAACTTTTGAAACTTTGCTGCTGACCAGGTCCTTACGGACCATAACACTATGGACCTTACGGTCCGTAAGACTGTCCCAGATGCAGAAAATCATTCAGTTGGTTGTTCAGCCCACGTAATCGACATATATTGCCCTTTAACACTTCCAAGAGCTGCCTAAACTAATTTCTTAGGCTTAGGGACACTTGTTAATGATCAGGGAACATGTGTAGCCTTGGTTGTCATGATCTTGATGGATCAAAGGCACTATATAAGGCCTCATTGTTGCAACTTTGATCATCCCTTCATTCCTTCACATCTGATCATTTCTGGAGCTTTTGGGAGTTCAAGAGCAGACCCTAAGCATCCCTAATCGTGCATAGGACTTCTGTAAGTATGCTTAATCTTTCCTAATTGAGTTTTACTTAGTTATTAGCTTAAAAGTCAAACCGTCGTAATTAACGTTTGACTTAGCGATTAATCATTAATGGTCCAGTGATTAGTCGAATTGAAGGTAGTTATAAGTTGGTATTTATGTGGGTAATAAACCCTTAGAAGGGCACCCTCTGATTCCCACTCTAACTAGACCATTTGTCCGGTCAAAGTTGATTAGAAAAAGTCAACAGAATGCTAATCTTCGAATTAACGCCTAATTAACAATGTAGAAGGCATGTAACCTATTTTATCACTCATATAACTTGGTAATAAGTATAAGAACTGGTCTAAGCTTGCTTGATCCGACAATTTTCTGTTTAGACCCGGTTCGGAACCGAAAGTCGCAAAACTTTGACTTTTGCTTTGACTTCAGCTCTGACCCGATTTAGATGGGTTTAGAAATGCCTTAGGGCTTCCTTAGGACCAGGTTACATGTTGGTATAACCCTCTGTGATTGGTTCATTGATTGCCCCATTCGTTTACACGTTTCCGTTAATTGCTTAATGTTGACCATAATGCCCTTTTGACCATAAAACGAGAATTTTGGAAATGTGAAAGGACAAAATCTTTGTTACTGATTTATAAACATGTCCCTAAAATTTCATATCAGTTGGATGTCTAGATTAGGAGTTATACTCAATAGCGTAATTAGAAAGCTTTTGTTAATTAAAAAGCATAATTAGCGTAAAGCCTATCTAAAACTAATTTTTGTCACCAAACCTTTTACCCACTGGTGTAATATAATATTTTGAGATCTTCAAAGATTTTTAATTATTTTAACCTGATCATAACCTAAGGTTATGGCCTTGATTCGGTAAATACCGATTATACCCTTTTTGGGTATAAAATGAGTTTTACATAGTATTTTGACACCAATCCAATTGCAACTGATTTTAAATAATAAATAAAGTATTTTGAACTTTATAAACTGATCAGAAAACTCAGATTTCCTATATAACCCGGAAATCGCTTAAAACGGCTTTTTACGCGTATTAAACACCTAGTATGGGTTTAAAACCATTTTGACATATAAGACTTATCACCAACTGATGTAACCTACTAAATTAAGTTGTTTTACTGATTATTTCAGACCCGAGTCTCAAAATTAAAATTAATCTCTTTTATAATCTTTTAAATGACCAAAATACCCCTACGGGGCTTAAATTGAGATAAAACTCGTTTTGGGCATAATGGAAGGTATCCTACTGATATCACAACATATTTAAGGCATATTGACTTAGGAAACCTGTATATGACTCTTATGATTACCCGTCATGCGTTATTCACGTTCGGTTCGGTTTATGTAACTAGTTTGCATAAATTAGCCGAAACGGGTCAAACGTTATCGTTTTTATCTCAAAATCCAGAATGTGTTTAGTTTACCCATATTATACAAGTCTCCAAACTTGTCGGGTCTAAATCACATTCTATTCCGGTCTTCGCTTAATCATGCGTTTTGAACCATAAACCTTTCCTTAAAACTAACCGGTCTAAGTTACGACTTAAATAAGACCCGTTAGGAATCTAATAGGTTAATAAAACCTTCGTTCCAGATTGAGAACCCCAGTAGAAGTACTTGTGCTTGCTGATTAGAATATACGGCTGAGTATAAATTGCATTTGCTAGCTCAGGTAAATACTTTTAACTTATTTTCCCTATACGGGCTTGGGATACGGTATTATAAAAATACCGCTTGGTCGGGTATTGAATGTTTAGTCGAATTGTGATTAAATTATTGAGGTAACCCACTTTAATCTGTATTGTTTGAAATAAAAGCCTTTAGGGGTTAATGACCATGTCCCGGATATCCTTGACATCATTATATTATAAAATGGCCACGTCTTATGCACGGGGTGTAGGCATACACCTGACAGTGCATAAGGGAAACGGTATCTCACTCTCTTGTGGGCCCATACTTTTGGCGTGTCTGTTAATCTTGACTCGGTTTCTACATCGGGCCCTGAACATATAACGAACATGTAAATCTGTATACAAGATTATTTATATAATTGTCCCAAGTTATAAAAGATATGTTGTGCCTTGTGCATTCAAATCAATTTTATTAAACCTTTTCAAATGAGTCGGTTAATTGTATTTACCAGTGTAAACTGACGTATTTTCCAAAAAGGTTAAGTGACAGGTACTGAACGTAATTGGCTGGAAGCTCAGGGCGTTAATAAGGAATCTTGCAAGTTCTAGGCGTCTAAAGTCTGTTGAACAATGTTTATGTTTAAGATCCGCCTGTGGATCCTTTACTTTCCGTTGTAATACTTTGATATTACTTTGTATTTGGATTGTAATATATTTATCTTTTGTTTCCGCTGTGCATTTATATATTGTGTCGTTTGACTATGATGATATCAACTACGTCACGATACTTCCCACCGGGCCCACCGGTAATACGTGAAAATATCGGGGTGTGACACTATAAAAATAAAAACACAATTAACGTTAATACTCACACTTATGTTAATAAAAATATGAAAAATATGAAATATAAATCAGGGATAGAACCTCTTGCGCAGTTCATTAATCTCATCAATTTCTTGGTTGAGAAATAGACGACTTCCAAACTTATCACTCTGAACAGTATATTGACCTGCAAGAAACAATATACATATCCAACAATTCATTACAAATCACTAAAGAAATAAAAAAAAAATGTTCTTAAAAAATGTAACAAAATGGAGATTGGGAAAACTAAACGAAATAAATCAGTCAAATATAAATTGCCCTGCCACTTCCTAATCCTGGCATGCTGAATGACAGCCATGACAATCTCATTCGGAGAGTTTTGAGACAAAAAAACATTAAATTCTTGTGCATACGCATTCCACAAAGTACAACGGACTACCTCTCCCCTAAAAGAAAAAGATAAAAGAACAACATTAAAAGTTAATACAATCATTTGCGTTCTTGTGAGAAACAGATAATAAGAGCCAAAACTGGTTCACATCAGTGTATATCTCTTAAGCAGCTGTTTGCATTAGACTTTCCACCTTAAAGTGGTTATAACATCTGATGGCCCTCATCCACTGTTTGTATACTACAACTGCTGTCCATTAACAACTGCTATTGTACAACAACAGCTGAAGAGAAAGTGCTGCTATTTAATCTACTGCCCTAAGTCAAGTGCTGCTAAAGACCAAAGCCCTGCTTGGAATGAAGCAGTGGAATGAAGAAACAGTTGTTTACTTTGTCTGTTGTAATAGTATCAGACCTTAGCTAGCAGTAGTTAGATGTAACAGTGGTTAAAGGTTGTTAGGTTGTTAGATGGGGGAATAACACAAAGATACTGCCATGGATCATTATAACAGTGGTTAAAGGTTGTTAGGTTTTACCAATCTATTGGTTACTACAATAAAGTTACTATAACGCGACCAAATAGCCAACTTATAAGAACAGCATATAGTAGATGATTTAACTCAAAGAATAGCATTAAAAGAACAGCATTGAAAGTTCATACAATCATTTACTGTGAATATAGTATATGATTTACATAATCATTTACATTAAATAATGAAAATGAATTACTATGAATATACCATTAAATGCAATAAAGAATCTTATATATAAAATATTCTAATCATTGGTATTGTATTAAATAAGAACAACCATTTAATGAACTTTTATATAAAATAAACTAATCATTGGTATTGTATTAAATACAATCATAACACACAAATAAATTTACATAAATGGCAAATTAGAATTTACTGGACATCTTGAAGATCCAAATTCATCTTTTTCTTTCGTTAGGAAAGATTTCCATAGCTCCACACCAGACAACAATTCCAGCAACATCTAAAATGGTAAACATAGCAACAGAAATTATTGACACTGAAAAGGGAGGCAAAACATATATCAGATTATCAGAAACAGTCATACCGCACGTGAGCAGATCCTTTCCATCTCCATTAAGAATGTGTGAATGTGCGATGAAATTAAATCCGTAATTAACACCTTGCCAACCATTCGCACGTGTAACAACTGTACATCGGTAAAAGTTAATCTTGTAACCATGGTTAATAAGTTTGTAAGCATCAGTGTTTTCTCCAACACCAAATCTGGAGAGAATAACAACTTCATCCTCATGAAGATGTGAGATAAACACAGGTATCAATGGAGCCTTAATCCCTGCCTGAATCTTACGGCCCTGACAAATAAGTGAAAGCAAATACTTTAGAAACAAACAAACAAACAGTATCTCAAAAAAATATAAAATGTACATGTGGCTAAAGTCTCCACATATGAAGGATCAATAAGTAACTAATATTCATGTTTGTTTCATTGTGCCTAATCCTATAACAGGGAAACAAACAGTAAGTATCTATAAATGACCAAAAACAAACCAAACTATTAGTCTTTTTATCATTATAACTAACCCTAAATTACACAAAACAGAAAACAAATAACCATATAACCCTAAAACAAGCTTACAAAACAGTAAACAATAATCATCTATGAATGACCATAAACAAACCAAACAAATATTCATCTTTGGTTCTTTATATCTAACCCTAAATTATAAAGGATCCAAATAACAAACAAAAAACCATCTTGCTTTCTTTAAACAAACAAACAAACAGTCACTTTACAATAATCATCTATTTCGGATAAAAAAACAAACAAACAGATTTTCTTCTTTCTTTCTTTTTGTCTAAAACTAAATTACACAAAACTCAAAATGCAAAATGATAAAAAGAATAAAAAAAACATCAAAGATGCTTGTCAAACACTAATACCTTCTCATCGAGCAAGATCAGATCCATCCGAAAGGACTGAACCCATTTCCGGATGATTCGACACTTGAGATTCCACATATCTTTGGACGGATTCAAATCATCAATGAAACTGAGTGCCAAAGATGGTGGTTCACCGTCGGATTTCTTGCCGGATGACATAGTTTGCACAGAAGATGCGGATATTTTGAAATGAGAAGAAAAAGGTGAAATGGAATCGGTGAGAAGAAAGTTTGAATAAGAAAGAGTGAAGAAGAAGGAGAGAGAAAGATATGATTACATCTTGCAGTGCATTAATGGCAATTTCTTCTCCCCATGCAATTTCAAAGTTCACTCCTAAATAAAACCTTTTTTTACTAATAATAAAACAGATTATATATTTGAAATAGATTTATGTATATATAAATATTGAAACCGGAATTATGACATCAGCAACGACATGTGGCATAGCTTATAAGTTGACAAGTAAGCAGATTTACATCTGCTAATAATCTCTTATTATAGATAGTATAGATATTTAAAAATAAGAAGGGTAAGAAGCCACCAGGGAGTGACAAGTGTCCTAGGATGAATTAAATGGAAATGGTAATTTTGTCTACAAGAGGAAAGAGAATGTGCACATGCAAGTCACATGTTATTTCCCCCCCCCCCCCACAATTTTTAAACGTCCGTAACTTTTTTATACATCATTTGTTTTTAAAAAAAATTATACCATAAAATCGAGCGTTTTTTTATCTTTAATATGAGTACCATATTGTTATATTTTTCAAAAAAAAAAATTCAAAAACCCAGTTGTATATTACACAATGGACATGATGTAAAACACAATGTAAAGTAGATTAAAAACACAATCAATGACAACAGATAAAGACACAATGGACAACATACTAAAACACAATGATCATAACGTATAACACAGTGACGATAACACATAACACAATAAGTATCAGACTAAATAAAAACACAATTGATGACAACAGATAAAAGACACAATTAATGACAGCAGATAAAAGACACAATGGAGAGCAGATGAAGACACAATGGAAAACAAACTAAAAACACAATACACAACAAACTAAAACACAATGAACAATGATAATAAAAAAAATTGAACAAATTATTAAAACACAATGGATAACATATTAAAACACAATGAATAACATATTAAACACAATAACCTGAACTAATAACACAATTTATAGAAAACCCAGATATAACAACATCTTCATTGTGTCATATATTGTGTTATAGGTTCTTATAAAAACGCAACCATCTTCATTGTGTCATATATTATGTTATAGGTTCTTATAAAAACGCAATGGATAGAACCCAAATTAACATTGTGTTATAGGTTTTGATTATAACACAATGGACATGATGTAAAACACAATGTAAAGTAGATCAAAAAACACAATCAATGACAACAGATAAAGACACAATGAACAACATACTAAAACACAATGACCATAACGTATAACACAATGGCGATAACATATAACACAATAAGTATCAGACTAAATAAAAACACAATTGATGACAACAGATAAAAGACACAATGGAGAGCAGATGAAGACACAATGGAAAACAAACTAAAAACACAATACACAACAAACTAAAACACAATGAACAAAGATAATGAAAAAAATTAAACAAATTATTAAAACACAATGGACAACATATTAAAACACAATGAATAGCATATTAAACACAATGACCTGAACTAATAACACAATTTATAGAAAACCCAATATAACACCATCTTCATTGTGTCATTTATTGTGTTATAGGTTCTTATAAAAACACAATGGATAGAACCCAAATTAACATTGTGTTATAGGTTTTGATAATAACACAATGTATAGAAACTCTACTGACCAGAACCCAGTTAAAAGACACAATGACCTGAACCTTTAACACAATGCAAAAAAAAAAAAAAAAAAAAACCCAGTAAAAATGAAAATTTTTATTTTATTTTTATATGATAATATGGTACTCATATTAAAGATAAAAAAACGCTCGTTATTATGGTGAAATTTAAAAAAAAAAATGTCGTATGAAAAAGTTATGGACGTTTTAAATCGATAGGGGAATTGGCATGTGCCCTGCATGTGGAGAGAGAAAATCCATAAATATAAGATTCCCTTTATGCCCTTCTATTATCTTCTTTTCCCTACAATTAATCTCAACCCTCCAAATTTAAGATAAATGGACTAGAATCCTTCTTACCCTTCTTATTTATCCTAACCCTTAAATCCAATATCCCTTTTAAAAGAAACATAATTTTTTTTTGTTTTTTTAAGGAAGTAGATTAGTGATTTTTCTTTCTAAACATTCCTCCTCCTCCTCCTCCTTTTTTTTTTTTTTTTTTTGAAGGAAGTAAATTAGTGATTTTTCTTCCCAAACATTCTTTTCTTTAGAGATAAACGAAGAAAAGTAAATAACAAAAACATTATAATAGAAAATATTTTTGTTTTAAAATATAATAATTACCGGATAATGTACAAAAACCACATCATTGAAAATATTTGACAAAAATATCATTTTTCTTTCATATCTTTTCTTTTATATTCCTCCCTAGTTCATGCATCTTTCACGCATTTATCAACTTCACATCATTTCGTACATGGTTATTTAATTTGTTTGGTTTGTTACATAAATGGAAAATCAAACAGTAAGTCACGTGCGTAAAAAACATATAGGGATTGTCCTATGCGTAACAGAGTTTTTGTTTAGAAAAAAAAAATAATTCATTTTCAAAATTGTAAAACATAAAAAGCAGTTGAAATACAATATTTATTTATCTCTCATGAAATTAAAATAAAATATGAACAAATTTCGTTTATTGTGTAAATCATGTATAAGTCATATTACACATGAGATAAACGATTAAATTAAAACAAAAAACATATGAACAAATTAATTTGATGATTTTTAATGTACGTATGAACACATTTCTATTTAAGAAATACAAAATTTTATAATACAAACCTTTGATATAAAAAAAATATACGATTTACGTTTGTTCTTTTCGTTCTCACAATAGATTATTACATTTATCTAGAGAATAGAAACAAAACTTACCATGTTTTTTAAATCAATGATTCGGGTTTTGTAAATTTTGTACGTATTATATAAACATGTGAAGAGTACGTACCTAAAAAATGTTTACCTACACAATTTGTATTAGAATCGAACATTATTTTAATTATGAAATTTGAAAGGGTTTCGTTATTAAAATTAGTAGTCGATTACAGTTTTGTTATTATAATTATTTGTTGAAAACCCTGGAAAATATATAGAAAAAGCTGCATCCTATGGCGGCGAGCATGTTAGTCGCCATAGGTCAAAAATTATTTTAATAAAGAATTTTTTCAATGGAAAAATATTTTAGTTTTAATAAAGAATTTTTTTCAATGGAAAAATATTTTATGACGAGCCATATGGCAACAATATGTCATGTTGCCATATCATACGTCAAAATTTATTTAAACTAGATATTAGACCCGCGCGTGATGCGGCGCGGGCTACAAAGCTGAAACATCACCAATACACATTATAACTTATGACATCAAACGGACTTTTTAGCTTCATCTTGGGTAATTTCTTTGCGTCACAGATGGATCAAATTCACAGTATTTATACCTCTATACAGATGGATCAAATGAAGCAGATCCTTTTGTCACCCTATCTCATATATAACAGAACAAAGTGAGTGTTGCAACTATGCCTTATATTGGTTAATAATATCCTTTATAATCTTGTTTAATGCATGTCCAATGTGTAAATCACCATTAGCATATGGAGGGCCATCATGAAGAATAAAACGTCCCTATAGAATTCACAAACTATATCAGGTAGTAGAGAGAGAAACTTTGTAGCATAAAAGAACTCGAGTAATCCTCAAAACTGACCCATTATTCTTTTCAAAAAATTGATTATCATCCCTTCTGGATTTCAGCGTCCCTCACAACTCGGCGACCTTTGATAATGTCATTCAAATCTTAGATACTAACCCAGTTTTGACTGAAATTCCATTCAATCATCACAACCATACATAAAGATACCAATATTTTAATAAAACTAATGACTATGAAATAAATTGTCCTTAACCCTCAAACAGTAAACTATTTGTTAGTTCAAACCTGATTCCTTATTCCTCCGTTGTCAAATGGAATAAATGATTTCGCCAATGAAAGTATCTCAGATCGGCCCTTAAAAACAAAGAAAATGTCAAAATTTCGAGAAAACACCCATCACATTTAATTTTTCTTACACCCTACAAAAGAGACCATTAAAATATAAAGTGATAACGATAAAAACAGGTCAATATGTCACCTCGTAAGTCAATGTACCACCCGATGAGTCGGGTTGGCGAAGGGTCGGACTGGAAGTTGCACCATTTGCAGATAGAATGTAAACCGCACCAGGTCCTTGTTAAGAGATCGATATAACCTTCATAGTCAAGACCTAATTGAACCCAAAATATATATTTCTCAGCGAAAAAGAAAACTTACATTCAGTTCCACTCGAAATGATTTTAAAAGCTTAAAAACACTAAATTTTACCGCTCCTGTGGGGCTGTGTGCACACTGAGGATATGAGGCATAACGCTAGCTCCAACCGAGATTGAAACCCAATCACCTGACCAAGAAATCGATCAAAGCAAGTCGTTATTGACTTAATCCACACGAATAAAAAGATAACCTCTAAAAATACTGCACATCCAAACACCCCTTATACAATATACATCGAAACACCCATTTATATGATATGATATGATATCCCTAAAACTACAAAACAGAGCACACAACACCAATTCAAATATAGTTCAAAAAATTAACAAACAGAACAGATCCTGAATATCACAAACCAAACCCTGGACATTTTTCACAAAAAATGAAATTAAAAATCAAACAACAATAAATAAAATCAGCCAAATTTTTACCAGAATTAGGTCAAAAAGAGTGGCTTGATCAACTTTGACAAACTCGGAATCAAAAGCTTTCAGCAGTCTTCTCGTCATTCTTGGTCGACTCCACATGTTTCTTATAGTATTGAATAACCTTGGAAGGATCTTACTGGTGACTGGTGACGCTAGGGAGGGGCTGGTAGTTGTCGGTGCTGAGAATCGAAAAGATAAAAGATCAGAGATGTAAATCATTAATTCCTTTATCAGTCGATCTACATATCTAAACCTAATCACAAACAATCTATAAGTTTCAATCAAACACATGACAGTAATATTAACAACTAACAAATAACCATTAACAACTAAAAATTAACAGTCAAACTATACTCAAAACTGCCTCCGACGACAATTTAACGTCGTATCTCGAACACCGGAGACCAGAAGACGACGAAGTCGGAGTGATCGGCATTCACGACGAACGCACCGATTCACCGTCATTGGAACTTTTGGAGACGTAAAAAAACGTATTCAGCCCTGACACAAGCTTCATCTTCCTCCATTTACTCTCACCTGCCATAATTCGAATCCTCAATACAGAATGAAAATGTATGAAGGAGAATCTCCTTCAAACATGAGTAAACTTCTCTCCGATGCAAGCTAGGGTGAGGATTATACCTGCAGATAGACGGGTTGTTGACCCAATTCACTCTCAACTGTTCATAACTTCTCAAATCTAACAAAAATCAATTGGTAAACAACAACAAAAAGAAACCATCAACAGTTTCACTTAATTCAAACCCCAAATCGCACCTTAATATAGAGACAGGGACGCTGGAACCCTAAGCGCCGCCGTGAACCACTTCGATACACCTATCGCTGCTAGTCGTTGAGTGAGACACCACCGTCTCTCTGTCGACGGAACCCGATCTACGCTTCGTCTCCCAAAACTCCGATTTGGCGTTGATCGGCGACGTTGTTGGAGGGGTTTAGGGTTTAGTGAGAGTTGTGGGCTTATTGTTTAAGCAGAGATGGTATATGAGAGGTAGGTGGACAAGTTGGTGGACAAACTTATTTTTTGAAACACACCCCAAGCACATGGTACAACCCATTGAAGCCCAAAGTAGTTGATAATTTATATATGGGATAATAAATATATTTTTTAATTGGGAAAGTATTTTAAGACGAGCCCTTAGCTCTGGTACAAAAGCAATTTTTTGGTGTTAGGATTTATGCCCTTTTGAGAGCTTTTTAAGAGAGAATCAACAAATATACCATCAAATAATGGGATTTGTTGGTACTGCTCAATAAGAGCACCATTAAATCTCTAAACACACCACCAAAAAATCAATAATAGAAACCAAATCAATCCACCATTAAATCTCTAAACACCACCAAAAAATCAATGATAGAAACCAAATTAGTCCACCATTAAAACTCTAAACACACACCAAAAAATCAATGATAGAAACCATAAGTCTCTAACACGTGTCAATATGCATTTACCACCATTTAATCCACTACTAGAATACCAAAAAAAATTTGACACTGTTTTGATTGGTTCATTTGGGTTATCTTTATATTTTTAAAAAATAAAATATAAAAAGGTTATTGGCGATGGATTTTCTATTATGAACTGGTCCGTAAAATATACATTATTTGAACAATTGTTTTTAATTAGCTTTATTTTATTTATAAAACATCCAAGATCTAATACAAAGGCAAATAAAGCAAAAAACTGTACAAACAAAAAATTAAATGTTCATTGGAAGCTACAAAGAATGAGATACAAACATGATTTCTATAAAGTCATTTCCTAAAATAACAATTTAAACACATACAATCAAACCAGATCAACATAGTGTATAATTGTACATCCTTGGCACTTCAAAGCATAAATGACGTCCATCGCCGTAATAGTTTTCCGGCGAGTATCTTCGGTGTATTTGATGGCATCACGCATAAAATCATCAAGAAAGATCTTCAAAAATCTCGTGTCTCTTTGTAGATAAGACCATTGATACGCTTTACGCCACATCGCCGGTTTCTTAATATTGTAGAAGCCGTTCTGGAAAACTTTCCGGTGATGCTTTGCTCCTCCTTAACATCTTTCTCTCTCTAAAAAGGATTTTGATTTTAACATTGTGTCTGACTGTCTGTATATATGTGGGTATAAAGGTTGTGTTTTTTTAGGCTTAATTTGATCCATTGATTGAATAGGATGAGAGCAATTGAAAACCGTAGGATTATGATCCATGTGATGCCTAACAAAATGTTTTGATTGGTTCACTTTGTTGGTGTTATTAACAACTTCACCATCAAAAAATCAATTTAATGGTGTTATTAACAACTTTACCCTCAAAAAATCAATTTAATGGTGTTATTAACAACTTCACCATCAAAAAATGGTGTTATTAACAACTTCACCATCAAAAAATCAATTTAATGGTGTTATTAACAACTTTACCCTCAAAAAATCAATTTAATGGTGCTATTAACAACTTTACCCTCAAAAAATCAATTTAATGTATAACTTCTAAGCATTTAATGGTGTTTTCTAATCTTTTTTTTTTTTTTTTTTTTTGATGGTGTGTTTATTTATTAGTGTGATAATCTTGTTATTTGGTGCTTTATATTCTAAAATACCATCAAAAATTGAATTTGACACCACCAAAAAAAAATGATTTTGTACTAGGGACAACGAAGACATGCGTCGTTGGGAAAGAGTCTTTTTCTTGTAGTGACGTGTGAAAACTGTGATCACAATGATGGATGTCATTATTTTTTAGTATACCTAAAGTTATATGCTAATTAATTCTCCAAATGTGGTATGGGCCCATCTGTTGGCAATGGAGATCTTCATTAAGCATAGATGTTCATAATTATTGTATACATGTGTCTGTTTAATTATAACAAAGATGAAGAAAAAGGCACAAATGTTGTTATTTTGTCATACACAAGTTCCTTAAAATATATACATAAAGCAATATGAAGATTCTTCATCAAGTATAGTTGTTCTTGTTCATGAATATAATACGTATATATATACACACACGAGTCCTTTTATCGAAGATTGGTACGCCGAGCTTGCTCTCTTTAGTTGCTTGAGAAGTTAATCAAGTGGTTGTGATACAATAAACTTAATAGTGTAGTAAAACCTTTCTAATCCAAATGAATTATGATAATATGGCAACACTTTCTGAAGCACATCCTGAGACGATGGATGTTTTATCGCAAACGTGGTGTGATTTCGCGGTTAAAGAAGCTTTTCCACCCGAGTTTCAAAGCCAAGCACTAGTTCTTCATGAACACTCGATCAACAGTTTTGACGACGGCTCATTGTCCCCTAACTTCGCGGTATGTGCAACAGCCACAAGAAAATATCGCCTACAGTTTTCCGACTAGTTTTAACATTTGGAAATACATTTACAGAAAATGGAGAGCATAAAGATGGATGACAGAACAAAGTCCTTACCCCTATGGAAGACTAATGATGTGAAGGTAAATCACTTCTTTTGTTTTATTTTTTAGAATTTGACAGATGAAATAACAGGCTTGATGAAGGATGAAAAAGCATGCTAGATTAGTTCCAAAAGATTACAAAATCTCTAGATTAGTATTAAGATTAAAAGGGAGGTCTACGATCGAATTTGGCCCAATCCCTAGGCAATGACAGATAGGGGTGTAAACGAGGTCGGCTGATCATTAAACATTCAAATCAAGTCGAGCTTAAATGCACTCGAGCCTAAAAAAAAGCTTGTTTCGTAAACGAGCCTGAGCCCGAGCTTCACTTATCAAGCTCAAGCTGGCGCCCAACCCTAAACGAGCTTATTATTTATATAATTTTTATTTAAAAATAACAAAAAATAAATGAGCCGGGCTCGAGTTTGAAAACTGTTGAGTTTGTGAAGTCCTTGGTTTATTGGGCTCTTTTGGGTTGATACTTGATATTAGAAGACATGGGCCAGGCGCGGTTTAGTTTTCTTGGTCCCTAAGTCGTTTAACCTAATTAGATTTCTATATATATCCAGTCATGTAATTGTAATCTTTGTGCCTTGAGCTTAATGAAATAACCTAGTTGAAGCCCATGGACGTAGGTCCCCCACTAGGACCGAACCACGTAAAATTCTTGTGTCGTGATTTATTATTTTCTGTTCGCGTGATATTCGTTTGTGCGTGAGGGTGTCAAATCTGTTGCGCCACTTGAGGCCTAACAAAAACTAGTCACAGGTTGAGCTCAGGCTATAATAATAGAGCTCAAAACGAGCCGGGCTCAAGCTCTCATAGATTAAACGAGTTGAGCTCAAGCCTAGGCAAGCTGAGCTTGAGCATAGACGAGGTGATGCTCGGCTCGGCTCATTTACACATGTCAGCAAAAAAATTGTGCGTTTTTAAGTAGTTCCTATTGTTACAGTCATGGATATGGATGCAACAAGCAATGCACCCAGAATTGAATTACAACAGCTGCTTCCGAAAAAAATGGGTACAAAATTCAATCCAAATCAATAAAAATCTCTTCTAAACGATCTAATTCCATACGTCTTAACGAAATCTATCATAATTTCTCCAGCAATCATGGCATATGATTCCATTTAAATCATCACACATCTCAATCAAGAACTGGTTGAAAGATTTTAAGCAAAAGAAAAAAGAAAAGGCGAGGCTACAAAGGGCTGAAATCCATGCAGCAATCTCGGTAGCTAGTGTTGCTGCAGCGTTGGCTGCCTTAGCTGCCGAGAACTCAAACTACGGTGGCTTAAATTCCACCACCGCCACTAAGGAAGCAGCAGTAGCATCTGCAGCTGCCCTGGTGGCCGCACATTGTGCAAAAACCGCAGAAGCAATGGGTGCAAAGAAACAGCAGATCAGTAATGCAATAAGCTCAGCCATGAGTGCAACAAGCACAAGTGACATTTTAACTCTCACTGCTGCAGCTTCAACATGTAATTGATCATCCTGATTACAATAAGAAATATCTATTCAAAATTTCTAATTGTTTTAATTAACTTATGCTTTGTTGTTGTGCAGCGTTACGAGGAGCTTCAACGCTTAAAACAAGATCAGGATGCAAGAATATGTTAAACTCTAATGCTCCAGTAATGCCTGTAGAGTAGAAGAATATACTGATCATGAGTTCGACTTTGAGCAGTGTCGATTAATGCTGAGAAAAGGGACTGAACTCACAATCAGGACATCAGATGGTAAGCAAATTTCGGGTTTTCGTCATCTTTTTTATTGATTCTTAGTGATATATCAAATTGTGTATGACTTATATTGTTGAACAGGTAGATGTAGATGCATGATGAGATCAGTGTCTGTCTTCTTGAATCATGAAGGCAAGGTGCAATTCAAGACTCCTTTTTATACAAATGTTTTTACTGACTAACTTTAATCTGTTTTACTACTCCTTACAGGGCCAACTCAAATTTTTTCGAGCCCGAATCGGATAATAAAATCGGGCCCATTTTGGTTTAAAAAAAATAGAAATTGTTTTCAATCCTATGATTCAATATCAGTATCATCTGTGTGTTCATAATGATCGACCACAAACCCCACCGGCAACAATCCCAAAACCTAGATACCTACGTTTTAAATTTAGTTTATTTTATCTTTTTTTCTTTTTATAACGTCGCACAAAGCCCGGCCACCCAGGTACACCTATTGGCAAAATGCCACGCATGCCCGCTATCGCAGGCTGCGCTGGTGACCCAACCCATCACCAATTCCAAAGGCCCACTATGGTAAACCCCTGGCTCGTGCATGACATTTTGTCACGAACGAGACTCCAACCAGCAATCTCCCCTAGAGAAAGTCACCAGGGTCCACTTTGTCGCCAGGCTTTTGTTTTAAAGTTTTTAAAAATAACTTTTGTAGTTTGTATGTTTATTTTTTTCGGTGAGCTGCTTTTATAATTTTTTCTAATAACGACCTGAGTTCGAGTGATCTAGACTCTAACTACCACATTCTTTTACCCTTCAGGTTATTCTCAGAACAAGGAAGTCTAGTCTAATGAATGCATTCACTAGCAAAACAGAATGTATGCTTTTCATTTTGTCCATTTGTTTGCTACCACTACACTTCATCCACATACTGCAAATAGCGACCACTTTCAGCGACGCATATGCTAGTTTTAGATTACATTCTAAAATGATCAATTTGTTTATATGTTTTTCACATAGGTGTTGTGTTAGACCAGCATGCGGAGCTCTACAAGAACCCCAACGTTGACGATAGTGAAACTTGTTTTCTTGTTGTTTTAACGACCACCCAAGGAATAATCAAACTGGATATGAAGAACGATGATCAACGTTACAAGTTATGGACATGGACTATTAGTCATATGCTGTCACTTTTGACCTCTTTCACAAAATATTCACTTCCATATCATAAGAACTAAGAGTCTACGACGACGTCATTGTGTTGGTTTATCGATCTATTATGTGTTTAGGTTTTTTTGTGTAGTTATAAACACATTTTTTCAATTCCTACTAAAATTTTCTACGCATTTCCTACAAACGAAAATTCAGACACTTTTCCCACGAAATTCCTACGAACAAGAAAGGTCTTAGTTTTGTGACAAAAAAAGCGACAAAAAAGACACAAATTGTTATGCATAGGAAAAGTGTCGGAAATTTCCCACGTATTTCCGATGGAATTCGTTTTCGTTTTAAGCATTTGTCGGATAATGATATTTACTTTCTTTAGATGTGGCACAACACGAGAGAGATTACGGATAATGATATATAGATTTTGTTGAAGATGTTGATGCCGAAATTTTTTCAAGAGTAGGTATTCCATTAGTTTAGCTTTATTAATAAATTTTGGAATTGTATGTAGTTTCTTTATGAAATTTAATCTAGTTTGTAAAACATTTAGCAAAGAATTGTAATTTGACCGGTTATTCCAAAATGAATATGTATTCGGTTGATTTGAAAAAGGTTTGAATTGGTGTATATATATATTGGCTTGATTTGGACAGGTTTGGTGTATATATATATTGGCTTGATTTGGACAGGTTTGGTGTATATATATATTGGCTTGATTTGGACAGGTTTGGAAAGACGAAACTTTAAGTTTTTTTTTCCCGTTCATGATAATTTGGATTAAAAGACGGGATTCATCGTTTAGGACGGGGTCTAGTTTGAACCACGTCTAATAAAAAAGACGGGTTAGAAACCCCGTCTTAAAGCCCAAATCACCCCGTCTAATGTTCCGTTTTGTAGTAGTGTTTATTCGTAGGAAATGTGTAGGAAAAACACTAAACAAGTTTCTCCACATTCCGTTGGAATTATGTAGGAAAAAAAGATAATTTTGTATGAAATGCGTAGGAAAAAAGAATACATTCTATTGGAATTGTGTAGGAAAAGAAACTAATTTCGTAGGAAATGAGTAGGAAAAAAGAATACACTCTGTTAGGAATTGTGTAGGAAAATAAACTAATTTCGTAGGAAATGCAGCATTGATCTTTAAGAACCAAAACCACAAAATGCACTTTAAGAACCAAAACCACAAAATGCAGCATTGATCTTGTTCGAACTACAATCTTGTTCACTAGAAAATGCAGCATTGCTCCACGCCAAAATATGGGAAAAATTCACTAGAAAATGGGAAGCTCTCACCGATTCTAGGAGAAGATTGGAAACCATTTCAAATTACAATATTAACGCATAAAATATATTTTTAATTATATCAATTCTTTGTAAGATAATTAAAACTTTTTAAAAATATTTTTTAAAGTTAGAACTTGTATTAAAATTTTGTTTTGTGTAATTATGAAGAAAAAGCTAATGTGGTAGTGATAAGGGGAAATCTGAAAGTCTGGAAAGACTCCCTGTACCCTCATGCTAAAACATAATAAAAAGATAATGATTATTAAAAGCTATACAATCAACATACATAGAATTAAAATAACATGAAACCAAAGTCACTTCCCATAAACATTTACAAAACATATATGTGAACCAATTCCAATCAAGTCATTAGTAATGAACAACGGCAATCACAAAAGAAGTGAATTATAATTTTAAATTCACCAATAACATTAGAATAAAATAAAATAAAAAAATCTAATAATTTGAAATTTTCAGTTTCTTTTTTTTTTTCAAAAAACCAAACCAAAAGTTCAAACCCATCATTCAAAATCTAAGATTTATAAAAAGGTATATATTCTCATATTTTCATATTTCTTCTCTTTTTATTATTTATTCTTGAGTTTCATTATTAGCCAGTTTCTAGTGATTGATTCAATGAACATAGCCATGATCTTCTACTATCCGAATGTGAATTCGACCTGCGAAAACTCGATCTTGAATACCGACCACTGTCAACCGACGATCTGGACAAAGATGGGCTCGTGTCTGACGCTCCCATGCAAAGACTCGAGCTTAGTTTCATCGACGGAAACTTCTGGCAGCTCAAAGATCTAAGTGGCAACGGGAACTCAGGCTTGCATAAGGGCGTTGTATCAAGTGCAATGTTATCGGTATCATCGGTTAAAGAAGTACATGTGAAAAATGATAGCGGCAAACTTGTTCGTGACATCCCAAGTATTGCTCGGGTTCCTGGAAGCTTCTTGAACGAGACTATCCCTTGGCGGCAAAGAGGGCAGGGGATCGATCCTGGCGGCCCTTGGGAGGCGTTTGAGGCGGTGCTTGTGGAACAAAGGTATAACGCACAACGAGTGCAGAATTCATGAAAACAACCTGTTATCATATAGTTAACTCCGGTCAGGATACATTCCCAAAAAAGTATGCTACTCAATTAGAGGGTGGCAAAATGGGCATGTTCATTGGTCAACTAACGGGTCAGTAAGGTTCGCGTTGACCCAACACACCTTTATAGGATAATGAAGGTACATGGATGGTCCCTATGGTTTACCAAAATTTAGGATTTGGTCCCTAGCTGTCTAAAAGTACAAGGATGATCCATGTGGTTTGCACTTTGTAACGCATTTAGTCCCCAGTTTTTTTTCCAAAAGTACATGGATGGTCTTTGTGGTTTGCACTTTGTAACGCATTTAGTCCCTAACCTGGACTTGCTAAAACCTTTAGTACCACAAGGACCATACATGTACTTTTGGAAAGCTAGGGACCAAATCCAAAATTTTGGTACTATAGGGACCATCCGTGTACTTTACTCTTCTTTATAAATAGTTGAGTGCCTCATTAAATGTTTTATGCATTACAAATCAACTTGTAAGCGAGACATTAAACCTGTTCGACCCGTTTCATTTTTAGCTAATTTTTTTATTATCGAATCGACCCATTAGAGATGAAACAATATCGACCCAGTCGTAACTAAAACGGTTTGTAGTTGCCAGTTCTATATTGAATTTTATCAAACACTTGTTTTTTAGCTTCTATTAGAATTTATAATATAAATTATACCTTCTGCAGCAATGGCACACTTGTTTTCCAAACAAACAGCACAAGGATCCGCACATAAGGAAAGTGAATCGTCGCTCCATCCACACTCTCTGTACATTACAAAGAAAACACATTTGAGGATAGACACGCAATCAATGTTGACTTTTGAGATCAAGCTACAAAATTGACTCTAAAATCAAGAAGCCTAAAAGATAAATCACCTAGCAATCCTGACAACACTCATAAGCGGAAGACACAAGTATGGAGACGAAGTTGGTTCCTCGACTTGTTGTTCAACCAAGACTTCCTCAAGCCAATCTCTATTCCAAGAACGAGCAACCGCCAATGGGGTCCACCTTTAGATTCAAAGTCAAAGGGTTACATATTAAGACAATCCGACAAAAAAAAACCTTTTCGAAAAACAGAACTGATACATAAAATGATAAAAATCATACCCTTTTGCATTTTCGGCTGTTAGGCTCGCTCCCCTGGATATCAGATACTTAAAAGACGTAAAAATAACACAAAGAGACACATTAGTCAAAAGTCAAAGGCTTTGAGACATAATAAAGTAGACCTCAATTTGAAATATTAAAAAACATACTTGACAACATTGTGCATTTCCACCACACGCGGCGTAATGAAGGGGTGTGCTACCAGCACCTAAAACACAACAACTTTTCCTCAATTTTACGATTAACGCAACAAAAGAAAACTAACCCGATGTTAACAATAAGTTACCAATCAAGTCAATTGTAGCGCCAGCATCCACGGTAACTTCATTGACAGAAGCCCCCAAATCAACGAGTAACTGTACGCTATCAACATGACCGTTTAGCGCAGCCATATGGAGAGCTGTCACACCTCCATCAGCGGGTCTATTAATCGTTTCGTAAAGCGATCTATTCACGGACAAAATTTCACACTCAGTCAAACCCCTTAATAAAAAAAAGTACAAAAAACGTCTCATCGAGATATCTTGAAGCATACCCTTCATCAAACTCCGATACGGACTCTTCGATTCCGGATCGTTTGTTAACAAAGTTATAAAAATTAGCAACACTAGGGATATAATCAGCAAGAAGGATTCGAATGCAACGTGAATGTCCATTAAGAGCAGCCAAATGCAATGCAGTACCTCCGTTTAAATAATCAGCCTTATGAATCTACATTCAATAATTCTTCATTAGCCTAAAATATTATCCAAATCTACACCTAATGACGTAACAATATAACGATTCGTTTGCGTACATTTGCTTTGTAGAGTATCAAAGTCAGAACAACCTCCCAGTGACCATATTGACAAGCTTGCATCAAAGCAGTCTATTAACAACAAACATAAAAAAACACAAACTTTATACATGTAACCAAATCTTTATAAAACAAGATCAATAAATAAAAGTATAAACCTAAAACCGAACCTGCCCGCGATAGTTTCGGAGATTAATATCAACCCCAGATTCAACCAAAAGTGAAACAATCTAAAACCAAACAACAACAACAATCAACATAAGTAATACCCCTAATTTAAATCAACCAAATCATGATCAATTTTTACAAAAACATACACAACACATTATACATTTATACTACCTCATGGTGACCTTGAGCTGCAGAGTAATGAAGAGGTGAATTCCTAACACCAAAAGTGGAATATCTAGCAAGTCTAGGGTTATATTCCAACAAAGCTTTAGCCTCTTGAACATCACCATCTCTTGCAGCAGACACAAGTCTTTCACCAGATGCAGAGCACCCAAAAGAATTGCCCATAAGGCTAAAGAATCTCATGGTGTATTTGTTCCAAAAACCAACACAAAACCCACAAACAACCGATCAAAAAGACACTCAATTTCTTCTACATTGCTTAAATCCCAAACAAATAGAACATAAAAACACCATGATCACACCCTAATTCCCCCAAAATTGAATAAAGATTGCTTGAAACTGAAAAAAGATTGAAACCCACGATCAAAGATCGGATTTTTCGAGTGTTGGGGAGGAAAAAACGTGAATTTAGAGATGGGTTTTGGGGAAAGATACAAAGATTGGTGAAAGAATTGATGGGAGATTACGAAATGGCATAAATTATGATGGAAGGTGTGGTGAGGGTAACTAGAAATCTCCTGTCGTGTTACCCAAATGGATTTAGCGATCATAATCAAAACAGCAAGTCTTGATTTTGGGGATTTAGGATCAAAGATGGTGGTGACCCACCAAAAATGGAGGACGAATTGAGGGTTTGATGTGGTTTAATATTATTATTATTATGGTTCTTACCTAATTAATCACAATCACTGCTAGTAATGTAATTAACTGTGTTTAATGGGATTGTAATGTTCATGTCGGTTTCTAATTATTTTTAAAAGATTTTTTTTTCATTATAAGTCATTCTTTTATTTTTGGAACAAGATAAAGTACAAGAAACGAAAGCCGTTTAGGCATTGTTGAAATACCGAGCACTATTATACCAAAGAAACTGGTCTAACTTTTACGATTGGTCTAACTTTTACGATTTCATTCGGTTCTTGATTCATAAAAAAATGGTTTTTTTTTCTTCTATGCATCCTTGGTCAAATGAGTGTTGTAGCTGTTGAATAATATTTTTATTAATATATGTTTCTAATTAATCTAGAAAAAGGTAATTATTATTTTTTAAAGATTGACTTTTCTCATGATTAGTTATTTTTTTATAGTTTTGCAATGGCTGATGGTATATAAGAAACGGGAGTAAGATGCTAGAACTAATTAAAGTAAATGACACGAAAGTTGTTTAGGCATTGTTGAAATACTGAGCGCTGTTATACCAAAAGGACCGGTCTAAATTTTGAGATTTTGCTTGGTTCTTGATCCATAGAAAATGTTTTTTTTTTCTTCTCTACATCCTTTGTCAAATGAGTGTTGTAGTTGTTGAATAATATTTTCATTAATGTCGGTTTCTAATTAATCCAGAAAAAGGTTATTATTATTTTTTATAGATTGTCTTTTTTCATGATTAGTTATTTTAATTTATTTTTTTCGAACGGTTAATGATACATAAGAAACAGGAGTAATATGTTAGAACAAGATATACATGAAACACCATTTAGGCATTGTTGAAATACCGAGCAATATTATACCAAAGGAACTGGTCTAACTTTCGCGATTTCACTCGGTTCTTGATCCATAAAAAATGGTTTTTTTCTTCTCTACATCCTTAGTCAGATGAGTGTTGTAGCTGTTGGATAATATTGTCATTAATTTCGGTTTCTAATTAATCTAGGAAAGGGTTATTATTTTATTTATAAATTGATTTTTTTCATAATTAGTTATTTTTATATTTTTGGAACATAACCGGGGGCCCAGAGGGGAGTATCGTGACGTAGTTGATATCATCATAGTCAAATATTCACAGTTCATAGCACATCAGAAGTCTTGGAGGAAAATTAATATATCAAACCGAAAGTAAAGTGCAAGAAGAATATAATACAGACGGTTGAATAAGGATCCACAAGAGGATCTAAAACATAATGTAAATATTGTTCAACAGATTTTAAGCATTAAGAACTTGCAAGATTCTTTAACTAATGCTCAGAAGCTTCCAGTCAATTTCGCGTAGTACCTTCCACTTAGTCTTTTTGAAAAATACGTCAGTTTGCACTGGTAAATACAATTAACTAACTTTTTTGAAAACATTTATGAAAATTGATTTAAATGCACAAGGCACAGATATTCTTTTATAATTTGGGACAATTATATGAAATAATCTTGTATACAGATTTACATGGTTGTCATACATTTAGGACCAGGGATAGAAGCCGAGACATGATTAACCGACACACCAATTTATCCCTTCTCAGGGGAAACCCACAGAGGAGTTTATCTAGATCTTTTCCCTTTTTGGGGAGAAGAAACCATATCGCATCTGACAGGTGTATGCCTACACCCCGTGCTTAGGTCGTGGTCATTTGCAATTAAATGAGCCAAGAATATCCAGGACACGGTCGAATTAACCCCCAATGTTTATGTTATCAATCAAAACAGATTAAAACGGGTTATGTAATTTATTAATCACAATCCGATTAAATGATTCCACACCCGACCAAGCGGTAATAACTTACCGTATCCCAAGCCCGTATAAGGGAAAATAAGTTAAAAGTATTTACCTGATCTTAAAATGTAAATTTTGTATTCTCAGTCGTATATCCTACTCAAACAAGTGTATGTAGCTTTTACTGGGCTTCTAATCTGGAACGAAGGTTTTAATAACCTATTAGATTACTAACGGGTCTTATTTAAGTTATAAACTTAGACCGATTAGTTTAAAGAAAGGTTTACGGTACGAAACGCAAGATTAAGCGGTGACCGGATTGGAATGTAATTTAGACTCGACAAGTATGGAGACTTGTATAAAATGGGTAAACTAAATACATTCTGGATTTTGAAGTAAAAATGATAAGGTTTGACCCGTTTCGGCTAATTTATGCAAACTAGTTACATAAACCGTACCGAACGCGTATATGCATAATGGGTAACCGTATGAGTCATGTATAAGTTCCATAAGTTATCATGCTTTAAATATGTTATGATATTAGTAGGATATCATCAATTATGCCCAAAAAGATTTTTAACCCAATTTAAGTCCGGAAAGGGTATTTTGGTCATTTTAAAGTTTATAAAAGAGGTTTAATAGTAAACTGAGGTTCTGGTCTAAAATATTTTGTAAAAATATTTACTTTACAATATTATGTCAGTAAGATATCATACATATGTGTGGTTTACCATTTATGGCGAAACTATGCACCGTATGGGCATTTTGGTCATTTCACATATGTTTTTTAGGACAAAATTGGAAGTCTGAGTTCAAGACATATACTTACTGTTAAATTATTAAAATTTCTTTATAAAATAAGTGGGTAACAGTCTTAGGTGTTAAATATGGTTTTAAGCCATACTATGCACCTAATTATCGTAAAAGTCCGTAATTGACGATATTTGAGAAGTTTATGAAATCCTGGGATTTTGATCAGCTTTTAATGTTTATAATATTTTATTTAACATATAACATTAGTAGGAAAATGTTTGGCATGTTAATTATATGCTAATCTCATTTTATTAACAAAAAGGGTATTATCGTTGTTTATCGAATTATACGAGAACTCAATGATATGGTCAGTTTATAATCTGAACAAAAATTTCAAAAATCCCTAAAAATAATATCAAAATAGTAGGTAATGAGTTTGGTGCCAAAATTTGGGTTTAAACATGATTTATGCTAAAAATGTAATTTAATTAATAAAAAGTTTCATTTTACGATATCTTGCATAACTTTAGTTTGAGACCAGAAACTGATGTCAAAATTATTTGACATGCTTATATATCAGTAATAAAGCTATTTGTATTCCCATATATCCAAAAATCTCATTTTTATAACATAAGGGCATAATAGTCAATTTTTAAGCAAATAACAGAAACATGCAAAAGAACTTAGATTACTAAGGGACCATGAAGTATAATCTCAGAGGGTTATACTAACATATAATATGGTCACAAAGGAACCTTAAGGCATAAAGATACTAAGCTAATTCGGGTCAGAACTGAAAGTCAAAGCAAAAGTCAACCTTTACGACTTTCGGTTGCGAACCGAGCCTAAACTCAGAATTGTCGGGTTGAACATGTCTAAACATGTTCTTATATTATTTACCAAGTTATTAAAGTGATAAAACGTATTTTATAGCTTCTACATTATCAGTTATGAATTCTTTTATAAAAACTAACTCGTTTGACTTTTCTGTTCATTACTTTGACCCGACAATTGACTAAATAAATGTGATAATTAGGAGGTGCCCTTTTGAGGGATTATCACCTACTTAATTACCAACACATAGCCACTTTCAATTCGAATAATGGCTGGACCGTTAATGATTAAATTAAAAGTCAAAGCAGAATTGCGCTATCTTTGACTTTCGGTCCTTATACTAATAAAAGCTTAACTACAGAAGCTAAGAACACTTACAAGGGTCCTTAGCACGAAGATTTAACTTAAGAGAGCTTCCTTAATGATCAGGATGCTCCAGAGAATGCTCCAAAAGCTTGAGCAAGTGATGAGAGTATGAAAATTTGAATGTGCAAGTGTGAAGTTCATCCTAAAGCCCCTATTTATAGTAATTCAGGTGATTCTAGGATGAAGCCAGGTGTTTGGGAGGTATTTAGATCATCACATGTGTCATAGCTATTTGTAAAAACCATCAAATAGTCCCTTGTTTCGAGTTATGTGAGTATGGAGCAAGGATTGGAGCTGAAACATGCAGAACCTGCACCTGTGCATGCTTTCTGTCACAAACAGGCCGTCGCGTCACGCGGCAGCATACCAGGTCTGAGGTCGCGAGCGCGACCCTATAGGGAACTAGCAATTCAAGTTTTGAACTTGGCAGAATCGACCCCTGAACCCTTTTAAAGCCTTATATCTTTCATTTTAAGCACTTATAACCCTCAAAGTTAGTATGTGGATGATCTTTAGGATATAATCAAACACTGTTAGGTCCGGTTTCGTTAAACGATAGCCGAAAACACTAGTTTCACTTTGTTGACGCTTTTAACCCTTTATTTATAAAAGTTAGCGTATTTAATACCAAACGATTTCGAAGCCTCGTGAATCTTTCAACACTTATTTTTGAAAGTATAATCAATCGTTACAAAGTCCCGGGTTCGTTAAAAGGTCACTCAGAGGTAGGAATTCAACATGTTGACACGTTTTATCCCTTTGTCTTGTAAACTTTCACTTTCTTTCACGAACGGTTTCATACGTTCCATAATTTATTCGTTTAAGAGTACAAACATCGTATAAGGTTATTGAAAGGCATAGTTTTCACATGTTGACATGTTTGGCCCTTCCACACATATCTTTTCCTTGTTTGTCAACTTTAGTCTCTCAAAATCAATTCATTACACATTTAGGGTTTATGACACGTGTCATTATTATATTGGTCATGATTTTGCGAGGTGTTACAGAACAGCTGATGATATATAAGAAACGAGAAACTAACAAAATGATAGAACTAGATAGAGTAGATGACACGAGAGCCGTTTAGGCATTGTTGAAATAATCTATACTATATAATAAAAGAAACCAATAAGAGGACAAATGTCATTCATTGAAGCCATCTATTTTTATAAATAATTAATATCAATTAAAAGATAATTATAAATTAAATTTAAACAATTCGTATATATTAATCAATGTTTATTGGTTCTATACTTTTATTTTCGTGTTCTACTCTCAACTCAAATACGGTAATCACTATGTTTATGTGACATTTATAAGAACCATCACCGCAATCACCCCATCCATCGTATATCGAGTATATCCATTGGTTTTTTTAAAATAAAATTTTTATTAGATTCATTCAACCCGTTGATCGGAGTGTCGCGCTCCGGTCAAAGATAATATTTATAAGCCCAAATTACCCTTAACAGATAGTTAGTGGTAGCAAGGGGTCGAACCACGAAGAGTATGTGGTTTGTGTGTGGATTTGATTGAATGAAAACGATTGTCACAATTTATGAAGCTTGCTATGATATTTTTGTATTTTTGTTTAATTGAGAGATGTGAATTTAATCTAATGAGATTGGTGTAATTGATCGACAACTAAGAATTAACGATTGCACAAAAATTTGATTAATAAACGATAATGAGAAAAAGGGATCACACCCGATTTCGGTAATTGTCAACCTAGGGTTTCTACAAGTTTTAGATTCAACTCAAATGTATATGATTAGCGGATTTAGTGTACCGTGACTTAGGTGCCAATAACTATCAACGTCCCGAAGAACTTACAAGAATACACTTTATAATCAACACAAGTAAAACCTAACCACGACAATGCACAATTACATATAACCATTTTGTAAAGTCATAACTTTTAACATCGTTCGACAATTTACGAATTTGCAACAAATGTAACACTATTATCAATGGTTTCAAAAATCAAACACAAGTTGTCACAAAGTTGAAGCAATAAACAATTCGAAACCCTAAATTAACAACTACCTACGCCGGGGTGAAACCGAGATGATTAGCCGCTCATGGTTGAAGAAGCTTGATCACCGGATGATTGGAACGTGAATGAAGTCATCTTGAAGCTTGATGGATGAAGGAATGGTGGATGATTAGGGTTTATGGAATGATTGGTAATGGTGAAATATGGAGTGTTAGGGTTTATGGATGAATTGGTAATTAGGAATGGTTGATGATGATGATGATCTTGATTCGGGTGATGTTGTGTGTGTTGATGGAATAGAGATGAATGGTAGATGATTCTTGGCTCCAAGATCAAAGTTCAAACTCCTCATAAAGTGTAACTTACGAATTGAATAGCCAAGGACCAATAGAAAACGTTTCCGGCATCTAAAAATTGAAGATTCGTGATAGGCCAAAATACAGCCTGTCGCCGACGGGGTTATACCCGTCGCCGACGCCCTCTAAAAACAGCTTTTCTGCCGACGGGTTAATTAGCTGGTTACGGGTGTTTTCAGCCGACGGGGTGTTCTAGAGCCCGTCCGGGACGGCCCTAGACCCGTCGGCGACGGCCTCTTGAACTCCAACTCTCCAAATTTCGCTTCTTGCACCCTCGGTTGATCCGTAACGCTTCCTGGTGCTCCGGTTTTCGACCCGGTGACTCGTAAAGCTCCCGAAAAGCTCCTTAAACTCCATCAAACCTGCAAAACACATTTTTGATTAAAAGTAGGCTATCCGAAATTAAAACTTATGTAAAAACATTAAGTTATACACTAACGAACACCGGTTTTCAACCACGTATCACACATCCCCACACTTGTCTTTTGCTTGCCCTCAAGCAAATCTGTTTTTCACTTTCACGTGGGTCGAACAACGAACACACTCCCCATTCCCGAGACAAAGGTCAAGGTCTAATGTCATACAAAAGTTCAAACCTTTTACAATTTTCACATATTTACCGGTCAAGTGAATAATCACATATAATAATGGTTATCCAAGATTAATCCGCCCGTAAAATTAACAAGTCATGCATATCCCTCACATTGTTCTCTCCACTCGGCTTAAAATTGGCTAATATGTATAATGTATTATCACTTCAACAATTAATCACTCAACATCGATTAGAACACGTACCCGCATAGGCTTGCAACTCAATCATTCTCCACCACCGATCACGAATACTAAGCACAAGTCAAAAGGTCTTTAAAGGGTTGTAACGGGGCTAGGTTAAGGGTATGGAATAGGATGTATTTAAAGTGGCTAAGGTGATGAAAATTCGATTTTTATTACAACGCAACTATTCTAAACTCAAGTAAACTATAAACATCAACTATAAGACAATGATTTTCGCCTTTTATTCAACAACTAGAAACACATATTTTTGTTCTTTTCTCAATAATTTTCTATTCTTTTTCGTACATTTTCTGATTTCTCTTTTTTTTTTTTGAAATAAACAAATACAACTATACAAGCTTTGCTATTATAATCGAATTTCCATCACACGGGTTTAAAAAAAAAAGATTTTAAGGTCATTGGCTAAAGGGTGATCAACCGAAGGGATTAGGCTCAAAGTTGGCTACTAGGGGATAATTTTTGGGTAAAGATATAAAAATGGTGTAAAAGAAAAAGGTTTACCTAATGCCTTAATCATCCTCGTGCTTGTATTCGGTCTATGGTCTCAAACGTATCAAAAGTTGCAAGTTCTACAATACGCGACTAATGGTCCACTCAAACAAAGAAACATGTAAATGTAAATCTATGATATAAAAGTGGCTCAAAACCTCACGTATAAGGGTATGATATGTGATATGCATAAAATGCTAGTTCTTTAGGCGAATTACTCCCAAATAACCACCCGCTAAATACCCGTCATGTTATTAATTTGAACTTGACCATGACAAAAGACCAAATGGGTTGTGCCATCCCTCGTTGACTTAGTTACTTGTGCTTTTAAGATCGCTTTTAAACAAGGAAATTTTGAAAATTTTTTGAAATTTTCCCCCATCCCCACACTTGAGGTAAACATTGTCCTCAATGTGTAGTGTTTAAATGAATGGGTCAACATCGAAAACTTTTACTACTCCCCCATCCCCACACTTGAGGCAAACATTGTCCTCAATGTGTAGGAACTAGAGTTTTAAAACACACAAGGGATGTGACACGGCTAACCTTCCCAAAGTTTCACCCCGGAAAATAAAATACAAAATACAATCCACTTATTGCTAAACTAAGAATCAAGGTAAAAAGGAAACGCATGCACCTGATTTTTGTCGCTTGATGCTCATATCTTCTTCTTCTCTTCATAAAAATGGTTGTCCCACGAACATCATATACCTACAAATTCTAACCCTTGTGTAGAAGCATGCTTCTCACAACCATTGAAATTTGTTAGGTGGTTAGTTATACCATTTTTATAAAAGTGTTACCAAATCATGCGTTAAATTACCTTGATTTTTGTGGAAAAATAATTTACAACAATAACAAGCCTAACTCACTTTCGTAGGAATCACGGTTGCATTTAGCTTATGCAACAAGCCCTTTTAAACCCCCCAATAGCTTGGGAGGACGAGAGGTCTCGTGAGGGTTATATAGGGAACACACCCACAACGTTCATTTATCTACTAAAACGAAATAACAAATTATACAACAACAACAACAAAACAACGGAAAAAAGTAAAACTAACTAAAACTAACTATAAAATGTATACAACAACAATTAACTTACCACCTCATGGTGGTCGAATGGAGTGCTTGCCGCTCACACTCTCGTCGAAATCACCCACCGGTGATTCATACCATTTGTTGCCAAATGGTCCAAACTTCCTCACCTCCTCTTCCTTCTTCTTTTCTAGAGGTGACTTTTTCGCCTTCTTTTTCTTGACCGTTTTCTTCCTTGTTTCTCCAAACCTACCAACCATAACACACACCTTTTTGTTTGGATTCATGTCCTTTTTAGGACACTTATCCTCACCGAGCGGGTTAGTGAAATTTGGAAAAACATTTAAATTTAATTCCCGGTCCCCAAACTTCATGCTTACCATTCCCGTTGCACAATTTATTATGGCATTAGCAGTTGCCAATAACGGTCTACCCAAGATAACTACCGGTTGGGTGTCCTCAACACACCCAACATAGTCTACTACCAAAAAGTCAACTGGGTAGTAGCAATCATCCACCTTAACAATCACATCCTCCACCATCCCCCTTGGATGCGTGGGAGTCTGATCGGCCAATACCACGGGAGTATCAAATTTTTTTAATGGACCAAAATCGTATTGGTCATACAAACTCCCGGGTAAAATGCTCACACAAGCTCCAAGATCGAGGAGCGCCCTCTCAATTTTGAAGGTTCCAATTTGAATTGGAATAAGAGGGTCTCCTGGATCTTGAGCTTTTTGAGGAAGGGCACTCGATAGAACGGCACTAACATGAGATATCAAATCAACCGGTTCGGGTAATTTGTTGTGCCGTTTTTCGATGCTTAACTCCTTTAAGCATGCCACATGAGCCGGAACCTTTTTAATGTCATCGAGTAACGGTAAATTAATTTTTGCTTGTTTAAAATTTTCCCACCTCTCGTCCTTTGGTGGGCACCGTTCTTCAAATTTTGATGCATTAATCGGGTTAAGTTGATTTAAACAATTTTCACAAAAAGATGTTTTAGTTACATTTCCAATTTTACTTTGTGAAGTTGTTTCTTGTTCATTTTCAATTTCCGGCTCATCATTTATATTTTCCACTACACCATCAACTAACTGTGGTGGTGGAATGCTTTCAACACTACAAGCTTCATCATTTAAAAGAATACTTACCGCGTTAACGCGTGCATTCCTCACGTTGCTTGTGCTTGAACCTTGATGCTTCGGGTTCACTGTAGTATCACTTGGGAGCTTTCCCATGCTTCCCCTCATTTGAGCCATTTCCTCCGCAAGTTGGCCCACTTGTTTTGCTAATGCTTCATGCGATTTGTCCCGAATTTCATTCTCTTTCTTGGACTCTTGCATCATCGAAAACATAACATCCATCTTTGCATTCAAATCACCACCACCTCCTTGATTATTCGTTGACCCGTGACCATCTTGGTTGTAACCTCTTTGGCGAGTTTGGTGCGAATACCCACCTTGATTTCCCGATTGGAAATTCGGGTTCATTTGGTTGGAGGAATTACCATACCTAAAGTTAGGATGGTTCCTCAACCCGGGGTGATAAGTGTTGGAGTTCATGTCATATTGCCTTCGGTCCCCATATACTTGATTCACCTCCACAGTGACTTGACAATTCTCGGTCTGGTGACCGATGTCTCCGCATTCCTCACATACGGCGTATTGCACCGCATTCACTTCTCTTTTCTTCATGCGAGCTAACTCCCGCTCTAACGTTTCAATTCGATCCTTAGAATTCACATCACGATCGGGCCAAGACCTTGAGGTGGGATGCTTTTTGGCTCGGTCGGCCGACTCTTTCGCCTTTGATCTCTTGCTCATTCTTTCTAGGAACTCCCAATCGTCATCCTCGTGATTGCTTAATAGAGTTCCATTGCTGGTCGATTCAAGGGGGTTCCACGTCTCATCATCCAAACCCCTCACGAAGCATTTGACCAACTCCCACCTTTCGATTTGATGATGTGGGCACTTCCGGATCAATTCCTTGAATCGAGTGAATGCTTCATGTAACGGTTCACTCGAAAGTTGGCGAAAAGACCGAATTTCATCTCTAGCATCATCGGTCTTCGCCATTGAGTAGTATTCGTCAAGAAAAACTTGTTGCATTTCAGCCCATGTGCGAATACTATTCGCCGGAAGTGTAAGAAACCATTGCTTCGCTTTATCTTTTAGCGAAAACTGAAATAAGCGAAGCTGGACCTCCTCCAATACAAAATTATGCCCCCCGATAGTGCTACATATAGACGAAAACTCCGCCAAATAAGTGTACGGTTCATCATTGGACCTCCCGTTGAAGTGGGGAAGTATGTTGATGTAGTGGGGCTTGCAATCGAACATCCTTCTTTCACAAACTATTGGAGAGTCATTGTCGGTGACCACCGGCCTAAAACGGTCATTTACTCCCCGTGGAGGTTGTTGACGACGATGCGGACCGTTAACTTCTTGATCCACCGGCCTTTGATTATCCCTTCTATCACCTCCCCTATCACCTCTTCAGTTGCCACCTTGGTTACCCCTTTGATTACCCCCTCCTACGAAACGAGGAATCCGGTTAGGGTTAGCATTGTTGTTATTGTTGTTGTAAAACCCTTCATTCCGGTTCCTTTGGTTGTTCAGTGGTTGGAGGTTGTTTTCGTAACCGTCATTTCTCCTATCCCCATACCCGTAATCGTCGTTCCCCACAAAGTTGGTGTTTTGGTAGCCAAACTCATCGTCTTCAAACCATCTTGCATTGTAGACGTTGCCTTGATTCACATACCCCCAATCTTCGTCATCAGTAACCCGGTCATCATAGAATCCCCCATCGTCTGAATTTTTCGTATGAACACTCACATGTTCCGGTGATTGGTAACCGGGAATACTATATGGTTCGTCATCGGGGATGGCGTTCCTCAAATCGTCTATGTTAAAGAACGGGTCTTCATTCGCGGTATTGCCACGATCTCGATTGCCTTGACGGTCAGAATTGACATTCCGGTCATCAAGGTTGATGGGTAAGGAATTGTGTCGATGAAGGTTTTGTTGTTGGGGTGTTCTTTGGGTGTTGTTGGGATTTTGGTTTTGAAAAGGTGGTGTGGGTGGTCCATTGTTGTTATTACCACCCGGTCACTCTTGAGGCATAGGTTGAACATTTTGAGCGGGGTGAAAGGTTACTAGGGATTGGAATTGATTTTGGTTGAGGTTTGGGTGATTGGAGTTTTGGTTTACCATTGAACCGGTTTCAATGGTCGGTGTGAGTGGTGGTGTTTTGGTGGTTTGATTAGAAGCAAGTGTTGCCTCTAACCGGCTTGCTAAATTCCTCCTTTAAACTCCATCAATTTCCGGTTCGTAGACTAAAGGTGAAGTCCTCCCAGAGTTCCGCGTATGCATGCACTACCTGTAACCTGCACAAGTAACACACCCCGCGTAACAAAGAAAAAGACAAAGTACAAGAGAAGAAATTATGCAACTTAAACAGTTAATCACACAAATTCAAACAATATCCAAACACAAAGCGCACGCATTCCCCGGCAACGGCGCCAAAATTTGATCGGAGTGTCGCGCTCCGGTCAAAGATAATATTTATAAGCCCAAATTACCCTTAACAGATAGTTAGTGGTAGCAAGGGGTCGAACCACGAAGAGTATGTGGTTTTTGTGTGGATTTGATTGAATTAAAACGATTGTCACAATTTATGAAGCTTGCTATGATATTTTTGTATTTTTGTTTAATTGAGAGATGTGAATTTAATCTAATGAAATTGGTGTAATTGATCGACAACTAAGAATTAACGATTGCACAAAAATTTGATTAATAAACGATAATGAGAAAAAGGGATCACACCCGGTTTCGGTAATTGTCAACCTAGGGTTTCTACAAGTTTTAGATTCAACTCAAATGTATATGATTAGCGGATTTAGTGTACCGTGACTTAGGTGCCAATAACTATCAACGTCCCGAAGAACGGACAAGAATACACTTTATAATCAACACAAGTAAAACCTAACCACGACAATGCACAATTACATATAACCATTTCGTAAAGTCATAACTTTTAACATCATTCGACAATTTACGAATTTGCAACAAATGTAACACTATTATCAATGGTTTCAAAAATCAAACACAAGTTGTCACAAAGTTGAAGCAATAAACAATTCGAAACCCTAAATTAACAACTACATACACCGGGGTGAAACCGAGATGATTAGCCGCTCATGGTTGAAGAAGCTTGATCACCGGATGATTGGAACGTGAATGAAGTCATCTTGAAGCTTGATGGATAAAGGAATGGTGGATGATTAGGGTTTATGGAATGATTGGTAATGGTGAAATATGGAGCGTTAGGGTTTATGGATGAATTGGTAATTAGGAATGGTTGATGATAATGATGATCTTGATTCGGGTGATGTTGTGTGTGTTGAAGGAATAGAGATGAATGGTAGATGATTCTTGGCTCCAAGATCAAAGTTCAAACTCCTCATAAAGTGTAACTTACGAATTGAATAGCCAAGGACCAATAGAAAACGTTTCCGGCATCTAAAAATTGAAGATTCGCGATAGGCCAAAATACAGCCCGTCGCCGACGGGGTTATACCCGTCGCCTACGCCCTCTAAAAACAGCTTTTCTGCCGACGGGTTAATTAGCTGGTTACGGGTGTTTTCAGCCGACGGGGTGTTCTAGAGCCCGTCCGGGACGGCCCTAGACCCGTCGGCGACGGCCTCTTGAACTCCAACTCTCCAAATTTCGCTTCTTGCACTCTCGGTTGATCCGTAACGCGTCCTGGTGCTCCGGTTTTCGACCCGGTGACTCGTAAAGCTCCCGAAAAGCTCCTTAAACTCCATCAAACCTGCAAAACACATTTTTGATTAAAAGTAGGCTATCCGAAATTAAAACTTATGTAAAAACATTAAGTTATACACTAATGAACACCGGTTTTCAACCACGTATCACCCGTGTAATAAACGAGGTTTTTGTTATAGATATAACATTTTTAATTATTTTTACTATACAAAATTACATTTATACAACTCGTGTAATACACTGGGTTTTTAAAAATATATAACTTTTTTAATATGTAGTACATAAAATTAGATTTATTCAATCCGTATAATACATAGGGTTTATAAAGATATAACTTTTTATTGTTTACTATATAAAATTACATGTGCTCAACCCGTATAACACATGAGGTTCTTAAAAATGTAACTTTTTTCATTATTCAATATATAAAATTAAATTTACTTAACCCGTACAATACACGAGTTTCTTAAAAATACAACTTTTTTATTATTTAATATATAAAATTACATTTATTCAACCCATGTAATAAACAAGATTTTTAAATATATATTGTTTTATTATTTGGTATATACAATTACATTTATTCAACCCGTCTAATAAACGAGATTTCTAAAGATATATTTTTTATTATTTAGTATATAAAATTACATTTATTCAACTCTTGTAATACACGGTTTCTAACCTAGTGAGCACTATTATACCAAATGGAGCAGTCTAACTTTTGCGATTTCACTCGGTTCTTAAAAAAATGTTTTTTTTCTTCTCTACATCCTTGGTCGGATGAGTGTTGTAGCTGTTGAATAATATTGTCATTAAGCGCCTTTCAAATACACCATAAGATTTCAATGAAAATCACGTGTATTAATTTTTTTAGGCTATAGGGTGTGGTCATGACCATCATGACCCTCCACGTCAGTATCATGTCACACACATCTAATCCACAATCCAAAACTACTGTCATATAGATGACCTAAACCAGTATCCCCTTATTTATTTTAATTTATCTTTGTCTAAAGAAAAAGGAAATGATTACTTGAAAAATGGCAAGGAGGATCATGGTTGCCATGGTTTAATCCATGTGAACCATGGTGGATTAGGGAAAGGGGTGGTATAGCCTTCCATTCATGTTCTTACGTGGCGAATCATGTCTCAACCATAACCCCACACCCTTTAGCCTTATGGTGTAGAATTGATATTGATAGTGTTGTAGCGGATTATTCATAGTTAGTTATTTAATATTTGAAATTGTAATTGTTAGAGAAATATAATCGCATCTAGAGCAATGAATCAATAATTACTTAATATTTAACTCATTTATTAGTTGTGGTGTCGGTTTTGTTAGTGGGATGTTTAATTGTTAGTACTTTGATTGGTTGGAAATTCGATTAAAATATTGATCAGTATTAATCACTTTTATGCTAAATTGATTAAAAATTTAATCCGAGTCACAAAAATTCATTTTTAAAATAAACGTAATCTTGTGAAATTAAAAAAGATCTACAACATGAGGCAAATAGCTCTCATCTAATTCTCATGGCATTGATTTTTAACCAATGTTTTGAAACCGGTTCAAACCGACCGGTAGTACCGTTGAACTGTCCTGTAGAACAGGTTAAACCGTCCGATAGACTTGGTTAAAACGTTTTTGAGCACAATCCAATACGGTATAAAAACTGGATTTTAAAACATTGTTTTTAAGGTAGTTATCTCTGAACACAATAGATAAGTGAGTGTGGTTGGGAGAGTGTTCGGAGATGTTACAAAAGACTTTTGAGTTCAATTTCTTTGTGTGAAAATTGAAAGGAATATATTCCTTTTATAGCCATACAGGCGATGTTGGTTAAAATGGGTGTCCTTGCAAATTAATTTTTTGGGTGGAGAATGGTTACAAAATAGTATATCAACTTTGGAGGCTTTAATGAAGAGAGGTGAACACTTATCATCTTCTCATATCATGTTCTTTTGCAAGGTCGATCGGGTCTCAAATTGGCTCGTGGTGTAACGTATCTATACTCCCTTGCAGATCCGCTAGAGACATATCGAGCAACCAATGAAATTGTCAAAACCTATGTCGCACAAGGTGTTACAGACTTACGTGCAATATCATAGTAGATTAAGGTTTGCAATTCAGAAAGTGGTAGTGGCGCAGCTTGTTGCCCGTCTACCTTCTGTTTTGGTATGAATGGAAATCACTAAATCAAGTTATATTTGAAAAAAAATCAACAATAAAGCTTTATTTGTTTTCAAAGTTCTCGAGTAGATCAAAGTGAATACGTTTTAATGGGTAGAAAATAGGACAAACTTATATTTCTTATAGTGGATATCTTGATGCAATTTTAGTTTTACAAATTCCCTTGTGTCATGAGACGAGTTTTGTATGCTTAGGCAACTAGCTCCTTACTAGTTGCTTCTTCTATTTATAAAATCTTCTTGTTTCACATGGAGTATAACACATATCACGCATTTAGCACACAAAATGCTATTTTATTTTTTTTAGTTTTAAGTTTTTTAGTTTCACTTATTCTATTATGTGCTATGTGACATTATGTGCTGAATTAATCTAGTTTTTACTTTTAAAAAATAAACATTAATTTATATAATCTTAAACATAAATGTCGGTGGCATGACCAAATTACATACCTGCCCTCATTTGTCTTTTTTAAACCCTTTCCCTTTTCGAGCTTCTTTTCCTCTTCTTCTCCAGGTTCTTTGCCACCAACCCTTTCTCTTAAGGGTTTCTTCAAGCTTTTCATCAAAATACAATTACAAGCGGACTTAAATTTCCCCATGAGAGTAACAATTTCATGGCGATTGTACGTATTCTGATCGTTACTTTGCGAACGGAGTTCGATGATGAAATTAGGGCGGCGGCGGCGAAGGTTCTGGAGGACGGCGGAGATCGACCTCGTCGCCGGTGGTGAAACGGCCGGTGGTTCGCCGGAACCGGAGCTCTATTCTGGTGCATCGGAACAACTTGATCACTGCTCATAGCAAATCGCCAGACTGAGGGTTGGTAAAAAGCGCAACAACGGTCTGGAATTTCAAATGGAGTAGAGGGCTTTTAAGTTGCAGCTAGCCAGGAGCTTTAATTTGTTGGTCAGGTCAGTTTTGCTTAGCGCGTTCCTTTTAATTCTTACCCTAGGGTTTCTTCTTTGTCTATTGTGTTTGTTTGTTTTTTTCTACTTCTTATTTGCAAATTGATGTGTGTTTTGAGTTGTTACCTGTTGGATTTCATCTGTGGTGGTCTTATGTTAGTATATAAAGTAAACGTAAGTTTTTGAAACACATCCTTGGTGAATTAATTAAGAGTTAGTTTTTGAAAAGATCAATGTAAAGTTGCAACTTTAGGCTATGTGGTTGGTTTTATTGTCTGCTGCTTAGAAATGAACAGTCAATTTGTTATGTGGTTAGTTTGGGATAGGTGCTGCGAGTTGAATATAGGCCATGTTTTTCTGTAACCTGTAACTTTCGTTCCCCTGGGTTCATATTAACTAATTCACGTACAGCTTAAACTTGGTTTAGACAGTATTGCAGCTTAGGAGCTGAGTTACCAATGTAATCCAGCTTCAATCAGCCAAATATTTGAAGCTGAAACGAATGGGTTACACTCAAAGCTAAAGCTTATGAATAACATAACAAATATATAAAGTTATTATAAACAACCTCTTTAATATCCTCCATTACATATTTACATTCATAACAAATAACAATGCATCTGAAACCTTACTTACCATTACCAAACACATCAATCTTCCTATAAAAAAACTTCATAATATCCTACATTACATCAACAATGCATCTGAAACCAAAGAGGCGACTATAGCAGGGCCGTCTCCGAAAATGATAAAAATATTTAGGGCCTCGGGCGAGACAAAAATGGGCCCACTACTTATAATATAAAATCATCAGTTATATATCAAAAAACTACAATACGACTATTATTTCTATAAAATAAACAAAACAAAAGTAGTTCAGAAAAAAGATTGAACTTACTTAAGTGAATCGTGCGACTCTTCTAACGTTTTTTGATAAAAAACCGTTTGCATTAGCTACATCACCTATCAACATCGAATAGCTAAAAGAAAAATCAATATCCAAGATCAATACTTACAAGTTACAATATTGATACCAACAAGATTTACTAATTTTACAAAGAAGCAGCAAGCAACATATGATCATAAAACTCTAGTATTAATTAGGAGCAACTTAAATTTAATGTATATAAAACAAACAAAAATTTATGAAACTATGAAAACTAGAAAATAAAGTTAAAGCTCAACAGACCGGCTAAAAAAAAAAAAAAACAAAGGTAAAAGAAAAGGCAAAACTAAGAATCGAACACAGAACCATAGAGAACAAAACTGAACTACTAACCAGCTGGAAGACTAAATTATATATTAATAGAAGGAGGCCCCAATTATACATATTAATAGCAAACAAAAATTCAAAATTCCGGGCCCTTTTTAGTTTTGGGCTTCGGCTACCGCCCGGGCTGCCCAGCCCAATAACCGGGCCTGGACTATAGCCGTTATAATAACTTTATATGTTTGTTATGAAGGGATCTTTGCCTGTTGGGTCAGAGACTCTGGGTTCCTCTCGAAACACTAAGAAAAACTCAAATCGAAACACTAATAAAAGTTCACCCAGGTACTTTAGCATAAAAAAAAAATAAGATACGACTCGAATCATATAATAATTTACATTAAAAAGATGTTTTATTATAATTATTATCTATATTTAGGTATTTGATAAACATATAGGTAAAAGTTTGCGGAAGGCGTTTAGCATCTCATTGTGGCCGACGAAGACATCCATAGGGAAATGCGAGTAGAGGAGTAGAGAAAAGATTAGTTTCTTGCAATTCGATGTATTATATATTTCTTAATTTTTATTTATTTCTCATACGTCACCAATATAAAAGTTCAGAAATAAGATCGATTCAAGTTAATGGGTAAATAGTACGAAATTGAATTTGTTGGATATCAAAGCAAACCATTTTGACCCGCTTCTTGATTTGCCAGCAGAACCTTTTCCTAGTTTAACACTTATGGCATGAGGCTATCTCTAATTATATTCTCTCCTTCATAGAAGCTTATTAGGCCGATTAGCTGGCTTAGTTAGTTGGTTCAAACCGAATTTTCTGGTATAACATAAAAAGCATGGTCGGTGACTCCATGCTTTTTTCACGTGACCATTGAAGTAGAACATAGAAGTTGTACACCTGGCAAACAAGAATTGGTAGTCATCTGAGACATGGACACAAACCATTGGTCACTTTGTCCATTCTTATATATTATAAATCTTTTCGATATATATCTTAAAATATTTTGATGTAAAGAAAATGAAATAAACATCAGTTAAATAATAAGTAATAACAAAATAAAGAAAAACTAAAAACAAATTTACATCGCAACATACAAGGCATCCAACTTTAGAGATTTTATACATTCAACCTTCATCTTTTGGTAAGTGACACATTGACTCCTATTTTTTTGTAATTGACAACTTTAAGCACCATCTTTTTTCTACTTAATAACTTCACATTTCGTCTTCTTCAACATTTCAATTCTTTTGTTTAGATTACTTTTACGAATTTACACTTCAACGAGCAAGACAACCACGTTAATATCATAAACATATCGTAACAAATTAATAAACGCATCACGTCACAAACAGACGCCACACGTCAATGTTATCATCGTAACGTGTGTAGCAAAGTCGCAAAAGCGAAGTTGCCGCCGCAACGCGCGGCACGGGTAAAAACCTAGTATATGATAAAAGGAAAACGAAATGAACAGTGTTTATCAGCCTGAGTTAGCAGAGGGTTTTTATTTGGGTTCCACGTAGCAGTCTTCATACCATCTAAAACCATGTTTTCAACCCATTTCAAGAAGAAATCGTGAGAGAAAAACAGATTCCGGAAAATCAAGAGGTATGGAGTTGGTTGATGGCGGCGACAGATGTGGGCGGCGGCCATTCTGTGCTCCGATGATGGGGAGCTACGGCGGTAGCGATGTTTTTATCAGCGGCGGCTAGGGTTCAATTCGGACGACGGTAAGTCTTCGTTGATGGCAGCGACAGATGTGGGCGGAGGCCATTTTGTGCTCCGATGATGGGGAACTACGGCGGTAGCGATGTTTTTATCAGCGGCGGCTAGGGTTCAATTCCTACGACGGTAAGTCTTCTGTTCCGATTGGGTTTGAGACTTGCGGACTGGTCACCTGCGGTGACAACTAGATTGAGTTTCAATGTTCTTTCTAGGTTCTGTGGCAACGACTTCGCCATTTCGGCAGGGAACCTACCGATGGTCTTGGTTTGTTCATTCGATGGTCGGTAAGTGTCTGTCTCTCTCTGTTCCATGGCTCCGGCGGCTCTCCGGTTGTCTTATCCTTGGTCTCCCGTTAGTCAGGGCTGCTATATTTATGGAGCATCCAGAGATGGCCTGCCATAACTTGAATTTGCTGAATTAAAGCCCTAATTTGTTTTGGGGTTGTTTTCTGATTTTGTTGCCTTATGTAGTGTCGATGATTCTGCCTTTTGGTAATATGAGGCGTCTTCAGACTGTAACTTGATGTTGCTGAGTTTGGAACCAAATTTATTTTGGGTTTGGTATGTGCTGTTTGTTTAGTGTTCGAGGTTGTGATGAGTGGATAGATTTTAGTGGAAGTTTTTTGAAGATCAAACTTTGGCCTGGCAAAAATACAGGATGGTAGGTTCTCACTTGAAACCTAATTTGCAGCCATGATAGTTTGATCCTTTCACAAACTCTGAGCCTCATAGGGTCACCTATAATATTTGTCTACAATGGATAATAAATAATCAACCAAACAAACTACAATTGGTGTCTATGTCTATTGACTATTGTTATGAATTGTGAATGCAGCCACTCTTACAGGGAATTGAAATGAATGCTTTTTAGCCATTTATGGATAGTATTGAACTACTGCTGAGGTCAGTTATACCTAAGGGAAAACCACAGAGTTGTTTGTAGTATGATTGTTTGATTTTTGGTTAGTTGTGGTGATTTATGGTGGGATTTTGGATCTGTGACGTGAAATTTGTAGTGATTGTTTGGTGTTTTGGTTACTTGTGGTGGTTTTGTTTGGAATTTTGGATCTGTGATGTGAAAGTTGTAGTGATTGTTTGGTGTTTTGCGTAGTTCTGGGAGTTGAAGATGATGCAGGCTGGGGCGGTAGTCGGTCCGATTGATAGATCGACTGTGGCGAAGTCAATGGCGCTTGGAGCTGCGTCGAATACAGTTCATGATCTTAGTGTGCCATACGAAGGTCCACGGAAGAGTATGAAACTCCTACTGCGGATTTACTTTTTCCCACAGTGAGTAATTTGGTGTTTGTTCTATGATTTGTGTATTGTTTTTTTTTTTTTTAATGTTTGTGATCTTTCGTATCTGAAGTTATCCAATACAAAGATAATCGTTTTTTTCTGCGCATTTTATCACCAGATATACGTTTGTATCCCAGTCAACTGAAGCAATGGTTTGGATTACACGATTGAAAACTGTAGTTCTTAGGGATCCCAAATTATTTTTATTTTATACTGCTGGTCTAATTTCTTATTTATCAAACAGAAGATCTGATAAAGAAGCTTGTGGAACTGAAACCCCTGTTTCTTTAATTGATTTAAATCTAAATCTGATGACTAAAAAGGTTAGATTTTTTTGTTTAAACTTACGAAAAGATTGTTGGGATTTTGTAATTTCTATAATGTGAGTATTCTTTAATTGTAAAATTTTGATCTTTGGATTGTTTATTTATTATTCAACCATATTTGGAATATTGGTTGATTAATGTATAGAGAAATATTCAATTTTTATGTGCTTTGTTTGTTAAAGAATCTATGTTTGAAGTTTATATATTAAGGTTGTTTGAATCAGTGACTTCGAAGAATTCCAATCACAGTTCATGTGCACACACACAAAAGGTAATCACACAGTTCATGTGCACACATACAAAAGGAAATCAAAACAATTTCAATCATAAAGTTTAGTCATGATGGCAGATATGGGATACCTAGCAAATGTTGGTGAAGATAGCTTACGAATTTGGAAGATTTTTGAAGATCAAAATCCAACATCACTTCTGCTGACTCAACCTGGTGGTTTTATTATCAACTTTTTTCATTTTTTTATATAAACTTCATTAGTATAAGCAAAATCTTCCTACCGAGAATGATTCAGTTTAGCGCGCCGCAACGCGCGCGTGGGTTATAAACCTAGTTGAATATAAAACTACTACTGTTTAAATTATTTTAGATTTGCATATAAGTCAACTCTCATAAAATATGGATTTTTTTGAAATACGTAGTTTTTAAAACACTTAGTTTTGCTATTTAAAAAGAAGTAGCGGCGCAGCTTGTCGCCCGTTTACCATCTATCTCGATGTAAATTCATAACACGGAAAAAAATAGATCTTGTAATATTTCGCATCTGAATTATATTAGTTTGAATTTGTTGAAGTTTATAAATATATTTAAATAGATAAAGTTTTGGGCGTAATTTTTTTTCTTATGGATACGTAATACAAATATGCATACGCAAATTGATTGCAATCCATTTCCATATTATAAATTAGCAACAAATTGTTGCTTAATGGTCTTGTATCCTATGGATTGGGAGTTTTTTTTTTAAAAAAAATATATTTTTCACTTCTAACCCAAAGAATTTCACTTTTTGCATTTTAGCCCCTTTAATTTTTAAAATTTTAACTTAAAGTTTTTCATTTTTTTCAATTTAACCCCAACACTTTTTTATTTTCAATTTTGGTCCTCCATGCTTTTCATCTTTCGCAAGCTTTTTCGTTTTACGTTTCGTTCTAAATTTTGCGAGTTAACACACAACAGCGTACGTGTGGGTTCAACGTTTTTTCGTCTATTTTTCCCCTTTTGACAAGCCTGTCGCAAAACGTCTATCTTTCCTCGTTTGACAAATTCGTCGCAACGGACGGGTCTTAGATCGACTTATTTATTCTTTTCTACGTTTAACATTTCGCTCAAATTTAATCGCATTAACACGCCGAAATGGGCGTGCGTGGTTCAACGATCTTACGTTTGCTTTTCGTCCGGTGTTATTTGTCCTTTTTATTTATTTTTGTTTTAGGAGTTTTTCCGATATTGGTGGTCGTTGGCAGTGATGTGATTTTAAACTATTAGTACCTTAGATTGTTATTTTGTGTAAACCACAGGGACTAACTGGTGGTCGTTGGCAGTGATGTGATTTTAAACTATTAGTACCTTAGATTGTTATTTTGTATAAACCACATGGACTAACTATATAGTTAATTCTAAAGATTTATTCTTATATATATATAGAGGATATAGAGAAAACCCACTTGAGTTACGAAAACTCAAGAAAACCTTATCTAACAATTGTTTAATAAAAATAGAGAATGTAAATTACATATTTTCGAACGTTTTGAGCAAAAAAAAAAAAAAAACAAAACAAAAAAGCGCCAAGTGGGGTTTTTTATAAAAGAAATTGAAAATCCAGTTTTTAGCATATATATAAAGTAACACTGAATTTTCAAAAAATAAAAAAAGTCGCTCGGCGCTTTTTTGTTTTTGTTTTTGACTCAAAACGTTCGAAAATATGTAACTTACATTCCCTATTTTTTTAGAAAAAAAAATGTTTGTTACATAAGGTTTTCTTGAGTTTTCGTAACTCAAGTGGGTTTTTTCTCTATAATACCCATATATATACACATGTCCATTTTTTATACATGTAGGTAATTTATTTTGTACACATTATAGTTATTTGATATGTTTGATAAATGCACTAATATTAGTTACCTGATAGGTTTTGGGTTGGGTATACCCAACGGGTAATTTTTTTAAATTAACAGGTTTACCCGAACCTGTGGATATACCCGATACCCGATGGGTATTTACCCGCTAGAAACCCAATGGATTTTGAGACAAGCTTATCTAACCGAGTTTGAGATTGGAATTACCTAAACCCATCCCAAACCCAACCTATTGCCATCCCAATCAACGTGTACACAAAATAATTTGAATACTAGATTATATGACACATATTTAGGAGCTTGTCATAATTTTTTTCGCAAAACATATATATCAACTTTACCAATAGCACGTCATAGATAGTAACTATTAACAAGTTTTAGGGGCTGTTTGGTAGCCTCTGAATGGTCATTAAGAGGCTACATCTTAATGGAACCATTAAGAATTTTACCAATGAGAAGGTAGAAGAATGTGACATGTGATGATTTACCATTCAGAGGTTACCTCTTAACCATTCAGACTTGAGGTTACCTCTTATTCATTCAGATGTTTTAAACCATTAAGAGGTAGCATCTGAATTGTAATTAAGATGCTACCAAACAGCCCCTTAGTGTAATACCTTTTTAATAAATCGTAATCCAAATAGAACAATTATCAAACATATAGACATACTTTGTTCTTCAACTAAAACATATGAAATTTATTTTATCCATTTCAAAGCAAATGTAATGCTCAACATGTACACAAAAATCTGAATACATGATTATGACACATATTTAGAAGCTTACAAAAATAAACATACAAAACATATATATCAACTTTAACAATAACACGTCATGAATAGTAACTATTAACGTCTAAGTTTTACTCGAAAACCTTTTTCGCATTTAATAAAAATATAGTACTAGACATACATTGACTTCAACAAGTAATTGGAAAGCTTGAATAGACGTTTAACCTAAAGTTATTAAATGAGCTATATGATTGTAAGCTCGAGTCCATTAAAAAAGATACATGTGTAAGGTTATTGACATTTTAAAATCCACAAATATGTTAGAAGCCAAAGAAGGTTAACGATTGATTACCTTTTATTCATCATCAAATTGTATACAATGCTTGGTTAAGCAAGACGTATTAGACCGGTACATTATACACGATCACCAATATTTCGTCTAACAATGATACATTACTCGACTATATTAAAAGTTATTCAATTTCGCCACTCTAAGTTATCCGTTTCGCCCTGTGCTTCACCCAAAGGAAAGACGTTGTTTGTATTTCGCCCAAAATCTTATTGATGACGATACATTTGCCAGAAAAAATAAGTTCATTTCTATATTATTGTCGATATGCAACATGCAACGATTGATTACCTAAAAGCCTAAAGAGACGTGCCTCCTGGTATCATGGTGGCCTTTTGGAATCTCTTATTCACTCTCCCACTAATGATTTCCTCTTTTCATTAAACTAAAAGCCATAATTATTATTATATATAATAAAGTACACAATTATTAAATAAAGTCGGATAAATAGTTTAATGTACATCATGTATTAAATAATATCACAAAACGTCACCACTAATACAACTATAAATCTAGCTAAAATATATCAATTTATTTATTTCATTACCCATTTTTGACTCTTTCATAATTTACAAGTACATATTAAAAAGACATAATTAGGGCTGGCAAATCGTGTCTTAGAAGGTTTAACAGGTATCTGATAACGCGAACAACAAAAATTTTAAACATGAATACGACTCATTTCACTACTTTATATACACTGTCGATAAGACAGATGTATATTTTATGCACCTAAAAGAAAAAATAATGGATCATAACTTTCAAATTTTGATTATTTTTAAAAACATAAAAAATCACATGGTGTACTTTTCTGTTATCGTGTCTTAGTAGGTTATCTACATGTTACCTATTGCCAGCCTTATACATAATATCTATGATATGACCAATTCGTTCATTAACTACACGTCAAGACATTTATAACCATTGACATAATTATAGAGGTTGTTTGGTAACTTTTGAATAGGTAATTGCTGGAACAATAAAAGGTTTGAATCATTAGGTGTTAAACTGCGAATGCTGGGTGGCAGCCAGGGCCAGATAGAACATCGCGTCTGCGAATGCTGGGCTGACGGGTAACCGTCCTTGACGGGGACCCGGTGACCAATGGTCCATGAACATATTGAAATTCACCCTTCAAAAAAAAAGGTGTTAAACTAGTAAGAGGTCTGAACCATTAAGAGTCAGTATAATGTTTAACCATTTGAAAACAAACAATATGAACCATTAAATGATGAAGCAATAAGAGATCTGAACCATTAAGAGTTTAAACAAAGAGTCCTTAAAACATTAAAGGATCGAATAGCTACAAAGCAAATGCGTGAGGGTTACTTATGTAAAAGAGATTTTTTGTTTAATAATGAGTATAAACAAACTTTATAAGTGGATATACTTCGCCGGATATCGGAGGCAACTAGGCAAGTAATGGGTCGGAGGGACCATCTTTTTAGCCCGAAGGGAAAACATATTATATTTCAAGAAAACATATGAAACTATTTCTTTCTTCTATTAAAATACAAATTCCGTGATCGTATAAGTAAAGAATCGTTTACTTTACAATCCGTCGGCTTTAACTTGATTTTTTTTTCATATGATAGCTTCTAATCTATCAAAGTAATTTCACTTTTCAAAATTTAATTATTTTTAACATTAGGCTCACCCGTAACCCTAAATCCTAAGAACAACACATGATAATTCATCGATCACTTGATGTTTCAATATTATAGATGTCACAATGTAAAGATGGGATTTACCGCTTTGGCCAAAGTCACCAACAAAGGAATGTGCATTTGGTATCAGAATAATATAGCACATTGTCGTTGATAGATTTGGCGTTTCATTATTACAAAAATCATAATACAAACTTGGGTAAGGTTAGTGTAAAAAACACATTTTTTCTACAAAGTGTAAGAAGTCTATATAGACATGATGTTTTAAATTTTATGTATGATGTTTTATTTTCTTTTTGATATGGTAAAACATAAATTTATAACACAATCATAATTATTCTAGGCATTTAATTTAAAACACAGTGATTAATTTCTTTGCATGGTGTTTTTAGATTTCATGCATGTAATACATTTAATTGTGTTTTAAATTGTTATTTTTGGTGTTTTTCTATATAATATCATGCCAAAAGAATACAAAACATCATACCGAAAATTTAAAACACCATACCTATATACACTTTTAAACTTTGTACGAAATATGCCTTTTTTTACAAGAACCCTAACCATATAAACTTTATTCTATAAATGATTAAATCATTACGTCATTTTAAAGTAAAACATAAAGTCAAAATTATTTCATATATAATAAGGGGACCCGGGGTGGGGGAAAGTTTGTGTCTGATGGATTTTTTCCACGCGTGGAAAATTGTAAAACACCATCGTCACCTTCGTTTTTCTCGCACGAAATTTTATAACGCGTGCTTTTTTTGACGCATGATGATTTGAGTGTTGTGAGGGTAATTGTTGGTTGGGGGAATTGTTTGGTGTGGTGGTGAGTGATGGGCATTTCAACTAAAAAAGGTTGTGAGTGATGGAAAAATGGTTGATGACACGACGGAACTTGATTGGATGTTGTGAGTGATAAATAAGTGGTGAGTGATAACCACCCCTACCCCCCTAAAGGAGGTAGGGCGGTCATCAGTCACTCACAACTTTTAATCAAGTTCCGTAATGTCATCAAGCATTATTCCATCACTAGTGATAGATTTTAGTGGAAATGCCGATCACTTGTGATGGAATTCCATCACTCACAACCTTTTTTTTTTGTTTTTAAAAATTATAAAGGGTAAATTACTTTTTGAGTCCCTATGTTTTAGTGGTTTTAACTAGTTGAGTCCAAAAGCAAAAAGTTTAACGACCTAAGTCCCTATAAGCATTTTTATTAACCATTTGAGTCATTTTGAGTCCAAATTTTAACCTTTTGAGTCCAACTTTTTGGACTCAAATCGTTATAAGATGAACAAAATTGGACTCAAAACGTTATAAAATAAATGGCTAGGGACTCAAGGCGTTAAACTTTTTGATTTTGAACTCAAGTGGTTAAAACTACTAAAACACAGGGACTCAAAAGGTAATTTACTCAATTATAAATTAACAATAAAACACTAAAATTGTAAATTATAAATTTCATTAAAATAAAACCTAAATTACATACTAAAAAAAAACTAAACATTGCAAATAAAAAAAAACCTAAAAAATCTAAGGCATCTCCCACCCCCACTTTTCACATATCTCGCGTTTTTGTTGAATTACGACCGACTTAAACGGTTCGTCGAGATTGGTGTGCGGCTCTAGCAAGATTTTTAAATCATTATGTTTTTCTTTTTCGTTCATGTGTCGAAAATACGTCTCCTCGCGTTTAAGTTTTGCCGCCACAAGTTTTTCTCTTCTATCGGTGGCTTTGGTTATTTCCACCAATTTAGCCTCTTTGATTTCGAAGATCAACTCCGCCACCGATTTCTTTCCTTTACTTGAAGAATCACCACTTTTCTTGCGGTGCGGCCTTGTCGGTGTATCGTCTTGAATGGGTTCATCAACGGGTTGATTGGGTTCGTCAACGGGGTCGTACGGGATTTTTCTTCGAACCCGAACCTCTTTTGCTCGAACCCGAACCTCTCTTGCTTGAACCTTCCATCTTTGTATTGAATTTTTTTGACGTTAAAATTTGTATTTGGAAGAATGTTTGGATTTGAAGGAAGAATGTTTGGATTGAGTTGGAACATTATTTGGATTTTAAATTGTGTGTGCATATATAAAAAAAACCGGTCAAATGAGCAACAGTCAAATGATGAACGGTAGTTTTTTTTTTCAATTTTCACGCGTGATAAATATCACGCGTTATAACTTTAACACGTTAAAAAAGTTTGGTGACGACGGTGTTTTGTTATGTATAACGCGTGGTAGGGATGGATAACGGATCACCCCGGGTCCCCTAAAAAGAGTCTTTAAAACTCTCAATCACTTTCACATCTCATCGCGGATAGGCTTGGTAACTTGGTGTACAAGAAAGAAAAAAGAATATTGTTCTTAATAAATTGCTTATTAAGCGTATAGACAAATACTAATACGGTCACCTTTTTATTCCAATAAGGCTATGGGGTGTGGATGGAGCCCCATGGGGCTTTATAGGTGCCACGTAGGATCCCCGTCAGCGATGGAGCCCCCCTTTAATTTGGAGGGTGTGGATGGAACCCCTATTAAACAAAATTAAAAAAAAAAAATCTTTGATTGGTCAAAAACTATGTGGCCCCACCTAAACCCGCGTTGCAGCTCGCCATGGTGGTAGCGGGCCTTCAATGGCGCCCCTTCAATGGCGGCGGGGGTGTGGTGCTCGGCGCTATGCATGCTTGTGTGGCAAGGGGGTGGCGCCCCATAAAGCCTTACACCCCATAGCCTAAGGGTTTCAGATGGAAAAAAAAATCAAATCATATATAGATAACAAATATACATATATGAAAATCAAATCATAACATCGTAGAGTTATACCCAAAGTCAACATGGTTCATTTAGTTAATTACTGAGGATGATGAAGGGAATCTAGTTCATACATCAAAAGTAGGTGTGGGCAAACTACAATAACCATGTATCATATATCAAGGCTTTATTTATTTTTTCTTATTTTGGGATTATATTCCATAAAATATGTAACATGCAACCCTTATAGTGAAATAGGTACTCTGTTGAGTGAACCAGTAGACACCCCGTAGAGCGAAACAAGCATGTCGTAGAGCAAAACAGACACTTCGTAGAGTGTAAACTTGAGAGAGCCATGATTTTTTCTTACCCTCAGGCCTCAAGGTCGATACAACACCATTTTACGTTACACCGATGAGCATGTGGCCATCTCATGTAAAAGGATTGATTCGATGCACTAATACTAATACAAACATAGTTGTGAAGTTCTAATCTTTAAAAGCGAATAAACTTATAAGTTGTAACATGTAAGTTTGTAAACTTGTAAACTCGTGAACATATAATACTCTAAAAATATACACTCGTAATCTTGTAAACTCATAAAAATGTAAATTCGTAAACATGTAAGTTAGCAAATTTTATATATCCTATCTGAATAAACTTATGCATAAAATTTTTCAAAATGCATTTAAAATTTCAAAAGGTATTGTCGTAAGGAAACATACAACAATATCATATAGTAATATAAAGATCAGAAAAAGATTTGTTTTTAAATTTCAAAAACTATAAGAAATATCGATGTATGATTGCACAAATAGTTGTATGAAACTAAGCCATGTTTAACGGAAAAATCATGAAAATAAACGAACACAAACAATCGTTCATGAACAAAATATATAATACACCGACACTTATTAGATAATTAATTTGTCGGAATTTTGAAGTATTTAAATAAATATAAAAACTAAAAACCCTAAAGAACTATCGAACACAAACGAATACGTTACCGAACGTTCACGAACATAAACGTACGAACACGACCTCTGTTCATGTTTGTTCATTTAAGTAAATGTGCGCAAATGGAGCTTAAACAAGCAAGAATTGAGAAGAAACAAGCACACGTGTGAAACCAGATGAAGAAACCAATATTCTTACCCAAACCGAAGTTGGCACATCGTGATTGAAGAGGGGGTTTCCATCGCGACACGCATAGGATGAAGATAAGTTCAAGTTATTTACTAGTTTGACACCGCGTTGGCTTTTTGGACTTTTGTAGCTCTCGTGCATCACGAGCCATGTTCATATCCTCTATCGCGACGCACGATTGGAGGATATGTCGTCAAACATGTTTTTGTCCATTATAAACACCATATTCAACCCTAGTTGCCATAACTTCACAATTTACGAATTCCAAAGCAATTCCAAGGCGATTTTGGGTGTTTCATTGAAGGAGAAAGCTTTGATTTGAAAAGGATTAGCTAAAGTTAAGTGCTTTCGGTTAGATACCAGTTTCATTGTTTTTCGGTTTTGTTACAAACTTGAATACATGGATTTGTTTACCAAATTGCTTTGGTTAGAACTTGCTTTTACTTTTGCTTTGAACATGAGTAACTAAGTTTTTCTTACCTACTTAGGCTTATGAAAATTGTTAACTTTTGAACATGTTTTCGTTTTTGGATAATTAAGGATTCGGCTTATGTTTTGGAAAGAGTTTTCTAAAAAACGTTTGCTATAACATGTATAAAATATCTGTCAACTCATAAATATGTCGGTGAGCATACAAGTTTGGTTACATAACATAGGTACGAATAAATCTCAAATCCATATGTTTATAACATACAAAATTATGTATCATACTTAGGGATGATCATATGGTACTTGGTACCGGTATTTTACCCTTAAATACAGGTACCATACTGGTACCGTATCGTACCGCATCGAACATTTTTGGTACAGGTGCCCATATTTGGCGATATTCGGTATCAGTATTTTCGGTACTGGAAATTCGGTACCGGTACCGAGCTCATCCCTAATCATACTATCATGCAAAAACTAAAAATCAATTCCAAGTTTGGCACTAGTGTAACCTTATCACCGAAGCAATTAATTCCGTAAAGAATAACTTAACAATAACCCACAAAACGGGGCGGTGTGCTAATCCTATAACGCTATACATGTTAAGGGAGACTTGCAAGGTTAATGATAGATAGCTAAGCATAAGAATATTCTAGCATGTATTCACATTTAGCATAACAAATAAGCATGTTTAAGGATTGAGTGTTTGAATAAGTTTAATTGTATGTGTGTGTAAGTGTGTTTATTATGGATATATGTTGCAACCCAAATAGTGCTTTTAAACGTAAAAGGGTCTAGTATGAACTCACGGTTTTGCGAAGAGAAATCCACAAAATGCGAGCGAGCGAGTTTGAGGGATGGAACACCAAAGTCACCCTAAAATGGTAAACAAAGGTGTATGAGTATAAGGATTTGAATATTGGAAAGTCATCAGAAATTACGAGTATGAAAATACGTAAAACATATCCCGTATAAAAACTTATTTGGACACTATTATTAGTGTGTGTTTTTCATGAGTGCTAAACACCCATTAGAAGTCCAAAATAAGGAATTTAAGATTAGGATATTTTCTACCTCAACACACAATATTCAACCATGTGTTGGTTGATATTATGGTTTGGTTTTGGAAAAAGTATTATATGTATATATTAGGTAGGGTAATCCACAAACCTCAAGGGTTTCACCATTGCGCAAAATCACCTACATAGTTGATGATTCGGATGGTCATGAGTACGAGGAAAGAAATGCATAATTAAAACTAACTATTGTTGCTAAGTAACCAAGTGAAGGATCGTGGAAGTTTAGTTATAGAACCAAGGTCCTCAACATCACCATTTGTACCTTAACACAAATCTTCCAACATTGCTTGTTTGGAGACTTAGTTTTGTTTCACTCACATAGTTGTGGTAGGTTACTTAGAGAGTTTAGAATATATAAAATGGAGGCATTTGAACCTCAAAGTTTCTAGACTATAACCTTAGCACGAGCCCTTCAACATAGAAACTTGTTGGTGACTTAGTTTGGTGTAGAAATGTTCCAAAAACAAAGTGAAGAAAAACATGTATATAAAGTCCAAGGAAAATCTCAACTTGGTCCTCAAAAATGGTGGTTTACCATCATTATTTACCTTGGTAAACCAGTGGTAATACTCCTAGAGGTTTTCCAAATATGGGGAAGATGAAATCAAGTAAGAAGAGTGCAAGAAAGAAGCCAAAACTCACTGTTTTGGTCTTGGAGTTTTCAGCCCAAAGTAGAAGAAATGGAAGGTTTGAGAGTGTTAGAAAGCTATTTTGGAGTGGTGAAATTGTTTAGGAGGTGTTAGGGGTTAGTATTTATAAATAGGATTAGAGTTTTGGGCATTAAAGAAGTTGGTTGGGGCTAGAAGGAGTTGGTTGGGGGCATTAAAGGAGTTGGTTGGGGGTTAGAAGGAGTTGGTTAGGGGCTTTAAAGGAGTTGGTTAGGGGTTAGAAGGAGTTGGTTGTTATTTTATGTTAAAAACTCATTATATTGCATGTTTTTAGGTATTTTAAATGTATGCAAACATGGTAAATAATAAAAATGACATTCCAAAGAAAATAGTCGGTTTTGAATTAGAATGCGTATTCGTGAGTGTTTATGTATCATGCAAAAATTAATTTGGCAAAAATAATATAAAAGATAATTTCCATTATGATCAAGTCTCAAATTTATAAGGAATTGAAGGAATTGAAGGAATTATATTAAAAATGAAAAAGAACGAAATATACGGAACGTTACATCATAAAACTTCGTATTTCCGATATATCTTGTAGTTGCTAGACCTAGTAAACCATAGGAATAAGTAATTAACTTATTCGGTAATTTACCATTCTACCGTCTTTGAGTCCGAGAGAAGATTAGATGTCGGTATGTCTAGGTTTATAGAGATTCGAGACTGTGGTCTGCACGAGAGTGAGTCACCCCTAGCGTGTCTATCTATTTAGCATCCCATGTTAGAAACCTATTAGAATCACTACCCTTTGCATCCCTTATATTTCCTGGATGTACTATTTCTAGTTGGACCAAAAAGATATCCAGATTTAGGGTACCACTGCATTTTTTTAGAGAGACCGGGATGTGATCTGAACCCGAGACCGGTGAGTTTAAAAACTTCCTTAGATAGTAGATTGCGTCATGTTTGGAGAGTGATTCGATATCCAATTTAGGACTAGATAGTGTATTTTAAGATCCCGATAGCCAAATCCAATTATCCAATCACGTGTGTTGTGATTGAGTTAACATGATTCTTACCTAGGTAGTTGCTTCCTCATTATCCGATTTCACAAAAATCTGTTGTTTGATTGACTGGTTATGTGATTTGCATTCTTAGTTAGCTTAGTAGTTGACAAAAACTGAACCATTCATTAAAAATATTTTGACTAGGACTCGATAGAGGTTTAGTATCAAGAGTCACCATATTGTGTCCTTGGATTGATCCCAGTCTTACTAGCTTGACTACATAACGACCGGTACACTTGTCGATTGTGTGTAATTGAGTTAGCGAGACCTTTAATATGGTGTTTTTAAACATATAAACAATATTTTACCCATTACTTATCTATCTCTAATTGGTTCTTTTGGATTACCTATTTCATAAAGTGATATACCTTGATTAAATAAAGTGGAAGGGAAGCCAAAGTCGCCACATTCACCATTTGTTTCCATCTTGAGCCAAATTATGTTGAGTGATTTATACCTTGATGTATAACTTGAGTATATAAAGTGGAAGGGAATCCATAGTCGCCACATTCACCATTTGTTTCTGTAAGGACCTTCAAAAATTGTCCCAAAACGACCCGTAAGTGAAAACCCGGACCCCTGAAACCCTAATCCATATGAAAAATCAAGAAAATCATATTTCTGGTCCTCTCGCGGGCCGCGTAAAGCACAAGAGGGCCCTTACGCGGGCCGCGTCAACTCAACATTTGACCGGATAAGCATCCGGGCCACATGGCATCCACCTGGCAACCCTACTCGTGACCCGGCAAACCTACACGTAGACTAGACCCCACGCGGGCTGCGTAAGGATCGGCTTAAGGTTCACGCGGGCCGCTACAGAACCATTTTTCACCTATAAATAGAACTGATCATGGCCTGTTCACTGGTGTCGAAATCTTTTCTCAAAAACGAAGTCTCACTGCTCAATTTTGAAAATTTAGATAGCTAGGCGCTGCTACGATACAAGGTATTAACTCAATCGCTGCTACGATTCAATGTCCGATCGATTGAAACTATCCGATGGATGTTTAAGTGTTGCCCACATTAGGGCCATACTTTGTCATTCGTCGTGAATTCGATGGATGTTTAAGTATTGCACTTTGTCATTCGTTGTGAGGGTTTTATCTCGTGAGTTATCATAAATGTTGTATTAGTTGCTGACCTAGTTCGTGTGCATTTTTATTTAAATTAGGTTACAAGGCTAATCAGTAGGCTAAACTCTGCCCATTTAAATCTGCAATGTGAGTCATTCTCTCTTTATCAATATTGTTTTACAATACTCCAACCATTTTCAAAAGTTATAATTACAGGGATTAAGTCATGGTTATCTTGAATCACTGGCTAGTGGGGTATTGTGCACATTACTAATTTCTCACGGTTAGGCTAATAAATCCTAACAGTGATAATCATCACTACTTGGGTGAAAGGACCCAATAGTGGTATGACCATCGTCACCAGGAGGTGACACGGCGCCAGATAAAAATAAGATAGAAACCATTGTAATCGCTCTTATGCTGTAATAAATAACTATGTGTCGTTTTATCAAATTTGAGTGACTCGCCAGTATTTCCCCGCTGATAAAATATTTTCAAAACATGTTTTAGGTGACTACTGTGAACCAAGGAAAAGTGCTATGGAGCACTAACAAGCTTGAAGTAGTGGCTCAATTAAATAAATAAACATGTTTTGTAAATCAGGGAATTTCCTTGTGAAATTCCTCTATTGTAAATTACGGGGTTTATCCCGAATTATGAAATAAAATAATCTGGCATTTCAAGTTTTAAAAGATCCTGTAAAATCTTCCGCTGTCAACTCAATGAATAAATACCACGGGTTTCTGTCCTGCGGCTCCTGGACTAGGTAAAACCAGGACGGGGGCCGTGACAGAAAAATGTGGTATCAGAGCCACTGATTTAAGCCAATTAAGTATCTAGAAATACTTAATTTTCCTGATTACCATCCTGTGATTATGTGTTTTTGTATTTGACTATTTGTTATTTACAATATGGGTAAGCAAAGAATTTCGGACATCTATCGTCAATTAGATAGTTCACCAAAAGATAAGGGAATTTCATTGCAATCAAATTCCTCAAGATACTCAGCAGATACTGAGGAAGGAATATTTGTTCGTAAGGCACAGCTTGAGAAACTACTTACCACTAAGAAAAGAAGTTGGATTATTAGAAAAAGTCAAGAGAAAATAAAGAAGTCACAACCAAAAGAAGTGATGATTAATAAGGAAACTCGGGAAATAGGCAATAACCCACCATGGGAAGATAAATTAGACGAACAGTGGGCAAATCTCTATATGTTAGCCACTATAGCAGTAACTTTTAATTAAGTTAAACTGCCAACATCCTGACCCAGTATTAAGCACCCATATCATCTATAAGCCAGGAAATTTAAAAGAAACTTTGTCTCTTAAAAATAAATAACTTAGTAAGAAAAGATAGACTAAAATAAATGCACAATCCCTAATATATTTTAAATTTCAGTTGTAATTTGTAATAGATATATAAAATTCGCAATATTTTATCTATTTGTATAAATACTTAAATTTTTCTATCTTTCTATGATTATGTGAAAATTCAATCTTAACCTAGAATGTTGCATGTTTCTTCATATCTGCTAACAGCATGAATGAGTTGTCTGAAGCTCTTCAGAGTCTCAATCTCTATCCTGTTAACGTGGAAGTTTCCAAAGACTTTACCGGTTATTGTGCCGACGTGGAGGAGCTTATGGAATTTCAAACCCAGCCTCCGGAGAAACCCAAGCCAAAGAAGAGAAGAAGAATTATAGGCTGGAGGCGTGTGCGCAGAAGGAAACCAGTAACTCGGAAAATTGTCAAGAAAGAAGACCCAATGGATAAAGGGAAGGGAATAGAGATTGGAGAAAGTTCCAGGCGAGACGAGGAAATGCCATTGTGGGAGGAGTTGGATCGCAAACTGGCGGATTGTGATATCATTAAGCCTGTCAATGAAAATCTCTTTACTTATCCTGCAGAAACCCAACTCCCAGTAAATTTGGAAACGACCATCCCAGATCCCCTTGTTAACACCCGACCTTTAGGAGAAATGGAAGAGTGGTGGACCAATAACTGGCAGTTCCAGAATCTCTTAAATAACCCTTATACCTTTTTCCCTCAATTTGACCCAGAGCCTGCACCAAACCCGCCAATGAGCAATGAGAACTTGGGCTGAACTCCGCCATTTTGGCGAGGAGCTGATGGATGCAGGGAATCGAATCCAGAAGGTGGGAGAACAGATCTCCTGGAAGTACGACGAGAGGGAACGTCGTGTCTAAAAATGTCAGCTAATGGGATAGTATGTGGTGGTGGAAGCATGTGTTTAATAATAATATAATAATCAAAATATAAGCATGTAAAATAACTTAACAATAAAACTTTTGTAAGATAACAGGTGTGTAAGGAAGCATATTATAATATATAAAAAAAATGGAAGTTGAAAAATCAACAACTTTGGCTATACGTGTTAATATGATCATGTGCAATTATTTTGTTACATTTGATTGTTAAGTATCTTTCAGCTAATCACTTATATATATTAATTACCAGATGAAACACGCTGGTAATGAACCTGTTAACGAAGTTAACCAATATGAACAAAACCATGAAGATCAATTTCTGAATAGGAAAGATATCGAGAATATCGTTGCTTAGGGAATAGCCAATGCTATTCCAGCAATCCTTGCTGCTGCTCGAAATCCAGTTGAGCCTCAACAAATTATTCCTAGCAAACGAACACACGGTGACAATTTCAGTAATAGTGTAAACGGAGGTGGCAACCATACTAATAATGATAACAATGGGATGCAAGCCCCACTCCTTAAGAAAATGAAAGCTGCAACGCCTGGTTGCACTTACAAGGAGTTTCTTGCTTGTAAACCGGTTGAATTTGCAGGCAACGAAGGGGCGACTGCTGCACTGCGTTGGTTAGAGAAAACCGAGGCGGTGATTAAAATAAGTAAATATGCAGAGGAAGACAAGGTCATGTACACGTCTCATCTATTCAAAGAAGGGGTGCTAGAATGGTGGAATGCGGTACTTCAAGCCAAGGGAAGCGACATGGCCTATGGCATGAGTTGGGAAGAATTTAAACGGTTAATGGAAAGAAAATTATGTCCCGAATATGAGAAAGAACAAATGGCGAATAAATTCCTGAACCACCGGATGGTGGATGTAGATTGTCGAGGGTATACTTCGACATTCTTCGAGTATGCGAGAGTGGTACCAACCCTGGCTTCGCCAGAGCCGGTGCTTATTTCCCGCTATATTTGGGGATTGATTGGCGAAATCCGTGATATCGTTAAAGCTGCGAGACCTCGCACCATTGACGATGCAGTGGAATTAGCCAACACTTTGACTGACGAACTGGTGCGTACTCGAGAAGAAAATAGAAAGAAGGAAGTGGCCCAAAAGATTACCCAGAGATTCCGTATGGGTAACCGTAGTAATTTCAAGAAAAAGGGAACTGGGCAATCTTCCACTGGTCTATTTTGCAATGCCTGTAAAAGAAAGCATTTTGGAAGATGCAAAGGGTATTGCAATTTCTGCAAAATTCCAGGGCATCAAGAGGAAGATTGCAGGAAAAAGAAATCCACAATCTGCTATAACTGTGGAGAAGCTGGACATTTTAGGCCAAACTGCCCAAAATTGGTCAAACCAGCTGATAACAAAGCCAAACCTGCAGAAGGAACTACCAAGAAAAACGTAAGAGCCTTCCAGTTGACTACTCAGGAAGCAGAGTTAATCCCTGACGTAATAGCTGGTACGTTCTTAGTTCACGACGTATATTCAAAAGTATTATTTGACTCTGGTGCAAACCAAAGTTTTATAAATACTTCATTCTGCCAAGCTTTTAACTTACCCTTAACCAACCTTAGGCAGATTTTTACAGTCGAAACGGTAGATGGGAATTCTGTTAACATAGATAAGGTTTTGCGAGAGGTAAAGATAGAATTGTTAGGCCATAAATTTTCTGCAAACCTGTTACCTATGAATTTAGCCGAATTCGATGTGGTATTAGGAATGGATTGGTTAGTAGCCAACCGTGCTCGAATTCTTTGTGATAAGAATTCCATAGAAATTCATACACCCACAGGAGAATTAGTGGTGATTACAGGAGATAAGCCACGAAAGTCATTGAAATTCATTTCAGTAATGAAGTTGGCCAGTTATTCAAGAAAACAAGAAGTGGTGTACATGATTTCAGTAATCATTAACACGAAAGGTAAAGAACTTAAAGAAATTCCTGTAATAGCAGAATACCCAGATGTATTCCCAGAAGAACTACCAGTATTACCACCCAACAGGGAAGTAGAATTTAGAATTCATCTAATTCCTGGAACTACTCCGATAGCCAAGGCACCTTATCGGTTAGCACCCACCGAAATGCTAGAATTGAAAAAGCAATTAGATGAATTGCTAAGTAAAGGATTTATACAACCTAGTTCATCCCCCTGGGGAGCTCCAGTGTTATTTGTGAAAAAGAAAGATGGTTCAATGAGTATGTGTATGGATTATAGGGAATTAAATAAGATTACAATTAAAAACCGATACCCATTACCTAGGATTGATGATCTTTTTGATCAATTGCAAGGAGCTAGATACTTTTCTAATATCGACTTACGCTCCGGATATCATCAGTTGAAGGTACAAGAAGAAGACATACCTAAAACTGCTTTCAGAACTAGGTATAGTCATTACGAGTTTACAGTCATGCCCTTTGGATTAACAAATGCTCCAGCAGCATTTATGGACATGATGAATAGAATCTTTAAACCGTACTTGGATAAATTTGTAATTGTCTTCATCGACGATATACTTATTTATTCCAAAAGCCAGGATGAACACTGTCAGCATCTGCATGCACTCTTAACTTTGTTAAGAAAGGAGAAGCTTTACGCCAAATTCTCGAAGTGTGAATTTTGGCTGCAGGAGGTACAATTTCTAGGACACATGGTGAATCACGAAGGTATTCACGTAGATCCCTCCAAAATAGAAGCAATTACCATGTGGAAGGTCCCGCAATCATGTAACGCCCCAAAATCCAAATGTTATATACTCGAAATATGCCCTTATGCGTTATATTATGAAATAAATAACTAGGCCATTTAACCTAGTTAAATGCCCGGTTTAGACTATTGAAAGAGAAAAGTAGTACACGTTATGTTTTAAAGGCAAACCCGAGGGACTAAAGAGGGATAAAATGAAAGTTTAATTATGAACTTAAAAGAATATATCCACACACATTACACACACTTCGTGTGTGAATGTTCTGGATCGATCAAAAGCTCCCCAAAGGAGCCAAACCCTAAACTCAACCAAAGCATCAAATTGAAGGGTGAATCGAAGCTCAAATTCACAACCGAACACGAATAAATGATCACCTTCACGAGGGGATCATAAGGTATGTTAAATTTTGATGTTTAATGAAGTTGAGAAATCTTGATAATCATCACTAGTGGTGATTTAGGTATGAATCATGAAGGTTATGGCCAAATTAGTGATGTATGCATGTTTAGAAACAAACCCTAAGCGAAGACTCTGAGTAAATTGCTAGAATTTAGGTGTTTGGATCAATTACCACAATTAGTTAAGTGGGTTTATGTTTAATCCATGAAATGGTATGAACTTGATTAGGACTATGTGTATATGTGATGTGTATTTGTATATAGAGTGATTATGGTATGTAATTTGTATGATGTTTACTTGAGATGATAAATGAAAGTGATGATTAGGAAGAAACACATGAAATACTTGTACATCATGCTTAGAAAGCAGTACGCACACCAAGTGTTTGATGAAATGTCTAAATGACAGTAATATGTGAAATTGTATGCAATTAATGGGTAAACATGTATAGAGTGTGGTAATAATGAAATTGATAGTAAACTAACATGAGGAATGCATTTTAGATATAGTTCATGAGAAGGTTATGTTAGGTCGATGTTGAGTATGCTTCATGCTTGTTTGAATTGACTAATGAAAGTCATACATGAGATATGAAATTGAGATGATCGTTCATACGTACTATCATGTATGCTAACAAGAATGTGAATGTAATGACATGTATGGATAGGAGTCATGTCAACGCGGACATAAGCATGGAAGGGCAACGGGTCAAGGATAAACATGGAAGCTATGCTTGAACTCGGACGCACAAGGTAAGTGATTTCCGTAATCACTTCGTAGTTGTTTAAGTATTATAGTGTTTTAGTTAATTAAACCGGATGCTTGAGGTTAACTATGTGTTGAAGTCCTTTGTTGTAAAGTTTGGTGTTAAAGTTGACTAAAATGCCCTTGGTGGGTATATTGTGCGAATGACCTTTAAATGATGTTTAGAAATAAGATAAACGATCAAGTGAATAATTGGGATAAGTATGGAAGCGAAAAAGTATGGTTGTGAGAGTCAAATGCATTGAAATACGTAAATACCCTTAATGGGTCAAAATAAGCATCTAAGCGTAAACGGGACTTTATCAAGTAAGGAACCCGTGATTTGAGTTTCATATGATAGGCGATATGAAAATAATGAATTTCATGAGTTTATAGCTCAAATAGACATGTTGGGATGATATAACTATGAACGGGTAAATTCTTGGTAAAAAGGGTAGTAAGCCTAGGACTTGAAAGTCTGAAATTTTGATAATCCGGATGTTGGGTTTTAACTCCATAAGATGGAGAATTAAATTACGGACGCGTAGGAAAAAGAATCGGGTAAAACGGACCTATAACGAGAGAGTTATGCACGTTTCCGTAAAATCCGAACTTGCTGGGAATATGCAGCTTTCAGCTGCAAACCTTCTGCCGAAACGAGGGGGTCGCGTAGCGCGACGGCCCGTCGCGTCGCGCGACGGGGTAAATTGTTCCGAAAATCGTTTTCGTGCTTCGTTTTGTCTTGGGAACTTGTTTAAACACGTTTTAAGTTACGTACGAATAGTTTAACTTACGTTTTTATGAGTATTAAGGGTATGCCCATACTTGATAGGTATGTAAGTATGTTTATAAGTACGTAAGAAAGTATACAAGGATATATGAGGGTATGTTTGAGAGTAGGCGTGTATGAGTTCAGTACGTTGAAATTTGGGGTTATGTATGTATATAGGTATAATATCATGGTGTACATAATGATGTAGGTATGTGTGGAAGTAGATATATATAATGATAAAGATGTGGTTATATGTAGATATGCATGTAGGTTGGCAGGAATGTGTGTGTGTATGTATGCAAGTAGGTGTGTATGCGTGTGTGTACGTAAGTATGCTTGGAAATAATATGTATGAAATTTAGGCACGTATGTAAGTTATTCCGTATGATTAAGTGTTTACGTTGTTTATTGTGTACCTGGAGTTATGAATGAAATGCAGGAATAGCAAAGAGTTCTCACCACGGATGGTATAACATAATGGAAAAGCTGGGATGTAAAGAGTTAACGAAACGAGAAGTAAACCTGAAAACCTTGTATGTTTATAATGCGTACTAATGTTGTGAATTTTATGTGGTGAACGCAGGTAGTACCAGTCATGAGGATACCCAAGGATTGGAGATCGAGGATCGAATCACAAGATAGATTGTACGGGAGTGTTGAGTACGTTATTGAGTGAAGCTAGGTTATGGCTTCTTATTGAAAATGAGTATAATAAATGTAATTATTGTGAAAGAATAACTCTTAAAAATGAATTTAAGTGCGTCAAGGTGTTTATAACGAAAGGAATTTTTATGGTACGAATTTCCGCTGCGACTTTAGTCATATATGAATTAGGGTCTTACAAATCAGCTATGGAAGTTAGAAGCTTTCTAGGGTTAGCTGGTTACTATAGACGATTCATTAAGGATTTTTCCAAAATAGCTGTACCATTAACTAAGCTAACCTGTAAAGCAGTTAAGTTTGAATGGGGACCTAGGCAAGAAGAGGCCTTTAGGATTTTGAAGCAAAAGTTAACAAACGCCTCAATTCTTGCCTTACCTAAAGGAACAGAAGATTTTGAAGTTTACTGCGATGCTTCCAAGCTAGGATTAGGATGTGTGCTAATGCAACGCAAGAAGGTAATTGCGTATGCGTCAAGGCAATTGAAAAAGCACGAAGAAAACTATACGACTCATGACTTAGAATTAGGAGCCATAATTTTTGCCCTTAAGATTTGGAGACACTATTTGTATGGAAGTAAGTTTACTGTCTATACAGATCATAAAAGTTTAAAGTACATATTTGGGCAAAAAGAATTAAACATGAGGTAAAGGAGATGGATGGAAATCCTAAGTGACTACGACTGTGATATTCAATATCACGAAGGAAAAGCAAACATAGTTGCAGATGCCTTAAGTCGTAAGTATCATGAGAAACAACGATGAGTTTGTGCCCTTAGATTAAGTTTACAATTAGACTTAATGGAACAACTGAAGAATATCCAGGAAACAGCAATCAAGGATGATGCTGAAGGAATGAAATGAAGAATAAAGGAACTAGAGCAAGGAAGTGATGGAATTTGAAGATTCCACAAGAAAAGGATTTGGGTACCTAAGCAAGAAAACTTAAGAAATAAAATTTTAGAGGAAGCCCATAAATGTAGGTATACCATGCACCCAGGTAACAATAAGATGTACCAAGATTTAAGGAATAATTTCTGGTGGATAGGAATGAAAAAGGACATAGCTAGATATGTTTCTAAATGTCTTACTTGTTCACAAATTAAGGCAGAACTCATAACAATGGACTTTGTTACTAAGTTACCCAAAACCAGAAAAGGTAATGACGCAATTTGGGTAATTGTGGATCGATTAACCAAATCAGCTCATTTTCTACCTATGAAAGAAACCTTTAGCATGGAAAGGTTAGCAAAGTTGTATGTAGACGAGGTAGTATCCTTACATGGAATTTCACTCTCCATTGTATCGGATAGGGATAGTCGTTTCACTTCCCACTTCTGGACAAACTTCCAAGAAGCAATGGGAACCCGACTAAATCTAAGCACTGCATATCATCCTCAAACAGACGGACAAAGTGAAAGGACGATCCAAACCTTGGAAGACATGCTTAGCGCATGTGTGATAGATTTTGGTGGAATCTGGGATGACCATCTACCTTTAATCGAATTCTCCTATAATAATAGTTATCACTCAAGCATCGAAGCTGCCCCATTCGAAGCACTATATGGACAAAAATGTAGAACTCCATTCTGTTGGGCAGAGATAGGAGAAAGTCAACTATCAGGTCCTGAAATCGTGCAAGAGACTACCGACAAAATTTCTCAAATCAAGGAAAAACTGAAGACGGCTCGCGATCGCCAGAAAAGTTATGCCGATAATCGACGCAAGCCACTAGAGTTTCAAATTAGAGATAAGGTACTATTGAAAGTTTCTCCTTGGAAATGAGTAGTTCGGTTCGGTAAGAAAGGAAAACTGAGTCCAAGGTACGTAGGACCATTCCCAGTAATCCAACGAATAGGACCAGTTGCTTATCGCTTACAACTACCAGAGGAACTAGCTGGAGTACATGACGTATTTCATGTATCCAATCTTAAGAAATGTCTATCGGACGAATCTCTGATAGTACCTCTTCAAGATGTAGAGGTAAATGAGAAGTTAAAATTTGTTGAGAAGCCACTACAAATAGAAGACAGAAAGATTAAGTTTCTCAAACACAAAAGATTGGTACTAGTTAAAGTCAAGTGGGAGTCAAAAAGAGGACCCGAATACACCTGGGAGCTGGAATCGGAAATGAAGCGAAAATATCCTCACTTATTCCAGTAAATCTCGAGGACGAGATTTTAAATAAGGTGGGGAGGATGTAAGGACCTTCAAAAATTGTCCCAAAACGACCCATAAGTGAAAACCCGGACCCCTGAAACCCTAATCCATATGAAAAATCAAGAAAATCATATTTCTGGTCCTCTCGCGGGCCGCGTAAAGCACAAGAGGGCCCTTACGCGGGCCGCCTCAACTCAACATTTGACTGGATAAGCATCCGGGCCACATGGCATCCACCTGGCAACCCTACTCGTGACCCAGCAAACCTACACGTAGACTAGACCCCACACGGGCCGCGTAAGGATCGGCTTAAGGTTCACGCGGGCCGCGACAGAACCATTTTTCACCTATAAATAGAACTGATCATGGCCTGTTCACTGGTGTCGAAATCTTTTCTCAAAAACGAAGTCTCACTGCTCAATTTCGAAAATTTAGATAGCTAGGCGCTGCTACGATACAAGGTATTAACTCAATCGCTGCTACGATTCAATGTCCGATCGATTGAAACTATCCGATGGATGTTTAAGTGCTGCCCACATTAGGGCCATACTTTGTCACTCGTCGTGAATTCGATGGATGTTTAAGTATTGCACTTTGTCATTCGTTGTGAGGGTTTTATCTCGTGAGTTATCGTAAATGCTGTATTAGTTACTGACCTAGTTCGTGTGCATTTTTATTTAAATTAGGTTACAAGGCTAATCAGTAGGCTAAACTCTACCCGTTTAAATCTGCAATGTGAGTCATTCTCTCTTTATCAATATTGTTTTACAATACTCCAACCATTTTTAAAAGTTATAATTACAGGGATTAAGTCATGGTTATCTTGAATCACTGGCTAGTGGGGTATTGTGCACATTACTAATTTCTCACGGTTAGGCTAATAAATCCTAACAGTGATAATCATCACTACTTGGGTGAAAGGACCCAATAGTGGTATGACCATCGTCACCAGGAGGTGACACGTCGCCAGATAAAAATAAGATAGAAGCCATTGTAATCGCTCTTATGCTGTAATAAATAACTATGTGTCGTTTTATCAAATTTGAGTGACTCGCCAGTATTTCCCCGCTGATAAAATATTTTCAAAACATGTTTCAGGTGACTACTGTGAACCAAGGAAAAGTGCTATGGAGCACTAACAAGCTTGAAGTAGTGGCTCAATTAAATAAATAAACATGTTTTGTAAATCAGAGAATTTCCTTGTGAAATTCCTCTATTGTAAATTACGGGGTTTATCCCGAATTATGAAATAAAATAATCGGGCATTTCAAGTTTTAAAAGATCCTGTAAAATCTTCCGCTGTCAACTCAATGAATAAATACCACGGGTTTCTGTCCCGCGGCTCCTGGACTGGGTAAAACCAGGACGGGGGCCGTGACAGTTTCCATCTTGAGCCAAATTACAGAAAGAGTGTCCATTTCTAACTTAAATCGCAATTTTGTGCATTTTGTTGATCGAGGGGTGTAGTGTTTGTTCAATTTAGCAAGTAAAGGAGGGGGAGATATTGTTTTAAGCTTAGTTTGGTTCGTCACGATTTAAGGTACGGTTTTACTCGAAGTTTACATGTTGATGACAGGTTATGCATGGGATCTTATTAGACGATGATTTTAAGGTGTTTCGAACCTTAAAGCATGAATCTTGATGCATTTACATATTTTAGAACTGTTTTTAAAACTCATTTTCGGGTTTAGAAGAAGAAGGTACACTCTCGAACGCCCTTGTTCACACGTGACTTCCATGTGAAAGTCTGACCTCTCGTTTGGAAGTCCCACACGAGAGTTGTATATGCAAACATATCAAATGCTTAGTCCGTGTAAAAGTTCTTAGACTTTTGCATAACTTTTCTTGTAAGCGTCCCCCAACTCTCGCATCAAAGTCACGTTCGAAAGTTGACATTTGACCACCTATAGTTTATGCAAAAGTTGACCCATTTCACATGTAAACCTTGGCCATGTTGACTTAGTTGTCCTAGCGTTTTGTACATGTCAAAATATCTAGCTAGACCTTTTTAGAGTGTTTTGGGCTAGTGTGTATAGTTAATAAAGTGTTTCAAAGTATAGTATGTTTTCTGAAGAAATGAATCATTTTAAAAAAAAAAAACAGTTTTGGCTTCTAGCTGTAATGTTGCAAGGATTGTTTTAAGCAACATGTCTAAAGTTAACATCTTGCTAAGATACAAACATGACACTTGTAATAATTTAGAGCATTTACAATAGATCCCTTATATATTTGTAAGTATGTTCTATGTATTATAAGAAATGGTTGTGAATAGAGAAAAGGGAAAAGGTTATTGTGCATCAATAAATTTAGGGCTACATTGTTCACCCCTATATTTTTTTTAAATATTTTGAAAGTGGTTCCCTTATATTTACAAATGAACAGTAATATTTTCTCCAGAGCTGGCCCAAAAGGTGTGTGGGATGGGCGACGGCTCAGGGTCCAAACACATCGGTGGCCCTTTTTTGTGTTTGTATTAGTTTTACACTATAAAGTTAGAATATATACGTAATGAATTGGAAAAAAATACCATCTTGAATCACTTGGTTTGTTGGTTTGAAAGTCACTTTAATAATAAGAATACACGGGTTCTAATCCCGGTGTCCTCAGTTTTGTTTTTCTTTTTGTTTCTTATTAAATGCAAATGACATTAATTGCCTAATTTTGTTAAGTTGCATTAAATGATTGGTGTTGATTCAAATGACATTAATTCATTTTCATATATTTAAATATATATATATATATATATATATATATATTGTTTTTAAAAATATATATTTAAGGGGCCCGTATTTTCTGTTCGTACATGACCTAAAGATTTTAGAACATTTTCAGAGACGGCCCTGATTTTCTCTCCCCTTCACTCACTTACAACCATTTCTTATAATATAACTAACCCAATTACATAAATATAAGAAATCCATTGTGATTGCTCAGGGAAAATTTAAGGGTAACAGGTAAAGGATAGAGTTTTTTTGAAGTCATTACATTGCCGAAATATGCTACATCCTTTAGGGGATAAATGCCATAGATAAGTGGATAACATGTCATAAGCTAGTTACGGGGCTACAAATATTGCCACATAGTACCTTGGTCCATAGGAAGCATGTCATAGGGCGCTTACCTACAAGGTTGTCAATAGATGTATAGATGTAAGAACCTTCAAAAATGTCCCTAAACGACCCATAAGTGGAAACCCGGACCCCCGAAACCCTAATCCATATCAAAAATCAAGAAAAATCAATTTTTGGTCCTCTCGCGGGCCGCGTAAGGCATAAGAGGACCCTTACGTGGGCCGCATTAACTTAAAATTGTTCCGGATAAGGGTTTAAGCCACGTGTTGTCCAGCTGGCAAACCTACTCGTGACACATCAAACCTACACGTAGACTAGAGGCCCTCGCGGGCTACGTAAGATCAAGAGGAGGCTTACACGGGTCGCGTAAACCTCAATTTTCTGCTATAAATTGCCTGGACATCGAGCTTTCATTCTGTGTCAAAAATTTTGATCAAAAACGAAGATATACTGCTCAAAATCATAATTTACATTAGGGAGGCGCTGCTACGATACAGGGTATTAACTCGATCGCTGCTACGATTCAATGTCCGATCGATTGAAACTATCCGATAGATGTTTAAGTGCTGCCCACATTAGGGCTATACCTTGTCATTCGTCGTGAATTCGATGGATGTTTAGGTATTGCACTTTGTCATTCGTTGTGAGGGTTTTAATCTCGTGAGTTATCGTAAATGCTGTATTAGTTACTAATCTAGTTCGTGTGCATTGCTATTTAAATTAGGTTACAAGGCTAATCAGTAGGCTAAACTCTGCACGTTTAAATCTACAATGTGAGTCATTTTCTTTTTATCAATAATATTTTACAATACTCCAAGTTATTTTCAAAGGTTATAATTACAGGGATTAAGTCATGGTTATCTTAATCACTGGCTAGTGGGGTATTGTGCACATTACTAATTTCTCACGGTTAGGCTAATAAATCCTAACAGTGATAATCATCACTACTTGGGTGAAAGGACCCAATAGTGGTATGACCATCGTCACCAGGAGGTGACACGGCGCCAGATAAAAATAAGATAGAAACGATTGTAATCGCTCTTATGCTGTAATTTATAACTATGTGTCATTTTATGTAAACTGAATGACTCGCCAGTATTTCCCCGCTGATAAAATATTTTTAAAAACATGTTTCAGGCAACCTGCTGTAATTCAAGGAAAATGTGCTACGGAGCACTAACAAACTTGAAGCGGTGGCTCAGTTAAAATAAATAAACATGTTTTGTAAATCAGGGAATTTCCTTGGGAAATTCCTCTATTGTAATTTACGGGGTTAATCCCGACTTATGAAATAAAATAATCGGGGATTTTCAAGTTTTAAAAGATCCTGCTAAATCTTCCGCTGTCAACTCAATTAATAAATACCATGGGTTTTCTGTCCCGCAGCTCCTGGACCGGGTAAAACAGGGACGGGGGCCGTGACAGAAAGAGGTGGTATCAGAGCCACTAATTTAAGCCAATTAAGTATTTAAAAATACTTAATTTTCTGATTGCCATCCTGTGATTATGTGTTTTTGTTATTTGACTATTTGTTAGTTACAGTATGGGTAAGCAAAGAATTTCGGACATCTATCGTAAATTTGATAGTTCACCAAAAGACAAGAGAACTTCATTTCAATCAAATTCCTCAAGATACTCAGCAGATACTGAGGAAGGAATATTTGCTCGTAAGGCAGAATTTGAAAAACCACTTACCACTAATAAAAGGAGTTGGATTATTAGAAAAAGTCAATAGAAAATAAAGAAGTCACAACCAAAAGGAGTGGTGCTTAATAAGGAAACTCAGGAAATAGGCATTAAACCACCATGGGAAAATGAATTAGATGAACAATGGGCAAATCTTTATATGTTAGCCACTACAGCAGTAAATGGTAACTTATAGTTGAATCGCCAAACCAACACCTATGTCACCTACAAGCCAGAATAAACTTTATGTTGAGAATAAAACTTAATTTTCCTAAATGCCATTCTGTGATTCTGTGAAAATTTAAATTATAAAATTTTAACTTACAATGTTGTGTGTTTTCTCTATATTTGCTAAACAACATGAATGAGTTGTCTGAAGCTCTTTAGAATCTCAATCTCTATTCTGTGAATGTGGTAGTTTCCAGAAACTTTACCGGTTATTTGACCGACGTTAAGGAACCTATGGAATTTCAAGCCCAACCTCCGGAGAAACCCAAGCCAAAGAAAAGAAGAAGACTTGTAGGCTGGAGGCGTGTGCGCAGGAGGAAACCCGCGACACGGAAAGTTATAAAGGCTGAGAATTCCAAAGATAAAGGCAAGGGAATAGAAATTGGAGAAAATTCCAGGCAAGACCAAGAAATGCAATCTTGGGAGGAGCTAGACCATAAACTGGCACTTAGTGACCTCATCGGACCTGCCGATGCAAATCTCTTTAATTACCCAGCGGAAGCACAACTTTCAGTTGATCTAGAACCTAAGATCCAGACCCTATTATCCACTCCCAACCTCTACCAGTAGAGCTAGAGGAGTGGTGGACCACCGACTGGCAGTTTCAGAATCTCCTCAATAACCCTAATACCTTTTTCCCTCAGTTTGACCCGGAGCCTCCACTACACCCACCTATGAGCTCCGAGAACTTGGCAGAAGTCCGCCACTATGGCGAAGAGCTGGTGGACGCCGGGAATAGAATCCAGGAAGTAGGGGAAAGGATATCCTGGAAGTACGACGAGAGAGAACGTCGTTTCTGAAGTGCCAGCTATCAGGAATCGTGTTTGGTTGTGTGGTGTGTTTGTTTAATAATAATATAATCATAAAAATATAATTACGTGAAATAACCTAAAAATAAAAGTTTTGTAAGATAACGGGGGTGTACGGAAGCATATAATAATATATAAAATATCGAACGTTGAAAAATCGACAATTTTGGCTATACTTGTTGACGTGATTGTGTGCAATTGTTTTGTTATGTTTATTTTTCTGCTAATCACTTATATATATAAATTACTAGATGGAACACGCTGGTAATGAACCCGTTAACGAAGTTAATCAATCTGAACAAAACCATGAAGATCAATTTCTGAATAGGCAAGATATCGAGAATATCGTTGCTCAGGGAATAGCCAATGCTATTCCAGCAATCCTTGCTGCTGTCCGAATTCCAGTTGAACCTCAACAAATTATTCCTAGCAAACGTACACACGGCGACAATTTTAGTAATAGTGTAAATGGAGTTGGCAACCATAATAATAACGACAATGATGGGATGCAAGCCCCACTCCTTAAGAAAATGAAAGCTGCAACGCCTGGTTGCACTTACAAGGAGTTTCTTGACTGTAAACCAGTTGAATTTGCAGGCAATGAAGGGGCGACTGCTGCACTGCGTTGGTTAGAGAAAACCGAGGCAGTGATTAAAATAAGTAAATGTGCTGAGGAAGACAAGGTCATGTACGCGTCGCATCTTTTCAAAGAAGGAGCGCTAGAATGGTGGAATACGGTACTTCAAGTCAAAGGATGCGATGTGGCTTATGCCATAAATTGGGAAGAATTTAAAAGGCTGGTGGAAAGAAAATCATGTCCCCAGTATGAGAAGGAACAAATGGCAAATAAATTCCTGAACCACCGGATGGTGGATGTGGACTGTCGAGGGTATACTTCGACATTCTTTGAGTATGCTAGAGTTGTACCTACCCTGGCTTCGCCAGAACCGGTCCTTATTTCCCGCTATATTTGGGGATTAATTGGCGAAATCCGTGATATCGTTAAAGCTGCGAGACCTCGGACAATTGACGATGCAGTGGAATTAGCCAACACTTTGACTGACGGACTGGTGCATACGCAGGAAGAAAATAGAAAGAAGGAAGTGGCCCAAAAGATTACCCAGGGATTCCGTGTGGGTAACCGTAGCAATTTCAAGAAAAAGGGAACTGAGAAATCTTCCAATGTTCCATTTTGTAGTACCTGTAAAAGAAAGCATTTTGGTAGATGCAAGGGGTATTGCAATTCTACAAAATTCCAGGGCATCAAGAAAAAGATTGCAGGAAGAAGAAATCCACAATCTGCTACAACTGTGGAGAAGCTGGACATTTCAGGCCAGACTGCCCGAAATTGGTCAAACCAGCTGATAACAAAGCCAAACCTATAGAAGGAACTACCAAGAAAAACGCAAGAGCCTTCCAGTTGACTACTCAGGAAGCAAAACTAATCCCCGACGTGATAACTGGTACGTTCCTTGTTCACGACATTTATGCAAAAGTGTTATTTGACTCTGGCGCAAACCAAAGTTTTATAAATACTTCATTCTGCCAAGCACTTAACTTACCCTTAACCAACCTTAGGCAGATTTTTACAGTCGAAACGGCAGATTCGGGAATTCTGTTAACATAGATAAAATTTTGCGAGAAGAAAAAATAGAACTCTTAGGCCATAAATTCACTGTAAACCTGTTACCTATGAATTTAGCCGGATTCGATATTGTGTTAGGAATGGATTGGTTAGTAGCCAACCATGCTCGAATTCTCTATGATAAAAATTCCATAGAAATTCATACACCCACAGGAGAATTAGTGGTGATTACAGGAGATAAGCCACGAAAGCCACTGAAATTCATTTCAGTAATGAAATTGGCCAGTTATTCAAGAAAACAAGAAGTAGTATATATGATTTCGGTAATCATTAACACGAAAGGTAAGGAACTTAAAGAAATTCCTGTAGTAGCAGAATACCCAGATGTATTCTCAGAAGAACTACCAGGATTACCACCCAATAGGGAAGTCGAATTTAGAATTCATCTAATTCCTGGAACTATACCGATAGCTAAGGCACCATATCGGTTAGCACCCACCGAAATGCTAGAATTGAAAAAGCAATTAGATGATTTATTAAGCAAAGGATTCATACAACCTAGTTCATCCCCTTGGGGAGCTCCAGTATTGTTTGTAAAGAAGAAGGATGGTTCGATGCGAATGTGTATAGATTATAGGGAATTAAATGAAGTTACAATTAAGAATCGATATCCATTACCTAGGATCGATGATCTTTTCGATCAACTTCAAGGAGCTAGATACTTTTCTAAAATAGATTTACGCTCCGGATACCATCAGTTGAAAGTACAAGAAGAAGACATACCTAAAACTGCTTTCAGAACTAGGTATGGTCCTTACGAGTTTACAGTCATGCCCTTTGGACTAACAAATGCTCCCGCAGCATTTATGGACATGATGAATAGAATCTGCAAACCGTATTTGGATAAATTTGTAATTGTCTTCATCGACGATATACTTTTTTATTCCAAGAGCCAGGATGAACACTGTCAGCACCTGCATGCACTCTTAACTTTGTTAAGAAAGGAGAACTTTACGCCAAATTCTCAAAGTGTGAATTTTGGTTACAGGAGGTACAATTTTTAGGACACATGGTGAATCACGAAGGTATTCACGTAGATCCCTCCAAAATAGAAGCGATCACCAAATGGAAGGTCCCGCAGTCAGCTATGGAAATAAGAAGTTTTCTAGGGTTAGCTGGTTATTACAGACGATTCATTAAGGATTTTTCCAAACTAGTTGTACCATTGACTAAGCTAACATGTAAAGCCGTTAAGTTTGAATGGGGACCTAGGCAAGAAGAGGCCTTTAGGATTTTGAAGTAAAAGCTAACAAACGCCCCAATTCTTGCCTTACCTGAAGGGACCAAAGACTTTGAAGTCTATTGTGATGCTTCTAAGCTTGGATTAGGATGTGTGCTAATGCAATGCAAAAAGGTAATTGCGTATGCCTCAAGACAATTGAAGAAGCACGAAGAAAACTATACGACTCATGACTTAGAATTAGGAGCTATAATTTTTGCCCTTAAGATTTGGAGACACTATTTGTATGGAAGTAAGTTTACTGTCTATACAGATCGTAAGAGCTTAAGATACATATTTGGGCAAAAAGAATTAAATATGAGGCAAAGAAGATGGATGGAGATTCTAAGTGACTACGACTGTGATATTCAATATCACGAAGGAAAAGCAAACGTAGTTGCAGATGCCTTAATTTGTAAGTATCATGAAAAGCAAAAGCGAGTTCGTGCTCTTAGATTAAATCTACAGTTAGATTTAATGGAACAACTGAAAAATATTCAGGAAACAACAATCAAGGATGATGCTGAAGGAATGAGAGGACGAATAAATGAATTAGAGCATGGAAGTGATGGAATTTGGAGATTCCACAAGAAAAGAATTTGGGTACCCAAGCAAGGAGAGTTAAGGGATAAGATTTTAGAGGAAGCCCATAAATCTAGGTATACCATGCATCCTGGTAACAATAAGATGTACCAAGATTTAAGGAATAATTTTTGGTGGATAGGAATGAAAAAGGACATAGCTGAATAAGTTTCTAAATGTCTTACTTGTTCACAAGTTAAGGCAGAACACCAGAAACCTTCAGGTTTACTACAACAATTAGAAATGCCTGTATGGAAATGGGAACTGATAACTATGGATTTTGTTACTAAATTACCCAAAACCAGAAAGGGTAATGACGCAATTTGGGTAATTGTGGATCGATTAACCAAATCAGCTCATTTTCTACCCATGAAAGAAACCTTTAGCATAGAAATGTTGGCAAAATTGTAGGTAAATGAAGTAGTATCCTTACATGGAGTTCCACTCTCCATTGTATCGGATAGAGATAGTCGTTTCACTTCCCATTTCTGGACCAGTTTCCAGGACGTAATGGGAACCCGATTAAATTTAAGCACTGCATACCATCCTCAAACAGATGGACAAAGTGAAAGGACGATCCAAACCTTGGAAGACATGCTTAGGGCATGTGTGATAGATTTTGGTGGAAATTGGGATGACCACCTACCTTTAATCGAATTCTCCTATAATAATAGTTATCACGCAAGCATTGAAGCTGCCCCATTCGAAGCACTGTATGGACGAAAATGCAGAACTCCAGTTTGCTGAGCAGAAATAGGAGAAAGTCAATTATCAGGTCCTGAGATTGTGCAAGAGACCACCGACAAGATCACTCAAATCAAGGAAAGACTGAAAATGGCTCGAGATCGTCAGAAGAGTTATGCCGATAATCGACGCAAGCCACTAGAATTTCAAGTTGGAGACAAGGTACTCTTGAAAGTTTCTCCTTGGAAAGGAGTAGTTCGGTTCGGTAAGAAAGGAAAGCTAAGTCCAAGGTACGTAGGACCATTCCCAGTAATACAGCGAATAGGGCCAGTCGCCTATCGCTTACAACTACCAAAAGAGCTAGCAGGGGTACATGACGTATTTCATGTATCCAATCTTAAAAAGTGTTTAGCTGACAAATCCTTGGTAGTACCTCTCCAAGATATAGAGGTAAATGAAAAGTTAAAGTTCGTAGAGAAACCGCTTCAAATAGAAGACCGAAAAGTCAAGTTTCTCAAACACAAAAGACTAGTACTGGTCAAAGTCAAGTGGGATTCGAAGAGAGGACCTGAATACACTTGGGAACTGGAATCGGAAATGAAGCGAAAGTACCCTCACTTATTCCAATAAATCTCGAGGACGAGATTCTAAATAAGGTGGGGAGGATGTAAGAACCTTCAAAAATGTCCCTAAACGACCCATAAGTGGAAACCCGGACCCCCGAAACCCTAATCCATATCAAAAATCAAGAAAAATCAATTTTTGGTCCTCTCGAGGGCCGCGTAAGGCATAAGAGGACCCTTACGTGGGCCGCGTTAACTTAAAATTGTTCCAGATAAGGGTTTAAGCCACATGTTGTCCAGCTGGCAAACCTACTCGTGACACATCAAACCTACACGTAGACTAGAGGCCCTCACGGGCCGCGTAAGATCAAGAGGAGGCTTACGCGGGCCGCGTAAACCTCAATTTTCTACTATAAATTGCCTGGACATCGAGCTTTCATTCTGTGTCAAAAATTTTGATCAAAAACGAAGATATACTTGTTAGGTCCCGGTTTTGACTCCCGAAACGATTGCGTAACCGAACGTGTAACGTGCGGAATCCGTACACGAACGAGACCGAACACACGAGACGTAATTATAACTGTGATTCTTTGTTAGATCTGAAAACGTACAAGAAACATGAATCACCTTTTTCCTTTCTCTCTCTACTTTCTCTCTCTAGCTCCTATCTCCACAAATGTAGCAAATGGCAAAAGTGTCAAAAGTTGCCAAAAGTCCTAAACTCTAACCCTAACACATCTATTTATAGGCCAAGGCTTATAAGAGATTTCCTCTTATTTACAATATTGCCACCTTGCCTTTTCTATCTAATTATAACAATATAAGGCTAGAATTAAAGTGTTTCTGCTACGGTCTTGAGATGACGGAGGCGATAGACATACTGCACTAACAGACTTCCCCTTGGATATTGCCGCAGTCAATCTCAAACATTTAGTCAGACTCGTAGCGTCTTATCTTTCTCTCTCTAGCTTGAACAGAATCCCCGTGAATCTGTCTTCAGCTTCAGCTTCCTCTTTCAGTAGACTCTTCAGGATCCCCCTTTCGTCAAGCTTCCATGCTTTAGGGATCGACACCTTGTTTTCCGATTACAAGCTCCCCCTTATTTCGAGCTCGTCTTCAGACTCCCCCTTAGACTCAACTTCCGGGATCGTAGTCTGGTACACTATCTGCAACACTCATACATTTATAAGTAACAACATTTTGAAATTGTCCAGAAATCGTAATCTGGATCTTTTGAACTTTCTAAAACACTCCCCCTATCAACAAACTTCATGAATTTGGCAGTTTTAGGTATCCAAAATCGAAAAACTGACTCATTTACAGATTTTAACAGTATAAGCATCCAAATCCTTCACGGTTAATCATCCAAGTCCAACTTAATGACCTTGGAGATATCACAAACTGTTTTTGACTTTTGATTTTAAACTTCAAGTTTCAAATTAATAAACTTGTTTTATTTTCAGAAACACGATCAGCTTACTTAGATTTTGAAACTCAGCACTCAGACATCGGTTGTCGAAAATAAAGCAGAATCAAAATTCTTTTTGTATTTTTCTAAAAACGTAAGGCAATAAAGAAATATTTACAAACATATTTACTGACAATATTTTTATTTGAGTATGCGTCAGAGGATCATATCAGTTTTTGACAAGTCACAAGTACCGTTGAGCTTAGTTACACATTAAGAATTAAACAATTCACTTAGATTGTCGATATATTGATCCACTTAAATTTTCACACAAAGTTCAACTGCTTCAGGATACGGATTAGATATATTAAGACTTAAACTCATTCATGTGTCCCACCTCTTGAATATACTCCCGTATCCAGATCCCAATATTCAGTATTACAGGTGAGTATACCTAGATGATATCTGTAAGGGGAATAAATTATAGTACGAAACCGTGAGAGCTCAGGTCAGAACTTTCGTTCAGCAGAGAGATGACGGCTCGACTTTTGGTGTGTCCCCTTTAGAGGATCTTTTGTTTACAACAGCAATGACTATCAATTTTATTGTTTCATCAATTTGCTGAGGGCGGCGCTATATTTCAAGCAAGCAAAAAGTATTCTCCGGGGACTAGGCCATTGCTTTCGCAAAATCAGAAGTCCCGGAATAATACCCCAGATATCACTAAGCATAAAGACCTAGTATCTCAGAAAAAGGGGTCCTTCAAACGAGATTTAAGGGGTTACCTATATATCCAAGTAGTGTTCCCCACGAAATAAGTAAGTTTGAATTTAGGTTAATATCCCGAAAAAGTTTACTAAATGTATAAAAACCTATCGGCATATCATCAGTGAGACTGTTTAACGCTATATAAACATTACATTTCTTTAGCATACTGTAAATGTCTACTGATGTACTATCATTTCCTCTTTTTTACACAAAAACTCAAATTTTTGAATTTTATCATGTTTTTGGCTTTTTCAAATGTTTTTTGGATTTTCTGACAATATTACTCCCCCTAAAATTCAAAATCATTTTAAAGAAAATTTGACAACCAATACTGATAGCTTTGTCTCGCCATCCATTTTCTGCTAATGTGTACTGTTTTGCAGAAAATAAGAATGTACCCCCATGATTTACAACCCATTGATTTTCGACAGTTTGAAAACCGTTTTTCAATCTTGTGAAAGTAATCATGTTTGTTCCGCCGTGAGGGTTTCGGCATATTCAAGCAACATTTTTTTTAGGGTTTTTGAAATATAGTTTATTTATATACAGAAAATGTAAAACTCCCTGTTCAACCAAACCAGGGTCCAGCAGCCTCCTCTCCTCGTTGTGACAGGCTGCTCCAACTTCCATTCTCACAATCTTTGATTTTGTTGAGCACCTGCACATTCAGACTACTTGATTACTTGAACAATTTAGCCCAGGTCTGTTGAACCTTAGGCATTTCAACACAATATGTATCATTCAATTTCAGAAAATCTTTTTCATTCTGAACAAAGACTTTTTCATCTTTGACTTCAACTTTTTCATCATTTACCAAAGTTACCTGTTTCTTAACACTCCATGTTTGACCTTTTGGAGTACCTCTTTTGTAAAAATGTGACTCCTTTTGAACATTTTGACTTTGAACAACTTTTTGTTTCCAAAACTCTTTGGGTTTTGTCATATCAACGGATTTTTGCCAACTTTGCGTTGTTCTAAATCTAGATGTGTGAAAAATCTGTGTTTGTCTTGAATCAGACCTAGTCTGTTTTGGTTTCCAAGTTTGATTTGAAGCAAACTTGTTTGTGTTGTACCTCCAAGTTTGTTTTGAATCAAATTTGGCTGACCTCTGTTTCACAACCTCATATTTTTGTTTCTCAATATTTTCAGGCTTCTTTTTGTCAACATCCACAGGTTTCAGATTTGGACACTTTTGTGCAAGATGTCCAATTTGATCACACTTAAAACATGTTCTTTTTTAAACATCTTTAACATGTGGTTGTTGCCTTTTCTTTTGAGCACAAAACTCTTCATTAGACTGTTGTCTAAATTTGAGTTTTTCCTCTTCTTCAAAACTTTTTCCTTGAACAAAACTCATTTTTGCCTGAGAATTTGGCACTTCACTTTTCTTCCAATTTTGTTTCTTTTTATAACCCAACCCAGCCTTCATGTTTTTCTTCTTGTAACCAGGTTTGTTATAAAAAGTTTTATGACCTTTACCAGCAAACTTTGAAATTTCAGATTTCTCAATTTCAACCATCTTAAAAACTTTATCAATCTTTTCTGAAATCACATTTTGAATCGGGAATACAATATCTAAGAATAATTTGTCCGTCCAATCATGGTGTAAACCAATCCTTTTGAATCATCATTCACAACTTTCTCAGATTTTATGTTTTTCAGATACTCATCATGAAAATTACCTTCATTTTCATCCTGTGATTCAGACTTACCTTTTGTAGACTCATCTTTCAAAACGCTATCAACAACCTTACTTACCACCTCTGAATCATCAGCTTCATCAGATTTGGTGTAAGTCACATCGATACTTTCAGGTAATTGGTCAACTATGTTCAGACCTTTTGCCACCTTTTCCTCATCATAAAAAGTATAATTGTTTCTCAATGGTGGTGGTACCTGATGAAATTCTGAACCAATACCCTTTTTGTTCTTGTCAGTATCTTTGTCATCTGGTGTGATGTTGAAAATGCGTTCGAGAATGTACGAAGAGTTATGATAACTTTGAAGTTTGGTAACAACCTTTTCTTTTTCAGCCAGAACTTGTTTAAGATTAGCAATTTCATCAACACATTTGTTTAATTCTAGTTGCTTTTCTTTAAACTTTCTCTCATACATTTCTTTAGTTACCAAAGTTTCAGACAATCTTTGATCAAAACATTTAACTTGGCTCTTCAAAGTATCATAAGCCTCTTGTACTCTCTGACTCGACCACTTTAAAACATCATACTCTTTTTGAAAATCTTGAAACTTATTTTCTTTTTCAACACAACCAACACATTTTGCTGTACACATTTGTTTATACTCATCATTTTCTTTTTCAAGATCTTGACATTTCTGTGTCAGCTTTTCAACTTTTAGTTTCAAAATTTCTTCTTTTTCAATCATTTCTTTACATTTTGTTTTGAAAATATTTTCAAGTTTGCTTGTTTCAATATCTTTTGTTTTGATTGTTTCATCTTTTTCAATACAGGCTGTGCACATTTCTATGCAATTCCTGCATTTGTTCTCATTTTTATCAACAATTTCAACACTTGATAGATCAAAAGATTCATTTACCTCTGTCTCTTACCAGTTCGTCTGTCTGATCTTCCTTTTTGTTCTCTTCTTCTTCTTCTTCTTCTTCTTTCTGTTCTTCTTCAATCTTCTGCTCCTCTTCAGCAGCAAGCTTTACAGTAATCTTCACTTCCTCTATCATCTTTTTCAACTCTTCTTCTTTTCTCTTCTTCATTTCTACCACCTTTGGTAGACTTGCTTCACAAACTTCTTTGATTTTGTTCACCAAATCTGGCAAATATTCTTTTTCAGATAACCTTCTTGTGTTGAAAGTAGTCTGTCTTGGAAGCAAATTTGTTACAGCTTCAAAGTCCACCTTTGATGGGTCAACAACTGGATTACCCTGTGGATCCATGTAACATTCTAATTCGTCATTCCATCTTTTGGCTCTCTGGGCTTCTTTGAATGGTTCTCTGAAATTTTCAATTTCCCATCTAGCGTAATCTCTTCTCCACCATTTATCATGATCACTATCTCCTGACATTTTAAATCTTCTTCTTGATATTCGCCCCTTGTAAATCTTTAATCACCTTGAATCAATAAACAAGCAAACACAATTAGTTTAAACAATATCAAACAAATGAATCGGACGGGTATTCGAACAAGTGAGTCAACAAAAGTCAACTTGTTGTCCGATCGGGTGGTAAAGCTGTTCGATCGAACGGGGAAGCTGTTCGATCGGGCAGGGTGCTGTTCGATCGGTTGGCACTGCACGACAAATATGCTGTCCGATCGGTTAGCTCAAGTGACTTGGAATCAGTTGACAACCCGTACGACCCTCTGTTCGATCGATCAGCACTACACGACAAATATGCTGTCCGATCGGGTGGGAAAGCTGGTCGATCGGTTGGGAACTTGTTGTTTGATCGGTTGGGAACTGCTAGCCGATCGGTTGGGAATTTGCTGTTCAATCAGTTGGGAACTGCTAGCCAATCGGTTGGCACGTTGACTTCTTTGACCTTGACGATGAGATTTTATCTTTCAAAACAATATCACATGCTAACTGACACCTATAACCTGCACTACATCAAACTACAAAACGACAATTAGCACATGCAACTTGAATTCTATTGGGCATCAAGAGATAGTGGACATTATTAGATCAAGTGAATCACGTGAAACTGTTGTATGTTATTAATGAAAGTGATATATGATGACAACAAATAACAATCACATGCACACCATATACATTTAATGACTCATATGAATGTTAACAAAGTAACTTGATAGGGTGGGATGTGTTGACACGTATTACCGACCGTGCGGGTGGGATGCCAGCCGATCGGTTGGGACGCTAGCCGTTCGTACAGTTGTCCGTTCGGTTAGGTCAACAAAGTCAACCACTTTAATGAAATGCAGTGATGTGCAGAGGATCAGACAGGCGTCCGATCGGTCAGGAGTCAACGAGTCAAAGTTTTTTTAATGAATTGTAAGTGTGACACTGGAACGGACAGACGTTCGATCGGACTGCTGTCCGATCGGTTAGCAGTCAACAAGTCAACAACTTAAATGAATTGCAAAGAAATATTTGGAACGGTTAGCTAGCTGATCGGTCAGCTGTCCGATCGGTTAGCATTCATATGAACTTCAACAACAACAGTCAACATGTTTACGTATATTTCGAACCAAAAATCTTTAATTTCTCCCAAACGGCTAGGAATTAAGATCTGAAAATTTGTAGGCTTGTAGATCAGGTACTTTCGCACAACATATCCGAAAATCAGCAATTTTCGACCGTAGAAACCTGTTCAATTTGACAAAAATCAGATAAAAACGTGAAGAACAAGAAAAATATGAAGAATTTGACAAATCTGGATGATTTTAGCTCTGAATCTGATCAAATCTTGTACGAATCTGTGCGTTTGATCTTCGCAACCGAGAACCTGATGTGATACCACTTGTTAGGTCCCGGTTTTGACTCCCGAAACGATTGCGTAACCGAACGTGTGACGTGCGGAATCCGTACACGAACGAGACCGAACACACGAGGTGTAATTATAACTGTGATTCTTTGATAGATCTGAAAACGTACAAGAAACGTGAATCACCTTTTTCCTTTCTCTCTCTACTTTCTCTCTCTAGCTCCTATCTCCTCAAATGTAGCAAATGGCAAAAGTGTCAAAAGTTGCCAAAAGTCCTAAACTCTAACCCTAACACATCTATTTATAGGCCAAGGCTTATAAGAGATTTCCTCTTATTTACAATATTGCCACCTTGCCTTTTCTATCTAATTATAACAATATAATGCTAGAATTAAAGTGTTTCTGCTACGGTCTTGAGATGACGGAGGCGATAGACATACAACACTAACAATACTGCTTAAAATCATAATTTACATTAGGGGGGCGCTGCTACGATACAGGGTATTAACTCAATCGCTGCTAGGATTCAAGGTCCGATCGATTGAAACTATCCGATGGATGTTTAAGTGCTGCCCACATTAGGGCTATACCTTGTCATTCGTCGTCAATTCGATGGATGTTTAGGTATTGCACTTTGTCATTCGTTGTGAGGGTTTTAATCTCGTGAGTTATCGTAAATGCTGTATTAGTTACTAACCTAGTTCGTGTGCATTGTTATTTAAATTAGGTTACAAGGCTAATCAGTAGGCTAAACTCTGCCCGTTTAAATCTGCAATGTGAGCCATTCTCTTTTTATCAATAATATTTTACAATACTCCAAGTTATTTTCAAAGGTTATAATTACAGGGATTAAGTCATGGTTATCTTAATCACTGGTTAGTGGGGTATTGTGCACATTACTAATTTCTCACGGTTAGGCTAATAAATCCTAACAGTGATAATCATCACTACTTCGGTGAAAGGACCCAATAGTGGTATGACCATCGTCACCAGGAGGTGACACGGCGCCAGATAAAAATAAGATAGAAGCGATTGTAATCGCTCTTATGCTGTAATTTATAACTATGTGTCATTTTATGTAAACTGAATGACTCGCCAGTATTTCCCCGCTGCTAAAATATTTTTAAAAACATGTTTCAGGCGACCTGCTGTAATTCTAGGAAAACGTGCTACGGAGCACTTACAAGCTTGAAGTGGTGGCTCAGTTAAAATAAATAAACATGTTTTGTAAATCAGGGAATTTCCTTGGGAAATTCCTCTATTGTAAATTGTGGGGTTAATCTCGACTTATGAAATAAAATAATCGGACATTTTCAAGTTTTAAAAGATCATGTTAAATCTTCCGCTGTCAACTCAATTAATAAATACCACGAGTTTTCTGTCTCGCGGCTCTTGGACCGGGTAAAACCGGGACGGGGGCCGTGACAATAGATACATCCGGTGGCGGACTTATCATATAATGAGGGGTATCATAGGCTATAGCTCAACCCTGTTTTCGTAGTGTAACTTTTTTTCGGTTTTATATAAAAGATACCCTTGAACAAATACGGGGATACCCCAAATTTTTATAAGCACAAACCTTTTACAACACCAAACTTGTATAATAATTAAGCACAAATTAAGTATAATATAATTGAAAGACGCCCAATTGATAAACATAGCCCAAGCCCCAAAATAAATTTCTGTTTATTTTTATTATTGTATGATTGCTCGGTAAAAAATTCTTTTTGGGATACCCCTAAATTAATGGGCTAAGTCCGCCACTGGTTATACATCATAGGAGTGATGATGGTCGTTCACGAGGTGAATGCCACCTCATTGCTATAGTTAAAGTTCCTAGTGTAGAAATTAAATACTTGAATGTTCAACTCATGATGTATGTTTAAAGTGTGACAACCCGAACTTTCAAGGATAGTACCCTAATCTGTTCTGATACAACTGGTGAATTTCGGGACGAAATTCCTTTCAAGTTGGGGATGATGTGGTACCCGAGGAAAATCCACAGTCATCCTGAGTTAACATCGTACTGTTTTGGATTATCTGTCAAATTTCGGAACGAAATTTCTTTCAAGTTGGGGATGATGTGACAACCCGAACTTTCAAGGTTAGCGGCGTTTAATCTTGTGATCTTAACTTCTCGATATCCCCATCCAATGTGTTAAACATTCTGTGCTGTTATAACTCCGTTAAACTTAAACGTTTATGATAAGTCTGTTAAATAACATGTCGGTATATTTGGGCCGCACTTGTATTGGTTCACATGCTCACACTTTAAACCTCTACACTACTCCTAATTCGTATCGGCCCACACACACACCCGAAGCCCAAAACGAGCACATGTAGACACTCAATTGCATCAGACTTATGCTTGGGCCTTGTAGAGCCCAAATGGATCTTAGAGTTGGCCGGCTACTAGTATTAGCGTATATACACACACAGACACAGGACGTTCACGTAATATCATATCACAAGCATATTCTAACCCTAGTTCTCTCCTTGGGTGATCGACGACAGCAGGAGGATAATTCCCCACTCGATCGTAACCATCAGGAAACATTCTCATCCAAAGCCCCACTCCCTAATCTTTCTTCGGTTAGTATCATACATGCTTTGATTCTACTCTCCAATGATACATGGTTGTGTTCGCTGCGTAGTCTATCTTTAACTGTTAAGGGAAACGTTTGTGTGTTTTATTGATATTGTGTAGGGCCTGCGAATACGATAGTGATTCTGATTTGGATTTAGGACGTAATTGCTTGACTGATGTTATAATCGGGTAATTGTATGTTCAAACCATAATTCCGAAGGGAATGATAATATGCATTTGTTGGAATAACTGAAAGTGCTTGATCCGATTTGATTAGCGAAAATGAATGCATGAACAGTTATCTGATGTTACCCCCGACGAAACATAGTGTTTCGTCACACACACCCCATGACGAAAGATAGTATTTCGTCACCTAACTTGTCGACGAAAAACCTTAGTGTTTCGTCACCTAGCTTGTCGACGAAAAATCTTGATGTTTCATCGTGATCATGGTTTGTCGTTAGGCAGGAAACTCATCAAACGATTGTGGTTTATCATGTGTATGATATATAATGAAACTGTTTGATGTGAATGATATATAATGAAACTGTATGATGTGAATGGTATATAATGAAACTGCATGATGTACAATGAAACAGTATGATGTATATGACGTTGAACGAAACTGTGTGAATTGAGTAGTTGGATTATAAAAGCCAATCTGTTGCATGGTAATAATGTTAATCAGATGAGAACCTTGACTTAACCCGTATGAATAGACAGTACATCTGTGAATGTTGATATGTGTCATAAACATGGGGGGTAGACTTGTTTAGGAACAAAACACTTGTTATGTGACTTTACGACAAACGTTATAGATTAATGGATTGCATGATTAGTAGTTACGACTTGTATAAGCACGTGTGTCTTACTTGTATGCTACTCGCGTAACGTGTATGTTGGATACGTGATATATGTGAACAACGTGAATGTAAACTGATTATGTGTACATGAACATCATAGGCTTTGACTGATTAAGTGTGAACAAGTAACTAGTCATACCGAGCAAACCAAGGTGAGTTCACTTCTCTCAAAACAAGCATGCGTCCGGTGGGGACAATCAAAACAGACAAAACTTATAAACAGATTTTTGTAAACCCATATCCTTGTTGGGGATATGAGGCGGTTTTCAAATACCCACATCCTTGCAGGGGATGTGAGGCGGATTTCACATCGCATATCCTTGCAGGGGATATGCAACGGTTTTTAGTAAATGTTGATGTTGGATAATACACTCACTTTCTATCATTTAAGTCCCATCATACTACCGGGTTAGTTGCTTGTAGGGCAACGGGGTTATTAGTTGATAGCGATGTTAGGTTTGGCACCCTCACGACGTACCTGGATAGGACGGGCGTGAACTAATAACTTTAAATCATGACCAATGTTTGATAGAGCATTGGAGAAGGGCAAAAAGGGCCATCTGCGGTATCGAGTTATTATCAACATAACATAACATGAATAAGCAATCGGTAACGAACGGTTTAACAAATCAGTGAACTCACCAGCGTTGTCTGATACACGTTTTTCTGCATGCTTGCAGGCCTTTAGGTACATGTTGTTGGAACTTGCTGTCTGTGATGCTGGAGTGGTCATGGGTCAAGTTACAAGGAATCACAAGACAAGTTTAATGGCTTTTATATACGTGAATTACGAAATTGTTAACTATTGTATTATGCTTCCGCTGATTAATAAATAATTTTTTATAACGCTTTATTCTAATAAATGAAAGTTTAATTGACTTATTGTTATGAGTTCAATGTGATTGGTGGCTAAGATCCTGGTACGTCACATGCCTCGCGGGGGATTCCGCATGTGCTATTTTGGGGGTGTGACATAAAGTATGTTTATTTTAGGGAGTTAACCTCCCTCCTCTCTATCTCTCTCTACACATGCATATATATATATATATATATCTTACTAATATAATAAATCAAACCTTCTAAATCCCATGTGTCAACACCACATGCCTTCCCATTTTCTCTCTCTTAGGTGTCAACTTGTGAAGCCCCTTTCTTAATGACATCCTATGTGTCATTTTCTTATAATTTTGATTTTTTTATAAAACCTAAAGGGAATGGGCGACAATTGACATGAGTAGTGGAACTTTTAAAATTTGAATGACACTGCAAATATTTATTGTCTGCATTCCCCCAGATAATCAGAGCTTCTCCTCTCAAAACTCATATCTCTCTCTCTCTCTCTCTCTCTCTCTCTCTCTAATCTTCACTATTCTTTCTGGGTAACCATCAACGAGAAGCACCAAATTTCTCCATTTTTATTCTTGCAACTTATCTGGATTCCAAAATGTTGAGCAACCGTCATCAATAAAGGATTGTCAGCAGCGGCATTATCTCCGGCAGAGCTGTAACCACCGGTTTTCATACAGATCCGGTGGCTGTCACTAGATTGATGAGGATTTGGTTGGGATTCGTGACTTGGTTAGATGTGCATGTTATAAGGTAAACATATTTCTGTTTGTGTAATGTGATACGAGCCCTAATTTCCCCTTTTCATTCTCCCCTCTTTGTTCTCTGATTTGGATGAAACCCCAAAACTTGCTTCTGTATCCCCAAATCAACATCAAGCGAAAACCCTAATCTCGCAATCTGGTCACGTTGGTGCTTGAAACATGAGGGTTTGTTTCTTTTTGTTCGAACCTTTGTTGATTGTGTTAATCAAGTTGTGGATCTGGTGTGTTTGATGTTTGATTCTTGAATTGGTTAGCTAAAGTTTGTTGCTTTTATATAATTTCAAAAGAAGAAAAAGATAGTGATTTGTGTTGTGTATATACATTTCTAAATTGAGATGTTATTTGATTTCAAGATGGCCTTTTTGTTGCTTTCTTGAATCTTTTTCATCCATAGAAGAAAATCCAAGTTGCATTTTTTATTACAGTTTTTGGGTTCTATAGTTTTTCAGTTTATTAGTTTCTTGACATAGGATATGTTATATAGGTTATATAACAAGAATCGGGTTTTGATATGTGATGGGAGTGTCTGATAATATTTTTGTAATCATATATGACACACTAATAGTTTATATCATCTAAACTATTGGACAAAAAAGTTTTTGGGTCAATCCCACATGTTTCGATCCACACCAATGGACAAAAAACTTTTGGGTCACTTCCATAGAGCACAAAGGTATATGATGCTTGATGAACATGTTCTCTTACACACTAGGTGTTCGATAAAATGACAAAAAGAGATTTAGTATCATGGAAGGTGATAAATTTGAGTATATATTATTTTGATAGTTGACGCTTTATAGTGAAACTGGTTTTGTTATTTAATTCTTTTGTTAAACCGCGTGATTTTATTACAAGTTATTATTAGTATGTTTAAAGTTCAGCCGTTCAAGTTTCTATCAATATGATTGGTCATGTTGTTTAAAAAAAATAAACAAATCCTTCAAGATGACTCATTTTGCTTTGGAATAAATATGAACGTGTATGATAATCTCAACGTAAATGAATTCTATTACAAGTCTCGGCCTTTTAAATAGATCTTGAATAGAGTCTGTAGAGGTGTGGCTAGATTTAGGCATGTGGAGGAATGTTCAACCACCAAAAATCTCCACTTTGTATGGTCTAAAATTCTTAATATGGTATAATATATTTGATACAATAAGATTAAAGTAAAAGAAGTTATAGATAGTTTATTAATGTACACATAACTAGATAGACTTCTAAGTTTTGATAGTATTCTATTGGACGATTTGGTGGTTGGAAACTTGAACTATAGCGAGGCTAGGTATCAAGCTTGATGCGAACAGGGGAGGATTCATTTGATGTTTTCCGATTCGTGTGATATTTATTGTGTTTTTGTGTTTCTGTATATCAGGTTGGTGACCAAGACGAAAAGCTGGCAGAAGGTATCAAGCTTTAGCTGGGGTGTTCGAGAGATTTACCGAGAGACCAATCAAAGCGGTGATGTTGTTGATAGTTCGGGTTCGGCTATGGATGTGGCGTTTTCGAATAGTACGAAAAGGGTGTTTGAAGTTGCGGTTGAATATTCAAGAACTATGGGGTATAAGTTTATTGCTCCTGAACATATTGCTATTGGTTTGTTGACTGTTGATGATGGTAGTGCTGGCCGTGTTCTTCAAAAGCGAGTTGATCATGTTTAGATTATAGAGAATGAGATGCATTAGAGTTTTATTTGAAATATTTGATAATATAGTTCGAATTCGGTTTTCGTAGGTTAGGAGCAAATTTGAACGAGTTAGCTTATGTAGCAGTGTCTTTGATCGTGGGGTTCGGGTTTAGGTATATGCATTTAGCATCTCTGATCAGGTGCTGGCGAAGAGAGTAACCAGGCACGTGAGCTTTCTTTCTAAGAGGTATATGTTTTCTTCTTTATGTCTCTACTTTCAGAGATTTATATATATAACAAGTAAACAAGTTGTTCAAAGATTAGTACCTAGAGATTGGTGTTCTGTATATTACTTTAACATCATTAGCATGAAGCATAAAGCTATATGTTTTATTCAAGTTATCCAAACCTTGGTCACCAATGTGTCTTTTATTTTTGTTTTGTTCACTAAACCAATAACAAGACAAACAAGAGGCTTTATATGTTTTTATATAATACTCTTGAACGGTTGCTAAAATAAAACTGAGAGAACCTGTTAAGGTCAAGCCTCAACCCTTTGGCCTTTAACCCAACTACTGACCTAAAGATGAATACCATTGAGGCAATGTCGAAGCCCAGCACAAGAATGAGGAAGCCAGGCCCAGGCTAGCAAATGGGGTGACTTTATTGGATTTGTTTTTTTTAGTTGATTTTATTTTCTTTTTAGATTGTTGATGTTAATGTAGTATGATAGATCCAATCACTTAATGGTCCATTAACAACTAATGACCAACCTTGGTGCATTACCTTTAGAAGTTTTGAACTAAATATGGCAGTCCCTTTGCTGTATTTTTATTTTTTTTTAGTATGGTTGTCCTTTTATTTAAAGGGTTTATATATATATATATATATTCATTTTCTTTAGCGGTTCTTAAAGCCAGTGTGCTGTTTATTTAATTAAGTAATTGAATCTCACCAAAGGACTTGTAGCCTAGCGGTTCAAGATGTGTAGTAATAGCGTTTCTTTAAAGGACTGCTCTGGCAGTTGTGGGATTTAAAGTACGGGAATGCTATTACATGGTTTGAAGTTCAAGAAGGCTAGCTCCAACACATAGATTTTCATCCAAGTGAGTGAGTTCTTGATGGCTACAGGTTGGAACCTTTTGATCAATATATTAATAACTAGGTTATATACCCGTGAGCTTCACGGGTTATGGGTTGTGTTAAAAAAATTATATATACAAAAGAAATTTTTTTATATGATTTCTTATAAGTGGATAACCATTAATGTTTGTATTGATAATTAACACATAAATTGAGGATCATGACATCTACTTCACTAAAACGTCACAAAAATCACAGGCCTAATAGTATCTTTTTTTTTTGCAGCCAAGCCCCAAAGGAGTGTTGTGGCGTTACTTACACTAAAAAGCGCAAGGTATTATTTGTTATGCTTTTATTCTTAATATATACTACATAACCTTGGATCTATACATTGACCGAGTAATGCGATTCTTGAAGTATATTTTTTGTGTTACAGGCTGGTCAAGTTTATGGAGTCTCTCTAACTGGTAATTTATTGAGTAAGTCCAGTGTTTTTCCAGAACAGAAAGCCAGTGGTGAAGATTTTCAGAAGAAATGGATTGAGGTTTGTTTTCAAGTTTCAATATGCAGTGTTTTCTCAAAGTATATAATCATTAAACCCAATTGTTTGATACTTTTGGGCCTTACAGGGTTTGTCTCAGTAGCATAAACGTTTACGGTCCAGGTCATGTTCCTCATGGATATGGAAGGAAATCACTTTTGGAAGTTCTTCCAGTTTTTTATTGTTACGTCTGATATAATTTTGTGGTTATGCTGTAAGATAACTTAGTATTGTTTAGTTTAGCTGAGTGATTCTTTACAGTCAAAAGAATATGATTTCTTCTTTATGGTGTTAACTTGATAGATTAAGTTTATTAACGAAATTGTGGTAATATATTCAAGCTTAAAGGGGGTGTTTGGAACTGTTACTAAAACGGTTGATGGCTTTTGAATAAGTATCATGATTGCTCCATTGAAAAGCATTTCAAACTTAGCATCAAAGTCTAATAAAATCATTACACCAACATTATTGTGCTACAGTTACATTATTTCTCACTAAATCACTTCGATGACATATAGAATGTTGTAAGAATATATATGTTTAGTCTTTAGAGGTGACTGCCCTAAGATTGATTCAGTTTTTGATATTGGTTTTGATTAGGGTTGTGGAATTGGGATCATTTCATACAGTTGACATGTGCACGGTTCATTTTATAGATCCCATGAAGATGGCTCAGTATCATCACGTAAGCAGCCCTTAGATCGTTAAACAAGAGTGACTTAGTTGTGAAGTACATAAAGCTTGAATGTAGCCCCCTCGGTGGAGCTTGTTGAAAGTAAGTATACATATTTTTTTCAGTTAAGAAAATAAGAAAAAAGATGTCCATAACGCATCAGTTTATAACTATCTTTCATAAGTGTTTGGTCTATTTTAAGCTAACAAGAATGTAGATGCTTTTTTTTAGTTTTTAAAAGTTATCTAAATTATGTACTTTTACTCTATCCTCTGTGAATATTTTTAATTTGATTATGATTGTTTATAGGAATTAACTTTACACTATATTATTCTTGATTAGTCATCAAACCCAATGGGCGATTAAATTATTTTATACTTATTTTTATTGTTTATGCCGAATCTTTTTATCTGCAGTGATTGAAAGTGTACATGTGGAGGAGAATCACATCACTGAACAAGTTGTTGAACCACCAGAGAAAATCTCAAGTTGCCGAACCGAGTCCAGTTTTAGGTGTTTTATATATAACTTTCAAGTATTTGGCAGGTCGGGTGGGTTGTGTAGTGTGTACCAGAGAAAAACTCATTATGAATTGTGAGTTTTTATTGTTTATATTATATTATTCGAACTCCTTATAAAATTTTACACTATTTTCATGTTGTTTGTTCAGTTAATTTGACGAAATCGTTTTAATACTGTTTTATCTATATGTATATTTTTTTAAAGTATGTCATATATAAATATTTCTCTACCCGTGTGGCACACGGGTGATAACCTAGAGCCAAAACCCCCCGATTCTCTAAATTTTGGCATAAAACTTATTTGACCAGTTCGGGTTATTCAAATTTTGAAATTTTAAGACTGAATTCGGATTTGAACATAATTTTATACCAAAATTGACAGAAAGATATCCGTTTTTGTTTTGATTTCAAATTCTAATCAAGCAAGTCATTGAAGCTTCAGATTGCTTAAGACCGGAATTGGACCTTAGAACCGAAGACATTGTTGAAATCGAATTGGTAAGCTATTGAATGTTTTCTGGATTTCTTATAATACAAAAAGGGTGTAAATTTGTGACACGGGAATGTAATTTGGTTTTGTAGGAAGTGCCTTAGAATGGGCGTCGGGTTTCCATACATAAGGGTATTGTAATCTCAAACAAAAGGCTGGTATAAGCTTGAAGAAGCGGTCAAACTCGCAGCCTTTTCTTAGAATCTTTCCAGTCGCGAAAAACCTGTCAGGCAGCCTGGAAACAATAATGGTGTGAGTCTGGAAACAATAATGGTGAGGGCTGGGGAAAGTGCTGACCTAAATTTGTAGGTATATGCAGTCCTTATTTTTTTGATGCCTTCTTTATTTATGTAGATCTTTAAAGTTGTAGGTCTGAAGGTGTAATTCATGAAAATATTGTATCACATTCGCCTTCTACTCTACTTGGACCAAATTGAGCTCTTTGAGGCTGCCTTAAACTGGCTCATGGCTGGTGGTCCGAGAGGCCTGTTCAATGATGGTGCACCAGCTATTGCAGCAGTCTATATGCTGCAGTGGCATAAAACGAAGGCCAACCAGGGATTACCCATGTCATACAGCCTAAAGGTATTGAATTGAAAGATAATCCAACAGGTGAATAGGTGGCAGAAGGAGGATCTGATTAGAGAAAAGATGCAGGAGATGAAGGTGGAGCGATAAAGGGAAATATTACCATGTAATTGTTAGCGCTTTGGGTCGCGGGTGGTGCTGGTCCGGGTGGCGCTGACTCAGGCGCTAAGAGGGTGTGACTAATTTGTTTGCTTTATTTGTAAGATCTGAAATACAAGTATAGACTCCAGCAGCTGCCCCATCTTCTCTTCTGAAGACATGTACGTAATATGCAATGTGAAATGATTTATTAAGAAATTATAGAACCGATGAATCGCAAATTAAAGACACCACTGTACTGGACAAGCATAAGAATGATTACTTTAAATTTCCATTTCCTAATTAGATTTAAGTAAAACTATCATACTGTTAGTGTCTATTTTCTAAGTGATAATTTTTCAGTTGCCATTTACACATGTATATCCTGCACCTATAGCTACTTTGATCAATGAATAATGCACTTGACGAAACGAAAAATGTTTTTAAGAAGTAATTGTTCCTCCTGATGGCATCCCTCATGCTTTTTTTATTCTAAAGATCAATACTCAGTTGCCATTTACACATGTATATCATGCACCATGTAGCAGTCACGTTAGCAAGGCGGCGTGGTAAGAAAAACACGTGGTAGAAAGGACGTTAAAGTGGTGTTTTTAAAAAAAAAAAAAACCGGAAACCAATAAAATGTTAGTATGAAGAGGTTATCCAATTATAAGAACTCATATATATAAAATTCTTTTATAAATATAAATTTTTATAAAACAACTCATAACCCGTGAAGCTCACGGGTATATAACCTAGTATATATATATATATATATATATATATATATATATATATAGGGAGATAGAGTGAAAAAGGGGTATGGAAATAAGGTGGAGGAATAATAAGAGCCTTATTTTAAAGTAATGTATCCTCATGATGCGAATTTTTTTTTTGAACGACAAATTTGGATCACTGACGGACCACTGGAGTATCATCGTGCCACCAGCAGAACCACCCGATCATATCCATCTCCACTAGGCATAATGCCTATACACTCCACTAGGCATAATGCTTATACACCAATTCAGGAGGAAACCCAATAAATATGGGAAAACCCTCTTGTAGGAATCGAACCCAGGACCTATTGGTCCCAAAGCTTTATCCCACCCCTAAGATGCCACTAGGCTATAAAGCCATAGTCCCTCATGATGCGAAATGATTATGTTTTATGCATGAAATGATATGTTGAAATTGTCATATTAACTAGTGGAGATGCAAAGATGATTTTAGGTAGTATTTTGATGCAAAAACTTATTAAAAAAAGGTAACAAGGAATGGAGAGCATCATGAGTAAATGGCTTGAAGTTTGCACCTAACAAGTTGGGTGGAAAATAACATTAAATGAAAGGATATGTATTGTTGGAATTTATTAATTAATTTTCCATTGGTTTTTTTTTTGTTTCTTTTGAAAGAGTGGCAATTTTATTAGATAATGAAATTTGTTAAAACCAAGGTGTACAAAGAGAGGCATGTCATTTAGGCATTGTTAAAATATAACGTATATACACAGCATATGCACCAATCTAAAGAGTGAGCTTTCTCTGGTTTTTGATCTATTGCTACATGTGTGATTCGTAGTTACAATCTTTCCTGCAATACATAGTTAGTCCTAAAATATACTAATTTGCTTTGAAAATTTTGTAATGTTTAACTTTTGTAATATGTTTATTGTTTGATTTAATTGATTTTGATTTTGATTTTTATCAACTTTATACTATTTTAATGTAGTTCATTTTATATTATAATCATACTTTGTTATATTTCATATATTAATTGATATGAAATTAAGAAATAAACAGTTTGATTAATTGTTTGATATATAAAAAATGATTTGGTCACGAACATGTGATTTGATATGGAAATATACCAAATTTTGTGAGGAATGATAGATTAGAGAGAAAATAGGTGTTATGAAAGATATATATTTTTGATGTGGTATGTGACTTTGAGGTATATGTAAGGATTTTAGAAAGTTGCATTGGAGATGCTCTAACAACAACAACAACCATACCCAGTAAATCCCACAAATAGCAAAGCTACTTATAGGGTCTGGGGAGGGTGGGATGTAGACAGACCTTGCCTCTATCCCTAGGGATAGAGAGGCTGCTTCCAGAGAGACCCTCAGCTCCAAAACGAACCGCATGCCAATACACCAAGTCGAAGAATATAGAAAAAGAAGTCACCAATAGCAAGACCAATACCAAGAAAGTGATAAGGGTGACACAATATAGTGTAAATCATGTATAATAGCATGCAACATCATTTGGGCATAAACACAAGGAGACAATCACCGGTAAAGTCACTTAAAGGATAAGAAAACCTACGTCCCTAAAATACACCTAAGACCTTACTGTAATATCCTCTAGAGGTCCTGAACCCTAATCCTACGCCTCCACGAAGTCCTATCTTGGACCATGTCCTCAGAAATATGCAACTCTAGTAAATCATGCCTAATCTGCTCATCCCATGTCAGTTTGGGTCCGCCTCTTCCTCTCCTCCCCTCCACAGTAAGAGTTTCCACTACTCTAACTGGTGCCGTCGTTTGCCTCCGCTTCACATGCCCAAACCATCTCAACCTCCCCTCCTTAATCTTATCCGATATACTAGCCACTCCTAATATCTCCCTAAAAACCTCATTTCTTATCCGATCTAACCTCGTGTGTCCGCACATCCACCTCAGCATCCTCATCTCTGCTACCTCCATCTTGCGCGCTTGTGTCTTCTTGATAGCCCAACAGTCTGTTCCATATAGCATAGCGGGCCTAACTGCTACCCTGTAAAATTTCCCCTTTAGTTTAGTTGGGAACCTCCTATCGCATAATACTCCACTGGCTGCCCTCCATCTACACCAGCCCGCCTGTATGCGATGGGTTACATCACTATCTATGTCACCATCTCTTTGTACAAACGACCCCAAATACTTAAATTTAGTTACCTGCGGGACCAATTGCTCCTCAATTGTGATTTGGGTGTCATCGTCATCGGCTGCACCACTGAAATCGCAGTGTAGATACTCAGTCTTGGATCGACTAATCCTTAGGCCCTTTCCCTCTAGAGCTACACGCCACTCCTCTACCCTCGCGTTCAGGCACTGTTTAGTCTCCGAAATCAAGACAATATCGTCTGCAAAAAGCATGCACCACGGAACTGTCTCCTGAATCGACTTGGACAACTCATCCAAGACAACCGCAAAAAGAAAAGGGCTCAACGCAGACCCTTGGTGTAGTCCTACCTCCACAGGAAATAAGTTTGTATCCCCTACAGGCGCGCGAACACTAGTTTCTGTTCTATCGTATGTATCCTTAATTAAGTCTATATACTTCCTAGGTAGCCCTCGACCCTCCAAACTATCCCAAATCAGTTGTCGTGGGACACTGTCATATGCCTTTTCAAGGTCGATAAACACCATATGTAAGTCTTGCTTCTTCGGTCTATATTTTTCCATCAATCTTCTTAGAATATGTATCGCTTCAGTAGTTGACCTCCCTTTCATGAAACCAAATTGGTTTACTGAAACCTGAGTTTCTCTTCTAATTCTAGTTTCAATTACCCTCTCCCAGAGTTTCATAGTGTGACTTAGTAGTTTGATTCCTCTGTAGTTCCCACAACATTGAGCGTCTCCTTTATTCTTGTATAACGGCACCACGACACTACTCCTCCACTGATCTGGCATTTTTCCAGTCTTAAAAATACGATTGAACAAAAGTGTTAACCATCGAACTCCTTCTTCCCCCAAACACTTCCACACCTCAATCGGTATGTTGTCCAAACCCACTGCCTTGCCTCTTCCCATCTTCCTAAGTGCCATCCTCACCTCTTCATGTGTGATCCTGCTGCAGTAGCAATTATTCTGTTGTCGCCTTTGAGTCCTGGGATTGCTGCTATCTTGTTGGTATTCCCTACCGTCGTTGAAAAGATTATGGAAGTAGGTTTGCCATCTGAGCTTAATGTCATGTGCCTTGACTAAAACACGTCCATCCTCTCCTTTGATAAACTTTACTACTCCTAGATCTTGTCTTCTTCGCTCCCTCGCTTTGGAAATCTTGAACATATCATGCTCCCCCTCTTTTGTTTCCAAACGTTCATACATTTGTTTATAGGCTGTGTTTTTTTCCTCGGTCACCGCCTTTTTCGCTTCCCTTTTTGCCTTCTTGTATAACTCCCTCACCCTCAGCCGCTCCTCCTCATCTGTGCACCTCAAAAGATCTCTAAAACTCTGTTGCTTATCCTTTATTTTGGTATGCACGTCTTCATTCCACCACCAAGACTCCTTATGCCCACTCGTCTTTCCTGTTGTGACCCCTAGCGTCTCATTCGCCACTGTAGTGATCGTAGTCGCCATATCCTCCCACATCCGGTTTGCGTCGTCACCTAGTTGCATCGATGTCATCGAGTTAACTTTATCTCTAAACATCATAAGTTTTTCTCCCTTCAAGTTTCCCCAACGGGTCCTGGGTCTGGTTTTCCTTTCCCCCTCGGTTAACCTTACTTTTAGGGCTATGTCTGCTACGAGCAAATGGTGCTGAGTCGCTGCAGTCTCCCTTGGTATAACCTTACAGTTCATCCACATCCGTCGATCTTCCTGCCTCATCAAAAGATAGTCGATTTGCGTGTTACGTCCTCCGCTACTAAAAGTGATCAAATGAGATTCCCTCTTCTTAAAGAACGAGTTTATAATACCTAGGCCATGAGCTGTCGCGAAGTCTAAAAGGTCTCTACCAGGGTCATTCCTATCGCCAAAACCAAAACCCCCATGTACCAACTCAAAGCCATCACTATCCTTACCAATGTGCCCATTAAAGTCTCCTCCTATAAAAACTTTCTCCTCCCTGGGTATGGCCCTTACTACTACATCTAGACAATCCCAGAACTCTCTTTTCTCTTGATCTCCTAGTCCCACTTGCGGTGCATAGGCGCATACCACTGTCACTACTTGCTCACCTAATACTAACCTTAACACCATAATTCTGTCGTTGTGTCGTGTCACCTCAATTACATTCTTATGCAATTCTATAGACACCAAAAATCCTACTCCGTTCTTGGCCCCATCAGATCCGGAATACAACAACTTATACCCATTGCGCTCATCTGCTCTCTGTCCTTTCCACCTAGTCTCCTGAAGGCACGCTATCTGTACCCTACGTCTTTTGAGTGCGTCTATCACTTCCAACAATTTACTACTAAGAGTTCCTACGTTCCAAGACGCCACACGTAAACTACACCTTCTAGCTTTACCTTTACCTGCATCTCTCGTCCTTGGACATGATCTCACGTAAAAGTCATTGCTTCTATTGGCTATGATTACAACTAACAACTAACCACAAGATAACAAACAATGGGCAACACAAAGTACACAAAGGGCAAAACTATACAATATGCAACGGCAAGCATACAATGACAGCAAATAGCATAGACGAAGTAATACTTTATAATGAGCAACTAGGGTATCTAATGATAATTGTAAAATACTAATAATAATAAAAATATAGTGAGCAACTAGGGTATTTAATGATAATTATAAAATACTAATAATAACAAAAATAAATATAATAAATCTGCCACTAAAAAGAATATAACAAGGATAGAGTGCACCTGGGTCGGAAGAAAAATAGCGGAGAACCCGCTCCGGAGAATCGATAAGGGAGGCTGTTACTGCTTCCAAACAATGCCTGCTGGAAATATTTTGGTCTGGTCCAAGTTGTTGCCTCCAATCGTCTTAAAAATTGGCGCCAAAAAACGTATGGTCTGTATGAGGGAAGTGGTGGCTGCGGTGGTTCCGGTCAAACTGGTGCGGTGGTTCCGGCCAAACTGGTTAGAGCTTCAGGCCGGCGGGTTTTGGGTTTTGAGGCCGGCGGTTGGTCGAGATGGCAAGCAGAGAGAGAGAGAGATAGAGAGAGAGAGAGAGTCATCACAATTGTCAAGCCTACCAATTATTGCTTTTTTGTTTTCAAAGATTAAATTTTGATGTCTATGTTCTTTTTATTCATGAATAACATAGTTATATAATTTGGAAAACAAGGAACGAAAAGGACAAAGGAAAAAAGCATTTCTGGGTTGAAAACGATAGAAGACATTAAAGCTAACTCGCTATTATGGTTAAAAGGAATATCAAAGTTTCAAAACTTAGAGTGGGAGAGATGGCATGAATTCAATGTGAGAGACGTGATGTAATTGTATTGTTTGATTTTGCTTATCTTTTCCTTTATATGTTTTCGGGTTTTTACAGCATATGTTGGCCCCATTCTATAATCATAGAATTTCGCTGTTTAAAAAAAGTTATATAATTTACTTCTTTCATGCCGGTCGATAAAAGGCCTTTTAGAATGAGTTACCTAGAAGGTAAATAAAAATAAAAGTTTTCTTTTGTAGTGATAGTACTCTGGTTATTTTGCCATTACTTAATCATAAATTGTAACAGAATTTGTGAAATTGTAAAACTAAATAATCAATTAGTGTGTTTTACATTGTATAAATCACTCAACATAATGAAAAGATCTCGAGCTTGGCTACACTATGAAAAAATGTTATTAATCAAGATATACGTATATATGCCCCTCTCTAGCGTCTTGCTAGCAGGGTGGCGTTGGTTTTAATAAAAGTTGTCGTTCCAAAAAGATTTTATTTGCAAAACTAAATACATATGATCATTATTAACGTTTTCAATTTATTTATAGAATTAAATTTAAAACGACACTTTAGTTAGTTGGTATGATGAAATGAATAGTGTTGAACTAAGTTTGAGTTGTGGGCCAGAATTGGGCTTCACCCATCTTCTTATTTTTGGGCCTCAAATCAATATTTTACCATATGACCTTTTCACATACCATCATCGACATCAACCTAAATACCTAATATTTCGGTGTTGTACGGTTGTACCATTATTAGCCACAAAGCACCCCCCAAGGCCAGTTTTATAAAGAGCAGGGTACCCCCTAGGCCCATAATACTCTAAATAGTGTGAGAATGTGGTCATGTCAGTATGTCTCAAGTGGATCCCAGGCTTTAAATGGGCATGCAAACATGTTTTAAAGGCAGGTCAAATTTTGCCACCTACAAAAACCATAACTTTCATATCATTAATAACTCGTTTCAAAATTCTTTTTATACCCTCTTTTAGTACCCCCCCAATAATTTATTTCCTTTTTCTCAAAGTCAAAAAGTTTTTTTTTCTTTGTGAAACGTGTTGTACGGGTAACACTCGTGTTAAGATATAACGCGTATTGCTGTCTGTAAGACTAATGGGTATGGGGGCCGGCTGAGGCCCGGCTAGGACCGGCGCCGGTCCCCCACACCACCCCCCTCATGTCCGGCCCGGCTCAAGCGGCTCCCCACAGCCGGGTTAGCCGTGCCTCTCTCCTAACACACATACAACTATACATACATACATATATATATATATATATATATAAATGGGTTCATCCCCCACCCCCCCTAGGTTCATCCCCTTCAAGCCGAGCCTACGTGGCGCCTACGTGGCGGCTCATCCCCTCCAAGCCCATCCTCTCCATACCCTTTAGTCTAAGGGACCTCTTTGTGTCCTGTTAAACGCCCCGTAGTGGGACGTTTTTTAAAAAAAAAAGTCAAAAATAACGCCGAAAAACGCCCAAATCCCATTACATAGGGGCGTTTTCGGCATTTTTTCGAAAAAAATTGGATCCGCGTTGTTTGAAACACGCCGGAACTTCATTTGTTTGCCCAATAAAACTTTGCCATGTGTGTATAATATTTGTGTGTGTATAATATTTGTGTGATTTTGGCAAAGGTTGGGGAAGAAAGTTGCAGGTTTTTTTTGAAGGTTTTTAGGGAAGAAAGTTGCAGGTAACTCAAGGAAGAAGAAGGTGATTTTGCACATTCAGTACCTAAAGTTTGATTGCATTTAAAAAAATATTTAAACTTCAAAACCTTTAATATTTCAAGTTTCAAAAATACTAAATCAGTCCCTAAAGTTTCAAAAATACTTTTTTTCCGGGTTTTTTTTTATTTCTAGTATTGTATTTTTTTTATTTAATGAAGTATTTTAAGTTTTCAATTAAAAAAAAATAATTGTTTAATGATTGGAAGGGACGTTATTGGGCATTATTCCCACTACGCCACTTTTGCAATAACCCCCAATAATGCCCCATGCTGACTGGACTGCCACGTGTCGTAAAACGCCCCAAGGTGAGGGCATTATTGAGCTAAACCACTACACATGGTCTTACTAAGAATTTGATCATTGAATTACGTCTTGTGTGTGAAACACAAGACTGGTTGGTTTAAAGTAACCACGTCAAGTAAAAAATAATCTATTTTGGAGAAAAAGAAACCATTTTATTTTAAATTTTAACTTAACCTCCATATTATGTTTATAACTTGTTACTAGTACAAATATTACACTTAACACAAATAGTCAGTCATATACAACACATTCAAAAAAAAACTGCTACGCCACCATCTTTATAGATGGAAGAGAAATAGGGAGGTCCATATGTATCAAGTTAGTAACTAAAGGTTTTATATATTTAACTAATTATTGACTTTTGGGGGAAGTAAGGTGGTTGTGGATATGTGTTTTTGTATAAACTTTATATTATTTTGAGTAAACTGCCATTTTGGTTCCTGTGGTTTGGTCAGTTTTACCACTTTAGTCTAAATCTCAAACTTTTTACATCTGAGTCCCTGTGGTTTCACTTTTGTTGCCATTTTAGTCCGAAATTCAAATTACCCCTTATTTGACTGTTTAAGGCTGTCTATTTTGTTTTCTTGTTCAGGGGCAAATTGGTTATTTTATGAGTTATTATAACAAATAAAAAAAACAACCTCAAAACACATTTCTCTCTCTAAACTCTCTGCACGCTCTCTCTCTCTCTCTAAACACACATCTGACTCTCTTTCTTCTCTCTCTCTATAACACCACCCGATCTTGCTGCATCTTGTTTCTTGAAACAAACCCAGATCAAAACAAACCTAGATCAAAGCAAAACCCAGATCAAAGCAAAAACCCAGATACAAGCAAAACCCATATCAAAAGCAAAACCTAGATCAAAACAAGCAAAACCCAGATCAAAACACACCTCTGACTCTCTCTCTCTTCTCTTTCTCTACTGCATCTTGCCACACCCCTCTAGCACCACCACCCCCACCCCACCACCACCTGCCACCACCCTCTCGCACCAGCACCACCACCTGCCGCCGTCATTTATATCCTGAACAAATACAGACCTCTCAACCAGTCCGCCACCCCCATCTCCACTAAATGCAGATGACCACCACCACCACCCCTCTCGCACCACCACCCCCACAACATCGTATCCGGCGACCACCGCACCACCCCCATCTCCACTATCGCCGACCTAACTACAACTATATATTTTCCCCCTTTTCATGATAAACCCTAAAATCACACAATCACCCTTCGGTGAAGCTTTGCGGTGAAACGTCCGCAACCACCACCGACACTCTGATTAACCACCACCGCTGCAAAATCCAACAAACAAACAACCCCTACCACCATCTCAGATATGCACCATTTGTCTCAACCTTTCTTTCAGATCGGTGGTGGTAGGTTTAGGGTTTACGAGTGGCGACGGTGGTGGCATTTAATGGGTACAGTGACGGTTGTGGTTGTTGACGGTGATGGTGGTGGGTGTGACTGACGGGGGTGATGATGGTGGTTGTTGATGCTGTTGCGGTGATTATAGAGGAGTTTGATAGTGGTTTGTGGGTGTGACTAACTTAGGTTAGAGATATGAGAGAGATGGATGGTTTGGTTTGAGCTTTGCATATCTATATTTATTTATAAAATATAAATGACCATTTTGCCCCTAAGGATAAAGACAAAATAGGCAGCCTTAAACAGTCAAATAAGGGGTAATTTGAATTTTGGACTAAAATGGCAACAAAAGTGAAACCACAGGGACCTAGATGTAAAAAGTTTGAGATTTGGACTAAAGTGGCAAAACTGGCCAAACCACAGGGACCAAAATGGCAGTTTACTCTATTATTTTTGTTTTTGAAGTTTAAATGTTATCTATATTAAATTATAATACATTATAAATACTATACTATTTTTTTAAATTATTTTTTCGAACAATAATTACACTTAATTTCTCCGTCTTAATTACAGTTTTATCCTCTAATCTTTAACCAAATTATAGATAATTAGTTAGTAATTACATTTTATTCCCCTTATAAAAAACAAATCACCCTCACGATTGAACGGCTATAATTTTTTCGTACATTAATATTTTTTTAAATAATTACACAATAAAAACGAACATTTTATTCTCTGTAACTTAAGTATAGCTTTGCTATAGTTTTTTATTTAAAAGAATTGATATGTTATGAGATTAACAGGTCTAGGGGTGAGCAATAACTTAATCGTTAACAAAATCGGGCCAAAAACAGAAGAAACTGAACCAAAATCAAACAAAAACTAAATTAATTAAAAACCGATTAACCGAGAACCGAATTAACCAAAAACCGGTTATCGGTTTTTTGTACCCTATACCTCTGGTTTATGTATTTCATATTGTATGCCTCCACTTCATGTATTTATACTTTCATTTCATGTATTTATACTTCCATTTCATGTATTTACACATCCATTCCATGTCATTATACATCTGTTTCATGTATTTTTAAGCAAAAGTTTTAGCCTAAGTTTGGCTTAGGCTATTAACCTAAGTTAAACCAACTAAACCAAGAACCATGAATCAAACCAAATAAACCGAACCGATTAACCGAAAACTAATTGGTTAATAAAGTAGACTAACCAATGACTTTGGTTTAGGCTTTGGTTGAAGATAATAACCAAACTAACCGAACCATGCACACACTGGCAGTGTCTGTGTTTCCCATCGCATCGAGCGGACACCCTTCTAGAAAGGTTGGGAATCTGTTATTGATGAGACAAAGCAAAATGGTAGATGTGTCAAGTGTGTGTGTATGTATATAACATGATAAAACACATGTAGCTAAGATACTTAACATTATTTTTTTAAGTTCCCAAACGTGCTCCAACTCCTGACGTGCCAGTCAAAGAGGAGAAGATAGATGAAACTCATCCTATAAATCCCAAAAGTTGTAACAATCAAGCAGGAAGAAATACAAGAAATTCTAGGGATCCCTCTTATTGACAAATGGTGATGTAATAATATAGACAAGATCATTGAGATGTGTAAGGTGTATGACTAAATTGATCTCCTCATGACGTAAAGTGGTTTACACTTGATCGAGCTTTTAGTTTTCAACTTTTATGTTTATGATATATTATTCCTTATCCGTGTGTTACTTTGTTACATCAGTGGTTTCTTGAATTACTTGATAATTTAAATGCTAAATCTATTAGCTACTAAACATGTGTAACTCTTATGACGTATATGCACCACACAACTAACAGAATCAAGCATCACAATACAAAATATCGCCCTCGCCACATTACGCAGACACCCTACTAATTTTACTTAAATTTAATTGGGACTTCAAACGTGTGACAACCAAAATAAACCACAAGAGTGTTTGTCCTGAGAATTCGTGTACCCTGTTCGAGTTCGAAAAAATTTGCCCTTAGGCCTTAACGAAATTGGGTATTGGACTCACTAAAGGTCTAAACCTAATGTCAAATGGGTTAATAACTAATCTAAACAATAAGAATAGTTTTGTAAAGGGGCCTATGTTGGTGTTTGTATGGGTGTACCCTATTAAAAAAATATTTTACATATACATATCGGGTTTTTTTCATAAAAAAAATGTGCCCCTCGAAATATCGGGCCCTGTCCGGTGGTCCTCCCCGCCCACCCCCGGGCCGGCCATGGTCTAATTAACTCTAAAATTATAATGATTACTTTTAAAATTATTTATTACTTGAAATACAAGATCTTTTTGTAATTATAATAATTTATATCATTTTAGTTTTGGCTAGGTGTTAGAGGCTTTTGTCACTTAAGAAGAAGACAAGCATTCAATTCCTGATATGGGATAGATTAGGATTAAATATGGTGTAGTTATAATTTTTTGGTCATTTAAGCTTTTGTAGTTATATTTTTTCGTTAACCATGGTTAAATTCCTGGCATAGAGTAGATTAGGATTAACTTGATGTAATTTAAAACTAGGAGTAGAGTAAGATTCGCCGTTCAAAAATGAGTTAGTAAGATGTCGCTATATTATTAATAGTTGTACCCATATTCATTAATTTATGATAAAATGATTGTATTTTTGACTCTAAAGGGCGAACCAATTAACAGGAGATACAAGTGACCAAATTGCCCTATGGCATGCTTTACATTTGAAAAAAATAGTTGATTGAAAACACCCTTCCTTTGATTTCTATAGTAACATGATTAGAGGGAACAAGCAAGCATGGTGCTATAAAAAAACTTGCGTATCTACAAAAAGATGAACAGGTTAAAAAAGGCATCTTGTGATTTGTCATCCACTTGGAATAGTTTGTAAATGATCATATTTACAAATTTTTTTGGTTATGGGGTTTTTTTTTATCAAGCTATAATTAAAGTTTTTAAATTTAATATTAGGGTAAAGATAATATATATATATATATATATATATATATATATATATATATATATATATATAGGGTAATGATAGTGTAAAAAGGGCCTAAAGTGTGAGAAGTGTATTATAACACTATATTTAATACTATATAACACCATATAAACACCGTATAACAATATGTAAGACCATATAATACCATATAACACTATGTAACACTATATAACATTATATAACAAATATAACACTATACATCTATCATAGACATGCTATCAGACAACCTATAGTGTTATATTTGTTATATAATGATATATAGTGTTACATAGTGTTATATGGTATTATATGGTCTTACATATTGTTATACGGTGTTTATATGGTGTTTTATAGTATTATATATAGTGTTATAATACATTTCTCACACTTTGAGCACTTTTTACAGGATCCTCTACCTATATATATATAGGCTAAGGCAAGATAGAAAACCCTCCATTTTGAGAAAACCCAACCTCCCGACATTTTTTTTTTGAAAAAAATAACACATGTAATATACATGTTTTTAAGAGTTTTGGGCCAAAAAAACCAAAAAAGCGCCGAACTAATGTTTTTAAAAAAAAAAAGTTTCAGCAAGTTTATGCCTTTTGTGCCTAACACATGTTAGTCACCCGAAGCATGCTGAAATTTGTTTATTTTTTTTTAAAAACATCACTTCGGCGCTTTTTTGTTTTTTTTTTGCCCAAAACACTTTAAAACATATATATTACATGTGTTATTTTTTTCAAAAAAAAAAAAAATGTCGAGAGGGTGGGTAAAAATGGGGGGAGATTTGAGTTTCCAGAGTTTTCTAAAAACTTAAGGGTTTTCTATATAGCCCAGCCCTATATATATATATATATATATATATATATATATATATATATAGGGAGAAGATCATGCGAGAACCACCTCTTATTATGAGAACCGTGAGAACCAATGTGAACACACAAAAAATGCCTAAAAATAGCTAAAAATCACACAAATTTTTTTTTTTTGATTTTTTTAATATTTTTTAGGTTAAAATCGCTACTTTTCGAAGCAAAAAAAAAAAAAAAAATTTTAAAAAACATTTTTTTAAAAATTATTTTTTTTTTGCTTCGAAAAGTAGCGATTTTAACCTAAAAAATATTAAAAAATCAAAAAAAAAAATTTAGATTTTTTTTTTATTTTTTTAGATTTTTTTTAGATTTTTTTAGGTTTTTTGGGGGTTTAGTTTTTAGCATTTTAGCTTGGGGGGTGGGGGGGGGTTTAGGTTTTTGGGGGTGGGGGAGGGGGGTTTAGGTTTTTTTTTGGGGGGGGGGGGGGGTGAGGGGTTTAGGTTTTTAGGGGGGGGGGGGGGTGGGGGTTAGTTTTTTTTAGGTTTTTTTAGCTATTTTAGGTTGTGTTCACATTGGTTCTCAAGGTTCTCACAATAAGGGTGGTTCTCGCATGAACCACTCCCTATATATATATATAGTAGGAGTTGGGTGGAAAGTCTCTTTTTCCTAGAAAGTCTAGGAAGGAATAAGAATTGGACATGTGTCATTGAGGGATTTTAAGTAGAATGGCTATCATGCAATTTCACATTTTAATTTTATTTTTGGAATGTATCTTCATTAACTAAAATTCCATGATTTTCGGAATTTTTATTATTTTCGAATACAAATCTGGAAGTCAATGTGTTCATTAACTAAAATTCCATGTCACATTACATCGCATATTCCATTGTTCAGAAGATTACTGGAATTTATCAGCATGTTCTTGGTGCTGTGTTTTAACAGTTTACAGGGCTAAAGTCAATTTTTTTTATAGATCCCACAATATAAAGATGGTAAAACACAGTGTATGAATCTGATTGCTGTTAAAACACAACTGTATGAATCTGAATGCTAAAACACAACTGTATGAATCTGATTGATGTTAAAACACAACTGTATGAATCTGAATGCTAAAACACAAGTGTATGAATCTGCTTGCTGTTAAAACACAACTGTATGAATCTGTTTGCTGTTAAAACACAACTGTATGAATCTGAATGCTAAAACACAACTGTATGAATCTGCTTGTTGTTAAAACACATCTGTATGAATCTGGATGCTAAAACACAACTGTATGAATCTGAATGCTAAAACACAACTGTATGAATCTGCTTGCTGTTAAAACACATCTGTATGAATCTGCTTGCTCTTAAAACACAACTGTATGAATCTGTTTGCTGTTAAAACACATCTGTATGAATCTGTTTGCTAAAACACAACTGTATGAATCTGCTTGCTGTTAAAACACATCTGTATGAATCTGTTTGCTGTTAAAACACATCTGTATGAATCTGAATGCTAAAACACAACTGTATGAATCTGTTTGCTGTTAAAACACATCTGTATGAATCTGAATGCTAAAACACAACTGTATGAATCTGCTTGCTGTTAAAACACAACTGTATGAATCTGTTTGCTGTTAAAACACATCTGTATAAATCTGAATGCTAAAACACAACTGTATGAATCTGCTTGCTGTTAAAACACATCGTCAAGAAAACGGAGATGATAAGAACAATATTTGAATGGTGATGATGAACTCGGAGATGGTGGAGATGGAGAAGTGTTTTAATTTGATCCGGTGCTCTCCATCGTTTCTAAAGTTATCTTCTTCCATGATTGTAGTTATTTTTGGTAGGGATTGGGGTTTCCAAGATGGGTTTGGAGAGAGAGAGAGAGAGAGAAAATTGCTTGAATTTAGGAACTGGGAGGTTATCTAATTGATTTAAAACACGGCCATTGACAAAATTGCCCCTACTCATTTAAAACAATCAATTAATTAAACTCAAATATTACAAGATTGCCATTGATTTAATCTCAACCCTTAAACACACCAATCGGATGGACCAGATCGCTTCCTAGACTTTCTAGGAAAAACACACTTTCCGTGCGAACCCTACTCTATATATATAGGGTAGGGATATGGTAAAAAGTGTCTAAAATGTAAGAAGGGTAAGAAGTGTTTTAAACCATTGGATATTTGATCTAATGGTTGAGATTAATAGGGTATAAAAATGTAAATTGTGTTTTAATTAGAGGGACCTTATGTAAAATTGAAGGGCAATAGTGTCTTTTTAAATGTTTGAAATATGGTAACCGTAACCTACACAACTAAAAACTCCTACATTCACTCCTTTTTCCTTAAATATCGGAATTAATGATTCACCTTAATTGTAGGATGTCTTTGGTTGCATATTCTTCATACGTTATCATAAAGAGATCTATAATCAGATTCATGGCATGGTGTTTTAAAACAACTGGATAAATTGACTATGATTCAAGTCATGGTGTTTTATCTGGAGACATTGTTCATGGCGTGGTGTTTTATCAATACAAAACATTCCCAGATTTTAAAACACCATGACAAATATTCAAGTCATGGTGTTTTATCAGGAGACATTATTCATGGCGTGGTGTTTTATCAATACAAAAACATTCCCAGATTTTAAAACATCATGACTATGATTCAAGTCATGGTGTTTTATCTGGAGACATTGTTCATGGTGTGGTGTTTTAAACATCTATGATTCAAGACTATACAGAATAAACACTATTAATGAGGATAAAACACTATGAAAGGAACAGTATATTACATGATAAAACACTATAGAAAGATATAACACTATCTGTTTCCTGTAAGACACTATACAGAATAAACAATATTGATGGGGATAAAACACTATGAAAAGGAGATTAAAAGATACCTGTACATAATATAACACTATTGACTGGGGAATATAACACTACAACAAGAACTTACCGTAAACAATTAAATGTATAGAACAAATCGAATTCGAATCACATCCCTAATATATCGCCTGATATTTTTGGCAGTTATCTTTGGAAATCAATTAATTGATAAGAATAGACAATTACTAATATACCCTTTTGAATTAATTAAGATAAGGGACACTTGTCATTCCCAAATTATTTCTCACACTTCTTACAAAAGTTGGACTTTTTACAGGATCCTCTACATATATATATATATATATATATATATATATATATATATATATATATATATATATATATATATATATATATATATATATAGAGTAAGGTTAACATACAAAAAGCCTTATCATACATCACGTAGGAGACAATGGTAACCGTTGGATCAGGGGTATAATCACGCATGGGACCATATAATCACGCATGGGAACACATAATCACGCATGGGACTATAATCACGCACGTTCTATGATAATAACGCACGTTATATTTTTTTGTCATGTATGTTAATGTAGGTTAAGCCCTGAAGTACATTATACTTTCTCTCTCTCTCTCTCTCTCTCTATATATATATATATATATATATACTTTCTTACTCTCATAGTCTTGTGGGGTTTAATAAGTTTCCTAGCTCTCCATTCATACTTTTCTTCATGTATGTATGATATATAAAAATAGTACACGTATAAACATCTATATCTCTATATCATGTATGTTTATTATTATTATTATTATTATTATATTATTATTATTATTATTATTATTAAAACCCCGTGTATTACACGGGTTGCATAAATATAATTTTATATAATAAATAATAAAAATATATATTTTTAAATAAACTCGTATATTGCACATGTTGAATAAAATATAATGTCATGCTTTTACAAACAATCATCAAGATTTATCTTTTAAAAATGAACATTGATATACTATTTACTTATTATAGATTTATCTTTTAAAAATGAACTTTAATGTACTATTTACTTATTATAACATTTTACTTTGTTAAATATGTATTCTAAACTAATTTTTTTGTTTAAAATTATCATTATTATCTAATATGATCATAATAAAAATAAACGTTTATATTCTTATTATCTGATTTTTTGTTTAAAATTATTTTTTTGTTTAAAATTATTATTATTATTTAATATGATCATAATAATAAAAATAAACGGTTATATTCTTATCTAATTTTTTGTTTAGAATTATTATTATTATTATTATTATTATTATTATTATTATTTAATATGATCATAATAAAAACAAATGTTTATCCTTATCTAAATATTTTTTTATCTAATATTTTTGTTTAAAATTTAAAATTATTATTATTATTATTTAATATGAGAGATAAATAAGAAAATAAGGAGAGAAAGCATCAGGAAGTGACAGGTGTTTAAAAAGATTTTTATTTATTAGTATAGGAAGATTATTATTATTATTATTATTATTATTGTTATTATTATTATTATTCTTATTATTATTATTCTTATTATTATTATCTAATCTAACTATATAATAAAAGAAACCTGATTTGGGACACATGTCAATTTGTGGTTTCGTCTTAGCTTTATTTTCCCGTTCATTACCCATTTACCTATTTCCTAAACATGCGGATCCTTTTAACCCATTTGTTATAACCCGGTTTCACACATGAAAAACCCTAATTTTCATTTACCCTCACCTCAGACTCATTAGATGTTTCTCGATTCTCATCCAAATTTCTTCATCGCTCTCTGGAAATTGAAGCATCAATGTGATCGCAACATCAAAGTTGTTCTATTTGAAGCACGAAATCTCTCTGTCACTCTCTAAGAATAAAAGAACCGATGTCATCGCAACATCAAGTTGTTTATTTGAAGCACCAATGTCATCCCTCTCTGTGGCTCATAAAACTAAGCTATGAAGAATGTAATTTTTCGATTTGAATGTATATTGGTTTGGTTTGATGATCAGGCGACTAAAACCCAAATAACCTTGAATGATTGGAGTCTGATATGTTTTGCTAGGTAATGATTTTTGATAAATTGTATGAAAAATTTGGTTTCTGTTGGTACATCAAATGAGAATCAATACTACACAAAATATTCATAAGCATTTGCCTCGATTTTCTTGATTTGTTACTAATTTTTATATTGTCATCAACATTTAGGTTTATCTCTTCATTTTTACAATAATAGATTGATTAAATAAGAACACAGACATAAAGAGAATACAAACAAAGAAAACCCTAATAGATCTCTTATTCTAAGAGATGTTAGGGTTTTTTAAGTTCTATTGTGCTGTTGTTGTGATTTTAATGTTATTAGGGTTTTCTCTGTTTGAATGATTATTTTTCAGAATCTAAGATTGTTTGTTTGAATTTGGTTATCGACATGTATAATCTGTTAATATAATATGTTAATCTATTTTTTTTAAGTTTTTACAGTTTATAATTATTATTTATAGTTATTTTTCAATATGTTGTTAAAAAAACCTATTTTTCAATATATAGTGTCTCTTTTATTTAGTTTTAGTGTCTACCGAAAAGAGTTGGCAGTGCTTGAGTCATGGCTGGAAGTTGTCATGGCAGAAGTCAGCCAGTTATGCTAGGTATGTTACAAGTGGTTGTTGCTCCGGCGCCGGTATCAAACATCAAATCCATCAAGGTAGTCGATTAGGATTATATTTGATATGATTTACACAATGAATTGGCTCATAAAAATGAACTGATGATGAAAGTTTGTTCAAACAGTTACAACATTCATATGTTCGTGGTCCACGTCCTTTTGATTCTGCAAATTGGCCAATGAGTCCGTATTTAAACCTTTTTAAATTGGGCAAATTTGTAGCTTCTTATTTGACCTCCTTCCATGAAAAGATTTTTGAGTAAATTTTACTTTTTTTGAATGGCAGGTTAGCCTTCAGTTGGGCTCTGTTGCTTACTTTGAAGTTTCAAATATTTACATGGGCTCTGTTCCCTCATTGAAAAGGTTTATGATGCTATATCATGTAAGTGACAATTGACACTTCATTAACTCAATTCAACCAGCATGCATATGTACAACTTCCTTTTCATACTATAAAACACCATGTTTGCCTATGAGTTTTCTGTATTTTTCTGAGAATATTGTTTTTGTCACATTATTTGCGAAAGTATATCGAGACTTTCTTTTGTTCGGAAAATTCACAGTTGTGTATTACGTTTTTGCAGGACAAGTAATGGTTGATGGGCATGGCATTAAGGGACTTAAATTGAAATGGTTAAGACAACAAATTGGGTTGGTCAGCCAAGAGCCAACATTCTTCGCGATAACCATTCAAGAAAACATCCTTTTAGGTTGGCTCGATGCATCCATGGTTAAAATTTAAGGAAGCCGCTCGTGTATCCAATGCGTATGATACTCAGGTCAGACCATTTTTTGCATTGGAAGGGTATTATGATCATTTTAAGCAAGACTGTAACAACCCTCGGTAAAATCAACACCCTTATAATTATTCCGACACCCTGTTATATGTTAAAATACCCTTATATATCTTATATTACACCCCGTATGTGAAAACCGAGCCCTAAATAGATTATAACATATAAAATAAAAACAAGAAATATAGGGCTGAGGCGGGCCGCGTAATACCTCACCCCTAGTTTACGCGGGCCGTATGAGAGTGTGACCGGACTCCGCTGAAACCTTTAGTTGAAGCGGGCCGCGTAAGGGTTATGCTTAGTTAACGCGGGCCGCGAGAGCTCGTGAAACGCGGATACACCCAGAGGCCGACACGTGTCATGATCGTGGCGGTCTAGTGAACGACTCAGCTAAGCTACTGCGTTGACTGGTGTTGACGCGGGCCGCGTAAGGCTTAGCCTTACCTTACGCGGGCCGCGACAGGACTGAAATCAGCAACTATATAAGAAGGCCATCAGTCTACGTTTTTCGTCGCTCATTCTCAAATCTCGAATCACAAATTCTGTAGGAAAGTTATTATAGCCAAGTATTATACCCCTAATTATCGAGGTTCTGCTCCATTGTAAGTATTATAACCCCAGTTTCGTAACAGTTACGCTGCCCGATTGATTTAGGGTTCCGTAACAACTGTCGTGGTTCTGCCCGACGTAGTTGTTGGAATGCCGTCTCGGGGAGGGTATCATTAATAATTTCAAAGGGTTATGATACTAACCAATGTACATTTGTATAAATTATAGATTATATCCAGGAAACCCTTACGAAAAGCCTAAGACAACAATGTGAGTTTATCCTCTTTTTGTTAATGTTTTTGGTAATGTTTTACCAAACCTTAAATGTTTTACTATGAAATTAAGCGGTGATTGAGTCTTTGTAGTTCTTCAATTACTGCCGGTATTATGGGGTTTTGTATACAAAATTTACTACGAGTAGTAGTAAGTCTGAATGACAGTGCATTACCATTGGACAACGAGTTAGCCAATGGGTAATTTGACCATAGCCATAGATCCGGTCGAGTGGCAAATACTGAATGAGTAATTGTGTAGAAATAAACAATGTGATCGCTCTCAATACTGTTTTAATTGATAAAATGTTTCTTGATTAAACTGGGATTCACTCACCAGTATTTCCGACTGACAAATGTTTTTAAAACGCGTTACAGGTAACACAATGTGAACAACCAATTAGTGAAAAGCCAGCTGGAGAGCACTGAAGGCTTGGGAAAAATGTGGCTATAAAAGTTACCTAATAAACGATGTTTTAAATTCAATAAAATAGGGTTTATCCCTATAATGTATTGTAATAAGAAACTTGGGTTTTTGCTCATGTTATTATTAATATAAAAGAAGGTGGTTTTACTCTGATAAACATTTCCTAACTACGGTCCTGATGTAAATTCCGCTGCGAGACTAAACAACCTGATACCACCAAACTTTGAGCTCACGTCCGCCCGTTCCCGGGAAACAGGGATCGGGGGTTGTGACAGAAGGTGGTATCAGAGCCTAGCCACTGTTCTGAGCCAAAGAAGTGTTCTGCTGACACTTAAATTCTAAATTTTGTGTTAGAAAATAATACGTGCATAACTGTATTTATTGGTTATGTGTTATTTGACTATCTGTTAGTTTTCAGTATGAGTAATCAAGGACCATCAGACGTGAATCGTCAGTTAGCTGATTCACCTAGGAGTGAAGGTACATCATCACAGCCTGCCCTCTCTGGGTATACTGCTGATCAGGAAGACGGGATATTTGCCTTTAGAGCTAAATCTGAAGAACCATTTCCTACTAAGAAACGAGGGTGGTTCAGTAAAGAAGCTTTTGCTCGTAGGAAGAGAATGCGAAAACTGCAACAGCAAAGGGCTTTAGCAGCCATTAAGAAAGAAACAGATGCTCATACTCAAGATATGCTAAATAGAAGCCTAGCTAATTTCCATATCTTAGCTACAACTGCTGCTGACCCAGGTCTGGAACAACTAATAGCCCCACAACCACAAAACCCAGAACAACCCATAGAAATAGAAAATCAGGAAAACCAAGTGGAGATGCACAACTTTAACCCAGAAGAAATCCCTAGAGTACCTGCACCAAACCCCATAGACCCGAATTATGACCCCTGGTGGGACGACAATAGAGACTTTGTGCAACGTTACCCTATTCAGGATTATCCACCCATACAGAACATAGAAGCTTATCCAGGTATGGACCCTTTAGATCCCTATTACCAAGATGATTATATTAGGGAGATATTAGAGGATCCTTACCAATTTCATGAACTGTCACCCCCATATCAGGAAAACGCACCCCAAATTCCAAACCCAGTCCGAGAACCTGCACCCCCAATGAGTGCAGAAAACGTTCAAGAACTTAGGACTTTCGGGGAGGAAATTTTAGAGAACAGTGAGAGAATGCGTCAGGTGGGAGAGCGTCTCGTATGGAAATACGACGAGCGCAATATGGATTTTTGGATGAATCCATATCCGTGAATGTTAGAATGGAGGAAGTGGTAGTAATAATAATATAATAAAATAAAATAAGATATGTGTGTATGGATGCATATTATTATTTAATTTCTGTTGGTATTGTAATCTTTAATTTTGTACTAGTGTGTAATAGACGCATAAGTATATGAAAAGAGTAAGTAGCAATGATCTACGTTTTTGGTTAAATTGCGTGTCATGTGAATTGTGATTAACTATATTAGATATTAATTGTGATATTAATATGGGGTAAATGTTTAAAATTCAGATGGCCGATGAAGGAAATCAAGGAAATCTGAATAACGATAACAAGAGTAACATTAACGTGGTTAATGATAATCCGAGCATCCATAACAACGAAAACCAAATGGATAATAGTGCCGTTCAACATATAGTGGCACAAGGAATCATAGATGCTATGCCATTTATTATTCAAACTATTCAAGAAGCGAATAATAAAAGTAAACACAGCAGTAAGCGACCAATTGAACCAGAAAACAACGTAAACAATGGGCCTATACTTCAAATGCCTATTCCTAAAAGAAGAAGAACCATGCCTAACGGTTGTTCTTATAAAGAATTCTGGTCTTGTAAACCAATGGAATTCTCGGGCAATGAAGGAGCCATTGCAACCTTACGCTGGATAGAAAAGACTGAGGCAGTCTTAAGGATAAGTAAGTGTGCTGAAGAAGATAAGATATTGTTTGCTTCTAATTTGTTTAAGAATGCAGCACTAGAATGGTGGAACACTATCCTCCAGACAAGAGGAAGTGATAGGACTTATAATATGGAATGGGAAGAATTTAAAAACAAGGTAGAAAGGAAGTTCTGCCCACCCAATGAAAAAGAACAGATAGCAAACAAATTCCTAAATCTTAGGATGACTGGTGTAGATAGTAAAGGGTACACTAAAATATTCTTTGAATATGTTAGAATAGTGCCAACTCTTGCTTCACCAGAACCAGTGTTAATCTCTCATTATATTTGGGGATTAATTGGAGAAATTAGACACGTAGTCAAGGCAACTAGACCTCAAACCATAGAAGAAGCTGTAGAATTAGCCAATACCTTGACTGATGAGTTAGTCCGTACCAGAGAAGAGGATCAAAGGAGGAACCTAACCCAGAAGTTGACTCAAGAATTTCGTTCTGGAAATTCTAACCGTGGGAAGAATATAAGCTCTACCTCTACACCGTACTGTAGGTATTGCAAAAGAAAGCATTCAAGGAGATGCTCCATATACTGTAACTTTTGCAAAATGTTGGGACACAAGGAAGAAAATTGCAGAAAGAAAGCTAACAGCAGGGTATGTTACAATTGTGGAGAACAAGGTCATATCAAGTTGAATTGCCCAAAATTAGCTCCAGCTACAGATAACAAGAATACTAAAAATGCTAGAGCATTTGTTCTGACTGCAGATGAAGCCAAGATGATTCTAGATGTCATTGCTGGTACGTTTTTAGTTAATGATGTCTTTGCTAAAGTATTATTTGACTCTGGTGCAAACCAAAGTTTTATTAATACATCGTTTTGCAAATTTCTAAATCAGTCATTAACTAAACTACCACATGAATGTTTAGTAGAGACAGCCAATGGAGAAACTGTTAGAATTTCTGAAATCTTGCAGGGAGCAAGCATAGAAATTTTAAATCAGAAATTTATAGCAAACCTATATCCCATGAATCTGGTAGGATTTGATGTTGTTTTAGGAATGGATTGGTTAATAGCCAATAAAGCCAGTATTTTATGTGATCAAAAGTTAATCCAAGTAAATTCACCAAAAGGTAAAACGATCACAATTAAAGGAAATAAATCTTCTAAGTCCAATAAATTTATCTCTGTGATGAAAACTGCAAGTTGTATAAGAAAAGGTTCTATAGTGTATTTGATTTCTATAATCACTAACACTAAAGGAAAAGATTTAAAAGATATTCCAGTAGTATCTCAGTTTTCAGATGTCTTTCCAGAAGAATTACCAGGACTACCTCCGGATAGAAAAGTTGAATTCAGAATCCATTTAATACCAGGAACGTCACCAATTGCCAAAGCACCTTACCGTTTGGCACCTGCCGAAATGCAAGAATTGAAGAAACAATTAGATGAATTGTTGGAAAAAGGATTTATACAACCAAGTTCATCGCCATGGGGAGCGCCGATATTATTTGTTAAAAAGAAAGACGGATCAATGCGGATGTGCATTGACTACTGTGAATTAAACAAGGTCACAATTAAGAATCGGTACCCATTACCGAGAATTGATGATCTGTTTGATCAATTGCAAGGAGCGCGATTTTTCTCTAAAATTGATTTAAGGTCAGGATATCATCAATTAAAGGTACAGGAAGAGGACATTCCTAAGACCGCATTCAGAACGAGGTATGGTCATTATGAATTTACTGTCATGCCCTTTGGTTTAACCAATGCCCCAGCTGCATTTATGGACATGATGAACCGAATATGTAAGCCATATTTGGATAAATTCATAATTGTTTTTATAGATGATATTCTAATTTACTCTAAGAATAAAGAGGATCATGCAAGGCATTTGCACGCACTTTTAAGTTTGTTAAGAAAAGAAAAGCTTTATGCTAAGTTTTCAAAGTGTGAATTTTGGTTAGAACAGATACAATTCCTTGGACACCTAGTCAATCATGAAGGAATTCATGTAGATCCAACAAAGATTGAGGCAATTACCAAATGGAAAACCCCTGAATCACCAACCGAGATTAGAAGTTTCTTAGAATCGGCTGGTTATTATAGAAGATTTATTAAAGATTTTTCTAGAATAGCTATTCCTTTAATTAAGCTAACCTGTAAATCTGTTAAGTTTGAATGGGGATTAAAACAAGAAGAAGCCTTTAGAATTCTTAAACAAAGATTAACCCATACACCTATATTAGCATTACCAGAAGGAACTGAAGACTTTGTAGTCTATTGTGATGCTTCTAAATTAGGTTATGGATGTGTATTGATGCAACGTCAGAAAGTTATAGCTTACGCATCTAGACAACTTAAGAATCATGAAGAGAATTATTCAACCCATGATCTAGAATTAGGAGCTATAATTTTTGCTCTTAAGATTTGGAGACATTACCTTTATGGTAGTAAGTTTACCATATTTACTGATCACAAAAGTTTAAGGTATGTTTTCGGACAGAAAGAGTTAAATATGAGACAAAGACGTTGGATGGAATTTCTTAGTGATTATGATTGTGATATCCAGTATCATGAAGGAAGAGCAAATGTAGTGGCAGATGCTTTAAGTCGAAAGTATCATGAAAAGCCAAAAATGGTACGTTCTCTTAAATTAAATCTCCAAGTAGATTTAAATGATCAAATAAGAGAAGCCCAAGAGTCAGTAATCAAGGATGATTCTGAATTGGGGTGATTATGTAACAACAAACACACACTAAAGGTGTGAGAGAAAATGCTCTCTCCTTTTTCACTCTTCCCCTAGCCGCCATCCACCTTTCTGCCACCGCTGACCACCGTCTGCCGCCCTTCTATTCCGTTCATCATCTTTATACATCTGTTAAGTGTGTGTAGTTAGGAAGACTTTGGGTTTTATGCGATTATGGGTAAGAAAAAGAAGAATCCGCCTCCTAAACTTATAATACGAGATCTACTGCTAAGGAGGATGCTGCAGCGATTAAAGAACAAGTGGCCTCTTGGTGGGATAAACTGATAAATGGAAATATAGAGAGTTCAGAGGTTGCTGAGAAGAAAGACGAACGAAAAGATGAAACAGAGAAGAAGAATGATGATTCGGATATGGTTCATGAAGCATGTGATTCGGAAAAAATGGGGAACGTTGGTTTTGAATCATCGGATTCTTCTTATTCGGTGACCGGAGATGTGTCTGTAAACTCATCCCCTGCTATTATGAAAAATCAGGTTGATATGGTTAATATTCAGTCATCGTCGGTTTCTTCAGGGTTTGGTAATAAAGAATTGCAGGAAGTTTATGAAAATAGGAGGAAGAAGGCAATAGATATGGCGGTTTTATATGGAAATCTGGGGAATATGTTGTCGGAACCTGGTTCGCAGTTAAAAAGCTCTTCGGAATCTATACCGGGTTTTAAAAATGTACCGGAATTAGTATCGAAACAAACATCTCTGGTGAAGAATATGCCGGTTTCATCACCGGAATTGTTTGTGCATGGGACCGGAACTCGAGGGGATGACATCATCAAGTCAGGGGATAGCAGGGAATGTTCGATTGTGGCTGTTGAGAATGTCGCATCAGCTAGGGTTGGAATTGGGCCTGTTTCAGCAGATCAGGAGCATGATGGGCTTATTTCTGTTGGACTTGATAAATATAAGAAGATTGGGCCTGATGATGATGTATTAACATCAGAGTTAAACGCTGAAGTAGGCCTGTATACGGAAACTTTGAGCCAGCAATTTAATGAGGTTAGTCCATCAATAATTGGGCCATCACCTATGGTGGGCCCAGTTAATTCTAAAACTGATAGGACTGTGGAGGAGGGTTGTAAATCTGATGAATCTGGGGAACTTGATAAATCTAAAAATAGTGGTGGGCTAAATAATGATGTTCAGGTTTCGGTTGGGCCTCAAAATGTTACAACTCAACGTTTACAGTTTGGTTCTTTTGAGCCGAACAAAATGAAGAAACCTACATTTCAATTTGTTTGTGATCCTAATTTGAAGTTTGGACCTAATGGAGTTGATGTGGATCCAATTTTTGGTTCAAAATTTTGGAACCAAGAATTGTTCTCTCAACTGACGAAGGGTATTGAAATTGAAGAGAGTGAAACTAGATTGATGTATGAGCCCCCTATGGTTGATGAGGGTGAGGCTATTGTGAACCTTAATGGACATTTTATGACCAAAAGTATCAAGGCTCATCGGTTACAACTATATGGTTACTTTGTGGGAGATAATTTGTCATTTCAAATGGTGAAAGAGAATTTAATTAAGATGTGGCATAAGTTTGGATTAAAATCGATAAACAAGAAGAGCGGTGGATTCTACTTCTTTACATTTGATCATGATGAGGGCATGCTTCAAGTTTTAGAAAGGAACCCGTGGTTGGTGAAAAATGTTCCACTTGTCTTACAAATTTGGCAACCGGATACCGTATTATCTAAACCGGACTTAGACAAAGTGCCGGTATGGGTAACAATAAAAGATCTTCCACTTTGTTTATGGAATGGTGGCAATATCGGCCAAATTGTTAATAGAGTTGGTAGACCGCTTATGTTAGATAAGGCAACGTATGATCGTTGTGAAAACAAGAGGGGACCTTTAAGCTTTGCTCGTGTTCTTGTGGAGGCTAGTGCTTCATGTGGTTTACCTAATCGGGTAAAGGTTCGGTTCCCATCTTTAAATGATTTACCGAGTAAAATTACTTATCTTGATATATCATACAAATGGAAGCCTCCAATATGCGGGAAATGCAATGTTTTTGGTCATACGGAGGCTAGCCATGAAGTAGTTCAAAATCCGGTTGATAGGTTTTTAAAAGGTAAAAATGTTGTTGATCAACCGGTTACAAAGCCTATTTTGAAAAAACCGGTTGTCCATGATGATGGTTTCACTTTAGTTACACGTAAAAAACCCAATGTAAAATGGGCTCCCTTGGCTAAAGTTGATGTTGAAAGGTTGGTAAATGGACCGAAATTAAAGGGAGCAGGCCCATCTGTAGTTTCGAATAATAATGGTGACCCAAACATGCAATCAGGCCCAGTTAAGGCTGCTAGGCTTAATAAGGGAGCTGCCAAACAGTCTGGCCCAACAGCAAATGTTGCGTGTGTGGACTCAACTGTTAATGATTTGGATTCAGGCCCACTTATCCATGATGTGGATCAGTTTCCGCCATTAAATAGATCTGGCCCAGGTATTGACGGAAATCTAAGTTGTATTCAAAAGTTGCAAAGTGAGGCCCGTAGAAAGGGAAGTGGGTTTTTTGACGTTTCGAAAAATTCGTTTGGGCCTCGGGATAGCCCAATTCTTGAAACAAAAAATGTTTTTGGTTCACTTCAAGATGATGAAGATTGTTTTGATACTGAGCATGGGTTGTGGGAAAAAGAAATGTTAATGGTTCGTAAATTTTACGAGACTAATACGCAACCGCCGGATGATGTTTTTTCTTCATGGTCGGAGAAATTGAAGGCCTATTATGTGATGCTCACTAAGTTTGACCCGGTGAAGGAAGCTATGGTTGAAACACATGTTGAAGATGAGGTAGAGGTTGAGTCCGAAACGGATGAGTCGGCAAGAGACATCGTTCGTGGAGCTTAGTTTTTATTTTATTTTCTTACTTGGTGTTTGGTGTATGTTGTTTTAGAGTTTTGTTTTGTTTTTGAGGTTTGGCTTTTGGCGAGTCGCCTTGGCCTTATACTCTTTGTTTGTAATCTCTTTTTTAAGCATCATTAATAAAAGGTTTACCCGGGGGTTTTCCCTCGTTTCCCAAAAAAAGGATGATTCTGAAAAATTAAAAGGTATGTTAAAAGAATTAAAACAAGGAACAGATGGAATTTGGAGATTCCATGAAAAGAGAATGTGGATACCTAAATTAGGAAATTTACGTCATCGTATATTAGAAGAAGCTCATAAGTCTAAATATACGATGCATCCAGGAAGTGATAAAATGTACCAGGATTTAAGGAAAAATTTCTGGTGGATAGGAATGAAAAAGGACATAGCAACCTATGTTTCTAAATGTTTAACTTGTTCACAAGTTAAAGCTGAACATCAGAAACCCTCAGGTTTATTACAGCAATTAGAAATGCCAGTCTGGAAATGGGAATTTATAACAATGGATTTTGTTACTAAATTACCCAAAACTAAGAAAGGAAATAATACAATCTGGGTGATTGTAGATAGACTAACCAAGTCAGCTCATTTTCTACCAATGAAAGAAACAATTAGTATGGAATAATTAGCCAAATTATATGTAAATAAAATTGTTTCTTTACATGGCATTCCTTTATCAATTGTTTCTGATAGGGATAGTCGATTTACCTCTCATTTTTGGTCAAGTTTCCAAAAGGCAATGGGAACCAAATTAAGGTTAAGCACAGCTTATCATCCTCAAACAGATGGACAAAGTGAAAGGACAATTCAGACAATGGAGGACATGCTTAGAGCTTGTGTAATTGATTTTGGAGGTAATTGGGACGATCACTTACCTTTAATAGAATTTTCTTATAATAATAGTTATCACACAAGTATCAATGCTGCACCATTTGAAGCACTTTATGGACGAAAGTGTCGCACCCCAGTCTGTTGGGCAGAAATTGGGGAACAACAACTATCTGGACCTGAGATTGTACAAGAAACAACCGACAAGATTATTCAAGTCAAGGAACGACTGAAAGCAGCACGTGATCGACAAAAGAGTTATGCTAATAATCGATGCAAGCCATTGGAATTTCAGGTAGGAGATAAAGTATTATTGAAAGTCTCTCCTTGGAAAGAAGTAGTAAGATTCATCAAATGGGGAAAGCTAAGTCACAGGTATGTTGGACCTTTTAAGATTATTAGAAGAATTGGAGCTGTAGCCTATCAACTACAACTGCCAGAGGAAATGGCAGGAATACATGATGTGTTTCATGTATCTAATCTCAAAAAGTGTTTAGCTGATGAATCATTGATAGTTCCTCTTAAGGATATAGAGGTAAATGAACAACTTAAATTTGTAGAAAGACCTCTATAGATTGAAGATAGGAAAGTCAAGAATCTCAAACATAAGAGACTAGTTCTAGTCAAAGTGAAGTGGGACTCCAAAAGAGGACCTGAGTACACATGGGAACTCGAGTCAGAAATGAAGAGGAAATATCCGCACTTGTTTCAGTAGATCTCGAGGACGAGCTCTAAACAAGGTGGGGAGAATGTAACAACCCTCGGTAAAATCAACACCCTTATAATTATTCCGACACCCTGTTATATGTTAAAATACCCTTATATATCTTATATTACACCCCGTATGTGAAAACCGAGCCCTAAATAGATTATAACATATAAAATAAAATAAAAACAAGAAATATAGGGCTGAGGCGGGCCGCGTAATACCTCACCCCTAGTTTACGCGGGCCGTATGAGAGTGTGACCGGACTCCGCTGAAACCTTTAGTTGAAGCGGGCCGCGTAAGGGTTATGCTTAGTTAACGCGGGCCGCGAGAGCTCGTGAAACGCGGATACACCCAGAGGCCGACACGTGTCATGATCGTGGCGGTCTAGTGAACGACTCAGCTAAGCTACTGCGTTGACTGGTGTTGACGCGGGCCGCATAAGGCTTAGCCTTACCTTAAGCGGGCCGCGACAGGACTGAAATCAGCAACTATATAAGAAGGCCATCAGTCTACGTTTTTCGTCGCTCATTCTCAAATCTCGAATCACAAATTCTGTAGGAAAGTTATTATAGCCAAGTATTATACCCCTAATTATCGAGGTTCTGCTCCATTGTAAGTATTATAACCCCAGTTTCGTAACAGTTACGCTGCTCGATTGATTTAGGGTTCCGTAACAACTGTCGTGGTTCTGCCCGACGTAGTTGTTGGAATGCCGTCTCGGGGAGGGTATCATTAATAATTTCAAAGGGTTATGATACTAACCAATGTACATTTGTATAAATTATAGATTATATCCAGGAAACCCTTACGAAAAGCCTAAGACAGCAATGTGAGTTTATCCTCTTTTTGTTAATGTTTTTGGTAATGTTTTACCAAACCTTAAATGTTTTACTATGAAATTAAGCGGTGATTGAGTCTTTGTAGTTCTTCAATTACTGCCGGTATTATGGGGTTTTGTATACAAAATTTACTACGAGTAGTAGTAAGTCTGAATGACAGTGCATTACCATTGGACAACGAGTTAGCCAATGGGTAATTTGACCATAGCCATAGATCCGGTCGAGTGGCAAATACTGAATGAGTAATTGTGTAGAAATAAACAATGTGATCGCTCTCAATACTGTTTTAATTGATAAAATGTTTCTTGATTAAACTGGGATTCACACACCAGTATTTCCGACTGACAAATGTTTTTAAAACGCGTTACAGGTAACACAATGTAAACAGCCAATTAGTGAAAAGCCAGCTGGAGAGCACTGAAGGCTTGGGAAAAATGTGGCTATAAAAGTTACCTAATAAACGATGTTTTAAATTCAATAAAATAGGGTTTATCCCTATAATGTATTGTAATAAGAAACTTGGGTTTTTGCTCATGTTATTATTAATATAAAAGAAGGTGGTTTTACTCTGATAAACATTTCCTAACTACGGTCCTGATGTAAATTCCGCTGCGAGACTAAACAACCTGATACCACCAAACTCTGAGCTCACATCCGCCCATTCCCGGGAAACAGGGATTGGGGGTTGTGACAAAGACCTATTTATTTGCTTTAAACAATTATATTAGCAATACGTGTATATCATAATTTTAATATAGACTGTCTTGAAGTGTTTATGTTTCTTTAACAATAATTCATTCTTTTTTTTAGTCCATGATTGCTTTCCTATCACTTTTTTGATAATCTACTAGAATGTGTCAGTGGCTTAAGTGAAACTTGGAGGGTTTTGTACTTTTGCTTCACAAGGCATATCGTTTGTGAAACTTGGATGCTTCACGAGGCATATCGTTTGTGTCCAGCAATTTTACTGAATACGTAGGTGATCCAAACATGTACATTTATTTTTACACTTCCCCGGTATGATAAATCATCAGCTTGGGCTTAAAATTGATTTATTGTGATTTTGATTTAATGGGTCATTCAGTTGTTGCGCACATTGCTTAAAAGAGAATTCGTTCCGGTGGATCACTGGCATATCCAAACAAAGGAGTATCTCATGGCAGAAATTGAATGCTGGTGTGGAAGATTGTATTTTTAGGTCACATGTAGTTTTTGTTCTTGTAGGGGTCGTTCTGTCGTTTCTTTTTGTGTATTCCTTATATTATATTTTGGTGGCTTTTAGCAACTTGCTAAGATTTGCTGGTATTTAATAATATGTCGCCAATTGCCTTTCAAATAAAATTAAAATATTGTATCTAACTAACTTATTCTATCTATTCTATACATTAACGATTACGAACGTGAACTACAATACTACTTTATGATTGGTTGATGCGTGTGGTGCTTCAGGTCCGTTATTATAAATGAGCACTAAAAGGTTCTATAAGAATATACTATATGGTACTTATTTTAAGGGTCTTAGTGAGTTTGTTTTCGGAATAATATTGTAGTCTCATTTATTTAATTTTGATTAAATTTGAACAAATTCAAAGTATTTTCATTTGTTAAACCGCGTGTACACGCGGGCTCTAACCTAGTTATGTATGATAAAGGAAAGTTACGTAAGGATTTATTTCCTCAAATTTGTTATAAGTGTACTGTTATATAAGTTACTAGATTAGGGACCTTTGTATTACATAGATTGAATAAATGTTTTTTTAATATTAATTTTAAATAACATGTCATATAGTTCTTAAAATATATAGTTCATTAGAATTTAGAAGTTGAAACGTGACGTCGAACATTTAATATGAGAAAAAGACAAGACGTATAGGTAAACTGACAATTTCCTAAAAGTTCAGAAAGTTTTATGATTATTTAAAGTTCTGAAATAAACACAACCATTTATTATAAAAGATTATATACTATAGATTGTTAGAGTATTAACATAAACTATTTTGTTATAATTTATTATTTTTGTATTTTATTATTACTTTTATTTTCATTTATATTTGGAATAACGGATTTTAATAATCTCAACTATTAGTCGTTAGCTGGCAACGGTCCCAATTAAAAAAAAAACAGTGCTAGTCCCACCTTTTTACATATTGTAAACCAATAGACTTTTACTAACAGAACCTTAATTTCTTTTTGTCCCATTTTTCTTTTCGGTAAGCAAATGTTCATTGGTTTACAATATGTAAAAATGTTGGACCACCACTGGTTATTTTTGAAGTTGGGACCGTTGCCGGCCAACTGCTAAAAATTGAGATTATTAAAATACATTATTCCTTTATATTTTTTACATTAGAAGTCTAAAATATTTGTAAAGCCATGAGTTATTTATGCTTATTTTATTATAATTTAATTTAATTAATCCATATTATAAAGCAAAGACATGATCTTTATAGATGGAAAACAAAATACTAAAAGATAAAATTCATGATATAATATATTTTTTATTTGAATGTTACTAAAAAATATTATCTATATTTATTTATTTATGGTAAAAGATAAAATTTATGAATTAAAATAATATATTTTTTAGTTGAATCAATTTAAATAATCCCTATTATAAAGCAAATACATGATAATTATAAATAGAAAACAAAATAGTAAAAAATAAAATTCATGGATTGAAATAATATATTTTTTCTTTGAATCTTATTTATAAATGTTATCTATATTTATTTATTTAGGGTAAAAGATAAAAAAGATAAAATTCATGGATTAAAATAATATATGTGTTTTTAATCTTATTAATAAATATTATCTATATCTATTTATTTATGTGAGAAAAATAATTGAGATCACATCATAGAGCGTCACATGTCTCTCATATGATTTACTTTACTATATAGTATAGATATAGATATAAATTATGTATGATAAAGGAAAATCACGTAAGGAGTTATTTTCTCAAATTTGTTATAAGTCTATTGTTAGGCCTTTGGGTATACTTTAAATCATCTTAACTCCACCTAAGTGGCACATCAAACTTTCTTCCCCATTTCATTTTACATCACTTCAAGGAGATGATTTAATCCCGTTAACTTCATCTAACCATATTTTTGAGTGGATTTGGGTTTAAAAATTAAAAGAATAATTAATTCCTTAACATCCGGTTAACATGTTAACATACAACCCATTTAAGGTCCCTTAACACAAGAAATGAGTGGTTTGTAATCTCGGTTAACATGCCATGTCACCGATAACACCTCAAATGTTAGAATACACCCCTTCCGTTAACATAATTCTGGCATATCGCCTTTCCTTCGTCTTCCAAAATCATGTTGTGCATGATTATACAAGCGTACATAGCATCTCTCATTTTTTGCTTGGTCCATGCACGACAAGGATTTATCAAATACTGCCATCGTTGTTTAAGAACCCCAAAGCATCTCTCAATGTCTTTTCGTGAAGACTCTTGAACCTTTTTAAAGTGTGCTCTTTTTTCATCGATAGGATCACTAAACGTCTTCACGACAATCGAATACCTAGGATAAATTCCATCGCACAAATAATATCTATGAGGGTAGTAGTTTCCGTTTGCGTAAAACGACGCTTTTGGAGCTCTGCCAGAAATCCAGTCCTCTAACAACGGAGATTGTTCAAAAACATTTATATCATTGCATGACTCGACCACACCAAAGTAAGCCGACCGAACCCAAAGGTCTTGTGAGGCAACCACCTGAAGAATAACAGTAGGTCCTTTTTGGTCACCCCGTGTGTGTTGGTCTCGCCATGCGGTCGGGCAGTTATCCCAACGCCAATGCATGCAATCCAAGCTCCCGATCATACCAGGTAAACCATGCTCAGTCGAATGTACCTCATAAATCTTTTGAAGGTCGTCCCATGTGGGCGTTCTAAGATAATGCGCACCAAACAAATCAATAATACATTTATAAAAAAACATACACAAACATAAGCTTTAAAAAAAAAACCTTGTAAACATTATAGTAAAGTATAGGAATTGTACCGCGACAAAAATGCTCCAAGGTGTCTCGCGTTGTTTTCTCGGCCATTTTTAAATACTCGTCGTTGATGTCGGCTGTGTTTCCGTAAGCAAGGACTCGTAGCGCCGACGTACACTTTTGGATACCGGTAAATCCAAGTGTCCCTTTCGCATCCGATTTTTGTTTAAAATAATCGTAGTTGGTTTCCAAGTCGTCGACTATGCGTAGAAACAAACGCTTACTCATTCGGAAACGATGCCTAAAAATTTCTGGGTTCGAAAATGTCGGCGCCTCATCAAAATAATCTTTCATCAACCGATCGTGTGCCGCGCGTCGGTCTCTTTCAATATAATCTCTTGATTTAATTTCATGTTCGGGGCGGCGACAATGCTTCACATATCTTACCGCTAGTTGACAAGCACTCGTAACCGCCTCTTGCTCGACCTCCTCATCGGTGGATTCATCATCATCCGCAAAAAAACTCTTTGTAGTAAAAATTCACTATGGAAGAGGAACTAGGGGAATCCATATTTTTATAAAATGGTAGTGTTTGTGTAAGAGTTTTGGTGTTTAAATTTGAAGAAGTTTGTATACATATATAGGGAGGAGGTAAAAAAAATAAATAAATGAAACTAGCCGTTAGCTAGCCGTTGGAACAGTCCCATTGGTCAGTCAAAATCAAGTTCAGCGTTATTCAAAAAACGCCAAACACAAATTCGCCCAAGATAACGCCCGAAAACGCCGCAGGGGGCGGAGGAGGGCGATATCCGGCGTTATTGGGCAGTTTTTTTGGTGGATCACGCCCAAGTACGGGTGGTCTAAGCAAATAGTTATGGGTAACCATCATATACGCAAATCCACTATCGCATATCTACTTAGAGCATTCACATCCATTCCACTATTTTTTCACCCTAAATTACACTAAAATACACTATATTTTCTCTCTCATTTTTAATTAAATAATATATTTTTATACCTTTATCATTATCTTTTCTCTCTACTCCACTCACAACCACTTTCAAAATATATTAAAAAATTATAGGGGGTGAACAATGTCCCTTTAGATATACAGATGAACATTAATATTTTTTCTCTCCTCCACTCACAACCACTTTTTATACTTTTCATATTATAAAAACTCCACATGGAATGGATGTGATTGTGAATGCTCTTATATTCCTATATCAAGCTTCATTAATGCCATGTTAAAAAACGTGCGACGCATGAAGAACCATTCATGTGTCAACTTTTCACTCAAGTATCATAAATTAACGAACATTTTAGATGACAAAATTAAATGCATATGTGACATGGACTCATGTATTATCCATTTCTTCGCGTGTCTGAGGGTAAAATGACAACACAATGCTTGGGTATATAACGAATGAAGTAGATATAGCAAGTACCACTAATTTAAACACATACAAAGAGAGATCACTAAACGTTAACGTTTTTTTTATCGATAACATTGATCTAGCATATCATATGTCTTCAAAATCACAAGATTAGTCGTTGTTCGTGGTTGGTTCATAATGTTTGGACCAACAACTTAACATATCAGAAAGTGAAAGCATGGCTAGTCTAACACATGACATAACAGGATGGTGTCAATGCTTAGTTTAATGCTTGTGTTGGGTGGTTTCGAACTTTCTCTAACCGAGGTTTTGACTTTATAAATGCATCATACGAGTGGCAAGATCATAATATCGATCATGTAAATGCAACTGTAGAATTCATATTGATGGTCCATCATACCGATGATCAAAGGATAGTGAGGTGCATTCTTCTCACTTATCAACTTTTCAGGGCGTAAGCATAAATTGTGTCGCGTCATAACTATAAGTGTTCATAACGCATCATATCTTTGTAAATGGTTGTGTTTGTCTAGACCATGTAAATGCATTAATAACCACATCATACAAACGGAGCAGAAATGGTGATGAATGATGGTCAACCATTATCCTGAAATTGAATTATTTTACCATAATGACAAGACTTTTATTAAACCACCATACAATCTTACGATTTCATTCTTTTTAAAATTAGGTCGAACATTTTGTTGTTTTCACACATTCTTGCCTTCTGCTAACTTAAGAATGCCTGTAAGTTGTTCTTACGTTAGAAATTTAGTGACCAACGTTAACAATATATGCGACAATTGTAGCATACAATGCTTTTTGTAACCCTATTCTCGGCAAAGAGGGGGCCGTCACAAAAGACGTTATTGTTTAATCGTTAACATTGTGTTCAATGTAAAGTTGTTAGTGCCTTCTTAGAAGGTAGTTAACCTAAAGGTGTAATTACAACAAATCTACTCTATGATGAAAAGAAAATATTATATAATGATATGTAGGTCACATATCCCCAACAATGTATTATATAGAATCAACGAAAATAATTGTTATGAGAAATTTTCTTCATTACTTTGATTCTTGTAATAATTTTACGATGTATCTTTATTATTTACTTATTTATGATGGTATTTAGGTTTAACTAGTATTAAGCCCCTCGGGTTGCGGCGGGGGCCGTAAACCGTGCCAAGTAGTACTAATATATGCTACACCACTACCAGCGACCAACAACACCAGAAAAGTTTGTAAAAAAAAAAAAAATAATACCAACCGAAAAGCAGGCGTAAAATCGTTCAACCACACATACTCATTGCAGTCTTTTAATGCTAAGAAATTAGACCGAAGCATAAAACGTAGAATAGAATAACTAAGTCAATCTAGGACTCGCGGGTTGCGACGAACCTATCAAAAGAGAAAAATACACGCGTTGCGGCGAACCTTTGAAACTAGAAAAAATAGACAAAAAACGTTGAACCTCACACGCACGTTGCGGTGTAAAAATAGAAAATAATAACTAAGTCGGTTTAAGACCACGCGCGTTGCAATGAACCTGTCAAACATGGGAAAATAGACGCGTTGTGATGGACTTGTCAAACGGGAAAAAAATAGACGAAAAACGTTGAACCTCACATGCATGTTGCGGCGTGTTCACTCTTAAAATTTAGAACAAAACGTAAAACGGAAAATTTGTAAAAGATGAAAAATATGGGAGATCAAAGTTGAAAATAAAAATGTGTTGGGGTTAAATTGCAAAATATTGAAAAGTTTGGGTTAAAAGAAAAAAAAAAACAAAGAGGTTAAATGCCAAAATTAAAACCTTGTGAAAAGTCAATTTTTTTTTGAAAAATTCCCTATACCTGAAGTAGAATCCTATGAAGCACCAAGATGTTTCTAATTTATAATACGGTAATACGTGAGCGAAATTAGATATTCGTCCAAGTTGGTGTATGACATGACTAAAAGTTTATTTAAAATTACAAATGTATAATATGTGACAACTGTCAAAATACCATGTATTCGTACAACCATTAAACCATGATTAGTGCTTAATGACTGTGTTGAATTTCAATTAATGACTTGCATTGCTTTCTGATTATTGCCATATACATACATGTGCATCACATATTGCTTAATGTCATATCATTATTGCATGAAAACTTTATTGACTTAGATGATGCACGAAACACAGTTAGCACAGTTATCAGACAAACAGGGAAAATGCTGACGGAGTTCAGTACATAGACAGACAAGGTGTTGAGACACAGAATGGGCCAGAAACCAAGTATTACTCTAATATAGTGTGTAGGAAAGTAAGAATCACAAAACTGTCTTCCTAGAGATAGTTTAAGTGCTGGAAAGTGCCTAAAACTAACATAAACTGCAGAATTCTGCAGAAAACCAACAAATTCAGCATTTAAACACACTTATATCATGCAGAAATATGGTTAAATGGTCCTGAATGCTTTCCTAAGTGTCGGGAATTAAAATTGTCACAAAATATAACATAAAGCACACTAAACTGCATAATTTAGCACCTTAACGAACCGGTAACCAACCGAACAACCAGACACTACCCGAAACACCAAATTTTCACTAGAAGCACTGTTTTAACATTACCAAGCTAGTTATGGTTCCTGAACATCATAACATACTATATAAATATCTAGTAACTAAACAACTAACTAAACACTTGAATCCTAACCATAAACTAACTATTTGGTTAAACCCTAGCCTAAGACCCTCCCCTACCTAGTGAACGGCCAACATATGGCCCACATGAAGATTTTATTTGAATTTTCTATTGGATCATGTTTCTTATTCCTAAACATATAGACCATTGGAAAAACTCATAAAATGGATTATAAGTATAACCTTCAAGACTTAACCTCTCATTTCATCATTCACACAATCAACACACTTCTCTCTTCCTCTCTTCTTCTTGTTCATGGCTGAGAGCAACAACAACATTATCACCATCATCCAATCATCTTCATCTAATTCCATATATACTCAAAGGTGTTAGAAGGTGCACAAAGAAGCTAGGAGCTTTCGGAAGTTGAAGAACCTTCACCATTTGCTTTTATCCACTTCTTTTCTTCTCTTGATCATCCCTAGCCTTGAGCTAGTGGTAAGAACACTGCACTCTTCATTTTACATCCTATTTAAGTGGTTAAAAGATGATACATGATGTTAATCTTGAAGAACACTAAGAATCAAGAGAATGAAACATGAACATAAGCTTAAAATCATAAGAAATCTTGATGTTTATGTGTTCTTATACTTGTTGATTGTTGTTTATTTATGTGAATGATGTAGATCATCATACGATCTTGCTAGATCATGATTAAAAACATAATCTAGCAAAATGAGAGGATGAAAGTGTTAAAGATCCATAGAACATCCTCACATAAATCATGAACTTGGAAGAATACATTGTTTTCTTGTAAAATGATGATTAAAGTGAGTTGTAAGTCTTGTAAATCTAAGATTTCAAGAATGATTTTTCAAGAAACCAAGTTAAAAATACAAAGTTTACTTAATCTTGGTTCTTAAAGAAATCAACCATGTTTTTAGAGGTTAAACAAGTGTGGAAACACATGTGTAACAAGAAAAATCCAAGAAGAAGCATTTTTAGAAAATGTGATTATAAGTTGTAAAGAACTTACTTCTCTAAAAATGAAGTTTTTAAATAAACAACCACACTTTAAAGGGTAACTAAGCTTACTAAACACACTAGTAAGTTACTACACATTTTTGTAAAATTTCAGGTTCGTGAGTTAGTAGTTTATGCTTGTTTTTGGCAAATTGGTAAGTGTAGATCTAATTGTTGATGATTGTGTTGATTTATAAAAGAAAATTATATGCCTTCAAGGTATGGAAACCTCCATTTTGTTAGGAAACTATGGCAAATTTTTTCTAAAAAATTAAACACTTAGAAAAATATGTCTAAACAAATATTTACAAGAATATTTCAAACCATGGATTTTCACATAAAGTTTGTCATAAATTTTGTTACAAAAATTACAAATATTGGAGGTTGGTTTTCATAAATAAAAGTGATTAAATATGTATTTAGGAAAATATATATTTAGAAGTCACCATGTGTGTGGTTATTTGTATATAGTTCTATTATTTTAGGACTTGAAATAATATAACTCATCAAAATACCAAAAAAATACAATCCAAAATATTACCAAAATTCCAAGAATATGAATATACAAATTATACCCAAAATATTGGTGAAACCGAACAAAGGAATATAACTTACAAAATATTCCGGAAAATTTATTCACAAGTGTATTTTTGGTAAATAATATTTTAGACACCAAGAAGAACAAAATACGGTGATGGAGAGCTAGATGAGGACGTTGTTGCTATTCCACTCCTCGAGATCCCTGTTATTGAGATTCCTCTGACTCTAGTTTGCACTCTGTCTCAGATTCCTTTGAGTCTGTGACGTCTTCAGCATTGCAGGCAGTTGGATTACGGCGCTATGCCACTGATTCTGATGATGATACTGCGATGTCAGCTGCACCATCTCATCCACACAATCCCGAGCTTGATCTTGAGCTAGATTTTATTTCTGTTGATCAGCCTGACATTGCACCTGCTGATCTTGAGCCCTTACCTGATCATGACCCTATTCCATTTGGCTTACCTGACATTGCACCCCTCATACCTGACCCATTTCCTGCACCCGCTGACCCTCCTGTTGTTGAGCCATTCATTCCTCCAGCTGCACCCGCACCTACTGATGTTGCTCCATTTCACCCTGTGGAGTCTGATGTCCATCGTGTTAATCTACCTATCGTTTTCTTGCATGACATACCCGCACCCCGTCCAGGGGAAGGTAGTTCAGGCCAGCAACCTAGTCATGACCCTCATGTTTCAGCAGCTTTTCCACACATTCCCCAGTCTGCACCTTTTGCTCCTTTTACTTCTTCACCACTCGATGAGCCATTCCGATGGTTCCCACCGTACACTATGCCGATTTCAGATCCATACCATCCTTCTCATTTTGTTGGTTATACACAGGATGAGTTACTGTTATCACTTCAGCTTCAGTATGAGATCATGAGTCGCAGGATTTTGGAGCTTGAGATGACACCGCGTCCTTTACCATGTCCTTGTCAGCCTGCTTTTGTTCCCCCTCGTTCATCACCGTCTCCATTTTCACATCCACCTGCACCTTTTACTCCTTTACCAGAGTTTGATGCTCGATTTCTCACTGTCGAGCAGCAGGTCAGTTATCTGCTGCGTCATGTATATGAGCTTGAGGAGGAACTTGCGCATGTGCGCAGTTTTCTTTTCTTTCCTCCACCTCCTCCGCCACCACCATCAGCATAGTTGGTTTTTGGTTTTATGTAGGTAGCATTGCTTTTGATGAGAGCACCACTATTGAGCTGAGCTAGTGAAGCCTTTTGGAGACCACCTTTTGATTGTATGACTTTTGTAGACTAATAGACTTGTTGGACAAGGGTAGTGTGACCCTGTGTTCCTTTTGATATGGTACATTTTGTAAAACATGTAACAATATTTGTGGTCGATGATTAATGAAATCTCAATCGTCATGTTCTCATTAAATACGTTGTTGAATTACATGTTTGTGCTATTATTGTGATGTTATATGATTGCTTGTTATGATGATTGCTTATATACCTATATATATACACCCACTAGGTCTTATTCGTTAAGTAGATGCTTATGTGCTTGTGTCTTTAATAAGATCTGACCTATAAAATCTTCTTTTAGAAGATGCCTCCTCGAAGGAACACTCAGTTGCCCACAACCGAGGCAGAATTGCAAGAACGAATTTCACAGGCAATCGCACAACATGAGGCCCTACGCTCTGAACACAGCGGAGGTACCTTAGTAAATAACCCACCTCACGGTAATGTTTAAGTCACCTAAGACACATTACAATATGTTTGGACATTTCCATGTGCGTTTGCTAATGCTTTCTGTGAATGATGTTGCTTGTGTACAGGCTGTACTTACAAGCAGTTCCTGGACTGCAAGCCTCTAAACTTTGACGGTACTGGAGGTGCCGTAGCTTTTGTAAGATGGGCTGAGAAGACGGATTCTGTGCTACGAATGAGTAAGTGTGCGTCGGAGCATCAAGTCACTTACATTTCTGGACTATTCCTAGATAGAGCCCTGTCGTGGTGGAACCTTCAGCTTCAAACCTTGGGTGAAGCTGCAGCATATGCTATGACGTGGGGTGAGATGAAAGAGCTGATGCGCAAGAAGTACTATTCACGGGCTGAAATTCAGAAGTTGGAAACCGAGTTTTGGAATCTGAAAATGGATAGTCCTAAGATCGCTGAGTACGTGTAGAGATTCCATGATTTATCTCGTGTTGTCCCCTACATGGTAGAGCCAGAGTTCAAGCGAGTTGAACGTTTCATTTGGGGATTGGCGCCCCAAATACTGAGCATGGTGACTACTTCTAAGCCTCCAACGATTACTGAAGCCATTGATTTGAGTGTGGCTTTGACAGAGGAAGCCATTAGATACGGCAAGTTTTCAATCTCTGAGCAGAAGAAGAAAGAGACTCATGTCGAGTCGTCTGGAGAGAACAAAAGGAAGTTCTCGAATTTCAAGAAGGGTACCCAAGGAAACAACAGTGGTACTAACAAGCGTAAAGATACTAACCCACCAGCCGAGGTCAGGACTGGTGCTGCAAGTTCTGAGAACAAAGGGAAAGGATATATGGGCACCCTGCCCAAGTGTAATGTATGTCAGTATCATCATGCCGGCCAGTGCAAGTTCAGGAAATGTGAATCCTGTGGAAAGAACGGTCATTCTAAGGAAACATGCTGGGTTGGTAATGGTCGTGGGAATGGTGGTCAGAGAGGAAATGGAAATGGCAACGGCAATGGTAACCTGTTATGGGTGAAATTCTGAGCCCATATCCTGGATAATATCTTGAATTATATCTTGACTATATGATAAATGTTCATACTCAGGATGCTGACTCAGGATATTGGTAACATCCTGGCATGGTATCCTGAGGATTACTAACGGATTATATGCAGGAGTACGAGCTCAAGTTTGCAACGTTCATGGAGACCTCTTCCCCTGAAGACTCGGTCCAAGTTGTTCAAAGAAAGACGTTGAGGCCGCTTTACTTGGTCTCCAACGTTAACTAGAGAATATTCGATGGCATCCCCCGTTTATAGGAAATTTTGTTTTCATTTCTTAGCTATAAATAGACGGATAATTCAGATCGAATAGGACATCACACTCACTACTCTCGAACTCTTCTACTCTCTCTCTCTCTCTCGCAACTCTCACTTTCTGAAAAAGCATTGTAACACTTAGTAGCGATCTGGTCAATATCCTGCACTGTATCCTAACATTTGGAGTAATAAGAAGAACAAGGCAGCTGCGATTGTCAGCTCCCGAGGTTTTGTGTCGGCAATCTAGATTGGTCTAGGGCTTTCCTCGTACATCTCGTGTCACCTTTTACTTTTTGCTCATTGTTTGATCATAGATATAGCTCGATATCTTGAGCTATATCCTGAACACTGTCTTTTGCAAACAACTAAATCAGGATATTTACAATTCACATTCTTAGCATACTACCTCACTTAACTAATTTGATCACTAAATTGCTTAGGTAATTTTGACCAAAACATAACCGTGGTGGAAACAGTTATGGGAATAGAAATAACCAGAGAGGTAATGGAAACCGGAATGGAAACGATATCAAGCTGGTAACGGAAACCGTGGATCAAACAACAACCAGGGCGGAAATGGGAATGGAAATGGTCACGGCCAAGGTTTCTTTGGCTGTGGTGATGTAGGGCACTTTAAGCGGGATTACCCAAAGAACAACCAAGCTCAGGGAAGAGTTTTCAACATTGGAGCTAGGGAAGCTCGTCAGGATCTGAACGTAGTCACTGGTACGTTCCCTATCAATCAACATTTTGCATCTGTACTATTTGATACTGGTGCCGACTATAGCTTCGTCTCTCTAGAATTGAAGGATATACTTGGGTTAGTTTCTAGTAAGTTAGATATCCCGTATTCGATAGAACTAGCTAATGGGAAGCTAGTAGAAGCAAACGAAGTGATTAGAGGCTGTGTGATAGAGCTTAGAGAGCGTGAGTTTACATTTGATCTGCTGCCAGTTGAGTTGGGAAGCTTCGACGTAGTAGTTGGGATGGATTGGTTGTCGAGTAACCGAGCAGAGATGGTATGCCATGAGAAGATTATCCGCATCCCGATGGCGAATGGAGAGACGATTGTAGTGCATGGAGAAAAGCATGATACGCCCCTATGGATTATCAGTTGTTTGAAGACCCGAAAGTTTTTGCGGAAAAGGTGTGTTGCCTTCTTGGCCCACCTTGTTGACAAAGAAGCTGAAGAACTGAAGCTCGAAGATATCCCTGTGGTGAGGGAATATCCTGAAGTCTTCCCCCGAAGACTTGCTAGGATTACCGCCCCAACGACAAGTCGAATTCCACATTGACTTGGTTCCAAGCACCGCACCTGTAGCCAAGGCACCTTATCGACTTGCGCCTTCAGAGATGCAAGAGTTGTCGACACAGCTTCAGGAGCTTCTGTACAAGGGATTCATTATACAAAGCTGCTCGCCTTGGGGAGCTCCAGTTCTATTTGTCAAGAAGAAGGACGGTAGTTATAACAACCCTCCTGAATTTTTCTGACACCCTAATATATTTTAAAATACCCCCATATGTCTTAAAATACACCTCGTATGTGAAAACCGAGCCCAAAATACGATCTAGCATTAAAAATAAAATAAAAACAAGAAAATAGAGATTGTCGCGGGGCGCTGTTGGCGCATACGTCTGTCGACTTCGTCTTGTATCGAGTCTTGTATGTGTTTAGATAGATCAGGGCACACAAAACGAGAAAAATGTGTTTGTAGGTAATTTCGCACGAAATTACACCTAGGTAATTCCGTACGAAATTAGATGGTAATTTCGCACGAAATTAGATTTCGTGTGAAATCTAATTTCGCTTGGGTTATTCCGTGCGAAATTAGCTTGCCTATAAATACTTGATGTGCTAAGTCATTTGTATTTTTCCGGTTTCAGTACTGAACTGCTGCCGAAGTGTCTACTCGCTGTAAATCTTTGTCAAATCAATCAAAAGACAGTTTAAAGTGAATTCCAAGCTGAATTACCTTGATACGTTTGTTTCCGCCTCTTGTATTGAGCCAAAACTCTTCTGAACGACTCGTTTGGTCGGTAAAACGATCCTACAAGTGGTATCAGAGCTCAGGAGGAAGAGTACATACCAATTCAGCTGCAAAATCTGATTTCTACACCTTCTTTTTCAAAATTAACAAGTTTTCACGGTTAAAATGCTTTGAATTTCTCATATTATAAGCGCAATAGTGTTTTAACAAATCCTTGAAAGTTTCAGATCTTAAAACGGTTTAAAACCTGATCAATTTTGACAAAAACAGCTCGAGATGATGACATCAGCAGTATTTCGCACGAAATAAGGTTCTAATTTCGCACGAAATTACTTATTTCGCACCAGATTCTATTTTCGTTTGAAAAGAATACCTAATTTCGTACGAAATTACCTATTTCGTACGAAATCACGTTATTTCGCTTGAAAGTTCAGTTATTCCGTACGAAATTACCTATTTCGTTTGAAAATTCTGATTTCGTTTAAGTTGGTATTTCGTTTGAAGTTGTCTTGCAGGTGATTTCGCTTCAGTAGGTTATTTCGCTTGAAAAAGTATTTCGCTCCAAAGAGTAATTTCGTTTGAAAGTATCAGATTTGTGAAAATTTTAAAACCGAATCATGGAAGAGGAATTTTACAACGCCTTTGCAACTCCGATTAGCATTGTACAAAATACAATGTTGGAAAACAAAACGGGTACCATGCAAAAACCGCCAAAACTCATGAATATCGAGGAGTATAAAGGATGGGAGGAACGATTTGAGAATTGGGTACAAGCAAATTAATTGGATGCTTGGGAATGTGTTGAGACGAAATATGTTAGACCAATGACTGATGATGAGGAGATTATTGCAATTAAAGATCTTAGTGCTGAAGATAAAAAGAAATACAAAGATGAAAAGATGATGATGAGTTTATTGCATCAAGCTGTTAAGGAAGATATCTTGGTTTTATTGCAACACAATGGAACTGCTTATTCTATCTGGAAAGCATTAAAATCAAAGTTTGTCGGTAGTAAAGAGATGATTAAGAATAAAAAATCACTTTTGAAGAAAGAATTCAATCTATTTCGTGGTTTGAGAACTGAGAGCACCAAGCAGATCATCGAAAGATATTGTAATCTGTTAGTCCAAATGAAGAGAGTAAGAATCACAAAAGATAATGAAGAGTTGATAGAAAAGTTGGCTGATGCATTGCCACATGAAACTTGGGGTACATATCTTATGATGTTGAGAAATAAGAAAGATTTTGGGAATTTGACACTAGGAAAGTTTATTGAAAAACTTGAAGCTCAGGAAATGGAACAAAGAAAGATTTCAAGAATGAAAGATTTCGATGGAGAACAAGATATCGGTCTTTATTACAAAGGAGGTATTAGTGATAAGACCAACATGTCACCAAAGGTTGAGACTGCCTTCAATGCTAAAAGTTCATCTGGAGGGTCATCTAAAGGATCAAACTGCAAAACAAGTTTTTATTCATATCCGTCATTTGATCCAAATTTATCAACAACAAAGAATGGCAAGATGCTTCAATGCAACATTGTATTAAACCTTGAAAATGATCAAAATTTTTCAGAAGAGGTTGCAAAAAATCACATGTCTTTGTTAGGGACTGTGCTGGAATCTTATGGAAGTCTAGTAGCAGGAAGGATCGGGAATCCAATGTTGACAAAAGAGGATTACGACCAAATTGATGCTGAAGAGGTGGAATTAATGGATATAAAGTGGTGTTTGGCGAGTGTGTTGAGAAGAGCTGAGAAATTCAAACAGATCACAGGAAGAGATGACTTCCGTGATGCTAATGTTTCTACTTTAGGCTTTGATAAATCTAAAGTTACTTGTTTTCGTTGCAGGGAAAAAGGACACTTCAAGAGAGAGTGCACAAATCGCGAAGCAAGTGGAGCTCAAAATCCGTTCAACAACAATGATTACTATCGGAAAGCAATTTATCATCAAGTTGCTCAACAACCACATCAACAACAACCACAAACGGCTCATGCCAGGAAGGAGATTGAAGAATCATCAAAGAGAGCCTGTATGGTGAATTAAGAAGATAAAAAATCATCAAAAGGATTCAGTTGGGACAAATATGTTTTAGCTGATAGTAAAGCATGTCTGATAAATCAAGATGATGAAAATTACCAGAAGGTTTTAGCTCGAAAAAATTCAGTTGGGATGATTATGATCCTAACAAAACTCCAAATCACAAAGCTTTTGTTGCTCGAGTTGCTGAAGACAGTGATAATGATGATGATTATTATGCAAGGAAAATGGAAGAGCATTTAAAATTGATGGAGGAGAGTGATAGTGATGATGAAAAATATAAAAAGAAAAAGAAGGTTAAAAAATATGTCAGCAGTGATGATGAAGAAGTTCCTGTGATAAGGAAGAAAATAAAAGACATTCCAGTTTTTAAAGTTGATGCAGAAGCTGATGCACAAAAGATTCCAGTGATATGTGAAAATTGTGAGGCAGTAAAGAAACAAAACAGTACATTGATTCACAACATGAACAGATTGAAAGAATCATATGATGTTCTCAACAAAGCAATGAATCAGTACAATCTGACAAGCAGTGAACAAGCAACAGCAATGAAGACACTTCAAGGAGCTTTCATGACAAAGAAGAAAGTCGTAAATAATTACATTGAGAAGTGTGCTGTACTGGAACAGAAACTGGAAACCCAGAGAATAGAAACGGAAAGAGTTAATAGATTGTTAAAAAGCTACTCATGTACTTCTTATGTTATTGACAGGATTTATCCAACAGTGGAAGGCATGAAGGCATTTGATGAAGAAGAAGTATCTGAAGACAAGAGCTCGGAAAAGAAGAAGGATACTGAAATGAAAGATTCTGGTAAGAAACAAGATGCCAGTTACAACAAGTGTCCACCCCCGCTTGAAAATGGATATTCTCCTAGAAATCCAAATTCAGAAAGAGTCAAAAAAGGCAACCAATTTACAATGGGAGTCTGAGTCTTCAGAAAATTTGCCAGACAACATTGATGTCACTTTCACATCGTCTGATACTGATCATGAGTCTGAATTAATAAAGAAAGTGGTCGATCAGGTGTTGGACAAAGATGAGATCTAGGAGTCAAAGTCGGAGTCAAAGTCTGAAACGTCAAGTCAAACCATCAAAAAGGACAAACGGGTTTATAATAAAGAATTTCTGTTATCAAAATCTAATTTGAATGACGAAATATTCAAAGTAGCTTATACTTTGAATGATTCTGACAAATTATATTTTGATGAAGAATTTCCAATAAGAGGTGTTAAAACTGGAATGATCAAAAAGGTTTTCAAATTAACGGAAATTAATATTTCTGAAATAAAAGATGTAAATTTTTTTGAAAAACCAAAAAAAATACACCTCAAGAGATCAACAACGTTTAAACAAGAAAAAGAGTTACAGTTCTGGTTTTGGTTTTCAAAAGAAACCAAACCATAATGGTAATTTCAAAAGGAAAGGTTTAGGATTTATTCCACCAAAAATTCATAAAAATGAGAAAACTTATAAAACAAACACTGTTTTTGTTTCAGGAACATCAACTGAAGAAGAAAATGAGCAATTGTTCAGGAATCAATCAAACAAAGAACTCCTTGCTAAGAAGCAAGAAGAAATGAAGAAAGGAGTTGCTCAGAAAAAGGAAACAAGAACTTGTTTTCAATGCAAAACAATTGGTCATATTGCCAGGAATTGTTCAAAGGCAATTCAAACAAAACAGGGAGTTTTTCTTAAATTGAAAGAAAAGATGGTTGAGAATGAATCACCAACTAAACAATTCAAAGTTTTCAAAGATTCGAAGTTGGAGGTTGGTGAATGTTCAAAAAGATTTTACAAGAGAAAAGCGAATCTTGACAACCACAAGTGGGTTGTTAAGAAATCTGATGATAATTCTAGCAATGATTCTGATTCGTTAAAATCAGAGGAGCTATTTTCAGGCGATGAATCTGATTCCATAAAGTCAGAAGAGCCACGTGTTGAGTTAAAATTGGAAACATCAGTACCGCCAATGGATGATGTAAATTTTCCACCATTGAGGGCTGAAAATTTTAAACAAAAAGTTGGTAAAATTGAGATTTCAAATCAATTTTTCTCAGAAAAGAAAGAATTTGATGTTGAAAAAGCCTTTAACTCCAAAGTGAAACACATTTTTGGAAAAATGGTTGATGGGAAGGTCAAAGGGGTTAAAGAATTTTATGAGAAGAAAACGAAGAAACCAGGTAAAGATGGATCGTCCCAGGTTTGTGACTGGGATGGAACCTATTATGATTGAAAAACAGGACTTACCGGAGCTCCCAGGTTGGTAAGTGTGGAGCAGGAATCGGCATCTTTCTTGAGAAATTCACTTTGGTGATATTTCGACTTACAAGTGGTAAATCAGGGACATTAAGTTGTACTTGATTTTCTACAAGTGTTGTTTGATAATTGAACTTAAAATTGTTAAAATTTTCAAATGGTTAAAGAAGAACAAGGTGATGAATTGATCCCCTAACCTACAAGTGGTAAAATCAACAAAACTAATTTTCCGGAAAAACCATTTGATTAAAACAAACTTAAGTGTTTTGAAATCATAATGGGAAAATAGTTTGTTATCAGGGGAAGTTCTGATTGTTTATGCCAAGTGGATGGCGATTTGAAGCATTTCACAACAATTGTCACTTTATTTGTACAGTTTGTTTTAAAATTTCTTTTAAATAATTTTGAATTTTAGGGGGAGTAAGAAATTTCAGAAAATCCAAAAACATTTGAAAATTTGAAAAAGGCAAAAACATGATAAAATCAAAAATGAGTTTTGTTGTGAAAAAGTGGAAATGATAGTACATCAGTGGACATTCACGGCATGCTAAAGATTTGGAAAGTTAAATGTGATAAACGGTCTCCCTGATGATGTGCCAGTCGGTTTTTACACATTTAGTAGATTGTGTCGAGATATAAACCTAAATTTCAAACTTACTTATATCGTGGGGAACATCTCTCGGATATAAGGGTAACCCCCGAAATCTTGTTTGAAATGTCCCTCTTTCTGAGATACTAGGTCTTTATACTCAGTGATATCTGGGGTATTATCCCGGGACTTCTGATTTTGCGGAAGCAATGGCCTAGCCCCCGTATAATACTTTTCGTTTGCTTGAAATATAGCACCCCCCTCAGCATAAAAAATGATGAAACATTGCAAAATGCTAATCATGTGCTGTTGAAGAAAAGATTCTCTAAAGGGAACACACCAAAAGTCAAAGCCGTCATCTCTCTGATTTTGCGGAAGCAATAGCCTGAGCTCTCACGGCCCTCGCATTTTAACCCTTTACAAATATCATCTAGGTATACTCACCTGTAAGACTGAATATTGGGATCTGGATACGGGAGTATATTCTGAGGTGGGACACGCGAATGAGTTTAAGTCTCTAAAACACTAATCGCGTATCTCGAAACAGTTGAACTTTGTGTGAAAATTTAAGTGGATCAGTATACTGACAATCTAAGTGAATCGTTTAGAACTAAAAATGTTTAAAGCTTAACGGTGTTGGTGATTTGTCTCAGAATCTGATATGATCCTCTTTCACAAACTCACAAAAATATTGTCTGTAAATATTTCTTTACTGCTTTTTCTTTCAAGTTTAAAAATCTGAGAAAAACCTAAAAAGAATGTATTTTAGCATTAAAATTTTGTAAAATACAAAAAGATTTTCGACAACTGATGTTGGAGAGCTGATTTTCAAAATTCCGAGTGCTAAACATGATGAACAGGTTTGGGAGATTGTGTATGAAGAAATTTTTACAAGTGGTTCATCAGAGATTAACATTGTAAAATCATTTATTTTTGAATGATTATCTACAAGTGGTCATCAAAAATTTTTAAATGTTAAAATCATTCTATTCATGCAAGAGTTTTAAATTTGTCAAATGTTAAATTTGTGAAATTTATTGTGAGGTAGAGATTGTGCAGGTAAGCCAGATTTCGATTCTGAGCAGGATGTGAGCCAGGTCACGATCTTGAAGCTGTGGAAGCCAGCTACAGATCTTGGGATAGAAGTTTGTAGAGTCAAATTCAGATCCTGATGTTCATGCAAGCTGATGATACTGATGAACTTAAGGAATCAAGAGATCTGATCAAGAGAATTAAAGAAAGATAAGAGCCAGGTTGTGATCCTGGAGATAAAGAAGAAGAGAGAAGATTAAGGATCATTTATATTATTAGATACTTTGGAAGAGTTCAAGAGGACTGATAAAGACTGAAGATTGAAGACTCGACACTGAAGACTTCGTCAACATCCGAGGGGGAGTCTGTTGGTGCATACGTCTATCGACTTCGTCTTGTATCGAGTCTTGTATGTGTTTAGATAGACCAGGGCACACAAAACGAGAAGAATGTGTTTGTGGGTAATTTCGCACGAAATTACACCTAGGTAATTCCGTACGAAATTAGATGGTAATTTTGCACGAAATTAGATTTCGTGTGAAATCTAATTTCGCTTGGGTTATTCCGTGCGAAATTAGCTTGCCTATAAATACTTGATGTGCTAAGTCATTTGTATTTTTCCGGTTTCAGTACCGAACTGCTGCCGAAGTGTCTACTCATTGTAAATTTTTGTCAAATCAATCAAAAGACAGTTTAAAGTGAATTGCAAGCTGAATTACCTTGATACGTTTGTTTCCGCCTCTTGTATTGAGCCAAAACTCTTCTGAACGACTCGTTTGGTCGGTAAAACGATTCTACAGGCGCGTAGCCTTTGGCTACTGCCTACGCGGGCCGCGAGCGATCAAAAACGAGGCAACGCCCGGTGTTGACACGTGGCAACACGTGTTGAACCTATACTCATGACCCGGATCAGCTACGGCCTAGACCCCCTACTACCCGGGCTGCGTTGACCTTGGTCTCACCTTACGTGGGCCGTGTGAGACTCGGATTACAGCCCTATAAATTGGGAGCTCGGGCTTCAGTCTCAAATCGCTCATTCTCTATCTCTCTCAACGAATTTCTGAATAGTAGGCAAAATTTCCAAGTATAATACCCCCCTAATTAACGAAGTTCTGCCCCGATGTAAGTATTATAACCCCGGTTACATATTAGATACGCTGCCCGATTGATCCAGGGTTCCGTAACGGCTGTCGTGGTTTTGCCCGACGTAGTCGTTGGAATGACGTCTCAGGGAGGGTATTACTAATGTTAAAATGGGTTATTATACTAACACGTGTGCATTTATGTAAATTATAGATAATCACCAGGAAACCCTTACAGAAAACCTAAGACATCAATGTGAGTAATCTCCTTTTGTAAATTATTTTACAAAACCTTAAATATTTTACAATGTGATTAAGCAGTGATTGAATCTTTGTAGTTCTTCAATTACTGCCGGTATGTTGTGGTTTTGTATACAAAATGTGGAACACGTTACCATTGGACAACGAGTTAGCCAATGTGTAATATGACCCACCAGTCAGGATTGACAATACTGAATGAGTAATTGTGTAGAAATAAACAATGTGATAGCTCTCAATACTGTTAAAGGATAAAATGCTTCTTGATTAAACTGGGATTCACCCACCAGTATTTCCCACTTACAAATGTTTTTAAAACGCGTTTCAGGTAACAAAATGTAAAAGCCAAATTAGAAGAAAGCCAGCTGGAGAACACTGACGACTTGGAAAAATGTGGCTATAAAAGTTACCTAAAAGACGATGTTTTAAATTCAATAAAATAGGGTTTATCCCTATAAACATGCTGTAATAAGAAACTTGGGTTTTACCCATGTGATTATTAATATAAAATATGGTGGTTTTAGTTTGATAAACATTTCCTAACTACGGTCCTGATGAAATTTCCGCTGCCAACATGATAAACAAAATGATACCACCACAACTGGTCTCGCGGCCGCCCATTCCCGGGACAGATAAGGGGCGAGGGTTGCGACAGAAGGTGGTATCAGAGCTAAGCCACTGATTCAGCCACATAAGTGTTCTGCTGACACCAATATATTATTTAAATTGTTAGGAAATTTATTATGGGAATACATGCATATCTGTATTTTATTGTTATGTGTTATTTGACTATTTGTTAGTTTTCAATATGAGTGATCAAGGACCCTCAGACGTGTATCGTCAATTGTCCAATTCACCTAGGAGTGAAGGTACCTCTTCACAACCTACCCTCTCTGGGTATGCCGCTGATAATGAAGAAGGAATGTTTGTCTTTAAGGCTCAGTCTGAAGAGCCATTCCCTCAGAAAAAGAGAGGATGGTTCAGTAAGGGAGCATTCGAGCGTAGGAAAAGAATGCGAAAGTTGCAACAGCAAAGAGTCCTAGCAGCCGCTAAGCGAGAGTCAGATGCCCATACACAGGATATGCTTAATAGAAGCCTAGCTAATTTTCATATCCTAGCAACAACTGCTGCCGACCCAAACCTGGAACAACTAGTAGCCCCACAACCCTTACCTTTATTCCCCACTCAGCCGGTAGAGATAGAAAACAACCTCGAAAATCAAGTAGAAATGCATGACTTCAACCCTGAGGAGATACCTAGGATACTAGCCCCTAATCCCTTAGACCCGGATTATGATCCATGGTTCGATGACCATAGGGATTATGTGTCACGCTACCATCTAAACGACGAACCCATGCCAAATCTAGCAGCCTATCCAGGTCTGGACCCTCTAGATCCCTACTACGATAACGATGAATACATTAGGGAGATTTTAGAGAATCCTTACCCTCAGGAGAATCCCATGCCCCAGTACCCGGACCCAATACCAGCACCTGCACCCCCAATGAGTGCAAAAAATGTACATGAACTCCGAACTTTCGGAGGTAGGAGAGCGACTCGTCTGGAAGTACGACGAGCGCAATATGGATTACTGGATGAATCCAGACCAGTGAAGGTGATGGTGGAGTTGGTAATAATAATAATAATAATAATAATAATAATAATAATAATATAATATATAATTTGTTTGTATGAATAATATATATATATATATATATATAATAACATATGTTGTAGTATAGACCACTTCGTGGTTAGCGATGCATAGTAGTATTGTATTGTAATTTTTAATTTCTAGTATTGGTTTGTATTAGAAGCATACTATAATAGAAAAGAGTAAAGTCGCAATGCTCGACGCTTTTGGCCAATATGTGTGTTGTGTGGTTGTTGCCCAAATTATTAATTATTTTGTGATATTAATAATTGGTAAATGTTTAAAATTCAGACGGATGACGAAGTAAACCAGGAATACCAGAATAACGATAACCAGAGTAACATTAACCTGGATAATGAGAACCCGAACAACAACAACAATAATGGAAACCAAGTGGATAACAGTGCCATGCAACATATAATGGCACAAGGGATAATAGATGTGATGCCATATATTATCAAAACGGTTAGAGAAGCCGAAAATAAAAGTAAACATGATAGTAAGCGACCCTCTGAACCTGAAAATAGCGTGAACAATGGACCTGTACTTCAAGCGCCCATTCCCAAAAGAAGAAGATCCGTGTCTTACGGTTGTTCTTATAAAGAATTCTGGTCTTGTAAACCAATGGAATTCTCGGGCAATGAAGGGGCCGTTGCATCTCTACGCTGGATATAAAAGGCTGAGGCAGTCTTAAGGATAAGTAAATGTGTGAAAGAGGATAAGATAATGTTTACTTCCAATCTGTTTAAGAATTCAGCACTAGAATGGTGGAACACTATCCTCCAGTCGAGGGGAAATGATAGAACTTACAATATGGAATAGGATGAGTTTGAAAAATGGTAGAAAGAAAATTCTGTCCTCCTAATGAAAAGGAACAGATAGCAAACAAATTCCTAAACCTAAGGATGATTGGGGTAGATAGTAAGGGTTATACTACATTATTCTTTGAATTTGCCATAATAGTACCAACCCTTGCTTCACCTGAACCAGTTTTAATCTCCCGTTACATCTGGGGATTAATTGGGGAAATTAGACATGTAGTCAAGGCAGCTAGACCTCAAACCATAGAAGAAGCAGTAGAACTAGCCAACACCTTGACAGATGAATTAGTCCGTACACGAGAAGAGGATCAAAGGAGGAACCTAACCCAGAAACTTACTCAAGAATTCCGTTCTGGAAATTCTAACCGTGGGAGAAATGTAGGTTCTACCTCTGCACCCTACTGTAAGTATTGCAAAAGGAAGCATTCAGGAAGATGCTCCATATACTGTAACTTTTGCAAAATATCGGGACACAAGGAGGAAGATTGCAGGAAAAAGATTAGCAACAGCATATGCTACAACTGCGGAGAACAAGGTCATATCAAGCCTAACTGTCCAAAGCTAGCTCCAGCTACAAATAACAAGAACACCAAAAATGCTAGAGCATTTGTTCTAACTGCAGAAGAAGCAAAGATGATCCCGGATGTGATCACCGGTATGTTTTTAGTTAATGATGTTTTTGCTAAAGTATTATTTGACTCTGGTGTGAACCAAAGTTTTATTAATACTTCATTTTGCAAACTTCTTAATAAATCGTTAACTAAACTCCCACAAGAATGTTTAGTAGAGACAGCAAATGGGGAAACCATTAAGATTTCTGAAATCTTGCAGGGAGCAAGAATATAAATTTTAAATCAGGAATTTATTGCAAACCTTTACCCCTTGAATCTAGCAGGATTTGATGTTGTGTTAGGGATGGATTGATTAATAGCCAATAAAGCCAACATTTTATGTGATCAAAAGTCAATTCAAGTAAATTCACCAAGGGGTGAAAAGATCACAATTAAAGGGAATAAGTTCTCTAAATCCACAAAATTCATCTCTGTGATGAAAACAGCAAGTTATATAAGAAAAGGATCGTTAGTGTATTTGATTTCTATAATCACTAACACGAAAGGAAAAGAAATAAAGGATATTCCAGTAGTATCCCAGTTTTCAGATGTATTTCCAGAAGAGCTACCAGGGCAACCTCCAGACAGAGAAGTTGAATTCAGAATCCATTTAATACCAGGAACTGCACCAATTGCCAAAGCACCTTACCGTTTGGCACCCGCAGAAATGCAGGAACTGAAGAAACAATTAGATGAATTATTGGAAAAGGGATTCATACAACCAAGCTCATCGCCATGGGAAGCACCGATTTTATTCGTTAAAAAGAAGGACGGATCAATGCGTATGTGCATTGATTACCGTGAATTAAACAAGGTCACGATTAAGAATTAGTATCCATTACCAAGAATAGATGAGCTGTTTGATCAATTGCAAGGAGCACGATTTTTCTATAAAATCGATTTAAGGTCAGGATATCATCAATTAAAGGTACAGGAAGAGGACATTCCTAAGACCACTTTCAGAACAAGGTATGGCCATTATGAATTTACTGTTATGCCATTTGGTTTAACCAATGCCCCATCTGCATTCATGGACATGATGAACCGAATATGTAAGCCATATTTGGATAAATTTATAATTGTCTTTATAGATGATATTCTTATTTATTCAAAAAGCAAAGAGGAACATGCAACTCATCTGCACGCACTTCTAAGTTTATTGAGAAAAGAAAAGCTTTATGCTAAGTTTTCGAAGTGTGAGTTTTGGTTAGAACATATACAATTTCTTGAACATTTAGTCAATCATGAAGGAATTCATGTAGATCCCACCAAGATCGAGGCGATTACCAAGTGGAAAACCCCTGAGTCACCAACCGAGGTTAGAAGTTTCTTAGGATTGGCCGGTTATTATAGAAGGTTTATTCGAGATTTTTCTAGAATAGCCATTCCCTTAACTAAGTTAACCTGTAAATCCGTTAAGTTTGAATGGGGACCAAAACAAGAAGAAGCCTTTAGAATTCTTAAGCAAAGATTAACCCATGCACCCATACTAGCGTTACCAGAAGGAACCGAAGATTTTGTAATCTATTGTGACGCTTCCAAGTTAGGTTATGGATGTGTATTAATGCAACGTCAAAAGGTTATAGCTTACGCAGCTAGACAACTTAAGAATCATGAAGAAAATTATTCAACCCATGATCTAGAATTAGGAGCTATAATTTTTGCCCTTAAAATTTGGAGACATTACCTATACGGTAGTAAGTTTACCATATTCACCGACCATAAGAGTTTAAGATATGTTTTTGGGCAAAAGGAATTGAATATGAGACAAAGACGCTGGATGGAAATACTTAGTGATTTTGATTGTGATATCCAGTATCATGCGGGAAAGGCAAATGGAGTAGCTGATGCTTTAAGTCGAAAGTATCACGAAAAGCGAAAAAGAGTACGTTCTCTTAAGTTAAATCTGCAAGTAGATTTAAATGATCAAATTAAAAAAGCACAAGAATCAGTAATCAAGAATGATACTGAGAAGTTGAAAGGAATGATTAAGGAATTAGAACAAGGAACAGATGGAATTTGGAGATTTCATAAGAAAAGAATATGGATACCTAAATTAGGAAACCTTCGTCACCGTATACTAGAAGAAGCCCATAAGTCTAAGTATACGATGCATCCTGGAAGTGATAAGATGTATCAAGATTTAAGGAAAAAAATTTGGTGGATAGGAATGAAAAAGGATATAGCAGCATATGTTGCAAAGTGCTTAACCTGTTCACAAGTTAAAGCCGAACATCAAAAACCCTCAGGTTTATTGCAACAATTACAAATGTCGGTATGGAAATGTGAATTAACAACAATGGATTTTGTTACTAAATTACCCAAAACAAGAAAAGGTAATGATACAATCTGGGTGATTATAGACAGGCTAACCAAGTCAGCTCATTTCCTACCAATGAAAGAAACTTTCAGTATGGAATAGTTAGCTAAATTATATGTAAATGAAATAGTTTCATTACATGGAATTCCTCTATCAATTGTTTCTGACAGAGATAGTCGTTTTACCACTCATTTTTGGACAAGTTTCCAAAAAGCAATGGGAACCAAGTTGAATCTAAGCACCGCTTATCATCCACAAACGGACGGACAAAGTGAAAGGACAATTCAGACAATGGAAGACATGCGTAGAGCTTGTGTAATTGATTTCGGAGGTAATTGGGATGATAACTTACCATTGATAGAATTTTCTTATAATAACAGTTATCACACAAGTATCAATGCTGCACCATTCGAAGCACTTAATGGACGAAAGTGCCGAACGCCAGTCTGTTGGGCATAAATAAGAGAAAAGCAACTATCTGGACCTAAGATAGTACAAGAAACAACAGACAAAATCATTCAAGTCAAGGAACAACTGAAAGCAGCACGTGATAGACAAAAGAGTTATGCCGATAACAGACGTAAGCCATTGGAATTTCAAGTAGGAGATAAGGTGTTATTAAAAGTCTCTCCTTGGAAAGGAGTGGTAAGATTCATCAAAAGGGGAAAGATAAGCCCCAGGTATGTTGGACCTTTTGAGATTATTAGAAGAATAGGACATGTAGCCTATCAGCTACAACTGGCAGAGGAAATGGCAGGAATACATGATGTATTTCATGTATCTAATTTCAAGAAATGTTTAGCCGATGAATCGCTAGTAGTGCCTCTTAAGGATATAGAGGTAAATGAACAGTTAAAGTTTGTAGAAAGACCTCTACAGATTGAAGACAGGAAAGTCAAGAACCTCAAGCACAAGAGATTAGTTCTGGTCAAAGTAAAATGGGACTCCAAAAAAGGACCAGAATACACATGGGAACTTGAATCAGAAATGCAAAGGAAATATCCACACCTGTTCCAGTAGATCTCGAGGACGAGCTCTAAAACAAGATGGGGAGGATATAACAACCCTCCTGAATTTCTCTGACACCCTAATATATTTTAAAATACCCCCATATGTCTTAAAATACACCCCGTATGTGAAAACCGAGCCCAAAATACGATCTAGCATTAAAAATAAAATAAAAACAAGAAAATAGAGGCTGTAGCGGGGCGCGTAGCCTTTGGCTACTACCTACGCGGGCCGCGAGCGATCAAAAACGAGGAAACACCCGGTGTTGACACGTGGCAACACGTGTTGAACCCATGCTCGTGACCCGGATTAGCTACGGCCTAGACCCCCTACTATGCGGGCCGCGTAGACCTTGGTCTCACCTTACGCGGCCGCGAGAGACTCAGATTATAGCCCTATAAATTGGGAGCTCGGGCTTCAGTCTCAAATCGCTCAGTCTCTTTCTCTCTCAATGAATTTCTGAATAGTAGGCATAATTTCCAAGTATAATTGTTAGGGCTCATTTTCTTAACATACGTATCCTGACCAATATCCTGCCTTTGTTTGTTTATTTGTGACCAGGATGCTGGAAGAGGATATTGCTAACATCTTGGGCGATATCCTGAGGTTTATTGAATTAACCACGTGCAGGTTAAAGGCTGAGACTTGCTAACGGTCAAGTGGACTTCTTCTCCTCAAGACTCGGGCGAGTTTGTTGAAGGAAAGACGTTGAGCCCGAAAGACCAGGTCTACAACGTTCGATGAAGGAATATTCGGTGGATCCCGGAAGTTTAGGGTAGTTTGTTATTTTATCTTTACTATAAATAGATGGGGGCGGATCAGCTTAGAACACACAATTTTTCACTAACACTCTCGAACACTTTTACTCTCTAGCTCATTGCAAACACCACACTTGTATTCAAATTTCGTTGTAACACTTAGTCGATCCGTACCGCATCCTGCACTGTATCCTGATATTTGAAGCAATAGAAGAACAAGGCAGCTGCGATTGTCAGCTCCCGAGGTTTTATGCCGACGATCTAGATTGATCAAGGGCTTTCCTCGTACATCTCGTGTCGTTTACTTTACTTTTGCTCATTGTTTGATCATAGATACAGCTCAATATCCTGAGCCGTATCCTGAATACTAATTTCCTAATTAACACAACAAGCATATTTTCAAACACACTTTCTAGCACACTACCTCACTTTACTAATTTGATCACTAAATTGCTTCTGTAATTTTTGACCAAAACAATTTGGCGCCCACCGTGGGGCAAGTGGTGCTCTCTTTACTAAAATTTTTTGTCAAATCGCTAATCGGTTTTCTGTTTTCAAAACTTTTTGCCACATTATCCATAATGGCCTCAAGATCAAACATGAGTTCCTATACTATGTCTGCTATGACTTCTGCTACTACCGGTTCGGTGCTTCCACCACCTCCTCCAAGGATGCCAGCCTCTACACAATCTCAAGATGTTATCCCTACTCGGAGTGTCCAGGGATCTGCTCCCGTTTTAGCTTCTAATGATGAAATTTTAACCTTATTTGGAAGTGTGCAGGAACAAATGAGGCAGCAACAGGAAACAAACCAAATGCTTTTAAGGGAAATACAACTCCTGAAGTCTGGCTCGAGCAGATCTGCTGAGGATATTGTCACTCCATTACATCCCAGAACGTTGAACTTCAATTCAGCTGTGTATACTGAGGATAACAGGGGGAATATTGTGCCCAGCCTTCCTCAGAATCATACTCCTGAAATACCCTCCTCGGTCAGGATGTCGACCATAAGGAGCTCAGGATATTCTTCAGGATATGGGCAAAATCCTCCAACGGGTAACGTGCCAAATAATAATACTCATGTTACTAACAATAGTGGATCTTTGCAGGATACAGGTGTGACATCAGCGCTTACTAGGGAACTTCAGAAGTTGAAGGACATGATATCTAGTGTACCTGGGGTGGTCCTGCCGATCCCGGAAGTGTCCCAAGACAGCCACAAGATATCTCGTTTTGCATATCCTATCTGTGATGCTGAGATCCTAAAGAGATTCCAAACCCCCAACATGAAGCTTTACGACGGAACAACGGATCCTGAGGAGCATATTGCTCAGTATAGGGAAAGGATGGAGATTAACCCTATCCCTCCGGAGCTCAAGGAAGCGTGCTTGTGCAAGGGATTTGGTTCCACTCTAACACGATCGGCCTTAAAATGGCTGTTAAACGTTCCTCCTCACTCAATTACTTCGTTTGCTCATTTGGTTAATTTATTTAACAGTCAATTTTCTTGTAGTCAGAGTTTTGAGAAACTAACCAGTGATCTTTACAGGATAACTCAAGGGCCTCAGGAATCCTTGAGGGATTATGTGAACAAATTCAGTCGAGAATCCTTGGATATCCCACATCTTGATGTTGCAACAGCTGTGCAAGCTTTTAAGATGGGATTACAAAAGGATTCTCAGTTTTATCAGGATCTTGTAATGAATCCCTGCAGGAATCTCGACGAAGCTCGTAACAGGGCTTTGAGATATATCCGTCTGGAAGATGATAAGAAGATGCAAGAAAGGATGAACTCATCTAACACTTATGAGTCAACTAACAGGAAGTCAGAATCCTCATTCAAGTCATATCGGCCTAAGCCATATGGTAGAAATGAAAACAAGAGAGTGAATGCTGTCGAAGATGAGGATCCTGAAGAGTATCCTGAGTTGTCTGAATATTGCTTTTCTGTTAACATTCCTGAATTGATGTATGCCATGCAGGGTCTAGGGGACAAGGCTAGGTGGCCTCGAAAGAATCAACAAAAGGCTGACTGGAAAGATAAGTCAAAATGGTGTGCTTTCCACGAAGATTTCGGACATGTAACTGAGGATTGCATTGCTCTAAGGAAAGAAATAAGCTATCTTCTAAGCAAGGGATATCTGAAAGATCTCTTAGGAAGAAAGAAGAATAAGGGTCAGGATACTGAGAAGGATCCTGAAAGAGCAGCATCACCTCCCGCGGATGCCAAGATAATCAACTTCATTTCGGGAGGATCCGACATTTGTGGAACTTCGTATTCGGCAGCAAAGAGACATGCAAAAGAAGCTAAGGCCGAAAGGAGAGACAAACCTGTCAGGATGACTACCCTCACAACTGACAAAGTGATTACTTTTGATGCTGATGATAGGGATACTGTCCAGGATCCTCACCATGATGCTATGGTAATAACGTTATATGTGGCTAACCATTTTGTACGCAGGATATTAGTTGATAATGGCAGCTCCGTCAACATAATCCAACTAGAAACTCTGAAGAGAATGAATGTATCTCCAATGGATATCACTTCAAAGTCTACCGTGCTTGTTGGATTCAGTGGAGAGGCTAGAAACACAGTGGGAGAGATAAAGTTGCCAGTATACGTTGAAGGAGTCAACTCGATACAACGTTTCTGTGTAATGGATTCTCTATCCTGCTATAACATCATACTGGGAAGACCGTGGATTCACGATATGAAGGCTGTGCCATCAACATATCACCAATGTATCAAAATTCCAACCCCCTGGGGAGTTGTCAAAGTTGATAGTGATCAGCAGGAGGCGAAAGAATGCTACTCATCCTCGATGAAATCCTCAACCAAACCTAGTGCAGCATAGCAATTAAAGACGCGGGCCCAGGATATCGTGGAGGATCCGGAGCAGGATGTGAAGAAAATTATCCTGGACCAGGATAATCCCGATATTTCGGTGCTCGTAGGAACCAATATCCCTCGAGAGATTGAAGAACAATTAATTAACTTTTTGAAATGCAGGATGTCAACGTTTGCATGGAAGCATGAGGATATGACAGGCATATCCAAAGATATTATCACTCACAAGCTTGGAATTGATAAATCATTCAAGCCTGTGCAACAAAAAAGAAGGAAGTTTGCTCCTGAGCGGAACACAATTATCCAGGAGGAAGTTGAGAGATTATTGAAGTCCAGAATGATCAGGGAGGTTAAGTTCCCAAGGTGGCTAGCAAACGTGGTTGTAGTACAAAAGAAAAATGGGAAATGGAGAGTTTGTGTAGACTACACAGACTTGAACAAAGCCTGTCCTAAAGACCCATTTCCTCTTCCCCACATCGATGCAATGGTAGATGCCACTGCCGGGCATGAAATGCTGACCTTCATGGACGCATCTTCAGGATTTCAACAGATCCAAATGGAACCTTCTTACCAGGAGGATACTGCCTTCATGACACCAACAGGTATTTATTGTTATACAGCTATGCCTTTTGGTTTGAAAAATGCAGGTGCAACATACCAACGATTGGTAAACATGATGTTCAAAGACAAACTGGGGGACACCATGGAGGTATATATCGATGATATGGTGGTGAAATCTAAAAAGGCTGAGGATCACCTCCAGGATATCAAGGGAGCATTTGATATCCTGGATCAATACAACATGAAGCTGAATCCTGCTAAATGCCATTTCGGAGTGGGGGCAGGAAAGTTTCTTGGATATATGGTGACAAAAAGGGGGATAGAAGCGAGCCCAGAGCAGATCAAAGCTATCCTGGATATAAAATCACCCTCAAACATGAAGGACGTACAAAGATTAACAGGCCGAGTAGCAGCTTTAAACAGGTTTATCTCGAGATCCTCAGAGAAATGCAAAGATTTTTATGATATCCTGAAGAAGAACAAAAAATTCGAATGGGGTGAGAAGCATCAAGCGGCCCTACAGGATTTGAAACGATATCTCTCAACCGCACCTCTATTGATGAAGCCTGAAAATGGTGAACCACTATCCCTGTACCTTGCTGTATCAGGGAATGCTGTAAGTGCCGTTCTTATAAAGGATCATGAAGGTCAGCAATATCCTGTTTATTATGTTAGTAAAAGTTTGCTAGATGCTGAAACTAGGTATTCTCACTTAGAAAAATTGATACTAGCATTAGTCATGGCATCAACGAAACTTAGGCATTATTTCGAGACACATAGGATACATGTTAAAACAAATTATCCTGTCAAAAATGTGCTTAGGAAACCAGAGATGTCAGGCAGGATGGCCAAGTGGTCAGTAAAGTTAAGTGCTTATGATTTAGTATATGAACCTAGAAATGCCATAAAATCTCAGGCTTTAGCTGACTTTGTGGCTGACTTTAGTAGTGACATTCAGGACGAGGTAGACCTAGAAGTTCAACAGTTAGGAGAATCCTCAGGATCCTGGACATTATATACTGACGGTGCATCTAATGTAAGAGGAGTAGGATTAGGAATACTACTAAAATCACCACAGGGGGACATATTACCCCAGGCTATTAGGTGTGAATTTCCTGCTACTAATAATGAAGCAGAGTATGAGGCTTTAATTGCAGGATTAGAATTGGTTAAGAGCATGAGTATCAAAAAATTGCAAGTATATGTTGACTCTTTGTTAATTACTAACCATTTTAATGGATCCTATGCAGTTAAGGGTGAGAAATTAATCGAATATCTCGATATTCTCAGAAAATTAGCAGGATATTTTGATGTTTTTATACTTGAACAGGTACCAAGGGAGGATAATGCTAAAGCGGATGCCTTAGCAAATTTGGGATCATCGATCAGGATACCTGAAGGGACGCAAATACCAATATTACATGTCTTATATCCTGCAACGAATCCTCAGGATAAAGAAGTAGTGGGTATTCAGGATCCTGGAGCAGAACATCCCGAAAAGGATCCTAAATCCTGGACGGCTCCAATCATGAGATATCTTAAAGAAGGACACATCCCTGGAAATGAGAATCCTAAGGCATTTAGGATGAAGGTATCACGATTCACTATTATAAATAACATTTTATACAAGAAATCTCTTGCAGGACCGTATTTGAGATGCTTGGAGGATCCTGAAGCCAAAGAAGTACTTCAGGATATACATGAAGGGGATTGTGGTAATCATGCTGGGGGCAGATCGTTATTCTCAAAAGTGTTAAGGACAGGATATTAATGGCCAATAATGAGAAAGGATGCAGCAGAATATGCTCGAAGATGTGACGCATGTCAAAGACATAGTAACATACTGCATCAACCTGCTGAACCACTATATCCTATTGTTTCCTCTTGTCCGTTTATGAAGTGGGGTATGGATATAGTGGGAAAGCTACCAAAAGCTCCGAGAGGAAAAGTCTTTATGCTAGCAATGACGGATTATTTCTCTAAGTGGGTTGAAGTAGAAGCATTTGTTCAAGTGAGAGATCAAGAAGTAGTATCCTTCATAAAGAGGAATATCCTAACCAGATTTGGAGTACCAGCCGAGATAATCTGTGACAATGGTTCTCAATTTATAAGCTAGAGAACTACTGACTTTTGCAAAAGTTGGGGAATCAAAATGATTACATCTACTCCGGTACATCCTCTAGCAAATGGACAAGCAGAATCCTCAAACAAGATAATTGTCAATAACTTAAAGAAGAGACTTGGAGCCAAAAAAGGAAGATGGGCAGAGGAATTACCCTTTGTTTTATGGGCAGATAGAACAACGGTGAAGAATGCAACAGGCCAAACCCCATTTTCCTTGGTGTTTGGAGCAGAAGCAATGATTCCAACGGAAATGACAATACCTACTGCAAGGTCTACCTTGGGTGATCCTGAGCAGAATCCTGAAGCCTTGAGTCAGGATTTAGACACTATAGATGAGAAGAGAGATGCGGCAAGGCTAAGGATGGCAGCATATCAACAGAGAATATCCAGGGCATATAACAAGAATATTAGGACCAGATAATTTAAGATTGGAGATTGGGTGTTAAGAAAGGCTTTTCAGAATACTACTAATCCTGCCGATGGCAAGTTAGCTCCAAAATGGGAAGGACCATATGAAGTTGAATCAGAAGCAGGAAAGGGAGCATACAGACTCAAGAATATGGAGGGAGATATGCTACCGAGGTCTTGGAATGCTATACACCTTAAGCTCTATTTCAAGTGAGTTTAGAATTCAATTTCTAACTCAGAATGGTATGAATTCTATCTTTTTTAAATATGTTTTGGTTTAATTTATTCTTTGAAACTCAATACTAACTTAAGCATCGGAGGGGTGTTAGCCAAGCTAACACCCACCTTAGTTTACAATTGTTTTGCAAGATATGTTTCAGGATATAGCTCCAGGATATGTACTCAGGATAACTCGAAAGATTAGAGGATTGGCCCCCTCTCTCATGTTTAAGGGATACTGATCCCTTCACAGGTTTAAAGGTATTCACCTTTCTTTCGAATTGGGTTTAGACACCCCGCCTGGAGCGCAAGTTATTCGGGGATAGTTCAAGGTGGCGGGACCAGTCCATGTAAAAGTGGCTGACAATTTCGTTACTGTTGGCTATATCCAGAATCCTAAAGGTATATGAGGATTGATCACCCTCTCTCACGAAAGGGTATTTTCATACTCTCTAAGGTTTAAAGGTTTTCACCTTTCTAAGTCTTGGAGTTTATACACTCCCACCTGTAGCGCATGAAAATTTGGGATTTTCCCCAGGATACAAGGAATTTATCTCCAGTACATCCTTGGGTTTTACCCTTGGAACCTAAAAAATTGCCTATACAATGGAAACTGACATTCAGAAGATTTCTAAGAGTTTGAAGACATTGTACACAGGGGACATTCCTACCAAGGCAGTGATGTAAAGCTCAAAGGCTAAGGCTCGGAACTAATGCACTAAGTACCTTGCACAGGGGACACCTTCGTTGGGAGAGTTGCAAAGGGATTGAAGTCTGGTAATAGGTTTATACCCTATTTCTGGTATGATCTTTCCTTTGTAAACGTCGTCTGAGTTTTTAGTAACATTATTTTAAGTATCCTGATATATTTTCAAAGTCCTTTTCAGGATATTTGATTAGGGTGTTTGAAACTAGTATTGGTTTGGAACTTTGATCATTTAAATATTATCAAAACTTAGTTTTAAAAAGATAGACTGTTTTTCACTTTCTAAAGAAATTTTTACAAAGTTGAAGGAACGTTTGGAAGTTCTATCTAATAAAAGGTTTTTACAGTATATCGCTGAGCATACTGATCAGGATATTTTATAAGATAACAGTATGGAATTTTTACAAAGCTAAGAGTTACACTAAATAATGCAAGGCAATAACAAACAAATAAAAAGATGAAATTATTCTTGAAGCAATCAATACTGGATGATAACCGAAGGTTTCATCCTGAAACCCAGGACCCATCCACCTTCGGCTATCAAATTGTTTCGACACAGAAATAAATTGTTCATAAAAACATAAAATTGTTCGAATGATTTAAAGGAAATAAGCTCTAGGGGGTAGTGCCTTCTTGGTCCATAGTGGTTTCAGCAACATCCGTCTTGGGATCCGCCTCAGCATCCTTCTCAGCATCGGTTGCTTTTTCAACTGCTTTGGAAGGTTCGTCGACAGTTGATTTGGAAGAGGTGCCGCCGAGGTTCTTCAGCTTGGTCTCCCAAGCACCAACATCCCAAGAAGGGCATTCGAAACCTAATGTTTTGGCTTCATGAGCCATCTTCAACCTGGCTTGGAGGAGAGAAATGACGACGGAACTTTTGAGGCTTTCCCGGTAGCTGACCATATCCCGTTCATATTGCACATGGGCGGCTTCCAGATCGGCCTGGGCTTGAAGAGTAGCTTTGTTGAGAGCAACTTGGTGTTCTTGGGTCATAGCTTTGTATTTCTCCTCGTAATGACGAGATTTGGCGGCCGCAATCATACCTTGGTCAGAGATTGTGATTTCTGCTTCCTTTAGCTTAGATTCAAGTGTTTTGTTAAGCTTGCAGGATTCTTGATATAAATGAACCAAACGCTCAAGACCCTACAAAGGTAAGAGGACAGGGATTAATATTGTTAAATCTTTGAAAATAATCTAAATTGCAGGATATGATATGAGGATACTAACCTGGTTAAGAAAAGAAGTCATAAACCCGCTGGCTTCAATGAACCCGTGCTTCTCATAAGGAAAAGTGTCAGAAATGATAGGGGAATCGGGTTCTTTCCTTTTTCGAGAACTTGAACTCCGGGGCTTGGTAGCCGGTGAAGGTTTAGGAATGATGATGGCTTTGGAGCTGCTGGGTTTGGATGTAGCTGTGGTCTTGGGGCTAGGTTCTTTCTTGACCTGGATCTGGTCAGAATAGCTGTCCAATTCGTCAAGATCAAAGACTTCAGGGATCTTAGCTGGTGCTGCATAAAGGGAAAAGTTTTACTCTTTATCTTATCATTATGCTGTTGTGGCTAATTATTTTGAAAGAAATTCTTACCAGATATCTCGGATGATGAGTATTGACTGGAACTCGGAACGTGTGTGGTGAAAGTCCTGTCTATTGCAGGTAACCGGTAAACAGTATTGATTCTCTCTTCTGACTCAGCCTTAGGGGGAGCAACTTCCTTGAAGTTCACTGCATAAAGATCAAAAAGAAGAGTATTAATAGAAGATAACAATCAAATGGTCTATGAGGATATTTATGATCCTACCGGTGGTTAACCACTCCACCGGAAGGTTGGCACCCTCAGCAATGGAATCTCGTTTGACAAAGAAGAATTTGCGTTGCCATCCGTCTTCGTTTTTGGTGGCTTTGAGAATCAGGGGTTTGCTGGAGGTCGAAAAGAGCAAGAACCGGCTAGAGCCATGGGATCGGAGGCGATAAGCAATAGGTAAATCCTCGATGCAGAGGTCAGAGCAATGGAGGTTTTTGATTTGGTTGAGTACAATTAGTACTCTCCAAACCATGGGCATGGTTTGAGCAAAAGAGATGCCGGTAATTCGAAAGAATTGCATCATGAATTCAGGAAAAGGGTATCGAAGACCTAATGAAAAAGGATATGCTGGGAAACAGACCCATTCGGTGGAAGAAACATCCGATCGGATTGACCGATCGAATGGTCTAAAGACCGTGCTGTCAGGGAAAGCGCCGGAGGCTCTTAAAGCTGCAATGTCTGCGTTGTCGAAAGCGCAGATCTCCTTTTCGGGATTTTTAAGAAGATTCTGCTGGGTGAAGGTCTCGGCGTCCATTGCAAGTAAGGTGAAGTAAATTGACAGGAAGAAGATCGGAAATGGAGAATTACCTGAAGGTTCTGTTGAAGATATCTGCTTTTCAAACAAGAAAAGAGAAGATATAGGGGCATCGTGGATCTCCATTGAGTAAAAAACGCGTTGGAAGTTACGATGTGATCTTGACCGTCGCTTCGTTTTAAATGCCTTGAGTTATGGGATAAGATTTTTGAAATATATCCGTTGGATTGGTATCCCAACTGATATATTTGGGGACAATTGTTAGGGCTCATTTTCTTAACATACGTATCCTGACCAATATCCTGCCTTTGTTTGTTTATTTGTGACCAGGATGCTGGAAGAGGATATTGCTAACATCTTGGGCGATATCCTGAGGTTTATTGAATTAACCACGTGCAGGTTAAAGGCTGAGACTTGCTAACGGTCAAGTGGACTTCTTCTCCTCAAGACTCGGGCGAGTTTGTTGAAGGAAAGACGTTGAGCCCGAAAGACCAGGTCTACAACGTTCGATGAAGGAATATTCGGTGGATCCCGGAAGTTTAGGGTAGTTTGTTATTTTATCTTTACTATAAATAGATGGGGGCGGATCAGCTTAGAACACACAATTTTTCACTAACACTCTCGAACACTTTTACTCTCTAGCTCATTGCAAACACCACACTTGTATTCAAATTTCGTTGTAACACTTAGTCGATCCGTACCGCATCCTGCACTGTATCCTGATATTTGAAGCAATAGAAGAACAAGGCAGCTGCGATTGTCAGCTCCCGAGGTTTTATGCCGGCGATCTAGATTGATCAAGGGCTTTCCTCGTACATCTCGTGTCGTTTACTTTACTTTTGCTCATTGTTTGATCATAGATACAGTTCAATATCCTGAGCCGTATCCTGAATACTGATTTCCTAATTAACACAACAAGCATATTTTCAAACACACTTTCTAGCACACTACCTCACTTTACTAATTTGATCACTAAATTGCTTCTGTAATTTTTGACCAAAACAATAATACCCCCTAATTAACGAAGTTCTGCCCCGATGTAAGTATTATAACCCCGGTTACGTATTAGATACGCTGCCCGATTGATCCAGGGTTTCGTAACGGCTATCGTGGTTCTGCCCGACGTAGTCATTGGAATGCCGTCTCGGGGAGGGTATTACTAATGTTAAAATGGGTTATTATACTAACACGTGTGCATTTGTGTAAATTATAGATAATCACCAGGAAACCCTTACAGAAAACCTAAGACAACAATGTGAGTAATCTCCTTTTTGTAAATTGTTTTACAAAACCTTAAATATTTTACAATGTGATTAAGCAGTGATTGAGTCTTTGTAATTCTTCAATTACTGCCGGTATGTTGGCGGTTTGTATACAAAATGTGGAATACGTTACCATTGGACAACGAGTTAGCCAATGTGTAATATGACCCACCAGTCAGGATTGACAATACTGAATGAGTAATTGTGTAGAAAAAAACAATGTGATAGCTCTCAATACTGTTAAACGATAAAATGCTTCTTGATTAAACTGGGATTCACTCACCAGTATTTCCCACTGACAAATGTTTTTAAAACGCGTTTCAGGTAACAAAATGTAAAAGCCAAATTAGAAGAAAGCCAGCTGGAGAGCACTGACGGCTTGGAAAAATGTGGCTATAAAAGTTACCTAAAAGACGATGTTTTAAATTCAATAAAATAGGGTTTATCCCTATATACATGCTGTAAAAAGAAACTTGGGTTTTATCCATGTGATTATTAATATAAAATATGGTGGTTTTACTCTGATAAACATTTCCTAACTACGGTCCTGATAAAATTTCCGCTGCCAAAATGATAAACAAAATGATACCACCACAACTGGTCTCGCAGCCGCCCGTTTCCGGGACAGATAGGGGGCGGGGGTTGCGACAGTAGTTTTCGTATGTGCATTGACTACCGGGAGCTGAACAAGTTAACCATCAAGAATCGGTATCCTTTGCCGAGGATTGATGATTTATTCGATCAACTTCAGGGTTTGAGTTACTATTCCAAGATCGATCTTCGATCAGGTTATCACCAGCTGCGGATTCAAGAAGAGAGTATACCGAAAACTGCCTTTAGAACTCATTATGGACATTACGAGTTTCGAGTGATGCCATTTGGTTTAACAAATGCGCCGGCATTATTTATGGACTTGATGAATCGAGTTTGCAAGCCATATCTCGATAAATTTGTGATTATATTTATCGATGATATTCGGATCTATTCGCGGACAAAGGAAGAGCATGAGCAACTCCTTAGAGCCATCTTAGAGCTGCTTAAGAAGGAGAAACTCTACGCTAAGTTCTCGAAGTGCGAGTTTTGGTTACGTGAAGTGCAGTTCCTCGGTCACGTGGTAAACAAGGATGGATTTCATGTGGATCCCACCAAGATCGAGGCGATTAAGAATTGGGAAACTCCGAAGACGCCAACCGAGATCCAACAATTTCTGGGTTTAGTAGGGTACTATCGCAGATTCATTGAGGATTTCTCCAAGATCGCTTAACCGCTGACAGCCCTTACTCAAAAGGATAAGAAGTACGAATGGGGAGATAAACAAGAAAAGCTTTTCAGCTGCTTAAGAATAAGCTTTGCGATGCACCTATTTTATCCCTAACCGAAGGCACCGACGACTTCATGGTATACTGTGACGCCTCACGTCATAGATTGGGTTGTGTGCTGATGCAGCGACAAAAGGTTATCGCATATGCTTCGCGCCAATTGAAGGTTCATGAGAAGAACTACACCACGCATGATTTGGAATTAGGTGCAGTGGTGTTTGCTTTGAAGATTTGGCGGCATTACCTTTACGGTACCCGATGTACGATCTTTACAGATCACAAGAGCCTACAGCATATATTCGATCAAAATGAGCTTAATATGAGACAACGGCAATGGGTAGAATTGTTAAATGATTATGATTGCGAAATCAAATATCATTCAGGAAAGGCGAATGTGGTGGCAGACGCCTTAAGCCGGAAAGAAAGGATCAAGCCCATAAGGGTTATGGCTTTGGAGATGATTATCCAGACAGACCTCTCGTTGCGTATTCGTGCTGCACAGAGAGAAGCTATTAAGAAAGAAAACTTAAAGGCTGAATATTTCTGTGGGATGGAGAAAAAGTTGGTACCCAACGAGGAAGGAACCTTGTATTTTATGGGACGAATTTGGGTTCCACTTTTTGGTGGTCTTAGAGATGTTATTTTTGATGAAGCTCATAAATCAAGGTACTCGATCCATCCAAGATCAGACAGGATGTACCAAGATTTGAAGGGTTATTACTGGTGGCCAAGACTTAAGGGCGATGTGGCTACTTATGTTGGAAAATGTTTGACTTGTGCCAAAGTGAAGGCTGAGTATCAGAAGCCTTCAGGTCTTCTACAGCAACCCGAGATACCCATGTGGAAATGGGAGCAGATCTCAATGGATTTCATAACCAAGTTGCCCAAGACTCCCAGAGGTCATGATACGATTTGGGTAATCGTGGACCGTTTGACAAAGTCTGCGCACTTTTTGCCAATCAGAGAAAAGGATAACGCAGGTAAGCTAGCTGAGCTGTACCTAAGACTCTAAGAGAGATAGTTGCACGTCATGGAGTGCCTATCTCAATCATATCAGACAGAGATGGAAGATTTGTGTCAAGGATTTGGCAATCCTTTCAAGAAGCGTTTGGTTCTCAGTTGAATCTGAGCACTGCTTTTCATCCACATACGGACGGTCAAAGTGAGAGAACGATTCAGACACTTGAAGATATGTTACGTGCTTACGTAATGGACTTGGGTGGCAGTTGGGACACTCACCTACCTTTGGTTTAGTTCTCCTATAACAACAGCTACCATACAAGCATTCAAGTTGCACCGTTCGAGGCTCTCTACAGACGTAAGTGTTGATCGCCGTTATGCTGGTGTCACGGCCCCCGATCCAGTTCCCCGGTTCGGATGTCGCGGAACAGAAAACCCGTGGTATTGGTGTGTCATTTGGCAGCGGAAATTTTAACAGGATCGTTTAAACTGAAAATACCCATTTATTTTATTTCATGTTTTGGGACGAACCCCGTAATTTACAATAAAGGAATTTTACTGGGAAATCCCCTGATTACAAAAACATGCTTATTTATTTACTGAGTCACTTCATTCAAGCTGGCGTGCTACGCGGCACTTTTCCTTGTTCACAGTAAATCACTTGATACATGTTTAAAACGATTTTATCAGCGGGGAAATACCAACGAGTCATTCAATTTGCATAAAATGACACATTGTTACAATTTACAGCATTAAGAGTTTTCACATTTGCCCCTATCTTATAATTAGCTGGTTCAGTTGTCACTCGACCGGATCTATGACTGTGGTCATATCACTATTGGGTCCTTTCACCCAATAGCAACGTATATCACTAATTAGGCTCGCCCACCTAAAGTGATAAAAACAGCAGTAATGTGCACAATACCCCACTTACTGCCGGTAACTGAAGAATAGAAAAGACTTAATCACAGCAAAATATAATTGGAAAACAATTAGGGTTTTGTAAAGCAATTTGATAAAAAGAGAATGACTCACATTGCAAGTTTAGATGGACAGAGTATGCCTACTGATTAAGCCTGGTAACCTAGTTAAATAATGCAAACGAAACTAGGTTAGTAACTTAATACAACATTTACGATAACTTCACGAAATCAAAACCCTCACAACGAATGACAAAGTATAGCCCGAATTCGGGTAGCACTTAAACATCCATCGGATCGGTTTCAATCGATCGGATATTGTATCGTAGCAGTGATCGAGTTATTACCCTGTGATCGTAGCAGCGTCTCGACACTTAAACACACGATTTTAAGCAAAATTTGACGTTTTTGAAAGAGTTTTTCGAACACAGAAGAATGGCCATGCAACGACCTATTTATAGCTGATTTTCGAGTTGGTCGCGGCCCGCGAAGGCCTTAAGGCCGTCCTACGTGCCCCGCGAGGGCTACCCTAGCTACGGCTAGGGCTGTCGGGTCATGGCCTAGGTCTGCCACGTGTGTGACACATGGCCTTAAAGCTTATCCGGAAATTCGTCGAGCTGTCGCGCCCCGCGAAGACCTTAGCTTGGTCTTTCACGGCCCGCGAGCGATCCTTAAAATTGGATTTCTTGATTTTTAATAAAAGTTAGGGTTTTAAGGATCCGGGTGATTACTTACGGGGTGTTTTAGGACATTTTTTGTGCAAGTCCTTACAGCTGAGCAGATGCAGGTGATAGACAGCTGGTTGGTCCCGAACTGGTCCAAGAGACAACTGATAAGATCATGCAGATCCGAGAGCGCATCAAGGCGGCTCGTGATGGACAGAAGAGCTATGTAGACCAAAGACGAAAACCCTTAGAATTTGAAGTGGGTGATATGGTTTTGTTGAAAGTTTCACCTTGGAAAGGTGTGGCACGTTTTCGGAAGTGTGGTAAGTTAAACCCACGTTATATCGGACCGTTCAGAGTTTTGGAAAGGGTTGGTTCTGTAGCATACAAGTTGGAGCTACCAGAAGAACTTAATGTTGTTCATGATACATTTCATGTATCTAATATGAAGAAAAGTCCAACACAAGAAACTGTGGTCATTCCTGCTGACGAAGTTCACATTCACGTCACACTCCACTTTACCGAAAAACCCGTTGAGGTTACTGATTGGAAGGTTAACAAGACTCGGAGGAGTAGTGTTAAACTCGTCAAGGTTCGATGGAACGCACGTCACGGCCCAGAGTTCACTTGGGAGCATGAAGACCGTATGAAAGCAAAATACCCAAATTTGTTCCCCAACTCCCCAGCAACTAGTAGTAAAGCTTAAAATTTCGGGACGAAATTTTCTTAACAGGGGGAGAATGTGAGAACTGTTAAAATACCAGGCATCCGTACAACCATTAAACCATGATTAATGCTTAATGATTGTGCTGAATTTCAATTAATGACTTGCATTGCTTTCTGATTATTGCCATATACATACATGTGCATCACATATTGCTTAATGTCACATATTGACTCAGATGATGCACGAAACACAGTTATCAGACAAACCGTGAAAATGCTGACGGAGTTCAGTACATAGACAGACAAGGTGTTGAGACACAGAATGGGCCAGAAACCAAGTATCACTCTAGTATAGTGTGTAGGGATGGCAATGGGTCGGGTATTGGTAATCCCTTTCCCATACCCGGTTGTAAAATTGTGTCCCATACCCGACCCAATACCCGTCGGGTATATGTCGGGTAATTACCCGTCGGGTACCGGGTATACCTGCGGGTATCGGGTATACCCATTAGTTTGTTAAAAGATATACATTGGGATTTCCAAATACATTTTTTACTATTATAATTATTATTATATAATTTTATTTATGTAACAACTATTATATATTAAAATATACATTACATACATATAAATTTTATCATAATTTAATAATAACTTTATAATATTTATACACTTATATGTATATACTTCAAAACATACAAAATATAAATACTATCATCAAATACATATGCTAAAAGAAAATTTATTTTTTAACATTATGAACATACTAAATAAATCACTAATAGATAAGGGTTAATGTAAAATACAAATATAAGTTAAAAACTTCGGGTATATAGTTCGGGTAAACGGGTATGTGGTTTCGGGTAATCGGGTCGGGTATCACCTAATCCCATACACGACCCATACCAGCGAAAATTCTTAAAACTAATCCCATACCCGGCCCAATACCCGTCGGGTATCGGGTATACCTGTCCCATTTGTGTCGGGTTTCGGGTATACCAGTCGGGTTCGGGTATTTTTGCCATCCCTAATAGTGTGTAGGAAAGTAAGGATCACAAAAATGCTTTCCTAGAGATAGTTTAAGTGCCGGAAAGTGCCTAAAACTCACATAAACTGCAGAAAATCAGCAAATTCAGCATTTAAACACACTTATATCATGTAGAAATATAGTTAAATGGTCCTCAATGCTTTCCTAAGTGTCGGGAATTAAAACTGTCACAAAAGGTAACCTAAAGCACACTAAACTGCATAGTTTAGCACCTTAACGAACCGGTAACCAACCGAACAACCAGACACTACCCGAAACACCAAATTTTCACTAGAAGCACTGTTTTAACATTACCAAGCTAGTTATGGTTCCCGAACATCATAACATACTACAGTAGAAACTCTATAAAAGAATACACTTGGGACCACCAAAATTTATTAATTAAAAGAGTTATTAATTAATCGATAAATTAATAATTATTAATTTATATATTAATTAATATTTTATTAATTTATAGTAGAATACTTAGTTTACAAACATCTTTCAAGCTTCCACTTAATTATTGTATACAATGCATGTATATCAAATGAACGACCCAATTTGAAAGAAACCTTCAATCTCCCACCTTATTATGCTTCTTGTGTTCAATGTATCACTTTATGGACATTAAAAATATTTTCTATATAAATACAAGATCAAAATAGGTTAACACAAACAAATCATACACACAACATGGCTTCCCATCTTAAAGGTCTGAAAAAAACAACAATGACAGACGAGATTCGAAGAGCATTATGCAATGACAAACCAGAAGTTCTTACCATGCTAAGAAAAATTAGAGACGAGATTCAAGGGGAAATTGATTTCAACAAAAAACAAAAGACAATTGAGTCATTTTTCAAGAAACCTTCATAAATCATTCATGTAATATGCTATATATAAGGAATTATTAATTTATATTTTATATGGGGTCTAAAGAAATTATCAAAAATGTATTATCTTATAATTTTAGAGAATTATTAATTTAGCACCCTATCCCCGAGTCGGGACCGGCAAAAAATATTATCTTATAGAGTTTATTAAATAATCGAGTATTAATTTATCGAGTTTCTACTGTATATAAATATCTAGTAACTAAACACCTAACTAAACACTTGAATCCTAACCATAAACTAACTATTTGGTTAAACCCTAGCCTAAGACCCTCCCCCACCTAGTGAACGGCCAACATATGGCCCACATGAAGATTTTATTTGAATTTTCTATTGGATCATGTTTCTTATTCCTAAAAATATAGACCATTGTAAAAACTCATAAAATGGATTATAAGTATAACCTTCAAGACTTAACCTCTCATTTCATCATTCACACACTCAACACACTTCTCTCTTCCTCTCTTCTTCTTGTTCACGGCCGAGAGCAACAACAACATTATCACCATCATCCAATCATCTTCATCTAATTCCATATATACTCAAAGGTGTTAGAAGGTGCACAAAGAAGCTAGGAGCTTTCGGAAGTTGAAGAACCTTCACCATTTGCTTTTATCCACTTCTTTTCTTCTCTTGATCAACCCTAGCCTTGAGCTAGTGGTAAGAACACTACACTCTTCATTTTACATCCTATTTAAGTGGTTAAAAGATGATACATGATGTTAATCTTGAAGAACACTAAGAATCAAGATAATGAAACATGAACATAAGCTTAAAATCATAAGAAATCTTGATGTTTATGTGTTGTTATACTTGTTGATTGTTGTTTAATTATGTGAATGATATAGTTCATCATATTATCTTGCTTGATCATGATTAAAAACATAATCTAGCAAGATGAGAGGATGAAAGTGTTAAAGATCTATAGATCATCTCACATAAATCATGAACTTGGAAGAATACATTGTTTTCTTGTAAAATGATGATTAAAGTGAGTTGTAAGTCTTGTAAATCTAAGATTTCAAGAATGATTTTTCAAGAAACCAAGTTAAAAATACAAAGTTTACTTAATCTTGGTTCTTAAAGAAATCAACCATGTTTTTAGAGGTTAAACAAGTGTGGAAACACGTGTAACAAGAAAAATCCAAGAAGAAGCATTTTTAGAAAATGTGATTATAATTTGTAAAGAACTAACTTCTCTAAAAATGAAGTTTTTAAATAAACAACCACACTTTAAAGGGTAACTAAGCTTACTAAACACACTAGTTAGTTACTACACGTTTTTGTAAATTTTCAAGTTCATGAGTTAGTAGTTTATGCTTGTTTTTGGGAAATTGGTAAGTGTAGATCTAATTGTTGATGATTGTGTTGATTTACAAAAGAAAATGATATGCCTTCAAGGTATGGAAACCTCCATTTTTCGGGGAAACTATGGCAAAACTTTTCTAAAAAATTAAACACTTAGAAAAATATTTCTAAACAGATATTTACAAGAATATTTCAAACCATGGATTTTCACATAAAGTTTGCCATAAATTTTGTTACAAAAATTACAAATATTGGAGGTTGGTTTTCATAAATAAAAGTGACTAAATATGTAGTTAGGAAAATATATATTTAGAAGTCACCATGTGTGTGGTTATTTGTATATTATGTGTATTAGTTATATTATTTTAGGACATGAAATAATATAACTCATCAAAATACCAAAAATTACAATCCAAAATATTACCAAAATTCCAAGAATATCAATATACAAATTATACCCAAAATATTGGTGAAACCGAACAAAGGAATATAACTTACAAAATATTCCGGAAAATTTATTCACAAGTGTATTTTTGGTAAATAATATTTTGGACACCAAGAAGAACAAAAATATGATTTTTACAATTAATACAAAACATATCATATTTTTTACAAGGAGAAAATATATTATTTTTGGGCAAGTAAAAATATAGATTTTTCTTGGAATTATTAGAAGATATATTATTTTTGGAAGAAAATATATATTTTCTCAAACAAACATGAAATACATTATTTTTGAGAGAAAATGTATTTTCTTAAATAAACTTGAAATATATTATTTTTGGAAGGAAAATGGATTTGCATATATTTTCTAAGTTAGACTTGGAAATATATTATTTTTTTAGACTTGAGTGAAATTATATAAGTATTTTTGCCAAGGGAAAAATTATAAATAATTTTTCTAAGTAATATTTCTTAAAATATATATATTAGAAATATATATTGATGTATTTTTACTAGAAATATTATTCCGGAAAAATTAATACAAAAATTAAGTATAAGAATACTTAATAAACACAATAAAAATACGTAATCTCGTACGTATAAATAAACACCGGAATACGACACCAATACATGGCAAAAATATACAAGTATAAGAATACAAATACACCCATCCTTGGGAAGGATATACATGTATAAATACTTAGAAAGTAACAAGTTAATATATATTATTTTAACTATTATTCCTAAAATTTAATAAATATAATTTAGGTTAAAATATTTATTATTTTAACAAATAAATTATATAACTTGGAATAATATTGAAGACACAAAGAAACGTAACTCAAAGACACTAATTAATACTAAGTCAAGGCACGACCCGCTCGTCTAATAGATCATAGTACGTTGTAGGTAGTCGTGTACATCCGAAGGAGCTTTGAGTTACTGTGATTACGAAGAACGCAAGACTGTGAGTTCATGTACCCCTTTTCTTTTAACTGTTTTTAGTTTTATAACTTCGGGGGTGAAGTACATGTTACAAACTGTTTACAAACGTATATATGTGGTATGGTTAGCTAAGGAAGGGTACTGCTAGATCATGTGAGTGGTGGGTATAACGCTTAAGACCATTAATCCTCATTGTAGGACCGAGGGACATGAGTGATAGATCTATTTGGGTGTAGCGAGCCCACACCCATGTGGACCGGGGTTTGGCCCATGAGGTGACTATGTCTTATTGCCGGAGACAAAATTTGCTAGGTTTGAGCCTTCCTGCATCACGTCACACATATTAATGGCCTTGCAAACCATTAATGATCTGTTTTCCTTGTTGCTTTCATACCGGGGTTTACAAACATACATACATACTTTCAATGATTTCAAAGGTTTACTCGTGGACACATTCAAACACATGAACTCGCTCAACTTTTGTTGATGTTTTCAAACTACATGTATTTCAGGGAATTAAATGTGGATCTGGCGGGCGTTTGGGTGTTTCAAGTAATGTTTGGAATAAGAGATGTCATCCGGAGTCTGAGGGTTTGGGTTGTGTGTCTTATCTTGGATAAGAAACATAATTCAAGGCCTGGTTTTTATTAATGTCTCTGTCGAATCCTTGTGGAACTCTAAAACAATTTCCATGGTTTGTATTATGGATTTGAAGTCTGTGTTGGATTTCTAAACAATGTTGTTGTTATGTTTTAAAACTTATTTAATGGATGATCATCTTTAGTTTTATCATATAGATGTTTGTTATGGTTGAATGCAATGACATTAAGCAAGTCACACATAATCACGCTTCCGCAAAAGTCAGGGTGTGACATAATACACTTATAAAATATTGTTGGGATTTTATCTATCTAAAAACTTGTCTTCTTTAAGGCGAAAGATCAAAATTTTTAGGGATATTGGATTTAAATAACTCTAACTTTCATCAATTGATCGATAACATTCCTAACTTTCGATTTGTATACCAGCACTCCTAACTTTCAACTTACTGACCGATAACACTCCCTAACTAACTGAACCCTAACCCAGTTAGTTTTTGCTAATGTGGCATCTGATGTGACCATTTTTGTTGACGTTACATATGACGTGGCAGCTGATGTGGCATTTTGATGATGTGGTAGTTGACATGGCAGCTGGTGTGGCATTTTTTATGACATTGCTGCTGACATGGCATCTTTTGATGACGTCAAACTGACATCAGCTAACTATATTAGGGTTCTGTTAGTTAGGAAGTGTTATTGGCCAATAAGTTGAAAGTTGGGAGTGCTGATGTACAAATCGAAAGTTAGGAGTGTTATTGGCCAATTGGTGAAAGCATGGGCAGATCTAACCCACATTTGTGGATTCCCAGGAACCTAGTGCGTTTGGAAAAAAAATGAAAAAATTAGTGAGAACTTTGTAAAATTTAGAAAAAATTAGTGAGAATTAAAGAGAATTTATGAAAAGAAACCCATTAAAATAAAATCTTGCATCCGCCACTGGATGAAAGTTGAAGATATTTAAATCTAATATCCGAAATTTTAAATCATGAAAAGGTCATAATAATTGAGGTATACAAGATGATATCAGACCCACAAAACAAACATCATCATCTGTGTTCCATGAGAAAAGTTGGAATTAAGCAACCAATTATATCTACACATTACTTTTTGATCATATAATAATATTCCTTATGTTTGTTGTAACATGGAAAATGAATATAAAAATACACCCAACTTTTTGAAAGTCATAAAAAGATGATTGAATATATCAAATATTCTCTCTTTTCATGTCAATAATGCCAATATTTGCACATGTGGAATGAGGCCATGATATGTCATATTTCAAACACATCGTTTCTAACGGTTTGAATCAAACATTGGATCATTGTAAATTGAAAAAAAAGTATATATACACATTCTATTATACGTATGTAAACATTTGTTGTTAAAAACACGTGTGATTCATATTGTTTTCTCGTGGTATTCACCATCAAAAAGTGGTTTTGAGTTGGATCACTAAAGTTTGTACGTTATATCAAGGGCGGATGTCCTCTACAAGCAGGGGTAGCATGGATTACCCCTCAACTTTGTCGGCAGAGTGTAAAATTGGTGAAAAAATTTATTTTCTCTTCTTTTTATGTATCGAGGATACCCCTGAGCAAATATTAGGATACCCTAAATTCATTTTTTTGGATACCCCTGATCTTGTCTTTTAGATCCGCCACTGTCTTTCGCCCGAATTTAAGCAATACCATTTCTGTCCCTCGACAAATCATAAAGACAAATATCAAATAAAAAAAATTAACTTGTCGCTAGTTTTCAATAGGTGATGCAACGACATATATGAATGTATCCATGCCCATTAGGCCTTATAATTTTGTATTGGGTGATCAGGGTGGATTTATTTATAGGGTCTAGTGTCACGTGACACAAGTATGAAAAAAAAAATTTGCTATATATGTATCGAAAATTCGAGTTGCATTATATGACCCCTAACTATGATACCCATAAAAAAGTTAGTAATCACAATTTAAGAGATTGAGAACTCTTGGTCTAAGTGGTTAGTTACTCCTATAGTCATACATTTTACTAGTAGTGGTTAGTTATACATTTACTAACAAAACAATTGTTAACATTCACATGAACCATTGTATATCTTGTTTTTTTAACACGCGAATTTCTTTTTAATCTCTATTGTTTGTGTGACTTGAACTTAAGACTTCTCCATCCCAAACGCAAGTGTTTAAATATTTTGCGTTTGCCAATAGACATCCACCCTTAAGTTTATATTCTCGCTACAATTTCATCTTTGATCTCTTTGGTCACCCCTCAAATATCGAAAAATAAAGCGAAGCTTTGACTAGGTAATATTAAAATGTAATTTACCTTATATTAATTTGTAAAAATTATTTCCCAAACATATTCACCATTCATTTTTTCCTTTGACTTTTGACATTTTTTTTACTCTTTAATTTTTTTTTTACTTTTAACTCTTTTATTTTTTTATCTTTTACATTTTTAACCCTAGTAATTTTCATATTTTACATAACTCTCATAGTTTTCATCATTTACAATTTTAACCCCATAGTTATCGTCTTTTACATATTTGTCACAAAGATTTTCTATTTTTAACCCAAACACTTTTCCAATTTCAACTTTGGTCCCTGTACTTTACATCTTTTATAAATTTGTCGTTTTACGATTCGTTCTAAATTTTGCGAGTTAACTCGCTACAACGCGTGTGTGTTGTTCAACATTTTTTACGTCTATCTTTTATGGTTTAATTACTCCATCGAAACTCGCTGGTCCTAAGCCAACTTAGTTATTCTTTTATGTGTTTCACTTTTTTCGTACAAATTTTTACTAGTTAACATGTGTAACACCTCGAAAATTCACGTCCTATAATAAATTGACACGTGTCATATGTTTGAACGTGTGAAAGAATGTATAGAAGGACTAAAGTTGACAAACAAGGAAAGTATGTGAATATACGAGTTCTAAATGTCAACAGTGAATAAATACATTGTACATTAACCCTACATGATGCTCATACCTTCAAACGAATAAATCATGGATCATACGAAGCTAAATATGAAAGAAAGTGAGAGATTACAAACTACAGGGGTTAAATGTGTCAACATGTTTAATTTATACCTCTGAGTGACCTTTTGACAAACCCGAAGCTTTGTAACGGTTAATTATGCTCACTAGAATACACGATATGAATTTCATAAAGTTTCGTTATCGTATGAGAAAGTTATGATCAAATTCCTATGTGAGGGGTTAAAGCGTCAACGCTGAAAGTTAGGACTTTTCGGGTAACAATAAAGTTAACCGGGGACTTAACAAAATGGGTATAAGCCCTAAAGCCCTTGTAGGTAAATATGGAGGGCTCAAAGTGCAAAATATAAAGGTTAGTTGACCTTTCGGAAGGGCCAAGAGTCATTTATGCGAAAAATGGAAAATGTGAAGGCTGATCAGAAGCCTTGCGCACCGCAAGACTTATGCTTACGGTGAGCAAGGGATGCCCAGTATCAGAAAACGGGGCTGGTTGCTGTTTAAACACGATTTTCGACCTTTAAACGAATTTCCTCATCTTGCTTGGCCCCTAAACAACCCCTAGAACACTAGGGACACTTGTTGATGAGTTGTGGTCAGTGGTAGACTTATTTGTCAACAATCTATGGTGAGTTAAACACTATAAAAGGCCATGAAGTTGCAACCATTTGATCATTCACTTCTTGTGCAATTCTGGAGCTTTTGGGAGCTTAAGAGCAGACATAAGACCTTCCTAATCAAGCATAGGACTTCAGTAAGTTTGCTAATCCTTCCTTAGTTAAGTTTTTACTTAGTTATAGCTTAAAAGTCAAACCGTCGTAATTAACGGTTGACTTTAAGATTAATCACTAATGGTCCAGTGATTAGTCGAATCAAAAGTAGTTATAAGTTGGTAATTATGTGAGTAATAAACCCTTAAAAGGGTTCCCCCTGATTCCCACTCTAACTAGGTCAAATGTCGGGTCAAACTTGTGATCAAAAAGTCAACGGGGATACTCAGTTTCTAATTTATGCATAGTTAGCAATGTAGAACACATACAACCTGTTTGATCATTAATATAACTTGGTAATTAGTGTAATAACATGTCTAAACATGTTCAACCCGACAATTTCCTGTTTAGACCCGGTTCGGAACCGAAAGTCGTAAAGCTTTGACTTTTGCTTTGACTTCAGTTCTGACCCGTTTTGGTATGTTTTAGATATACCTTAGAGCTTCATTTGGACTAGGTTACATGCTAGTATAACCCTCTGTGATTATACACCATGGTTCATTAGTTAACCAATTAATACGCATGATTCCGTTAATTGCTCATATGTTGACCATTATGCCCTTTTCACTTTAAAACGTGATTTGTGAAAATGTAAAAGTGTAGAAACCTTAGTTACTGATATATAAACTTGTATGCAAAGTTTGACATCAGTTTGAGGTGTAGATTGAGAGTTATGCTCATTAGCGTAATTAAGAAGCTTTATGTTAATAAAACGGCGTAATTAGCGTATAGCCTAGTTAAGCCTACTTTTTGATATCAAAATCTTTACCCACTGATGTAAAATATTATTTTGGGATTTTTGAAGATTTTTAATTAATTTTAGGCTGAGCATAACTCATAGTCGTAGGCTTAATCCGGTAATTGTCGGTTTTGCCCTTACGGGCTATAAAATGAGTTTTACACATCCAATTGACTCCAAACCTTTTGCTACTGATTTTAAATGATAAATAAATTATTTTAAGCCCTCTGGAATAATAAAAATATCATCTTTATGTATAGAACCCGGAAATGGCTTCTAATCGCCTTTTTAAGCATTTTAACGCCTAGTATGTACTAAGACTATTTTAAACATACAAGGGTTTATACCTACAGATATTTGAGGCAAATTATAATATTTTAACAGTAAGCAAAAGTTGTTCAAACTCAGACTTCGGTTTTGAGCTTTACGGCTTATGTGAAATTACCAAAATGCCTCTACGGTGCATAGTTTGGTTATAATTGATAAATTTCACATATATACTTTACCCTACTGTTATAACTTAGTAAAATAAGTATTTTTCTGATTACATCAGACCTGTAACTTAGGTAAATACTTAAACTCTTTTATAACCTTTTAAATGACCAAACAACCCCTACGGGGCATAGTTTGTGTTTATATTCCTTTCGGGCATAATATGTCACACCCCGATTTCCACGTGTCACCGGTGGGCCCGGTGGGGAGTATCGTGACGTGGTTGGCAACATAATAGTCAAACAACACAATTATATAAATGCACAGCGGAAGCAAAAGAGAAATATATTACAATCCGAATATAAGTAATATCCAGTATTACAACGGAAAGTAAAAGATCCACAGGCGGATCTTAAAATATAAACATTTGTTCAACAGACTTTAGACGCCTAGAACTTGCAAGATTCCTTATTAGCGCCCTGAGCTTCCAGCCAATTACGTTCAGTACCTGTCACTTAACCTTTTTGGAAAATACGTCAGTTTTCACTGGTAAATACACTCAACTGACTCATTTGAAAAGAGTTTAAGAAATTGATTTAGATGCACCAGGCACAAAATATTTTGACACTTTGATTAAAATGCGCAGAGGCAAAATTAATCTTTTATACTTGGGAAAATTATTTGTATATAATCTTGTACACAGTTTTACTTATTTGTCGTCCATTAGGGCCGGTTAGAAGAGCCGGACAGATTAACTGACACGCCACATGTATAATTTCCACAGGCTATCATCCTCTAAGTGGATTACCAGTTCCGGTATAGTGCCCACAAGGATGATACCTCGGAGTGGATTACCAGTTTTTACATAATGCAGCTGTCAGGTGTATGCCTACACCCCGTGCTTAGGTCGTGGCCATTTCGTAAAATGATGCCAAGGATATCCGGGACATGGCCATTAACCCCCAAAAGCCATACACCAAATAATACATATTAAACAGGTTATGTAAAGACATCAATCACAATTCGATTTAAATGACTACATACACCTGACCAAGCGGTACTTTTATAGTGCTGTATCCCAAGCCCGTATAGGGAAAATAAGTTAAGAGTATTTACCTGAGCTAGCTCCTGTCATAAATAGCAAGAATTTAATAACTCAGCCGTATTCACTTAAGTAAGCGTAGGTACCATTTACCGGAAGGCTCTAGTCTGGAATGATGGAATAAATAACCAATTTAGAATGCTAACGAGTCTTTAATTAAGCCTAAGCTTAGATCGGTTAGTCTTAAGGAAATATACGGTTCAAGCGCGTGATTAAGCGAAGACCGGAATAGAATGTGTTTTACACCCAACAAGTTTGAAGACTTGTATAATATGGGTAATCTAACCACCTTCAGGATTTTGAGATAAAACCGATAAGGTTTGACCCATTTAGGCTAATTTATGTAAACTAGTTACATAAATCGAACCGAACGCGTAATAAGCGTAACGGGTAATAATGAGAGCCATTTACAGGTTTCCTAAGTTAATATGCTCCAAATATGTTGTGACATCAGTAAGATGTCTTTTATTATGCCCGAAACGAATTTAAATACAAACTATGCCCCGTAGGGGTAGTTTGGTCATTTAAAAGGTTATAAAAGAGTTTAAGTATTTACCTGAGTAACAGGTCTGATGTAATCAGAAAAAATACTTATTTTACTAAGTTATAACAGTAGGATAAAGTATATATGTGAAATTTACTAATTATAACCAAACTATGCCCCGTAGGGGTATTTTGGTAATTTCACATAAGTTGAAAAGCTCAAAACTGAAGTCTGAGTTAAACAACTTTTGCTTACTGTTAAAACATTATAATTTGCCTCTAATATCAGTAGGTATCACCCTTGTATGTTTAAAAATAGTTTTAGTACATACTATGTGTTAAAAACGCTTAAAAAGGCGATTAGAAGCCATTTCCGGGTTCGATACATAAATCTGATATTTTTATATTTCCAGAAGGATTAAAATAATTTATTTATCATATGTGATCAGTAGCAAAAGGTTTGGAGTCATTTAGATATGTAAAACTCATTTTATAGCCCGTAAGGGCAAAACCAACAATTACCGGATTAAGCCTACGACTATGAGTTATGCTCAGCCTAAAATTAATTAAAAATCTTTAAAAATCCCAAAATAATATATTACATCAGTGGGTAATAATTTTGATATCAAAAAGTAGGCTTAACTAGGCTATACGCTAATTACGCCGTTTTATTAACATAAGGCTTTCATTTTACGCTAATGAGCGTAACTCTTAACTTACACCTCAAACTGATGTCAAATTTTGTATGCAAGTTTAAATATCAGTAGGTAAGGTTTTTACTCTTTTATATTTCCAAAAATCACGTTTTAAAGTGGAAAGGGTATAATGGTCAACATATGCGCAATTAACGGAATCATGCGTATTAATCGGTTAACTAATGAACCATGGTGTATAATCGCAGAGGGTTATACTAGCATGTAACCTGGTCCAAATGAAGCTCTTAGGTATTTCTAAAACATACCATAACGGGTCAGAACTGAAAGTCAAAGTATAAGTCAAACTATGCGACTTTCGGTTCCGAACCGGGTCTATACAGTAAATTCTTGGGTTGAACATGTTTAGACATGTTCTTACACTCATTACCAAGTTATATTAATGATCAAACAGGTTGTATATGTTCTACATTGCTAATTATGCATAAATTAGAATTTAAGCATCCTGTTGACTTTTTAATAACAAGTTTGACCCGACATTTGACCTAGTTAGAATGGGAATCAGGGGGAACCCTTTTAAGGGTTTATTACCCACATAATTACCTACTTATAACTACTTTTTATTCGACTAATCACTGGACCATTAGTGATTAATCTTAAAGTCAACCGTTAATTACGACGGTTTGACTTTTAAGCTAATACTAAGCTAAAACTTAATTAAGAAAGGATTTGCAAACTTACTGAAGTCCTATGCACGAAATGTGATGCTTAGAGAAAGATCCTTAGCTCCAGAAATGCCCCAAATGTGCAGATGAATGGTGTGAAGAACTTGTTGCACATGAAGCCTTTATATAGTGATCAAGAACACCACAAAAGGTTGACACACAAGTCTATGACTTACCACAACTGATCCACAAGTGTCCCAGATGTTTAGGGATTGTTTAGGGGCCAAGGGAGATGAGGAAAATCGTTTAAAGGTCGAAATTCGCGTTTAAACTGGAAACAGCCGGTTTTCTGTTGCTGGGCACTAGCTTACGGACCTCAAGGTTCCCAATGTTGAGGTCCGTAAGCCTGACATCAGGCACAAAAACCTCTTTTTCAGTTTGCATCCTTGGCTCTTGGTCCTCCGAAAGGTCAATTAACTTATTTTCTTGCACTTTGAACCCTCCAAATTGACATATAAGGGCTTTAAGACATTTACCCACTTTGTTTAGTCCCCGGTTAACTTTATTGTCACCCGAAAGGTCCAAACTTTCAACGTTGACGCTTTAACCCCTCGTACACGAATTTGATCATAACTTTCTCATACGATAACGAAACTTTACGAAATTTATATCGTGCATTCTAGTGAGCAAAATTAACAGTTACAAAGCTTCAGGTTTATCAAAAGTTCACTCAGAGGTATAACTTAAACATATTGACACATTTAACCCCTGTAGTTTGTAATCTCTCACTTTCATTCCCAATTAGCTTCGCATGATCCATGATTTATTCGTGTAAGGGTATGAGCATCATGTAGGGTTACTGTAAATTATATTTATCCCTTGATGACATTTTAAACCCTTATATTCACTTACTTTCCATGTTTGTCAACTTTAGTCCCTCTAGAGTATACTTTCACACGTTCAAGCTTATGACACGTGTGAATACATTATAGGACGTGAATTTTCGAGGTGTTACATCCTCACCCCCTTAAAATAAATCTCGACCTCGAGATTTGCTTAAAGTAAAGGAAGTACTTTTTCTGTCGCATCATGGGTTTAATTTCCATAGTATATTTGGGCCTCCAAGGGTATCCCAGTTGACCTATACAAGAGGTGCATACTTTCTTTTGGAGCTCCTTAACCTGTCGATCCTCCATCGATACTGGATGTTCATCATATCATAAATCTGTATATCATTATGTGATAGTGTTTCTTGACTTATTGGCGAAACACGTCCTTAACTCATTAGTGTGGGGTACCTTGTGCGTTCCACCCAGCTCCTTAATTAGGTCTTAGCTCGTAAGCTATTTAATCTTGATACATTCGAATCCTTCGAATGATTCTATGTATTCCAAGCTTAACTACCTGAAAATTACTACTCGGCACACCCTTCCAGGGTGTTATCTTTTGTTGAACCTTATCCTTTAACCAGAACTTAGGAGGGTTGCTATTTTCATAAATCCTTGATTTCCTGCCGTATACTGTCAATTTTTTTTTTTTTTTTTTTGGATTTGGGTGATCTTAGTTGTTGTTTCCTAGGCAACTTTCAGATCTTGATCATTGGACTTACCAATTCTCTATCTAACAATAGATGTTTAACATTTCATCTATACAAGGTCTCCAAAGGAGTAGCCTTAATACTTACATATCGATTATTATAGAAAGGCTTATCTTAAGGTGGGATGGTTATCCCAATCACTACTTAAAACTAATCTTAAGGAGTAGTTAATCCTTATAGCTAGTTGAATAACTCAACGATCCTGGTTAGTTGATGGCGATTCTTAATCGTTGTTAAAATAGGGTTGCGGTAATGAGTGCATAAGCAAAATGAACCGTCTTTCTTATCTAACAATATCAAACTCTCAGAATATCGAGTTAGGCTACATGAACCCTCTATTTAAAAGCTTAGTTAATCAGGGTTTCGATTCTTCCAATGATGGTACTAGCCGTCTTGGAGATTTCATAACAATACAGCCTTAAATGGGATATAAATCTTAATTCTACCTGCCTTTTAGGGGTAAACAGGGTAATCTTAGAAGAAGATTATCAAGATACAAGGAGGTTACAGAGATCTCCATATCTCAGGCTCCAGTTCACCCATCATTGCTTGTGTCAAATAAGTGACACTTGTATGTTACAATTCCACGAATTTCCTCAATCGGGAACATTTACTTGGACAATTCCATTCTGGACATCTCCTTTGAATACCATTAGTTGACTTTAGTACCATATGACCTCTCGGAATATCTTTGTGGTCCCATGTATTAAACCTCCATACTGATCAGGCATGGAAGTAATCTATGGAACTTATTAAGATACACCAATCCTCATATGGCGCTTTTATCATACCATCTGGGATTCGGAATCGATAGAGATTAAAGAGATATCAACTATATATGCTGACGCACTTCCTCTTAGAGTGAGGACATTTCGAGAACTCTACAACTGACGGTTTCTGATAGGAACAAAAGAAATGATTCTTCCGATTTCGTCTGTAAGTTTTACCTTACACTTAATATCTGGGGTTTGTATGGGAAAATTTCTAAAAGATTGCTAAGCTTAAAATCTTATGAGAGACTTAGCAGCATCTTAACCCAAACGTATCTCCTTGAGTGGTCAAAGGCTCACCATAAGGAGTTTTGATAACTACTTGTTTCTTATCATCCACAATATGGGCTTGGCTACCAGACGACCAACCCATTCTTATCACTATATCGAGTCCTTTATTATATAAATGGAAACGAGGACAGCAGAAAAGAATGATTCCTAATGGATATAAAACATCCGTCTAATATTGCTGAAGCAGTCTCTGAGGTACCATCGGTCAATTTTACTTTATATTTAACGCTTAGAGTTTTAGCAGGCAGATTTAATGATTTACAAAATCTATTGTCTACGGAAGACTTATCTGAACCTGAATCAATTAATACTCTAGCATGAGCGTTATTGATAAAGAAAATACCTGTTGTAATATTGTCATCCTGAATATCCTCCTGAGCGCCCATTTGAGAGCTTCCAGCTTCGATCTTCTTAGTCTCCCCAGGCTTCTTGGTTTTATTTGGGCAATTTGTCTTGATGTGCCCTATTTCATTGCAACCATAGCAGGTTGCGTCTCCCAATCTCTTGCAATCCAAGGTCTTATGTTCCTTGGACTTGCAGATTCCACAGGGTAGAGGCTGAGATTCCAATCTGCATTTCCCGAGGTGGTATTTCCTACAGGTCTTGCATCTGGTCTTTTCACCTGACCGCTGGTTGTTCTTCAGGTCCTTGCATTCATGGGTCTTGTGATCCATCTCCATACAGATGACACATCCCCTGGTCTGATCATAGAAACATTTTCCAAAGTGCTTTTTCCCGCAGGTTCCACATTCGGGTTTTGCCTTCTTTGGCTTAGACTGGTTATAGCTCGAACTTGTCCTACCCTTTTTGTAACCTTTATTCGGGGTATTATCGTACTTTCACTTATGATCCCTTAACGCTCGGTTCACGGCCTTGTTTACAGCTGTATCTAACATAGCCTGTAACTCGGCGCCCGTTAAATTCAGTCTTGTATCATCATTCTGATTAACTGGATGATTGTGAGCTTCAGAGGAGTCAACCATGGTGAAGCTTTGAAGGCTACAAACTAATTAGTAATAATTGATTTAATTATAGGGTGAATTGTCGAATTTGTTGATTAAATAGCTATGGTGTAAATAAACCATATAGGCCAAAAGATAGTATTTAAGTTATTTGATTATGTTCTGCCTAGGTTTTTTAAATAAACCATCCTTGGCGTGTAAACAGGATATAATCCTTCATATTTATTAGACAGGGGACATAAATCACGACTGTCAATGTCGTACTGACATTTTATATAGCACAAGAGCTTGTTCCTAAGGACTTTTGATGGCACAGGGTCTGGTCTCTAGGGAAAAATTTAAAACATAATCGATGTTTCCTTTGGATCGGAAAATTTCATAGTTCATTGTCTTGACAAGAATTTATGAAATAAAAACTATCTTTTCATGTATACACCTTTTCCCGTAGGTATACATCCCAATTGGATGTTTTGATGCGTACATCATGTTCGACGTTTACTAGCCATGATTCCTATCGATCATTTACGCTAAATAAGGGATTTGGAAAAATTCCTAATATAAGGATGACAAGTGTGATTTTATCGCATCACAGTTGTCGGGAGTGTTAACACCTTTTCAGATGTTAACAAGGGTCTGAATCTCTTTTTAAACAGGTTTTACCATCTTAGCTAGGTCTTTCAATGACATTCAAGCTAGGTCAAACCTTTTAAGATTCTCTTTTAATATTTATACTGGCAGGAAAGGAATGATATTTATTTTATTCAGGATTTTTATCATAAATCCTAATTTATAAGTTAATAATAGCACAAATGGCCTAGTCGCGTAGACAAGTTTAATTTATAAGCCATGATTTCAGATAATCGAGGCATTAAGGTTTTAATAATAGCATAAATGGCCTAGTCACGTGGACAAGTTTAATTTATAAGCCATGATTTCAGAGAATCGAGGCATTAAGGTTTTAATAATAGCACAAATGGCCTAGTCGCGTAGACAAGTTTAATTTATAAGCCATGATTTCAGAGAATCGAGGCATTAAGGTTTTAATAATAGCACAAATGGCCTAGTCACGTGGACAAGTTTAATTTATAAGCCGCATTAAGGTTTTAATAATAGCACAAATGGCCTAGTCGCGTAGACAAGTTTAATTTATAAGCCATGATTTCAGAGAATCGAGGCATTAAGGTTTTAATAATAGCACAAATGGCCTAGTCACGTGGACAAGTTTAATTTATAAGCCATGATTTCAGAGAATGGAGGCAAATTTAGTAGTAGCACAAAAGGCCTAGTCACGTGGACAAGTTTAATTTATAAGCCATGATCGTTTGGGATCGAGGCATTTAGGTGTGAATCAAAGTTCATTACTTTTTCTTGACAGGGAGTTGTAGGCTACCACTGTCCTTAGTCTCAGAGGACATAAACTATAGCTCGTAGGCATTTCCCTTCTGAGGGATGTTTATAATATGATCATCTTATAGGATGATATAAGCCATGATTTCTAAATCAATAGACTAGATAAGAAAATTGGAAGAATCCAATATAAGAATGACTGTTGTGATCTTCTCGAATCACATCTGTCAAGAGTGCTAACACGTTCTTAGGTGCTAACAAGGATTTGAATCTCTTGAATAGGTCCTACCGTCTTGGCCTCGTCATATAGGCTAGGTTTACCTTTGAGATTTCTTTTTAATAATAAACGCAGAACAACCCTAACTCGGGATGTTAATAGGGATCTGAACCTAAATTGAGGAACTGCCATCTTGGTCGCGTCTTAATAATGACACCAGGCTAGGTCTTGTCCCTTTTTAGATTTTGCCATTTTATTATAATGGTAGATCTTATAATATAGGAATGATATTTTAAACATAATCGTTCCTTTAAAATTTAAGCAAGTATATAGTTGCCCTAAACGGGACTTCTAATAAAAATTGACTTGCCCATGCAAAGGCTAATCAGAAAAATAATCAAGGAAGTAATTAAAAGACAATGAAACGAATTGGAATGTGTCCTATGCTCTTGTCTAGACTCAAGAATGTGCAACTGTGTAACTGAGATTGAACGCAAAAGGCTAGCGTTTAATTCACTCAGTGTTGGCTCTGATACCAACATGTCACACCCCGATTTCCACGTGTCATCGGTGGGCCCGGTGGGGAGTATCGTGACGTGGTTGGCAACATAATAGTCAAACAACACAATTATATAAATGCACAGCGGAAGCAAAAGAGAAATATATTACAATCCGAATATAAGTAATATCCAGCATTACAACGGAAAGTAAAAGATCCACAGGCGGATCTTAAAATATAAACATTTGTTCAACAGACTTTAGACGCCTAGAACTTGCAAGATTCCTTATTAGCGCCCTGAGCTTCCAGCCAATTACGTTCAGTACCTGTCACTTAACCTTTTTGGAAAATACGTCAGTTTTCACTGGTAAATACACTCAACTGACTCATTTGAAAAGAGTTTAAGAAATTGATTTAGATGCACCAGGCACAAAATATTTTGACACTTTGATTAAAATGCGCAGAGGCAAAATTAATCTTTTATACTTGGGAAAATTATTTGTATATAATCTTGTACACAGTTTTACTTATTTGTCGTCCATTAGGGCCGGTTAGAAGAGCCGGACAGATTAACTGACACGCCACAGGTATAATGCCCACAGGCTATCATCCTCTAAGTGGATTACCAGTTCCGGTATAGAGTCCACAAGGATGATACCTCTGAGTGGATTACCAGTTTTTACATAATGCAGCTGTCAGGTGTATGCCTACACCCCGTGCTTAGGTCGTGGCCATTTCGTAAAATGATGCCAAGGATATCCGAGACATGGTCATTAACCCCCAAAAGCCATACACCAAATAATACATATTAAACAGGTTATGTAAATACATCAATCACAATTCGATTTAAATGACTACATACACCTGACCAAGCGGTACTTTTATAGTGCCGTATCCCAAGCCCGTATAGGGAAAATAAGTTAAGAGTATTTACTTGAGCTAGCTCCTGTCTTAAATAGCAAGAATTTAATAACTCAGCCGTATTCACTTAAGTAAGCATAGGTACCATTTACCGGAAGGCTCTAGTCTGGAATGATGGTATAAATAACCAATTTAGAATGCTAACGGGTCTTTAATTAAGCCTAAGCTTAGACCGGTTAGTCTTAGAGAAATATACGGTTCAAGCGCGTGATTAAGCGAAGACCGGAATAGAATGTGTTTTAGACCCGACAAGTTTGAAGACTTGTATAATATGGGTAATCTAACCACCTTCTGGATTTTGAGATAAAACCGATAAGGTTTGACCCGTTTAGGCTAATTTATGTAAACTAGTTACATAAATCGAACCGAACGCGTAATAAGCGTAACGGGTAATAATGAGAGCCATTTACAGGTTTCCTAAGTTAATATGCTCCAAATATGTTGTGACATCAGTAAGATGTCTTTTATTATGCCCGAAACGAATTTAAACACAAACTATGCCCCGTAGGGGTAGTTTGGTCATTTAAAAGGTTATAAAAGAGTTTAAGTATTTACCTGAGTTACAGGTCTGATGTAATCAGCAAAAATACTTATTTTACTAAGTTATAACAGTAGGATAAAGTATATATGTGAAATTTACTAATTATAACCAAACTATGCCCCGTAGGGGTATTTTGGTAATTTCACATAAGTCGAAAAGCTCAAAACTGAAGTCTGAGTTAAACAACTTTTTCTTACTGTTAAAACATTATAATTTGCCTTTACTATCAGTAGGTATCACCCTTGTATGTTTAAAAATAGTTTTAGTACATACTATGCATTAAAAACGCTTAAAAGGGCGATTAGAAGCCATTTCCGGGTTCGATAAATAAATCTGATATTTTTATATTTCCAGAAGGCTTAAAATAATTTATTTATCATATGTGATCAGTAGCAAAAGGTTTGGAGTCATTTAGATATGTAAAACTCATTTTATAGCCCGTAAGGGCAAAACCGACAATTACCGGATTAAGCCTACGACTATGAGTTATGCTCAGCCTAAAATTAATTAAAAATATTTAAAAATCCCAAAATAATATATTACATCAGTGGGTAATAAGTTTGATATCAAAAAGTAGGCTTAACTAGGCTATACGCTAATTACGCCGTTTTATTAACATAAGGCTTTCATTTTACGCTAATGAGCGTAACTCTTAACCTACACCTCAAACTGATGTCAAATTTTGTATGCAAGTTTAAATATCATTAGGTAAGGTTTTTACTCTTTTACATTTCCAAAAATCACATTTTAAAGTGGAAAGGGCATAATGGTCAACATATGGGCAATTAACGGAATCATGCGTATTAATCTGTTAACTAATGAACCATGGTGTATAAACGCAGAGGGTTATACTAGCATGTAACCTGGTCCAAATGAAGCTCTTAGGTATTTCTAAAACATACCATAACGGGTCAGAACTGAAAGTCAAAGTATAAGTCAAACTATGCGACTTTCGGTTCCGAACCGGGTCTATACAGTAAATTGTCGGGTTGATCATGTTTAGACATGTTCTTACACTCATTACCAAGTTATATTAATGATCAAACAGGTTGTATATGTTCTACATTGCTAATTATGCATAAATTAGAATTTAAGCATCTTGTTGACTTTTTAATAACAAGTTTGACCCAACATTTGACCTAGTTAGAGTGGGAATCAGGGGGAACCCTTTTAAGGGTTTATTACCCACATAATTACCTACTTATAACTACTTTTGATTCGACTAATCACTGGACCATTAGTGATTAATCTTAAAGTCAACCGTTAATTACGATGGTTTGACTTTTAAGCTAATACTAAGCTAAAACTTAATTAAGAAATGATTTGCAAACTTACTGAAGTCCTATGCACGAAATGTGATGCTTAGAGAAAGATCCTTAGCTCCAGAAATGCCCCAAATGTGCAGATGAATGGTGTGAAGAACTTGTTGCACATGAAGCCTTTATATAGTGATCAAGAACACCACAAAAGGTTGACACACAAGTCTATGACTTACCACAACTGATCCACAAGTGTCCCTAGATGTTTAGGGGCCAAGGGAGATGAGGATAATCGTTTAAAGGTTGAAATTCGCGTTTAAACTGGCAACAACCGGTTTTCTGTTGCTGGGCACTAGCTTATGGACCTCAAGGTTCCCAATGTTGAGGTCCGTAAGCCTGACATCAGGCACAAAAACCTCTTTTTCAGTTTGCATCCTTGGCTCTTGGTCCTCCGAAAGGTCAATTAACTTATTTTCTTGCACTTTGAACCCTCCAAATTGACATATAAGGGCTTTAAGACATTTACCCACTTTGTTTAGTCCCCGGTTAACTTTATTGTCACCCGAAAGGTCCAAACTTTCAACGTTGGTAAATTTCACATATATACTTTACCCTACTGTTATAACTTAGTAAAATAAGTATTTTTCTGATTACATCAGACCTGTAACTTAGGTAAATACTTAAACTCTTTTATAACCTTTTAAATGACCAAACTACCCCTACGGGGCATAGTTTGTGTTTAAATTCGTTTGGGGCATAATAAAAGACATCTTACTGATGTCACAACATATATGAAGCATATTAACTTAGGAAACCTGTAAATGGCTCATATGTATACCCGTTACGCTTATTACGCGTTCGGTTCGGTTTATGTAACTAGTTTACATAAATTAGCCTAAACGGTCAAACCTTATCGGTTTTATCTCAAAATACAGAATGTGTATGAAATACCCATATTAAGCAAGTCTCCGAACTTGTCGGGTCTAAATCACATTCTATCCGGTCTTCGCTTAATCATGCGTTTGAACCGTATCTTTCGGTAAGACTAACCGGTCTAAGCTTAGGCTTAATTAAAGACCCGTTAGCATTCTAATTGGTTATTTATACCATCGTTCCAGACTAGAGCCTTCCGGTAAATGGTACCTACGCTTACTTAAGTGAATACGGCTGAGTTATTAAATTCTTTCTATTTAAGACAGGAGCTAGCTCAGGTAAACACTCTTAACTTATTTTCCCTATACGGGCTTGGGATACGGTATTATAATAATACCGCTTGGTCGGGTATTGAATATTTAATCTTATTGTGGTTAAATTATTGAGGTAACCCGGTTTAATCTCTATTGTTTGAAATAAAAGCCTTTAGGGGTTAATGACCATGTCCCGGATATCCCTGACATCATTGTATTATAAAATGGCCACGTCTTAAGCACGGGGTGTAGGCATACACCTGACAGTTGTTTAAGGAATAACGGTATCTCACTCTCTTGTGGGCCTATACTTGTGGCGTGTCTGTTAATCTGACTCGGTTTCTACATCGGGCCCTGAACGTACAACGAACATGTAAATCTGTATACAAGATTATAAATATAATTGTCCCAAGTTATAAAAGATTAATTTTGCCTTGTGCATTTTAATCAAAGTGTCAAAATATTTTGTGCCTGGTGCATCTAAATCAATTTTCTTAAACTCTTTTCAAATGAGTCGGTTGAGTGTATTTACCAGTGAAAACTGACGTATTTTCCAAAAAGGTTAAGTGATAGGTACTGAACGTAATTGGCTGGAAGCTCATGGCGTTAATAAGGAATCTTGCAAGTTCTAGGCGTCCAAAGTCTGTTGAACATATGTTTATATTTTAAGATCCGCCTGTGGATCCTTTACTTCCCGTTGTAATACTTGATATTACTTTATATTCGGATTGTAATATATTTATCTTTTGCTTCCGCTGTGCATTTAAATGTTGTGTTGTTTAACTATTATGTTGCCAACCACGTCTCGATACTCCCCACCGGGCCCACCGGTGACACGTGGAAATCCGGGGTGTGACAGGTTGGTATCAGAGCCAACACTGAGTGAATTAAACACTAGCTTTTTGTGTTTAATCTCAGTTACACAGTTGCACATTCTTGAGTCTAGACTAGAACATAGGACAAATTCAAATTCGTTTTGTTTGTCCTTATTTGGTTCCTTTGTTATTTTCTGATTAGCTCTTGCATAGGCAAGTCATTTTTTTTAAGTCCCGCTTAGGGCAACCATATACTTGTTTAAATTTTAAAGGAACGATTTTATTAAAAATATCATTCCTATATTTTAAAATCTACCATTATAATAAAATGGCAATATCTAAAAGGGACAAGACCTAGCTCATGTGTCATTTTAAGGCAGGGCCAAGACGGTAGTTGCACAATTAGATTCAGACCCTTATTAACATTTCAATTTAAGATTGTTCTGCGTTAAATATTAAAGGAATCTTAAAGGTAAAACCTAGCCTAAATGTCATTGCAGACATGGCCAAGATGGTAAAACCTAGCCTAAATGTCATTGCAGACATGGCCAAGACAGTAAAACCTATCCAAAGGATTCCAATCCCTGTTAACATCTGTAAGTACGTTAACATTTTTGGTAAACTGTGAATCGTTAAAGTCACACAGGCCATCTTTTAAAAAGGGGGTTAATCTAAATTCCCTCGTTTGAAATAATCATCCATTAGTGATGAAATACCTACGGGCCAAACTTGTTGTCCGATAAGACAACGACCGTGGTGGTCTCTGACCCCCGTCTAAAGATGTTGGACAACGTCCAAGCATAATAGTTTGTATGATCAATGCGATCTTGACTAATATCATCAAATGAAGATGATCATATTATAAACATCCATGAGTGATGAAATGCCTACGAGCCATACTTATTGTCCTAAGGGACTAAAGACAGTAGTAGCCTTTGCCCATCTGTCCAGAAAAAAGGGTAATGAACTTTGATTCAAACCTTAATGCCTCGATTCTCTGAAATCATGGCTTATAAATTAAACTTGACTACGTGATTAGGTCTTTTGTGCTATTATTAACTTATAATTTAGGATTATGATAAAGATCCTGAACAATTTTTATATTTAACAAATTAACTAAAATGTGTATTAAAAGCATGGTTAATAAATCGTTTAAGAACGATAGTACTGTAAGGGCTTCTAAATAAACCTTGCCTTATTTTTTTTTCTTTTTGTAGCAACTAAGACTACATGGCTGACTCTGATGAGATAAACAGTCATCCTTTGGAAAACCGCGATGATAACGATAGGATTAATATAACCAAAGGAAAGCTTCGTACACTGATTGACACATCTGTATCTAAAGCTGTAGAGGAACAATTTAAGGAGTATAGTGGAACGCATAGTCGAGCCTCATATGTACCCCACTCCAAGTCTATCCCTAAAACTCATTCAGAGCCTCATAACAAGCCGCCCTCTAAGAAAGAGGAGCCAAAGAAGGATAATGATCGACATTCATCAAATGAACACAGTGTTCCATCCAAGAAGGTAATGTTCGATAATGAACCGCATACCAAGTCTTGTACCTATAAGTACTTTGTTTCCTATAAACCCTGAGATTTCGCTGGGGAGAAAGGAGCAATAGATTGTATGATCTGGTTGGATGAAATGGACACAGTTGTCGATATCAGCGGTTATGCTGAGAGGGATGTAGTGAAATATGTATCCCAATCGTTCAAGGGAGAGGCACTAGCATGGTGGAAGGCTCTCATTCAAGCTGCTGGGAAGATCCCATTTTACAACATGTCATGGGAATAGTTTTTTGCTCTCATTATGGAGAACTACTGCCCTCAACACGAGGTCGAAAGAATTGAATCAGATTTCTTATCATTGGTGATGACAAACTTAGATTGTCAAGCTTACCTCACCAGTTTCAATACCCGGTCCAGACTGGTTCCTTACCTAGTAACACCAGAACCCAAGAGAATTGCTCGCTTCATCGGGGGCTTAGCCCCAGAAATCAAAGCCAGTGTTAAGGCTTCAAGACCTACTACATTCAGGTCAGCGGCAGATCTGTCGCTATCCCTCACACTCGATGTCGTCAGAATCAAGGCTGCCAAAGTCTCTGAAGATGGAAAGCGTAAAAGGGAGGATGAGAATTCTCATCGCTCCGATAGGAAGAGGAACTCTGAGGATAAGAAGAGTTCCGGGTTTAAAAGAGACAGCCAGCAGTCGGTTGAGAAGACCAGGTGCGAGACCTGTAGGAAATACCACCTCGGGAAATGCAGATTTGAATCTCAGCCTCTACCGTGTGGAATTTGCAAGTCTCAGGAACATAAAACCCTGGATTGCAAGAAGCTAAAAGATGCAACCTGTTATGGTTGCAACTAGAAGGGGCATATCAAGACCAACTGCCTTAGGAATCAGAAGAAGCCCGAAGAGGACAAGAGAACAAACGCATGAGTTTTCCAGATGAACGCCCAGGAGATGGTGCAGAATGATGACTATATAGCAGGTACCTTTCCTTATCAAACAGTTTATACAGAAATTTATTTGATATTGGCAAAGATGATTCTATAAGAAACGATAAATATTGGAAACTGTTATCCCCGTTGATTTGGACTCCGGTCATTTAACGTAAGATAGAAATTGGCCGATGACACTATAGAAAATGCTCCAACAAATCTTAGACTGATATTTTATATCTATTCGGAATCACTCTTTCTGATATCCTTATGGCAAGCTTTCAAACTATCCAAATTCATCACTATAATAAAGACAGATGTGACATTTTGATTCCCTGTCAAGAAGATGATGGATTAGGACCAAACCTTAAATGCCATTAAAGGTCTTTTGTGACCTAGGCTAAGCATAAGCTATATATGTTAAATAACGTTCATGAAGAATGTTAATGCCATATTGGCATGTATGGTTTAAACGAAACCATGGTTAGTATATAAGGCCATGAGGATGAAGAATAGCAGTGGTCGGATCACAACCAAGAAATCGATTCATTTAGTAATAGGAACCATTTCTTCTGTTCCTGTCAGAAATCTTTAAGTCATAAAATTTTGATGTGCCCTCTCTATAGATAAAGGACATTCACATGTAATTGACATCTCTTTAATCCTTATTGATTGCGAATACCAAACAGTATGATAAAAAGCGCCATATGAGGATTGGTATATCTTAATATGTTCCATAGATTGCTTCCATGCCTGATCAGTATGGAGGTTTAATGCATGGGACCACAAAGATATTCCGATGGTCATACGATACTAAAGTCAACTAATGGTATTCAAAGGAGATATCCAGCATGGAATTGTCCAAGTAAATGTTCCCAATTAAGGAATTCGTGGACTAGTAACATAAATGTGTCGCTTATTTGACACAAGCAATGATGGGTGAACTGGAGCCTGAGATATGGAAATCTCTGTAACCTCCTTGTATCTTGATTATCTTCTCCTAAGATTATCCTGTTTACCCCTGGAAGGCAGGTAGAATTAAGATTTATATCCCATTAAGGCTGCATTACTATGAAATCTCCAAGACGACTAGTATCATCATTGGAAGAATCGAAACCCTGATTAACTAAGTTCAAAAATAGAGGGTTCATGTAGCCTAACTTGATATTCTGAGAATTCGATATAGTTAATTATGAAAGACGGTTCATTTTGCTTATACGTTACTACCGCAACCCTAATTAGGCAATGATTTAGAATTTCCATCAGCCACTCAGGATCGTCGAGTTATTCAACTCGCTATAAGGATTAGCTATTCCTTAAGAATAGTTTTAAGCAATGGTTGGGATAACCATCTCACCTTAAGATAAGCGTTTCCTAAATAGTTGTATATAAGTATCAAGGTGGCTCCTGTGAAGACCTTGTATAGATGAAATGTTAAACGCCTATTGATAGGACAATAGATTAGTAAGTCCAATTATCAGGATCTGAAAGTTGCATTAGAAGCAACAAATAAGATCACGCAAATACATAATCATCTGTAAGTTGCCAGTATTCGGCAGAAAATAAAGAATTAATGAAAATAGCAAATCTCCTAAATTCTTGTTAAGGAATAAAGTTCAACAAAAGATATCACCCAGGAAAGGTGTGCCAAATTTGATAAATTATCAGGCTAGCTAAGCCCTGAAAATATAGAATCATTCGAAGGCAATCGAATGTATCAAGATCAAGTAGCCTTTAAACTAAAACCTATTTAAGGAGCTTGGCGGAGCTCGCAAAACATTTCACACCAGTGACTGAAGGATGTGTTTCGCCAATAAGTCAAGAAGCACTATCACATAATGATATACAGAATTATGATGTAACGAAAAACCATTGTCGATTGAAGATCGACAGGTTAAAAAGCTTCGAAGGAAGCATGTGCCTATTGTAAAGGTGAAATGGGATGCCCGAAGAGGTCCCGAATATACGTGGGAGGTTGAGTCCACGATGAAAGAAAAGTACTTCCAAAATTTAGCAAATCTCGAGGTCGAGATTTATTTTAAGGGGGTGAGGATGTAACACCTCGAAAATTCACGTCCTATAATAAATTGACACGTGTCATATGTTTGAACGTGTGAAAGAATGTATAGAAGGACTAAAGTTGACAAACAAGGAAAGTATGTGAATATACGAGTTCTAAATGTTAATAGTGAATAAATACATTGTACATTAACCCTACATGATGCTCATACCTTCAAACGAATAAATCATGGATCATACGAAGCTAAATATGAAAGAAAGTGAGAGATTACAAACTACAGGGGTTAAATGTGTCAACATGTTTAATTTATACCTCTGAGTGACCTTTTGACAAACCCGAAGCTTTGTAACGGTTAATTATGCTCACTAGAATACACGATATAAATTTCATAAAGTTTCGTTATCGTATGAGAAAGTTATGATCAAATTCGTATGTGAGGGGTTAAAGCGTCAACGCTGAAAGTTAGGACTTTTCGGGTAACAATAAAGTTAACCGGGGACTTAACAAAATGGGTATAAGCCCTAAAGCCCTTGTAGGTAAATATGGAGGGCTCAAAGTGCAAAATATAAAGGTTAGTTGACCTTTCGGAAGGGCCAAGAGTCATTTATGCGAAAAATGGAAAATGTGAAGGCTGATCAGAAGCCTTGCGCACCGCAAGACTTATGCTTACGGTGCGCAAGGGATGCCCAGTATCAGAAAACGGGGCTGGTTGCTGTTTAAACGTGATTTTCTACCTTTAAACGAATTTCCTCATCTTGCTTGGCCCCTAAACAACCCCTAGAACACACTAGGGACACTTGTTGATGAGTTGTGGTCAGTGGTAGACTTATTTGTCAACAATCTATGGTGAGTTACACACTATAAAAGGCCATGAAGTTGCAACCATTTGATCATTCACTTCTTGTGCAATTCTGGAGCTTTTGGGAGCTTAAGAGCAGACACAAGACCTTCCTAATCAAGCATAGGACTTCAGTAAGTTTGCTAATCCTTCCTTAGTTAAGTTTTTACTTAGTTATAGCTTAAAAGTCAAACGGTCGTAATTAACGGTTGACTTTAAGATTAATCACTAATGGTCCAGTGATTAGTCGAATCAAAAGTAGTTATAAGTTGGTAATTATGTGAGTAATAAACCCTTAAAAGGGTTCCCCCTGATTCCCACTCTAACTAGGTCAAATGTCGGGTCAAACTTGTGATAAAAAAGTCAACAGGATACTTAGTTTCTAATTTATGCATAGTTAGCAATGTAGAACACATACAACCTATTTGATCATTAATATAACTTGGTAATTAGTGTAATAACATGTCTAAACATGTTCAACCCGACAATTTCCTGTTTAGACCCGGTTCGGAACCGAAAGTCGCAAAGCTTTGACTTTTGCTTTGACTTCAGTTCTGACCCGTTTTGGTATGTTTTAGATATACCTTAGAGCTTCATTTGGACCAGGTTACATGCTAGTATAACCCTCTGTGATTATACACCATGGTTCATTAGTTAACCAATTAATACGCATGATTCCGTTAATTGCTCATATGTTGACCATTATGCCCTTTTCACTTTAAAACGTGATTTGTGAAAATGTAAAAGTGTAGAAACCTTAGTTACTGATATATAAACTTGTATGCAAAGTTTGACATCAGTTTGAGGTGTAGATTGACAGTTATGCTCATTAGCGTAATTAAGAAGCTTTATGTTAATAAAACGGCGTAATTAGCGTATAGCCTAGTTAAGCCTACTTTTTGATATCAAAATCTTTACCCACTGATGTAAAATATTATTTTGGGATTTTTGAAGATTTTTAATTAATTTTAGGCTGAGCATAACTCATAGTCGTAGGCTTAATCCGGTAATTGTCGGTTTTGCCCTTACGGGCTATAAAATGAGTTTTACACATCCAATTGACTCCAAACCTTTTGCTACTGATTTTAAATGATAAATAAATTATTTTAAGCCCTCTGGAATAATAAAAATATCAGCTTTATGTATAGAACCTGGAAATGGCTTCTAATCGCCTTTTTAAGCATTTTAACGCCTAGTATGTACTAAGACTATTTTAAACATACAAGGGTTTATACCTACAGATATTTGAGGAAAATTATAATATTTTAACAGTAAGCAAAAGTTTTTCAAACTCAGACTTCGGTTTTGAGCTTTACGGCTTATGTGAAATTACCAAAATGCCCCTACGGTGCATAGTTTGGTTATAATTGATAAATTTCACGTATATACTTTACCCTACTGTTATAACTTAGTAAAATAAGTATTTTTCTGATTACATCAGACCTATAACTTAGGTAAATACTTAAACTCTTTTATAACCTTTTAAATGACCAAACTACCCCTACGGGGCATAGTTTGTGTTTAAATTCGTTTCGGGCATAATAAAAGACATCTTACTGATGTCACAACATATATGAAGCATATTAACTTAGGAAACCTGTAAATGGCTCATATGTATACCCGTTACGCTTATTACGCGTTTGGTTCGGTTTATGTAACTAGTTTACATAAATTAGCCTAAACGGTCAAACCTTATCGTTTTTATCTCAAAATACAGAATGTGTATGAAATACCCATATTAAGCAAGTCTCCGAACTTGTCGGGTCTATATCACATTCTATCCGGTCTTCGCTTAATCATGCGTTTGAACCGTATCTTTCGGTAAGACTAACCGGTCTAAGCTTAGGCTTAATTAAAGACCCGTTAGCATTCTAATTGGTTATTTATACCATCGTTCCAGACTAGAGCCTTCCGGTAAATGGTACCTACGCTTACTTAAGTGAATACGGCTGAGTTATTAAATTCTTGCTATTTAAGACAGGAGCTAGCTCAGGTAAATACTCTTAACTTATTTTCCCTATACGGGCTTGGGATACGGTATTATAATAATACCGCTTGGTCGGGTATTGAATATTTAATCTTATTGTGGTTAAATTATTGAGGTAACCCGGTTTAATCTGTATTGTTTGAAATAAAAGCCGTTAGGGGTTAATGACCATGTCCCGGATATCCCTGACATCATTGTATTATAAAATGGCCACGTCTTAAGCACGGGGTGTAGGCATACACCTGACAGTTGTTTTAGGAATAACGGTATCTCACTCTCTTGTGGGCCTATACTTGTGGCGTGTCTGTTAATCTGACTCGGTTTCTACATCGGGCCCTGAACGTACAACGAACATGTAAGTCTGTATACAAGATTATAAATATAATTGTCCCAAGTTATAAAAGATTAATTTTGCTTTGTGCATTTTAATCAAAGTGTCAAAATATTTTGTGCCTGGTGCATCTAAATCATTTTTCTTAAACTCTTTTCAAATGAGTCGGTTGAGTGTATTTACCAGTGAAAACTGACGTATTTTCCAAAAAGGTTAAGTGACAGGTACTGAACGTAATTGGCTGGAAGCTCAGGGCGTTAATAAGGAATCTTGCAAGTTCTAGGCGTCCAAAGTCTGTTGAACAAATGTTTATATTTTAAGATCCGCCTGTGGATCCTTTACTTCCCGTTGTAATACTTGATATTACTTTATATTCGGATTGTAATATATTTATCTTTTGCTTACGCTGTGCATTTAAATATTGTGTTGTTTGACTATTATGTTGCCAACCACGTCTCGATACTCCCCACCGGGCCCACCGGTGACACGTGGAAATCCGGGGTGTGACAACACGCTGTAACGTGTGTGCGTGACTCATCAATTTTACGTTTAATTTTTGTTTGGGTTAACGCTCTCGCCGCAATACGCGGGTCCTCAATACTAGTTTTACGTTTAATCCTGTGGCTATGATCAATCAGTTTATCTTGTGCCAAGCTAGTGTTACTTTCTTACAATATAGCAAGCTATGATCAATCAGTTTATCTTAAATTTCACATAGTGGACAACACGAAGAGGAACTATCTCTCTAATTAATATTTGTTTTTGATAATCAACATTTTGTTGGATCATATATAGACAAAAAAAATGTTAATTTTGTTTATTCAATCATTTAATTATTAATGTGTCAATCGTTATGTTTAAAAGAAAGATTGCAACATTTTACTGAAGTAAACTTTGACAAGTGGAACGTTAGCCTATACGTTGTGAATTCATTGAGTATCAGCCTCTAACAAATACAATGATGTAACGGACATTCTATAAGTCTCATTTTTTCTTGTCGTCTTCTTTTTTTTCGGTTAGTTTTGTATTTCTTCCAGTTTCTTGCTGATCCTATATATATAAATATATAGAGTTGTTGCTGTTAAAAAAATGACATTGGATGTGCAACACGCATGTCACAATTCTAATGTCAATTCGATGGAACAAAATCATCGATATTTTATGCCAAAGATATCTCTCACTTGCACACGCACAAGGATGCTAAATCTTTCCTATCCATGGATCTATCCAACAATTTTACAAATATCAGAGGCAAGGGGCATCTTGATAAACCCATCTATACATAAAGTGTATGTTTGGTTATGATGTGGTAATTAATAATTTCTCATTTTCGTGTTATGAATTCCACAAAAATGTAACTTTCTCCAAATATAAGATTTTTCATTCCTTTGTAAGGAGGTGTTTGTTTTTATTCCTTTAAGGAATGGAAAGAAATAATTATTATATTAGTATTAATATTAATATCAATATTTTTGTTATTAATATTTTACCATTATTATTATTATTATTATTATTATTATTATTATTATTATTATTATTATTATTATTATTATTATTGAGCCAATTATATTTTTGTCATTTTTAATAAATTGTATTTCATTACTTTGTCTGTTTTTGCCTATCAAACTATACAAAGTAATGATATTTTATTCACATATGTGTAACCAAACATCATAAGTAATAGAATGATCCATTTCATTCCCTTCTTCATTCTATTCCTTTGTCAATTTTATTCTTTCATTCATTTCATTACCTCATACCAGACAGACCAAAAAAAGTCACATATGCATCCCTTATGTATTAAAAACATACAAGGATGAGAGGGGTGGTCACCTCTTGAGAAGAGGTAAACTCTTTTCTCACCCAATCACATCTTGGTATGTCAATTCTGTAAGATTAAATATATTATGTATTAATATTTAATCTTGTAGCCATCATAATCATTTACATTATATGGATCAAAATATATAATAACCTATTAAATAATTAGTTGGTAATTGTTGATGGACCATATTACCCTTATTAACTAATTAGGTTTCCTCCTGGGTGCCTATATAAAGGAGTCTTATGTAGAGGTTGAGGGGTTACACAATTAGACACAAAACCCACAAGCATAACATCATCATCATCGACCTCCTCTCCTATACCGATTCCCTTGTCGGTTTTCTTAGTCCCCATCATCAGTTAGCATCCTAAGGAGGAACCAAATCACAGTGACCATTATGTCGAACTCGATGTCATCTTCTCTGACTGGATTCTCCACTGCATTGAATGCTGTAACAGGTATGTTTTCATGTTTTCCTTCTTGTTTGAACAGAACCGAACCATCATGTGGTATCAGAGCATATGTTGTTTAGTCGGTTCTGCTTTTTATCAAAAAAATCTGAAAACAGAATTGAAAAAATCATAACAGATTCCGTTTTTGCCATCCGAAATCCTTATTACGGCTGATTTCGGATGATCACAGATCTGAGTTTCATCATATCGAATGCATTACGGATCATTACGGATGATCACGGATCTGGAGTTTCATCATTACGGATCATCTCTGATCATTACGGTTGATTTCGGATCTGGAGTTTCATCATTACGGATCATCTCTGAACATTACGGATGATTTTGGATTATTACCGATGAATTTCGGATGAATGTTTGAATTTTTTGATTTAGGGTTCATCATAAGTTATTGATTATCAACATCTGTTTGATCATTACGGATCATTTCGGACTAAGCATCATCATTTCGGATCAATCTCGGACTAAGCATCATCTGAAATCATCCGAAATGTATCCGAAATGACTCGACTTACGTATCTTGGACACATCCCAAATCATTCGAAATCATGCATTTCGGATAATCCTAAATGATTCGAAATTAGTCATTTCGGATGAATCCAAGACTTGATTCATCTGAAATCATGAGTGTTCATAAAGTTTGGCAGTTAGTTCGATCCGCGCTAACGGGTGGTTTGCTATTAAATAATTGGTTTTGTAATTACTTAGTTAAATAATCAGAATCAGATAATGTTTTACAAAACCAAAATAGCTTAACTTGAATGAGTTTTGATGTATCATTTATGGCCAAAGCTGACTTGATACATCTACTTATCATTCAAGTATTACGAAAGCTATGTTAAGTGTGCATCATAAACATGAATGTCTTAATATCTGGCCAAAGCTGATTTAATTCTTTCATAGATGGCATACTTAACAAATGCATAACTAAAGTGATTGTCTCAATTTCTGGCCAAAGCTGATTTGTCTTCGTTTAAGTAGAATTTTAACTAAGTCTATTATTTTGATGTTAGTAATAGACAATATCACAGCTTCATAATGTAACATGGTCATTATTTATGCCTGCCTTAGTTTAACATTCCCTTAGATCACATTAGGACTTCTTCCTTAGTATCATAACTTGCTCATCTTATTTCCACTATCAGCGCCCAATTGCGGGATTCCACCTTTGACTGGTGATAACTTTGCTGCATGGAAGGATGCTCTCATGCTTACTCTTGGGCTGCTGGATTTCGATTATGCTCTAAGAGAGGATAAGCCAGCGGACCTTACTCCACAAAGTACGGCTGCTCAGCAGTTAACTCATGATAAGTGGACTAGGTGTAACCGCATGTCTCTCATGTTCATGAAGCAGTCCATAAGCAATGCAATCAGGGGAGCTATTCCTGATTCTGAAGATGCTAAATCCTACTTGGCTTCTGTGGAGGCGCAGTTCAAGGGGACGTCTAAAGCACACGCTAGTACTCTTATTCTCAAGCTGGTGACAACTAAGTATGATGGGAGGAGCGGCATTCGCGAGCACATCATGATGATGAATGACATGGCCAATAAGCTGAAGGGGCTGGAAATGGAAATCAGTGATGGTTTCCTTGTTCATTTCATCATTACTTCGCTTCCTTCGTCCTTTGAAGCATTCAAGATCAATTACAACACTCAGAAGGACAAATGGACGATGAGTAAGTTGGTCGCTATGTGTGTACAGGAGGAAAAGCGTATGAGGATGGATCGCACTACTGATGTTGCCAACTTCACTACCTCCAACTCTAAGAAAAGGAAGAACAATTATCAGAGGAAGTGTAACACCCCGAAAAGTGCAAATCTATTTATTTTAAATATAAAGTTGATAAATAAACTAGTTAACTAACTAGGAATTTAAAATAACCCAGTTAGGTGAAAGCCTAGAAGTAACCTACAAATGGGTTAAAACGCTAAAATTAGAACCAAAGGAAAGTTTAGGGACCAAGTGTGTTCAAAATGAAACTAATATTAATAAAACCTAAATAAATAAAACACAAACACATTTTGTCTGTGTTTGGTGGAAATCGACCAGAGCAGGGGCGACCCCAAGCTCCAACCAAACCCTAGTTCAGCCTAAAATCTCTAGAATTGAAGGATCAAACTCAGTCCAAATTGAAATCCGAACTAAGATTACTGATCCTCGTCACAAGAGAATTACAAGGTATGTAAAATTTTGAGAAAACTCTTAGCTTGAAATTCTCATGATTTTGGATAATCTGAAATTAGATGTTGCATGTGTGTTGTTTGGTTAGATTAGGGATGATATAGTGTCTAGAAGTGAAACCTAGACAACTACATGTGAAATCATGTCCAAATTCAGGAAATTCCATGAACACATTGAAGGTGGGTTGTGGGTTTTACAAGATGAAGATGAACACTAGGGTTTAGAATGATTATTCTAGTGTAATTTGATTATAGAAAGTGATTTCAGAAAAGTATGATGTTTAAATACTATATGAAGGCTTTATTGATGTTAAGTTAGCTAATTAGCAAGCTATGAACTTAAATATGAAAGATATAAAAATTCTGCCCTTATAGTGTTTGTTGAAATGCCTCAAAGAAGGCTTGAAACTGAATTGTTAAGTTAAAAACGCATAATTATGATGTATGACAAAATGTGCGTTATGTATGTGAAACAAAGAGTTCTAAACATAAGGTGATTGAACTCTATAGGAAATGAAGCCGGGGCATCTAGCGGGCAAACCGGTGTGGACGCACGTTTGAAGGGCTTGCTTTGAAGGTATGTAACTTGATTCGTTACATTTGGGTAAATTTCGATATTTAGCATATACGTAGTTAGATTGTGTATTAAAAGTTGAGTTGGATTAAATCGATGATATTTGCTATGTCTAATAATAGACCAAGAATTTGGTTAGACCTCATTGGTAGTCAGCAAAATGGAGGATTCCTTAGATGAGCCAAATGGGTCGAACGATCAAATAAGGTATGGTAATACATTGTAGTATGGTTACTCGGTCTTGTTATTATTGACAATGACATATAGAATACGAGGACTTAATATGTTGGGTTGTAGGAATGAAATCCGAGAAGTTGATCCAAGTAAACAATCAAATCAAACAAAAGCATAACACATCAGAGTCCACCGTAAATTACGGTACACACCGTAATTTACGGTAGACAACAGATGGTTACGGTGGGTTTCCCCTGAGTTACGGTGGAACTAGAAATCCTCAGAAGCCACCGTAACTTACGGTATCTACCGTAAGTTCGGTAGAGCTTTAGAAATCATGTTGAGTTTTGTATTTCTTTGTTAATTCGAATCCGTTTTAGACGTAGTTTCGAATATGTATTATTTCTAAGTATTCTAATACTAATGTTTAAAGTAAACATTTCAGCTTTTAGGTAATCAAGGACTACGGATGACGGTCAAGCAAGCCATGAAGAACCGAACACAATTTTTGAAGCTTCCGCGTTAATTTACTTTGTTTAGACAATGTTTATGATGTAACTAGTTGCAAAACAACTTATGAATGTTTGAATTAGTCGGTAGTTGACTAATGTTTGTTACTTTAAAACTTTATTTTGAAACCTATGATTTAAAATGGGTCATCTTTTATATAAATCTTTTAAATTTTATCTAAATTCGAGTAGAAATTTAAGGGTGTTACAAGTTGGTAATCAGAGCTTAAGGTTGTCAACAAGTGTTCGGTTCAAGCTTGATCAATCGTCCGGTAAGAATTAACTTATTATGCTAATAAATTAGGTCTTATGTAAGAAATGAGAAATGAATTGAGATGCATGGGAAGAGTGTGTTAACACACTCAAACCCGGGAAGTGCATTAAATGTGAACGGTTAAAGCAAGTTAGGAACTTGGCTAAACCGAAACAAATGAAGCAATGTTATAAATGAAATGTTTAACGTTTAAATGTAAACATTTCAGTTTCAAGATGTCTGATGGGAATGATGATAATCCGGTGCAAACAAGCACCGAACAAATGAAAGAGATAATTGCCGAAGAGGTAGGAAAGGCAATTGAAGGAAGCCTATCCGGGTTTATAGGAAAAATTCAAAGCACGGTGTTGTCGTTTGTCGAAGAGCGAGTTAAAAGGTTGGAGGATATTGTCAACCTTATGATGGAGAAAACGGGAGAACGTAAAGGATGTTCATACAAGGAATTCATGGCGTGTAAACCGCCAATCTATAACGGGGAGGTTGACTCGATAATTTGCCAAAGGTGGATAAGTGATGTCGAAGGGGTGTTTGAACGGACCCATTGTGATGTAGGCGACTTTGTTGCTTACGGAACGGGTCAATTGAGGGGCCAAGCCAAGGATTGGTGGGATAACAAAAAGAAGGAAATGGGAGCCGAAGCGGCAAGGGTTATGACTTGGGACGAGTTTAAGGTACCATTCCTTAAACACCATAGTCCCAAAGCGGTTATTAACAGGATCAAAGAAGAATTCATCCAGCTAAGGCAAAAGGGTGAAACAATTGATAAGATCACGGACATCTTCATGGATAAGCTGAGATTTTGTGATGAGTTAGTCACCACTGAAGAACAAAAGATATACTACTATTACAACATGCTGAGTGCCGAGTACCGGGAGTTTATGACTCCGTCAAAATACGAAACCCTCACGGAGATTATCAACACCGCCCGGGAGCGGGAAATCGAGTTAAAGAAACAAGTTGAGAGAGGTGAACGAAGGGCACAGGATGTGAATCCAAGCCCTACAAAGAAAGCTAGAACTGCGGAATCGGGAAAGAAGGTGGATGCTAAAGGCGGATCGCCAAGTTGCAAGGTATGTGGAAAGGGGCACAAAGGTGAGTGTCGCTTCAAAGACAAGCCGTGCCCGGTATGTGGAAAGACGGGGCACACTGCATCACTATGTCCCGGGAAAGTTTCTGTTTGTTACAAATGTTATCAACCCGGCCACAAAAAGTTTGAATGTCCCGAGTTGATTGGGAAGAGAGACACAAAAGAGTCTCCAGCAGAAGTTCCCAAAGCTAAGGCTAGGTCATTCCAACTTACCGCGGCTGAAGCGAAGACAGAACCCGATGTGGTTTCAGGTATATTCACAATTAACACAATTCCAGCACGTGTACTGTTTGATACGGGTGCGAATAAATCCTTCATTTCGCATGGATTTATTCGACATCCTTCTTTTGTATTGACGAAATTATCTGTGCCCTTAGAAGTTGAAATAGGGGACAACAAAAGTTTTATAGTTTGTGATGTTTGTCGAGGCTTCAAATTAAGCATCGACGATGAGGAATACTCGATTGACTTAATCCCGATGTCCATGGGGGAATTTCAAGTAGTCGTTGGGATGGATTGGCTATCTCAGCACCATGCAAAGGTGGTGTGTTTTCGTAAAGAGATAAAACTAACATCTCCGAGCGGGAAACACGTCACCATCTATGGCGAAAAAGGAGGCAATCCTGTAGTATGCTCAATGTTGAAAGCCCACAAGCTTATGAAGCGAGGATGCAAGGCATTCATGATATACGCAAATGAGCCCGAGAAAGAATCACGAAAGATTAAAGATGTACCGATAGTACGAGATTATGAAGATGTGTTTCCGGAGGATTTACCGGGGATACCGCCTGAACAGGAAGTGGAGTTCGGGATCGAATTGATTCCGGGCGCAAAACCCGTAGCAAAGGCTCCGTACCGACTTGCACCGTCGGAACTACAAGAGTTGATGTCCCAAATTTAAGACCTGCTTGATAAGGGATTCATAAGGCCGAGTGTGTCTCCTTGGGGCTCACCGGTATTGTTTGTGAGAAAGAAAGACGGAAGCATGCGCATGTGTATCGATTACAGGGAGTTAAACAAACTCACGGTAAAGAACCGATACCCGCTTCCGAGGATAGATGATTTATTCGACCAACTACAGGGTGCGAATTGGTTCTCAAAAATTGATCTTAGATCGGGGTATCACCAACTAAAGGTCAAGGAAGAGGATGTGCCGAAGACGGCTTTCCGCACGCGATACGGACATTACGAATTCCTCGTAATGTCATTTGGGCTAACAAATGCACCCGCGGCTTTCATGGACCTCATGAACCGGGTTTGCAAGCCAATGTTGGATAAGTCGGTCATCGTGTTTATCGATGATATTTTAGTGTATTCAAAAAGCGAAGTTGAACACGCACATCACTTACAAGAAGTGTTAGAGACACTTAGACGAGAAAGGCTGTATGCGAAATTCTCTAAGTGTGCCTTTTGGTTACGGGAGGTACAATTTCTGGGCCACATCATAAGTGCTGACGGAGTATTGGTGGACCCGTCAAAGATCGAGGTTGTGTCAAAATGGAATTCCCCGAAGAACCCTTCGGAAATTAGAAGCTTTTTGGGGCTCGCGGGATACTATAGGAGATTCATTCAAGATTTCTCCAAGATTGCGTCCCCGCTAACAAAGCTAACTCGGAAGAAAGAAAAGTTCATTTGGGGTGTCGACCAAGAAAGAGCGTTTCAAACGTTAAAAGAGAAGTTAACACAAGCTACGGTACTGACATTGCCGGACGGGGTTGAAAATTTGGTGGTTTATTCGGATGCTTCACTATCGGGGCTCGGATGCGTTTTGATGCAACGGGGCAAGGTGATAGCTTATGCCTCGAGGCAATTGAAGATACACGAGAAGAAATATCCCACGCATGATCTTGAGTGGGCTGCAGTGGTATTTGCCTTAAAAATATGGAGGCACTACTTATATGGGGTAAAGTGCACCATATTCACCGATCATAAGAGCTTAAAATACTTCTTCGATCAGAAGGAGTTAAATATGCGACAAAGGCGATGGTTAGAAACGGTGAAAGATTTCGACTGTGAAATACACTACCACCCCGAAAAGGCAAAAGTGGTGGCGGATGCTTTGAGCAGAAAAGCGGACTACGTCCCAATACGAGTAAGATCGATGCAGCTCGTGGTGACCTCGGGTATACTTGAACGTATTCGAGAGGCGCAATTAGAAGTAGTGAAAGAGGAAAATTGGAAGAAAGAAAGAATAATCAGTCAGTTGAAAGATTTGTCGGATGGGAATAACGGGTTGAAGACTCGATCCGGAAGGATATGGGTTCCACATACTTGTGGGGTGAAGGCGCTTCTACTTGATGAAGCTCATAAATCCCGATATTCAATTCATCCGGGTGCGACCAAGATGTACAATGACCTGAAACAAAATTATTGGTGGCCTGGAATGAAGAGGGATGTGGCGAAGTGTAACACCTCTAAAATTCACGTCCTATAAAGTGTTGACACGTGTCATATGTTTGAACGTGTGAAAGAATGTTATGAAAGGACTAAAGTTGACAAACATGGAAAGTATGTGAATATACGAGTTCTAAATGTCAACAGTGAATAAATATATTGTACATTAACCCTAAATGATGATCATACCTTCAAACGAATAAATCATGGATCATACGAAGCTAAATATGAAAGAAAGTGGGGGATTACAAACTACAGGGGTTAAATGTGTCAATATGTATAAGTTATACCTCTGAGTGACCTTTTGACAAACCCGAAGCTTTGTAACGGTTAGTTATGCTCACTAGAATGCACGATATAAATTTTGTAAAGTTTCGTTATCGTATGAGAAAGTTATGATCAAATTCGTGTGCGAAGGGTTAAAGCGTCAACGTTGAAAGTTAGGACTTTTCGGGTAACAATAAAGTTAACCGGGGACTTAACAAAGTGGGTATATGTTTTAAAGCCCTTATAAATCAATTTGGAGGGTTCAAGATGCAAGAAACAAAAGTCTAAACGAAGTTTGAAGAGCCAAGGATCAAAACGCAATAAATCAAAAATTCTGATTTGTGCAGAGAAGGCGTAGCGCCACGCGAAGCCCCAGGGTATAATATACCCATATTAAACAAGTCTTCATACTTGTCGGGTCTAAAACACATTCTATCCGGTCATCGCTTAATCGTGCGTACGAACCGTATCTTTGAAACTAACCGGTCTAAGCTTTAGCTTAATTAAAGACCCGTTAGGATTCTAATAGGTTATTATAAACCTTCGTTCCAGATTAGGAGTACCAGTAAAAGCTACTTGCATTTGCTTATTGTGATTATTACATTGCTCAGGTAAATACTTTTAACTTATTTTCCCTATACGGGCTTGGGTTATGGTATATAGAATACCGCTTGATCGGGCATCAAATCTTCCATCGTTGGGTGGTTAATTGAATAATTTGATCGGCTCGTTTAAACAGTCTTGTTTACTTAAAGCCTTTGGGGGGTTAATGACCATGTCCCGGATATCCTTGGCATCATTTTACGAAATGGCCACGACTTAAGCGCGGGGTGTAGGCGTACACTCGTCAGTGCACAAAAGAATAATGTGGTGTGTCTATTGACCTTTAACCCGGTACGTCCGGGCTACTGAACGCACAAGGAACATGTAATTCGTTCACAAGATTATATATTTAAATAATTCTCCCAAGTTAAATAAAATGTTTGTGCCACGTGCATCTAAATCAATTTTCAATCATTTTTAAAATGAGTCAGTTGATTGTATTTACCAGTGTAAACTGACGTATTTTCCCAAAAAGATTAAATGCAGGTACTAAGCGTAATTGGCTGGGATTTCTCCTTAGCATCACTAGAATTCTCGCAAGCTTAAGATGTCTAAAGTCTGTTGAACTATTATTTCCATTTTATTTTCGATCCGTCTGTGGATAAACAATCGACAGTTGTGATATTTGATATTACAATATTATAATCGGTTGAATTATATCTTTTATTTGCTTCCGCTGTGCATATTATATATTGTGTTGTTTGACTATTATGTTGCCAACCACGTCACGATACTCCCCACCGGGCCCACCGGTGACACGTGGAATTCGGGGTGTGACAGGTTGGTATCAGAGCCAACATTGAGTGAATTAAACACTAGACTTTTGTGTTTAATCTCAATAACACAATTGCACATATCTAAACTTTCGAGTCTAGACAAATAACATAGGACAAATTCTACCTTGTTTGGTTTTTGTTTTGTCCTTTATTTTATATATATTGTTGTTGTTATCTCATGTTGTATTGACAGGATTAAAAATGCCGCCAAGATTCTTCCGAAGAAGAGGACGAGGAAAGGGGCCAATCACCGCCCCCAATGACAACGAGGCAGGACCTTCGCATGTGCGAGCTCCTTCCACCACCGAGAGTGACGATCCCCGACAAAACCGGAGGAACCTCTTCGAGCCGGCTAGAAGTTCGGTTTCGCACAGTTCAACACCTCCTGTTCATAACCCGTACGGGCCACAACCGGAGTATGAGCCCAACAACCCTCAACCCTCCTACATACCTTTAAAGCGGTCTTTATCGCACCACTCTTTTGGTGACCCTACACCTGTCTTCAGGGGCCGGTTTAACCCGGCCAATTACATACAAGAACCAGTGGGTTTCAACCCGTTGGGACCAGAGGATCACTTCTCGGGGGACAACGCGATGGATATGGACGAGGACACGGATCCCGTCGAACCTGCTAGTGGCACACCGAACCATCCCATAGAGATCTCGGATGGTTCATCTTTTCACGGATCACCCTACCAGGGTCCGGACAGTTACATGGCGCGATTTAACCAGCACGAGTGGTACTTCACACCCTCGCATCATTAGTCGCCTCATCAGCAGCAGCAGCAGGATCCCTCTGTGGATTCACGGTTTGTGGCAGTCACGCCACCGCCTCCACCGCCACCAGTTCAACCGGCACCTCCTCAACCACCGAGGCGTAGGAGGACGGGCGCACGTATGTCTGCGCGAGCGGGGGATTTCCATTTTAGCTCCCCACGCCAATCAAGTGGCAGTCACTACCCGCCACTTCAGGAAGACCCACAGATGGGTGGGCCTTCGCAACCAGTTGCACCGCAACCACCACCGATGGGTTTTGATAACCCAATTCCGGCATACACGGGTTCCATGGCGTATTTGAGCAGCCGGTGCACACCAACTACAACTACGCCGAAGCCGACCCATACTTAGTAGCGGCTAACTATAACACCCAAGGACCGTATGGAGACCCATGGGGAGTAGGGTACCCAACTCATGGGTACCAGATACCTGCCAGACCAATAATACGGACGCAATCGCAGCCGCCATGGTTTTCTCCCCCAGAACGGGAGGAAATTCTTCAGAGACTGGATCAGGTTGAGCGAGACTTTCACCGCGACCGCAAGGAGAGACAGAGCTTCTTCCAAGGATTGACAAGCTTGATCAAAGGGAAGAGCAAGAAGGACCACTGAATCCTTCCAATTGTTGTTGAGCCCCTGCGTGGGCCAGTCTTGCTGTATAAGCCCCTGCGTGGGTATGCTTGTTTGTTTTGACCCCTGCGTGGGTCTATCTTCCTGTTAACCCCTACGAGGGTATGTTATTGTTTAAAGTCCCTGCGTGGACTATTATGTTATTTGTGTAAGTCCCTGCGTGGACTATTATGATAATTGTTGTTAAGCCCCTGCGTGGGTAAGTCCTTGTTTAAACCCCTGCGTGGGTAAGTTTGTTTATTAAAAAGTCCCGTTTAGGGCGACGTGTAACCTTTTAATAAATTAATGGAATGTTATGTTTATAAATTTCATTTTGCCATTATATGCATAAATATATTACATGAAATAAATAAATCAAAATCATTCCTTTTTGATAATAATCTGCCTATTTAAATATTGAATAAGAATCTTAAAGAGTGAAACCTAGCCTTCGGGTCATTATAAGACCGGGCCAAGATGGTAAGACCTGCTTAAAAGATTCAAATCCCTGTTAACATCTGTAAACATGTTAACGCTCCTGGCAGATGTGATTCATTAAAATCACACACGTCATTCTTATTATTGGATTCTTCAAAAGATTCCTAACCCAATTTAATGATCTCTGAATCATGGGTTTAGATCATCAATTGAGATGATCATATTTTGACCATACGTGGTAATATAGTGCCTACGGGCCCTGCTCATTTCCATATGAGCCAAAAGACAGTGGTAGCGACGACTCCCTGTGAGGTAAAGGTAATGAACTAGGTTCGAACCTTCATGCTTTGATTCTCTGAAATCATAGCTTATAATTTATAAATGTCCTTGTGACTAGGCCTATTGTGCCAGTATACCTTCATGCTTTGATTCTCTGAAATCATAGCTTATAATTTATAAATGTCCTTGTGACTAGGCCTATTGTGCCAGTATACCTTCATGTTTTGATTCTCTGAAAGCATAGCTTATAAATTAAAATGTCCATGTGACTAGGCCTTTTGTGCCACAAATAAAACTGTTATTGTTTTATAATTAGGATAAATTATGATAGAAATCCTAAATAAATATCATTAATAAATTAACCAAATATGGTCTCTGTTTACCATGGTTAATGAATTACCCTAAGGGGCAATTCCATAATAAACTCCCAAATAAACTATTGTCCTTGTTTTCTGTAACAGTTCTGTTAGGATCTGGGGATCTACTGATTGTGCTTGTTTGTGAGATTTGAACAAATCAAATAGGTATGAATAGTTTTAAGTGCAGCGGAAATGAATAGCAAACTTTGTAAACACAATCAAAGTAGAATAGAGTTTGATAAACAATTGCTTTTCATAGAGTCGAAAGATTACATTAAAAGCAAAAGATTACAATGCAAGCTTACAGACTAAACTCCCCCTCAGCCTGATACTTCAGGGTTGGTAGCACAAGATGAAAGGATTGGATTGAGGAGAAGAACTCACTCAAAACGATCAAATATAACAGTACAGAGTACTGTCATATTTATAGGCAAACCAAACCACTGATATACCTCAGCTGACGTCACCATGATAGTGACATCTAACAGCCTAACAAACTATAAACACTGGTCTATATAAAACTACTGATGTCTAACAACTGATTGATAATAAAATACAAAACAAGTCTAACACTGTTCACGTTCCACTGTTGTAGCCTAAGCACTGATTGTTTGAACATCAGTGCTTTCTTCAAAAGGTGATCAGTCTTTGAATGAGCAGTGCTTGGGTCTTCAGCAGTACTTAAGAGACAGCAGTAGATAGAGCTCAGTGTTTGCCTTTTAGCAGTCTTTAGTTGTTTCATCAGTGTTTGGTTCATCAGTTGTTCTTCTGAGCAGTACTAGGAGTGTATCAGTAGATAGGTAACCACTGTCAAGGGGAGAGCTTAGAGTAAACGTCTGCTTATTGTGAATCCACTGTTGTGAACCGGTTTTGGCTTTCATTATCTGTTCCTCTGGTAGGGTTCAATCCCAACAATCTCCCCCTGGAACAGATAATGCCAAAACCCTTCATTATTCTGGATTTTTATTCTTCATCAGAAGTTCCTTTGCTTTTCTTTTAAATTCTTCCTCAAAATCTTTGGAACTTGAATCAGCCTCATCCCTGCACAGTGAAAGCTCAAGGAGATCTTGTAGATCTTCAACACTCAGGCCTAGTGCTTGATTCCTTGATATATGCCTCACTTCTCCATTGATTCTGATGAGAGTCAATACGTGGGTCTTTTGATCAGAGAGCCACTTTAGTATTTTTAAACCGAATGGGTTTCTTGGGAGAGGTTTATTGTCTGATGAACTTAAAGTGTTTGGCCTGGAGAAGAAGTGTATAGCAATATCATGAGCTTCAGAAACTCGTGTGAATGCTTTTTCAATAATCTCATTAGCTGCAGCTATGTCTGCTTCAACTTCTTTGTCAATCAGCTCACTGTTTGTGACATCTGCTGATGATTTTTGGCTTACTACTTTGACCCTTTTGGCAAGGTCTTGTAGTTTTGCTAATCTTTCTTTATCTGAAGCTATTTTCTTGATAGCTTCTTCAATCTGATCAGCTTCTTTATCCTTTTCTTCTCCAGCAGACAGCATTTCCTTCCTTTCTTTTCTCAATTTTATGACAAAGGCTTCTGCTGTGCTGATTTGTGTTTCAAAGGTCTTGACTTGCTCCTGTAGCTTTTTGTAGTCAGACTTTTTAGAAATGTCGGAGACTTTCATCCTCTGTTTCTCAAGCCTTTCATAAGCTTCATCAGTTTGCTGCTTTGACCATTTTGCTATGGCATCCGCAGTATCCACCTTTCCATCCACCAACTCCTGCTTCTTTCTTTTATGCTCGGAAATAAGATCAGCTATGAATTTCTTGTATTTGTTCCAATTTGGAGCCGTCTTTTTCTTCCGTGGATCAAGTTTAATCTTTTCAATTCTGTTAGCCTCATGCTTTAGTGCAACTATTGGCCAGTCTTTGAATTCTGTTTCTTCAGCAGGATAGAACTTTTCTTTCATTATGTATGCAAGGTATTCTTTTCTCAATTCATTTCGTTGATCTGCTTCAGGGGATAGGCTTGACATTTCTTTGTTCAGATCACTTGCATATTCTTCTATTTGTTTGACTTTGTTGAGCAGGAATTCCCTTCTTTCCAAAATTGCTTCATCACCTTGATCCTTGCATTCAACTTTGGCTCTTATCCTTGCTTGTCTTGCTTTTATTTCGAGATATTCATCCACGTTTTCTGGAATTATGAAACCTATGAGAGAAGGAAATTTCCTTTTTGAAGGATCATCTTCAGTGTAAAATTGTTTCATCTCATTTTTCACAGCTTCTAATTCCAATGGATATTTAGCAGCAACAGGATCATACTTTTCATCAGTAGCCTGTGTTGTTTCTCTTTTTCTTTTGTGAGGTTTTGGAGGTTGTGGTGTAGGAATGATGAGATCAGTGGTGGATGTTTGACTAACAGTGGTTGAAACAACTGGTGTTTCAACCGCTGTTGTCATTACAACTGCTGATGTATCAGCAGATGTCTTCTGCTTTTGAGCAGGGGTTTTTGATGGTGGTGACTCATCATCAGGAATGAAAACCCTTCTCCTTTTTAATGTAGGAGAGGCTGATGATGTTTTGGGTGGATCAGTGGTTTGAGATTGAATAGCAGTGGTTTGTGATTGTGATTGACTGACAGTGGTTGAAACAACTGGTGTTTCAATCACTGTTGTCATTACAGCAGATGTTGTAACATCTACTGTCTTCTGCTTTATGGCAGGAGGCAGTGGTGGTGATATGATTGTAGATGATGATGTGAGGGCAGTGGTTTTGGTGGTGTGTGATGGAGTGATGTGTGTTGAAGATATGGCTGCTGTTTGGCTACTGACAGCAGTTTTTGTAACTACTGGTGTATCAGCTGTTTGAATGGAAATATGAGATTTTGTGGTTTGAGATTGTTTGGATGGCTGTTTTTCTAGTTCTGGTTCAATATACAGCCCATCTTCTATTCCTTTCTTCTTCAACTTGATTTTCTCCCCCTTTTTGGCATTATCTGCAAGGGGTGTATCCATGAAGAGAATGGAAGAGGGAACTTTGCCAGAGGCACTTTAAATGCTAGCCTTTATAGCTTTGATATCTGCTTGAGTCTCTTTAAACCTTGATTCCACCATGTTGGTCAGCATTTGTACATGAATAGCATGCTTTTGATCAGCCATATGCTGCTGTTTTTCAAGCATGGGTTTAAAAATATTCCAAAGCTCATTTTCAGCAAATGCATGTTGTGCAGGTGCTTGAGCAGGAACAACAGTGGCTTGTGCTTTTTGAGCTTTTAAAATCTCTTGCACCATATCTTTAATTTCAGCAACTGAGTCTTCAAGTTTTTCAACCCTGTTCGTCAATTCCTGATATTTTAAATCATCACCCAAATTAATGGGATCATCTGATTTCCCTCCTGAAGAAGTTATACCAATGTGTGACTTAGGAACAGTGTTCCAGAAATCATCCATTGATGCCCCTTGTTCTTGGTACTGGGGACTTCTTTCTTCAGCACTCGATAAACCTTTGATGTTACTGGTGGTCAAAATAGGCTCACTAGTGGTTATCGATGGTGCTATAGAAGAAATTGCCTTCAAGGGAGTCTTACTTATGAAACAACTGTCCAACTGAAGATCTGTTGATCCATCAGTTGTAGTTGCTGCTCCACTTGAACTACTGACAAGAGTTACTTGTAACTCCTGCAGTGTAACCTCCTCAACTGTTGCTGGGATAGCAGAGGTATAAGCATCAGACCCAGTCACTTGTGGGGGTATACTGTCAGTGATAGGTGATAGAGAGGAACTGGTTTATGTCTGTGCAATATCAACCGCATGCAACAGGGGTATTATTGATTGTGGTAGAATGTTTGGTGAGGGTATGGGAGTTGAAAGAGACATGTCCTTGGGATCAGGACTGTGGAAGATAGAGCCAAGTGGATCCAGAGCTTCATAATTTGGTGTCCCTGTGATTACAACCTGATCCTTTTGTGAGGATGCAGGAGTAGTTTTAGGCAATGGTTGAGATCTTTCTTCCAACTGCTGTGAGGAAGTAGCAGCAGTGGTTTGTGGTGACATTTGTGTTGTCACAAGCAGTTGCTCTGGGATCTCATCTTCCAGAGTTGTCTTTTTCTTGGGTTTAGTGGGCTTTTTGGAAGATTTTCTTTTGGTCTTTTTGGTGATGTCAGGTGTGGGTTTCAAAGCAGTGGTTGTGCTGCTCTGATCACCTGGAACAGTGGGCTCAGCAGAAGTTGCCTAAGGATCAGTGGCAGTTTCTAAAGTCTGCTCAGGCACCTTTGCTTTTAATTTTATAGGTGCCATCATTCTTGAAATTGTTTCAATTGTTAAACCTTTTATTTGAAAATGGACACCTTGTTTGGGCAAATTTTCATCCTCTTTTTCAAATTTTTGTTTAAAGTAATAGCTCAGAAATCTTGGAAAAAGAAGAAATGATTTGCTGTCAACATTCTTTACCATGTCATTGAAGATCTCCTGGGAGTAGTTGTAATCTTTATTGTTTAAAATAGCATAGCCCAGGCATTGAATCTTCAATGGTATTTCATTAAACGCTGTTGTTTTATTAGAAACACAACTCAAAAGTGTGTGAAATAAAAATCTGGGTGCAGAAGGGAAATAACCTTTTTGTAAGGTATCTACCTTTGATTGTTCTGCATATCCCCTTTTTATGAAATCAGTTTTCATCACGGCTTTATCAAAAGATATTTTACCGTTCTGGTCATTCAGTTTGAAGACTTCTGAGATTGATTTTGGGGTTATTTGAATCGCTTTACCCTGTATCGAGGAGTTGATGGCAATGACTTTGTCGCCTTGTTTTTCAAGCGTCGCCTTCTTCCAGAACTCTCTCTGGGTTTGCAAGTAAATGGGAGCATCTGCTGTCAACAAAGTTTTGTACTTTGACGCAGATAGTGTATCAATGATGGAGTCGAACGTGTGGTTATCGGTAGGTTTTGTGAGGAGACCCAAGTAGTTATGCGGTGATTTGTATGGGATTTCAATGGTTTCTTCGGTAGTTTGAGTGACCTCTTTTGAAGATGATGGTGATTTTGGTTTAGATTTTGATTTTGATTTTGACTTCGTCATTTTGATGAAGAAGAATCGGAGAGTGTTTTGGGAGGAAAGGTTGGAAACTGCTTTGAGAAGAGAACTTTTGGAATTCAATTCGACAGTGTAAAACCCTGTTTGGGGGTTTTGATCAGGGTTTTATTTAGGGAAAAAGTGATCGCTGATGTGGCAGCGGTTATTATGATCTGAAGGCTAAAAACTGACCACGTGTCAAACACTGATGAAATGGATGAAGGGTGGAGAACAGTTTTTTTTAAGAGCCACTGATGAATCAAGCATCAGTGGTTACAACGGTAATAATGTGGACAGTGGTGGATTTTTACTATCAATGGATAGCATATCAGTGGATAAGACACTGATTTTGAGCATCAGTGCTTGCCAAGCAAAATAAAGAAACAGTGGTTGACTTTCAGCAGTGGATAGTGATTAGGAAACAGATGTATGAACAAAGCAGTGATTAGGGTAAATGATCCAGATTTGAAGGACAAGTATTTCAGCAACAGTTTTGAGAATTTCCATTCAAGGTTTTTGCCACATGTCAATTTGAAGGACAATGGTTTAGTACCCCAGATGATGTAGACTTTTTGCTAAGGCACTCATTTTTGTTAGATATCCAAGTTAAAACATGAGATGCCCCAGAAGTTTAACCACAGTTTAGCAACCAACCTTTGATTAAAGTTTAAAAACAAACCTGAGTATGACATGATCTTGAACAATGTACCATTTCCCTTTGACCCATTCATGAGGACAAGAATACCAACAAAAATAAAGTACTATGTCCTGACAGGAATTGAAACTAATGCCAACAAAAACAAGCAAAAGTTCAAAATATATTACTCCAAAAAATAAAATGAATAATATATCCTGATTATTCGAGAGAATCCTTTATAAAAAAATTTAAAGGATTTTCTGAGAACAGTATCAAAAAGGATCTGGTATATTTTCAAAAAATAAAAAACGTAATCATATCATTCTCAAGTTTATGAAAATGGTTAGTGGTTTGACCGCAGTGGTAGAATATTTTGAATACATTTTGACCACTGTTTGGTACCATTTTCTTTGTCAGTTGATGGCAAACATGAGGACACAAGAACTAGTCCATTCATAAGCTTAATCACTGAGAATACTACTGTCACCTGAATTTTCCTGAGTCAAAGAGTACAAACAGTTGCTTAATGACCATTTTTACCCCAAGCTTTGACTCTTACGTGTTTTACGTTTATACTCTTTTCTTTTGATTTCAAGAGTTTTGAGATAAACACACTTTCGAGTTTTATGAATTTTAGTCCAAAATCATTTTGTAGTAATGTTTTGAGAGACACGGTCATGTTTGCACAAATTTTTCAACCAATCTCACACTACACATGATACGGACTATGTAGACCCCTGATTTTCTTAAATGTATTTTTAACAAAGTTGACTTGTTCCTTTTGAGGATCTCAACCTGTTTTTCAACACATAAGATTGAATGACTAAAGTTTTAATTTCCCTTTTTTTATGTTAGCAAAACATCAATGTTTTTATGAACATAGGTTTTGTTAATCTGAGGTTCATACTTTAGTATTTAATGAGAACATCACAAATAATACATCAACAATTAAAATCAATTTAGAAAATAAGAAATAATCTCATGGTTTAACAGATATTGTTTTCAGATCTAGAAACCATGAGTGTCTTGTGCATGAATTCACTTGTTGTGTGAAATTTGTGTGTCATATGACATCTTGGTTGATTTACAGAGTTTTTGATTAACCACTTTGAACATGATTTACTCGATACTCTGTTTTTCAACTAAATACAACCAACCTTAGTATCAATGAATTTTGAGCTGAACTGTTATGTCAAATTGATTGTTAGATCGAATTTGACTGTCCAGGCTCTGATACCAATTGTTAGGATCTGGGGATCTACTGATTGTGCTTGTTTGTGAGATTTGAACAAATCAAATAGATATGAGTAGTTTTAAGTGCAGCGGAAATGAATAGCAAACTTTGTAAACACAATCAAAGTAGAATAGAGTTTGATAAACAATTGCTTTTCATAGAGTCGAAAGATTACATTAAAAGCAAAAGATTACAATGCAAGCTTACAGACTAAACTCCCCCTCAGCCTGATACTTCAGGGTTGGTAGCACAAGATGAAAGGATTGGATTGAGGAGAAGAACTCACTCAAAACGATCAAATATAACAGTACAGAGTACTGTCATATTTATAGGCAAACCAAACCACTGATGTACCTCAGCTGACGTCACCATGATAGTGACATCTAACAGCCTAACAAACTATAAACACTGGTCTATATAAAACTACTGATGTCTAACAACTGATTGATAATAAAATACAAAACAAGTCTAACACTGTTCACGTTCCACTGTTGTAGCCTAAGCACTGATTGTTTGAACATCAGTGCTTTCTTCAAAAGGTGATCAGTCTTTGAATGAGCAGTGCTTGGGTCTTCAGCAGTACTTAAGAGACAGCAGTAGATAGAGCTCAGTGTTTGCCTTTTAGCAGTCTTTAGTTGTTTCATCAGTGTTTGGTTCATCAGTTGTTCTTCTGAGCAGTACTAGGAGTGTATCAGCAGATAGGTAACCACTGTCAAGGGGAGAGCTTAGAGTAAACGTCTGCTTATTGTGAATCCACTGTTGTGAACCGGTTTTGGCTTTCATTATCTGTTCCTCTGGTAGGGTTCAATCCCAACAAGTTCAATTAAAATGGCTAACTCAGACGAAATTAATAGCCATCCAGTGGAGAACATTGATAATGCCCGGATTAATTTAACGGGTGCTGAATTGAAAGCGTTGATTGACGACGCAGTTACAAAGGCATTGGAACGGCAGTACGAAGAGTATAGTGGGACTCGGAGTAGGACCCTATCTACGCCGCATTCAAAGCCACCTTCCAAAAAGGATGAACCCAATAAAGATGATGATAGACTCTCCTCAAACCACCACAGTGCTCCATCTCAACAGGTTGTATTAAATCAAGAACCCCGTAGTAAGGGTTGCTCCTATAAATACTTCGTTTCGTGCAAGCCCAGAGATTTCACTGGGGAAAAGGGAGCTATTGACTGTATGACGTGGTTTGATGAGATGGATACAGTAGTGGATATCAGCGGGTGCGCTGAGAGGGATATAGTCAAGTTTGTGTCGCAATCTTTTAAAGGCGAAGCTTTAGCCTGGTGGAGATCTCTGATTCAAGCCACCGGGAAAATCCCATTGTACAACATGTCGTGGGATCAATTTGTTGCCCTCATCAGGGAAAATTACTGCCCCCAGCATGAGGTTGAGAAGATAGAGTCTGATTTTCTATCGTTGGTGATGACAAACCTTGACTGTCAAGCTTACCTCACGAGCTTCAACACAATGTCCCGGTTGGTTCCGTATCTGGTAACCCCGGAACCAAAAAGAATACCTCGTTTTATCGGTGGTTTAGCCCCGGAAATTAAGGCAAGTGTGAAGGCCTCCCGGCCAGCTAATTTTAGATCTGTAGCTGACATATCTTTGTCCCTCACTTTGGATGCGGTCAGGCAAAGATCGCTGAGGAATAAGGATGCTGAGAAGAGAAAACGTGAAGATGATAATTCACGGAGGTCGGGCAAGAAGCACCGTGGAAACGGTGACCACAAGAGGGGGTCGGAGTCAAGAAAGGATGGGCACCAGTCAGGTGAGAAGCCCAAATGCAAGATTTGCAAGAAACAGCACTTTGGAAAGTGCAGACTCGAGTCAAACTCACAAACTCAGTCAAAAACCTATGCTTGTGGTATATGCAAGTCCAAGGACCACAAAACCTTGGATTGCAAAAAGCTGAAGGATGCAACTTGCTACAGTTGCAATGAGAAAGGGCACATTAAAACCAACTGCCCTAAATACGCCAAGAAGCCTGAAGAGGCCAAGAAGACCAATGCTAAGGTCTTCAGAATGGACGCAAAGGAAGCGGTTCTAGACGACAACGTTATTACAGGTACTTTCCTTGTAAATGATGTCTATGCAAGAGTACTTTTTTATTCAGGCGCTGATAAGTCTTTCGTAGATAATAAGTTTTGTGAATTGTTGAAATTACCTGTCAAAACCTTAAATGTGAATTATGAGGTGGAGTTAGCAGATGGCACCCTAGAAACCGTCTCTACTGTGTTAGATGTATGTGTTATATCCATTAAGAACCACTCTTTTCCTCTGTCCCTACTTCCATTTAAGTTAGCCGGTTTTGACATAGTCTTGGGTATGGACTGGTTATCTCACAACCAGGCCCAAATCGTCTACAACAGAAAGCAAGTGGTGATTAAGACTCCGTCTGGTGAATCACTTACCATTCGGGGAGATACCCAGTATGGGCTGTCTGAGCAAATGACTATGCTCAAAGCTTCAAAATGTTTAAAGAAGGGTTGTGTCATCTACATGGCACAAGTGATTATTGATGAGCCTAAACCGAAGATAGAAGACATCCCTGTCATTTCTGAATACCCAGAAGTTTTTCCGGAAGAACTACCTGGTTTGCCACCAGATAGGCAAGTGGAATTCAGGATTGATATCATCCCCGGAGCAGCACCAGTTGCTAGAGCACCCTATAGGTTAGCACCAACCAAAATGAAAGAATTAAGGACACAACTGGATGAATTGCTAGCTAAAGGTTTCATAAAACCTAGTTCGTCTCCTTGGGGTGCACCAGTCTTGTTTGTCAAGAAGAAGGATGGATCGATGCGTCTGTGCATCGATTATCGTGAGCTTAATAAGGTCACGATAAAGAATAGGTATCCTTTGCCCAGAATCGACGATCTGTTCGATCAATTGCAAGGGGCAAGTTATTTCTCGAAGATTGACTTGAGGTCAGGCTACCATCAACTGAAGGTTAGAAATGAAGACGTACACAAGACTGCATTTAGGACTCGTTATGGTCATTACGAGTTCCTAGTGATGCCTTTTGGGCTCACTAATGCACCTGCCGCGTTCATGGATCTCATGAATCGCGTTTCCAAGCCGTACTTAGATAAATTCGTCATCGTGTTCATCGACGACATTCTCATTTATTCTAAGAACCAAGCTGACCACGAGAAACACCTTCGCTGTATTCTCAAACTCCTACATCGTGAGAAACTCTATGCCAAATTCTCTAAGTGTGAGTTTTGGCTTCGAGAAGTCCAATTCCTTGGACACGTGGTTAGTGAGCGTGGTATCCAAGTGGATCCCGCTAAGGTTGAAGCTGTTATGAACTGGCAAGAGCCAAAGACGCCTACAGAGATTCGTAGCTTCCTGGGATTGGCAGGATATTACAGGCGTTTCATTGAAAATTTTTCAAGGATTGCTGCACCCCTAACCTCCTTAACTAAGAAGAAGGTTAAGTTTGTTTGGGGCCCTAAACAGCAAGAATCCTTTGATATCCTAAAGCAAAAGCTGAGCAACGCCCCAGTACTGACATTGCCAGATGGAATAGAAGATTTTGTGGTTTCCTGCGATGCATCGCACACTGGCATGGGGTGTGTGCTTATGCAGAAAGGCAAGGTTATTGCATATGCATCACGACAGTTAAAAGTGCATGAAAAGAACTACACCACCCACGACTTAGAGTTGGGTGCCGTTGTATTCGCACTAAAACTGTGGAGGCATTATCTATATGGAATCAAGTGTGTGATCTATTCTGATCACAAGAGCCTCCAGCACCTGTTTAATCAGAAGGATTTAAACATGAGGCAACGCCGTTGGATAGAGACTTTAAATGATTATGATTGTGAAATCAGATATCATCCCGGCAAGGCGAATGTAGTCGCTGATGCCTTGAGTCGAAAGGAAAGGGTGAAACCCATCCGAATCAATGCCAAGCGCATGGAGATAAAGAACAGTTTGATTGAAAGGTTGTTAGCTGCACAAAAGGAAGCTGTGTTGGAAACTAACTATCCTAACGAAAAGCTAGGGGTAACTGAGGAGCAGTTAACTCTTAGCAAGGACGGAATTCTAAGATTAAATGGACGAATATGGGTTCCAATTTATGGAGGACTTCGAGATGTTATCCTCCAGGAAGCCCATAGTTCCAAATATTCCGTTCATCCTGGAGCTGATAAGATGTACCAGGATCTAAGGGCAAATTATTGGTGGATAGGCTTGAAAAAGTCTGTAGCTGCCTATGTAACTAAGTACTTGACTTGTGCGCAAGTCAAAGCAGAACATCAAAAGCCATCAGGCTTGCTACAACAGCCTGAACTTCCTACGTGGAAGTGGGAAATGGTAACTATGGATTTTATCACCAAGTTACCTAAGACAAGGAAAGGAAATGATACCATATGGGTTATCGTTGACAGACTGACTAAGTCTGCACATTTCCTAACCATTAAGGAGACTTATAGCTCCAACATGTTAGCCCAATTATACGTCGATAAGATTGTAGCTTTACATGGCATACCTGTGTCTATTATTTCCGACAGGGATACTAGATACACGTCACATTTTTGGAAAAGTTTCCAACAATCTTTGGGCACGCGTTTGAATTTTAGTACGGCTTACCATCCTCAGACAGACGGTCAGAGTGAGCGTACTATTCAAACTTTGGAAGACATGCTACGTGCATGTGTGATCGATTTGGGTGGTGGTTGGGATAACCACCTACCACTAATTGAGTTCTCCTACAACAATAGCTACCATACCAGCATCAAGGCTGCGCCTTTTGAGGCCTTATATGGTAGAAAGTGTAGAACGCCCGTTTGTTGGGCGGAAGTTGGAGATGTCCAATTATCAGGACCGGAGATAGTGTTCGAGACGACGGACAAGATTGTCCAGATTCGTGACCGTCTCAAAGCTGCCCGAGATAGGAAGAAGAGCTACGCTGATCCAAAGCGTAAAGCTTTTAACTTCGAAGTAGGCGACAAAGTGTTGCTTAAAGTATCACCCTGGAAAGGAGTGATGCGATTTGGTAAGAAACGCAAGCTAAGCCCGAGATACATAGGACCTTTCGAGGTTATCGAACGTGTCGGGTCAGTTGCCTATAAGTTAAACTTACCTGAAGAGCTCAGTGGAATTCACAATGTGTTCCACATCTGCAATCTGAAGAAGTGCTTCGCTGATGAATCACTGGTTATACCACATACAGATGTGCATATAGATGAGAGCTTGAAGTTTGTGGAAAAACCATTGTCGATTGAGGATCGACAGGTTAAGAAGCTTCGAAGGAAGCATGTGCCTATTGTAAAGGTCAAATGGGATGCCCGTAGAGGTCCCGAATACACGTGGGAGGTTGAGACTACGATGAAAGAAAAGTACCCTTATTTATTTCAGTAAATCTCGGGTCGAGATTTATTTTAAGGGGGTGAGGATGTAACACCTCGAAAATTCACGTCCTATAAAGTGTTGACACATGTCATATGTTTGAACGTGTGAAAGAATGTTATGAAAGGACTAAAGTTGACAAACATGGAAAGTATGTGAATATACGAGTTCTAAATGTCAACAGTGAATAAATATATTGTACATTAACCCTAAATGATGCTCATACCTTCAAACGAATAAATCATGGATCATACGAAGCTAAATATGAAAGAAAGTGGGGGATTACAAACTACAGGGGTTAAATGTGTCAACATGTTTAAGTTATACCTCTGAGTGACCTTTTGACAAACCCGAAGCTTTGTAACGGTTAGTTATGCTCACTAGAATGCACGATATAAATTTCGTAAAGTTTCCTTATCGTATGAGAAAGTTATGATCAAATTCGTGTGCGAAGGGTTAAAGCGTCAACGTTGAAAGTTAGGACTTTTCGGGTAACAATAAAGTTAACCGGGGACTTAACAAAGTGGGTATATGTTTTAAAGCCCTTATAAATCAATTTGGAGGGTTCAAGATGCAAGAAACAAAAGTCTAAACGAAGTTTGAAGAGCCAAGGATCAAAACGCAATAAATCAAAAATTCTGATTTGTGCAGAGAAGGCGTAGCGCCACGCGAAGCCCCAGGGGGGGCCTTCGCGCCACGCGAGGGACTGCCAGTTCCAATTTTCTTGGGTTTTGCCTGCTAAGTGCTTTCTGCTTGACCTTTAACCGAATTTCCTCATCTTGGACGACCCCTAGGCACCCCCTAAGCACTAGGGACACTTGTGGATGAATTGTGGGCAGTGGTAGACTTAGATGTCAACATTTTGTGGTGATTAATTCACTATAAAAGGGCCATGAGTTGCAACCAAGTTCTTCACACTTTCCTTCAGCTTTCTGATCATTTCTGGAGCTCAAGTCTTCTCTCAAAGTGATCACTAATCAAGCTTAGGACTTCAGTAAGTTTGCTAATCCTTTCTTAGTTAAGTTTTGCTTAGTTATAACTTAAAAGTCAAACCGTCGTAATTAACGATTGACTTTAAGATTAATCACTAATGGTCAAGTGATTAGTCGAATCAAAAGTAGTTATAAGTTGGTAATTATGTGGGTAATAAACCCTCAAAAAGGTTCCCCCTGATTCCCACTCTAACTAGGTCAAATGTCGGGTCAAACTTGTTAAGAAAAAGTCAACAGGATACTTAAATTCTAATTTATGCATAATTAGCCACGTAGAACATATACAACCTGTTTGATCATTAATATAACTTGGTAATAAGTGTAAGAACATGTCTAAACATGTTCAACCCGACAATTTCCTGTAAAGACCCGGTTCGGAACCGAAAGTCGCATAGTTTGACTTTTGCATTGACTTTCAGTTCTGACCCGTTTAGGCATGTTTTAGAAATGCCTCAGAGCTTTAATTGGACTAGGTTACATGCTAGTATAACCCTCTGTGATTATACACCTTGGTTCATTAGTTATCCAATTAATATGCATGTTTCCGTTAATTGCTCATATGTTGACCATTATGCCCTTTTCACCTTAAAACGTGATTTTTGAAAATGTAAAAGAGTAGAAACCTTTGTTACTGATATATAAACTTGTACCCAAAATTTTAGATCAATTGGTGGTGTAGATTGAGAGTTATGCTCATTAGCGTAATCAATAAGCTTTATGTTAATTAAACGGCGTAATTAGCGTATAGCCTAGTTAAGCCTACTTTTTAATATCAAAATCTTTACCCACTGATGTAATATATTATTTTGGGATTTTTGAAGATTTTTAATTAATTTTAGGCTGAGCATAACTTATAGTCGTAGGCTTAATCCGGTAATTGTCGGTTTTGCCCTTACGGGCTATAAAATGAGTTTTACATACCTAATTGACTCAAAACCTTTTGCTACTGATTACATATGGTAAATAAATTATTTTAAACCTCCTGGAATAATAAAAATATCAGATTTATGTATAGAACCCGGAAATGGCTTCTCATCGCCCTTTTTAGCGTTTTTAACGCATAGTATGTACTAAAACTATTTTAAACATACAAAGGGTGATACCTACTGATATTTGAGGTAAATTATAATATTTTAACAGTAAGCAAAAGTTGTTTAACTCAGACTTCAGTTTTGAGCTTTACGGCTTATGTGAAATTACCAAAATGCCCCTACGGTGCATAGTTTGGTTATAATTGATAAATTTCACATATATACAATACCCTACTGATATAACTTAGCAAATTGATTATCTTGGCTGATTACATCAGACCTGTAACTCAGGATACTACTTAAACTCTTTTATCACCTTATAAATGACCAAACTACCCCTACAGGGCATAGTTTGTGTTTAAATTCATTTCGGGCATAATAAATGATATCTTACTGATGTCACAACATATTTGGAGCATATTAACTTAGGAAACCTGTAAATGACTCTCATTATTACCCGTTACGCTTATTACGTGTTCGGTTCGGTTTATGTAACTAGTTTACATAAATTAGCCGAAGCGGGTCAAACCTTATCGGTTTTATCTCAAAATCCAGAATGTGTATAATATACCCATATTAAACAAGTCTTCATACTTGTCGGGTCTAAAACACATTCTATCCGGTCATCGCTTAATCGTGCGTACGAACCGTATCTTTGAAACTAACCGGTCTAAGCTTTAGCTTAATTAAAGACCCGTTAGGATTCTAATAGGTTATTATAAACCTTCGTTCCAGATTAGGAGTACCAGTAAAAGCTACTTGCATTTGCTTATTGTGATTATTACATTGCTCAGGTAAATACTTTTAACTTATTTTCCCTATACGGGCTTGGGTTACGGTATATAGAATACCGCTTGATCGGGCATCAAATCTTCCATCGTTGGGTGGTTAATTGAATAATTTGATCGGCTCGTTTAAACAGTCTTGTTTACTTAAAGCCTTTGGGGGGTTAATGACCATGTCCCGGATATCCTTGGCATCATTTTACGAAATGGCCACGACTTAAGCGCGGGGTGTAGGCGTACACCCGTCAGTGCACAAAAGAATAATGTGGTGTGTCTATTGACCTTTAACCCGGTACGTCCGGGCTACTGAACGCACAAGGAACATGTAATTCGTTCACAAGATTATATATTTAAATAATTCTCCCAAGTTAAATAAAATGTTTATGCCACGTGCATCCAAATCAATTTTCAATCATTTTTAAAATGAGTCAGTTGATTGTATTTACCAATGTAAACTGACGTATTTTCCCAAAAAGATTAAATGCAGGTACTAAGCGTAATTGGCTGGGATTTCTCCTTAGCATCACTAGAAGTCTCGCAAGCTTAAGATGCCTAAAGTCTGTTGAACTATTATTTCCATTTTATTTTCGATCCGTCTGTGGATAAACAATCGACAGTTGTGATATTTGATATTACAATATTATAATCGGTTGAATTATATCTTTTATTTGCTTCCACTGTGCATATTGTATATTGTGTTGTTTGACTATTATGTTGCCAACCACGTCACGATACTCCCCACCGGGCCCACCGGTGACACGTGGAATTCGGGGTGTGACACGAAGTATGTGGAAAATGCTTGACATGTCTACAAGTCAAGGCGGAGCACCAAAAACCATATGGTAAACTCCAACTGTTAGAAATCCCGGTTTGGAAATGGGAACATATTACAATGGACCTATTAACCAAATTGCCTAAGACAAATCGTGGTTTCGATACCATATGGGTAGTGGTGGATAGATTGACGAAAAGTGCTCACTTCATTCCGATTCGTGAGACTTATACATCAGAAAAGATGTCGGAAGTTTATACTAACGAGATAATAGCACGTCATGGAGTACCGGTATCCATTGTGTCTGATAGGGATACTCGGTTCACTTCAAATTTCTGGCGAGATTTCCAAGGGCAAATGGGAACCAAATTGTTTATTAGCACCGCGTACCATCCTCAGACAGATGGACAGAGTGAAAGAACAATACAAATATTGGAAGACATGTTACGAGCGTGTATAATCGACTTTGGAGGAAGTTGGGATGTTTACCTACCGTTAGTCGAGTTTTCGTATAATAACAGCTACCATGCTAGTATTAAGATGGCACCGTACGAAATGCTCTATGGTAGGAAATGCCGAACCCCGGTATGTTGGGGAGAAGTGGGTCCACGTGAACTCGCCCACCAAGATATAGTACGAGCCACTAATGGAAAGATTGATGTGGTTCGAGCACACTTGAAAGCGGCCCAAGATAGACAAAAGGCGTATGCTGACAAAAGGAACAGGCCAATCGAATTCCAGGTTGGCGACAAAGTTATGCTGAAAGTATCGCCGTGGAAGGGAATAATACGATTCAGAAGAAGAGGAAAGTTGAGTCCAAGATTTATTGGGCCATTCAGGATCACTGAACGGGTTGGTAAAGTAGCTTATCGTCTCGAATTACCCGAGGAGTTGAGTGGGATTCATAGCACATTCCACGTGTCACATCTCCGAAAATGTTTGGCGGACGAAACTGCTCGTATCCACTACGATGATATCGAGGTGGATAACAGCCTCAACTATGCAGTAAAACCAATTGCGATTTTAGATCGTAAAGAGAAGAGTTTGAGGAACAAGGTGATTAATCAAGTCAAGGTCAAGTGGGAGCACAGGAAGGGTTCAGACACTACGTGGGAGTCCGAAGAGGAGATGCGACGTCTCTACCCTACGTTATTTGGTACGTACTTTGGTTTCGGGGACGAAACCCTCTTAAGGGGGGTGAACTTGTAACACCCCGAAAAGTGCAAATCTATTTATTTTAAATATAAAGTTGATAAATAAACTAGTTAACTAACTAGGAATTTAAAATAACCCAGTTAGGTGAAAGCCTAGTAGTAACCTACAAATGGGTTAAAACGCTAAAATTAGAACCAAAGGAAAGTTTAGGGACCAAGTGTGTTCAAAATGAAACTAATATTAATAAAACCTAAATAAATAAAACACAAACACATTTTGTCTGTGTTTGGTGGAAATCGACCAGAGCAGGGGCGACCCCAAGCTCCAACCAAACCCTAGTTCAGCCTAAAATCTCTAGAATTGAAGGATCAAACTCAGTCCAAATTGAAATCCGAACTAAGATTACTGATCCTCATCACAAGAGAATTATAAGGTATGTAAAATTTTGAGAAAACTCTTAGCTTGAAATTCTCATGATTTTGGATAATCTGAAATTAGATGTTGCATGTGTGTTGTTTGGTTAGATTAGGGATGATATAGTGTCTAGAAGTGAAACCTAGACAACTACATGTGAAATCATGTCCAAATTCAGGAAATTCCATGAACACATTGAAGGTGGGTTGTGGGTTTTACAAGATGAAGATGAACACTAGGGTTTAGAATGATTATTCTAGTGTAATTTGATCATAGAAAGTGATTTCAGAAAAGTATGATGTTTAAATACTATATGAAGGCTTTATTGATGTTAAGTTAGCTAATTAGCAAGCTATGAACTTAAATATGAAAGATATAAAAATTCTGCCCTTATAGTGTTTGTTGAAATGCCTCAACGAAGGCTTGAAACTGAATTGTTAAGTTAAAAATGCATAATTATGATGTATGACAAAATATGCGTTATGTATGTGAAACAAAGAGTTCTAAACATAAGGTGATTGAACTCTATAGGAAAGGAAGCCGGGGCATCTAGCGGGCAAACCGGTGTGGACGCACGTTTGAAGGGCTTGCTTTGAAGGTATGTAACTTGATTCATTACATTTGCGTAAATTTCGATATTTAGCATATACGTAGTTAGATTGTGTATTAAAAGTTGAGTTGGATTAAATCGATGATATTTGCTATGTCTAATAATAGACAAAGAATTTGGTTAGACCTCATTGGTAGTCATCAAAATGGAGGATTCCTTAGATGAGCCAAATGGGTCGAACGATCAAATAAGGTATGGTAATACATTGTAGTATGGTTACTCGGTCTTGTTATTATTGACAATGACATATAGAATACGAGGACTTAATATGTTGGGTTGTAGGAATGAAATCCGAGAAGTTGATCCAAGTAAACAATCAAATCAAACAAAAGCATAACACATCAGAGTCCACCGTAAATTACGGTACACACCGTAATTTACGGTAGACAACAGATGGTTACGGTGGGTTTCCCCTGAGTTACGGTGGAACTAGAAATCCTCAGAAGCTACCGTAACTTACGGTATCTACCGTAAGTTACGGTAGAGCTTTAGAAATCATGTTGAGTTTTGTATTTCTTTGTTAATTCGAATCCGTTTTAGACGTAGTTTCGAATATGTATTATTTCTATGTATTCTAATACTAATGTTTAAAGTAAACATTTCAGCTTTTAGGTAATCAAGGACTACGGATGACGGTCAAGCAAGCCTTGAAGAACCAAACACAATTTTTGAAGCTTCCGCGTTAATTTACTTTGTTTAGACAATGTTTATGATGTAACTAGTTGCAAAACAACTTATGAATGTTTGAATTAGTCGGTAGTTGACTAATGTTTGTTACTTTAAAACTTTATTTTTAAACCTATGATTTAAAATAGGTCATCTTTTATATAAATCTTTTAAATTTTATCTAAATTCGAGTAGAAATTTAAGGGTGTTACAGGAAGGATGCTTGAAAAGTCCAAAGACCTAATTCTAATCCTAATACAAGTGCAGCTTCCAGCTCTAAGAACTTCTTAGGCAATATCCGCTGCAAGTTCTGTAAAAAGACAGGACATATGCAGAAGGAATGCCCTGTCTTTAAGGAGTGGCTGGCTAAGAAAGGTAACGATTATTTTATGATACTTGAGTCCTATAATTTAAGTGTTCCTGCTAATTCTTGGTGGTTTGATTCTGGTTCTTTGGTTCATGTTACCAATTCAACTCAGGGATTCCTTTCAATCCGGAAGCTGGAAAGAAACCAAAGAACGCTTAAGGTTGGGGATGATCGAGAATTAGAAGTGAAGGCCATTGGAACATTACAATTAGTTATGAAAACTGGTTTATGTATTAAACTTTATGATACCTTATATATTCCTGAGGTAACTCGGAACCTTGTATCAGGACCAAAGTTAGACATGGACGGTTTTATTGTTTCCCATGGTCATCGCAAACTCTCTATCCTCTATGATTCTGTTCTTTATGGTACTGGTATTCTGGATGGTGGTCTCTATAGATTAGAACTAGAAGATAACTTTTCCAAATCTTTGTTGTCATATAACATTAATGAATCACTCACAAAGATGAAAAAGAAACGAGACTTAGAGACTTCATCCATGTTGTGGCATCAGCGTTTAGGCCACATTTCAAAAGAACGATTAAATCGTCTTGTAAAGGATGAAGTCTTACCTCCTCTCGATTTCTCTGATTTTGGAACATGTATCAAATGTCTTAAAGGTAAAATGACATTAGAGAATAAGAAAGGTGCCACTAGGAGCTCTAATTTATTAGAACTCATTCACACTGACATTAGTGGTCCCTACCAAATCGCTGGCATAACAGGACATACTTCATTTATCACTTTTATTGATGATTATTCTCGTTACATGTACTTGTATCTTATTAAGGAGAAGTCTGAATCTCTTACAACTTTTAAAGATTATAAGGCTGAAGTTGAAAAGCAATTAGATCGTCAGATTAAAGTTGTGAGATCAGATAGAGGCGGTGAATATTATGGAAGACATACTGATGTGGGTCAAGCTCCTGGTCCATTTTATGAGTTTTGTAAGGGCCAGGGGATTGTGAACCAATACACCATGTCTGGTACACCTCAGTAGAACGGTGTCGCTGAAAGAAGAAACCGTACCCTTATGAACATGGTACGCGGTATGTTAGCCAACACTAATTTACCATTATTCCTCTGGACTGAAGCGTTAAAAACAGCTGTTCATATACTCAATAGAGTTCCTTCTAAGTTTGTCCCTAAAACTCCTTATGAACTTTGGACAGGAAGGAAACCGAGTCTTAAATATATGAAAGTATGGGGCTGCATTGCTGAAGAAAAACTTTATAATCCTTTCCTAAGGAAACTTGACCCTAAAACAGTTACCTGTTTCTTTATCGGGTATCCTGAGAATTCAAAGGGTTATCGTTTCTATTGTCCTTCCCATGTCACCCGTATTGTTGAAACCAAGCGTGCCACGTTCCTGGAGGATTTCAAGGTCAGTGGGAGCAGTAACAACCCTTACGAAGAATTGCAAGAAGTACAAGACGCGGGGGGGAGAGACTCGTCGCTTACCATTACTCCGATTACTCCTCTTGTACCCAATGCAACTACTGTACCTGAAGCTACTGCACCAACTGCAAATTCACCTCTACAATCAGAACCCATTATACCTCATGACGAAGGCACATCAAACGCTCAAAACCAAGACAACGCTGAACCCGATAATCCACTCAGGAGGTCATCTAGGCAAAGAAGGCCTACTAATTGGGATGATTATGTTACCTACCTGACTGAAATGGATCCCGGAAAGCTTAATGATCATATCTCTTACAATGAAGCCATTAGCAGTGATCAGTCTTCTGAATGGAATAAAGCAATGATTGAAGAGCTTGAATCCATGAAGAAAAATGACGTTTGGGATTTGGTAGAATTACCCAATGATGTAAAACCATTAGGATGTAAATGGGTGTTCAAAACAAAATTGGATCCGAATGGGAACGTTGAACGCTACAAAGCGAGATTGGTTGCAAAGGGCTACACTCAGAAAGAGGGAATTGATTATCAAGAGACGTTTCACCTGTCTCTCGTAAAGATTCATTAAGGATCGTCATGGCCCTAGTAGCTCATTTTGATTTAGAGTTACATCAGATGGACGTTAAAACGGCTTTCCTTAACGGAGACTTGGACGAAGATGTTTACATGAAATAACCTGAAGGCTTTAAACCTGAAGGTCAGGAGCATCTAGTCTGTAAGCTGAAGAAATCCATTTATGGCTTAAAACAAGCATCACGTCAGTGGTACCTCAAGTTTGATGAAGTCATGAAGAAACAAGGTTTTATGAAGAATCAAGTGGATCAATGCACCTACCTCAAGATGAGTGGGAGCAACTTTACTATACTTGTCCTTTACGTAGATGATATTCTATTGGCAAGTAATAGTTTAGACATGTTGCATGAGTCGAAGCGGTTACTCTCGCATAACTTCGTCATGAAGGATCTCGGAGATGCTTCTTACGTCATTGGCATCGAAATTCACCGAGATAGACACAAAGGGATCTTAGGATTGTCCCAAAAGGCTTACATAGATCGTGTCCTTACACGTTACAACATGCAACAGTGCAAACCCTCAGTCGCTCCAGTAGTTAAGGGAGATGTTTTCGGTTCATTCCAGTGTCCGACAACAGAGGTTGAGAAGGAGCAAATGAGCCAGATACCTTACGCGTCAGTAGTCGGGAGCCTGATGTATGCTCAAGTCTGTACTCGCCCAGATATCGTTTACATTGCTGGAATGTTAGGCCGTTATCATACTAATCCTGGCCTAGATCAGTGGAAAGCAGCTAAGAAGGTACTTTGATATCTGCAAGGGACGAAAGACTATAAACTGACTTATAGAAGAAGTGATCATTTAGAAGTGGTGGGCTATTCTGATTCTGACTTTGCCAAGTGCAAAGATGACAAGAAATCCACTTCGGGCTATATCTTTATGTTAGCAGGCGGCCCTATCTCATGGAAAAGTCATAAACAACAGTTGACCACAACTTCCACAATGATGGCAGAGTACATTGCTGTTTATAACGCAACCTGTCATGGAATGTTGCTTAGAAATCTGGTCGCTGGACTCAAGATCGTTAATTCCCATTTCTATACCATTGAAGCTTTATTGTGATAATTCAGCTGTCGTTAGTTTCTCGAACAGTAACAGTTCGACTGGAGCTGGTTTATATCTCGATACAAAATATCTGTTCGTACGAGAACGAGTTGAGGAAAATAATCTTTGTATCGAGTATATTAGTACTAAAGATATGCTTGCGGATCCGATGACTAAAGGTCTTCCTCCTAAGGTTTACGAAGAACATGTTCGGAATATGGGATTTAGTAAAGACCTTATTTAAGCATATTGTACTAGCTTATGTTTTATGATTAATGAAATTTCCTCAGTTTGATTTTGTATGTCTCTTAGAATATGTTCAACCGGTATAATGGCATATAGACAAATAAAGTTACAAATCAAACAAATGGCTTACGCGTATTTTGATCATGATGATTAGGTTTTAAATTAAGGCTATAGTATGATTAATGGGGGTCCTGAGTCGCATAATGATTCAACGGCTGTATTTCTCTGCTATAGTACTTGTTTAAGGCTAAAATTAGTGTTAACTCCTGATCAGGCTTATCTAATACTCATAGTAAATGATTACTCGGCTAAGTGGGCGAATGTAAGATTAAATATATTATGTATTAATATTTAATCTTGTAGCCATCATAATCATTTACATTATATGGATCAAAATATATAATAACCAGTGTTGTAAAAGTCGGATTACTCGGCCGAGTACTCGGCGAGTACTCGGTCCTCGGACCCCTTCCGAGGCGACTTCCTCCTAGGCGGTCTCAATTAGTCGGCCTCGGGATTACTCGGGAGTACTCGGTGCCTAGTCGGCCAAGTCGGCGCCTAGTCGGACGTAGTCGGCCTAGTCGGTCTAGGCGGTCAACGTGGTTTGTTGACTTTTAATCGGTCAAACTCGGTCAAAATTGGCCTACTCGGCCTTGTACTCGGACTACTCGGCCTTGTACTCAGACTAGTCGGACTTGTATTCAGAATATTTGAACTTTAAACATGTTTCATTTTAAATTATACTCAGTTGACATAAATTATGCTTATTTTAACACATAAATAATATATAACAATTAATTTTCTTTATATTTACCATGTCCGCGTACTCCCCGAGTACTCTCCGAGTACTCCGATTACTCCCAACTCCCCAGTCGGCCGACTAGGGACCGCCTAACGACTTTTACAACACTGATAATAACCTATTAAATAATTAGTTGGTAATTGTTGATGGACCATATTACCCTTATTAACTAATTAGGTTTCCTCCTGGGTGCCTATATAAAGGAGTCTTATGTAGAGGTTGAGGGGTTACACAATTAGACACAAAACCCATAAGCATAACATCATCATCATCGACCTCCTCTCCTATACCGATTCCCTTGTCGGTTTTCTTAGTCCCCATCACCAGTTAGCACCCTAAGGAGGAACCAAATCACAGTGACCATTATGTCGAACTCGATGTCATCTTCTCTGACTGGATTCTCCACTGCATTGAATGCTGTAACAGGTATGTTTTCATGTTTTCCTTCATGTTTGAACAGAACCGAACCAACAAATTCCCCTCTCTAAGTCCCCTATTGCACTAAAACATAAGGGGTGGTCACCTGTCTTGGAGATAGGTAAACTATCTTTTTTCAGGGTGTGGATATAATAGGAAGTTTATTTCACTAGGAAGGATAGGAAGCAATCATGATCGTCCAATTGAACAATTAACGGCCGAGATTAAAATCAAATTAAAAACTGTCATTTAAACACGTTCTCCGGGCATTCAAGGGTATTATTGTCAAATTGCAAATGTAACCGCTGTTCAATATACACAGAAACCCTTCGAAAAAAAGTTCATTACGTTTTACACTTCCATTGAACGAACAAACACATACAAAAATTTGAGAAAATCAAACTCCATTGAAGTTCATGGCATCATCGAGAGATAATTTGAAGGTTTACATTCGAGCTTCTGAAAAGAAATCTGTATCTGAAAACCCTAAATCATCAACGAAGCCAAAAACATCATCAGTTGAAGAAAACATCGATCAACAAAGAAACATTAGCCGAAAATCAACAATGAAACAACAAACTAGTAGAAAACGCAAAGAGATTTCTGATAATGGTATATTTTTGGTTTTTAACTGTATTCAAGTTACGTTTTATAAAGCGCAATAGACCTAATATACCTTATCCCTTCCCAAAAATTGTTTATGAGTGATATCTTATCCCTATCTTATCATTGAAAGTGCTTAATTAGGTTTGTTATTAGAGACTGCGTTGCGTTTTATGTTAAAACTATGACCTAAGGTGCTAATGCTTTTTATGGGATTTATATATTGTGAACTAATGCGTTTTACCTTAAAAAAACTAGCATAAACAAAGAGATTATTATTATGATAATTGTAATCGAATATTAAAACATTGTGTTTTATCTAATCTTTGTATTTGCTGAGATACATGTGTTGTTAACTATTGCGTTTTATCTTAATACTGTATCAAATGCATTTTTATTTCTTGACTAATGCGTTTTAATTTAAAATATTATAAAAAAACAAAATGAGATTATGTAATGTTAATTTGCTGAATTAATTTAATATGATGTAAAGTATTGCGTTTTATCTTAAAAATGTGAACTACTGCTTTTTATCTTTATAGTGTTAGCTAATGCGTTTTATCTTAAATTTGTTAATTGAAATTGTTTCATTATTCTGTTTAAAGATAAAAAAACAAGAGGAAAAACAAAAAAACAAGAGGAAAAACAAAAAAAAGGAGAAGAAAGAAAGTGGTGATAGAATCTTCAGAAGATACAGATTCTGTTTCAAAAGATGAAAATACTAGTCGAGCTATAATTTTGCATACTTCTGAACAACAACAAGTAAATTCAGGTAACATAAAACGCATTAACATAATTTCATTGAAAATATATATGTTTCTAAAACACTTGAATGTATCAGATGATGATTTTGTTGATCTACCACCAAGAGTGAAACAGACAAAATATCAAAAGAAGGAAAAGGCAGAATCAAAAACAAAGAGATCATTGAAGAAAGATAAAACAGAAGAACAGCCAGAAGAACAACCATATTATGATTACGACGGAAAAAAAATCAACATAAGATGTGTAGTCAATAATCTCACAGATTATATTGAAAGTTTGTCAAAAGAGCAAAAGCAAGTTGTTAGAGAAATAGGGTTTGGCTGCATCATTCAAGTTGCATTCAGTTCCACGCAAATTCGGATATTGGCTGGTAAAAAACTTTGATGCTGAAAATGATGAGATAAATACTGGAGATGAAAAGATTAAAATCACAGCTGAATTGATCCAAAAGGTATTTCAAATACCAAATGGAAAAAACAAATATTGAGGAAAAACCGAGACCAAAAGAAACTGATCTTATAATTAAATTCTGGCGCGGTCAATTCAGCAAAGATATTTTGAAGAGAATGTATGTTGCCAACTTGATTAAATATTTAAAATCAAGAAATGAGCTTGGAGGACTGTTCAAACTAAACTTCTTAGTTATATTTTTTACGATCATGGCAGAGGCAATGCAAAGTAGTAATGTTAACCAAAGATTCTTGCCATCGATGAAAAATGACAAAAAAAAACCCAAGATTTCAATTGGTGTGAATATATTCTGAATGTTTTAAGGCGTACAAGAAGACAATGGCCTGGAAATGACAAGCTCTTCAATGGACCTATTGGATTGTTAGCGGTATGAAATCTGATCTTGCATTATTGCTACATATTATGCTGAATGCTTGTTTAGCCTGCTTGTTTGTATTCTTTATTTAAAATATCTTTGATTAAAACGCAATGACTTGTTTATATTATTTGTTGGTTTGTTTAAAACGCAACGTTTATAAAGCAAAAGGCAATGACATGTTTATATGCTTTGTTCAAAATATGCTTGATTAAAACGCAATGCTTGTTTAAAAGGCAATATATATAAAGTTACAAAAAATTAGTTGGGTAAGTTGTTTACAATGATTTATATTATAAAATTAGTTTGAATTAAAAACGCAATGGACCTATTGGATTGTTAGCGGTATGAAATCTGATCTTGCATTATTGCTACATATTATGATGAATGCTTGTTTAGGCTGCTTGTTTATATTATTTGTTTAAAATACGTTTGATTAAAGTGAAATGTATATAAAGTTACAAAAAACTAGTTGTGTAAGTTGTTTACAATGATTTATATTATAAAACACAACAAAATTATTATTGAGTATTGTTTTAAAACGCAATGATTCATACAGATTATATATGCTTACAAAAAAAAGGATTTGAAGATGCTGAACACACTGAAGAGTTCTCTCTAGATAAAATTGACTCTACAACATTACAAGAATATGAAGATGAATTGGAAATTGCTGCACTAAATGAGGGGAGAGATCTTGTAAAGGATAAAAAGAAAAAAGAGAAAAATGTAAGAAAGAAAAAAGAAAAAAAGAAAGAGGAGGAGGAGGATGAATTTTATGTTTATCCATCTGAATCCGACAATGAAAATGAAGAAATTTGTCAAGATGAATCCAAAGAAAAAGATGAAGACGATGTTCAAGAACAACCAGACATCCAAATCAACTCAGAAAAGATAAAAGATGGAAACACCTTACTTAAAGCTGCAATAGACTGGATTAAACTAGATGATGTTCAAAACAGCCAACTTAAAACCATTGAAACTGAAAAAACACAAACAGAAAGTGGAGGATCATGGGGGCAATTCTTCATAAAACCATCAAAAGAAAATAAAGATAAAATGTGGGTAGACAGTCAATGCCGATTGAGTAATTTCATGCCATCACAAAATCAAAGTGAAGGTCTTTCTGACATTCATTCAACAAAAAGTGGCGATGAAAATATGAAGAACATTGAAGGAAAAAAATCAAATGAAGAATATGTTGTGACTGCCTTCGATTTTCATTTTAAAGGATTTGAAGAAGTTTTCGAAAGCATCCAATCACGCATAGATGAGATCATTGAAGAATATCCAAATACTGAAAATGTTCATAACAAAGTAAATGAATGGGTTTCATTGATTGAAAAATTCAACGATCAAGCTAAAAAGCACAAGAAAGTTAGTATTGATTCAACTCTGATCGAAACTCCATCAAGATTTCTAAATTTGAGCCAAAATGAAGACACAGAAAATCAACTCATTTCATCTCCATTGACTGTAAAACGCAATGATGATGCTACAAAACGCAATGAAGATAACACAGTTGAAGACCAATCCTCAAATCCAGAAAGAACCTACATCAAGTCTGCAAACACACATTGAAAACCCTTTAATGGTACAATCATCTTTTAGCGAAGAAACTCCATCATAAATGTTGGAGATAATCGAAAAGACAGATGAAGCAGAAAAAAAATCAAATAAAAAAAATTCAAAATGATGAGGTACCATCCTTTGATTTGAAAATTTCTCAGTTGTCTTCAAATGTGGATGAAAATGAAGTGAAAGATGATACTACTTGCCACGCTACACAATCCGAAAATCAAACAGAATCTGAAAATAAAACAAGCGAAAAAGAAGTTGAAACTTCTGTTCTAATTACTGGGATACAAACAATGTTTGATAGAATTGAAGAACAGAACACTGAAAATGAAATCAGTAATCTGATTCAAAACACATCATTCCTGAACCCACAAGAAGATCCTTATAAAACATCTGCAAAACCTGTTCAGTAAGAACAACCAACAACTTATATCAACAAAACAGAAGAAATAATCACAAAGATAGTACGACCAGATCGATAGAGAAATGTTGCAGAAGCATTATGTTCACCATACTATCAAAGACAAATAGCAATGAACGAAGCAAGAACGGCACACGAAAACAACATATCGGGATATGTTTTCCATGCAGAAGGAGAAATAACGTACAAAATCATTTATATACACTAACACTAAACAAAAAATCAAAATATTATATTTTTTTTTTTTTTGCAGGGACACTCTCTTTGAAATTAAAGATCATGTATTTCTGTCGAGATATGCTGCAGAAACAATGAGGCCAGGATTGGAAATAACAGGAGAAGTAATCAACTGTTGGGCATATATTTTGAATGAAGAAGAAAAAAGAAGATCGAAAGACAACAAAGCTCCAAGATTTTTCTGTACTATTCGAATGCTGGTAAGATCTATAAAACGCAATTTGTCTGTTTTATACATATAATATATGTTTAATGATGTTTTTTGAAGTATGATTGAATAAAGTTATATAAAACGCAATTGTCAGTTTATTTGTTTCATAAAACGCAATGTGTAGTTTGTTTGAATGTAGTTTTATAAAACGCAACTGTATGTTTTATTACCTTCATAAAACGCAATTAATAATTTAATTTGTTTATTGTTATGCAGGCTTTATCATTGAATGAAAAGAAAGAAGAAATGATAGCAGAGTTCACCAAGAACATAGAAAAAATTCTTCAAGGTGCAAAGCTAAAAAGCATAAACGATTTTAAAATTATCCTTGTCCCGATTCTCCATGTAGAGCATTTCTATGTGATCTCATTCAATCTTGAAGATAAAGAAATATTCATCATTGACAACAGTGCGAAAGCGGTCACAAATAAACAAAAATATGGGGATGTGCCTTTAAAGACAGTAAGTTTTTCGACTTATGCTTTTAAAACACAATATAAACCACCTAATCTTTTTGTTTTTTTTTTTCTGTAGAGGAATGCTTTAGCAGGTTACCTCAAATTTGTTGGTCATAAAAATGCAGATGATATAAAGGGCATAAAACCTGTTAGAATGGAGATGAAATGGAGGACAAAAAATAACGGCATTGACTTTAGAATATTCTGTATGCGTCATATGGAATGTTATAACGGGGAAGAAGCCGAAAAATGGGATTGTGGGTTTCATGAGGAAGATGAAGAACCTGCAATTATCGACCAGGGTAAAACACATGTGAGCAAGCAGAAAGCACAACTTGAAGATTTAAGAAGAAAGTTTATCACAAAGATATTATTGCACGATATCAACGAACGCAAAGATTTTGTTATTGAGGATTCAAAGAAGTTTCGAAACCTCAGTCCAAAACTTAAAAAAAATCTTATGACACTAGTTTAGAGAGGATTAAAGAGAGGCTTGCTCTTGCTGGTTTACTTTGATTTAGATATGCTACTTATTATAAAACGCAATATTTTGTCTTTTATTCTAATTTATCATATAACGCATTATTTTGTTTGTATATTTTGTTTAAAACATATAATTAGAGTTTAAAATGCTTCTTATTGTTTGTTATTTTAAAACGCAATGCAATGTCTTTATTTTTCAATTATCATCATATAACGCAATACATCAAGATTTGATTGATATTTTTAAAATTTGTACAATTTATCAATAAAAATTTAAAATAATATGTTTAAAAGAAAGGATACATATATATTGAAATGCTATTATACTAAAAGGCAATATTTTATTTTATACACTTGGTTTCTTTTTTGTCATATTATAAAACGCAACATTTTAATAATATACTATAAGTCAACATTGTCTCTTTATTTGTTATTTGACTTATGTTATTTATTCTAAAACGCAATAAAAACAGTTTCCTAATTATTCTTGTCTAAAACATATAATGCAATACATCTTTATAACGCAATAAATGTTTTTTTACTGTTTTTATAACCCGTAAAAAAGTAAAGGCTTAATGACAATTATGACAATCAAAAAACTACTATTTTATATTCTTTCTAAAACGCAATGTTATAAAATAAAATAATAATAAATGAGGAAATGATAAGACAAAAAAACTGACTGCTTAATGACAAAAGAAATTGATAAGACAAAAAGCCTTAAAAAGCCTTTTGGATTCCTGATAACTGATAAAATACTGTATGATTGAACAATCAATTCAAAGAAAAAACTAAAAATATAATCATTTTTATTATTACGACACTTGATACCAATCCCTCTACAAATACATTATATAAGAACAAAAACCCTAAATTATATTCACATTCCTCATACACCAAAATACCCAACCACAACCACAACCACAAACACAAACAAAAAACCCTAAATGGCTAATCAACAACTCTCAGTTTGGTGGGTTAAAAGAGAACAAATCGTTCTTCAATTCCATGATGGCAAAAAAATAAGATACCATTCCATTGCGTCTGTTCTTCAAAACTGCAATGAGAATGTGTTGAGAAGGATGAATGAAATAGGAATACCACCTGCTTGTTACACAAAACAGACAGCAGCACTATTCACAATTCTACACAAAAGATATGGAAATCCGAATCAAACTGCAGTTAATGAAACCCAAGTTACATCTTGGGAGTTCATAGAGGAAACTTTCAAAGTTTCAGTGACTTGGGACGATGGTGAGGTAGAGATACACGACCCAAAGGACATATCTTCCAGTGAGGATATATCCTTTTTGAAGCAGTTATCTGAAATACCTATCATCAACAACTCTGGAAGCAAATTTGAAAAGATGCTTCAAAAGGCAGTAGTCTCACAGGTTGAACTTTGGACGGAATCTGAAAGTGATGAGGAAATCCCTAATGGAAGCTTAGGGTACTCATCTGAAGAAGAAACAAACTTTGATCCATGAATCTGATCTTGCTTGTAATTTTTATTTAGTTTTGTGGTTTGTAATCATCATCTTTGTTTTAAACTTTCATCATCTATAAAACGCAATATTTAAGATATCCATTTGTTATTCATTTTTAATTTGATCTGTGTTATCATAAAACGCAATATTTATAGGGTACCATTGCATTATAATGTTGTATGTATAAAACGCAATAACAATAGACTGTTGTTATCATAAAACGCAATTAACCAAAAAATAACTGATATTTATGTAGGATATGACAAAACGCAAAAACAAAAAGAGCTGAAACTGATACGTGGTCGAAAATCGGTGCTCGTAATTGTTTAATTTGATGTTTTTACACAAGTTTTAATTTCGAATAGCCTACTTTTGATTAGATACTTGTTTTGCAGGTCTAGCAGAGTTTAAGGAGCTTTTCGGGAGCTTTACGGGTCATCGGAGTGAAAACCAGACCACCGGGACGCGAAACGGATCAACCGGGAGCAAGGAACGCGAAAAAATGAAGAAACAGACTTGGGAGCACCGTCGCCGATGCCCAAAGGGGCCGTCAGCGACGCATCATCAAAAAGTCTGTCGGCTGATTTGTTCGTAAGCAGCGAGTTTGACCGTCGGCTGCAATTGGAAATACACGCACCGTCGCTGACGGGGCTTCAGGCCGTCGGCGACGGCTTCCCTAAATTGGTGACGCGATTGTTTGATCTCTTGGGTTGTGAATGATCTAAATAACTTATTGGTCATCATTTTTTCGGGGGTTACACTTGTTTTGAAGATTTGAACTTGATCTTGGAGCCACTAATCACCCACCATTCATCTCTATTCCATCTTGAACAACACCCATCATCCAAATCATCAAAGATCATCATCATCCACAACCAACCATCCACAACCCTAACTCCATTCATCATTCACTTCACCATTATCAATCACTCCACAACCTTAATCATCCACCATTCCTCCATCCTTCAAGCTTCAAGATTATCTCAATCAAGTTCCAAGCATCCGGTGATCAAGTTTCATCAACCATGAGCGGCTAATCACCTCGGTTTCACCCCGGTGTAGGTAGTTGTTTAATTTGGGGCTTTGAATTGTTCTTGATTCAACTTTGTGACAACTTGTATTGATTTTTGAAACCTTTGACAATAGTTTACATTTGTTTCGTATTCGTAAATCGTCGAGCGATTATAAAGCTATGACTTTGCGAAATGGTTATGTGTAGTTATGCATTGTCTTGGTGAGGTTTTACTTGTGTTGATTACAAAGTGCATTCTTGTCCGTTTTTTGAAACGTTGATAGTTATTGGCACCTAAGTCACGGTACACTAAATCCGCTAATCGTATACAATTGAGTTGAATCTAAAACTTGTAGAAACCCTAGGTTGGCAATTACCGAAACCGGGTGTGAACCCTTTTTCTCATTATCGTTTATTAATCAAGTTTCCGTGCAATTATTAATTGTTAGTTTTTAATCAATTAAATCAATTCTTTTAGTCTAAATTCACATCTTTCAACCAAACAAAAATACAAAAATATCATAGCAAGCTTCATAATTGTGACACTTTTCTATAATTCAATCGAATCCACTCGCAAACCACATACTCTTCGTGGTTCGACCCCTTGCTACCACTAGCTATTTGTTAAGGGTAAATAGGGCTTATAAATATTATCTTTGACCGGAGCGCGACACTCCAATCAGAAACCTATACATCATAAAACGCAATAAAAAAAATTCTTTTTATTCTATCAGAATTTTTATACATACTTACATTGTATTGCTAGAACCTATAGCATTAGAAGAAACCTTGTCTTTACATGTGCGACTGTTATGTCCTTTTCCACCACATACACGGCACGATTTCTGGATCTTTGATGATTTCTGAATTGCAATCTCACGATTAGACTTAATCCTTTTTTGTACACCGCATCCTTTTGTCCTTATTTTTATCGGTACACGAATCATTGTATCCGACTTTTCTATGTTCCCTCCAATATCAGCAAACCTATCTTTGCGACTAGGAGGCGGCGCAGCAACCATAACCTCATCCGCTTTATCAATATAAGCTTTAATATGATCTCTGTAACGACACAACTCATCTAAATCCCCAACCAACCTATTAACCACATATTCATTTGCTACAATGATTTCTCTAAAAACTTTATCAATTTCACTATTCCTACCAATTTCATCAAACCGAATATTGCAATGAATTGAGCCATTCGAAACAACATCTCTCATCCATCTTCTAAGAACATATCTTCTAGGAAACTCAGTTATATCATCATACCGTAGAACATAAAATATATGCCGGCACAATATACCAAATTGTTCAAACCGTTTGCAAGTACAACTTATACTTAAACCATCTTCTTGTTTACTGTATTCAACCTGTAAATAAAATTAAAAACGCAATGAATAATAAATATAATAAAGAAATTTAGTATATGATCATATAATGTTAAAATGCAATAAACTTAATGATAAAACGCAACAAATGGTGGAAAAAATAAAACGCAATAGATGTTTAAAACAATATTAATTTAAAAAAATACCTTGAATAAAGATGTGCATGGCTGTTTGAAATCCTTTATTTCAAAATATTGAACATCACCCACAGTATCATGAGACTTTGACATACACTTTGTAATGGCAGCATCAATTTCAATATGAATATCTTTAAAAATTGTTTTGGTATATATTTCTGATGCTTGTTTCTCCAATACAAAGTCACTCCAGGTCTTAGACTGAATATACCTTGTATCATGATCATTCTTCCTATGCTCGTGCCTTTGAATATCCATTGCAGTCTCAAAATGAGAGAAAAATTCAACAAGTGTACATATTGGATTGCAAATCTGACCAAAGAAGTAATTCTCGCTTTCACATCTAGACGTAGTACGCATAAGACCAGCCAAATTCTATCCATAGTAATAAGAAGGAATCCAATCAAATCAAAGATCGTACATATCTTTTAACCACTCATGATTTTCCAATCCAAAAGTAGACATTATTGAATGCCACTCAGTTTCAAAATCTTCTGGAATAATAGTATCATTCCAAACAACACGAGTCATTCTTGTATTAAAATCAATATTGGATGACAAAACAGGACCAACCTGTATAAAAAGCAATAAAATTATTAAACATAAAACACAATAATTTAAACTATATAAAGAGTTACAGTTTATAATATCATAACATGTTTTCATTTATTCTTCTAATAAAACGCAATATTATGAAAATGATAAAACTAATACATTATTGATAAAACGTAATTGTGTTGTTATATTAAAACGCAATTATATTGATAAAAATGTTTGGGGATCTTATTGTATAATACACAAAACCCAACAAAAAAACCTATATAAAAATTGCAGTTTAATAGATCATAAAACACAGTTTAATACCTTTGTCTTCAATTTCTCCCATATATGCCACATACATAACCTATGTCTACTTCTTGAAAGAACATCCTTAATAGCTCTCTTCATTGCAGCATCTTGATCAGTAACCACAACTTTAGGCTCATTTCCAAAAGCATTAACAAAGCACCTTAAAAGCCATCGATAAGAATCTGCAGTCTCAGAACCAAGTAATGCACCACCAAATGTGACATTCACTACTAGAAAATAGGTCTAATGCAACTTTTTAGAAGCAACCTTTTTCAAATGAGTTGCATTTGACTCTAATGCAACTTCATTAAACATAAAGGTTGCATTAGAAGATCTAATGCAACCTTTTAATAAAAAAGTTGCGAATTTTACTAAAACTTGCAACCTTTTTTTTTAAAGTTGCAAATATCAATAAAATTTGCAACCTTTTTCTAGAAAGGTTACATTTTGAAAATTTAAATGCAAAGTTGTATAGCATCTAATAAATACATGGCTATTATTCACTACTACAAAAATGACCAATTAAGAACTGTGACTAAAACTATTTTTGACATGACTGTTTTGAAACCACAATCGTTAGTAAAACCAAGCTAGCCGAGCCTGAGTAGAGCTGGAAAACTACTCAAAAAGCCGAGCTCGAACTAAAAAAAAAGCTTGAATTGGGTTCGAGCTCTGTAAGTTAAGCGTGCTCAACTCGTTTACACCCCTAGTGTGATGTACTAAAATCGATAAATTTGGACATTTTTTTTTATTTTTTCAAAATATGTTTTATTTATGCTTTTTAAAATACCTTTAATTTATAGTTAAAAAATATAGTTTATTATATATATGTAACTATCTAAGATTATCATCAATTAATTGTGTTTCCACCAAAATAATAATAATAATAATAATAATAATAATAATAATAATAATAATAATTTAACTCCCTCCCAAATTCTAGTTCCCACTTCCTCCAATAAATTTTTTCCTCTTACCTCCCCAATTCATTTGTATCCGCATCCATTCCCTGACTCCCTCTCCTAACCTCTCCAATGCTTTCGTCAATCTCCTGTCTCTATATAACCGCTAATCTCCTGTCTCTATATAACCGCTATGGTTGAGGAACCGTAATGGTGATGATTGTCGACGGTGGTTTTCTTCGATGATTCTCGAAGCGTCTGCCCCTGTCATTCTTTAAGGTTAGGTTTATTTAGTTATTAACATAGTTATTAAAACATCAGTTTTGCGTATTTGTTTACTGGATTTTATTTTGATATATGTTTGTTCAATGTGGTTTTGAACTATGTATACGAAATTCTTTGCTTCTTGTTTATTTGAACCACAAAACCCTTGCCTTGCTTTCAAAAGATATCGATAGTTTATAAAACTAGAAATATGATACAAGATGATATTCGATTCAAATGGATTTGTTTTGATTTTATTTTTTATGGCCTTCTTGTTTCTTTTTTCTAATGCTAACTTTCACCATGATGGTTTTGTTTTCACGAACAACTCCATTGTGGTTTTCATTTTTTATATTTAAAATTCATTAGTAAACCCATCATATCGCTCAATTTCTCCAACTATAAAATGTTATCTGACTAGAATGTAAAACAGAAGTTGTGCCTACCTACATAGCAATGTGTCCTCATTAAATTTATAACAGGCTAATGATAACTTCACACTATTGGTTGTTAAAAAAATTATGGTGGCCACGTGAGAATTATTTATATATTTGGCTATTTCCTTATTAGCTAGCATCAAATAAATTTTGTTAGTTGTGTTTATAAAGGCAAGAAATACAACCTTAATTACTGTATGCTTAAAACTATATAGAATAATAAGTAGGTATTGCTATCTATCTTCGAACCTTGCAATGCATATGGTTGAAACTGTTAGTCATGGATAGAACTAAAGGGTGCAAGATGGCTATGATCTTATTCAGTAAAATCATTTGAGGGGCATATGATGGTGATGGAACCTAACCAAAAAGTCAAAGTTCGGATGAAGAAGTCGAAGAACCAAGCAAACTACGAGCAAAAGTGAGTCATTTAGTTTCTATCTAGATAAGTATATATGTGTGTGTATTCTAAATTCCTTACAACTATTCTGTTTCATCGTAGATTATGTGCCGTTATTTAACCAATGAATTGTTAAAGTTAATATGTTACTACAGAGTAGATAAACGACCCTTGACCTGATAGTGATTTAACAAGGAGAACGAAGTTCATGTATTTGGTGAATAAGCTTGGACTTGCTAAGGTATGGATCACATGAGGTATGCAATGTTACTTTGTCGAACTTTCATGAATGTAAACTTGGAAGAGAACATACTTAACTCACAATCAAGTGACCCGTTCAGGAGATTTTAAATTAGTTATTTTGTATTAACCTTGTTTTGTTATTGTGCAGGTTGGACTTGTTTTCAATCGGTTCCATGTGCTATTGAAATTCTTAGTTGATATTAAAGGTTGTATGCTAAATGCACTAGTGCATAAGAGAGGAAAATGACCAGAGACATATGCAGGGGCATATTATATACAAGTCTATATGGCATATACAAAAAAAGAACCAAATATGTCAGCATGAGCAGTATAAAACACGCCCAACTTGGCGTATTATACGTTGGGTGGTTTAGTTCAACTTTTTTTTATTTTTTTTTATACAGGGTTATCAGGCATGTATAGATTGTTCACTCATTTAGCTTTGCTAACGTCTTTGTTTACATATACTTCTAGGATTGATGGTGGATTAATGTTTATACAGAGAATCGTGAATGAGACTATGGTTTTAAAGCTCTGAAGACATTGTCTTGGTAAGTAATTATTATTTTCTAAATCTTTTAAGATTTTGATGTCAAGTTACATTGAATCAAGTTACAGTTTTTTAGATATTTGTGTAAATTCCAGTAAATCAATTATAAATTACTCTTTCAGTTGTATCACTTGCGATAAGATGATTATTCTTATCTCTTTGAAGCTGCTATTAGGTTATCATTGTATATTCTTTCATGTATTTATTATTTTAGTGTCCTTGTAGATTATGATACATGCAAAAGAATATATTTAGATTTGTTGTTAGTATGAGGGGTTTATTGTGAGTAATATGCTACACCTATTTTGGTTTTAAGTTGATGTAGGACTAAAGTCATCATCTCTGTTTTTGCAGCACTTATTTTACTTGGTTAGCAACAGTATCAGGTTTGCAAATGTTTGTTGGTGGATTATTCATACTTGAAAGACTAAACAATCAAGTCGAACAAGGGAGACTAGAAGAAATTGCACAAGCCCCTATTCAAGATCCTTGAAGAAAATTTAGTTTGATTTGAAGATGTAAATAATTTTGAGTAACTTTATGAATGTATAATAGGTTATTATGATATCTTTGTTACCATTCTTATGGCGCAATTCAGATCCTAATGCATATTAATAGCAATTGTAGTGTTTGAAACAATAATGTTATAAAGTTGCATTTGAATATAAAGAAGGTTGCGTTTGATGTCACTAAATTTATAAAAAGTGTTGCATTTTTGTGAAAAAGGTTGCATTATTTGTGCTAAAAACATGATAATAGTTGCATTTAACAGCATAAAAGGTTGCATTTTTGTAACTAAAATCATGATAAAGGTTGCATTTGGGTATTGAAAAGGTTGCGTTTCAAAATGAAAAAAGTTGCATTAGAATACAGAAAGGTTGCATATTAAAAAGGTTGCATTTAAATAGTAAATGCAACACTTTTAAAAAAGGTTGCTTTAGGTCATAAAAAGGTTACATTAGATCTAATGCAACTTCACCTAATGCAGCCCCTTATAAAAGGTTGCATTAGGCATAATGCAACCTTTCTAAGGCCTAATGCAACCTTTCTAAGGCCTAATGCATTAGCTTCATTTTCTTGTAAAATGATTATCAATCCCAGTAAATGGTACAAAAACCAAATCATATCTACAGAAAACAAATTAAAAAAGCATTAGAAAACAAGAAGAAAAAAAGGAGTATAAAACGCAATAGGATATATAACGCAATAAATGAAAAAAACTTACTTGTTTGATTTATAAGTAGCATCAAAACCTACTATGTCACCAAATACTGTATAATTTGTTTTTGATTGCTCATCAGCCCAGAAAAGTCCTTTCAATCTTCTATCATCACCAATAACATAATCACATGTGAAACCAGGAGAACATTCTTTCTTCCTAATAAGACGTCTAACTACCATTTATGCATCATACTCTCCTATGTAAAGATTCAAATCCCTTCTATAGTTCTTACAATCAACTTTACTAGCACCAAAAACTTCACCAAAACCACCATACATTGTTTTCATAATATTGAATGCTTTAACAGGTCAAATATTGATTGCAGACAATCCAGATATAAAACTTTCTTTAACATAATCAATACTTCTGGCAGCAGGCAAGAAATGAATATTTTCATCTTCAACAAAGATATGATTATGTTCTTCTTCAAAGTAGTAGATTTTAAACATATTATTGTTCTCTAATATTAATTTCACATGAGCATTGCATCCAACTCTTTTTGAACCTCTATTACGTCTAACAATCTTTTTACTATTCTCATCAACTGAACCAGAATCTATTTCTTTGCTAACATGAAATCCTTCTTTTGAGCACACAGTATATCTTATTTTCACTAAATCACCACCATTTTTCCAAGAGGTATTTTTTTCTTGCAGAAAAACCTGCAGGAAGTGCATATCTCTGATAAAACGCAAAAGCCTCGTCAAATGATTTAAAAAACATTCCAACAGAAGGTCTAATGGATCCACTGACTTTAGGTTTGTAAAACTTTCTTCCAGTGTTTAAGCATACACGTTCCTCCCATTTGGAAATGTGATCTGAAACAATTAACAAATAAATATAAAACGCAATACCTCTTATATAATCATGTTTTTAGAGTTAATCTTAAAATATGTAATTCAAAATTGAAAAAATACAAACCTTTAAAGTTACAATCATCTGATGTGGTTAAAATCATAAAACTCAGTAAAACGCAACAAATGATAAACAAACAAAACAAATGTATAAAACAATAAAAAAAACTGTTAAATTGTACATCAATGACAGTTATGTGCTTTATATTAGAACAATTACGAATTTAGAGTTTGTATGCATATAATGTGAATAAAATTATAAAACGCAACAAGTTCATTAAAACGCAATAACTGATGAACAAACAAAACGAGCAAATTAAGTTAAATTATACTACAATAACAATAAAACATATGAAAAATCAAATATTAATAACAGAAAGACGAATTATTAAACGTAAAACATTGAAAATCGGCAAAATAACAAAAAGTTACTCAAAATTGAAGCTAAACTTACCAACAGAGTCTGCAGAAGACATTGACGTTATCGAATTGACGAACGAAACAAGAGAAGAGAAGATTATTGCTTGAAAAAAAGATGAATTTGCGATCGATTGCGATTTAGGGTTAAGGAATCTCAATTCTGTTATGAAATTGACGAACTAAAGAGAAGAGGTAGCAAAATCTAGTATAGTTAAAAAGAAGATATGATAATGTAAAATGACGAAAATGCCCACGCGCCCAAAATTTTAAAAATAACAGATGAACGGCTAAGATTGCTTCCTATACTTCCTAGCGAATATAAACTTCCTAATTGATCCCCACCCTCTTTTTTAAATATAAAAATAAAAAAGAAAATTGTGATATGCGGTGACTGTACACCGAATATAAACAACCACATACGGCAAAGGTGACTGACGGCAGTTTCCCCGTGCGGTAAGGGTGAAGGGAGTGGGGCGGCAAAGGCATCGGCAAAGCCGATTGCCGAGCGGCAACACCGCCGCCTTCCCTTTTTCCCGCGCGGCAAACTGGTGAACTTGGCAACTGGTCACCGATCGACAAAGAGGGAGGGGGACAAGACCGTTGCAGTGATGTGTGTGTATGTTTGACTTTAATAACACATATATATATTTTTTTTAAATGAAAAAAAAAAGTTTACCACTTTCAAGTGTTTAACCAATGCCAACACTTTTCACCAAAGTTTAAACTCTTTAGGCGTGTTGACATGTCACCCTCTCATTGGTTGATTTTGAAGTTTGCCACTTTCAACTGTTTAACCACTCCCTTCACCCTAAGAGGTTTGCCGCTGCGTTTACCACACCCATCCTGTTCACCCTAAAAATATTGAAAGTCAATCACACAGGAGTGTAACCTAAAAAAGATAAATTCAGTCGGCAAAAAATTAATAGAATATCATTTTCAAGTATTATTTTAATAATAAATAAATAAATAAATGGCAGCAAAGCATTTGGTATCAAACTTCATGAAACCTTTTTCACAAAACGCCAAATTATGAGGCATCACACCACACAACCCATCCTATATGTTTTGGTTTGATAGGGAAGACTGAATCACAAAATCTATTTAATAGTATAAAACTATTCGAAATTACTTTGGTCAAATTACAAACCAATTGCAATGTATATCTATAGTCTTTTTAATTCTATTAGGCCCCCCTTATTCCCACATACCCTATATCTTATTTTCACATCCCCTATTGTATACGGGCCGTATACAATTATACGGCTCGTATAGAATGTTTTTGAATAGGAAAATGCGCAGAGAATGTTTTTTTTGGTTGTATTATATACGGCCCGTATACAGTTATACGAGTCGTATACATGTGTATACAATTTGTAAAACGTATACGGCTCAATTGATTTATTTTTGTGGGTTTTTGATGTTAGCACATGTATACGGGCCGTATAACTATATACGGGCCGTATATATTGGCGTTTTTTCAAGTATCACGTTTTATTCCCGTAAAAACACAATCATTCTAGGGTTTCTAAAACTCTTCATCACCTTTAACAATGTCGATAAACGTTGATCGGAACATGCCGCTTAAATCGGAGCACAGGTAGAGTAACGTTACCGATCAGTCCGTTGATGAAAACCTTAGCGATCGCAGAGATCTTCGTGTTGGTTATTGATCGATTCCGAGTAACTAGTAGAAGAACCTGCCACAAACAAGTTCTCCACAGTTTGTTATTCAGATCTCTGTTCGGTCATCTTTCCAAACTACAACACACGATACTTTTAATAAGCTGTCATAGTTGTCAAATTCGATTTCAACAAATCTTTTCATTTTCCTTCAATTTCTAAAACATTCTCTGTTACATGAAGACGTGTCGGGTTCTTCTACTAGTGGTATTTTACTGAAGTATTGAAGATTGAGGCGGGCATTGTTTAAATCTGAATATAACTAGATGTTACGTGTATCAGCGTTGTTTATCACCCTGTGTGAGCATTGGAAACCCGACAAACAGTCTTGACAACTGTGACATTTTATCTATCTATGTGTGTCACATCCATCCTGTTATTGCAATCGATATGATTAATTTTTTCAGATTTTTTTTCTAATTAGCGTTGTTAACTACCAAAAGAATGCATACACAAATAGTTCTAGTAGACGAAGCAAAGAGACCGTTGTGTATCTGAATCAGGTTCTCAAACAAACACTACCAAAGATGGGTTGGTGAAAAATACCGGAGCTGTTATCTCGGTTGTTCAGTACTCTCCTATATCAACTTGAACGGTTGATGGTTACAAGGATCGTTCTAATAGATTAAAGAGAATAAACCATTTTTTACCAATTTTCACTCCAGTAGTTGAAACTTGAGCGCAGGAATCAATTCAAAACCCTCACCCTCAAAAATCAACCAGAAACCAAAGGAAAAAAGGGCTGATAATGGCTGATGGTTCTTCGTTGAGGAAACCAAACGTAGACGGAGATGATAGGCCTGGTAACCGGAAGAGAAATCAATTGTATTTTTTTAGTTGCTTCTCTTGTTAAGTTTCTGAACCAACCGAAATCCACAAATTCCAACAGTTTCTTCATAGATTTCGTCCGGTTTCCAAACTCTTTCACACAAAGTTAATATTCACTGTGGTGGATGCAAGTATAAAGTTAGAAAAAATACTCAAGTTGAACGGACGATATGTATCAACAAATTGTGAGTGGGAATATGGCTATGAAGAATAGTATGGATAAACAATCACCGTATACGGGTTTTTCTGCTAGTTATTCGGAATGTTTCGAATCATCACAGAAGACGTGTCGGACCGTATAACAGTATACGGCCCGTATACACCATGTGTAAATAAGTTTTCCCATGTGTTAATATTAGGACCCTTCTATTATTGATCTTTTAGTTAATAAAAAGTAATTTATTTATCATTAAAAAAAAGATGATGAAGTGGGTGGAAAGGTAAAGATGACAAGAGTGGTTAGGGAGAAAGGAGGGGTTTGTTTTGTCTTGATATAAAAAAGGCATCCTACTTCCAAACAAACCAAAGTGGACCTTTCCTTCTAATTAAAAATCTTCTTTTTCCCACTTCTAATCATTAATATTATTTTAATCATTGTTTAATATTAACTAAGTGTTAATTATTTTATTGTGTGACATAAGAGTGGGTGGTCACTTAAAAGGTGAACTTTACACGGAGCTTACGATTAGTTTAGTACATTATAATTTATTTAAAATTCTTATTAAGATAAAGGGACCTTCTATGTGCATTGATCATCAATTATAATATATCGCCTAATAGGTTATTAATAACTTATTAAAACAAACTTTGTAGAGTTTAAGTTGTTTCCTTTTCTAAGTTCATGCATGAAGATTTTTGTATTAAGTTTTTGGTGAAATGGTTTTAATTTTAACATATTAAGACTATGTTTAGTTTCTAAGAAAATCATGGTACCGTAAAAAAAATGTTATATTATCAATGAGTAATCATATTTCTTTTATCAATGAGTTTGATATTTTTTTTTCTAAGGACCATATATAATGATTTTATTTTATAATAATATATAGCTTTTTAATATTTTATTATTTAGATAGTTTTTTATTATATTTACTATTAAGCTTTAACATATTTTTATTGTTAGTTTACTTTTTTAAAACCATATTTCTTTTATTACATAGTTTGAAATTTCTCAATAACTTACGTTCGTTAATTCTTTTTCTAAAAACTTATCTACGTAGTTGTGTTCAATTTTTCCCTCCATATTCTGATATAAGTTTTGTTAAGAATGAAGTTGTATTCAAAATAGAGTATTTATTTGGTGTTATAAAATGGTATGATAATAAACCAAACCAATTCTGACGGTTTGGCTTTATTAAACAATAGACTTCATTTTCAAATAACGTTTGTTTTACATTATCATTTGTTGTGTTTCGTCGCAACACGCAACGTCAACAAACCTAGTAATTAACTATATCTCAATCTGTCAATATATCCTTTTATATATAATCACAATATATAAAAAATTAAATATGTAAAAAGTTCATTTTTTACATGTAAGAAAACTTATAGGTTAAACAAGTAAAAAATTATATGAACGACTTCTACATGCGCTTATTTGTAATAACTCCTAAAAAATAATGTAAAAAATAAATGTTTTTTCTATGTAAAATTTTTTTTTTTTTTAATTTGTAATTTCCTATATATACATTTACCAAATAGGGGAATAGTGTCAGGCAGCTGCCTGACACTCTCCCATTGGACCAACATGTTTATTGTTTTATATCCATATTAAAATTACGTTTTAGCCACCAGCTCAAAATAAAATTACACTTTCTGTCCCCATCTCAAAATTACGATCTTGCCCTCAATTCAAAATTACGACTTTGCCTGGCACTCTCCCATTGGACCAATCAGTTTATTATTTTATATACATTCTAAAATCACGTTTTTGTCCCTCTTTAAAATTACGGTTTTGTCCTCAGTTCAAAATAAAATTACGCTTTTGTCCCCAGCTCAAAATTACGATTTTTCCCTCCATTCAAAATAAAATTGTGGTTTTGCCTTCAGCTCAGAATTACCTTTTCGCCCCCAGTTCAAAATAAAATTTTGTTTTTGCCCACAACTAAAAATTACGATTTTGCCCTCTATTCAAAAATGTGATTTTTCCCCGTTTAAAAAATTGTGATTTCGCCCTCAACTCAAAATTACGTTTTTTCCCCAGTTAAAAATAAAATTATGTTTTTACCCCCAACTCAAAATTACGATTTTGCCCTCGGTTCAAAATAAAATTGTGCTTTTGCCTCCAGCTTAAAATTACGCTTGTGCCCTTAGTTCAAAATTATATTACGTTGTTACCCCAAGTTCAAAATTACGAATTTGCCCCTGTGAAAATTTACAATTTTGCCCTTGGTTCAAATTTACAGTACTGTCATTACTTTAACTTTTGACAAATTACGATTTTACCCCAGTCAAAAAATACAACTTTCCCTCAGTTAAAAATTACAATATTGCCGTTGTTTTAGTTTTTTTTATCAAAACTATAAAAGTGTTTTGTTTTAATTGGTTGACTCGATTTAATTGTTTTTTAACACTCGCTCATTATTCGGCCATCGCACCGCAACGTGGGCGGGGCATCATCTAGTTACATACAAAACTAATAGTTTCCCGGTTTCTCATTTTCTTGTGGTTCTCTGATGAACCTCTTCCGTGTGTGTGTGTATATATATATATAGTGTGAGGTTCATTGGGGAACACTAAAAAAGTGGGGAACAGTGGGGAACTAACTCAAACGAACTCCGATTGGACTCATTCCAGCGGCGTTGGAACCGGCTCGTTGAACCCTAACTAGGATCTCTTAACCGTAAACCCTAAATAATAACCCTTAGACCCTAAATCTATTAGGGTTTGGCTTTTAGGGTTTAGCTTTAGGGTTTAGGGTTTAGCTTTTGGGTGTAGCTTTAGGTTTAGCCTTTAGGGTTTAGCTTTTAGGGTTTATAGTTTAGATTTTACGGTTTAGCTTAGGTTTTAGCCTTATTTTTTAGCTTTAGGGTTTAGAGTTTAGGATTTAGGGTTTAGGGTTAAGAGATCTTAGTTAGGGTTTGACGAGCCGGTTCCAATGCCGCTGGAATGAGTCTAATCGGAGTTCGTTTAAGTCGGTTCCCCACTGTTCCCCAATGAACCTTCCCTTATATATATATATGGTTGTTCTCGAGTGAACACTATGTGAATTGAGTGAAAAAAATCCTAACAATTGATTTACATTATCAAATCGTAAAATACACTAGTATGTTTTCATCATCAAATAATGGCCATTGATTTACATTTGTGTATACACTTGTGTTTTGATAATCATGTGCTAAGATTAATTCACTAGTGTTCCCAATCAAGAGGGTTGTTCACTAATGAACCTAACCATATATATATACATATATATATAGTGTGAGGTTCATTAGGGAACACTAAAAAAGTGGGGAACAGCGGGGAACCGACTCAAACGAACTCCGATTGGACTCATTCCAGCGGCGTCGGAACCGTCTCGTCGAACCCTAACTAGGATCTCTTAACCCTAAACCCTAAATCATAACCCCTAAACCCTAAATATATTAGGGTTTGGCTTTTAGGGTTTAGCTTTAGGGTTTAGCCTTAGGGTTTAGCTTTAGGGTTTAGCTTTAGGGTTTAGAGTTTAGCTTTAGGGTTTAAGGTTTAGCTTTAGGGTTTAGCTATAGGGTTTAGCTTTAAGTTTAGCCTTTAGGGTTTAGCTTTTAGGGTTTATAGTTTAGATTTTACGGTTTAGCTTAGGTTTTAGCCTTATTTTTTAGCTTTAGGGTTTAGAGTTTAGGAGTTAGGATTTAGGGTTTAGGGTTAAGAGATCTTAATTAGGGTTCGACGACCCGGTTCCAACAAAGCTGGAATGAGTCCAATCGGAGTTCGTTCCCCGCCATTCCCCACTTTTTTAGTGTTCCCCAATGAACCTTCCCCTAAATCCTAACTCCTAAACTCTAAACCCTAAAGCTAAAAAATAAGGCTAAAACCTAATCTAAACCGTAAAATCTAAACTATAAACCCTAAAAGCTAAACCATAAAGGCTAAACCTAAAGCTAAACCCTAAACCCTAAAGCTAAACTCTAAACCCTAAAGCTAAACCCTAAGGCTAAACCCTAAAAGCCAAACCCTAATATATTTAGGGTTTAGGGGTTATGATTTAGGGTTAAGAGATCCTAGTTAGGGTTCGACGAGACTGTTCCAACGCCGCTGGAATGAGTCCAATCGGAGTTCGTTTGAGTCGGTTCCCCACTGTTCCCCACTTTTTTAGTGTTCCCCAATGAACCTCACACTATATATATATATATATATATATATATATATATATATATATGGTAAATTAGGAATCAAAGGTTTCCGTTTGATATATATATATATATATATATATATATATATATATTTAATAATTGTGTTATTGTTTTTTACTAGAATCAAATAATTATTCTAGATCCGGGGCATATGCTTCTTTGAAATTATAAGTGTTTTTAGACGAATCGCCATAATCGTTTGGACTTACCATTATGGTCGCACAATCTTTCAAATGTCAAATCTAGATAACTTAGTTTCAACTTTGTAATGTTAGGCGTACTGTTATAATTGGTTTAAACCCATCATTTATTGCACATTGTGTCAACATTAAAAAAGAAACCATTTTTAAATATAACAATTCTATACTCCATTTAAAGAGAATTTAATTCTCGATTTTACGGTATAATTCATAAAAAATGATGAAATATAAAAAAAATATGGTGATCGATCTCCTTCTCTTTTACTGTAAACTCTTTTGAATACAAATTTAAGACGGGTGTTTTATGAATGAAATAAACAAATAGCGTGAATGTGCATAAAACTAACTAAAATCATTGTCTCTTAATTTGAATGTATCATAAAAATGAGATTAATACATATGTTTTTAACCTAATAAATGTTAAAAAAAAGAGTAAATTGTTATAATAAGTAAATAGTACATCAAGGTTATATTTTATTTAATATGTGCAATACACGAGTTTTTTTAAAAAAATATATTTTTATTATATAAATTTATATTTATGCAACCCGTAAGATACACGGGTTCTAACCTAGTTTTTTTGTTAAAAAATGGACAAATGCGCACATGCAATGTTGTTTTATAAATGCACTTCAAATTCAAAGTGGATATATGATTTTGTTAATATTTTTCAGCAGAAATTCTTTTGAAAACTTACGAAACATCTCAATTAATGATATACACAAATTGTAAAGATTATAGTTTTTTTTTACTTACATGATTAAAATCTGAATTTTAAAATGTTTCTAACTTTTGCAAAATTACTTAGGTATGTTTAAACTTATCCTTATATTTAAAGTTTATTTGAATTGTATAATTTTAAATTGGATCATTCACAAATAGAAGCTAACTATTTCTTATAATTATGATATCATTTTTACATGAGGGCTAAGCTAAACAATCTCATAATTGAGATCATGCCTTTTCCCCAAATCTCTCCACATGCATAAAAGCCACATAAAAATGGAAGAAAACAAAAGGTGTTATAATTAAAGGAATATTTAGTTGTGATGCTTTTAACTTTACATTGCTTTTATTCATATTTTAATTAATTATTATTTTTAATGCATTTATGAAAATTACTCAATGAAGCGTTATTCTTTAAGATATTAACTTTCATTATTTTATTTACATTATCAAACTACCAGTTAATTTATGTTTGATTATCTCATAAGAATGAAACATACATCACCTATACTTTTATACATGTGTGTATATATGATGACCTAAATGACTTAGTGTCTAACATTCCATGTGAAAAGTAATCAAGATAGCGTAAACTAGGGTTTTAAAACTAGTAGAGGTTTACACGTTACTTATATAGATTATGATTATGTCTTTAAATTAGAAAAAAAAAACATACTTAACACGTTTAGTTTAGTTCAATGTCCAATTTATCAAAAGAAACATACGATACATAACTAACTAACTGTCAATTTTCATAACTAACATCTTTTTGTAATGACTTTTGTTGTCGTGTCTAATATTATTGAATCAATATTTTTACAAGCCTTATACCTTATGTTACATAACTAATATATGATATTGAAGGAAAAAAAATTATTTATTTGCAGAGAGAAATATAACAGCAATAACAAAAAGAAATTTTAATTATTATACATTTTATACCTAAGTTTGTTTTAATTCGTGATATAAATTGATTTAGGGTTTGATGTGAGGTGAAAGAGGAAAGCATACATCATAATAAATGAGAACACATGGTGTGGATGGGCAAAGGCCTAACTTTAGAAAGTGTGGCACATGACACATGACAACATGCATGCATCAATGCAAGACAACTCTTAAAACAATATTTGTCTTTGTATCCACATTTAAAGAACTTATAGGAATTTTGATAAATAGTAGTAATACTAAAATGGTCCTACTTTTCTTATCTTTTATATGCTGTGGCCTTAAATGCCACCCCTGTTCAAACAGGCTGCTTTAAAACTTTGACCAGTTTTGGTTCAATAAATATTTAAGAACACAAATATTGGTAAAAATAAAAAATAAAAAATGGTACAAGCAACTTTAGAAATCATAGTGGTTTTTTTTAACGACAAATTTCCTTCATTCCTATCGTTGGTGGGACTTGAATCCAAGACCTCCTACTTCTAAGGTGTTTTAAGGTTTTGCCTTTACCAATGGACCACCACCCTATTGGTAAAATCATAGCAGTATACATGCTTTCCCATACGGGTATGTTTCGGACCAGTGGCGGATCTAAAAGACAAGTTCAGGGGTATCCGAAAACTTTTTTTACATACAGGGGTATCCTAATATTTGCTCAGGGGTATCTCCGATACATAAAACAGAGAGAAAATATTTTTTTTACTAATTTTACAGTCCGCCGACAAAGTTGATGAGCAGCTCGTGCTACCCCTCCTTATACATTACATCCGCCCCTGTTCGGACTAAAAAATTAGTGCACATTAGATTCGTTATTGCCTGTAGATATGCCGTCCCAAGTCCCTCTAACGTTATTAGTATTAACTTAAGTAATCGGTTAAATATAAGTGGTTAAAGTTGAAGTTAGAGAAAAAGTGGTAACTATAAAGGGATTTCAGCGACACACCAATTTGTTGAAATCTCTTGGTGAAAATTGTAACAATTGGTAATTCGTTAGTAAGGAATTACCAATTTGGATTCATGAAAGAAACTCAGGTTTCAGTAAACCAATTTAGTTTCATAAAAGGAAGGTCAACTACAGAAGCGATACATATTCTAAAAAGATTGATGGAAAAATATAGAGCGAAGAAGCAAAACTTAGATATGGTGTTTATCGACCTTGAAAAGGCATGACACTGTCCTACGACAACTGATTTGGGATAGTTTGGAGGGTCTACCTGGGAAGTATATAGACATAATTAAGGATACATACGATAGAACGTAAACTAGTGTATGCGCGTCTGTAAGGGATACAAACTTCTTTCCTGTGGAGGTAGGACTCCACCAAGGGTCTGCGTTGAGCACTTTTCTTTTTACGGTTGTCTTGGATGAATTGTCCAAGTTGATTTAGGAGACAATTCCGTGGTGCATGCTTTTTGCAGACGATATTGTGTTGATTGCAGAGACTAAACAGTACCTGAACGCGAGGGTAGAGGACTGGCGAGTAGCTCTAGAGGGCAAGGACCTAAGGATTAGTCGATTTAAGACTGAAGAAAATTTTAAAAAATTGAGTCTTCATCGTTAAAGAAAAACTCGTCAAACATAATAACTCACCAATTGTCGTTAAGAATCGCAATCTGTTTTGTAGGCAAACCTAACCCAATACGTTGATAGGTGTAGTCGGATGTCCCCCTTATCCTATTTAATTTAGTATATAAAGTTAATTTTTAATTAAAGATTGTAAGTTAACTTTCTACAAAATCACATATTGATTTTTTTTAAATAAAAGTTTTGTGTTTTTTTTTTTAAATCCCATATTTTATCCACAAAATTTGAACTTTTCTTCTTTTGAATATGATGAATACGTCTTACCACCACACTAATAAAAATATGTGATGCCGACATATGTGTGCCGAAAACTTATTTCACAATTTATGTCTTTTGTGAAATTTCCAATATTTATGGCCAAGTTATACGCTTTCCCTCAATTTTGTCTTTTCAATACAGCGTACAGCCACACACTCCAAGTGTATGTCACTTTGTGTCAAGCCTGTTTGTTACTATATTTATTCTAAAACTTGTGTTTCCAGTTTTTTAAAGGTAACAAAATGTTATTCTTGATAAAAATTATAAAAAATTGTATTTAGAAATTATGAAATAATATTTTACGTATGTAATTATTAATCAATTTTTAATGTTAAGTGGTGAGCCTTGTGAAAATTAATATGTTTTATTGGGTGAGATGAGTACCATTCTTAACTAAAAAATAAATATTATTTTTTTTGGTTAAAATTGTAGCATTTCTTTGTTGACATATCTTCAATTCTATATACGTTTTTTCAACTTAGTAATTTATTTTACTTCATTTAATTAGTTCTTGTTTAAAGGTTTTCATTTTATTTTCTTTAATTAACAATTCTTATATAACAGCTATAATTTTTAGTTTCCTTTTACCCAAACTATTCAATCATATTTTTTTCTATCTTATATTAACTAAATAAAAAAATTAATATTAAATCTTATCCTACTTTAAATGTCAAATAGATACTTTTATTTTTCTAATTAAATATTATCCTCAAATTTAAATTGTTAATTTAAGATATTTTTAAATAACCAAATTATTTATCATCAAAACCAAACCTTATGATAAAATATTATTTATTTCTGTTTTCATTATTAAAAAAACATTATATCGATTTTATTACATAATTTTTAAACAAATTGTATATAACTTTCAATATTACTTTATATATAAAATTAGATTTATTACGGGTTTTTAATATTCTTTATATTTTATCACTAAAATGGCTGCTTATTTGCTTATTGAATAACATGTTTGACCACTGTATCTTCTTTTCAATAATCATACCGCAATCACCATATCTATCGCGTACCGAGTATATCCATTGGTTTTTTAAAATATAATTTTCTTATTATTTGGTATATAAAATAATATTTATTCACACTCGTGTAATACACGAGGGTTTTGAAGATATAACTTTTTTTATTGTTTGGTAAACAATATTACAATTATTCAACCCGTGTAATACACATGGTTTTAAAGATATAACTCTTTTTTTTATTTGGTATATAAAATTACATTTATTTAACCCGTATGACACATATGGTTCTTATAGATATACTTTTTTATTATTTAATATATAAAATTACATTTATTCAAACCGTGCAATAAAAGATATTTTTAAAAATATATTGTTTTACTTTGTAGTATATCAAATTCGTTTATTCAACCCGTCTAATATACGGTGTTATAACCTATCTATACTATATAATAAAGTAAACCAATGTGTGACAGCCATCTAATTTTCTGTTTTTCCGCCTTTTTCATACTTATTTTATATTAATTAAATAATAAACTAATATTAAATTTTATCCTATTTTAGTATTAAATTTTATCATACTTTGAATTTGAAATGAAATCCTTTAAATTTCATAACAGAAACAGTTATTCAATATTAAATCTTATAATACATAATTCATGGTTTTAAGAAACTTTTTAGATTTAAAATTCAAAAATTGTTATCATACTTGCATAATTAGATTTTTCAACGATATGACAAAATATAGAATTAAAAAATTGTTATCGTACTTGCATAATTAGATTTTTCAAAGATATTGCACAATGCATCATAGAAACACATAGACCACACTCAATTAAATACATTGAAGTTTAGTTAATCTAAATAGAGTAAACTGCCATTTTGGTCCTTGTGGTTTGGCCAGTTTTGCCACTTTAGTCCAAATCTCAAACTTGTTACATCCAGGGCCCTGTGGTTTGCATTTTGTTGTCATTTTGGTCCAAATTTCAAATTTGACCAAATTTCTCATTAATGACATGCTATTTTGTCTTTACTCTCAGGGGCATTTTGGTCATTTTAGATTTATTATCTCTTTATTATATAATAAAACCCTGATTATCATCATCTTCAACATATCATCATCTTCAACAGACATCTCTCTCTCTCTCTCTCCACTGTTCTCTCTTTCTTCATCACCATCATCAGTCTACTCCATCTTCATCACCATCATCTCATCTTCATCATCAACATCGTCTCCACCCCAACAACCACCCCTACCGTCGCCGCCAACACCACCGTCCCCGCCATCTTCATCACCATCATCTCATCTTCATCACCATCACCCCCACCACTGTATCATCACCATCATCTCATCTTCATCACCATCTTCGCCAACACCACCGTCGCCTCCATCTTCAACATCTCATCACCATCACCCCCACCACTGTATCATCACCACCGCCGCCACCACTGTATCATCACCACCTTCGCCGGCGACATCTGACTTTGATTTTATCGGAGTTGTAGCCTTTTTAGGGTTTTGAGCCGAGTGATTCAGTAATTTGATTTGTAGTCCTGTTGTTGATTTTGAACGTTAGGGGTTTTAGGTTTTCTAAAACGTTAGGGGTTTTAGGTTTTCCTGTTGTTGATTTTGAAAGTTGTAGTATTTATGTATCAGTTTTTCTTATGTAACAGTGTCACACCCCGATTTCCACGTGTCACCGGTGGGCCCGGTGGGGGAGTATCGTGACGTGGTTGGCAACGTAATAGTCAAACAACACAATATAATAATGCACAGCGGAAGCAAATTTAAATAAGATACAACCGAATTTATTTATTGTAAACAAAGTCACAATTATCCGGTGTTTATCCACAGTAGGATCGAATAATAAAAATATTGTCTATGGTTCAACAGACTTCGGCATCTTAAGTTTGCGAGACTTCTAGTGATGCTTAGGAGACTCCCAGCCTATTTCGCCTAGTACCTGCATTTAATCTTTTTGGGAAAATACGTCAGTTTACACTGGTAAATACATTCAACTGACTCATTTTGTAAAATGATTGAAAATTGGTTTGGATGCACATGGCATAAACATTTTATTTAACTTGGGAGAATTATTTTGATAATATAATAATCTTGTGAACGAATTACGTGTTACTTATGCGTTCAGTAGCTCGGAATGAATCCGGGTTAAAGATCAATAGACACACCACTGTAAGTGAGTTATACACGGGAGTACGCCTACACCCCGTGCTCAGGTCATGGCAATCTCGTAAGATAATGCCGAGGATATCCGGGACATGGTCATTAACCCCCCAAAGGCTGTAAAGTAAACACATCTGTTTAAAACGAGCTGATCAAATTATTCAATTAACCACTAAGCGTGGAAGATTTGATGCTCGATCAAGCGGTACGCTATGTACCGTAACCCAAGCCCGTATAGGGAAAATAAGTTAAAAGTATTTACCTTTGCAAGTATAAATCCTTAATCGAATAAATTGCAGATAGCTTTTACTGGGCTCCTAATCTGGAACGAAGGTTTAATATAACCTATTAGAATACTAACGGATCTTTAATTAAGCTTAAGCTTAGACCGGTCAGTTTTAAAGATACGGTTCGTACGCACGATTAAGCGAAGACCGGATAGAATGTGATTTAGACCCGACAAGTTTGAAGACTTGTTTAATATGGTTTTACTATTCACATTCTGGATTTTGAGATAAAAATGATATCGTTTGACCCGTTTCGGCTAGTTTATGCAAACTAGTTACATAAGCTGAACCGAAAGCGAAAAATGCATAACGGGTAACCGAAAGGGTCACGAACAGGTTTCCTAAGTTAATACGCTTTAAATATGTTGTGATATCATTATGATATCTTCCATAATGCCCATAACGAGTTTAATCCCTAAATACGCCCCGTAGGGGTATTTTGGTCATTTTAAGGGTTATAAAAGAGATTTATAATACTTCTGAGATACGGGTCTGATTTAATCAGAAAAATTATCAATTTTAACAGGTATCAACAGTTGGTATAAAGTCTTTTGTGATAAAATGGTTCTAGACCCAAACTATGCGTTTAATACGCGTATAAAGCCGTTTTAAGCGACGTACGGTTTAAAATACCATTCCGAGTTTTCTGATCAGCAAAACAGGCTCAAAACACTCTATTTATTATTTTAAATCAGTGGCAATTGGATTGGTATCAATCGGATTCGTAAAACTCGGTTTATGGCCTAAAAGGGCATATTCGGTATTAACCGAATCAATGCGATAAGCCTAGCTTAAGATCAGTTTAAAAATAATTAAAAATCTTCAAAAATCCCAAAATATTATTTAACATCAGTGGGTAAAAGTTTTGGTACCGAAAATCGGGTTTAGATAGGCTATGCGCTAATCGCGCCGTTTAATTAATAAAAAGCTTATTATTTACGCTAATGCGCATATCTCCTAATCTAGACCTCCGATTGATGTGAAAATTTACGTACATGCTAAATAATCAGTAACTAAGATTATAGTACTTCCACATTTTCAAAATTCTCGTTGTAAGGTCATAAGGGCGTTATGGTCCAATTTAAGCGATTAACGGAAACGTGTGCATGCATCGGATAAACAATGAAACAAGTACAGAGACTTATACTAGCATGTAACCCAATCCTAATGAGACTTTAAGGCATGTCTAATTCAAACTAAAACGGGTCAGAACCGAAGTCAAAGCAAAAGTCAAGGTTTTGCGCCTTTCGGTTCCGAACCGGGTTTAAACAGAAATTTGTCGAGTCGGGCAAGCGTAGACAAGTTTGTATACTTATTACCAAGTTATATTAAGGTTAAAACAGGTTACACGCCTCTCGGATCATTAATCGTGTATTAAATCATAATTTGCAATTCTGTTGACTTTTTCGGTCAACGTTTGACCCGACAAACGACCTAGTTAGGTCTGGAATTGGTACATGCTCTTATAAGGGTTTAATACCCATATAATTACCTATCTAACGGTACTTTTAATTTGACATACGACTGAGCTATCGTTACTTAATCACAAAGTCAACCGTTAAGCCCGATATATTGACTTTTAAGCTAATTACTAAGCTAGAATTAATTTAGAAGGGTTAAGCAACTTACTAGATGATTAATGGATGATTAGAAAGGCCTTCAATCAGATTGTAAGCTTCTCCAATGCTCAGATTGTTTGTAATTGATGTGTGGAATGGTTGTGACATGAATGGGTCTTTATATACTAGTTTCAAGCACCACAACAAAGTGACAACCAAGTCTAGGGCCATCCACAATTGATCAACACTTGTAAGTAGTGTGTAGGGATGTCTAGGGGCCATGCACATGCAAGAAAAACCGGCCTAGAGGGTAACAATCGCACACAACAGCCAACAGCAGGTCAGCTGTCGCTGGGCACACCCTCGCGTAGCGCGAGGGTCAGTCGCGCTACGCGACGCCCTACTCTGATCCGAATTTTTGTTGTTTGTTGGTGGTTTGAAAGGGCATCAACTTGCACGACTTTGGGACTTTGTTTTGGAAACAAGGGACCTCTATTATGGGTCTTTAACTGTTACATACCCTACCATGATGTCTTGTTTCAATTGAATGCATATACAAGAGCCGTAAATGATGGTTTATCATTCATTTCATCATGGGATCCCATCATACTTTTGCAATTCCTTTATTTACAATAATTCTCATAATTGAGGGCATAAAAGACGCGTAGTAATTATTATATCGGGTCTTGGGAATTATAATTGAGGTCGTTCAGAGGTAACGATTTAACATGACGCCTTTAAATCCTACCGAAACATCTTTATTAAATCTGGGTTTTCAACGCGTTTTTGTTTGACATGACACGTGTCGTTTTAATATTAAACCCGAAATTTGCGAGGTGTTACATCCTCACCCCCTTAAAATAAATCTCGACCTGAGATTTACTGAAACAAATAAGGGTATTTTTCTTTCATGGTGGATTCCAACTCCCACGTATACTCGGGACCTCTTCGGGCATCCCATTTGACCTTTACAAAAGGTATGTGCTTTCTTCGAAGCTTCCTTACCTGTCGATCTTCAATCGACAACGGTTTTTCAACAAATGTTAAGCTCTTATCTATTTGCACATCTGTATGTGGCATGACATGTGAATCGTCAGCGGAACACTTCTTTAGATTGCAGATGTGGAACACATTGTGAATTCCACTGAGCTCTTCTGGTAAGTTCAACTTATAGGCAACTGACCCGACACGTTCGATAACCTCGAAAGGTCCTATGTATCTCGGGCTTAGCTTGCCTTTCTTACCAAATCGCATCACTCCTTTCCAGGGTGACACTTTTAGTAGGACTTTTTCACCTACTCCGAAGTGAAAATCCTTACGATTTGGATCAGCGTAACTCTTCTGCCTATTCTGGGCAGCTTGGAGATTGTTACGAATCTGGACAATCTTGTCCGTCGTTTCAAACACAATCTCTGGTCCTGATAACTGGACTTCTCCAACTTCCGCCCAACAAACTGGCGATCTACACTTTCTACCGTATAATGCCTCAAAAGGCGCAGCCTTTATGCTGGTATGGTAGCTATTGTTGTAGGAGAATTCGATCAATGGTAGGTTCTTATCCCAGCTACCTCCCAAATCGATCGCACATGCACGTAGCATGTCTTCCAACGTTTGAATAGTACGCTCACTCTGACCGTCTGTCTGAGGATGGTAAGCCGTACTAAAGTTCAAACGTGTGCCCAAAGATTGCTGGAAGCTCTTCCAAAAATGTGACGTGTACCTAGTATCTCTATCAGAGATAATAGCTACAGGTATGCCGTGTAGGGCTACAATCTTATCAACGTATAACTGGGCTAACATATCGGAGCTATAAGTCTCCTTGATGGGTAAGAAATGAGCTGACTTAGTCAGTCGGTCAACTATAACCCATATTGTATCATTTCCTTTCCTCGTCTTGGGTAGCTTGGTAATAAAATCCATAGTTACCATTTCCCACTTCCACGTAGGTAGTTCAGGCTGTTGTAGCAAACCTGACGGTTTCTGATGCTCGGCTTTGACTTGCGCACATGTCAAGCATTTTGCTACATGGGCGGCCACAGACTTTTTCAAGCCTATCCACCAATAATTTGCCTTTAAATCCTGGTACATCTTATCAGCTCCAGGATGAACGGAGTATTTGGAACTGTGGGCTTCTTGGAGGATGACATCACGAAGTCCTCCAAAAATTGGAACCCATATTCGTCCGTTTAACCGTAAAATTCCGTCCTTGCTAAGAGTTAACTGCTCCTCAGTTACTCCTAACTTTTCATTAGGATAGTTAGCTTCCAACACAGCTTCCTTCTGTGCAGCTAACACCCTTTCTATCAAACTGTTCTTTACCTCCATACGCTTGGCGTTAATTCGAATGGGTTTAACCCTTTCCTTTCTGCTCAAGGCATCAGCGACTACATTCGCTTTGCCGGGATGGTATTTGATTTCACAATCATAATCATTTAAAGTTTCCATCCAACGGCGTTGCCTCATGTTTAATTCTTTCTGGTTAAACAGATGCTGGAGGCTCTTGTGATTAGAAAAGATCACAAACTTGATTCCATAAAGATAATGCCTCCACAGTTTTAGTGCGAACACAACGGCACCCAATTCCAAGTCATGGGTGGTGTAATTCTTTTCGTGCACCTTTAACTGTCGTGATGCATAGGCAATCACCTTGCCTTTCTGCATAAGCACACACCCCATGCCAGTGTGTGATGCATCACAATAAACTACAAATTCTTCAGCGCCTTCCGGTAAGGTAAGCACAGGAGCGTTGCTCAACCTTTGTTTCAAAACATCGAAGGACTCTTGCTGCTTAGGGCCCCATACGAATTTTACTTTCTTCTTGGTCAAGGAAGTTAGGGGCGCAGCAATCCTTGAAAATTTTTCAATAAAACGCCTGTAATAACCCGCCAATCCCAGGAAGCTACGAATCTCCGTAGGTGTCTTTGGCTCTTGCCAATTCATAACAGCTTCGACTTTAGCGGGATCCACCTGGATACCACGCTCACTGGCCACATGTCCAAGGAATTGGACTTCTCGTAGCCAAAATTCACACTTAGAGAATTTGGCGTAGAGCTCCTCCTGACGTAGAAGTTTGAGAATACAACGAAGGTGTTTCTCGTGGTCGGCTTGGTTCTTAGAATAAATAAGGATGTCATCAATGAAGACGATAACAAATTTATCTAAGTAAGGCTTGCAGACACGATTCATGAGATCCATGAACGCGGCTGGTGCATTAGTGAGCCCAAAAGGCATCACTAGGAACTCGTAATGACCGTAGCGAGTCCTGAATGCAGTCTTGTGAACGTCTTCATCCATAACCTTCAACTGATGGTATCCTGACCTCAGATCAATCTTTGAGAAGTAACTTGCCCCTTGAAGCTGATCGAACAAATCGTCGATCCTGGGCAATGGATACCTATTCTTGATCGTGACTTTATTAAGCTCGCGATAGTCGATGCACAGACGCATCGACCCATCCTTCTTCTTGACAAACAGGATTGGCGCTCCCCAAGGAGATGAACTAGGTCGAATGAAACCCTTAGCCAGCAATTCATCCAGCTGCGTCCGTAACTCCTTCATTTCGGTGGGTGCCAATCTGTATGGTGCTCTAGCAACTGGTGCAGCTCCTGGAATGATATCGATCCTGAATTCGACTTGTCTATCTGGTGGTAGGCCAGGTAGATCTTCAGGAAACACTCCTGGGTATTCAGAAATGACAGGGATATCTTCTAACTTCGGTTTAGGTTCCTCCATAATCACCTGCGCCATGTAGATGACACATCCCCTCTTCAAACACTTGGAAGCCTTGAGCATAGTCACCTGCTCAGGCAGTCCGTACTGGGTATCTCCCCGAATGGTAAGTGACTCACCAGACGGAGTCTTTATCACTACCTGCTTCTGTTTACAGACGATTTGGGCCTGGTTATGAGATAACCAGTCCATACCCAGAACTATGTCAAAACCAGCTAATTTAAACGGAAGTAGAGACAGAGGAAAATAATGGTTCTTAATGGATATAGTACATCCATCTAACACAGTAGAGACGGTTTCTATGGTACCATCTGCTAACTCTACCTCATAGTTTATGCTTAGGGTTTTGACAGGTAAATTCAACAATTTACAAAACTTATGATCCACGAAAGACTTATCTGCGCCTGAATCAAAAAGTACTCTTGCAAAGACATCATTTACAAGGAATGTACCTGTTATGACGTTATCATCTTGCACAGCCTCCTGCGCATCCATCCTGAAGACTCTGGCGTTAGTCTTCTTAGCCTCCTCAGGCTTCTTGTTGTTCTTGGGGCAGTTAGTCTTTATATGGCCCTTCTCACTGCAACGGTAGCACGTCGCATCTTTCATTTTCTTGCAATCCAGGGTTTTATGGTCCGTGGACTTGCAAATCCCACAAGCAAAGGATTTCGACTGAGTCCGTGAGCTCGACTCTAGTCTGCACTTTCCATAGTGCTGTTTCTTGCAAGTTTTACACCTGGGCTTCTCATCAGACTTATGCCCATCCTTCCTCGACTCGGATCCCTTCTTGTTATCACCGTTCCCACGGTGTTTCTTGTTCGACCTACGCGAACCATCATCTTCTCGCTTCCTCTTCTCAACATCTTTATTCCTCAGCGATCTCTGTCGGACCGCATCCAGTGTGAGGGATAAAGACAGGTCAGTTACAGACCTGAAGGTAACTGGCCGAGAAGCTTTTACACTGGCCTTGATCTCGGGTTCTAACCCACCAATAAAACGAGCGATCCTCTTTGGCTCAGGGGTTACCAGGTAGGGAACCAACCTGGACAGCGTATTGAAGCTTGTCAGGTAAGCTTGGCAGTCGAGGTTTTTCATCACCAATGACAGAAAGTCATATTCTATCTTTTCCACCTCATGTTGAGGGCAGAAATTATCTTTGATCAGGGCAATGAATTGATCCCACGTCATGCTATACAACGGGATCTTTCCGGAGGCCTCCATCAGAGATCTCCACCAGGCCAATGCTTCACCTTTGAAGGACTGCGACACAAACTTAACAATATCCCGCTCAGCGCACCCGCTGATGTCCACCACTGTGTCCATTTCATCCAGCCAAGTCATGCAATCAACGGCCCCCTTTTCCCCTGAAAAATCCCGGGGCTTGCAAGACACGAAGTATTTGTAAGTGCAACCCTTGTTACGGGGTCCTTGATGCAGTACCAAATGCTGGGATGGGTCACTTTGATTGTTGGTGGACTGACGGTCATCACCGTCTTTCTTGGGTCCGTTCTTCTTGGGAGGAGGCTTGTTATGAGCCTCAGAATGTGTCCTTGGCTTTGTGTGTGACACAGAGTGGGTCCTACTCCGGGTACCACTGTATTCATCATATTGCCTATCCATGGCTTGAGTGACAGCGCCATCAATGATTGCTTTTAGTTCGGCACCTGTCAATGTAATTTGGGCGTTCTCATTTGGCGCCACAGGATGGCTATTGACTTCATTAGAGTTAGCCATTTGTATTGAACTGTTACAGAAAACAAGAACAATATTTTATTTGAAAGTTTATTATGGAATTACCCCTTAGGGTAACTCGTTAACCATGGTAACAGAGACCCTATTTGGTTAACTTACTGATCGTATTAATTTAGGATTTCAATTAAAATTTATCCTAATCATAAAATTATAATAATATATTTTAGCACATAAGGCTTGGTCACATGGACATTTTAATAAACTATGATTTCAGAGAATCAAGACTTTTAAGGTTTGAACCTAGTTCATTACCTTTATTAGACAGGGAGTCATAGCTACCTCTGTCTTTCGGCTTATATAGAAATGAGCATGGCCCGTAGGCGCTATATTACCACGTATGGTTAAGTATGATCACCTTAATTGATGATGTACCCAGGATTTAGAGATCATTAAACTGGGTTAGGAATCTTCTAAAGAATTCCTTTATAATAATGACGTACGTGATTTCTAATGAATCACTTCTGCCAGGAGTGTTAACATGTTTTAAGATGTTAACAGGGATTTGAATCTTTTAAACCGGTCTTACCATTTTGGCCCGGTCTTATATCTGACACTAGGCTAGGTTTCACACTTAAAGATTCTTAATTAAATAATTACTTAGGCAGATTAAAAGGAATGATTTTAATTTATTTATTTCATTTATAATTTATTTATGCACAAATGGCAAACATGAAATTTATAAAAACAACACTCCAATAATTTATAACAATATTACATATTGCCCTAAACAGGTCTTTCACACATGAAATTTGCCCACGTAGGAGCTACAACATACCATCATGCCCACGCAGGGGTCTTACAGAAGACATAAGTCCTCGTAGGGACTAACACACTAACAATTGTCCACGTAGGGACTTAATTTTTAAAGTAGACATATACACATAGAGGATTTACTGATCCTTCTTGCTCTTTCCCTTGATTAAGTTCGTCAAGGTCTTAAACATTCCCTGGTTGCGCCGTCGATCTTCCCGTGCCTCATGTCGCACCTCTCTAATACTTTGCAGGATCTCCTGATGCAGTGGTGGCGACATTTGTAGAGACGGCGGGGGTTGTTGGTAAAACGGGGGTTGTGTAGGCATCTGGTACCCCTGGACTGGGTACCCTACTCCCCAAGGACCCCCATACGGTCCATCAGGGTTAAGAGCGTTGTAATTAGCAGCTACCAGGTATGGGTCGGCTTCAGCGTAACCGGGGTTAGTGTGAGTCGGTGGCTCAAACGGGTTGTACATCGAAGGACCCGTGTATGCTGGTATCTGATTATCGAAACCCATTGGTGGCGGTTGCTGCGCGAAGGGGTTTGATGGTCCACCCATTTGTGGATCTTCTGGAAGCGGCTGATAATTTCTGCCACTTGATTGTAAAGGAGAGCTGAAATGAAACTCTTCTCTTCGTGTGGACATCCGGGCTCCTGTTCTCATACGTCTTTGCGGTTGAGGAGGCGCCGGCTGAACTGGTGGCGGTGGAGGCGGTGGCGTAACTGCCACAAACTGGTGATTCCCAGAGGAATCTTGATGATGCTGCTGCTGCTGCTGCTCATGAGGCGAAGAATAGTGAGGCTGCTGTTGTACATGCGGCGACGAATGGTGAGAAGGTGTATAGTACCATTCGTGCTGAGTAAAGATAGCCTGGAAGCTATCTGGACCACTATAGGGTGGTCCGTGATAAATGGAACTATCCGAGACCTCGATTGGGTGGTTGGGAGTTCCTGATGCGGGTTCTTCGGGGTCTTCTTCCTCGTCCATATCATTTCCTCCAGAAAAATGATCCTCCGGTCCCAATGGGTTAAAACCCACTGGTTCTTGTATATAATCCGCCGGGTTAAACTGGCCTTGAAAGATTGGAGTGGGGTCTCCAAAAGGGCGGTGCGACATTGATCGCTGTAACGGTATTTGCGAATGGTGTGAGTCTCTAGGCTCATTTTCTGATTGTGGCCCGTAGGAGTCTTGAGCGGGAGTCGTCGAGCTATTCGAAACCGACCGTCTTGCCGGTTGAAAGAGACCTCTCTGGTTCCGCCGAGTACCGTCACTCTCGGCGGGAATAGGAGCTCGTGTATTGGACGGCCCAGCTTCATGGTCGTTGGGGGCGGTGGTCGGCCCCTTTCCTCCTCGTCCTCGCATACGTAAAAAAACCTTGGAGGCATCTTTGTTATACCTGTCAACAAAACATAAGATAACAAATAACAAAATATAAAGCTTAAAGGACAAAACAAAAAAAACCGAATAAGGTGGAATTTGTCCTATGTTATAAGTCTAGACTCGAAAGTTTAGATATGTGCAATTGTGTAACTGAGATTAAACACAAAAGGCTAGTGTTTAATTCACTCAGAGTTGGCTCTGATACCAACCTGTCACACCCCGATTTCCACGTGTCACCGGTGGGCCCGGTGGGGGAGTATCGTGACGTGGTTGGCAACGTAATAGTCAAACAACACAATATAATAATGCACAGCGGAAGCAAATTTAAATAAGATACAACCGAATTTATTTATTGTAAACAAAGTCACAATTATCCGGTGTTTATCCACAGTAGGATCGAATAATAAAAATATTGTCTATGGTTCAACAGACTTCGGCATCTTAAGTTTGCGAGACTTCTAGTGATGCTTAGGAGACTCCCAGCCTATTTCGCCTAGTACCTGCATTTAATCTTTTTGGGAAAATACGTCAGTTTACACTGGTAAATACATTCAACTGACTCATTTTGTAAAATGATTGAAAATTGGTTTGGATGCACATGGCATAAACATTTTATTTAACTTGGGAGAATTATTTTGATAATATAATAATCTTGTGAACGAATTACGTGTTACTTATGCGTTCAGTAGCTCGGAATGAATCCGGGTTAAAGATCAATAGACACACCACTGTAAGTGAGTTATACACGGGAGTACGCCTACACCCCGTGCTCAGGTCGTGGCAATCTCGTAAGATAATGCCGAGGATATCCGGGACATGGTCATTAACCCCCCAAAGGCTGTAAAGTAAACACATCTGTTTAAAACGAGCCGATCAAATTATTCAATTAACCACTAAGCGTGGAAGATTTGATGCTCGATCAAGCGGTACGCTATGTACCGTAACCCAAGCCCGTATAGGGAAAATAAGTTAAAAGTATTTACCTTTGCAAGTATAAATCCTTAATCGAATAAATTGCAGATAGCTTTTACTGGGCTCCTAATCTGGAACGAAGGTTTAATATAACCTATTAGAATACTAACGGATCTTTAATTAAGCTTAAGCTTAGACCGGTCAGTTTTAAAGATACGGTTCGTACGCACGATTAAGCGAAGACCGGATAGAATGTGATTTAGACCCGACAAGTTTGAAGACTTGTTTAATATGGTTTTACTATTCACATTCTGGATTTTGAGATAAAAATGATATCGTTTGACCCGTTTCGGCTAGTTTATGCAAACTAGTTACATAAGCCGAACCGAAAGCGAAAAATGCATAACGGGTAACCGAAAGGGTCACGAACAGGTTTCCTAAGTTAATACGCTTTAAATATGTTGTGATATCATTATGATATCTTCCATAATGCCCATAACGAGTTTAATCCCTAAATACGCCCCGTAGGGGTATTTTGGTCATTTTAAGGGTTATAAAAGAGATTTATAATACTTCTGAGATACGGGTCTGATTTAATCAGAAAAATTATCAATTTTAACAGGTATCAACAGTTGGTATAAAGTCTTTTGTGATAAAATGGTTCTAGACCCAAACTATGCGTTTAATACGCGTATAAAGCCGTTTTAAGCGACGTACGGTTTAAAATACCATTCCGAGTTTTCTGATCAGAAAAACAGGCTCAAAACACTCTATTTATTATTTTAAATCAGTGGCAATTGGATTGGTATCAATCGGATTCGTAAAACTCGGTTTATGGCCTAAAAGGGCATATTCGGTATTAACCGAATCAATGCGATAAGCCTAGCTTAAGATCAGTTTAAAAATAATTAAAAATCTTCAAAAATCCCAAAATATTATTTAACATCAGTGGGTAAAAGTTTTGGTACCGAAAATCGGGTTTAGATAGGCTATGCGCTAATCGCGCCGTTTAATTAATAAAAAGCTTATTATTTACGCTAATGCGCATATCTCCTAATCTAGACCTCCGATTGACGTGAAAATTTACGTACATGCTAAATAATCAGTAACTAAGATTATAGTACTTCCACATTTTCAAAATTCTCGTTGTAAGGTCATAAGGGCGTTATGGTCCAATTTAAGCGATTAACGGAAACGTGTGCATGCATCGGATAAACAATGAAACAAGTACAGAGACTTATACTAGCATGTAACCCAATCCTAATGAGACTTTAAGGCATGTCTAATTCAAACTAAAACGGGTCAGAACCGAAGTCAAAGCAAAAGTCAAGGTTTTGCGCCTTTCGGTTCCGAACCGGGTTTAAACAGAAATTTGTCGAGTCGGGCAAGCGTAGACAAGTTTGTATACTTATTACCAAGTTATATTAAGGTTAAAACAGGTTACACGCCTCTCGGATCATTAATCGTGTATTAAATCATAATTTGCAATTCTGTTGACTTTTTCGGTCAACGTTTGACCCGACAAACGACCTAGTTAGGTCTGGAATTGGTACATGCTCTTATAAGGGTTTAATACCCATATAATTACCTATCTAACGGTACTTTTAATTTGACATACGACTGAGCTATCGTTACTTAATCACAAAGTCAACCGTTAAGCCCGATATATTGACTTTTAAGCTAATTACTAAGCTAGAATTAATTTAGAAGGGTTAAGCAACTTACTAGATGATTAATGGATGATTAGAAAGGCCTTCAATCAGATTGTAAGCTTCTCCAATGCTCAGATTGTTTGTAATTGATGTGTGGAATGGTTGTGACATGAATGGGTCTTTATATACTAGTTTCAAGCACCACAACAAAGTGACAACCAAGTCTAGGGCCATCCACAATTGATCAACACTTGTAAGTAGTGTGTAGGGATGTCTAGGGGCCATGCACATGCAAGAAAAACCGGCCTAGAGGGTAACAATCGCACACAACAGCCAACAGCAGGTCAGCTGTCGCTGGGCACACCCTCGCGTAGCGCGAGGGTCAGTCGCGCTACGCGACGCCCTACTCTGATCCGAATTTTTGTTGTTTGTTGGTGGTTTGAAAGGGCATCAACTTGCACGACTTTGGGACTTTGTTTTGGCAACAAGGGACCTCTATTATGGGTCTTTAACTGTTACATACCCTACCATGATGTCTTGTTTCAATTGAATGCATATACAAGAGCCGTAAATGACGGTTTATCATTCATTTCATCATGGGATCCCATCATACTTTTGCAATTCCTTTATTTACAATAATTCTCATAATTGAGGGCATAAAAGACGCGTAGTAATTATTATATCGGGTCTTGGGAATTATAATTGAGGTCGTTCAGAGGTAACGATTTAACATGACGCCTTTAAATCCTACCGAAACATCTTTATTAAATCTGGGTTTTCAACGCGTTTTTGTTTGACATGACACGTGTCGTTTTATTATTAAACCCGAAATTTGCGAGGTGTTACAAACAGTGTTTAGGACAAACATTGGTTCTCTATACTTTATCTCTCGAGACAAACCTATACAAACTCAAAGATTAACCATTGCCCAACAACAAAAGTGGTTCATCATCAACAGTAGATATTCTATCTTTGTTTTTGTTAACAGTATTTATATGTCCAAACTATTAATATTATATCTCTGTTTATGTTAACAGTATTTATTTAATTTCAAACATCTGTTTATGTTCAAACAGATGTTTCAGGTCGAATATTTATTTAATTTCAAAATTTTGTTTATGTCCAGATTAGATGTTTAACAGTATTTAATTTAAAACATTGTTTTAATGATAAAATGGCAAGTTAAATTACAAAATAAAAAATATTCTTGATGACTATTTGTTGCAAATTAAATCAATATCTATCCACTGTTAGATAAAAAACAACTACTGCTCACATTTTGGAGGTTGACATCCACTGAATAAAAGTGAAGTACACTTGGATGATTATTAAGCTCCTCATTTTGATTGTTTGGGTATAGTATTTTTCAAATTGGTATTTTCTTGCAAACAGTTTTTAATGTCAAACATTTGTTTAAGCTCAAACATGTGATTGTTAAATGTTATCCACTGCTGAAGGCCATCCTCTGTTTCTTCATAAACAACTGTTGATCACTGACTGACCAAACATCTGTGTTACATTTTGTTGGGTATCCACTGATAGTTAAAAAATAGTCACTGCTCCCCTTTTATTGTTGACATGCGCTGAAATTTACAATCATTGGTTTTTTTAAAAATCATCCACTGCTCACATTTTTATTCTTGATGTGGTTAATTAATTATAGAATGATATTATTAACTGAATACAAGAATTACAATGATAGGTTAACTATATTATCTAATCGTTACATTCCAAAGAGATAAGAGTTCCTCGAATATTGTTTTGGTGATAAAAATTAAAGTTAAAATAAAAAATAAAATAAACTGTTGTATAAAATCAGTGTTTTAACACACTGATGGCTATCCACTGCTAGCAAAAACTTACTCACTGTTCTCATTTGTGACTCTTGCAAATCACTGTTATTGTTCCATCAGTGGTTTTCTACCAACTGTCCTCCATTATCATCAAAGGTTGGCACGTGGACAGTACATAGCGGTAAGATCTATTAGCAACCGATGCCACGTCAGTATTCACTATTTCACCAAAAAAAAAAAAAAAAAAAACCCTGATCAAAACCCCCAAACAGTGTTTTTATTGTCGAATCGAATTCTAAATTCTTTTCTAAAAGCAGTTATCATCCATTTCTCTCAAAATCACTCATCCTCTTCATCGTCTTCTTCCTCTCGCAATCATAATCAAATCACGATGTCTCTCCCACGCAAATCCACACATAACTACTTAGGTCTACTTGAAAAACCCAGTCACACCAAAACCTTCAATTCCATCATTGATGTTCTGTCTTCTTCAAAGTACAGAACTTTGTTGACTTGTGATGCTCCGATCTACATGGATACCCAGCAAGAATTCTGGAAAAATGCTAAGTTGGAAACTAAGGATAAAAAGCCCTTAGCCATCAATTCTTCTATAAAGGACGTTCCAGTCACAATAACACCTCAAACCATTTCGGAAGTTTTTGAACTCGATGATCTTAAAGGTAAAACATCTTTCCCTAAAGAAGAGTATCAAACGTTTTTCATTCAAATGGGTTATGAAGAGGAAATCAAAAAAGACACTTTAGAAAAAGGCAGTTTTCCTCCTGCCACAAGGTTTTTGTTTCATACCCTACTGATGTGTGTCTCAAACAAGACCACTGCTTTCAATGAAATCCCATTGAAGATTCAATATCTAGGTTATGCTATATTACATGGTGAAAATTTTAACTATTCCCAGGTAATCTTCAATTATCTTGTTAGAAATGTTAATAAAAAGGCGTTTTTGCTCTTTCCAAGGTTTTTAAGTTACTATTTTAAAAAGAAATTTTCAGAAGATAATGCCCATGTGCTTATCCAGGGTAATCCTTTTTCAATTAAGAGCCTCACTACTGAAACCTTTACAAGGATGTCAAAACTTTCCAAAACACAAGCAGAGGTTCTTGAGCAGACTTCAGCAGCTACCACTGCTCCTCAGGCACCTGCTGTTGAGCCCACTGCTCAAGGTGATGATAGCAATAAAACAACTGCTGTTAAACCCCCAACTAAAACCACCAAAAGACCAAAACAGAAAAAATCACAAAAGCCCCCCAAACCCAAAACAAAGGTAACTCTGGAAGATGTAATCCCAGAGCAACTACCAGTGACAGCACAAAAGTCACCAATAACCACTGCTGCTACTACGTCACAGCAGTTGGAAGAAAGATCTCAACCTGAGCCTCAAACTCCTCCTGCTTCTTCTAAAAAAGAGCAGGTTGTAATAATAGGGACACCAAATTATGATGCTCTGGAATCACTTGATTCCATCATCCACAGCCCACTGCCCGGGGCAAATTCGCTTTCTACATCTATCCTCACTTCTCAAATCCCCCCAGAAACAAAACTTTTGTTGGATGCAGTTGATTTAGCCCGGACACAAACCAGTTCTTCTCAAACACCTGTTAATGAGGATATACCTCAACAAGTGATTGGGTCTGGTGTCTCAATCATTGCTAACCCACCAACAACTGAGGAGGTTACACTGCAGGAAATACAAGTACTTCCTGTCAGTAGTTCAATTGGAGCAGCAACTACAGGTGTTGGATCCACTGATCTACACCTGGCCAGTTGTTTCATCAATAAGACTCCTCTGAAGGCAATTTCCTCTCCAGCAACTGTGATATCCGCTGCTGTCTTTGTTCCAACCCCTGGTTCTATTAAAAGGATCCCAATTGCTGAGGAAAGAAGTCCCCAGTACCAAGAAAAAGGGGCATCTGTGGATGACTTTTGGGAAACTTTCCCTAAGTCAACTGCTGATACAACCACTGCCAGTGGGAAATCAGATGATCCCATTAACTTGGGTGATGGTTTAATGTACAACGAATTGAGGGAGAGGGTTAAGAAATTGGAAACTTCTGTTGCAGATATTAAGTCAATGCTCCAACAGTTGTTACAAGCCCAAAAGGCAACACCCACTGCAGCACCAGATACAACATCTGCTCCATCATCTGCTCCTACTCCCATTGAGCTTTGGAGTTTATTTCAACATGTGCTTCACCAACAAAGGGCATATTCTGATCATCAACATAAAATACAGATTCAAAAGATCAGAAATATGATGGAAGCTAGGTTTATGGATACACAAGCAGACATAAAGGCATTGAAGGCCCACTCGCTGAAAACCACTGGTTCAGCTCCTCCTACTATCATCTTTGTGGACAACCCACCACCACCTGATGCCAAAAAGTGGGAGAAAATGAAGCAGCTAAAGAAAAAGGGATATGAAGATGGTTTGTACATTGCACCAGACAAATCCACTATGCTTGCAGAGATACCTAAGCCAGATGGTACTAAAAAGGTTGATGTAACCACAAATGCCATTTCTGATGCAAAAGGAACGGTAAAAAGGGATATGGAGGCAAAGAATAAAGCAAGGTGGGAACAGGAGAAAAGAGTTTGTATGGAGAAGGATGAGCAGGGTGTTTCTGAGGCCAAGAATGAAGAAAATCCTGAGCCTAAAAGAAAACAGCCCACTAGAAAAGTGAAGGAACCCAAATCCACACCTCCCAAAAGCTCCACACATCAAACCTCAAAACGAGCAGATGTTAAAACATCTGTTGTATCGACAGCTGTAGATACTTCAGTTGTTTCAACATATGTTACACCAACAATTTGCACCACTTCAACACAAATTCAATCCACTGCCTTACCACAAATCCCATTACCATCAAAAACATCCTCATTACTACCAACACCACCTGCCAAAAAGGAAAATACTTCAGGTGACACATCATCTGTTGTAATGGTAACAGTGGTTGAAACACCAGTTGTTTCAACAACTGTTAGTCAACCATCTACCACTCAAATCACTACCACTCAACGCACCAAAACACCACCAACCTCTCCAAAACATAAAAGGAGAAGGATAATTCTGAATGTTGATCCTTCAACACCGCAAACATCCACCCAACCATTGTCCCTTGTTACCATTCCCAATGCTGTCCCATTCTCTTCAGCACAAGTTTCAAATTCAAACACTGCCATTCTTCCTGCAGGAGTCCTGTATCCATTAGAACTGGAAGCAGTTAGAGAGGAGATCATATCCTTCTACTCTGAAGATGACCCTGCTAAAAGGAACTTGCCATCTGTTCAAGGATATCCAAGGCCTAATAACATTAATGAATACTTGAAGTTAAAGGCTGAACAAGCAGAGGATATCTCCAAAGGAAATACACAAGCAAAATCTGACAGAGAGATTCAAACATTTTACCAACATTTGCTAACCCAAGTGAAAATTTTGGAGCAGTTTTCAAAAGATCTCTGTCAAAATTTATCAGAAAGATCTGATGAAACTTTGAGGAAAGATTATATTGACTATATCATGACTTACAAAACATACAAGGGAGAAAAGTACAAGTACAAAGAATGGACCATCAGTGAGCTAGAAAGTGAAACAGCCAGAATTCAAGAAATGATAAAAAAGAAGGTGAAGCAGACTCCTCCTATCTGGGCAAAGTTTAAGAAAAATGTACCAGATAGGTCTCTGCAGCTGAAGAGAATGAAAGAAGAGTTAATAACAGCTAATTTTGGGTCAAAGAACCAAGTGTCAAGGTGGAAAGAGGATAAAGTGTTTTTCTCTTACAAAAAGCTGGAAGAATTAAGAAAGAAAGATCCTAATGTTCCCCAAAAGCCTGTTTACCCTGAAGCAGTGGTTCCAACTATGCCAAAAAAGCTACAAATCAGGAGATCCTAATACAGATTCGTTGGACTTTGAATTTCAATTCAAAGGGCAAGTCAGGGAATTTTTGATGAGGCAATAAAGATTCACAATGGAAATGTGATATTTGGGTTTGTGTTTTACAGTTTATAGCAGAGTTAAGATTACTAGGTGTGGTAATGTTTGCGGTTATATAAGAAATTTTATGTATTTGTGAATTTGGTAAGTAACTGAATTGACTTTGAAAGTCAAAGGTGAAAGAAACATGGTTGACTTCACTATTGGCATTGTTTGTTAATCCTGTTTTGTAGTAAAAATACTCTTTGAGCTTTTTTTTGAGCTGTTTAATTTGTTATCCTTTTAGTGAATTTTCTTTTTCAGTTGACCCATCTAATATAAAACACATGATTAAATCATATGGTCAAATTGTTAAGGGTCTTGATGATTTAAGTTGCTAATTGTGTGCCGTCTATTAGCTAATTATTTGTAATTTATGTTAACAGTGTTTATATTTTAACAGATGTTGACCAAAAGTCGAACAGATGTTGGCGAATAGTGAAACAGATGTTGACCTCAAGCAGATGTTTGGTTTGTGGCCAAATATCTCTTTATGAGCAAACATCTGTTTAACTTCAAACATTTGTTTAAGGCCAAACATATCTTTATTGGCAAATTCTGTTTATGGCCAAACATCTGTTTAAATCCAAACATCTGTTTAAGTCCAAACAACTGATATAGAACGCCAAACATTTGTTTAAGCCCCAACATCTGTTTAGGTCTAAACAGATGTTTAAATATCTGTTCAAAACACTGTTCAATCTAACATGGGTTTCCATGCATCTGTTGACTAAAAGTCAAACAGATTTTCAAACCACTGATTGACTTATCCAAATTTCTGTTGAATACTAAATGAGATGTTGACCAAAACTCAAACAGCGGTTGACCAAAAGTCAAACAGATGTTGACAAAAAAATGGGATTATTCGACCCGGTTACATGGGATATTTAACATTTTAAAGATCCTCAGAAAATCTCGGTTCATTTCTCTCTCCACGTTTCTTTCTACACTTTCTCCAACAAAATCTGTCATCTTCTTCGATTTCTTCCGATCTTCATCAATATCATCTTGTATAATAATAAAGGTATTGTTAAATAATCTGATTTGTTTTGTATTTTTTATGTTTATTCTTTTAGTTATGAATTCTTTGGACGATTATGGTTCTTGCTATTTAAATGAAGAAGTTGTAGTCGACGGTAGTGTATTCATGTATGTCCCTGTTTTTTTTTCAATCCATTGTTGGTTATGATTGCGTTTATTGTTGCGGCTTATACTTGAACAATTTTTGATAGTCCTAATTTTTTTGAATATCCGATTAATATGTAGTTATTATGCATGTTATGATAGACATATATGTTTTTAAAAAAAGTGATCTGCATTTCCTGTATCTACCATTTGTGTTATCTATTGTTGATTTTATTGGATTTCACTTTGCTCATGTATTTATCTTATTCTGATTTATGATATACCATCTGATGTATTCTCATGTGTATTTAAAAAAGTTGAATTTATTTTGATTAGTACTTGGTATACTGTTTTTAAGTTTTTCTTTTGAATAGACACAAGTCACTATCCTGTTTTTCTATACAATTTATACAGCTGTTGATCGTTCTTGTATATTTGTGATACTTAATCGGAAAAAAAGGTTTTAAGTTTTAATTATATGATTTGATGTAAAAATATATATATATTTCGATATGATAAGAAATTACATGTATTCTCACCTTTTTGATGTTGTCCATTGTTATTTTGATATATATTAGTTTTATCATCTTTTATTTAGATGTAATGCATACCTTAATGCATTGTATTCATTTGTTTCTTAATGTTATTGATTTTGATTATATATGATTGATACTGTTACAGTTTTATGTGAGAATGATTTATGGATTTCCGTGTTACCTTCAAAGCAGTAAAAGGAAATGTTTGGTTAGTAGTTTTATCCGATCTTAGTTTAACACTTAATTTTAATTTTTTGGTATGATAATTAGCAATAAAAGTGTTTCTTTTATTTATGCTTAGATTTTGCCAAAGCAGTATCAAAATTGGATTCAACAGTTTAATTATCCAATTGGAAATACAAATATCCGAACCACAGCTGGAAATGTTTTTAAAGTCAAGATCTATCCCCTAAGCAATGGCAGATATTATTTTTATAATGGTTTGTGTCAATTGGTAGACAGTTTAAAAATACCTTCAGATTCATGGTTGATATTTCATTATGAAGAAGCTTTACAAAGTTTCAGAATATTGTATTTTTATCAAGACATTGCTCTTTCTCTTTGTGAAGAGTTTTACTACAAACCATCTGGTAACGAAGATTTTGTGGTATGTAACTTCGAATATTATTCATCATGTAATTTTATTGGAGATACAATTGTTTATTTGTTGTGTTTTATTTTTTACTTATTTTTCTGATATATTTTTACTAATGTACTATATAATGTGTTTTATTCTGATTGTAGAGTATTAATCGTTCTTTTGTTCATCACAAGATGTTAAACACTATTCCTTCATATCCGGTCGTTATTAAAGGATCTGAAAACAAGAACTGGTCTGTAGGGGTGGAAGATATCAACAATGAACTTTACATAATTACCGGATGGAAGGAGATAAAGAATGACTTGTCATTAACTGCTGATCATCTCATTGTCTTTGAGATGATAGATCTTCAGACTTTTCATATCACGGTTTTCAATTGTGCGACCTGTGATTTAGTGCTTCCACCTGAGGTTTGTGCTGTTGTTAAACAAAAGGTGATAGAAGAGATTGTGTTGAGTTCAGATAGTGAAGCTGTACAGGACGTCGTTGATGTCAATAATAGTGGTATGGTTGTTGGGAATGAAGATGATCAGATCGTACCTCTTTCTTTCCGTGTGGACGGTCATTTTGTAAGTTTGTGATGATTAGTTTACTAATATATAATACTTTAGTCAGATTTTAAAGATGTGTTAATTCTTTGTTTATTGAATTGTTCGTTGTTTGTTATAGCACCTTTTTAAAAAACAGGCTGAAGATCTTGGACTGTATTGTAAGATGGGTTTGAAGATTGTGGACGTGGCAGGTGATGTTTGGAATATTCAAGCTGCTATAGGTTCATCTCGAGGTCAACCAAGATATTATCTGCAAGGAATGAGAAAGTTTGTGAGAGATAAATGCATGGTTTCAGGTCAAGCATTTACACTTAACTTTGTGAAAGGTAAAAAGTTTTTTATGTTCGGATGAATGTTTGTGGTTTGAAGAAGGCAAATGCAGAAGCATACATTGAACTAAATTTTCGGGTTGTAGTTGTTTGCTTTTCGAAATTGATACTAGACTTGTTTGTTTAGTTTTGAAGTTGTGATTCTAAAACTATATATGTACATGTAAATTATTAGCTCCATGTCTAACGGAAACAATGTGGAGTTGTGAACTAAAAACAATATACTCCGTTTTACTTTTGGTCAACATCTGATTGACTTTTGGTCGTATTAATAACAGTATAAGATGGTTGATGTAATGCGGTCGTATTAATAACCAATGGTAATTAATTAATCTAAATAACTTTCCCGAGCCCGGGAAGCAATCCCGGGTAAAAACCTAGTTTAACATATACATAGACTTATAATAATAAGATTCCTAGTGGAAGGTTCATTTGAGAAGAAATTTAATTTGAGAAGAAAAAGAAGAAATGACATATTAGTAAAATGATATTTCATTTATAACTCTTATGATTAATGTTTCTCTCTTTAAATAATTAGTCACCTAATCATTAATTATCCTACATATAATCTATAAAACCTACATATATCAAAATTTTCCTACATATACCCTACACATTATAGAATTTTATCCTACACAGTCGAAATTTATCCTACACACCTCGAAATATATCCTACACAACTCGTAATTTATCCTACACAACTAGTAATTTATTCTACACTTTAAATTAAGTTGTTTTTTTTTTAATTTGGAAAAAGTATATATTTTGAAAAGGAGTTACAAATTTAATTTAGCTAGTTATTAAAGGGGAAGAATAAAAATTAATGATTTATGTAAGTTTACCAATATACCCTTATATTAAAATTAAATACAAATATTAAATGAAGTAAAATGAAGCATTTTTATTAGTTGAAAGTTTTTACATGAAGGTATAATTTATAACTAAACTTACACAAATTAATATTTAAATATATTTCATAAATCATGTAAAAGCACAAAACTCAACTAACATATCTATTTAGAAGTTTACATGAATATTTCATTCGTAATTTTTTCACCGCAAGAAGCAATCGATAAATTTAAAGGGCCCCACCAGTAGCGTTAACTGATAAATCATATGAACATAGAAACGTGGGTTCCAAAGGAAGTTAAAACCAAAACATACATAACATTTTATACCGATAGGGTACCTATCATGTTTCTTTTCTCCGTTGTATAGAAAAAGATAGAGTGAAAAAGAGCGTATGAATAAGGTGTTGTTTGTTTTTTTTGAGGTAAAACGTATGCAGTGCGCGGACCACATCTGCAGACATCTGTAGCAGAAATGCTGGACCAAATGTCTGCAGTCTGTAAGAAGAAAATTGTTTGTTTTTTATTTGATATCTTTTTCTTCATCTTAACCGACATGTAAGTGGCAGGTGTTTCGTCAAACTCTTATCAACCAAAAATAAACTTCAGCAGATCATTCAACATCAAAATCGTAAATTAGAAGTTCAGACAAAATCCTAAATTTCATCAAAAATCAGTCAAATTAGAAGTTCATACGAAGATATAAGCAGATCATTCAACATCAAAATCCTAAATTGAACATACCTAAAGTAGGCTGTGGAGGAGGTGTCAATAGTGGGTGGAGCCCGATGGAGAAGAGGGGTGGCAGCGGGTGGAACCCGACGGAGAAGAGGGGGCGACGGAGGTGGAGCCCGATGCGGAGAAGAAGAGGGCGACGGAGGTTGCCTCAACTGAGAAGAAGGGGGCGACGAAGGACGACAGCTCAACTGAGAAGAAGGGGGCGACGGAGGACGAGGTGGGTAGCCGGAGGACAAGGGTGGAGGCGGAGGAGGGTTTCAGATGTGTTTTGTCTGAAGAGGTTTGAAGTGCTGAGGATGTATCTGCGCGAGGAAGAGCTTCAGCAGATGTTTTTTAATGGTTTGTCTTCTAAAAAACAAACACGCTGTAGACCCTTACGTCTGCGTGGGGAAGACAAAAGAGGTTGTGAAGTACTTTTCTTAAAAAACAAACATCACCTAAGATTTAAGTGTATATAAATAGATAAGTGTATATACTCCAGTGATCCGTCAGTGATCTAAATTTGTCGTTTAAAAAAAACCTAAGATTTAAGTGTATATAAATATATAAGATAACAAATAAACAAATAAATTGATATAATATTAAATTAAGAAAGGGTGTAGTTAAGAAATAGTAGCTAGACATAGATTGAGGCCAAGACGTGTGCTTGTTTAGACTCATTTACATCCACATTATTTTATTATTACTTGTTATTTATTTTAATAAAACCAAAAAGTGCTTTTATGACCACTTGAATTTCATCTATATCATTGGCATGTGATATTTAATTCACATGTTTACGGTCACCTCCCGTATTTTTTTAGGTTGTCACTTAAACCACCCTTCGAAGAAACTCTCTACCTCAAATTAGCCCCTTTGACTTATGGTAATAACTTTATAACATTATGGCAAAAACGTAATGGAAAATGGCTGTTCATTTAGTTTCAACTTATTTAGTTGTATATTTCTAACAATTACTAACGGATCACTAGAGTATCATCGTGTCACTAGTGGAATCATCCGATCATATTCATCTCCACTAGACAATAATGCCTCTACACCAATCAGGAGTAAACCTAATAAATCTGGAAATAAAAACCCTTGTGGGAATCGAAATTAGGATCTAATGGTCCCTAAGTCTTATCCCACCCCAAAGATGTCACTTACTATTATGCCATGGATAGAGCGCTCCAACTTTACCTTAGTACTCCTATCTATCAAATAAATAATTAAAAATAAAACATAATTTACAAAAATACCATTAATTAATCTCAATCATCCAAAATTACAATCGAATTATTCATAAGACTTATTAGAAAAAACCCCTTTGTATCCTAACTCTACGATATAGATATAGATAGATTCAGTTATTTGTTCACTTGAATGTTATTTGTATACTTCATTCTATATTCTCACACTATATTACACTTTTTCCAAGTTCTTTATAAAAAAAGTTGCACTAGTTGGGTTGTAAATAGGGTGTAAGTGATACGTAGCGGCTTGAGAGTTACTAGGGATCAACGAGCCAAGACGTAACGAGCCTGAGACAGAGCTCGAGCTTGAAATTTGACTTGTTTTAATTATCGAGCCCGAGCTTGAGTTTTACATACAAAGCTCGTTTATGCCCACGAACCTAAACAGGCTCAAACAAGTTTCATATCGTTTTTTATGTATGCAATTTTGTCCATTTGAACAAGTTCAATTTAACTAATAACATTGGCAAGCCGAGCTCAAGCCGGGCTTTGATTCATATAAGTTATCGAAGCGAGCTCGAGCCGATGTTGTAGCTCGTTTAAAATTGTTCTCAAATTACCTCGAGTCGAGCACGAGCCTCATAAAAGCCTGATGAGCTGAGCTCGAGCCAAGTCGGGCTCAGCTCGTTTACACCCAAGTTGTAAACCAACTTTATGTTTACAATTTTTCCTCCTTTATTTTATTAAAGGATAGAACATGAATAAAATCATGGTTTCATACTTTCATTTGACACCCCAAACCAAACTCAAAAACATATTTTACATTTTTTTTATTTAAACATTACTCATCAACGAAGCCAATACACATAGAAACATGACATGAAGTAGAAAATTAAATAAATGAATATCTTTTGGTAAATCTTATTGCTCAAACAGTAAATGGTAATAATTACTTGTAATATTTATACGACAATTAAAAGAAAAGAAATATGAGGACCGTCATTTCCATTACATCTATTAACGTCCCTCACTTTTCTACAAGTTTCACTATACCTCCCCCCACCATGGTCTATTTACATATTTAGTCCATGTAAAATCAAGAGTACCAAAATTACCCTCCATCAGGCATCAACCACAACCGAAATTATACTCGGCAACCAATTGTTGCCACCACCACCCACTTGAACATTATCACGATCCGACTCGAGCCGAACCATCATGTCTTCGCCTCGAGTGGGTAACCGTGCGTTAACCTGGTGTAAGCTCGGAATTAGTACCTGTTCAGCCCACTCCTCTAAACTGGTTCGACCAAACCATAACCCGCCCAATATATTCTCCACCGCACCCTCTTCCACCTCAATCGTAATTTTCTCGTCAACTATAGTCTCGAACGCGTTCGTGACAGTTTTCTCGATCTCGCGACGAATGTTTCCAAAATTGACGGGTTTGAACACGACCGTCCCATCGATATGCCCCATGAGGTCATGAGGTACCGACATGACCGCAAATTGTTGGTTCTCGTCTTCTTGGTCAATCGTTAGATTGCTCGAGTTTATCGAGCCGTCGGTTCGATCTTCGTCATAGTCTATCGCTAGGTTAAGATCGAGCGACAAATCTAATCCGGATTCTTTCCTTTGTCTCCGCGATTTATCTTTTCCTGATAACCAATTCGCTCTCCGTTTTAACCGTTTCTCGCTGACGGTTAGCTTCAACTGCCAATCGCAACTTGCCATGGAGCGCAACCGTTGTTCATCGGCTTGATGCTCGTCGATGTTGGCGGTTGACCAATTCCCGGTTAGTACAAAAACGACTTTCCCGAGGCTAACTTCACGCCCGTGAGAATCCGTGAGCCGACTTCTTTCCATGGCCTGTTTTATTCTCCCGCGAACCAACATATCCGCTTCATCGATGTCAGAAAGTACAATTACGGAAAACGGGTTCGTACGGACTGCCTCAGCGATACGGTCCAAAACCGTTCTTCCACGATATCCCATATCGGTTTCCTCACCGTCGCGTCTCAACCCAAGCTCAAAAGTAATCGGGTTGGTCCCGTTTATATGCTCAGCGAGAACCGACGCCATCTTCTTCTTTCCAACCCGATCGGGACCCGCAAACAGTAGCCACACGCAACCCCTTGACGGGTCTACTTTACATTGTGTTATGGTTGTCGCTATGGTGGAAGCCGCTTCGGGCTGCCACCAAGCTTTTTTCATCAGACCCTTTAGTAGTCTCTTGAACGAGTCGGTGTCCGCTGGATCCGCGAATTTACTCTTTTGCGGTTCCGATGAGATGCAACCTAAAAGGTCCTTAACAGCCAAATCGTCGTTATCTTTCTTTGGTCCAAGAACCAGATCGGTGCCAACAGGGTTTCGTGGAGGCTCTAACCGTGGCTGCTGGGCGGGTTGCAAAGCCTCTTGAAGACTTCTAGGTGGTTGTAACCGCGGCTGTTGACCGGGTTGACTTTGTCTTAGAAGCATGTTCGGCTTATACGCTCCGGTCAAAGGCATAACCATGGGTACAACTCTATCCAATCTTGGAGCTTGATTATAATTCGGATGAATTCGCGAGCATTCGTCGCTCCATTTCTTCTCGAGTTCTTGAATCTTTTGTTTCGAAACAATTTCTTTATCCTTAATCTGTGATAAACCAAATCAACGAAATCAACAAACAATTACAAAAAAAAAAATTAAAATCCAGAAATTCGAACGTATCGACTCACCGGAGACTGCTCGTTTGTTTTCGCGTTTTGCAGCCACTGAGGTAAACTGTTCTTAACCTCATCGGCCTGCTTCTCCGACTCTTTCAATTTCGCTAATTCTTGTTCATAACCACTCGAACAAACCGGACAACAATTCGCCTTACGGCTATAATCCAAACTCACCGTGGTCGTGAAACCATTTAACGGGTTTAACGACTGAACCGAACCCCCAAGAACACCATTCGTCCCCGTCCTATACAAATCAAAACAAGTTCACATATCATATACACATCTACATCCAAACATGACCTACAAACTAAACTAAACCAGTTTTGTAACAAAAATTACCTCGGAAACATGTTTGCGGGTGGCGATCTTGCTGTAATAGGTACAGCATGTAAATCCCAATCAGTTTCCATAGACGGATGATAAACTTGACACCTTAAAAAAGTCTCACAAGTAGCTGTTCCTAACAAACAAACTTTTCCGGCGAATTTCGCCACGAGTTTCGTCATCTCCGCCACCGATTCGCGCCCAATCGAAGAACCACCCGTTACAGTTTGCTGCTCAACCAACCATTTTAAATCCGCAAGGTCAATTATCACCCGTTTACTACTATCAAAACCCCCAATTCTTTCACCTAACTCCTTGATCTTCATCGGTATACCCGATTTATCCGATACGGATTCGAACTCTTGCTCGATTGAAATCACCTCAACGTTGTTTAACTCGGATACGAATTCGCCCTTTTCGATTCGTGTCAAGATGTCTTTACGGATGGCTTCAGGTTCCAATTCCCCCACTAGAATTGGATTCCTTTTTTTGGGTTTTGTCATGATCTCTATTACCCTTTTTACATCATCAGTCCTGTTGTGGTGATTTGATTGATTCAAAGTTGGATTCCCATATTGCTGTTGTTGTAACCGTGGATTCAGATAAAGATTTCTTGGAGATGACATAGTAGGTTCAATATTCTTTTGTTGAATAAAACTCCCTTGTTGTTGTTGTAACCGTGGGTTCATATACAAGTTCCGGTTTCCGGGTAGGGAAACCGGGGCGGGTGCGGGTGATGGAGATGGCCGGAATCCGATGCCAAGGCTTGACGGATTTAGGCCATTTCCATTGATACTACTCATCATAGACTGTTCGATAGTGGCTTTAACCGCGGGGCTAGAAAAGCTTGCTTCTCGCATGACCCGACTAACACTCGGGTCATCGAGTATGGAAATAATAAGCTGTTCTAGCTCGACTTTAACCGCTAAAAGCGGTTGCTGTTGTTGCTCTGGGCAACCACGCCGTTGATGTGCTTGCGCCCGTTTAAGGGCCGCCATCAAGGCGTTGGAAATAGGCGGCTCAGTGACCGCTGGCGATGAGCTAGCGGTCGGGAGCCGCTCTAGTGCCACGCTGAAGCAGAGCTCCAGCGCCCGGCACTGGAGTGGGTGGGAGGAATTGGGGTGGGAGCGTATACACGCTTGGCGTAAGAAGCCGGTCGGCGAGGCCAGGAGGGTTGACGCCACATGAAGTGGCGTCGTTTGGCCGTGGTTTCGCCGCCCGGCTTCCGCTATTGACTGGTTTAACACGGTTGACGCCTCCGGCGTCAAGGTTTGCTGGATCGTACTCAATCCTGTCCTCATAATAGAGGTTTCCAAATCTAATATGTGCTTGAAATTGATCTGGGTTTTGTGTAAATTCAAAGAAAAATGTGATAGAATTTGTATAAAAGGTTAATAACTCCCCCAAATCTCAAATATGATAATAAGAAATTAAAGAAAAAGATGAATAAAATCACTGAAAACCAAAACGCACTCTCATAATTTCTCCTTTCAGTCTGTGGAGTCAGGAAGATGATAAAGGAAGCCTGTATCTATCTCTATATGTATGTATGATGTATGGATGTGTGTTGTGTGTATGTATAGGTGTATATGTAATAAATGAAAATAAAAACAAAAAAAGCTTTTTAGAAATTATTTATTAATAAGTGGACATGGTTAGAGGGATGGGTAAATTTGAGTTTTTTGGTAGCAGGGAAAAAGGATGATGATGATGGCAATGTTTGTTTGTATTCAAGAGAGAGATTTTGCAAGGATTTCTGGAAAATAAATGTTCTCTTCTGCCTCCTGTATACTCTACTCTCAACACCTACACCTTTTTTTGTTAAAAAAAAAACTTTGTAGTTTAATGTAGTTAATTAATGGAATCACAACTTCACAAGCTCCCTTTTGTATCTATTACTATTATATTATATATCCTCTTTACTTCAACTTTATAATTGTTATAACTAGTAATAAGGCCCGCGCACGATGCGGTGCGGGTACTTCGCAAATATCGAACGGATTAGTCAAAACGTTATGTGATGTGTTAACCATATGAAAATGCACGTTTTGACGTATCCGATTGAAGTCAATGTATCCTATAGTTGCATTGCGATTGGATTAAAGCGTAACGTAAATAAAATTTATATCGTACAATCATAACGTATCAAGCCAAAAACTCTCGAGGGGTCAAAGTGACATTTACAAAGTTCATAAAAAATTAAGTGGTTAAAAATTGCATTTCCTAAACTTAAGGGCTAAGAAAGGGTAAAGATAAAATTTGATAAAGTTTTGGGGTAAGAAGTAAACTATAACAAAGTTGGAGCTGAAAAGGAAACTACCACAAAGTCGTGTGTCAAAAGCAAACTATTTGTAAAATGGAGTAGTAGTTTAGGGACAAAATTTGTCATTTTATGAAACTTTGAAGGTACCAAAGTCAAGGGACTAAAATTGCAACATCGTGAAAGTATGGGGGATGGGGAGGCAAAGCCGGTGGGGTTTCCACCGACTTTGTCTTTTGACGGGTGGAAACATATAGTAAGATAAAGCACGATTCGTAAAACACAGTGCGTAAAAGACAATTACGAAAAAAGTGTAAAACACAAAGGTAGACACAAAGTGTAAAACATAATGCCTAAGACATTTCGTAAAACACAATGCATTGGCATTTGCAAAAGTAGGAGTTGTAGTCTACGGGTTACAATTGCAATTTCTTTAAAGTTGGGCGGGTGTAAAAATGGAGTAATAGTACAATGGGTAAAAAAGCAAAGTCTAAAAAAGACAAAGTGTAAAAGTATAGGGGTAGTGGCGGAAATATGTAAAAGATGAGGGGATGTTGGTGGAAATGCAAACGAAGAGGATTGGTACGTAACTATGTAAGAGCTAAGGGGGTGATGGTGGAAAACCAAAGTATAGGGTTGGTGCTGACAAAGTTTGAAAGATGAGGTTGTGGTTTTAAAAATTCAAAGTAGAAGGTTTAGAGACTAAATTTGTCATTTTATGAAACTTTAAAGGTTACAAAGTCAAGGGCTAAAATTGCAATATTATGAAAACAGAGGGGCAAGGAGGCAAAGCCGGTGGGAAGCCCACCGACTTTGCCCTTTAAGATTGTATAGAATATGTGGTTGATTTATTTCTCAACTAATCTAATTTAAGCTTTAACCATAATCATTATTGTATTTATTAGGAGATAGATTATGTCAGGATCAAAGATTATCATATTCAGGCTGGTGGATGTGGTTTAAAACCCTAGGGGTTTTATTATGGCAAATCAGCGCCTTCTAGGCGTCATCTCCAGGGGCGCAGGATTTAAGGGGCGGGGAGAAACGCCCGACTCCCCGAACTTCTCGGCCAGTAGTGTTATATATGTACGTTTCATATAGGATTTTGTAGGTATATATGTTTTCGACCCCTGGTTTTATAAAAAAAATTAGGTATATACGTTTTCGACCCCCCGGTTTTAATTTTTTTAATTTATATAGCCCAAATAAAATATTTAATTAGCCCAAATATTATAGCCAAAATCATTACATTTGGTAGAATACTAGAATGTATATTATATAACCCAAATCAAATCAATATATATACCAACTTAAAAGGCCACCCTATAAAAAAATCCAAATTCGTTTACTTTGGGACATCGACCAGAAGAACAGAAGCTACAAGCCAGAACTGCAGAAGGGGGAAAAACGCAGATTCGAGAACTGTTCGACTTCAGCTTCTTGTTCGAGAACAGAAGCCAAAACGCTGCTCGTTGTTGTGGTATTGTACTATTGTTCGACTTCTTCAATCTTCATAAGGTTAAAGGTATGTGTTTTTTATCTTTAGGTTTAATTTAGGGCTGCAATTTAGGTGATTTAGGTTGAAATTAGGGGTGACATTGGTCCAAATTTTTTGCCCTAAACTTGTTGAAATTTTCTGTAACTATGTCTAATTTTATTTGTTTAGTCTTATTGTGATTTGATTTAGATAGAAATTAGAGTTTGAAATTTAGGGTGATTTGTTAACTTGTTTTGTTATTAGATTATGCTATGGGGAAGAATAAAATGATAACTTTTTTTTTAATGTTTGAGAACGTTTTTTATTTAATATTAATGTTTGACCCGACCCGACCCGAATCACCGACATTGAACCCGAACATACACCTAGAAACTACGCGATAGAAAATTTTTTATAGGTCCGTTACCTTCCGACCCCACGAACTTTTTTTACAACCTTCGCCACTGGTCATATCATATTTTCCTTGATCGAGAGAAGCCGAGTGAGTCTATCGTCGAACTCGTCCAACCTTGATGGACCATCCGATGGCGTTGAAGAGGAGGTGTCTTGTGCTTGTGCTAAGTTAGTAGTAATACAAGCATCGAACTCGGATAGTTCACTAGTCGTTGTTGATTTGAACCGTTTTGACCTATGGGTCGTTGGGTCAAACGGTAGTACACGATGCCACTTTGGAGATTTGCGTAGAAGCTCCCATGGAGGTATCATCGTAAAAGGATGGCCATGATACATTCTATATTCGTTGTGGGCGGCGGTCATGATGTCCACGTCGCTTGAACCGCTTCTTCTTGTGTGATTGTTGACGAGGCTATTGTGTATGTTGTTGAAGTTGTTAATCTTGGTGCGCATTGCGGTCCACTTGCTCGAAAACGAATCGATTGTACGATATTCACCACGACCCACTGCGGCGAAAAACTTATCACATAAACACCTCCAAAAAACGACTATATCTTGGTTGGTTGCTGTAATTTGAAAAAAAAAAATTAGTAGCAACAAAATAAAAATAAAAATATATAAAAAGTTATTCGAGAAAAAAATTACAAACAATCGGATCCTCCGACACGTCGATCCATGCTTATGGTAATGTAAGTTCTTCGGTAGGCGTCCGCCTCTCGATTGTTTTAGGAGCATGTTCGACATTCTCTCTCTTCTTACGGTGCCTTCTTGATTGTCCATATTTTGAGTAAGTGGGTTGGATTTCGGGTATGTTTTGGGTTTGGGGAAAAAATGGAGGTGTGGAATAGTATCAAAAAAAAAAAAAAAAAAAAAAAAAAAACGGGAAGCGGTGGTGGCGTTGTCGGATGAAGGGAGGTTGGGGTGGTAGGTGGCATCGGATAATACCAAATCTCATCCGTTCGCGGGTCTTTTAGGTATCGTTCTTCTTGCTCGTTGTTTGCTAAATCACCCCAAAACGGATTGTTGGGTCCCACGCGTTTTGATTGTTGGGAAACATTGTGTGACTATGATAAATTTATAGAGATTTGATGGAGAATAGATATGATTTGAGTAAAATAGGTAGGATATATATAGTGTTAAATTTTAAAATTATAATTTGTTTTAAATATTACCGTTGTCAACGATAAAGTGAATGGGGGCCACCAAATTCGAGCCGTTGGCGCTCGTTACCACGCTGGCGGAGTATCAATGCCCCCTTGGCGTCTGGGAAATGGGGGAGGGGCGATAACGAAGGTGATGTGGTCAGGGGCGGTATACCACACCCCTGGCCTTAGAAGAAAAAAAAAAGAAAAGAATAATAATACCATGCTCTTGTGGTGAATTTATTAACGGATCTGTAATTTATTCACTGAGGATGATCGGTGGATTTAATTAGACTTTTAAAGGGTGCGATGAAAACGCTTGTCTACAAATTAGAGTAAGAAAATTTTAAGCCCCCCACTCCTAGTCGTTTGTGAGCATGTGTTTATCTTTTCCGATAGATTAAGGGCATGTTTGGCTAACCTTTTTGAAATAACTTATTGACTTATTGCTTTTTGGAAAAGTTAGTATGAAGTGACTTTTTGGAAAAGTCATTTTTCCCCTCACATATAAACTCATTGCCAAACATCATCTAGACCTTATAATTTTTCAAAAAGCCAATAAGTTAATAAATTGTTTCAAAAAGATTAGCCAAACATAAAACAAATTATTTTTATTTTTATTTATTATTAGATAATAGAGTAATACACTAAACCACTTTTATTTTTTATATTTCTAACTTACATTTGTCATATGTACATCAAAAAGCAACGGGTAAATTTCAACAATGGGCTATACATGATGCTAAAAAAGCAACGAGTAATCGGATACCCAGCGTGTATGGAACACAAATCTACAATTTGAGGTGTGACCATAATTAATAATACCAAGCGTAGACCCATTTGATTTCCATCCTACAAACGCGATATACATACTGTGATCTAAAAAAAAACAACTATAAAATAACATGATTCAACACAAAGTTAAATTGGGCAAATGGATTTAGATTATAAACGGGTTGACACGTTATTAAAATAAGGGTGTACCTATTGGCACACCAATGTACCTATATGCACACCAAAAAAGTGGTTTTTTGTTTTATATGCACACCCTGCAGTGTCGAGCTGTGGCTAAATCGCGGTGTTTTGGTCCGGTCAACCAGACAAAGACTGACGGGTGTCTGACGGGTCTGTTGACTGGACCAAAATGCCGAGCTTTGGCAGCGTTTTGGTCCTCTCAATCAGACACCCGGTCAGTCTTTTGTCTGGTTGACCGGACCAAAACGCGGCCAAAGCTCGGCGTTTTGATCCGGTCAACAGACCCGTCAGACACCCGTCAGTCTTTGTCTGGTTAACTGGACCAAAACGCCGCGCTTTAACCACAGCTCAACACTGCAGGGTGTGCATATAAGACAAAAAACCACTTTTTGAGATATGCTATCTACACACCAAGTGTGTAGATAGTTTGAGCCTAAAATAAATGCATCTTAGCAAGTTCAATATGTCTAACCCATTTTTGGCCAAAAAAAAAAAACTAGTTAAGCAATAATGTTAAATGGGTTGTCAAGTCGAAGTGACACATTTTAAGACCCTTTTTAAACAGTTTAATTTACTTTGTGAATGCTTAAATAAGTATTCTAACTTCTAACCCTAGATACATCTACTTACTATATGACTTTTAGAGTGTGTCTAAGTCATATGTTCAATGTATCTTTAAAGCTGTGACAATAATTGTGTTAAAAGTGTTATTCCTGTTACATAATTTCTTATAGTTAATCGCGTTGAAAGCGTTATCCATGACTTGTTGCAAACATGCCCGTTATAAAACACCTTTTTGATGATGTTAAAATGCTAAACATACAAGTCAAATGCTACCTTAAGAAACCTATATGTTCATAAAATTTTTCTCTCATTTGTTAACCCAACCACACTTTACACCATGTAAAAAGTCAAAATTCGAGAAGAAATCAGCGGTTAATGTCACAAAGAAACCATGGATCGGTCGCCGACTATATATTCTGAATATTACAAACAAAGCCTGATCAAGAGCATTGTCAATGTATCGTTTGTGTACAGAAATTTGAAGATCGAAAAGCTTGAAGAAATCATCAGAGCCATCCATGACCCATCTCGCGGTTTGATGGTATCATATCTGAACAAATTTCAAGCATTGGTGAATTATCATGATGATAAATCTACTACGCCAACATGTCCTTTGTAAGGGGAGTGGTGGTGGTATCATTTGCAAAAATTTCATCACTCACAAACATCCAATCAAGTTCCGCCATGTCATCAACCATTATTCCATCACTCACAACCATTTTTTAGTGGTGATAGTCATCACTAGTGATGGAATTCTATCACTCACTACTTTTTTTTAGTGGCGACGCCACCCGTAATCACCTTTCACCTGGATGCCGCAGAAAATAATGCGGAGATTGGGAGTCGAACCTGACTCACAAGGAATACCAAATCTTTTTTCAAACCACTCCACCACCACCTCATTGAAGCCCACATCTACCACGTGTCGAACAATGCCCCAAACTCAAGCCCCTCCACAACCTATAGTCTGAATGGTAAACTTTTTACGGTAATGATGACATTTATTAATTAGATTGATTATGCTTTAGGTGAGCGGGGCGTTCGCGGTGACCCCGTGCGGGCACCGATTTCACCGAGCGGGAACACCCCCGCCATCTAGGCGGTGACCCATTCCGGGGACCAAAATGGGTGGGGAGACACCGAAGAGGGGAGTGGGGGAGATGGTGGGCGATGGTGGGCCAGCCTCTTCCTAAACCAATCAAATTCTTCCTTTTTTTTTTTTTTTTTTTTTTAATAAAAAAACAATTCCCCTAAGAGGGGAGTGCCGCCATCAAAATGGGGTGTTAGGGGAGTTTAAGAGGGGAGTTGACGTGGCACTAGCTGGTTGGTGGTGCGTAAGAGAGGGGACTCCCCTCTTAGGGGAGCACCCCGGACACCATGTATTTCGGTCATTGACTGTCCCCTTTTCACTTTTCACACTACACGTTTTCAAAAGTCAAATTGTCAACGCGCATTCAAATATGAAATACCATATTAATTCATCACTTGTCCAAAACTATAATTTCAATTTTAGCTTTTTTCTGAACGCCAAATTTTATTAATAAAACGAGATTCACCAAGAAAACATAGAAACAGTACATTTAAATTTTAATTGGTAAACAACAAATTGTATATTTTTTCGTGTGTATTACATACGGATATCCATTCTAATAAGTCATGAAAATAATTTGTTTTGGTTCATTAATATGACATGTTTACTAGATAGTTTTATTCGAACACTACCCATTTAATAAAGTGAATGACCAAAACGTGACCAATTAAAAACGGATTGACCTATTAACCTTTTAAATAAACATGATTACTTGTTAACCTATTTAAGCTTAGATTGTGTTTTGTGGTGGGATGAAATCTGAAAACACAAGTGTTGGCACGTAGGCACGAGGCTTTAATATACCATATTTTACCTAAGATGTGTTATGAAATTTTGAAATGTGGTGTGAAGCGTCAAGGTGCTGATTTGGCATTGTAACATTTAAATTAAATTAAATACTTCAGTTTTTTTTTTAATACGTATGACTATTTATTTTCAAGAAATTTAATTTATCCAATTCAAGACAAAATTTTCATTTCCAACAATTACCAACTACATATGTTCCACTTCTCATTTTTCGATCATATTCATTTGGTTTCTATAAGATTGCATGCAGTCGATGGCGTGTGGGGTGGGGGGGGTGCTTCAAGAACGTCAGCACACCGCCCTGGTGAATGGCGTGGAGGTTAGTGATTGGTTGTGAAGTTTACTTTGATTTTTTAGTGGTTAGTTTCTTAAAAAAGGTCTTTTTTCAATCTCCTTCCACCCGGTCCTATTTTGAGCTTGCCTTCTCTGCTGAAGTGTCAGCCATATGTCGCTCAACACCCTCTACTCCGAGTAGTCTATTCTCGAGCTAAATATATGCACACAAATGTATTAATTGAGATTAAGAGATAAAAAGCAAAAAAAAAAAAAAAAAACATTAAAAAAGCACCATCAATTACTCAGTGGTATTCATTTGAGATATAGTAATTGGTTCTTTAATTAAATTGTTACAAAGTTTGTTAGATATTACCAATATTCGTAAATAAACATACCCAGTTCAAAACCCACCAAAGATGGAAAGAGGCGAAAATTGTTAGTTGTTTAAAAAAAAATTAAATTGTTACAAAGTTTGTTCGATATTTACCAATATTCGTAAATGAACATGAAACGATATAAATCAAAACATGATCCAACATTAAGTATGTGCGGATTAAAATTGATGTCTTTGATGTATATAGTTATAGCTATACGAGTCATGTTGTGTTCATCAAACTCAGTTGGTAAACTAGGTAACTCGAAATTTTTTAGCTTACACGAGTACAAATCAGAGTTTTCTTTCTTTCTTTTTTTTTTTTTTTTTTTTGTAAGTTGATGTGTATTTTATCTTTTAAAGTTTATAAAAATACATTTTTATTTTCGAATTTACGTATTAGGTAAGTTACAAAAATACAAATGATTCTTATTCATATTTTTAAATATTCAAACTATATTAAATAATAATCTTAAAATACTGAAAGTTCAATCGGACCAAATGTTGGATATTCTCATCTCTTAACAGGAAGGGAGGGAGTACAATGCCTGGTCAACGGAAAATTGTACTACCACTTTAGTTTGGAAATTCAGATGTAAAACGATGGCCAAAAACAGGAGAGGAAATATTCAATAATACCCCATGAATTACAATTACGAGAGAATCCCTATTGACTCGTTTCTTTCTTACTTAGTAGACCATGCGTAGTGGGCAAGATTCGCTCTTGGGCGTTTTGCGTCATGTAGCAGCCCAGTCGGCAGTCAGCAAGGGGCATTATTGGACGTTTTTCTAAAAAAAGGGTAGTGGGGATGTAGCCATTATGTTAAAAGGGTGTAGAGAATTAAATATAAATAAAAAAAAAACAACCAAAAAACCTATTGGCTAAAAAAATGGAAGCTAAAAAATGATTGGCCAAACAATTGCCCCATGAGCGTGTTAAAAACACGCCTAAACAAAAAATATGCCAAACACGCCCATGCGTAGTGGCATGTGGGCGAGATTGGGCGTGATTGAGCACAAAAAACGCCCCAAAGGGCAACCACTACGGGTGGTCTTAGGGGTGTTTGTCCTAGCTTTTATTTTTTGGCTTATGCTTATAATTTAAAGTAGCTTATAATTTATTTTCTATCATTTCATAAGCTCTTTTTAAGTGTTTGGATTAGCTTATAGCTTATTTTTTATCATTTGTCCTTACATAAAAAAGTTCTTAAAATAAGCTAAAAAATCATCTTTAAATAAGCTTATTCAAATTAGCTTATATAAGCTAATAAGCATAAGCTTAAAAAGCTAAACCAAACACCAAGTTTAGCTTATTTTATAAAAAAAACTAAAAAAATTATAAGCCTTGTTAAAAAAGCTAGGCCAAACACCCCCTTATTTTTCTTGTCTTTTTATTTGAATTATATTGTAACTTTAAATTGTCACACCCCCAAAATACCACATGCGGAAATCCCGCGGGACGTGTGACGTACCAGGATCTAGCTGGAATATTTGTGTGTGGTATTTTGGGGGTGTGACAGTTTGGTATCAGAGCCACTGGTTATAGTGAACTTGGTTTTAAAACGTTTTTTATAAAACCAGACTATAACCGAACAAGTTCTGAATACGACCATGACACTCAGCTCCATACTGCAAGGTTCGTCTCTCGTATACTCATTGTATTGCATAACTAGTGAACACTTACATATGATATTGCATGTGATTGCACGTTTAGGACAACAGTATGAATTCATGTATTACTTGCATGTGTTATGTGACTGATAGGGTGGTATTTCCCTAAACATTCATGACCCACGTTTCTTGATGCTCTTTGTTTGCTACTCGAGTTTGAGGAACCATTTGACATGAGTTAGGAGGAGCTGAGATGAATGAAAATCACAATATTATTGTGGGTGCACACATAATAATAGTGTGGGGTGCATGCGAGTCCCAGTGAGGCTTAACAAGTGAAAAAGGGGTTCATTTCCCTTAATTGATCAATGTGAAACACAACAGTCTATAGAAGTCATAGCAGTGATTGTCTCTTACTTGAACATGATCTTTTCACTTCTCACTGAATCCTTGCGGATCTCGAAGCTATTGAGAATTACCTGATCACACATTTGAACGCCTAACGAACCGTGTAGAATGTTAGGTGCTTGTACGAACGTCCCTGAGTTGGATGTTGCAGCGTTGAACGAATGGTCTGTACTTTTCTCACCCCTTTTTGTTTGCTGGAACTCACGTATTGACGTCTTAGATCCCGAAGTGTGATCACTTCCGCAATGCTCTCGCAACAGACCGTGTATCACTCAAACAACTTGCAACATCGACGGACAAGAGGATGAGCGTAGTACTTTACCGACTTCAGTATTTGGACGACCCTGATTACCAGCAACGAGCATCAGCAATTTGACTCTAATCGGATCTTTAACCCTAGTCAGCGACTTATGGGAGTCAACTCTTACGATTGGTCAGTTGGGAATACTTGAGCTTCATCTGATTCTTAGGGCAGGGTTGTGTATAGGCAAAAAAAATATATATAAATTATAATTTTATATAAAAGTAGAAAATGAAAAAAAAAATCAACTAGTGATATGAATATGATGTTTATGAACTTACCTTAATAATGATGCTTAGGGCAGGGTTGTCTATAGGCATTATGCCTAGTGGAGATGGATAGACATTACGGCTAGTGGAGATGGATATGATCGGGTGGTTACGCTGGTGGCAAGATGATACTCTAGTAGTCCGTCAGTGATCCAAATTTGTCGTTAAAAAAATAATGATGCTTATGAACTTACCTTGATAATGTTTGTATCGATGTCAAACCTATTGTTCATGCCCAGTTTCACTCTTTTAGCCAGAGACATTCAAGTGTTCTATCGATGTCGATTCCAAATCTTGGGAATGGGTGCATAAAGAAGATAAATTAACTAGGGGATTATGTATCATTATATTTTCAAATGTAAGGGTATGATGGTTATGTTTAAAAAACATAACATAGAAAACAAATCACCATACACACTCCAAAGGCAAAACGTGTCACAACAGAATCACAATTACAATTAGTGGTGCGATTTTTGTAATATTATGATATAAAGCACAATCAAACCTCACCACATAGGCTATTGGTGTAAGTAACTTTATTTACATGTATATATATTTTACATCAGCGCCTTCCCTTTTTGAAAAAAAAAAATGCAATATAGTAAATTACAAATTCGTGGTTGTTTTTATAATGGTTTTATCAATAAACATCATTTTTAGCTAATAATTTTTGAGTTAACATTTGATCTACCTTTAAACAATATCACTAGATAACTATTCAAAATTGCCATAAGTGGCGCACACACAAGGACCTCTATTCACATGGCTAATTCTATACGCACCCCCCTCCCTCCTGATTATACCCCCCTCTTGTGAGAGGAAAACTGCCGGTCCCACGCGCCACCTGTAAGTATGTGAGAGGAGAGAGATGTAAAAAGTAACTAAAGGGGTGTAGAAAGTAGCACCCATTCACATCTTTGCATTTCTCTCATTCATATCTAGACTCTATAAGTATAAAGTATTTAAATATTTATTTTATTATTTTTTAGAAATTAACTCATATTGTTGTCCATTAGTCGTAAGGGTGAGAGGGACACTCCCCTCCCCTCTCTTACGCATAACCAATACTTGTGTGCCACGTCAACTCCCCTCTTAAACTCCCCTAACACCCTAAATTGATAGCGGCACTCACCTGTTAGGGGACTTGGTTTTTTTTTTTTTTTGTATGTTTATAAAAAAATATTAATAAAAATTAAATGAAATTTAACAAAAGACATTTCAAAGTAGAAAATAAAAATAAAAATTAAATTCAAACTAGAAAATTAAAATTACATTCAAACTAGAAAATAAAAATTACATTAAAACTAGAAAATAATAATTTTAGAAATCGCACGGCCACCCGTACTTGTTAGCGATGTCGCGTTTTCGGGCGAGGATGAACGGCAACATATTTGGCGGAGCATCGTCGTGCGGCTTGATGAATGTTTCCATATCTCGATCGTAATTGTAGTTTTTCATCGTCTCGCGTTGTTCCGATATGAGCTCGAGAGCCTGCGACTCTCTTTTCTTCCTCAATTCAATCGCCTCCAATTCAATCGCGTGCTTCTTTTCTTTCATGGCGGTGTACTCTTTGAATTGTTCCGCCAACTCGGCCGAGCTTCCCTCGGACGATGTCGCTTGACGCTTGTCTCGCCGTTGTGCTCTTTGTGGCGAGGGGTCTTCGTTCATATCGGGTATGGAAGGGTCCACCTCAACAGGCTTTCTTTTATGTCCCGAACCTTCCCCTTCCTCACCCAACAATGGGACTTGGGCCCATTTGTCGTGTTTTCGAAGGACCTCCCACGCCTCGACATGTTGAAAACCGTTCGGAAATCTCTCTTTAAATTCTGTTAAAGCGACTTTCATCACGTCGAGATCCTTACATCCGCTTCCTCGTGTGCGATCCTACATATTATAAAATAATAAGTGTTAAAAAAATATGAACTTAGTAAAGAAAATTAAAAAATATAATTTTTACCGCTTGTTGGTATAGGCCGTTGAAATAGTTTATTTTCGTGTGCATCGGGCCTCATTTAGACCGTACTTGATGCACGGTCCGGTTACTTCCACCGACGGTGGCGTTAAAATGATTTAAAATCTTACGCCAAAAACTATCGCGGTTTTGTTGATTGCCCTTCTTTTTGTTGGTAGAGCAATGTACCCACGCCTTCGCCAACGCCTCTTCTTGGACCTTTGTCCATTTTTCGCTTGCCATTTTTCCCTTTTTATCCCGAGCGTCATCTTCTTCGTTGCCGGCGTCTTCATCCACATTATATTCATCGTCCTCGTCCTCGTACTCGTCGCCCAAATTTTGAGTTTCGGGCACTACCTCCTCGTCATCGTGAATAGGTAGAGGACGTTCAACATTTCCTCGTGTAGATGGAACTTGTGGGGAACGAAAAGCATATGGGTCGAAGGCGGGAGATTGAGGTGGATCCATTGATAACAAATTTTGAAAATAGCCGAAATTGGGTTGAAGGTTGGTTGCTTGGGTGTTGTAAAAGGAGGGGTGTGAAGGTTGTTGGAAAAAAAACGGGGGTTGTGAAGTATATCCGAAAGGGGGTTGTGATTGTGCACTTGCACCGCTCAAACCACCACGAGACGGTTGCTTGCCCCGTCCCTTAGTTTTTTTCTTGGCTTCGCGGGGTTGGTTCTCCATTGCTCGGTTTGAAGTGGGTGTGGTTTGAGAGTATAAAAAATTTGTGAAGTGGGTGTGGTTTGAGAGTATAAAAAATAAGTGAAGTTGTGGTGTGGTTTGATGAGAGTGTAAATAATTAGTGGTGGGTGTGGTTATTTATATTTTTATAAAAAGTGAATTTTTTTTTATAGAATTGATAAGTCGATGATCTGCCTTTCATTGATACAACCACATATATACACAAAATAATCCCTCCTATTTTGGTGGAGAGATATCTTTCTACAATATATTATATACATACCAAATATAATCTATTACACCCCCGCAGTCGAAACTAGAGGAGGCCGAATGTTTAGACTGGCTCGGAAATCATCAAATAACACTTTAGGGAGGCCCTTAGTGAAAATATCCGCAATCTGATAGCGAGAAGGGACGTGCAGAACCCGAACGTGACCACGCTGAACCAGTTCCCGAACAAAATTAATGTCCAGTTCAATATGCTTAGTGCGTTGATGTTGAACCGGGTTGCCTGATAAGTAAACAACACTAATATTATCACAAAACACCACACTGGCCTTGGTCATCGGTTTATGTAGATCAAGTAATAGATTTCGCAACCAACAAAGTTCAGACACAACGTTAGCGACCCCGCGATACTCAGCCTACGCACTTGATCTGGAAACTACCGATTGTCGTTTCGAAGACCACGACAAGAGATTTGTGCCGAGGTAGACACAGTACCCTGATGTTGACCGACGAGTATCAGGGCAGCCAGCCCAATCAGCGTCCGTATATGCCCGGAGAGAAAAATCCGTAGACGAGCCGAGAGTAAGACCAAAATGGGACGTACCCTGTAAGTATCGTAGTATACGCTTTAGGGCATTCCAATGATCAACCCGAGGTGAATGCATGTGCATGCATATTTGCTGAACCGCATAACTGATATCAGGACGAGTGAATGTTAAGTATTGTAAAGCACATGCCAAGCTTCGATACTGGGTAGGGTTGTCATACTCTGGACTTGATGTAGCACTTATTTTCGGTTTCAAGTCAACAGGTGTTGCGACGGCATTACACGAGTGCATCCCGGCTCGTTCAACTATCTCTTTGGCATAGGCCTGTTGCGAAAGAAACATAGAGTTTCCAGTGCGAGTAACATGAACGCCTAAAAAATGGCTAAGGGGCCCGAGATCCTTCATGGCAAACTCATTCCCAAGACGACGCATAAGATGGTCTCGAAGAGCATCATGAGAAGTAGTAAGAATTATGTCATCAACATAAATGAGAAGATAAGCCGAAGAACCCCCATGATGATAAACAAACAGAGAATTGTCACACCTGCTTTGATGAAACCCAAGTGAAAGTACAAAATCACTAAAACGTTGGTACCATGCACGAGGGGCCTGTTTTAATCCATACAGAGACTTCTTGAGGCGACACACATAGTCGGGGTACTGTTGATGGCGAAACCCCATAGGCTGATACATGTAAACGGTCTCATGAAGAGTTCCATGCAAGAATGCATTCGTGACATCTAATTGGTGAATTTTCCAAGACTGAGATAATGCAAGAGACAAAACTGCCCGAATAGTCGCTGGTTTAACAACCGGACTAAATGTATCCCCACAATCGACACCAATCTGTTGGTTACTACCATCGCATACTAAACGTGCTTTGTAACGTTCCAACGTGCCATCCGACCTGTATTTATGACGAAACAACCACAAGCTACGCAAAATATTCATATGTGGTTGTTTAGGTACCAATTCCCAAGTCTCATTTTTAATGAGGGCATTAAACTCAATGGTCATGGCGTTGTACCATTCTGGTACGGACGAAACATCTTTAGGGTTCTTAGGAATGGAGGCAATCGAAGAAGTGTTGAGATTGAATAGACGTTTAGGTTTAGTGATACCATCCATGGCACGAGTACGGATTGTGCGGGTGGTGTTGAGAGGAGGAGGTTGAGTAGTAGTTGTTGTAGAAGGGTGAACAGGAATATTGGGTGGTGTGACAGAATGAATTGGAATATGCGTGGGTGGTGGGCTGGTAGAATAGTTCGGCTGTGATGTTGGGCCAGGTGATAGTGGGCCGGTATGAGGTAGTGAGGAGATGGGAGGTAGTGGGCCAATATTAGGGTGAGGAGTAGGCTGTGAGGGAATAGGCTGAGAAGGGGGAGATGGGCCAGAAGAATGGGCCGATGATAATAATGGGCTGGTGGGTGAGGCCGGTTGGGAGTTCTGAGGTGAAGAAGTGGGTGGGTGAGTGTTTTGAATATGAGACCAAAGTAATGGATTAAGGTTAGGAGTCAGAAATTCGTATGTTTGTAGAGATGGTTGAGGATTTTGATGAAAAGGGAAGGTAGATTCATTGAATATAACATGTCTGTTAATAATGATTTTATTTGTTTTAAGGTCCAGACATTTATATCCACGGTGGTTGGACGGGTACCCCAAAAAAACGCATGGCATGGATCGAAAATCAAGTTTGTGGATCGATGTAGATGGGAGAAGTGGATAGCAAAGGCACCCAAAAACCCGTAAATGGTCATAGGTTGGGCGAGCAAGGTATAGGCATTGAGTTGGGGATTTATAGTCAAGAAGTTTATTAGGTAGGATGTTGATGAGATAAGTGGCCACCTCGAGAGCATGGTGCCAGTAGGTGTTGGGTAAAGAAGATTGAGCCAAGAGTGTGCGAATGAGATTATTAATGGTGCGTATTTTACGTTCAGCTTTGCCATTTTGGGACGAGGTGTGAGGACACGAAAACCGAAAAAATCATGCCGTTTTGGTGACAAAATTGTTGAAAGTAGGAATTTGCATATTCCTTTCCATTATCACATTGAAATTGCTTGATTTTAAGATGAAATTGTGTGTTGATAAGGTTAGAAAAATTGGTAAAAGTAGAGAAAACTTGTGTTTTATTCGCAAGGGGGTAGGTCCAAAGAAAGTTTGTATAATCATCGAGAAATAAAATATAATATCGATGACCCCCACCGCTTAAAACGGGAGAGGTCCACAAGTCACTGTGAATAATATCAAAAGGCATGAACGTAGTATTAATAGAATCAGAAAAAGGTAAACGAACTTGTTTCCCAAACACACATGACTGACAAAAAGAAGGTTTCAATGTATCACAATTAATAAAACTAGAGTTTTTAATAGAAGCAAGTAAATTGGATCTCGGATGGCTGAGACGTTGATGCCAAATGTCTTGAGAGATAGCAGCAAAGGTTGATGGTTGAGAGAGCGGGATGACTTGTGTAGGATCAAGTGTATAGAGATCTCCCGGACTATTGCATCGTAGGATAGGGGTCCGGGTCTTGAGATCCTTCACAATAAAACCAAATGGATCAAATTCAACTGAAACATGATTATCTGTGGTAAATCAACGGACGGAAATCAAGTTTTTAATTAAAGAGGGAACATATAAAACTTGATTTAACTTGAACGGAGGAAGAGGTGGTTTAAGAATTTGATTGCCATGTCCGAGTACCGGAATTGTACTGCCATTACCAACAAGTATAGTTTTAAAAATGCCATCATTAAAAAAAGATGAGAAGACCATTTAAAGGAGTCATGTTCGTTGTTGCACCCGTGTCCATGGTATAGCAGGGTTGATCAAATTCTGTCGGAGCATAACTCGCCGCATAGGATTGAGCGGGTCGCGGACCTAGAATACCCGATCCCGAGGAGGCAGGCCTTTGCATACTTTGCTGAGTAGTCGGGTAGGGACAAGGAGGCATAGTGTTCCATGGGGCCCAAGGAGTTGGGCCAAAGGTATGATTGGGAGCAGGCCACGTATTGTAATTCATGGGCCAAGATGGGAAGCCCACATAATAGTTCCCTTGCTGATGTTGTGTTCCGCGACCCCTAGATGACGAGGAATGGCCACGACCGCGTCCCCTGTTGCGACCTCGTCCACGACCCCGAGTGGATGGCTGATCCGAGCGGTTTTCATAGCGGTTGTCATAGCGTGACTGATCCGATGGTGGGGTGGTCCGAGTATCAGAAGAGGCCGTAAGTGCAGTACCAGCAACTTGAGAGGCGGTTCGAGCCTGATTGGTTTTTCTTGTTTCCGCCATACATAATCTGGAGCGAGTTTCATAAAAATCAGGTAAAGGGCTAGTCTGCTGAATAATGGTCGCCGTACTCTCGTATTGTTCGTTGAGGCCTAACAGGAGTTGAAGGACCAATTGTTCTTCAGTAATCGGTGAACCGACGTTGGTGAGTTGAACATAGATAACCTTAAGGGCCTGACAGTATGCAGTCATAGAAGAAAATTGTTCCAGACGGGTATTAGCGAATTTGTTCTGAAGATCAATGGTGCGAGTGGCCTTGTTATCCTAGAAGATATTAGCGAGAGCGGTCCAGGCAGCATGAGCATTAGTGTTAGGCTTGAGAATTGTATGTAGAAGATCAGTGGAGATCGTCCCGTATATCCATTGTAAAACAATGGAGTCGAGACGTTCCCACGAAGGAGAGGTAACTTGTGCCTTGTCCTTATCCGAAGAAGAGGCAGTGGTGGAGACTCTCGGCTGAAGATGATCATAAACATCATAGGACTTGCAGTGAATTTTAAACAACTCCGACCATGCGGTATAATGACCGTTTTCAATGTCGAGAGTGATGGGGATAAGTTGTTTGATATTGGAGACGGTTGCGGCTGGGTGTAGGGAAGACGAAGACATGATGGTATGAAGAAGAAAGGCAGACGAAGGGCAGCAGGAGGGTGGGCGATGAGAAAGAAAAATTAGGGTTAATGGCTTGATACCATGATAGAATTGATAAGTCGATGATCTGCCTTTCATTGATACAACCATATATATACACAAAATAATCCCTCCTATTTTGGTGGAGAGATATCTTTCTACAATATATTATATACATACCAAATATAATCTATTTTTTTTTTTGTTTTATGACCGTTCAAAAGAAAGAGCCGTTCCTCAATATCTGTGCCATTTCAAAGCGGTGAACAAGCGCCGAATCCACCCCCCGAATCGGGTCCCCGAGGTGATGGCGGCGGTGTTCCCGATCGGGGCATGTGGTCACCGAACCCACTCCCCGAGAGTGCCCCGGATACCCTAAGTGTAAAAAACTGAGCAAAAACAACTCATGCTACTAGCCGTCGGCAGTAACCTTTTACTGAGCTCTCAAGTCAATCATTAGTTGCTGCTGCTGTAGAGCCAAAAAAATAAAATAAAAAATACATGGGACAATTTAACACTCATTTTCTCATAGTTTTTTGTGTTTTAAACATACAACTTTGAACGTCTATATCTCATTCATCATTGTCACACCCCAACAGATGACGTAAACATTAAATTGAGACGTAATAAATTGCTCAAAAACATTATAACACTAAATTTGCGACAATAAATTAAAATTCAACATTTCATTTCACTAAATAAAGCATCACATTGTTCATGAAAAATGGAAAGTACGACAATTGGAATTTCAAAACTAACAATATTAAAATGCATAAATTAAAACTAGGTGGGTATCTAGGGTTGTAAACGAACCAAACGTTCAGCGAACAGTTCGTGAACCGTTCGGCGGGAAGTTCGTTTATGTTCGTTCGATTAGCTTAACGAACGAACACGAACAAAAAATATCGTTTGGTTAGCTTAGCGAATGAACACGAACATAGGCCTCGTTCGTTCGACTGTGTTCGTGAACGTTCGTTAATATTTTCGGTTACGTTCGTCCGTGTTCGTTTGATTATATTAAAAAATAATTAATAATAAACTTTTTATCTAAACATATTGAAAACTTGAAACCCTATTTTTCTAAGTTAGCTAAAATTTGGACATGCTAAGACATTTTTTGGGATAATTATGTCTAAGTTAGTTAAAGTTGATTCATCGTTTGGGGGTGTATTAGACTTGTGTTTTGATTTATCATTTGATGGTTGTATTTAACTACTTATATCCAAGTTAAGTGTTAGTTTGCGTTCTTTTTTATTTGCTTGCGTTCGTTTGTGTTCGCTTGCGTTTATTTGTGTTCGAGACCAGTGTTCACGAACTGTTCGTGTTCCTTAACGAACGAACATGAACATAAACTTATGTTCGGTATGCATTCGTGAACAGTTCGCTAACATGTTAATTTCCTTGACGAACGAACATGAACATGGCCTTGTTCGTGTTCGTTCAGTTCGTTTACAGCCCTATGAGTATCTAAATTCATCCTAAGTCTTTTATTGCGAGATCATAATCAAATATTTATTGCAACATTAAAATACCCGTCAACACAAATTATGTCGCTGAACATACTAGTTTGTCAACATAGCATAAGTATGAATAAAATCTAAAAGGGTAAATTACATTTTTCGTCTTTGATATAACAACCCTAAAAGAAAACCGACACCCTCGAATTATTTTGCGACACCCTAAAAATATTTAAAATATCCCAATATGCCTTAAAATACACCCCATACGTGAAAACGGGGCCCGAATACCTTTTATATATTTAAAATTAATTAAAAATGGAATTTTTAGGGTTCAGGCGGGCCGCGTAAGCCATCCCCGAACCCTTACGCGGGCCGCGACAACTTAAAGACCAGGCGAGCTCCAGTGCTGACACGTGTCCGACGCGTGTTGAACCTACTATATGACCCGGATCAGCTACGACGTTGACCCCCTTTGACGCGGGCCGCGAGAAAAGCCAAATCAGCCCCTATATAATGGGAGCTCGGGCTTCAGTCTCAAATCGCTCACATCTTTCTCTTTCACTCGAATTTTCTGATAGTAGAAGCTATACTCGGGTATAATACCCCTTAAATAACGAAGTTCTACTCCGTTGTAAGTATCATAACCCCTGGATACGTATTAGATACTCTGCCAGATTGATCTAGGGTTCCGTAACGACTGTCGTGGTTCTGCCCGACGTAGTCGTTGGAATGCCGTCTCGGGGAGGGTATTACTAATGTTAAAATGGGTTATTATACTAATACATGTGCATTTGTGTAAAATACAGATTGTCACCAGGAAACCCTAAATGATAATCTAAGACAGCAATGTGAGTAATCCTTCTTTTTGTGTAAACCTTTTTGTGAGTAATCTCCTTTTTGTTAACTGTTTTTACAAAACCTCACACAATTAATGATATATTAAGCAGTTATTGAGTATTTGTAAGGATACAATTATCGTCGGTATGTTGGGGTTTTGTATACAAAATTTGTTACTGGAGGGGTAACATTTCCACAAGTCGGGCCTGACAGTACCGCGGGTGGTAATTGATATAACTTGGAAACAAATGTAGTTGCGAGACCGCCCTCAATACTATACAATGGATTTTATTTAAACTTAATTAAACTGGGATTCACTCACCAGTATTTCCCACTGACAAAATGTTTTTAAACGCGTTTCAGGTAACAAAATGTGAAAGCCAAATAGAAGCCAGCTGGACAGCACTGAAGGCTTGGAAAAGTGGCAATAAAGTTACCTAAAAAGAAATAGATGTTTTTATTAAATAAAATAGGATTTATTCCTATGAAAATATGTGTACTTAAAACTTGGGTTTTATCCCATGTGTTTAATATTATGAAAGTGTGGTATTTTACTCTGATAAAATATTTCCTAACTACGGTCCTGATGAAAACTCCATGGCTCGCGGTCGCCCGTTCCTGTATTTGCATAAGGATCGGGGGTTGCGACACTTTATGTTTGTATCAAATTGCAATGGATACACTTTAACTTCAACAATTACAACCATAGTCATTTATTTGGAAAACTCATTACATCTTTCGTCCTTTGGCACTAACCAAGTTAAAATTATAAGTTAAGTATGGCATGTGCACCTCATGTGAGGGCATTTATGTCTTTTTACACCTTGTTTCTTTCCCCTTATGAAACCCCTCTCTCAAACACAGACTCCCTCAACTCTCTCTCTCTCTCTCTTTACATTCCGGTGTTCCACCACCACAGCAATTGAACTACCACCATTGCACCAACGTCATCAACATTTAAACAACTTTGTTGTAAATATGGTAACATTTAACCCCATTCTCTTCCAGTCTCAACATAATCACATCTACCAAATCTTAACCAAGTATAAACACCCTTTTTAGAACCCATTTCAACTAATCCTTCTGGGTTTCTAAACTGACAATTGAGATAAATACATCAAACACTCCAACTAAACCATCATCTGCTTCAAATTTCTACTCACCACATCTAATTTTAGCAAGGTATGATCTGAGCACTTTCCGACGGCCGGCAAACCAAACAAGAATTCCGGCAACTTGCCACCACCGCTTAACCAACTCGCTTGAACTTTACCAACCATCGTTTACTACTACAATAGCCGTCGGTGATGAAGAATCTGTACTAGATCCATGACAACGAAGACGGATCTAAACCACCAGAGTCGTCGCTTCCGTTGTAAACAATGGAGGTCAGGATTGAAGAATGGAAACCACCAGAGTCGTTGTCGCCGTCTACAAATGATGGCTTCATTATCTTTGTTGTCTGCCTTGGCGGTGTGTAAGTGGTGGAAGTTAAGTGGTGGTGGTGTTGTTATACGGTGGAGATGTAGATAAAAAAAAGATAAGGACTGATTGTGTATGATAAGTTCAGATCTTCAAAGTTTACTTATGTTCTTGTGGAGGTGAAAGTTAAGTCACAGGGAGAAAGAGTGTACAGAAAGAGAAAAAAAAGGATGAGAAGAGATAGACTTTATGTTTATTGTTTATGTTTTGTGTGTGTGTGTATATATATATTGTTAATATAATGGGTAAAATTATTAATATATCCTCACATGAGGTGCACATGTCATACTTAACTTTAAAATTTTAACCTGGTTAGTGTCAAAGGACAAAAGACGTAGTGAGTTTTCCAAATAAAGGATTGTTGCTATAATTATTGAAGTTAAAGTGTATCCATTGCAATTTGATATAAACATAAAGGACGAAAAGTGTAATTTACCCAATCTAAAATCCACATGTTAATTGCATAAGTCATATGATCATACTAGCATTGATTAAATATCAACCTGAAGTTTCCACTAGCGTAACCTTATCACCGAAGTCCCAGAGAAAGTCATGTTTCCTTCATGGGATTTACTTTATTATATAGTATAGATTTGGATAATAACTTTGATAACATATTTTCATACTATAAATTTACAACATCTTTAGGGGATTTTAAAAAAAAATTGATATTACACTATTAACCCAAAACTATTTGATTATTTACTTTTAACCCCAAAAGTTTTCATCTTTTAGAATTTAACGTTACAACTTTTTTACTTTCAACTTTGGTCCCCAATACTTTTCATGTTTCGCATTTTTTTTATGTTTCGTTCTAAATTTTATGAGTCAATACGGCGCAACATGCTGTGTGATTCAACTTTTTTATGTTTCGTTCTAAATTTTGCGAGTTAACACGACGCAACGTGCGTATATGGTTTTATGTTTTATGTTGTCTATTTTTTCCCGTTTGACAGGTTTGTCGCAACGCGCGGGTCTTAAATCGACTTAGTTATTATTTCTTATGTTTTACGTTTCGGTCTAATTTATTCGCATTAACACACCGCAACTTTAGTGTCGGTGGTCGTTGACGGTGGTGTGACATCGGTACTATTTTTTTTGAACGGCAAGGAACGATGCGCCAACCACAGTGACAACGGCTGCTGTGGCCAAGGTCCACTACTCGACTGTCGCCAGCCCCTTGGCTCTCCCAGATACGCGGAAACCCGACCTCCACCCGCCCGAAGGCACGACAGTGGAATAATCGGTAAAACCTCACCTCCAATCAAAGACGAACTGGCGCGCCACCCGTATTTGCCCTTCACATGGATGCCGTAGAATAATGGGGAGAGTGAGAGTCAAACCTTGGTCACAAGAAACACCAAGTCTTTCCCCAACCACTCCAGGTTTTACGCTCCTACCACAACGCAAGTAGCTTACTACTAGTTTAAAAAAAACAATGGAAATATGATTACATCTTTCAGAAAAACAAGAGTGAGATCCCATGTATCACTCTCTCCCCAGCCCAGTTGGTCCCATGTGGTTGGGCTTGTGTCTTCCTTTGGGAGGTCACAGGTTCGAAACCCGGCTGCGGCAATTCGGGGGGAGGACGTCCCAATGATGGATCGTTCCTACCGAGGCATGGTGCGGTCTTGAGGGCAACCCGGTTTTACCCAGCTGTTACCCCAGCGAGTCTCTCGTGTGAGGGCAGTATGGTTTCCGGGCGAAGGTTAGCTTGCGCAACGGCCGGGGCCCGATCGAACATCGCGTCCGGAAGAGCGGGGCTGACGGGGGATTGTCATCGACATGAACTCGGTGACCAATAGGTTCTTTACATAGAAAGTCACCATTCAAAAAAAATATCCCATGTATCACGGTCTAGTTTAGATATGTGATCATTGTCAGTTTCGAGGAACGCGTGTCATGAGAGTATGAGATGGTCTAATGTAGCAAGAAATAACGTAAGGTTTGGAGGCCTTACATAGTACTACATATGCCTTTAGAAACTCACATGCATCAACTTTCACGATGTTCATATAATATCCATGAATATTTAACCATATATAAGTAATTCGAAACATTATCTTTTAGCATTAAAGTTATTTTTTTTAACAAAATCATATCTTGCGGTTCATATAGATTACACTTGGTTGTTTTCTCGACTAATGCATATGAGTTAAAGGAGTCGGGGATGTGGAAAACATTGGGCCACAATTCACATGGAGTTCTTCGTCTCTATTCATATAATTTAGCTAAAAAATAACTTTACCGTTAAATTTTGATCATCTTTTAACAACTATACGGTATAGTTGTTAAAAGATGATCAAAATTTAACACTACAGTCTATACCTCATTCCAAATTGATATCTCTATCCAATTAAAAATTCATGCATCCTATTCACTATCTCTTTCTTCCATTTACGAATGCACAAAATAATATAGGGAATGAATATCGAGTCTTTAAATACGAGGGATGAAAAGTACGTCTCTAAATTCAGTCCTCATTAAATTAGATAAAAATCGTAATTTTTTTCTCGAATTATAGGGATACGGTGATATGGAATAGCATGAGAATGCTTTAACTAGATTGTGTACGATGAGACCGTTTTTTAAGAGAGAATGGTTGCCATTTGATATCATGGAACCACCATCACCCGCATGGAGGGTGACATGACGAAACAAGACTTGATCTCTTGTTCTCTCCACCTTTGATAATACTTATGAATTAATCCACATTTTTTCTCTTTTTTCATAGGACATTGACGTATCTTGAGCCTACAAATAAGATCGTAACACTACTAAAAACGCAATGCTAGTATTTTTTTTCATTTTGACTTTTAGTAGAATTACCAGAACAAGACTATTGGTTTATTATTACGTTAGACAGACAAACATGTCCGTTTTTTAAAAGAGAATGGTTGTCATTTGATAGCGCGGAACCACCATTACAAAATGTCACACGCATGGAGGGTGACATGACAAAACAATACTTGATCTCTTGTTCCTCTCCACCTTTGACAATACTTGTGACATTTTTTCTCTTTTGTCATAGTACATTGCTATATTTTGAGCCTACAAATAAGATCGTAACACTACTAAAAATACAATACTAGTTCTTTTTTCGTTTCGCTTTTTAATAGGACCAAAAAAAGACTATTGGTTTATTATTATGATTCTTTCTGTTGTAGACTTTTGTTTTGGTTCTATTTTTCCGTTTTCTTGTTTACCTCTATCGTGAATGTATTATAATTAATCAAAAGTATCAATTAACTTATATAAATTTATAAAATTATATTTTCCTGATCTTGATCTGTTTTGAGCATTTGAATAATTATAAGAAAATATTATAAAAATATTAAGTTGATTCGTACAGAATTGGATTGAAGGAAATTAAAATGAGGGTAAAGAAAAGAAGAAAAGAATGAGTAAAAAAAACGTGAGGCGACATGGTTAAAAGGTAAGTATTTGGTGAACATGTTATTTGGGGGGTCACTGTTCACCTCCTATACTGTGTGGGGGTTTTTTAAAATATAAGAAGTATAAAAAGTGGTTGTGAGTGGAAGAGAGAGAAAATGTTACTGTTCATCTGTATATTTGGGGGGTCACTGTTCACCTCCTATACTTTTTTAATATATATTGAAAGTGGTTGTGAGTGGAGAAGAGATAAAATGTAATATATATTGAAAAGGAGAGAGAAAAAGTATTTGTTTTTAGTGGAAATATATTGATATAGGAGTTGTTTTTTAGTGGAATGTATGTATATTTTTAGTGGATTGGATGTGAATGCTACATGGAAATGGTGGTGCTGCTCTCTATGCAAAGCCATTGCACGGTTGTCTCCTTTTCATACCTACTTTTATCTTTCTACTTTACTATCCATCACCTTTTTACCTGCTTAAAATTTACTTTTATAACACATAGTTTCGTCAATTTTAATATCTACTTATTACAAATATGAAAATATCTTTTGTTTTATTTTATAATAATAGTTTCATCAATGCTTTCCTCGACTTTAAGAATGTAGGCCATAAACAGAGTTAAGTTTGATTTAAATTCTATAATGGAGGGTGTGGAGGCGTTACCCATGTCACTTCACCTTCAATGGCGTCGGTAGGGCTCCATCACCCATACCACCATCTTTAAGGGGGGGGGGGGGGGGGGTGGGGGGCGCTATAGGTAGCTCGCCAAGATGGTAACGGAAGAAAGGGGGGCTCCATCAAATCTGATTGGCTTTAAAGGGGGGCGCTATAGAGCCCCTAGCCACACCCTCCATACCCTTCAAGTTAAAGGAACGGGATTTAAAGCCCTTGTGTGACGTGGTGGTGATAAAACCCTACCACACCCTCCAGCCTAACCTTAGACCGTGGGGTATGGTGGGGCTTGGGTTGGGGGCATGAGTTGACACGTGGAGTTCGAGTCCCCCCACCGGTGAGTGACGTGTCCGTGGGGTATGGTGGGGCTTGGGTTGGGGCGTAGCTTGGCAGTTTATTAACAGAAAAAAAATTACAAACACCCGCTATGACATGGCCAACAAAGCGAATAGGAGGCCGCCACATCGGATCGCTAGCCCGCCCCACGCCCGGCTTCAAACCCAAGCCCCAAGGGTCACGCCCCAACCCAAGCCCCATACCCCACAGTTTTACCATAACAAGTTGGGTGACCAGTGCGCCAGTTACATGGCACTTGGTCATTGGTGATCTTTATTAATATATTTTTTTTGTGTTTTTAATGTTTACTCTTCAGCATTTAGTATTATCACTTATAACTCTTTTAACTTTCTAAAAACTTTATACTATCTTTTAAGTGCTTGTATTTCAGCGCCACCACAACGCGCAATACCATCTTTAACTTTATAAAACATAACTTTTTTTTATTTTTATGTACGTGTCGGTATAAATTCAGGTTTTTTTTTACGTTTTCAGTTAATCTACGTTTTGGCATAAATTTTGTTTTACAACAAGTGGGATCAAAGATAATGTGTTTTCGTTTGACTTTATAAATTGGACTTACTTTAAGTTTCGGCGCCACCGCAATGTACGGTGTCGTTTCTAACTTAAAAAAAGCATAATTTTTTTCTATTTTTTTTGTACATGTCGGTATAAGTTCAAGTTGGTGTTCGACATAAATTTTTTTTCGCAAATAAGTGGGGCCATATATATTGCGTTTCCGTGCTTATTTTTATGTACATCCTCAATTTATCTACGTTTTAACGTAACTTTTGTTCTGAAACGATTCGGATCTTTACGATACAAATCCGAGTTACTTTACATTTGGACCTGCCGCAACGCCCGGGGAAATTTACTAGTTTAATATAATATCAACATAGAAGAACTTGATAACATTATAGGAATATTGGATTTTTATAATATCAACTATTCGCCGTTGACCACTAACAGTCTAAACTTCAAAAATAACCACGAGCAGTCTCAACTATTAACATATTGGTCTCCGATGGACCCTGATTAATAGAACCATAACACCATTAGTTTCCGGTTGCCGGAAAAACGTTTTTGGCCGGAAAAAGATTCTAAAGGTCCGATCTAAGGTTATAAAGAGATTTGGGACGTAAATGTTGAGTATCTGGCAAAGAAGTTGAGTTTTAAGGGAAAAAAGAAAATTTTCGGCAAAAAATGAGTTTTCCAGTGACCTCAATAATTGAGATTTTTACTAGAATAAAGGTTCATAAATGTCTGTAATAAGGTTACAAATAGGTTTGGGCGAAAATGTTGAGTTTTCCGGTCAAAAAGGAGTTTTCCGGCCTAAAACGTTTTTTTTTCGGAGACTAACGGCGTTAGGGTTTTGTTAGTCAGCGTCTATTGGGGACAAATATGTTAATAGTTGAGGCTGCTAGTGATTATTTTCTAAGTTAGAACTGCTAATTGTAATTATTTAAATTCAATATTCGGAATATTATATTCCAGCAGTATATTATGATATAATATTTACGTTCATCAACTTTTTAAGTTTAAATCGTACTTATAACTTGCAAAGATGCTCATATTAAGCGTTTACTGATTTTCAGTTCAAGTAATAAAAAGTGTTTATTGATATATTTAAGAAATAAGTCTTAACATTGACGAGCAGAAAAACTATATATTCGACCTATATGGATTTTATCTATAGACTAAAATGATTCTGTGTGACCACAGAATTAAATTTGAGCTGAAAAGGTATATTATTTTTAGCTTAGAAGAAATCATAAAAACACTATTTTTTAGGCTATTCTACAAGGTTCATTTCCAGTTATCTGTTTTTTTTTTTTTTTTTTAATCTGATACATCTTTTACAAGTTTTTGTACCTCTTAAGTGTTTTCTTCTTTAAGATGGGCTTTTCTTTATCATAACTAATATGTTTGATTATTTTGTATTCTTTTTGACTTTTTGTTATCTTAAAAAATTGGTTTCTAGTTCAATGCACTAAAGAAAGATGTTAAAATGTTGAGTAAGCATGTCAAAATGTTTTGAGTTATCATTTAGGAAAAAAGACACAACATCATGCCGACTTTACACTTGGCATGGTTACCGATGGCCTAATATGACAAGAAAAGCTATTATGTAAATTTAAATACATCTAGACACACAATTTAGTAAATTATCCCATTTTTAATAAATCGAAATTTATCAGTATTCTATATGAAAAAAATCTTTTTTATACCTCAGAACATATATAATTTACTAATTTTTATGACATAGTCTTAACAAATTTTTTATGAAGTTTCTCCATGTTTAGTATATATATTTATAGAGGCCAATTATTGTACAAATTGTCTTAACGTACGCTGCGTACGCGATGCAATATTAACATGCGATTTTGATTTTTTTAACATGCGAATTTAATTTTGTTTATAACATGTGATTTTTGGTTTTTCACAACATGCGATTTTCATTTTTGGTAACATATATAACGTGCGATTTTTCCATCGCGTACGCAGCGTACCGCGTACGTTAAGGCATATTGTACGATATACTTTATATATATATATATATATAGGGGGAGGTTCATTTGAGAAGAAAATTAAATTGAGAAGAAAAAGAACAAAGGGTATAATTGTAAAACATTAAATAGTTTTTTTCTCATCTCATTTATTATTATTTTTGACTAATTAATTAGTCATTAAGACTATCATCCTCCACACTAAAATTTTTGCCTAAACACATCAAAATTTATCCTACACGTTTTTTAAATTTATCCTACACATACTGAAATTTATCCTACACAACTCGTAATTCATCCTACACACCTCATAATTTATCCTACACTTTAAATTATTTTTTTCTTCTTTGAAAAGATATATTTTTTTTTGAAAATAAGTTACAAATTTAATGTAGTTAGCTATTAAAAAGAAGACTAACAATTAATGATCTATCTAATTTTACCAATATACTCTTACACCCGTATTAAATACAGAAATTAAATGAAGTAAAATGAAGCATTCTTATTGGTTGAAGTTTGTTCTTTTTTATTCTTACAAAAAATTTCTTCTCTTTTGAACCCTCCATTATATATATATATATATATATAACATAATATAGCTTTTTCTTTCATTTACATAGTTGCATGATATTTAACCTAGTGATATCAAAGTATGTAGTTAAGGTATTAATTCTCGAGTGGTTGAAGTTTTAGTCATATGACAAACATTAGTTTAGATTTAGGAGTATAATTAGAAAAGTGCGTGAGTTAGACAGTCTAAAAAGAGAGCCGAACTCCACCGTGACCGACATCATAGGTTAAGTGGGAACTACAGGTCCAAAGCATTGTTAGATTGAATACTACAAACAGAACAAAGTTTATTTAGTAAGACAAGGTTTGCTTTTGAAGCACACTTTAAAGCCAATTATGAAATTTAGAGGAAGAAAACATAACAATGATCATAAAAATTGCTTTTTGGCAACGCACGCTCTCCCCTTCACTTCCCCTTTACGTGATTTTTGAGTAATTCTTTAAAAGTAAAGTCTTTTGTTTTATTTGAAAGATAAATTTTTATATAAATAAAAAATTAAACACGTATCCAACTATTAAAATAATATTCGAGGCATAACTATAAAGTTTTTAGTCAATGGAAGTGTAGGATTATATGTATGATATATGTTAGTGTTTAAGAGCATATATGTGAGATGAGTAATTTATTTATAATATATTAATATTCTAGAACTTTTAGAATAAAGGGACCTTAATCTTAATATTGATTGTCCTGTAATACAATGGTCAACATATTCCATGCTGATTTTAGTAGCCTAATCACATGAGTTAATAATAAATCGGTTAATGTCAAGTCATTTGTCTAAACCCAAATATGAGAAAAAAATTACATAGGGTCCATTAAGTACCTCTATGGGAGATAGTGTGATGGTAGCGTTTTCTATCTATCAGAGAGGTGAATAGTTCAAATCCTGCAAAATGCACGTATAAAAGTATTTAAGAGTATGTTAGTTTGTCATTACTAAGATTATTTCTTGTGACTTTTTTTCATTTGAAAGCGTGTATATCCTTATTTTCCACATACATAAATGCCCTAGCATTCTATTTTTCATGAGCCAACACCCCACACATTTCTCTTATCTTGATTCCGCCTCCTACATGACCACTCTACATTGACCGAACAATTGCTATTGTTATCCCCACTTGACACAGACTCATTCGTAATTCTAATCTCCGCCCTCGCTCAATCTGAGCATATAGGTAATGCTATAATCAATTGCTCTCATAAAATCCTCTTGTTTATCTCCAATGGACCCTAACTAATATCGTTTCTTTCATTAAATCATTGTTTGTGTGATTTCGAGTTTCTTGATGAATTGACTTGTTTTTCCAATGCATTATCCATATGGTATCATGATTTAAATTTTTGGGATTAATTACAAACATAAAAAGTTTCAAACAAACTATTTTTACTATAAAAACACTTGTTAGGCACTTACCACCCCCTTATGCGTAAAAGATGTGATAGGCATTAGACATTTTGTCTTAAATGCAAGATCTTGTACAATTGTTACTTATCTTATCGGTTAAAGAACTTATTACAAACCTGCTATAAGATAAACTTTTTATCACATACAACTCTAGTATCGGAGTACTTCGTTTGGTCCAGTGGGTGTCCCGAGAGCGCTCGGGATTGATTCTATTGGCAGTTCAAAAAAAAAAAAACTAAATCTAATATTAGAAAGCTGGTAAACTACCTTATAATGAATTTTCTTTTACAGCACCTAAAATTTATACACCATCTACATAATATCAAACTACACCATATTATGCAGTAAATTACAACATAGAATGATCTTAGTTCATGGAGTAAAAGATAAATTAGATATAAGAGTCGTAAACAACTCAACAATTCAATTAAATATGATCGAATATTGAAAACTAGTTTAGTCAACTTCTATATATTTAATAATTCGTATTTTAACTCGATATATACATATATATATATATATAGAGAGAGAGAGAAATAAGTAGATGAATGTGATGGAAACAATAGGGTGAGTCTAAATGTACCCCCTCCTTTATTAGCTATACCCCTCGTGAGAGAAAGAGTACCAGTCCCCACTTGTATGTATGTAAGACTATATGGAGTGGGAGAGCATGAGGCATGAAGAGGCGGCATTAAGCACCATGTGGCAGACACGTCAACAAGTGGACGTGATAAAAAAAGCACGGAGTGGGAAGGGCGTGAAAGTGGCGTATAAAAAAAAAGTTAAAAATCAATCAGTTAAAACATACACAAAATCCATCCACCAATCAAGAGCCTCAACCTCACAATCTAAATGCCTCCCACACCAGTGAATAATATCCCGCTCTCACCATCACGCTAGAGATGTACAAAAAAACTGATTACGCAACTGAAACCGAAAAATTAACCGAAACCGGTTATTGTGAAAACCGGTTTTTTTTGTAACCGGTTCGGTTACTAACCGGTTTGACCGGTTATATATCGGTTATTGGGTTGGAGTTCGATATCGGTTATAAAACCGGTTATATAAAAAACCGGTTTAAAAACTGGTTATGCGTAAAACCGGTTATAAAAACTGGTTATAGAACCGGTTAAACCGGTTATTCGATAACGGATCTATAAAAACCGGTTATAAAAACCGGTTAAACCCGTTATTCGCGCAGATTTGCAGAAAACGGTCATATGACCGTTGGGACCTGAATATAGCCGTTTTTCTTGTTTTTTTTTTGTCAAAAATTCATCTCCAATTACTATAAAAGGGTGTTGGGTGTTTTGGTTCAATCACACCATTCTCTAATCTCCTAAATCTCATAAAAACGTTCACTTTTCTTATTCGATAATTGTGAAAAAAACATGGCAAGCTCTAGTGCTCATGATTCGGTCAATGTTGGCGAGTCTACAACCGACACGGTTGTTCGTGTTCTTGCAACGAAGCGCAACCCGGAAGTTTGGGCACATTTCGATTTGTGCGAGATGGCGAGCGGACCGAAAAAAGCGCGTTGTCATCATTGTAATGGTTTTTACGCCGTTGGGGCAAACACCACCTTGAAACAACACATCGAAAAACCGTTTTGTAGGGCGTTGAAACAACAACCCGCTAGTGGTCAAGCTTCCATGGCAAGCAACGCTAATTTGTTCGCCTACAATTTCGATATGGCAAGGGAGGAAATGGCGAAGTTTGTAATCCAAGAAAGTTTGCCGTTCAACCATTTCGACAACCAACGCTACACCAAAATGGTTCAAAGAACTCTCCAACCACGATACACTCATGTAAGTTGCGCTACTCTTAGGAGGGATTGTTTAAGAATGTGGAAAAATGCTAAACTTGAATTAATTTCTTATTTTGAAAGATTAGAAACCGGTGTTAACTTGACTAGCGATGTTTGGTCCGCACCGCACGGTTCACCCGACTCGTATATTTGTGTCACCGCCCATTGGATTGAACCGGCGACGTGGCAAATGATGAAACGCACCATTTTGTTTAAACTTTTTGATTACCCTCACACCGGTGAAGCTATATATAAAGCTATCGACAAATGTATTAAAACATACAAATTGGAAAAAAAGATTTTTTCAATAGCTTTTGATAACGCCTCAAACAACACGCTTTCGGTCACGCATTTAAGGTTAAAGTACACTCCGATTTGTGAGGGTATTTTTTTCCATAGTCGATGTGTCGCACACATCATAAATTTGGCCGTTCAAGACGGTTTAAAGGTTATTGAACGACAAAAAGAATCTTTCAAACAAATGTTACGTCATATATATAGTCATACGCAAAGGCATTCAAAATATATTAAAATGTGTAAGGAAGCGGGTCGAGTATGCTACGGACCCAATTGGGACGTCGCTCATCGATGGAACTCGACTTGCACCATGTTTGAAAAAGCTATTTTGCAAAAAGAAAGTTTAATATGAAAAGGTATTTTGAAAAAAGAAAGTTTAAAAAGAAAGTTCAAAAAGAAAGCTATTTTGAAAGTGATGATCACGCCACTTCACAGGATGATGTTTCTGATATGAAAAGGTCACTACGCCACATTTCCATGCCTACTCCATGTGGTTGAAACGAAGGAGAGAGGTCACGACGCCACATTTCCATGCCTACTCCATGTGGTCGAAACGAAGGGGAGAGAGAGAGGTACTACCACCAAACAATGTTAGCCAAAAAGTCAAAAAACATAATAAGTGCATGAAATGAGAAAATGAGGGTGTGAAACGAAAATACAAGAGTCGGTGAGATTCATTCCACAGCTTTTGACAATAAATGTGTCCGGGCATCACTGGCCTGCAAAGCCAACTTGTACCTTTTAATGTCTCACAGTCATCACTTATTCCTCTTGACTTTTAAAATGACATTTATGCCCTGCTTTTCTTTATTTGGATCAAAATTACACAACGGCCAAGTGGCGGTGATGGGGTTGTGCCGGAAGGACCACCGTACAGGGTCGTGATTTCGAAAGACACGTATTTTTTTTTTAAATTCTGATATATATATATATATAGGGGAATGATGTATAGAAAACCCACTTTAATTTAGAAAACCCGGGAAACTCAAAGCTCCCGATGTTTTTAAAAAAAAATATATATATACACATGTTATATATATGTTTTTAAGGTATTTGGGCAAAAAAAATCAAAAAAGCGCCGAGTAGATATTTAAAAAAAAATAAACAAGTTTTGGTGTAACACGTGTTACATTCATCTGACATATTTGTAACACGTGTTACACCAAAACTTGTTTATTTTTTTTTGGAAAATTGGTTTTTTAATAAATCAACCTTTGCCCCATTGGTAAATAATAATGCTACCTACAGATTTGGTAATTAATAATCCTACGTTTCAATATGTTGGTACTTAATGGACCTCCGTTAGTTTTTTTAACTGAAGTTAGTTTTTAACTTTTATTTATAACACAAAAAGTCCCTGTAGTTATAATTTACTAGTTTTAAGTTTTATTTATTACACAAACAGTCCCTATAGTTATAAAAAAAATCATAAAAATAAAAAAATAAAATCTAAAAAATAAAAAAAATTCAAAAAAATCATAAAAATTCTAAAAAAATCAAAAAAATTCTAAAAAAAATAAAAAAATCATAAAAATTCATAAAAATTCTAAAAAAATCAAAAAAAATCATAAAAAACCGTTTCGAACCGTACCGTTTCGACGCGAACCGTTTTCGACCCGGACCGTTTCGACCCAGACCGTTTTCGACCCGGACCGTTTCGACCCACCACCACAGCACCGCCACCACCACCACCACCACCGCACCGCCACCACCACCACTACCACCACAGCACCGCCACCACCACCACCACAGCACCGCCACCACCACCACAGCACCACCACCACAGCACCGCCACCACCACCACCACCACCACCGCACCGCCACCGCCACCGCCACCACCACAGCACCGCCACCGCCACCACCACCACCGTACCGCCACCACCACCACCACCACAGCACCGCCACCGCCACCACCACCACCACCGCACCGCCACCACCACCACAGCACCGCCACCGCCACCACCACCGTTTTCGAAACGGTCCGGGTCGAAAACGGTCTGGGTCGAAACGGTCCGGGTCGAAAACGGTTCGGGTCGAAACGGTACGCGTCGAAACGGTACGGTTCGAAACGGTTTTTTATGATTTTTTTATTTTTTAGCATTTTTTTGATTTTTTTTAGAATTTTTATGATTTTTTATGATTTTTTTGATTTTTTTAGAATTTTTTTGATTTTTTTTAGAATTTTTATGGTTTTTTTGAATTTTTTTTATTTTTTAGATTTTTTTTTATTTTTATGATTTTTTTATAACTACAGGGACTGTTTGTGTAATAAATAAAACTTAAAACTAGTAAATTATAACTATAGGGACTGTTTGTGTAATAAATAAAAGTTAAAAACTAACTTCAGTTAAAAAAAACTAACGGAGGTCCATTGAGTACCAACATATTGAAACGTAGGAATATTAATTACCAAATCTGTAGGTAGCATTATTATTTACCAATGGGGCAAATGTTGGTTTATTAAAAACCAATTTTCCTTTTTTTTTTTAAATATCTACTCGGCGCTTTTTTGATTTTTTTTTGCCCAAATACCTTAAAAACATGTATATAACATGTGTATATTTTAAAAAAAAAAAAAATTCGGGAGGTTGGAGTTTCCCGGGTTTTCTAAATTAAAGTGGGTTTTCTATAGATACTTACATTATTTATATATATATATATATATAATAGTATACTCATATCAATCCATGATAGGTCCATTTACAAAACAATTTTATGGTTTAGAAGTTAGCCCATTGACATTAGGTTTAATGAGTCCAATACTCATGTAGTTTTAAAAATAATAATAAAAAACATTTCAAACGAGCACATTTTTTTGAGCTCGGACAGGGTACATGAATTCTCAGAGACGCCTTTGCGGCCAACAATACTAGAATAGAAACTTTTTCCAATTAAAATATCACAAAGTCTCAACAAAATGGTATCTAAATGTGTGTAAAATATGTGAAGGGTTAGGCATTCGAATACCATGATGGACAATTATACAAAATTAAAAGTGGATTAGATTGCTCTTCATAAAGTTAAAAAAAATCGCTTATTAAGGGTTTATAAAGGTTTATACCAAGAAAACAAACATCATGATTGTAGTAATGTTATGTCAAGAGTCAAGAGCCCGGTTAAAAAGCTCGCTTTAGTTTTCTCGACATCTTGAATAGCGTTTATGTAATTTAAATCCACATTCAAATATCATTGACTAAGTCGATGCCTAAAAAACCTTTATTAGCTAGGTTACATTTGGGGTGGGGGTTGGGTCCAATTTAGGGTTGTTCATGAGCCGAGCCGAGTTAGGGCAAGCTCGGGTTCGGATTTGAAACCGAGCTGAAAATCTAAGCTCAGGCTCGGCTTAGTTTTAAACTGAGCTGGCTCGGCTCGGCTTGGTTTGGCTCGATTTAAAAAAAAATAATACATAATTCTCAAAATTCTGTATTCTAAAATATTCTTCAATACTATAAAAGAAAATATTCAAAATAAGTTCAACCTAATACATTACAAGCCAAATCACGTTCAACAACGCAAAATAAGTTTTATATTTCAAGAAAATACAATATTAGTTCATTAGCATGGTAATCAACATTAAAATATGTCATAGATGTCATTAAAAGTCTAAATACATGTAAATAATAATCACTTTTTTGTAATATCTTATATGTATATAAAAATAAAATATCTTATAAGTAAAATAATTCGAGCTAAGCCGAGCCGAGCTACCATGCGAGCAAAACCGAGCCAATTTGGCTCGTTACAAGCCGAGCTAGGCTCACTTTCTAACCGAGCCGAGCCAGCTCGGCTCACTTTCAAACCGAGCCATATCTAGCAAGCTTTTTCCGGGCTAAATCCGAGTGAGCTCCGAGCCGTGAGCTTTTTGAACAACCCTAGTCAAATTGACAAAACAATTAGAGTTAAGGTGTTGCTCCGCTGATGTCAAAGGTTCGAGCCCTGTCGAAAACAGATTTGATGTAATTTAAAACGGTTTTTAATAAAAAGCTAGGAGGTACATGTTGCTTACTATTCTAGATCCTCATTTATTAAAGTTGTTGTCTATCAGAATCATAGACATAAATACTACCAATACCTAATTATTTTATCCATAAATATCTAGTGTTTAATGAAGATATGAGCTGCTAAGGCTATGGGGTGCAACTTAACATTTGGGTTGTTAATGGTGACATGATATATTAGCCGACATTGCACATCACTTAATCCTTGGTTTTTGCGACATTAAATGGGTTATTTGTTAATATGTTGACCGGATATTAAGATATTTAATTAATTATTCTTATGTTTTTTGATATTAAGAGATTTAATTAATTATTCTTTTATTTTTTAAACCAAAAACCACTAAAATATATGATTAGATGGATTTAAAATGATTAAACCATTTCCTTGAATTGAGCCAAAATGAAATGAAGAACAATGGGTGATGTGACATTTAGGTGGAGCTAAGGAGGATTAAAATATACCCCAATGCCTAATAATCTTTAGAATACATCTTTTATGTGATCATATGTATTCAAGGACCACCGTTGAACAAATCAATTTAATTGCATCATTATTGTTTATCTACAATTTGATGTGCAAGTTGGCCATAAGTTTGTCTAGAAACCGTAACGAAAGTGACGAATAAGAAATCCCGCTAGAAACTAAGGGATCGATGGATATGATGGATAATTGGATATATTCCTAACAAAATGCAAAAGATTATATATAGTCTATGTTTAACAAGTCAAATTTCAATGTGTTACCTGGAAATGGTGTGTTTATCGTTTTCAGAAGAAAAAAAATCCTACATTTATTATATTATATACTTTTGTTTTATGTGAGACTCGAACTCACACTCTTCTTTGGCGCATCGCATCAAATTATATTATAGTTTTGTTTTATGTGAGACTCAAACTCACACTCTTCTTTGGCCAACCGAATCAAATAAGTTTTTTTTGAACAACAAACAATTTTATGATTATAGAACAGGGCCAGTAAGACTTTAAAATTTGTTGGTTTTAGAGCTTGCTGACCCTGTTTTATAATTATAGAATCGTTTACTGTTAAAAAAAAAAGACTTATTTGATGCGGCTGGCCAAAAGAAGAGTGCGTTTTTTAATCATTGTCATGTGTTAGCTTGAATTAGGTTTACTTGAAGAAACAAGAAAAAAGTTACTTTTCCCTCTATGCATGCCCCACCATGCACTAATATTGGAAGAACCATGCATGATTGAAATATGCCCCATTGGAGCATGTCATCAAGGTCAAACTTTGAAGCAAAGGATTAACACAAAGTGACTCATCACATCCACATCCACCCCACCATCCCCTCCTTTTCAAAGAAAGGTTTGCTAATTAACTAAGGTTCTTCATGAACTCAAAAGTATGTAACCCTTAATCTAACCATCCCCTTTTTACATCGTAAAAGTTACAAAAGAAAGGAAAAAGTGGCCGGCTATCCGGTTTTGGTGGAAAGATACATTCATGAAAAAATGATGTTAACTAAACTTTTTTTTAATAATATACGGTTTTTAGTTATTTTTAAAAGAGTAAATTACAAAGTTCGTCCTTTATGTATGCCATTTATTGCAAAGTATGTCCTTTATCTTTAATAAGCTCAGAAAACATACTTAATGATTGAAAAACCATTCAGGTTATGTCCTTTACCCTAAACCTAGTTTATTTTCTCAGTTAAGTCAGGTGACGTGAGAAGCATATGAGGGCATTAATGTCATTCTACCTACCAATTACTGTGCCCTGTTATAAAAACCCTAAACCCCACCATCATCTTCTCCATCTTTCAATCACCTGCACATAGCTAACCCTAATCCCCAATTCGTCTACCACCAAAACCCACCTGACACCACCACCAATTTGCCATCACCACCACTTCACCTGCCACCACCACCACCACCACCACCGATCTGTCTCCTCTATCTTCACCCACAGAGCACCACACTCACAGACAAACCAAGAAACCTTAATCTCCTTTAAAAACTCCCTTCAAAACCCACAAATTCTCCACTCATGGAACCCAAACACCCACCATTGTCAATGGGTAGGTATTTCTTGCCACAACAATCAAATCACCAAGCTTATTGAGGAGCTTACTCTGCTCCAAACCAATTTTCTGGCAAGTTTCATACCAGTTTTCCGACAATCAAATCACCAAGCTTATTGAGGAGCTTACTCATCTCACTCAAAACCTCTGTTCCAAACCAGTTTTCCGACAAGATTCCGGTTGAAATTGAGGGACTTACTCTGCTCCGGACATGTTTTCGGCTGAGAATAATCAGCTTTCTGGTTCGTTGCCGCTACCACACCCCACCTGCAACCACCAACACCCACCTGCCACCACACCCCATCTCCACTACCACCACCGCACCTCCATCATCACCACTGAACCTCCACCACCGTTAACACCTCCACCACCGCACCTGCACTCTTTTGCAAAACCCCCACCACCGCTGCACAAACCTAACCACCGCACCTCTAGCACCGTCAACACCTCCACCACCGCACCTTCTATTGTTTGCAGCAGATCTGTTTCTGTTTCCAGCAGAACTGTTCCGCATCCCCACCTTCTATTTCATCTTCTCAACCGGTTTCCGATCTTCCATATGGCTACCTCCACCACCTAGAGTGTTTATCCCCTGGATTTAACAGACAGCGGATTAGAGGCGATAATGGTCTGTACGGCAACGAGGTCACCTGCTCGAGCTGTTGCGTGAATATCTTCTGACGAATTTGAAGGTTTCCCCATTCTTCTTCTTCTTATTCAAAGGAATGAAAATTTTGGATTTTTAGGGTTTTCTGGTTTTAAGGTTAGAGAGAGGGAGAGAAAGAGAGAGTTAAGTGAAAGAAAGAAAATCAGTTTAGTGGATTTAATTTATTTTTTATACATGTTTAATTATAGAATGACATTAATGCCCTCATGTGCTTCTCACGTGACCTGACTTAACTGGGAAAATAAACTAGGTTTAGGGTAAAGGACATAACCTGAATGGTTTTTCAAACATTAAGTATGTTTTCTAAGCTTATTAAAGATAAAAGACATACTTTGTAATAAATGACATACATAAATGACGAACTTTGTAATTTACTCTTTTTAAAAACTTAATCTCTTTAATTCTTGACAACGATTCACTTGACTTGTGCTATATACACTAGTACAGATTTGATCAAAAGATGCGGTTAAAATGGCTATAAGATGCGGTTCTAGACCCGCATCTTATGGCATAGCATCTTTTGGCTATATGTCAAATAATGCGGGTCTAAGAGATGCGGTTCTAGAACCGCATCTTTTGATATATTAACAAAACAAATTACTTTTTCCTAATATACTCAATAGATGCGGTTCTAAAACCGCATTTCTTGGTGTTTTAGGTAAAATAATATATATATGTTTTTTTGGTAATTTCATTAAAAATTCCCAATAAATTCTCATTATTAACAAATTATCTAATATTGAAAATAAAATATACAAAAAGAAAATTAAATTAGAACCAATATAATATAACCCAAGAATATAAAATACAAAGGTTTCAAAGTAACACAAAATTACAAAAGTTTTTAAGTAACACAAATACATATAACTCAAAAGGTGAACGTAATATACAATAACTCCTGAACTGATGTCTTCATAATTTGAACTTAAACGGACGTCTTCAATCCATATTTGCAACCTGAATGGTAGAAATTATGTAAGAAAACATAGTTTTACCTTAATAAAACCGATGAAGCTTAAAAATATATGCAGGTGTACATATGTAACTTCTTTTATCTTTGTTTGGATCTGCCACCAACAGTCCAACACTAACGGGAGCAGAAGGTATACCAACTGCAAAACAAAAGAGCAACGATTATAACTCCACACAGTATAATCATTTTATGATCTCAAATTAACATAAATTCAAATTGATAACTTAATATGCCATTTACACATAGTATAACCATAATGCTTGCTTATTACCGATATATCAATCATGAGCTTCATGGCTATCTGATAAAAAATGTTCGGCTCTAATGCGCTATATCAATCATTACCAGCAAAAGCACTACAAACAGCCAAATCTTCGCTAAACATCTTCACGTTTGGACCAGATGCAACCGAAGAACCTCCCGGCACTGCTACCGTTGCTTGTACCACACTCTCGTCCCTACAATAGTGAGTTCTCATACACACATACTAGTGGTAATGTCTGCTCTCCGTAGCGGGTTACAGGGATGTTAAAATTTGTAACGCTCGATTTTGACGACTTTTACTATAGCATTAACCTCGCGAAAATAGTAAGGCGTAACTATCATTTGTTTGAATAGACGAATCCTTATACTCAATGGCAAAAAAAAAACCAAACACAGATATTTACCTATGTCCAAATTTTAACGGGCCTTTAATCAGAAAAGAGTTACTTGTGTGGTCACCACCAAAAAGTTTTTGAGTGCAACAACCGCTTCCTTGAGAAGCCGACTTGTCTCTTCCACGTGAAGGCAAAAAAAAACCCATCCTGCCTTGTTTGATACATCAAAAACCCATCCTGAGTCTTGCTATAGATTGTTACAGCTATATTAGTGGATGCCTGGAAAAGGTTACCATGCATTAGAAGTGAAAACAAATTTAGCTGTATCCACAATAACTTGGTTTATTATATATATAATTGTCTTAAGTATTTCGGTTAAATCAAATGGTATAAGTGTTAAGTAACAAATCTAGGATTGGATAAATATTATTATTGGTATGCTATTCTATAAATAACTTAATTCTTTTTAAAAAAATGTTAACCTTCTTTCTGCTACTGTTGTGATCATTTTCAAGGACCTTTATTGTTACAAGTAAAAAATATAATAGGACTGGGACAACTTATTTCCAAAATTTGATTATATGGTATAAATTAGATCAATTTCACTTGCCTTCTCGTTCTACATCTGGTCTGCTCTTTCCCTTAATCCAAATGCAGATTGCTAATGCCACAACCAACCCTGTTGATATTAACAAAGTGATTGTAATAATTAATTATCTCTCTCTTGAAATTCTAGAAAGAATTTCACGGTTTCCACTAATAGCCAGCATTGAAAAATTACCTATAACATTTACAAATTAAGTTAAAAGAAACAAACTAATTTCAAATTTAGAGAATTAATGGTATGAATAGCATGATAGTTCAATGTATTAATATATGCTAGATAGTAATATGGTATACTATTGTTTTGGTTAAGACTTGCATGTTGAATTTAGAGTTCTAATGTTAACACTATTGATAAATCTAACCCAACCACCGAAAACTTTGATATATGAACCGCGCTACTGAGCGATGTCTTACCGACATATAAGGTAACAAGTCTCCCGACCTATGATTTAATGCATGAAACTATATAAATACAGAAAAGATATGTTTTTAATCATATAAAGCATACTAATTGTTTATAAAAATTAAAGAAATATGGACAAATATTGTTTCAAGTTAGGCCAATCTAACCCCCCTTTTTTTTTGTATCAATATTTATCCTTCTTGACCTGTACCTATTTTGACCCGTTATAAGACACACCCATTATGCCATCAGTTAAGTCCATTTACTTGATTATGTTTGCTATTTTACAGCAATTTAATTTACTTTCATTCACACATGAAAAACATTAATAAAGCACATAAACTTATAACAGGAGTATGAAAATTAAACCAAAGCCAACTTACATTTTGTCAAGCAGATGATATGCTGCTTAAAATCCTTAGGATTAGACAATCTCAAACAGCAAGAGTCCATAATTCCGGAGAGCGGTCACCTTTTCCCCGACTATATATGACAAACCGGAGGCATGAGTTCCCATCCAAAGTTCAGCGTATTGTTGCTGTAGCTGTAAACAAAGACTGCTAGATAAGGTCAAATGGCAAGCTCAACAAGATTTTATTCAGCTACAACTTTAAATAATCTTAATACCGACTTTTGACATTTTCGGTACCGGACCGGTATCGATATTTATCGGTTTTTACCCTCAATTAACGGTACCGAACCTGGTATATTTGGTACCGGTACCCACTTTTGAGGATTTTCGGTGCCGGCACCGGTTGATACCGAGCTTATCCCTAGACCAGAGCATACCATTTCAGCCAAACCGGTTACCCAACCATGACTATCAGTTTCATCCACCCCATTCTCCAAAAACAAAATCTTTCAAAATGATTTCGAATATATAGCATATAACATTATAACACCAATGGTTATCATTGTGTAATCTCAATTAAACACAAACCAAAAGCATCTCAGTTTACAACTAACCCATACATAGTAAAAAAAGCAATATCCTAACCAACCAACCTCGATCCACAACACACAACCAGCAACGTATCCCTCAAATTACTCCTTGGAAGCGCCCCTTGTGATTCAAGCTTAGTTATAATACTTTGCACAACCTAACAACAAACAAAATCCCAAAAATCAACTCCGTTAACCCTAAAACAAAACACAACAATACCTTCCGAAAATAACGAGATTGAGTCTAATCATAAATCGGCCACACTTTATCAAAATCCTACAAGATCGATCTCAATTTCAATCAAACAAATCATAATTACACATAAAACCATAGCAAAAACCTAAAAATAAGCAGACTTATACGTACTTTTGGACATCTGAGAGAAGATAATATGAAGTGTTGAAGTTATTCACCTAATTTAGGGTTTGAAAGATGAAAACTGCCGACACGAGGTCTACCGTTATTGGCTCCGCTGATGATTGACGGATCAAGCCTAATAACAAACAGTTGGTTTACATCGCACACTCTAGCTTTATTGATCTCTCCTTTTATCGGTCCATCATTACCATCCATAAGCTTTCTCTCTCTGTATACGATGAATTGGAAGTTCAGATTAGGTTATATGGAGGGGGGGGGGGGGGGGGGAATTTTTGGGGGTTTTGTGGAGGGGAAATTGGGCGGGGAAGGGAAATATATGAAATTTTTAGGGAAATGGTATAAGATGCGGGTTAAATGTTGACCGCATCTTTTGAGTTGAGGAAATTGGGAAAGCGAAGAAAAATAAGGTGAACTCTTTTGAGAAATGGTATAAGATGCGGGTGAGATAGTTGACCGCATCTTTTGAGTTTAGCCCATCGCATCATTTGCTTCATTCTGTACTAGTGATAGCAAGTGGCGATGTTGGTCCTTATCTCCACATCGCTGACAGAATTACCACGCCCTATGTTTTACGTAACATTTAATTTCTTGGTCGACTTGAGTTGTTTGTGTTGTCTATATCTACTCTATTTTTGTTTTATTAAAGAATGCTTTCTTTTTCGTTAGAGAAATTTGTATAATTTCCAAAAGATAAAATGAAAATATGAAGAATTGTGGGACTATAAACCCTAAAGATGAACACAACTATTAAATCTATATTGTGATAGTTATACGTTGTATATGGTGGTTAAGGAAAGCTACTTTTGCATTTCTCCACTAAGCAAGATGTCGAATTATGGTCTTTAATTTTGAAATTGATTTGACCATGCTTTACACACAAGCATGCAAGTTTTTTAAGAGAAAAAATCTTAAAAGAATCAACCTGCCCTTTTGGATAGTTTTGTTACTTTAATTGTTGATCAAGTTTTTTACTTATAAATCATAAAGTTAGTGTTTAATATGTGCTTACAAAAGGTGAGACCAGCCTTTCTAAATTAAATTAAACAAGATGCAATATCGGTTAAAAAATAATATTAAAATAAGAAGTGGTTTTTGGCACGATTGATATTTAAATGGATTTTTAGTGTAATGGTTAATTGATTTATTTCTCAAACTTTTCTAGAAGTGGATAGTCAATAGTGGTTTTATATAAAACACGATACTTTTATTCGTTTCATGTATTAATAAACTAATTTTTTTTTATACTTTTATTCGTTTCATGTATAAAGTAAAGTACACTAATTTAGTTATCGTCCTCAATACCTATCTATCGTTCATTTTATAATATCAAATGGTATTTGAAACATAACCAACTTATAAGATTAACTTTGTATATAACTATGAGAATTGTATAAATACTTGTATCTTTAGTGTAATTAACATAATATGATGGTTATATAATTACATAACGTCTCACTATTTGTCTCTCATTCTATCACTCAGGCATGACTTACACATGCTTATGCGTATATTAAAATTTTCTAGTCACTTATAAATAGTTCTTTACTTATAAGGCATCCATAACTTTTAAATACTTTATTTTATAATTATTTAAACAGTATGTATGTAAACTTGTGAAATTCCGTATTTTCCTCTTCTATTTGTTTAGTTTTGTTTATTCCGTTAAAATTATATTTCAATCATCTCTCTGTCTTGTCCCATGGAAAATCAAGAAATAGTTATCAATAATGATGATTGATGAATATGATGATGAAGAAAAAAGAAAAAAAGATGAAACTGAAGAACGTGAAGAACACGCATAAATAGTTTTATTTGTGTGAATTATATCCATTTATCAGTAATTGGTATGTTAATTGGGGTCGTTTTTTAATGAATTTTATATGACGAAAACTGGGATTTGTTATGATTTTTTTTTTTCAAGTTTGATTTGAATAGTAATCATATATTTCTTTGTTTTAAGAGTAAACTTCCGTTTTATTCTCTGTGGTTTGTTCACTTTAACGGTTTTGCCCCAAACCTTTAAAAATAGTCATTTTCCTCCAATAGTTTGCTATGGTTTTTCCATTTTGCTCCCCGCCTCTAACTCCATCCAAATTGTTTGTTTTTCCATTTTGCTTCCCGCGGAGAGCAAAATGGAAAAACCATAGCAAACTATTGGAGGAAAATGACTATTTTTAAAGGTTTGGAACAAAACCGTTAAAATGACCAAACCAAAGGGAGAAAAATGGAAGTTTACTCTTGTTTTAATTTGTGTAAGACCTTAAACCTGGGGTACCTCATAGTTGGATTCATAAAAAAATATAGTTTCTTAAACTGACAAATGTCATACTTTGGCAGCGAAAAAATTGGTAAATATATTAAACATCAATCTTTAATTCGAACATAACAATTAGAGTTAGGGACGAGTAAATGGTATTGGGTATTGATTCGGAACCAGTACCGAATTTTCCGAACCGTATCGATTTTCGGTACCGACATTTAGCGTTGTTGGTACCGGTATTGAACCGTACTGTATTGGATATTTTCGACACCTGTACCCATTTTTTGGGATTTCGGTACCGGTTGGTACCGAGCTCATCCCTAATTAGAGTTCATAAACAGTGCCGTCTCCGAAAATCACAAAATTTTTTTTGGCCCTGTTCGAGATAAAAAATTTGGGCCCTATTCGCAAATCTTCATATAATATAAACTCATCAATCATTCAATCAAATATATAAATACTAAAAACCCATAATACTACGATAATTGTTATGAAATAGATAAAACAAATTAACAAAAATAGTGTAGCAAAAATGATTAAATTATAGAACCTACTTGTTAAGCGAACAGTGTGGTTCTTCTAGCTCTTTTGAAGCAAAGCTCTCGATCAATTTCTTGTAATCCATAGTATCTAATATTTCACTTTCAATAGAAATTGTCGCCAGCCCGTTTAGCCTTTCTTGTGACATTGTAGAACGTAAATAGGTCTTCAATAACTTCAACTTTGAGAAACTTCTTTCTGTCGATGCCACGGTTACCAGAATTGTCAACAACACTTTATATGCATTTATAGCATTAGGGTAAGTAGTACTGCGTTGGAAGATATAGTCTAAAACATCAAAATGGTTGTCAATGTGTCTCGGTAAAAAATGTATTAATCAACTTCAACCCCGTGTACAGGTCCTAATTTTTGTTTAGATTAGTCACTTGGGCTTATTAATTGGACCATTTTTTTAAACTTTTAAACAGACCCTTATTTAAAAAACTTTGGGTCTTTTAGCAGACCCTTATTTATACAAACATCCAGAATTTTTTTAAATATATATATATATAATTTTTAAAAATTTTCGGGCCCTATATTGATTTGGGCCCTGATCGCAGGCACCTCCTGCACCCACTGATAGATGACCCTGTTCATAAACTAGTCAACTAGGGTCGATAGGATGCAAGGCTTCATGATAGGGTAACCTTTAATCCTTGCTAACTGCTAAGCTGACCCCCTATCAATCATCATTATCTACCTAACATGACATGCAAGTTAAAATAGTTAGCTTCGTCGAGTAAGTTATTGTTTTAGTAAAAAAAATCGAGTTATTATTGTTCGAGCAAAACATTACAAATCATCATCAAAACATACCATAACATTAAACATGCACATCAAGCATCAATCATGCATGAATGCGAACATCAATTTTTAAGCAAACTCCACCCATCAATTACTTGTCACAAAGCCATGTAGGCTTATATCGGCATAAGACTTCATTGTTTGCTATGCTGTCATGCTAACAGAACCCATAAATAATTTTCTAGTAATGGTATCTAGACATCAATATTTCCAGAAACAAGTGCTAGACGTCAATAATTTACCATCAATCATATGGCATCAATCAATTAGACATCCACAGTAACCATATCACAGCTAACATGCACATCAAACAATTCCAAACATATATATATATATATATATATATATATATATATATATATATAGTGTAGCATGCATATCAACCCAAAATACTGAAAAATGGGCATCTAGAACTCACTTAGCTTGTCCACTTTATACGAGGAGTGATTTAACTTAATGACATTAATTCAATCTCGTCAAAGATTCACAAGTAAACTATGTCAACTTTTCACACACATTAAAATCTTTAACTATTGCGTGGGGACATGGTTTTTGCATGAAACATTCCATGCGAAAACTAATACTTTTTGCGTAAGTTTTATTGTGTGAATGCCATGTCATGCGAAAAGTTTTGCATGGGCAGAAGCATTTGCATACAACATTTCGCTAAACTAATTCTTGTATGTGATTGAATGAAATCTATAATGCGATAAGTTGTGCAAAATCTAAAGTTTTCGCATGATGCCATAAAAGAAATGTTCATACGAAAATGTGCTTGAGAAACCCTAAAACACAACTTTTCGCCAATTATATTGGCTTTTAAACAGTGAAATGGCAGAAAAATGGCAGACTTTGTGCATAATTTTCAACTTTTCGCCAATTAAATTGGCTATTAAACAGTGAAATGGCAGAATTGTGCAGAATTTTCAATTTTTCGCCAATTATATTGGCTTTGAAACAGTGAAATGGCAGAAAAATGGCAGAATTTCTATATTTGTAATGGCTACTTGTACTATTTCTTCATTTGTAATGGCTACTTGTACTATTTCGCCTGACACTTCTCCATTTGTAATGGCTACTTTTACATTCCTAATGATTGGATTCTGATTATTCTTGAAAGTAGCCAGACACCACCCTATAGTTTCAAGGAATTCGCCATTACTAATGGCAATGGCATTACTTGTGCAACATTTTTGAACCCAGCATTAGTTGTGATCATCATTCCAATATTAGCACTATTTCAGCAAAAAACTCAACAACTCTAAGCTTGCAGGGGAGGCTTAGATGGTGTGCGGGGAGGACTTTCGCACAGGGCCCGTGATTTCGCAGGGCATATGGTTTTAAAAAAAAATCCGATATATATATATGTTAATCTTTTTAAAATAGTAAACCCGTACCAATTTCAAGTAAGGCTCATTTACAAATCATTTTTTATGGTTTAGACTTTAGAATTTAGCCCACTAGGTTAATTGAGCCCATTGATAACTGAAAACAAAGTCTTAGATAATATAAATTGTGAAGAGTTGATCCACCAATTTGCTATGAAGAATGCAAGGAGGGCTGCATGAATCATTGGTTACGTACCTATTAGTTTATTAGCTATACTATATGTAATGTAACTCATTTGAATACTATAATTTTCTCATTTTTCGTAATTGCATTGTTTATCGAATATACAACAATTTTGTCATTTTAATAATTGCATTGTTTATCGTTAAGGCATTAGAGCACATTTTTCGAGTTCGAACTGGGTACATGAACTCTCAGATACATCATTGTAAGCTTGTTTAACATCAAGATCTTAACTCTAACATTAGAAATGCATTAAAATCATTGCATAACATCTTATTAAGCATCAAAGATCCAAAACGTGTGAACTTTTACCTGAGTCTTACCATTTTTGTGAAAACCTTAATCCAAGCTTGAAACCCTTGAAGAACGACTCACAACAGCTACCACCTCCACCGTGAATGCTTAGAGATGATGTAAAAATGAAACTGTGCTTGTAGCCTTCGATCTAACATGAAGTGACGGTGCTATCACAACCCGATTCACACTTTATCTCTCTAGCTTTCTATCCCTAAGGTTTGGTGATGAATGCTGCAAATTAGGAGGCATATAAAACTAAGATTTTCATAATAGGGTTTTACATTTTCATGATATCCTTATAAGCCTTGGGATGTTTGTTTCCCTTATGGGCATATAAAACTAAGATTAAAATTTAAATTAAATTCGATTTATCATAAAAGAATGGAGCTTTGCATGTAGTTTCGTTTTACCAACTTTTCTACCCATTTATTACATACTCGTATATGTAACATGTAACATCTCAATTTCAAAATGATGATTGACGACATGGGCTTTAATATTAGGGAAATTTGATATGATTATAATCTAAACATATGTTTAGACAATTTTTTTTTAAATTGTTTATCCTAAATCAATAATACTGAGAGATGAAGTAAATTCCTTATTAGAAAATGACCTTTATTAGATTAATCATAGACACGTGAATTAAAAAAAAACTAAATTTATAGATTTTCTATATTTGTAAGTTTCCATATATAAGCATTTGCAATTGTATCTTTTTTGACGGTCAACGAAATAAGTGCCTGGCTATCCGAGGTAATCCAATGACAAAAGATGGAGCCCAAATGCTCATGATCTCAGACAACGTTGAGTAGCCCAAACCTACTATCTCCTGTTCCGGGGAAATCCGCCGTCTAAAAACCCACTGTTGTAAAACACGATTAAGATCAAATTCAAACTTAAGACCTTCAAACCCAAATATTCATTTCTCCTTTAATGCAAATTGAATTATGGCTCATTAGAATTTTTCTTTTTAATTGTATCTAAATTATAGAATATGCCATTGCTCTATTAAAATAGCATTGTTTGTATCTAGAATACATTTACAAATGCATTGATTTCAAATGCATACAAAAACCCTTTTCAACTACATTTTGGGCCACTTCATAAATCGTTTCTTATCCTACTCCAAGCATATCAAATTATTTGGCTTTGATGGCAACATAGTTGACAACAATGAATGAAGGCCATGAGGTTTAATTTATCATTTTTGAAAGTGATCTAAATATGAAAAAAAAAAACATTTTGTAAACGTAAATTTTGTTTGAACGGCCAAACAAATCAATCACGAGCACTCTCGGGGCACCTACTGGACAAACGGAGTACTCCGAGAGTAACCCGAGTCGCCCAACACCAATTCCGGGGAAAACCCGGTAACACACCCGCCCGTAGGCACGACGGTAAAATTACCGGTAAAACCCGTTTGGCTCAAGGATCGAACCTAAGTTTCCCTGTGTCTCTTATCACTGCCCACCAGCGTCTCACTCTTTTTTTTTTGCATAAAATGGGAATTGAACTTGAGTCTTTAAAGAAGAACTCAAGTTCTCTTACCACTTGAGCTAGAGGTCATTGGCGTAAATGTAAATTACATGTTTATGTTTTTGTATTTACTTTTGATGATGTCATATCTTATTATTATTATTATTATTATCATTATTATTATTATTATTATTATTATTATTATAATAGCACCTCTTAGCACAAAAATACAAATTAAAATTTGGACTTTATAATAGGTTAACAGAAAATTTGCCGTAAAAAAAAAATAATAAATAAATAATATTTAACAGAAAATAGTATGATAATTGTGGTTTTCAACTGGGTTTTGGTCATTATATTTTTTTACTAGGGTTTCTACATATTGCGTTATTATTAAAACTTATAACACAATGTTATTTTGGGTTCCGTTCATTATGTATTTATTATCAGAACCTGTAACACAATGTCTGACACAATGAAGATGATGTTATATTTGGGATAGATATATATTGTGTTATTAGCTTTGATTATTGTGTTTTTCAACTAAGTGGGTTTTGTATACATTGTGTTATAGGTTTTCGTCATTGTTTTAGTTTGTTATCCATTGTGTTTTAGTGTGTTTGTCCATTTTGTTTTTTGTTGAGCTGTCCATTGTGTTTAATCTCTTGTTTATTGTGTTTTAGTCGGTTGTTCATTGTGTTTTTAGTCTGTTGTCCATTGTGTTTTAATCTACCGCCCTTTGTATTTTTTTACTTGATGTCAGTTGTGTCTTTAGTTTACTTTTTATTATGTATTTAGTCTACTTTCCATTGTGTCTTTATTCTACTTTCCATTGCGTTTTTAGTTTAATATTCATTGTGTTTTACGTTATGTTCATTGTGTTTTATGCTACTTGGTTTTCAATTTCCCCCCTAAAGTATAACAATAAGGTACTTAGAGCATTCACATTCTATCCATCAAAATATGTGAGGGTGAGTTTTTATATTATAAAGGGTATAAAAAGTGGTTGTGAGTGGAGGAGAGAGAAAATGTTACTGTTCATCTGTATATTTGGGGGGACACTGTTCACCCAGTATAATTTTTTTAATATATATTGAAAGTGGTTGTGAGTGAAGGAGAGAGAAAAATGTGATGATAATATTATTTAATTGAAAAGGAGAGAGAAAGTATTTGTTTTTAGTGGAAATATATTGATATAGGAGTTGTTTTTTAGTGGAATGTATGTATAATTTGATGGTTTGGATGTGAATGCTCTTATATTAAAGATAAAAAACGCTCGATTTTTTGGTATTTATATCTTTAAAACAAATGAAGTATAAAAAGTTACATGTTTAAAAAATTGGGAGGGAGGAAGGAATAGCATGTGACTTACATGTGTATATTCTTTTCTTTTCTCTTGGAAAAACTTACCTTTCTCACTTAATCCATCATTGGACACTTGTTACTCTATAATGGGTTTTTACCCTTTTTATTTATTTCGACTTGGTATAACACTTAACCCAGTATACATATACTATTTTATAATACATATAAGAAGGACTAAAATGTAATTTTATACAGTATAATGTTAAAAGTTTAAATAATACAACTTTTAAAACATAATTTTGACTTTTAACCAACTTTCTCACGATTTATAAAACGACAATAACTTTTTCATACGTTAATAATTTTTTTAAATGTTCACAATAAAATAGAGCATTTTATTCTTTTTAATTTAATTATGGTATTTTGTTAGTTTTTTTTTTCATTTAAGTATGGTATTTCGCTAGTTTTTTTTAGTTGGAAAAAATTAACATGTTATGCGATTACCAGTGTATGTGTTCGCCGTTGCATTGCGTGGACACCCCTCTAGGATTATTTATATACATTTTTTGACCGACTAACTTAAAGACACCCTCTAATAATACTCTTAAATCTATATATTTGTCAATTATAGTGGTGTTTTAACCGTTTATTATTGAGCTTTTAATCATAAATTTGTTGTTGGGCTTTCGATAAAAGCCCAATTTTTATTTTTTGGGTACCGTAATTTTTTTTCAAGAGAAAAAAAAAAACATAAAAAAGAAAGAATTGCACTATGTGTAAAAGTCCCTACTAATATGCTATGTCCTCCCCTAAGGGTTACATAAAAAATGTTTATAAAAAACAGCATATTACACATTAGTAGATATACTATATCACTTACTTTAATAAGTTTCTATAAGGTTCAAGTCCGGCTCAACCATTATGGGGTCTAAGGCGAAGTAAAATCTTGTGGCATTTTTCCCAAAAAATGTATGTAATTGAAAGTTAAACTTGAAGGGCCCAAGTATAATTATTTGAAAAATTGTGTTAAAATTTAAAAACAAGGAAAAAAATTGCTAAACAAGGGATTTGAACCCAGGTCTCACCAACATCCATACATACACAAAACCACTAGACTACCAACCATCAATCTGTTGATAACTCACACCCTAAATCTTTTATAAATGGACTGTAGTTTCATCAAATTGTGGAGGCCCTATAGTTTTGGTGGCCCAAGGCCCAAGGCTCATTTGGCTTACCCTTGGGCCAGTGGCGGATCCAGCCGGAGAAATCACTGGGTTCCTTTTTCCAAATCATACAAGGTTTACACTACAAAAAAATGTTTTTTTTCCAAATCATACAAGATTTACACTACAAAAAAACGTTTTTTTCCTAAAAGACTGGGTTCCTGGGAACCCGGTCTTTACCTCTAAATCCGCCCCTGCCTTGGGCCGGCCCTGATAAGGTTATTTTAATCTTAAATACATATATTTAAGTCTTACAATAGTTTTTCTTTTAAGAATTAACATTTGATCAGTCGGCTAGTAAATGGTGCAAAATGGTCAATTCATTTTTATACGGTCAATATTTTATCCCCTAGCACAATTGAGGTACCTGTTGCTAGCCCAATCATAATATATATACACATACATACACACACATATAGGGCTGTAAACGAACCGAACGAACACGAACGAGACCTTGTTCGTGTTCGTTTGTTAAAAAATATATGTGTTCGCGAACCGTTCACGAACACTTATCGAACGGGATTTTATGTTTGTGTTCGTTTGTTAAGGAAATGAACTTGTTCGTGTTCGTTTGTGTTTGTTTGTTAATTTTAGGCAACGAACGTTGGCGAACACAAATGAGCACAAACTAATGTTCATGAACACAAATTGTAACGCCCTAACACATTTTAACCCAAGATTCGCAGCGGAAAGTACATACCAAAAATTTCTTTAATGATATTCTTTCTTTCACTTAAATACATTAATCCCTTTTTATAATTTAATTAAAAACTAACATATATATATCGAATTAAGTGACCACATACACACCCACGTACAATCCATGTCTTGACTCGATCTTCAACCGCGTACACCTCTTGATGAAACATCCATAAACCTGTACAACCTGCAGTCACCACAACCAATTACTTCATTAGAAACCGGTGACATAATACATATACTTTAAATGCCGCATAATCAAGCATCAACATCTTTTATTCTCGTTCATATAAGTCCATTCGAACCCTCTCGTCCGACTTCCATACTTAACCTTCATTCTCCATTTTCAGTATACCTGCACTTCCAATTCATTCTTAACAGAAAACAATCAACATCATTAGACTTATCTCATATGTATAATTTAACTAGTTTCCATGTCATGCATAAATACCTTACCAATCATACCCCCTTCATTTACAACTTACATTTTAAATAAAATGTATAATTACTTATTTCATCTTTGTGCATAATACTAACATGTATATTCCCTTCCTTATCCATACTTAATAGAAATTACTTTCCTATCCATTTTCGACTCTTTTTCCGTAAACTTACCTTATTACTTCCATTGTTTAATACCTTCTCACATGAATCACAATAATCATTATACTACAGTACAGTTTACATCTAAAGTGTAAGTCCGAGATTTACTTACCTTAAGCGTCCGTATTTGCATTCGCTTACTTGAGTCTTCTTGTCCCGTTAGCCTTCCACGCTCCCATCCATCTTGACATGATTTCTATACTTTCATGTCATTACATTTACATCCTTATTAGCATACATGATTATTCATATGAACGATCATATCAAGTTCATATCTCACATATGTATTTCATTAGCCGATTCAAACAAGCATATAGCTTACTCAACATCATCATAACACAACCTTCACATATTATTGTCATTTAGACATTTCATCAAACACGTGGTGTGCGTACTACTTCCTAGGCACCATGTACAACTAGTTTATGCATAATCTTCCTAGTTCATTCATATTTCATCAAATCTTCTTACTAATCAACAAGTATCATTAACACATAAACATCAAACATATCAACACCATATTTCTTCCGATTCATTTAACAATAGTTCATCATAACACAACATAGTTCATCCAACTAGTGGGTTTACATCCTTAAACATCAAATTAGGCAAAATTATGCATAACACATGTTCCCTATGATGAGGTTAACACATATTCATGCTTAATTTCATACAAACTCGTGGATTGATCATAACCCACTTCATACAAGATCATCAAATCTAAGTTTTAAGACATACCTTATGATCCCCTTGCTTGGGTGATCATTAATTCACGTTCGGTTGTGAATTTAGACTTCATTCCATCCTTTAATTTGAAGATTTATCAAGAACTAGGGTTTGAACCCTTGGTTCTTTCTCCTGGACATCGATCCAGAACACACACGAGTGTGTGTGTTTGTGTGTGTATTTTCTTTTAATTAAACATCTTTCAAGTTGTCCCACTTTGGTCCCTCATGTTTCGTTTTAATTAAATAAGGCTACAACCCTTCGTTTAATACTAACGATATTAACAATCGACTAGGTTAATTAGTCCTAGTTAATATTCACTTACGGGTTCACTTTTATCCCCTAACGGTAGTTTACCCGTTCCTTTATATTAACCGGGTTTAAATTACAAAACCCATTTTTGGGGTGTTACACAAATGGAAATAAACGAACACAAACAATCGTTCATGAACAGAATATATAATACACTGACACTTATTAAATATTTAATTTGTCAGAATTTTGATATATTTAAATAAATATAAAAGCTAAAAATATTAATGAACTATCAAACACAAGCGAACACGTTATCGAATGTTCACGAACATAAACGAACGAACGCGGCCTCTGTTCATGTTTGTTCATTTAACTAAACGAACGAAATTTCTTGTTCGTGTTCGTTTGTTTAATAAACGAACGAACACAAACGAACTTCCCGCCGAACGGTTCACGAACTGTTCGCCAAACGTTTGGTTCGTTTACAGCCCTACACACATATAATTCTTTAGTTTTAACGTTTTGTTAAAATAATTTACAACCATTATTATTTCTTATAATTGTGGGGGAATGATATTTGATAATGCCGAGCAATATATAGTCGGTACGGGGTCCGGGAGTCCGACATGGCCTAGCTTGAAAATATAAAACTAATAAAAAACCACTAAACTATTATATATATTTCCAACATATACAAACACAAGTTTATGATGTCAGCCGGCAATAGGAAAACCAAATGGTTGGCTAGGGGTGGCGGCCAGCTTTGTCTTTTTTAATTTTTTTTTTGCACAATAGGTATCAAGTCAATTGGTTGAAACGGGCGGCCGTCTCTCCTTCATTGGACCAACCATTTTATTATTTTATACACACTTTAAAATTACGTTTTTGCTCTGCAATATTGTTTCTCTCCCATTGGTTCAAATGGGCGGCGAGCAATACTTATTGAAACACCCAGTTTATTATTTTATATCCACTTTAAAATTACGTTTTTGCCCCCAGTTAAAAAATACGGTTTTGTCTCAACTTCAAAATACATTTACCCTTTTGCCCCGAGCTAAAAAATACGATTTCGCCCTCGGTAAAAAAAATACGCTTTTACCCTCAGCCAAAATTACGTTTTCGTCCCACTTCAAAATAAAATTTTGTTTTTCCCCCCCGGCCTAAAATTACGAATTTACACCACTTTATTATTTTATACCTACTTTAAGATTACGGTTTTGCCCACAGTTTAAAATTACGTATTTGCCCCCAGTTCAAAATAAATTTATGCTTTTCCCCCAGCTAAAATTTACGAATTTCCTCTCGGTTCAAAATTACGATATCACCCTCAATTTAAAATTATGTTTTTGCCCCCAGTGCAAAATTAAATTATGGTTTTGCCCTAGCTAAAAATTAGGATTTTACCCTCGAAAAAAATTTGATTTTTCCGCCAAGTAAAAATAAAAATATGATTTTGCCCCCAACTAAAAATCGTGTCAAAAAGCTGTCTAATTAACACTCTTTTTACTTTTTATTTCTAGCAAAACTATAGTATTGCTTTTCTAATTGGCTGAGAATAATTCGGACATCGCCCCGCAACGCGGGCGGGGCATCACCTAGTTATATATACAGTTAACAAGTGACGATAAATAGTAATTTATTTTTAAAATAATATATAGCTTTTTATTATTTTTTATTTAATATATTATAATTGTTTTATTATTATATTTACTTTTAATAACATATTTTATTTTATTTATCTTTTTTTAAAACATATATTTCCTTTACCATTTTTTATAATTCTTTTTTCCTTTTTTAGAACATATATTAATTTATCAAATAATTAGATACTTTTTAATAATTTACGTTTATAATTTTTTTTTTCTAAAAACTTAAGTACGCAGTTGTGATTGATTTTTTCCCTCGACATTCCGTTATAAGTTTTGTTAAAAACGAAGTTGTATTTAAAATAAAATGTTTTTTTTGGTATCATAAAACGGTACAATGATAAACTAAACCGTTATAATGGTTTGACTTTGTAAACAACATGCTTTATTTTCAAATCACGTTAGTTTTATATTATCAGCGACGTAAAAAAAAACTAGTATAGAATGAAAGATCCAACCTAAATTTGTGGCGTGTGTGTAATCTGTGGCATTTTCACCCCATCGTGATGTGCTTTGACTGTCCTCCCTCTATTTCCTTCCGTTACTTGTAGTGGTACAAACTGTCAATCCTTCGTTGAAAAAGAAAAAAATGTTGTTGTTTAGTGGAGCCACTGTTGTATGACGGTGGCGATAACGTCTTGTAGAATTGCTAGCATGTGCAGGTGATGGCTGGATCTAGGGTTTGGGGTGGCAACGATCACCTGTGAGTAGCAGTTGTGTGTTGTAGTGAGGAACGACGACACTAGGGTTTGTGATGGCGGATTCTGGGGTTTGTGGGTGTTGGTTGTTGTTGTGAAAGTGTAAGTGTAAGAGAAAAGGGTTATTGATCTAATTCAGATTATTGAAAGTAGTAAAGAAAGAACGATGTAAAGAAGATGGGTGTGGGCTGAGCAACGATGGTGGTCGGTGGCAATGTGTGGTGGTTGTGACCAAAGCTCTGATACCAAGATAACCTTAATAAATCTATTGTGATGATGCCATTAGAGTTACATAAGAGGTGTTTATTACACATTAGTTCGTGTACTATATTACGTAGTCTAATAAGGTTTTACGAGGTTATTTTAATCTAAAATATATTTACTTTACTTATCTTAAATTTTATAGTTTTTTATTTGATTTATGTCTTACAATTTTTTTTCTTTTAAAATATATATAACATTTGATCACTCGGTTAGTAAATGGTTTTTTTATCGTCAATTCATTCACTTATGTTATTTTCATCATCATTTAATGTTTTCTTTTATACAATTCATTTTCATACAATCAATATTTTATCCCTTAGGCCAGGGGTGTGGCTTTGCGCTACACGTCACCTCATCAAAATTAGCACCCACTGGCCCCCACCCCACCCTGAGCCCGCCATTGAAGGGGCGCTAAAGCCCTCTCGCCTGCCCACTAACGGGCAAAATCGCATGTGTTTTGAAGTTTTTGGTCAAAATGACCGTTGAGAACGGTCGAATTTAAAATAAAAAATTAAGTTTTAATTTTTTATTTTAATACTATAAATACACTACCCCTTTACTTCGATTTTCATCTCTTCTTCATCTAAAATCTTTACAATTTTTTTTTCAGATTCACACAATGTTTCCCAACAACCAAAACCCGTGGGATCCCAACAATCCGTTTTGGGCAAATTTAGCAAACAATCCCGACAACGAGCAAGAAGAACGTTACCAAAGAGACCCGCGAACGAGTGAGCTTGGGTATTATCCGATGCCACTTACCACCTCAACCTCTACTCATCTGACCACGCCACCGATTCCAGAAAGATATGAAGTTTCTCGAGAAAGACTTTTCGCACCTACCAGAGGAGGACCTAGTTATTTTAGAGGCTCGTAAAGCAAAAATCCGAGCGAAATACATGTAGTTTTTTTTATTTTCAAGTAGTTTATTTTTTAAGTAACTTTGCATTTTTAAGGACTTTGTAATGTTTTATTTATTTTAATGAAATTATGTTTTTTTTATTTTGTTTTAAATAAAATTGGCGTATAAATTAATAAAATAAAATATATAAATAAAAAAAAGGGAAAATTTCACAGAATAGTAACCAAGTTTTAAAAGTGTTCTAATTAGGTCGGGGTTTTAAACAATTGCATACAAGTTAAAGGAAGTGACTTTAAAGCCCCCTATGTGATATGGCGTTGAGGTGACACTTATGTAGCGTGATAAAGCGCTAGGGGCTTTATACCACACCATCTAACCTTAGCGAAATTGTTGTACCCGTTGCTGGGTCCAATCATACTATATAATTATTTGCATAGCCGGCCCTGGAGGTGGGCGGGGAGGACCACCGGTCAGGGCCCGATATTTCGAGGGGCACGTTTTTTATGAAAAAAACCCGATATGTATATGTAAAATATTTTTTTAATTGGGTACATTCATACAAACACGAACATATAGGTCCCCTTACAAAACTATTTTTATGGTTTAGATTAGTTATTAACCCCTTTGGCATTAGGTTTAGACCTTTAGTGAGCCAAATACCCAATTTTGTTAAGGACTAAGGGCACATTTTTTCGAGCTCGAACAGGGTACACGAATTCTCAGGGCCGGCCCTATTTATTTAGTTTTAACGTTTTGTTAAAATAACTTACAACATGACCCATAATAAGTAAGACGAAGAACCTAGTTGGTAACTATAGAATCCGGTGGAAAATAATACATTTATAAGACTTTTGCAGATCACTCAAATAGTTACACTTACGGGTGCAAACGAGTCGAGCCGAGCCCGAGCTCGGCCAGGCTCGAGCTCGTTTAACATATGAAAGCTCGAGCTCGAGCTCGGCTCGATTCGAGCTTTATTTTTAAAGCTCGAGCTCGGCTCGAAGGTAATTTTTCAAGCTCGAGCTCGGCTCGGGCTCGGGCTCGACTCGTTTAGTATTTATTAACTAATTTATATTAATTATAATTATTATTATGCATATAATTTAGTTATTTTTTATATTTATATAAATGGTAATTATTATTATATAAATATATGTTTAATATATTAATAAAAAATATATAAACAGAAAGCTCGTTTAGGCTCGCGAGCCGGCTCGAGCTCGATAAGCGAAGCTCGGGCTCATTTAGTAAACGAGCTTGTTTTTAGGCTCGGGCTCGAGCTCGTTTAAGCTCGGCTCGTTCGAGCTTTTTTTCAAGCCGAGCTCGAGTAGCTCGCGAGTAGCTCGGCTCGTTTGCACTCCTAGTTACAGTCTTACAGAATATTCCTATAAACCCCTCAAACTTTCTGAATTCACAAAAAAGCCACAACAGCAAATCATTAAATGTTCCAAGTTAAAATATGCCCATTCTGAGACCTTTAGACAATAAAGTCACCACCCAACATCACATGAAAAGCCATAAATAAACAATGGTCCCAACAACATGAATTGCACCCCATACCATCATGGTTTCAATGTTTCAACATTTTTGCAAATTTATCTAACTTTAGGACACGAAAAGATAAGCGTTTGTAACATTTATTATTCATTGTACGGGGTGAAATATCATTGTAAAATTTAAAAATCTCAATACATGACTGATAACTAATTTTACGTAAAGAACTGCAAGAACTGGATAATGCAGTTTTATCCTTCGACTGAGATGTAATACATAAACAATTATATGATGTGGTTTTCACGGCTGTCTACTTAAAACTCTGTAAAACATTATAGATATACATATATTGGTCCTAATAAAGTTCTAAATTTGAAGAAGCAGTTAGTTATAAGTTGCACCGAATAAACTAAGCATTGGTTATGACATGCCTCCAAGTATACCGGAAATCAAATCTTTCTTGAGATTGTGCCATGAACCTGTAAAACCCAACTATTGTTCAATTTAATACAATAGTCTATGAAGAAAATTGTTTGTCACAAACTTGTGCCAACTTTAATTGGGCCTGCCGTTGGAAAAAAAAAACTTAGTTAATTGGGCCTAATCAAATAAAAATAAATTGCAGATTCAGCCCGATGGTGGGGACTATGCAAAGTGAAAGGATCAAATTAGTAGTAGTCCTATAAAAAGTTGAACCAAAATAAATACTTGGTTTTATAAAGGTGAATTATTATATTATAGTCATATAAAAAGTTGAACCAAAATATAAACTAGGTTTTATAAAGGTGAACTATTATAGTCATATAAAATGTTGGAACCAAAATAAAAACAAGGTTTTATAAAGGTGAATTATTACAGTCATATAAAAAGTTGAACCAAAATAAAAACAAGGTTTTATAAAGGTGAATTATTTTTTATAAAGGCGAATTATTATAGCCATATAAAAAATTGAACCAAAATAATAAGGGTTTATAAAGGTGAATTATCTATCTATACTATCAATAAAAGGATGTGTCAGCAGAAGAGCATGTCCAACAAGACTTTTCTTATATCATTATTACATCATAATGCCTAATATTAAAAGACTTTAAAATTCTAAGTTGACCCACATTTAGATTCCAAAGGTCTGCCCATTTCAAACCACTGGCCATTCAAAACCTCTGTAATAAAAAACCACTGTCCATTCAAGCCACTGATGATTAAAAATTCAAACTTCAAAACCTCTGATGATTCAATATTATGGCTCCAAATTCAAAATTCAAAATTATGGCTCCAGGTATATAACATATCATCTTCTTCAATCAATTACTCTGACTAATCAATTTCTCCCTCAACTCTCTCTCTCTCTCTAAAACTCACTTTCTCTCTAAAACGCAGGCCTTAAACTTCCGATGAAGAAATCGTTGAATATAAAGTGAGTTTTTACTCTTTAAAGTTTAATTAATTGAAACCAGTAAAGTTTTGTCATACTTTTCTCTGTTTCCCCAAACCCTTTTGCAGTTTTGGTGAAGAAGACGACGACATCGTTTCTGCGTAAGCATCAAGCCAGAGCACAAGTATCACTCGATCGCTTCACAACAAACATTCAATTCGTATGTTTCGCATCAAGCCAAAGCACAAGACGACATCGTTTCTGCGTGAAGAAGAAGACGACATCGTTTCTCTGAAGTGTGTTTCGTACAAAACCAACTAAACGTGAGTGTAAAATTCATAAATTCTGCTTCCCTTTCAACTATTCCATGATTATTGGTTGTTTTCACTTTGATTTATAACTGGGCTTTGTTCATAATGTTGATTTTAGTAAGGGTTTTTTTACATGAACAAGAAGAGGGGTTTTGAATTTTAGGTTGTTCTTGATCTAAATTTAGCATAGATAATTAAGAACTTCTCTGTTCAGATGATATGATTGTTGTAATTGTATGATTCTGCATTTCTGGTGTATCGAATCTGTTTTTAGCTCAGATGATTAGCTGGTAGAGAAATTGAAGAAAGAGGTGATCAAAAGCATTTCTGGTGTATCGAATCTGTTTTCAGCTCAGGTTGATCAAAAGCATTTGGTAGACAAATGATAATCAGTTTCCTAATTACAAACAATGTTTGTTGACCAAAATATCCAAAGTTTGATATAAAATATATGTTTTAGTATTCATTTGTCATGAAAAATATAGAGACAATTATTTGTTGACATGGTTGCCACTTTTGTACATCATGCATTTATGGTAGTACAATCCAGCTTGATGCACATTTGCCAAGAAAGAAAAACACATAGCACAATAGGATGTAGGAATGTGGCGTGATTCTTTTATTAATTTGAATGTATTGATGACAGGTGAATAAGTTGAAGAAGAAGCTAAGACAAGAAGAAAATGTACACAGAGCACTAGAAAGAGCTTTCAGTAGACGTTTAGGAACTTTACCTCATCTTCCTCCTTATTTGCCTCCACAGGTCTCCACTTTATTCAAATCTTTTTTAAACTTCATCATTAATCAATTTATGAATATTGAATTCTTAAAAAATTGACAGACTTTGGAGCTGTTAGCTGAAGTAGCTGTTTTGGAAGAAGAAGTTGTACGGTTAGAGGAAGAAGTTGTAATTTCTACATAGTAAGTACAAACAACTGTTACCTTTATACATAGGTTTGTTAATTTGTTATTTTAAAATGAGTAAAATTATTTGATTAGCTGGTAGAGAAACTGAAGAAAGAGGTGATCAAAAGCATTTCTGTGTATCGAGAAGTCACAGAGGTAACTCTCTCTCTCTCTCTCTCTCGTGTTATTCGATAATAATATATATCTATATTGATGTTAACAAACGTATAAAAGGTCCGGATAATGAAAGGCAAAGACTCGAGTGAGAATAAAGGCTATGCTTTTGTGACCTTCAGGACTAAGGAGTTGGCTTCTACTGCCATCAAGGAGCTTAATAACCGAGAGTTGAAGATATTGCAATAGTCTTAAAACTTTTTATAAACACTATTAGGCTGTTTATAAGTGGTTTAAAGTGCTATCATAGCATTTAATGATGCTGCATTCGATTAAATTTTTTTCATTTCTCAGGTATTTGACGACACATTGTTGGTTTTTACGTAATTTCAGGGTAGAAGGATCAAGTGTTCAACGTCCCAAGCGAAACATAAATTATTTATCGGTAATGTTCCTAAAAACTGGACACTGGAAGACATGGAGAAGGTTGCCAGAAGAGTTGGTCCAGGCATTGAATCCGTAGAGCTATTAAAGGTTTGAATAGGATTAATTCGATTGTACGTGTATACCTGCGTGTAATGTGTGAGCATCTAATATTTTTATTTTGTCTATTTTATTACAGGATCCACAAAACTCTAGACGAAACTGTGGTTTTGCTTTTGTCGAGTATTATAACCATGCCTGTGCAGAGTATTCAAGACAAAAGATGTCAAACCCTAAATTTAAGCTTGACGATAACGCTCCAACCGTTAGCTGGGCTGACCCAAAAAAATGCCGAGTCCTTAGCTTCTTTTCAGGTGCTTATAACTTGAAGAATATTGAATAATTTCCCCGTTTTCAGTTATAGTTTACTCACGTCATTATTTCATGTTCTTTTTAATTCAGGTTAAGGCAGTGTATGTGAAAAATTTGCCAAAAAACGTAACGCAAGAGCAGTTAGAAAAGATGGCTTGAAATTCCGTTAAATGCATCTGAAGATGACTTGAAAGAGTTTTGCGAATCTGTAGGAGAAGTCACAGAGGTAACTCTCTCTCTCTCTCGTGTTTTGCGAATCATTGATTGTTTTAGATCTGAGTGGTGTTATAACTAGTGGTTAGGACTGTGTGTTGCTAAAAAAAGAGAGTTGAAACTGTTGTGATTTAAAAGATGCAGTAGGTTCTTTCTAAGTGTTGATCGTATCGAAGAAATCGAATCGAATTTCGGACTGTTTTTGATCTGTTTGGTTCATGTTTTGAACTTTTTGATTGATGTCAATCAGTTTCGGATCGTTTTCGGTGAAACTCGGAGATTGACGAATGTTAACGAAAATATCGTTTTAGTTTGAGATCTGATTTATTGCTGATTGTTTGAACTGAGAGGACTGATAAGTGTTGCTATTTGTGTTATATTGTTCATCGTAGAAGGAGTTTAAACTGAATTGCGGCTGTGTTTATCCTGAACGACGATTTAATACATTTCGGACTGTTTTGTGTGATTTCGACGAATTTCAAATCATTTCGGTGTATATCAGATCGAGCTTGAACGTTTCTGTTGGTTTTAGAACAGTATACTGAATTGGTTGTGTTTTCGGTCGAATTCGGTAACTTTCGGCTAAAGTTTTCGATAAGTTTCGGACTGTTTCGATTGGTTATTTTCGCTGCGAATTCCAGATTGAAATCTATTTGTGTCGATCAGTCTTGACAGGTTATTGTTCGGTGATTTCAGTGGATACGTGATTCGGAGTGTGTTTTGATATTTTCAGATTTGAATCTGAATCTGTTTGTTAGAGGTTGATAATTTTTATTGCATAGAAGGTTGACATTTGGCTGGGAGTCTAAGTAACGACTAGAGTGATGATTGTGTATGGCTGAAATAAAAATAGTGACTGCAGTTTCAAGTTAGTTTGCAGTTTATAGTATAAAGAAAAAACAAGTAAAACACTGTGTGCAGTATCAATTTACTGCTGTTGGATTGGGTTGTTGTTTTGAAGAAACGTTTCTATTTTGTAATTTCAACCGTTTTTTTTTGTATTGGTGTGCGTTAATGATTTCGGATTTGTGGATCTGAAGTTGATTTTGTTGAATATAATGTAGTGATAATTAGAAATCTGGTGAACGATGACGAAGGTTGATAACTGTTTTGAAGCTGGTAACTCGAGAACCGATGATGATGATGATTCGAAATGGAACTCGGATACAAAGATGATGAATGAAGATGAATGTTCAGACAAGTATTTGAAGGGCACGATTAATGGAAGAAGCCATGTGATTTTGTTAGACTGTTGTCGTTTAACTAAAAAGTGTATAACACAACTTTAGAAATTTCTATAAATATGCTGAATTTGGAGTCCTAATGGAGTAACTTAACCCGGAGGTTTATTGATGTTATTGTTTGTAGGTGTGGATTTTAAGGTGAAATATGTCACCATTGATGGGAAGAAGTTGAAGCTTGCTATTTGGGCTACTGGTAAACTGTTTTCATTCCCTTTTGACCCCATTTGTTTACTTTTTTTTTAATTGGATTAGGTTCATGTAAAACAGTAAAAACCATGTGATTTTGTTAGACTATTGTCGTTTAACTAAAAAGTGCATAACACAACTTTAGTGTCGGTGTATAACGTTTCAATATGCTAAGCGTGATGGTGATTAACGTTTTGGTTGAATTTTATAGGCGTAGAGCGGAAAATGCTGGAGAGGCGGAGGCTTGCGAGTGATGTAACAGTAAGAAATCCAAGTTTTTGAAGGTGTATGTTCTATAAGTTCACTGTGTTAATTGTGAATATGAAAGCATAATTATTACGATATTAATATTAATGTTTGTGATTGCAATCCTGTTGTATATAGGATGTGATGTTCAGGGAACTGAGACGTCCTAAAGGGAACCCGAAACTGCTGGCTGCTAAATCGAGGGAACAATGTATCAAGGTTATAATGTTTTAAATCGTCAAGTTCTTTTAAGTAACCTAAATATGATTTTACAATCTGACACAGTTGCATTTTCGCCAAATTATGCAGTCTTCGGTTATGACAGTAGTTTTGAAACCACTGTTGAGTTAAAACAGTGGTTTGTGGAGAAAAACAGTGGCTGTTACATCTAACTCGGAAGCCATTTGTTCAAACCACTGTTTAACCCAACAGTGGTTTCAAACATCTCTTTTCTCCATACACCACTGTTTTAACCCAACAGTGGTTTCAAGCCACCGTTTCAACCTTACAGTGGACTTTGCTACTATCAAGAAGAAGCTTGCGAAATGATTGTATTTATCTTTGAAAGAATTTGAGGTTAGTACTTGATTTTGTGTTCTTATCGAGTTGATTATCACTTTAATGCTGCATATGTTTCTGTTTAATGACTCTATTATCTTGAATGCAGAGTGATGTGTTTTTGATTTGCTTAGATGTTTTTGATTTACAGACTCAACATCTGCTACTCCAAAGGTTTGCCAAAGTCTGCCAAAAGAGAACATCTGCTTGAAGGTAAAGTCTGTTGATCCAAAGGTCTGCCAAAGTGATCCTCTGCTGATGCAGAGAACGTCTGAAGAAGCAAAGGTCTCCTATGGCTCAACAGTTGTTAAAGACCAACAGATGATATTCAACAGATGTTGCTCGACAGAGGTTATTAATGTAACAGCGCTTAGGCTAATAGCAGATGTTAGGTGTTTGTTAGACTGTTTGATGTCGCTGTATAGGTGACATCAGCTTAGATGCTTCAGATGTTTGATTTGTACTATAAACAGATATAACTACCTTAAAGAAAACCGGCACCCTCGTAATATTTTCGACACCCTAAAAATATTTAAAATATCCCAATATGTCCCTAAATACACCCCATACGTGAAAACAGGCCCCGAATACCTTTAATATTATTAAAGATAATTAAAAATCAATTTTTTGGGTTTGAGGCGGGCCGCGTAAGCCACCCCTCAACTCTTACACGGGCCGCGACAAGGTTAAAGCTGGCGAAACCCTGGGCCGCCACGTGGCCCAACACCCGACAACCCTATGCAATGACTCGGATAAGCTATGCCGTTGACTCCCTTTGACGCGGGCCGCGTATCCCCTTGTCTTACTTTACGCGGGCCGCGTAAAACCCCAGATCAGGCCCTATATAAAGAGGGCATCGGGCTTCAGTTCCGATCGCTCATTTCCTTTTCTTAAATCGCAAATTTCTATAGTAGGCACTATACTCGGGTATAATATCCCCCTAATTAACGAAGTTCTGCTCCGTTGTAAGTATCATAACCCTTGGATACGTATTAGATACTCTGCCCGATTGATCTAGGGTTCCGTAACGGCTGTCATGGTTCTGCCCGACGTAGTCGTTGGAATGCCGTCTCGGGGAGGGTATTACTAATGTTAAAATGAGTTATTATACTAACACGTGTGCATTGTGTAATTTATAGATTTTCACCAGGAAACCCTAAAGGATAATCTAAGACAACAATGTGAGTAATCCTTCTTTTTTTATACTCCTTTTGTGAGTAATCTCCTTTTTACAAATTGTTTTTACAAAACCTCACTTAATTAATTATATATTAAGCGGTTATTGAGTATTTGTAAGGATACAATTATCGTCGGTAAATTTGGGGTTTTGTATACAAAATTTGTTACAACCTGGATAGGAGTAACATGACCATAAGTCGGAACGACAGTACCGTGGGTGTTAATTGATATGAATTGGAAACAAATGTAATTGCGCGACCGCCCTCAATACTGTACAATGGTTTTTATTAAAACTTGATTGAACTGGGATTCACTCACCAGTATTTCCCACTGACAAAAATGTTTTTAAACGCGTTTCAGGTAACAAAATGTGAAAGCCAAATAGAAGCCAGCTGGACAGCACTGAAGGCTTGGAAAAATGGCAATTAAGTTACCTAAAAGAAATAGATGTTTTTTATTAAATAAAAATAAGATGTATTCCTATGAAAATATGTGTACTGAAAACTTGGGTTTTACCCATGTGTTTAATATTATGAAAGTGTGGTATTTTACTCTGATAAAATATTTCCTAACTACGGTCCTGATGAAAATTCCGCTGCCAAAATGGATAAATTAAAGATACCACCAGAACTGGCCGTGGCCGCCCGTCCCAGGGACTGTTAAGGGGCGGGGGTTGCGACAGAAGGTGGTATCAGAGGTAAGCCACTGATTCAGCCACAGAAGTGTTCTGCTGACACCAAAATTCAATCTGTTAGGAAATAAATTACGGAAATACGTGCATAATTGCATTTTCTTGTTATGTGTTATTTGACTATTTGTTAGTTTACAGTATGAGCGACCAAGGACCATCTGACGCGTACCGTCAATTGTCTGGTTCGCCTAGCAGCGAAGGTGCCTCTTCTCAGCCTGCCCTCTCGGGGTACTCTGCTGATACAGAAGAAGGAATATTCGTATTTAAGGCTCAATTCGAAGAGCCATTTCCTCAGAAAAAGAGGGGGGGATGGCTCAGTAGGGGAGCACACGAGCGTAGAAAGCGTATGAAAAAGTTACAAGAACAGAGAGCACTAGCCACAGCCCAAAGAGAAACCGATGCCTATGCCCAGGACATGCTCAATAGAAGAATAGCCAATATCCATATCTTAGCAACCACTGCAGCTGACCCTAACTAGGAGCAAATACTAGCACCCCAACCCCAACCACCAATTCCTGACCAACCCATGGAGATAGAAAACCCTGGAAATCAAGTAGAAATGCATGATTTTAATCCGGAAGAAATACCTAGGGTACCTGCACCAAACCCCTTAGACCCAAATTACGACCCCTGGTGGGACGACAATAGGGACTATGTGCAACGTTACAACATACCAGAAGACGTGCCTATGCCGAACCTAGGAGCCTACCCAGAGTTAGACCCTCTAGATCCCTATTTTGATAACGATGTGTACATTAGGGAGATTTTAGAGAATCCTTACCCATTCCAGGCCCCTACACCTCCATACCAGGAACCCGCACCCCAGATTCCGAACCCAGTCCTAGAACCTGCACCCCCAATGAGTGCAAAAAACGTACAAGAACTTAGGACATTTGGTGAGGAAATTTTAGAGAGTAGTGAAAGGATGAGACAGGTGGGATAGCGTCTCGTATGGAAATACGATGAGCGCAATATGGATTTTTGGATGAATCCATATTCGTAAAAGTGATGGTGAAGAAGGTTATAATAATAATATAATATAATAATAAAATAGGTGTGTATGTGTTTGAAAAAAAAAACTACGGATGCCTACTACTAGTAGTGTAACTTTAAATTTCAGTCGGTATTGTAATTTTAATTTCAGTACAGGTGTGTAATAGATGCATATTATATGAATAGAGTAAAGTCGCAATGATCGACGCTTTTGACCAAAAGTGTATGTCATGTGATTGGCTATATTCAATATTATTGATGATATTAATATGTGGTAAATGTCTAAAATTCAGATGGATAACGAAGTGAATCAGGAAAACCAGAACGATAACATCCAGAATGACAACAACCCGGATAACGATAATCTGAATAATGAGAATCCGAACAACAATAACAATGGAAACCAAGTGGATAATAGTGCCATCCAACACATAGTGGCACAGGGAATAATAGATGCAATGCCATTTATTCTCCAAACTGTTAAAGAAGCTGAAAATAAAAGTAAGCATAGCAGTAAGCGACCAACTGAACCTGAACACAGCGTAAACAATGGACCTGTACTTCAAGTGCCCATTCCCAAAAGAAGAAGAACCATGCCTCATGGTTGTTCTTACAAAGAATTCTGGTCTTGCAAACCAATAGAATTCTCGGGCAATGAAGAACCCATTGCAGCCCTACGCTGGATAGAAAAGACTGAGGCTGTTCTAAAAATAAGCAAGTGTGCTGAAGAAGACAGGATAATGTTTGCTTCTAATCTATTTAAGAACTCAGCACTAGAATGGTGGAACACCATCCTCCAGTCTAGAGGAAGTGATAGGATATACAACATGGAATGGGAGTAATTTAAAAATATGGTAGAAAGGAAATTATACTCTCCCAATGAAAAGGAACAGATAGCAAATAAATTCCTAAATCTTAGGATGACCGGGGTAGATAGTAAGGGTTATACTACTACATTCTTTGAATATGCTAGAATAGTGCCAACCCTTGCATCACCTGATCCGGTATTAATCTCCCGATACATTTGGGGATTAATTGGAGAAATTAGGCATGTAGTCAAGGCAGCTAGACCTCAAACCATAGAAGAAGCCGTAGAACTAGCAAATACCTTGACAGATGAATTAATCCGTACTAGAGAAGAAGACCAGAGGAGAAACCTAACCCAAAGACTTACCCAGGAATTTCGTTATGGAAATTCAAACCGTAGGAACGTAGGTTCTACCTCTGTACCCTACTGCAAGGCCTGCAAAAAGAAGCATTCAGGAAAATGCTCCACTTACTGCAACTTCTGCAAAGTACCGGGGCATAAGGAAGAAGACTGTAGGAGGAAACCTACAAATGGACGGTGCTTCAATTGTGGAGAAAAAGGACATATCAAGCCAAATTGTCCGAAGTTGGCTCCAGCTGCAAACAACAAGAACACTAAAAATGCCAGAGCATTTGTTCTAACTGCCGATGAAGCCAAAATGATTCCAGATGTCATAGCCGGTACGTTTTTAGTTAATGATGTCTTTGCTAAAGTATTATTCGACTCTGGTGCAAACCAAAGTTTTATTAATACTTCGTTTTGCAAACTCCTTAATCAATCATTAACTAAACTCCCACAAGAATGTTTAATAAAAACAGCAAATGGGGAGACTGTTAGGATTTCTGAAATCTTGCAAGGAGAAAGAATAGAAAATTTAAATCAAAAGTTTATTGCTAATCTTTACCCAATGAATCTGGCAGGATTTGATATTGTGTTAGGAATAGATTGGTTAATAACCAATAAAGCCAGTATTTTATGTGATCAAAAGTCAATCCAATTAAATACACCAAGGGGTGAAAAGATCACAATTAAAGGAGATAAACCATTTAGATCCACTAAATTCATCCCTGTGATGAAAACTGCAAGTTGTATAAGAAAAGGATCTATAGTGTATTTGATTTCTATAATCACTAACACTAAAGGAAAAGAACTAAAAGACATTCCAGTCGTGTCTCAGTTTTCAGACGTGTTTCCAGAAGAATTGCCAGGACTACCGCCAGACAGAGAAGTCGAATTCAGAATCCATCTGCTACCCAGAACAACACCGATTGCCAAAGCACCTTACCGTTTGGCACCAGCAGAAATGCAGGAACTGGAGAAACAATTAGACGAATTATTGGAAAAAGGATTCATACAGCCAAGCTCGTCACCATGGGGAGCGCCGATACTGTTCGTTAAAAAGAAAGACAGATCGATGCGTATGTGCATTGACTACCGTGAATTGAACAAAGTCACGATTAAGAATCGGTATCCATTACCAAGAATCGATGATCTATTCGATCAACTGCAAGGAGCTCGATTTTTCTCCAAAATCGATTTAAGGTCAGGATATAATCAATTAAAGGTACAGGAAGAGGACATTCCTAAGACCGCCTTTAGAACAAGGTATGGCCATTATGAATTTACTGTCATGCCATTTGGTTTAACAATTGCCCTAGCTGCATTTATGGACATGATGAACCGAATATGTAAGCCGTATTTGGATAAATTCATAATTGTTTTTATTGATGATATTCTTATTTACTCTAAGAGTAAAGAGGATCATGCAAAGCATTTGCACGCACTTCTAAGTTTATTAAGGAAGGAAAAGCTTTATGCTAAATTTTCAAAGTGCGAATTTTGGTTAGAACATGTGCAATTTCTTGGACATTTAGTTAACCATGAAGGAATTCATATAGATCCCACAAAGATCGAGGCGATTACTAAATGGAAAACCCCTGAGTCACCAACCGAGGTTAGAAGTTTCTTAGGATTGGCCGGTTATTATAGAAGATTTATTCAAGATTTTTCTAGAATAGCCATTCCCTTAACCAAGCTAACATGTAAATCCATTAAGTTTGAATGGGGACCAAAACAAGAAGAAGCATTTAAAATTCTTAAGCAAAGATTAACCCATGCACCCATACTAGCGTTACCAGAAGGAACTAAAGACTTTGTAGTCTACTGTGACGCTTCTAAGTTAGGTTATGGATGTGTGTTAATGCAACGTCAAAAGGTTATAGCTTACGCATCTAGACAACTTTAGAATCATGAAGAAAATTATTCGACCCATGATTTGGAATTAGGAGCCATAATTTTTGCCCGTAAGATTTGGAGACATTACCTTTACGGTAGTAAGTTTACCATATTTACAGACCATAAGAGCTTAAGGTATGTTTTTGGGCAAAAAGAGCTAAATATGAGACAAAGACGCTGGATGGAGATACTTAGTGATTATGATTGTAATATCCAGTATCATGCCGGGAAAGCCAATGTAGTGGCTGATGCTTTAAGCCGGAAATATAATGAAAAGCCAAAAAGGGTATGTTCTCTTAAATTAAATCTAAAAATAGATTTAAATGATCAGATTAGAAAAGCACAAGAATCAGTAATCAAGGAAGATACTGAAAAATTAAAAGGAATGAAAAAGGATATAGGAGCTTACGTTTCTAAATGTTTAACTTGTTTCCAAGTTAAAGCTGAACATCAGAAACCCTCAGGATTACTGCAACAATTAGAAATGCCCGTATGGAAATGGGAATTGATAAAAATGGATTTTGTTACCAAATTACCCAAAACAAGGAAAGATAATGATACAATCTGGGTGATTGTAGATAGGTTAACCAAGTCAGCTCATTTTATACCAATGAAGGAAACTTTCAGTATGGAACAGTTAGCCAAATTATATGTAAATGAAATAGTTTCATTACATGGAATTCCTTTATCAATTGTTTCTGATAGGGACAGTCGTTTTACCTCTCATTTTTGGGCAAGTTTCCAAAAAGAAATGGGAACCAAGCTAAATCTAAGCACAGCCTATCATCCTCAAACGGACGGACAAAGCGAAAGAACAATTCAGACAATGGAAGACATGCTTAGAGCTTGTTTAATTGATTTCGGAGGTAATTGGGACGATCACTTACCTTTAATAGAATTTTCTTATAATAACATGTAACACCCTTATTAAAGGACTGAATTTAATAATAATTTACATAAATTATTACACTAATTTTGAGATTTTAAAAGAACAACCATGTTAATAAATCGACATATTCATGGCGCTTGTTAAAAACAAGTTTAAAGAAAACATCTACTAATCAACTACCGATTAGTTAAGCATTCAAAACATGATTAAGGGTTCAGTTACAACAAAAACATTGTCTTGATAGTAGTTAAGTTAACGCGGAAGCTTCAAAATACGTGTTCGGTTCTTGATAGCATACTTGATTATTCATCCGGATAGTCCCCATCGTTACCTAGAGTCAAAACCATTATAAACATTAGTTTTGACATTTAATTAGAGTGAACAAACAAGTTCCAGTTTAAAAATAAAATAAAATTCTAACTTTGATCCTCCCGCGTGTCGCGGTAGGAATCATTATATCCGTCGCGACTCGCGACGGCTTCCGCGTGTCGCGGGGTTGTTCAGGTGTTCCTCCGCGTGGTGCGGGGAAACGCTTTTTCCAGCAGGTGCAGGTTTAATTCCTGCATTTCTGCCCAGCTCCGAAAATTGTCCAAATTCTAACTTTCTTTAAAAGGTCATAACTTTTCACTCGCTAGTCCGTTTTAACCGATTCTTTTTCCTATGAGTCCGTAATAAAATTTCGGATTCAACCATGTAAATTTCACATCACGGAAATCGAGATACCGACAATCGGTTCACAATTTCCTTATTGCAATTATCCAACCCATTAGTGTAAGTGCATAGCACCTCTTCTCCATTCTTAAGACCTTTTAGACATAATTACCCAAATTCCCGGGCTCATATATTTGGTGCATTCGCGCCATTCTATGGCTTTGCGTTCCCTTAGGGCTAAATACTTGTTTCTTCGGAATTCAAGCATTTCGTTTCAAACGACCCTTTTTCATTTAACTTCTATTGTTTGACCCAAATTCCGGGTTCTTATACTTAGATTAATACAACCAAATCATTGGTATGGTACAATCCATCATTTAACGAAGTATGAGACTTTCAAGTCTCTACTCTCGTGATTCTTTTAAAAACATCATTTTGACTCGTTTGGCTATTTAGTGAAAACCATCACTTCATTGACTAGCCAAACTAAATTCCAAGTCTTTATTTTGACCCATTTGATGGTCGAGTGTACTTTGCCACTTTAACGACGCATCAAACGCATCCATTACACTACAACATCATTCACACAACAAAACTAAACATTTACACATAATTTAACGGGGCTTAAGCCACGTACCTTCAAAGCACTCCTTTTCCACGTGTATCCCCTCCGGTGTGTCCGCTTGACGTTCCGGATTCCTTGCCTATAGAGTTCAATTCATAACAAGTTTTAGAACTCTTTCATAAGCTTTAACGCATTGTTTCATAAGCTTTAATGCATTGTTTCTTAACCTAGTCAAATATGCGTTTTCATCCAACTTATAACATTTTAGCCCTCATTTAGGCGTTTTATCAAACACCTTGCGGGTCAAATTTCTACATGATCTAAACCAAGTTCACAACTTGAAATTACCACCCAATTTAACTTCAAACAGACAATATACCCATATTTTAACATCAATGATTTTAGAGATTATCTCACAATTTCAGTTTACACTAGAACAAGAGTCTTAATCCTAGTGTTTATCAAGTTCTACTAGCTTAGTAACCACCCACTTTGGTGATTTTGACTCTCACTATTATCATGCAAGATTTTGACAAGAAATCGTCTAGGGTTCATCCCTAAACCTTATATTACTTCCAATTTCGTGTTTACAACACCTAATCAAGCTCAACACTTGATTTCAATAACATGCAAGAATTTGGGTTGAACTCAAATAACCTAATTTGACATACCTTATGATCCTCTTGATGAGGTGATCACGATTCCATGTTCAGATTTCGATTTTAGCTTGATTTAGGCCTTCAATTGAGAGTTTTAGTGGAAGTTAGGGTTTTTGAGAGTGGGGGTCGCCCTCTCCTGCCTTGATCGAACCAGGATCTCCAAAAATGGAGTGTTTGGATTTTTATTTTACTAAATATTAGTAACTTAAGTTTCAATTTTAACAACCTAAGTCCCTCCACTCTTATTTAGTTTATATCTTTGGCTTTTTAACTCATTCATGTGTTACTAAAAGACTCCTAACTAACTGGGTTATTTATCCTAGTTAGCTTATTCTTGTTTATTTTACACTTTATAATTCTAATATAAAGTTTTGTATTTTCGGGATGTTACAAGTCCACCCCCCTTATAAAGGGTTTCGTCCCCGAAACCGTAATACGTACCAAACAGTTTAGGGTAGAGCCATTGCATCTCTTCTTCGGATTCCCACGTGGTATCCGCACCCTTCCTGTGCTCCCATTTAACCTTCACTTGGTTAATTACTTTATTCCTCAGACTCTTCTCTTTTCGATCTAAAATTGCAATTGGCCTCACTGCATAGTTGAGGCTGTTATCCACCTCGATGTCATCATAGCGGATACGAGCAGTTTCATCTGCTACGCATTTTCGGAGATGTGACACATGGAATGTGCTATGAATTCCACTCAACTCCTCGGGTAGTTCAAGGCGATATGCTACCTTACCAACCCGTTCAGTGATTCTGAATGGCCCAATGAACCTCGGACTCAACTTTCCTCTTTTTCTGAACCGTATAATTCCTTTCCATGGCGATACTTTTAGCATTACTTTATCGCCGATTTGAAATTCAATTGGTCTGTTCCGTTTATTTGCGTACGCTTTTTGTCGATCCTGAGCCGCCTTTAGGTTAGCTCGGACCAAGTCGATCTTCTCATTCGTAGTCTGGATTATATCAGTAGGAGCTAGTCCTCGTGGACCCACTTCTCCCCAACATACCGGGTTTCAACACTTTTTTCCATATAACATTTCGTAAGGGGCCATTTTAATGCTCGTGTGATAGCTGTTGTTATATGAGAATTCGACCAAGGGTAGATAGACATCCCAACTACCCCCGAAGTCGATAATGCAAGCCCGCAACATATCTTCCAACATTTGTATCGTTCTCTCACTTTGCCCATCCCTTTGTGGATGGTAAGCAGTGCTAATGAACAATTTAGTTCCCATTTGCTCTTGGAATTCGCGCCAAAATTTCGAAGTAAACCGAGTATCTCTGTCTGATACAATGGATATCGGCACTCCATGACGTGCTATGATTTCATTGGTGTACACCTCCGACATCTTCTCAGATGTATAAGTCTCACGAATCGGAATGAAGTGAGCACTTTTTGTCAATCTATCCACGACTACCCATATAGCATCAAATCCGCGATTGGTTTTGGGCAATTTGGTTAACAAATCCATCGTGATTTGTTCCCATTTCCAAACTGGGATATCCAACGGTTGCAACTTACCATATGGCTTTTGGTGCTCCGCTTTGACTTGTAAACAAGTCAAACACTTCTCCACATATTTCACAATATCTTTTTTCATTCCGGGCCACCAATAGTTTTGTTTTAAGTCATTATACATTTTGGTCACCCCCGGATGAATTGAATAATGAGATTTATGGGCCTCGTCAAGTAGACGCACCTTGGCCCCACACGTATTTGGAACCCAAATTCTCCCAAATCGAGTTTTCAATCCTTGGTTATCATCCTCCAGGTCTTTTAGCTGCCCAACTATCCTTTCCCTCTTCACATTTTCTTCCTTGATTGCTTCAATTTGAGATTTCCGGATTTGTTCAAGCAAACCCGATGTCACAATTAGTTGCATCGATCGTACTCGAATAGGCGTATAATCTGTCTTTCGGCTCAACGCGTCTGCCACTACATTAGCCTTCCCGGGGTGGTAATGTATTTCACAATCAAAGTCTTTGACAGTTTCTAACCACCGCCTCTGCCTCATATTTAATTCCTTCTGATCGAAGAAATCTTTAAGCTTTTTTGGTCGGTAAAGATAGTGCACTTCACTCCATACAAATAATGCCTCCATATTTTCAAGGCGAACACCACTGCTGTCAACTCGAGGTCATGGGTAGGATATCTCTTCTCATGAGTCTTTAGCTGCCTCGAGGCATAGGCTATAACCTTGCCCCGCTGCATCAAAACGCAGCCAAGTCCCGAATGCGATGCATCCGAGTAAACTACCATATCCTCCGTTCCGTCCGGTAATGACAATACCGGTGCATGGGTCAATTTTTCCTTGAGCGTTTGGAACGCCCTTTCTTGATCCTCGCCCCAAATAAACTTTTCATCCTTACGGGTTAGTTTGGTCAACGGCATAGCAATTTTGGAGAAATCTTGTATGAATCTCCGATAATAACCCGCAAGCCCCAACAAGCTTCTGATTTCCGAAGGATTCTTTGGTGGAGTCCATCTTGACACAACTTCTATCTTTGACGGATCTACTAACACCCCGTTTGCACTAATGATGTGCCCAAGAAATTGCACCTCTCGTAACCAGAAGGCACATTTTGAGAATTTTGCATACAATTTCTCTTTCCTGAGCGTCTCCAACACTTCACGCAAATGACTTGCGTGTTCTGCTTCATTCTTGGAGTATATCAAGATGTCATCAATGAACACTATCACTGACTTGTCTAGCATGGGTTTGCAAACCCGGTTCATGAGATCCATGAAAGCCGCGGGTGCATTAGTTAACCCAAAGGACATCACGAGACACTCGTAATGTCCGTACCGTGTACGGAAAGCCGTTTTCGGTACATCCTCCTCTTTGACTTTCAACTGATGATACCCCGATCTGAGGTCGATTTTTGAGAACCAACTTGCACCTTGTAATTGGTCAAATAGGTCATCAATTCTTGGAAGCGGATATCGATTCTTTACCGTGAGTTTATTCAACTCCCGGTAATCAATGCACATACGCATGCTCCCGTCCTTCTTTCTCACGAATAATACTGGTGCGCCCCATGGAGACATACTTGGCCGAATAAATCTCTTGTCGAGCAATTCTTGGATTTGGGACATCAATTCTTGCAATTCTGATGGCGCTAACCGATACGGCGCCTTAGCCACAGGTTTCGCGCCCGGAATCAATTCAATTCCGAACTCTACCTCCCGTTCTGGCGGTATTCCCGGTAAATCTTCCGGAAATACATCAGCGTATTCGCGTACCACTGGTACGTCTTCAATCTTCGGCGTCTCTTTATCAGGTTCGTTTGCGTATATCATAAATGCTTTACATCTGCGCCTCATAAGTTTATGAGATTTTAGTATTGAGCACATAACGGGACTGCCCCTTTTTCGCCATAGATGGTAACTTGCTTTCCGCTTGGAGATGTCAATTTTATCTCCTTGCGGAAACATATCACTTCTGCATGATGTCGAGATAACCAATCCATTCCGACCACTACTTGGAATTCTCCCATTGACATAGGGATCAAGTCTATTAGATATTCCTCATCATCAATGTTTATTTTGCAGTCTCGACATACAGCACATACAAGGAAACTTTTGTTATCACCTATTTCTACCTCTAATGGCATAGGCAATTTCGTTAGTACAAAAGAAGGATGTCGAATAAATCCATGTGAAACAAAGGATTTATTCGCACCCGTATCAAATAACACATGTGCGGGAATCGAGTTTATAGCAAATATACCTGAAACCACATCGGGTTCCACCTTTGCCTCGGCTGCCGTTAACTGGAAGGATCTTGCTTTTGCTCTTGGTGTCTCAGTACGTGTATCCTTGTCATCTTTCTTCCCGATCAATTCCGGACACTCCGATTTCTTGTGACCCGGCTGATAACATTTGTAACACACCGACACCTTCCCCGAGCACAACGCTGCCGTGTGCCCGGTTTTCCCACAAATAGGACACGGCTTGTCCTTAAACCGGCACTCACCCTTGTGCCCTTTCCCGCATATCTTGCAGCTTGATGACCCGCTTTTTCCTTCTTGTTTCTTTGAGGATTCGTTCGGACGTGCCTTTTTCGTCGGGCTTGGGTTGACTACCTGTGCCCTTCTTTCGCCTCTTTCTATCTGTTTCTTCAACTCTATCTCCCGTTCCCGAGCAACGTTTATAATCTCGGTGAGAGTCTCATACTTCGAAGGAGTCATAAACTCCCTATACTCGGCGCTCAGCTTATTATAATAATAATATATTTTCTGCTCTTCATTCGTTATGAGATCATCACAAAACTTCATTTTATCCATGAACGTTCCCGTGATTTTATCGATAGATTCACCCTTGTGTCGAAGCTGCATAAATTCTTCCTTGATTTTGTTAATGATTGCCTTAGGACTATGATGTTTAAGAAACGGCGTCTTAAACTCGTCCCATGTCATAGCCTTAGCCGCTTCACTTCCGATCTCCTTCTTTTTGTTATCCCACCAATCTTTCGCCTGACCCCTTAACTGACCCGTCCCATAAGCCACGTAGTCATCCTCATCGCAATGGGTCCTTTCAAATACTCCCTCCATATCACTTAGCCACCGTTGGCATATTATCGGGTCAACCTCCCCATTGTAGATTGGCGGTTTACACGCCATGAACTCTTTATAAGAACAAGATTTTCGTCCTCCCGACTTCTCCTTTGCTAAATTGGTATTATCCTCCAATTTCTTGATCCTTTCTTCCACCACTGATAATACCGTGTTTTGGATTTTGTCGATAAAACCCGACAAACTGTTTTCGATTGCTTTTCCTACCTCCTCAGCAATCACTTCTCTCGTTTGCTCGGTGACTCTTGGCACCGCATCATCATTACCTTTATTCGCCATCTTTAACTGAAATGTTTACATCGAGCGTTAACATTTCATCTATAACATGTGATTTATTTACTTCGGTTTATTCAAGTTCGTGACTTGTTTTCACCGTTCTTATTTAATGCACTTTCCGGGTTTGAGTGAGTTAACACACTCTTCCCATGCATGTCTATTCATTATTCTCTCTTTATACTTAATAACTCTACTAAGAACAATTAACTCTTACCGGATTTTTGATCAAGCTTGAACCGAACACACTTGTTAACAACCTTGAGCTCTGATTACCAACTTGTAACACCCTTATTAAAGGACTGAATTTAATAATAATTTACATAAATTATTACACTAATTCTGAGATTTTAAAAGAACAACCATGTTAATAAACCGACATATTCATGGCGCTTGTTAAAAACAAGTTTAAAGAAAACATCTACTAATCAACTACCGATTAGTTAAGCATTCAAAACATTATTAAGGGTTCAGTTACAACAAAAACATTGTCTTGATAGTAGTTAAGTTAACGCGGAAGCTTCAAAATACGTGTTCGGTTCTTGATAGCATACTTGATCATTCATCCGGATAGTCCCCATCGTTACCTAGAGTCAAAACCATTATAAACATTAGTTTTGACATTTAATTAGAGTGAACAAACAAGTTCCAGTTTAAAAAAAAAAAAAAATTCTAACTTTGATCCTCCCGCGTGTCGCGGCAGGAATCATTATATCCGTCGCGACTTGCGACGGCTTCGCGTGTCGCGGGGTTATTCAGGTGTTCCTCCGCGTGGCGCGGGGAAATGCATTTTCCAGCAGGTGCAGGTTTAATTCCTGCATTTCTGCCCAGCTCCAAAAATAGTCCAAATTCTAACTTTAAAAGGTCATAATTTTTCACTCGCTAGTCCGTTTTAACCGATTCTTTTTCCTATGAGTCCGTAATAAAATTTCGGATTCAACCATGTAAATTTCACATCACGGAAATCGAGATACCGACAACCGGTTCACAATTTCCTTATTGCAATTATCCAACCCATTAGTGTAAGTGCATAGCACCTCTTCTCCATTCTTAAGACCTTTTAGACAAAATTACCCAAATTCCCGGGCTCATATATTTGGTGCATTCGTGCCATTCTATGGCTTTGCGTTCCCTTAGGGCTAAATACTTGTTTCTTCGGAATTCAAGCATTTCGTTTCAAACGACCCTTTTTCATTTAACTTCTATTGTTTGACCCAAATTCCGGGTTCTTATACTTAGATTAATATAACCAAATCATTGGTATGGTACAATCCATCATTTAACGAAGTATGAGACTTTCAAGTCTCTACTCTCGTGATTCTTTTAAAAACATCATTTTGACCCGTTTGGCTATTTAGTGAAAACCATCACTTCATTGACTAGCCAAACTAAATTCCAAGTCTTTATTTTGACCCATTTGATGGTCGAGTGTACTTCGCCACTTTAACGACGCATCAAACGCATCCATTACACTACAACATCATTCACACAACAAAACTAAACATTTACACATAATTTAACGGGGCTTAAGCCACGTACCTTCAAATCACTCCTTTTCCACGTGTATCCCCTCCGGTGTGTCCGCTTGACGTTCCGGATTCCTTGCCTATAGAGTTCAATTCATAACAAGTTTTAGAACTCTTTCATAAGCTTTAACGCATTGTTTCTTAACCTAGTCAAATCTGCGTTTTCATCCAACTTATAACATTTTAGCCCTCATTTAGGCGTTTTATCAAACACCTTGCGGGTCAAATTTCTACATGATCTAAACCAAGTTCACAACTTGAAATTACCACCCAATTTAACTTCAAATAGACAATATACCAATATTTTAACATCAATGATTTTAGAGATTATCTCACAATTTCAGTTTACACTAGAACAAGAGTCTTAATCCTAGTGTTTATCAAGTTCTACTAGCTTATTAACCACCCACTATGGTGATTTTGACTCTCACTATTATCATGCAAGATTTTGACAAGAAATCGTATAGGGTTCATCCCTAAACCTTATATTACTTCCAATTTCGTGTTTACAACACCTAATCAAGCTCAACACTTGATTTCAATAACATGCAAGAATTTGGGTTGAACTCAAATAACCTAGTTTGACATACCTTATGATCCTCTTGACGAGGTGATCACGATTCCATGTTCAGATTTCGATTTTAGCTTGATTTAGGCCTTCAATTGAGAGTTTTAGTGGAAGTTAGGGTTTTTGAGAGTGGGGGTCGCCCTCTCCTGCCTTGATCGAACCAGGATCTCCAAAAATGGAGTGTTTGGATTTTTATTTTACTAAATATTAGTAACTTAAGTTTCAATTTTAACAACCTAAGTCCCTCCACTCTTATTTAGTTTATATCTTTGGCTTTTTAACTCATTCATGTGTTACTACAAGACTCCTAACTAACTGGGTTATTTATCCTAGTTAGCTTATTCTTGTTTATTTTACACTTTATAATTCTAATATAAAGTTTTGTATTTTCGGGATGTTACAAGTCCACCCCCCTTATAAAGGGTTTCGTCCCCGAAACCGTAATACGTACCAAACAGTTTAGGGTAGAGCCGTTGCATCTCTTCTTCGGATTCCCACGTGGTATCCGCACCCTTCCTGTGCTCCCATTTAACCTTCACTTGGTTAATTACTTTATTCCTCAGACTCTTCTCTTTTCGATCTAAAATTGCAATTGGCCTCACTGCATAGTTGAGGCTGTTATCCACCTCGATGTCATCATAGCGGATACGAGCAGTTTCATCTGCAATTGGCCTTCAGTTCCGATCGCTCATTTCCTTTTCTTAAATCTCAAATTTATTATAGTAGGCACTATACTCGGGTATAATATCCCCCTAATTAACGAAGTTCTGCTCCGTTGTAAGTATCATAACCCCTGGATACGTATTAGATACTCTGCCCGATTGATCTAGGGTTCCGTAACGGCTGTCGTGGTTCTGCCCGACGTAGTCGTTTGAATGCCGTCTCGGGGAGGGTATTACTAATGTTAAAATGGGTTATTATACTAACACGTGTGCATTGTGTAATTTATAGATTTTCACCAGGAAACCCTAAAGGATATTCTAAGACAGCAATGTGAGTAATCCTTCTTTTTATATACTCCTTTTGTGAGTAATCTCCTTTTTACAAATTATTTTTACAAAACCTCACTTAATTAATTATATATTAAGCAGTTATTGAGTATTTGTAAGGATACAATTATTGTCGGTAAATTTGGTGTTTTGTATACAAAATTTGTTACAACCTGGATAGGAGTAACATGACCATAAGTCGGAACGACAGTACCGTGGGTGTTAATTGATATGACTTGGAAACAAATGTAATTGCGCGACTGCTCTCAATACTATACAATGGTTTTTATTAAAACTTGATTGAACTGGGATTCACTCACCAGTATTTCCCACTGACAAAAATGTTTTTAAACGCTTTCAGGTAACAAAATGTGAAAGCCAAATATAAGCCAGCTGGACAGCACTGAAGGCTTGGAAAAGTGGCAATTAAGTTACCTAAAAGAAATAGATGTTTTTATTAAATAAAAATAGGATGTATTTCTATGAAAATGTGTGTACTGAAAACTTGGGTTTTACCCATGTGTTTAATATTATGAAGGTGTGGTATTTTACTCTGATAAAATATTTCCTAACTACGGTCCTGATGAAAATTTCGCTGCCAAAATGGATAAAATAAAGATACCACCAGAACTGGACACGACCGCCCGTCCCCTGGACTGTTAGGGGGCAGGGGTTGCGACAATAGAAAAGTGATTTGTACTATTTTAATATTAATCAAACGAAAAACTAAACTAAAAATTACAGTATTTATACACGTATCTATACTTTCTGTCAATATGTGTTATGCATGGTTTTCTAAGAAACGACCCGTGTTTGCACACGGGTCTTACCGCTAGTACTATATAATAAAAGAAACAACTTTAGAGACACTTGTCATCATGTTAGGCTACCTCTTATAGATAATTATTATTTTAGTTTAGTTAATCTCTTCTAATTAATTATAGATAACTCTTCTACTAAATTTTTATTTAATTTAATATCTTATATTATAGATAACCCTCCTACTAAATATTATTAGCTTAATATCTTATGGATAATTATTATTTTAGTTTAATTTATCTCTTCTAATTAATTACAGATAACTCTTCTACTAAATATTATTTAATTTAATATCTTATATTATAGATAACCCTTCTACTAAATATTATTAGTTTAATATCTTATGGATAATTATTATTTAGTTTAATCTTCATCTCATTTATAATATTATTTATTGAATTAATTATATTTGAACGTTTTTTTAGTTTGGTATCAAATAGGTTTTACGAAACTTAAAATAAAATTAACTAATATTATTTATCCTTTATACATTTGCGGAGTTTTAAATAAATGGTTAAATTTATTGAGACTTCGTTAACAAATTTTGTAACAACAGAATAATCTATTTTTATCACGAAAACCAAACTTTGTATTAATATATTAAATATTTTTATTTTCACTATACAAAATTACATTTAATCGACCCATGTAATACATGAGGTTTTTTAAAATATTACTTTTTATTATTTGATATATAAAATTAGATTTATTCAATTCGTACAATACACGGGTTTTTTCAAGGATATATATTTTTTATTATTTAGTACAGCAAATTACATTTATTCAAACCGTGTAATGCGCATATTTTTAAAGATGTGATTTTTTTTATTATTTGGTATATAAAATTACATTATTCAACCCGTGTAATAAATGAAGTTTTTGAAAGATGTATTATTTTATTATTTGGTAAACAATATTACATTTATTCAACTCGTGTAATATACGTGGTTTTAAAGATATAACTTTTTTATTTGGTATATTAAAATACATTTATTCAAACCGTACAATATGGTTCTTATATATATAACTTTTTATTATTTAATATATAAAATTATATTTATTCAACCCGTACAATAAATGAGGTTTTTAAAGATATATTGTTTTATTATTTAGTATATAAAATTTATTTATTCAACCCCGTGTAATACACGGGGTTATAACCTAGTTATAATTATAAGTCAAATAAAAGCTATATTATAAGTCAAATAATAGCTATAGTTTGCGTAACACACAAAAATGAATAAATTATATACATATATTTTTTAATTAAAAAAGAAATAGAAAGTATCACATCGGATTACCCCTGTAGCTTTTAAATAATATCTCGTCGATTATTAGTCGTAAAGTATGTCGGAAACTACTTGAAAAGGTTAAAGATAAAGATGTTATCCCTGATTTGTTTTCAAAGATTAAGGTAGTGTTCATTTCATGAAATGTGATAGAATTGGAACTTGAATTTGCATGAGAATTGGAATTGGAAGAAATTAGATTTGGAATTTAAACATTCCAACATGATTTGGAATTTGTAGTAATTGGAATCTCAATTCCATTCTTAATGTGTTCGGTTGGCAAATGAATTGAAATCTACCGATCTTGGCCCGTCGATCGGGTGGGCCAGTTCGGGTCAGCAGAGGCTGGGTTGGGTCGAGACGTTTCGGATCAGTAACATGTCGGTTCGGATTACGTTTCAGGTCATTAATGGGTTGGGTCTGTTTGAGCCGTTTGGGGTCTTTAACTGGTTGGTTCGGGTCACTAATTGGACGGGTTGGTTTGAGACCTTTCGTGCCACTAACTGGTCGGGTCAGGTTGAGACGTTTCGGGTTCGTAACGGGTCGGGTCGAGTCGTGTCAAGAGTTTTGGGTAGGTAACGGGCTGGGCCGATTCGAGACATTTCAGGTCTAATTGTTGCCGGTCAACGATGGCTCAGGTCTGGGCGAGGCGTTACGGGTCGACGATGGACTAGTTCGGGTCTAGACATTTTAGACATCGATCGAAAATTCCAATGACTTTACTTGAATTCCTTCAAAATTTGGAAGGAGTTGTATTCCTTTAGTTAAAGGAATTTTATACGGTCACCTAAACCCTCTCTATCGAATACAGATCTTTTGCTCAAACAAACAACACACGTGATGTGCGGAAACCACCACGCGTAACGCACCGCTGCGTAGGTTAAGAACCAGAAGGTGTAGAAAACCGAGATGAACACAATATGAGAATACACTTAGTATTCTCAGATGATCAGCCGTCACACACACAGTGAAAACACACAGTTAGTAGGGTTTCTTTCTCTAGGTTTCAAGTGCAAGAATGTTTCTGAAAAAGTCTACTGTCATTACATTATCTTCCAGTATTTATACAATGACCAAATCCGAAACACCGGAGTTCCGGATTAAAATTACAAAATCGGACAACAAATATCCAACAACCTTCTGAGTTTAACTATTACAAACGCGGACTACATCTAACAACAAATCCTATCCGAGTTTTAATCCTAACAAACTCCGAACCAAAAACAAAAGACTGATTTTCCGAGTTTAACAAATAAACTCGGATTACATACAACTGATTATCAAACCAGGAATGTATCAAAATGACTTAAACAATTACAAGTTACACTTATGACCCTTGACATCATCAATAAGGTAAATCCAACACTTATCACCAAACAGTGCATTTACAAATTTGAAGAAATTTATTTCCAATTCTCATACCAATTACTTTGCTAACCGAGCACAATCAAGAAGTGAATTGAGATTCCAATTCCTTCCAGATTCCATTGCATTATGTGAAACGAACACTACCTAAGTGCTTTATTAATTAATTATAATCGTTTTGAGTGGTCTAAGGGAATTTGGAACAGTGATATACGACCAATGTGGCTCACGAACGCTGTGTTCCCGAGTTTAATAAACGAAAGAAAATAAGAAAAAATAAAGGGAATGGAGAGAAAAGATTTGATTAACTTTCATATTCCCGACACTACAAGAAATTTGGTTCTTTACCAACACAAAGTATATGTGGGAAAAATCATATAATGCGTTGTAAGTTTTCTTTACCTACACATAAAATAAGTGTAATGATGTGTAGGCTCATGACTGTGGATATAGGTCATTATCCACACATAAGTTATATGTAGGCATATAGCAAGCTATACCTACACATATATGTGTGGCTAAAAGCTATTTATATGTGTGGTTAAAAGTACAACAATTTGTTTAGAAGACATCTGACGTGACATCTGACGTGGCAGCTGACGTGGAATCCGACGTGGCAGCTGACATGGCAGATGGCATGGCATCCGACGTGGCAGTTGACGTGGCATCCGACATGGCAGTTGACGTGGCATGAATATATGTGTGGGTAAAAGTAATCTTATGCGTAGGTAAAAGTAATATTATGTGCAGGTAAATGTTGAAGATGTGTAGGTATTGATCTTAATTTGTGTTGAAAAAAACGTTGATGAGTTGGTAAATATATTTTAAAGTGTAGACATTAACCACACTATATGTAGATAAAAATGTTCAATATGTACAAACAAATACCAAAGCATTATGGAAACATACGTGAACAAATTAAGATTCTTAATTAAACTAATAAACATTAATCTTACAAACAACAAAATAAAAGTACTCTTTATAGAAATTTAAATACTAAAACAAACAAAACTAAAAGTGTTTGTAAGTTACTAACGAGTTAGAGAATCTACTAAATCGCCTTCACTCATCAATGTTTTCAACACCCTCTAATGTATTACATTGAGATTGTTCCAATGTGCTTGATGGACGAGGCATGATGTTATTCTCAATCAACGCTTGTTCCATAATTGCACATTTACCTTTTACCATTCCAAGTTCTTCCACTAGATCATCGTAAGCATCCACCAGCTCTTCGTAAGGAAGACGCTTTGATTTTTTAGTAGCACCCATTGTGCTACTAGAACTAACTGGATCACGTCCCCACCCGTGCAAACGAACAGAGCTTCTTCCAAGTACAGTCTCAATAATCGACTTATCACTCATTGATTCCACATGATGCTCATTTCTTAGCTTCATCATTTTTTCCTTTAGAAAGAAAGAAAAATAAGAAGACATGTACACTAAATTAATTAGGGGTGTTCACGGTCCGATTTTCACGCTTTTAAGGTCAAAGCTTAACCGAACCTTTAGTTAATGGTTTTTTATTTGTGTAAACCAAAACCAAACTATAAAACTCTTAAACTGAACCATTAATAGTTTGGGCTCTTTGGAATTTTATAAAGGATGACCAAAATATAGGATATATATATATATATATGTATGTATACATAAAGTTGTCTAGAATTTGCATAATTTACAAGTTGTCAAACACAAACTGTCCCGAATCCCGAATAAACTATTAAGATATAAGCAACACAATTTGTTCGAAATTTGCAACAAAAAAAAAAAAAACAAGCTGCCATATTAAAGTTGCCCAGAACTTAAAATCATGCTTAATACTTCAATACACAGACAAAATGAGCAACTAATATATATATATGTATACATAAAGTTGTCTAGAATTTGCATAATTTACAAGTTGTCAAACACAAACTGTCCCGAATCCCGAATAAACTATTAAGATATAAGCAACACAATTTGTTCGAAATTTGCAACAAAAAAAAAAAAAAAAAACAAGCTGCCATATTAAAGTTGCCCAGAACTTAAAATCATGCTTAATACTTCAATACACAGACAAAATGAGCAACTAATGTAAGAAAATAAGGGGGTGTTTGTTTCATTCAGATCTGACCCAGTCAGCTCTGATTGATTCAGACCCAATTTTAACCATTCAGATGTTTTTTTGAACCAAACAGCCTCAAGTCTGACCGAATCAGATGTTTCCCTCTTAATGGTTCAGTTCAGATGCAAACAAACAACCCCTAACTCTAATTTTGACTAATTTTTATATGGTTGGAATATTTGAAACACAAAAGGGCTGAAGAGTTTGTAACTGGTTAGAGATTTAAACCAAACCGATAAACGGTTTAGACAATTTCACAGTTTGAAACCAAACCGTGAACACCGATAAAATAAAATTATATACCAAATAATTGATATTTAGCGTAGAAATGAACAAGTAAACTTACATATTTCGCAGCCGCATCAGTAGATATCCAACCGTTTATTGCGTCCCGTTGAGTTAGTCGTCATGTCTCAATTTGCCCGGTTGAAGATTCGAAATCTAGTCCACGCTCAATATGATAGCGTATTGTACTTTTCGAGCCATTTTTGCTATTTATTTTTCGTTGTGCACGTGCCTTAACTTTCTTTTCTGCATTTTCCTTCAAGGACATTCAACCAAACAAAAAATAAAATATTAGACCGAATTCATTAATCATTAACAAAAATATAGAATATTGTTAAAACATTACCTTGTATTTTGTCTCAGACCACATATCACAAAGATATTCACAGTCTTCTTTGCTAACACTAGAAGGAGGTGTAGTCTTTGCCTTAGTCGGATCTTCCAATCCTCCAATCTGTTTGAAGTCTTCATGCAACTTACTTCTGTAACGTCTCCATACCTTCGCCAAATAGCTATCAATAACTTTGCAAACCTTTGAGTTCTCCACATCAATTTCAAAAAGTGTCTTCAAGTAACAAATGTAACAAACATAAATAACTCATTAGTAAATATGAATATTAAAAATCATATTGAATTATAAAAAAAACTTACGGTTAGCTTGTGGCGTAATGGCAACCTAACTTCAATCGGTACATGTCTCCATTCTTTATATTGTAAGCTACAATTGTTACGCAAAATGCAGCCACATTCATGCATGAAAGATGAGGCATTTTCACATATTACTTCCATTGCATTAAAATTGAACTCCACTAACAATTTCTTCTTAGTAGCCTTCATTGCCTTTCAAGCTCCTTTACCACATGTAATGCCACGTTTTCTACATGTCATACTATCACCAATTTCTTCCTCGGGCTCATAAGTTGTGTCTACAAACAAGAAGAACATTTACATTAACAACACTACTTACAAAAAAAATTAACATGTTCCTTGTACTTGTCATACCATTAACAATTTCTTTCTCTAGTTCTTGAGATTGCTTTGCATTAATAACCAAGTTTCTTGGAGATGGATCTGTGTACAATGCAGTTTACAAAGAGTGAGTTAATGGTGTGTCGTATAAAGTTCAGAAGTTGGGGAGTGATATAATGAAAGCTATTGAACACAAAAACAGATCAAATGTAAGCTAATTAATTAATAAACTGTTGTTGGAAAGCTATATCATGTTAATTTAATAATATATTACAATACAAAAATTAGTGTACTCAATAATAATAAAAAAAAGCAAAGCGATATATACGCACACAATCACATACCAACACGTCGTCCATCGTCTCTAGGTTGCCCCGCTCGGCCACTTTGTCTTCTACCTTGGCCACCTTGACTTGTCATTATGCTCTTTAAGAATATAAAGAAAAACAAAGTATTTTACACACAAGGTTTAAAAGAACAGAAACGGGTTTCGAGGCGTTTTCCCTTCGCCTCACGAGGCGTAAGCCTCGAGGCGAAATGAGGCGTAAGGCCGAGGCGGTATTAATAAATAAATACACAAATTATACACATATATGTATTATAAAAAATATGGCAATTTAAACAGGTTAAATAACAGTCATTAAACAATTAAACAACTTATACAGATTTCATTAAACAACTTAAACAGTCAAACAAATTCTATACAACATTACAACTTTATAGAGTCATTAACAGCAGCAAACAGATTATGTACAACATTAAAATCTGAACTAATTTCAATCTGAACTAAGCATCTGATTCAATAAAGAGATTCTAATTAACATATTTTAATTTTAATCCCATTCTAATTAACAACAGGTCAGCAGCAATATAGATTTCATAACAGTAGCAAACAGATTCTAATTTCAATACTAAGCATATGATTCAACAAACAGTCCACAACTAATATCAAGTCTACAACTAACTAACCATGATCATTCAACAACCGGTACACAATTTCAACATTAACCCCTCGAAACGGAACGTCCGCCTCTCAAGTAGATTAACGCCTTGAAACGAAACGTCTGCCTCTTATCACTGAGGCATACATTAAACACAAGCAGTGAGGCGTCGCCTCAAGTACGTTTTCTTGTCGTTCCGCCTCGAGGCGCGCCTCAAGGCGTCCGCCTCGGCCGTTTTTTTAAACCATGTTTACACATCAATATATAATACTTGGTTGAAACCCGACTCCCATTTTGCAAGCATTGATGACCCATATCTAGATAAATAAAATGCAAGAATAGTAAGCAAGTACCTTCTTTTTAGATGCACATATTTCATCTCGTTTATCTGGTCCGCTTGAATAACTTAATTCCTCATCGGTGGAAAATGGCATAAGCTCCTCATTGTCTTCCAAACCCCCCTTCTTTTTACCTTTACTCTTCTGATTTTGTGACATCGGAATTGTACCCTTAAACGGATACGCCTTTTCATCAAGACCCGCTGCTTTCATTTTCGCTTTGTTCTCTTCAATTGTTTTCATTCTTTGTTTCTTGTACACCGTCATTTTCCTTTATTAGATTCAAATACAAAATCTGATTATAATTATTTGACCAGTTCTTTTGTATTTAGCAGTCAAATAAAAAAATGTAAATAACTATTATTGAAGGGTGTGACAATAAACTGATTGGAGCCAGAGATTTCACTAATTGTGCTTCTGGTTCAGGAAGATGTTATAGTCAAAGGTGTAACTCGAAGCTAACCGGAAAGGCTGATTTTACTAATAGTGTTTCGGGTGCGTTTAGTGCTATTCAGAAAGGAATCTTTGTAAGTTATTTAGCAGGGAATGTTGGTCCAGTGAACTCATCATTGTCAAATGAGGCACCATGGATTCTCGCCGTCGGTGCTAGCACCATCGATAGAAACATAAGAGCAACTGTTCGAGTCGAAACGGGTTAGGGTCAGAACGGGTTAGGGTCGAAACGGGTTCGGGTCAGAACAGGTTTCAGGTCACATGCACAGAAGTTATACAAGAGGCATAACTAAACTATCCTTCATTCGCAATTACTTTGTGTGACTAATGTTGTTGGTCCAGTGAACTCATTATGTGGTCTCAGATATACAAGCAAACAAGTTGGGGTCATTTTACAGAAACTGGTCACATGCACAGAAGTTATACAAGAGGCACAACTAAACTATCCTTCATTCGCAGTTACTTTAGGACCTTGTGATATTAAAAATTTTACAAGGACCAGTGACTAATGTTGTTGGTGAAGCAAATTCAACTTACAGAATACAAGATTACAGGAACAACGTGTATTGTACAGTAAACATACAACAAGTATTATTAACAGCAGCAAAATCGGAATCATTAGCAGCAACAATAATCATAATCATTAACATCAGAATCCGATTAAAACAAGAACGGCAAGAATAATCGGAATCATTAACATCAGAATTAGATTAAAACAAGAACAACAACAACAATAATCGGAATCATTAACATCAGAATCAGAATAAAACAAGACCCGCAGCAATAATCGGAATCATTAACATCAGAATCAGATTAAACTTTCTTTACACACGAATTAGGGCTATTTATAATGAGCCGATCCAAAACATATGCTCCCAGATCAAAATTCATAACAAATATTCGAATTGAATGATGGCTACTAACCTCTCCATTCAAGTGGGCGAGTGAATGATAGCAAATGAGGGTTTCTTGAGTCGAGGTTTCTGTTGTTGTAGAAGAGGCAGAATCGCTCTGATGGGAAAAATATATAACCAATTTTGCTCAAGATCCCATCCTTGTTTGGAGGAAACAAAACCGTTTAGGAGATCGTGATCAATTTGAAAGAGGAAAACTAGTTGGAGTGGGAAAATCAAAGCGCGGAAGGAAGAGGTAGCCGTTCAGTTTTCTTCATCTCAAATAAACTATCCACTTTCTTTATTTTTTTATATTTATATAGCTAATGTTCTTATTTTGTATTTATATATTCTCCTGTATGATTTCTTTAATTCATAAGAAACTGAGAATACAAGGTTGTATCAAATTTTTTTTAGCTATACGTGAGAAAGCCAAATAAAAAACTTATGAATATTAATAACTAGGGTCGTAGCTACTCGGGTGTTGCGCAGGGACGCAGTTGAAATTCAGAACGTATTGCACACCATGCAACTAGACCTAGCAAACGGGTCGGGTTGGGTCAGGTCGGGTCATGGGTCAAAACGGGTTCGGGTCAAAATGGGTCAATTAAAAAGGGGGTTGTTTTGGTTCAAATTTCATTCACGAATATCAACACAACTCCACCAATTTCAATCAATTTTACAAACGAAAAATCAGTCAAAACTAACCTGAGTTCGTTTAATTTCAACCAGAGCCTCCTTCTGAACACGAAACGCCCTCCCAAACTTGTTCTCTAAGTTCGACTGAAGAAGAGGAAAAGAGCCGATTACAAATAGTTTTCAGTTGTTCTATTTTTTTAGTTTCCCATCTATATTAATTAAAATCTCATATGCCCATTTTGACTCTAAATTTAAATGTTAACCTAAAACAGCCCATGACTTTTCTTTTCAAGTCAAAATCAGCCCAAAACATACCCTATGGGCCAAAATTGCTAGGTATTAACTTCTAGGGTATTAACATAGTTAGTCATTGTGGTTTGCACAAAATAACATACTTAGGTACTAATAGTTTAACAAACAATTAACGTTAATACCTCTAAACGTTACAAAATGATGATATATCCCCTTCATATTTAACTAATCGTCGTGTCGCATAAACAACATTTTTCACGTTTTAATTTCACCCTGTACTGTATACAATACACATCTTTAACCCCTTTAATTCTATGCTTATTTGAATATTCTTTAACAACTTTAGTCCGTTAATTTTAAAAAAACTGAATACACAATTGTGCTTAAGTTTTTTTTCTCGATATTCCGATTTTTTGTTGTTGTCGAAAACGGAGCTGTGTTCGAAAGCAAGTATTTTTTTATGTATCATAACCTATAGCGAGTATTGCGACCATGACAAACCGAACCAATATCAACCGAACAACATCGGTGCGATGCCATTATTATCAGAACCAATATCTATATTCGTTTTTACAATTTTTAACTATATCGATACAGCCACAACAACATCGGTACAAGTACCTGTATTCAATTTTATGTTTTTTGGTATCATTATTCGTTTTTATGGTATTTAACCGAACCAATACCACCCGAGCAACATCGTTACCGGAACCGGTATTCATTTTTATGTTTTTAGGTTTTGATATGAGTGGCTTTCAATATTTTCCCAATATTTTTTCACTACCTATACCACAAACGGTATTCGTTTGTAATTTTCGATCTATGTAAAACACGCATCGATATACTCTTTGGGCATGGTACGCCTTTATTTTTTTGGCTTTCATGCTTTCATGTGCTATACTTGATACCGACACCATACAAATACCATAACGAATCAAATCGTTACCAACCAAATTAACGTCGCCGCAACCCCAAGGGGGCAATTCCACTAATGTATATAACTATGAGACCACCCGTAGTGCGGCATTATTTTTGAAAAAAATCCAAAAAAAAACGCCCCCTCCCCATTACATAGGGCGTTATGGGGCAGTTTTTTTTGAAAAAAAATTGGCTTGGCGTTTTTAAAACCACGCCTAAAAGAGATTGTGATGGGTTGACTGGGTTTGACTGGCCAATGAGAAACTAGCTTGTTTTTTTTTTTTTTTTTAAACGCCTAAAAGGGATTATTGGGCATTATTACCACTACGCCACTTTTGCAATAACGCCCCATGCTGACTGGACTGCCACGTGTCGGATAATGCCCCATGGTGGGGGCATTATTTTTCTTAACCACTACACATGTTCTGATAGTACACACGTGCTTTTTCAAACCAAATGTTTATGTATCAATATCATACAACTAATCAATGCACGTTCCCAATTCTTGGCCAGATTTTACAAAAAAACGTCCATGTCTCCGGAAACCTAACATTGATTTCGAGTTGTCTACACACATACATACAACAATCATCGTTTTCACATAATGTCATGTTAGAAATTCGAAAGGTATCAAAATCTTGCAATCAAATATTAGAAGTCTGAATCATATAATTGACAGATAAAAGAAAATGGATTCATCGAAGCCGGAGCCTTCGATGAACAAAACCTCTAGTAAATCATCATCGGTGATAGATTCGATCAAAGGATGTTCTTTGTCGGGAATGCGGGTTCCGAAAGAAGAATTGAGGCGAAAGATCACAATGCCGGAGTATTTACGGTTTGCTATACGCGATGCCATGGCATCTAAAGACATTGAGGCCGGAAAACACCATTACCAAGAAGGTGGTAATACGAGTACCCTTGTCGCACCTGAATCACCGTTGGTTGTTTTTGTTAATTCTAAAAGCGGTGGCCGTCAGGGCTCTGAGCTCCAATCCAGGCTGCAAGAATTCATGGGCGACGAACAGGTTATTTTATGGGTCGTTATAACTTATATAGGTACACCACCCACAAATGATAAAGGGGTATAGATGGCTGAAAAAAGTGATACAGCTGTATGGGTGCATACAGGCCGTATTGGTGAGCTAAAAAAAGTGACACGGGCCACATTGGCCTTTACTGTCACGTTTTTTATTTCTTTGTCGGATGAAAAAAGTGAAAAAGTGATATAGGATGTATCACTTAGATTCATGTTGCTATATGGCCCGTATCACCTTTGGTGTACCAAGATCATGTCACTTGTGTACTGACATTATCACCTTTTTTTATTATCATTTATGAAAAAAATAATTACTAAATTATATAAAATATTCAACTCTTTTTTTTTTTCTTGTTGTGAGCAGGTGTTTGACCTTCATAATGTCAAACCTCATGAATTTGTTCAATATGGGTTAGCTTGCATGGAAAGCATTGCAGCTCTTGGAGACTGTTGTGCCCAAGAAACTCGTGAAAGATTAAGAATTATAGTATGTTATTATGCATACTGTATAATATAATCAACTTGATTTATAAAAAATTAAATGGAAAAAAAGATGTTAGTTTATTTTTTACCAAATAGGTTGCAGGAGGTGATGGTACTGTGGGTTGGGTCCTCGGGTGCCTCGGGGAGCTTCACGAACGGGGTAGAGACCCCGTTCCACCGACTGCGATCATACCTCTTGGTACAGGAAACGACTTATCCCGAAGCTTTGGTTGGGTAATCTTTTTTTTTTTTTTTTTTTAACTCGTGTTCATAATATTCTAGTTGTTTGATTGTATTTGGTTTCTTGAAATTCTTGAAAACTTGGGTTTTTAGGGTGGTTCGTTTTCTATCAAATGGAAAAAAGCGATAAAGAGGGTTCTTGATCGCGCTATTAATGCTCCACTTGCCCGCCTTGACAGGTAAGAAGTTGTATTCGGTTTAGGGTATTGGTTTGGGCTCTGATTACAGTTGTTTTTTTGCAGTTGGAACCTTGTGATATCAATGCCAGCCGGTGCACAACTGGATACCCCTTACGCGTTGAAGCAAACCGAAGAGGTGGTCCTTGATAAGGTTTGGAATCTCTGTATGTATACATGATGTATCAAATCAAAAGCCCTTTTAGTTTTTAAGTTAACTGATAGTTGAATTTTAATGGGCTTGTTTGCAGGATTTAGAAATTGAAGGACATTTGCCTAAGGAAGTTTCTTGCTACCAAGGAGTCTTCTACAATTATTTTAGCATAGGTGGGCTGTTTACTTATAAATACAATGAAAATGGTTATGAATTATGCATAACTTTCAAGATTCTTGAATTTCGATCATCGGTTAATGATCTTACTATGAAATGTTTTGTGTACAGGAATGGATGCCCAAGTGGCTTATGGTTTCCATCAGCTACGGAATGAGAAACCTTATCTTGCGCATGGTCGTATTGCAAACAAGGTCTGAAATTTAAGTCGAGTTTTTTGCAACTTCACCATCATGAGGATTTTTGTTATTATGAACACGAGTCTTGATGGCATTTAAGGATTTAAGTTAGAGAGTTTGATGTACCAGAATTTAATGGACTTGTCTTTTGTCACAGATAATTTACTCTGGATATTGCTGTAAACAAGGATGGTTTTTTACGCCTTGCATAAATGACCCGAGTTTGAGGTAAGAATGTGTTCTTGTAACTTTGTTATAAAGTAACTTGTCTTACCTTACCTTGTAAATTGCCTAAAATTGTTTTGACTCTTTCAGGGGACTGAAGAACATTTTAAGGATGCATATTAAAAGGTTAAATAGCCCAAATTGGGAGCTGATTAACCTTCCGGCAAAGTAAGAATGCATATAAAAGGTTTTGACACGGTTATTCGAATTTGGATTTCTAGGTGTTTTGGAGTAGGGGCGGACCTAGTAAGGGGGTTAGGTGGGCGGACACACTCCTTGAAAATTTGGTTAAACCCCTCATCCACACCCCTTGAAAATATTTCCTAGGTCCGCCGCCATTGGTTTGGAGCATGGCTAAGTGTTTCTAGAATTCTAGGCAATTTCCGAAAGTGTAATTTGTACATAGGCTGTTCATTATCATGGATATATAGTAAACTCATGAAAAAGCTTACGTTGGAATGTTGGAGTTTGCTAGTGTGGCAAGCAAACTCATCGTGTTCGCTGGTGGGGAAACCAAACTCAAAAGTTTTACGAGAAGGCAAACTTACTCTCCATGAAATGTCGGCGAAGGCAGGATAAGTTCGCTTGTCTTACAAACAAACTCAAAACACTTTCAGGAAATGCCTTGAAACGCTTAGCCATTCTACAAACAACCTAGAAATCCAATAAAATCGTTGGAATTCCTATTACCCAAGACACGATCTCAAACTCACTTTATAATCCGACTTAAAACCCATATACATTCATAACAATTTTACATTTATTATAATTTCGCGTTCCTAAGATCTTCAAAAATACTTTTTTTTTAAGATATTAATATATTCGGTTTCAAAAATGTATGTGGCAGTATTAGGTCTATAGTTGCTTTGAATCTTCCTAGCTATGCGAGCGGACGAAATCCATGGGGCAACTTGAAGCCAGAGTACTTGGAAAAGGTAACACACTTTTAACCAAATTCGCATGAGCGACAGGAACAGGATGATCATTTAGTGGTTGAAATACCTTTTGAATGCAGAAAGGTTTCGTCGAGGCTAATTCAGACGACGGTCTCTTGGAAATATTTGGATTTAAACAAGGATGGCATGCATCATTAGTTATGGTTGATTTAATATCAGCAAAACACATTGCACAGGTAAAGAAAACATGTTCTTTTTGCTCAAATAACATTACGGTTTATGTTGTTTTATGGTTTGTCAGGCGGCTGCAATTCGGTTTGAGCTAAGAGGCGGCACATGGAGAGAATGTTTCATGCAGGTGGATGGAGAACCATGGAAACAACCCATGAACAACGAGTATTCGACGTTTTTAGACATCAAACGGGTACCATTTCAGTCAATCTTGGTAAAAGGAGAGAACAATCATTCTTAAAGGATATCTTTGTAAGAAAATAAGTGTTATTTTGCAAATTAGTTGTATATTATGGAGAAAACACACACCACATCCGATCAAAAGTGCGCGGATGAGATTACGGGCTGTTTACAGAGGTTGGGCCAATACCTGGTCCTGCTCGATCAAACGGGCCATGCCCAGTTCAACAATAGACCTTGAAGTCTAGTTCTAATGGTCTAAACACATGTTTTATTTTTAGGTTTTGCATTCTTAACAGTTTAACTTTCCTTTAACCAACCATTAGACCCTAAAGAGAGTAAAGTCTGGTCCTGATGGTTAGAACCTCTCGCAAGCGAGTCTGGTTAGTCCGAAAGAGCCATTGTTTGAAATTGTCAAATCAAACTCAGTATTAATATTTTTGTTGATGTTTTCAGTATTTGGTTAATGTTTGTCTACTTTATGACCCAAATCATTTAGTTGTCTTTTGACTTTGTCCAAGTCTTTTGAAGTCTTTGGTTGTTGAAATAGAAAGTCCTAAAGCCTCTTTTTAGTCTATTGGTTTGGACTTTGGAGTAATGGTTGACTCAACCGAGTTGGGTAACGGGTCAAGCGAGTTAAACAACATATGAACTCTTTTGGATGACTTTCGACATCATCATCATCATCATGCTCAGTAAATCCCACCAATAGCAAAGCTAAGGTAGGGTCTGAGGAGGGTAAGATGTAGACAGTCTTACCTCTACCCCGTAGGAATAGAGAGGCTGCTTCTAGTGAGACCCCCGGCTCGATGGTAGTTTTGCATCAAACCTTGGACATAAGGCACATAACACTCGACAATTAAGACAAAGGCCAATTAGTGCATGTACTCCCTTGTCTTTCGGCTATCAATGCCACCGCATGATGCATGATTAACCATCCACTCTTTTAACATTATTTTCACGAAATTAGTAAAATAACGTTAAAATTAGTGCACTTTCACTTTTGCCCTCTGAACGCCCACGCATTCGGCTATCAACGCCACCACATGATGGATGAATTTCAAACGTGTTTGATAATTTCTCAGAATAGTTAGCATATTATATACTTGCTCATTTGATTTGTAGGAGATGAAATATAACCTATATATCAACTCATTTATAGGTAAATGATTAAAACTATCATGTTTTAAAACAACAAAATATGTTTAGAAGCATCCAAGTTGAAATGTAAATTTTTGCTGGAGGGCTGGGATTTTTGTGATGATCAATCTATGAGAAAACAAACCATTTTTTTAATATATAGTGTGTTGTCATATACAAATAAAAGGACATAACATTACTTCGAATAATTGATTTTAACTTTAAAGTATAACAAAAAGAGGCTGACAAATGTAGAAAATCTGAAAGCAAAAATGGTTAGTTGAGAAGACTTTATAGTTTAAACCACTCCACTTAAAATACTTTATACAATTTTCATATAACTTTAGATTTAAGAACCATAAAAGTTTGTGAATTCCAATGGATAATGTTAGTTTAAACTTTAAAGTTAGTATATGACCATCTCTCGGTTTTATATGACATCATAAACATTGAGTTGTTATGGATTAAAATATCTATTGTTTTTCATTTCTATGATTGATGATTACAGATAACCTCTATATTACTGTGTATAAATCGGCTATTCTATTTGTAAAACGAGTTAAATGGTTGAATTGATGTAGTCTAACATGATCCGTAATTTTGTTTTTGTTAAAGAATTCAACTCAGTTTAATCCAGACACACTTAAAATCCATGTAACACAACCATTACATATTTTATTCGTTTATCTAAATGAGCCGAATGGATTGATGAGTTGCAATAAAGTTGTAACCAGTTAAATTTTTTTATAAACGGGTTAACAATTACATAGTTGTCTTGTAATTCTACATGAAATGGATTGTAATGGGTTAAACATTTAGTAATAACTCTATTTATTTGCCAAAACTACAAATGATTCATTGGTTTGGAACTAATTGCTCTTTTTGTCCTAGGAAATTATATAAATCTAACTAGATTTTTAGCAAGAAACTTGTAATTCTACAAGAAATCGGTTAGATAACTTTGAAAGTATACACTTTTAAATGCCTAAATTGGCTTGAAAGAGAGACAATATGCATTTTTGTGACTATTGAACACATGTAAATGAAAACAAATTAAAAGTAATTGTCTTTAAGACATTTACCAAAAACAAACTTTATAACCTTCTACCAAAAACTATCCGATAGCGTACAGCAGGAAGCAAACCAATTCTAAAGCTACAACAACAAAGAAAAAGGTATCTAACATAATGGTATAACATGGAATGGACATGAAACAATAGCAACGTCTCCTAGCTTGAAATTGACGAGTATAATTAAACGAGAAGCAAACCAGCTTGAACATGTGTTAAGTTATTAAGACTATTAAATTGTTGTTGGATAGATTTTTTTATCATCAAAATAACAAAATTTATCATCAAAATAACAAAATTTTACTAGTAACATTAGCAAGAAGCTATAAAGATGAAGCACCCTGAAAAAACAATACCCAAAAAAATCTAATGATTTAATCTACACATAATAAATAACTATTAGATTGCGTCACGTGCATATAGGCGAACCTATAATAGAGCGTCTTGTGCATATAGGCGAACCTATATTAGAGAGATGGGGTCGACCGCCCCCATGATTTTTTTGTTTTGTGTATTTACGATTTAATCCCAACCAACCCCCAATATTAGTCGATACATTTAGAATAGGTTAACCGGCCCATTATGTTATATCAGCCGGCCCTAGTAAAGTTGTATAGATCTAGTAAAGGTTAACCAGCCCATTATGTATTCACATATTATCACAATCAAATAATACAATCTTTACCAAGTTTTAACTTGGTATCAGAGCTTAGGGTTCTGATCTCTTTTTTTTTTCTGCCGCCACCATCACAAATCATAACACTGTTCGTCGGTACTGTTCATCGGCACTGTTCATCAGTTTTTTTTTCTTCAGCACAACACCACCGTCTCTGTTCTCTTTTCTGGTCGACCTGACAATGGGCGATAAACTTGCAGCCTTCACAAATGCTGAGAAAACTACACACAACTCCCATAAGTTTGGGTTCACTTTATCTCCTACAAACTATGGCCATTGGAAGCTAATGATTCAGCCTTTTCTTGCTACACACAACCTATTCGGGTATGTTGACGGGAGCATTCCTTGTCCACCTTCAACCATATCTTCTCCAGGCGACACTTCTTCTGGAAAAGATGATGCTACTGCTACTATCGTTGTAACTCAGCCGAACCCTGATCATCTGAACTGGTTATGTAACGATGCACATGTTCGTATGTTAATTTTGTCCACCCTCTCAGAGCAGTCGTTTCAACACGTTTAGGGTACCACCTCGCGTGAACTTTGGCTTGGCCTTGAACAAGCTTATGCCCCACATACCTCTTTCAGAGAGTTTACCTTAAAAACACAGCTGCTGAAAATACAGATGAAAGGTGATGAAACATCTGCTGCATATCTTGCTAGGGCACATCAGTATGCAAATGCCCTTGCAAATATTGGACAACCTATGCCCGAAAAAGACCTGGTTATGCTAGTTGTTGTTGGTCTTCGTGAGGAATACAATGGAGTCAAACAAAGTCTCCTTGCTAGACAATTCACAACCGTCTTCTCTGAACTTCCTGGTCTCCTTGCAGACCATGAATTTCTGATCCACAAACCAACTGTTGACACTTCGCCTGTTCAGGCTTTTACAGCCGCAACAACTGTTAGTCCCTCCATGGTTTAGAATGACACAGTGGCAGCCATTCAGCAACTTGTTGCCCATCTTGGTTTTCAATTACAACCATCCACAGGTTCATCCCAAGCCAATGCACCCCAAGCCTTCTATACAAACAGGACTGGGCAGTCTTCTTACAGCCGCGGACGAGGTACACATGGCGGACGTGGAAACCGTGGGAACAATAACTACAACAATAATAACTACAACCGCAATCATGGGGCCACTAATCATCGGAATCCAGGTCAGTTTAGTTGGGCTTCTAATCAAAACACTGTTTATGGAACTTGCAACAGGTGTGGAATTGGACATTTACCATCTCAATGCCCTAAGCGTGACCCATCCACCATTCGAACAAGACAACTGTCTGCCAATTATGCCGACTATCGCTTACAAGCGTCTTCTTCATGGCTTACAGACACGGGCTCCAATGAACATTTAGCACCGGATATGTCGGGTTTTGACTCTGCTGAGCCTTACTACGGTGATGATCATCTACGTGTTGGTAATGGTAAGGCCCTTCCCATTTTACACATTGGTTCTTCAAAATTCTTCTCACCTAACAAAACTTTTTACCTAAACAATATTCTTCATGTACCTGATATAAAGAAACGCCTTCTTTCTGTACAAAAATTCTGTCGTGATAATCATGTTTATTTTGAATTTCACGAAACCTTTTTTTTTTTGCTGTGAAGGACAAGTCTACACACATTACCCTCCTCACGGGTCCAAGTGACGGTGGACTCTACTCTATCACACTTCCCATGAATCAACCAATTTCAAAAGTTGCATTTTCAACGACTCGAGCTACAACAACCACATGGCATCAACGACTGGGACATCCACATTCTCAGCTATTTCAAACTATGCTTAATAAATATTGTTTACCTATTTCTGCAAAGACCTTTGATTTTCATTGTGTTTCTTGTTTAGTTGGAAAATCTTCCAAACTTAACATATTGCCTTCTGATTATAAAAGTACTCGTATTTTGGACTTAGTTTTTTGTGATGTTTGGGGACCAGCCCTTGTGACTTTGTTTGATGGTCATAACTATTTTCTTTTGTGTGTTGATCATTTTTCAAAATTTATGTGGTTGTTTCCTCTAAAACGAAAATCTGATGTGTTTGCAACCTTTAAACAATTCATTACCATGGTTGCACGGCAATTTTCTACTAAACTTAAAACAGTACAAACTGATTAGGGAGGGCAATTCAGAAATTTCATCTTTTTTTGCCTTTATTGGTGTTATCCATCGTCTCTCTTGTCCTCACACCAGTGAACAGAATGGTGTGGTCGAAAGACGTCACCGTCATGTTGTCGAAACCGGCCTTACGCTAATGGCACAATCCCACGTTCCTCAACGTTTTTTGGCATTTTGCCTTTGAAACCGCAGTTTATCTAATCAATCGAATGCCGTTTCGTACAAACTCTGTCATCTCTCCTTTTGAACACTTGTTCAACCGTCAACCTGATTTCTCCTTTCTTCGCGTCTTTGGGTGTCGTTGTTTTCCTCATCTTCGTCCTTATAATCCAAACAAAATGGATTTCAGATCTACTCCGTGTATTTTTCTTGGATACAGCACATCTCATCACGGATATCGATGGTTCGACCCCGTCTCCGAACGCATTTACATTGCCCGTCATGTTCGGTTCCACGAAAGCACGTTTCCGTTCTTGCCTAACCTATCGAACCCTCACCCGAAGCCGCCCCCAATCCTTATGTTTCCACTTGCCCCACTGATTCTAACCCTCTACCAACTGAGGTGGAATCATCACCTCAAACACCGTCACAACCAGCCTTCCCTACTCATACTACTCAACCAGCCCACACTTATTCTCGTCGGTCCACTACAAACCCAACTTCTGCTTTTGACCGTTACCATCAGTCTCCACCCACCCAAACAACCACACCCACTAACCAGACACCAACTACCAGCTCACATCTTGATCCGCCGCTCACCACAACTAACCAGACGACATCTTCACAATCGCCGACCTCGCAACCTGACCAGTCGCCTCTTTCTGTCCACCCACCAACCCAAACTTCACCATCACCGCCTCGACCACGGCCAGCTAACCTACGACCTGCACCTAAACAAACCAGACCTTACAATCCCTCTTCGTTTCACGTCTCCACCGACATTGAACCTACCTCCTTTCCCATTACCAACAACGATTCTCATTGGCGTAAAGCTATGGCAGATGAATACTCGGCCCTTATCCGTAATGGTACTTGGTCTTTGGTCCCTCGTTGTCACACCACTATTTTTCCACGTGTCACCGGTGGGCCCGGTGGGGAGTATCGTGACGTAGTTGATATCATCATAAGCCAAACAACACAATATATAAATGCACAGCGGAAGCAAAAATAGATTCATTTCAACTTTAATAAAATGTAATATTAAATATCACGAATAGTTGAAACGGATCCACAGGCGGATCAAAATAAAATAAGATATTGTTCAACAGTTTAATTGACATCCAAGCTTGCGAGACTTATTGAGGACGCTAGAAGACAGCCAGCCTAGTACGAGTAGTACCTGCACTTAACCTTTTGGAAAATACGTCAGTTTACACTGGTAAATACAATTTAACTGACTCATTTTGAAAAGGTTTGAAAATTGATTTGAATGCACGTGGCACAAAACATTTTATAACTTGGGATAATTATATGAATATAATACTTGTAAACGAATTACATGTTACTTATGCGTTCAGTAGCCCGATCCGTAGACCGGGTTAAAGATTAATAGACACACCACATTATTTGGTTCGGCACTGACGAGTGTACGCCTACACTCCGTGCTTTGGTCGTGGCCATCTCGTAAGATGATGCCAAGGATATCCGGGACATGGTCATTAACCCCCCAAAGGCTTTAAGCAACCAAAACATTTCAAAACGTAGCATATCAAGGATTTAACCACTATTCGATTAAAGATTCAATGCCGGACCAAGCGGTATTTTATATACCGTACCCCAAGCCCGTATAGGGAAAATAAGTTAAAAGTATTTACCTTTGTAAGTATAAATCACAATTAGCGAGTGAAGGTAGCTTTTACTGGTTCTTCTATTCTGGAACAAAGGTTTATAATAACCTATTAGATTTCTAACGGGTCTTTATTTAAGCCTAAGCTTAGACCGGTTAGCTTTTAAGGACGATACGGTTCAAACGCACGATTAAGCGAAGACCGGATAGAATGTGATTTAGACCCGACAAGTTTGAATACTTGTATAATATGGGTATACTAAATACATTCTGGATTTTGAGACAAAGATGATAAGGTTTGACCCATTTCGGTCAATTTATGCAAACTAGTTACATAAACCGAACCGAACGCGAAATGGGCGTCACGGGTAACCATAAGAGTCATATGCAAGTTCCCTGAGTTAATATGCTTTAAATATGTTATAATATTAGTAAGATATCTTCTATTATGCCCAAAACGGATTTAAACACAAATTATGCCTTATAAGGGCATTTTGGTCATTTAAAAGATTATAAAAGAGTTTAATTAGTAATCTGAGTTACAGGTCTGATTTATACAGTAAATACACTTAATTTAACATGTTATAACAGTAGGGTATGACCTATATGTGAAATTTATCATTTAAAACCAAACTATGCACCTTAGGGGTATTTTGGTAATTTCACTTAGGCTTAAAAGGTCAAAACTGGAAACCTGAGTTTATAAACTTTTACTTACTGTTATTATATAAAAATATACTAAAAATATCAGTAGGTATCAACCTTATATGTTTAATATAGTTTTAGTACATACTATGCGTTAAAAATGCTTAAAAAGGCGATTTGGAGCCATTTCCGGGTTTTCAAAGGAAAGATGATATTTTTAAAATTCCAGAAGGCTCAAAATATTTTATTTATCAAATAAAATCAGTAGAAAAAGGTTTGGGGTCAAAATGATTTGTAAAACTCATTTTATGGCTAAAAAAGGGCAAAATCGGTATTAACCGAATTAAACTTAGAGACCTATGTTATGCTCAGCCAAAAATTAAATAAAAATCTTCAAAAATCCCAAAATATTATATTACATCAGTGGGTAAAAATTTTGATATCAAAAAGTGGGTTTAAATAGGTTATATGCTAATTACGCCGTTTAAGTAACATAAAGCTTTCAAATTACGCTAATGAGCATAACTCTTAATCTAGACCTCAAACTGATGTCAAATTTTAGGTGCAAGTTTATAAATCAGTAACTAAGGTTTCTACTCTTTTACTTTTTCAAAAATCACGTTTTATAGTCAAAAGGGCATAATAGTCAACAATTAGGCGTTTAATGGAAACATGCATATGAATGGGATAACTAATGAACCAAGTTGTGTGACCTCAAGGGGTTACACTAATATGAAACTTGGTCCAATTAAGGCTCTAAGGCATTTATAAACAATGCTTAACGGGTCAGAACTGAAAGTCAAAGCAGAGGTCAAACTATGCGACTTTCGGGTCCAAACCGAGCCTAAACTGAAAATTGTCGAGTTGAACATGTTGGGACATGTTCTTACATTAATTACCAAGTTATATTAATGATCAAACAGGTTGCAAGTATCCTACATTGCTAATTATGCTTTAATTTGAAATTAAACATTCTGTTGACTTTTTAAAGTAAACTTTGACTCGACAATTAACATAGTTAGAGTGGGAATCTGGAAGTACCCTTTTAAGGGTTTATTACCCACATAATTACCTACTTAAAGGTACTTTTAATTCGTGATTAGACTAAGCACATATTAATTAATCACGAAGTCAAACCTTAATTACGACGGTTTGACTTTTAGTTAATTAACTAAGCTAAAATGAATTTAGAAAAGTTAAGAATGCTTACAAGAGTCCTAATTATGATTAGGGACCACTAGGAAGGTTGCTTGCTGACCAGAGAGCTCCAAAAATATGTTGCAAATGCCCAAAAAGTTGCAACTTGATTTTCTTATATAGTGAGTCCAAGAGCTTAGGATCATCACACATAAGTCTAGGAAGGTTACAAGATGTCCCCAGGTGTCCTATAATGCTAAAAACCGGGTATAGGAGCCCCTGAATTCGTATACCACCTAAATAAGTCGGTGTAACCGTTTGGACAGGCATCTGCCAGTAAAATCGCCCAGATACACTGCTTACGCACCGCAACATTCTGGTTGTTGAGGTGCGCAAGCAGTCTTGCGCACCGCAGCGCTCTGGATGTTGAGGTGCGCAAGCCTTCGCCAGAGATCAAAATTTTGTTTTTATTCAAGCTATGACCATGCAACCTTTTCAACTCCGAATCTCATGCACTATAATCAATATGGGGACCATGTTTTCAGCCATTGCATGTCTAGGCATGCATTTACTCATCTTGTACTCTTGTGGGAAGTTTAAATTGACGGAAACACCAAGGTTTTGCATAGGATCCATGTTTATAAAATAAATTCATTATTTAGAATGGCCAGATTTATAAGCATAAATCCGATGTTGATAAATATATCCTGGTTAGGGATTTATTAATAGGTCGCTCAGAGGTATAAATTAACATGTCGACGTTTAAATCCTACCGTACATCTTTATCTGGATCCGTATTCATGACACGTTTGCATAACATGAAACGTGTCTTTATTTTACTGGACATGAATTTTCGAGGTGTTACATCCTCACCCCCTTAAAAGAAATCTCGACCTCGAGATTTACTGGAACAAATGAGGGTATTTTTCCTTCATGGTAGACTCTACCTCCCAAGTGTATTCGGGACCTCTACGGGCATCCCATTTGACCTTAACAATAGGCACATGTTTTCTTCGAAGCTTCTTTACCTGTCGATCCTCAATCGACAATGGCTTTTCCACAAATTTCAGGCTCTCATCTATATGCACATCTGTATGCGGTATGACCAGTGAGTCATCAGCTAGACATCTCTTCAGATTGCAGATGTGAAAAACATTGTGGATAGCACTGAGCTCCTCAGACAAGTTTAGCTTGTAGGCAACTGACCCGACACGTTCGATAACCTCGAAAGGTCCTATGTATCTCGGGCTTAACTTGCCCTTTTTACCAAACCGCATCACTCCCTTCCAGGGTGATACTTTGAGCAACACCTTGTCACCTACTTCGAAGTGAAAAGATTTACGTTTTGGATCCGCATAACTTTTCTGCCTATCCCTGGCAGCTTTCAGGCGATCGCGAATCTGGACAATCTTGTCCGTCGTTTCAAAGACCAAATCGGGTCCTGATAATTGAACTTCTCCTACTTCTGCCCAACATATAGGTGTTCTGCATTTCCTACCATATAACGCCTCAAAAGGCGCAGCCTTAATACTAGTATGGTAGCTATTATTATAGGAGAACTCGATCAATGGTAGGTGGTTATCCCAGCTGCCACCTAAATCAATCACACATGCTCGAAGCATGTCTTCCAGCGTTTGGATGGTACGCTCACTCTGTCCGTCCGTCTGTGGATGGTAAGCCGTACTAAAATTTAAGCGCGTGCCCAAAGACTGTTGGAAACTCTTCCAAAAATGAGAGGTGTACCTTGTATCTCTATCAGAGATAATTGACACTTGTACGCCATGCAAAGCTACAATCTTATCTACGTACAATTGAGCTAACATGTCAGAGCTAAAAGTTTCCTTAATGGGAAGAAAATGTGCTGACTTGGTCAGCCTATCTACTATGACCCATATAGTATCGTTTCCCTTTCTTGTCTTTGGCAACTTGGTGATGAAATCCATTGTCACCATTTCCCACTTCCATGTGGGAAGTTCAGGCTGTTGTAACAAACCTGGCGGTTTCTGGTGCTCAGCTTTGACTTGAGCACACGTCAGACATTTAGCTACATAGGCAGCTACAGACTTTTTTCAAGCCTATCCACCAATAGTTTGTCTTCAGATCCTGGTACATCTTATCAGCTCCAGGATGAACGAAATATTTGGAACTGTGGGCTTCCTGGAGGATAACATCTCGAAGTCCTCCATAAACTGGAACCCATATTCGTCCATTCAATCTTAGCATTCCGTCCTTGTCATAGGATAACTGCTCCTCAGTTACTCCTAGCTTTTCTTCAGGATAGTTAGCTTCCAACACAGCTTCCTTCTGTCCAGCTAACACCCTTTCGTTCAAACTATTCCTTATTTCAATGCGCTTGGCATTGATTCTTATCGGCTTCATTCTTTCTTTTCTGCTTAAGGCATCAGCAACTACATTTGCCTTGCCTGGATGGTATCTTATCTCACAATCATAATCATTTAGAGTTTCCATCCAGCGTCGTTGCCTCATGTTCAAGTCCTTCTGATTGAACAAGTGTTGAAGGCTCTTGTGATCTGAATAGATCACACACTTGGTTCCATACAAGTAATGCCTCCATAGTTTTAATGCAAATACAACGGCACCCAGCTCCAAGTCATGGGTGGTGTAGTTCTTCTCGTGCACCTTTAGCTGTCGTGAAGCGTAGGCAATAACTTTGCCTTTCTGCATGAGTACACAACCCATACCAGTGTGTGATGCATCACAATATACCACAAATTCTTCTATACCATCGGGCAATGTTAATACTGGTGCATTGCTCAACTTCTTCTTAAGAATGTCAAAGGATTCCTGTTGCTTAGGGCCCCAATCAAACTTAACCTTCTTACGTGTCAACGAAGTTAGGGGCGCAGCAATCCTTGAGAAGTTTTCGATGAATCGCCTATAGTATCCTGCTAAACCCAGGAAGCTACGAATCTCAGTAGGCGTCTTTGGTTCTTGCCAATTCATAACCGCTTCTACCTTAGCGGGATCCACTTGGATACCACGCTCACTTACCACATGTCCAAGGAATTGGACTTCTCGAAGCCAAAATTCGCACTTCGAAAATTTGGCGTAGAGTTTCTCACGATGTAGAAGTTTAAGAATGCAACGGAGGTGTTTCTCATGGTCAGCTTGGCTCTTCGAGTAAATGAGAATGTCGTCAATGAAGACGATGATAAATTTGTCCAAGTAAGGCTTGCAGACGCGATTCATGAGATCCATGAATGCGGCCGGTGCATTAGTGAGCCCAAAAGGCATCACTAGGAACTCGTAATGACCATAACGAGTCCTAAATGCAGTCTTGTGCACATCTTCATCTTTGACCTTCAACTGATGATAGCCTGACCTCAAGTCGATCTTAGAGAAGTAGCTTGCCCCTTTCAATTGATCGAACAGATCGTCGATCCTGGGCAAAGGATACCTATTCTTGATTGTGACTTTATTAAGCTCACGGTAATCGATGCATAGACGCATCGACCCATCCTTCTTTTTGACAAACAAGATCGGCGCTCCCCAAGGAGACGAACTAGGTCTAATAAAACCTTTGGCTAGCAGATCATCTAATTGTGTCCTTAACTCCTTCATCTCTGTTGGTGCTAACCTATAAGGCGCTCTTGCTACTGGTGCAGCACCAGGGATGATGTCAATTCGGAATTCTACTTGCCTATCTGGTGGTAAGCCAGGTAGTTCTTCAGGGAAAACTTCAGGATATTCCGAAATGACCGGGATGTCTTCAATCTTGGGTCTCTGCACATCAATAGTAACCTGTGCCATATAAATGACACAACCTTTCTTCAAGCATCTAGATGCCTTGAGCATGGACACTTGCTCAGGCAATCCATGCTGGGTATCCCCCTGAATGGTAAGTGATTCACCAGACGGAGTTTTACTACCACTTGCTTTCTGTTGCACACAATCTGGGCTTGGTTATGCGATAACCAATCCATACCTATAACTATATCAAAACCGGCTAGCTTAAAGGGAAGTAAGGATAAAGGAAAAGAGTGGTTCCTAATGGATATAACACATCCATCTAACACAGTTGAGGCGGTTTCTATGGTTCCATCAGCTAATTCCACCTCATATTTCACACTTAAGGCTTTTACAGGCAATTTCAACAATTCACAAAACTTATTATCCACAAAAGACTTATCTGCTCCAGAATCAAACAATACTCTAGCAAAAACATCATTTATGAGAAAAGTACCTGTAATCATGTTGTCATCCTGAACAGCTTCCTTAGCGTCCATCTTGAAGACCCTCGCATTGGTCTTTTTCCCATCCTCGGTTTTCTTGGTGTTCTTTGGGCAATTGGACTTAATGTGCCCTTTTTCATTGCAACCGTAACATGTTGCATCTTTCAGCTTTTTGCACTCCAGAGTCTTATGTTCTGAAGATCTACAAATCCCACAGGGCCTCGGCTGAGGCTGGGATTTCGACTCAAGTCGACACCTCCCAAAATGGTTTTTCTTACAAGTTTTACATTTGGGCTTATCCCCAGATTGTTGCCCGTCCTTCTTAGACCCTGACCCTTTCTTGTGGTCGTTATTTCCTCGGTGCTTTTTATCTGATCTTCGTGAGGTATCGTCCTCACGCTTCCTCTTACTTTCGTCTGAATTCCTGAGCGATCTCAACCTGACTACGTCCAAGGTAAGAGATAGGGATAGATCAGCTGCTGATCTAAAGGTAGCAGGCCTTGATGCCTTAACACTAGCTTTAATTTCTGGGGCTAAACCCCCGATGAAGCGAGCAATCCTTTTAGGTTCTGGGGTTACTAAGTAAGGAACCGACCTAGATAGGGTATTGAAACTGGTGAGGTAAGCCTGGCAGTCTAAATTCTTCATCACCAAAGATAAGAAATCTGACTCGATTCTTTCTACTTCGTGCTGCAGGCAATAATTATCCTTAATGAGAGCAACGAACTGATCCCATGACAAGTTGTAGAGAGGGATCTTTCCGGCAGCTTGAATGAGAGACTTCCACCATGCCAGTGCTTCTCCTTTAAACGATTGGGACACATATTTCACTACGTCCCTTTCAGCACAACCGCTGATGTCCACTACCGTGTCCATCTCGTCCAACCAGGTCATGCAGTCAACCGCTCCTTTCTCCCCAGTAAAGTCTCTGGGTTTACATGAGACGAAGTATTTGTATGTACAGGACTTACCACGCGGTTCCTGCTTAAGCTCGACCTTCCTTGACGGGACACTGTGTTGGTTCGAGGAGTGATGATCCTCATCATCCTTCTTCGGCTTCTCTATCTTAGAGGGTGGCTTACTATGAGCCTCAGAATGTGTTTTTGGCTTGGAATGGGGTCCTGATCGGGTCCTGCTTCGAGTACTACCCGATTCACTATATTGCCTCTCTATGGCTCTAGTAACGGCGTTATCAATCAACGATTGGAGTTCTGCACCAGTTATATTGATTCTGGTGGTGTCATGATTTTCCTTAGGTTGACTGTTGACCTTGTCAGATTCGGCCATGTAGTTGAACTGCTACATAAGATGATGACAATGATTCATTTAAGGAATATAATATGTCTGTCATCTTGATAATTAACCATGGTAATTAAAGAGCCATACTAGTTAATTTGTTAAGTAATTTCATTCAGGACTTTTTATTAGTAAGCCTATCTCAAAATGAAATAAAATATTGGCACAATAGGCCTAGCCACGTAGACAAATTTCTAAATTATAAATTTAGATCTTATAGGATTAAAGTTTGAATAAATTAACAATCAATCCTTTATTGGCAGGGAGTCTATAAACTACGGCTGCCTTTTGTTTTATATGACATTAGTTATAGCCCGTAGGCATTATGTCACAATCAGATATATATATAAAAATGTAAATTTGGATAATTTATTAAAAGGGTGACATGTGTGATTTTGCGGATCACACTAGTCAAGAATGTTAACATGTTTGCAGATGTTAACAGAGATTTGAATCTTTTTAAACAGGTTCTACCATATTGGCCAGGTCTTTAATATGACATTCAAGCTAGGTTTTACCTTTTTAAGATTCTTATAAAAATGGTAAGTCTACAAAATAACTGTTATTTCCATTTATTCATTTATTATATTCATGTATATAATTTAAAAAAAATGAAAATTTGAACTAACCATACCATTAAAAATTAAACTAGTACAAGTTTGCCCTAAACGGGACTTTTACATAAACAACATGCCCACGCAGGGGCCAACTAACAAACAAACCCACGCAGGGGTCAAAATAGAAAGACATGCCCACGCAGGGGCAGAACATGAAAAATATGCCCACGCAGGGGCAGAGTACTGAAACAAATGTCCTCGCAGGGACATGATTACAACACTAAAATAAACAAACAAACGAAGGATTTAGTGATCCTTCTTGCTTTTTCCCTTGATCAAATCCACCATTTTCTTGAACATCCCTCGGTTATGCCTTCGTTCTTCCCGCAGTTCATGCCGCACCTCTTGTCGCACCTCATTTATCCCTTGAAGGATTTCTTGAAACTGTGGCGGTGACATCACCGGCGCCTGAGGTGGTTGCTGATAATGCGGAGGTCGAGGAGGCGGCGGTTGCTGATACCCATATGATGGGTATCCATAGGTCGGGTGTCCCGTAGTCCAGGGACCTCCATAGAGACCTTCCGGCTGGAGAGAGTTCGCAGCTACCCAATAGGGATCCTCTGCAAAGTTGTAGTTTGTGTGGATCGGCTGCTCGAAGGGATTGTACGCCGCCGCACCAGTGTAAGTAGGAATTGGGTCTCCAAAACCCAGTGGTGGTTGTGGCGCGACTGGCGCAGAATTTACTTCTGAGACGGGGTGTGAAGATTCTCCCATCTCTGGTTTTTTGTGAAGTGGCGAGTATCGGCTGCCACTTGAAAGTGGAGGGGTGCTGATGCGCACTCCCCCCCGTGCGGATATTCGCACGGTCGTTCTCCTTCGCCTCGGGGGCGAGGGAGGCTGAAGCTGAGGTGGTGGTGGCAGCGGAGTGACCGCGACAAGTCGGGAATCCTCGGAAGGATTCTGCTGCTGTTGTTGCTGCTGCTGTGGCTGCTGCTGGGGGTGCAAGGGAGAGTTGTGGTAACTGGGGGTAAACGCCCAGTCACAAAGCCTAAACCTCTCCTTGTAGCTGTCGGGACCATTGTAAGGTGATCCCACGAAAGGTGACCCATCTGAGATTTCGATGGGGTGGTTTGGAGTTCCGGATGGTGGCATTGAAGGATCGGTGTCCTCGTCTATATCCATCGGGTTGCCACCGGAAAAGTGATCTTCGGGTCCAAGTGGGTTAAAACCCACTTGTGCTCCAAGGTAGTCAGTAGGGTTAAACTGTCCCTGGAAGACAGGAGACAGGTGGTCGAAGGGTGAGTCGTTTCCTTGAAGAGGTATGAAGGACTGGTGAGAGTTGTGGGGCTCATTTTGAGAATGAGGCCCAAAAGAGTGTGGAATAGAAGGGGAGGTACTCAGTGAAACCGAGCGCCTAGCTGGTTCAATCAAAGCCCTCCAGAGATCTTGAGGATCTGTGTTATAGGGATCTGAAGGCGTTCGCCGGTGCGAAGGTCCGGCTTCATGGTCATTTGGGGAGACGAGTGACCCTTTTCCTCTTCCTCTTCCTCTCATCCGTGGTGGCATTTTGTCGACCTGCCAAAAACAAACAAGTGATACAACAAAAGATATATATAAGACAAAGTTAGAAATAAAACAAATTTGGATAATTCCTAAGTTCTTTGTCTAGACTCGAGAATCGAGGAATGTGCAATTGTGTAACTGAGATTAAACACAAAAGGCTAGTGTTTAATTCACTCAGGGTTGGCTCTGATACCAACCTGTCACACCCCTATTTTTCCACGTGTCACCGGTGGGCCCGGTGGGGAGTATCGTGACGTAGTTGATATCATCATAAGTCAAACAACACAATATATAAATGCACAGCGGAAGCAAAAATAGATTCATTTCAACTTTAATAAAATGTAATATTAAATATCACGAATAGTTGAAACGGATCCACAGGCGGATCAAAATAAAATAAGATATTGTTCAACAGTTTAATTGACATCCAAGCTTGCGAGACTTATTGAGGACGCTAGAAGACAGCCAGCCTAGTACGAGTAGTACATGCACTTAACCTTTTGGAAAATACGTCAGTTTACACTGGTAAATACAATTTAACTGACTCATTTTGAAAAGGTTTGAAAATTGATTTGAATGCACGTGGCACAAAACATTTTATAACTTGGGATAATTATATGAATATAATACTTGTAAACGAATTACATGTTACTTATGCGTTCAGTAGCCCGATCCGTAGACCGGGTTAAAGATTAATAGACACACCACATTATTTGGTTCGGCACTGACGAGTGTACGCCTACACTCCGTGCTTTGGTCGTGGCCATCTCGTAAGATGATGCCAAGGATATCCGGGACATGGTCATTAACCCCCCAAAGGCTTTAAGCAACCAAAACATTTCAAAACGTAGCATATCAAGGATTTAACCACTATTCGATTAAAGATTCAATGCCGGACCAAGCGGTATTTTATATACCGTACCCCAAGCCCGTATAGGGAAAATAAGTTAAAAGTATTTACCTTTGTAAGTATAAATCACAATTAGCGAGTGAAGGTAGCTTTTACTGGTTCTTCTATTCTGGAACAAAGGTTTATAATAACCTATTAGATTTCTAACGGGTCTTTATTTAAGCCTAAGCTTAGACCGGTTAGCTTTTAAGGACGATACGGTTCAAACGCACGATTAAGCGAAGACCGGATAGAATGTGATTTAGACCCGACAAGTTTGAATACTTGTATAATATGGGTATACTAAATACATTCTGGATTTTGAGACAAAGATGATAAGGTTTGACCCATTTCGGTCAATTTATGCAAACTAGTTACATAAACCGAACCGAACGCGAAAAGGGCGTCACGGGTAACCATAAGAGTCATATGCAAGTTCCCTGAGTTAATATGCTTTAAATATGTTATAATATTAGTAAGATATCTTCTATTATGCCCAAAACGGATTTAAACACAAATTATGCCTTATAAGGGCATTTTGGTCATTTAAAAGATTATAAAAGAGTTTAATTAGTAATCTGAGTTACAGGTCTGATTTATACAGTAAATACACTTAATTTAACATGTTATAACAGTAGGGTATGACCTATATGTGAAATTTATCATTTAAAACCAAACTATGCACCTTAGGGGTATTTTGGTAATTTCACTTAGGCTTAAAAGGTCAAAACTGGAAACCTGAGTTTATAAACTTTTACTTACTGTTATTATATAAAAATATACTAAAAATATCAGTAGGTATCAACCTTATATGTTTAATATAGTTTTAGTACATACTATGCGTTAAAAATGCTTAAAAAGGCGATTTGGAGCCATTTCCGGGTTTTCAAAGGAAAGATGATATTTTTAAAATTCCAGAAGGCTCAAAATATTTTATTTATCAAATAAAATCAGTAGAAAAAGGTTTGGGGTCAAAATGATTTGTAAAACTCATTTTATGGCTAAAAAAGGGCAAAATCGGTATTAACCGAATTAAACTTAGAGACCTATGTTATGCTCAGCCAAAAATTAAATAAAAATCTTCAAAAATCCCAAAATATTATATTACATCAGTGGGTAAAAATTTTGATATAAAAAAGTGGGTTTAAATAGGTTATATGCTAATTACGCCGTTTAAGTAACATAAAGCTTTCAAATTACGCTAATGAGCATAACTCTTAATCTAGACCTCAAACTGATGTCAAATTTTAGGTGCAAGTTTATAAATCAGTAACTAAGGTTTCTACTCTTTTACTTTTTCAAAAATCACGTTTTATAGTCAAAAGGGCATAATAGTCAACAATTAGGCGTTTAATGGAAACATGCATATGAATGGGATAACTAATGAACCAAGTTGTGTGACCTCAGGGGGTTACACTAATATGAAACTTGGTCCAATTAAGGCTCTAAGGCATTTCTAAACAATGCTTAACGGGTCAGAACTGAAAGTCAAAGCAGAGGTCAAACTATGCGACTTTCGGGTCCAAACCGAGCCTAAACTGAAAATTGTCGAGTTGAACATGTTGGGACATGTTCTTACATTAATTACCAAGTTATATTAATGATCAAACAGTTTGCAAGTATCCTACATTGCTAATTATGCTTTAATTTGAAATTAAACATTCTGTTGACGTTTTAAAGTAAACTTTGACTCGACAATTAACATAGTTAGAGTGGGAATTTGGAAGTACCCTTTTAAGGGTTTATTACCCACATAATTACCTACTTAAAGGTACTTTTAATTCGTGATTAGACTAAGCACATATTAATTAATCACGAAGTCAAACCTTAATTACGACGGTTTGACTTTTAGTTAATTAACTAAGCTAAAATGAATTTAGAAAAGTTAAGAATGCTTACAAGAGTCCTAATTATGATTAGGGACCACTAGGAAGGTTGCTTGCTGACCAGAGAGCTCCAGAAATATGTTGCAAATGCCCAAAAAGTTGCAACTTGATTTTCTTATATAGTGAGTCCAAGAGCTTAGGATCATCACACATAAGTCTAGGAAGGTTACAAGATGTCCCCAGGTGTCCTATAATGCTAAAAACCGGGTATAGGAGCCCCTGAATTCGTATACCACCTAAATAAGTCGGTGTAACCGTTTGGACAGGCATCTGCCAGTAAAATCGCCCAGATACACTGCTTACGCACCGCAACATTCTGGTTGTTGAGGTGCGCAAGCAGTCTTGCGCACCGCAGCGCTCTGGATGTTGAGGTGCGCAAGCCTTCGCCAGAGATCAAAATTTTGTTTTTATTCAAGCTATGACCATGCAACCTTTTCAACTCCGAATCTCATGCACTATAATCAATATGGGGACCATGTTTTCAGCCATTGCATGTCTAGGCATGCATTTACTCATCTTGTACTCTTGTGGGAAGTTTAAATTGACGGAAACACCAAGGTTTTGCATAGGATCCATGTTTATAAAATAAATTCATTATTTAGAATGGCCAGATTTATAAGCATAAATCAGATGTTGATAAATATATCCTGGTTAGGGATTTATTAATAGGTCGCTCAGAGGTATAAATTAACATGTCGACGTTTAAATCCTACCGTACATCTTTATCTGGATCCGTATTCATGAAACGTTTGCATAACATGACACGTGTCTTTATTTTACTGGACATGAATTTTCGAGGTGTTACACTTGTGTTCCAAACACAAATGTGGTGGATAGCAAATGGGTATATAAAGTTAAACGAGATCAACATGGGGCAATTACGCGCTACAAGGCGCGACTGGTTGCAAATGGTTTTCATCAGCAACCTGGTATCGATTACACTGAAACATTTAGTCCGATAGTGAAATCTACTACAATACGGTTCGTTCTCTCATTAGCTGTAACCAAACAGTGGTCTCTACGACAGCTTGATATTTAGAACGCCTTTTTACATGGCGATCTGAAGGAAACGGTATACCTGAAACAACCACAAGGATTCGTTGATCCTCAACGGTCGGACCATGTGTGCCTCTTACATAAATCTCTGTATGGGCTCAAACAGGCACCACGAGCTTGGTTTGAATGACTTTCTTCTGCCTTGACTGCTCTTGGATTTAGGGGATCCAAAACAGATCCTTCTCTGTTTATTTATTCACGGAATGGGATACTTATGTATATGTTGGTGTATGTCGATGACATTATTCTGACAGGTAATAACAACCAAGCTATCAATCATGTGGTGCATTGTCTCAGTAAATCGTTTGCAATACAAGACATGGGACTCTTATCCTATTTTCTGGGCATTGAGGTGGTTCGTAAAGGCACAGATCTCATTCTTTCACAACGGAAATACATTGCTGAATTATTGGACCGAGCAAAGTTGTCTCAGTCCAAACCAGTTCCATCCCCATGCACCACAGGCGCCTCTCTTTCTCTTGGTGACAGCGCTCCATTTGATGATCTAGTAAAATATAGACAAATGGTTGGGGCATTACAATATGTTACTCTCTCCCGACCTGATATTACATTTGTAGTTAACAAAGTTTGTCAGTTCATGCACTCTCCTACCGAAAATCACTGGTCTGTCGTCAAGCGCATCCTGCGATATCTACACTGGACAACTGATCATGGTCTCTTGATCTCCAGCTCGTCGTCCCCTATTTTACATGCCTACACAGATGCTGCTTTTCATAACATGACCGCCTTCTCTGATGCAGACTGGGCTGGGTGCCTGGATGACCGTTGATCCACGGGCGGATACGCTATCTATCTCGGTTCAAATCTCGTTTCTTGGTCTGCCAGAAAACAAAAGACTGTCTCTCGGTCATCCACTGAATCCGAATACAAAGCCTTGGCTGATACGGTTGCTGAATTAACTTGGCTCGAAACATTCCTGAGTGAACTCCATGTCCCGATGCGTTGTGCTCCTGTTTTATGGTGTGACAATTTGGGAGCTACATACCTATCTGCTAATCCGGTCTTCCATGCTAGAACAAAACATGTGGAAGTAGATTTTCACTTCGTTCGAGAGAAAGTTGCTCAAAGGAAGTTATATGTTCAGTTCATTTCTACGCGTGATAAAATTGCTGATGTGTTTACAAAGCCGTTGTCATCAGATCGTTTTCTCTACTTGAAGTCCAAGCTAAGAGTCGGTCCCCGGCCTTAGCTTGAGGGGGAATATTAGTCGATACATTTAGAATAGGTTAACCGGCCCATTATGTTATATCAACCGGCCCTAGTAAAGTTGTATAGATCTATATAGATCTCATATTGTATTCACATATTATCACAATCAAATAATACAATCTTTATCAAGTTTTAACTCCCAAGAAATATTAACAACGATACCCATGTAAATATTGACACCGAGCCTTAAGAAAAATTAATTTAAGATTTTAAAAATTTGCAAATATAAACCTACTATAAACTAATTAACACTTGTGTATGAGAGAGTTATAAACTAATTATTTAATTGCACCAATACCCATTATCCAGATAATTTTTATATACCCAATAATCTTTTTAAAAAATTAAGCCGATTATAGCTTTATTAGCGCAATAAGCTTTTAACCTAATACCTTTTATTAACACTTAAACAATCAACTTAATAAACAATTATCTATATCTACATTTATCATACTATATAAAGAAACTTTTGTAAGCAACCAAATAATTTAACTTTAGTTTGAACACGTTTAAAAAATATATAAAACATTTGGTACAAGTCTTAATACATAAAGAACTTGTCATTTAGTATTTTGTACAATATGTGATATTAACGAAACATGCATAGAACATTATGTTTAATGGCATAATATTTCATTAAAATAAATTCAACAAATGTAACTTTTTTATTATCTATATTATTATTTATATATTCACTACATATACATTTCTAAGTTAGGGGAATAGTGCCAGGCAACTTGCCTGACACTTCACTATTGGACCAACTTATTTTTAATTTAATTTTATTTTCAGTTTAAAATTACGCTTTCGTCCTTTGTTTAAAATTACGTTTTTGCCCTCAGCTCAAAATAAAATTATAATTTTGCCTCTAGCTCAAAATTACGCTTTTGCCTTCGGTTCAAAAACTCACTTTTAATTTTGTTTCCGGTTTAAAATTACGGTTTCGCCCTCCGTTTAAAATTACGTTTTTGCACCCAGTTCAAAATAAAATGTTGTTTTTTTCCTCTAGCTCAAAATTACGATTCTGCCCTCAGCTCAAAATTACGTTTTTGTCCACAGTTCAAAATAAAATTATGTTTTTCCCCCTAGCTCAAAATTATGATTTTGCTCTCAGTTTAAAATTATGATTTCGCCTCCAGTTCAAAATATAATTTACGATTTTGCCCTCTGTACAGACATACATGTTATGAGAGAGAAATATTTGGCTTATTGCCCCGCAACGCGAGCGGGGCAAAAACTAGTTATTTAACAAAATGAGAATGTGAGGTAGTTTTACTATTTAACTTTATATATATTTTCAAACACATGGTACATTTGGTAATGCATGATTTTTTTTAATAATTAAAGTGGGTGATCACAATTTAAAGAAGCTTACCATTTTTAAATATTTTTTAGAATACATTTCATTCTTTACCTTAGATGTTTATGTTATATAATTTTCAAAAATTCTTGTATTAATTAATTTATCGTACTTATGTGAATCAATATTTTTACATTTATTTTCTCCGGTTTAATGGTCACGTCGTAACGCACGGGTCCTAAGTGGAGTTAGTTATTCTTTTATGTGGTTTACATTTTGGTCTTTTTTTTGCGAATTAACATACAGTAATGCGTATGCGTATTTCAATGTTTTTACGTCTATTTTATTATTTAATGGTCCCGACGTAACGCACGTGTTTTAGTTTTCATATATAACACAAAATTTAATATTTATCAGAATTTAATATTTTAATTTTTAATTTCTTTGATTCATTTTTGTTTTATTAATTAGTTTAATTTAATATTTTCATTTTAAATTTCTTTTATTCATTTTTCTTTTAATAATACATTTGATATTTAATAATACGTGTTTACGTATTGAATGTACACCTAACATTTCCGCTTCCAGTGATTGTTTGAGGAAGTATCCGCTGGAAAATGAACAATATGTTCTAGGAAAACCATTTGGTTTTACCCTCATGGTTTCCTATTTATCAATCCATCATTTCCGCTTCCAGTGTTGTTTGAGGAAGTATCCACTGGGAAATGAACAATCTGTTCTAAGAAAACCATTTGGTTTTACCCTCATGGTTTCCTATTTATCAATCCATCATTTCCACTTCCGATATTATTTGAGGAAGTATCCACCGGAGAATGAGCGCCATAGGTATAACAACCATTCCCAGTTCTTGCATTATTTGAGGAAGTATCCAATAGGGAATGATAGAGTTATACTTTACATGGAAATCCTAGTTAAGTCCTTCTATGCACAATAGTTAGAACCCTAGATTCCATACAAGACGATTGTTGATTTATCAAGATTAACACTAATTGCCTTAGTATAACACAATGCCATACAAAACCATTTTTTATGCACTTGACAGCATCCTTTCAATTCATAAGCTCTAAAGGTAGAATACCTTGAGATACTTAGTATATCATTACTCACACTTTGAATCCCCAAATTCTAGTACCAAATGATGCTCCGCATCTTTGGAATCTAAAGCTATGCATCCCTTCCAATCATTCCAACCTTACTCTACAGTCTCCTACGAATAAAATTTCAGGACGAAATTCCCTAAAGGAGGGGAGACTGTAACCCCTGCGAAAATTTCGAGCCTCCGAAAACTTTTCTATTTCTTTCAAAAGTATTTCATTAACCGATATTTATACATAATGAATTTAACGTAACATACATTCCAAGGTAAACATATAAGTTACACATATCCTAAATACCCTTCATATAACTTAAGTAACAAGTTAGAGTGGTTAAAAATGTCAAAAAGCTGATAATACAAGTCCAGGGGCCAAAACTGTCAAAAATGAGAATTCTGCCGCCATGGGTCCATACGGACCGTAAGACCTAAAGCCATACGGTTCGTATGTAGTGCCCAAAAGCAAAAAAAATGCTTTTTCACCAAGCATTGCCACCTTCCTTCCTTGTGTTGACACCTAACTCCTTCCTTGCCACTTCTAACATGGTCTTGACACATGTTAGGACACTAATACATTTCATAGAACTCCCTAGGACACTTGGCACACTCTCATCACTCTTGATCAACTATAAATACCCCTTTAAACCTTCATTTTCATTCACACCATTCTTATTCACTTCTCAAATCTCTTGGAGCTTGCTCTAGCTATTTGGAGCCTCCTTTTCAGAGTTCAAGTTTTCATTCTAAGCACAAGTAAGTGTTTCTCCTAGTCTATTTCATTTCTTTTGGCTAGTTATGAGCCAAAAGTCAAGCAAATTGACTTTTGCTTTGACTTTCGGTTCTGATCTTTTTGGTCAAGTCTTTGTTAAAATTGAACTTTGCTACGTGATCGTAATAATGAACGTGTTTATTCCTCGCGATTACACCATCTGATCATCACATTTAGTAGGCGAAATGACGAGTCAAACTTTTAAGAAATAATAGTAAAAAAATGCATAAAAATGCATTTTATGAAAGAAGTGTTTTCGGGTATTAAAACTTAAAGTTTTGACACCAAATCAATTTTATAACATTATTAGACATGTTTTAATATGTCTAGCTCGTCATTTCTAGTTTAGTGCTTATTTCTTAGTCGAAAGTCGAGCGGTTTGACTTCCGCTTTGACTTTCGAATCCGATCCGTTTGGTCAACCTTAGGATCTTACCAAGCCCATTTATATGACCATAGTAACATAGGGAACAACTCTCTGAGGTTATACCTTATGGTCATATCGTTTGATTAGTCAAATGGCGAGTCAACTTTTGATATTTTTAAAGGGTCAAAAATACCCTTTTTGCGTAAAATATTTTTAAACCTATATGAGCAATATTTTTGACATCTAAGCTAATCATATAAATTTAATAAACATGTTTTGACATATCGGACTCGTCATAGGACTCATTCGACCATCCGGACCCGTAGTTACGCATATGACCCGTTAAAGTGGCGTTAACCACTTTAACAAGTCGTTAAGGGTCAAAACACCTTTAGACACCTTCTAATCAGAATTAAGGTATTATGAACTATATTACACGAGATCCTTCACTCATTTGGTTAATAAACCTCATTCTATCCGTTCTTCCGTTTAAGTCACGATACACACTAACCTAATAATTATCCGAATTATTAGGAAACACTTGAATCACGTGTGCTTTGCTAAACACGAATAAGCAAGTCATCCACAATCCAAGTGAATACATAGTTTCCCCACTTTTTCATTTTCAAACTATTTTGGGGTGATTCATATGTGCTAACCATTTTCTCAATTAAGATGTATGGCATATGTGTTTACTGAGTGCTCTTTGTGTATATAACTTATGTTTTGGAGAAACAAAGTACAAATCCCAAATCCATGTAGGATCTTCCAATATCAATAGTTAGATCCTTAACGGATACCCAAAGTACTATTTTAAATCCTTTATTGGACTTCTAAGAGTACTTCTCTAAGTTCTTGGTCGATTTCTTTGCTATGTGTTTATGTGTTGATGTGTTGTGTAGTGTTATAATATAGAATCTAGAGTGATTTAGATAACGAAACGAGTGTAATATGATAAGTGCATGATAGATACGCCGCTGGTACTTCCTATATATAAGTGCTCTTATTGTATTACTAATCATAGCGTTATCCAAATCACTTGATGATTCTACGTTTTGGTGAAACAATGTACAAATCCCAAATCCTTGTAGGATCTCCCTATATAAATAGTTAGATCCTTAAAGGATACCCTAAGTACTATTTTAAATCTTTGATTGGATTTCTAAGAGTAATTCTACAAGTTCTTGGTCGAATTCTATGCTAAGTGTTTATGTGGAATATAGTCGGTGAAACAAATACAATTGGTTATGTGTTGTGTGGTGTTATAAATGGAATCTAGAGTGATATAGGATAACAAGGCGAGTGTAATACGATAAGGGCATGGTGGATACGCCGCTGGTACTTTCTATATATAAGTGCTCTTATCGTATTACCCATCGCAGCGTTATCTAAAATCACTTGATGATTCTGTGTTATAATGTGACGAAGTACAAGCGAAACAAACAACAATGTACAATTTTTATTAACAAAAAAATTACATGGTATTAAACATATTTCCATTTACAAAATATTTTGTCACAAGTTTTATTATCAAAACAATGTATTGCAATACTAAACTTTATGCCATACGTTGGCTACAAAAATCTATTTTCATTCGACAACTCGTGTAATTGGACAATGTATTGCAATACCAAACATTGCCATAAATTTGGCCAACAAAACCTATGTCACTCACTAACTTTATTGTTGACCCTTTATTTTCACATATGTTTCAGGTATTGACATTTCAAGTATGCTACATATAGGTAAGCACTCGGGCCTTAGATTTCTTCTAAATCTAAAAACAATTACTTGTATTCTTTGTGTTGTAAAATAATATTATTAATATAATGAAACTTTAAGTACCATGTGTTGTGAGCAATTTGTAATGTGGCTCCCCGACGAATCCGCCGTGCGTTGTTTTTACGCGGTCGGGGTGTTACAAACTTAAATCAAGAACTCATGTTACATCGTTTAACCCAATATGAAATCCTAGGCAGAGAACCAAAATTGAACCTGCTATTTGACTCGTAAACACAATATTAAACCCATCATTATCAACACTTTGTTTCAGGCTATCTTGACACCGACGAAATCCTCTCAAACTTCGACTTTGAATGCTGAAAGAACAACTTTAATTTGGGGTTTGGTCAAGCTCCATTGTTCCGACTCATCGGTTCATTTAAGATCTATAACAGTGTTTCAAGCTCTAGATCTATCAAAGTGTTTGAGACAGAGATAGACCAATTGAGGGATAGGCGAAACAATCAAGACACAAAGAGATATAGATCCAGTGATTGCAGCTGGAGGAGCGATCTTTATGAACTGGATTGTGGTGCCGACATGTTGGCATCTTCGGTATAAAAAATCAATCTTGAAAGGATGTTACGACATGGTGATGGTGATCCCATTAAAATTAAATTACCATCGTTAGTATACAATCGACACCATGTGGAGGAATCAATCCTTACTAGCTGGATGGTGATGTGATTGATTGCAATGGCGGTTGTTAGGTGTTGCCGGTGGTAGCAGTCTCAAGAACTAGTTAGAGGAGATGAGAGAGGGTAAGGTTGTGATGTGGGTGGGGTTGATTGGGGCCCACTTGAATTACTAAATCATAAAATATATTTTGTTTTAGCGTTTTACTTATTATTTTTTATTGCAAGGGCAATATAGTCATTTCACACCAACTTAACTGAAAAAACTAACGGTCATCCACTCAGGGGAATATACGAGTAACAAGTGAGCAAACCATAGGGAACATACATGTAATTTTAAAAAGTTGAGGACTAAAGGTGAAAAAGTGGGAAACCACAGGGACCATCTAGGTAATTTACTCTATAACTAAAAGACCATTGAATCTCATTAAATAATATAGCTATTATTAGAGGCGAAGGTTAGTTGTTACCCGGGGGTGCACCCGCGCACCCCAATGTTTCGGTTAGAAGTGTATATTTTCCGATTTTTCGTCCGGAAATTTTAAAAATTATATAGGATCGCCTCCCCCCAATTATTTTTCCTAAATATTTATACAATATATAAATTAAAGTAAAGTTTGTTACCACTTTGTATATCCTAAATATTTACACAATTTAATTAAAGTAAAGTTTGTTACCACTTTGTATATAAGTGATGGGTAGTTTTGTAAATATATTTTAACTCTTATTAGTTTAACTCTAGATTACCCACCACACAATAAACTTAATCACAATTTTTTATGTGTAAGGACGGGTCCTTTGAATGAATGAAATTTTTTAGTTTTATTTAGAACTATTATTATTTGACCTGACCCGAATCGATAGCCGACCCGACCCGAAACATAACGATAGGAAAAAATTTTTTTGGGTCTCATCACTTTACGCCCCCTCGAAGCTTTTGGTCAAGCTCCGCCACTGGCTATTATTAATAATGATTTGTAATTGAACTTAGCCCTTAATTCAATTAATTAACGGTTAAGAGCTGTTCTAATTGTTTTTAGATTAAATAAGTTAGATTAAATAAGGTTTGTATAAGATGTTAACTCATATATATACATGTGTATTCAAGTAGGGATTTGAAGCATGGATGGATACGTGATTTGGACTTTAACGCATATTTATATTCAAAATCGGATTGACCCGTCACAAAACACGGGTAGAAACCACAAGCTTTATTAAAATCTCAGGTTAAAATGAAGGCTTACAAATTTGAGGATAAAAGTATGAAACAAGGTTAGACCTTCAAGGTTAAATTATATATTAAAGGAGAAATGGATTGTCCGATTTTAATCTAAACTTTTGTGGTTAAAATTTGATTATTCACTAACAAACATATTTAATTAACACGTTCTTTTATTTATAAAGCATTATATGACTTATAAATTGAATATTAATTAAATAATTTCCTAAATAATTGATAATCAAATTCCAAAAAAAAGTCTAAATTAAAAAGATAAACAAACTAAATTGGTAACGTTTATGGTTTGAAATACTATAGAAGCGAATCCGCTATTTAAAAAAAAGATCAAATTTTGTGAAACGTGCATACCACGTAGATTATCTGTGTAATTAACTCTATGGCGTATAAGTTAAACACGACATTTGGAATTTTAAGTTAAAGTATACCTTTTATTTTGTTTTTTAAAAAATTGAAGGAATGATGAAAAAAAGATGGCAAAAATGATAATTATATATAAAGTAAAGTGTTAGTTGGTTGTATGATGTGTAAATGTTGGAGTTACTTCAATTGTCCTTGCCGTGTACGTCGAATTTGTCGACATAGGTGACGAACCACGGTGGGTCACCCATGCACAAAACTTGTCTTTCTTTGGCCAAACTAGGAAAATTTTCTAAAGTTGAAAAAAAAAAAACACAAATTATGATCAGCTTAAGCTCATATCAAAGGTTATCAACACTGTTAATTATAAAACAATGACACCTACTTAGCTTGGATGTTGTTAGCCACATTGAAATCCTTTTTGGAATTTAATACATACTTTTTGAATTTTGATGATTAAAACTAACTAAAATTAAGTTGGTCATTTTTTTTTTAACTTTTTAAGTGAAGATTTCTATTACTTGTTTTTTAAATACATTAGTATTTGGATTATATTTTATGTTATTTCAAAATCTCGTGAGGTTGAATTATGGATGTGTGAATGTTTGATGTTTTAAATTGTTGATTATTAACACCATTTTTATCTCTACTATCTTTACGTGTGGTTTGTCCACATCTATGTCAGTATGTCTGACCTCTTCTCACGGACGACTCATCTCTTCCTCTCCCTCTCACAATCATCACCCTTGTTCTTTTAGACGGGTTTCACTCTCCCTCTCTTCTCGTCACGTCGGATTCAACTGTCTTCTACGTCAGCTATAGATCTCTTCCAGAAACATGCGTTGGTTATGATGGTACCACATGTCACTTTTCTTATTTCTCTAAGGGTACAGCTTGTCGTGCTTGCTTAGGGTACAACTCATATATATTTTTATATTTATTCCTTATATTTCTAGTAACTTGTATTAAAATTTTAATTTTGTTTAAATAAAGGCTGTAATTCAAAATAAATTATTTAAGAAACACATTTATATTAAAAATAAATCAAAAAAGTGAATTTAAAAAAAATAGTTCTATTAAAAAAGCTATATATATATAAATTGAAAAAAAAAGATATATAATTTTTATTAATAAGTAAACAAAATATATAAATTAAAGAAAGCGACTTTAAAAAAAGATTGTTTTTAAATTAGCATTCCAAAAATATTACTTTAAAAAAAGATTAAAAAACCGGAAGAAGATTAACTTAACAAAATTAACAAATAAAATATGAACTTGAGTTTTTTCTGAAATTATATTGTAAAAAAAATCAGTTTTTATAGAACCTTTATTTAAAGAAAGTTAACAAGTTTTAAGTACCTAGGGGTGAACAAGTTTAGGTCCGGACCGAAAATAACCAAGAACCGAACCGAAAATATACCCAACCCGACCCGATCCCACAGGGACTCAAAGGGTCGGTTCTCGGTTCTTTTCATGGTGAAACCCGACTTGGACCTATGGACCGAAACCGACCCTATATTTAGGGTAGTGAATCGGTCCTGTATTTTATGTTTGATCGGTTCTCGGGTCGGGTCGTTTAATGGTCGGGTCGGGTTTTTCCTTTTCCTCACCCCTAACCACACACATGTATCATGAGTGCGTTCTTACATATACATCTTTTTTTCACGAATAACTTATGACGATTTCTAGCTATCATGCAAAAGATTAACGTATAATATGATATCAATGTGAGACATTTTACGCATCATTCATTTCACATGAAAAGGGCCAATTTTGGACCCAAAACAATTTCTTAGAATCATACACACCAAAAGCAGTCTAGTCTTGTTAACTTAGTTGTTTTCAATATAATGTAATTAATATGGGAAAAAATATATCGATAAATTCGCAAATAATATGGCGTTGGGATTGTTTATTATATTTAACTCTAAAAGTGCTTATTATCTTATAACTTTTAGAAACTTTTCTAAAATAAGTTTTTAAAAATGTGTTTGAATTTGCTATTGTGGTGTAAAAAGTAAAATAACCAAAAAGAATAAGGTAAGTTTTCATGTTTGTTGCTATTTTAAAGGGTGTGGTTAATTGGTAATTTGATGCTAAAAAACCAAACGCCATTTAAAAAACAAGGTTTTTATGGCTTTGAGAAACAACTTTTTACTCTAAAAAAAAACGAAAATAAAATACACTTTTAGCAATGTTAAACACTTTTTTAACTTCAACAATTCATTCCAAACTCAATCTTAATGATTTAATTTACACAAGCTGTGGAATTTAACTTTTCATAAGTAAAGAACATACTCGAGTGATGCATGATCTTCAGAAATTTTACTTATATAAAATCCACAAAAATATATATTTCGTTGTAATAAGTAATTTAATCATAAAGCATATCAACAATCATTTTGTTTCACTTGTGGTTTTTTTTTTTTTTTTTTTTTTTTTTTTTTTGTAATTTGTATAAAAACGCTTATTTTTATTCAATATGTAAAATTCTATTTTCTTTTGCATTTTACACAATGATTCATTTTTAGCTTAATAAAAAAAAAATTGTATGTAGAAACAAATAAATTAACTAAATATGTTAAAAGATGGATATTACATGGGTCTACATATTTACACACCCTATTGCCTATTTGGACACCCTTCAAGACGCCTCGTATAGACCTATACGAGGCGTATAGCCTTTTCCAATTTCCAAGAGAATCTCTGATTATGTCATATTTTGTCTTATTTGCCACGTATACGCCTCGTATAGGCCTATACTGGGCGTCTATGCGAAAAAGACCATTTAGCCCCTGATTTAGGCCTATACTGGGGGTAAATTGGTCTTTTTTGCCTCTCTTATATGCCTAGTATAGGCCTATACTAGGCGTATATAAGGGGTTTTTTTTTTTTTTTTTTTTTTTTTTTTTTAACAAACATTTTATACAATATTAATCGTTTTAGCAAACTTTTATACAAAAACAAGTTTTTTTATTTTAAATAATTAATATTAGGACCCCTCGTTGGTTTTTTTTTAGTTGAGTTGTTTTTTAAGAAAAGTTTTATTTTTTTATAAAAATATTTTACCGTTTTCAAGATCGGCCTTTAAAAATATTCGATCGTAGAAATATTACATTCGGTAAAATATTTTTATAAAAAAAATAAACGTATCAAAAAAAACCAACGAGGGGTCCTAATATTAATTATTTAAAATAAAAAAACTTGTTTTTGTATAAAAGTTTGCTAAAACGATTAATATTGTTTAAAATGTTTGTTAAAAAAAAAAAAAAAAAAAAAAAAAAAAAAAACCCTTCAAGACGCCCAGTATAGGCCTATACGAGGCGTATAAGGGGCAAAAGACCATTAAACCCCTGAATTAGGCCTATACTGGGGGCAAAACAGGGCTATAATGGTCTTTTGGACCCCTCGTATACGCCCAGTATAGCCCTATACTGGGCGTCTATTTTTATTTTTTTTTTGTTTTCTCTTTTTAATATTTAAAAAAGAAAACAAAAAAAAATAATAATAGACGCCCAGTATAGGGCTATACTGGGCCTATACGAGGGGTCCAAAAGACCATAATAACCCTGTTTTGCCCCCAGTATAGCCCTAATTCAGGGGTTTAATGGTCTTTTGGTCCACATAGACGCCCAGTATAGCCCTATACTGGGCGTCTTGAAGGGTTTTTTTTTTTTTTTTTTTTTTTCTCTTTTTAAATACCAATAACACTAATATTAACTATAAAAACTCATATTAATTATAATAAACTCATATTAATTATAAAAAAAACTCATATTAATTATAATAACACTAATATTAATTATAAAAAAACTCATATTAATTATAATAACACTAATATTAATTATAAAAAACTCATATTAATTATAATAACACTAATATTAATTATAAAAAACTCATATTAATTATAATAACACTAATATTAACTATAAAAAACTCATATTAATTATAATAACACTAATATTAATTATACGATGCCTATACGAGACCTATAGGAGACTTATACTATACTATACGATACGATACAACACGATAGGCTTATACAAGACCTATACGAGACTTATACTACACTATATTATACGATACGATACGATGCGATACAACACGATACTATAGGATACGATACGATATGATACGATACGATACAATACAATACGATATTAGACTATTGGATAAGATACAACACTCGTATAGGACTATAGGTGTGGTTTAGGTCCCGTTTAGGCCTATAGGCTTATACAAGACCTATATGGGACCTATACTAGACTTATACTATACACTATACGATACGATACAACACCCGTATACGTCGATAGGCCTATACAAGACCTATAAGGGACCTATACTACACTATATGATACGATAGTATCGTATTGTATTGTATCGTATAGTATGGTATCGTATAGGTCTATACGAGAGCTATACGAGACTTATACTACACTATACGATACAATACGATACGATACTATAGGATATGATACAACGCCCGTATACGTCAATAGGCCTATACAAGACCTATAAGGGACCTATACGAGACCTATACTACACTATATGTTAAAAACAATGTAATATTTCTACGATCGAATATTTTTTAAAGGCCGATCTTGAAAACGGTAAAATATTTTTATAAAAAAATAAAACTTTTCTTAAAAAACAACTCAAATTACCCCACCAAAACACCCATTTTTTTACTCAAAAAACATCACCCTCAAAAAACAATCAAATTACCCTACCAAAACATCCATTTTTCAACAAAAAAAAACCAACGAGGGGGTCCTAATAATAATGATTTAAAATAAAAAAACTTGTTTTTGTATAAAAGTTTGCTAAAACGCTTAATATTGTATAAAATGTTTGTTAAAAAAAAAAAAAAAAAAAAAAAAAAAAAAAAACCCCTTCAAGACGCCCAGTATAGGCCTATACGAGGCATATAAGGGGCAAAGGGTCCTATACGAGGCCTATACGAAGGGTCCTATACGCCCAGTATAGGCCTATACGAGGCGTCTTGAAGGGGTCAAACCAGAAGTGACATGAGTCAGGCACTGATTTTGATGTAACCCTATACGCCTCGTATAGGCCTATACGAGGCCTATACGAGGCAAAGGGTGTCCAAATAGGCGCAGAGGGTGTCCAAATATCTCCACCCTATTACATTTATCAAAAAAAGCTTTTGCTAATTTAGGACTTAGGAGCATACATCACGACACAGCTAAATGATTATATCAGACGACGACGAACCACTTTCCGTCAACCCCGTTAGACTGCTCCGCCAGCTGCTACTACCGAACGACGTCGTTCTACTCGAACTTGGTGTAGCCAAAAACGTAGGTTTATTTTCTCCAGCCATAATTACCAAACACTTTTCTTGCATATCACACAACTCCACCCGGTTATTATTATTATTGTGATTTTCAGAAAGTAAGTTACCATCACCGTTTACGCTTCCGGACTCGACGTCCCCTTCGTTATGATCCAAGTAGCCGGAGAACTTCCAGTAGGAGCATGCAAGAACCATGAGAGCAAAACATACTAGACCCATCATGGCTGCAAGGCCGCCGAAGAGGTATGGTATCGGCGAGTGCCATGGTGACGGTTGAGGAGCCACCGCCGGCGACGGAGATATTGAAGAAACTGCATCCATCAAATTTTGTAAGGGTAACTAGGTCTAGGTGGAAAGGACCATAAGGATGAGTTGTGTAGATTATTTAGGCTAAATTTGTTTTTATAGTGGGAGTTTGGAAATACAAATTGACACTCAACTTTTATCCAAATGAAACATGAACATTACGGAAGCACTATTGGTGTTTATAATCATTAAAGTGGTGCAACTTTATGTCACACAAAATAAGTATTGGATTTTTTTTAAGGGAAAATTTTTTGGGTTAGTTCATCGCACTTCTTAAATTAAAGAGGCCCGTTGCTTCACTTCAGCCAGGTTATATTGTCTTAACTGAGTTCACGCTGACTTCAGAGTTTGGCTTGGTCGGAAAACCACACCGTCGACTACCACTTGATAGACGTTGTGCAATCACAAAAGTTGAACACTCTCTTGCATAACGTACGGAGGGACGAAAACCCAGGTGAGCTCAAGATAGAACCTGACACCTCTGCAAGAAGGCTAGGCTCTATCCATCATTGCCTAATCCATTAAAGTGACACAAGTGGCGATTGAACTTGGGTCTCCATTGGAGAACGGAGAACCCAAGCCTCTCAACCAATAGGCCACAAAATAAGTATTAGATGGATTTTATACGTAGATTTTAAGGGTTTGTGGTTATGAAAAAAACAATATTTAAATTAAACTAGGTTATCACGGTAGTCGCGTTGCGGCGAACTTCTTTTGTTATTTAGTATGCGTTTACATGTGTTTTGAAATCACTACGAACGCGTTGCGCATGAAACCGCTGACAAAAATAAAAAGAAAATTTAGAAAAAAAAAACACTAAAAAATAACCGAAAGAATGTAACAAAGTTTGTTAATTGAACATGCTCACTGTTTAACTGAACATGCTAATTGTTAAATGTAACAAAGTTTGTTAATTGAACATGCTCACTGTTAATTACATAAATACTGAAATATGATGCATATTACACAAACATTGTTAGACCACCCGTAGTGGGGCGTGGTTTTTAAAAAAAATTGAAAAAAAACGCCCATCCCCCCACTACAACGGGCGTTTTCCGGCGTTATAATTCAAAATTTTGCAAGCCAGCGTTTTAAAAAAACGCTAAATTGGATGTGCAAGCCGGCGTTATATTTGAATAATGTGCAAGTGGGCAAATGCAATAATGGATGTGGCCAATGGGAGACTTCCAAGTGTAAGGTGCCATTTCTTTTTTTTTTTCTCTATAAAAAAATAATTGTTTATTGATTGGAAGGGGCGTTATTGGAATAATGCCCCACTACGCCACTTTTGCAATAATGGCCCATGCTGACTGGGATGACACGTGTCGAATAATGCCCCATGGTCAGGGGCGGACCCATGTATACCGGAACGGGGTCCCCGGACCCCAATCTTTTTTTAAAAAGTAGTAGAAGCGGTATATAAAATTTGCTATGGACCCCATAAAATTATTAAGTTGGACCCCATAACAATGAAAGTGAGCCTGGTGTAGTGGTAAAACCCCTTGTTTACATACAAAAGATCCTAGGTTCGATACCTGTTTGCTTCATTTTTTTGTGTTTTTTTTTTTTAACCTGAAAATTTTGAACACCGGAAAAATTGGACCCCATTGTTCCAAAATCCTGGGTCCGCCACTGCCCATGGTGGGGGCATTTTGTTCCACCACTACACATGGTCTTATAGAAGGGCGGTTATGGATTCCTACGGTGTCACCTGTCCCGGATGTGACAGGGTAATCCTTACATTGTTAAGAAACACAGAAAAGAAAGATAAAACGACAATGACTAAAGCTAAGGAAATGATGACTTTGAAGACGTTGTTATTGATTAGTTGCTTGTTGTGTATTCCTTTTAAGTAGAGCTACGTAAGGCGTAATGGATCTATTTGACTCCAATGTTAACATATTATGTTGGTTAATTTGTTTGTTGTTTATATTGGTACCGATTATTTTGCTTTGATTAAATTATAAGTTTTGTCCTTTATGTTAACACCATTTTACAGGCGTTGTCCTTTAGCGCAAAACTTGACAAGTTCTGTACTTAATGGTTCAAAATCTTACACAGTATGTCCTTTAGGCTAAACCCAGATAAATTTTTCTTTTAAGTTATGTCATATTGTCATGTATAAAGCACATGAGGATACTAGGGTACTAGTGTAATTTTACCTATTTAATTAAAACTAAAAAAAACATATATAAACCCAATAATAACTCTCTCTCTCTCTCTCTCTCTGAATTCTTTCTCTCTCTCCTTCAAGAATCAAATTCATCCCACCTTTCATGTTTGCACACCTGAACTCAAACAAGTTTCAACATGCTTTAGGCACTATTAAAATGATTATAGCACGACCAAAATCAGTGGCCTCAATCCATGATCATTCTTAACAAATGAAAAAAAAATACAATAGACATGAATCATTTTCTAAGTGAGATTAAGAAACAGACCACTGATCCAGCTAGGTAACCATTTCTGAATACTAGAATTTGTTAATTTGACAAACAGTACACCCAAGTAAACATAAAGAAAAACTAAAAAACATAAATTAATGGACGCAAAATCCTCATTTTACTAATCCTTATATTAAAGTAAGGATGGTGGTGAATGGAGGGATGGTGGTCTTCGGCGGTGAAGTTTGGGAGGTGAACGTTGGGGCTATGGTGGTGGTGTGTCGGTGTCAGGTGTGCAAACAGGAAAGGTGGGATGAATTTGATTCTTGAAGGAGAAAGAGAGAATTTAGAGAGAGAAAGAGTGTTGAGAGGGAGAGAGAGTTAATGGGTTTATATATGCATTTTCAGTTTTTTTAATTAAATAGGTAAAATTATACTAGTACCTCAAGTGCTTTGTATATGACATAATTTAACAGAAAAATCTAACTTGGTTTGGCCTAAAGGATATACTGTGCAAGATTTTGAAACATTAAGTACAGAACTTGTCAAGTTTTACACAAAAAGACACCACCTGCAAAATGGTGTTAACATAAAGGACAAAACTTGTAATTTACTCTTTTGCTTTTGTTTGTTCTTTACTTTGTATTGTGCTAGCGGTGCTCTAACCATAATGAAGTTAAGGACTATGAAGTGGAAGGTTCAAATGAGAAGAATTTTTTTGTAAGAATAAAAAAGAAAAAGTTTCAACCAATAAGAATGCTTCATTTTACTTCATTTAATAATTGCATTTAATTTTAATATAAGGGTATATTGGTAAACATACATAAATCATTAATTTGTATTCTTCCCTTTTAATAACTAACTAAATTAAATTTGTAACTCCTTTTCAAAATATATACTTTTCCAAATAAAAAAAACAACTTAACTTAAAATGTAGAATAAATTACTAGTTGTGTAGGATAAAGTAAGAGTTGTGTAGGATATATCTCGAGATGTGTAGGATAAGTTTTGACTGTGTAGGATAAAATTCTATAATGTGTAGGGTATATGTAGGAAAATTTTGATATGTGTAGGTTTTGTAGATTATATGTAGGATAATTAATGATTAGTTGACTAATTACTTAAAGAGAGAAAAATTAATGATACGAGTTATAAATGAAATAGTATTTTACTAATATGCCCTTTCTTCTTTTTCTTCTCACATTAAATTTCTTCTCAAATGAACCTTCCCCTCACTATGAAACTCTGCAACATTTAGCTCTTGATTTATATGGACGGACGTTTGCTTGGGGAACTTAACATGTAGCACTTTTTAAAAGATGGGGATGTAGGAAATGAAATTTGAAAAATAGGTACTTAAGTTGACACCGCCCACTTACCTTATGAACGCAAATTACATTTTACTCAAAAAAAAAAAAAAAAAAAACTAAAACTTTCACATTTTTTATTTTATTTTTTAATTTTATCAATTTTAAAGTTTTTAAAATTTTTTCCATTACTTTTCAAAAAACGTTTTGCAATTTTTTTAAACTCTTTTTACACTTTTATTTTTTAAATTTATCTCAGTTTTTAAATATTTATGCGGTTTTATTTTTTTTCGCCTTTTTTAATTGTTTTCACAAATAATATTAATTCTTTTTACAATTTTTAGAAAGTTTTTTAATTTTTCGCAATTTCAAATTTTTTTTCTCACATTTTTTTTATTTTTTTCTTAAACTTTGAGCCCATATTAGCGTTTTTTAAGCAACGTTATCATTTAATAAAAAATCAAAATAATATAACTACCATATAGAATTAGTGACATGCTATTAAGGTAAAATATATTAGATTAGAACATTAAAATAAATATAAATAATCTAATTGAATTATTAATGTTTATAATTGACTAAATTGGAACACTCTTAAAATTTAATTACTATTTTATGAAATGTTCCCATATATGTAATATGTTTACACAGTAAGAAATTGCAATCGAATGTCAAGTGTTTTAGTTTGCATATTTTTGTTAATTTTTTTAACGATAAATTAACATACTCTTAGAGTATTCACATTGGAGTCTTTGTTCAATGTAATACAGAGAGAATAATAGAGGAAACAATAAAAACACCACCACATTGGAATCTTAATAATAGAGAAAAATATATGGAAAGTAAAGTACACCTCTATATTTAGAGGTTTGCATTCAACCCTCTATATTTATATTGTGAGTGTGTAGGAAAGAGAAAAAATAACAAAATAATTGTTTATGAGTATGAAATAAATAGAGAAGAAGAATTGGATGTGAAATGTTTTTAAAAAATTAATAAAATTTAGAGAAATGTACGTTTTTATATAGAGGAGATGAACGCTCTAATATAAGGAAAATACTTACCACCATACTAAATCACAATTTTGAAAAAAAAAATTGAAGACACTTACCACCATCCTAAATCACAATTGTGAAGAAAGCGTATACATATAGTTTTTTTTTTTTTACAAATTTTTAGGTAACTTCTTTGAGGAAAGATGTGGGGAATGGTGGATTTGGTGGGGGTACCTTTCCTTTTTACTAAAAAACAAAATCAACACAACATCTTTAATAAATAAACATATATTTTATTATTTAATTAAAATTAAAGTAAATTATACAACTAGTCTTAAGTTCTTGCGTTGCGGGGCAAAGACATAAAACCATGCTTCCAGTGTTGTGGGGTTAAAGGCATAAAAATTGTGCTAAGTAGTAACCAAACAACCAAAACCGAAAAAAAACGTAATGTAAAACCACAAATTTTTAACACCAGTGACTCACGTTATGTAAAAATAGACTATTTATCTGTGGTGCAAATATAAATTTGTTTTTAATCTTTAAATTTTGGTCGATTATATATGTATTCGTATCATTATATATGTGTATGTATATATACGTTATGGTTAGTTCACTGACGTTATTTACAGTTGTGTTGCCAGATATATCCGAATGAATAAACGGACAATAATGAAAAAACGGAAAAAAATAACTTAGTAAAGACGCAAAAAATAGAAAAAAAGAATAAAAAGTTAAACATAACCAAAATTATAAAAAAATGTCAAAAGTACAAACTCTAGTAAAAATGGATAAATATGCACTTTTTTAAGTTTTAGTAAAGTTAAGGGTAAAATAGTCATTATATAATTTATTTTTAATAAAATAAATTAAAATGGGTAAATTTACAGTTATATTAGTTAAGAGGGGGGAGATATGCAATTTTAATTTTAAATTGGGTAAATATGCCATTAAGAAGTTTTATAAGGGGAAATATGCAATTGACCAATAAATAAATGTTTGTATAATAAAAAATTGAGTAATAAAGTTTTTTTTAATCTATCCATGTATATTTGGATTTATGTAATATATTATTTTATTTAATATCAAGTTATGTAACATACTTTGCTTAACAATTAAAACTAGTCTTTTTTGACATCGCGCGTTGCGGCGAAACCGAGCAAATGATAATGTAAAACAAACGTGATTTGAAAATAAAACAAGTTGTTTAGGAAGCCAAACCATTAGAACGGTTTAGTTTATCATTGTACCTTTTTATAATACCAAATAAATACTTTATTTTGAGTACAACTTCGTTTTTAACAAAACTTATAACGGAATGTCGAGAGAAAAAATCAGGCACAACTACGTACTTAAGTTTTTAGAAAAAGTTATACACGTAAATTAATAAAGCGGTATAAAATAATTTGATAAATCAATAGTAAATATAATAATAAACTATTATAATATATTAAATAAAAAATAATAAAAAGTTGTATATTATTTTAAAAATAAAGTTACTACTCATCGTCCTTCGTAAACTATATATACTAGTGAGATTCCCACACGCTTCGCGGCGGGAATCAGTCGGTATTCGTTCGGTTTGTTACGGTACCGACATTTGCCATAATATTATTCCAAAGAGAACATTACATCAGTCGAAAACAATAGAAACGAATATCAATACCGGTACTGATCTTGTTCAGTTGATATCGGTTATGTTCGTTTGCATTCTTTGTCTATTTTATTTCAACATTGCAATATTTTTTATTTGAAAACGGACGTTGTATCGTTGTCGTACCAAACCGAATTGAAACCGATTAAACAACATCTATATCAATCGGTACCAATATTTAATTTTATTGTTAACGTTTTCAATAAACTGACACCCTATCGTTATGATATCATACCGAATTGAACCGAACAACACACCGGTATGCGTTATTTTTATAGTGTTTTGTTTGATAACGGATACTTTGATCGTATCTTAATCTTAAAAGCAATATAAGAAAAACAATGATTAAATTGAATTAAAGAATAAAACAATAAAATAACTAAAACTTAAAAAAACAATATTGAACAAAAATATTGAAGTAATAAATTTTTTAACGTGACGTTGAAACAAATAAACACAAAATGCAAGTTATTAGAAAAAAAAAATAAAAAAAAATCATGAATAAAATATTCTAAAAGTAAATAAGTACATCAAAATAACACACTAAAATTCATCGACGGTTTTGGTTTATTTTATACAATATCGACACGGTATCCATTTTCAATAAAATTTATATCACAATATTGGAAAAAAATATAGTTACGGATTTAAATTTTTGAAAAATTAACGAAGCAAGTTATTAGAAAAGTATTAAATTGAATGATGAATAAAATATTTAATAAAAATAAATAAATGCTTGAAAATAGATGTAAAAAATAAGTAAACACTTTAAAATATTAAAATGTTAGATAATTGTTCATGACCAATTGGCGGGTATTCACTCGGTATCGGTTCGATTCATTACGTTATTGGTACGGTAGCGCCACTCGATATATCAAGCGAAAGATAAAACCTAAAAAATAAAGTCATGATATGACCAAAATAATATCGATACGTGTTTTACATTGGTCAAAAAACCATAAATACAAATATTAGTAACGGTTCTGATAATAACGATACCGAACCGATGTTGTTCGGTCAAGACCTACAGAACACCAATGTTGCTAGGACATTAGCTTAAATGTTATATGAGAAAACTTAAATAATAAAATAAGGAAACAATAAAATAATAAATTAAAGTAATAAATAATAAAATAACAGAAACTTAGAATACTATTGTATTAAAAAATTCTTGAACTACTCTTCATCATCTTGAGTTCCTATTAATATATATAATGTTATTTTTTTTTTTTTTTTTGAAAGGTGAACTTCATAATGGTGACCATTGTCACACCCGCAAATCGCGGGCCCTCGCCAAGATTAAGGGCCCAGATAGCAAGGCCAGCGCTGGGTTTACCAACCTTGGGTCGAAGGCTTTCCCCCGGAAACCATACTGCCTCTACACAAGTTGCCTCGCTAGAGTAACAGCCGGATTAAAACCGGGGTGACGCTCAGGATCAAACCCTCCTCGGTGGGTTTTTCACCATCATTGCGCACGGGTGTCCTCCCCCCTAAAGCCACAAGTGGGAGTCGAACCGGTGACCTCCCAAAGGAGGGCCGGCCAAACTAAACCCAATGGGAATACCCACTGGGCCACAGGAGGAGGACAATATATATAATGTTATATGAGAAAACTTAAAACAATAAAATAAAGAAACAATAAAATAATAAATTAAAGTAATAAATAATAAAATAATAGAAACTTAGAATACTATCGTAATAAAAAAAATTTAAACTACTGTTCATCATTAGTTCCTATTAATATATATATAAAATATAGTTGACACCTGTTAAAATAGTATAAAGATAAATTATAATTAAAAAAGTATCATTGGGTTGTTGCTTGCAAAGTTTAGTTCCAAGTATAGCTGTTTCTGAAATATATAACTAAGCAAGTATAGATTAACTAAGTGGAATAAGTATAACGAGTTTATAGGTCCTGCGTATTGTGACGGAACTATTATACCAAACAAAAAACATACTTAAACGCATTGAATGAAGAACGCGCACTGCATCGTGTTAACTCGCAAAATATAGACCTATACAAATTTAAATTTTAAAAATCCGAAAGGTCGTTAAACCAAAAAAATAGAACTAAAATCTATATGTAAATGTTATGATCAACTGTACAAATATATTTCTTTATTTATCAACTTTACTAAATTATCTTGGAAAAAGTAAAATATATCTTGTAAAATTGTACAAAACGGAAAAAAATTAGTAGATGCTAAGTGACCTTCACGTATCGAACACTCAAATTGAATAGTGTTATGCGAGGACACTTTTAGGTAATTAAAGGATGGATAATTTCATAAACCAATAACCAATTTAATGAGGCCGTATACCAAATTCTTTTTTTTTTGAACGACGAAGATTCTATGATTATAGAACAAGGGCCACCAAGCTGTAAAACCCAAAAGTACAAGAAACAAAACAACTAAAGTAGCTCAAATAAACGAAAACAAAAGCGAAAAAATACCATTACATAATTATGTCTCTAATATTGAAATCATTCCATCTTTCCCATACTAAATCCTTTAATTTTGCTCTTTCCTTAATCCATAGAAACGTCATCTCTTTTATTGCGTCCACCGTGTTCGTTACCGACCTTTTTCGTTCGTTGAATTCCACCTCATTCCTAGATTTCCAGATTTGCCACATTGTCGTCATAGCTATAGCCATAATTAGTTGCTTCCAATTCTTCGACCCATTGTACATGCTTATACGTATAAAGATTCCTTCACATGAGTTAGTACCTTCTTGATTCGGCAATTTTAACCATACCATAACATTCCACCAAGTTGCACGTGCCATCAAGCAGTTTATCAATAAGTGTTCGACCGATTCTTCCTCTGATCCGCATCTCGAACACAGCTGATCCTCTATTACAATGCCTCTTCGTATCAGTTCCATTTTCACCGGAATACGGCCTTTTGTTGCTCTCCAGACAAAAAGATTTACCTTCGGTGGCACCCATTTGTTCCAAAACTTCCATGGTTTATCATTAATTTCCAAGGATCTTTTACTAATTTCATCCCTTAGTAAAGCTACTGTTAATTCATCGTTCTGTCTTGACTTCCATCTCCAAACATCTTCGCCATCCTTGGTTTTTTGTTCCTTTAATATTACTTTCAGCTCTTCATATTGCCTCTATTCTACTTCTTTCCTTTTCACACGATTCGAATCCCAAACCCAGTTCTGTACTTCACCATTTTCCTTTACACATTCAATTACCTTGACATTTTTATCCCTCGCTAAGGCATACACAGCTGGAAAACGTTCCTTTAGGGGCACTTCCCCTGCCCATACATCTAACCAAAATTTCGTCTTGCTTCCGTCTCCTATTTTTGCGATCAGATTCTTTTTTAAAGACAAGTTCATTGCTGCAAATTCCTTCTCAATGTTAATAATATCCTTCCATGTTCCAGACAGTTTGTTCTTCATAGGTAAGACAGTTTGTTCTTCATAGGTATCACTGATGCAGAATTTTGTTTCGAATGTATAGACTCCATAACTTTGACCCACAATGCATGAGGAGTTTCTTTATACTTTCACCACCACTTAGCGAGAAGCGCTAAGTTGGCACTCCGAATGTCTCCGATTCCCAAACCCCCGTACCCTTTTGCTTTAACTAGTTTACCTCACGCTACCCATCTCATTTTGCATTTTCCTTTCTTTTTCCCCATACAAAATCCCTCCTAATGGCTTCAAGTTCCGTGATCACTTTTTTGGTGCTCTAAAGATTGAGAGATAATAATTTGGTAATGCCCCCAAGACCGCTTTTGCTAACACAATTCTTCCCGCCATTGAAAGACATCTAGCCTTCCAACACGAAAGCTTTGAATTGAACTTATCTACTATCGGCTTCCAATTTTTAACTCTTTTCATATTTGCTCCAATTGGTATACCCAAAAAAATGAAAGGCATTTTCCCCGCTTTGCAATTTAATTTTTTTTGCCATTTTTACAATTTCTTCTTCTTGTACCCCTACCCCAAATAAGTTACACTTTCCCAAGTTTACCCTTAATCCCGAACATAAATAGAAACATCTCAGGATTCTATTCAAGTTATTTATATTTGTTTCCGACCATTCGCCTAAAAACATGGCATCATCCGCATAACATAAGTGTGAAATTATTGGCCCGTCCCTCGGTAGACTCACTCATTTAAATAGACCCGCCTTTATTGCCCTTTTCATTATAACATCTAGCGCCTCAAGCGCTAGAATAAATAGAAAGGGCGATAATGGGTCTCCTTGTCTTAACCCACGAGACATGCTAAATTCCATGGTCGGCGACCCGTTAACCAATACCGACGCCTTCCCTGATTTTAAACTTTCCCCAACCCATTTCCTCCACAAAAGCGGAAAGTTCATAGCTTTTAGATTTGATAAAATAAATTTCCAATTTATGGAATCATATGCTTTTTCAAAATCAACTTTGAAGATAAAAATTTGTTTTTTGCTACTTTTAGCCCAAGCTAGAACTTCATTCACAATTAATGGCCCTTCTAAAATAAACCTTCCTTCTATAAACCCCGTTTGAGTATTGCTCACCAAATCCGGTATGACCGGTTTTATTCTTCTAGCAAGTATTTTGGCAATGATTTTGTATATCATTCAAATCAACGAGATAGGCCGAAATTGTTTAATCAATGTTGGATCACGTACCTTTGGAATCAAAGCTATAAATGAGGCATTACAACCCACCAGAATACTTGGTTGGTCGTGAAATTGTTTCAACATCCTCATTACATACGGTTCAACTTGTTGCCAATATCGTTTCATAAATTTGAAAGTCAACCCATCAGGTCCCGGAGCTTTTTCTTCACCACACGCCCAAATAGCTTCCTTTACTTCTTTGCTTGTGAATTCTTCCACCAGTAACTTTGCTTGTTCATCTAATAATTTATTAAAATCTCTCCTATCCATAGATGGTCTTTTTTTATTGGTTCTTCAAACATCTTTTTGAATACTTCCATGATTCCTGTTTTAACCTCTTTTGGCTCACTTAGTTCCTTTCCGTCTATTATTATTTTGTTTATCCGATTCCTTGATTTCCGACAGTTAACTATTCTGTGAAAGAATCCCGAATTTTCATCTCCCAATCTCACCCATTTGAGTTTTGCTCTTTGTTTTAAATCCGCTACCTTTTGTCTCTCATAGGATCTCATAACAAGCCTCCCCTTGACTCTTTTCTCCTTTTCTTCTTCTTTTAATTTCCGTAATTCAACAATTTTTTCTATCTCTTCCGCTATCTTTTTTGCTTCCACAACCTCTTTTTCCTCCTTTTCTTTCTCCCTTTTTCTCCACTCTTTGATCTTAATTTTTATACTTTTTAGTAATACTCCCATATTTTTTATCCAATCTTCCCCATTCACATGATTCTTTATCGTGTTTCTGATTACTTCATCCATCCCTGGTTTCAATAACCATGAGTTATACAATCTAAAAGGTGCCGCCCCGTAATCTTTTACTGTGCATGCCAATAACAGTGGGTTATGATCTGACAAATGCCTAGGCAAGGCTTCCAATTTTGCACTTGGCCATTTATTCATGAACGCATCACAGACAAGTACTCGATCTATTTTACTCATGCTTGAACCACTTTCCGTCATAAAAGTGAAACTGGATCCAATCATCTGATACTCTAGTAACCCAGCATCCGCAATTAACCTATTAAAAATCATTGCATTGCTTGCATCAAACTTTGAGTTCATTCTATCTTCTTCGATCCGAACTTCATTATAATCTCCCGCCATAAGCCATAATCCTTCTGTGTGATTTTTAATTCCCAGCAGATCCCTCCATACACTTCTTTTTTTCTGTGTGTCGTTTGGTGCAAATATGTTCCCCACATTTATTTTCTCCTCTACTCCTTCTATGTTCCCAGAAATTACAACAAAATGATCATATTTTACTGTCTCCACCCTCCGAAAAACTCGTGGATCCCAAATCAGTAATAAACCACCTGATCTTCATTGTGCATCTATTACTTCCATCTCCATTTCATCATGTGGCCAGAACTTTCTCATTGATTCCTCCCTTAATCCTATTGTCTGTGTTTCTTGTATACATACGCAATTTACTTCATGCTCCCTTATCAATTTTCTAACCCACCCAGCCTTATCATCCCTACCCGCCCCCCGAATATTTATCGAAATAATATTCATTTTTGGTTATCCGTCACCCTTTCTTCCTCCACAATTGTTCTTAATTGACTTTGGAAGTTACTCACCTGAATCTTTAAGATCCCTCCTACTATTGTTGTCTGCTTCGTCTCTTTGTCAATCTCCTTCTCCTCTTTGTTTTCTTGTTCTTGTTGACTATCGATTTCGCTTTCCTTTGCCTGATTTTCCTGTCCCAGTTCCTCCGATATGCTCGTACCTTCTGGGCCTCTATATCCTCCTTCATTAATGTCTGGTATCTCACAACTTTCCTTCTTTTGCCTTTTGGATCGCTGTTTGTTCTCTACACCACCGTTCTTTCTTTTTATTGCTTTTATTTGGGGATTTATTTTCCAAATTAAATCTTCTAGGTCAAAAGGGTCCGTTGGGTCGGGTATACCGACATTTAGATCCGGTACTATTATATTCCTTTTCCTAAACTCCTGACCCAAAATATCCTTTTCGTTATCATTTGGCTTACCTCTTCTCTTAGGCCCAGCTTTTCTTTTATCTTTTTCCACTTGGGCTTTAAACTTCCCTTCACCTATCGGCCCAATTTCCCAATAATTCTTATTCATCGAATCTTCGTTAATAAATGCCTCTTTTTTATCCACCGAATCTTTATTATCCTTTTGACTTTTCCCAAAGAATTTTTCCCAATCCCCACAAAAAAGGTCATTCTGACTTGTCTGTTCATTTCCCGCCGACTTTTTGTCTCCGTTGTTGTTTTGTCTATCCACCGTTTCATCTTTCTTCCCAGTAACATCCATCACCGGAGATTCCTTCATGTTTCCGATTTCAGCCGCCACCGATTTTTCCTCCGCATCCTGTTCCTTCATCGGAGTATTTTGATTTTCAGTTACCTTGTTTTGGCATACTTCATTTATCAGTAAATATTTCCCCAGAATGAATTCCGGCGCCCACATACCTGACAATTCTGTTATCCAAACCGTGAAATCTTGATCCATGTATCTTATTTTTATTTCATCTTTAATTTCCTTCCCAGTGTTCACAATTATTCCCAACCTAACTTCATTCAAGTTTCCACTATTGATCCCCATCCTTCCCTGAAATACTATTTTCCCGAACTCTTTTCCGATTTTTCACCTATCTCTTTGTTCCATAGCATGATCGGGATTCCTACTAGTTTTACCCAAGCTAATCTCTCAAACTTTTCTGCCCCTCCTTTCCATTCTCTAACTTCCGTAAATACTTCTTCCCATGTATCTTTGAAACTAATTCTAAAATCCTCAGCTTCTACTTGTGATCCGAATGTGATAAAAAACTTCAATCCTCCCAAATATCTGACTTCCATTGTATTGGGGAATATTTCCGGTAACACATCCCCTAGTGTTTTCATTTTTTCCATGTCTATTACTTCCGCTACCAACGTTCTTTTTTTCCAAGCTTTGCTTATTTCCGTCTCCTCTCCTGAAAAATAGAAAAAATTGATTGGTTGATAATAGTTTTCTCGGTTTTAAGTTTTTACTGGTTATCCCTGTTGTGACAACCCGTGCTTTCAAGGTTAGCATCGTCTAATCCCGTGACCTTTAACTTCGTATCGTTACTCTTCACGTTCCGTTATACGTTGTCATTGTGTCTGTATTATGTTAGTGTATTAAACTTGGTAAACTTGATTGGTTATAATGGATGTTGTGAGTATATGGAATATTAAATACTTAAAGTATATAAATGTTCAACCGCACACTATGGCACGGGTCGCACACACCATGGCAGGCCGCATACTCCATAGCTCTTTGGTTCTCGGCCCAGTTGTTCCCTAAGCCCAAACCGCCCTAGCCCATTTTCCTTTTGTATGCGCATATGCATGTATATGTATAACAACCCTTCTAAATTTTTCCGACACTCATAAAATATTTAAAACGTCCCTATACGTCTTAAAATACACCCCGTATACGAAAACCGGTCCCGAATACCTCTATATAATTAAAAATAAATAAAAATAAATTATTTAAGTCTGTCGCGGGCCGCGACAGACTACACCTGGAGCCTACGTGGGGCGCGACAGCTTGACTACGCAGCCTCACCCTGAGCTACCACGTGGCAGCCCCGTGTCAAGTCTAGTTCAGCGAATCAGCAAGGCTAAAGCCTACACCCCTATGTCGCGGGCCGCGAAGGCCCTCTCCTTATCTTACGCGGGCCGCAAGAAAGTCGAAAATCAGCACTATAAATAGAAGGCAACGGCAGTTCATTTCTGTCGTTCAAAATTTGTGATTCTCTCTCAATTTCTATAGTGTAGAAGTAATACTTGGGCATTATACCCCCCTAATTAACGAAATTCTGCCTCGTTGTAAATATTATAACCCCCGGTTACGTATTAGATACGCTGCCCGATTAATCTAGTGCTCCGTAACGGCTGTCGAGGTTTTGCCCGACGTAGTCGTTGGAGTTGTGTCTCGGGGATGGTATAACTAATGTAAATATTGGGTTATTATACTAACGCGTGTGCATTGTTTAAATTATTAGATTATAACCAGGAAACCACAGGAAAAAGTCTAAACTAGCAATGTGAGTAATCTCCTTTTTGTGAACCTTTTTACAAATTATTTTTACAAAAGCTTAAATCATTTTATAAATAATTAGCAGTGATTGAGTCTTGTAATTCTTCAATTACTGCCGGTATGTTGGGGTTTTGTATACAAAATGTGGAACACATTACCATTGGACAATGAGATAGCCTATGAGTAATATGACCCACCAGTCAAGATTGACAGTACTGAATGAGTAATTGTGTAGATGTAAACATTGTAATCGCTCTCAATACTGTGAAATGATAAAAAATTGTTTTGATTAAATTGGGATTCACTCACCAGTATTTCCCACTGACAAATGTTTTTAAAACGCGTTTCAGGTAACAAAATGTGAATGCCAAATAGAAGCCAGATGGAGAGTACTGAAGGCTTGGAAAAAATGTAGCTATAAAAGTTACCTAAATAAAGACGATGTTTTAAATACAATAAATTAGGGTTTATCCCTATAAACATGTTTGTAATGGAAACTTGGGTTTTACCCACGTGTTTATTAATATAAAAATTTGGTATTTTACTCTGATAAAATATTTCCTAACTATGGTCCTGATGTAAATTCCGCTGCCAAACTGATAAACAATGATACCACTTAATCTGAACTCGCGTCCGCCCGATCCCAGGAAATAGGGGCCGGGGGTTGGGACAGAAGGTGGTATCAGAGCTACAGCCACTAATTTCAGCCAAAGAAGTGTTCTGCTGACATTGAAATTGTCAATTTTGTTAGGAAATAATCAATGATATTATGTGCATACGTGTAGATTATTATTTTATGTTATTTGACAATTTGTTAGTTTACAATATGAGTGACCAAGGACCTTCGGACGCTTACCGTCAGTTGTCCAACTCTCCTAGGGACGAAGGAACCTCTTCCCAGCCTACCCCCTCGGGGTATTCGGCTGACACCGAAGAAGGGATTTACATGTTTAAAGCACAATCTGAATAGCCATTCCCTCCCAAGAAGAGAGGATGGTTCAGCAGAGGAACTCATGAGCGTAGAAAGAGGATGAGAAAGTTGCATCAGCAGCGGGCCTTAGCAGCGGCCAATAGAGAAATGAATATTCAAACCCAGGATATACTCAATAGGAGACTAGCTAATTTTCACATATTAGCTACCACAGCTTCAAACCCTAATCTAGAACAACTCATAGCAGCTTGCGAAATCTTATGTCCTAGAACAATGCCCTCTTTCACCATAAAGTGGCATTTTTCCCAGTTCAGAACAAGATTCGTCTCCTCGCACCTCTTAAGCATACTTTTTAAATTTTCCAAACATTGATAAAAGGAATCCCCAAAAACCGAAAAGTCATCCATGAATACCTCCATGGAATCCTCAATCATGTCGTGGAAAATGGCGACCATACATCGCTGGAAAGTGGCCGGTGCATTACACAACCCAAATGGCATACGCCGGTAGGCGAATTTGCCGAAGGGGCAGGTAAATGTGGTATTCTCCTGGTCCTCAGGGGCGATAGGGATTTGAAAATAACCAGAGAACCCATCCAGAAAACAATAATACGACTTCCCTGACAGACGCTCCAACATTTGATCAATAAATGGAAGCGGGAAGTGGTCCTTACGAGTGGCATCGTTGAGTTTGCGATAGTCAATGCAAACTCGCCATCCTGTCACCGTCCTGGATGGAATAAGCTCATTCCTATCGTTTGTGACCACTGTCATGCCCCCCTTTTTGGGCACCACCTGCACAGGACTGACCCAAACGGAATCGGAAATGGGATAGATCAAACCAGCATCTAACAACTTAATCACTTCCTTTTTAACGACCTCTTGCATGTTTGGGTTCAGCCGCCTCTGGTGCTGCGCACACGGCTTGAACTGATCCTCCATTAGAATTTTATGTGTACAGAAGGAGGGATTAATTCCTTTGATGTCCATGATTTTCCAAGCGATTGCTTTTTTATGAAGTTTCAAAACACTCAGCAGCCTGCTCTTCTCTTCTTCTGCCAAACCAGATGAAATAATGACCGGCAAATGACGCTCCTCATCCAGAAATGAGTACTCCAGGTGCGGTGGAAGCTCCTTAAGCTCCAAGGTCGGAGGATCTTCCACTGACGGCTTCGACTTCACTTCACTTTCGCGATCAATTTCTGTGAATCGATCCGGACTCTGGGAACCATCGTCACCAATCTGATAGACTGGTTGCTCCAAATCGTGGCCCTCCTGCGTAATGCCAATCAGGTCCCCACACAACAGATGTGTGTCCGAATCAATCTCCTCGATCGTACCCTGGAAATGCGTGCTCACATAAGTGTCAACAATGTCGACATAATAGAGCGCGTCGTCTTGACTTTGAGGATGTTGCATAGACCGTTTAATGTCAAATGTCACGTGCTCATCATTTACTCGGAGTGTGATTTGGCCCACTGCCACGTCCACAATCGTCCGGGCGGTATTTAGAAACGGGCGTCCAAGTATCAGAGGCACTCTCGAGTCCTCATCCATGTCCAGGATAACAAAATCCACGGGAAATACAAACTTGTCAATCTTAACAAGCATATTCTCGACAAACCTGCGTGGATACTTGATAGAATGATCGGCAAGTCGAATACTCATTCTTGTAGGTGACGGCTTACCTAGATCCAACTTTGTAAAAACCTTATAGGGAATAAGGTTTATACTCGCTCCTAGATCTGCTAACACTTGACTGACGGACATATTGCCAATGAGGCAAGGAAGCGTGAAACTGCCTGGATCTCCCATTTTTGTAGGCAGGCGATTCTGAAGAATAGCAGAGCAACTTTCATTCATAACCACACAAGACATATCCTCGAGTTTTTGTTTGTTTGAGAGGATGTCTTTCAGAAACTTCGCAGACTTCGGCATCTGGGCCAGGGCTTCAACAAACGGTATGTTTATATGCAGTTGCTTAAACATTTCAAGGAACTTACCGTATTGTTCTTCGTTTTTCTGTTTCTTCAGCCGGCCTGGGTATGGAACTAGAGGAGTGTAATCTTTGACTGGCTCCTGGACTTGTGCTGTACTTACTGGGACTCGCCTAGCGTGCACCTCGTCCGGTGTGTCAGTCGGGACCGCCTCAGTGATCGGTGGTGGGTCCGATTTGTCGGGTCCGATGGTTTTACCACTCCTTGTCATGATCGCATTTACATTCCCTCGGGGATTCGGCTCAGTATTGCCTGGAAGACCACCTGGGGGTCTCTCAGACATCATCTTCGCAAGCTGACCAACCTGATTCTCGATATTCTGAATCGAGGCCTTCTGACTGCGCATCTCACCTTCGTGAGATAAGAAACGATCTTCGCTTTGCTGATATCGCTTCTCAGCTAGCTGATTTGCGCTGGTGGAACTGGTCAGAAGTTGAGCCATCATATCTTCCAGCTTTGAACCTGATTGAGGGGCTTGTTGCTGGGAACTACTCCCGGCACCCTGATTTTGATACGAGTAAGGACGGGGCTGAAATGATTGATTGTATGGCTGGTATTGCTGGCCTTGGGCTTGCGCTGGTGCTGGAGCCCTTTGAGTGAACCCGAGGGGGTTTTGATTGCCTGTGTTTGCTCTCCACCCAAAATTTGGGTGATTTCTCCAACCAGGGTTATATGTGTTGCTGTAGGGATTGTTCTGAGGCCTAGCTTGATTACTTATGAAGTCTACTTCTTCCTGGCCCTCAAACAGAGCTCCCTGAAAACACGAACCCGGCTCGTGCGACACTCCGCACTGGTCACACCCTGAACTTGCTTGCGCAGCTATCTGGGACTTGTCAAACTTTGTCGAAAGAGCTGAGATTTGTGCAAGAATGGCTGTGTAGTCGTCCACTGCGTGAACCCCTGGGCGAGATGATGATGATGTCCGGCCTCTTTCTCCGGCTCGACGCGAGCTAGATTTTAACGCAGCTTTTTCAATGATATCATAAGCTTCATTTGGCGTCTTTGTCCCCAGATCGCGTCCTGCATTTATATCTAATCTCTCCTGCGTGTCATAACTAAGCCCTTGGTAAAACGTCAGAACCAACTGTCTTTTGGAGAAACCATGGTGTGGAACATCTAGTAGCAAATCCTTAAACCGCTCCTAGGCCACGTGCAACGACTCTCCTTCGTCTTGGCGAAAAGTCACAATCCGGTTTCGTAACTTGGTTGTTTTCTCAGGCGGAAAATATTTTTGCATAAATATCTCCGCCAACTCATTCCAGGTCCTGATGGACCCGGAAGGAAGTGACATAAGCCAAGCTCTAGCTTTGTCATGCAGCGAGAATGGAAACAACCTCAACCGAATAGCGTCCTTCGAAACATCCCTAATCTTGAACGTCGAACATACTTCGAGAAAAGAAGCGATATGTCGTCCGGGATCCTCGTGCTCGCGCCCGTCAAACTGCACCGAATTCTGCACCATATTTATAATACTAGATTTAATTTCGAAAGTAGGTGCGTCTATAGTAGGTCTAATAATACTCGGCTGCAGGCCTTCACGTCCCGGTTGATTTGATTCATTCAAAGGTCGCTCGTCGTCCGCCATTATTGCGTTTCCTCCGTCCCCTGAGCCCTCGGCTTTAGTGGGTACCACCGGCTCGTCACCCGCTGCGACTAGTAGCCCAACCGCACGAGACCTTGCACGAAGACGTCTCCTCAGATCACGCTCAGGTTCGTCTGATGGCTCAACAACGTCGGGAGCGGGGGTTGAGGACATCAACCTGCAAACGAAAAATTGACACAATGAATATTTTATTATTATAATAAGGTTGTTTTTTTTTTAAGAAACAGAATTTTTATTTAAATGGGCTGAAATTTTTTTAAAAATTTGAGAATGGGCCCGGAATTTTATAAAAATCATAATAAGTAAAATAATCGAATCGGCTAGTATAAAAATGATTTTTTGGAGCCGAAAACTCAAAGAATAAACGAATAATGAGTCCGAATTCGAACAAATAAATGGAATAAATATTACAAGTGTATGAAATAAGCTTGAAAACGAATAAATTAAAATGAAAATAAGAAATATTCACAAATGAATAAACAAATAAATAATCACGAAAATATTCACAAGTATGTACACCGATAAAATAATGACTCGGGTCGTTCCTAAAGCTCGCCACATTCCCCGGCAACGGCGCCAAAAACTTGACGTGTGCGTGTATATACATGTTTTTGCAATGAATTTTACACACGATTCGGTTTTAAATTTATAAAAATGATTTATACTTCAACAATAAAACACACACGAAAGGGCAAGTGTACCCCGTCATATATGTAGTATAGTATTGGTAAGAACCAAGTATCGATCCAAGGAAGTGGGCGGAGAAATAATACTAGACCTTTGTCATTAAATTACCGGAAGAAAGATAAGTTGTGTGATTTTATAAAAACTAAAATAAGCATAAACAAATATTTAATAAAACATAGTAGACTCCAAATAAGAAAATAGATAAATAGCCTTGCTTTATGAACAACCGGTGCATGTTAACTAGGTCGGTTATGCCACTTAAAACATTTGGTCAATTCTTTATTTTCAAGACAATTAGTATCCCTTTCGGGAATCCTAACATGACAATCATTCGGAAAGCTCAAACGATAAACACACTTTAACTACCTAAAATTGTTCTTTATTGCTCAAATGACAAATGTCTATGAAAATCCCTTAAAGATAAGTTAGTCATCCGTTAGGAGTTTTCTAACTTCACTTAATCAAGGAAAGCAACACCGATAAACACAATGCAACCACCGAGACAAGCATAAACTAGATTAAATCACAACCGAGTTCATTTTACAAATCTTAAACATAAATTCATCAAGGAAGCAATTTTGGCCTAAACTACTAACAAGATTAGCAATTTATGTTAAGAATTCATAACAACACCATCTAACCCGTTAAGGTCCTTCCGTGAGGGAAAGCCTTCTTGATTAACCTTAATTACCCCTTATTAAACCACTAACCATTTCTAGTATCATGGTGTAAACATTTTAAACAAGCTAAACAAGTTAAACAAGTTCAAAGTCTACTAATACATGATTAATTAAGCTTCTTCTTGCAAATATCTCAACTAACCACATACTAATCATCCAAGATAATTAATCATAATCAAGAAATCAACATCAATAAACAAGGTTGCAAACTAATCATCAAGGATTAACATAGAAAATGCTTTAAATGTCATTACAAACATGATTAACACACTAATGGTTGTTACTTAGCAAGGAATTCAAGTGTTTTTGCCCTTAGGCTTACATAAATACATAAACATCAACCCAAATGCTTGAAACATAGCAAAATAATGGAAAGATTCAGGAATCAAACCATAAACAAGCACTAGATTGAGGACCCGGATGATAACGAAGCTAAACGGCACAATGTGGCTTGAATTTGGGTGAAAGCTAATGCCTCCGGAGCCTGAAAATCGCCTGTGAAGCTCCCAAAATGTCCAGTCTTCCGAACAGAATGCTGCTGTCTGTTTTTTATATAATTTTGCGATCGCACGGTCGTGCCAATAAAGTGCACGACCGTTCACTTTTTAATCACTGTTCACCATACCGCATGACATCATCAGATCTTGACCAGATTTCGTAGTCGCACGATCGGTCAATTGGTGGCACGATCATGCATCTCCGGGTTAGGGTGGCACGGATATCTGAACGGGCAGTGCATTTCCGGGTTGGTGCTAGTCATCGGATCCGCACGGGGTGCAACCATCTGCACGGTCGTTCAACACCGGGATTGGCTTGCACTCCGGATCGCACTGGCGTGCACTGCCGGGATGGGCTATGTTGTCGTGACTGCACGGTCGTGCCATTCATTGCACGGCCGTGCCAAATGCCCGTATCAGAATTCTTCACAGAAAGTTCGCAGCTTTGTCGTTTCGCCCGGAAAGTCCTCGTTTTTCTCATCTTCTTATTAGGTATGCTGTTTTAGGCATGTAAACAAAAGTATACATGATTAAGTATCCGATTGACGGTTTTACGGCCGAAAATGCATAGAATGGGGATAAAATGGGGGACTAAAATATGTGTAAATTGGTGAATATCAAGGGTCTTGGGTGTGTACTAATGCAAAGGGGTAAGGTCGTTGCCTATGCTTCAAGGCAACTCAAGCAACACGAAAATAATTACCCAACCCACGATCTAGAGTTGGCGGCGGTCATGTTCGCCTTGAAGATATGGAGACATTACCTATACGGGGTGAAGTGTACAATCTTCTCGGATCACAAGAGCCTCAAATATTTTTTCGAACAAAAATATCTTAATATGAGGCAACGAAGATGGTTGGAGCTTATCAAGGATTACGATTGTGATATCCACTATCATCCCGGGAAGGCTAACGTAGTGGCGGATGCTCTAAGTCGAAAGGAGTACCCGCCCCCGATTCGGGTAAGATCAATGAAAATGGTAGTCACTTCCAAACTCCTTGAAGAAATACGAGAGGCTCAAATTAAGTCCTTGGATGCCAAGGACTCAAAGAAAGAAAGGACGAAAGGATTTATCCACGAGTTGAATGAGAATGTGAATGGTATGAAAACGAGGTACGGTCTGGATACCTCGGGAATGTGATGTGAAAGAATTACTTTTGAATGAGGCACACAAGTCTCGATACTCCGTTCATCCAGGAGCTACAAAAATGTATCGAGACTTGAGGATGAATTATCGGTGGCTGGGAATGAAAAGAGATATTGTCAAGTATGTGGCTAAGTGTTTGACATGTTCCCAAGTAAAGGCCAAACACCAAAGACTGTATGGGAAATTGCAATCGTTGGAGATACCGGTATGGAAGTGGGAGCATGTAACGATGGATTTGGTGACTAAGCTTCCCAAGACAAGAAAAGGGCACGATGCAATATGGGTGGTTGTTGATCGACTGACCAAAAGTGCACATTTCTTACCCATTCGGGAAACTTATAATTTAGAAAAGATGGCGGAAGTTTATATGAACGAGATTATATCCCGACATGGGGTTCCGGTGTCTATAGTATCCGACCGGGACACCCGGTTCACATCCCATTACTGGAGGAAGTTTCATGAAGAATTGGGAACCCGGTTACATATTAGCACCGCCTACCATCCTCAAACCGATGGTCAATCGGAACGAACTATACAAACATTAGTTGATATGTTGAGGGCGTGTGTCATGGATTTTGGGGGAATCTGGGATAATCATCTACCCTTGGTAGAATTTTCATATAACAATAGTTATCATAACAGCATAAAAATGGCCCCCTATGAAATGCTCTATGGAAGGAAATATAGAACCCCGGTTTGCTGGGGGGAAGTGGGTCAGCGCAAACTCGCGTCAAAGGATCTAGTAGCCGAAACGAATGAAAAGATTGATATGGTTAGATCAAGAATTAAGGCGGCGCAAGATAGACAAAAGTCTTATGCAGATCGACGAAGGCGACCAATTGAGTTTCAAGTGGGAGATCATGTGTTACTAAAAGTCTCTCCATGGAAAGGGATAATTCGTTTTCGTAAACGCGGGAAGCTAGGTCCTCGATACATCGGACCATTCAAAATACTCGCTCAGATAGGGGCGGTGGCGTATCAGTTAGAATTACCACCCGCGTTGGATGGGATTCATAACACCTTTCATGTGTCGCAATTGCGAAAGTGCCTCGCGGATGAGACGGCATACGTGCATTTGGATGATATTGAAGTGGATGAGAAATTAAATTATGTTGAAAAGCCCGTTGCAATAAAGGATTTTAAAGTAAAGCAACTCTGCAACAAATCCGTTCGGTAAGTGTTGGTCCAATGGCAACATCGAAAAGGATCGGATCTCACGTGGGAAGCGGAGGATGAAATGCGAAAACATTACCCAGAATTATTTGGTACGTATTCAGGTTTCGGGGACAAGACCTTCTTTAAGGGGGGTAGACTTGTAACACCCCAAATTCTCGTATGTCCTAAAAGCATAATGTGTAGTGATGTTTTAATAAGTTAAAATGGAAAATATATATATAACTATGTCAAAATAAAAGTTCGTAAAAGAAAGATGATTTAAGTTAGAAGGTAAATTACTAAAGTGAATAGAGATTAAATGATGAGGGACGAGACGTGTAAATATTGTTATAAAAAAGGGGAAAACCAGACTTGGGGTCTGGTGTGCGATCGTGAGTGAGCCAGGAGGGACTCCTTCCCTCTTAAAACCCTAAATCACTAAAATTCCATCAATTGAAAGCCAAATTAGTGAAGAATCGAATGCATGAGCTAAGAATTCTGATTGTCTAAGTATTCTTGATCTCAAGTAAGTGAAATTTCTTGATTTGATGATGTTTGATTATGTGGGTTTAGTGTAATTCATGAATGTAATGAAAAATTTAGTATGATTAATGGTTGCTATGAATGTCTAGACATTAATAGATGCTAAATTTCGAATATGAGCATGATTAGGGCAAAACCCACTTGCATGTCAAGTAATGGTTAGAAATTGTGAAGTTCTACATGTTAATTTGATTGTTGTTGATGAAATTGTTATAAATAATTGATTTGGAACCATATGTTCATGGTCAAAATAGTAAGTTATGGATTAGGGTAATGATTATTATTATGAAAGATTATGATTAACCATTGATGAGATAGGATGGACATGTTATAACTACTTGTACATCATGCCTTGTAGATAGTATGCACACCATGTGTTTGATGAAATGTCTAAATGAATTTAGATAAGATTTTGAATGAAAATTCGCTAAATTGATGAGATGTAATCATGGTGGGAATGTATGTGAATTATAAATATCATATTGGATAATAAGGAATGTGAAAGTAATGGAAGCTAAGTGAATAAAGTTATGATGTCCAGGAAATAAGAAGGAAGAAGGAGCAAGTCACTCTAAAGCACAAGGAGCTCAGGATCACGGTAAGTTCATATGAACTTAATTCTCCTTTTATGTTGTTCTACGGATGAAGGTTTAGTTATTAATCTTAAATGTTGAGTTGTTTGTTGTTATGGGTTCAAATGACGATATGTTATATGTTAGAAAACGGATAAGCAACACAATAGTGTCGGATGTATAATGACCACTCAAGTGGGATAAAATTGTATGGAAAGTAGGATTATGAGATGGTTAAGTAACGACTTGTTGTAAACGGGTCACGATGATATGTTATGCTAGGCATGTATGATAAGGGTTACCCGTTGTAAATGGGTAAATTAGGACAAGCACGACGATTATTGTGGACGTTTGAATATGGGCTCATTATGAATGGGTCGAATGATATGAATGTATGGATGTATCGAGATGTTTGAATGAAAGAAAGCTAATGGAAGGGATGTTTAATGAAAAGAATGTTGTAAACAAGATTTGTCAATGATTTGGTAAATTGTTAATGGGTTGATTAAAAGTATGTAAGGTATGTTATGGATTTTGTTTGAGCATTGTGAATTAACTAATGTTTGATGTTGTGCATGATAGGTAAATCTCATGTTTGAAGTTGGCGAACTCGGACGAACACACTAAATAGCCCTTTTTGCGCTTCCGGACTATGTTATCTTTAACTAATGGGTCGAAAATCATTTTGTTAATGTAAATGTTAACCGTATGTCTAGAATAGTACTAAGTTTTTTAAGAACGTTTGAATCCTTTGGGTTGATTTTGAATTTTATTGTAAAAACAGGGAAACGTCAATGTTACGAATGGGTCATGCCCAATTTTTGTTAAAATTTTTTTTTGTATCTTTGATCGTTAAATAAAGTGGATGCCACAGTATACTTGGAATAGCTTGAAGATTAAGAGAAGATGGAGGTGTTCTTTGATGGTGCTTGGCCGAATGATGTGGGGAGGATGGAGAGAATATGAAGTTTAAGGTGTGGGTGTTGGTGTGTGAGAAATGGTGATAAGGTTTCATGTTATATCCTCATGCACACATCTTTACCTTAATATCTTATTATCCACCAATCCTTAGTTGGTTTTGGGAGACAAATGGGGGCCTAGTAGGCCCCACCATGACCGTCCAAAAGAGAGAAGGGGGGGGGGGGGGGGTTGTGTAAAGTTTTGAAAGTCAAGGGACTTGAAGGTGAAATGGGGGTTTAATTAGGGGTTAAGTGTTTTTAATGTGTAACTAAGTAACATAAGGCCACTATTAGTGTTACAATGTTAAAACAATGTTACTTGTCCATATTTGGTGTTTTGGTAATGTCCGAATAATTGTTCGGTGCTCGTTTCGTTGCCGGTTCGCTAAAAGGTTAAGTTATGTAGTTTATAAGGTATTATATGTTTTTGTGTTTTAAAAGTATTCCCAATATTTTTTAAGTTGTTTTTGATGTTTAAACATATTTATGAACTTGTACAATTTGTCCGATTCTGAATCCTGCGAAAAATTGTCATTTATGGTCCAAAACGAACACTTTTAAGTTCGTTAAATTTTTCCAGAAAGTGTTAACTATTATACTTGTTTTCCAACTTAGGATTTGATATATTTTTGATGTCGGACCTATATCTAAGTCCTAAATCTACCATTTAGCCGAGTACTGAGGCCGTGCTGACACAGCCTATCTAACCGGTGAGTTTACTGATTGTTTCCATGCAACGCTTAAATTGTTACACAATGCGATGAATAAAATGTATAACATGCATGATTTAAATGTATGAGATGCAAACATAAAATGTTGACGTTTAAAACACATAATTGCAGACAATAAATAGTTATTAAATGGTACACAAGTTACCGGATTTGTACCATTTGTCACAACGAGTTTCTTTCCTTGTCGTCTGATCAAACAAAAAACCGAAGAACAATTTGAAAAATTCATTAACATACGCAAAAAAACTCCACGTAAACCTACCCTTTGTTGATGTTCTAACCCAAATGAAAAAATGTTCTCTATATATGAAAGATTTCTTATCTAATAAGAAAAGTTTCAAAAAATGCATCAAGTGGAGTTGGGAGAAGAATGCTCGGCTGTAGTAAGCAATGCACTAGCGAACCTAGGTGCAAGTATCAATATCATTCCTGCCTCGATGTTTACAAGATTGGGTATTGGGGAACAACTGCCAACCAAAATGACCAACCAACTAGCAGACTGATCGAATAAATACCCAAGGGAATTGCTGAAAATCTACTCGTCAAGGTACTTCGTATTTCCAGCTGATTTTGTAATTTTAGATATGGAGGAGGACAAGGCAGTGGTACTCATCCTAGGAAGACCCTTTTTTTCCACATCACGAGCAACGGTTGAAATGAGTAACGGTAAGCTTACCTTGCGGGTTGGAGAAAAATAAATGAAGTTTGGAGTTAGGCAGCGTGTAGAGGATGATCAATTACAGTACATTGAAGCCATTAGTACAAGCTTGGATTATGCGATCAAGAAAATCAAGCTCGTGGGATGTATGATATCCCCCTTTGGTACAACCTGATAAGTCACTTTGTTGCAGTCAAAGACCTGAAGCGTGTGGCACCATGACAGCTTACCATGGATAAATAAAAGCCATACATAATTTTTGGAAATAATGAAAGTAAGGAAATTCAACTTTTTTAACCACAACCTATGATTGGGATTCAGATTCCCCGTTTATGATACCTTACTTAATTTTATTAAATTATAAAAACTTTCTGTGAAAAATAAGAGGATTTGGTCGCATGGATGCAATTTTCAATTACGAACATATCATTGTTCTCCTAGCACGATACAACAAAATTTTCAAAACTCGGATATTATGTCATAATTTACTTTAACATGAATAAAAACTTTAGAACAAGGAAGTGATGATAAGTAAAGCAATGTTGGTTTTGAACAAGGCTAATAATGACAGACAAGGTGGTCCGTTGAAAAAAGCAACTCGTGGGCAGCACTCGTCACTCAAGATTTCTTCAACTTCTTAAAGGGAGTATTTGTTCTTTTTATTGCTCCATACACTTTTTATTCATATTTTCCTACAATATATACATTTGGTTAAGCACATTGGGGACAATTTACATTTTAAGTGTGGGGAGGGAAACATGAGCCAACAAATAAAAACTTGATTATGCATCAAAATACCAAGCCGTTCACAAAACTCTCTTGGAACCGTTTTGTTACGACCATTTTTTCCAAATTTTATACAAAATGAAATCTATTTTTTTTTTTTTTTTTTTGTAAAAATAATCAAATCCGTGTATAGAAACTTGCATCGTAAACGCATTTTAAATGCTAAAAAACCTCAAAAAACGTTTTTGATATGTAAATATAAAAAAGAAATTTTTAAATATAACAAGTAGAAACAATTAAAATTTTCTTGTAGATAAAATCATACGAAAACTTTCCCATCTATTTTTCATGTGAAAACTTGAGCCGATTGAGCATTACCAAAACACACACATATATACTCCTTTGTTTGGAAATAAGTTTGATAGTAAAACGTTCCCTAAAAATTTAGAACTTGACAAGCGCATATATTCTAAAAACTCAAAACCGAATGCGAGTAAACAAGTGATAGAGACATTTCAATTTTATACCCTATTTTTAGCTCAAATTCTTTTCATAACCAACCCACCTTAAACAACTCCACTAGTAAAACACTTTGAGACCAAATTCTTTCAATTCTTAATCCCAAAATTTTAAGCCCACTTAGCACAAAGATTTAAAGCTTTTATCTTTAAGCCCATTTGTGGCAAAAATTTATTCTTTCAAATAAACCGTGTTTTCATGACTTCTCTACATGAAGACCAACACCTTGTAAAGTGGGATTAAAAAAATCATGTATAGCTTTCTCTTTTTTTGGTTAGTATAATAGTAAGCAAGCTACAAACCCGAAAAATATAGTTATAGCTTTACTTTGCCCGTTGTACAATTACTCCGTAAAGTCACGAAAAGCCGAAAATATATAGACTAATATTTTTGCTACCTTTTAGTCACTTCTACCAAAAACATCCACACTTTAGCCCAAGCATACATTACAACCCAAATATTGTGTAGTTATTTTTTATTTTAGTTGTAGCAAGAGTTTATGGCAATCACAATGGTGCAGGTTTAATTCCCATAAAGTAGGTGCGGAATAGGTGAAATTTAGGAGTAAATTTCAAGCTTGCATGTTCACCGTTAAAAAAAAAATCTTTAACTATATGTATATATACTAAATAAAAAATAATAATTGGGTATTTTATGAGTTTTAATGTCACACACGGGATGTGATGTAATGGGAAAATCCCTCCCCTGTGTTCAAAGGTGAATGACAAAAATCATGTAACCGCGGAGATATAAGAGTACTTAAGAATGAATTAGTTTACAGTTAAAATATGCAATAGAAATTAAATAAGATCTAATAATTTACGCTTGACCTCATTTAAACCTCGATTCTAAAGTTCTAATCATGTTTCAACAATACGATTTTAAATAGCTAGTGAGTTGCTTGACTCGTCTATGACATGATAAATTGCAATTTTCAGTTTTGTGGAATACAAAATGAAACTGTTATCGATCCATCAACATCTTATCAATACATTTACTCTACTAATTTGAATCCCGACAGGGGCGGACCTAGCTTTATAATAGGGGTAGCCCTTGCTAACCCTTGACGCTCTGGCGGTAGTGTAAATTTTGGAAAAAAAAATGACGTTTTTTTCGATTTCGTTACCTTTTTTTAAAACGTTGTGCCTATAACAATTTTCTAGATCTGCCCCTGAATACAGATTCATTTTTTTTGGTTGACGATTGCTTTGGGCACTAGAGACATGATCAATAGTTTTCTTGTGTACGATTCTAAATTAGATTAATAAAATATGGAGTAAACTGCCAAAATTGTCCCTGATGTTTGGATGTAATTGCCAAATCCATCCAAAAAACTTTTTTTTTCTCAATACTGAGGTTTAAAAATTGTTGTCAGATCCATCCACTTTTCTAATTCTATTAAAAACTAATGTTAAATATGGGGTATTATAGATAATTCTTTCTTAATTCTTATATGTGTTTGCAGGATGCTTATTTAATGATGATTTTCGTTGTCTGCCTTGTTAGTATTTTAAATGACGATTTTAGTTATCTTAATATGATTTAATACCAAGTATAAAAAATTTGAAATGGTTTGGATTTTGGTTAAATATAAGTATTTCTTTATTAGTATTTTTATCCTCGTATCTCGTATCACTGACATTTCACCTTATTAGGGATATAATTAGTCATATGTAACACATAATGTATAATGTGTATATCACGTGTGATATGATATGTTATATGACGTATGTACATATAAACACTTAGCGAACTCTTTGTATATATAATTCCATGGTCCTCTATATAACCTCTTCATTTGATAATTTATTCTTTAAAGAAGGTCATTCAAAGAGTATGCATGAAAAATATCTCCATCTTGTAACTCATTCTTGCTTCTCACTTATTGGCTTCTACAGGTATTATTCAAAATACATATTTAAAATGCTATAATAAGTGTTCTATTATCATTATATAGCAATATCTAGTATATAAAAGTATACTAAATACATGCGTCCCTTTGCATGAATACAGCAAATGGAGTACCATGTGGATCAAATCAAGTCTGGTGCAAAGTGCAAAAACTCTGACCCATAAAATGTGTCAACGTGTATAGCTAAATTATTTTATGTATGTACTAAAACTAGTAGATGCCCCGCCCGCGTTGCGGGACAATAACCGAATAATTCTCAATCAATTAAAAAAAGACTACTATAATTTTGCTATGAAAAAAACGATGATAAGACCGTAATTTTGGGCTCAGGGCAAAACTGTAATTTTTCAGGACTAATGAGCCAGTGTTAGGCAGCTAGAGTTATGCGCCGCCCGCGTTGCGGGGCGCTAAACCAAGTATTTCTTAGGTTAATAGCATGTACGCCTTTATGTCGGTTAGTTATACATGCTACCTATAACACGATATCAAAAAAGGTACATCAAGTTAACCAATTAAAGAAAAACAGTACCATAGTTATGATAATTTTTTTTTAACTAAAACGATAACAAGCGTGTAATTTAGAGTTGGGGGCAAAACAATAATTTGTCAGAACCAATTAGCGAGTGCTAGGCAGCTGTTTAGCATGAATAAAAACAAAATTAAGTCAACAAAGTAAAATAAAACACTACCATGGTTTTGCCAAAGGAAAAAAAACGATGGCAAGATTGCAATTTTTAGCGGAGGTAAAATCGTAATTTTAAAATTTAGGTAAAATAATATTTTGAACTGAGGGCAAAACCATTTTTTTTTATTTTGAAATGGGGGCAAAATCGTAATATTTTAGCTGCGGGCAAAATCGTAATTTTTAGCTGGGGGAAAAATCGTAATTTTAAACTGGGAACCAAATCGTAATTTGGCAGGACTCTAGCTGAGGGCAAAACTATAATTTTATTTTGAACTGGGGGCAAAATTGTATTTTTTAACTGAGGGCAAAATCGTAAATTTAAGCAAGGGGCAAAAGCAAAATTTTATTTTGAATCAAGGGCGAAATCGCAATTTTAAACCTGGGATAAAATTGTAATTTGACATCACCTATTAATAACTATTATATAAAAAAAAACTAAAAGTCAAAATGGCCGCCCAAAGTGGCCAACCACTTTCGAAAACTATTTGTGACGTAAGAAACTAGTAAATGTAGTTGTTGAAAATTCCATATATTTCGAATCTTTGGGCTTGTATAATTACATTTTTTTAACTGAGGGCAAAATCGTAAATTTAAGCAAGGGGCAAAAGCAAAATTTTATTTTGAATCAAGGGCGAAATCGCAATTTTAAACCTGGGATAAAATTGTAATTTGGCATCACCTATTAATAACTATTATATATAAAAAAAAAACTAAAAGTCAAAGTGGCCGCCCAAAGTGGCCTACCACTTTTGAAAACTTTTCCCCTGTGACGTAAGAAACTTGTAAATGTAGTTGAAAATACCATGTTAACCATGTAAAGATTTTAAAGTAAAATCAATTATTGAAGTGGTGAACACAGCGAACGAGGGGCAGAAAGCAAGAATTGCAAGTCTTGGAAAAGCAAGAAGACGATCCGGTGTGATCGAACTGCGATTACTTAGTTTTTAACATGGTTAGAAAAGTGGATGAATCTTGTAATGATTTTGAAACCTCAGTGGTCCAGTTGAGAAAAAAAACCTTTCGGATGGATCTGGCAATTGTATCCAAATCTCTAGGACAATTTTAACAGTTTACTCTAAAACATGTGATGTGATTAGACTTGAAAAGAAATTACCCAGCTTCCTGATACGGCATGTAAAAAAAGTACATAACCATCTATTAGACAACAAATTTCTTTGTTTTTTTTGTTAGGGTTTGCTTGTTAAAAAAGCTCGTTTAACACATTATAATCATCATATATGACATTGCCATTTTTCTAACTAATATAATATTTTACAGTAATAAAAATTGTTTATTTGAGAGACGAAAGGAGTTAGGCCCAAAACTATAGCTTTAAAGGGCATTTTTTTGCACTATCAACAGTATAAGGTCAATTAGGAAATTGATATTGGACATTTGGACAGATATATGTATATAGGCCAGAACTTAAGCCCGAAAGTAAAAAATAAAAACTCAACATACAAATGATTATATTACGTAAAGTTTATTAATGTGATACTATCACGTATCGTAATCCCGTACAATTGGTTTGCACACAATCAATGTACACCATGGTTAACATACACAACATCACAAACACATGGTACATGTATATATGTGCATTTGTTAAGTGTACAAATCACTTCATTTATAACTTTATTTAACTAGAGTTTTGGCATCCTATTCAACTAAGAAGTTCGTGAGGTGCCGCTAAAACCATTAATATCTATATCGTATCCATCCTTACTAAAACCATTAGAGAAAACAAACGTACAAATTTTCAATCGTGTACATAAACTAATGAGTAAATTACTTTTTGAGTCCCTGTGTTTTAGTAGTTTTAACCACTTGAGTGCAAAATCAAAAAGTTTAACGCCCTGAGTCCCTAGCCATTTATTTTATAACGTTTTGAGTCCAATTTTGTTCATTTTATAACGATTTGAGTCCAAAAAATTGGACTCAAAAGGTTAAAATTTGGACTCAAAATGACTCAAATGGTTAATAAAAATGCTTATAGGGACTCAGGTCGTTAAACTTTTTGCTTTTGGACTCAACTAGTTAAAACCACTAAAACACAGGGACTTAAAAAGTAATTTACCCTAACCTAATACATAAAAGAACACAGGAACGGTATGCATTTACAACATATATAAGACTATTCATGGTTAATATACCCGTCGATATAATGAAAACGTTTTCATCAGCAATACTATATATTTTCATAAAAAAAAATTCAATGTATAATGTACAATGCTATTTAAGCATGATTAGGAGAAAAAAATGTGTTAGGGAGTTATAGAGAGGTTACTCATATATAGGGCTGTTCAAAAAGCTCGCGGCTCGGAGCTCGCTCGAAGCTCGCTCGGATTTAGCTCGGAAAAAGCTCGCTCGATTTGGCTCGGTTTAAAAATGAGTCAAGCCGGCTCGGCTCGGTTAGAAAGTGAGCCTAGCTCGGCTCGGCTCGTAACGAGCCGAGCTGGCTCGGTTCGGCTCGCTTTGTAGCTCGGCTCGGTTTAGCTCGAATTATTTTACTTATAATAAATTTTAATTTTATATACATTATAATATATTACAAAAAAAACCGATTATTATTTACATGTATATAGGTTTGTAATTTGATATTTATGGCATATTTTAAGATTGATTACCATACTAATGAACTAATATTGTATTTTATTGAAATTAAAACTTATTTTGCGTTGTTAAACTTGATTTTGGTTTGAATTGCATTAGGTTGAACTTATTTTGAATATATATTCTTTTAAATTATTGAATAATATTTTAGGTTATTAAATTTTAAGAGGTATATATTAGTTTTTTTTTTTATAAAATCGAGCCAAACCAAGCCGAGCCGAGCTAGCTCGATTTAAAACCAAGCCGAGCCCGAGCTTAGATTTTCAGCTCGGTTTCAAATCCGAGCCGAGCCGAGCCAGCTCGGTTTATAATCGAGCCGAGCCCGAGCTTGGCCTGGCTCGGCTCGGCTCGGCTCATGAACAACCCTACTCATATAAACCCATCATATATTTGATAATTGTGAGATTTAATTTAAGGTGTTAAAATTTGTCCTTTTAACCAACTAATAAAAACAAGGCTTGATGTTAAATCTAACTAGAATATGTTTATTATTATTATTTTTTTTAACGACAAAGTTTATTAGTAAAGGCTAGTAAAAAGCTAGAACACAACCAATGTTACAAAACGACAAACATCCAACATTCCAACGTTGGAATGTTTGTCGCTTTGTAACATTGGTTGTGTTCTAGCTTTTTACTAGATCTAAAGAAAAGTAGTAGTATCTTCTCCATGATTCTCCTCACATAAGTGTTTTTGTCATTTAAAATTTTATCGTTTCTAACTTTCTACACGCACCCTAACGTCCCCACAAAAGTAGAGTGAGCAACCTTTCAAATGTGAATTTCTATAATGGCTATAACATGCAAATCAATAAAGGCTCAATTATGATGATTCATTCTCTCAACCACCCATAGTGATTTTATGGGTTTAGGTTATATCTAGAGAAAGTCATAAATCTAGTCATTTTAACACCCTATTATACCATTATATAAACCTTCACAAATTTAACAAAATAGGTTGAAAATCGTAAAAAAAAAGTGTGCAAATAGATTTTTTCGTGATTCATCGTAATTTCTTTTGAGAGCACAATTTGTATCAAATTATACAAAATCAAACATTGGCCTTAAACATTTATAAATTGTCACTTAGATCACGATTATGTACTGGCGTTAGGTAGTCATAAAATGCAACAAATATTTGTCATAAAAAATAGCAGTAAAAAAGAAACTAAATAAATAACTACCACCTTAGATGTGAAAGGTGACTTTTTACAATCGTGTCAAGGAATGTGGATAAAAAAAGTCGTGGAACGATTTATGCAATTAAAGGACGTTTAGACAAATAAAAATGAAACGCCTAAAACCCGGGGTTCTCAGTTATTAGATTTACTTATGACAAATAGTCTTTAAACAATAAAATTTGATTACACATCGGAAACTTAAACATAAACAAACTTAGTCACAAAAGTAAACAAATGTCTCTAACTAAGAAAATAGTAACATAACTGGGATGACATTCGTCCAGCGGGAAACTTCACTGTTAGATATTTTAGTGTAATTGGGGATTGACTTGGTGATCAAAGCGAATAATAATGCACAACAAGTAAGTTAGGAGGTGCGGGAGTGCACGCTTGTTTGGGTTATTATAATTCAAACTTCAAAGTGTGCGGGCGAAGCCCGTACTCTACAGGGGTTCCAAGGGGGCAGCGCCCCTGGGAGCAGGGTCCAAGGGGCGGCAGCCCCCTGGCGGGGTCCAAGGGGCAGAGCCCCTGGCTGGAAAATGCCTTTATGGAAAATGCCTTAGAAAATAAAATTTCTGAAAATTCGTCCTAATTTTTCAGATAAAAATTTAAGGCAGTTTTCAGACAATTTTATTAAAAAATTCGAAATATAACTTCAAGAGGCAGTTATTTGCAAAACATCCCAAAATTCGCATACGGTTTTTTATCACACTTCTTCTGGTTCATAGAATTCCACAAAAAATTCATACCCTGGTTCAATTTCTCGAAATCAGAGTTGTATCCGATTGAATTATTCGGGTGAACCACCGAAATAATTTGATCTGAGAGTGATTACACGCCTCTCTGATCATCCGGCAAACTGAAATTTCCCAACATTCACCATCAGCCAACAATCAACATGTCAAATTAACTTGATCGATGTGCATACTAAAAGTTAGCTAGGCTAAGTAAGTTTTAGTTTAACAAGGTAATTACAAACTTTAGCAAATATTAAACATTTTAAGCATTTGAGGTGCACCGTACATCACATAACTTTACACTAGGTAAGAAACACAATACTTTATCATACATTGTAACACTTTAATATAAACAGTAGATCCTATACGTATTTATAAATTTAGACATTGTTTGAAACTTTGGTGTTAACTTCAGACACCAACATTAACTTTAGATGCGATAAGTCTCATGTAGCCTTTAACCATGCAATATGCATACTGTGAGAATTGTATACTTTATAATTTAGCACTTTAAAACTTTATTATTACTTTATCATATTTAATACAAAACACTTTACTTTGAAAACTTTAATGAGTATGCACACCACTAAAATATTAACGTAAAGCAAGTTTTTTTAACTAACATATCGGTATAGCCAAGTATATTATGAATTTGTAGTTATGATTTTCGTTGAACCCCCGGAGAATCAAGTCAAACTTGAGCAAGGTTCACATATGAAATGGTCAACTACACTATATAGTGATTACTTTAACAACTGCAAGTTCTATCAGTACTCACGAACAATTTGCCATTTGTGAATACTTCTAATACTCGCCTATTAAGGTTTGTGAGAGCTGCAACGTGTGTACTATGATGCCCACACTATAACCATATGCGAGATCTATTTGGGCATACTTCGAGTACGAGCAAACTCACGTTTGCGAGTACTTACCAAATGTCTCACCAAAACCGTAAATTATGCTATGATGATGGTTGTTACAGATCAAATCCTGACAACATATCAAGTTAAAGACTATATATCCATGGACCCTGATTTAGACGTTTACTATGTTCCCATGCAAAATCATTATGAAAAACTCGGATTTATCAAGGAACTTGCTTTAAACCGAACCCGAGCTTCCAAACTCCAAAAGCTATATGAAACAGCCTGAGTTAAAGCACACTGATAATGTTAACATTTCGACCTTTATCAAATCTAGTCTTGAAATCGAGCCGAAATGGTACAGTTTGCAAATGAAAGAATGTCGAGGCTATAGATATATTTCCATCTAGGACTTAGGGTGGAAATGACCTTTTTGCCATTGATGGGCTTCTGCCTTTTAAACCCCCAATTTTAGGAACGACGACTTTCTTCTGTTAGGTCATCGCACTCTCCAAATTAGAGAGTCACATTGCCCCACTCCGGCCAGGCTATGTTGTCACACCCCAACCGATGGCGGAAACATCGGGATGAGACGAAGTGCGTAGATTGTAAGAGACTTCATAACACTATGTGACAATATTAATTTAATTCCAATTCATTTCAAACTAATTGTCATACAAGGTTCAAATAAAATAACAACATTGTTTCATAACAAAAACATAACAACAAAAATAGATGATTTAATCTAGGTGTGTATCTAGTCCACCCTAAATCTTGTTTCATCTTGTAACACCACCTCATCAATTAACCTGCAACATGTATTAAAATAGAGTTCAATGCAAAAGCAAAGGCAAGTATACAAGTTTGGTTACATAGCATAAATAGAATAAAAAGTGCTCATATCCAACATGATTCATAATATGTGAGTACTAGTATGCAAATATGGCGTACAGTATGTTCAAACCCGAGAATACAACGCGTTAAAAGAGCCTAATCCCAAGAGTTTAGCGGGTGGTAACATGTTTAACTTAACAATACCCCAAGTCTAATGGGCGGTGCGTTAATCCTATAGCGCTATAATTGTTAAGGGAGGCTAGCAAAGTTAATGAGCATATAACGTCCAAGTAGTTTACATAGCATACGAGAATAACAAGTATCACATAAAGTTTCATGTTAAGCATGGATAGAGTATGTTTAAAATAGTTTAAGTATCAATTTGTATGTTATACATGTTGTATCCCAAAATGGTAAAGGGTAAAAGGGATCGAGTATACTCACGATTTTTGCAAGCTTTCCTACATGAAATCCCGCGAGTAGTTTTTGATGGATGGATTAGTTTGGAGCACCTAGTCCTTCTACACGAGGAAAACATAGGTGTGTGAGTTTGGGGAAATCGGAAGATTATAGATTCGGAGTCTAAAATGTATGGAAAATAACATAAGTGAAAATAATCATCTTGTACACATAACTCTTGTTCTTGACACTATTAAAACTCAAAAGAGTTTGTATGATTTCATTGATTCAAAGGTCCATTAGAGTCGTAGCAAGGGCATGGTCATAGATGATGTAACATATTCTTGACAAGTAACTATTAAGTTATTATCAAGTTTAGTTACTTAGGTATACATATGGAATAATTAGATAATATATAGATTACAAGGTCCTATGGTTCAAGCATGAGGTAGGAGATTAATGTCTCCATTTAGGTACCTCTAAGTATCATGGAAATCATGTAGGAGGTAGGAAGAACAAGCTTTCATTTAGGCACCTCTTAAGTGTTCACCACTACACTTGATGTAAAAACAACCAAGGAGGGTCATGAACTTACAAAGATAATGAAATACCACAACTAATCTATGAGAAAGCATCAAGAAGTGAGTGGATTTTTATGAAAGATAGCCCAAGCTAGTCTAACAATCACACTTACAATCAAGCTTCAAGCTTGAACACTTCTTGTGGGTAAAACCCTAACTAAAACAGAATGTTTGTAAGGTTTTAACCTCTGATTTAACATGTCTCAACCTTGTTTTTAAGCCTAACTAACCATGTTGATCAGTTCTGTTTAAACATGATGGAAAACATAAAACACATACTTGTTATTGCATCCAAAGCAGTGGAGAATCCAATCAGAGATCCAGCCATTGAGTTCGACATAGTTGTCAGGATGATCCGGTTCCTCCTTAGGGTGTAAAGTGATGATGGTGATGAAACCAAAACTAGGGATGATTTGGGTTAGGGAGAGAGAGACGAATTTGTGATGTTATGTTGTTAGGTTGTGTGTCTAACCTTTTACCTCTCTAATAATCTCCTTATATATACACCCAAGAGGAAACCTAATTAGTTAATAAGGGTAATATGGTCCATCAACAATTACCAACTAATTATTAATAGGTTATTAATATATTTTGATCTATATTATATAAATGATAATGATGGCTACTAGATTAAATATAAATAAATAAATATTTAATCTTACATTCTCCCACTTAGCCGAATAATCATTTATCATGAGCATTAGATAAGTCTGATCAGAAGTTAATACTCATTTTAGCCTTAAACAAGTACTATAGCAGAGAAATACAGCCGTTGAATCATTATGCGACTCAGGACCCCCATTAGTCATACTATAGCCTTAATTTAAAACCTAACAGTTATGATCAAAATATGTAAGCCCTTTAACGTTTGATTTGTATTTATAGTTGTCTATATGTCATTACACCGGCAGAACATATGTAAGAGACATACAAAATCAAACTGATGAGGAATATTAAAAGTTAATCATTCATAGTACGATATGCAGTTGTACATAGTCATCAATAAACCCGTGATTATTATAAGCGCTTACATAATAGTTATGGGTGATAGACTTTTAGTTATAGGATCCTTAAGCATATCATGAATGTATTCGATACAAAGATTTAGTTTCCTCAATTCGTTCATAAACGAATAATTAATTTCGTATCGAAATTTAATGCAGCACCTCTCGAACGGTTACTGTTCAAGGAGACATGGTAGCTGACTTTATCACAATAAGTCTTCAATATATTAATTATATGGAGTTAATAAAGTCATGAGTCCACTGATAAATTTCCAACAACATTTAGTGACTATATTACGTCGTTGTAACTTAGGTTGTTGATATCAGTCCATTATGACTCCTCCATGAGATAGGTTTTGTCTGCTGACATAAAGATATACCCAAAATTACATTTTGTCATCTTTGATTATTACAAAGTTAGAGTAATAAACCGGTTTGAGTTCTCACTTCTTCTTTAAATCATAGCCTCTCGTTTCTTTTAAAGATATTGTAATACTCTATTAAATGCTTCACATTAATCTAGACATATCTAGTGTGTTGCAATGTGAGTAATATCTAAACGAGTATAGACTTAAACTTACATAAGGCTTCTAATTAATGAAGCGTAAGGAAATAATCTCATTTATCCTAGTATCCTCTAAATGAGAGCATTAATGTTTGTTACATATGTAAGGACCCACTTAAGGTTAAACTTATGGAACGATACTATTGTCCCATTGGGTCTATCTCGATATGTTATGATATCTATTACATAAGAGATATCTCTGAGATCTATTATATCAAAGTTTGTGTTAACAATGCTTTGACTTATGTAACATCTACTTGTCAAAAGAATGTCATCTATATAGACAAGTTTATCTTAGTTGCTCCCACTCATCTTGAGGTAGGTACATTAATCCACTTGGTTGTTGATGAAAATAATTAAGTTAAGATTTCGTCACATTATGATGTTTGCACTAACCCATACATGGATTTTATTGGCTTATAGACAAACTGTTCTTTAACCTTAAGTTTAGAACTTTCAGGTTGTTTTATGAACATGTAAATATGTCAGCCAGTTGTTAGGGAAGAATTGTTTTAATGTTCATCTAATGTAGCTTTAAACTATTATAAGCTACTAGAACAGTGATGATCCTAAAAGAAATCTTTTGTTATATATGTAATAAAGATTCTTTAATAATTTATCTCTTCCTGAGTACAACCTTTGACAATCAATCATGCTTTTGAGTGTCTTAACGCTTATATTAGGATTTGGTTTAGTTATGAACACTCTTAGGTAATTCAATCAAATCCCAAACGTTATACGAACACACATAAAATCAGTTTTACTAGAAAACTGTTTTATTCCATTTAAAAGAATATTGATTGACACTAATGGCTTAATTTGAAGAGATAGGACCAGTAAACTTTTCCAAAATCCATTTCAACTTCAGTTAGGGAGGTTGTGTAATCATCAAAGTTAGTAGGCTTTTAAACCTAGATGACCTCCTGAGTTGATTATTAGGTTTATTAGAAGTTTCAGTTTTATGGATTAGCTCTTGGTTAGGTTGCTATCATTTTCAGGATTCTAAGTTTGTAAGAGTTGGTGCAGTATGGTGTACAAGAGGTGTAATCGGAGTTAAATTCGGAGTGAAATTTAATGACACTCTTCCCCCCGCCTCCTGTATTCCTTACAAATCATGATAAGGACTTTGACTGCTCCCACTAACCTTAGAAAACTTTAGGAACTCAGCATGCTTAGGGTCAATATGTAACGACCAACAAATTCTAATAGAGAAAACATATAATAGAGAAAACATATTAGTGACGTTAGTCATTGTAGTTTCTCTTGTTGAGGATTATGTTAGTTTAGATAAGAAATCTAAGTGTGCCCACAATTAAGCAACAATGAAACTTTTGTAAGAGTAGCTGTAGATTTTAAGGAGACAAGTTATGATAGAACAGTGTCAAGATGGAGCAGTGTCTTGTACAAGAGGTGTAAATTGAAGTAATATAAAGTTTTCACTCCCCACCTCTTGCAACTATTGCAAGTTGTTCTAAAACACTTAATGCTCCCACTGATCTTTTAATATCTCTAGAATGCTACAAGAGAAGTTTCAATGAGGTACGTGACGTGGGAACATATCATATATATGTTAGACTTTAATTGATTTCCTTAACGTCCAAATGTCATAAAAAACTTAAGGACATATTTAATAGAAATCTTAATAAGTACATACATGAAAAGATTTCTTCTAAGAACATGGTCCATATGCGACAAAATTTAGATACAAGTTGATAGTCTTTCAAATGATAAATAAATTATGTCTGAATATTCCATTTGGAATAAGTTCCACGAATGTCAATGAATGACTTATGATGGACCCATACTTATTCCTTAAGCCAAGTAATATTTAAGGCTATAACGTCATGATTTAAAATCACTTAGAATGAGATTAGATAAGAAATCATCCTCATTAACCATGTCATGATTTCTCATGAATTTTGGTTATAATGGATGAAATTTGTAAGTCTCATTTTCCTTTTGTCAAAATTTTCATTTGCATGATGACAAAAGTTGTGAAAGTGTAAGGTATCATCTAGTTTTATCTTAATAATGTTTCAATCCAGATATTTAGAACAAATAAGATGAGAGTTTAAGATAAGTGTGACTTTTATGTTTACTATGCAAACCTCACAACCTTCATGACATAGCCTAAGTAATGATACTGCATTCTGATTAATTTTCAGAATATGTAAGGTATCGAAAAGCTTTTGTTAGAAAGTTGCTTATTATGGTTTTTATAGCCTTAATATTTAATTTTGTCATAAATCTTATGTTAATTATTTGTTGATTTCTGGTAAGGAAACATTTAAAAAACTAGAGTCAACTAACCATGTGTTAATAGGAATATTAAAATTAGCAGACAGAAATATCTTTAGTAAGTGACTACCTAGTTAACTTATCCAACTGTTCTTTAGAATAATGGATAGTCTCATTGCTTATGTCTAGTCTAATGACATAATTATGCAGTGAGATTTTCCCTTGAAGAACCTTAGAGGTGGAATTAACACTTGTAATTTATTTATGGACCTTAGAACAATCCTCTTTGAAGGTTTTAAGTGGTTGTAAGGTGAGTAACAACTTATTTTCCAGCTTCAAACATTTATTTCTTTGTACATATGTTGCTTATCAACACACCCATTATACTTTGGTATTTTTGAGTGTTATAGTTGATTCATAAGGCATCAAATTGTACAAGTGAAAATCTTAATATGTAATGTACTAGAAAATGTACTTATTTCCATGCGTAAGCCCTTAACTTTATGGGTCATGGTATTGTACATTGTTATGTATTCACATATACCACTTAACTTTATAGTTTAGAATTTTGAAAGAAGGCATGCATCTTAGGAGTTCTAGTGATTTTTTCATATATAAGAGATTAGCCTTAGAAAAGACTTAATCTGAAATAACTTTAGTGATAGCATTATGTTAGAGAGTTCTTGATTATCATGAGAGACATCATGTTCGATTTGTCCTAATCATCATGCTCTAGTTTTCTTCTTTATAATCTTTATCAGAAGAGAGCAATAGGATTATCGTGTCTTAAGAAATAATCAAGGATTTAATTTAAGAGCTAATTCTAATAGAAAACTTTAAATAAAACAAACATTTTAGGTTTAGGAATTAGAGTGGATGAGATATATGTAGAAGAAAATTATAGTGAGTAAAATTATGGGTACTAAGAATAAGACAGACGAAATGATCATAAAATTAATTAAGGATCATTAATATAAGGATCATTATGTGAAGAGATTGTGATATATCTATTACTAACATCAAAATAATAGATTTAGTAAAATTCTACTTAAACAAAGACAAATCAGCTTTGGCCAGAAGTGTAATCATTTAAGTATGTGTGCAAAGTAATCGTGATAAATCAGCTTTGGCCAGAAATGAGACAATCACTTTAGTTATGCACTTGTCAAGCATGCTAAACATAAATGAATTAAATCAGCTTTGGCCAGAATTAAGACATTTCACGTTTGTAATGCATACTCAACATAGCTTTTTATAATACTTGAACAATAAAGAGATGTATTAAATCAGCTTTGGCCAGAAATGATACATCAGAAGCTCATTCAAGTTAAGCTAGTTTTGGTTTTGTAAAACATTATTTGATCCTTATTAATTAACTAAGTATAAACAAAACCAAGTATTTAATAGCAAACCACCTTTTAGGCCACATTAAACAGCATAAAAATAATGAGGTTTCGAGTTGGGTCTCAACTAAGTTATGAGATCTCGAGTCGCAACCTTGGTCTCGAGTCGTAATCATGGTCTTGATTAGTATGTTTTATGAGATCTCGAGTCCGTGCTGAGATCTCGAGTCGCAACCATGGTCTCGAGTGGCGAAGAATGAAGCCTTTAGTTGAAAATGCAGTTATCTCGAGTCGAGACTAATGTTTCGAGTTGTGAAGTTTTGAGCCCTTATGATCTCGAGTCGAGACCTTGTAGTCTCGAGTCGAGACCTGATAGTCTCGAGTCGTAATCTTCTGATCTCGAGTTGTAAGCATTGATGACCCTTATGATTCCGAGTCGAGACCTTGTGGTCTCGGGTTGAGATCTGATGGTCTCGAGTCGTAGTCTGATGGTCTCGAATCTTCTGTTAACAGCTGTTTATTGTGATAATAACTGAAACTCGAAATTTAAGGGATTGTGGGATAACGTTTCCTGTTTTAATGCTGAACTAAACTTATCAAAGATTTCGAAAATAATAACTGATTATCTCTTTAACAGTTTTTGAAAATTTTAGTAGATAAAATTCAGATCAAAAACAGTAAAACACCCACTAATCCAAAATTATATTCCAAATCTTATGGAATTTTCGAGATTTCTTAGAACATTATGATGAACCCTAAAAAAATTAAAACACAATTCTGGGTTCCGAAATCTGAAATTTTAGACTTTTAGTAAACAGATTTCGGATATTATCTTTCCTATTACGATTTCGAGTCAATTTATCAAACATATTTTCCGAAAACAGTTATTTCGGCTCATGAAACTCGAAAACAGTTTTGACTTTTATAAACTTTCAAGAAATCCTGTTTTCCAGATTATGATCCCAGAATGATGGATACGAAATCAGAACTGATTTATCAACATATGCTCTGATACCACATGTTGATCAGTTCTGTTTAAACATGATGGAAAACATAAAACACATACCTGTTATTGCATCCAAAGCAGTGGAGAATCCAATCAGAGATCCAGCCATTGAGTTCGACATAGTTGTCAGGATGATCCGGTTCCTCCTTAGGGTGTAAAGTGATGATGGTGATGAAACCGAAACTAGGGATGATTTCGGTTAGGGAGAGAGAGACGAATTTGTGATGTTATGTTGTTAGGTTGTGTGTCTAACCTTTTACCTCTCTAATAATCTCCTTATATATACACCCAAGAGGAAACCTAATTAGTTAATAAGGGTAATATGGTCCATCAACAATTACCAACTAATTATTAATAGGTTATTAATATATTTTGATCTATATTATATAAATGATAATGATGGCTACTAGATTAAATATAAATAAATAAATATTTAATCTTACAAACCATAGATGAGGTTATAAGCATTAGGACATAGGTTTGAGATGAGAAAACTCAAGTTTGGTTAAGTTTAACAAAGATTACATGAAAACAAAAACAATCAGTGGACTTTGGAGCCTTTTTGCCGGAGTTCCAGGGACTTATTTACTGTGAAATACCCATGGAATCGAAGCTAAGGAAAATCCAAGCACATAGGAAAAAGAATGAGGCAAAACGGATAAGAAACGAGTGAGATATGCTCACTTTTGTGAAGTAGGATGAATCTGCTCGAACTCTAATTTGCAGCTGTGTTTTTGATGATTTGAGAGTGATTTGAATGAGTTTGTAAAGTGATTTGAGCTTGGATTAGCATGATATTTATAGGAGAAGGTTTGGGTTGTGTTGGTTGGGTATTAAATGCCTAATTTCGAGTTTAAAACTCAAAAAAAATAAGAAAACCGCCAAAAATATCGAGCTGAACGCGTCTGATTGCTGATTTGCGCGCTGGGCTCCTTTGGCGGGAGTGCTTAAATGATTTGAGGCTTGGAAAAAAATTACCCAGCTTCCTGATACGGCATGTAAAAAAAGTACATAACCATCTATTAGACAACAAATTTCTTTATTTTTTTTTTGTTAGGGTTTGCTTGTTAAAAAAGCTCGTTTAACACATTATAATCATCATATATGACATTGCCATTTTTCTAACTAATATAATATTTTACTGTAACAAAAATTGTTTATTTGAGAGACGAAAGGAGTTAGGCCCAAAACTATAGTTTTAAAGGGCATTTTTTTTGCACTATCAACAGTATAAGGTCAATTAGGAAATTCATATTGGACATTTGGACATACATATGTATATAGGCCAGAACTTAAGCCCGAAAGTAAAAATGAAAAACTCAACATACAAATGATTATATTACGTAAAAGTTTATTTTTTTTTGAACGGCAAAATCACTTTATATATATATATAAAGAGCCAGCAAGAAGCTGAGGACAAACAACAAAAAAGCAAAAACAGAAACGAAGGAAAACAAAACGGGAAAAATTACATCAGATCCCGTACAATTGGTTTGCACACAATTACGTAAAAGTTTATTAATGTGATACTATCACGTATCGTAATCCCGTACAATTGGTTTGCACACAATCAATGTACACCATGGTTAACATACACAACATCACAAACACATGGTACATGTATATATGTGCATTTGTTAAGTGTATAAATCACTTCATTTATGATACATTTGGTTCCCTAGCCCCAGAGGCTGTGGAATTTCTAAACAGGGTCCAACATGTTGTGAATAGTAATCTCTCAACCTTTAATGGTCGTTTCGTCTTTAGTAGGATTGGTTTTGCAATTCAAAAGGGGATTGCGGCGCAGCTTGTTGCCCGTTTACCTGCCACTTGTTCGTAAATTGCTACTTTGGTTCAATATAAAAAACTGCTGATTTATAACTTTATTTAACTAGAGTTTTGGCATCCTATTCAACTAAGAAGTTCGTGAGGTGCCGCTAAAACCATTAATATCTATATCGTATCCATCCTTACTAAAACCATTAGAGAAAACAAACGTACTAATTTTCAATCGTGTACATAAACTAATGAGTAAATTACTTTTTGAGTCCCTGTGTTTTAGTAGTTTTAACCACTTGAGTCCAAAATCAAAAAGTTTAACGCCCTGATTTCCTAGCCATTTATTTTATAACGTTTTGAGTCCAATTTTGTTCATTTTATAACGATTTGAGTCAAAAAACTGGACTCAAAAGGTTAAAATTTGGACTCAAAAGGACTCAAATGGTTAATGAAAATGCTTATAGGGACTCAGGTCGTTAAACTTTTTACTTTTGGACTCAACTAGTTAAAACCACTAAAACACATGGACTTAAAAATTAATTTACCCTAAACTAATACATAAAAGAACACAGGAACGGTATGCATTTACAACATATATAAGACTATTCATGGTTAATATACCCGTCGATATAATGAAAACGTTTTCATCAGCAATACTATATATTTTCATAAAAAAAAATTCAATGCATAATGTACAATGCTATTTAAGCATGATTAGGAGAAAAAAATGTGTTAGGGAGTTATAGAGAGGTTACTCATATAAACCCATCATATGTTTGATAATTGTGAGATTTAATTTAAGGTGTTAAAATTTGTCCTTTTAACCAACTAATAAAAACAAGGCTTGATGTTAAATCTAACTAGAATATGAATATTATTATTTTTTTAACGACAAAGTTTATTAGTAAACGCTAGTAAAAAGCTAGAACACAACGAATGTTATAAAGCGACAAACATTGGAATGTTTGTCGCTTTGTAACATTTGTTGTGTTCTAGCTTTTTATTAGATCTAAAGAAAAGTAGTAGTATCTCCTCGATGATTCTCCTCACATAAGTGTTTTTGTCATTTAAAATTTTGTCGTTTCTAACTTTCCACACGCACCCTAACGTCCCCACCAGAGTAGAGTGAGCAACCTTTCAAATGCGAATTTCTATAATGGCTATAACATGCAAATCAATAAAGGCTCAATTATGATGATTTATTCTCTCAACCACCCATAGTGATTTTGTGGGTTTAGGTTATATCTAGAGCAAGTCATAAATCTAGTCATTTTAACACCCTATTATACCATTAGATAAACCTTCACAAATTTAACAAAATAGGTTGAAAATCGTAAAAAAAAAAGTGTGCAAATAGTTTTTTTTCCTGATTCATCGTAATTTCTTTTGAGAGCACAATTTGTATCAAATTATACCAAATCAAACAATGGCCTTAAACATTTATAAATTGTCCCTTAGATCTCGATTATGTACTGGCGTTTGGTAGTCATAAATTGCAACAAATATTTGTCATAAAAATTAGCAGTAAAAAAGAAACTAAATAAATAACTACCACCTTAAATGTGAAAGGTGACTTTTTACAATCGTGTCAAGGAATGTGGATAAAAAAAGTCGTGGAACGATTTATGTAATTAAAGGACGTTTAGACAAATAAAAATGAAACGCCTCAAACCCGGGGTTCTCAGTTATTAGATTTACTTATGACAAATAGTCTTTAAACAATAAAATTTCATTACACATCGGAAACTTAAACATAAACAAACTTAGCCACAAAAGTAAACAAATGTCTCTAACTAAGAAAATAATAACATAACTGGGATGACATTCGTCCAGCGGGAGCCTTCACCATCAGCCAACAATCAACATGTCAAATTAACTTGATCGATGTGCATACTAAAAGTTAGCTAGGCTAAGTAAGTTTTAGTTTAACAAGGTAACTACAAACTTTAGCAAATATTAAACATTTTAAGCATTTGAGGTGCACCGTACATCGCATAACTTTACACTAGGTAAGAAACACAATACTTTATCATACATTGTAAAACTTTAATATAAATAGTAGATCCTATACGTATTTATAAATTTAGACATTGTTTGAAACTTTGGTGTTAACTTCAGACACCAACGTTAACTTTAGATGCGATAAGTCTCATGTAGCCTTTAACCATGTAATATGCATACTGTGAGAATTGTATACTTTATCATTTAGCACTTTAAAACTTTATTATTACTTTATCATATTTAATACAAAACACTTTACTTTGAAAACTTTAATGAGTATGCACACCACTAAAATATTAACGTAAAGCAAGTTTTTTTAACTCACATATCGGTATAGCTAAGTATATTATGAAATTGTAGTTATGATTTTCGTTGAACCCCCGGAGAATCAAGTCAAACTTGAGCAAGGTTCACATATGAAATGGTCAACACTATATAGTGATTACTTTAACAACTGCAAGTTCTACCGGTACTCACGAACAATTTGCCATTTGTGAATACTTCTAATACTCGCCTATTAAGGTTTGTGAGAGTTGCAATGTGTGTACTATGATGCCCACACTATAACCATATGCGAGATCTATTTGGGCATACTTCGAGTACGAGCAAACTCACGTTTGCAAGTACTTACCAAATGTCTCACCAAAACCGTAAATTATGCTATGATGATGGTTGTTACAGATCAAATCCTGAAAACAGATCAAGTTAAAGACTATACATCCATGGACCCTGATTTAGACGTTTACTATGTTCCCATGCAAAATCATTATGAAAAACTCGGGCTTTATCAAGGAACTTACTTTAAACCAAACCCGAGCTTCCAAACTCCAAAAGCTTGATGAAACAGCCTGAGTTAAAGCACACTGATAATGTTAACATTTCGACCTTTATCAAATCTGGTCTTGAAATCAAGCCGAAATGGTACAGTTTGCAAATGAAAGAATGTCGAGGCTAGATATATTTCCATCTAGGACTTAGGGTGGAAAGGACCTTTTTGCCATTGATGGGCCTCTGCCTTTTAAACCCCCAATTTTAGAAACGGCGACTTTCTTCTGTTAGGTCATCGCACTCTCCAAATTGGAGAGTAACATCGCTCCACTCCGACCAGGCTATGTTGTCTTAATCAGGCACATGCAGGTTTTAGAGTTTGGCTTTGGAGTTCCCCCAAGAAACCATATTGTGGCTGCCGGTTGACAGTCGGTGTGCCACCGCAAGAGCAGAACTCTCTTCGTGACACACTGTGGGACGAAAATCCGAGTGGACTTGTGATTCAAGCTGACAACCTCGCACGAGACTTAACTTAAATCCTTCATTGCCTTAATGCACTAAAAATGACACAAGTGAGGTTCAAACTTAGGTCTCCACTTCATAATCCTTCAAGTCCATATAGCTTTCCATTTCATAAAACTGGAATTTTGACCCGCCACGCGTTGCGACGGCGCCAAACTCTAAAGTAACTTGAATTTGTACCATCAAATATCTGACCCGACTCGTTTCCGAGCAAAACTTACGTTAAAACGTAGACCAACTGAAAACATACATAAATAAGCACGAAAATATATTATATTTCACCTCACTCGATACCAAGAAAAATTTACGTCAAAACATAAACCAATTTTGATTTATACCGAAATCTACATAAGAAAATAGCATTTTTTTTAAGTTAAAATGGTATCGCGCGTTGCGGCAGCGTTGAAACGTAAAATAATTCAAATTTATACCGTCTAGTGAACTATATTATGTATGAAAAAACGTAAACCAATTGAAAACATACATAAAAATAAGCACGAAAACGTATTGTCAAAACGTAGACCAATCGAAAAATGTACACAAAACTAAGCACGGAAACATTTTATATGTGACGCACGTACATAAAAATAAGTGTGTAAAACTCGGGGGTGGGGGTGTTAAAATGACATTTTAGAAAGTGTTTATAAAACTAAAGGGTTTAAGTAATAATATACTGAAAATTAAAGGTAGAAAAAGAAAAAAACATCAAAGAAAAGAAAAAAAAACTAAAAAAGAAAAAGTTAAAAGATGAAAAGAAGCTAGCTACAGTGAAATAAGGTTTCTAAATTGTTATTGTTATTTATAGGGTAAACTGCCATTTTGGTCCCTGTTGTTTGGGCACTTTTGTCATTTTAGTTCAAATCTCAAACTTTTTAAATCTGGGTCTCTGTGGTTTCACTTTTATTGCCATTTTAGTCCAAAAGTTAAATTTGGCCAGATTCCCAACTAAAATCCTGATATTTTGTCTTTATCCTCAGGGGTATTTTAGTCATTGTAGATTTATTATAACTCAATATTGATTAAAAATAATAAAACCAAAAATCTTTGACCCTATTTAATTAAAGCACTCATCTTCCTGTTCTTCCTCTTCACCTGTTCAAAAACCCCAATCAAAACCTTAATCAGCCACCTCCATCACCGTAATCAGCCACCACCTCCACCCGTTGTGTCTTCTTCACGTCATCATCTTCAACATCAGAAGCACCACCACCGGGAATAATGTTAGGACAAAGCGCACAGTTGCAGAAAGGAATCCAGAGCATTCAAAATCACAACTCAGATTTAAGTAACCACAAACGAGTAGCGTTAATTCTAGGCTTCACCGGTGGCGTAGTTTTACTACTTTGTTCTGTTATGTGTTTACTTCTATCAACCAAATCATCATAAAAAAAATAAGAATAAGAATAATCGAAACATTGTGTCAACGACGAGTGAGATGATGGAAATGGCGGAAGCTGCTGACGCTGCAGGTGACGTGATCAGGATACATGAAACAAACGAGCTAGAAGAGAAGGTGAAGAAGGTGCAGAACGGGATAGCGATGAGGAAGAGCGGGATATCACTGACCACCAGATTCGTTGCAGATCTAAAAACGCTCGATGACGGTGAAGAAGACACAACGGGTGGAGCTGGTGGCTGATTACGGTGATGGAGGTGGCTGATTAGGGTTTGGATTGGGGTTTTTGAACATGTGAAGAGGAAGAAGAGTGCTTTAATTAAATAGGGTCAAAGATTTTTGGGTTTATTATTTTTAATCAATATTGAGTTATAATTGATCGGTACATTTTAGGTTCACTCTCTTTATATTAATTAAAATAAAAATGCTCTGAAAATGATTATATAATATACTAGTTTTGTTAGGTTTTTATATTTTATGGGTTGAATAATAAAATGAGATAAAATCATGTAATTTATAGGAGTATTATCGTGGATATTAATTAGTAAATATAAATGATTATGAATATATAAAATAAAGAAAAGAAAAGGAAAATAATCTCAATCTTAATTTAACTTACATGAAAATTGATTTTAGTTTAGTGTATTCCATAATATTTTGGATAAATGTGTATGGTGAAGTGAAGTGAAGTGAATTGAATTTGTTGCTGAATTGGTGTAGGTCAGTAGGTGTAGAAGGAATACTAGAAAGATGTCATATGCATAATGGAGAATCATTCAATCATAGTTGGCTCGATGGACTACATTATTCAAGAGTAAATGGGCTGCAAGAAATTTAATGAATTATTATGAAGTATTACGGGCCTCTTATTGAACACCAAACTAAATTGGGCCACGTAAATGCAATTTGAGGGTAAAAACAATTTTTGGAGTCGGTGGATATAATTATAAAAGAAAAGGATATATATTCGACAAGAGGGGACTTTTTGGAGGGAGGATCGATTACACACAGCCGTCATACATTGAACAAAAAGTCTGGGACGAATTTGAACATTATCATCTTCAAGCCAGTTTATGGAGTCTAACCAATCCGGGATGACAACCGAAGCGGTAAAGACAACTATGAGCGGCTAAGTCTCTCGTGACTTCTACCCGGATGAACTTTTACATTGTTTTGCATTAAACTTTGTTTTCGGATTCGCATAACTGGTACAACTTGACCACTTGTGTTGGATTCTTGGTAAACGTTTCTTGTGTTTGAATTACTTGTCGTTTATTAAGTGTATTGGCAAATTTCTTGCGTTGTTAGCGGGTTAGTAAATTGGTGGGTAGTTGATACAATCAAACGGGTTATTAGGTTGCATAGTGAATCTTAAAAACTATCCTTGATAACTAATCAAATTCATTAATTCCGAGGCCATGTCTATGTGGTGTTTTGAATCGGTAAACATGTTTTTATGTTAAATGGGTAATTGGGATTCCGGGTAGAGGTTATTCTTTCTCATATTGATTACAACTTTATTAATTAGTTCATTAGTTTTTACAATCAAATTCATAAAACCCCCAATCTAGTTAATTTAGTTCTTAGTTAAAACGCGACACTGACCACAAATTCCCCGTGGATACGATACCATACTTACGCTATCTACGTAGCTTATTTAGGTTTTTGATTGACCCTTACGACAGTCATCAATAATAAATCTACAATGACTAAAATACCCCTGAGGATAAAGACAAAATATCAGGAGTTTAGTTGGGAATCTGGCCAAATTTAACTTTTGAACTAAAATGACAATAAAAGTAAAACCACATTGACCCAGATTTAAAAAGTTTGAGATTTGGACTAAAATGCTAAAAGTGCCCAAACCACATGGACCAAAATGGCAATTTACTCTTATTTATGTAATTCGGGGTGTTAAAAAAATGAATATAGGATGTTTTGTATTTTTTTTTACTATTATTTTATGTTAAGTATATTAATATAAACAGTACCGAAACATAGCTTGCTGAATTCGATCAAGTCTAAAATCGATCGTACGTTGTTTTTGGCAGCATAAGCTGTCATGTCAAAAAAAGATATAACAAAGAACGTAGGTTGGGTTACAGGTGGTGAGCATGTAGGGGCCAAAAATAGAAGATTTCAATTAAATGCATGTAAACATTCTCACAATCCTATTTTTTTATTTTAACATCAGGCCCGGCTCGTATAAAATGTTGTTGCACACAAATATATACAGTTAAATGTTTTTTTTTAGTTTTACATGTATATGGGTCGTATAACATTATACGAGCCGTATACAATTGTATACACGCAATATAATGTTATACAACCTAATGTGTTTATTTTGTGAGGTTTTATCAGGTTTTTTGGGTTTTTAACAAATGTATTCAGGTCGTATAATGTTATACACCCGTATATTAATTTTTTTTTGTGAAACCGAACAACTGTTTAATAAGTTTTAGTAATTGTTTAGATAGCGTTTGACGTATTAGATATATCGGATTATGTTACGAGTTTGTAATTAAACGCACTAATAACGTTGAATAATTTTCCACTTTATTATGTGAAACCACTATGTTATAATAGTATTTGCCGTATTATTTTTTATATATATCGGATAAGCGAAATATGTGCATATGATAAACAATACGATAACAAAATATGTGAATCCTCTATGTTACAATAGGACCGGCTGCAGGCGCGGATAGACGCCCATCATGCCCGTACTGATGCCCTTTTCATGCGGGCGATCCGGGGCGATATATAGGCGGCTATCGAGCGTGGTCGGACCCCATTGTTGATACCGACGTTGCCGCCTCGTCCTGGAAAGGAATCGAGGTCGTCAAGTGCGACTTGGGGGCGGGGCCCTCAGGCACGACTCAGGAGGGTCAAGATGCGGATCCAACGGTTTAGGATTGCTATACTTTTTTTTTTTGTATTTTGATTGTTTATGTATTTTGGACGATGTCATGTATATATACAAACTTATTATGTAGTTAAATTTGCAGTTTCAGTTTATTCATATTTGTGATTGTTTATTTTGAGTGTTTACATTGGTTTGCCTGGTTACGTATAATGTAAAATATCACACGTCGTGAATACGTCAACATAAAAAATAATATGAATTACAACTACGATACGACACGATACGGTACAAGGATGATACGATATCATATGACACCTCACGATAAAATATTAAAAAGTTAAAATGGTGATACGATACGCCACGATACGCTATAATACGATACGTGACGATAAAAAAATAATAAAGATTTTAAAACTCATTAAAACAAAAATAACCAACAATAAACACCAATAAACAAACCCAAAACACCAAAAACCAAACACAACACACCAAAATTCAAACCTTAAAAAATCAGGACCTTAATACGGATCGTATAGCCCTATACGATCCGTATAAGTCAGCCGCCAGACATCCTCTTCACTTGTATATCTGTCATGTCTTAATTTTATCTAATACGGATCGTATAAGCCTATACAATTCGTATTGAATTGTCAAAGTGTGAGGATAGATTTTCCGGTGTGCGAATAAAATCCCCCTTTCAAAATGTCAGTTTGTGTTTTTCATTTTTATATAACTAGAAGAATATAATGATTGGATCACCTTTTTTGTGTAAAACTGAGAATTCGTTAAATTTACAGGCTTATCAGTACCCTACTAATTTATAGCAACAGGTAAATGCGATGTCTGCTTTGTGTTGTCCATGTATCCTTTAAAGTTTAAAGTGTAAAGAGATAATAATATATTAATCATAGTTTAATGTTTATTCAACTAGTATCAGACACACAATCAAAGTTCAAAATTAGAAGTTATAATTATAAAAGAAAATTTAATTTTGAAAAAAAAACAAAAGTTATAATTATAAAATAATTTCATTTATTACTATCTATAACTAGTTAATTACTCATAAAGATATCATTCTTTACACCAAGGATGAACGGGGTGGATGCGGGGAAGGGTGCGGTGTGCCCTTTCATCGTGCGGCAACACCGACCCTTCCCTCACCGCGCGGCAACATGGAAATCGGCGAGTGTTCACCGCTTGTAGGGGAGAGGAGAGGAGAGAGGGGTTCCAACCAATCATGCATTTTTCTTTCTTTAAAAAAAATGGTTTGGGTGAAACCACCCCTTGGGGGAGGGGGGTGGTCACTAGTGATAAAATTTCTATCACTCACAATATCCAATCATGTTCTGCCATGTCAGCAACCATTTTTCCATCACTCACAACATTTTTTAGTGGGGGTGGTCATCACTCACCACCACACCCAACAATTTCCCCCAACCAACAATTACACTCACAATTAAAAACCATCACCCGTTAAAAAAATAACGAAAATTGCTTTCCGTGATAAAATAACGCGTTATACTTTTTAGTGGGGGTTGGATTTTTAATGTTCCACGCGTTATGATCAATGTTCCACGCGTTATTCTTTATCCACCCGGCCTGGCCTTGTGATTATGTGCTTGAGGGGAGTTGGAGAGAGGAGTTGACATGGACGAATTTAATTGGTTCGGCGAGGGGAGTTGAGGTCTCACCCTACTTTTTTGTGCCTACACACATAGAAAATTATCTTACACATCTCGAAATTTATCCTACACATATTTAAAGTTATCTTACGCAACTCGTAATTTATCCTACACACCTAGTAATTTGTCCTACACTCTAAATTAATATTTTTTTTTTTGAAATAATTATTTAAAATAAGTTACAAATTAGCTATTAAAGAGGTAGACTAAAAATTAATAATCTATTTAAGTTTACAAATATACTCTTATATTAAAATTAAATAGAAATATTAAATAAATAAAATGAAATAGTCTTATTAGTTGAAACTTTTTTTTTCTTACAAGAAAATTTGTCTCATATGAACCCTCCACTGTTACATTAATATTTATTTATTCAATTGTATTTTTCCATCCAAAAATCACACTTTTACAATATATTTGTTTGTAGGATACTTTCTGCGTTGTCTTGCTTAATACAAAATCCACTCATGCGTTGCGGCATGAATTCGATTGGTATTATTTCTAGGGCTGCAAATGAACTGAACGAACACGAACAAGGCTTTGTTCGTATTTATTCATTAAAGAATTAAATGTGTTCACAAATTGTTTATGGACACTACACGAGACTTTATGTTCTTGTCCGTTCATTAAGGAACCTTAATGAACATATTCACGTTCGTTTGTTTTAGTTCATTAATTTTAAGTAACAAGCACAAACAAAGGTTCATGAACAAGAACAAACACAAATAAAAGAGAAAATCAAAAAAATAAAATCATAATATGCTCAAAATGATATCAAATACGTTTTACATGAATTAAAAACCATGTAAAATACTCAAATTTATTTTCGAAACCTTTGCATATATACACATACAGAAATCGTTCTAACAAAAAATAACTCAAATATGCAAAAAAAAAAAAAAAAAAAAAAAAAAAAAACCTTTTTAAATATTTTATATCAAAGGCTTTTGCATTTGTCAATACGCAAATGCTTTGAAAAAGATTATGTAAAAATGATTATTTTTATAAGTTTTTACATAGTTTTATAGTTCTCCATTTTTTTTGTATGTATGTATGTATGCACATGTTAAATTGGTTTATGTATATTTTTTTTACTTAATATATGATTTTATAGAACACTGTTTTAAAAAAAATGTGAACTCTATAGCATAATAGTTTTCAATAGCATAACGTTATTTTATAAGTTATAGAGTTAATTACACAAATGGGTCCTGTGGTTTATACCTAGTTTCGCCTTTAGGTACTAATTTTTTTTAACAGGTTTAGGTTTTATGGTTTCAATTTTGTAACACCTTTGGGTACTAACACCAAAATTATCAATATAATGACTAAAATACCTTTCCATTGTTTTTAATTTTATCAATGTAAATCCTTTGGGTACTAACACCTAATTTTATTTAAGTTTAAATCAATTTTTATTTTCATCTTTTTATTATATCTCTTAATTAACATAAAATCTATTTATTTTTTTATTTATAAATATAAATTAAAAAAGTCAGAAAATGTCCGCTGCATTTTTATTTATTAACAATATTACTAAATAATACTAGATAAATATCTGACTAATATTATGAATATATAAAAACTCTTTAAAATATAAATTAAATAATGAAACAAATTATATAATAAGTATCTATTAAAATCCATAGCAATCTTGAAAACACACGAATATAATATCTGAAAATTAGTTAAATTAATATATCAAGATATGTAGCATAATCATGAAAAAACTATTTAAAAATAACTACAACTAATTTAATATATTTTGTAGTAAAATCGTAAAAACGTATAATCTAATCTGATTTGTTTGTCACGATCAATTACTTGGCACATTTTGAGACGGTGTGATTAAACTATGACGTCTCTATTTTATTTGTGTATCTATGTGAATAGGAAACACTTTAGTTCCGATTAGATACAGTCTTTTATTATTATTGCTATTGGTTTTATATTATTTAATCCCATGTATTTAAAATTATAAAAATTAAAACTAAGTTTTAAATATTAAACAAGTGTAATACATGGAGTTTTAACCTAATATCATAATAATTTATTTGCACATTACCAACTTTTGTTATACCTATTGCATTTTTTATTATTTAAAATTTTAAGCAACTTCTATCGTGCTAAATTATTTATCATTTCTTAAAAAATTATATATAAATATTTACTTATAAAAAATAAATAGATTTTATGTTAATTAAGAGATATAAAAAAGATGAAAATAAAAAAAATAGATTATGTAAAATTGATTTAAACTTAAATAAATTAGGGTTTTTTTTTTTTTTTTTTTTTTTGGAACGGCATTGCATTAAAGAAGAAGGAAGAATACCAGCGAACAGCTGGATACAAAGACAGAAAAGAAAAAAGCAAAAGACAACAGAACTAAAAACTACATAGGGGATCCGCTATCCAAACATTCCAGCTAATAACCCCAAGCTTCGACCTGAGATTAATCCAGTTGAATAGGGAAGAGATGATATCTTCTCGAGCTCTGATAGCCGATTTCGTGCAGCCTCTAAAAACCGAGCCGTTCCTTTCCAACCATATCATCCAAAGAGTCGTATACATAATGCACAGCAGAGCACATTTATACTTTCCATCAGCATCCCACACTATCTGATTGTACATGTCATCCAGGTTCGCATATCCCGTGAAATCCCACCTCGACCAAAGAGTGATCAACCTCCATACCTCCATAGCAAACTGGCACTCCAGAAAAGCATGAGTGACAGACTCAACTTTGCCAGAACATTCAACACAATTACCTGATATAGAAGTAATGCCTCGGGCACGAAGATTTTCAGCTATCGGAATTCTATTCTGAAGAAGCCTCCATATGAAGCAATTGATAAAATTGCTTCATATGGAGGCTTAGTCATTATGGAAGGGTATTTTAGTCATTATATTGATAATTTTGATGTTAATACCCAAAGGTGTTACAAAATTAAAACCATAAAACCTAAACATGTTAAAAAAAGTTAGTATCTAAAGGCGAAACTAAGTATAAATCACATGTCTCATTTGTGTAATTAACTCTAAGTTATATGTTTGAAATTTTGTAAATTGAGTTCTTAATCTTTTCTGAATTTAAAATTAATTTCTTAATGTTTTGAGTTTTTATAAATTAGTATTTGGATTGAAATGGATTCATATGAACATCAATCTAGATCGACCACCACCAACCGCTATATCCACCACCCACCAACGTCTTTCTAACGAGAATATATATTTTATTCAGTTTTAAAAAAATAGCAAGCAAATATTTTACAAAAGTTGAAAAATATTGTGTGTGTGTGTGTATGATCTAGCAGGATCTTACCTATGCAGGTCCACACCTGATTGGCTGGAACGAACCAAACCTCACCTTATCTTAAACCAATTCATTGTCCCAAGTTTTGATCTTCATAAAGTTATAAAGCAACAAAAATAGCCTTCTTCCACAAATATATGCTACAACTATTTCAGGATTGCAAATGGATATGCAACGATTCTATCACTTTCAGAAAATGAGTTTTGTCTTCTTTAAAAATAAAAGTTGACCACCCGTTTACTGTTATGAAATGTAAATAATTGTCCTTGTTTATTATTCCTTGCAAGAAAAAAACTTTTGAAGTACAGTGTTTATACTCACTCTTATTTGAACTTATAACTTGTAAGATGTATGTGCCAATACTATTTTTGTCCCCAAGCCATAGGCAGTGCACTATATGAAAAACTATAAGTAGATTGTAGTAATTAACCATGGGTTTGTAAGTAAGAAGCTCGCAATTTGAGCTAATAACTGAGCTTAATATACCCCAGAATTTAAAAAACAAATTCGTGTATTTATAGTAATTATGTAATCACTCTAGTGTGATTGCATATAATTACTTTACTAGAATAAATACACAAAAAAAAAAAATTTTTTTTTTTTACATTTTTCAACTAAACATCATATGATGCTTAAGTAGATGGGGGAAAATTAATCTTTCTTCATTTCCCACGTTTAGTATGTTAAGACCATTTGTATTTGATATTTACCCTATACACACATATATACACAGGGGAAGAATAAAATGAAAACTCACTTGAGTTGAGAAAACTCAAAAAACCTTTGTAAAAATCTCATGTAACATTTTTTTCTAAAAAAAATAGGAAATGTAACATACATATATTTGAACATTTTTATAAAAGAAAAACAAAAAAGTGCCGAGTAGTTTATTTTTTAAAAAATGTTAAAAATTTCATGTTACATAATATATATGTCCAAAAAATGTAACATACAAATTTAGAATATTTAAAAAAAAACTAGTAGGTGCTTTTTATATTTTTTTTATAAAAATGTTCAAATACATTTATGTTACATTTCCTGTTTTTTTTTTTTTTTGAAATAAAAATGTTAGATAGGGTTTTCTTGAGTTTTCTCAACTCGAATGGGTTTTCGTTTTATCTTTCATCATACATATAATACACATATATAGAGAATTTAACTAAAAAAGACTAAATTATACAAACTTAATTTGTTTAGTTTTTTTTCTTTTAATGGTTCATATTAGTAGAATTTTTACTTCTTACATACAAATATCTATCTTACATATATAATCATTAAACTAATTTGTTCATATGTATTTTTTATTTTTAAATGTTACATTATCTATAGGAACAATATCTACATGTGTAGGTTCTATATATAAACAAATTTTGTTTATATATTTAATTAAAATGCTAGAAGGGGTGAATAAACCACTTTTTTGTATTTTAAGTTTTTTATAATTGAAAATTGAACAATATTTTTATTCTTTTTGTTCTTAAAAGAATAAAATCATGTGCAGCTACGAAATTTCTTTTTAAATGAGTTTTCATTGTTCTTGAACGAGAACCTTCAACTTCATCAGCTAAGATCTAGGTTACAGCTACGCTTGTTGCGATAAAAAAAATCCCCTAACAATGATAAATCCATCTTTTAATAGAAAGTAAATATTGTTGCATAAAAATTAAAACAATGTACATGTGATGTATATGTATATATGCATTTAGACAAAATGTTATCGTTAACGTATTTTTTAAGATAATCGCAAAACATATTGTAATTCACACATTCTAGCCAATTTATGTAATCATTAGCACAAGGGGTTAAAGCATAGCTCACAATTTTCTAACATATTATAGGGGTTAAAGCATATCTCATAATTTTCTAACATATTATTGGTTTCTAAATGAACACCCATGGACAATCGAAAATACTTTATCATTTTCTCTTCTCCTAACCGCCGCCGGAAGTGCTCGACGGTGATAATCAATCGGAATAGCGTGCAAGGTCGTCGGTTGTGTATCTCGGTGACCAGCCCCTGCGTACCTTTCTCTCTATTCAGGCTTGGTGATTCACCCATTCGCCTTCCGGGTCGGTTGCCGTTCCTCCTCTTTCTGAGTCGTCTCCTTCTTCTTTCTTTTGCCTCGCCGTGGTAAACCCAGTTTCCTTGATTGCTTAGTAGGTCTGATACTGGTCGCGGCTATTGAATATAGTTGAGCTAGACCGGTTCGAATCCTATTAACCTTTTAAAGGTCCGTGGTTGCGCTACTGGTAGGCTGGTTCTGTCTTCCTCATGGGCAGAAAGGTGTGGAAAAATCAAAATGGCAGTTGGAACACGATCATCAATCGTCATGAGTTTCGGAAGGAAAAGACCTTTAATAGCAGGGAAGCTAGATTAAGAAATGCTACGTCTTTTTTCATTTCCAACCTCCCGGATTCGTGTGATAAAATATCCGTTTGGAAAGCGTTCGAGCACCTTGATAACTTGGAGGATGTGTTCGTTCCGTTAAAAAAAGATAAGGCTGGCAATAAGTTCGGGTTTGTTAAGTTGAGTAATGTGACGGATCCAGGTTGGTGGATCGATCATTTGAAAAAGGTTAGAATTGACGGTGCGGTGATTGGCGTTAACCTTGCTAAGTTCGACAGATTCGGTACAAAGATAGACCTCCATAACAAGAATGACAGAGTTTCGGTGTTCGATAGACTTCAAGATCCGGTGCCGGTTTCCAAACAGGCTCGGGCCCCGGTGTCGGTTGGAGTTCAAAACTTTGGGAGGAAAACTTACAGTTCAGTTGTTCGGTCAAGTGGAAGTGTTAACAATATGGTCAATATTGAATTGCCGCCGATAAATACAAATACTAAGAATTCCTTTGAATTCAAGGCTCTTATTGGTGAAACGAAAGACATTGACATCCTTAACAATCTTAAGGATTATCTCTCGGGTATCAGGGAGGATGGTTTCGAACTGAAATATCTTGGCGGTCTTAAGGTGCTTCTCTGCTTCAACTGCAAGGAGGAAGCAGAAGATTTCAGGTATAATATGGTGAACGTTTGGGAAAATGGTTTTCGAGACTGTACGTTTGGGATGGTGTTCCACCTCTTTTCGAAAGAATTGCCTAGGTCAAGGTCTTAGGCGTTCCGGCTTCCCTCTAGGACGGGCATGTGATAAATAAGATCGGGGAAAGGTGTGGCCGCCTGCTTGTCAAGTCGGAAGCGGAGGCCAAAGATGGAAATTTAGCTGAGGATCGCCTGGCCATTTTGGTCCACTCGGGGAAAAGATTCGAGGCGGAGTTCAATCTGATCTGGAAAGATCAAAACATTAAGGTGTGGGTAAAGGAAATATTTGGGCAATGGCACCCAGCTTTCTTGGAAGAAGAAGATTCGGATAGGTTATCCTCGGTGAGATCGTCAGAAGGGGATGGCTTTTCTGTTTCCGGTGATCAAAATTCCGACCGGCGCATGGATGACCCCTCAGTTCCCTGCATGGAAAATCCAAAAGTCATTGCGTCCCCGTCTATTGAGATTCATGTTCAGGAAGGGATGATGCATGGGGAACAGTACACGCCGACTTTTGCCGGCTTAGATGAAAGAGAAAATGGGGGGCTGGAAGTGAGTCAGGGAACGAATATCGAGGGCAAGAAGGAGAAAAGTTGCTTTTTGGGAACCCCATCGACGTGCATGTCGCCCCTTCATTCTCCTACTATGTTGGCAGATGATCATGAGGTTAATGAGGATACAGTGCATGGGGACCAGGTACTTTCATTAGAGAGAGAAGAGACTGAGGATGGTGAGACACGTGGTGGGCCAGCTAGATTAAATTTGGGGAATGCTTTGGAGCCCATTAGACCTAGTTATATCACTAAAAGGTCCAAATCAAGGAGAAATAAAAACTCTCAGGCCCAAAATTTTATTACCCCGGATCTAAATAATGCCACAACAGATGGGGAGGGATCTGATCCATTTAACATCGACGAAATATTTAGGATGGAGAAAGAGGCAGAAAGGGGGCAGGAAGTTAATCGGTCCAGTCAGACTTCACTGGAGCCAATTCCTGATCGGCGTAAAGAGTTTGAGGAAGAAGTGGTCGAAACCCTCGTTCTCGGTGCCAGGTTAGGTGTGGAAGTCACAGGATTTGAGAATCATGTTAAGAAAATGGTTAGTGGGGGAAATGGAGGCTCGCTGTTTTCAATGAACTTTTTGTCGTTTAATTTAAACGGGGTGACGGCGGCTCAAAAAAGTTGCTGGGTGCGGTCTTTGAAGAGAAATTTGAAAGCGGATGTCATCGGGTTGCAGGAGACACACCAATCGGGGCTTTCAGAAATTGAATTGCTTCGTTTTTGGGATAATTCGATTTTGAAAGTGGAGTCGGTTGATTCGATAGGTAGATCAGGGGGTCTGGCGATTTTGTGGAATCCGGACATTTTTAAGGTGGATTTAATTCAGAAAAATCAGAGATTTTTACTAGCCTCTGGTTCTGTCACTGGAGTGGAGGGCAGACTCAACATCATTAACCTTCACGCACCTAATAATGCTGGTCAAAGGAGTGCTCTCTGGAATGAGATCTCTGATTTACTATTTCAGTACAGCGGTAAGTGGGTTCTTTTTGGCGATTTTAATGAAGTTCGTGAAGAATCCGAGCGCGTGAATTCCAGATTTGATCGAGGTGCGTCTGAAGTTTTTAATGATTTTATTAACCGGGCTGGGCTGTTTAAATATCCTCTGTCTGGAGGTAAGTTTACTTATGTTTCGGGGCATGTTGATGTTAAAATGAGTAAACTAGACAGGTTTTTGGTGAATAGCGATTTCTTGAGTAACTGGCCTCTGGCCAAAGCGGTGGTTCATGATAGAGGTGCCTCGGACCACTGCCCGATTTCTTTGTCTTGCAATATTGTGGATTTTGGCCCAATTCCATTCAAGTTCTTTAATTCCTGGGTGGGAGAGCAGAAAGTGGTTAATATTGTTCAGAATGCTATTGCTGCTGCTAATATGGGAGTTAAGAAGGATATTATGTTGGCTTCTATTTTGAAACGGATTAAATCTGATATAAAATCGTGGAGGGCAGAAGCTAAAGTGGCTGAAGAAAAAGACTTACAGGTTTTAACAGAGGCCATTAGTGAGATTGAGTAAAGGGCTGCCTTGGGTCCGATTCCGAGTCCGGTCAAAAAAAGGAGAATCGAGCTTAGAGTGAAAGTTAACGAGCTGGAGCGGATAAAGTCGTTGAATGTTCAGCAAAAGGCTAGGATCAATTGGTTGAAGTTTGGGGATGATAACACGTCGTTTTTTCATAAGATGGTTAAGGTGAATACGAGTAGCAGTAGAATCCATAGTCTGATGTTTAATGGCAGACACGTTTCGGATCCTGTGGAACTTAAGGCGGAAATTAGCAGCTGGTGTAAAAAACAATTCTCGGAACCCATCAACCGGAGACCAAAGTTTAATGGAGAGGGTTTGCCGAGATTATCCAATCATTTTGCGATGATCCTTGATTCGGAGTTCACGGAAATTGAAGTATGGAGAGCCTTGAAAGATTGCAACGGTGGGAAGGCCCCGGGGCCCGATGGTTTTACAATGAAATTTTTCAAGGTTTATTGGAAGGATTTTAAACATATTATTATGGGAGTTATGTTAGATTTCTTCAACAGTGGTATTTTAAGTAAAGGGTGTAACTCTTCTTTTGTAGCTCTCATCCCAAAATCTAAGGACCCGCAAGAGCTCTCGAACTTTCGGCCAATTTCCCTTGTCGGCTCTATGTACAAGATTATCGCTAAAGTTTTAGCGAACCGTCTTAAGCTTGTTTTACCCGAGATCATCTCTCCCACGCAATCGGCCTTCGTTGGAGGAAGAAACATCTTGGATAGCCCGCTAATCATTAGTGAGACGGTGGCTTGGTGTGACAACTCTAGTTTCCAAGATTCCATTTTCGCATTCATTGCACGTTAATTGTTTAGGTTGTTTGTTTACACGACTTGTTTGTTCACAACTGTACACGTTGTAATAGGTTAAATCGTATTGTGATTTATATGATTTATATGGTGTGCATTAAGTGTGTATGTAATATATGTTTAGTATTAGTGACATGCTTTATATCAGCAAATTGGAACCTTTGGCCGAAATCACCCCAACCCAAATGCCCCACCCGAAAACACCCAATGTCCGAAAACACTTTAGTGTTTTCGTCCATTGCTAACTGCCGAAAACCGAATGGGCTTTAGGCCCAGTAGTGGACCAGTTAAATATTATTCCAAACCTTTATGCGAGAACATTATTCGGCAAAACCCTAATCACCTCTCATATTCTCTCTCTCGCTATCCTTCGAAACCGACGGCAGTCTTGAGCATTCGAGCCTCAATCACCAATCGATTTACTGCCTCCTCTGTTTGGGTTAGTGACCAACTGTTGTTAATTATTTGATTGAATTCAGCATGAACTATTGTTTGTTACCATGAATTAACTGTTTACGTGACTTTGTTTGTGGAGTGATTAGATAAGTGTAATAGAAAATCCTTATAATCCGATGTAAGATCAGTTGGGTGGTGTTGTGAAGATTATCTAGGTTTGAATGATGTTGATAGTCTTGATATATTGATGGTACGATGATAGATAACTGGTGGATTATGATTTTTGTGTTAAAACATATGTCGAATATTTGATGATCTTAACTACTAGCTGATGTTGAACGATGGCTGAATGATGATCATGACTATATAATGATTTAGTAATTCATATGATTGCATGATGATTTGATTTAATGATCTCGTGATGATTGATCATGTAATTGTTAGTGAGGATTAGGGTTTCTTGTTGTAACTGTTAATGAAGATGAACCAGACAAAAACACAGAGGGCCAGACGAAATCACTTGGTGATTTCGTCGCTGGGTGATTTCGCCGCCAGAGGTGTTTTCATCCCACGTGATTTCGTTGAATGCATGGACACATTAACTCCGTTAAGTTATTGACTCTGTTAAGTGGTTAACCCTGTTAAGTATTAACTGTGTTAAGTATGTCAAGTATGTTATGTATGTTAACTGGGTTACGTTAACTATGTTATGAATGTTAAACTCATTATACATGATAACTCTGTTATGACACACTGACTATGATATGTGGGTTAACTCAACCATGCATGTTAGTTCTATTGAGCCTAGTAAACGTTGTTAACACAGTTAAGTGTACCAAGACTGTTAATGAATAATCATGGTTAGTACAAACTGTGAAGGACAATTATATGAAGCATGAATTGCATGAGATTGATTAATTGCTTAGGTGATAAATGATGTTAACTGCCAAGCACTATGTGATGTTAGATTTGCATGCGAGTCATTACGAACGAAACTGATTGTATATACGTGCGTACTATAGGTCGTGACTGATTATTTGTGAGCGTGTATTTCTTTAGCATACCGAGCAAACCAAGGTGAGTTCACACTCCTTCCAAGGCATGGGATTCCCAAGGGTTGGGAATGGGATTGAATAACTACTCGTACTATCATTACTATTAAACTACTTTTTACTGTCCTCGGATTGAAGGGCACGTACGTAAAACCTTCGTACACAACGGTAACTACAAACTTGCGTATTCCCCATACAACAGGATACGTACGACCATAAGACCATCACTCTATCACTTTAAGTCCCTCATTTATCGACTTAATCACCGAGGCCTATGGCGAGCGGGTCATTAGTAGATAGCGCTATTAGGTTTAACAAACCTCACCCCGTGTCGTCCGAACGGGCGTGTACTAATGGACTATGGGCAAAGGGTCAATGCTGATAGACATTGACTTAGGGCACCTCTTACATTTTCGTAGCAGTCGATACGCGTGGTCTAGTAACACATGGGAAGCCCCCACTACTCTTCGCAAACATGTCTGGGAGACCGCGATACGAATTAATACGATACATGGTTTACAAAACGAACATACGATTTACGAAACGAATGCTATAACTAAACAACCAACTGTGAACTCGCTCAACTTTGTTGTTGATTCGTTGCTACATGCCTTGCAGGTCGTTAGGTACTCATGGAGCTTGCACAGGGAGGCGCAGTCGTTGTGGGACATGGCAGTGTGTGCCATGTTAAAAACATTGCTTTATTTCGTACTTACTACTTACTTTGGGTTTTACAATTATGCTTCCGCTAAACACTTAACTATGCTTTGGTTTTGAACACCTTTCATATTGTTTGGTTAAATTATATTTACTACATGCATTGTTCAATATGATTGGTGGCTTGATCCTGGTCAGTCACGCCTCCAAGCGGTGATACTCCGCGTGTGGATTTTGGGGGTGTGACAGATTGGTATCAGAGCCAATGGTTATAGTGAACTTGGTTTTAAAAAGGGGAAAAACTTTTTGGTAAAACCAGACTATAACCTGTACAGTGCTCAACGATCCACAATGACACTTCGCTCCACATGCAAGACTCAATATTCTAGGTGATACGATTTATGCTTACATTGCCTACTTGCTAGATTACATAGAACTTTGCTCATGGTATGCTTAGATAAACGTAACAACTATTGTTTGAAAACACTTATGTGCTTACTCTCTTCTGTCATCGCACTTTCGCGAACCTTTCTCACTCATGTTTCCTTTGATATGAAGATCATGAGTGGACGCGTTAACATAACGCAAGCCCAGTTGGCGGCTTTGATCACTGAACAAGTTACTGCAGCACTCGCAGCTGCCCAGGCAGGAGGTATATCCTGCAGTCGCAACTTACTCTAGGATCCTTAGATCCTACTTTCGTAAACCAACACTTGTGCTTAATCTTGTTTATTCTTACGCACACAATAGGTCAGAACGCTCAGCCACCTGTGTGCACGTTCAAAACTTTCATGGACTGTCGTCCTACTACTTTCAGTGGCACTGAAGGGGCCGTTGGACTCCTCCACTGGTTTGAGAAGCTCGAATCAGTCTTCGAAATGTGTGAATGCACCGAGGCTCGTTGGGTGAAATATGCCACTGGTACTCTCGAAGGCACTGCGCTAACTTGGTGGAATGCGCAAGTTCAGATGCTGGGGCTGGCGGCTGCCAATGCCACCCCATGGAATGATTTTAAGGAACTGATCAAATGGGAATACTGTAGTCGTGATGACATCCACAAACTGGAAGTGGAGTTCTTTAACCTGAAGATGACGGGGTCAGAGATAGAAGCGTACACGAAACGATCCAATGAACTGGCAGTGTTATGTCCAACTATGGTGGATCCTCCCATCAAACGCATTGAGCTGTACCTCAAAGGCTTGGTACCAGAGATTCAAAGTCATGTGACTTCTGCCAACCTTGCTACTATCCAGGATGTAACTCGTCTTACTCATCATCTCACAGACCAGGCAGTGGAACAGAACAGGCTGCCTAAGCGTATCGGTGCTACTACTACTACTACTACTACTACTACTACTACCACTACCACTACCACTACCACTACCACTACCACTACCACTACCACTACCACTACCACTACCACTACCACTACCACTACCACTACCACTACCACTACCACTACCACTACCACTACCACTACCACTACCACTACCACTACCACTACCACTACCACTACCACTACCACTACCACTACCACTACCACTACCACTACCACTACCACTACCACTACCACTACCACTACCACTACCACTACCACTACCACTACCACTACCACTACCACTACCACTACCACTACCACTACCACTACCACTACCACTACCACGACGACTACCACGACCACTACCACGACGACTACCACGACGACTACCACGACGACTACCACGACGACTACCACGACGACCACGACGACCACGACGACGACCACGACGACGACCACGACGACGACCACGACGACGACCACGACGACGACCACGACCACGACGACGACCACGACGACGACCACGACGACGACCACGACGACGACCACGACGACGACGACGACGACGACGACGACGACGACGACGACGACGACGACGACGACGACGACGACGACGACGACGACGACGACGACGACGACGACGACGACGACGACGACGACGACGACGACGACGACGACGACGACGACGACGACGACGACGACGACGACGACGACGACGACGACGACGACGACGACGTCGTCGGACGACGACGTCGTCGGACGACGACTACGACTACGACTACGACTACGACTACGACTCCGACTCCGACTACGACTCCGACTCCGACTCCGACTCCGACTCCGACTCCGACTCCGACTCCGACTACGACTCCGACGACGACGACGACGACGACGACGACGACGACGACGACCACCACCACCACCACCACCACCACCACCACCACCACGACTACGACGACTACTACTACTACTACTACGACTACCACTACCACTACCACTACCACTACCACTACGACTACCACTACCACTACCACTACCACTACCACTACCACTACCACTACCACTACCCACTACCACTACCACTACCACTACCACTACCACTACCACTACCACTACCACTACCACTACCACTACTCCTAGTGATAACAAACGAAAATGGGATGGAACCTCCAGCAAGGGTTCGACTACGGTTCAGTCCCAGGCACAGCAGCGAAAGATCGATGACTACCAGAGTCCTAGTCAGCAATCTTCTGGTAGCCAAGGGCAGGGTGGATATCGAGGAAACCACCCAAAGTGCAATAGATGCAACAGGCACCACAGTGGTCAGTGCAACAGGGGTCGTTGCCAGAGGTGTCTCAAGATGGGTCATGAAGCTAAGGATTGCAGGAGCTCACGACCTGCGAATCAGTACCAACAACAACAACCACCAGCTCCACAGAACCAGCAGCGACAACGAGGTAACAGGGGATGCTTTCAGTGTGGTGCTAAAGGCCACTTCAAGCGGGACTGCCCCCAGTTAAACCAGAATCAGAACAACAACAACAATAATCAGGGCAATGGGAACAACAACGGGGGAAACAATGATGGAAACAATGGTGCCAGGGGTCGAGTGTTCGTGCTGGGTCAGGGTGACGCAAGGAATGATCCTAACGTGGTGATGGGTAAGTTTCTTCTCGACGACTTTTATGTTACTGCTTTATTTGATTCGGGTGCCGATACTAGTTATGTGTCTCTAAAAGTTAGTCAAATGCTCAAGCGCACACCAACACTTTTGAACACCAAGCATGTCGTAGAATTAGCGAATGGTAAAAGTCTAGAGGCCACACATATAGTTCAGGGTTGTAATCTTATTCTCGCTGGTCAGACTTTCTCTATCGATCTCATTCCTATAGTTCTGGGTAGTTTCGACATCGTCATTGGGATGGATTGGTTATCCCAACAGCAAGCAGAGATCCTATGCAAAGAGAAGATTGTTCGTATTCCCCGTTCTGCCAAAGAACATCTCGAAATTCAAGGCGACAAGAGTGGTGCTGTAGTGGGCATCATCTCCTTTCTTAAGGCCCAGAAGTGTTTGCGAAAGGGCCATACTGCTATTTTAGCACTCGTTACTGATGCATCGACGAAAGAGAAGAAGATAGAGGATATTCCAGTAGTACGCGACTTTCCTCAAGTGTTTCCTGAAGATTTACCTGGGCTACCGCCTCATCGCCAGGTCGAATTCCAAATCGAGCTAGCTCCTGGAGCAGCACCCATAGCTCGAGCACCCTATCGCTTAGCTCCAACCGAACTGGAAGAACTGTCCAAGCAGTTGCAAGAACTCTTGGATAAGGGTTTCATTCGTCCTAGCTCTTTGCCCTGGGGAGCTCCTGTGTTGTTTGTGAAGAAGAAAGACGGTACCTTCCGTATGTGCATAGATTACCGCGAACTAAACAAGGTGACCATAAAGAATCGCTATCCTCTTCCACGCATTGACGACTTGTTCGACCAGCTGCAAGGGTCGAGCTACTCAAAGATTGATCTGAGGTCAGGCTACCATTAACTGAGAGTCCGGGACGAGGACGTCTCCAAAACAGCATTCAGAACACGCTACGGCCATTACGAGTTTCTGGTCATGCCATTCGGGTTAACAAACGCGCCTGCAGTCTTCATGGATCTTATGAATAGAGTGTGCAAGCCTTACTTGGATAAGTTTGTGATTGTATTCATCGACGACATTCTGATCTACTCTAGGAGTCGGGAGGAACACGAGCAGCATCTACGACTTATTTTGGAACTACTTCGAACAGAACAGCTGTACGCCAAGTTTTCAAAATGCGACTTCTGGCTTCGTGAAGTCCACTTTCTAGGCCACGTGGTGAACAAGGATGGGATTCATGTTGATCCATCTAAGGTAGACTCAATTAAGAACTGGCCTGCACCTCGCACACCAACGGAAATTCGCCAATTCTTGGGTTTGGCAGGTTACTACAGGAGGTTCATCAAGGATTTCTCCAAGATTGCACAACCCCTCACCTCACTAACTCAGAAAGGAGTCACTTACCGTTGGGGTGAGCCACAAGAATATGCATTTCAGCACCTAAAGGATAGACTTTGTAGCGCACCTATTCTCTCATTGCCCGAGGGCACAGACGATTTTGTGGTCTATTGCGACGCATCCATTCAGGGTCTTGGATGTGTGTTGATGCAACGTGACAAGGTCATAGCCAACGCATCACGCCAACTTAAAGTTCATGAAAGGAACTACACTACACTCGATTTAGAGCTGGGAGCTGTTGTTTTCGCACTCAAGATATGGATACATTACCTGTACGGTACCAAGTGCACCATTTACACCGATCACAGGAGTCTCGAGCATATCTTCAAGCAAAAGGAGTTGAACATGCGACAACGTCGATGGGTCGAGTTACTGAATGATTACGAATGTGCCATCAAGTACCATCCGGGCAAGGCAAATGTTGTGGCTGACGCCCTCAGTCGAAAAGATACCACACCTAAGCGTGTGCAAGCACTACAACTCACCATCCAATCTAGTCTTCCTTCACAGATACGAGATGCTCAGGTAGAAGCATTGAAACCAGAAAACGTCAAGGCTGAAGCCCTACGCAGCTCAAGGCAACGGTTAGAACAAAAGGAAGACGGCGCCTACTACGTGACAGGACGCATTTGGGTCCCACACTATGGAAACTTACGCAAGCTGGTGATGGATGAAGCGCATAAGTCTCGCTACTCAGTACATCCTGGTTCAGATAAGATGTACCACGATCTCAGAACTACATATTGGTGGCCTAGTATGAAAGCTCATATAGCAACTTACGTTAGCAAATGTTTGACTTGTGCGAGAGTCAAGACTGAATATCAGAAACCATCGGGCCTACTCCAACAACCAGAGATACCACAATGGAAATGGGAGCAAATTTCCATGGATTTTGTTACTGGCCTGCCTAGATCTCAACGTGGGAATGATACTATTTGGGTGATCGTGGATCGAATCACAAAGTCTGCACACTTCTTGGCTATTAAGGAAACAGATAAGTTCTCCACTCTAGCAGACGTCTACCTTAAGGAAGTTGTCTGGAGGCACGGGGTGCCAACCTCCATTATCTCCGATCGTGATGCGCGTTTTACTTCAGAACTGTGGCAAGCGATGCACAAATCCTTCGGCTCACGATTAGACATGAGCACAGCTTATCACCCTCAGACGGATGGGCAGTCTGAGCACACTATTCAAACTTTAGAAGACATGCTTCGGGCATGTGTAATTGATTTTGGCAACGGCTGGAAGAAACACCTCCCATTGGTGGAGTTTTCGTATAATAACAGTTACCACACTAGCATTCAAGCTGCTCCATTTGAGGCATTGTACGGGCGTAAATGTCGATCACCTCTTTGTTGGGCAGAGGTGGGTGATAGTCAGATCACGGGTCCAGAACTTGTAGTAGACACAACAGAAAGGATTGCTCAGATACGACAACGCATGGCGGCAGCTCGCGACCGTCAGAAAGCCTACGCTGATGAGCGTATGAAACCTCTAGAATTCCAGGTCGGGGACCGGGTTCTACTCAAAGTCTCACCCTGGAAGGGTGTGGTTCATTTTGGAAAAAGGGGCAAGCTCAATCCGCGATACATCGGACCATTCGAAATCATAGAGAAAATAGGCAAAGTGGCCTACAAACTAAACCTACCTGCAGAACTCAGTGCAGTTCACAACGTTTTTCACGTGTCAAATCTGAAGAAGTGTCTGTCAGATGAAACCCTCATAGTTCCCCTGAAGGAGCTCACTATCGATGATCAGTTGCGATTCGTCGAGGAACCAGTTGAGATCAGGGACCGGGACGTTAAGGTCCTCAAGCACACCAGAATACCTCTTGTTCGAGTTCGTTGGAACTCCCGTCGTGGCCCAGAGTTTACCTGGGAACGAGAAGATCTAATGAAACTCAAGTATCCCCAGTTATTCGGAAACATTGCAACCACTACTGAGGCTGAAGCTACTACAGAATTTCAGGACGAAATTCCAAACCAACGGGGGGATGATGTGACACCCCAGGAATATCAGTAAACTACACAACACTACTAGCTTCCTCAGTAACCACGTGCAAAATTTCGGGACGAAATTTCTTTCAAGTTGGGGATAATGTGACAACTCGAGTTTCCAACATTCCATTTTCGCATTCATTGCACGTTAATTGTTTAGGTTGTTTGTTTACACGACTTGTTTGTTCACAACTGTACACGTTGTAATAGGTTAAATCGTATTGTGATTTATATGATTTATATGGTGTGCATTAAGTGTGTATGTAATATATGTTTTGTATTAGTGACATGCTTTATATCAGCAAATTGGAACCTTTGGCCGAAATCACCCCAACCCAAATGCCCCACCCGAAAACACCCAATGTCCGAAAACACTTTAGTGTTTTCGTCCATTGCTAACTGCCGAAAACCGAATGGGCTTTAGGCCCAGTAGTGAACCAGTTAAATATTATTCCAAACCTTTATGCGAGAACATTATTCGGCAAAACCCTAATCACCTCTCATATTCTCTCTCTCGCTATCCTTCGAAACCGACGGCAGTCTTGAGCATTCGAGCCTCAATCACCAATCGATTTACTGCCTCCTCTGTTTGGGTTAGTGACCAACTGTTGTTAATTATTTGATTGAATTCAGCATGAACTATTGTTTGTTACCATGAATTAACTGTTTACGTGACTGTGTTTGTGGAGTGATTAGATAAGTGTAATAGAAAATCCTTATAATCCGATGTAAGATCAGTTGGGTGGTGTTGTGAAGATTATCTAGGTTTGAATGATGTTGATAGTCTTGATATATTGATGGTACGATGATAGATAACTGGTGGATTATGATTTTTGTGTTAAAACATATGTCGAATATTTGATGATCTTAACTACTAGCTGATGTTGAACGATGGCTGAATGATGATCATGACTATATAATGATTTAGTAATTCATATGATTGCATGATGATTTGATTTAATGATCTCGTGATGATTGATCATGTAATTGTTAGTGAGGATTAGGGTTTCTTGTTGTAACTATTAATGAAGATGAACCAGACGAAAACACAGAGGGCCAGACGAAATCACTTGGTGATTTCGTCGCTGGGTGATTTCGCCGCCAGAGGTGTTTTCATCCCACGTGATTTCGTTGAATGCATGGACACATTAACTCCGTTAAGTTATTGACTCTGTTAAGTGGTTAACCCTGTTAAGTATTAACTGTGTTAAGTATGTCAAGTATGTTATGTATGTTAACTGGGTTACGTTAACTATGTTATGAATGTTAAACTCATTATACATGATAACTCTGTTATGACACACTGACTATGATATGTGGGTTAACTCAACCATGCATGTTAGTTCTATTGAGCCTAGTAAACGTTGTTAACACAGTTAAGTGTACCAAGACTGTTAATGAATAATCATGGTTAGTACAAACTGTGAAGGACAATTATATGAAGCATGAATTGCATGAGATTGATTAATTGCTTAGGTGATAAATGATGTTAACTGCCAAGCACTATGTGATGTTAGATTTGCATGCGAGTCATTACGAACGAAACTGATTGTATATACGTGCGTACTATAGGTCGTGACTGATTATTTGTGAGCGTGTATTTCTTTAGCATACCGAGCAAACCAAGGTGAGTTCACACTCCTTCCAAGGCATGAGATTCCCAAGGGTTGGGAATGGGATTGAATAACTACTCGTACTATCATTACTATTAAACTACTTTTTACTGTCCTCGACTTAGGGCACCTCTTACATTTCCGTAGCAGTCGATACGCGTGGTCTAGTAACACATGGGAAGCCCCCACTACTCTTCGCAAACATGTCTGGGAGACCGCGATACGAATTAATACGATACATGGTTTACAAAACGAACATACGATTTACGAAACGAATGCTATAACTAAACAACCAACTGTGAACTCGCTCAACTTTGTTGTTGATTCGTTGCTACATGCCTTGCAGGTCGTTAGGTACTCATGGAGCTTGCATAGGGAGGCACAATCGTTGTGGGACATGGCAGTGTGTGCCATGTTAAAAACATTGCTTTATTTCGTACTTACTACTTACTTTGGGTTTTACAATTATGCTTCCGCTAAACACTTAACTATGCTTTGGTTTTGAACACCTTTCATATTGTTTGGTTAAATTATATTTACTACATACATTGTTCAATATGATTGGTGGCTTGATCCTGGTCAGTCACGCCTCCAAGCGGTGATACTCCGCGTGTGGATTTTGGGGGTGTGACACTTGGGCCAAGAAAAGTAAAACGAAGTTGATGATTTTTAAGGTGGATTTTGAAAAGGCATATGATTCAATTAATTGGAAATTTCTTTTTCAATTGATGGCGAATATGGCTTTTTCGGATTGTTGGATCTCTTGGATTAAAGGTTGCTTAAAATCCGGTATGGGATCCGTCCTTGTCAACGGTTCGCCGACTCCCGAGTTCAAGTTCAAGAGAGGTTTAAGACAGGGAGACCCCCTTTCTCCTTTTCTTTTCATTATCGCCATGGAAATTATAAACTTGTTTTTGAATAGGGCGTCTTTTGAAGGCTTATTTCAAGGTATTCAACTTCCTAATGGTGGGCCGTATATCTCCCACCTTTGTTATGCCGACGATGTGCTCTTTATAGGCAAATGGTCGGAACAAAACGTGGTGACGATCAATCGCCTTCTACGTTGGTTGACTTTGGTTACGGGTTTGAAAGTAAACCACAAAAAATGCAAGCTCTTTGGAGTTGAAGTTGAAGATGAGGAAGTATCGCGGCTGGCTAGTGTTCTAAATTATGAGGCGGGGGGTCTTCCGTTTGTGTATCTTGGAGTTCCTATCGGAGCGAACATGAAGCGGGCTAAATTCTGGAATCCGGTCGTTGATAGAGTTAAGTCGAAACTTTTTACTTGGAAAGCGAGACATTTATCTTTTGCCGGCAGAGTAACTTTAGCTAAGACGGTTCTCGGGTGCCTTCCGTCTTACTATCTTTCTTTGTTTTTTGCCCCCAAGTGTATTATTAAGAAAATCGACAGAATTCGGAGGGATTTTATTTGGGGAATTACGAGCACGAGAAAGAAAATGATATGGGTTCGGTGGGATTCTGTGTTGAGATCGAAGAAATCAGGCGGGCTGGGGGTTGGCAAAATCAGAGACTTTAATCTCGCTATGCTGACTAAGTGGTGGTGGAGGTTTAATTCCAATCCGAATCAGCTTTGGGCCAAAGTGGTTGCATCGGTCCATAAAAACAACAACTCAGACCTTCTTATTCCAGTAAAAAAAACGATAACGGGGGTATGGAAGGATATTGGTTGCATGAATCAGGAATTAGGAAAATTGGGCATTAACTTATACGAAAATCTGGTCTTCGATAACGGTATTTGGAAGTGGCGTAATGATTCGGTGGAGCCTTATTCTGTCAAACAGGTGAGACTTGACATTGAAGGATCGATGGGAAGCAATTCGTGCAGTATTCCGGGGTTCGAGTGGTTAAGTTGGGCCCCCACCAAAGCTAATTTACTGCTTTAGAGAGCTGTTCTTGGGAGGATCACGTCAAAAGAAGGCCTGGCTCACAGGGGAATCCTCCTGCCTGATGTGCTATGTCCTCGATGCGGCATTACAGGGGCGGCCCTGGAGGTGGGCGGGGAGGACCACCGGCCAGGGCCCAAGATTCCGAAGGGCACGTTTTAAAAAAAAAAATTATATATGTTATAATTCTTTTTTTAAGAGTAAACCGATATAATTAAATGAATGGCTTAGTGGTTAAGTTCCTTGTTTCCAAACTTGAAGGCCCAAGTTCGAGTCATGCTTGCTTGTATACTTTTTGAAGGGTTCCATTTTATTTTTTGAAGGGTTTTTTTAAATCTAAAATAGATGATATTAGTTTTGATCTGTGAATTGATTTTGGTGTGGATTATGCTGACAAAAGTAAACCACATTTAGAGAAATAGGAAATGTGTTTGCTACTTTCATTTTTTCTTATTGTCTCGTGTGTTTTATTATGTGATAAGCCTTATTTGGCCCGAATCGTTGAACCGAGCCGAAACCCGAAACACATGGCCGTAGTATCTCTGTTTGGTCTGAGCGAATACTATGATTTCGTGAACAGTTATATGAAAAACTAGTTTACATTTATATATTTCGTTAAAGCCGAAGGGCACATTTTTTCAAGCTTGAACAGGGCACACGAATTCTTAGGGCCGGCCCTGCGGCATTAGAGGTGAGAATACTGACCATATTTTCATAAATTGCTTATGGGCCAAGAGCATTTGGTGGAATGTCATGAGGTGGATCCGAATCCCTTTCCCTGCGGATGTTTCGTCCTTGGCTGATTTGCTCAATGTCTTGAAGGAGACGCCGGGTGGGAAGGTTTGGAAAAAGTTGGTTTGAGCGATTGTTCTGGCTACGGTTTGGAGGATATGGAGTGCCAGAAACGCAAAAAATTTTTATGGTTGTTTTATTCCCATCACGAAGACCGTCGAGCTGGTGAAGGAAGACGTTTTTATGTGGATAAGCAACCGGTCTAAGTTAAAAAAGCCTCTGTGGGAAAAATGGACGGCGTTTGATGTGCTGGATATCTTGTAATTCCTTTGTTCTTGTTTTGTTTCGTTTTGATTTCTTTGTCTGTTTGTTTTCCAGTTTCTTGCTGGCTCTTTATATATATATATATAAATTGGTTTTGCCGTTCAAAAAAACACCCATGGACACTTAGTATCTGTGAAGGTGTGTTATTTGAGGATCAATATTATGTTTAGAGTCGTGGGAACCAGATAAATATATACATGTATAGTGTTTCGATAAAAATGTTTATCCCACTCTTTTTTGTGCTTTATTTTTCATTACTTTGATTAAAAAAGTATAATAATGTGCCGATGTAGATGTTGTATAAATGTATATATGCATTTAGACAAAATGTTATCATAACATGTTTTTTTAAAGTAATTTCAAACATATTGCAATTCACATTCATACTAGCCAATTTATGCAATTCACTTCTCATAATTCTCTTAACATATTATTGGTTCCATTTAATTTATTGATTAATGGTTCATAGTTTTAAATTTTGTTTTTTAAGTATATTTTGGAAGAAAAGTGAAAAATAATAATCATCGCATTTATAGGCTTTCTATATTTTTTTAAATTTCTTTTAAAATAGACAAGTAAATAATTCATTTTTGTTATGCTTGTTCTCTTATATATAAAGTACCCCCCCCCCCCCCTCAAAAAAATGTGTGTGAGAAATATATTGAGTGCATGTAAAATAAGAAGCTATTGAAATAAACCGACAAAACAGTCCATGGATGCCACTAATTCTATTGAGAAATATAATAGAGACTGTTACTTAATATACATATGTTCAGTGTACTTATCTCATTGTTTAGGGGTATATGTTGTAATTTGTATCTCTATTTATACTCTTGTATGTTAATGTAAAGATCATGGAGTTTCCAATTCATTCATGGTATCAGCCAAAGGTCCTCTTGGTTGAGCTTCCCCTCCCTCCCTCTTCATCCTTTCCTCTCCTCTCCTCGCCTCCCTCTCTGCCATCTATGGCATCTCCTTCCTCCTCCGATTCTTCTCTCAATCCCATGGCCATCAACCATCTTGCTCCTCTTTTACCTATTAAATTAACTTCATCCAATTACATATCTTGGAAAACTCTCATTCTTCCAATCCTTGATCATCATCAGGTTGTTCCGCATATTGATGGAACATCCCCAAAACCTGAAGCTACTGTCACCAAAGATGGCAAAGAACTGTAGAATCCCGATTTCACGTCTTGGTCGCATGCCGATCGTCAGACCATTATACTCCTCAATGCTTCTCTTTCTGAAGAAGCGCTCTCAGTTACGGTTGGATTAAACACCGCTCGCGACATTTGGCTCGCTCTCGAAGCTGCGTTTTGTAACACGTCTATTGAACGTGTGCAAAATCTTCGTGATCAACTCCGTATGCAACAAAAGGGAGACAAAACTGTCGCTGAATTCGGTCGCAATTTCAAGAATATTTGTGACCAACTCGCTGCCATCGGTCACCCGGTGAACCCAATGGATCAGTTGCATTGGTTTCTTTGCGGTTTGGGTGTCCCTTTCGAAGGCTTTTCCACTCTTGTTCGCTCCATCCAACCGATACCATCTTTAACAAGCCTTATGGCTCGAGCCGAAAGCCATGATATGTGGCTTAAGACCCTCCATGGTCCTCCGACTGCCCCTGTGGCGTTTAATGCTCAAACCGAGACTATACGTCCTGCCGGCTCTCGTGGTTTCTCGGGCCCGTCTCAGCGCTCAAACCGTTCTCGTGGTGGGTCTCGTGGTCGTTCAAACTATTTTCGAAACAACCGCACACAGACTTGCCAATTATGCCGCAAACCGGGTCATTCGGCATCTCAATGTTATCATCTTTCCTCCTATGCCTCTTCGGCTGTCTCTCCTGAAGCTCAGATTGCTCAATCCTTTCTTGGGCAATCTTCTTTGAATGCCACTGTTCCCAATTGGACCGCGGATACCGGCGCTTCCGATCACATGCTTCCCACGGCTGCTGGGCTCTCAAACACCACCCCGACCCAAGGTAATGAACGTGTTTTTTTGGCAACGGGAACTCTTTACCTATAACCCATATTGGCAATACCAAGTTACTCGGTACTTTACAACTTAACAATGTTTTGGTTGTCCCACATATACAACGAAATCTCCTTTCGGTAAGCAAATTAACCGAAGATAATTCTGTTGATGTTGTTTTTTCTCACCCTTACTTTTATATTCAGGATCGCCAAACCAAGCTCCCGCTCGCCCGTGGGCACCGTGAAGATGTCCTATACGTTCTTCACAACACTCATGAAGCCTTGTTGTCTACCAATAAGTGTCCCCGTGCCTCCTTTGAGTTATAGCATTCACGTCTTAGGCACGTCAATTTTGATGTACTTACTTTATTAAAAAATAATGGGTGTTTATCTTTCACATCGGTTTTACCTACACCGGGAATTTGCTCTCCTTGTGAAATTGCAAAATCAAAAAGACTACCCTTTATGAATAATAATAATAAGCGGGCTTCATTACCTCTTGAATTAGTTCATTGTGATTTATGGGGTCCCTCCCCGGTTCGGTCTGTTGACAACTACTTATATTATGTGGCATTTATCGATGATTTTTCTCGGTTCACTTGGTTGTATCCCTTGCGTGCAAAATCTGAATTTTTTAATGTTTTGTCGGTTTTTATACCGTTTGTTCAAACCCAATTTTCCACCAAAATCAAAACTTTTCAAAGTGATGGTGGTACTGAATTTACCAATAACCGGGTTCGTAAATTGTTTGAAACAAATGGCACGTTTCATCGTATGTCGTGTCCTTATACACCACAACAAAATGGTCGGGTTGAACGAAAACACCGCCACATTGTTGAAACAGGTTTGGCCATGTTATTTCATGCCAAGTTATCACCCGCATATTGGGTTGATGCTTTCGCATATGCCGCCTTTATCATTAACCGCCTACCTACTATGGTTCTTCATGGCAAGTCTCCATTTGAACTTTGCTACCATCGCACACCTAACTATAACGTCTTTAAGACGTTTGGTTGTCGTGTGTTCCCATGTCTTCGTGACTACTCGCCACATAAATTGGCGCCTCGTAGTTTACCATGCATTTTTATCGGCTATTGTAGCAAATATAAAGGCTATCGTTGTCTCGATCCTTTGTCGAATCGTGTGTATGTGACCCGAAATGCTCGGTTTGACGAGCAACATTTCCCTCTTCTTGGCATACCTTCCACTACTCCCTTTAATACTCTCCATATATCAACATTTTTAGATCTTTCACCTACACCTACCACCCAATCTAATTTACCAACCGTACCTTCCCAACCCACTAACAAACCCAATTCCTTTCCCATTCCTGTTTTTTCTTCACCTACCAACCCTTCCCCTATCCCACATGTTCCAACGCATACCACCTCACCTCCAACTACCCCACCATCCACACCATCATCTACCAGTTCTTCCTCACCACATTCGATCCCTAATGTTTCACCAGAACAATCCCCACCGGTTGCCCCTATAGTTTCCGACTCACCGCCTCCGGCGCCTCCTTTGCCCACACATCCTATGGTCACCCGTGCCAAGGCGGGCATTTTTAAACCTCGCCATCAAGTTGATCTTGCTCACCTATCTCGGTTACCTCTTCATCATGCTTTATATACATCGACCGATCCCACGACATTTCGGGCTGCCGCTACAGATGCTAAATGGCTATCTGCCATGGAGCAAGAGATAAATGCTCTTCACCGAAATGATACTTGGTGTCTTGTCCCCCGTCCACCTAATGCCAACGTTGTGGGGTCTAAGTGGTTATATAGAACTAAATTTCGTGCGGATGGGTCAATTGAACGATATAAAGCTCGTCTAGTCGCTCAAGGCTTTACACAGGTACCGGGACTTGATTTCTCACTTACCTTCAGTCCGGTAGTTAAAGCCGCCACCGTACGGACTGTATTAGCATTGGCCGTTATCAACAACTGGCACTTACATCAACTGGATGTAAACAATGCGTTTCTACATGGACGTCTCACTGAAACTGTTTTTATGGAACAACCACCAGGCTTTGTTGATCCTCGGTTTCCATCTCATGTGTGTAGACTAAACAAAGCCATCTACGGCCTCAAACAAGCCCCCCGTGCTTGGTTCCAACGTCTCGGTTCCTTCCTTTCCTCCATGGGTTTTACCTGCAGCCGTTCGGACCCATCGTTATTCATCCTACATCGAGATCACTCCATTATGTATCTCCTTGTTTACGTTGATGATCTCATCCTCACAGGTAATAATACCAACCTAATGTCCTCCTTCATCACCTCCTTGGACAAGGAGTTTGCTATCAAAGATCTAGGGAAGCTCAATTACTTTCTGGGCTTGGAGGTTACCTACACAGTGAATGGACTCTTCTTGAATCAGTCTAAATACACTTATGACATTCTAACCCGTGCGAAGATGTTGGAAGCAAAACCCGCTCCAACACCTTTAAGCACCAATGTTTCATTTGTGTCTGCAGGTGAGCCGTTCCAAGACATTACTCATTATCGATCGATTGTAGGAGCCCTGCAATATCTAACCATTACAAGACCAGACATTTCCTATGCTGTGAACCAAGCGAGTCAGTTTCTTCACGCCCCGATGGTTGATCATTTTCAAGAAGTCAAACGCATCTTACGATACCTCAAAGGCACTTTAAACTATGGGCTACACTATCGTCGCCCATCCAAAACGGAACTGGTAGGCTACTCGGATGCTGATTGGGCTCGATGTTTAGAAACACGTCGTTCCACGTATGGCTATTCGATTTTCTTGGGAGGTAACCTAATCTCCTGGAGTGCTAAAAAGCAACCAACTGTTGCTCGCTCCAGTTGCGAGTCTGAATACCGGGCAATGGCCAATACTGCTGCTGAGATAATATGGATCACACATCTCCTTCAGGAACTCCAGGCGTTGCCCCCGGATCGTCCAACAATTTTATGTGACAATCAAAGTGCTATATTTTTAACACAAAATCCAGTTGCACACAAACGTGCAAAACATATTGATCTTGACTATCATTTTCTCCGTGAACTTGTGGCGGCCGGGAAGCTCGCCACCAAATTTGTGCCATCCAAGCTTCAAGTGGCTGACATATTCACCAAAAGCCTTCCAAAATCTCTTTTCGTCGGCTTTCGTGATATGCTCCACATTCATCCGCCACCGCTCAGCTTGAGGGGGAATGTTACTTAATATACATATGTTCAGTGTACTTATCTCATTGTTTAGGGGTATATGTTGTAATTTGTATCTCTATTTATACTCTTGTATGTTAATGTAAAGATCATGGAGTTTCCAATTCATTCAGAGACGACAAGGCTTTGTTTCGCCACTCATTCTCGCAGATACCTCTATCCACATACACTCATCCGAAACCAACACTGACTATTGACACCTTATAAAATGCAACACAAACCCTCTCTTATCATGCACAACTACACCAAGGGATTTTCTACGTTATCTTTTATTCAAATAACTCCTTAAGTCTCTTCAGTCATGAGTTTCCTCAATCTAAACCTTTCAGAAAACGATTTCACTTCATCTTCGTCTTCGTCCCCTCAAAGCAACGCAAAACGAGTTTTCCCATGCAGCTACTGCGAAAGAAAATTCTCTAGCTCACAAGCACTTGGAGGCCACCAAAATGCCCATAAATTTGAACGAAAGTTAGCGAAGAAGAATCGTGTACTGAATGCAACTGTTAGACCTCATTCAGGGTACATGAGTCAGCCCACATCAAAGTCTGCTGGTTCTACTGGCCCAGCAGTCATGATGGGGGTTAACCATCAAGAACATGTTGGAAGGTTCAGTGCTAATGATTTTGGAAATGGGCTGGATTATAGTTATAAGGGTAAGAATGTTCATGAAGAAGACTCTAGCCAGCTTGATTTGACTCTTAGGCTTTGATCAACTACTTTTTGTTGATCAGTTCTGTTTAAATATAATGGAAAACATGTATAACATACCTTTGATTGCATCAGTAGAGAATCCAGTCAGAGACGCAGCCACGGAGTTTGACATAGTTGTCAGTTTGATCTGGTTCCTCCTTAGGGTGTAAAGTGATGATGGTGATGAAACCGAAACTAGGGCAGAATCGATTAGGGAGGGAGAGATACGATTTGTGATGTTAATGAGGGTTGTGTGATTGTGTAACTGTCTAACCCTTTACCTCTCTAATAATCTCCTTATATATACACCCAAGAGGAAACCCAATTAGTTAATAAGGGTAATATGGTCCATCAACAATTACCAACTAATTATTAATAGGTTATTTATATATTTTGATCTATATTATATAAATGATAATGATGGCTACTAGATTAAATATAAATAAATAAATATTTAATCTTACATTCTCCCACTTAGCCGAATAATCATTTATCATGAGTATTAGATTAGTCTGATCAGAAGTTAATACTCATTTTAGCCTTAAACAAGTACTGTAGCAGAGAAATACAGCCGTTGAATCATTATGCGACTCAGGACCCCCATTAGTCATACTATAGCCTTAATTTAAAACCTAACAGTTATGATCAAAATACAAACAAGCCCTTTTGCGTTTGATTTGTATTTATATTTATATTTGTCTATATGTCATTACACCGGCAGAACATATGTAAGAGACATACAAAATCAAACTGATGAGGAATATTAAAAGTTAATCATTCATAGTACGATATGCAGTTGTACATGGTCATCAATTAAAACCCGTCTCTTTTATGAGCACTCTTAATAAGACTTATGGGTAATAGACCTTTAGTTATAGGATCCTTAAGCATATCATGAATGTATTCGATACATAGATTTAGTTTCCTCAATTCGTTCATAAACGAATAATTAATTGTGTATCGAAATTTAATGCAGCACCTCTCGAACTGTTACTGTTCAAGGAGACATGGTAGCCGACTTTATCACAACAAGTCTTCAATATATTAATTATATGGAGTTAATAAAGTCATGAGTCCACTGATAAATTTCCAACAACATTTAGTGACTATATTATGTCGTTATAACTTAGGTTGTTGATATCAGTCTATTATGACTCCTCCATAAGATAGGTTTTGTCTGCTGACATAAAGATATACCCAAAATTACATTTTGTTATCTTTGAATATTTCAAAGTTAGAGTAATAAACCGGTTTGAGTTCTCACTTCTTCTTTAAATTATAGCCTCTCGTTTCTTTTAAAGATATTGTAATACTCTATTAAATGTTTCACATTAATCTAGACATATCTAGTGTTTTGCAATGTGAGTAATATCTAAACGAGTATAGACTTAAACTTACATAAGACTTCTAATTAATGAAGCGTAAGAAATAATCTCATTTATCCTATTATCCTCTAAAGGAGAGCAGTATTATTTGTTACATATGTAAGGACCAATTTAATGTTAAACTTATGGAACGGAAGTAATGTCCCATTTAGTCTATCTCAACATGTTATGATATCTATTATGTAAGAGATATCTCTGAGATCTATTATATCAAAGTTTGTGTTAACAATGCTTTGACTTATGTAACATCTACTTGTCAAAAGAATATCATCTATATAGACAAGTTTATCTTAGTTGCTCCCACTCATCTTGAGGTAGGTACATTATTCCACTTGGTTGTTGATGAAAATAATTGCGTTAAGATTTCATCACATTATGATCTTTGCATTAAACCATACATGGATTTTATTGGCTTATAGACAAACTGTTCTTTAACCTTAAGTTTAGAACTTTCAGGTTGTTTTATGAACATGTAAATATGTCAGCCAGTTGTTAGGGAAAGTTGTTTTAATGTTCATCTAATGTAGCTCAAAACTATTATAAGCTACTAGAACAGTGATGATCCTAAAAGAAATCTTTTATTAGATATGTAAGAAAGATTCTTTAATAATATATCTCTTCCTGAGTATAACCTTTGACAATCAATCATGCTTCTTTGTGTCTTAACGTTTATATCAGGATTTGGTTTAGTTATGAACACTCTTAGGTAATTCAATCAAATCCCAAACGTTTATACGAACACATAAAACAGTTTTACTAGAAAACAGTTTTATTCTATTTAGAAGATTAATTGACGTTAATGGCTTAATTAGGAGAGATAGGATCAATAAACTTTTCCAAAATCCATTTCAACTTCAGTTAGGGAAGTTATGTAATCATCAAAGTTAGTAGGTTTTTAAACCTAGATGACCTCCTAAGTTGATTATTAGGTTTATTAGAAGTTTCAGTTTATGGATTAGCTCTTGGTTAGGTTGCTATCATTTTCAGGATTCTAAGTTTGTAAAAGTTGGTGCAGTATGGTGTACAAGAGGTGTAATCGGAGTTAAATTCAGAGTAAAATTTAATGACACTCTTCCCCCCGCCTCTTGTATTCCTTGCAAGTCATGATAAGGACTTTGACTGCTCCCACTGACCTTAGAAAACTTTAGGAACTCAGCATGCTTAGGGTCAATATGTAACGACCAACAAATTCTAATAGAGAAACACAAATTAATGACGTTAGTCATTGTAGTTTCTCTTGTTGAGGATTATGTTAGTTTAGATAAGAAATCTAAGTGTGCCCACAATTAAGCAACAATGAAACTTTTGTAAGAGTAGCTGTAGATTTTAAGGAGACAAGTTATGATAGAACAGTGTCAAGATGGAGCAGTGTCTTGTACAAGAGGTGTAAATTGAAGTAATATAAAGTGTTCACTCCCCACCTCTTGCAACTATTGCAAGTTGTTCTAAAACACTTAATGCTCCCACTGATTTTTAATTTCTCTAGAATGCTACAAGAGAAGTTTCAATGAGCTACGTGACGTGGGAACCTATCACATATACATTAGACTTTATTTGATTTCTTTAATGTCTAGAAATCATAAGAAACTTTAGGGACATATTCAATAGAAATCTTATAAAGTATGTATATGAATAAATTTCTTCTAAGACCGTGGGCCATATATGACAAAATTTAGATACAAGTAGATAGTCTTTAATTGATAAATGAATTATGTCTGAATATTCCATTAGGAATAAGTTCCACGAATGTTAATGAAATATAACTTATGATGGACCCATACTTATTCCTTAAGCCAAGTAATATTTAGGCTTTAACGTCATGATTTAAAATCACTTAGAATGAGATTAGATGAAAAAAATCATCCTCATTAACCATGTCATGATTTCTCATGAATTTTGGTTGTAATGGATGAAATTTATAAGTCTCATTTTTCTTTTGTCAAAATTTTTGCATTTGCATGATGACAAAAATTGTGAAAGTGTAAGGTATCATCTAGTTTTATCTTAATAATGTTTCAATCCAGATATTTAGAACAAGTAAGATGAGAGTTTAAGATAAGTGTGACTTTATGTTGACTATGCAAACCTCACAACCTTCATAACATTGCTTAATTATGATACTATATTCCGATTAAAACTCAGAATATATGTACGGTATCGAAAAACGTTGTTAGAAGACTGCTTATTATTGTTCTTATAGCCTTAACATTTAATTTTGTCACTAACTCTCATGTTAGTTATTTGTTAACTTCTGGTAAGGAAACGTTTAAAACTAAAGTCAACTAATCATGTGTTCATTGGAATATTAAAAAATTAACAGACTTAAACATCTTTAGTAAGTGACTACCTAATTAACTTATCCAACTGTTCTTCTGAATAATGGATAGTCTCGTTGCTTATACTTAGTCTAATAACATAATTATGCAGTGAGATTTTCCCTTGAAGAACCTTAGAGGTGGAATTAACACTTGTAATTTGTCTATGGACCTTAGAACAATCCTCTTTTAAGGTTTTAAGTGGTTGTAAGGTGAGTAACAACTTATTCTCCAGCATCAAACATTTATTTCTTTGTACATATGTTGCTTATCAACACACTCATTATACTTTGGTATTTTTGAGTGTTATAGTTGATTTATAAGGCATCAAATTGTACAAGTGAAAATCGTAATATGTAATGTACTGGAAAATGTACTTATGTCCATGCGTAAGCCCTTAACTTAATGGGTCATGGTATTGTACATTATTATGTATTCACATATACCACTTAACTTTATAGCTTAGAAATTTAAAAGAAGGCATGCATCTTAGGAGTTCTAGTGATTATTCCATATATAAGAGATTAGCCTTAGGAAATACTTAATCTGAAATAACTTTAGTGATAGCATTATGTTAGAGAGTTCTTGATTATCATAAGAGACATCATGTTCGATTTGTCCTAATCATCATGCTCTAATTTTCTTCTTTATAATCTTTATCAGAAGAGAGCAATAGGATTATCGTGTCTTAAGGAATAATCAAGGATTTAGTTTAAGAGCTAATTCTAATAGAAACTTTAAATAAAGCAAACATTTTAGGTTTAGGAATTAGAGTGGATGAGATATATGTAGAAGTAAATTATAGTGAGTAAAATTATGGGTACTAAGAATAAGACAGACGAAATGATCATAAAATTAATTAAGGATCATTAATATAAGGATCATTATGTGAAGAGATTGTGATATGTCTATTACTAACATCAAAATAATAGACTTAGTAAAATTCTACTTAAACAAAGACAAATCAGCTTTGGCCAGAAGTGTAATCATTTAAGTATGTGTGCAAAGTAATCGTGACAAATCAGCTTTGGCCAGAAATGAGACAATCACTTTAGTTATGCACTTGTCAAGCATGCTAAACATAAATGAATTAAATCAGCTTTGGCCAGAATTAAGACATTTCACGTGTGTAATGCATACTCAACATAGCTTCTTATAATACTTGAACAATAAATAGATGTATTAAATCAGCTTTGGCCAGAAATGATACATCAGAAGCTCATTCAAGTTAAGCTATTTTGGTTTTGTAAAACATTATTTGATCCTTATTAATTAACTAAGTATAAACAAAACCAAGTATTTAAACAACTTAAAAAAAATAATGAGGTTTCGAGTGAAGTCTCGAGTTATGATGATTATGGTCTCGAGTCGCAACCTTAGTCTCGAGTTGTGATGATTATGGTCTCGAGTCGCAACCTTAGTCTCAAGTTGTGATGATTATGGTCTCGAGTCGCAACTGTTGTCTCGAGTTATGAAGTTTTGGGCCCTTATGATCTCGAGTCGAGACCTTGTAGTCTCGAGTCGAGACCTGATAGTCTCGAGTTGTAAACTTCTGGTCTCGAGTTGTTAAGTTTTGAGAACCTGATGATTTCGAGTCGAGATCTTATAGTCTCGAGTCGAGATTGATGGTTTCGAGTCGAGACTGATGATCTCGATTCCACTGTTAATAGCTGTTTTGTGATAATAACTGAAACTCGAACTTTTAGGGATTGTGGGATAATGTTTCCTGTTATATTGCGGATCTAAACTTATCAAATATTTCGAAAATAATAACTGATTATCTCTTTAACAGTTTTCGAAAATTTTAGTAGATAAAAAACAGTAAAAACACCCACTAATCCAAAATTATATTCCAAATCTTATGGAATTTTCGAGATTTCTTAGAACATTATGATGAACCCTAAAAAAAATAAAACACAATTCTGGGTTCCGAAATTTTAGACTTTTAGTAAACAGATTTCGGATATTATCTTTCCCATTACGATTTCGAGTCAATTTATCAAACATATTTTCCGAAAACAGTTATTTCGGCTCATGAAACTCGAAAACAGTTTTGACTTTATATGGCTTAAAAATTCTGGTTTTCCAGATTATGATCCCAGAATGATGGATACGAAAACAGAACTGATTTATCAACATATGCTCTGATACCACATGTTGATCAGTTCTGTTTAAATATAATGGAAAACATGTATAACATACCTTTGATTGCATCAGTAGAGAATCCAGTCAGAGACGCAGCCACGGAGTTTGACATAGTTGTCAGTTTGATCTGGTTCCTCCTTAGGGTGTAAAGTGATGATGGTGATGAAACCGAAACTAGGGCAGAATCGATTAGGGAGAGAGAGATACGATTTGTGATGTTAATGAGGGTTGTGTGATTGTGTAACTGTCTAACCCTTTACCTCTCTAATAATCTCCTTATATATACACCCAAGAGGAAACCCAATTAGTTAATAAGGGTAATATGGTCCATCAACAATTACCAACTAATTATTAATAGGTTATTTATATATTTTGATCTATATTATATAAATGATAATGATGGCTACTAGATTAAATATAAATAAATAAATATTTAATCTTACACTTTTTTATTAATTTAGTACTATGTTTCAAATGTTTAACTCTTCTTGGTTTGTATTGTCAATGCATTTTCCTGCATGTGATTTGGACGTTCTTACTTCTTAGGATGTGCATTAACTTTATTGCATTGCATTCTGGTTAAAGTTTCTTAGTTGTAAGAAAATTGTATCCTGTAATTTAAGTTCTGGAATCTATCATTTCATGTGTTTTAACTAGAGTGAATAACTTAAGTACCAATATTAAATTACAACGTATTCTGATTGGGTTTTGTTAAGTTATGGGTAGCTTCCAGGTATTTCCACTGCCTTGACCTGTTTGAAGGTCATATTTCAGGTGCAAACTGCGATTTACCTGATCACGTTGGTTAGCAGGATTGTAGGATTATCATCGGTTCCAAAAATGACTCCTAGAGATATATTTAATTGGCGTCTTGGCGGGGTCTCTTAAGTTTTTTTTTTTCGTAACTAGTTTTCATGGTTAAGAAAAAAAAAGTAATGAGAAATTGTTGTCACTAGGAGAACTCAAGTACCCAACAGCCCCCACAAAGCTGGATTTTGGTCCCTGAAACGAAAACTGAAATTATTGAGCTATGGGATATGATGGAGCCATATGGAATTTTAGAACCAAATTAGAACTTATAAATATGACAGCTGGATTACACAACGTGAACAACCTCCCAAGAGTGAACTGCGTGAACAGATATGGATCCTTGATTTCCTTTTTAGTTGTTAAGGGTAGAATTGTAATTATATAAAAAATTAGATTTAAATCATTATTTTAATAATTGAATTAAGTTACATCTTTCCTAATTTAAATTTATTATCCATATTATGTTTATTTATTAATAAGATAATTATCAAAACAAACAACAAATCACCAGATTTCAATTTTAATTTTAATTTTTATTTCAGATTTTATCACCAGAATTCAAATTTTGATTTTTAAGATCCACGTAACCTTCATATTTCAACGGTATACACATGTGTACTTGGATATAAATAGAACAGTACACATGTGTACTCAGCATCGTACATATGTGTACAGTAATTCACATGTGTACATCAACATTCAATACAAAAAAAAATCAGAGATATCACAAAAACAGATGATATACACATGTGTACATCGCATTTAAACAAATAATATTTTAATAATTGAATTAAGTTACATCTTTCCTAATCCTTGATTTGATTTATGAGAGATTTATGCAATCAATTTAAGAGGATAATTGATTACTTGATTTGTGAAAGATTTATGCAATCAATTTAAGATTGAAATTACACATATACCCTTTTTGTAGTTAATTAAATGAAAAAAATTAACCAAATAATTACCATCATGCCACTCACTTTAATCTCAAGATCATAAAAATCAAGGGTCCAGATCAGTTCACGCAGTTCACTCTTGGGATTTTGTTCACGTTTGAACCTAATCCTATATATATATATATATATATATATATATAGGGTTGGGTTATATGGAAACCCCATCTTTTTTAGAAAACCCTGAAAACCCATTCTCATCCATTGATTGTCCTTCATCCAAAAAGATCTATGGCTCTCCTATTTTGTGTGTATATTAGACTATGGGGTATAGGGCTTGGGTTGGGGCGTGGGTTGGGGTAAAACGCCCAAGCCACTACCCCGGGTGGGCTTGGGTTGGGGCGTGGACCTTGGGGCTTGGGTTTCAAGCCGGGCGTGGGGCAGTCTGGCCAAGCTGACATGGCGGGCTCTCACTAGACAAACCAAACTAGCCGTTGGCCAACGGCTATCTTAAAAAAAAAATTCACTATAAAACTCACATTTTTCTTCCATTTTTTACGACATTCAACCACATCTTCTATAATCATCTTCAATTCTTCTTCTACAAAACGAAAAAATGCATCCTCATAACCGTGCTTATGACCCGAACAACCCGTATGCATTCCAAGAAAATAATCCTAGCCCACCACCCAATCGTCCAATGCCTCGTCCATTTTTCATACACTCTTCTATGCCCCAAGAAGCGAGTTATGCATCGTATATTGGGAATCGTTTGTTTACTAACTTCCCACACACCGATGATTCGATACCTACCCCGTTTACACAAACGCCCATCAACCTTTCACCAACCTCCATCGACCTTTCACAAAACGAAACCGTCCCCGAAACTCAACCACCCAACGATGGTCCTTCCGCATCGAAACCCATCAAAAAGAGAAGCCATAAGAAAAAAAACCGAGGCGGATAAAGCACTCGAAACCGTCAAACGAAAACAACAAAAATGGACCGTTCCTGAAGAACTTGCATTGGCGAGGGGTTGGTTTCAACAATCCCAACATGCAACTTTAGGTATTCTTAAACTTTGTTTTTATTAATGGTTATTTTTTATATAACTTTGTGACGAATGCATTGGTTCAATTCAAATCAAATGTGGGGACCGACTTCCGTTTCATGCATTGTTGGGAGATTTGTAAGTTCCGTCCAAAGTGGGCGAATATGCCCATTGGTAGCGAAAGTAACACGTCTTCCAAAAGGTCAAGGGCCTCGTCCCAAGCCCAATCTGATGCACGAGATCAAGAGTTTGAGGACCTTTTGGATGATTCGCCAAGCCCAAACCGGCCTGAGTATGGAAGAGATACCGCAAAAAGGCGTGTTCAAAAATCAAGATCTGGTACGGCATCGCCTTCAGCTGGGAGTTCGGGCTCGCGTAGGGGAATATACAGCGATCAGTTGGATGACATTGCATGAAAGTTAGATACATTCAACGTCTTCCAACAACAAAGGGCAGAACAACGAAAGAGCAAAGAAGCTAGAGATGCCGCTAGAGATGCCCTGAAACAAAGACAGGATGATTTGAAATTTCCATCCCAGCCCTTTGATCACCTAGAGGGTGACGAGTTGCAACTAGTCTTGGAGATGAGAGAAGAGATAAAAAACAAATATAAACGTTAGGAAATTTTTTTTATGTAATTTTCTTTATTTAAAAATATTAAAAAAAATTAAATTTGTTGTTTTAAAACAAACAGCCCAGCCCAGCGGGTCAGCCCAGCGAAGCCCACCAAACCCACGCCCCAAACCCCCGCCCCACCATACCGTGTTGAATGTGGGTCGCCCCATGTCTGCCCCCCAAGCCACGTGTCAACAAATGCCCCAACCCAAGCCCCAACATACCCCACGGTCTTAGATTTAAATATAATCAAAGAAGGGCATTTCTGGTAGAACAAAAAGACTTTTTGGCATTGGAAATGACAAACCCCACCTGTGTAGTACTAGTATCATCATCTCTCTCCTCTTTCTTCTAGTCAGATCTTTCAAAACACTATTATCTCTCTCCTCTTTCTTCATCATGTGAAAGAGAAAAGCTTCATGGTCTTCAATGGTGATCCTTCAATGGTGATCTGGTGCATGCTTGTGTATTTGGCAATGGCTACAACCAGCTATTCCGCTGAACCAAAATCTTCATTTAACCTTAATCAGAACCTCACTCTCTCTGTTCAACAACTCACCGGAGACATCATCGAAATCACGTAAACTCGCCGGAGCAAGAGAAATCGCCGGAAGTGTTTAAAGTTTACGTAGGTCTCGAGTCGTTACGTGATCGGTATACTTTCTTGTCCTTTTCATCTTCGTTTAATTCCCCGTTGAATTCTTATATTTATAATCATCCAACCACCTTTTCCAGCGAAACTCACCGGACTTCTTCTCCGGCCCTCTCTCTCTCTCCTCTCGGTCTAATTCTACACACACCGACCAGAGATTTACATGGATGAAACGCCGCCGTTTCAGCCGACACCGGGTGGAGTGGTCAAAGTTTGACTTATGAAACTGAATAGGTTGTGGGTTTAAGACAAAACAAAAGTATAGATTCGGGTGGTTTAGTATGAAGCATAAGTTGGTCGGAGGTGATTCTACCGGAGTTGTCACCGCTTTTATTGTATGTTTTCTTTTGGGATCTTGAAAATTTAATTGTTAAAATCATTATATGTTTATCATTTTTTTGGGTTTGTAATTATTTGGGATGGGTTTCAGGCAAAAGAAAGTTGCTTTATTGGAGACATTGAAAGAATGTCTATATCACCGAATGGGTTGCTTGATTTACAGAAACGGTCCCCATAAAGATATTCAATTGACAAGCTGGATGGATGTAGACGACGTTAATGCGGGGACCTTGAATAAGTCACATTTTTTTGGAAAGAACTCTCGTTAATTTATAACATGTGTTAGTGGTTCGTGCTGTAACAGAACACCATGATGTAACCGGACATATGTTCATGTATAACATGTGTTAAGCCCCCGTTAGAGTGAATTATAACGTGTGTTAACCTTTGTTAATTAAAAAAAACAAGTAATATCTATTTATTTTTGTTGATGTTTAAAATATCCGATAATGTGGATACTGAGCATAACACTTGTACAAGTAATAAATGTACAAGTTAGTATGTAACGTGTAATATGAAACGAGCCATTTATGGTAACTCATGTACCGGTAATTTTGGAATATATAATATGAAACGGGTCATTTGTTGTGCACATTTTGGAATTTATAACATGTGTTAAGCCTCTGTTATAATCTTTTTGTAACCTGACATGTATTCATGTATAAGCTAGTGGTTTACAAAACACCATGATGTGTATATACTGATCTAACATGTGTTACAATCTGTCTGTTTAGAACATGTAGTTGCTTAACATGTGATAAGGGTGAAAACAGTTGACGGAGGCGATGGGTTTAATGGTGAGTTTAGTAATATTGTAATGTTGCTGTAACCCCACTTGTATACATATGATAACATGTGTTAAGCATCCATTATAATCTTGTTGTAACCCGACTTGTATTCATGTATATGAAAGTGGTTTGCAAAACACTATGATGTGCATATACTGATCGTAACACGTGAACAAGTTAATATAGAACATACAAGTTAATATCGTAACACCGTATACATGGGATAAAATGTGTTAAGCCTCTGTTATAATCTTGGTTTAACCTAACATGGTGTCATGTATAAGCTAGTGGTTTCCAAAACACCATGATGTGTATATACATACTGTAACATGTGTTAAGCAACTGAAATGTATAACGTGTGTTAAGCATCTATTATAACGTGTGTAAAGATGTCCATAATGGATGAATAACCTCCAATAGTAACTTAATAACAACAGAGTAAACCTGATATAACGTGTGTTAAGCCTCTATTATAACGTGTGTTAAGACTTCAGAATGGATGCATAAACTCCAATAGTAACTTAGTAACAACAGAAGTACAAACACGGGCGACTTCAACACAAAATGTGTTAAGTCCATACCGTTTTAACATCATGTACTAGACAAAACAATAAGAGTCTCACATTACATATTACTAGTAAACGAAAATACATAGCACTAAGAAAATGGTGGAGCTTCCTTTGACAGTCTGCCTTAGCTTTTCAGTGGCTACCTTTGCTGCCTTAGCTTTTCAGCATTGATTGTGGGTTTCATGTCACATGTAACACATGCATGTCCAGAAGTTCAAACTATAACAATTGTTACATTGTGTTGTGCTGTAACATAAACATGGTCATGATCCTTGAGCATTTGATCCGCGTTTGACGAAACCAACGGTCCCGAGAATTGGATCTTGTTTCCCTTGTATCCATCACCATCCTAATAACAAAAAGATAAGATAACCATTAAGTTGTTAACCAGACATAACTATTAACACATTCATAGCCAGAAAATCTTTTTCTCAAACAACATCACTACTTTTTAGCTAAATTGCAATCTTTTTCTCAAATAACATCACAACACAACCAAAAATCAGTTCATATGCAAAATAATTTTCCAAATTAAATCCCCAAAATCATACTTAAAACATATGCCAAAAACACAAATTTGCACCCTGTACATTCTAAACTTCTCCCCCTAAACATGCATATGACTCAAAGATTAACAAGATTTTAAAAAAATCAAAACTTTTTACCTAAATACAATATTTTTCTCAAATAACATCACAACATAGCCAGAAATCAGTTCATATGCAAAAAATAATCCAGTACCGGGTACCCTGATGCGTCTTAATAATAGAGGATGGTGGCGTTGTTTCTGCATAAAAAAAACATGTTGGACACATTAACGGTGTAAATTCGAACATAACTATTATATTTGCTGTTTGTGTTACATAAACCATATTCTATAAACGGCTGAAGATACAAGCAAGAGAAAAACATAACCATTAATAAACATTAAAAACAAACCTGTAACATTTTCTTCATTTTGGATGTCAATCTCGTTAATGGAGGAACACGTAGTAAAGTTCTTGCTTTGGATCAGACGAATTAAAGTTGGTGGACGCTCCGTTGTACGTTAATGGAGGATGGCGAATTAAAGTTCTTGTTGAGGAAGATGAATTTGAAATTGAAAATTTTCCTTTTAAAATTGAAATAATCTAAAAGAAATGGGGGTTTGGTGATTTGTACAATGATGTGATGGGCATTAATGATAGTGTCAAATCAAATGGGGAAGAGATCTTGGGTTGGGTGGATAGATGTATAATTACATATATACCCTTAGAAGCAAAAAGGATAATCAGGTTGACTATGGATACGTGGAAGGATGTAGGCCACATGTTGAGTTTGCAAGGTTTTCTCAAAATCCAAGGTTTTCTATGGAGCATTGCCCTATATATATATTGACGACGTGGTTTGTAACCACTGCAAAGTTGAATATCAGCCGTTAGATCAAGCTGAGATTAATCTCAGCTGTGTAAACTCATAAAAAAACTGAAAAAGTAACAGTTAGCGGCAGTTATCACTCTCTCGCCATTTCAAATGCAGTTTTTGAAATAATATGCAGTTACCGCAATAATAGTGGTACGTGACACAATAAGGTTACGCGCTTCCTCCTAACTGCTTCTCCTTGCCTTTTAAACAAATAAGAAAACTCGGCGAGAAGATGTCCCTGAGTGTTTGGATTTAGGGTTTTGTTTCAGTCACCGCTTCTTACCTCCAAAAATGTCAAAAGCATACCTTAGTTTTCCAGCGATGGTGAAGATATCCCTCCTATCAACGGAATAAATGAACTTTGGCCTATAAAAACATACTAGTCTTCCACTTTCATCATCCCTAGATCTCAATAATGATGGTAAGTTCTTTGTATGCTCAATTTCTAATTCATGGTTTTAATCGACTCATTATGTAATTTAATTTGTTATGGATGACATGGGATGATTGGGTGCCTCCATAATCCCAAGTAAGCTAAACAATGAGTTCTTATTCTGATCCATGGGAGGCTAAAATCAAACACAATGGTAGTTTCACTGAGAAACCCATTTTTAAATTCCATTCGATGGTGTCTCATAGTAACTTATCCATACATTTGGTTTGCAACCTTCGTCTACATAGCATACATATTTATCTATGCTAGTGGTTTTGAAGATATTGTTTATATATTTGGGTTAATTGGTATATTTTCTGTAACAACCCTCCAAATCAACCTAAAATGCTTCGTAACCGAAAAACCGGACTCGTATAACGTTATTATAGAAAAAAATAAAAAATCAAGGAAAATACACCTGTCACGGGCCGCGACAGGTTTTAGTGGGGTTGGTCGCGGGGCGCGACAGCCTATATCTTGCCGGAAGCTTTGAGTGACACGTGTCGAGCCTAGGGGATGAACAGGCAAGCCTTGTCATAGCTAGGGTGCCCTCGCGGGCTGCGAGAGAGAGAGGTGAGTCGGGTCGCGGGGCGCGAGAAGCTCCAAAATCAGCTATAAATTGGACGTTCAGTCTGCATCTCAATCCGTTCACTTTTCTTTCTTTCTCTCTATACTTTCATACGAAAATTATAGCCAACTTAGCCCCTAAATCACGAAGCTCTGCCTCGTTGTAAGTATTTTAACCCCTGATCGCTAAGTCAATACCCTGCCCGATTGATCTAGGATCCAACAACGCATGTCAAGGCTCTGCCTGACTAAGTACGTTGGGGTTCTGCCTCGGATGTATTGATAAATTGAAATTGGGTTACTGTACTAACGCACGTGCATTGTATATTTTCAATAGGAACTCATGAAAATAATCCAAAAATATCACCAGGAAGCCCGTAGAAAAACCTAAGTTTACAATGTGAGTCCGTTCTCTTTTCTCACCGTTTGTGAGTCATTCTCTTTTTCTCACAGTTGTGAGCCATTATTTCAAATGCTTTACAAAACCCTAAATGTTTCAATACAGTGATTAAGTCTTTGTATTCTACAATTGTTGCTAGTATTATGGGGTTTGTATACAGTACTTGATAATCTTCACAATTGGACATGGGTAGCCAATGTGTGATATGACCATAGTCACAGATCCGTCGAGTGACAAGTACTGAACGAGTAATTGGGAAGATATAAACATTGTAATTGCTCCTGATGATAAATTTTCCAATGCATAATTAATAAACACCGGTGCCACTTGACTGGTTCACGGCTCCCGCTCCTAGGGTGGGGTCGAGGGTTGTGACAGAAGGTGGTATTAGAGCCACTGGTTTAAGCAATTTAGGTCTTCTTTTAATATCTAAACTTAAACATTAAATGTTAGGAAATTAAGGTGTTATTCCGTGTGAATACATCTTAATGTGTATATTATGATTTTTATGATATTTTGACAATTTTTGAGTACACAGTATGAGTGATCAAAATATATCCGACGATTATCATCACCTGTCCCACTCTTCACTGGATGAAGGACCGTCCGAGTTAGCACCAGGATACCTAGCTGATACCGAGAAACCTTTTGTTTTTAGAGAAAAATCTAAGGAAGCCTTTCCACCTAAGAAAAAGAGATGGTTTAATAATAAGGCAAAAGAAAATAGGAAGAAAAAGAAACCCACAGTAGCTACTATAACCTTATCTGAAGAAACCACTCAAATTCCGTTAACCAAACAACTGTGGGAGGAACTCGACCCAGACTAGCAAACTATGATATGTTTCAACCGATAGTCGGAGAAACAAACCCAAACCTACATGTTCCAGAACCTATCCAAATGATTTCTCAACCAATACCCGGATTTAACTTAGAAGAAAACCCCGAGGATACCTGCACCAGCAATAGCACCAAATCCAATGGAACAATGATGCGCCAATGACTGGAAATCTCAGAACCTCATACAAGACCCTTATCTCCAGCCACAACCACAAGTTCCACCATGAGCTCTGAGAATATAGCTGAGTTGAGGCAATATGGAGAGGAACTATTATTAGCAGGACACCGAGTCCGTAATATAGGAGAAAATCTCGCCTGCAAATACGACGAGGGGGAACTACATATAAAATAATATATATACCTTTCTTATATTTTGATAAAATATATATATAATGATAGTAACTGATATATAATATATACAATATATATATCGACGCATAAAAACTAAAATACTAACATGTATGATTATAGTCTATATTGATGCAATATGGTCAACAAAATGTGTCTGAATAATCGTTTCGTTCTGTGATATTAATACCTGAAAATGTTTACAATTCAGATGTCGAATGAAGTATCACGTAATTAAGAAATTCCCGCTAGTAACGGAAATTCTTTGGATGAAAATGCTATAGAAAATATAGTAGCTCAAGGGATAGCTGATTCCATACCCTCGATCATTGAAGCTATTAAAATTTCTATAAACAACAATACTATATAGGCTATAAGCATACTCATCACTTCAAACCTAGCCCTAGTATCAATGGAGGCAATGATATTCTTGTCAATACTCCATTTCCCAAACGAAAGGAAACCACAACCAATGGTTATTCTTATAAGGAATTCCGCTCTGACAAATCCTATATGAAGAAACAAATTGGACCGTCAATCGCACAACCTACCTGAAGAAACTATAATAAAAAGCATTCAGGAAAATGCCATTTTAGGAAAACACACTACTGTAACTACTGCAAGAAGACTGGGCATACAGAGGAAGAATGTAGAAGGAAAACTAACATCTGTTTCAACTGCGGAGAATCAGGTCATATCCGTCCGAACTGCCCAAAACTATCTAAAGCACCCAACAACAAAGCAAAAACAACAGACAGAGCTATGGAAAACGTATTAACATTTACAACGCAGGAGGCAGCAACAGATACCGATGTAAGCACCTGTACGTTTTGTCTATATTAAGGTATTAAGTGACTTTGGTTCAAATTAAAGTTTTATAAATAATAAATGGTCATTATATCACGAGAATTTCTTTCATAAAGCGAACACTCGTTTGCCTCATTTCTTGACAAATTCATATGTTACACGTGCATTATTACACATGTAATTTCACTTCTAATGATTATTTTATCAATAATTTAAATATTATTTCGCTATGCTCAATTTCGGTAATGTGATCTAGATAACCTACTTTATTACAAAATATTGACTTCTTGATATCAAGTCAATAAATTTCTTGGAAATCTTCTTTTCTTTTCAAAGCTATATACATGGTTTTTTATTGTAACCATGTTAAAAATTTCTCTTGTCAATACATGGATTCATTGTTGGAAAATGTCCAAACCAAGTTTAATTGTTTGAACTTGCTCGCAATATATATTCAATTCAAGATCCCATATGATGAATTGAGCTTATCATATCCAAATTAATCTTAGCAAACATTTGTTTCAAATCATCGTAGGCTAGTTTGGTCTTCACCTTCATCAAATCATTTAAATCGATTATGACACCTTGTGGTGGCGTTTTTACTAAACTTAAAGCTTGCGCCAATTTACACACCTCGTGTACGGATTTAGTTATTTATTTTTATTAAATCCACTTCATTGGTTTATCATATTAAATTAATCTTAATACAATTATGTGTTAAGATAAGGGTATATATATTTATATTCCAATGTACCTCTAACATTTATTTCATCTCTGATCGAAAATTCTATGATATTCATTTGATCTTTCATTATTAAAATTGAAAATCCTATAATATTTATTTATGAATATCCAAATCCACTTCTTTAAAACTTTCAGTTAATTACGAAAACGGTGAATTTGTTCAGTCACCATGATTATTGAACTATTACAATCATTACAACACCTTGTGATTAATACGTAACTTGGGGAAGAGTTTTTGGAGTGTTCAGGGCTTGTGTATGTCTAATATTTTGAATTATAGCCCTTGGGTTCTTGATTTTAGAAATATATAAGATTTACGATTTAAGAAACGATTATGGATGGGAGTGTGTACAGAATGGTGTCTAGGTTCGTAGTCGTAAATATAGAGACTTCAATGTGTGATTGAATCAACAAAAAAGGAAAGACAACTGTGCTTGGCTATCACAGTGGGCGGCAAATCTTGTTTCAAACAGGTATTTAATTGTAATGCGAGTATATAATAAACTTAGATATGAATCTTGCACCAAACAGTGAAGTGGTGCAGTGGTGTACATGCAACATGATGTCTGGTGAGACCCGTGTTCGATCCTGCGGTCCAAAAGTTACAATAAGCCCCCCTCCAATTCTACTAACCGAACTAACGTAGCTTGGTTACTTTTTTTACTTTAAAAGCTTACATTAAACCTAACAACTAACTAGGTTATACTAACAATTGTAATTGCAATATTAATTAAATTAATTATTTAAACTAATTATTTAAACAAATAGATAAGTATATAACTAAATTGATAAATGAATTCAATTAAAGAATATATCCCTTCAACGGTGATTTATTTCGCCAAAAATTTCCGAGGTTTGAAAGGGTAGGATCTGGATTTCTGTCACACCCCGACTTTCCACGTGCCACCGGTGGGCCCGGTGGGGGAGTATCGTGACGTGGTTGGCAACATAATAGTCAAACAACACAATATATATGAATGCACAGCGGAAGCAAAGGATATTTATTATTACATTCCGAATATGAAGTAATATTCAGTATTACAACGGAAGTAAAGGATCCACAGGCGGATCTTAAAACATATCATTTGTTCAACAGACTTTAGGCGCCTAGAACTTGCAAGATTCCTTATTAGCGCCCTGAGCTTCCAGCCAATTACGTTCAGTACCTGTCACTTAACCTTTTTGGAAAATACGTCAGTTTTCACTGGTAAATACACTCAACCGACTCATTTGAAAAGAGTTTAAGAAAATTGATTTAGATGCACCAGGCACAAAACCTTTTGACACTTTGATTAAAATGCACAGAGGCAAAATTAACCTTTTTAACTTGGGAAAATTATTTGTATATAATCTTGTATACAGTTTTACTTATTTGTCGTCCATTAGGGCCGGTTTGTAGGGCCGGACTAGATTAACAGACACGCCACATGTATAATGCCCACGGGCTATCATCCCCTAAGTGGATTACCAGTTCCGGTATAATGCCCACAAGGATGATACCTCGGAGTGGATTACCAGTTTTTACATAATGCAACTGTCAGGTGTATGCCTACACCCCGTGCTTAGGTCGTGGCCATTACTTCGAATGATGCCAAGGATATCCGGGACATGGTCATTTAACCCCCAAGGGCCATACATCAAATAATAGTAAAATAATACATATTAAACAGGTTATGTAAGTACATCAATCACAATCCGATTTAAATGACTACATACACCCGACCAAGCGGTACTTTTATAGTACCGTATCCCAAGCCCGTATAGGGAAAATAAGTTAAGAGTATTTACCTGAGCTAGCTCCTTTCTTAAATAGCAAGAATATAATAACTCAGCCGTATTCACTTAAGTATGCGTAGGTACAATTTACCGGGAGGCTCTAGTCTGGAATGATGGTATAAATAACCAATTAGAATGCTAACGGGTCTTTAATTAAGCCTAAGCTTAGACCGATTAGTCTTAAGGAAATATACGGTTCAAACGCATGATTAAGCGAAGACCGGAATAGAATGTGTTTTAGACCCGACAAGTTTGAAGACTTGTCTGATATGGGTATTTGATACACACTCTGAATTTTTTAGATAAAACCGATAAGGTTTGACCCGTTTCGGCTAACTTATATAAACTAGTTATATAAACCGATCCGAACGCGAATAACGCGTAACGGGTAACCGAATAGGTCGCGAACAGGTTTCCTAAGTTAATATGCTTAAATTATGTTGTGATATCATAATGATACCTTCCATAATGCCCAAAACGAGTTAAATCCTTAATTATGCCCCGTAGGGGTATTTTGGTCATTTTAACGATTATAAAAGGGATTTAACGTAACCCTGATGTTCGGGACTGAAGTAATTAGTAAACAACTTATTTTTAACAGATTATATTAGTTGATAATAATCCGTATGTCTCAATATAGTTTTAAGCCTAAACTATGCGCATAATACACGTATAAACCCGTTTTAAGCGACGTTCGATTAAAAATACGATTCTGGGTTTTCTGATCAGTTAAACAGGCTCAAAACACTATATTTATTATTTAAAATTAGTAGCAATTGGATTCGCGTCAAAATTCCTTGTAGAAATCATTTTATGACCGAAAAGGGTAAATTCGGTATTAACCGAATTAAGGCGATAAGCCTAGTTTAAGATCAGTTTAAAAATAATTAAAAATCTTCAAAAATCCCAAAATATTATTTAACATCAGTGGGTAAAAGGTTTGGTGCCGAAAATCGGGTTTAGATAGGCTATGTGCTAATCGCGCCGATTAATTAATAAAAAGCTTACTATTTACGCTAATGCGCATATCTCCTAATCTGGACCTCGAATTGATGTCAAATTTGGAGGGCATGTTTATAATTCAGTAGACAAGGGTCTTGTCCACTTATATTACCAAAAAGCTCGTTTTATAACCGAAAGGGCATTACGGTCAATTTTAAGCATTTAACGGAAACGCGCGAACGAATCGGATAATCAACGAAACAAGTACAGAGACTTATACTATCATGCAACCCAACTCTAATGAAGCACTAAGGCATCTTCGAATCAAACTAAAACGGGTCAGAACCGAAGTCAAAGCAAAAGTCAAGGTTTTGCGCCTTTCGGTTCCGAACCGGGTTTAAACAGAAATTTGTCGAGTCGGGCAAGCGTAGACAAGTTTTTATACTTATTACCATGTTATATTAAGGTTAAAACAGGTTACACACCTCTCGGATCATTAATTGTGCATTAAATCCTATTTTGTATTTCTGTTGACTTTTTCGGTCAACGTTTGACCCGACAAACGACCTAGTTAGGTCTGGAATTGGTACTTGCCCTTATAAGGGTTTAATACCCATATAATTACCTATCTAACGATGCTTTTAATTCGTGATAACACTGAGCTATCGTTAACTAATCCTGAAGTCAACCGTTTATTACGATATGTTGACTTTTAAGCTAATTACTAAGCTATAATTAATTTAGAAAGGTTAGGCAACTTACCAAGTGATTAATGGTTGCTTAGGAAGGCCCTTGATCTGCTTGTAAGCTCCTCCAATGACCAGAGATGAGTGCAAGTATGAATGATCACAATGTTGCAAGTTTCATGGCTTTATATAATGGTTTCAATCACCACAACCTTTTGACAACAAGGTCTACAACTATCCACAACATTATTACATGTGTCCTACATGTTTAGGAGGTGTTTTAGGAGCTAAATGAAGGGGCAAGATCGATCTAAGTTGCATCCAAGTTCAATGGGCAGACAAAGAATCAAGAAAGATATGTTTCTGTCCAGATATGGCAGTCGCGTAGCGCGACTGCCTGAGCTTATAAGCTCGCGCTACGCGAGCCCCTAAGGTCTTCCAACAAAACTTTGATAAATTGCAGTTTTAGTCCTTGGCTCTTCAAACTTTGTACAGACACTTGTTTCTTGCATTTTGAACCCTCGTTATTGATCTATAAGGGCTTCAAGACATATACCCACTTTGTTAAGTCCCCGGGTAACTTTATTGTTACCCGAAAAGGCCTAACTTTCAACGTTTACGCTTTAACCCCTCGCACACGAATTTGATCACAACTTTCTCATACGTTGACGAAACTTTACGAAATTTTAATCGTGTATTCTAGTGAGCATAATTAACATTTACAAAGCTTCGGGTTTGTCAAAAGGCCACTCAGAGGTATATCTTTAAACATGTTGACACATTTAACCCCTGTAGTTTGTAATCTCTCACTTTTAGCTTCGTATGATCCATGATTTATTCGTTTGAAGGTATGGGCATCATGTAGGGTTAATATACAAGGTATTTATTCATTGTTGACATTTAGAATACGTATATCCACATACTTTCCATGATTGTCAACTTTAATCCTTTCCGAACATCCTTTCACGCGTTCAAGCATTTGACACGTGTCAATACATTATAGGACGTGAATTTTCGAGGTGTTACAATTTCAAAACAGGTCGGATTTTGGGAGCCCATTTTGACGGATGTTACATAATGGTGGATATACTTAAGGTATGGCAATGGTTTTCTTCTACATGATATATATTATATGGATGATGAAGGTCTTAGGGTTAATTTTTCATTAGATATAAGATTTTTAGTTTTTGGATTGATGTAATTAGTTTTGGTACTCATCAATGTGCTTGGTGGATCCAATATGTTGTCAACTTTTCTTCATTCTAATTTAGATTTCTTGCAAGTTTTCTTCATTTTAATTGATTTGTTCATCCTTTTGTTTTTATCTAGGATGACAACAAGTATACAAGCATTGCGCCTCTTATAGTCGTCTATGATGGTTGTTTCTCTAACTTGCAGTGTTCTCTTTGCAAACCACAGATACGTTTTCTTAAATTTCATTATGTTAATTACTAAAGTTTCATTGTTTTGGTTAAGTTTTCATGGTTGACTTTTTAAAAACTATAGGTTGATGTTCCGTCGTGCTTGTATGGGGATGGTTTTGGAGAACTGCGAGCTTCTATATCTAAAACACAAGATTGTCGTTTTAGTAGATCCTTCACCAATCTTGGTCCAAAACTTCCGTCTCTGGTATTGGTGACATGGCAAACATTTGAAAACGGTTGTGGCACCTCAGGTTCCATGTAAGTTGCATGGTGCTATTATAGTTGTTGTTGATTCAGGGAATATAAAAGCAATGCCAGACAAGAGCATGCCCGCTCCTCCTATTCAGACACCCGGTGCACTTTAATTGGGTGATGCTTTCAACATGCATCATCCTTTGACCGGTGGAGGGATGACGGTTCACTCTATCACATTGTGTTACGGGACCTTCTAAAACCGGTGTACGATTTCAAGGACGCTGATTGTAACAACTGTTCCCATAATTACCAAATATCTTAAAACATTCAAACGTTAGGTCCCAAATTTCTGTTTTACATAAAACTTACAAATCTGGGTTAACTGATGACCCAAACAACTGACTTAATAAATTATTACTCATATAACACATCAAAAGTTTTGGACTTCAGAAACCTTGTCACGCATGCTCGTGATTAATCTTTTCTAATATGATATCCTCAAGGAAATGGTGGTTAAAGAGTGTTCGGTTCCTCGCATGGCTAGTTCGTCCATCCGCTGATTGATTAGATTTTACCTATCATAAAACCCCACAAAAGGGTTAGTGTTTATGTTAGTAAGTAGGAAAAATCGACAAGAAAACATATTCAGTTTGTTCGGGCGAAATGCCTGGCTTGCTAGGCGTTATGCCTGGCTTGCTAGGCATTGTGCCTGACTCTTTAGTTATGCCTAACTCATTAGGCATAATGTCTAACTCTTTATTTATGCCTGACTCACCAGGCATAATTCTTGGCTCACTAGATATGCTTGTCTCATTAGGCATAATGCATGGCTCATAATTCTTGGCTCACTAGATATGTCTGGCTCTTTAGTTATGTCTGACTCTTTAGTTATGCTTGACTTACTAGGCATAATTCTTGGCTCACTAGATTTTCCTGGCTCATTAGGCATAATGTCTGGCTCACTAGACATGCTTGGCTCTTTAGTTATGCCTGACTCACTAGGCATAATTCTTGGCTCACTAGATATGCCTGGCTCATTAGGCATAATGCCTGGCACACTAGACATAATGTTTTATAAATAGTCCAAAAACCTCATTACATCATAATTCATATATATTGCCTTCAATATGGATTTCGGAAACCAAATTAAGACCCGAACTTGATTAGGCTGCAATAAATCATTCATTGAGCGTTTTTGTAACGCCCAGCGTCCCTAAACTTTAGACACTTGACAAGATCAGTCCCTGAACTCCTAGTAATGGTCAGTTTTAGTCCCTGTAGTATGTGAGGTTGATACTGTTGGCATAAATCTTCTTGATATTGATGTTTGATACTATGATGCTTGATTCTTTATTCTAGATGCATGATTCTTGACACTTAAACTATGAGACTTGATACTTAATCTAGATACTTGACTCTTGATACTGAATCTAGACACTTGATTCTTGATGCTATGGAAACTAGATTCTTGATGATTCTTGATACTTGATACTTGGACTCTTGACTCTTGATGCTTGAGAAACTATGATGCTTGATTCTTGAAACTTATTTGGTGCTTGACTCCTTATGCTCGTAAAAACTTGATTCTTGGTTAAATGAGAGACTGGAGCCTTATCACTGGCGGAATCTATGAAACTTGGAAACTTTTGGTTTGTAGTGTAATCTAGATACTTTATCCAAACTATACGCAACGCAACGCTTGATCTAACTCGCTAAACGAATCTAAGTCCGGAACGTGGAAAGGAAGGATTGGCCAGAATGGCCGTCCGATCAGACAGTCGTTCGATCGGACAGCCGTCCGATCGAACGACCACCTGGTCCAACGATCACCCGACCGAGCAGCCAACTCGATCGACCGGCACCCACCTTGCACCACCTTTTTCCCTCCTCTCCTCTTTCCCACTATAAATAGACCTGTCACATCACCTTTTCAGTGATGTGACAGCTCTGCTCGACCAAGACACGCGCACCCTCCTTTTCTTCATTTTCTCTTCGATTCTGGCACGTTTAAGGTTAGATTCTTGTACTTTCTTGATCTACGCTTCATTCTCTACGTGATTCTCACTTGAAATCACACTTTTCACCGTGAAATCTCTCGGATCTGAGTTCTTGAGGGTGATGTCATCATGAGGGTTTGTACAAACTATCACGTGATGTCATTCTGGGTAAGATCTAGCCCAGATCCAAAGTATTTCATGTGTTTTTACATTAAATCTACGCTAAATCTATGCTTTCCATCTAAAACTTGGGTTATCCTTCATCTTTTCTTCAACCTTTCAACTTACTTCGGTGATAAACGGGACTGAACCGGCTGTAGACTTGATCGGTGGTCTAGAGTTGGTTTAGGAACGGATTGAGCGCTGATTAAGATGATCACGGGATGGATTCCGGAACGAACCCGTCACTAACAGACAAACGGGTCAGACTAGGGTGATCCCCGACCGATTAGAATGGCTGTGAAACGATAGGTTACTGCTGTCTCCGTCTGTACCGCGACGTCACCATCAATTTTCAAACTTAAAGATCTACAAAATGTTAAAGGAGAGCAAGGGTCGCCCGAACGAGTGGCAACCCGATCGAACAGCCGTCCGATCAGACAACCACCCTATCAGGTGACACTTGCCATAGTTTTGAAACTTACAAATACTTGGTAAACAATCAAAATTTGGAAGCACGATCGAATGGCAACCCGATCGGATAGCCGTCCGATCGATCAGCCATCCGATTGGGAGAGCCAGAATACTCGCACTCGGATCGAGTGTTAACCCGATCGAACTACTGTCCGAACGAGCAGCCACCCTATCCCTTCCACCTACAAACTTCAACAACAAGTGGCAACCCGATCGGATGACCATCCGATCGGGCAGCCGTTGCCTTTTCACACTCATAAGTCACCCGATCGACTGACCGTCCGATCGGACAGTCATCAGATCCAGTGACTGGTTTGGCACTTTACTCAACCTCGTTATTCTGCCCGAGTCTTACCCTGATGTAATCTAATCAGGCTAATCCTAAAAGAACTCCCTTTGATCCAATAGCAGTTGTACTGTTAAGCAATCACTGTGAGTATACTCGATCCCCTTTTACTTTAAACTTTTGGGGTGTAACATGTATTCTATAAATTTAACTTGAATCATTAAAACTTATACTCTATCGTATGTGAAACTTGTGATTCTTGACTCTTGATTCTTTGTGCTATGTGACGTTTAATCCAGAGTGTGTAGTTCCGCCTTAACAATAGTAACGCTATAGGAGATGCACCTCTCCCATTATTCTCGGGGGTATTGTTAGGAGGATTCTAGTTTACCTTGAGTCTTGGGTAAACACTAAAGCATCGGGATACTTGGGCTATCACTGCGTGGACTGCGACACTAGCACGGCTGAAACTATTTTATTGTTTACACTACGGATATGAGTTGTTTTAATCTATTATTCTATTATCAAACTTGTATACTCGCCAATACTTTTGTATTAATATTTTAATACATGTTGCAGGCTGATAGGATGCTTGGAATGCATGGAATTCAGCTAGGAGATGCTTAGAAACGTCGCCTAGTTAATAATAGTCTTTTGAACAATTTGAACAATTTATGATTTGGTTTGTAATATGATACTTGTGATGACGTTGATAGACATTTGCATGAAATCAATGAATCTTTATTGAAACAATAGTGTTATGGAATTCTCACAAGCAATCTGAACGCTTAGTGCTCGCACCCCGATGTTTCCGCAATCGGTTGGGGTGTGACAGATTGGTATCAGAGCCATAACTATAGGGAATTAGGATGAGTAGGAATACTTGCCCTAGTCTATAGTTCTAGGAATCTTGACTCTTATGTGTTGTTTAAGACTTATGTATTCCACTGTATCTGCTTCCTAGCAGCACGTGCTTCTGTTAAACTTACATGCCTTTCCTAAGGCTAACATAATATACACTTGATACTCTAGAAACACTGTTCACCGATGTTTGTATTTTGCACGAGATTTGCCTTCAAGACAGGAGTGACATCCAAACCTTGATGGAAAATCTCCATATTATTCTAGTAGGTCTTATCTACGGATGAGTACCAACGCTACTAGGATACGATGTTGTCAAGTTAGAGGTGAAACTCAGATTTTGATAACTAGTTCCACTCCTTGATTTTCATGTCTCGTCAAAGTCTCGTAACTTCCGATCAATTGAGTACGTGAAATGACCGAAAGGACGAATATCGTAGGCCTAACATCGATGACGTATTTGTCTAAGTAAGTCAAGACACGCTACCTCAATTCGAAAGGGGTTCGAATCACTTTGGTTAGTCGCCGTTCCTCTACCCGGAACAATCCTATGTTTTATGAGCATATCTTGCTTTTATGTTATCTCGATTTTATGAATGTGGTTTTAAACTTGATTCTTCGATCATTTGGTATGCTTTTACACGAATCACACGCTATCCGCAATCTAAAACATGAATTCTAGTCTCAGATCGAACTAAATTTATGAGGCTTTATTCTATGTGGTGATGCGATTGTAAGACACTAGAAGTAACATGGCATGGAATGCAAGGGGAAAGTGACGTGTCCGAAACATGGTGGATAGGCCGCTAGTACTTCCTATATATAAGTGTTTCTGGCATGTTACCAACTTTTGTACCAAGTGCCATGCGAAATTTAGTGTCTGGTGAAGGATTCTAAAACTATGAAAGGACTATTTGTGTATACTATGAGAAGATTATGTGAAATCTATCTTGTACTCTAATAAAATCTATGTGTAAACTACGTATGTTTGAAGGAGGAACAAAATACGAAATGTAGCCTATCGCCGAAGACGAGGGGGAAAGTGGCATGTCCGAAGCTTGGTGGATACGCCGCAGGTACTTCCTATATATAAGCGTTTATGGCATGCTATCAAACCTTCGTACCACGCGCTAAGTGAAAACTCGTAGTTTTGTAGACTCGGGTTGAGTGATTGAATCTACCTTATTAATCTATGTGGTTAAATCTATCTGGTTGATCTATGTTTGAGAAGTGGTGAAATCGAGAGTGGTGGTTGACGAGGCATGACACCGACGACGAGGTAGACGTGGCATGATTGAAGCATGGTGGATACGCCGCTGGTACTTCCTATATGTAAGTGTTTCTGTCATGATGCCGAACTTTCGTAACACGTGCCATGCGGGGTTTCGTTGGTTGTGGATTGTTAGCACGAGTCTATGCGAATCTACTGAATCTATTGAATCTATTGGAATCTATTGAATATATGAGAAACTATCGAATCTAATGGAATCTACTTAAGACTATTTTGAATCTATTTGGATTAATCTATGACGAGTGTGGATATCGACAGGTGAACATGGCATCGAGTACGAGGTGGAAGTATTGTGTCCGAAGCGTGGTGGATACGCCGCTGGTACTTCCTATATATAAGCGCTTCCGACATACTGCCAAGCTTCGTACAACATGCCATGAGAGGGTAGTGGATTGTAGTGTGTAGTCTATTGGAATCTATTGGTTTAAGTCTATGTGTGTATTGTAATAATGATGAGTGTATTGTTTGGCAATTGCGAGACGTAACGTGACGCCGAGTGCGGGGTGGAAGCAATGTGTCTGAAGCGTGGTGGATACGCCGCTGGTACTTCCTATATATAAGCGCTTCTGACCTGTTGCCAAACTCCATACAACGCGCCATGCGAAGGTCGTGGGTTTGCAGAATCTATGAGAACCTTGTGAATCTTGAGTCTTAATCTACCGTGTGTAAATCTAGGTCGGCATGTGTTAATGTTGGGATTGAACCCTACCAGAGGAACAGATAATGAAAGCCAAAACCGGATCACAACAGCGGATCCACAATAAGCAATTGTTTACACTAAGTCTTCTCCCTTGAAAGTGATGATAACAGCTGATGGTCTTGAATCCACTGCTCGGATACAACTGCTGCTATTCTTCAAAACTACTGATGGAGCCAGAAGACTGCTGAGAACTAAGCACTGCTGGTACAATCTACTGATGACAAAGCACTGCCCAATCAAGGACTGATCAACCTTGAGGAAAGCACTGATGTAAAGAGAAAGCAGTAGTTTAGTATGTCATCTGTTTTATGTATAGACAGTGGTTAGGTTTAGCAGTGGTTGAATAAGAACAGTAGATACAGGTTGTTAGGCTGTTAGACGTCGCTTTCATGGTGACGTCAGCTGAGATGCCTCAGCGGTTTGGTTTGTCTATAAATGGAACAGTACTCTGTACTGTTACATTTGATCGTTTTGAGTGAGTTCTTCTCCTCAATTCAATCCTTTCATCTTGTGCAACCAACCATTGGAGTATCAGGCTGAGGGGGAGTTTAGTCTGTAAGCTTGCATTGTAATCATTTGCTTTGTATTGTAATCTTTCGACTCTATGAAAACCAAGTGTTTATCTAAACTATATTCTCCTTTGATTGTGTTTACAAAGTTTGTTATTCATTTTCCGCTGCACTTTACATTGTTTCATATTCACTCATTGTTCAATTTATACAAACAAACACAATCATGAGAGCCTCCGATCCTAACAATTGGTATCAGAGCTTGGACACTCAAATTCGATCTAACAATCAATTTGACATAACAGTTCAGCTCAAAATTCATTGATACTAAGGTTGGTTGTATTTAGTTGAAAAACAGAATAACAAATGATCAAGCTTAAAGCTGTTGTTCAAATACTCTGTAAAACAACCAAGATGTCATAAGAAACACAAATTTCACACAACAAGTGATATCATGCACAAGACACTAATGGTTTTTAGATCTGAAAACATATATGTTAAACTATGGGATTATTTCTTATTTTCAAAATTGATTTCAACTGTTGTTATGAAACTTGTGATGTCACTATATTAGATGTTAAAGTTGAACCTCAGATTAACAAAAGCCTATGTTCATAAAAACATTAGTGTTTTTGCTAACGTAAAAAGGGGGAAATTAAAACTTTAGTCATAAGAACTTATGTGTTGAAAACAGGTTGAGATCCTTAAAAGGAACAAATCAGCTCTGTTAAAATACATTAAGAAAACAGGATAGTCCGTATCATATGTAATGTGAGATTGGTAAAAAATTTGTACAAATATGGCCAGTTTTCTTAAAGCATTACTGCAAAATGATTATGGATTAAGCATTTCATCAATAAAGACCTCCCAGTAAGTATTTCATTACTTATGAATGGGAAGGGTAAAAAGGGAAGAAGAAAATTCACAAAAACTCAGAAGTGTGTTTATCTCAAAAACTTTTGAAGTCAGAAGAAAAGAGTATAAACATAAAACACTTTAGAGTCAAAAGTTGGGGTAAAAATGGTCATCAAAGCAACTGTGTGCAGTCATTGGTTCAGGAAAAGGTTCAGGTAACCATGGTATTTCCAGTGAATAAACTTTTAAAAGGACTAGACAAATTTTCAGAATCATCACATAGTAACAAAATCTACACCAGGGTTTTCGAAAACTTATGTGATCTTGTGTCCTCATTTGTTTACTGTCAATCAATCAACAAGAAAATGGTACCAAACAGTGGTCAAAATATATTTAAAATTTCATATCACTGTTGTCAAACCACTGATAATTTTCATAAGCTTAAGATAGATAAGATTAGGAGTTTCAGAGAAAATTTTACCAGATTCTTTTTAGTATCGTTTTCATAAAATCCTTTACTTATTTTTCTGTATAAGGATTCTCTCGAATAAAGCAGGATATATTATTCTTCATTTTTTAAAGAATAATATATTTTGAACTTTTACTGGTTTTTTGTTAGTAAAAGTTTCAATCTCCTGTCAGGATGTATAACCTTTATTTTTGTTGGTTATATTCTCCTCAAAACAGATCAAAAGGAATTTGGTACAAGTATCAAGGTCATATCTAATACAAGTTTGTCTTAAAACGGACCAGAGATTGATTGACAATAGACCTTGAACTACTGGGATACTCTTGTCTTAATTTAAATATTATAGCAAGAATGAGTAGCCTTAGTAAAAAGTTTACATCATCTGGGGTACTAAACCACTGTCAAGGAGTTGTAAAAGCTTCAAAATGCGTAATTGACATGTGGCAAAACCTTGAATGAAAATTCTCAAAACAGTTGCTGACATACTGGTCTTTCAAATCATTACCATTATCTTACCCTTAACCACTGTTTTGTTCAAATATCTGTTTCCTAATTACTAACCACTGCTGAAAGTCAACCACTGACCTTTCATTTTCTTGGCAAGCACTGATGTTCAAAATCAGTGTCTTATCCACTGATAGTGAAAATCATCCATTGTCACATTATTACCGTTGTAACCACTGATGTTTGCTTCATCAGTGGCTCTCAAAACAACTGTCCTCCGTTATTCATCCAGTTCATCAGAGGTTGACACGTGGTCAGTTTTTAGCCTTCAGATCTTTGTAACCGCTGCCACATCAGCATCCATTTTTCTTTTCCCTAAATAAAACCCTGATCAAAACCCCCAAACAGGGTTTTACACTGTCGAATTGAATTCTAAAATTCTTTTCTCAAAGCAGTTATCAACCCTCCATCCCAAATCATTCTCTGTTCTTCTTCTTCCTCTTTCAAAATGACGAAATCAAAATCAAAACCAAAATCACCATCATCTTCCAAAGAGGTCGCTCAAACGGCCGCTGAACCCGTTGAAATACCATACAAATCCCCTCATAATTATTTGGGTCTACTCACAAAACCCATAAACAACCACATTTTCGATTCCATCCTTGCTACCATCTCCGCATCAAAGTACAAAACTTTGTTAACAGCGGATGCACCAATTTACTTGACAACCCAAAGAGAGTTTTGGAAGAATGCAACCCTTGAAACACAAAGAGACGCTGTAATAGCCATTAACTCTACTCTAAAGGGTAAAGCTGTCAAGATTACACCACAATCAATCTCTGAGGTCTTTCAACTCGACGATCAGACAGGTATAATTTCTTTCCCAAAAAACGAGTTAAAAATTGACTTCATTGAAAGAGGGTATGCAAATACAATGATGAAGAAGGATACCTTACAAAAAGGTTTCTTTCCTCCTGCAACAAGGTTTTTATTCCATACCCTCCTAATGTGTGTTTCAAACAAAACCACTGCTTTTAACGAAATACCATTAAAAATTCAAAATCTGGGATATGCTATTCTTCAAGGAGAAAATTTTAATTATTCTCGGGAAATTTTTAATGATCTGGTTAAAAATGTTGAAACAAAGGCATTCTTACTATTTCCAAGATTTTTGAGTTATTATTTTGAAAAGAAACTTGGTAAGAGTGATCCTGCTGCAATAAAACAATGTGCATCTATTCAAATAAACTGCTTAACTGCTGAAACTTTTACAAGGATGTCCACACCTTGCAAAACACAAGCAGAGGTGCCTGAGCAGATTTTAGCAGCTACCACTGCTCCTCAGGTATCTGCTGCTGAGCCCACTGCTCAAGGTGATCAAAGTAGCAAAACAACTGCTTTGAAACCCACACCTACAATCACCAAAAAGCCAACAAAAAGAAAAACACAACCCCCCCCCCCCCAAACCCATAAAAAAGGTAACTCTGGAGGATGAGATACCAGAGCTACTGCCAGTGACAACACAAAAGTCACAAGAAACCACTGCTGCTACTTCCTCACAGCAGTTGGTACAAATATCTCAACCCATAACCGAAACTCCTCCTGCTTCTTCTAAAAAAGAACAGGTTGTACACATAGGGACTCCACATCATGATGCTCTGGATTCACTTGTTTCCATCATCCATAGCCCAATGCCCGGGGCAATTTCTCTTTCTACACCAAACATCACATCCACAATTCCCCCACCAACTAAACTTCTGTTGGATGCAACTGATTTGAACCAGGCACTAACCAGTCCTTCTCAATCACCTATCAATGAGAATATACCTCAACAAATGACTGGGTCTGATGTATCAATCCTTGCTAACCCACCAACACAACCTCAGGAGGTTACACCCCTTGAGTTACAAGTAACTCTTGGTGGTATTCCAAGTGAAGCAGCCACTACAAGTGCTGAACCCACAGGTTTGCACTTGGACAGTGGTTACATTAATAAGACTTCCTTGGAGGCAATTCCTTACATAGCACCTCTGCCAACCACCAGTGGTTTTGTCTTAACCACTGGCAACATCAAAAGGTTGTCAAGTGTTGAAGGAAGAAGACCCCAGTACCAAGAAAAAGGGGCATCAGCGGTTAATGTTTGGAGTACACTCCCTACCTCAACCACTGATAAAACCACTGCTAGTGGGAAATCAGATGATCCCATTAAATTGGGTGATGGTTTAAAATATATGGATTTGACGGAACGAGTTGACAAACTGGATACAGCTGTTGCAGATATAAAAGACATGCTACAACAGTTGTTGAAAGTACAAAAGATGCAATCCACTGCTGTTCCACCTCAAGCATCTGCTCCATCACAAGCACCTGCTGCAAATGAGCTCTGGAATCTATTTCAACCTTTTCTCCAGCAACAAACACAAATGGCTGATTAGCAACATGAATTACATGTACAAAAGCTGAGAAACATTATGGAGTCTAGGTTCAAGAACACACAAGCAGACATCAAGGCACTTAAGGCCCACATCTTACAAACCACTGGCACTGCTCCTCCAACAGTTCTTTTTATTGATCAACTTCCCCCAGATAATGCCAAAAAGGGGGAGAAAATTCAGGAGTGGAAAAAGAAAGGAATAGATGATTGTCTTTACATTGAACTAGAAAGGGATGCTATGACCAGAAAAATTCCTTTGCCAGATGGTAGCAAAAAGGTTGATGTTACCCAAGAAGCACTTGATGAAGGAGTAGCAAGTGTAAAAAGGGATAGAGCGGTAAAGGATATTTCAAGGTGGAATGAGGAAAAAAGAGCTTACATGGAGCTGTATGCGCAGGGTTGTTCTGGGCTAAAGGATGATCAAAATCCTGTGCCAAAAAGAAATCTCACTACAAAAGGGAAGAAACCCAAGTCCACACCATCCAGAATTCCAAAGCATATTCCAAAACCACCATCCAAAAGCCACCAACATCAAACATCCACCCAAACAGCTGTTGTAACTCCTGCTGTATCAACTACTGCTGGTACTTCAGAGGTTTCAACATCTGTTATCACTTCAACACACACCACTTCAACACACACCAAAACCACTGCCTTACCACCACCACCACCATCACCACCTAAAACAACCTCACCACCATCTTCTCCTGCCAAAAAGCAGAAGACAACAGATGTTACAACATCTGCTGTAATGACAACAGTGGTTGAAACACCAGTTGTTTCAACAGCTGTCAGTCAATCACAAACCACTGCCACTCAAACTACCACCACTGTTCCACCCAAAGCATCATCAGTCCCTCCTCAAACAAAGAGGAGAAGGCTAATCCTAAAAGATGATGACACATCTCTACCACCAACATCTTCAAAATCTCTGTCACTTGTCACAATTCCAAATCCCATGCCTTTCTCTTCAGCTCAAATTCTAAAGCCATTACCTCCTGCTGGTGTCTCATTTCCTCTGGAACTCATTGCAGTTAGGGAAGAAATCAAATCCTTCTACTATGAGGATGACCCAGCTAAAAGGAGTTTGCCATCAGTTGAAGGATATCCCAGGCCTAATAATATTGAAGAATATTTGAAACTCAAGGCCAAGCAAGCAGAGGATATCTCAATCAAAAATAAACAAGGGAAATCTGATAGAGAATTTCAGCAAAAATATCAGTTTCTACTCACACAGGTCAGAGCTATGGAGCAATTTGCCAAAAATGTATGTCAGCAAATCTCAGAAAGGGCAGACGAGTCTTTGAGAAAAGACTACATTGAGAACATCATGACCTATAAGAAATACAAGGGGGAGAAACACATGTACAAAAACTGGACCATTCCTGAGCTTGAAAAAGAGGCAGCCAGGATTCAAGAAATGATCAAAAATAAGGTCAAGCAGACTCCTCCTGAAAAATTCAAACAGTTTGAAGCTGATAAGGTATTAGAGTTGAAGAGAATGAAAGAGGAGCTGATAGCAGCTGATTATGGGTCAAAGAATTCTGTGTCAAAGTGGGGAGAAGATAGGGTCAGGGCTACCTACAAAAAGTTGGAGGAACTTAGAAAGAAAGATCCAACGGTTCCAAAAAGGCCTGACTACTCCAAAGCAGAGGTCTCAAAAAGACCACCAAAACTGTAAGTCAAAAGAACCACTGCTCCAGCTGGTGCTGCCATCTACAAAAGAAGGAGTCAAAACCAGTCAGGTGCTGAAACAGTTCAAGATCTAAATGCTGGAAATGCTGTTGTAAAAGAGGGCATTAGATTAATGATGAAAGAAGATCCTGAATTTGAACAATCTGCAAGTACTGCTCAGCCAGTCATGAATAGGCCAGCATCTCCTAATACCTCTTCAAATAAATCTCTCCCAAGAAACCCGTTGGGTTCAAAAATACTAAAGTGGCTCTCTGATCAAAAGACCCATGTATTGACCCTGGTCAGATCCAATGGTGAAATGAAGTACATATCAAGGAAAGAAGCACTAGGCCTTAGTGTTGAAGATTTGCAGGATCTCCTTGAACTTTCATTGTGCAGGGATGAGGATGACACAAGTTCCAAAGAATTTGAAGAAGAATTTAAAAGACAAGCAAGGGAACTGCTGATGAGGAATAAAGATCCAAAATAATGAAGGGTTTTGGCATTATCTGTTCCAGGGGGAGATTGTTGGGATTGAACCCTACCAGAGGAACAGATAATGAAAGCCAAAACCGGATCACAACAGCGGATCCACAATAAGCAATTGTTTACACTAAGTCTTCTCCCTTGAAAGTGATTATAACAGCTGATGGTCTTGAATCCACTGCTCGGATACAACTGCTGCTGTTCTTCAAAACTACTGATGAAGCCAGAAGACTGCTGAGAACTAAGCACTGCTGGTACAATCTACTGATGACAAAGCACTGCCCAATCAAGGACTGATCAACCTTGAGGAAAGCACTGATGTAAAGAGAGAGCAGTAGTTTAGTATGTCATCTGTTTTATGTATAGTCAGTGGTTAGGTTTAGCAGTGGTTGAATAAGAACAGTAGATACAGGTTGTTAGGCTGTTAGACGTCGCTTTCATGGTGACGTCAACTGAGATGCCTCAGCGGTTTGGTTTGTCTATAAATGGAACAGTACTCTGTACTGTTACATTTGATCGTTTTGAGTGAGTTCTTCTCATCAATTCAATCCTTTCATCTTGTGCAACCAACCATTGGAGTATCAAGCTGAGGGGGAGTTTAGTCTGTAAGCTTGCATTGTAATCATTTGCTTTGTATTGTAATCTTTCGACTCTATGAAAAGCAAGTGTTTATCTAAACTATATTCTCCTTTGATTGTGTTTACAAAGTTTGTTATTCATTTTCCGCTGCACTTTACACTGTTTCATATTCACTCATTGTTCAATTTATACAAACAAACACAATCATGAGAGCCTCCGATCCTAACAGTTAATTTAGACTTATACGATCCTCTTATTGGATCTTTAGGATGTCGTCTCGAAAGCTATCAGACACTCTCAGGAAATCCAGGGAGAAGTCTCAGAAAAAGATGATGTCATTCATGGCCGACCAGATTGCTCGAGTCATGAAAAAGATCGTCACTGAGCTCCAAGGATCAAACACCCCTCCATCCTCTGCGGACTCCAAGGCTGAGAAGCAAAAGCCTACTAAGTTCAACTATAAGCATTTCATCTCTTGCAACCCTAAGTCTTTCACGGGCAGTGATGGAGTGACTGCTATGCTCGAGTGGTTCGACAACATCGAGGTTACCTTCATTAACAGTGAGTGCCGAGACCACTTAAAGACTAGGAGTGCAACTGGAATGTTTCAAGGCAGAGCGTTGGAGTGGTGGTCGAATGAGAGAAACATCCGTTCGAATGAAGAAGCCTATGCTCTTCCATGGGCTGAGGTGCGAGAACTAATGATGCTTGAGTGCTGCCCTCCTCATGAGCAGTTGAAGCTTGAAGAAGAGTTCTGGCATCTGAAGCAGGTTGGTGATGATAACCTGGCATACACTACCCATTTTAAGCAGCTGAGTCTAATCGTTCCTCACTTGGTTTCGACTCCTAAGAGAATGATAACCAAGTACATCAATGGTCTACCTCCTGCTATGCGTGATTCTATTGAAGCTGCTCAACTGGAAACTATTGAGGAAGTCTATCGTTTGGCAGCAAGTTTGAACAACAACCGTGTGCGCGATAAACAGTTCGCTACTCCTGCTCCCTCCAAGTCTGCGAATCAAGTTACCCAGCAGTCAGGCGGCAGCAAGAACAAGAAAAGGAAAGCTCAGGGTTCCGGATGTAATGCTATTACTCCTGCTGCAAACCCTGCTGCTAAACTTACTCCTGCTACTGCTGTTGCTAACCCTGCTGCTCCCGAAGCTAAGAAGCAATACACTGGGCCTCATCCCAAGTGTCCGACTTGAAACTACCATCATCCCGCTGCGTCTGCATGTCGTCTGTGCACCAACAGTAATCGTTATGGTCACACGACCCCTTACTGTCATCAAGCTAACCCGGCCCCGCAAGCTCAACAAGCCCCAGCTCAGGCAGCTTTACCAGCACCTCCAGCTCCTCTGCAGAACCCAAGGCCAGTCAATGTTGTTCGTGCATGCTACAAGTGTGGAGATACTACCCACCTCCGTAACCAGTGTCCTCAGCTGAACCAGGACCAGCAGCCAGCCGCTCGTGGACGAGCGTTCAACCTTAATGCGAATCAGGCTCGTAATGACAATGACGTTGTCAATGGTATGTTCCTTGTTAATAACCTTTATGCTTCGATTCTATTTGATATTGGTGCCGATAAAAGCTTTGTGTCCGTGGAATTTGAGTCTTTGATAAACTGTACACGCTCCAAGTTACCCGAGTCATTCTCTGTTGAAGTCGCTAATGGTAAGTCAATTCTTGTAAATTCGATTGTGCGTGATTGTTCCTTGATTCTTAACGATCACGTCTTCTCCATTGATCTTATACCCATGAGATTGGGTAGTTTTGATGTCATCATTGGCATGGACTGGTTGCGCAAGAACCATGTTGAGATTGTTTGTCACGAGAAACTTGTTCGTCTTCCCCTTCCCTCTGGTGATACTTTGATCGTCTATGGAGACCGACCTTCAAAAGGACCGAGGTTGATCTCATGCACACAAGCGAGCCGAAGCTTACGTAAACAGAACCCTGCCTTCTTGGCCCACGTGGTGGAACAAAAAGGCAAGGGGAAGAACATAAGCGACGTTCCAGTTGTTTGTAACTTCGCTGATGTCTTTCCTGAAGATCTTCCTGGTCTTCCTCCACCCAGATCCGTTGACTTTCGTATTGATCTTGTACCTGGTGAGACTCCTGTCGCCAGGGCTCCTTACCATCTCGCACCTTCCGAGATGCAAGAATTATCTAGTCAGCTGCAGGAATTACTCGATAAGGGTTTTATTCGTCCAAGTACCTCCCCGTGGGGTGCTCCCGTGCTATTTGTCAAGAAGAAGGATGGTTCCTTCCGTATGTGTATTGACTATCGTGAACTTAATAAGCTTACTGTGAAGAATCGTTATCCGCTTCCTCGTATCGATGACCTATTTGATCAACTACAAGGCGCGTCCTGTTTCTCAAATATTGACCTACGTTCTGGATATCATCAACTACGTATCCTCGAAGATGATATCCCAAAAACTGCATTCCGTACTCAGTATAGGCACTACGAGTTCGTAGTCATGCCTTTTGGCTTGACCAACGCACCTGCAGTGTTCATGGACCTTATGAACCGTGTCTGTAAACCTTACTTGGATCATTTTGTGATAGTCTTTATTGATGTATTCTTATTTATTCTAAGTCTAAAGTTGATCATGCTCGCCATTTACGTCTTATGCTTGAACTTTTACGTGGTGAGCGTCTGTATGCTAAATTTTCTAAGTGTGGGTTTTGGATTGATGAAGTGCAATTTCTTGGTCATATTGTTAGTAGTCAGGGTATTCACGTTGACCCTTCTAAGATCGAGGCAGTGAAGAATTGGTGTACGCCTAAATCCGTGTCTGAGATTCGTTCTTTTCTAGGACTGGCAGGTTATTACCGCCGATTCATTGCGTATTTTTCAAAGATCGTTGTTCCTCTTACTACTCTAACACAAAAGGAGAAACCTTTTGTTTGGGGTTCCGAACAAGAGGAATCCTTTCAAACTCTTAAGAATCTTTTGTGTAACGCTCCTGTGTTAACTCTACCTGATGGCAACGACGATTTTGTGGTATATTTTGATGCCTCGAACCGTGGATTAGGCTGTGTGCTCATGCAGCGGGACAAGGTTATCGCGTATGCCTCCCGTCAGCTCAAGATACATGAGAAGAACTACACTACTCACGATCTGGAGCTTGGTGCGGTTATTTTTGCGTTAAAGATCTGGCGACACTACCTTTATGGTACTAAGTGTGTGGTCTTCACCGACCATAGGAGCCTTCAGCATATCTTTGACCAAAAAGAGCTGAACATGCGACAGAGACGTTGGGTGGAATTGCTTAACGACTACGATTGCGAAATTCGCTATCATCCAGGAAAGGCAAATGTAGTAGCCGACGCCCTTAGTCGTAAAACCCATTTCAAGGCTATTCGCATCTCGAGTGATCTGCATGCTTGTATTCGTGACGCTCAGTTTTCATCAGAAAATGAAGGAAACTTAGAAGAAGAAATCCACGGTGCTAGAATGGACCAGCTTGAAACTAAATCTGATGGTCTGCAGTATTATCTAAACCGCATCTGGGTGCCAGATCGCGATGACCTCCGTGAGCTCATTATGACCGAGGCTCACAGATCCCATTACTCTATCCATCCAGGTGCCGATAAAATGTACCAGGATCTGCGTACGATCTATTTGTGGCCTGACATGAAGAGGGACATTGCTATATTTGTGTCTAAGTGCCTTACTTGTTCAAAGGTAAAAGTTGAACACCAGCGCCCCTCTGGACTCTTAGAACAACCCAAGATCCCAGTGTGGAAATGGGATAGTATCGCTATGGACTTTATTACTAAACTACCCTGTACCTCTAAGGTTCACGACAGTATCTGGGTGATTATTGATCGTTTGACCAAATCCGCTCACTTTCTTCCTATTCGGGAAGATTTCAGAGTGGGGAAACTTGCTCGAGTCTATACTGATGAGATTATATGCCGTCATGGCATACCCCTTGACATAATCTCGGACCGTGATGGTCGTTTTACTTCGCGTCTTTGGCAAACGTCCCAGTGCGCTATGGGTTCGCACTTGAATCTTAGCACGGCCTTTCATCCTCAGACGGGTGGGCAGACCGAGCGTACTATTCAAACCCTAGAGGATATGCTCCGTTCTTGTGTCATCGACTTTGGTGGTAACTGGGATGTACATTTACCATTGATTGAGTTCTCGTACAACAACAGCTATCATTCCAGTATTCAGATGGCTCATTTCGAAGCTTTATATGGGCGAAAGTGCCGATCTCCTCTCAGCTGGCATGAGGTTGGGGAAAAGCAGTTCACTGGCCTAGAGATTGTTCATGAGACAACAGATAAGATTCTTCAAATCCGTGATAACTTGACCAAGGCTAGGAGCAAACAAAAGAGCTATGCTGATAATAGGCGGAAGCCTTTGGAATTTGCGGTTGGTGACCTAGTTCTTCTCAAGGTATCTCCCTGGAAGGGAGTAGTTCGTTTTAGAAAGAAGGGAAAGCTTGCTCCTCGCTATGTGGGCCCTTTCGTGATATTTGAAAGGATTGGCAAGGTAGCATACAAACTCGACTTGCCACAAGAACTAAACAACGTGCATCCATTGTTCCACGTATCCAACCTACGTAAATGCCTTACCGACGAGGGACTGCAGGTTCCTCTCGAAGACTTGCAAATAAATGAAGCTGTTCAGTTTGTGGAGAAACCGGTCGAAGTCATGGTTCAAACAGTCAAGCGTCTGAGGCGCAGCAAAATTCCCATTGTTAAGGTTCGATGGGAAGGAAAGCGTGGCGCCGAATTCACTTGGGAATTGAAAAGTGATATTAAGGGTAAGTACCCGCATCTCTTTGAGCAGTCTTCTTCTAAGATTTCGGGGACGAAATCTCCTAAAGGAGGGGAGACTGTAATGCCCAGCGTCCCAAAACTTTAGACACTTGACAAGATCAGTCCCTGAACTCCTAGTAATGGTCAGTTTTAGTCCCTGTAGTATGTGAGGTTGATATTGTTGGCATGAATCTTCTTGATGTTGATGTTTGATACTATAATGCTTGATTCTTTATTCTAGATGCATGATTCTTGACACTTAAACTATGAGACTTGAAACTTAATCTAGATACTTGACTCTTGATACTGAATCTAGACACTTGATTCTTGATGCTATGGAAACTAGATTCTTGATGATTCTTGATACTTGGACTCTTGACTCTTGATGCTTGAGATAGATGCATGATTCTTTATTCTAGATGCATGATTCTTGACACTTAAACTATGAGACTTGAAACTTAATCTAGATACTTGACTCTTGATACTGAATCTAGACACTTGATTCTTGATGCTATGGAAACTAGATTCTTGATGATTCTTGATACTTGGACTCTTGACTCTTGATGCTTGAGAAACTATGATGCTTGATTCTTGAAACTTATTTGGTGCTTGACTCCTTATGCTCGTAAAAACTTGATTCTTGGTTAAACGAGAGACTGGAGCCTTGTCACTGGCAGAATCTATGAAACTTGGAAACTTTTGGTTTGTAGTGTAATCTAGATACTTTATCCAAACTATACGCAACGCAACGCTTGATCTAACTCGCTAAACGAATCTAAGTCCGGAACGTGGAAAGGAAGGATTGGCCAGAATGGCCGTCCGATCGGACAGTCGTTCGATCGGACAGCCGTCCGATCGAACGACCACCCGGTCAAACGATCACCCTACCGAGCAGCCAACTCGATCGACCGGCACCCACCTTGCACCACCTTTTTCCCTCCTCTCCTCTTTCCCACTATAAATAGACCTGTCACATCACCTTTTCAGTGATGTGACAGCTCTGCTCGACCAAGACACGCGCACCCTCCTTTTCTTCATTTTCTCTTCGATTCCGGCACGTTTAAGGTTAGATTCTTGTACTTTCTTGATCTACGCTTCATTCTCTACGTGATTCTCACTTGAAATCACACTTTTCACCGTGAAATCTCTCGGATCTGAGTTCTTGAGGGTGATGTCATCATGAGCGTTTGTACAAACTATCACGTGATGTCATTCTGGGCAAGATCTAGCTCAGATCCAAGGTATTTCATGTGTTTTTACATTAAATCTACGCTAAATCTATGCTTTCCATATAAAACTTGGGTTATCCTTCATCTTTTCTTCAACCTTTCAACTTACTTCGGTGATAAACGGGACTGAACGGGCTGTAGACTTTATCGGTGGTCTAGAGTTGGTTTAGGAACGGATTGAGCACTGATTAAGACGATCACGGGATGGATTCCGGCACGAACCCGTCACTAACAGACAAACGGGTCAGGCTAGGGTGATCCCCGACCGATCAGAATGGCTGTGAAACGATAGGTTACTGCTGTCTCCGTTTGTACGGCGACGTCACCATCAATTTTCAAACTTAAAGATCTACAAAATGTTAAACGAGAGCAAGGGTCGCTCGAACGAGTGGCAACCCGATCGGACAGCCGTCCGATCAGACAACCACCCTATCAGGTGACACTTGCCATAGTTTTGAAACTTACAAATACTTGGTAAACAATCAAAATTTGGAAGCACGATCGAATGGCAACCCGATCGGGCAGCCGTCCGATCGATCAGCCATCCGATTGGGAGAGCCAGAATACTCGCACCCGGATCGAGTGGTAACCCGATCGAACTACTGTCCGAACGAGCAGCCACCCTATCCCTTCCACCTACAAGCTTCAACAACAAGTGGCAACCCGATCGGATGACCATCCGATCGGGCAGCCGTTGCCTTTTCACACTCATAAGTCACACAATCGACTGACCGTCCGATCGGACAGCCATCCGATCGGACAGTCATCAGATCTAGTGACTGGTTTGGCACTTTACTCAACCTCGTTATTCTGCCCGACTCTTACCCTGATGTAATCTAATCAGGCTAATCCTAAAAGAGCTCCCTTTGATCCAATAGCAGTTGTACTGTTAAGCAATCACTGTGAGTATACTCGATCCCCTTTTACTTTAAACTTTTGGGGTGTAACATGTATTCTATGAAATTTAACTTGAATCATTGAAACTTATACTCTATCCTATGTGAAACTTGTGATTCTTGACTCTTGATTCTTTGTGCTATGTGACGTTTAATCCAGAGTGTGTAGTTCCGCCTTATTAATAGTAGCGCTATAGGAGATGCACCTCTCCCATTATTCTCGGGGGGTATTGTTAGGAGGATTCTAGTTTACCTTGAGTCTTGGGTAAACACTAAAGCATCGGGATACTTGGGCTATCACTTCGTGGACTGCGACACTAGCACGGCTGAAACTATTTTATTGTTTACACTACGGATATGAGTTGTTTTAATCTATTATTCTATTATCAAACTTGTATACTCACCAATACTTTTGTATTGATATTTTAATACATGTTGCAGGCTGATAGGATGCTTGGAATGCATGGAATTCAGCTAGGAGATGCTTGGAAACGTCGCCTAGTTAATAATAGTCTTTTGAACAATTTGAACAATTTATGATTTGGTTTGTAATATGATACTTGTGATGACGTTGATAGACATTTTCCTGAAATCAATTAATCTTTATTGAAACAATAGTGTTATGGAATTCTCACGAGCAATCTGAACGCTTAGTGCTCGCACCCCGATGTTTCCGCCATCGGTTGGGATGTGACAGTTTTAGCTCATTTCAGGTCAATGGGGCCCGTTATGTGACTTGAGCATTCTAGCTCTAGTCTCCAACAATTTTTTCCACTAATTACTTTACCCAACCCGTTAGCAGGCATTATGCATTCGAGTTCATGCCTCATATTTTCTTAGATTACCAAAATGATAAATTCTATCAAAGAACTCATTTTTAGATCTACCTTGAAGGTAGTTTGCCTGAAACATTATCTGAGGGCGTTTTAGTCAATTTTGGTCCTTTTTTTGAACCAGGAAACTTTTTATAATTCAAATGAAAACTATGGACACATTTAGCTCGTTATCCCATCTAGATTTATTATATCCTTAAGGACATAAAAGTTTCCATTTGGTTGAAATTTCGTATCGTAGACATGTTATCGGCTCTAAAGGCCATTTTACCCAAATACTAGGTATGTCTCACTTGAGTTAATCTCTTTACCACATCTGGCCCAACCATCTTTCGTCGGGCCATAAGCCCCTACCGAAAGTATAATCCTTTACACATACCTGGCGCGGGTAAAGGAATGACCTGTTATCAATACCTTGCGATTTTATTCGTTGATTCATGGCAATGCATGCCCGTACATTATGCTTACATGTAAGTATGAAACTTAACAAACAAAGCATCAAATATCATATCCAAATGGTGATAACATCACCATTTGACCCGGTTGTCCATTTAACTCGTTCATAGCTTATCGTTTTAGCGTTTCAACTAACCATGTATTGTTTATTTGTCACACCCTGATATTTACCACATCGCCCGGTGGGCCTGGCTAGGGAGTATCGTGACGAGATTGATATCAAATACATAAACACACAGATAGCATAGCGGAAGTCTTGGAGTTTAAAGTATTATTACAAACATAAATGTCCGAGTGTTCAAAATAATAATACAGACTGCTTTTAATAAAGATCCATATGAGGATCGAAAATGTACAAAATGAGATAATCAGACTATTAGGCTTTATGTAAATGAGTTGCAAATTCCTCTTCTAGCATTACCAGGCAACTTCCAGCCTATTTACGTATCCTTGCAACCTGTAACTTAGTCTTTTGAAAAATACCTCAGTTTACACTGGTAAATATAAATAACCGACTCATTTGAAAACATTTCAAAAATGTTTTAAGTGCACAAGGCACATGATTTTCATAAATAACTTGGGACAATTTAAAATGATCTTGTATACAGTTTTACATGCCTGTCAATACATATGGGGTCCGGTGCAGAAACCGAATAACATGATTAACTGACACGCCACTTAAACCCACAAAGGGGTATCCCCAATATGGGTAAGAAAAAACATTTTATAATAGCATCAGCATCTGCCAGGTGTATGCTACACCCCATGCTCGGTCGTGGCCATTAGTAACTTAAATGAGCCAAGGATATCCAGGACACGGCCGTGTTAACCCCCAATGTTTAAGTTATCAGACAAAACAAATTAAAACGGGTTGTGAAGATTTTGTAGTCACAATCCGACATATGATCCCATACCATACCAAGCGGTAATAATTTACCGTATCCCAAGCCCGTATAGGGAAAATAGGTTAAGAGTATTTACCAGGCTAAAACTTGTCTTATAATGCAAGAATTATAAATAGTACAACCGTAATCAATTAACTAAGGTTGGTTGCAATCTATCGGAAGGCCCTAGTCTGGAATGATGGTATAAATAACCAATTAGAATGTCAACGGGTCCTATTCAAATCGTAGACTTGGACCGTTTAACTTAAATTATCGAAAACGGTACGATACGCTTGATTAAGCGATGACCGGAATAGAATGTATTTTAAACCTAACAAGTACTAAAACTTGTATAATATGGGTAAACAATATACATTTTGGATTTTGAAATAAGAATGATAAGAATTGACCTGTTTCGGTAAACTTACGTAAACTAGTTACATAAGCTTAACCGTACGCATATAAGTGATATCGGGTAACCGGATGAGTCATAAACAAGTTCTATATGCCAATATAATTTAAATAAGTTGTTACATCAGTAAGTTATCAACTTATATGACCATGGAGGTTTTAAAATCAAAATATGCACCATAAGGGCATTTTAGTCATTATATGACATAGTTTGAGAACTTGCATAAAAATTTGAGTTATGGTCAAGTACCTTCTGTGAAAACACTTTAATTATGTTATAATATCAGCAGGTAATAAGTTTTGTATGATAGTTATGGTTTAAAACCATACTATGGGCGTTTTGGTCATATTATAACATAATTTACGAACTTGTATCAAAACTCAGGATATGAACAGAATTATAATACCAAAATATGTTAATTATATTAACATATCATTAGGTAATTTATTTTTCAAGTTCATCATTGATTAAAATCAAGTTTTATGCAAAAAGAGCATTTTGGTCATAATTAGGCATAATATATAAACTTGTATAAAAACTCAAAATGTGATTATGATCAAGTAGTATAACCTCAGAGGATTATCCTACATTATAATGTGATCATAATACAACTTAAATTCAGTAGCTAACTTAGCTAAATCGGGTCAGAATCGAAAGTCAAAGCAGAAGTCAAACTGCTCGACTATCGGTTGCGAACCGACCCTAAAACTGGAAATGACGAGCCGAACATGTTCATACATGTTCTAATATTAATTACCAACTGATTAGGTGTCAAAAATATGGTTTATAACATTTATAAGATCAATTTTTAAAGTTTACGAAAAACTGCCATTTGACTTTTTAAATAATATAACTTTGACCTGTCATTTGACCTAGTTAACGTATGCGTAATTTTCATTACTGTCGCGAAGGTGAACAGGGGCCCAAAAATCTCCCTTTTTTTGCTGTACATGTCCAAATTTTTTTTAAAATAAAAATAGTTTTTTAACGCGGCGTGTCTAAACGAGATTTTTTTGTCCGGGGCCACATGTTTTTTGTCTAGATTGCATGTGAGGTTGAAGATAACTTTGAAGTCAGGGCCACCCTACATAAACTTGTATGGAACCTTTATATAAAACCGTCAACATTCGAGCGTATGTGGGCAAAGCTTTTGGAAAAGTACGGGCTCGAAAACCACGACTGGCTGAGAGATATGTTCAACACAAAGGAATTATGGGTCCCGATATATTTCAGAGAAATCCCGATGTCTTGCTTGATGAAGACCACCTCCCAATGTGAGAGTTCTAACGCACCGTTTAAGGTAAATTCCTCGTGAGAGAACACCCTAGTCCAGTTTCTATTGTGTTACGACGCAACATTGGACTCCCAAAGATACAAGCAGAGGGTTGTGTACTTTAAGGCAGATGACCGATTGCAGGAGTTGAAGACGGGTCTGGAAATAGAGAAGCAATGTGCGTTATTGTATTCCCCGGCCATTTTCCTCGAGGTTCGTAAAGAGATTCAGAAGGGGTTGCTGTACTGCTACACCACGAATGTCGAAGAAGCTGATGGCACGAAGATTTACACTGTTACACGCCTGGACAAGAGGACTGATGTCATGAACGATTTCACAGTAATGCACCCGCTTCCCTTTGCTCCCTCTTTTTTACTATATTTCGTGTATTTAACTTTTTTACGGGCGGGTTTTATCGCTGGTACAGGTCAAAGTTGACACAGCGGAGGACACCACAACATGCTCCTGTAACTTGTGGACCTGTATCGGATATCTTTGCAGACATATTTTTTGCGTCTTCAGGCAGACAAAGGTGGATGAAATACCGGAGAAGTATGTTGTCAGCCGTTGGGGACGTCACGTGTTACCGAAGTATGTTTTCCGGGTCGATGCAGGTATGGGGTAGATCTGTCCCTGCTTTCATTGACCAGGAACAACCTAGTCGATTGTTTCACCGAGGCACTAGAGGAGGTGTCGGCGATCGGGCAGCGATGGAGGTTTTCCTGGAGAAACTCAAGGCCTGGAAGAAAGAATCGATCGATGATCGCCGAGGCAAAGTAAACGTGGACACGACAGGAACACAAGACATGGTAAATATGCTAGGAGTCGTCGTGGAAGTTGACGTATCCTGCTCAAACTCCCAAGGCGTACGCACTAAAGGCTGTGGCACAAAAAACGGCTCATTGGGCCTGGAGAGAGGGTTGTCCAGAATCACCAAAAGCACCCCCAATTATGCTAGACCTGCAACCCGTATGTAACCGGGCATGACTCGCGAAATTGCCCTGAGAAGCGGAAGCAAGTAGAACCTTTAGCACCGGGGCTGTTGCGGGGGCGGGGGCGGTTTGGATGGGGGACTCGGGTTGAAGTGGTAGATGCACGTTTTTTTTTTTTTTTTTTTTTTTTTTTTTACAAAATGGCTTTAAAGGTTAGTTTCCACACACACCTACAAGGCAGTGTGTGGGGTGACCATTTTTATAACCATGGCTGTGTTTTTTGGAATCGTTTGTATGTCAACATATGTTTTTTTTTTTTTTTTTGTAAATTACACTTTTCGTCCTTTATGTTTTCAGCAGGTTGTACTGGATGACCTTTAACTTCAATAATTACAATCACAATCATTTATTTGAAAAACTCGTTGCATGTTTCGTCCTTTACCTCAAACCAGGTTTAAATTTTCAATTAAGTCTGGTCATGTGTTTTGCACATGAGGGTAGGTAGGTAATTTTACTCATTTATGTAAAATATAATTAAACAATTGTCTCCTTCTCTCTCTCTCTCCAACCAACCCCCACCATCATCCCATCCATTATCAGTCCATATGAATCTTATTACAAAGAAATTCAGTTTCAGAAATTGAAAATTGAAAATAATAGATGAAAAAGAAAGACAAAGAAATCCAAGTTTGTTCTTTTATCTCAAAACTTGAATCACATTTACCCTAAAACCCCATCATCCTTGTTGAAGCGGAGAGATCTGAGAAAGCTTCCTTGTTGAATCACATTTACCCTAAAACCCCATCTTCCTTGTCAACAACGAAACAACCGCCACCGCCGTCATCAACAACGGAGAGATCTGAAAAGGCTTCAGATCTAGATCTAACTGGACAAGAGGTATGAAAATAGGGATCGGTTCTGGACATATCCGGTTGAAGCGGCGCCGTTGCCTCCGACGCCGTTGAATCGGCGATTTTAAGAAGATGAAGGTTATTCTAGGTATGCCACGAGTGAGGATGAAGGTTATTCAAAGTTTCAAAAGTAATTTACTGATATGTGCCTTCTGTTCCCTGTCATGGCCCATTTGAAGAAGAAGATGTAGAAACTTTGATAGTGGGTTGATGGTGGTGGTAGGTGGTGGTAGATGATGGTGATGGTGATGGTGGAAGAGATGATAAAGTGCACAGATATATTGGTTTTCTAAAATTATTTTTGTTTTATTTATTATAATAATTTTAACTAAATTGGTTAAAAAGACTATATTACCCTTAGGGTGTGCGGAGTGGGACGCGGCAAACCTCGGCAAACCCTTTTGCCGATCGGCAAACACTGCCGCCGAGGTTTTGCCGTTGCCGAACAACTCAAGAATCGGGGAAGGATCACCGATGCGGGGAAGGTGATTGAGAGAGAGAGGGGGTATTGTGGGTGGGGTCCATTCCTATCTCAACCAATCACAACTTTTTCCTTTTTAAAAAAAAAAATAGTTTACCACTTTACCAAGTGTCTAAACCATTGCCAACACTTTTCACCAAAGTTTAAACACTTTTGACTGATTGACATGGCGCGCTCTGATTGGTCGGTTTTTTGGTTTGCCACTCCAAAGTGTTTAACCACTCCTTACACCCTTATGTGATCAAAATTAACTTAAAATTTTAACCAAGTTAAGGTTAAAGGACGTAAGGCGTAATGAATTTTCCAAATAAATGATTGTTACTGTAATTATTGAAGTTAAAGATTATCCACTGTAATACGATACAAACATAAAGGACGAAAAGTGTAATTTACCTTTTTTTTTTTTTTTGGTTTCAAACTTCTCTAAAAGAACCCCCCTAGTGGTTTTTGTAAGGTTACGTTGTTTTTTGTATCCATGTGGACGAATGCTAACCTTACTAGTGTAGTAGTGTCACTTAATATATCCCATTTGCATGTCAATTGTGTCACGTTCGACAACACGTGTGAACCATTTCTTTGACATTCGACAACCGACACCGCTAAAAAATTAAGCTCCAAAGTTAAAGTTAATGTTTAAGCGACTCTGCTAAAAATGTTTTACGTACAGAGATGTCGAATGTCAAGAAGTCTTGTCAATTTTTTTTAACAACGTTGGAAATTAAACTCAAGCGTAAAAAAACGGGTTCTTAACGCATATTGTCAAATGGCGGAATAAAAAAATTTTAATGCTCAAACGTTTTGTGCAAATGTGGATCACGGGGAAAAAACTTAGCGTAAAAAACTGTCACAAATTTTAATCTTTGTTGTTATGATGGCGATCACGTCGTGTTAAAAATGGTCGCTATCGGATGTAAAGTAACGCTTTGTGTGTAAAACTATCATAATTTTTTATCTTTGTCTTTTACGCACCGGTCTTTTTTTACGTAGGGGGGTCGGATGTAAAATTAAACGTCAATGTTCCCTTTTTTAGATGCGGGAGGGTTATTTTTATTGAGGAAAGTTCTTGTACAAATAATCTTAACATACTAAACATACAAATTGAAGGAAAAATAAAAAAGACAAGGTGGCATTTTTGTAATTATCAATAACTATCAAAGTTACTCTACAAATGTATCTAAAAAACCTAAAAAAACTTAAACCCCCCCCCCCCCCCCAAAAAAAAAAAAAAAAAAAAAAACCTAACCCCCCACCCACCCCCAAAAACCTAAAAAAAACCTAACCCACCCCCCACCCCAAAAACCTAACCCCCCTCCCCCCTAAGCTAAAATGCTAAAAACTAAACCTCAAAAAAACCTAAAAATATCTAAAAAAAAAAACAAATTATATATTTTTTTAATTTTTTTATAAAAAAATCGCAACTTTTAGTAGAATTTTTTTTTTGTAACAAAATGTAGAGATTTTTTTATAAAAAATATTAAAAAAAATTTGTGTTTTTTAGATATTTTTGGTTGAGTTCACATTTGTATAGGGGTAAATTGCAGAAAACAACCTTTATGTATACCCAAAACTGCACTTTATACCTTTCACTATGAAATCCGCCAAAACCAACCTTTACGTTCATGTTTTGCTACAAATTCAACCTTTACACCTAACCTAGTCAAAAAAGTCAGTTAAATGGACTCACATGCCTTGCATGTGAGGGCATTTAGGTCTTTTACTAAAATTCATTTAAAACATTAGGGTATTAATTTAAAAAAAATCAGTTAAGGGGTATTTTGATAATTTAACTATACTAAAATAATAAAAAAAAAAAACAAAACCTAAATCAATATTCACCATTTATACATCATCATCAAACATCATCATCTGAAACCCAGATCTTCATTAACATCATCTTCTTCATAAAAATCTTATAAACCCTAGAATTTCAAGACACCATGTCTCCTTCAAATTTTAATGAAATCAAGCAGTTCTTGGGTGCAAATTGTGTAACTTTTCAAGACGAACAAAACCCATTGAACAGAATTTCGAAATTCATCATAGTTTGGGAGATTTAGTATTGGTCTGGTCCTCAGTCTTTGCCCCACGAAACCGACATTATAAAGCCTGAATCGAATTGCAGTATCATCCTGCATAGTTACATCAGTCACCCCATAGGTTCAATTCACAAACTTTATTAACAAAATCAAAAATTCTTTCCATTCAATGACCTTTAAACAAGTTTCCCATAATACTCAGTAGCCACAATATTCATCTAAGCTAACATGTATACCCCCACCCTTTTTAATTCAGCAATCAAGGTAAAATCACAAGTTCATGACTCACTACATACTTAATCAGCCATTACATACCTAACAAGCATAAATCAAGAATAAATCGAACAACCATACCTTGACTTCCATCAAATAAAAGCAACTTTGGGGTAAAAATCATACCTTCTTCACTTAGAAAACACTTGGATTGCTTAGAATTGAATTTTGAACAAAAGCCCCAAAATTAGATTTTAGGGTTCTTCGTGGTCGGTTCGATTCGTGAAAATCTGTTGGTTTTCAGAAGAAATCGAGATTGGGGTTGTGCTCCTCTCAAAAAGTTAAGCAATTTAGGCTCCTGGATGAGTTGATTTGGTCAAGAAACGAGGAAGATGGAGATGTGGGTGGCTATGGGGGTTTTAAGGTTTTGGAAGAGAAGATGATGATAATAATTGATTTGTGATGAATAATGAGAGAGAATCTGCCGTAAGATGATGTTTGGTCATGTTATACAGGTCGGATATCATTAAATTCAGGTTTAATTTTGTTTTGAAGAGAAGATGATGATAATAATTGATTTGTGATGAAACAGAAGAGGAAGTGGGTTTTTATTAATAAAAAAATATTGTTTTAATTTAAAAGTATAACATTTATTGTAAAAGGGGTAAATGGAAAAGACAGATATGCCCTCACGTGCATCGCACGTGGGGCAAGTTAACTGACTTTTTTGACTAGGTTAGGTGTAAAGGTTGAATTTGTAGCAAAACATGAACGTAAAGGTTGGTTTTGGCGGATTTCATAGTGAAAGGTATAAAGTGCAGTTTTGGGTATACATAAAGGTTGTTTTCTGCAATTTTGTCTTTGTATAGTAACTTTGATAGTTAGTGGTAATTACAAAAATGACACCTTGTCTTTTTTACTTTTCCTTCAATTTGTATGTTTAGTAGATTAAGTTTATTTGTATTTGATCTTTTGCCTATTTTTATTTACGTACAGGCGTCGGATTGTCGATTGACTGACTGAATTTTTTACCCCATTGCGCCGCTTTTTAAACTCAGGCGAAACAATAGTTTTTTTTATGTATAGTGTCAAATGGCGGAATAAAAAAATTTAAACGCCCAAACGTCAACTTTTCCTTTTTTTCACATGCGGGTTGATTATTTTTATTTTCATACGGGCGTCGGATTTGCCGGAGAATTATGGTATGGTAGTGGCCGGATTTCAAATGGGGGCGCAAAAATCCACACGTTCGCAAGTGGTCGCCGGGTGGAAAACCAGAGAGTGAATGATATATTTTGTGTAGGAAGACGCCAAGGGTTGATGAGAGGAAAACCAGAGCGTGGGTGATAGATTTTTTGTGTAGGAGGCGGGAGAAGGGATATGCATAGAGAGTGGTGTAAAAATTCTGGTGGACTTGACTCTGCAATATCATGCAGAGACATTGATTAGTTGTCAAAGAACTACAATAGGTATCCACAAAACTACCATTATCACAATAAATAAAATATTAATAAGCAAATAAGACAAAAAGATTTTAGCATATCTTTTATTTCTTTTTAGGGGAAAATTCTTTTACAAATAATTTTAACATACTAAACATACAAATTGAAGGAAAAGTAAAAAAGACAAGGTAGCATTTTTGTAATTATCAATAACTATCAAAGTTACTCTACAAATGTATCTAAAAAAACCTAACCCCCCCTTCCCCCCCAAAAAAAAAAAAACCTAACCCCCCCCCCAACCCAAGCTAAAATTCTAAAAACTAAACCCCCAAAAAACCTAAAAAAATCTAAAAAAAACACACAAAATATATATATTTTTTTAATATTTTTTATAAAAAAATCGCTACTTTTAGTAGCAATTTTTTTTTTGTAACAAAATGTAGCGATTTTTTTATAAAAAATATTAATTTTTTTTTGTGTTTTTTAGGTATTTTTAGTTGAGTTCACATTTGTATAGTAAGTTTGATAGTTGGTGGTAATTACAAAAATCCACCTTGTCTTTTTTACTTTTACTTCAATTTGTATGTTTAGTAGGTTAAGTTTATTTGTATTTGATCTTTTGCCTTTCTTTTTAATCTCAACCATTCAAACACAAATGATTAATGGTGGAAAATGGTTCCTATGGTTTTCTTATCTAAAGGGGATTCTCATTTTAACGCATCCGTAAAGTGAACACTAGTGTATTTGCGAACTAAGTGAACAAATCCTTGCCATTGATCTACACACGTGTATGACCATGATTTCATCATCAAATCGTAAAATACACTAGTGTATTTCAACATCAAATCCTGGCCATTGATCTACACATGTGTATGGCCAGGATTAGTTCACTCAGTTCGCAAGCTACACTAGTGTTCACTCTTAAACCTAATCCTATATATATATATATTGGAGAATTCAAATGAGAAGAATTTTTTTGTAAGAAACAAAAAAAAGTAATTTCAACTAATAAAAATACTTCATTTTTACTTCATTTAAAATTTGTATTTAATGTTATTGTAATGGGTATTTTGGTAAAGTTAGATAAATCAATAATTTGTAGTGTTCTTTAATAACTATGTAGCTAACTATAGGCCGTTCAAAAAAAATATATAGCTAACTACATTAAATTTGTAACATATTTTCAAAATATATATTTTTTTCAAAAAAAAATTAAAATAAGTTAGTGTAGGATAAATCAGAATGTGCGTGGATAAATTACGAGTTGTAGAGGATATATTTTAATACGTGTAAAATAATTTGCGAAATATATAGGATAACTTTTTATGTGTGTAGACAAAAAAAAAATTATGTGGAGAATGATAGTCTTTAGACTAATTATTCAAAGATAACAATAAATGAGATAAGAGAAAAAACTAGTTAATATTTTACAAATGTACCCTATATTCATTTTCTTTTCAATTAAATTTTATTCTCAAATGATGCTTCCCCAGTATGTATATATATATATATATATATATATATATATATATATATATATATATATATATATATATATATAGGGTAGGGTAGGGTTCCAGCGTGAACAACCTCCCAAGAGTGAACTGCGTGAACAGATCTGGACCCTTGATTTCCTTTTTAGTTGTTAAGGGTAGGATTGTAATTAAATAAAAAATTAGATTTAAATCATTATTTTAATAATTGAATTAAGTTACATCTTTCCTAATTTAAATTCATTATCCACATTATGTTTTATTTATTAATAAGATAATTATCAAAACAAACAACAAATCACCATATTTCAATTTTAATTTTTATTTCAGATTCATCACCAGAATTCGAATTTTGATTTTTAAGATCCACGTAGCCTTCATATTTCAACGGTATACACATGTGTACTTGGATATAAATAGAACAGTACACATGTGTACTCAGCATCGTACATATGTGTAATTAGCTACATAATACATACATAGAAACAATACCTGTAAAACTATTTTATATTTAACAAATTACAAGTTCCATAATGTTTTCCAAACCAAACAAAAAAACATATAATTACAAGTTCCAGTTTCGTAAAAACAATAAATTCAACATAATCGAAAAAACAAAAAACATAATCTTTTACAACTATTCGTCACGTTGTATGCTGAATCATCCTTATCGACCAAGCAAACAAATATACGTGAATCATCCTTATCGACCTCATACGTGAATCATCCTTATCGACCTTCCATCTCCAATTTTCTCGTTAACGACATCTCCTAAAATAGCACAAAAAAACTCAGCAACTAATACTTTGCATAATTCACAAGTGTACATCAACAACTTTACACATTCAATACACAAAAAATTATGAGATATCACAAAAGCAGACGCTATACACATGTGTACATTGGGATAAAATTAGAGCAAAATCAGAATACACATGTGTACATCGCATTAAAAACAGAGCAAAATCAGAATACACATGTGTACATCGCGTTAAAAACAAGAGCAAAATCAAAGAATTGAACAAAAAAACTCAACAACTAATACTTTGCATAATTCACAAGTGTACATCAACAACTTTACAAATTCAATACACAAAAAAAACTGAGATATCACAAAAAACAGACGCTATACACATGTGTACATCGCATTAAAAACAGAGCAAAGTCAGAATACACATGTGTACATCGCATTAAAAACAGAGCAAAAATCAAAAAATTGAAATCCAAAAAACTTAAATCGGAACACTAATAGTCCAGCAGATCAGTAAAACAAAAAAAGTTACCGGTTGCAAAATTAACGGTAACCCACAAGGGTATCAAAGCTAAAAGGGATTAAAACATGAAACGCTAAGTTGTACCTTAGGCACGCAAGTTTGTACACACCATGAAAGCATGGAGTCAAGCTTTCAAACAATAGTCATCCTCTTTCATTCACAAACAGTTATACATTCAAACATTCCTTTCCTAGATTTTATTATTGAAACAGAGTAGTGACTAGCAACAATCTTCATCATCATTCACAACGACCAACAGGTTTCATTATTTCAACCCGGAAATCTTCACTTAAAATCACAAATCAGAAAACAGTATTCGTAACAAATAGCCACCATCATAATCATCATTATTTCAACAGAATCCCTGAATCATTGTTTCATTCATAAACGACCATTCACAATATGCATGACCAGGTTGTACCTATTGCATAAACAGTTGTACATTCATAGGAAAACCTAGTTCATCATCAATGTGAACATAGCAAACGTTAATCATTTTATGACAAGAAAGTTTCACACGAATTCATCATTCATCAGTGTTTGTATTTGACATTTATTCATGTATAATATGCATAACATCTATCACACAAAAACATCATGGTTGTTCAATCATGGTGATGTACTAACCGTAGGGATGCACAACATTTACACTTGAATCATCTGTACTTCTTTGACCCCTAGAAAAAATTCCACTGGCCAATCTTGCCATGAACCCTAGAGCCGCCAGGGGTATAGAAAGTGCACCATTTGTTTGGCTAATCTTCTCCGTTAGGAATTGATATAAAATTGAAAGAAATTGTTGAATAAAATTGAATAATAGAGATTTAAAACTGAAACTGCTATACTTTAGGAATTGATATATTCGAGAACTTATGGAAACTATTCAATTTCCCTGGTTTGAATTCTATGATGGTGTGATTACACATGTACCCTTATTCATTTAATTAAAGAGTAACAATTAATCAATTAATTACCATCATGCCATTCAATTTAATAATCAAGATCATAATAATCAATGGTCCAGATCAGTTCACGCAGTTCACGCTTGAGATTTTGTTCACGTTTGAACCTAATCCTATATATATATATATATATATTAATAATAGATTTTGTTTTACCTTTGGATACTAAATGTTGAATTACTAAGAAGCAATGTTGTAGAAGGCGCTAGGCGCTAGTCGGGCGGTGAGGTACCGCCTAGGGATTAATCGGGATTAATTGGGATTAATCGGATTGGACTTTTTAAGTATAATTTTGAAAATTTATTTATATATATATATATATATATATATATATATAATAACTTTATACTTTTTATTAATAAATTTACAAGTTTAAGAGATAACTTTATACTTTTTATTAATAAATTTAAAAGTTTAGGAACCATATGTAAACTAGTGAAAGATAGAGGGGGTTAAATGTTAAAATAGGTTTATAACTAAAATCTGGGCTTTAAACCATGGGCCAGGTTTCAAAAATTTGGTTTTATGGGTCAAAAAACATGGGGCCGATTAGTCCGATTTTGACCGATTTTGTCCGACTTTTACCGACTTTGACCGATTTTGACCATAACTGATTTTTTGACTGACTAGCTTAAATTTAGGCAGTACCCCACCGACTAGCGCCTAGGCCGATTTATGCAACATTGCTAAGAAGTAAGAACATATGACACAGGAATACAGCCGAAATTTGACTTTTATTGTTGAAGTTTGTTAGACCACACCCGTAGTGGGGCATTATTTTTGAAAAAAAATCCAAAAAAACGCCCCTCCTCCCATTACATAGGGCATTATTGGGCAATATTTTTGAAAAAAAATTGGCACGGCGTGATTATAAAAACGCCTAAAAGGGTTTATGGTATGGTTGACTTGGTTTGACCCACCAATGAGAAATTAGTTTGCTTTTTTTTTTTTTGTTTAATGATTGGAAGGGGCATTATTTGGGCATTATTCCCACTACGCAACTTTTGCAATAACGCCCCATGCTGACTGAACTGTCACGTGTCGGATAATGCCCCATGATGGGGGCATTATTTTTAATAGCGTACATATAAAGTATCCTTCCATATATTTAGGAGATACGATAATAGCGTACATATAAAGTATCCTTCCATATATTTAGGAGATACGATTTGTAATCATCCCAAAATTAGTGCATGTAAACTTTATTATATATTGGATTGTGAATACAGAGGAGGGCAACGATCCCATTTACACTTTCATGGTATCACGAGCGCAGGACCTACCCTAGCCGCCACCGATCACCCTCTTCTTCTACATATTTTCTTTCCGATCACCCTCTTCTTCTACATATTTTTTTTCTGATCTCCACCCTTTTTCACTCAATGGATACCAAACTTCATCCCGCAACCACTGTTTCTAACATCAAAACCTTAATTCCGGTTACCCTCGAGATGGAAACCGGACACTTCGCAACCTGGTCGGAGTTATTTAAACTCCACTGCAAATCATTCCAAGTCTACGATCACCTCCTTCCTCGTAAAGAACCAACAGGTCCTTCTGCCTCTACCGACAAAGATAAACAAACTGCACCCGTCAAAGACGATGAACTTTGGACTCGTCTGGACTCTATCGTCCTCCAGTGGATTTATGGAACAATTTCCACGGATCTTCTGCACACAATACTCAAACCTAACTCCACGGCATATGACGCCTGGACAACCCTCGAAAACATCTTTCACAACAACAAAAACTTCGCGCTATTCATCTTCGTCACCGGATTTCGAACACCCGTCTCGACGAATTTGCCAATGTATCAGCATATTGTCAAGAACTCAATGTCCTCTCTGATCAACTAGCTAATGTTGGGGCACCAGTGGATAATGACAGTCTTGTTCTACAACTAATTTCCGGCCTAAACGAGCAATACGAAGGCATAGCGACAATATTGCAGCAGCAAGATCCTCTACCCACTTTCTATGCAGCCAGATCTAAACTTGTCCTTGTGGAATCTCGCAAAAACGAGCAAGCTCTTCAAGCCTCTAAAACAGCAGCCACCGCTCTTAACACATCGGCATCCAGGAACAATGGTCAGCCTCCTGCTCAAACGGAATACCGGAGTGCTTACCAGTCAGACGGCTCGGAACGCGGCCGTGGCAGAGGGCGATCACGTGGTCGCGGTCGTGGACGATGGGGACGCGGTCGAGGCTCCGGTTACAATTCACAACCATCCTGGTCTCACAATTTCTCCCAGCAGTGGCCTAACAACTTCTATCACCAGTGGCATTCCTCTAATACGCCACTCTCATGGGCAGGCCCGCAAGCCCCAACATGGCCACAATGACCCATGCCACCTTGCCCATACCCCACATCTACGACTCGTTCTAGCACCAACAACGGTAGTGGTATCCTCGGGCCAAGACCAACACAATCCTACCATGCCTACACTCCGACTGATATCGAGCAGGCTTTACACACCTTATCTCTCAATCAACCAGAATTCGGCGTTATGGACACCGGAGCCACAACTCACATGACGAATGAACTAGGTAATTTTCAGTCATTTTTTAATAACAGCATGCATAAAAATATTGTCGTTGGTAATGGCTCTACTATCCCGGTACTTGGACATGGTACACAAACCTTACCCGCCCCATACCCGCCACTTGTCCTCAAAAACGTTCTTTATGCACCTAAGCTCATCAAAAATTTGATTTCTGTTCGACGCTTCACAATTGATAATTCTGTGTCTATAGAATTTGACCCATTTGGTTTTCTTGTGAAGGACCTCAAGACCCGGACCCCTATCTTCCGGTGCAACAACAGCGGTGATCTCTACCCTCTTCTACTGGGCTCCACAAGCTCTCAACCGTCAAGCTTCGCTGCTATTTCTTCACATTTATGGCACCAGCGTCTCGGTCATCCGGGTCGCTCTTCATTAAACTCTTTAAAACATTTTGGTTCTGTTAATTTTGAGAATTTTAATAAAAATATTTGTTCATCTTGTGTGTTGGGAAAAAGCATTCGCTTACCGTTTCATGCTTCTTATACTCGTACATATCAACCATTTGACATAATCCACAGTGACCTGTGGACATCACCAATAATAAGCTCAGCAGGCCATAGATATTACATTTTATTCTTGGATGACTTTAGTAATTTTTTATGGACCTATCCCATCCCTAAGAAATCACAAGTGTTTTCCACATTCTGCCACCTCACCCAACAAATTCAAACTCAATTTGAACGACACATCAAACAATTCCAATGTGATAATGGGAAAGAATACATCAACTCTTCCTTTAATCAATTTTTTACGGAAAATGGCATGGTTTTTCGCTTATCTTGCCCACACACATCTAGCCAAAATGGCAAAGCCGAGCGAAAAATCCGTACGATCAACAATATGATCCGCACGCTCTTAGCTCATGCGTCCTTACCTAATATTTTCTGGCACCATGCGCTTGAAACTACCACCTACCTTTTAAACATATTGCCCAACGACTCACACCAAAACAAAACCCCCACCAAAATACTTTATAACCGTGTACCCTCTTATGATCACCTTCGGGTCTTCGGGTGCCTTTGCTACCCGTTACACCCCTCTACAACGATTCACAAACTTGACCAAAGGTCCCACCCGTGTGTATTCCTCGGATATCCACCAATCCATCGGGGATACAAGTGCTTTGATTTGCACACCAAACAAATACTAATCTCAAGACATGTGGTTTTTGACGAAACCACGTTCCCGTTTGCAAACACAATTCAACCCACACCCTCCTACGATTTCTTAACAGACCAGTTTCCACCCCACCTTTGGCCCCTTGTACAACCCCACGTCTCCACTTCTTCGGCCCAACCCAATAATCCTCCATCTCCACTCACCTCCCCTCCCACATCGCCTACAGCCCCACACCATACACAACCGGCCCACTCATCTGGCCCCACCCATTCACCGACCCAACGACATCCCTCCACAGCCCACATACCACAAACAGACCCACCTGCCAACACCGTCCATCCGCACTCTACCCCACCTCACACCAGCCAAACACCCAACTCCCATAGCCTCAACCAATCGGTTCCTTCGTCCATCTCTCACAACACTCCGGCTCCTCGACGCCCGCCTTCCACCGCTACCACTCGCACAATGCGAACTCGCGGCATGGACGACATCGTTAAACCGAAGCAACATTTCAACCTTCACACCCACGCCATTGTACCAATTCCCAAAAACCCGGTTAGTGCCTTGTCCATACCGGAATGGTTTAATGCCATGACTAATGAATACCATGCTCTTATTAAAAATGCAACTTGGGAACTTGTTCCTCGTCAGCCACACATGAACATCATTCGGAGTATGTGGTTGTTCAAACATAAATTTAAATCAGATGGTAGCTTGGAACGGTACAAAGCTAGGTTGGTTTGTGATGGTCGGTCACAGCAAGTGGGCATAGACTGTGGTGAGACTTTTAGTCCGGTCGTCAAGCCGGCTACAATTCGCACAGTCCTATCTTTAGCTCTCTCGAAGTCATGGTCGGTTCACCAACTTGATGTCACCAACGCTTTCTTACATGGAAACCTTCAAGAAACGGTCTACATGTATCAACCCTTGGGGTTTCGCGACAATAATTTTCCAGATCACATTTGTCGCCTCAAAAAGTCCTTGTATGGTTTGAAACAGGCCCCAAGGGCATGGTACCAACGCTTCACCGATTACGTTCTAACTTTGGGTTTTCATCAAAGTAAATGTGATGCATCGCTCTTTACCCTTAATCGAGGTAAAGACATGGCCTTTCTTCTTCTATATGTTGATGATATTGTACTTGTCACCTCGTCGGATCTCCTACGAAAAGAGCTCATGGCATACCTTGCTAACGAATTTGCCATGAAGGACCTTGGCCCTCTCAGTTTTTTTCTCGGTATCTCTGTTTCTTAAACCAAGCAGGCGATGTTCCTCTCCCAACAAACGTATGCCAAGGAAATTATCGACCGGGGTGGTATGCAATCTTGCAACCCCGTCTCTACACCGGTAGATACCAACGCTAAGCTAAGTGCTACATCCGGTGTTGACTTTGATAATCCTACACTATACCGCAGTCTGGCCGGGGCACTTCAATACCTCACCTTCACAAGGCCAGATATTAGCTATGCAGTTCAACAAATATGCATGCACATACACGCTCCGAAGAATGATCACTGGCACGCTCTAAAGCGAATCATTCGATACATCAAAGGTACCGTCTCTTATGGTCTCCAACTCTGCTCCTCTACGCGGCCCTCCTTGGTCGCATATACAGACGCTGACTGGGCAGGTTGTCCAGATACACGTCGTTCAACCAGTGGCTATTGCATCTATTATGGTGACAATCTTATCTCTTGGTCATCGAAACGCCAGGCTACTGTGTCAAGATCTAGTGCTGAAGCGGAATACCGAGGGGTTGCCAACGCCGTTGCCGAAATATGTTGGCTACGTAACCTCTTACTTGAGCTCCATCATCCGTTTACACGGGCTACACTCGTCTATTGTGATAATGTTAGCGCTATTTATTTATCTGGCAACCCGGTTCAACATCAACGAACGAAACACATTGAACTCGATATCCATTTTGTTCGTGAGCAGGTCCAACGAGGGCATGTTCGCGTCATGCATGTTCCGTCACGTTATCAGATTGCCGATATATTTACAAAAGGCCTTCCAAGGATTCTTTTTGACGATTTCAGGTCCAGTCTCAGCGTCCGGCCACCTCTCGCTTCAACTGCGGGGGTGTAATAGCGTACATATAAAGTATCCTTCCATATATTTAGGAGATACGATAATAGCGTACATATAAAGTATCCTTCCATATATTTAGGAGATACGATTTGTAATCATCCCAAAATTAGTGCATGTAAACTTTATTATATATTGGATTGTGAATACAGAGGAGGGCAACGATCCCATTTACACTTTCAATTTTTCTTAACCACTACACATGGTCTTACAGAATTAGAACACAAAAGACACAACATATGCCATATTTGTCTTTTTGCCAAGTAATTTAGCTTACTTCACTAGGGTGTAAACTTAGATAGATCACTTCAGTGGACGCTCAACCTTCACACAAACACTCAACATACGGGTTAACTCCATGGCAGATGACATGGAGTTGCAATAGACTGATTAAGAAAGGTCACAAGTCAACGATTCACAATGAGCTATTTAGTATGTCCATGTTTGGTGTCTTTTGTTTTCTAATATAGTAAGACTAGTGGGTATGGGGAGGCTCATCCCCATGAGGATGGGCCGCCACGTCAGCGCCACGTAGGAGGGGCTTGGAGAGGATGGACCTAGGGGGTGGGGGATGAACTCCTTTATATATTATATATATATATAAGTATGTATAGATGTGTGTGTGTGAGGAGAGAGGAAGGAGGCCCGTCATCATCGACTGGGGGAGGACGAAGTTCACGGGAGTAGGGCGGCGACGGGCATGGGGGGTGGGAAGATGGAGCGGCGACATGGGGACGGGCCGGAGGACGAGCCCCATACCCTCCGGTCTAACAAAGAATGATAATCTTTAAGGTAGTAGTAGCAGTATATAGGTGGTATAGGCAGTGTTGTAAAAGTCGGATTCCAAGGCGACTTCCTTCTAGGCGGACTCAATTAGTCGGCCTCGGTCAAACTCGGTCAAACTCGGCGCCTAGTCGGCCTAGTCGGACATAGTCGGAAAGAGTCGGCCTAGTCGGTCTAGGCGGTCAACGTGGGTTGTTGACTTTTAATTAGTCAAAATCGGTCAACATCGGCCTACTCGGCCTTGTACTCGGACTACTCGACCTTGTACTCGGACTACTCGACCTTGTACTCAGACTAGTCGGACTTGTATTCAGAATATTTGAACTTTAAACATGTTTCATTTTAAAATATACTCAGTTGACATGAATTATGCTTATTTTAACATATATATAATATATAACAATTAATTTTCTTTATAGTTACCATGTCCGCGTACTCCCCAAGTACTCCGGTTACTCCCAACTCCCCAGTCGGCCGACTAGGGACCGCCTAACGACTTTTACAACACTAGGTATAGGTATTGCTATCTTTTTGGAACAGTTATTATATATATGGTACTAGGTTATCACCCGGAAATTTTCCGGGTAGGAAAATTTAATTTAGAACAAATAAAAGTAAAAAAATAACATTTTTAATCTCTAAAGTATCATCTTTCCCTTTTCAAGTTTGGGCTGAAAAGGCATATGAACCATACAATTCAACACTTGATTAGAATAGTTGAACCATACTTTAAGAATCATCAACCGGAGTTTTAATTCATCAAACATATCTAAGTTACTGTTCTACCATCTACAAATCAAAATAAAATTAACAAAATAACTGAGCAAAATTTAACAATTGATGAAGAAAAGAAATAATAATATATACTAAAACATTCAAATAACCAGAAACCGATTCGTTGCGTCAGATTTCAAAATCCCTAACACTTTCAACAAACGACAAAAACCCAAACCTGGATAAAATCAGTTGGGGCATGCACAATTTGTAAAGCTTCGGTCACATAAAAATCTGAAAGAATGAAAAAACATAGAACATATAAACAAAAGAATTAATAATTATAAAAAAAATTGAAGGAGTTCTCTGTCAATGTTGTTGAGTGAAAGGAACAAAGTAAGGATTTTGGACTTTTAGAAGCAATATATACTCGGGTCAAAATCCGGATCCCGCATAACCCATTAACCAAAAAAAAAAAGACCCATACATTTTCCCTTCCAAACCACATCTAAGAAGCTCTAATTGAGTGCCACATCAGCCCACATTATTTTCATTTATATAATATATAAGATATAAGATTTCCCTTATATTACAAAGATTTAAAAATCATATCTCATCATCAAACCCTGATTATAAATCAACCCAATTCACATTTTATTTACATAATCCCACATTTAATAATCACAAAAAATAACAACTTTCCACATCAAGATTTACCAGAAATGTCCTCAAACACAAACAATATAATCAAGAAACTACAAACCCACATAAGAATGTAGGAAATTTCCCATATGAGTTTTATGGATCTTCTGAAGAGTGATTTCAAATCTGATGATCAAATATAAGCATGTTACCACAATTAACAAATCACAAAAAATTATATAACAATTTGCAGCATCAAGATTTATCAGTAATGTAGCTCAAGCACATAAATCAAGAGATAATCAAACACACCCAAATGGGATTTCAAGAAAATGTCAAGATTTATCAGTCTTGCAACTCAAACACATGCAACATGAACAAGAAACTACCTAACCGACATAAGATTTAATAAAAATTCCCAAATGGGTATCCAAAAAATGGCTAGATTTAAATCATAAGATAAAAAAATCAAAACTTTGAGAAGGGTAAAAAGGGAAATGATCACCTGAAGATTCTTGAACAACCAAAGAACCAACAATGGCATACACTTGCAACACCAAGAAGATATACATATACTTCACCATTGGATTCATCTCATGAAGAAGATGAATCAATAATCCCCAAACTCCAATCCCAACTCACCCAAAAATAATCAAAGCAAAATAATAAAAATAATAATAACAACGCCTGTTATTAATTATAACACAAACCTTGCAAGCACAATTCTTGAAGCCCTAAACAAATTCACCTATTTTCTACGACAACTATAACAATCGCAAAACCCTAGATCCATAACAGATAATCAGCTGAGCCGTCGTCCGATGAACAAACTTCGATCCAAAAGAAATGGTCTGCAAAGAAGAGAGAAGCGGATGAACATATGAAATCATATGAAATTCAAGTAAAATTGTCTACAAATTGTGGATTAAAAAAATACCACGATCCATATGAAATTGATGCAGATGAAATCAAGATATGAAATCGCCCAACTTGAAATCGCACATGTCAAAAGCGACTGAGATTTAGGGTTTGAGATTGTAATAGATTGGATGTAACAGATGACAATGAAAAGATTAAGGTAAGCAGGAGGTGAGGTGGTGAGGGATCGATTCAGGGGAAGAAGAAAATGGCACATGAACAGCTTTGGTTTCTAGGGTTTGTAGAGAATGTCAAAGCGTGAGAAAGAAGAATGATTAAAAAGGATATAAAGGATCCGTCATGCTTAACCCGAACCCATATTCCGACCCAAATACCAAACGGATCCCGCCTTCACAATGGTTAGAACTCATTCCCTCCCAAAATCACCCTCTACTCCACCATAGCATGCCACATCAGCAAAAAAAGCTTTACCATCACATGCCACATGGCCCAAATCATCTAATTTATTAATATATATAGATGTATTGCAAGGGGAGGGATAGAAAACTCATATTAGTTAAAAAAAACTAAGAAACCCAAATAAATGGATCTTTTTTACCACGTGTTACACCTTTTTGCAGACTCTGTTACGTGTAACAACCAGAGGTTGCCACCAGTGCCGGAGCTAGCCAATTAATTTAGGGGTATCCAGATTTTTTTACCGGTCAATGTAGTAGCAATGGTGGCGCTGGGAGTCTGGGATGATCACAATTCTGTGACGTTATGTTTCTTACGTTGCCGTCCATACACAAAACAAAAGGATGTTTTATTTTTTTGGTGATTGGGCTATGTTTGTCAATTTAGCCTCTTCAATTATATAATACTTAATTTGGGTTAACTATATCATTTACGCCTAATTACTATACAAGTTTAGTGTTGTAAAATGTTTGGGCTTACAAAATTTTGGAATTTTAATAAATTAAAGACAAAATTGCAGAAAACAACCTTTATGTATACCCCAAACTGCACTTTATACCTTTCACTATGAAATCCGTCAAAACCAACCTTTACGTTCATGTTTTGTTACATATCACAACCTTTACACCAAACCTAGTAAAAAAAGTCAGTTAAGTTGCCCCATGTGCGATGCATGTGAGGGCATATATGTCTTTTCCTTTGACCCCTTTTACAATGAATATTATATTTAAATCTTTTTATTTATTTCCTTAAAAAACATCATCATCAAGAACATCATCATCTGAAACCCAGATCTTGATCAACATCAACTTCTTCATAAAAAGTCTTATAAACCCTAGAATTTCAAGACACCATGTATCCTTTAAATCTTAATGAAATCAAGCAGGTTTTGGGTGCAAATTGTGTAACTTTTCAAGACGACCAAAACCCTTTAAACAGAATTTCGAAATTCATCATAGTTTGGGAGATTTATGCACCTCTTTGGTCCGAAAATTTGAAGCTTTTTGGTGGGTTTTTGCAAACACAAAACTGCAAAACCGACGGCGGACCAAAATGTTTGAGATTTGCCATTCTTTAGGAGGGGAACAAGATCGGGAATGGGTACCCTTTTGATTTCGAAGATCAGGGAGGAATACCCAGATCGAACCATGTTGACCTTCTCTGTTTTTCCCTCACCAAAAGTGTCTTTGTGCCTTACAATGCCACATTGTCTGTTCATAAATTGACAACAACCCACAAACTTTTATCTCAAAACAACACCCAGATAAAATTGCATTATTCCTAAAAAAATCACTAAATTTATTAGACTGGATTAATTCCAAATTAAAGTTGATAACTTATGGTGACCATTAAACAAAGATCTAACCGTTAAGTAACCTTGAGGGATGGAGAGTAATGCTCAGTGGAGTGTGGGATAGCCATTTCATAACAAAGCTTCATCACCAAACCAATCACACTTCCCAAACTCAACAGTGATTTCGTGAAGCTAATCTCCGGTACAACCTCATCACCAAAAATTAAGAGTTTACCCGTCGGTAAAGAAAACAGAGAAGACAGAGAGAGTGCCGCCTTTTGCGTTCGTGGACGGCGCCTTGCCGGTGGTCGTAACGGAAAGGTCATGTAGCTGGAACCGGCAACCATCGGTGGTGATGCCCCTCTTGCTCGATCTCTTCAACATTAGGGTTTATGTGTGTGAATACGAAAGACAGAAAAAGAGAATAGGATTTTTTGGAGATAAAGAGAGAAAGGCGAGTTATCTATGTGAGGGATAATGCAAAGAGTGAAGACAGTGCAATGATGGAACGGTTGCGGGGCGGGTATTCCGGCCATGGAGGCGGTGGCAGTGATGGGTATGGGGTAGAGGGGACGGTGAGTTTGTGGTGAAGCATAATGAGAGAAATAATGGGATTTACCTTGTTTTAATTTAATTTAGAAATAAAAGGGGTCAAAGGAAAAGACATATATGCCCTTACATGCATCGCACATGGGGCAGCTTAACTGGCTTTTTTGACTAGGTTTGGTGTAAAGGTTGTGATGTGTAACAAAACATGAACGTAAAGGTTGGTTTTGGCGGATTTCAAAGTGAAAGGTATAAAGTGCAGTTTGGGGTATACATAAAGGTTGTTTTCTGCAATTTTGTCTAAATTAAAGTATCCTATATTTTTAGCTGTATCCCCGTATTTGTTCAAAGATATCCTTTATATAATACCGAAAAAAATAAACTAAAAATTACATTACAAATACGGGGTTGAGCCGTAGCCCGTGACACCCCTCTTTATACTATACCTCCGCCACTAGCTGCCACGTGTTACGTGTAACAACTTTTGCAGACTTTCAGTTTTTTCTAAAAAAGTAAAAGTTGTTACGTAACACATGGAGCTTCTGGTTGTTACACGTAACACGTCTGCAAAAAGGTGTAACACGTGGCAAAAGAAGGTTCATTCATTTGGTTTTCTTAGTTTTCTTAACTAATATGAGATTTCTTCCTATAATTGCCCTGTATTGCTATTGTTAAATATATATATATATTGATGAGTTAAAATGAGAATACTTTAAGTTGTGAGAACCGTGAGAACTAGGCCATCAAAAAGATTTTTTCGGTTTTTTTTTTCTCAAAAGTCTTTAAAAAATCACTTGTTTCGGAAAAAAAAATTAAAAAATGCCGCATACACACATTTACATGAGGCGTAAAAAAATATTTATTCTCGTACAAAATTTACATCAGCACGTAAAAAAAAACTTGCATCAGTCAAAACTACCGACTCGGCAATTTTTTTTTTTACTTTTTTAACAGATGTGTTTATAATATTTTCATCTACGTTAGTGCAAAATTTTTTTGGCCCAACTCGCGCGGGAGGAAATAGTTCTCACGGTTCTCACAACTTGTGGTTATATATATATATATATATATATATATATATATATATATATATATATATATATATATATATATATATATATATATATATAAGGTGGGGGTTCTAGAGTGAACACTAGTATGTTTGTGAACTGAGTGAACAAATCATGACCATTGATTTACACTTATGTATACACTTGTGTACTGATAATCAAGGGCTAGGATTAGTTCACTAGTATTCACAATCAATGGGGTTGTTCACAAATGAACCTAACCCTATATATATATAGGATTAGGATCAAGAGTGAACAACTTTTTAAGAGTGAACTGAGTGAACTAATCTTGGCCATTGATATTTTTTTGGTTAAAAGGATAAGATTGACATTTGCTAACCATGTTTAATTAAAATCCCTTAATTTTCTCATCTCTTAACTCTCTCTCTCCCTCTTTTTCTCTCTCATTTTTAATTATTTCTCCATCATTTTTTATCCATAGATTTTGTTTTAATTTACTTGAATATTGTTTTTCTTTTATTATCCGTATATATAGATATCATAATACAGTGTTTTTAACTTTTTATAATTTTCAATAAATATTAAAAATTTCTCTGAGATTGAAATTGTAATTATTTTTGGGCATTAACTTTTTTTTTGAATATGTAATGAAGTTATTTATTTTTGCATACATGTGATATGTTTCGTTTTCATTAATTTCATAATTTTTTTATGAATCTACAAGTCTTCATGCATAATATACTATATGTTGTTAATATACACATATGTAACCATTTCTGAATATAATACACAGATGTATAAAAGACTGTACACATGTGTATAAACTAACAGTTGTGTATCTTGTATAAACTGATAGTTAGCTAGACTGTACACATGTGTATAAACTAACATTTGTGTATCTTCTATAAACTGATACTAACGAGACTGTACACATGTGTATATACTAACAGATGTTTATCTTGTATATACGGAAACTAGCGAGATTTTAAGGATTTTTATTATATTGTTTAATAAATGCGGTTTACAAAAGACGCAAATACCATTCTATCAATTATTTTAAAGGGAAGTTACAAAATTATAATTACAATCTTGCCATTATTTAAAAATCTCTAGATGATGTAATCCAATGGCCCAGATTAGTTCACACAGTTCACTCTCAATCTAGTGTTCACTCTAGAACCCTACCCTATATATATATATATATCAAAGATCTTGTAAAAAGAGGCAAGTGTATAAGAAGTGTAAGAAATATTCTAGTAATGACATGTGACATTGATTAAAATTTGAGATTGAGGGTAATAATGTAATTTCAAATTATATTCAATTAAAGTTATTAAATAATTATAAATGGTTTTGTTGAGAGATTTTGGAAAACAAAATATATTGTTTAAGTTTCATAAACTTCAACGCACAACAATCCGAATTCAAATTAAAATTATTCTCTTTAGTCGATCAAACATCCATCATTCATATTTTCTTTTAATCACGATTTTCTTAATAATCTGTAATGGAAAGTTCTGGTCAACAAGACGATACAGGTTATGTTGTGGTGTTTTATGACATGTTCATAGATTATTCACTGTTCTTCAAACAAGACGATACAAGTTATGCTGTGGTGTTTTATGACCCGCTGATGGATTTTTCGCTATTCTTTAAATGGTGTTCTATGTTTTATGAACTTTAGGTTGTCTCATGTTTACACCTACTATTTTGGTAGATCTTCTTCGTATGGTGTTTTAAACCTGCATTCATGGTGTTTTACACCTACAATCAAGTAGATGTTCTTCGTATGATGTATTAAACATGCATTCCAGTAGGCTTCATATCATGCTTTACGTAATTTTTTTCTCTATATAATTATAGCAATATGGTACTAATATTAAAGATAAAAAGCTCGTTATTATGGTGTAATTTTTTTTAAAGTTACGTATAAAAAGTTATTGACATTCCAAAAAGATTGGTGGAAATTGCATGTGCATTGAGGTTGATGGCAGTTCTTTATTTAAACAATACAATATAAAAAGACACTATTACCCCTAATCTAGCAAAATTAGTCAAAAAAATAAAACATAATTTACATTTTACGCCCCTTTTTATCTCAACCATTAACTTCAAGATCTAAGAGCTTAAAACACTTCTTATACTTCTCACAAAACCACCATTTCTACACTAACCCCACCCGATCTCACGAATTAGAGATATATGGCATGCATTGCAATTGCTTTTAGTGATGTCAGTATATTTGTACATCCATTTTATAATGTCTAATTTGGTAATGTATTACAATTGCTTTTTATCTTGGTTATGTATTGCCTTTATTTTGTGTTACAGCTTGGTAATGTATTGACTTGATTTTGCATAATGTTAATTTGGTAAGGGTCTACATATTATGGCTTGCAAACATGTTTTACACTATATTTTTACTTAATGGTTTTGCATTGCAGAATGTTAATTGGTTTTACACTATATAATGGTAATGGTTTTACACTACATAATGGTAATCTGGTAATGGTTTTACACTTCTTAATTTATAATTGTATGTTGGTTAGCTATTGCATTTGTTGTTCTGCATTCATTTAGCATGCTCAAATATATATTGTACATTAATAAATAATATGGACAATAAACATATTGACATCTAATCTGAATAACACAGATATTTTCATTAACATAACCATATCACATTGTTCCCTAATAAACATAACCATAATCATATTACATTTAACCCTAATGATCTTCTCAAAAAAATTTAGGTCATGTTTATAACAACTAAGATGATAAAGAACAACCATTAAACCCTAGCATACATTTCAATTTTCTATTTTGATTAACAACATCCCTAACAAATCCTTCATTCATGTTACACACTTACACCTCTCCAACTAGGGCCGTTCAAACCGCTCGGCGCTCGTTCGGAAATTGCTCGAAAAATGCTCGTTCGATTTGACGCTCGGTTGTAAACGAGCCGCTCTGCTCGGTTCGGTTTGTAAACGAGCCAAGCATGAGCAAAGGTCCGCTCGGCTCGGTTCGGCTCGAATTATTATTTTTAGTTAGTATATATATATATATATATATATATATATACATATAGGGGACCGCTAGAATGAGAACCACCTCGAGTTATGAGAACCGCGAGAACCACACCGTACGGGGCGAGGTGGACCAATTTTTTTTTTCAAAAACGTAGATGCATGTGTTTCAAAAACGTTTATTGTGAAGGTATGGATTGCCGTGGTTCTTGTTTTTTCATATCCTCCTTTCTTATATTATTATAAATTTTTATACACATTTGAAATATAATTAGTTTTTCTTGTATATAGCTTTCGAGTAACGAGGTTTCTTTTCGGCAAGAAAGGTTATCCGCTGCGTGTACGACCCGTTCGCAGCCGTTAAACGGCTGCGTTTACGGCTGTATAACAGATGCGAACGGGCCGTAAACGCAGCAGTTAACCAAAGATGATGACACGGATGCATCTATTGACAACATGGAAGAGGAGGTACTTGTTAAAATTCGTGTTATTCTCCGGTCTCTAATGATAATTTTTGTGTTATAAAATACTATTTATGCATATATTGACCATATGAAAGACGTTTGGACAATTGATCTGTAAATTTTTGTTGATATTGTAGTTAAGGTAATATGTTGGTTTTTTGTCTAACTGTTAGGTGTCTGAGCCAGTTATAAATGATTGCATATTATATGTTGGTTTTTTGTCTAATTGTTAGGTGTTCGGGTGATTTTCTTATACATGTTTTTCTTTTCAATCAAGAACAATGAGTTTCGTAAATTAAAGAACACTTAGATTTTTTTTAATCAATAATAATGCTTGTTTATATGATTTATTATGTTCACTTTCTTGTTATGGGCGACTTCTTATTTCTATTTTCTTTGACTTGGTGCGTTGGTTTGCTATTCGTTTTCGAGTCGAGGGTCTCTCTGGAAGCAGCCTCTCTATCCCTATGGATAGAGGCAAGGTCTGTCTACATCCCACCCTCCCCAGACCCTATAAGTAGCTTTGCTATTTGTGGGATTTACTGGGTATGGTTGTTGTTGTTGTTTGTTGTTGTTTATATGATTTATTATGGCAGGGTAGATATCATGGATGGGAATGCGGCTACATGGTTCTCCAACATATGTTTGACTTTGTCAATTTGTATCAAAACCAGTTTCCCGATGAAGTAAGTAAAATCTACTTGTTTATCAGTTTATTACTTAACTGTTTATTTTTTTTTAAACTTAGAAGGTTCAGATGTATATAACATGTAAATATATACATAGCTTTAATGCCGATGTTATTACCGATTTTTCTCTTTACCTTTAAATTTAGTCTATAATATTTGTAATAACTCTTTCTATCTACTTTTATTTTAGATGTGGCACGACACGAGAGAGGCTACGGATAATGAAATAAATGTTTTGTTGATGACATTGATGCCGAAGTTTTTAGCGAGTTAGGTATTTCGCTAGATTAGCGTATGTAGTTTATTTATACAATTTAACGTAGTTTGTTATGTATTCACAAATGATTGTAGTTTGACGGGTTTATCTCCGAATTGGATGTCTACGGATTTATTTTTGATTTGAATATGTATTGTTTTGGTTTGATTTGAAAATGTTCCATTGGTGTATGTGTATAAGCTTGATGTATTTCCTGGAAAACCTTTTATATGTTTTTTTTACTGCAAATGTATTTCCAGTTTATCAGTTTATAAGACGGTGTTCACGAAGTTTAAGCCGGTGTTCAAACTCTGAACACCGTCTAATAAGACATGAAGTTTAAGCCGGTGTTCAAACATTGAACACCGTCTAATAAGAGATGAATTTTAAGTCGGGGTTCAAAATTTTAAGTCGGGGTTCAAACTGAACACCGTCTAAAAAGACATCATTTTAAACCAGTGTTGTTTAAGACGGTGTTGAAAATACATAACTATTTCACCTGGTGAACACCGTCTTAAACTCTATTTTGTAGTAGTGATTGTTGAAAACTTCTATATTGCTATAATGTATTTATCTTTTTCACATTTTTTCTATATATAGGTTTATAAAGTGAAAATTTCCTTTGTGCACGTAGGGTTTTTTTTTTTTTTTTACTTTTTATAAGTCGAGTCTGAGTTCAAGCTTAACTTATTTCGAGATATGTTCATAAGTAATGTTAAAAACTCAAGCTTATATAGAATTACCACCAAGCTTAACTTATGCATGGCTTTCTAAAACCACACGTGTTTGCGCACGGGTCTTACTACTAGTACAATATTAAACAACAAAACTTGACCTAAATACATAATATGATTAATAAATGAATTACTGTATGGATCAAACAATTCTATCAAATTAAAATGATCACTATCTAGATGATCTATTTAGGGGAATTTTATTGGCACACCTTATTATCACTATCTAGGTTTTTATATATATATTTTAGCCCTTTTTACACGTTAGTCAAGTTTTAAATTTATAAAACACGATATTTTACTAACACCAAACACACATATGGGCAAGTGCACCCATCGTGAGCGTAGTATAGTGTTGGCAAGATACCGAGGTCGTCCAAGGACACAAGAGCTTTTAATACCGGTTTATCCTCAACGTCTAATCAAATCAAAAGTTTAGAAAAATGTTTTAAACTAAGAAATAAAAACTAAAAATGCTGAAAATAAAAATAAAACAGATAGACAAGATGAATCACTTGGATCCGACTCGTGTTTAGTGTAACCATTGATTATTTCCACACTTTTGCACTTTTTAAGAGATTATCTTAGTTATTGTAGTAGGCTCCTCTTTTGAAGGTGTAACATTCCCATTTTTATCATATAAGAATTTTAGGTTTGTTTAAATTTATTAACCACTAGTAACTAGTTTTATTTTTAATATAATTATTCGACCCAAAAAGTTTTAAAACTATTTTATATATAGTTGGTTGGAATATTATACCAATTAATTGGCTTGTATATGGGTGACCTTTCTATTAAAATAAAAGTGTACAAAAAACTTATATTATTAGACAGGTAGATTACGGGTAAGTTGACTGTTAGAAATATAAAGTACCTAGACGTGCCTAGTGACCGTTTAATAATTAAATTATAAAAATATATTGTATTTGGACTTACTCCGTTTTTAATGAAACTTGGTTCAAAATGTAGATACAAATATTCTCGTTCTAATGACATATTTATTGTTTTCTAAAACGTCATATTTTAGAAGTTATAAGCGCCAAATAAGTGAAGCAGTTAAATTAATTATAATATATAAATAATAAAATATTAATAAAAATCTAAGCTTTCATGCATGCATACGTTGCATGTTATGATTCCAAAAGAAAATAAACTATTTACATTAAAAAAAAATTGGACGTGTATGTGTTTAATGAAATGAAGGTACATGTGTTTGTAGACGTGTCCCTTTCTCGAAGACGTGTCCATTTTTCGTAGACATCCAACAATCTTGAAACTCCTATAAAATGGGAATAGAAATCACACTCTCAATTTGCTCGGTGCCTCTTTCTGTCGCCATCTCCTCTCAAATATATACTTCTAATTTTTATTTTTATGTTCACCCAATGATAATAATAATAATAATAATAATAATAATAATAATAATAATAATAATAATAATAAAGCCCTGCCCCGTTTTAAATGTTTTAACTCCCGATTACCGCTACCCTTTCCGATTGATCTGGAGCCCCATAACGCATGTCAAGGCTCTGCCCGACTAAGTTCGTTTGGGTTCGGTCTCGTGACATAGGGATAAGGTTGATTTAGGGGTACAATAATTAACACGAGTGAATATATATATATATATATATATATATATATTTTTTTTAAAATAGCTCGGGAGTTATACCCAAGATTTATACCAGGAGGCTTTCTAGTTGAACCCGTAAGTAAAAACCCGGACACCTGAAACCCTACTGTGTATGAAAAACCAAGAAAACAAAGTTTCTGGTCTTCAGGCGGGCCACGTAAGGGTTAAGCATAGCCTCACGCGGGCCGCGACAGCTCATGAAATCTCCGGAACAGCAAACAGGCCATGTGTCGCACACGTGGCAGCCCTAGGTGTGACACGCTAGCCCTAGTCTACGATTAGGTGTCCCTCGCGAGCCGCGTAAATGTCTTGAAGGGTCTTACGCGGGCCGCGTAAGACTCATTTTCCAGCTATAAATAGAACTGATCCTGAGCAGTTCAATGGTGTCGAAACCAAATATCAAAAACGAATTCTCACTGCTCAAAATCGAAAATTAAGATAGCGAGGCGCTGCTACGACACCGGGTATTAACTCGATCGCTGCTACGATTCAATATCCGATCAATTGAAACTATCAGACAGGTTGTTTAAGTGCTGCCCAACTTCGGGCTATCCTTTGTCATTAGTCGTGAATCCGACAGGATGTTTAAGTGCCACCCGAACTTGGGGTATACTTTGTCATTCGTCGTGAAAACGGTGGATGTTTAAGTATTGCACTCTGTCATTCGTTGCGAATCCGATGGATGTTTAAGTGTTGCACTTTGTCATTCGTCGTGAGGGTTTTAATCTCGTGAGTTATCGTAAAAAATTGTATTAAGTTACTTACCTAGTTTTCGTATGCATTATTTGAATTAGGTTACAAGGCTAATCAGTAGGCTAAACTCTGCCCATTTAAACCTGCAATGTGAGTCATTCTCTTTTTATCAACAGTATTTTACAATACTCCAATCATTTTCAAAAGTTATAATTACAGGGATTAAGTCATGGTTATCTTGAATCACTGGCTACTTGGGGTATTGTGCACATTACTAATTTCTCACGGTTAGGCTAATAAATCCTAACAGTGATAACCATCACTACTTGGGGAAGGACCCAATAGTGGTATGACCATCGTCACCAGGTGACACGGCGCCAGATAAAAATAAGATAGAAGCCATTGTAATCGCTCTTATGCTGTAATTCATAACTAAGGGTCATTTTATAAAACCTGAATGAACTCACCAGTATTTCCTGCTGACCAAATATTTTTAAAATGCGTTTCAGGTAATTACAGTCGATTGGAATAAGAGTTGGATGCGGCACCAACAAGGCTTATAGAAGTGGCTCATTTTATCAATTAAATTAAATTAATAAAAGTTGTTATATGTATTCAGATTTATTCTATATTAAAGCTACCTTTCAAAACATGGTTTTATCCCATCTATTTAATAAATAAAATCCGGTGTTTTCTAAACTCTGATATTTTTCCTAACTCACGGTCCTGGTGGAATTTCCGCTGCAATGCTTTCAAAATAACCACCGGTACCACTTGGCTGCTCGCGGCTCCCGATTCCGTCCAGGGTGGGGTCGGGGGTCGTGACAGAAGGTGACGTTACCCTCAACCCAGTAGTTTGAGTCAGCAAGGATACAATCCTAAAGGGTTGGATTATTGAAAGATAATTAATTAAGTTATTAATGCATATTGTGGTAGGCCACTCTTTTGAAGGTGACGTTACCCTCGGCTAAGTAGTCTGAGTCAGCAGGGATACAGTCCTAAATAGCAGGGTTAAAGTTTTAATAGTAGCTTACATATGAGGGGATCAAGGAGTTCGGACCCCCGCCATCCAATATTAGTGGGTATTGAAGGAGGTCGTACTAAAGTTGACCCAGGTCCTTGCAGGATCTATACACTGAACAAGGCAAGACTCTTACCAAACCGTTTCCTTAACCCCTGACCAGGTAGGCAACATACCTCCATATAGACCGTGGAGATATGAATGGTGAAAATCTTTTATTTTATATAGACAGTAAAATAATGCCAAGACACCACGGGCAAACGATAAGGAAGACTCACCTTCAACATAAGAAACTAGTTATTAAAGTCATTAATACATAACCAAATAAAAAGTGCGAAAAGATTAAAAATAAAAAGTATTACACTAGACCCTTGTCTTCACCAAGTGATGTAAGAGACTTAGGCAAACATGGCATTTGATTGTCAAGAACTCTTACGATCAATCTTGGATCCCGAGACTACTCACACACTCTATGATGGATGATGGTGGTGGATGTGGGTTGTGATGGTGGTGGTGGGTGGGTGAAGTGTGAGAGAGGTGGTTTGCCAAGGGATGGTTTGCAAATGAGCCAAGCACCCCTATTTATAGCCTGCACAGAAGCCCGGACACGGCCCCGTGTCCATTGGGGACGGCCCCGTGTCCACCCATCTTCTTTTTCTTCATTAAATGCAGTTTGTCTGCATTAGTTGACCACGCCCCCGTGTCCGCTGGGCACGACCCCGTGTGCAGAAGCGTATCTGTACTATCAAGATTTTCCTAGATTCTGTGAATCTTAGAGTTGACCACGGCCCCGTGTCCGCTGGGCACGCCCCCGTGGTGGGTGATAGAAGCTTCTACAACTTTGTCTTTTCTGCAGACACTTGGGCACGCCCCCGTGCTCATTGAGCACGGGGCGTGTTCAGCCTTCTGTTCTATTTTTTTTTGCTTGGGAAGATGCTGTCGGGGGGTCGGGCATGCCACGTTTATTCCTTTTCTTGTATTTGTGTTAGATTTAGCTGGTTTTTTTGCTTCTTTTGTTCATTTGAGCTCATTTAATCATGAAAATACAAAAGGAAGACAAAATCACACTTTTCCAACATTAGTACTAAAAAATGGTTAGTTTTATGCCTCATTTGATGTAATTTATATGTTGCATTTTGCACACATCAACACCTTACTTTTTCGATACGCATCGTATAGGCCTATACGATGCGTATTGGTTCAAAAGTCAAATCTGCATGTGTCAGTTCTTGTCTGGCGGCTGACTTTTTCAATACGCATCGTATAGGCCAATACGGGTCGTATTGCTTTGGTTTTTTTTTACACATTTTTGTATAGATTTAATCATAGTTTTAACAAAGTTTAATAAAAGAATTCTTTTATTTTTTAAACAAAAAACATTTTTAAAAATTTATCATGTCGTATAGGTTTGGTACATGTTTATCATACTATATACTATCTATGTTATAACCGTATTATATACTACACTTTTTTTTACGTATTTTTCCTTGGTTCGACACATATACGCGTCGAACCGAGGAAAACATGATAATATAGATAGTGTAGGCCTATACGATATGATGCGTATTAATCTACTATACCATACAATCGTGTATATGGCATAATAAGAAAATTTATTTTTATCGTGTTTTCCTCGGTTCAACGCGTATACGTGTCTTTTTTTGACGAATATTTTGTCATTTTATGACGTATACCTTCAACTTGTGTCGTTTCGGTGACGTTCGGTTGCGTGCGATTATCGTATTCTATGATTACGTACAATTTTGTTTGAAATCCACTTGTATTGTATAGTTTCGTGTTATATGTATACGCGTATGGAAATATCATTAGTTGCGTTTTTGACGTATTTTTGCGTATTTTGACGTGTTTTATCGTATTGTTGCATATTTTAAAGTATGTTGACATATTTGAGCGTATTCTGACGTATTTTAGGTTATTTTAACTTATTTTTAGGTTATTTTAACGTATTTCGGCGTATTTTAACATATTTCAGCATTTTTTAACGTATTTTATCGTAATTTAGTGTATTGCAACGTATTTTAGCATATTTTCATGTATTTTAGCGTATTTTTACGTATTTTAGAGTATTTTAGCGTATTTTCGCATATTTTAGCGTACTTTAGAGTATTTTAGCGTATGTTCGCACATTTAAGCGTATTGACATATTTTAGCTTATTTTCGCATATTTTAGCGTATTTTGACCTATTTTGACATATTTTAGCGTATTTTAGCATATTTTTTCTTATTTTAACGTATTCTAGCGTATTTTGTATATGTACGCGTCATGCGATATCATTACTTGGCATATTTTGTCGTGAAATGTCGTATTATGACCTATATTGTCAATATATTCCATATTATGGCATATATTAACCGTACGGGTCGTGTCGGTGACGTTTGGTATTGTCACGTTTATTGTCTGTAAGTGTCGTATTAGGGTGTAGATGCGATACATATACGGGACATTTACTACACCTATATATACTTATATAGGACCTATACCTCATCTATACTATACTACATTGTACATGGTATTCTTAAAAAAAATTAAGAAAGTTTTTAGTTAAAAAAGATAAATATTTTTTTAGAAAACTTTGTTAAAACAATAAACAAATGTATAAAAAAAATTGTAAAAAAAAAGAAACCTTAACCAATACGACCCGTGTAGGCCTATACGACCCGTATAGGTCTAGTCAAATAAAAAAATCTGACACACCATTCTTTATTGGAAATTGAAAAAGTAATACGACCCGTATAGCCCTATACGACCCGTATTAAAGGTGTCGATTTAAAAGGTCAGGTGTGCCAATAATACGACCCTTTATTTACCTTCATGCTAGTATCGTCAGGCTTAGGGAAAGACGCCACAATTGCCAATAGATCCACTGTAACACCACAGAATCCAAGTTGCGTAATTAACACCAAAAACCTTCATATCATATCATAAACAATCAACATTAATATTTAATCGCAGTCAATCAATCGATTAACAAAGTATTATGGTTTAGATAATCGTGTTGACTTTGTTTGACCATCGTCGAATTTCGACTAATCGGATCTGACAAGCATTGGAGCTAGTAACTCCCGCTGCGGGAGATCGTAACCATCGTGGTCGCAGCTAGATCTGTTGGTAACAGCCGCTAGCCACCTCTGTTATGGGTCAAATCCACCAGAAATCGAATGCTATGGTCAACACCGAAACTCTAGGTCACCGAACTACCACAATACCTTAAGGCCAACGCCTTTCGTTCGCCTGACACGACCATCGGAGATCAACCATTGTCTGTAGCAACCGGCGCCCCCAAAACCCTAGCCGTCGCAAGTCACAGTGGTCTGAGTCATTATACACCAAATCCTCGGTTGGTAACAGCCGCTAGCCACCTCTGCTATGGGTCAAATCCACCAAAAATCGAATGCTTATGGTCAACACCGAAACTCTAGGTCACCGAACTTGCACAATACGTTAAGGCCAACGCCTTTCGTACGCCTGCCACGACCATCGGAGATCAGCCGTTGTCTGTAGCGACCGGCGCCACCAAAAACCTAACTGTCGCAAGTCTCGGTGGTCTGAGTCATTGTACACCAAATCCTTTTGCTGCTATAGCCGCAGAATGCAGCCTGTTGTTGTGGGTCGTTGTTGTGATGGTGGTGATCGGCAAAGTGTTCGTGAGGGAAAAAGTTTAGAGAGAGGGAGATAGGGCTGTTCACCAGCCGATCCGAACCAAGCGGACCTTTGTTCGTGCTTGGCTCGTTTACAACTGAGCAAAATCCAAATGAGCATATTCGAGCGTGTAATTTTCCGAGCGAGCGAGAAGCGAGCGGCGAGTAATTTGGACAACCATAGATTTAGCATGTTTCCTTCTATGTCTCCGCTATCGGGTCACAAATAAGGTCCAATTGTCCGAGGATGACACTAAGATTGACATCGGATCATCTGAGGATGAGGCTCTGGTTGAGGCAGGTGAGGCGATGAATATACAACAAAGAACAATTGTCGCATTGAGGCGTATGGTGAGAGCGAGAGACGATTGACGACTGAGGATTAATGAGAGAAAGATGTTAAATTTTTATTGGTTTGATTAGGCTAGTATGGATAAATATAATTGTATATTTGAGTATAGTGGTTCAAATCTAATAGATCGGTATGTATAAAATATGAATATACATGTAATTTGTGTGTGCATATCTAATTATATATGTAATAAATTAATAAAAAAATTAATTCGATCCGAACCGAGTCGAGCGGACCTTTGCTCATGTTTGGCTTGTTTACAAACCGAACCAAACTGAATGAGCATATTCCGAGCGTTTTCTGAGCGATCGGCGAGCTAGCGATGAGCGGCGAGCGATTTGAACAACCATAGAGGGAGAGACAGAGAGGAAACAATCATATCCTTACGTGCCTTGCACATGACCTAATTTAACGATAAAAATTAACTGGGTTGGGGCCAAGAACGTAACGTGTAAATTTGGTAAATATAAAGTACAAACCTCGTCAATTTTAAAGACAAAGAACAATTTTTAAATTTGGTATAAAATAAAAGATAAATATTGTAATTTACTCTTTATTTTATGGGAATATTGTATTTTAATAATCCCAACTATTTATCATTGGCCGCCAACAGTCTCAACTTCAAAAATAACAAATGGCAGTCCTAACTATTAACATATTGGCCTCTAATTGACCCTGACTGACAGAACCCTAACGTCGTTAGTCTCAGGTTGCCGGAAAAACGTTTTTTGGCCGGAAAACTGAACTTTTTCGTCCCAAACCTCTTTATAACCTTATTAGGGACCTTTAGAAACTTTTTTCTAGTAAAAGATGTCACACCCCGACCACGTAAAACAACAAAACGTGGCGGAAACGTCGGGGAGTGTTGTAACAGAATCATTGTTTCACAACCATGGATTAAACAATTTCGTTTTATTTAATTAAATGTATTACATTACATTGGAATTAGAAACAAAACATGAACAAATAGACTTTTATTGTTATTAAGTCGCTCAGGCCTCGTCCGTTCCTATGTGAGCATGCATCAATATCATCATCAAATATCATCGACTATGGTACCCGAAACACATACGGCAGCATAAAAATGCCGGCGAGTACATAGGTTTTATGTGAGTGTCAGATTCATGGCTCGTTTTACATGTTGCAATACTTATTTAAAAACCTTATTTTGAAAAGTATAGTATTGTGACATAATTAACCAACTCAAATCAAGTTGGATATGATGTATAAAATCTCGTAGCCATGATTCTTAACTCCAAAACATTTTGTTTTATTAAATCAAATCGTAAAACATCTCGTAAAAACTCGTTAATAAGACTCGTATGGTTTATATTATTCAGAAAACATAATTGTGTGACATTGTTTCAAAATCGTTTACCCAAGTGATCTAGATAACGCAACGATATATAATGTGTTAAAAGCACTTATATATAGGAAGTACCAGCGGTGTATCCACCATGCTTTTAACACATTACACCCGCCCCGTTACCTAATCACTTCCCTAACCCAATGGTTCAAACAGTTACAAATGGTTCACATAAATCAAATGGTTACGAACGGTTCACATAAATCCAACGATTACAAATGGTTCACATACATCCAATGATTACAAATGGTTCACATACATCCAATGATTACAAATGGTTCAAAACGTAAAACAATTGTGCTAGCATGTTAAGTGAACATACATAGCAAAGCATAATGAAATCATGTACTAATAGTGTACTAATGAACATAGCAAGTATATGATATGAAAACATGGAAAACACGAAAGTAACAAGTAGGCACATGTGTTTCACCCCAAAATGTTTGAAAAACAGTAAAAGAGGGGACTATGTACTCACTTGAGATTGCTTAGAAGTCTTGAATAACAACCAAGCAAAGCTAAAGGGATCACGGAATCAAACGGTACCTAATATAGGTAATTATGCAAATAAACGGACCTAAATCGGAAGATCGGATAGAATGAGGTTTCGTAAACCAAATGAGTATAGGAACTCATGTAATATGGTTTAACAAAGCCTACATACTAAAATGAAACCTAACCTAAGTGCTTACGACCCATTATGACCCGTTTAGGTAGCTTACGCCACTTTAACGCGTCGTTCGCGTAAAACGCGTTCGGAACGCCTAACTAGTCCTATGACAAGTATTATATGCCTTAGTATGTCTAATATTGTTGTCTAATCAGTTTAGATATCAAAAATTATGTTACATATGCTTAAAATAAATTTATGCTCCAAAAAGGGCATTTTGGTCATTTACCTAAGGCATATAAACTACCTATCATACAACTACTTAAACGAAGTGACCATAAGGTATAACCTCGGAAGGTTATTCCCTATGCAACTATGGTCACCTAATGTGTTTGGTCGGATCCTAATGATCGACCAAACGGGTCGGGTTCGAAAGTATAAGCGGTTGTTTAGACCGCTTAACTTACGACCCTACATAAGCACTAAACCTAAAGTGACGAGCTAAACATGTAACATGTTAAAACATGTTTAACGAGGTTTGAAAACAGGTTTGGTATCAAAACAAACGGTTTTGATACCTAAAAGTAGTTTGGTTACAAAATACACAAGAATACGTATTTTGGCCGAAACTGCGACTCGCCACTATGCCTAGATAACGTGGTAATCAGTAGGTATAGTCATAAGAGACTAAAACCATCGTGATTACGCTCACGTTATGAAGTTCAAACGAACTTCGTGTTAACCATAAACTGGTCAATGCAGAAAGTCAAACAAAGTTTGACTTTCATGCTAAAAACGCGTAAAAGAACGAAAGAGGACTTACAAAAGGTCCAAGAATGGAAATCTAGATCCAACTTGCTTAGGTATGAGGTGCTAAGCCCCAAATTTGAGCAAATAGATCAGATTGTGTGAGTTGCAACAATGAGGAGCATGGGTATTTATAGGATTTCTAGGACCGTTAGGATCGTTCCTCGAAAACCGAGCTTAAATCTGGACCGTACACATGCACCCATGGTTTTGCAAAACCATGGGCACCTTAAAAATAGCCCATAGTAAGTTATAAACCATGTGCAAATGAGGGGAACAGCTGGAACAAGCTGAAAATCAGATTTTCCATTTTGGTCCCTTCCAAAGATAACTATGGCAGATTGTCAATTTTGGTCCCTGAATGTGCAAAACATGGTTTTTAATGCATTTTTGACACGTTTAAGCCCCGTTAATCCCATTTCAAGGCTCTAAAATGAAGTTAAAGTATAGGTAACATGAAACATGTTCAAAAATATCTCGGATGTCGGTTCGTTTGACCGTACGGTTGCGTTATTCGGTTAATTACGACGAAACACGAACGAACGCGAAAAACACTCCAAATTACTCGACGAATGGATTTTTATCAAGCCAATCACTAAAATAAAATATTTTAATGATTACATAAATTTTTGGATGTCTGGATGTATTCAGAACGTAAGATATGCGCGAAAATGCAAACTTATGCACTTTTTGACGCTTTTAGTCCCTTTTGATCAAGAAAGTTTATTTTTGCGCACCAAACACCTCAAAGCCTATTTCTAAGCTATGTAAAGGATATTTAGGGCATATTTAACTTATGATCAAGTTCTGGAATGTTCGTTACAGTACAAATCGGCATACTTTCGCAGTTTGTCGAAATTAGTCCCTGTAAGCGAATAAACTTGATTTCGCCACACCAAACCCTCCAAAACTTATTTCTAAGTTATGTAAAGGTTATTTAAGGCATGTTAAGCCTATTTCACTATTCCGGAGTGTTTGTTGCTTTAAACTTGTTATATTTACGCATCAGTGCGCGTATAACCTTCCAGAAAGCGATTTAAAGCTTGAAATCGAACATGAATTGATATGTGCAAACAATACACGTATTTTTACAAATCCTAAGTATGAAACACAATATTTCATAAATTTGGTATTTGTTTGATGGTCGCAGAGGCACAGGTGTCACAAAAGACCCAATTATTAAAGTCGCCAGAGAACTCCTTTTTTGCTGGAAAATACAACTTTTTGGCCGGAAAACTCAACATTTTCGTCACAAACCTCTTTGTAACCTTAGATCGGACCTTAAGGAACCTTTTTCTGGCAAAAAAATGGTTTTCCGGCGACCGTAGACTAACGGCGTTAGTGTTATGTTAGTGAGGGTCCATTGGTGACCAATATCTCAATAGTTAGGACTGCCAGTGATTATTTTTGAAGTTGGAACTGTTGGCGGGCAACGACGAATAGTTGAGATTATTAAAATCCAATATTCCTATTTTATGTAACCTAGTTATATAATATCATTGTATGATGCAAGAAGCATTGGTTTAAAGAAACCAATGGCAAACACAACAACGAGCATTACTACTTTGGATGTGCAATGAGTGGTGAGAATTTCATTGTCATAATTATATGAAGGGTTTAATGTGTAAAATTTTATTATTTTCCAGTTCTACTATTCAATAAATCCGTAGTGGAACTTTTTATTTATTTTTAATTTAATATGATCATAGTTTTACATATTATACCCATATATTAATTTGCAAACCTTACTTATGGTAGATGTTAAATTCAGTTGTAGGTGTGTGACAAAATTAGTCATAGTCTGCTACTTCTCTAAAATTGCTGGTCTTTAAAATGATAAATCCGGCCAGGTAAGAAATTAGTTGGTGAACGAAAATATGCTACGAGAGGAAAAAAGTTAAATATTAACACACCCACTTTGTTTTCTTTTTTTGGTTTGCATTTCACACATAAACGCAGATGCTTAATTATTTTTGTTTGTTTCTTACAAATAATTTTTCACATGTTTTTTTTACTCTTAACTTTTAAAATATGGTGTTTTCATATACTCTGAATATATCATCACAACATGCTTATTTTTATCTACATTTCAGTATAAATTTTATTTAAAACCGAGTTGAATCAAATATTATATATTTTTACTTCTTTATTTTAAATATACTTACGTATTTCTTAACGCTTATTTTTAGACAGGCGTAATTTTTTCTTGATTTTCGAATATAACATCGCACCATTTTATATACATTTTATTAACGTTGTCCGCCCCAAAACGCAAGTATAACCTGCTAGTTAACATGAAGTGGATTAATTATAAGGATGTATTAGGCTATAGGGTATGGGGTTCGTCCCCAGCCCCCTCGAGGAAAGGCGACGCCGTCGAACCATCCCCCCCCCCCCCGCGTCCCCGTCCTCTACGTCCTGCTCAAGACGTTGCCGACGGTCCAAAAATGGTGAGCCCTTTGATGATTTCGACCGTTAATAAAAAAAAATTCGGAATAGTATTTGAGTTGTGGGTTGAATCGGATTGGAGACCTCCGGAGTTGCCAGAAATCCGCCGGATAAAACGAACGGAAAAATGAAGGTGATGAAAGGTATATTGTCTAGATCTGTGTGCTGCAAATGGTTTTGGTTTAGGTTATGTTTTAGAGAAGTTGCAGGTTGTGTTTAGATTTTATTGTTGAAGGGAGGAGGATGGTTTTAGAGAAGTTGCAGGTTGTGTTTGCTAAATCGAAGAAGTGGAGGAGGATGGTTTTAGAGAAGTGGAGTAGGATGGTTCTAGATCTGTGTGCTGCAAATGGTTTTGGTTTAGGTTTTATTTTAAAAAAAAATAAAAATAAAAATAATACAATTGTTGTTTTTAGTGTATTTAAAAAAAAACATAAAAGTGGTGGGGTAGGATCATCTAGAACCATCCTCCATACCCTCTAGTTTTGTGGGATGGACCATCCTTGGGAGGACTATGACGTGGCGCCTACGTGACGGATCATCCTCCCTTGGAGGACCATCACCATACCCTCTAGCCTTATCTCTTTGATTTGCAAAAGGATCTATTTTGGTAATTAGTTATTCCAAAGAGGATTCACTAAAATAATTATATAATCAAATCGAGTTGGATTTAACTATAACGTGTTAAGGGTGAGAGGGGCACTCCTCTCTTAGGGGAGTCCCCTCTCTTACGCACGGCCAATCAGCACGCGCCACGTCAACTCCCTCTTAACTCCCCCCACACCCTCAATTTGATGGCGGTACTCCTCTCTTAATCTCTCTCATCATCTTCTCTCTCTCTCTCTCTCAGCATCTTCTCTCTCTCTCCTCTCTTTTTGTTCGGTGAACACCCACCGATTCCATTCCCCGATTACCTTCCCCGCGTTGATGGCGGCGGTGTTCCCGCTCGGGGACTTGGCTCACCGCAGGGGTCCCCGCTAAGTGCCCCGGACGCCCTAATTGTTGTCCCCATAGTATAAATTGACTCTTTAGACGCGTTGCTATTTTTTTACCCGGTTTGAAGTGAATACCGCTTCTAAAGATTATAAAACCAAAATTTCAATTGTGTAAAAGATGTTTGATGTGTACCTAGTTTTCTCTCTCCCTATTAAATTCCTCTATTTCTTCTTCTTCTTCGTCCGGGAGTTAATATTCACACATCTCTCCCATCTGTATCTCTCTATACATACACAGATATATAGAGAGAGATAGAGTAAAAAGGAATGTGATAATAAGATTTAGGGGTGTAAGAATAGTGGAAGCCTTCTTCTCAGACACACCTTCATGAGTTCTCTCGATCTCTCGATGCCCTTCAATTCTCAGAGGCTTACATCAATCCAATACTACAGTTCGCGGAAGATGGAGACAACCACCCGCGTCGTTTGCCACTGTAAGCCTTCATCGTTGTAAGCTTGTTAGCCTCCATTGTTCGCCGCCGTAAGCATGTAAGCTTGTAACCACGTATCCTTCACCGTTGTTCTCTGCCACTATAAGTCTCTCAGTCTCCGTCGCTGTTGCCGTAACCCTATCCCCCAATTTTCTCTCAGAAATTTTCGTTGTTCTTAAATCTGGATTTTGTGATGCAGACCACTAACAACACCATTCACCATTGTTCTTCATGATGTAGACAACCACCAATAAGTTTTTATTTTTTATTTTTCTAAAGAAGATGAGACAGGTGGTTTATCAAGGATCTGGTTGTTGCCAATCGAAGGAGTTAGAATCAACACCGGAGCTCAATCTTTTTTTAGTAACCAGAGATGACAATTGATCGATCAAGCATTCTTTTGTAATATTTGTTTTGACCAAGAAAAAGATTATATATATAAACACTACCACCTAGAAAAAACGCCAGGGCTAAAACAACTTACAAGAATATTAGAAGGTTTTTTTTAACCATTCAATACACTTCAATTTAATCCTACAGTTCCGGTTCCTATTCAATTTAATCCTACGGTTTCGGTTCCTATTGACATATTACAAGAATGATGTAACACCTTAGGCAAATCATACCATGGCTAGGACTCAGGAGAGATGTTGGGTTCATGATATGCGTATAAATACACATGTTTTTCCGTATCAAAACAAACCCACTTTTTATTGGTTTTGTTGGAAATATATATGAAAAAAGCTTGATTTAGTTTATTTGATATTTTCAGGACAAAACAAGCCCAGAACGATTAAACGAAGCAATTCTAGAGAAAAAATCCGAAGATCTGCTGACACGGAGTCGAGGCACGTGCCTCGACCACAAACAACAAAGTCATCTTCTGAGGATTTTTCAGAGATCCAACTTAAGAATTGTCGAGACACGCTCTGTGCCTCGACCATAAAACGACAAAAATACTTTTAGAGGATTTTTGAAAATCTAGTGAGACTCACAAGACTTGACCATGGGCCGTGTCTCAGTTTCATGTCCCATGCCTAGAAGCCCGTAAGATTCGCCAAGATTTAGCGAGGCACATGTCATGCCTCGCCGCTAACATCTATAAAAGGAGCCTTCCACTACCCATTTCTATTGCTCAATTCTTTCTTCTCTCTTCCACTCCACACTCTAATTTTACCCACTTTCTTTAAGTTTTTGTAATCATTAAAAATTGAGAGAACATCATTAAGTCATTATCAATCTCGTGATGATTAATATAATTTTTCAAGTTTGTTAAAAGTTATCCTTGAACCCATGAGTGGCTAAGGTTCTTGTGGGTGTTTGGGGGAAACCAACCCCTTGATGGGGATTTAACTAAAACAAGTTGTGGATTAACAAGGGTGTGTGTGTGTGTTAATGAATTTAAGTACTACGTACTGTATTGAAAATGAGTTTTCTAAGTCCATAAAGTGAGTTAACAAGGCTATGTGTGTGTTAATGACTTGGTTTTTATTAACGTCACTACTCTTGGAGAGATAGGATTAAATCAAGGGGTCCATAGCGATGGGTAGTATAAACCCCTTATGACTACTTTTTACTTAATACTAAACCACGACGATGTACAGTTTCCCTGCTGATTCTGTAGCATCGTTGTTAGTTTGATTCCAACCTTGCGGAGAGTTTCTCTGTTGATTCTATCAAATATGGTTGAGATGTGGGAGGGCCACTAAAGATGGAGCTCCACAGCTTTATGCATTAACTGAACACAACTACTTACCAGGTCTTAAAAGAACGACTTTGGTGGGTTGTCTCACAGAGTACTCGGAATAACCCTCCAAAGACGTAAGGTAGTCGTTTAAAGTGAGCTCTTGTGATCCATGGTAAAGTTTAGTTAACAAAGCATCGGGGTAATGAAAACCCAAACACCCCCTTTTTTAAAAATTGATTTCAAAACTATATGTTATTTATTTTTTGTTTTCTTTTATAAAACTACAAAAAACAATCTTTCTTTGGCTTCACTAGATGTCGATATAACATCTCGATACTAAAATCTCTTGTATCCTTGTATGACCTTGGTATCTTACCATCACTATATTATGCATACCATAGGTGCACTTGCCCCCGCATGAAGTATTAGGTGATCCTATCTTATAATGTTTTCTAAATTTAAAACTTGAACAGTGTAAAACCGGCTAAAATCTACCATTTTTTTATAAACACTCTAACCTATGTCAGTTCATAAGGAATGCCCTGCCTCTAAAATTATCAAATCTTTTTGGGCTTAATGCTAGTGGATGAGATGATAAGCCACAACCAAGCATGCTTAGGTGGGACTAGTATGAGGATGGGTCATGTGACAAAAAAAAAAAAAAAAAACAAATCCATGAGCTTTTTATGGGCAAAGCAAACAATATCGGTGGCACGAGAGGCGGGATCTTACAGATGAAAAGTTAACTATCACTTCAAATATCAATTCTTTCTACTTGCTGTTATTTTTCAAAACATTGTTTCTGAATCCTCACAGAACCCACCTAATAGATAAGATGATTGCTTCCAAAATCTCCTACTTAATCTTCAAATCTCTCACCAGTTTCGGCCAACTAATAAAAGACTCTAGGTGCTTTGCTCTAGGGAAAGAAACATCAACCATTAGGGAATGACGTTCCAATTATTCTCAGCGATAACACAATCACAAAGGAGTTGAATTGTTGTTTCAAATCCAAACCCCTCTTATCCAGATTAATTCGAGTAGGGTTACCATCAATTAACACTCTCCAAGCTAGAACATTAACCTTCATACCGATAAAACGAAGAGTGATTCGATCTTCCAACGAACAAATTTAAAGATTAATCCATCAACGAAGCACTTTAACTGCAAAAGGAACATCTTCATTAAGTCTACAAAGCCATTAATCCTTTTATGAAAAAACAGATATCCCTTTATAAGGTGGGTAGGGGTGCCCATCACTCATCACTCATCACTCACTCACAACTTCCAATCAAGTTCCGCCATGTCATCAAGCATTATTCCATCACTAGTGATGGATTTTAGTGTTTATGCCAACTAAAATGATGTAAGTTTAAGTCCCACAAAGTTGATGCCTAATAGGTGAATTTTAGGAGTAGATTTTAGGTGCACATGTTTGACGTTTAAATTAAAAAAATCTTTAACTATATGTATATATATTAAATAAATCTTATTATTGGGTATGAAATGAGTTCTAATGTAATGGTAAAAAGTACCTCCCATGTATTCAAGAGGTGAATGGCAAAAATCATGTAAACTGCAGGTATAAGAGTATTTAAAAGTTAATTAGTTTACAGTTAAAAAATAGAAAAATTCTAATTTAGGCCTGACCTCGTTTTAGCCTTTGTTCTAAACTTCTAATCGTGTTTTAACAATACGATTTCAAATAGCTAATGAGTTGCTTGACTCGTTTATGCCATGATAAATTGCAATTTTCAGTTTGTGAAACACAAAATGAAATTGTTATAGATCCATCAACATCTTATCGATATATTTATTCTACTAATTTGAATCCAAATTAATTTTTTTGGTTGACGATTGCTTTGGGCACTAGAGACATGATCGATAGTTTTCTTGTGTATGATTCTAAACATCAGTTTTTTATTACGAAGTTTTCAAATGGAAATTACATCGAGATAGAAGGTGAACAGGCAACAAGCTGCACTGCTACCCTTTTTTGAACAGCGAAACTAAGTCTTTTAAAAACTACATCCATAGATCTCAGGGTCATAACATTACTATGCATGACCCTTTGAACTCGACTAAGTAGGTCCACAGTCTCTGGCGCAAGGAAACCAAAAGTATCAAAGGAAATGGGATAAACACGTGTTGGTTGTCAAGACACGCTTTCTCGTGTTTGGTCACTTTGCCCAAAGCAACCTGACCCACCGTGAAAGCACTACACCCTAAGCCCACAAGGGGGGAACCCCTGTTAGATCCACACATGCGTGTTTTTTTCCTATCCATCTGAAGACCAAAATGTCGGTTTGTCTAAGGGTAGATCTTCTTTCCAATGGGTCAGTTAAGAAATTCATGGGTGCCTATTGTTTTGGTCAAAAATCAAGCAAAGATAATGCAACCAAACTTTCTGTTGTGAGGTGTGATGCTTGAATCAATGAACAATATTAAGGATCACTTAGAAATGTAATGAACAAGTGACACAATGATTTATACGAGGAAAAAGCCCTTGATCAAGAGTTGATCTCCGGCATAAAAAACATCGGGTGATGGATGTTAGGGCATGAATTTTATGCTAAGGATCATCTATCCTGAGACTGGGCATGGATCACGGATCCTTAATGGATGATGCAGAGAGTCTGAGGATCCAGAGTCTGAGGATCCAGGATCCTTAACAGAACTTATGTTTTCTAACAATTGTCACGTTTTTAATGTTTAAATGCAGGTAATGGATGACATGGACTCATTCTTAGCTGGAATTTCGGGGAATATTCGTTCATATGGCACATGCTTGATGAAATATAACCGTTTTTGGAGAACATGGGCCATTTCGACCTTTTTAGGAAAGTTTGTTAATTGATATTTCTTATCTTTTTAAGGGGAAATAAGCTCATTTGAGGCATAAGTCGTACACACCACACAAACAACACACAACACTCGAATTCTCTGCAAACACTTAGCAAAAACACACACTTACACTAGCAATTCAATGTATTGAGCTTGTTTTCTTCCGAAGTTGTACAAGGATCACTATTGTTTCAGCAATATATTTGGTGATCGGTAGTTTCCATCACCCGAGGTTTTTTATGCCGGAGATCTTCTAAAGATCAAGGGCTTTTTCCTCGTATAAATCTCGGTGTTCATCGTTGATTTCATATACTTGTCGTTCATACAATTAACCAAGCATCATACCTCACAAAATCAGATTTGGTTGCATTATCCTTGTGTGATTTTTGACCAAAACAGTTTGGCGCCCACCGTGGGGCAATTGGTGCTTCAATTCTGAGAAATTTTGTTTATTTCATTCATTTCGGTTCATTACCTTCAACCACATGGCTTCTTAGGGAAAAACTACTTCAAGTTCCATGTCGGCGGTTTCCTCATCACATAGCATTCCACCAATGCATCATCTTCCCCCTGCATTCCAGAAGAATGCTCCGAAGAAGACAACCCCCGTTTTCACAAAACCAACTGTTGTTTCTTCCTCTACACTTACTAACAGTGATATTTATGCTTTGATTTTGCAGATGAGAGGATATATGCAACAACAGGACGAAACTAATGGCAGGATCCTTCGCGAAATTGATAAAATCAGCAAAGGATCATCCCCCTTTGCTGCCGAGGTCGCTGAAATTCGACACTCCGGTCATAACTTCCCAGCACTTTGCAGCTCCAGATGTCCAATACCAGGGTGGATAAACAGGAATGCGTTCTGGATCATCGGCAATGTCTCAGGCTCAAGGATCCTCTTTCCAGCCTTCAAGATCCTCATTTCAGCATCGGGGATTCTTCACCAGTTTAGGAGGATGCATGGGGACGCAGCTGATTCAAGGATCCTCTCAGGTTCAAGGATCCTCCTCTCAGGTTCAAGGATCCTCTCAGGTTCAAGGATCCTCCTCTCAGGTTCAAGGATCCTCTCAGGTTCAAGGATCCTCTCAGGTTCAAGGATCCTCTCAGGTTCAGGGATCCTCTCAAGTTCAAGGATCCTCCTCTCAGGTTCAAGGATCCTCCTTTCAGATTCAAGGATACTCATCTCAGGTTTTCAGATCCATGGATTATCCTCCAAGACCTTCATTCACAGCACATCAAGGATCCAACATCTTCCAGGATCAAGGATACTTAAGGAGTGTGCAACCCAGAACTTCAGATGTTCATCTAAGAGACTTCATACCAATGCAGACCATTGCTTCCCCTGGTCCCTCGGTTATGCCAGAATCCCGTCAACATGGATTCACATCTGGAATTCCAAACTTGAATCCTTCAGGAGGTAACACTTTGAATAATTTTTGCAATGCTAACCATGGCTTTGTGCAGGATACAGGAATCAACCAAGCTATGGCCAAGGAATTGCAGAAACTCAAAGATATGATATCCAGCGTTCCAGGGGTGGTTAAGCCCATTCCTGAAATTCCAGATGGAAGTCACAAGGGAAAGAATGGAGATCAATCCCATTCCTGAGAGGTTAAAAGAAGCATGTCTACGCAAGGGTTTTGGATCCACACTCACAGGATCTGCTCTTAAATGGCTGCTAAGTCTTCCCCCTTACTCTATTACTCCATTTGCTAATCTAGTTAATCTGTTTAATAGTCAATTTTCATGTAGTAGAAAATTTGAAAGATTAACTAGTGATCTATATAGGGTAACACAAGGTCAAAATGAATCACTTAGAGATTACATCACTACGTTTAGTAAAGAATCCTTGGATATCCCTAACCTGGATATAGCTACGGCTGTAGAAGCCTTTAAAATGGGTTTACTTAGGGATTCAATGTTCTATGACGATCTTGTCATGACCCCTTGCAGGAACTTAGATGAGGAAAGGAACAGGGCCCTTAGGTTCATCCGTTTAGAGGATGACAAAAGGATCCACGAGAGATTGTCAGGATCCTCAAAGCAAGACAAATAAGGATCCTATTTCGAGAATAACTGACCCAAGCAATACTCCAAGCATGACAACCAGAATGTGCATGCTGTGGAACGAGAGGAAGATGATGAGGATTATCCTCCTGTTTCTGAATATTGTTTTTCTGCTGATAATAATGAACTAATCCTTTCTATGCAGAGTTTAGGTGACAAGGTTAGGTGGCCAAGGAAGAATGACAAACCGTCTGCCACCAAAGACGAATCGAAATGGTGTGCTTACCATGGGGATTCTGGTCATCTCACAGATGAGTGCATAGCATTAAGGAAGGAGATAGGTTATCTTTTGAGCAAAGGATACTTGAAGGAATTGCTTGGAAGGAAAAAGTCAAGGATCAAGGATCCTGAGAAAGTTCCTGAAAAAGCTCCTCCTCCACCAGCTGATGCTCAAATCATCCATTTCATCTCCGGAGGTTCTCAGCAGCTAAGAGACGTGCAAAGGAAACAAAGATGGAGAATAGGGACAGACCTGTTCGAACTTCCATCCTTACCCAGGAAAAAGTCATATACTTTGATGGGGATGACCGTGTCGACATACATGATCCTCATCATGACGGTTTGGTTATTACATTATTTATATCTAACCATTTTGTTCGCAGGATTCTCATTGATGGGAAAAGCTCAGTGAACATAATCCAGTTGGATGTCCTCAATAGAATGGACATCCTTGAATCTGATATTGTCCAAAGATCATCTGTCCTTGTGGGATTCAATGGAGAGAAAAAGATTACATTGGGGGACATCAAACTTCCTATCTATATAGAGGGAGTGAATTATGTTAAAAAAATTCTATGTTATTGATTGCTTATCTTGCTGTAATGTTATCTTTGGCAGGCCATGGATACACGATATGAAGGCAGTCCCCCTCAACATATCATCAATGTGTCAAGCTCCCAACTCTATGAGATATGGTGAAGATAGAAAGTGATCAGCAGGAGGCAAAGAAGTGTTACACTTCTTCAATGAAGCCAGCCTCCAAGGAGCAAGAAGTCATGGAGGCAAGAGAGCAAGATGTCAAGGATATTCTGTTGAACCCAGAGGATCCTGAATCCAAAATTTTTATATAGGATCCGGGATCCTAGACAGTATTGAGCAGGATTTAGTATCCTTCTTGGAAAGAAGAAAATCTACCTTTGCTTGGAAACATGAAGATATGACAGGTATATCTAAGAATGTTATTACTCACAAACTTGGTATTGACAGGTCTTTCAAGCCAATACACCAAAAAAGGAGAAAGTTTGCACTTGAAAGGAATGCCATTATCCAAGAAGAGGTAGACAAATTGCTCAAGGCAAGTTTGAGTGGACTGATAAGCATGAAGCTGCACTCAAGGTTCTTAAGGATTATCTATCCTCAGCACCAGCCCTGATGAAACCAGAAAATGGAAAATCGTTATCCTTATACTTAGCTATTTCAGCTAAAGCAGTAAGTGTGATCCTAGTTAAGGATCATGAAGGCTCTCAACATCCGGTATACTATGTAAGTAAAATTTTACTTGATGCTGAGGCCAGGTATTCTCGTTTAGAGAAATTAATTCTTGATTTAATTATGCCTTCCGCTAAACATAGACATTATTTCGAAACTCACACCATTATTGTGAAAACTAACCTTCCTATCAAGAATGTTCTTAGGAAACTTCAAATGTCAGGTAGAATGACAAAGTGGGAAATCAAGCTTATTGCATATGACATTAAGTATGAACCCAGGACTGCCATCAAGTCCCAAGCTTTAGCTGACTTTGTGGCTGATTCCAGTAGTGATCTACAAAGGGAAGCTGAATTAGAAGTTCAACAACTTGAGAAGACCAAGGATCCTTAGACACTCCTCACGGATGGAGCTTCAAATGTTAAAGGAACTTGACAAAGCACACTACTAAAATCGCCACAGGGGGACATTATACCCCAATCCATTGCATGTGAATTCCAAACCACTAATAATGAGGCTGAATATGAGGCCTTGATAGCAGGTTTGCAATTAGATAAGAATATGAGGATCATGTATCTTCAAGTATTCATAGATTCCCTATTAATTACTAATCATTATAATGGTTCTTACACTGTCAAAGGTGAAAAGCTAATCAAGTACTTAGAAATAGTCAGGAAACTGGTAGACTCTTTTGCTTTTTTCAGTCTATCACAGGTACCCAGGGAAGAAAAATGCAGAAGCTGATGCTCTAGCCAATCTTGGATCATCACTGAAGATTCCAGAGGATGTGAAAATACTCATCATTCATGTCTTAGCCCTTGCTATTGAAGATCACATAGCTATGGAGATAGCAGAGGATTCTGCAATCATACCTAGTGATGGTGCACAATCAAATTCAGGATCCTGGATCCTTCCGATCCTGAGATATATACAACATGGAGAGATTCCTACAGGAGAAAACCCCAGAGCTTTCAAAGTCAAGGTATCTTAATTCACCATACTAAATGACATGTTATACAAGATATCTCTTGCAGGTCCCTAGTTGCGGTGCATTGAGGATCCAGAAATTCAAGAAGTTCTAAAGGATTTTCATGAAGGAGACTGTGGGAACCACACTGGGGGCAGAGCACTATTCTTAAGGATCCTCAGAACAGGATGCTATTGGCCTATGAGGAAGAAGTATGCTGTGGAATACACAAAGAAATGTAATGCTTGTCAAAGACATAGCATTATCCTTCATCAACCAGCGGAGCTCCTTCATCCTATTATTACCAGATTTGATGGCCAGTTATCAACAAAGAATGGCTGGAGCATACAACAAGAATGTCAGGTTCAGAAGATTTCAAGGTCCCTACTTATTTAAAGCTGAAGCAGGAAAGGGGGCATATCATTTGTTAACAATAGATGGTGACCTCTTACCAAGAGCTTGGAATGTTGTTCATCTAAAGAAATACTTTAAGTAAGAAGGATCAGGGATCCTCAGCGATACCAGTATTCTAATTAAGGATCCGGGATCCTCAAAGGATATATGATTCTACATTTGGTAACACATTACTTTCATTTTCATTCATTTTATACTTATTACTTATCATAAGGCAAAGATGTTAAACATTTAACATCTATTTTCATAAAGTTTAAGCTTTTGCAGAGTTATTATCATTTTACAGAAGATCAAAGTAGTTGGCCAACTCTCCAAAGTTTATTTGGGCTTGTCCCCAGTTATTTGGGCTTGTCCCTAGTTATTTGGGCTTGTCCCCAGTTTTGGGCTTGTCCCCACTTTGGGCCTGTCCCCAGTTTTGCCAGTAGCGCACGATGATCCTGGTACAGTTCATGGCAATGGGACCAGTACTCGCTTTAGGGGCTGACAATTTCATTGTACTGGCTGTATCCGGGATCCTACGTATAATGGTAGACGTACCATACATCCGTTCCTAAGGTTTCTAACATTTTCACGTTAGCTAAGGTTTCGGCATTTTAATGTCGCTCAAGTTTGGATAGTCGCCAGTGAGGGCCATACTCCAGTTTACACAAGTTTATTTGGGCTTGACCCCAGTTTACATCCGTTTATTTGGGCTTGTCCCCAGTTTATTTGGGCTTGTCCCCAGTTTGTTGGGCTTGTCCCCAGTTTATTTGGGCTTGTCCCCAGTTTGTTGGGCTTGTCCCCAGTTTATTTGGGCTTGTCCCCAGTTTATTTGGGCTTGTCCCCAGTTTGTTGGGCTTGTCCCCAGTTTATTTAGGCTTGTCCCCAGTTTGTTGGGCTTGTCCCCAGTTTATTTGGGCTTGTCCCCAGTTATTATGGGTTCATTCCCAATTATTTGGCTTGGTCCCAAGTTTGTTTTTCTTGCAGGATCTTGGAGCTCTAAAGTTATATAAGTTCTGACAATAAGGATCCTGGATCCTGGAAACTTTACTTTTCACACATTTTATTCAGTATTAGTTTACAAGGATATAGAATCCTAACTTGGATTCTCTGGTATGTTATATTCTAACTTTTTCTAAGCTGCAAGTTGTCTCTTATCCTTTTTGGTTAAGGATCATTGATCCACATTTATATGAACATTTCAAGTTTTCTGTTAAAAGTTTAACATTATCATCAGATTTCCAATAACTTTCCAATTGTTTGGCGATGATATCTTTGAAAATAGAAAGCATACATGAAAAATAAAGAGGAAAGAAACAACAACAGTTGTAGCTAAAAAAGTTTAATGTTATCACCCATTCATTATGTATTAAATCATCTGGCCTGGATTTCACCAGCAAAACCGTGGACCATCCACCCAGGCCGGACATGGCTATCTAACAGTTAAAGTGTCTATGCAGATATTAAAGTGCAGGAAGGTTAATAGCGAACGGTGTAGAAGGATTCATTCTCCACAAACAGAAGGATCTTCTTGTCTGTAAAGGCATTTGAGGAGTTATTTCTAACTCTATATTTTGCAATGATGATTATAGCAGGTCTTATCAGTGATGGCAGGCAGTGTAACGACTAGTTACCAGCAGCAACGGCTAGTCCACTTTTAACGGAAATATAACAGCTATGAATCCTTATCACAACTGCCATATTGGGGGCAATTGTTAGGGCATGAATTTTATGCTAAGGATCATCTATCCTGAGACTGGGCATGGATCACGGATCCTTAATGGATGATGCAGAGAGTCTGAGGATCCAGAGTCTGAGGATCTAGGATCCTTAACAGAACTTATGTTTTCTAACAATTGTCACGTTTTTTATGTTTAAATGCAGGTAATGGACGACATGGACTCATTCTTAGCTGGAATTTCGGGGAATATTCGTTCATATGGCACATGCTTGATGAAATATAACCGTTTTTGGAGAACATGGGCCATTTCGACCTTTTTAGGAAAGTTTGTTAATTGATATTTCTTATCTTTTTAAGGGGAAACAAGCTCATTTGAGGCATAAGTCGTACACACCACACAAACAACACACAACACTCGAATTCTCTGCAAACACTTAGCAAAAACACACACTTACACTAGCAATTCAATGTATTGAGCTTGTTTTCTTCCGAAGTTGTACAAGGATCACTATTGTTTCAGCAATATATTTGGTGATCGGTAGTTTCCATCACCCGAGGTTTTTTATGCCGGAGATCTTCTAAAGATCAAGGGCTTTTTCCTCGTATAAATCTCGGTGTTCATCGTTGATTTCATATACTTGTCGTTCATACAATTAACCAAGCATCATACCTCACAAAATCAGATTTGGTTGCATTATCCTTGTGTGATTTTTGACCAAAACAATGGGAACTACCAATCACCAACTCAGATTAAACAGAAAATGTATTAGAACTTTGGATGATAGCGAGCTTGTTACAAGGATCACTAGAGTGTAATGTGCAAAAAAGTGTATATTCACCGAGCAAACTGTCGAGAGCTGATGAGAGCAGTTACGAGTGTGTGTGTTTAGCCAAAAATAGCCAAGTGTTCTAATTTAGCTCGCTATCCCCTTTTAAATTTGGAAAATATCTAAGCTAACTAACTATCCGCATTTCGTGCAAGTCTTCCACGACCTCCATAACGTCCATATTAGTCAAGCACGTGCGGAATAAAAAGGGAATATGCTCCAGGAATATCGCCAAGACCCAGCCCAAGCACGTACTCCTGCAAAACAACTTCATATTCAAAGCAGACAATCGTTAGTGTAAGGATCACTATGATGATCCTGGATCCTGATCCTACAATACTCTCTAAGGATCACTAATTCAAACAGAATTGAGGATCCCTAAGCCCAACAGTAATTGAGGATCACTGATATTTGGAAAATCCTCCCCTAACAATTGCCCCCAAAATATAAGGAGAAAAGTGTAAATAAATGAGTTATATTTTCTCGTTCTTATCCGTACAAACCAACGGATATATAGCCGTTACCTTCTGACTAGCCGTTGCCAATCTGACGTCATTGAAGTGACTATCCTGCAAAATCATGAATATAAATTGAAGTTAGAGAAAAGGGTTAGGAAGCATTTAAATTCGTGCGTTTCATCCTTTAAATCCTCATTCGAAGATCTGATCAGGTACTTCTCTTTCCTTTCTCTCTTCATATTCTCATTCTGTTTCTTCTTCTTCTTCACCCTCATCATGACCAAGATGATGCTAAGATCCTCACCGGCTAAGGATCACAAAAAGGACAGTCCTTTGAAGAGCCAAGGGATCATCGAAGGCTCTGCGAAGGAAAGATGCTGCTTTACTGGTCCGCAGATAGACAGGATTCGCCATTGTTTTCCGGCGAACACCGTTTTTAAAGCTTTTGACCCCACCGTCCTAAGCGACTTTGTTTCTGAAACCTGGGTAGCTTTTCCGGTCACCCCATTTACGATAGGATACTCGTATCCTTTTCCTGATTTCACCCAATCTTTCTTCTCTCTCACCGGCATCTCCTACATCCAAGCGATGCCAATGATGTGGAGGGTCTTGTATACCCTTGAAAGAATCATTGAGCATGAAGGTATTGATCTGGGAATGTCGGAGTTAGCAGAAATGTATGACCTTGTGAGCCATGGATCTCATTGATATCTATTCAAACACAAACCCGGCGAAGAACACCCCATCTTCAAAATAACTAAGAATGACACCAACTGGAAAAGGCGATTCTTCTTTGTCAGAAGGGATTCCATCCCTGATGGAAAGGATCTGCGTAGAAAATGGGCCACTCATGGTAGGATAGAGGATCCTTATAGAAGGATCATAGGATACCCTATTTCTGCTGAGGATCACTAATCCCTTTGTTTCTAATTTTCAGCTATTTCTGTTTCCCACATCATTCCATCACCCGCGACCAAGGAGAGGATCGACGCTTTTCGGAATCTTGATCCTGAAATAAGATCATTTAAAGCAAACACCAAGGATTCTCAAGAAGTATCCTCAGGCTCTGTCACAATGTCAAGTAAGTATCCAAGTTTGTATTTAAGTGAATGTTAAAAAATAAATAAAACAAGAATACTTATCTTTTGTGTTGGATGGATAGGTGCTGGAAAATCCTCAAGGTCTGCCACCCGTTTCAGTGTTACCGATCTTGATGCTGTCCGATCCGCAAAGAAGAAGCCTGCTGCTAGTCCATCCGTCACGGTCCCCAAGGCCACCACATCTAAGGGAAGGGGCGGAAAGAAAAGGAAGACTGCTGATACCCTTGAAGGTCTGCCTCTGATCCAGCATCAGTTCGAGGAATACGTTGCTGAGGTGAGAATAAATGATCCTTAAATGTGATTCTTGTACATGATGCTTCCATACTGAGGGTAAGGGATCCTGAATTGTATCCTTTCTTTTGCAGAAATTTGCTGAAATCCAAGATTACGTAGGGAGTCTTGAAGAGGTTGAGCTAAAGTGTTTGGACCTCCAAAAGATCATGCTAGCCAAGGATCAGAAGATTGCCTCCCTCAAAAACGATGTCAATCTAGTGAAGAGGGAACTTGTCCTGGCTCATATCACTGCTGATCAGGAGAAGGCTGAAATCACAAATGATGCTAAAGTCTCCGCTGCCATTGCTATGTACAAAACCAAGTTGCAAATGGCCCAAGAAGCTCAGGATCCTCACTTTGACAAGAGCAACTGGGACATAGAGGGCTGGAAGGCTAGGTTGGCTGAGCTAGATGACGAAGAAGAGGCTGATGAGGTCTTAGCAATCGAGGCTGGCAACAGTGGGGTTAAGGATCATGTGGGTGATGCCGGAGCTGGAGGAGCTGGTGAAGGTGATGGTGACGCAGCAAAGGTGTGAGCTGCAGGAATGGGCGATGATGGACATTTCTAGACGCGGCCGGAGCCCATTTTTTAGAACTTGGTAGTAGTTTTATTTTGGTTATGGTATTTTGAAACAATGTTGGTTTGTATTCGAACAATAGTTTCTAGGGTTATGGATCATGGATCCTTAGACAATAGGTAGGATAATGGGTGGTGGATGGATCCTCTGTTTGGGGGATGAAGCCACTTGTTATCCTGCCATCTTTTATTTCCTGCACTCTTAAGACCCGTTAACAATGGACACCCTTTGCCAACCCATGTGGACGGGCCACGTTTTGCTGGTAGAAACGTGGGTTGGCAATTTTGACAACCTTAAAGGGTTTAACGTTTTGTGAATAAATAAAACCTTAACTTTTTGGCTATTTCCCATGTTGTTATCCTTGTGAATACTTTACTTTTCAATTGTTGTGATATACATTTTGTCTGAATTTATTAAGTAAAGAAGAAAAAATTTAATAAATATCCTCAAAAAGTTTAGGATATGATCAAGGATCACATATCCTATAGTCAACAAGTTCTGAAAAGTAGTGTAGTTTAAGGATCATAAGTTCAGTTGTCAAAGGATAAGGGTCACTCATGTAAATAATAAATAAAATCAAAGTAATTAAGGATCATACATGAGAATCCAAGTTAGGATCTTAACCTTTAACACTTAGAATCAGGATAACCAAAAGACAAACCTTAGTAGAAGGTAAGGATCAAGGATCCTTGGTCGTTTAGCTTCAAAAACCTGAAATAGGATACAACTTGGGACTAAGCCAATATAAGATAAAAGTTAGTGACTGGGGACAAGCCCAACAATTCTGGGGACAAGCCCAATATACTGGGGACAAGCCCAAAGGATAACTGGGGACAAGCCCAAAGGATAACTGGGGACAAGCCCAAAGGATCGTGTGTAAACTGGAGTATGGCCCTCACTGGCGACTATCCAAACTTAGTGACATGAAAATGCCAAAACCTTAGCTAACGAGAAAACGTTAGAAACCTTAGGAACGGATGTATGGTACGTCTACCATTATACGTAGGATCCTGAATACAGCCAGTACAATGAAATTGTCAGCCCCTAAAGCGAGTACTTGTCCCATTGCCATGAACTATACCAGGATCATCGTGCGCTACTGGCGAAACTGGGGACAGGCCCAAACTGGGGTCAAGCCTAAATAACTGGGGTTAAGCCCAAATAACTGGGGTCAAGCCCAAATAACTGGATACTTCTGTGGATACTCAATCCTTTGTTAAGGATACCTGAACCTTCAAAACTCAGAATCAAGTGAAAGGAGGATAAAGGATGCAGGATCCTTATCCTTATATAAGATAATTAAAGAATGAAATAGTTTGAGATTAGAACATTACCAAAATGAGGATCATCTTTCCTGTAAGGATCCTTTAAGGATACTTGTCAGGTAAGGATCATGGATCCTTATTACATGAAGTATTTCTTCAAGTGGACAGCATTCCAGGCTCTTGGTAGCAAATCACCTTCCATTGTTAGCAATCGATATGCCCCCTTTCCTGCCTCAGCTTCGATCAAGTAAGGGCCTTCCCACTTTTGTGCCAACTTTCCATCAGCAGGATTGGTGGTATTCTGAAATGCTTTCCTTAACACCATATAACCAACTTGGAATTTCCTGATCCTGACATTTTTGTTGTAAGATCCAGCCATCCTTTGTTGATAACTGGCCATCCTTATCCTTGCCAAATCCCCGAGTTCTTCTATAGTATCCAAATCTTGAACCAAGTTTTCAGCATTTTCTTCAAGATCACGAATGCTTGTTCTTGCAGTAGGAACCACCATCTCTGTAGGGATCACTGATTCTGCCCCAAATACCAAAGAAAATGGAGTTTGGCCAGTGGCATTCTTGGGAGCTGTCCTATCAGCCCATAGTACATAAGGTAGTTCTTCTGCCCATTTTCCTTTCTTGGATCCAAGCTTCTTCTTCAAATTGTTGATGATGATCTTGTTGGATGATTCTGCCTGACCATTAGCTTGTGGGTGGATTGGTGTTGATGTTATCATCTTAATCCCCCAGCTGTCACAAAAGTTAGTAGTTCTATTCCCAATAAATTGGGATCCATTATCACAAACAATTTCAGAAGGGATACCAAATCTAGTAATAATGTTTCTTTTAATAAAGGATATCACTTCCTTTTCTCTGACTTGAGCAAAGGCTTCAGCCTCTATCCACTTGGAGAAGTAATCAGTCATAGCAAGCATGAATACTTTTCCACCAGGTGCCTTAGGAAGCTTACCAACTATATCCATTCCCCATCTCATAAATGGCCAAGAAGAGGATATAGGATGCAAAAGTTCTGCTGGTTGGTGAAGGATATTACTGTGTCTCTGACAAGGATCACACTTCTTGGCATATTCCACAGCATCCTTCTTCATAGTAGGCCAATAGTATCCCGTCCTCAGGATTCTTGAGAATAATGCCCTGCCCCCAGTGTGGTTTCCACAATCTCCTTCATGGAAATCCTTTAGGACTTCTTAGATTTCAGGATCCTCAATGCATCTTAGATATGGTCCTGCAAGAGATCGTTTATACAACATATTATTTAATATTGTAAATTGAGATACCTTAATTTTGAAAGCCCTGGGGTTTTCTCCTGTAGGAATCTCCCCATGTTGTATGTATCTCATGATTGGAAGGATCCATGATCCTGAATGAGATTAAGTATCATCACTAGGGATGATTGCAGAATCCTCTCCTATCTCCATGGCTACATGATCCTCAATAGCAGGGGTCAAGATGTGGATAATAGGGATCCTGATATCCTCCGGGATATTCAAGGATGATCCTAGATTGGCTAATGCATCAGCCTCTGCATTCTCTTCCCTTGGTACCTGTGTCAAACTAAAGGAAACAAAAGAGAGTGCCAATTCTTTGACTATCTCTAAATATTTGATTAGCTTTTCACCTTTAACAACATAGGATCCATTAAAGTGATTTGTAATTAGCAACGAATCTACATGTACCTCAAGATACCTGATCCTCATATGCTTAGCAATTTGCAAACCAGCTATCAAGGCTTCATACTCAGCCTCATTGTTGGTAGTTTGAAATTCACAAGCTATGGAGTGGGGTATTATGTCCCCCTGTGGCGATTTTAGTAGTATTACAAGTCCTGTTCCTTTGACATTAGAGGCTCCATCAGTGAAATGTATCCAAGGATCCTTAGTTTCTTCCAGCTGTTGGACTTCTAACTCAGCTTCCTTTTGCAAGTCACTACTAAAATCTGCCACAAAGTCAGCTAAGGCTTGGGATTTGATGGCAGTCCTTGGTTCATATCTTATATCATATGCACTAAGCTTTACTGCCCACTTAGCCATCCTTCCTGACATTTCAGGTTTCCTGAGAACATTCTTAATTGGAAAATTAGTTTTAACAATAATGGCATGAGTTTCAAAATAATGTCTTAATTTAGTAGATGCCATAATTAGTGCAAGGATAAGTTTTTCTAAATGTGAATACCTGGATTCAGCATCAAGCAAACTCTTACTTACATAATAGACAGGATGTTGTGTAGCTTCGTGATCCTTAACAAGGACCGCACTTACTGCTTTAGAGGATACCGCTAAATACAAGGATAATATATCCCCTTTCTCTGGTTTCATCAAGGCAGGGGCTGAGGATAGGTAATCCTTGAGAGCTTTGAGGGCATTTTCATGCTTTTCAGTCCATTCAAATTTCCTGTTCTTCCTCAAAATGTCATAGAATTCTTTGCATTTTTCTGAGGATTTGGATATGAACCTGTTCAAGGCTGCGATCCTGCCTGTCAATCTTTGCACATCCTTAGCATTGGCAGGAGATTTGATATTCACAATTGTTTTGGTCAAAAAATCAGACGAGGATAATGTAACCAAACTCTCTGTTAAGGGGTATGATGCTTGAATTGGTTTATAGCAATAAGGATCACTATGAAAAAATAAATAACAAGTGACACAAGGTTTATACGGGGAAAAAGCCCTTGATCAAGAGTTGATCTCCGGCACAAAAAACCCCGGGTGATGGAAACTACCGATCACCAACTCAAATTAAACAAGTAATGTGTTACAACTTCGGATGATAGCGAGCTAAATACAAGGATCACTATAGTGTTCTGTGTAAAAAGTGTACGAAATTGCTAAGTGAATGAACGAGAGCTGTTGTGAGCGGTTGTATGTGTGTGTGTAGCCAAAAATAGCAAAAAGTTGTGTCTAATTAGCTCGCTACCCCATTTAAATCTAATAAAAATCTAAGTAACAAACTATCCGCAAATGGTGCAAGTCCTCCACGACTCCACAACGTCCATTTCTGACCAAGCACGTGCGGAATAGACTTAGTATATTCTCCAGAAATATCGCCAAGACCAAGTCCCAATTGATATTCCTGCAAAACAGTTACGAATTCAAAGTGAACAATCATTAGTATAAGGATCCTTAGGATGATCCATGATCCTGATCCTGAAGCACTTCTGAGGATCACTAACTGACACAGAAGTAAGGATCACCAAACAGGATAATATTTGAGGATCACGGGTCATTTAGAAATCCACCAATGGTAAGGATCACCAAACAGGATAATATTTGAGGATCACTAACTGACACAGAAGTAAGGATCACCAAACTGAAGTGACAATCCTGCAAATCATCATTATAAATAGGAGTTAGAGATAGGATCAATATGCATTTAAATCCGAAGAAACTCCCTTTAAATTCTCAGTTGAAGATCAATCAGGTATCTCTTCTTTTATTTCTCCTTCTCTTACTCTGTTTTTCTTTCTTTACCAACATCAATGATGCTCCGGTCCTCCCCTGCCAAGGATCCCCAGAAGGATAGCCCCTTGAAGAGTCAAGGGATTATCAAAGACTCAGTACATGAGAGATGTTGCTTTAACGATGCTCAAATAGATAAGATTCGTCACTGCTTTCCGGCGAATGCCTTTTTCAAACCCTTCGATCCCACGGTTCTGAGCGACTATGCTTCTGAAACATGGGTTGCCTTTCCAGTTACTCCATTCACCATAGGATACACCTATCCTTTTCCAGACTTTACACAATCCTTCTTTTCCCTTACCGGCATCTCTTACATCCAAGCTATGCCGATGATTTGGAAGGTCTTGTATACCCTGGAGAGGATCATAGAGCAGGAAGGGGTTGATTTAGGAATGTCAGAGCTGACACAGATGTATGATCTCACGACGTTTGGATCACATCGATATCTGTTTAAGCGAAAACCCGGCGAAGAACATCCCATTTTTAAAGCCACCAAGAATGACACAAATTGGAAACGACGCTTCTTCTTTGTCAGGAGGGATACCATTCCAGACGGAAAGCATTTACCCAGGAAGTGGTCCACCAATGGTAGGACGGAGGATCCTGAGAAGGATCATCAGGTAATCTGGTTCTTGTGAAAGGATCACTAACCCCTTTTTGTCTTGTGTTATGCAGCTATTTCTGTTTCGCACCTCATCACAACACCCGCAACCAAGGATAGGCTTGCTGCTTTTTGGAAGCTTGATCCTGAAATAAGGTCATTCAAGATAGACACCCAAGACTCACAAGAAGTATCCTCAGGTTCCATCACCATGTCAAGTAAGTATCCTGCTTTTTGTATAGTTGAATATTAAAATAAATAGTTATATTGAAATAGGATAAGGATACTTATCTTGCTTTAAATGTGTAGGTGCCGGAAAATCTTCCAAGCCTGCCTCCCAATTCAACACGGCCGACCTTGATGTTGTTCGATCCAGGAAGAAGAGGGCCACTACCAGTCCTAGCATCTCCATTCCCAAGGCACCCACTAAAGGAAGGGGTGGCAAGAAGAGGAAAACCTCTGATACAGAGGACCTACAGGGCCTGCCACTGATCCGCCACCAGTTCCTTGAATACTTCAATGAGGTAAGGATCACCAATTCTGCCTAGGTATCCTACTCATTTGAGGATCATCTGATCTTGAATTGCTTTGTCTTTTTCTTTGCAGAAATTTGCTGAGATTGAAGATTATGTGGGAAGCGTTGAGGAGCTGGATAAGAAGATTGCTGACCTCCAACAAGTTGCAGTGCTTAAGGATCTTAAGATTGCTGATCTTGAAAAAGCCCTTCAAGATGCCAAGACTAAGACAGCTAAAATCCCGATCGACATCGACTATGAGAAGCATGATCTCATAGAAGGTGCAAAGGTCTCTGCTGCCATCACAATGTATCAGACAAAACTAAAGATGGCTCAGGAAGCTCAAGATCCTAACTTCGACAGAAGCAGCTGGGATGTTGAGGGCTGGAAAGCGAGGTTGGCTGATCTTGAAGATGATGAAGAGGCTGAGGAGGTTTTGGCGATCGAGGCTGGAGGCAGTGGGAAGGATCAGGTTAAGGATACCGAAGCTGGAGGGGACGAGGATGCAGCGAAGGTGTAGGCTGCACAATTGGGCGATGATGGACATTCTTAGACGTAGCCGGAGCCCAATTTTTAAGTTTGGTAGTAGTTTTTTTGTGGTTGTGATGTTTTTAAAACAATGATGGTCTGTAATAACTAAACAATAGCTATTAGGGTTAAGGATCATGAATGATCCTTTGGACAATAGGTAGGATTACAACTGGTGGAGGGATCCTCTGTCTGGGGGATGAAGCCATTGTGATCCTGCCATCTTTTTAATTCCTGTACTACTAAGACCTTTAGACAATGGACACCCTTTACCTACCCCAGCGGACGAGCCACGTATTGCTGGTAGATGCTCGGGGTAGGTAATTTTGACAACCTTTGATGGTTAAACTTTTGTTAATAAAATAACCTTAATCTTTTTTGGCTTATCTTGTGTTGATATCCTTGTTGTTGTTTTATTTTTCAATTGTTTTGATTTACACTTGTCTGAGTAAGAAAAGTTGAACAACTTAGATAAAAAACTTAGGATATAATGCAGGATCAAATATCCTATAGTTGAAAAATTCCAAAAAGTGGTATATTTTAAGGATCATGAGTTCAGTTGTCAAAGTATTAGGGTTATTCAAATAATCAATGAATAAAATCAAAATAGTTAAGGATCATACCCGAGGATCCAAGTTAGGATCCTAACTCTTAAGATTATTATAACCAGGATAATCACAGAACAAACCTTAGTAAAAGGTAAGGATCAAGGATCCTTGGTTATCTAACTTCGAAAACCTGAAATAAAACATAACTTGGGACTAAGCCATTATAAGATAAAAGTTAGCAACTGGGGACAAGCCCAAAGGATAACTGGGGACAAGCCCAAAGGATAACTGGGGACAACCCCAAAGGATAACTGGGGACAAGCCCAAAGGAGAACTGGGGACAAGCCCAAGGATCGTATGTTAACTGGAGTATGGCCCTAACTGGCGACTATCCAAACTTAGTGGCATGAAAATGCCAAAACCTTAGCTAACGTGAAAACGCTAGAAACCTTAAGAACGGATGTATGGTACGTCTACCATTATACGTAGGATCCTAGGTATAGCCAGTACAATGGAATTATCAGCCCCTAAAGCGAGTACTGGTCCCACTGCCATGAACTATACCAGGATCATCGTGCGCTACTGGCGGAACTGGGGTCAAGCCCAAGGATCACTGGGGTCAAACCCAAGTAACTGGTTGCTTGTGTGGATAATCATGCTTTTGCTAAGAGTACCTGAACCTTCAAAACTCAAAATCTCGTGAAATGGGGATAAAGGATGCAAGATCCTTATCCTTATGTGAGAAAGTAAGGAAATGAAATAGTTTAAGATTAGAATGTTACCAAAAATGAGGATCATCTGTGCTTTAAGGATCCTTTAAGGATGTTTATCATGTGAGGATCATGGATCCTTATTACCTGAAATATCTCTTCAAATGGACAGCATTCCAGGCTCTTGGTAGTAAGTCACCTTCCATTGTTAGCAATCGATATGCCCCCTTTCCTGCCTCAGCTTCAATCAACTAAGGGCCTTCCCATTTTGGTGCCAACTTTCCATCAGCAGGATTGGTGGTATTCTGAAATGCTTTCCTTAGTACCATATCACTAATTTGGAATTTCCTGATCCTCACATTTTTGTTGTATGCACCGGCCATTCTTTGCTGATAACTGGCCATCCTTATCCTTGCCAAATCTCTGATTTCTTCTATAGTATCCAGGTCTTGAACCAAGTTCTCATCATTTTCCTCAGGATCACGAATACTGGTTCTAGCAGTTGGAACCACCATTTCTGTAGGGATCACTGATTCTGCCCCAAATACCAAAGAGAATGGAGTTTGGCCTGTAGCATTCTTAGGAGTTGTCCTATCAGCCCAAAGCACATAAGGTAATTCTTCTGCCCATTTCCCTTTCTTGGATCCGAGCTTCTTCTTCAAATTGTTGATGATGATCTTATTGGAGGATTCTGCCTGACCATTAGCTTGTGGGTGGACTGGTGTTGATGTTATCATCTTAATCCCCCAGCTGTCACAAAAGTTAGTGGTTCTGCCCCCAATGAATTGGGAACCATTATCACATATAATTTCAGAAGGAATACCGAATCTAGTTATAATATTTCTTTTAATGAAGGATATAACTTCCTTTTCTCTGACTTGGGCAAAAGCTTCAGCCTCTATCCACTTGGAGAAGTAATCAGTCATAGCAAGCATGAATACTTTTCCACCAGGTGCCTTAGGGAGCTTACCAACTATATCCATACCCCATCTCATAAATGGCCAAGAGGAGGATATAGGATGCAAAAATTCAGCTGGTTGATGAAGGATATTGCTGTGTCTCTGACAAGGATCACATCTCTTAGCATACTCCACAGCATCTCTCTTCATGGTTGGCCAGTAGTATCCTGTCCTCAGGATCCTTGAGAATAACGCCCTGCCCCCAGTGTGATTTCCACAATCTCCTTCATGGAAGTCTTTTAAAACTTCTTGGATTTCAGGATCCTCAATGCATCTTAAGTATGGTCCTGCAAGAGATCGTCTATACAACATATTATTTAAAATTGTGAATTGAGATACCTTAATTTTGAAAGCCCTAGGGTTTTCTCCTGTAGGAATCTCTCCATGTTGTAAGTATCTCATGATTGGGAGGATCCATGATCCTGAATGGGATTGATTATCATCGCTAGGGGTGATTGCAGAATCCTCTCCTATCTCCATAGTCACATGATCCTCGATAGCCGGGGTCAGGATATGGATAATAGGGATCTTGATATCCTCCGGGATCTTCAAGGATGATCCTAAATTGGCTAGTGCATCTGCCTCTGCATTCTCTTCCCTTGGTACCTGTGTCAAACTAAAGGATACAAAAGAGAGTGCCAATTCTTTGACTAACTCCAGATATTTGATTAGCTTTTCCCCTTTAACAGCATAGGATCCATTAAAGTGATTAGTGATTAACAAAGAATCTACATGTACCTCAAGATACCTGATCCTCATATGCTTAGCAATTTGCAAACCAGCTATCAAGGCTTCGTATTCAGCCTCATTGTTAGTGGTTTGGAACTCACAAGCTATAGAGTGGGGTATTATGTCCCCCTGTGGCGATTTTAGTAGTATTCCAAGCCCTGTTCCCTTGATGTTTGAGGATCCATCAGTGTAGAGTATCCAAGGATCCTTGGTCTCTTCTAGCTGCTGGACTTCTAATTCAGCTTCCTTTTGCAAATCACTACTGAAATCTGCCACAAAGTCAGCTAATGCTTGGGATTTAATGGCTGTCCTGGGCTCATATCTTATATCATATGCACTAAGCTTCACTGCCCACTTAGCCATCCTTCCTGACATTTCAGGTTTCCTGAGGACATTCTTGATTGGAAAATTAGTTTTAACGATAATAACATGAGTTTCAAAATAATGTCTTAATTTGGTAGATGCCATAATTAATGCAAGGATAAGTTTTTCTAGGTGTGAATACCTGGATTCAGCATCAAGTAAACTCTTACTTACATAATAGACAGGATGTTGTGTACCTTCGTGATCCTTAACAAGGACGGCACTTACTGCTTTTGAGGATACCGCAAGATATAAGGATAACACATCTCCTTTTTCTGGTTTCATCAAAGCCGGGGCCGAGGATAGGTAATCCTTAAGAGCTCTTAAGGCACTTTCATGCTTCTCAGTCCACTCTAATTTCTTGTTCTTCTTTAGGATATCATAGAATTCCTTGCACTTTTCTGAGGATTTGGATATGAATCTGTTTAAAGCTGCAATCCTGCCTGTTAATCTCTGAACATCCTTAGCATTGGTAGGGGACTTGATGTTCACTATTGCTTTGATTTGTTCTGGACTGGCTTCAATGCCTCTCTTTGTCACCATATATCCTAAGAATTTACCTGCTTTAACACCAAAGTGACATTTTGAAGGATTAAGCTTCATATTATATTTGTCAAGGATATTGAACGCTTCCTCCAAGTCTCTTAGGTGATCCTCAGCCTTTATTGATTTTACCATCATATCGTCTATGTAAACCTCCATAGTTTGTCCAATCTGATCCTTGAACATCATATTCACTAGCCTTTGATAAGTTGCACCTGCATTTCTTAGTCCGAACGGCATAGCAATATAGCAGTATATACCAGTTGGAGTCATGAAGGCTGTATCCTCTTGATCGGATGGTTCCATTTGAATTTGTTGAAATCCAGATGAAGCATCCATAAAAGTTAACAGTTCATGACCCGCAGTTGCATCCACCATGGAGTCAATGTGGGGTAATGGGAAAGGATCCTTGGGACATGCCTTATTTAAATCGGTGAAATCGACACATACCCTCCACTTTCCGTTTTTATTTGAACAACAACCACATTGGCCAACCATCTTGGATACTTGACCTCTCTAATCATACCTGCTCGGAGTAATTTCTCTACCTCCTCCTGGATAATGGCATTTCTTTCTGGTGCAAATTTCCTTCTCCTTTGATGGATTGGTTTGAAGGACCTATCATTGCCAAGTTTGTGAGTGATTACATCTTTAGATATACCTGTCATGTCTTCATGTTTCCATGCAAAGGTAGTCTTTCTCCTTTTGAGGAAGGATATGAGGTCTTCCTTCATTTCGGCAAGGATCCCTGATCCTATATAAACTATAGATTCAGGATCATCAGGATCCATAAGGATTTCTACTATATCCTGTTCTCTTGCCTCCAAGACATCCCTTGGAGGATACTTTGATTGCTATTGCTCCCTAGACTTTGATGCTGGTTTCATTGATGAGGTGTAGCAGTTCTTAGCCTCTTGCTGATCACTATCAATCTTCACTATTCCCCAAGGACTAGGAAGCTTCACACATTGATGATAAGTGGATGGGACTGCCTTCATATCGTGTATCCAAGGCCTGCCAAGGATCACATTACAACAAGATAAACAGTCAATAACACAAAACTTTTGGTAAGAATGTAGGCCTTCGATATAGATTGGGAGTTTAATGTCCCCCAGAGTGTTCTTGGTCTCGCCACTGAATCCCACGAGCACAGAGGATCTTGGTATGATGTCGGATTCAGGGATGTTCATCTTCTTGAGAACATCTAGCTGGATAATGTTCACAGAGCTTCCTCCATCTATAAGGATCCTGCGAACAAAATGGTTAGAAATAAAAAGAGTGATAACCAAACCATCATGATGAGGATCCTGGATGTCAACACGATCATCCTCATCAAAAGTTATAACTTTTCCTTCGGAGACACTGGATGTTCGAATGGGTCTATCTCCATTTTCCATCTTGGTTTCCTTCGCATGTCTTTTGGCTGCGGAGAAGGATGTTCCACAAATGTCTGATCCTCCAGATATAAAGTTTATAATCTGTGCATCTGCTGGAGGGGCTGGAGCTTTCTCTGGGATCCTTTCAGGATCCTGAGTCCTTGACTTCTTTCTCCCCAATAATTCTTTCAAGTGCCCCTTGCTCAACAGGTATCCAATTTCTTTCCTCAATGCGATGCATTCTTCTGTGAGATGCCCAAAATCTTCATGGTATGCACACCACTTTGATTTATCCTTAGTTGCAGCTGGTCTATCATTTTTTCTGGGCCATCTAGCTTTATCACCTAAATTCTGCATCGCAAGGATTAGTTCATTGTTATCGACAGAAAAACAATATTCAGAGATTGGAGGATAATCCTCATCATCCTCTTCTTGTTCAACAGCATGCACATTCTGGTTATCAGATTTATTATAGGATCTGAACTTGTTGTTCCTAAATGAGGATCCTTGCTTCTCTTGCTTTGAGGATCCTGCTAACCTCTCCTGGATCCTTTTGTCATCCTCTAGCCGGATGAACCTAAGGGCCCGGGTTCTTACCTCATCTAGATTCCTGCATGGTGTTATAACAAGATCATCATAGAATAACGAATCCCTAAGCAATCCCATTTTGAAGGCTTCAACAGCCGTAGCTATATCCAGGTTAGGAATATCTAAGGATTCTTTACTAAATTTAGTGATATAATCCCTTAATGATTCATTATGACCCTGGGTTATCCTATACAGATCACTAGTTAAACGCTCAAATTTCCTACTACAAGAAAATTGGTTATTAAATAGGTTAACTAGATTAGCAAATGAGGTAATAGAGTAAGGAGGAAGACTTAGCAGCCATTTAAGAGCCGATCCAGTAAGAGTGGATCCAAATCCCTTGCACAGACATGCTTCCTTTAACCTTTCTGGGATGGGATTGATCTCCATCCTTTCCCTGTATTGAGCTATGTGTTCCTCAGGATCCGTTGAACCATCATACAACTTCATGGTAGGCACATGGAACCTCTTGGGTATCTCGGCATCACAGATTGGTGGTGCAAAGCGAGATATCTTGTGGCTCCCATCTGCAATCTCCGGGATAGGCTTGACCACTCCTGGGACACTTGATATCATGTCCTTTAACTTTTGCAATTCTCTTGCCATGGCATGATTGATACCTGTATCCTGCATAAGGCCATGGTTAGTAGTATAAGAATTATTAAAAGTGTTACCTCCCATTGGATTCAAATTAGGAAGAGTGGATGTGAATCCATATTGTTGGGGCTCTGGAATGACCGATGGACCAGTAGAAGCAATGGTCTGCATGGGAATGAAATCTCCCTGATGGATATCGGAATTCCCTGATTGCAAACTCCTTAAGGATCCATGAAACTGAGAGGATCCTTGAACCTGTGAGGATCCTGGGACGTAGGAGGATCCTTGAACCTGGGAGGATCCTTGAAACTGAGAGGATCCTTGAACCTGTGAGGATCCTGGAACATAGGAGGATCCTTGAACCTGAGAGGATCCTTGGAATTGAGAGGATCCTTGAACCTGGGAGGATCCTGGAACATAGGAGGATCCTTGAACCTGAGAGGATCCTTGGAATTGAGAGGATCCTTGAACCTGGGAGGATCCTTGAAACGGCCAGAACCCTTGAATCTGCTGCGCTCCTGAGTATCCTCCTGAGCTGGCGAAGGATCCTATATGCTGAGGATGGGATCCTGCTGGTTGAAAGTGTAACCCTGAAGCCTGAGTTATTGCTGATGACCCGTAATGCACTCCTTTTGGTCCTCCAACATATTGAACGTCTGGAACCGCTGAAGGCTGAGAAGTTATAACCGGAGTATCAAAATTCAAAGATCTGGGCATTAGTGGGGAATGATCCTCTGTCGATCTCTTTTGTTTCTTGATGTCTCCAATTTCTCTAAGGATCTTTTCATTGCTCTTGTCCTGCTGCTGGATATGCTCCTTCATCTGCAAAATCAGAGTAAACAAGTCACTAGTAGTAGGAGTATAAGAAGCAGAAGAAGTCGGAGGTTTTGAGAAAATGGGAGTTGGTCTCTTCTCGGCATTTTTCTGAGGTCCAGAAGGTGGTGGAGGCAAAGGTGGAATGCCCTGGGATGAATTGACTGCAGACATCGCACTGGAGGTATTCTTTGTTGATGAAGCCATCTGCTCGTATGCAATGAACCGGAATGATCACAAAGATGAGAATTTCTTAGAAATGAAGCACCAATTGCCCCACGGTGGGCGCCAAACTGTTTTGGTCAAAAAATCAGACGAGGATAATGTAACCAAACTCTCTGTTAAGGGGTATGATGCTTGAATTGGTTTATAGCAATAAGGATCACTATGAAAAAATAAATAACAAGTGACACAAGGTTTATACGGGGAAAAAGCCCTTGATCAAGAGTTGATCTCCGGCACAAAAAACCCCGGGTGATGGAAACTACCGATTACCAACTCAAATTAAACAAGTAATGTGTTACAACTTCGGATGATAGCGAGCTAAATACAAGGATCACTATAGTGTTCTGTGTAAAAAGTGTACGAAATTGCTAAGTGAATGAACGAGAGCTGTTGTGAGCGGTTGTATGTGTGTGTGTAGCCAAAAATAGCAAAAAGTTGTGTCTAATTAGCTCGCTACCCCATTTAAATCTAATAAAAATCTAAGTAACAAACTATCCGCAAATGGTGCAAGTCCTCCACGACTCCACAACGTCCATTTCTGACCAAGCACGTGCGGAATAGACTTAGTATATTCTCCAGAAATATCGCCAAGACCAAGTCCCAATTGATATTCATGCAAAACAGTTACGAATTCAAAGTGAACAATCATTAGTATAAGGATCCTTAGGATGATCCATGATCCTGATCCTGAAGCACTTCTGAGGATCACTAACTGACACAGAAGTAAGGATCACCAAACATGATAATATTTGAGGATCACGGGTCATTTAGAAATCCACCCCTAACAACAATAGCCTTGATTTGCTCTGGACTTGCTTCAATGCCCCTTTTTGTCACCATATAGCCTAGGAATTTACCTACTTTAACACCAAAGTGACACTTGGAAGGATTTAGTTTCATATTAAATTTATCAAGGATATTGAATGCTTCCTCTAGGTCTCTAAGGTGATCCTCAGCTTTCTTGGATTTCACCACCATGTCATCTATATAAACCTCCATAGTGTGTCCAATTTGTTCCTTGAACATCATATTGACTAGCCTTTGATAAGTAGCACCTGCATTCCTTAGTCCAAATGGCATAGCAATATAACAATATATACCAGTTGGGGTCATAAAGGCTGTATCCTCTTGATCAGATGGTTCCATTTGAATTTGTTGAAATCCAGATGAAGCATCCATAAAAGTCAACAACTCATGACCCGCGGTAGCATCCACCATGGAGTCAATGTGGGGTAATGGGAAAGGATCCTTAGGACATGCCTTGTTTAAATCAGTAAAATCGACACATACCCTCCACTTTCCATTTTTCTTTTGAACAACAACCACATTGGCTAACCATCTTGGATACTTGACCTCTCTTACCATACCTGCCCGTAGTAGTTTGTCTACCTCTTCCTGGATTATAGCATTCCTTTCAGGTGCAAACTTCCTCCTCTTCTGATGCATAGGCTTGAATGACCTGTCAATGCCAAGCTTGTGAGTAATTATATCCTTAGATATACCTGTCATATCCTCATGCTTCCAGGAAAAGGTGGTTTTCCTCCTCTTAAGGAAGGATACTAGATCCTGTTCAATGTTGTTAAGGATCCCTGATCCTATGAAGACTATTGATTCAGGATCATGAGGATCCATAAGGATTTCCTTCACATCCTGCTCTCTTGCCTCCAAGACATCTCTTGGAGAATGCTTTAATTGCTATTGCTCCCTTGGTTTCGAGGCTGGTTTCATTGATGATGTATAGCAATTCTTAGCTTCTTGCTGGTCACTTTCAATTTTCACCACCCCCCATGGACTAGGAAGCTTCACGCACTGATGATAAGTAGATGGGACTGCCTTCATGTCATGTATCCATGGCCTGCCAAGGATAACATTACAACAAGATAAGCAATCTATAACACAAAACTTTTGATAAGAATGGAGTCCTTCAATATAGATAGGGAGTTTGATGTCCCCCAATGTATTTTTGGTTTCCCCGCTAAATCCCACAAGTACTGAGGATCTTGGGACAATGTCTGATTCAGGAATGTTCATCTTCTTGAGGACATCAAGCTGAATGATATTCACTGAGCTTCCTCCATCTATAAGGATCCTGCGAACAAAATGATTAGAAATAAACAGGGTAATAACAAGACCATCATGATGAGGATCCTGAACATCAAGACGATCACCCTCATCAAAAGTTATGATCTTATCCTTCGTGACAGTGGAGGTCCGGATGGGTCTGTCTCCATTATCCATCTTGGTTTCCTTGGCATGTATTTTGGCTGTTGAAAAGGAAGTACCACAAATGTCTGATCCACCGGATATGAAGTTTATAACTTGTGCATCTGCTGGAGGAGCAGGAGCCTTTTCTGGGATCCTTTCAGGATCCTGGATCCTTGACTTCTTTCGTCCCAAAAGCTCCTTCAAGTGCCCCTTGCTTAACAAGTAACCAATTTCTTTTCTAAGTGCAATACACTCTTCAGTGAGATGTCCGAAATCTTCATGATATGCACACCACTTGGATTTGTCTTTCGTAGCAGCTGGTTTATCACTTTTTCTTGGCCACCTAGCTTTCTCACCTAGATTCTGCATTGCAAGAATTAGCTCATTGTTATCAACAGAAAAACAGTATTCAGAAATTGGAGGATAATCCTCATCATCCTCTTCTTGCTCTACTGCATGCACATTCTGGTTGTCAGACTTGTTGTAGGACTTGAACTTGTTATTCTTAAAGTAGGATCCTTGCTTTTCCTGTTTTGAGGATCCTGTCAATCTCTCCTGGATCCTTTTGTCATCCTCTAGGCGGATGAACCTAAGGGCCCTGGTTCTTACTTCATCAAGATTCCTGCATGGGGTCATAACAAGATCATCATAGAACAATGAATCCCTAAGCAAACCCATTTTAAAGGCTTCTACAGCCATAGCTATATCCAGGTTAGGGATATCTAAGGATTCTTTACTAAACTTAGTGATGTAATCTCTAAGTGATTCATTTTGACCTTGTGTTACCCTATATAGATCACTAGTTAATTGTTCAAATTTTCTACTACAAGAGAATTGACTATTAAACAAATTAACTAGATTAGCAAATGAAGTAATAGAGTAAGGGGAAGACTTAGCAGCCACTTAAGAGCAGATCCCGTAAGTGTGGATCCAAAACCCTTGCATAGACATGCTTCTTTTAACCTCTCAGGAATTGGATTGATCTCCATCCTCTCCCTGTATTGAGCTACATGTTCCTCTGGATCCGTTGAACCATCATATAGCTTCATAGTTGGTATCTGGAACCTTTTGGGTATCTCAGCATCACAAATAGGTGGTGAAAAGCGAGATATCCTATGGCTACCGTCTGCGATCTCAGGAATGGGCTTGACTACTCCTGGAACACTGGATATCATATCCTTAAGCTTCTGTAACTCCCTAGCCATAGCCTGATTGATGCCTGTATCCTGCATAGAGCCATGGTTAGTGTTATATGAATTGTTATAAGTGTTACCTCCCATGGGATTCAAGTTTGGAATTGCCGATGTGAATCCATATTGACGGGGTTCTGGTATGATTGAAGGACCAGAGGAAGCAATGGTCTGCATTGGTATGATGTCTCCTTGATGAACATCCGAGCTTGGAGGCTGTGTGCTTCTTAAGAATCCTTGATCCTAAAAGATGTTGGATCCTTGAAGCTGAGAGGATCCTTGTACCTGAAAGGATCCTTGGGGTTGAGAGGATCCTTGAATCTGAAAGGATCCTGGAACCATAGAGGATCCTTGGACCTGAGAGGATCCTTGAACCTGGGAGGATCCTTGGACCTGGGAGGATCCTTGAATCTGGGAGGATCCTTGAATTGTGTGCATTCCCAAATATCCTCCTGAGCTGACGAAGGATCCCTGAGGCTGGAAGTGAGAGCCAAATGCTTGACTCATAGTTGTTGTTCCATAACGCCTTTCTGATGGACCACTTTGATACTGGATGCCCGGAACTGCCGATTGTAGGGTAGTTACAACTGGAGTGTCAAAATTCAATGACCTTGGTATCAGAGGAGAGTGATCCTCCACTGATTTCTTCTGTTTCTTGATATCACTAATCTCTTGGAGGATCCGTTCATTGGTTTTGTCCTGCTCTTGCACGCGATCTCTCATCTGAAAAATCAGAGTAAAAAGATCATTAGTAGTAGGATTAGAGGAAACAGAAGAAGTTGGTGGTTTCGGGAAAATGGGGGTTTGTCTCTTCGCAGCATTTTCAGCATTCTTCTGGGATCCAGAAGGTGGTGGAGGCAAAGGAGGAACGCCCTGTGAAGAACTCATTGCCGGCATAGAGCTTGATGTGTTCTTTGCTGAGGAAGCCATCTGCTTGGTTGTAATGAACCGAAATGATCACAAGAACAATAATTTCTCAAGAACGAAGCACCAATTGCCCCACGGTGGGCGCCAAACTGTTTTGGTCAAAAATCAAGCAAAGATAATGCAACCAAACTTTCTGTTGTGAGGTGTGATGCTTGAATCAATGAACAATATTAAGGATCACTCAGAAATGTAATGAACAAGTGACACAATGATTTATACGAGGAAAAAGCCCTTGATCAAGAGTTGATCTCCGGCATAAAAAACCTCGGGTGATGGAAACTACCGATCACCAACTCAGATTAAACAGAAAATGTATTACAACTTTGGATGATAGCGAGCTTGTTACAAGGATCACTAGAGTGTAATGTGCAAAAAAGTGTATATTCGCCGAGCAAACTGTTGAGAGCTGATGAGAGCAGTTACGAGTGTGTGTGTTTAGCCAAAAATAGCCAAGTGTTCTAATTTAGCTCGCTATCCCCTTTTAAATTTGGAAAATATCTAAGCTAACTAACTATCCGCATTTCGTGCAAGTCTTCCACGACCTCCATAACGTCCATATTAGTCAAGCACGTGCGGAATAAAAAGGGAATATGCTCCAGGAATATCGCCAAGACCAAGTCCAAGCACGTACTCCTGCAAAACAACTTCATATTAAAAGTAGACAATCGTTAGTGTAAGGATCACTATGATGATCCTGGATCCTGATCCTACAATACTCTCTGAGGATCACTAATTCAAACAGAATTGAGGATCCCTAAGCCCAACAGTAATTGAGGATCACTGATCTTTGAAAATCCTCCCCTAACACCTATTTATTAGTAGAAATCCCAGCGCACCTGAATATGTCAAAAAGGACATCTCTAACCAACTCATGTTGGTACTTGATCCCCTCAAGCTCTCTACAATGAACTGCATGCTTCCTAAAAGAGTCCAAACATACCTTATGACAAACATGGCATATCTTATTAACTAAAAATCAAGGAATCATGAGGCGATGCTTAAGGATAGTACGGTACTCTACTAGCGCCATATGCTTAACAAGAAGTAAATTTAGGCATGTGGTGCTCGTAGACACTCAAAAACGGCTTTTTGTCTAACGGTTTAGTCAAACTGTACTTTAATGTTATGGATAATGTTACTAAAAAGAGCACTTGCCAATGTATGTTGGGCTTTAGGTGGCAGTATCCTTATTAGTGAAACTGCTGAAGTCGAAGCTTAGAATCGTATCACAAAGAAAAGCTAAAGCACAAACATAATTAGAATCCATACCACATATGCCAGTGTCTCGTAAAATGTGGTCATATAGCACCTAAAGATTGGCCCTTGAGGCCATAAAAGCATAGAATGAAGCCTCTACAGCTGAATACAACCCCAAACCTCCAAACCTAATATGTAAGGAAGCAAGTCACCACTGGAAGTCTCCAAATAAAGGACCTCCACAAACCACCAATTCCTCTATTACCTCACGCAAACCTTCGTCAAAGAATAAAGCTGTAGCTTCTATGTGTACAGGTTGACATGTCATTAAGCCAAAGAAAAGATTGGCAATGATCATAAAGGATCGAAGCAATAGTAGTTCACTCTGCGGATCACTTAGTTTTGGTAGAAGACACATCAAATCTACAACAGTGGCAGCTATTTTCTTTGCTAACCCACTAATAAAGCTTGTGTTTCTACTAACGCCCCCACTCCAAGAAGTTTCACCCCCCAATAATGGCTTCCCGACGTCTGTAGGCAATAACCCCTCACGAAACTTGCTACCATCACAAGAAGGCCAAAATATCTCACTTTTTTTAATATTAAATTCAAGACCTAATGATGGACCCGCCACCTTAATGATGTCCAACACTCTAGCCACCTCTTCTGAAGCTCCAATGACAGTCCCATCGTCAAGATACTAAATATGAAGAAGAAGCTTGCATTTGTCTCTAATCTAATGCACAAGGAGTGCATAACAAGAGCGAAAAGAAGTGGTCCCAACAAGTTCCCTTGCTGAACTCCAGTGGTAGATCTAATGTGCCCATCTCCAATATACAATCTTGTAGGTTGCCTATATAGAAGTTCTACCCACAAAGAAATAGAAGGGGCACCTCATCCTGACCTCATGAAGTAAGGTGGATCTATCCAACTGATTAAAAGCATTAGAAAAATCTATAGTGAGCATTGCAAAAGACCGCTCAGTGTGACATTCATTTAAAACCCTGTTGACGTTGTGTAAAATGGCCTTAGTGCCACCCGACACGCCGACCCTAAACTGAAAATCATTAAGGCACTTGGTCATTCCTGTACCAACACCATTCATATCAACCTTGGAAACCAAACGCCTCAATATAGTACCCACTACAATAGGTCTAACCCCATAGTCGGGTTTTAAAAGTGGCGTAAGGGGAGCATACGCAACAAACTTTGCCAAACTCGATAGGCATTCCCCCAACCATAAGTTGACTAATGCAGTGATAGCGCATAAAGATCAGTGGCAATAACAGACCTCTCTACACAGAAAGCATCCAAGATGTGTTATGCCCTCAATTCGTCCCTCCCACACAAGGTTCCTTTAGGAAACGATTTAATGCAACCAAGGACACTAGCCACCTCTGTTGCAAGGGAGGCTCAGAATATATTGTACTTGGCATATATGGAGGTTCACTCTACAGGTGTTTAGCCTTTAAAGCCTGCATGGTATTACCATTTTTATGGAGCAACACCAGATTAACATAACACTTTTACCATAGCTATAAAGTGGTCATCTGCAACCTTGCGAAGACACTGCCTAACATTGGGGTTAGTAACAGTACTCTCCTCGTGATTATCAACTCCTCATTGACCTAGATATTCCAAAGCAGGACTATCAAATATATTTTTAACTAACATGAAAATGCCATCTTCTTTCCCCCATGTGGCTAAAGAATTCAGGATTGATCTTTGTTGCAATGCCTTTCTATTCCTAGACTTGCTTTCTTGCCTATTTTTTTGGTTTGACCACTTGCAAAATGCAATTAGGAAGAAGGAACAACCTAACCCATGCTTCAATGGATCTAGGTTGGGCAACCACTTTGTAGAGAGTGGTTTTCAACGCTTGAGAGAAAGCCAAACGAAAACTATGAGATATGCTCTTCACGGTGACAATGGGTGCTTTAAAGACATGATCAAGTAGTATAACATCAAACATGAACAACTCATGAACATTGGTCACGCGCACCTTAGGAGAGGGCATCAAAATCCCTATAATATGGCTATCTATGTCATTATCACGATTAGTAAAACATATAAGCCCATTGAGGTGATGGCATGCATAACTCAATGCATGTACACTCATACACTTCCCGCACATCCATTGAACAAAAAACTTCAAGGTACCTTCCACAACCATAAACAACCCATGGTCCGTAGTAATAGCCTCACGTAACACACTTATACATTCATCACTAGTAAAGTGCAAACTCTTGAGATGAGAGATCAACCGAGAAATCCCCTTATTTCCCACTTGACAATCTGGGCAACAATGAAACATATGTAACGGACATAGCAAGGAGCCACTCAAATGCGTAGAAGGGGTTATCGTTAAGTCAAAACAAATCACGCTTCAAGTCGAAACACGAAATTCGGATGTAGATACCCAAATTTTTAGGATTGACATTTCATCAAACACTCGGAGTGTATCTATAACAAAACTTCTCATTTTAATCGATGAGCCCCCACCCCCCACTAATAAAGCTTGTTCTCTACTAACGCCCCCACACCCCAAGAAGTTTCACCACCCCAATAATGGCCTCCCGATGTCTGTAGGCAATAACCCCTCACGAAACTTGCTACCATCACAAGAAGGCCAAAATATCTTGGTTTTCTTAATATTAAGTTCAAGACCCAATGTTGGACCCGTCACCTTAATGATGTCCAACACTCTAGCCACCTCTTCTGAAGCTCTAATAACAGTTCCATCGTCAAGATACCAAGCATGAAGAAGCTTGCATTTGTATCTAATCTGATGCACAAGGGAGTGCATAACAAGAGCGAAAAGAAGTGGTCCCAATGGGTTCCCTTGCTGAACTCCAGTGGTGGATTAAATGTGCCCATCTCCAATATACAATCTTGTAGGTTGCCCGTATAGAAATTCTATTCACAAAGAATTAGAAGAAGCAACACATCCTGACCTAGTGAAGTAAGACTGATCTAACAACAAATTTCTTTATTTTTTTGTTAGGGTATGCTTGTTACAAAAACTCGTTTAACACTTTATAATCATTATATATGACATTGCGATTTTTTAACTAATATAATATTTTAGTGTAATAAAATTGTTTATTTGAGAGACGAAAGGAGTTAGGCCCAACACTATTGCTTTAAACGGCATTTTTTTGCACTATGAACAGTATAAGGTCAATTAGGAAATTGATATTGGACATGTGGACATACATATGTCACATATATAGGCCAGAACTTAAGTCCGAAAGTAAAAAGAAAAACTCAACATGCAAATAATTATATTACGTAAAAGTTTATTAATATGATACACCAATTGTACTAACACGTATCGTAATTCAGTACAATTGGTGTACACCAAATCAATGTACACCATGGCTAACATACACAACATCACAAACACATGGTACATGTATGTATATTTGTTATGTGTACAAATCACTTCATTTATAACTTTAGAAACAAGCATACTAGACGTTTAAGACTGATTTAGTTGTGTTACTAAAATGAAATTCAGAAAAAATTACACCGTTGGTCTTGGTGGTTTCTTACAAATTTCAATATTGGGTACTAATAGTTTTTTTTTGTTGTAATATCAGGTATTAACGTTCTAATTTGTCACAATGTTGAGTACTAAGACCAAACTTTGTAACAATGTTGAGTACTAAGGCCAAACCTTGTTAACTTTTTTGTTAAGTCTTCCTAAAATGACTAAAATGCCCTTTAATAATTAAAGTTTTAGTCATTTTGTTAAACTTAGAAACCGCAGGGACTATATGTGTTAAATAACCATACTTGTTAAATCAACCAAACAGAAAGTCCGCCTTTCAGGGGGTCTTCTCCGGTAAAGTCACCCGATTCCGGCCATATCGGATCCCTTAAAATTGTCCGTTTAACTCGTTTTTTGTCGTTAATGTTTATCTCCATCATAATCAAAACCAACAACTCGTTTGTGTCACGTATAAACTGCAAATTATGCTTATCTGCTAACCTGTTTAACTCCAAAATTCCCATCATCCTCTCGATCCATTATATCTTCAATTCGAGTATAAATATACGTCTCTTGACCCAATGCGACCTCATTCCCACACAATTTCATAGCCAATTTCGTCTCTACAACTGATAGGAGCCGCATCGGCATACCAGACTCTGATGATGCAATTCTTCTACATAACATCGTAGACTGGTACATATATTACATGCTATTTATTTGTTTTATCATACAAAACAAAAGCTCGATATTTATTTCAACTTACAAAACTGTAATTTCTTAGATCAGAAATTTGTTTTAGTTGTTTTTATAAATCTTAACTTGGTTTATTATTTAGATTAAGTTAAAAAGTTTATATTACTAGCATATATATATATATACACACACTCAACGTTTATAAATAATAAACTTCAAATCCATTTAATTTTATAAAAAATATAAATAAAACAGAAAACATTACTTTAAATTATTTTAGTCAAATATATTTAATTAAAAAATAGACTCTTTAGTTATTAAAGGGCATTTAGTAAGAGTTAACAAAAAAAGTTAACAAGATTTAGTCTTACTACTCAACATTGTAACAAGGTTGACCTTAATACGTAACATTGTGATAAATTAGAACGTTAATACCTGATTTTGCAACAAAATATTATTAGTACCTGACATTGAAATTTGACAGAAATCATAAGGACTAACGGTGTAATTTTTTCTAAAATTTTATTTATTTATTATTATTATTATTATTATTATTATTATTATTATTATTCTCATATTATAAATTACTAACATCTTGGTGCTTTGTGAACTTGTACTCAAAGTATAGGGAGTTTTTTAAAAAAAAATTGACTTTTCACTTCTAGCCAATAGGTTTTCATTTTTTGCATTTAAGCTTTTTGATTTTTTTTACTTTCACCCAAACCTTTTCAACTTTGCAAATTAACCCCAACGTTTTTTTTATTTTCAATTTTGATCCCCCATACTTTTATCCTTTACAAATTTTTCGTTTTACGTTTCGTTCTAAATTTTACGAGTGAATACGCCTCAACATGCGTGTGGGTTCAATGTTTTTTCGTCTATTTTCCCCCTTTGATAGGTCCGCCGCAATGCGTCTTTATTTCCATGTTTGACTGGTTCATCGCAATGACCGGGATCCTAGATCGACTTAGGTATTTTTTTTTCTATATTTTACGTTTTAGTTTAATTTTTTCGCATTAACACGACGCAATGTGAATGATGTTTCAACGATTTTAAACTTGTTTTTCGTTCGGTGTTATTTTTTCCTTTTTTGTTATTTTGTTTTTACCAATTTTTTCGGCATTGTTGGTCACTGGCAGTGACATAGCATTGGTACAACTTGGCACGGTTTACGCCCCCACCGCAACTGCGGAAGGCCTGGATACTAGTTATTATTATTATTATTATTATTATTATTATTATTATTATTATTTAAAACCAGACACGTGTCTAGGTAAATTGTAATATGAAAAAGTCACTAGAGGACGTTTTTATCAAAGACCACATATTTTCTAAAACGAGTGAAAAATATAAAGGTATTTGGCTAAGGGGCTGTTTGTTTACCTCTTAATGAGACTCTTAGGGGTTGTTTGTTTACCTCTTAATGATGCTCTTAATGGTTCAGACCTCTTACTAGTTCAGCACTTAATGGTTGAGACTGTTTGTTTCATAGCAGATGTCTGAATAGTTCAGACATTTGCCTCTGAATGGTTAAGATTTATACAGAGTCTGAATGGTTAAGACCTTTAATCTGAATTGGTCAGACATTTGTCTCTGAACAGTTAAGCATCATACAAACTCTTATTGGTTCAGACCTCTTACTGGTTCAGCACTTAACCATTCAGATGTTAATGGTTCAGACTATTTGTTTCACGAGCAGATGTCTGAATGATTCAGACATTTGCCTCTGAATGATTAAGATTTATACAGAGTCTGAATAGTTAAGACCTCTAATCTGAATTTGTCAGACATTTACCTCTGAACGGTTAAGCATTATACAATATCTTAATGGTTCAGACCTCTTACTGGTTGAGCATTTAATGGTTCAGACCTTTTACTGGTTCAACACTTAACCATTCAGATATTGCCAAACAGCCCCTAAGTGAGGGGAAAGGGTCAAAGTTAGCTTTTTTTTTTAAATTAAACTTCATTAAAACACACCTCCGACCCAAACGGGCAAAAGGCCAATACATAAAGGACCCCCGACCCAAACGGGCAAAGGGCAGACAGATTACATCATATACATCGGATATTTACACCACTCCCTCCAATTGATATATTTACAAGAAGATCTATTTTTTCACCTAAGCGTAACCCCTAGCTTTAACCTCCGACATAATCTCTTGCGGGCTTCTTCTTATCTGATTGAATACCAAGCCGTTTCTAGCTTTCCAGATACACCAAATAGAAGTAATAACCAGACCGAGCATAATCTTTTTTTTTTTCTTTTTTCCCGAAAATACACCAAACAAAGTTAGCTAACATGGGGATATTTTTTTGTGGGCAAGGGAAAAAGGAGAAAATGTGTAAATAAAAGGGTTAAAATCCTAACGTCTCAATTATTTGCTTACGCGCATTCAATTTTCAATTCGAGGATACATTACTTTATCAAGTTCTAAATTTGTAGGCAACATCTAACTATTACACAAGTTTCAAATAAATGGAGTATTAATAAACGATGCTCAAAGCAGCTCATAATCTCACATAAAATCATGTGGGACTGGGTTAGGCATGGGTTTGTATAAAAGAGAACTTTTTCTACTTGTTACGCCTTATTGTTTATTTTATTAAAAATATCAATGGTTTTTGTTTTTCTGACCTAGAAAACACGAGGTTCTAGAAACAACAGACGGATTTTATTTATAGTATAATTTTTTATTTTAATATGTTTTTCTTTGAAAAAAATGGGGTGTTAGAATAGTTTAAACGAGTTTTGTGTAAGACTTAATTTTTAATTTTTAATCAGCAAAGATTTCCTTAGTTTCCTATCATACTTAAATTTGCATATTGTCCCAATGTCCCAAGTGCATACAAAATAAAGGTAAAGTATATAAAATGCGGAAAACAAGGTAATGAAGGCAAAAGCTCCCCTGTTTGGCATGGTATCCTCTGCGTGTGGTCGATACCCATAATCGCCTAAAAATCCCCAAAATCACATGCTAAAAGATAGCAACCAAACAAACATGCAAACAACCATACCATCCATAGATAGAGTCTAACATAATCAACAGACAAAAAAAAGTTGTTAGGAAACAAAAACAAAAAGTGTGAAGATAATGTCTAAATGTGACTGTTAAATAGCCTGTGCCAAAACTATCAAATAGAGATGCGCATGGTACCCATTCGGTACCAAATCGGTACCGGTACCGAAAGTACCGGTATCGAAATCCCTAAAAGTGGGTACCGGTACCGAATATACCCGGTACGGTTCGGTACCGGTATTTTAGTGTAAAAATCGGTAAATACCGGTACCGTACCAGACCGGTACCGAAAATGTCAAAAGTCGGTATCGAATCGGTATCGAAAATGTACCCGGTTCGGTAAATTTGATACTGGTACCATTTGCTCATCCTTACTATCAAGCCATGATAGTCTATCACCTTGGACTAATCTGAGTTCCCTCATCTTCAGATGCAAGTCTCTCGTGCACTATGCCTGACTGCCCCTCAAATACCTGATCTTTTGGAGCACCGTTTTGGATAAATTTTACATCAATCAAGTCGTATCCTTGTTTTAATCAAAAGCCTAAAAACATCAGTCTTTATATTTTTCACTCGTTTTAAATGATGATCATGAACTACAGTGACAATATTTAAAAGTGGGTCTAATATTGGCCAACCATCTAGGTGAGATTATTAAAATCCAAATTCCCTCAACTAAAATATGCAATAAAGGAAAATGACTTCTAAAAATATTTGGGAAATTGGATTTTAATAATCTCACCTAGATGTGGTTGGCCAACATTGATCCCACTTTCAAATATTACTATTGTTAGTCCCAACCTTTAAGTATTTTTTCTCATTGGACCTCCGTTACAAAAACTTAACTCCGTTAAGTTTTTTTTTTCAAAATTTCAAACTAATGTTTTAGGGCTTTTGATCAGAACGATGATACGGGTCGATTAATGTAAAACTTACCTTAAAACGGTGCTCCAAACGACACAAGTGGTGCTTCAATTTGGGTATTTAAACTTCCAATTAACTAAAATCAAGTCATTTGGAGAACCATTTTGAGGTAAGTTTTACATCAATAAACTCGTGTCCTCATTTTGATCAAAAGCCCTAAAACAACATTTTTAAATTTAGAAATAAACTTAACGGAGTTAAGTTTTTATAACGGAGGTCCAATGAGAAAAAAAATTGAAAAGTGGGTCTAATATTGGCCACTCGTATCCTCAAATACCTGATTTTTTAATCTTTCCTACCAGGGGTGAGTGAATGTTTTAATTATTATAAGGGAAAATGGATTTTAATACTCTCACCTAGAGGTGGTTGACCACTGGCTATCCACCCTTTGGATATTATCATCGACAGTCCTATCTTTTAAATATTTTTTTTTCTCATTGAACAACCCGTTAAAAAAACTTAACGGAGTTAAGGTCCTTTCCAAATTTCAAACTGGTGTTTTAAGGCTATTGATCAGAACAATGATACGAGTTGATTGATGTAATACTTACCTCAAAACAGTGCTCCAAAGGTTTTGATTTTTGTTAATTGGAAGTTTAAACAACCGAATTGAAGCACCGTTTTGGCGTTTCATCATATTGAGCACTGCTTCAAGATAAGTTTTACATCAATCGACTTGTATCTCCATTCTGATCAAAAGTCTAAAGTTTGTAATTCGAAAAAAAACTTAACTCTGTTAAGTTTTTTTTAAATGTAGGTGCACTGAGAGAAAAATATACTTAAAAGGCGAGATTGTATGTGTCAAAAATTAGATAGGATTATTAAAATCCAATTTTTCTTAATATAATCATCGGCAAATTTGGAACAATTATTATAACTCCATCACTAAAGTAAAAGTTATTTCATTTTTTAATGCAACATGTCCAGAAAACATTAGCCATCAACAAATGCAGTTGAGATCATAATAGCTATAATACAATGACTATCATATATTGGCATAAAATTATGACTGCTTTAAGTTGGTACCTTTCTAGCTCACACTTGCTTTTGTTAGGTAGGTCGAAATACATAAGAACATGCCAATTCTTGAATCAAATTCCGTATCAGTATGCTACATCAACACAGATTAAGGTAAATACAAAGAGATATGTGTCATTGAAAAGTACATTATTCATATTAAACTGACTAATGGTATATTGCATTATCGTATGCATTGGCGCAGCTTAAGTAGGGCGGGAGGGGGCGGTCGCCCCCAAAATTTTCGCTCGGTAGTGAAGAGTATGTTGTTTTTGTATAGAAATTTTTGGACATTTAAGTTTTCGACCCCCGGTTTTATAGAAATTTTAGGTCGGGTGAGTTCCGTCCCTGTTCGGAAATCTCAAGCTTCGCCACTGATCGTATGTGGATGCTAAGAATCAAAAGATAACTAGTGAAAGATATTAGCTAGCCTGTGTCTGATTGAATAGAAAACAAGTGAACAATTATGAGTGGACTATATTTATAAGCTTTAATTTGGTCCTAAAATTCCATATGGTTCCATCATATCTGAAGAGCTATGATTTCAAATCGCAGGTGCACATGTATCAGAGTGACCATACCACTCTAAGCTGGCAGCCTTGCCACACGAGAGCATCCAGAAGGTTCTAGAAGATTTTGGAAGAAGATAGCTGGCGACAAGAAGATGCTCCCAGCAGACAAAAAGGATGACAAGTGGCACCAATGATAGTGCGCCAGCACTGATCGCAAGATCTCCATGGGGTAGGCCGACCACCAGTACAAAAGGACGTTGAGCTGCAACGAATAACCATGTGCCATGTCACCTCCAGGCCTGGCCATGGCATAGGGGACATATGGATATTCCTCCTGGTCGGACAGCTGTCAGACAATGACTAGCCAACAATCTCATCCCTTCACAATTCTCCGGCTATAAATAGAAGACTCAACCTCCATGTTTAAGGATCCGATTTCTCACTATATACACACACTTATCCTCAAAACGATCACTTATTCTCACACCGGAGGGTGGTTACACGGAGAACCCCCATCTTCTCCTCCTTGTAGCGAGTCACCAGTGTTGTCCGTTTTGCAGGATACCTTGGAAGAATCAGTCATTCATCGAGTGAAGAACAAAGGTTGAACCATCCTGTACGAGACGACCTGCTGTGATAGTCCAGTATGATATAGTGTTTCATCAATATCCCATAGCTCAATAATTTCAGTTTTCATTCCAGGGACCAAACTCCAACTTTGTGGGGGCTGTTGGGTACTTGAGTTCTCCCAGTGACAATAACTTCTCATTACTTTTTTTTTCTAACCATGAAAATTAGTTACCAGAAGAAAGCTCAAGAGACCCTGTCAAAAGGCGCTAATTAAATATGTCTCCAGGAGTCATTATTGGAACCGATGATAATCCTACAATCCTGCTAACCAACATGATCAGGTAAACCGCAGTTTGCACCAGACATATGACCTTCAAATAGGTCAAGGCAGTGGAAATACCTGGAAGCTACCCATAACTTAACAAAACCCAATCAGAATACTTTGTAATTTAATATTGGTACTTAAGTTATTCACTCTAGTTAAAACACATGAAATGATCGATTCCAGAACTTAAATTACATGATACAATTTTGTTACAACTAAGAAACTTTAACCATAATTCAATAAAGTTATTAGTGCACATCGATCCTAAGAAGTAAGAACGTCCCAATCACATGCAGGAAAATGCATTGACAATACAAACCAATAAGACTTAAACATTTCAAACATATATAGTACTACTAAATTAATTACTAAAAAGTAGGTGCTCAAAGTCTAAGAGTCAAATCAAGCTGGCTAGGGTCTTCTTCATAAACATTCTTACCCTTATAACTATAACCCAGCCCTCTTCCAAAATCATTAGCACTGAAACTTGCAACATATTCTTGATGGTTAACTCCCATCATGACTGGTGGCTGCACATGTCTACTATGGCTTGGGCCACTAGAACCAGCAGACTTTGATGTGGGCTGACTCATGCAGCCTGAATGAGGTCTAACAGCTGCACTCAGTTCACGGTTCTTCTTCGCTAACTTTCGTTCAAATTTATAGGCCTTTTGGTGGCCTCCAAGTGCTTGTGAGCTGAAGAATTTTCTTTCGCAGTACCTGCATGGGAAAACGCGTTTAGTGTTGCTTTGAGGGGACAAAGACGAAGACGAAGATGAACTGAAATTGTTTTCTGAAAGGTTTAGATTGAGGAAACTCATGACTGAAGAGACTTAAGGAGTTATTTGAATAAAAGATAACGTAGAAAACCCCTTGGTGTAGTTGTGCATGATAAGAGAGGGTTTGTATTGCATTTTATAAGGTGTTAATAGTCAGTGTTGGTTTCTGATCAGTGTGTATTAGTGGCATCCATGGACTGTTTTATCGTTGATTTCAATACCTTCTTAATTTACCTGCACTCAAGTATATATTTCTCACACACATAGGGAGGGGGTAAAATTTGAATTACAATTACTTTATAGATAAGAGAACAAGCAGAACAAAAATGAATTACTTACTTGTCTATTTTAAAAGAAATATACATAAAAAACAAATTAGTTTGATACACATGTATAGCTAAACGATACAAAATTTTAAAAATTGTATGAGTAACAGTTTCATAGATTTTATATGAGTAAAGTCCTATTTGAGTCCCTGTGGTTTGTGTAGTTTAACCATTTGAATTCAAAAACCAAAACTGTCTTGATTTGAGTCCCTGTGGTCTCTAATTTTAACCATTTGAATCCAAAAACCAAATGTTTCAGATTTGGATGTTGTTTACTTTTGGATTCAAATGGTTAAAATTAGAAACCACAGGGACTCAAATCAAGATAGTTTTGGTTTTTGAATTCAAATGGTTAAACTGCACAAACCACAAGGACTCAAATAGGACTTTACTCATTTTATATTAATATCACCTACATGTGTATATAAACCATATCAAAATTTAAAATTATGAACCATTAATCAATAAATTAAATGAAACCAATAATATGTTACAGAATTATGAGAAGTGAATTGCATAAATTGGGTAGTATGAATGGGAATTGCAATATGTTTGAAACTACTTCAAAAAAAATATGTTAATGATAACATTTTGTCTAAGGGGTGAGTTCAAATAAGAAGAAATTTTTTGTAAGAATTAAAAAGAAGAAATTTCAACCAATAAAATTTTTTCATTTCACTTCATTTAATTTTTGTATTTAATATTAGTGTAAGGGTATATTGGTAAACTTAGATGGATCATTAATTGGTAGTATTCCTTTTTAATAGCTAACTATATTACATTTGTAACTTATTTACAAAAAAAAAAAAAAACATATTTTTCAAAAAAAGAAAAAACATATAATTTATAGTGTAGCATAAATTACGAGGTTTGTATGATGAATTACGAGCTGTGTATGATAAATTTCAATATGTATAGGATAAATTTCAAAACGTGTAGGATAAATTTTGATGTGTAAGCAAAAAATTTAAGTGTGGATGATGATAGTGTTTATGACTAATTAATTAGTCAAAGATAATAATAAATGAGTTGAGAGAAAAACTATATAATGTTTTACATTTGTATCATTTGTTCTTTTTCTTCTTAATTTAATTTTCTTCTCAAATGAACTTTCTGCTTGTCTAAATCCAAATATACATGTATAGCACATATACATCTGTACATTATTATACTTTTTAGTCAAAATAATGAAATTAAACCACAGAAAAGAGTGGGATAGAAAAATGAACATTTTTCTAAAGATAACATTTTAATTGAAACACTACAGACATGTATATTTATGTGGGGAGTATGATCAAATACAAACCATATTTTGTATATAAACTGTAAGAACTATTTAAAAATGTCATGTGATATCTAACCAATTATAGAAAATGATAAAATAATAACCTAAATAATATTAATTATATTGAATTCCTTATAATTATGCTAACAAGCAATTAATTCTTTATTTGGACCTTTCTTTTGTTTTTAACGTGCTGATATAAATCTTCATAAAGAAAATGTGAGTGCATAATGTCTATCACTTCCGTCAATCACGTATCGTAGCTTAGTCAGATGAACAAAACTGGTGCTGAAAGAAGAAATCATGAAGTTGATATAGATTGAAGTCCATCCGGACGGATGGACATAGGTCCATCCGGACGGATAGAGTTAAGTCATTTAGTTCTGGTGTAGTATCTCATCCGGACGGATGGAGTTTCTCATCCGGACGGATGGAGGCCATCCGGAGATAACTTCGTCTGGATGGGCAGTGCCTATAAATACTAGTGAAGGTCTTGGTCATTTGTGACTTTTGGTGATCAGAGTGGAGAGACTCTGTCAATTTGTTTTCGTGGTGTAAACACTGTCAAACATCAATAGAAAACATCTTATAATTACATCTCCATGTTCTAATCCACACACGTAATTGGATTCCGCACATTTCACGTGTTCGTAAGCATTCAACGGTTGAAGATTCGATCCAGGGTTCGAATTCACAAGTGGTATCAGAGTGGGTGATTGTTTGCAAGGATTGAAGACACGAAGATTCAAGTTTCTACATCAGATTTAGAGCTGAAACCATCAATTTCTACTCACATCTTCTTCTACTCATCTTCTACTCATACTTTTTGAACTTTAAACTCATATTTACAACGTTTCCACGGTTAAAATTGACCAAATTTTGGATATGTTGTGTGAAAAACGTTTTTGAACAATCCTACAAAGTTCCAAATCAAAATTCAAACAAAATCATACTCAAATCACTAAAAATCATGAACTTCGAAACTGAGTTTGCTGACATCATCGTCCATCCAGACGGATAGACTTTTCAATAGTGAAATTGTTCAAGGTTTCTTGTCCATCCGGACCAAAGTTAATCCGGATCAGTTCATCCGGAAATAGTTCATCGGGACCAAAGTCCATCCGGATCAGTTCATTCGGACATAGTTCATCCGAGAATTTGTTCATCCGGATCACGGCTATCCTGACGAAACAATTGTTTAGTTTATCTTTAAAAAGATTTGGTTTTCTTTGATTTTTGCAGGTTGTTCAAAGATTAGAATCATGGCTGAAGAATTCTACAACACGTTTTACAAAGCATGTACGTCTGAGTCAATTGAAACACCAATTGTTGCACCAAAAAGCATTTCTAAAGCTATAAATGATAATATAAAACATGAAAACTTTTACGGAACTCATTCTAAACTACCAAAACTTGATAACATTGAAGATTATACTTGGTGGAAAGAGAGGTTTCTTAACTGGGCAAAAGCATGTGCTCATGAAAGCTGGTTTTGTATGGTATTCGGTTATAAAAAGCCAAAAAATGATAAAGGTGAAGAAATTGAACTTGGAGATTTAGAGACTGAAGACAGAAAAGTATTTTCTCATGAACAAAGAATGATCGTGTTAATTCAACAATCGATCAGAAATGATATCTTTGCATTACTTAACCATGATGGGTCTTCTAAGTCTGTGTGAGAAGCGTTGAGAGTGAAAGCTGAGAGAGGAAAACAAATTAAAAAGAACAAAATTTCACTGCTTAAAAAAGAATTTGATCTGTTTGATAGTATAAAAGGAGAAACAGTGAGACAAATGATTGAGAGATTTTGTCATCTAAATATTGAACTTGACAGGTTTGGGATAACAAAAACTCGAGAAGAAATCATTGACATAGTTATTGAAGCTTTACCACGTGCAGATCATTGGCAAACTTTTGTCTTTATTTTGAAAAATGATGTGTTGTTTGAAATGATTATGTTGGATACTTTGATTGAAAAGATTAAGAGTCATGAACTGGAGCTGCAAAAACAGAACAAAATTAGCAGTTCGACTTATGAGCAAAATGTGGGTCTTTACTACAAAGGAAGCTTACCTTCAACCAATCAGTCACCAAAGATTGGTACAGCTTTCAGTGTTGGACAGTCAAAAGATTCATCGAAAAGTGGCTCATCAAGTTACAATCCAGGTTATCATTTCTTTTCAACAGTATCAAATGCAGCAGAACCCAATGAGATTTATTGCAATATTGCTCTAAAGCTGAAAAATTCTCCAACATTGAGTATTAATGCTGCTAAGCAACAGATGAGTTTCCTAGCATCGATTCTGGAATCGTATGAGAGTCTGGTAGCAGGGAAAATCGGCAATCACGAATTAACAAAAGAAGATTATGACCAGATAGATCCAGAGGAGATGGAGCTCATTGATATTAGTTGGTTTTTGGCGAGCGGTATTAGAAGAGCACAACGTTTCATGGAGATAACGGGCAGACAGGAACTTGGCGGTTTGTTAAGCACCAAGCTTGGGTTTGACAAGTCAAAAGTGACATGTTTCCGATGTAAACAAAAGGGTCATTTCAAAAGCTATGTCTACAAATGATAAAATAGAAAATGTTAAAAATGAGGTTCTTGATAAGAAGATTGAATTCAAAACAGAAAATGATTTGGAAATAAATGATATAAATTTTCCGAAATTATCCAATAACCATGTTAAGCAAAGCAAGACCTTGAAAGAGTTGAACGAGGCTTGGGACGCTCTATTCAAGTAATTGAGTTGTTTAAATGTGAAGGTGCTCCAGAAGATGAATAATTGTCAAAATGAACAAAGGACCAGCCTGGCGCAAGAGGAGGCTGCTGATCCCTGCATCTGAGTAGGGAGTTTGTTTGTTTTCTGTAAATATATAAAAAATAAATCAAAAACCCTAAAAATAGAAAAATTTAATAAGTAAAAATATGTTTTTATTTCGTCAAAAAGTGAAAAATAAAAAAATATATATATTTTTGTTTTTAAATTTGTTAAAAATCAAATATATGTTGATTGAATATGCCGAAACCCTCACGGCTGAACAAACATGATTAATTTCAAAAGGTTGAAAAACGGTTTTCAAACTGTAAAAAATCAATGTGTTGTAAATAATGGGGGTACTTTATGCAAGACAGAGTTTGTCTGAGCAGAAAATGGATGGCGAGATAAAGCTAACTACATCGGGTTGTCAAATTTTCTTTAAATGTTTTGAATTTTAGGGGGAGTAAAAATTTTGAAAATACAAAAACATTTGAAAATATGAAAAAGTAAAAAACAATAGAAAATTCAAAAAGAGTTTGTGTAAAAAGAGAAAATGATAGTACATCACTAGAAATCACAATACGGTAAAGAAATGGAATGTCAAAATGTAACAAACGGTCTCACTGATGATATGTCAGTAGGTTTTTACACATTTAGTAGATTGATTTCGAGATATAAACCTAAATATCAATATCTTGCTTATACCGTGGGGAACATATCTTGGATATATGGGTAACCCCCGAAATCTTGTTTGAGAGGTTGTCTGATTCTGAGATACTAGGTTTTTATACTTATTGATATCTGGGGTATTATCCTTGGTCTTTTGATTTTGCGTCAGTAATGGCCAAGATCGCGTATAATACTTTGCTTGCTTTAAAAAGCTTTCCCTTTGCATAAAATTTGAGAAAATATCGAAAGATATATATCAAGTGCAGTTGTAAAGAAGATCTCTAAGTGGGACACACCTTAAAGTCGAGCCTTCATCTCTTTGTCTGAACGGAAGTTCTAACCTGAGCTCTCAAGGTTTCGCATACCCAGAATACAGATATCATTTAGGTATATTCACCTGTAAGACTGAATCTAGGGAATCTTGATACGGGAGTATATTCTGAGGTGGGACACACATATAACTGAAGTTCTTAAAATACTAAATCTTGTATCTCGAAACAATTGAACTTTGTGTAAAAATTTAAGTGGATCAGTATACTGACAATTTAAGTGAATCGTTTAGAACTTAAAGTGTTTTATAGCTCAACGGTGCTAGTGATTTGTCATAAACTGATATGATCCTCTGATGTGAACTCAAACAAAAATATTGTCTTTAAATATTTCTTTACTTCTTTTTGTTAAAGAAAAATTACAAAAAGATTTTGAATATATTTTAGCATAAACTTTGGAAAAATCTTAAAATTCAAAAAGATTTTGTTTCTACTTTGATTTTCGACAACCGATGTCTGAATGCTGAGTTTCAAAGTCTAAGTATGCTGATCATGTTTCTAAAAAATAAACAAGTTCATTAATTTGAAACTTGAGGTTTTTTAAATGAAATTTTTCAAAAACAGTTTGTGAAATCTACAAGGTCATTAAATTGGACTTGGATGATTAACTGTGAGGGATTTGGATGTTTTCATTGTCAAGTATATAGTTATTTGATGGGGGGAGAGAGTCAAGGTGTTCCTGGAAATTACATATTGGTATATTTGTGCTTAGAGCCAGGTTTACGATTTTGAACTTAAATTGTCAAATATCTTACAAATGGTTGAGATTTGCAGATATTATTCCAGATTACGATCCCGATAGCTGAGTCTAAGGGGGAGTCTGAAGACGAGCTCGACGCAAGGGGGAGCTTGTAATCAAAGAGCAAGGTGTCAATCCTAGTAGCTGAAAGCACGGAAGCTTAAAGCAAGGGGGTGCCTGAAGATAGAGTTAAACGAAAGAGGAAGCAGATGGAGCTGGAAGCAGTTTTATAAGGAATTTGTTAGAGTAAAGGGAGAGTCTGTGGTGATGCAGATGTCAAAGCATCTAAAAGACTCGGAGAGAAACATAAGCTATGAGATTGACTGCAGTAATATCCAAGGGGGAGTCTGTGAGTGCATAATGTCTATCACTTCCGTCAATCACGTATCGTAGCTTAGTCAGATGAACAAGACTGGTGCTGAAAGAAGAAATCATGAAGTTAATATATATTGAAGTCCATCCGGACGGATAGAGTTTAGTCATTCGGTTCTGGTGTATCTTTATGATGAAGAGAGGGAGAGGAAGGGGTGCGGCTCACCGGAGAAGAAGGGGTAGTGTAAGTGTTCCGGCCGGCGAGTAGACGAGAGAAACAGAGAGTGGATCTTGTGTGGCTGCCATGTTTTGAGAGAAATCAGGTTAGTGTTTCAATATTGAAGATGATGTCACACCCTGGCTTTGCGGAAGCGTGGTTAATGTTGGTGTGACTTCTTAATACCATAGCTTAACCATAACAAGCTATATGAATTTAAAAACCATGCAAGTCATCTATTAAGTTTTGAAAACCAAAATACAGTACCATTGTTTTGACCAACAACCATAACCTTGTTCAACAACATTACAACTTTTAACATAACATAAACGTGGTTTAAGGATTGTGTCTTGTCCAGGAAAGAGACACATCCCCTAAACCCTGATGACTTCATGACAAGTGCAGCGGAAAACGTTCCATACCGTGCCAGATCTCGTTAATTTCCTGAAATACATGTGAATTGAAAAATCAACAATAATGTTGAGCGAGTTCATGTGCAAGTGAGTAAGTAAAAACACTTGTAAGTATAAAAGTTTCCTGGTATGTAGCAGTGTAAGAGGACTTGTGATCACCAATGGTTTGCAAGGCCATTAGCATGTAGTGAAATGCAAGTAGGAAGACTCAACCCTAGCGGATTTATGCGTTGGGCACAAAGTCACCCCAAGGTCCGTTCTGTTTGGCCTGGGGCTGGGCTCGCTACACCCAGATAGATCTACCGCTCCTGTCCCTCGGTCCTACCCTGAGGATTAATAGCCTCAAGTTTCCGCCTACCCATTCACATGATCTAAACCTCCTTACGTTATCATACCGTGTATAAAAGTACTTGTAAACAAAGTAACATGTATTTCACCCCCGCGGTTAAGTAAACTGAAAACAGTTAGAGAAAAGGGGGACATGAACTCACAGTGAATGCGCGTCTCTACCAAGTGTCTCCAATACAGTAAGCTGTGCAACGACCTACAAGTGCTAATTCTATTAGACGGACGGCCGTGCTTTAGCTTTATAGTTTATGTCTTTGGGAAATAGTTAGACAACTATTTCGTGTTTTTGTTCCGTATACACTTGGTAGTTATTCTTCTTCCCAAGGATGGGGGATACAATACATGTGCGTAAGTTACGTTTTATCAATCTTGTGGTAATGTAATTACCGGTGTAACTTATATGTTTGTGGAAGCGTTCGTAAAGTTTTGGAATCATTAACGCTTGTAAATATTATTTTCACTCTAAAATAATATTTATGTATTTCACAAAATAATCATAAACAGTGTTGTGACAAAAATATTTATCACGTTAATCTTTGTGAAAATCCCACCTCCGAATATTTAGTAAAATATAGTGCTGGCGAAATTTATGTTTCGAAAGTATGTCCAAAAATATTTCTAACACTTGTTGTGTAAATAAGCCTAAGTGTTAGGTTTTTAGAAAATTTCGCCAGAGTTTCCTCTGTAACTGGAGGTGGCCACGCTTTCAAGCGTATCATTTTCTTTTAACAAATCAATTCAACAATCTTCTTTATTCAATCAAACAATTTCCGACACATCAAACTAGTCGACAAGTATGTAAATTTGCATAATCGCATGAACTTGTAGTTTTTCCGAATCTATAGTGTAAACACCCTTTATATATGTAGATCTCCATATAAAGTAACTTCAATCTTGTAAAAACCTCGTGTTTATAGAAAACCCGTCTTTACAACTTCTAGTAACAAGTGACAAATTTACTTCTTTGTCGGATCTCTTTGTTTCACAAGTGTTTACACACTTGTGGTTTATAAAAACCATATTTATTAGTGTAAGATCCTTCTTTAAAATACATGATTTCTTAAATGTGTGGTCCTTCAAAAATACCACTTGCGGATACGTAGATCCGCTAGTTTTAAACACCATTGTACAAGTTAAATTACTTTTACACAAGTAAAATATTTCTACACAAGTTCATGTATCTTGTGTGGTAGAGTTTCACCTTTAACCCTTGTATTTAGTCAAAAACGAGCTTATGTGAAGATACATGATTTTACAAAGTCGGGTTAAACGGAGATCCGAGCTACCACATCATAGATCGGGTCTAGATAAACACATATTTCAAGTCCTACGACTTTTACACAAGTTATATGCTATTAACCACCATTTTTGTGATTTTACTAGACTTTAAAGTTTCAAAACGCATGTTTACGATATTTAACCGACGAAAGTTCTTTTAACCACTTTAGACATGCTTAAATATGAGTTTTAAACAATATACCTCTAGCTCGGGGCTAGGGAAGAATCGTGACGAAAAACGCGTGGATAAAAGCTAACGGAAGTGGTCCTTCATGTTCCGCTTGCTCCGAGGCTCCTAATATGTGACCCTCGACACTTGTATGAACTTAGAATTGCTTGAACAAGAACCAAAAAATTTATGGATGGATAGGGATGCTTGGCCGTAGCTAGTTAGAGAGAAGAGAGAGAGTTGAGTTGTGAAATTGGTGTTTATGTGATAAAAGGCTTCATGTGTTAAGTGTTATTTATAGACAAAAGGTAAGAGTTTTACCCCAAGGATAATATGTCTCCAAAATGCTTAGCAACTAGGATTTGCCAAATCACTAGTACAAGGGGGTGTTTGGCCGTAATTTACTTAGAGAGGAAGAGAGAGTTTGGTTTGGTGTTGTGTAGAATGGATGATCATGTGGGTTAAGTTTGTATCTTATAGATAATCACAAAGGGTTTAACCAATGGACATTGTGTAGTTTAGATATTTAACAAAACAAGATTTAGTAAATCTTGTAAGTACCATCCTTGTCCCCTAGGGGACCGAATTCGGTTGGGGGGGGGGGTCCCTTGGTTCGATTTCAACTAGTAATTAGGATAATTAGTCATGTTAACTAGGTTAGATAAGTAGTTAACTCCGTTAGTAATATATAGCGTGTTATGACGGGTGTTAGGGTAATCAGAGACCCTAACTGGTTCAAAAAATAAAAATAGTGAAAATACTAATATTTTCATGTTCCGGGTAAAGTCCGGTTGTTCGGTTGGTTAGTAATCCGTTAAAGTCTTTTGTAACGCTTTAAAGTGTCGTTATTACGTTTTTAGTGACACATCTTGTTTCCAACACTTTAGAAAGTGTCTAGTGTTATTTTCTCATATTTTGGCACTTTACTAGTCAGCCAGAAGCTGGTTAAATTATTACAGTGCTGTGTTTGGTACTTAAAGTACGTTCTTGGCACATCCGAATCAGTGTATCTTATCCCTAGAGACGCGGTACCACAACCCTTATATCCTACACTCGCTACCAGTGTAGCCAAAATATATGAGGCTCTTAACAGGCCTTAGAGGCAGTATCTGCCTGATGCTGGTTATATCAGCATGTTCACTGTGTATCCGTTTAGTGCTACTGTGCTTTTTGTGCATCATGTTTGTCACTGAGGTGCCGTATGTAAATAATGTAGTGACAGAAAATAAAGTATGATGCAAGTAAGTGCATGTATCAGTATGCAGGTAGCAGTTTATCAGCTAGTTTCAATCAAGCACAGTAATTAAGCAGTAATTAATCATTAATTAAGTTGTACGGATACCTGGTTTAGTGCGGGTTGTCACATTCTCCCCCCGTTAAATAAATTTCGTCCCGAAATTTAAGTTCTGCTTGTAGAAGCAGGGTTCTTAGGAAATAAGTGGGGGTATTTCTCTTTCATCCGGTCCTCACGTTCCCATGTGAATTCAGGACCATGTCTGGCATTCCAACGATCCTTGACGAGTTTGACACTGCTCCGGCGGGTCTTGTTAACTTTCCAATCCGTGACCCCAACAGGTTCTTCAACAAAGTGGAGCGTGTCGTCAATATGAATCTCGTCGATAGGAATGGCAACGTCAATTTGAGTTGGACTTTTCTTTAAATTGGATACATGAAATGTATCGTGAACACCATTCAGTTCAGCAGGTAGGTCCAACTTGTATGCTACAGTTCCAATTCTTTCCAGAATTTTGGAGAGACCAATGTAGCGTGGATTTAACTTTCCATGCTTCCCAAAGCGTACCACCCCCTTCCAGGGTGAAACTTTCAATAACACCATTTCTCCGACTTGGAAGTCCACATGCTTCCGGTTTGGATCCGCGTAGGCCTTTTGTCTGTGGCGAGCAGCTTCAATGCGTTTAAGTATTTGCGCGATCTTGTCTGTCGTCTCTTGGACGATCTCGGGACCAGCAAGCTGCCTATCACCTGCGTCAGACCAACATAGTGGTGATCGGCACTTGCGTCCGTATAGGGCCTCAAATGGCGCGACACCAATACTGGTGTGGTAGCTGTTGTTGTATGAAAATTCGACCAAAGGTAAGTGTTTATCCCAGCTACCTCCCGAATCCATAACACATGCCCTCAGCATGCCTTCCAAGGTTTGTATCGCTCGCTCGCTCTGGCCGTCTGTTTGCGGATGGAACGCAGTGCTCAGATTCAATTGTGAGCCAAAAGATTCTTGGAAAGATTGCCATATTCTTGACACAAATCTTCCGTCTCTATCAGAGATGATCGAGAGAGGTACTCCATGACGTGCTACGATCTCTCTCATGTAAATTTCCGCAAGTTTACTAGTACTGTCTTTCTCCTTGATTGGCAGAAAGTGTGCGGATTTTGTTAGGCGGTCAACAATCACCCAAATCATATCGTGGCCTCTTGGCGTTCTTGGTAATTTTGTAACAAAATCCATTGAGATTTGTTCCCATTTCCACTTGGGAATCTCAGGTTGTTGCAGCAGCCCCGAGGGCTTCTGGTATTCTGCCTTGACTTTAGCGCACGTTAAACATTTTCTCACGTAAACAGCAACGTCGCCTTTCATCCTAGGCCACCAATAGTAATCCTTTAGATCTTGATACATCTTATCCGATCCAGGGTGGATAGAGTACCGTGACTTGTGCGCTTCGTCGAAAATAGCTTCCCTTAATCCACCAAACAGAGGAACCGAAATCCTTTTCTCAAAACATAACGTCCCTTCCTTGTTTGGTACCAAAAGCTTCTCCATTCCACGGAGATATTCTTCCTCAAGGTTTCCCTCCTTGAGAGCTTCCTTTTTGAGCAGCACAAATGCGCAAGGAAAGGTCGGTTCGTATGATCATTTCCATAGCCCTAACCCTTATGGGCTTGATTCTTTCTTTACGACTCAGGGCATCGGCGACTACATTCGCCTTCCCTGGGTGATACTTTATCTCGCAGTCGTAATCGTTTAGTAATTCAACCCACCGTCTTTGCCTCATATTCAACTCCTTCTGGTTGAATATATGCTGTAGGCTTTTGTGATCTGTGAAGAGTGTGCATTTTGTACCATACAGGTAGTGTCTCCAGATCTTTAAAGCGAAAACCACTGCGCCAAGCTCTAAATCGTGCGTGGTATAGTTCTTCTCGTGCACTTTCAGTTGGCGTGATGTGTAAACAATGACCTTTTGGCGTTGCATCAACACACAACTCAATCCTTGACGCGATGCGTCGCAGTATATCACTAAGTCATCAGTGCCTTCTGGTAGAGCTAAGATTGGCGCGTTACAAAGCTTATCCTTCAATATATGAAACGCTTCATCCTGTTTGATTCCCCAATCAAACGTCTTGTCCTTCTGCGTGAGGAGCGTCAAAGGTTGAGCGATTTTCGAGAAATCCTCGATGAACCTTCGATAGTAGCCAGCCAACCCCAAGAATTGTCGGATCTCCGTTGGCGTTGTGGGCGTTTCCCAATTCTTGATTGCCTCGATCTTTGTGGGATCAACATGAATTCCATCCCCACTAACCACATGTCCAAGAAACTGGACTTCGCGTAGCCAGAACTCGCACTTGGAGAATTTGGCGTACAGCTGTTCCTTCTTTAGCAGCTCCAATATGGTTCTAAGATGTTGTTCGTGTTCAGCCTTCGTCTTTGAGTAAATCAGGATGTCGTCGATGAATACAATCACGAACTTGTCTAAGTATGGCTTGCAAACTCTATTCATTAGATCCATGAATACCGCAGGTGCGTTTGTCAAACCAAATGGCATAACGAGGAACTCGTAGTGTCCATAACGAGTTCGGAAGGCTGTTTTCGGGATACTTTCCTCCTGTATCCTTAATTGATGGTATCCAGATCGGAGATCGATCTTTGAATAATAGTTCGAGCCTTGCAGTTGATCAAACAGATCGTCGATTCTTGGCAGAGGATACCTGTTCTTAATCGTCAGCTTGTTCAATTCTCTGTAGTCAATACACATACGGAAACTTCCGTCCTTCTTTTTGACAAACAAGACCGGAGCTCCCCAAGGCGAGAAGCTTGGTCGGATAAAACCCTTGTCTAGCAACTCTTGGAGTTGCGTCGACAATTCTTGCATCTCAGACGGAGCAAGTCTATATGGTGCCTTAGCCACAGGCGCTGCGCCTGGAACTAAGTCGATGTGAAACTCCACTTGCCTCTGAGGTGGCAGTCCGGGTAAGTCTTCTGGGAAGACTTCGGGATACTCCCTTACGACAGGGATGTCTTCGATCCTTGGTTCGGCAGCCTTCTTGTCTACGATGTGTGCCAGAAAAGCAACACATCCTTTCTGTAAACACTTCCTTGCTTTCAAGCAGCTGATAAATCTTAGCGGTGTGTCACGCTTCTCTCCGTGAACCACAATTGTCTCACCATCGTCAGTTGGAATACGAACAACTTTCTCGTGACATACTATCTCAGCCTTGTTTCCGGATAACCAATCCATTCCTACCACCACGTCGAAGCTTCCCAATTCGACTGGTAGTAGATCCAAAGTAGACTCACGTTCTCCCAGTTCTATCACACAGCCTCTGATTACTTCGTTGGCTTCAACTAACTTTCCATTAGCTAATTCGATCGAGTAGGGGATATCTAACTTACTAGCGGTTAAACCAAGTATATTCTTAAATTCTAATGACACGAAGCCATAACCGGCACCAACATCAAACAAAATCGGTGCAAAAGTTTTGGTTGTTAGAGAACGTACCAAAAATCACACCTGGATCCTGGCATGCCTCACAAGCTCTGATGTTGGATTTTCTCTCACGGTCTTGTTTCAACTTCAGGCATTCCCTCTTAAAATGTCCAACTTCCTTACAATGGTAGCATCCTATCATTCGGCCATCTCCTCTCCCATTTCCACCTAGAGCGTTGTTACTGTTTTCTCCTTGTATGAAACTCTTCATCCCACAACCTTCCTTGTTGTGTCCTTTCCTCCCGTACCAAGGCTTCTGACATCCACCATCACGGTGACACTTGCACTCAGCACATCTTGGTTTGGTTTCTAAGTAAATCTTATCATTGGCCTGTTTGTTGTTAGGGCAATCTTTCTTGAAACGCCCTTTGTCCCCGCAGTCAAAGCAACCTCGAATAGCTCTTTGTTCATCGTTGTTCATTTGGGCATCTTCGGTAAGCTTCCTTTTGTTCTTTCCAGACGACTCTTCCTGAGTTTTCTTGTCAGGGTTTGCAAGTTTTTCTAGTCTATTTGCTTCCGTAACGAGTGCCAAACCCATCCTACTTGCAACAATGGTTGTTGGTGGCGTAGATGCTGTCATCAAGCTCAAGACTTGAGGCGCCAGTTCCCAAATGAATTGTTCCAATTTCTTCAGTTCTGGTTTTACCAGGTATGGAACAATTTGTGACAGATCATGGAGTCGTTGCACGTACTCCAATACCTTCGGACCTTCCATCATTAGGCTCCGAAATTCATCTTCCCACTTCTGGGTTTCCGTGTGGGGGCAATACTTCTTATGCATCATTCCTTTCAACTCATCCCAAGTTAACGCGTATGCTGTAGTTAGGCCCATCATTCGAACCTGAAGATTCCACCATAATCGAGCTCCATCTTGAAACAACTCAGAAACGTATGGGACCTGTTGTTCTGGCGTACAGCCACTCATTCGAAAGATGGATTCCATACTTTCAATCCATTTTACAAAAGTTATGGCACCCCCAGTGCCGTCGAACGTCGGAGGCTTGTAGTTGAGGAAGTGCCAGTAGGAACAACCGTTATTTTCTGAGGTACCTTTGATTGGTTCGGAGCGTAGGGCCTCGTGCTGTGCTATAGCTGCAGCAATTATCTCTTTAAGTTCTGCCTCAGAGGTGGGCATGCGCATTTCGCGTCTTGGCGGCATCTTCTAAAAGATGTTTCACATAGGTTAGGTCATAGCAAGTGAAGTGTACGTATGCATTCAACAATACCAACACATAACATCTCATGTTATCAACAAGTCAATCACATAACCTCTTATGCTATAGGACATAAACAATTGGTTGAACATCGCATGTGATGAGAATACTGCGATTGTATTGCCACAATTCGAGACCACAATGTAAAGCTCACAAGTACACCACTATATCATACTACATCAATGACTTAGTAGGGGACGACCCTAGACAAGTCGTGCGATCGCTAGACATGTTCAGGAGTCTCTGGTTCGTCCATCCTCAAATTTCAGGACTTCACGTCAAGTTTCTGAATTTCCGTCTTAAAACAACATTTCTTCTCAATCGTTCCCTTGAGCTCGTCCCAGCTCAGTGTATAAGCAGCGTCTGTGCCAAGGGTCTGAACCTGGAGGTTCCATTAAGAGAGTGTGCCATCTAGAGATATCCTCGAGATATAGGTAACACTCTGTTTGGGGCGAACAGTTACTCGTTCTTAGAGTGGAGTCGATCTTTTCGGACCAACGAACAAATGCAACGGTGCCTCCGGTTCTGACAAAGTTCAAAGGCTTGCAGTTCAGGAACTGTTTATAGGTGCAGCCAGTTGGAGGGTTATCTCCAGTAATGCCATCGTTGTACTTAGAGTGGAGGGCTTCATGTCGTGCATTTATCTGTGAGATGCGTTCTTGCAGCTCGGCTTCTGTCCTTGGCAATGTACTGGTGTTTGTGTCACGCCTGGGTGACATTCCCTTTTTGTCGAAATAGCGTGAAGCGGGTTGGACAATGTTTCAATTGTCTATGGGGTATATATATAGCAACGTAAGCCATCATGTAATCACCCCATTTCACACGCAAATATACTCCCTGTATAAGTGGGGAAATAAATTCCTGAGCCTTCACATAGGCTTGTCAACTTGGCTTGTTGCTTGTAATAGAATGAACTCGAGGCTACATCGCCTAGGTCATTTGTGTTTAGGTTATTTCCTGCTGCATGGGTTATCATTAGCTTGACCTGCAGAGTCCACCAGGATTTCTGTGCACTACAAATCGTTATTACGTGGGCCCCCGTAATAATAAATTGTCTTGCACAGTTACCCCAAATTTTCTCTCATCCAAGCAGATGATCAATCAAGGAGCAACAGCCGGTGCATTGGCATGAACAGGGTCATACTCCAATGCGGGGTCAGGAGCAACGCCTGGCTCAGGGGCCACGGCTAGCTCCGAATCAAAAACTCCATCTCAAAATCAGCTGGATCAACAATCACAGGGGTTACAGGATCCCCCAAGGGCTTGTCTAAGTGCATGAACTCAATGTCATGGTCTGGATCAACACCAGGCGGAAAAACAGAATTGTCCTCATAATCACGATCAAACTCAAAACTGTGTGCGGGATCCGGTGCAGCTAGTGATGCCGTACCAGGGTCGGCGTCGTGTAAGTAGTGCTGCATTCCCTGTATGTGCGAAGATGCGGGTGTCAGAAACTCAAATGAGTCTGGGATAGGGGAATGGTCATAAGTTTCCCCTATAGGAGCGTCCGCATGTAGTAGTCTAATACCAGCAGTAATAAGGCCCTGCCCTCGAATGGGTCCTCCTCCAGTAGATCGTTATCGTCTTCAGAGGCCTCGTTGGGAGGGCGTATCATCAACAGGATAAGCGGCAAGGGGCACAGGAGCAGGGGTCACCGCCAGTGGTAAATCCCCATCAAGATGGCCATCAGTAGGCTCTGCTGCGACTTCAGGCAGTGCACACAGGGCTGAAAGTCGTCATTGTCTATGCCGGTAGTATCAGAAATGTACACCTCGTGCTTTGTTGAACTATGTCGTCTGATACTATGGTCATGGGGTTCGTAGTGCCCATCCTTCTAGTACTTGATGAAAGCATAACGTTTGTAACACAAACACATATACGAATAATAATCAATCATATAATCAGTTAATCACATAAGTCACCAAGTAAGGTATCACATACTTCTCCTAGCCTTACTAGCCAATTTCATTCAGTTTACAAGACTGCTCTATCCTTCACTTAAACCAAACCTCGATCCTCCAGATCGATCCTATAACAAACCAACGTGCTCAACTACCTTGATCATCTCGATCCTCCAGATCGATCCTATAACAAACCAACGTGCTCAACTACCTTGACCATCTCGATCCTCCAGATCGATCCTCAGCCCTCCAAGCTGAACTTATAATTAATAAAATGTGCTCAACATTTGTTTGTAAAAAGTGTGGATCTGGACTTAAGTGGTATGCAGAAAAATGTTTTCGTGAGAGCCCTAGTGATCATAGTCTAGACTCGAGACAGAATCCTAGTTCGCTATGATCAGGGCTCTGATACCAAGCTGTCACACCCTGGCTTTGCGGAAGCGTGGTTAATGTTGGTGTGACTTCTTAATACCATAGCTTAACCATAACAAGCTATATGAATTTAAAAACCATGCAAGTCATCTATTAAGTTTTGAAAACCAAAATACAGTACCATTGTTTTGACCAACAACCATAACCTTGTTCAACAACATTACAACTTTTAACATAACATAAACGTGGTTTAAGGATTGTGTCTTGTCCAGGAAAGAGACACATCCCCTAAACCCTGATGACTTCATGACAAGTGCAGCGGAAAACGTTCCATACCGTGCCAGATCTCGTTAATTTCCTGAAATACATGTGAATTGAAAAATCAACAATAATGTTGAGCGAGTTCATGTGCAAGTGAGTAAGTAAAAACACTTGTAAGTATAAAAGTTTCCTGGTATGTAGCAGTGTAAGAGGACTTGTGATCACCAATGGTTTGCAAGGCCATTAGCATGTAGTGAAATGCAAGTAGGAAGACTCAACCCTAGCGGATTTATGCGTTGGGCACAAAGTCACCCCAAGGTCCGTTCTGTTTGGCCTGGGGCTGGGCTCGCTACACCCAGATAGATCTACCGCTCCTGTCCCTCGGTCCTACCCTGAGGATTAATAGCCTCAAGTTTCCGCCTACCCATTCACATGATCTAAACCTCCTTACGTTATCATACCGTGTATAAAAGTACTTGTAAACAAAGTAACATGTATTTCACCCCCGCGGTTAAGTAAACTGAAAACAGTTAGAGAAAAGGGGGACATGAACTCACAGTGAATGCGCGTCTCTACCAAGTGTCTCCAATACAGTAAGCTGTGCAACGACCTACAAGTGCTAATTCTATTAGACGGACGGCCGTGCTTTAGCTTTATAGTTTATGTCTTTGGGAAATAGTTAGACAACTATTTCGTGTTTTTGTTCCGTATACACTTGGTAGTTATTCTTCTTCCCAAGGATGGGGGATACAATACATGTGCGTAAGTTACGTTTTATCAATCTTGTGGTAATGTAATTACCGGTGTAACTTATATGTTTGTGGAAGCGTTCGTAAAGTTTTGGAATCATTAACGCTTGTAAATATTATTTTCACTCTAAAATAATATTTATGTATTTCACAAAATAATCATAAACAGTGTTGTGACAAAAATATTTATCACGTTAATCTTTGTGAAAATCCCACCTCCGAATATTTAGTAAAATATAGTGCTGGCGAAATTTATGTTTCGAAAGTATGTCCAAAAATATTTCTAACACTTGTTGTGTAAATAAGCCTAAGTGTTAGGTTTTTAGAAAATTTCGCCAGAGTTTCCTCTGTAACTGGAGGTGGCCACGCTTTCAAGCGTATCATTTTCTTTTAACAAATCAATTCAACAATCTTCTTTATTCAATCAAACAATTTCCGACACATCAAACTAGTCGACAAGTATGTAAATTTGCATAATCGCATGAACTTGTAGTTTTTCCGAATCTATAGTGTAAACACCTTTTATATATGTAGATCTCCATATAAAGTAACTTCAATCTTGTAAAAACCTCGTGTTTAGAGAAAACCCGTCTTTACAACTTCTAGTAACAAGTGACAAATTTACTTCTTTGTCGGATCTCTTTGTTTCACAAGTGTTTACACACTTGTGGTTTATAAAAACCATATTTATTAGTGTAAGATCCTTCTTTAAAATACATGATTTCTTAAATGTGTGGTCCTTCAAAAATACCACTTGCGGATACGTAGATCCGCTAGTTTTAAACACCATTGTACAAGTTAAATTACTTTTACACAAGTAAAATATTTCTACACAAGTTCATGTATCTTGTGTGGTAGAGTTTCACCTTTAACCCTTGTATTTAGTCAAAAACGAGCTTATGTGAAGATACATGATTTTACAAAGTCGGGTTAAACGGAGATCCGAGCTACCACATCATAGATCGGGTCTAGATAAACACATATTTCAAGTCCTACGACTTTTACACAAGTTATATGCTATTAACCACCATTTTTGTGATTTTACTAGACTTTAAAGTTTCAAAACGCATGTTTACGATATTTAACCGACGAAAGTTCTTTTAACCACTTTAGACATGCTTAAATATGAGTTTTAAACAATATACCTCTAGCTCGGGGCTAGGGAAGAATCGTGACGAAAAACGCGTGGATAAAAGCTAACGGAAGTGGTCCTTCATGTTCCGCTTGCTCCGAGGCTCCTAATATGTGACCCTCGACACTTGTATGAACTTAGAATTGCTTGAACAAGAACCAAAAAATTTATGGATGGATAGGGATGCTTGGCCGTAGCTAGTTAGAGAGAAGAGAGAGAGTTGAGTTGTGAAATTGGTGTTTATGTGATAAAAGGCTTCATGTGTTAAGTGTTATTTATAGACAAAAGGTAAGAGTTTTACCCCAAGGATAATATGTCTCCAAAATGCTTAGCAACTAGGATTTGCCAAATCACTAGTACAAGGGGGTGTTTGGCCGTAATTTACTTAGAGAGGAAGAGAGAGTTTGGTTTGGTGTTGGTGTTGTGTAGAATGGATGATCATGTGGGTTAAGTTTGTATCTTATAGATAATCACAAAGGGTTTAACCAATGGACATTGTGTAGTTTAGATATTTAACAAAACAAGATTTAGTAAATCTTGTAAGTACCATCCTTGTCCCCTAGGGGACCGAATTCGGTTGGGGGGGGGTCCCTTGGTTCGATTTCAACTAGTAATTAGGATAATTAGTCATGTTAACTAGGTTAGATAAGTAGTTAACTCCGTTAGTAATATATAGCGTGTTATGACGGGTGTTAGGGTAATCAGAGACCCTAACTGGTTCAAAAAATAAAAATAGTGAAAATACTAATATTTTCATGTTCCGGGTAAAGTCCGGTTGTTCGGTTGGTTAGTAATCCGTTAAAGTCTTTTGTAACGCTTTAAAGTGTCGTTATTACGTTTTTAGTGACACATCTTGTTTCCAACACTTTAGAAAGTGTCTAGTGTTATTTTCTCATATTTTGGCACTTTACTAGTCAGCCAGAAGCTGGTTAAATTATTACAGTGCTGTGTTTGGTACTTAAAGTACGTTCTTGGCACATCCGAATCAGTGTATCTTATCCCTAGAGACGCGGTACCACAACCCTTATATCCTACACTCGCTACCAGTGTAGCCAAAATATATGAGGCTCTTAACAGGCCTTAGAGGCAGTATCTGCCTGATGCTGGTTATATCAGCATGTTCACTGTGTATCCGTTTAGTGCTACTGTGCTTTTTGTGCATCATGTTTGTCACTGAGGTGCCGTATGTAAATAATGTAGTGACAGAAAATAAAGTATGATGCAAGTAAGTGCATGTATCAGTATGCAGGTAGCAGTTTATCAGCTAGTTTCAATCAAGCACAGTAATTAAGCAGTAATTAATCATTAATTAAGTTGTACGGATACCTGGTTTAGTGCGGGTTGTCACAGATGAGAGGTGAGACATTGTGTGCACAGAGATGGAAATTGAGGTATTATGGTTTCTCCAAAATAAGTTGCAGGGGAAATGAAAGTGATTAGGGTTTCTCCAAAATAAGTTGCAGGGAAATGAAAGAGATGGAAATAAATGGAGACAAAATGAGGAGAGAGAAGATATAAATGAAGAGAGAGGGTAGGATTTGACATTTGGGGTAAATGACCAAACTACCCCTTCTCCTGATTGGTTGAGAGTGGTTCTCGCGGTTCTTACAACTGGGGATGGTTTCTATTTTAGCGGCTCCCTATATGTATATATATATATATATATATATATATATATGTATATATATGTATAGGGAGCCGCTAAAATGAAAACCACCCCCAGATGTAAGAACTATGAGAACCACTCTCCACCAATCAGAATAAGGGGTATTATAGTCATTTACTCAAAATATCAAATCATCTCTATTAAAGTCTGACTGACAGACTTATTTCACTCACCCCCAAATTTTGAAATCCCTTATTTTCTCTCTGTCTCTCATATTCGTTCACAACCATTCATCTCTCACCTCTATCTTAAAATCACCATATCTCTCACCTCTCTCTCTTAAAATCATATTATAACCTCCATTCATCTCTCACCTTCTCTCTTATAATCCAAGATGAAACCACACCCACACCCGTATCACCTCCGGCTGGTCACCCACACCACGTTTCTCCGGCGACGCTGATGCCGGTCTCGTCCCCTCGTTTCTCCGGGTTTAGGTGGTTGGTCGGTGGTGGGAGGGTTCCGGGTTTAGGTGGTTGCCGGTCACATCTCTCTCTGTCTCCATCCCAAATAAAGAAAGCAAACATATTGAAATCAGATTTTTTGAAATCAGATATTTTGATAAAAAAAAATTACGTGCGTTTTTTTATGACCCGTTTTTTACGGGCGTTTTTTACGACCCGTTTTACGCTCCGTTTTTTCACGCCGTTTTACGACCCGTTTTTACGACCCGTTTTACGCCCGACTTTTTCACGCGTCGTTTTTTCAACGCGCCGTTTTTACGTTAACGTTTTTTACGTTTTACGCGCCGGTTTCTTACGTTAACGTTTTTCTACGTTTTACGCGTCGGTTTTTTACGTTTTACGTTAAAATTTTTACGTTTTACGTTTTTATGTTTTACGTAAAACTTTTTACGTTTTACGTTAAAATTTTTACATTTTACATTTTACGTTTTTACGTGAAAAGTTTTACGTTTTACGTAAAAAAGTTTACGGTTTACTTTAAAAAGTTTACGGTTTAAGTTTTTTTTCTTTTACAAAAACTTTTTTACACAAAAACGAACGCACCCAGAAAATCGTTACTCGGTAGGTGTCTCAGATAGTTTGCTATCATCATCGACGCCTCAAAAAAAATATAAAAAACCCAACAAACAAAAATAAAAAAGAACGAGTGGATTCTGGAAAAAAAAAAAGAAGTTTTGGCTCATATTTTCCGAACATCAGAGGTTGCAAAGTGGGGTTGCGGGTTCAAAAACCTACCCTCCACCATCCTTGCCGCGCCATCGTCCTTTTTTTTGCATCATCACCGCCGATTCAAAAAACCACCAGATTCAACCGATTTAAACATTCAAAAGGAACATGAACATCATTCAAACCCAGAAGGAACATGAACATCATTCAAACCCAGATTCAACAGAATCAAAAAGGTCCCAAAAAACAGAACATCATTCAAACCCAGATTCAACATGAACATCATTCAAACCCAGATTCAACATGAACATCATTCAAAAACAGAATATCATTCAAACCCAGATTCAACAGGATCAAAAAAGGTCCCAATAACATCATTCAAACCCAGATTCAACATGAACAACATTCAAACCCAGATTCAACAGAATCAAACCCAGAAAGTCAAACCCCCAAGATTCAAAACCATATTCAACATAATCAAACCTGTAGCAAAAACACAAAGATTCAAACCCAGATTCGAACACCCACCACCAGATTCAACAAAAATTAAAACCCAGATTCAACAAAATTCAAACCCAGATTCAACAAAAATAAACCCCAGATTCGAACACCCACCACCTGCCATCGAGCACCCACCGCCTCTGACATCGACACTCCAATGTTTTTACTCCGATGTTTTATCTCCGATGAACGGCGCTGAACGGTGGCGGAGGAGACGGTGACGGTGGCGGAGGAGACGGCGGCGGCGGCGACCAAGGTTTTAACTCCGATGAACGAGGGTGGGAGAGAGAGAAACAGTGGTGGGCGACGGTTTCACCCCCCACCATCAATCATCATCATCATCATCTTCAATTGATTAACAGTGGTGGTCGCCGGCAAAGGGGAAACGGAAGGGGCAGGTGATTTCTTTAGAATTTAGGAAGTGAAGGAGTGAAGTAGGTTGAGGAGATGAAAAGGAGTTTTAAAATGGTGGAGGAGAGAGAGTACTGACAACTATTAATGAGGAGAGAGGGTGGGAAATGACATTTGGAGTAAATGACCATAATACCCTTTGGGGTGTCATAATCTAATTGGTTGAGATTGGTTCTCGCGGTTCTTACAACTGGAGGTGGTTCTTATTCTAGCAGCTCCCTATATATATATATATATATATATATGAATCTAAACTGATGGTAAATAGTGATTTGTAATTTTTAAGTTTTTTTTTTAATTTTTAGTAATACTTTATATATTATTCAATTTGATTTTTAGTAATAAACTAGAAAAATGTTGTGAATAAAATACTTTTGTTTTTATGTCTACAAAATACCTATCTTGATTTGTACTGTATTTTTATTATAGGTTAAAAGAACTAAAGATGTTGAATAATAAAGGAGAATTGGGTAACTTTAGTCTGTCGCGGGTCGCGACAGATATGAAATTCTTATTTTTTTCATTTTTCAAATTAAATAACGTTACGCGAGTCCGGTTTTTCGATTACGAAGTGTTTTATGTAACATTTGTGTCTTTTAATCTTTGTAATTAAGTTGGAGATCAATGAAATATTTTGTTTGATATCCAAGAATTTTATTATTAACTTGTGCCTTACATTATTTAGCAAATGTCCATTTAAAAACCAAATTGTCCATGTCCGTAGAAAAGTACCGTAATCCTGCGAAATGTACAGCATTCCGTAGAATGAAACAGTAATTGTCCGAAAACCCAAAAATAAATGTTATTTGTCATAAATAATATAACAGGCACTAAAAACGACACAAAATCCGCACTTAAGTCTTATTGCGTTAAGCTGCACGGCTAGTTCAGTAAACTGCCTGACAGCAAAGCCGGTACCGGAACTCTGTCAGAAATAATAAAATTTTTAGTCCAAGAAGTTGGATTAATTATTTGGATGATAAAACATGTGCGAAAAACAATTTTTGTCATGTATTTACCTAAGTAAAACACAGTGTCAGTATTTAACCTGGTACAGGACCCGAACCAACTTTTTCGCCCGAACAACAAACTAATAATTTTCATGGACTAGTTTTACCTAGTGTCACACTACTTTAAAATATGAGGGCCTGAAACATTATAGATATTTTTATATAAATTATCAAAGTTTATAAAGTTTATATATTAAACAGGATTTAATAAAAAAAAAATACAAAATACCCCACCCCCAACCACTGGCTCTAGCCCAGTGGCCAGGACCGCGATGAAGGTTTGGATTTGTGCCATTGGCGCGGGTTCGAATCCGAGCGTCCGCCCGAGTTTTCTATTACCGTGCATACTTGCCTAGAGTGTCCGCTCTAGGTGGAGGTGCAACCCCCATCATCTGGTGGAGGGCGGGAAATTTTCTCGGGGGTTCCCTATGACCACACTCCCATTTCGGCCGGGGATGTGGGGTCTGGGTGCTACCTGCGAGGTAGTAGGCGGTCGTCCGTTTGTTGATTATTCCGTCGTTCCAAAAAAAAAAAAATACCCCACCCCCCATGCATGTACACGGTTTTGGGGGAGTGTGGTGGGTCCCTTTTTGCCACCAATCTTGCATGTGTATGTGTTGGAAGAGCTTGATGTTGATTACTGGATGTGTGAGGTGGAACATTGAACAAACCAAAACCCCTTTAAACACACCACCTCCTTTCATTATTTCCAAGACCATGCAACTTCATCTCCTACCTTCTCTCTCTCTAATTTTCGGTCAAGAACAACCAACCACCACCTTCATCTTTTGTAATTCAAACACTAGAAATTCATACTAACATGGAGGTTTCTGGTTGATTCAAAGTATTTTCAAGACTTGAAAATACACTAGAAGCACTTTGGTAGCACTAGGAGTTCTTGGATCATCATATCTTTTTCATCATCTTCATCTTGTTCATACTAGCAAGATTGTAAGAATCCTTCACTAGTTTTTATTTTATTACTATTCTTGATTTTTGTAAGAATACAAGTTCATCTTGAATCAAAACAAAACCCATTTGAAAATCACCAAGATAAACAAAAAAATCGTTATTTTATTTTATGATTTTTCTATGATTTTGAATGAACTTGAAGAAGTTTATACCAGTGAATACGAATCTTGGTTAATGTTGTGTAAAAACATGATCTAAACACATGCATGTTTAGATCTAACAAGATTCATCAACAAAAAGATATGAACATGAGTTTTTATTTTAAAAATAGTTACATGCATGTTAGAAAACACGAGTATTTATTAAAAATCCAAGAACATGAATTTTTGTTAAAATGAATCAATAAAGTTTCCATTTCTGGAAAGAATCAAGAACATGAAATATATTAGTAGAAAAGGTTTTGAACACATTTTTGTGCTTCAAATGACTATATGTGTCACCTAAATCAAGAGTTTTTAATAAAATCATGTTATACAAATTTTTGGCAAAAACAAGGAATAAAGTTTCCTTTCTGGGAAAGTTAGGAACTATATCATGTTCATGGTTCTTTATTGACAATTTATGATGAATATTGATACTTGATGAAATGATTTGAACACAAGTTATGTATAAACTTGGGAAGAATCCATTTTTCAAAATAAACTATGGCAAAATTTTTATAAATTTTGTTAGGTTCAAAAGTTGTTAACCAAAGAAATTTGTAACTAGAAAACTATTTGAAGTCTTTTAACATGATTAAACAAATTTTTGGATAAAAGTTATTAACTCATGTTTTATAAAAGATTTATAAACAAAAAGTGACAAGTATATATTTTAGATAAAATGTATACTTTCAAAATTCATCAAGTATCATATTTATGTGTTTTTGTGTGTATATATTATGTATTTAGACCAAGTACGAATAATTACACAATATGTAAACACAACAAATTACAAATATATATATATATATATATATATATATACACTTGGGAAACAAAACTACAAAATAAAATGTCCATCCTTGGACATAAACAAACAATCGGACAATTCGGACACTTTGGACAATATGGACACTTTTGGCACATTCGGAAAAAATAAAATATATGGCACGACGAAATAAACGACTTAAACAAAGAAAAGCAAACAAATACAAATATGATAACGGATTCAAGATGAGAAACTCGTACGATGAACAACTATAAACCTAAGTGTCTAATAAGGTTAGAACACTTGTAGGTTGAGTAACAAACGAAGAATTCGAAATCAAAACGAGTTTTGCTTGGAACGCAAATTAGTGAGTACATAGTCCCCTCTTTTACTGCTTTCAAATGTTTTGGGGTGAAACATGTGTACCTATTCGATATTTTCATGATTTCAATTATATGATTATACATGATAGTACTTATCTTTTGACAAATTGATTGATTATCTATGGTTCAAACACTAATATTCAAAGATTATAAAATTAAATGTTGGGTTGTACTTATTTTATACATTCACCAAACCGATAGGTAGTACGATATAGCGCTATAGGACTAGACACCCCATTCCTGTTGTATGGAATGTCAGAAACCAAATTTTATCCAAATAGAAATTGCCTTTGTGGTATTTCTATAGTCTCTAAGGTGTAGTTTGATACACTAAGGTTTGAATGAATTCTAAATCACATTTTCTTTTGTATATTTTGATGTACTTCCAAAGTATAGTTTGATGTGCTCTCATATGTGATATTATATACCAAAGTATAATTTGATATACTATGTATAAATCCAACATATATTTTGTTATTTACTAAAACATAGTTGATATGTTATTTACAAAACCAAAGCATAGTTTTGATATGTTATTTACAAAACCAAAGTATACTTATGATATACTAGCGAAAACTATTATTTTAACAACTAAAATATATTTGATATACTATCTGTTTAACTGTTTTGAAACTCAAATATATTTTAATATATTACTTATCCGACTTTCTTAAAACCAAGGTATATTTTTATATTTGCTACAAACCTTTTTATCAAAACATTGTTTTACAAAAAAAACATATTTTATACAAACTCATTTTTACTTGGTTATTCATTTCATTATGCATTATTCTTTTATATCATCTGATTTCTTATCACTTTTTGTATGAAATATAAAAGAAAATATTTTAAGGCTCATGACTACTTTTGTTAAACATTCTTTTAAACTTACAAGTCATGAATCCTAAATCAATAAAACCTATGTATCTCACATGCATTTTTACGCTGACGTACCTATTTTTTTTTACATATGTTTCAGGTGCTGCTATGTGATGATTGTTGATGCATGCTATACATAGGATGGACTCGTGCCTTAGCAACTTTAAAACTTGAAAGACAATATTTGTATTTATCTAATTTGTTATAAAGCAATGAGTTCAATAAATCAATAAAACGAAACTATTTAATCCATGGTTGTTAAACAATGATTCTGTTACGACACTCCCCGATGTTTCCGCCATGATTTGTTGTTTTACGTGGTCGGGGTGTGACATTTTAGGACATTTTTTAGGTTTATTATATCGTCCCTTCCTTGTTTTAAAACTCGTCCTCGAGATTCACTGGAAAAGGTGAGGATACTTCCTTTTTATTTCAGATTCTTGTTCCCATGCGTATTCTGGTCCTCTATTCGAATCCCATTTCAATTTGACCAGAACTAATCTCTTGTGCTTGAGATTCTTGATCTATCTATCTTCAATCTGTATTGGCTTTTCTACAAACTTAAGCTTTTCATTTACCTCTATATCTTGAAGAGGTATTACTAATGATTCATCTGCTAGGCATTTCTTTAGGTTGCATACATGAAATACATTATGTACTCTTGTTATCTCTTCTGGCAACTGTAGCTGATAAACTACTGGTTCTATTCATTTGATAATTTCAAAAGGTCCAACATATCTTGGGATTAGCTTTCCTCTTTTACCAAATCTTATGACTCCTTTCCATGGAGAGACTTTTAAAAGTACCTTGTCTCCAACTTGAAACTCTTGTGGTTTGTGTTTGTTATCTGCATAACTCTTTTGACGGTCTCATGTTGTTTTCAATCTTTCCTTGACTTGAATGATTATGTCAGTTTTTCTGGTACAATTTCAGGCCCTGACAGTTGTTTTTCTCCAATTTCTGCCTAACATACTGGTGTTTGGCATTTCCATCCATAGAGTGCTTCAAATGGTGCAGCATTGATGCTTATATGATAGCTATTGTTGTAAGAAAATACTATTAAAGGTAAGTGTTCATCTCAACTTCCTCCAAAATCTATCACACAGGCTCTAAGCATATCCACCATAGTTTGGATTGCCCTTTCACTTTGTCCATCTATTTGAGAATGATAAGCTAAACTTAAACTTAATCTGGTTCGCATTGCTTTTTGGAAACTTGTCCAAAAATGAGAAGTAAAACGACTATCTCTGTCACACACAATAGACAAAGGAATCCCATGTAATGAAACTATTTCATTCACATATAGCTTAGCTAATTGTTCCATACTGAAAGTTTCTTTCATTGGTAAGAAATGCGCTGACTTAGTCAATCTGTCCACAATTACCCAATTGTGTCATTACCTTTTTGTGTCATGGGTAATTTGGTAACAAAGTCCATTGTTATCATTTCCCATTTCTAAATTGGCATTTCCAATTGCTGAAGTAACCCTGAGGGTTTCTGATCTTCAGCTTTAACATGTGAACAAGTTATTCATTTAGTAACATAATTTGCTATGTCCTTTTTCAATCTTATCCACCAATTTTTTTCCTTAAGTCTTGATACATCTTGTCACTTCCAGGATACATCGTATACTTGGATTTATGAGTTTCTTCTAAAATTCGGCTTCTTAGGTTTCCTTGGATAGGTACACAAATTCTTTTATTATGGAATTTCCAAATTCCATCTGCTCCTTTTTCTAAATCTTTAATCATTCCCTTTAATCCTTCAGCATCATCCTTGATTGTTGTTTCCTGTATCTGTTTCAATTGTTCATTTAAATCTACTTGCAGGTTTAATCTGAGAGCACGTACCCTTTTTGGCTTCACATGGTACTTTTGACTTAAAGCATCAGCTACTACATTAGCTTTTCCTGCATGATATTGGATATCACAATCATAATCGCTAAGGATTTCCATCCAACGTCTTTGCCTCATGTTTAATTCCTTTTGCCCGAAAACATACCTTAAACTTTTATGATCTGTGAAGACAATAAACTTACTACCGTAAAGATAGTGTCTCAAAATATTAAGGGCAAAAATTATCGCTCCTATCTCTAGATCATGTGTAGTATAATTTTCTTCATGCTTCTTAAGTTATCTAGAGGCATAAGCAACTACCTTTTGACGTTGCATCAACACACATCCAAATCCAAATTTAGATGCATCACAATAGACTACAAAATCTTCAGTTCCTTCTGGCAAAGCAAGTATTGGTGCATTAGTTAATTTATGCTTCAAGATCTTGAACGCTTCCTCCTGTTTTGGTCCCCATTCAAACTTAACTGAATTGCATGTTAGTTTGGTTAATGGAATGACTATTCTAGAAAAATCTTGAATGAAACGTCTATAATATCCTGCCAATCCAAGAAAACTTCTTACTTCTGTTGGTGTTTCAGGGACTTTCCATTTGGTAATAGCTTCAATCTTCGCAGGATCCACATGAATTCCTTCATGATTAACTAAGTGTCCAAGAAATTACACTTCTTGCAACCAGAATTTACATTTTGAGAATTTAGCATAAAGCTTCTCTTTTCTCAATAGTGATAGAAGTACTTGTAAATGCTTGACATGTTTTTCTTTACTTTTGAAGTAAATTAGAATATCATCTATAAAAACAATTATGAATTTATCCAGGTATGGTTTACATATCCTGTTCATCATGTCCATAAATGTGGCTGGGGCATTGGTTAAACCAAATGGCATGACAGTAAATTCATAATGGTTATACCTTGTTCTGAAAGCAGTTTTAGGAATGACATCTTCCTGTACTTTCAGTTGATGATATCATGAGCGTAAGCCGATCTTGGAGAAGAATCGGGCTCCTTGAAGTTGGTTGAATAGATCATCGATTCTCGGTAGTGGATACCGATTTTTAATCATAATCTTATTCAATTCCCTGTAATCAATACACACCCGCATTGATCCATCTTTCTTTTTGATAAATAACATCGGTGCTCCCCAAGGTGATAAGCTAGGTTGTATAAAACCTTTTTCTAATAATTCATCTAACTGTTTCTTTAATTCCTGCATCTCCGTTGGTGCTAGACGATAGGGTGCTTTGGCAATTGGTGCAGTTCCTGCTACTAGGTGAATTCTAAATTCAATCTCGCGATCTGGTAGTAATCCAGGTAATTCTTCTGGAAAAACGTTTAAGAAGTTAGATACTACTGGAATATCTTTTAACTATTTTCCTTTAATGTTAATGATTGCTAAAATCATATACACCATTCCTCATTTCCGCACGTAGCTTGCAGCTTTCATCACAGAGATGATCTTGGTTGATGTTGTTGGCTTATCTCCCTGAATTGTGATTCTTTCGCCAGTTGACGTATAAACTTCTATAGAATTTTGATCACACAAAATTCGTGCATGATTGGCTACCAACCAATCCATTCCTAATACAACATCGAATCCAGCTAGATTCATTGGTAATAGTTTAGCGGTAAACTTATGGCTTAAGAATTCTATCTTTCCTTCTTGAAGGATTTCGCTTATTTTGATAGAATTTCCATTTGCCGTCTCCACCGTATAGTCTTGGTGAAGTTTAGTTAATGGTTGATTGAGAATTTTGTAGAAATAAGTATTTAACAAACTTTGGTTTGCATCAGAGTCAAATAATACTTTAGCATAAACATCATTAACTAAAAACGTATCGGCAATTACATCAGGAATCATTTTGGCTTCTTCGGCTGTCAGTACGAATGCTCTGGCTTTATTCTTGGGTCCTTCGGTTTCCTTTGCTTTGTTGTCAAATGCTGTTGGAGCTAGTTTTGGGTAGTTAGGTCGGATATGACCTGTCTCTCCGCAGTTGTAGCATATTCTAGTGCTAGCTTTCTTTCTAGAGTCTTCTTCCTTATGCCCTGGTATCTTGCAAAAGTTGTAGAATACCCGACATTTCCATGTATGTTTCTTCTTACAGGACTTACATAGAGGCGAAGAAGATGAACCTATTCCTTTCCCGCGATAGGAATTACTAGAACGTAGTTCTTGAGTAATCCTTTGAGCTAGATTCTTTTTCTGATTTTCTTCCTGTGTACGTATCAGTCCATCTGTCAGAGTATTAGCAAGCTCCACTGTTTCTTCAATGGTTTTGTGGCCTAGCTGCTTTGACCATATCTCTGATCTCACTGATTAATCCCTAGATATAACGAGAGATTAATACTGGTTCTGGTGAAGCTACTGTTGGTACTATCCTAGCATACTCAAAGAATTTGGTAGTAAATTCCCTACAATTTACCCCAATCATTATATGGTTTAGGAATTTGTTGGCAATCTGCTCCTTTTCATGAGGAGGACATAATTTTCTTTCAACTATTTCCTTAAAGTTGTTCCATTCCATGTTGTAAACCATGTCACTTCCTTTTTACTAAAGAATGGTATTCTACGAATCTAATGGTTCATCCTTGAAAAGATTAGAAGCATACATGATCTTATCCTCATCTGCACATTTACTTATTTTTAAGACTGCTTCAGTCTTTTCTATCCAGCGTAAGGCTGAAATGGCTGCTTCGTTGCTTGAAAATTCTATCTTTTTGAATGATAAGAATTCTTTGTAAGAACAACCATATGAGATAGTTTTCTTTCTTTTTGGAATTGGAGCTTTGATGAGAATTCCATTATCTCTATTTACACTATGACTTGATCGTCGAACATTGCGACGTTCTACTCGTTTTCATATATATATATATATATATTATGCATCAAATACAAACTACATTGAAATTCTAAACGTTAGTAATTTTATGCATCGATATATTATATATCTTTAGTAGTATGGATTTTTTTATCAAATTAAAATAAAAGGTCGTGTGTATATATATATATATATGTATAGTATAGTGTAGTGTAGTGTAGTGTAGTATAGTGTAGTGTAGTGTAGTGTAGTGTAGTGTAGTGTAGTGTAGTGTAGTGTAGTGTAGTATAGTATAGTATAGTATACTAGGTTTTGGTTTCTCGGTACTGCATTTCTCTCTCGTCGTATTTCAAGACTAGATTTTCTCCTATGCGGCGTATCTTATTGTCTTCCTCAATCAGATCTTCACCATAGTGGCGAATTTCAGCTACCTTTTTTCCTGACTCATGGGTGGCATTCTGGCTGGTATGGGCTCGTTGTAAGCTGGTATGGGTTCTCCGTATGGCATGTAGGGATATGGGTCGTTCATCAGGTCTTGAAATGCCCAATCATTAGTCCACCATTGTTCTAGTGGGTTTGGACCTGGCAACCTGGTTATTTCATTTGGTTTGAAAGTTGGTATTGGCAGTGGATTTTCTTGATTTGGTTCTGGGTACATTGGTATTGGCGCTATGGTTTGATCTTGGTATAAAGGTAATAGCTGAGGTTCTAGTTCTGCTATACGATTAAGGTCAAGCTCATTTTCTACGGTTTGGAACATATCAAGATTGGCTAGTCTCCTATCTAGTTCTTCACACAGAGGTCTAGTTACTGGAATCTGAGCAGTTCCTTCAGCTATAGTTATTGTTGCTTGTTGGTTTTTCGTTTTTCTTCTCTTTTCCCTTTTCTCCTTATTGAACCATCCCCTTTTCTTAGGTGGAAAGGCTTCCTCAGATTTGGCTCTAAAAACAAAAGGTTCTTCGCAATCAGCCATGTATCCAGGTGCTGTTTCAGATGATCCTTCATCAATTGGAGAATTGGACATGCGACGATAGGCGTCAGATGTATTTTGATCATCCATACTGTGAACTCAAAAATCGTCAAAATAACATAAAAATCATGATATAATTATTAACATTTATTTACACAGAATAACACATAAGTTATACAAATTTCCTAACATAATTTTTTCAAATTTATGTATTAAAAGAACACCTACATGGCTTAAATCTGTGGCTCTGAAACCACCTTCTGTCGTAACCCCCGACCCCACCCTGGGAGCGCGTGCCGCGAGCCTGACTGGTGGTATCGCAATTTAGGGGTGTGCACGGTTCGGTTTGGTTCGGTTATTAGCATTATCCGTAACCATAACCGAAGTCATCGGTTAATCGGTTCCGTTAATTCGGTTAATTTGAAGGTTTTCGGTTCGGTTAATTTTCGGTTAATAACCAATTCAAACAAGGGCTAAATTTTTTGCTTTGAAATACATGTAATGGAGGTATAAATACATGATATGGATGTATAAATAAATGAAATGGAGGTATAAATGCATGAATAGATGTTTAAATAAATGAAATTAATGTATAAATAAATGAAATGAAGGCATAAATAAATGAAATCGAGGTATTATTACACGAAATGAAATTATAAAATATGAAATACATGAAATAGAGGTATAAAAGCTAGAAATATATAAAAAAAAATAAATGGTTCGGTTCGGTTCGGTTAATTTCGGTTAACCGATGGTAAAAGAAATATTCGTTAACCGACTTTCGGTCAATTCGGTTTCGGTAAATTTTGGTCTGGTTTTGTCGGTTTTCGGTTCGGTTTCGGTTAACGGTTCGGTTATTGCACACCCCTATTAGTGTTTGTTAAATTTGCAGCGGAATTAAATCATCAGGATCGTAGTTAGGAAATAATTTCAGAGTTTGTAAAACACCAACTTTTTATATTAAACAAATGGGCTAAAACCCATATTCCATTTATAATGTATTCATAGGGATAAACCCTAATTGCAGAAAACAAAAACTTCTTCTTTTATTTAGGTAACTTATAGCCACTTTGTTTATGCCTTCAGTGCTCCATAGCTGTCTTTTAATAGCTTCACATCAAGTTACCTGAAACGCGTTTTAAAAACATTTTATCAGTAAGAAATACTGGCGAGTACATTCCATTTTATAAAAAGACTCAATGTTATATTTTACAGTATCAAGGGGAATTACATTGTATATTTCTATCAATTATTCAACACAGTATGTGACTGGGGACAATCCCCTATGCTCGTGGTCGTATTACTTTGGGTCTTGTCACCCAATAGTAATGGTTCCTGTCACACCTTTGGTGACTGTGGACTAGTTATGTTTACAAAACCACAACTACTGGTAATAATTATAGATTACAAAGACTTAATCACTGTAAGTATAACTGAAAATATTTAGGGTTTTGTAAAGCAATTTGATAAAAAGAGTAAATGACTCACATTGTAAACTTAGGTTTTACTATATGATTCCTGATAATATTTTCTGGTGATTTTCCTGAGTTCCTATTAAAAATATACAATGCACGCGTGTTAGTATGATAATCCAATTCAACTTTATCAATACATCACAAGATCAGAATCCCAACGTAGTTTACAAAGCATAGCCTTTATCAGGCAGCGCTTTGGCATCCGTTGTTGGGTTCAAGATCGATCGGATAGGGTATCGAATCAGTGATCAAGGGTTAAAACACTTACAACGGGGCAGAGCTTTGTGAATTTAAGGGGTATAATTTAGAGCTATATGTTGACAGAAAGAAAAGAAATTTGAACGGTTTAAACTGCAACCGAAACGTTCTATTTATACTTGAAATCTGATCTCGTCGCTCCCCGCGGAGCACAAGGCTAAGCCTGCCGCAGGTCGCCATACCCTCTAGTTAGAGTTTAGGTTTGACCAGTCATGGTTGTAGGCTGGACACGTGGACGACACGTGTCCCTAAAGTGCACCCATCGTTGGCATAGTATAGTGATGGCAAGATACCGAGGTTGTCCAAGGACACAGGAGCTTTTACTACCGGTTCATCATCAACGTCTAATCGACCTAAATTTTGAGAAAAAGATTTTTAAACATGTAAAAGAAATAAATAAAAGAAATAAATAAAAGAAACAAATAACAAGAAAGAATCACTTGGTTCCAACTTATCTTTTATGTATCCTTTGATGATTTCTGCACTTTGGGTTTTTTAAGAGATTATTTTAGTTATATTAGCATATTCCTCTTTTGGAGACAACGCTACCCTCGTCCATATTGGTCTAACTCAGTAGGGATACAGTCTCACAAGGTCGGATTATTGAAAGATAATTAAGTAATTTATTAATGCAAAATGTGGCAAGTCCCTCTTTTGGAGGCAACACTACCCTCGACCATATTGGTCTGAGTCAGTAGGGATACAGTCCCGCAAGGCCAGATTATTGAGATATAAATAAGTAAGTTATTAATGCAAATGTGGCATGTCCCTCTTTTGGAGGAAATGCTACCCTCGGCCATATTGGTCTGAGTCAGCAGGGATACAGTCCCACAAGGCTGGTTTAAATTTTTAATAGTAGTTTGTTTATAAGGGATTACAAGCCGTTCTTACTTCCCCTGATTTGATGCTATTTGCCTCAAGGGAAGTTCTAATAAGCTTGAATCAGGTCCTTGCGGAATGTATACACTGAACGGGGCAAGAAATTTACCCAAACAACCCTTCTAACCTCCTTCCAGACAGTTAACGTGCTTTATATAGACCGTAAAGACACGAATGAGTGAATTGGCAAAACATGAAGAATAATAGAATAAAAATTCACCTTCAATATAAAAAAACTAGTAATGAAAGTCATTAATACATACCCAATTAAAAAGTGACCAAAGGTTGGAAATCAAAAGTAATACACAAAAGATTTTGTCTTCATTAAGTGATGTAAGACGTTAGCCAAGCATGGCTATAGTTTGACAAAAGCTCTTACTATCGATCTTGGATCCCGAGACTACTCTAACTCTTACTAAAGTGGTGGAAGATGATGGTATTGTGGTGGTGGAAGTAAGAGAAATGGTTTTCCAAGGGATGGTTTACAAATAAGTCAAGCACCTCCTTTTATAGCTGAAAATAGTAGCTTCACACGGCCCCGTGCCCACCAGGCATGACCCCGTGTCCTTCCCTTCTTTGTCTTCATTTAATGTTGCTGTCAGTTCTCCTGCACACACAGCCCCGTGTGTCAATGGAACGGCCCCGTATCCTCTGTACTTGTTGTATGAACCCAGATTTGCGAATCTGAGAGTTGACCACGGCTCATGCTTAGGGGACATGGCCCCGTGTCCCTTGTCATTTTTTGTTTGTCTTTTTTCTATGGGAATCTTGGATGGGGGTACGACCCATTCCCTGCTGGCACGGCCCTGTGCTTGGCTTCTGGTCTTGTTATTTTTCTCTTTGGGGTAAAGCTTGGATGGTCGGTATAGTGTGTCAACTTCTTTTCTTCATATTTATGTTGGTGTTCGTCGTTAATTTGTTCATTTTGTCTGTTTAAGCTCTTTTAATCATGAAAATCAAAAGTAAACAAAGAAACACACTTTTTCCAACATTGGTGCTAAAAAAGAGTTGTTTTTATACCTCATTTGATATGATTTATATGTTGTATTTTGTGCATATCAGTATTTTCCTTAATTAGAAAGTCTGTCTATATTTCTATTTTTGGAAACCTGTAACTCCTTTGTATTTGTCTTTTCCCTTCCAAGCATTGTAATCCGAGGCTTTGATCATAATAAAACTCGAATATTTTACACATCATTTTATACATACTTGTTACATACTCATTACATACTTGTTATACGTGCAAAACTTGATACATGCTCATACTCGCAAACTCACACTTGGAATGCTTACAATCTCAGTTTACACATGCATTATATTTATACTTACACATATACATCACACGTATATGCTTAGAATACCTAAAACTGGCTTAAACACGTGAAAATTGGTCGAACTTAACTCTCCGTGTGACTTGACAAGCCCCTTCGTGCGAAGATGCCATTCCCTTCATGCGAGTGGCCCAATCGCTCCAATCCCAATCGCACAAACAGTCTATTCGCCCTATAAATACAAACCTCCACCCTCACTTCACACCTTCCACTCACCCAAATTCTCTCAATTCTCTGCACTTGCACACTTCGGACAAGGCACTCCAGCAGCTCCAAAGTGAGTCTTAGCTCACTAGCTTCAACATTTCTTCTACCTTTTTACTTATCTTCAAATCTTCAACACATGGATAATCTCTCGAGAGGATTTCATAGACTTGCTTGGGCAGTCTAAGGTGAAACCTCATCACTTAGAGACCAAAGAATTTAAACTTTGTTCAAGCTTTTAAAACACTTTTCTGTTCTGATACTTGGCGAAATCTCGAACCCACCAAGCTCATAGATAAATCCATAAATGTGGGTTAGTATTGAGGTGGATTTCAGCCAAGAAATGAGTCTGTTTAAACAAAACAGAACCAATTCGTTCAATATAGAGACCAATCACACGAATGAGAAAGTCAGTTCGCGTGACTGAGTAATCAGTTGGCACGACTGAGCAATCCAACCGTGCGAAGGGATTCTGTTACTTTCGTTCCTGTGAATTCTAAAGCGTTGAATGTTATCTCAGATCCCTGTCTTCAATATGGGTGAATTTGTGCTTAATAGAAGTGTGAACCGTGGAAGCCTTGGCTTTCCAATCTAATTCTACCGCCTCACTTGGACAAGCAAACGAACAGCTAAACAGTCTCCTTGACTCATAATAAGTTAACCCCACCTCGCCTCCAACACTTGGCATGTTGGGAATGACACGCCCAGGTTGTCATTGTTCGGCTGTTTGGTATATGTGTATTTATTTACTTTCTGTTATATTCATGACCAACCGGTTTGTTAACGATGTTAATAAACTTGTGCTTTGGTAAAACATATAATGAGGTTTATACCTCCAAATATGACTTCCATGAACTCTCTGACTTACTGGACTATTATTATAGGCTATATAATATAATATAATGTGTGAAACCTAACCAAAATCAGAACGTTAACCGGTTAATGGTTAAAATGTCTCGAACAGGACTCTTCACTCGGACAGGCCCTTCGTACAACTGGGAATATCCCATCCGTACGAATGGACTCCGTTCGCACGCACAGACCCTGTTCGCACGGACAGTGTTTTGAACGTTCGATTATCCGTTTATCTCAGTTCTGTGTTCCTCGTTGCTGATTCTATTGGGCAAATGAGGACCCATAAAATCACAATAACTTAGTGTCACAACGAGTGCCTAGACAGGATACATTTTTGCGTTTACATACATACTTTCATACTTTAATTCAAATCCAAATCCTCTGTTCCACTCCAAATGACTCACACCTTTGTTTACCCAAATGTAGGGTAACTTCGGTGTTCCAGCGCTCTCAACAAATTCTCAACTTGTGGTTTGACAAAGGAAGCTTTGCAAAACTGTGAGTATACTCGACACCCTTTCTACGTTATACACTTTCGGGTGTAACATGTTTACCTTATTAAATTCACACAATCACTCATACTTTATGCAATCATTAACAAACAGTCATTCATACACGCTTAATACGTTATTCTTTGATTCATACATGTTGGAACGCACTGCCCGTATTCTTGAGGTCATGTTAGCGCTATAGGAGTAACGCACTGCCCGTATTCTTGAGGTCATGTTAAGTTTAAACAGAATGGTCCTATCGTTGTTACGATAGGATTACGCTAGCGGTAATCTTGGGTTGACAGTTATAGTTGCAAGCCAATCGTATGTTAATTTTAGATAACAATTTTGCCATGTTGATTATTTAAAACATTTTATACTTATGCTATTTATAAAACTAGTATACTCGCCAATACTTATTGTATTGAACTATACTTTAAACATGTTGCAGGATGATGACGTTGATGATCATGGAATCTAGTAGGGATGACTAGAAACACACTTAGAATACTAGAATTGTTGTTGTATTTGGTTTATTATAATTTGTTCTATGATTTCCTATGTTGTACTTGAAAAATTATCAATGAAACGAAATCGGTTTTGATTAAATATTGTCGCAAATAGTGTTATGAAGTCTCGAGCAATCTCCTCCTCGTCCCGCCCCGATGTTTCCGCCATCGGTTTCGGTGTGACAGATTGGTATCAGAGCAATAACTATAGGGAATTAGGTAAAATTGCCATCATTTGACCTAGTCTATAGTTTAAGTCCCAAACTTGACCATTCTCGCTTTTCTTGCTTAAAACGCTTAATTCTTCCTACTTTGCTCCTATCTATTCATTTTGTCTTAAAATATACATATGTCTTTCCTAAGACATTTACATAATACACACTTGAAGACTTAAAGACGCTCATATCATACAAATGAGACGATTTCACCAAAATAGGCGTGAAACCCACACTTTGTTGAATGACTCTCAATACGTGTTATTTTATTTTTGCACCAAATTCCGCCATCAAGTTAGGAGTGAAATCCACATCTTGATGGAAAATTTCCTATTCAAACTCTAGTGGACCCTTACCAATCAGCTTGCCTATTTAATGACTAAAGGTCTTTTAATTGGTCAACATAATGAGTTTTGTTCTAAGATACATATGTATGACTCATTTAGATATTAAATTGAGGCGGGGTCTTAAAACATAATATCAAGGTATGTTTTATTTGTTCCAATTTAATATATTAGAAAATTATTATGTTATAGTTTTTAATTTATGGTTGTTGGTGTTACATGTATAACGAGTTATGTTGCTGAGCTTATTGAGCTATTCGACTAACTTGCTGAGTTGCTGAGCTTATTGGGCTGCTGGCTTGCGGGACCTAAAGATAAAGAGATGGGCTTCAAAGGGCTTATTATAGTTTATTAAAGGCGAAGTGTGGTCGTTACCGGGTTGTTATAACAACCCGGATATCTCTAGGCTAGAGCATTATAAAAGGCTTAGGTCAAGTTGTTGAGATTCAATATTGGTGTAAAAGTTCTTTAGAAGTCTCTCTTTCTCCCTCAAGGCAAATCAAGGATTTTCTCCTGCGGTAAATGCTTTGATTCACATTGAATCAAAGTTTATAGTTTAGATCTGTTGTAGATCGCATACGATTATCATTTTGTTAATCTTTGTGAGTAAAGATTTAGCTTGTTAGGCTTGTTCTAGAGATTACAGTCTTGTTTCAGAATATTTTGGGTTAATAACACAAGGTTTGGGTATTCTGCGTTTGAATGTTCTTGATACCTGTAAAATTTATGAAAATTCCCCTCACAGAATTTGGGGGATGGTTGTGAATGCTCTTAGTCCCAAGTCGCTACTGTACTGTCACACCCCGATATTTCAACCACAAACCCGGTGGGCCCGGTAGGGAGTATTATAACAACCCTCCTAAATAATTTTCGACACCCCTAGAGTATTAAAAATGTCCCTATATGTCTTAAAATACACCCCGTATACGCAAACGGGCCCCGAATACCTTTATTTCTATTAAAATTAAATAAAAACAAAATAATGGGTCTCTAGCGGGCCGCGTAAGACCACCCCTTCGTCTACGCGGGGCGCGACAGCCCGTCTACGAGGCCTCACCCGGAGCCGACACGTGGCACAATCATGTCGAGGCTAAAGGTGATGACCAGTCATAGCTAGGCCCTACAAGCCTAGGTCGCGGACCGCGTAAGCCCCCGCTTAATCTTACGCGGGGCGCGAGGGACTCGAAATCAGCTCCTATAAATTAGGAGCTCAGGCCTTCAATCCTAGTCGCTCATTCCCATTCTTTTTCACAAAATTCTTCATAGATAAAGTGATTTTCGGGCATAATACCCCCCTAAAATAACGAAGTTCTGTCTCGTTGTAAGTATCATAACCCCGGTTACGTATTAGATACGCTGCCCGATTGATCCAGGGTTCCGTAACGGCTGTTGAGGTTCTGCCCAACGTAGTCGTTGGAATGCCGTCTCGGTGAGGGTATTACTAATGTAAATATTGGGTTATTATACTAACACGTGTGCATTTGTGTAAATTATAGATAATCACCAGGAAATCCTTAAAGGAAACCCTAAGACAGCAATGTGAGTAATCTCCTTTTTTTGCAAATTGTTTTTACAAAACCTCACTTATTAATAATATATTAAACAGTGATTGAGTATTTGTTTTCTACAATTATCGTCGGTATCTTGGGGTTTTGTATACAAAATTTGTTACTACTTTGTGAGTAGTAACATGACCACAAGTCGGGTTGACAGTAACGTGGGTGGTAATTAAAGTAGATGGAAACAAATGTAATTGCGCGACCGCCCTTAATACTGTACAACGGTTTTACTTAACTTGATTAAACTGGGATTCACTCACCAGTATTTCCCACTGACAAAATGTTTTTAAACGCGTTTCAGGTAACAAAATGTGAAAGCCAAATTGAAGCCAGCTGGACAACACTGAAAGATTGGAAAAGTGGCTATAAAGTTACCTAAAATAAAGAGATGTTTTATTTAAATAAAATAGGGTTTATCCCTATGAAAATGTGTGTAATTAAAACTTGGGATTATTCCCACGTGTTTAATATTATAAAAGTGTGGTATTTACTCTGATAAAATATTTCCTAACTACAGTCCTGATGAAATTTCCGCTGCCAAAATGATAAAAACCTGAATACCACCGAAACTGGCCGCGGCCGCCCGTTCCCGGGTTGTTAGGGGACGGGGTTGCGACAGAAGGTGGTATCAGAGCTAAGCCACTGATTCAGCCACAGAAGTGTTCTGCTGACACCAAGATATTATTTAAAATGTAAGGAAATTATCTACAGAAATACGTGCATATCTGTATTTTGTTGTTATGTGTTATTTGACTATTTGTTAGTTTACAGTATTAGCGATCAAAGACCCCCTAACGCCTATCGTCAGTTGTCCAGCTCACCTAGGAGCGAAGGCACCTCTTCACAGCCTGCCCTCTCAGGGTATTTAGCTGACAATGAAGATGGGATATTCGTGTTTAAGGCTCAGTCTGAAGAGCCATTCCCTCCTAAAAAGAGAGGATGGTTAAGTAGGGGAGCATATGAGCGTAGGAAGAGAATGAAAAAGTTACAACAACAGTGATTTTTAGCAGCCGCTAAGAGAGAAACAGATGCTCACACCCAAGATATGCTTAATAGGAGTTTAGCAAACTTCCATATCTTAGCAACCACAGCTGCCGACCCAAACCTGGAGCAACTTATAGCACCTCAACCATTACCCTTGTTTCCCACCCAACCAATGGAGATTGAAGTCAACCCAGAAAACCAAATCCCAGCACCAGTCTTTGGCCCAATTGAGATACCTAGAGTACCCTCACCCAATCCCTTAGACCCAGACTACGACCCATGGTTCGATGATCATAGGGATTATCAGCAATGTTACCACATATCAGAAGAACCCATGCCAAACCTCGCAGCTTACCCGGGTCTGGACCCTCTAGATCCCTATTATGATAATGATGAATATATTAGGGAAATCCTAGAGAATCCATATCCCCAGGAAGAACCCATGCCACAGTACCCAGATCCATTACCAGCACCTGTACCCCTAATGAGTGCAGAGAATGTGCAAGAACTCCGAACCTTTGGTGAGGAGATTCTAGAAAGTAGCGAGAGGATGAGGCAGGTCGGAGAACGACTCGTCTGGAAGTATGACGAGCGTAATATGGAGTTCTGGATGAACCCATATCAGTGATGGTGGTAGTAATAATAACAATACTATATATATATATATATATATAATATGTGTGTGAATTTTTTTTTTGATAATTTATATGTTGTAGTATAGACCACTTCGTAGTTAGTGATGCATATTAGTATTGTAATTTTAAATTCCAGTATCAGTTTGTATTAGATGCATACTATATAAGAAAGAGTAAGTCGCAATATATTATCAAAACAGTTAGGGGAGCTGATAATAAAAGTAACAATGGTAGTAAACGACCAACTGAACCTGAACACAGCGTAAACAATGGACCCATACTTCAAGTGCCCATTCCCAAAAGAAGAAGAACCATGTCTTATGGTTGTTCTTATAAAAATTCTGGTCTTGTAAACCAATGGAATTCTCGGGCAATGAAGGGGCCGTTGCAGCTCTACGCTGGATAGAAAAGACTGAGGCAGTCTTAAAAATAAGCAGGTGTGCTGAAGAGGATAAGATAATGTTTGCTTCCAATATGTTTAAGAACTCAGCATTAGAATGGTGGAACACTATCCTCCAGTCTAGGGGAAGTGATAGAGTTTACAATATGGAATGGGAGGAATTCAAAAATATGGTAGAAAGGAAATTATGCCCTCCTAATAAAAAGGAACAGAAAGCAAATAAGTTCCTAAACCTTAGAATGATTGGAGTAGATAGTAAGGGTTACACTACTTCATTCTTTGAATATGCTAGAATAGTTCCAACCCTTGCATCACCTGAACCAGTATTAATCTCTCGTTATATCTGGGGATTAATCAGTGAGATTATGCATGTAGTCAAGGCAGCTAGACCTCAAACTATAGAAGAAACCGTAGAACTAGCAAACACCTTGACTGATGAATTAGTGCGTACACAAGAAGAGGATCAGAGGAGAAACCTAGCTCAAAGGCTTACCCAAGAATTTCGTTATGGAAATTCCAACCATGGGAAAAATGTAGGTTCTACTTCTGCACCGTACTGCAAGGCTTGCAAGAAGAAGCATTCAGGAAAATGCTCCATTTACTGCAATTTCTGCAAAATACCAGGACACAAGGAAGAAGATTGCAGGAAGAAACCTAATAATGGAATGTGCTTCAACTGTGAGGAAAAAGGTCACATCAAGCCAAACTGTCTAAAACTAGCTCCTGCCCCGAACACCAAGAACACTAAAAATGCTAGAGCATTTGTTCTGACTGCAGATGAAGCCAAAATGATTCCGGACGTGATAGCCGGTACGTTTTTAGTTAATGATATTTTTGCTAAAGTATTATTTGACTCTGGTGCAAACCAAAGTTTTATTAATACTTCATTTTGCAAACTTCTCAATCAACCATTAACTAAACTCCCACAAGAATGTATAGTAGAGACAGCAAATGGAGAAACCATTAGGATTTATGAAATCTTGCAGTGAGCAAGAATAGAATTTTAAATCAAAAATTTATTGCAAACCTTTACCCAATGAATCTGGCAGGATTTGATGTTGTATTAGGAATGGATTGGTTAATAGCCAATAAAGGCAGTATTCTATGTAATCAAAAGCCAATCCAAGTAAATTCACCAAGAGGTGAAAAGATCACGATTAAAAGAGATAAGCCCTCTAGATCCACGAAATTCATCTTTGTGATGAAAACAGCCAGTTATGAAAGAAAAGGATCATTAGTGTATTTGATTTCTGTAATCATTAACACTAAAGGAAAAGAATTAAAAGATATCCCTGAAGTATCTCAATTTCCAGATGTGTTTCCAGAAGAATTGCCAAGACTACCTCCAGACAGGGAAGTTGAATTCAGAATTTACCTGCTACCAGGGACAACACCAATTGCCAAAGCACCTTACCGTTTGGCACCCGTAGAAATGCAGGAACTGAAGAAACAATTAGATGAATTGTTGGAGAAAGGATTCATACAACCAAGCTCATCGCCTTGGGGAGCACCGATCTTATTTGTCAAAAAGAAGGACGGATCAATGCGTATGTGCATTGATTACCGCAAATTGAACAAAGTTACGATAAAAAATCGGTACCCATTACCGAGAATCGATGATTTGTTTGATCAATTACAAGGAGCTCGATTTTTCTCTAAAATCGATTTACGGTTAGAATATCATCAACTGAAGGTACAGGAAGAGGACATTCCTAAGACCGCTTTCAGAATAAGGTATGGCCATTATGAATTTACTGTCATGCCATTTGGTTTAACCAATGCCCCAGCCATATTTATGGACATGATGAACCGGATATGTAAGCCATATTTGGATAAATTCATAATTGTCTTTATAGATGATATTCTCATTTATTCTAAGAGTAAAGAGGAACATGCAAAGCATTTGCATGCACTTCTAAGTTTATTGAGAAAAGAAAAGCTTTATGCTAAGTTTTCGAAGTGTGAGTTTTGGTTAGAACAGGTACAGTTTCTTGGACACTTAGTTAATCATGAAGGAATTCATGTGGATCCCACCAAGATCGAGGCAATTACTAAATGGAAAACCCCTGAGTCACCAACTGAGGTTAGAAGTTTCTTAGGATTGGCCGGTTATTATAGAAGATTTATTCGAGATTTTTCTAGAATAGCCAATCCCTTAACTAAGTTAACTTGTAAATCCGTTAAGTTTGAATGGGGACCAAAACAAGAAGAGACTTTTAGAATTCTTAAGCAAAAGATTAACCAATGCACCCATATTAGCGTTACCAGAAGGAACTGAAGACTTTATAGTCTATTGTGACGCTTCTAAGTTAGGCTATGGATGTGTGTTAATGCAACGTCAAAAGGTTATAGCCTATGCATCTAGACAACTTAAGAATCATGAAGAAAATTATTCAACCCATGATCTAGAATTAGGTGCTATAATTTTTGCCCTTAAGATTTGGAGACATTACCTTTACGGTAGTAAGTTTATCATTTTCACCTACCATAAGAGTTAAGGTATGTTTTCGAGCATAAGGAGTTGAATATGAGACAAAGACGCTGGATGGAGATACTTAGTGATTATGATTGCAATATCCAGTACCATGCAGGAAAGGCAAACGTAGTAGCTGATGCTTTAAGTCGAAAGTATCACGAAAAACCAAAAAGAGTACGTTCACTTAAACTAAATCTGCAAGTAGATTTAAATGAACATATTAGAAAGGCACAAGAATCAGTAATCAAGGATGATACTGAAAAATTGAAAGGAATGATTAAGGAACTAGAACAAGGAACAAATGGAATTTGGAGATTCCATAAGAAAAGAATGTGGATACCTAAATTAGGAAACCTACGCCACCGTATATTAGAAGAAGCCCATAAGTCTAAGTATACGATACATCCTGGAAGTGATAAGATGTATCAAGACTTAAGAAAGAATTTCTGGTGGATAGGAAGGAAAAAGGATATAGCAGCATATGTTGCCAAGTGTCTAACCTGTTCACAAGTAAAAGCTGAACACCAGAAACCCTCAGGTTTGTTGCAACAATTAGAAATGCCAGTTTGGAAATGGGAATTGATAACAATGGATTTTGTTACCAAATTACCCAAAACAAGAAAAGGTAATAATATAATCTGGGTGATTGTAACCAGGCTAACTAAGTCAGCTTATTTCCTACCAATGAAGGAAACCTTTAGTATGGAACAATTAGCTAAATTGTATGTAAATGAAATAGTTTCATTACATGGAATTCCTTTGTCAATTGTTTCTGACAAAGATAGCCGTTTTACCTCTCATTTTTGGACAAGTTTCCAAAAAGCAATGGGAACCAAGTTGAATCTAAGCACCGCTTATCATCCTCAAACGGACGGACAAAGTGAAAGGACAATTCTGACAATGGAGGACATGCTTAGAGCTTGTGTAATTGATTTCGGAGGTAATTGGGACGATCACTTACCATTGATAGAATTTTCTTACAATAACAGTTATCACACAAGTATCAATGCTACACCATTCGAAGCACTTTATGGACGAAAGTGCCGAACGCCAGTCTGTTGGGCAGAAATTGGAGAAAAGCAACTATCCGGACCTGAGATAGTGCAAGAAACAATAGACAAGATCATTCAAGTCAAGGAACGATTGAAAGCAGCACGTGATCGACAGAAGAGTTATGCAGATAACAGACGAAAGCCATTGGAATTTCAGGTAGGAGACAAAGTGTTATTGAAAGTCTCTCCTTGGAAAGTAGTGGTAAGATTCATCAAAATGGGAAAGCTAAGCCCCAGGTATGTTGGACCTTTTGAGATTATTAGAAGAATAGGACCTATAGTGTATCAACTACAACTGCCAAAGGAAATGGCAGGAATACATGATGTATTTCATGTATCTAATCTCAAGAAATGCTTAGCTGATGAATCACTATGTCACACTCCGACCACGTAAAACAACAAATCGTGGCGGAAACGTCGGGGAGTGTTGTAACAGAATTATTGTTTCACGACCATGGATACAAAAGAGTTTTGTTTTATTTATTCATTAAGTAATTTACATTGTTTTAGCATGAAACAAACAAGTTATATATCAACTATCATTGTTATTATGTCACTGAGGCCTCGTCCAGATCCTATGTGACTCATGCATCCTAGCAATCAACATCAAGCAACATCACCTGAAACATATGTAAAAACAAAGTCAGCAAAGAAATGTTGGCGAGCACATAGGTTTTGTGTGAGTGTCAGATTCATGGCTCGTTTATTTGTTTAAATAACTCGTACAACCTCGTTAATCGATATTAGAAAACCTTGTTTTGTAAACCATTTGTATTGTAAAATGGATAACCAAGTCAATACAGATTGGTTATAGTTTATAAAACCTCGATGCCATGAATCTTAACTCAAAACATTTGTTTAAGTAACCAAATCATAAATCGTTCACGTAATAAAACTCGTATGGTTTATATCGTTAAGTAAACCTCGTTTGTGTGACATCGTTTCGAATCGTTCTCGTTCAATCGTTTAATATCGTTCTCGTTCAAACCGTTCTCGTTTTAATTGTGAAAACTACTTTTGGTCGTCTCGCTTATAACATTCAAACCTTCGTAACTCGTCCATCGTTCAACTCGTATTAACAAACCACCAAAGGGTAAGTTAACAATCACAGATTCAGTCGTTACCCACCTAACCCACACATAACCATGGGTGCAGTCTGATAACGGGATTTGTCAGATCCTATGGTACCATAACCTAATACTGGTCGGTTCGGCCAAAATTAATGAATGTCATTCGTTATGTAACTACAACCAAAAAGTTCGTTCACATTGTCGAAATCGTTATTAGTTTAGTATAAACCATCTTAATCGTTTTTGAAATCATCGTTAAAATATCGAAATTGTTTTGATACATATGAATCACCCCAAAACATTCGAAAACAGTAAAATAGGGAAACTATGTACTCACATAGTTACCACAAAACATGTAAAAAGAGGGGATCTATGTACTCACCTTTGGGTGCGTTTTTATATGTTAACACAATCCCTCAAATTGTTTATTCGTCCTAAATTAAATAAGAACGATTTAATAATCAAAACTCACAAAAATACATAAGTTTCTCCGATACTTAGAATTTTCACATAACTTTGAGATTTCTCGAAAAGTTATTATTTTTTATTATATTGGTGTATTTATATATATATGAGTTCATATATATTTTAAAAATCTTTGCTACTTGAACGATTTTATGGTGACCCTCATCATGTTATAAGCAATATATCTACGATTTGCGCGTCGTAATATATACTTTTTGGTGACATAATATAAATATCGTAACACACATAATCTTGTCAACTATAAACATGTCATCATACATATATTATAAAACACATAACACATTGTAACACATAAAATTTACCCATGAACAACTCATTATAGTGTATGTTGAAAAACACGTATTTTAGTGATTCGGTAACGTTTTTGGGCGCCGGAAGTCACGTATGACTAACCAAACACCAAGTAAACTTAATATAAGTTAAAATACTTATTTTTACATCAAAAATATCAGTTTGGTTACTGATCTAAAACAGTTTTTATAAAAATCCTCCGAAAAGCCGATTTTTAACCGTTTTACCGCATAGTTTTTCATCAAACGTTACCCTAACCATCCCAAATCGAAACGACTTGATATTTTAACATAACCCATGTTATTTACTGAATAAAATAGTGGTTATACTCATGATAGTGCAGGTCTCACATAAAGCACATAAATCATGCAAATTTCACATATTTTACCACTTTTTAAGCTATATGTACAACATGCAAAGCTATCAAACCTATGTCAAAGTTTCATGCCATTATAATATAACAAATAATGTTATTTTTAGTGTTTATAATCTGTTCTAAAACATTTTTGTCATACAATCATTTTTTTATCATTTCTTGAGCTTTAAATCAACATGTATTCTCATGTACAAGTGCCTAAAGCACACTATCATATCTTCATCATTTTATATGAGTTTAGATGCATCAAACATGTGATTTATTCATGTTTATTTGCTTATTTAATTGATCATTTATCATATCTTACACAAATCATCAAACACTTGCATTTTAACCATTATTCAAGAACAAGCAACAACTTAAACAAGCATTTACCAAAGATCAAGCTCAAATTTCATACACATACATATATATATATATATATACGGTTATACACACACATATATATATCACCATTTTTATTTTGTATCAAGACCCATTTCCTTTTTAGATTTCAAGTTTGTGAAAAAAATTCCAAGATTCAAGAGAAACTTCAAATCATCATGAACAACCAAGAATCAAGAGTATGATTTAAACATAAATTTTATACCTTCAAGATTCAAGTAAGTTTTTGGATGAGATTTTGATGATATGAAGCTTGAAATCACTTGAAAGCACCTTGGAAACTCCTTTGGATCTTCACACCAACTTGAATCTAGCTTGGAATGGAGCTTGATCTTCAAGAACAAAGTTGGAAAAATGGAAATGGTGATGAAGGTGGGGGGTTACGGTCATGGGGGAGAGAGGAGAGAAGGAGATGGAGTGATCTTGTAGGATTTGTTGTGATTTTTGAAAGATATATAGAAGATATGGAGAGATATGGAAGATTTGCAAAGATTTCAAGCAACAACACTTGTCAAGAAGGAAAAAAAAGAAAATGGCACTTGTCTTATACATACATACATGAAAATATATATATATATATAAATATATATATGTACAAAATACACATAATTGATATATGTAGGTTAAAAACTGTTGTTTAACTGGATACCTGGTATTTTAACTAGCGTTTAAATCCTGGTTTATGGCGTTCTAAATTATTTTTATTATTCTATAAAAATAAACTCGCCAAAATATTACTGAAATAATTTTCAGTTGCCGAGACTGGCTGCGTTGTCTGCGTTTTGCAGTAGAAGCACTGTGTTACGCAGTAACACGCGGTACGCGCTTTAAACGTGAAAAATAACGTTTTTAAGCGTTTTAATTTATTTTTCAACACGAACATGATTAAAAATAAAATTTTAATCATAACAGAGTATTTTCAGGATTTAAATATTATCTGGGTGATCACCAACGTTCGTTTCGCAGTTTTGTCGTAATTGGTTCTTTAGTTCAAATAAACATGTTTTTGCCATACCGAATCCTTTGAAACTTATTTCTAAGTTATGTAAACGGTTTTTAGGGTATGTCTGGCTTATGTCAATGTTCCGGAGTGTGATTTCACTTCCAGAACAGGTTTGAGAGTTCGGAATTGAACAATGATTGAAAACGTACTAATGTCACAAATAATTAAACAAATATTGAAATTAAAACACCATATTTTATTAAATACAAAGTTGTTCGGAACAGTACAAGGGTTAAAATACACAGATGTCACAGTCTCCCCTACTTTAGGAAATTTCGTCCCGAAATTTTTACTTAGAGGAAACTTGTGAAAACAAATGCGGATATTTCGTCTTCATCTGGTCCTCACGTTCCCAAGTAAACTCGGGGCCACGTTTGGATTCTCAGCGAACTTTGACCAATCGAATCCGTTTGTTCTTCAACTGTTTGAATGTACGGTCCACTATCTCCACAGGTTTCTCGACAAAGTGCATCGTTTCATCGATTTGAATCTCGTCGAGAGGAATGTGAAGATTAGCATCAGCTAAACACTTTCGCAAATTGGACACGTGAAAAGTCGGATGAATATTTCCAAGCTCTGGAGGTAGCTCTAGTCGATAGGCAACCTTTCCAATTCTTTCAACAATCTTAAATGGTCCAACATATCGCGGTGCAAGTTTTCCTTTCTTTCCAAATCTCACCACTCCCTTCCAAGGTGACACCTTGAGTAGGACACGGTCTCCGATTTGAAATTCTAAAGGCTTGCGTCGCATATCCGCATAACTCTTTTGACGGCTTTGAGCTGTCACAAGATTATCGCGGATTTTCTTGATTTTGTCTGTTGTTTCCAGAATGAGCTCAGGTCCAGAAAGTTGAGCTTCACCGATCTCGTTCCAACAGACAGGTGAACGACATTTTCGACCGTAGAGAGCTTCAAATGGTACCATATTAATACTAGCATGATAAGTGTTGTTATAAGAGAATTCGATCAGTGGAAGATGAGAATCCCAATTACCACCAAAGTCTATCATGCATGCCCTAAGCATATCCTCCAAAGTTTGAATCGTTCTCTCAGATTGTCCATCTGTTTGGGGATGATAAGCAGTGCTTAGATTCAGTTGGGTTCCCAACGCAGATTGCATGGTCTTCCAAAAATGAGATGAAAACCGAGCATCACGATCGGAAATGATATCCAAAGGAACACCATGTCGTGATACAATCTCATCAACATAAATCTTTGCAAGTTTATCAGCAGATAGATCCTCGCGAATCAGAATAAAATGAGCTGATTTCGTTAATCGATCGATAACAACCCAAATAGCATCGTGACCTTTAGACGTACGTGGTAACTTAGTGATGAGATCCATTGCAATGTTCTCCCACTTCCAAACCGGTATCTCTGGTTGTACAAGCAAACCAGAAGGTCGTTGATGTTCAGCCTTGAGTTTGAGACAAGTTAGGCATTTCGATACATACAAGGCAACATCCTTCTTCATACCAGGCCACCAGAACTGAGTACGAAGATCCTTGTACATTTTATCAACACCAGGATGGATAGAATATCGAGACTTGTGAGATTCGTCCATTACCAAGGTGCGAAGATCATCTTGTTTCGGAATCCACAAACGATCCTTGAAATATAGCAACCCATCGTCCTTCATTTCGAGTTTAAGTTCGAGTTGAAGCGGTAGCTCATATTTCAATAAGTCTTTGATCACACAAGATCGTTGAGCTTGAAGGACACGAGATTGAATATCAGATAGAGTTCGAACAGAATGAAGCTTGACTCGTTCCTTTCGACTAAGCGCATCGGCTACGACATTCGCCTTACCAGGATGGTAGCGGATCTCACAATCATAATCGTTTAAGAGTTCAACCCAACATCGTTGCCTCATGTTCAGCTCCTTCTGATTGAGAATATGCTGGAGACTTTTGTGGTCTGTGAAAACCACACACTTCGTTCCATAGAGGTAGTGTCTCCAGATTTTAAGTGCGAAAACCACAACTCCTAATTCAAGATCATGAGTCATATAGTTCTTCTCGTGAATTTTCAGCTGTCTAGACACATAAGCTATGACTTTACCTCGTTGCATAAGAACGCAACCAAGTCCTAGATTCGACGCGTCACAATAGACAACAAAATCATCGTTTCCCTCAGGTAGAGATAAAACAGGAGCATCACAGAGTTTCTGTTTCAGCGTTTGGAACACTTCTTCTTGCTTAGGTCCCCACTCAAAAGGCTTATTTTTCTGAGTAAAAGCAGTGAGTGGAACCGCGATCTTTGAGAAATTAGAAATGAATCGACGATAATAACCAGCAAGACCAAGAAATGATCGAATCTCTGTAGGTGTCGTCGGTGTATTCCAATCCTTAATAGCAGCTATCTTGGATGGATCTACATGAATACCCTGCTCGTTGACTATATGACCCAAAAACTGAACTTCTCTAAGCCAAAATTCACACTTGGAGAATTTAGCAAAAAGTTGTTCCTTCTTCAGAAGTTCCAAAGTCAAACGAAGGTGTTGCTCGTGGTCGGCTCGAGACTTTGAATAAATGAGAATATCATCGATGAACACAATGATGAACTTATCTAAATAAGGTTTACAAACCCTATTCATTAAGTCCATGAAGATAGCTGGGGAATTTGTCAAACCAAAAGGCATGACAGTGAACTCGTAGTGCCCATATCTCGTACGGAATGCAGTTTTGGGAATATCTTCTTCGAGTACACGAAGTTGATGATACCCAGATCGCAGATCGATCTTGGAAAAGCATGAAGCACCTTGCAGCTGGTCGAAGAGATCATCAATTCTAGGTAGGGGATATCGATTCTTGATGGTAAGCTTATTAAGCTCACGATAATCGATACACATTCGAAAAGATCCATCTTTCTTTTTCACAAAGAGGACAGGAGCTCCCCAAGGCAAAAAGCTCGGACGGATGAATCCTTTATCAGAAAACTCTTGAAGCTGTTTCGATAACTCTTTCATCTCCGACGGTGCAAGACGATAAGGTGCTTTTGCAATCGGGTTGGCATTGGGTACAAGGTCAATATGAAACTCGACTTGACGAACTGGAGGCAAACCAGGCAGTTCATCGGGAAACACCTCTGGATAATCCCGAACAATCGGAATATCCTGAATACTCTTGCTCTTGCCTTTCTCCTCGGTGACATGTGCCAGGAAAGCAACATATCCTTTTCGCAAATAACTTTGGGCCTTTGTACACGACATAAGCTTCAAACCACCAGATGGCTTCTCGCCACGAACGTCCAGAACATCGCCAGACGGAAGAGGAATACGAACAATCTTATCGAAACAAACCACCTCAGCATGATGTTTGGTTAACCAATCCATCCCCACGATAATATCAAAACTCCCAAGTTGCATCGGCGTGAGGTCAATGGGAAAAAGATGGTTATCAAGGTTTAACTGACAATCACGAATAACAGAATCGAGAACAAGAGGTTTACTAGTAGCAACTTCGACAGATAAAGGTTTCCTCAGTTTAGTTCTAGGTATCGCAAGCAAAGGTTCAAAAGATAATGAAACAAAACTTCTATCGGCACCAGAATCAAAAAGAATAGATGCAGGTCAATTGTTAACAAGAAACGTATCATTGACAACGAGGTTGTCAGCTCGAGCCTCGTTTGCATTCAGATTGCTCGTCCACGAGCGGGATTCGCATTCGCGTTGACATTTACGTTCGGATTCGCATTTGCATTCGCCAACCTCAGATAGTTGTTGCGGAAGTGACCAAACTCTCCACAATTGAAACATGAACCCGGTGGGAATCTAGCAGCATTCCCCTGAACTGGAGCTTGATTCTGAACAATCTGATTCTGACCCAAACGAAAGATGTTGGCCAGATGCCCAAGCTTACCACACGTTGTGCATTGCTTACAAGCTTGTTGTGCAACATGATGACCGTTGCAGCGAGCACAATGAGGTGCGGTACCAGCATACGCTTTCTTCGCAGGCGGTTGAGCTGGTGGGTTTTGAGGGTTCTGAGCAGTAACTGCAAAGTTCTGAGCACCCTTTCGCTTTCTCGACTTCTTCGACGACTCACCTTTATTACCCTTACCCTTTTCCTTTACAGATTCGGTCGACTTCTTCTTATCACCCTTGCAGGTAAGTTTACCCTTCCTGACTTGCGACTCAGTCAGGGTAGCAGATAACTCGATCGCGTGACGAACGGTAGTAGGATTAATGCCAGTCACAATATCCTGTATGGAATCAGGTAAACCATCGATATACCTCTCTATCGCTTTCTCCAACGGGGTAACCATAGTAGGACACAAAAGACTGAGTTCCTCAAATCGACCCGTATACGCACGGTGTTCTCCCTCATCTTGTTTTAGATCGTCAAACTCTCGTTCCAAAGCTCGAATTTCGTGACGGGGACAAAACTCTTTCATCATGAGAACTCGAAGCTCTTCCCATGTTTGTGCCAATGCCACTTCGGCACCCCTATCGCGCATCACTCAGTTCCACCATGTAAGAGCACAATTCTCAAACACACTTGATGCAAATTCAACCTTACGCCCATCCGGACATTGCACATGTCTGAATGTGCTCTCGATACTTTCGAACCATTGAAGGAGCGCAGTTGCTCCTTGTGACCCAGAAAACTTTAGCGGCTTAGCAGAATTGAAATTCTTGAAATTACATTGTGCATTGTTATTATTATTGTTGTTGTATAGCTCGTGGATTTGGGTCACAACGCCTGGAAGCACAGCAGCCATTTGCTGAGAGACAAGGGTTGCGACTTTTCAGCAGAAAAAGATTGTGCATCACGTCGAGGAGGCATTGTCTAACAAGGAAATATGAGAAACGAGTGAGGTCGATAATTAGGAAAAACAAAAGAGGTATTGAAAATATCGACGAAACATAAGGAAGGCGATCATTTGTTTGTTACCTCGAACAAACAAACGACACGCAGTGACTAACCAAAGTAATGAGTCAAAATAATGTATCGCGAAGACATGCTCGCCTATAAGTGAACACTCACCCCAAGAGTTCCCAGGTAAGAGTGACTGGTCCGATTATGTGGATTTGTACGAACACTCTAGCCTTGGACAAAAAACTCACGGTACAGGCATTCACTCTTCCAGTTTGCACGTGTTCACATTATTTAGACCCAAACTTTGACGAGATTTTGAAAACTCAGAAGGCACTAAGCCAAAAATGAGTCAAACTGGAAGGGTTCAAAACCTTATAACAGAGGGTTCAAAACCTAGTAATCAATCATCCTAGAACGGATGTTTAATTTTCAAAGCAGATTCAGATTTTGTGTTCTCGTTGTGGTTATCACCTAAGGGTAGGTGACGGTTTTGTTTTTTTTTTTTAAATCTAAACGCAAATCAAATTGCGTTGGGGTCCTAGAAAGTTATAGTCTAGGTCAAAACATTACTAATAACCTAATTCCCTATAACCATTGGCTCTGATACCAACTCTTCTCTCACACCCCGACCACGTAAAACAACAAATCGTGGCGGAAACGTCGGGGAGTGTTGTAACAGAATTATTGTTTCATGACCATGGATACAAAAGAGTTTCGTTTTATTTATTCATTAAGTAATTTACATTGTTTTAGCATGAAACAAACAAGTTATATATCGACTATCATTGTTATTATGTCACTAAGGCCTCGTCAAGATCCTATGTGACTCATGCATCCTAGCAATCAACATCAAGCAACATCACCTGAAACATATGTAAAAACAAAGTCAGCAAAGAAATGCTGGCGAGCACATAGGTTTTGTGTGAGTATCAGATTCATGGCTCGTTTATTTGTTTAAATAACTTGTACAACCTCGTTAATCGATATTAGAAAACCTTGTTTTGTAAACCATTTGTATTGTAAAATGGATAACCAAGTCAATACAGATTGTTATAGTTTATAAAACCTCGATGCCATGAATCTTAACTCAAAACATTTGTTTAAGTAACCAAATCATAAATCGTTCTCGTAATAAAACTCGTATGGTTTATATCGTTTAGTAAACCTCGTTTGTGTGACATCGTTTCGAATCGTTCTCGTTCAATCGTTCAATCGTTTAATATCATTCTCGTTCAAACCGTTCTCGTTTTAATTGTGAAAACTACTTTTGGTCGTCTCGCTTATAACATTCAAACCTTCGTAACTCGTCCATCGTTCAACTCGTATTAACAAACCACCAAAGGGTAAGTTAACAATCACAGATTCAGTCGTTACCCACCTAACCTCGTTTAGTAAACCTCGTTTGTGAAAACTACTTTTGGTCGTCTCGCTTATTTCTAAGTTATGTAAAGGGTTTTTAGTGTATGTCTGGCTTATGTCACAGTTCCGGAGTGTACGTCGCGTTAAACTGATTATGTTTACGTAACGGTTTATGATTTCACTTCCAGAACAGGTTTGAGAGTTCGGAATTGAACAATGATTGAAAACGTACTAATGTCACAAATAATTAAACAAATATTGAAATTAAAACACCATATTTTATTAAATACAAAGTTGTTCGGAACAGTACAAGGGTTAAAATACACAGATGTCACACACTCGTAGTACCTCTAAAAGATATAGAGGTAAATGAACAATTAAAATTTGTAGAAATGCCTCTACAGATTGAAGACAGGAAAGTTAAGAACCTCAAGCACAAGAGATTAGTTATGGTCAAAGTAAAATGGGACTCCAAAAGAGGACCGGAATACACATGGGAGCTTGAATCAGAAATGCAAAAGAAATATCCACACCTATTCCAGTAGATCTCGAGGACGAGCTCTAAAACAAGGTGGGGAGGATATAACAAACCTCCTAAATAATTTTCGACACCCCTAGAATATTTAAAATGTCCCTATATGTCTTAAAATACACCCCGTATACGCAAACGGGCCCCGAATACCTTTATTTCTATTAAAATTAAATAAAAACAAAAATAATGGGTCTCTGGCGGACCGCGTAAGACCACCCCTTGGTCTACGCGGGGCGCGACAACCCGTCTACGAGGCCTCACCCGGAGCCGACACGTGGCACAATCGTGTCGAGGCTAAAGGTGATGACCCGTCATAGCTAGGCCCTACAAGCCTAGGTCGCGGGCCGCATAAGCTCCCGCTTAATCTTACGCGGGGCGTGAGGGACTCGAAATCAGCTCCTATAAATTAGGAGCTCAGGCCTTCATTCCCAGTCGCTCATTCTCTTTCTTTCTCTCGAAATTCTGCATAGATAAAGTGATTTTCGGGCATAATACCCCCCTAAAATAACGAAGTTCTGCCTCGTAGTAAGTATCATAACCCCGGTTAGTATTAGATACGTTGCCCGATTGATCTAGGGTTCCGTAACGGCTGTCGAGGTTCTGCCCGACGTAGTCGTTGGAATGCCGTCTCGGTGAGGGTATTACTAATGTAAATATTGGGTTATTATACTAACACGTGTGCATTTGTGTAAATTATAGATAATCACCAGGAAATCCTTAAACGAAACCCTAAGACAGCAATGTGAGTAATCTCCTTTTTTTGCAAATTATTTTTACAAAACCTCACTTAATTAATAATATATTAAACAGTGATTGAGTATTTGTATTCTATAATTATCTTCGGTATGTTGGGGTTTTGTATACAAAATTTGTTACTATATTGTGAGTAGTAACATGACCACAAGTCGGGTTGACAGTACCGTGGGTGGTAATTAAAGTAGATGGAAACAAACGTAATTGCGCGACCGCCCTCAATACTGTACAATGGTTTTACTTAACTTGATTAAACTGGGATTCACTCACCAGTATTTCCCACTGACAAAATGTTTTTAAACGCATTTCAGGTAACAAAATGTGAAAGCCAAATAGAAGCCAGCTGAACAGCACTGAAGGCTTGGAAAAGTGGCTATAAAGTTACCTAAAACAAAGAGATGTTTTATTTAAATAAAATAGGGTTTATCCCTATGAAAATGTGTGTAATTAAAACTTGGGATTATTCCCACGTGTTTAATATTATAAAAGTGTGGTATTTACTCTGATAAAATATTTCCTAACTACGGTCCTGATGAAATTTCCACTGCCAAAATGATAAAAACCTGAATACCACCAAAACTTGCCGCGGCCGCCCGTTCCCGGGTTGTTAGGGGACGGGGGTTGCGACAAGTATCATGACGTAAGATTGGTATCATCATAGTCAAACATACACAGAATAGCACAACGGAAGTCTTGAAGTAAAATTATATTATTACAAACTCAAATGTTCGAAAATACCAAAGTAATAATTACAGACGAGCTTGTAATAATAATCCACAGACTAATAGGCTTATGTAAGGAGTTTCAAATTCCTCTACTAGCATTACCGAGCAGCTTCTAGCCTATTTACGTATTTGCACCTGTAACTTAGTCTTTTGAAAATACGTCAATTTTCATTTGTAAATACAATCAACCGACACATTTTGAAAACATTTTCAAAATTGTTTTCATGTACACAATGGTACATATAATTTTCATAAATAACTTGGGACAAACTATATCTCATATTATCAGTTTTACAATACTTGACAATACATATGGGGCCTAGAACCTATGCCGAGACACGATTAACCGACACACCACTTATTCCCTTATTGGGAATACCCATATTGGGCAAAACCCGTATTGGGTTATAAAATCATTTTAATAAGTATTAGTGTCAGTCAGGTGTATGCCTACACCCCACGCTTAGGTCGTGACCACTTACAATTAAATGAGCCGAGGATATCCAGGACACTGTCGCATTAACCCCCAATGTTTAAGTCAAGCAATACGAATTAAAACAGGTTATTTGAATTTCCGACACATTGGTCTTTGAATCCCATACCCGACTATGCGGTAATAATTTACCGTATCCCAAGCCCGTATAGGGAAAATAGGTTAAGAGTATTTACCTGAGCTAACACTTGTCTTATAATGCAAGATTTATAATAACTTAGTCGTATTCAATTAAGTAAGCGTAGGTAACAATTTACTGGAAGGCTCTAGTCTGGAATGATGGTATAAATAACCAATTAGAATGCTAACGGATCTTATGCAAGTCATAGACTTAGACCGGCTAGCTTAAAGTATAAAAACGGTATGATACGCTTGATTAAGCGATGACCAGAATAGAATGTAGTTTAAACCCAACAAGTACTAAGACTTGTATAATATGGGTAAACTATTAACATTCTGGAAAGAGATAAAAATGATAAGGTTAAACCCGTTTTGGTAAACTTACGTAAACTAGTTACATAAGTCTATCCATACGTATATAAGCGATAACGGGTAACCGGATGAGTCATGAACAAGTTCTATATGCCAATATACTTTACAAGTTATAATATCAGTAGGATATCAACTTGTATGCCTGTTAAGGTTTTAAAATCAAACTATGCCTTATAAGGGCGTTTTGGTCATTTAGTGACGTACAAAAGGAACTTGCGTATAATTTGATGTTATGACCATAAACAATCTATGAAAACACTTTATTTATGACATAATATCAGTAGGATGTCAAACATATGTGTGTTTATAGTTTAAGACCAAACTATGCACCGTAGGGGAATTTTGGTCATTTCACACATAGTTTAAAAGCTTATTTGGAATTCTGAGTTTATAATATGTACCTACTGTAAAAACATTTTAAATAAGTTATAAAATCAGTAGGTAACAAGTCTTGGTTGGTAAATATGGTTTAAACCCATACTACGCGCCAAAATGGTGTTTAAGTCGTTAAATGACGATAATTGTGATCTTGTGTCAAAGCAGAAGTTATGACCTGGTTTATATGATCAAAATATATTATTTAATATAACATATCAGTAGGTAAAAGGTTTTGTATGAAAATTATGCTTGAAAACCATTTTAAGTGCCATAAGGGCATTTTCGTTATTTAAGGACATAATACAAGAACTTGTATTTAAACTCAGATTATAAACTGTCTTGATATCCAAAAATATCCTAAATATGATGTTACATCAGTAAGTAATGAGTTTAGTATAAGAAATTATGTTTAAAACTGTTCTATGCGCCGAAAGGGCATTTTAGTCACTTTAAAGCATAATTTACGACATTATACGAAAACTCAGTTTATGATCAGATTAGTAACATCAAATTATGTTAAACATGTTAACATATCAGTACCTAAGTCATTTGCAAGTTCATTGGTGTTGAAAACCTTATTTTTAATAAAAATGGCAAAATAGTCAAAGTATGGCATAATAACGAAAACTTGCATAAAACTCAGATTACTATTATGATCATGTAATATAACCTCAGTTGGTTATGCTACATTAAATTACAATCATAATGGAACCTTAAATCAGTAGCAAACTAATCTAATTCGGGTCAGAATCGAAAGTCAAAGCAGAAGTCAAACTTCATGACTTTCGGTTGCGAACCGACCCTAAAACTGGAATTGACAAGCCGAACATGTTTACACATGCTCTAATAATTATTACCAAGTTGTTTATGTGTTAAAACGTATTTTAGAACACCTTTAAACTCAGATTATGATTATTTCGGAATCTGTCCCCTTGACTTTTTAAAACATTAATATGTTGACCCGTCAATTGACCAAGCAAACATGATTCTTAGGAGGTGCCCTTTTGAGGGATTAACACCTACCTAATTACGATCACGTAGCCATGTTCGTTGCGAACAATGGCTGGACCATTAAGGTCTAAACCGAAAATCAAAGCATTTATCGAAAATGCTCGACTTTCGGCTTTAAAAGCCTAATAAATGAAAAAGCAAATGAAAGGAACACTTACTTAGTGATCCTCTGAAGAAAAGAACTTGATTAGGAGTTTCTTATAGCTTAGGATGCTCCGGAAATTAGAGATAGGAGGAAACAAGAATGAGCAAGTTCAACAATGAACAAGCTACATATTTATAGTGTTCGGAGGGTAATTCAGATGGTTCCAGGTGTTTAGAGGCTTCATAAGATGTTAACAAGTGTCCCCAAACGTGTCTAAAACAAGTATGCAGCCCCTGTTTTCGAGTTATGAGAGTTATGGTTGTTTTCTTGGGCTGCACACCATTTCTCGAGCTGTAGAGCAGCCTTACAGACCGTATGGTCCTCTTCTTGCGGTCCGTATAGGGTGGTGTTCAGCAAAGGAACTTTTACACTTTGACACTTTTGGCCCCTAAACTCCCATACTCTAGTTTTTTTGTTTTTTGTAGTATAAAAAGCCTTCCATATCCAATATTATGAATACCCGGGAGTATGACCGAACATCATAAAGCTTTCGGTTCATTAAAAGGTCACTCAGAGGTATAAATTAACATGTTGACGCTTTTAACCCTTTATTGCACAAACTTTCAAACGATTTCACAAACGGTTCCTCTCGTCGCTCATCTGAGAATACAAACACCATGTAAGGTCACTCAGAGGCATAGTTTCAGCATGTTAACACTTTTAGTCCTTCCACATTCATATTTTTTCACATTTGTCAAAAATAGTCCCTCCTAGCCAACTTTAGGCATAATTAGGACTAGGGATACGTATCAACACATTATTGGACACGATTTTACGAGGTGTTACATGTACCATATTTAACCTTTTTCTCTTTATTTGATTTAAGCTTTGGACTACATGGTAGAGAATTGTTCGGATATTCTACAAACTGTTTTTTATGGTAGTTTAAAGTAATAAGACAATATTGCCTAATATTAGATATTCCACAACTGTCATTTAGGCCATGTATAATAGGCATCATAGGGGCGTGTAGGGGCTTGATAACGCCCCTAATATCGCGCCCTGGGCGTTATAGGGCATGAAAAGGGAGGGGCGTTTCTAGTATGACGCCCATTGAGGAGAAAAAAATAGAAAGTAATGTGAAGGGGGCATTAAGGGGCGTTAACCATTACACATTGTTCGAAGGAGCGTTATAATGCTGATATGGCTAAAAACGCCCCTTAAGAGGCATTAACCAATACAGATGGGGCTATATGATTCATGATCGTTTAGAGCCTGTTTCACGCTAGCTCATGACGTTTTTTTTTTTTGGAATATGCCCTTTATATTTTTTCAACATTCTTTGTAAATAACATTGAATTTGCTCTTAACTCACTCAATATCGACATAGAATTTTATAAAATCCTTAGAGTACTTTATTTGTTGACGCCAAAGTTCTACAATGTGGCAATTAAATGTTGTTCTGGTCACAATCATAACTCGTAAAAATATGTCATTACAATGTTTTTTGCCTTCATCAAACAATCAAACATATGACTCGTGATATTTTAAACGTAAAAGTGTCGCTAATTCTAGGATTTATTAAACCTTCAAATAGCTGTTTATAATCTTTTTTTTTTTTTTTTGGTACCACTAAAAGGATTAATTTTATTTTTTTGAGTTTTGATGACAATTTTCAATGGAAAAATATAAAGGAAATGGTCCAAATATACTCCCATTATGTTTTTATTTCACTATAGGTCTCAAACGTCCAAATCTACTCACACACTTTTTATAGGTAAAACCCCTAGGACACTTGGTGACACTTTGACTTAATGACCATATACATTTGGTGTCACTGTATATAGATTTTAATTATGCCAGATCTTGAAACCAAAAGATTTGACATAAGAGATAGATATTTAATTAATGAAACTTAATATTCCCACACCCCTCCTCTATATCTCTTTCTATATATACATATTTATAGAGAGAGATAGAGTGAAAAGGATGTAAGAATAAGATTTTAAAGGTGTAAGAATAGTGAGAGCTTTAATTAAACATTTGAATTCATGACATCCAGGATTAACACATTTTACATTCAAGTTGGGATCATATAAAAACAGAAAAGTTGAGGAAAAATAGTTGGAGTTTAAATGGGGGTTTGAGCAACAATACTTTCTAGTGTATATTGACCTTTTCTTGTAACAATGCATACGATCAATGCTTTCTTTCTTGTAACCGTTGGATGTCCATCATTGTTTGGCTTTGTCATATATTGTATGAAAAAACTTCAATAACACATCTACGCAAAATTTGTAAAAGGAATTTGCAGTTATTTAATCAATTCTATGTATTCATCAAGTTAATTAGTCACCTAACGTGCCATATGCCAACTCACATATGACACATGTGCATATTTATAAAGAGGAAATACCATTTTTACCCAAGTGATCATATGTTTCTTTAAAGTATATTGAATGGTTGGAGATACATTTATAATTTCTTTAAAGTACAAGAAAGGCATAATCGAAGAAAGTTGATAAGCACGCTAAAGCTTGTGCAGAGAACCAACATGTTTTTGTCCCTTTTGCCTTTGACACATTTGGCTCCCTAGCGCCAGAAGCTATCCAATTCTTGACCAGGGTCCAACGGGTCATCCACAACAATTGCTCAGCATCAAGGGGGCGAGGTTTTGTCTTTGGCAGATTAGGGTTTGCAATTCAGAAAGGGGTGGCGGCGCAGCTTGTTGCCCGTCTACCTTTCGTTTGGATGTAACTTGGCAAGTATGAATGAAATATCAAATAGAAAGATTAATAATATTTTTTATTTAGAATACGTCAAAAATCCCAAATTGTCGTCTAAATAAATCATCATCGACCGGTTGTTTTTTTATATAATCATCGGTTGAAACGATAGTGAATCTACACTAAAAACTTGATAAAGCGTCATAGAATTTTATTTTAGGCTTTGAAGGTATAAGGGCTTCGTGTGAGGTTCATTGGGGAACACTAAAAAAGTGGGGAACAGTGGGGAACCGACTCAAACGAACTCCGATTGGACTCATTCCAGCGGCGTTGGAACCGTCTCGTCGAACCCTAACTAGGATCTCTTAACCCTAAACCCTAAATCATAACCCCTAAACCCTAAATATATTAGGGTTTGGCTTTTAGGGTTTAGCCTTAGGGTTTAGCCTTAGTGGTTAGCTTTAGGGTTTAGGGTTTAGAGTTTAGCTTTAGGGTTTAGGGTTTAGCTTTAGGGTTTAGCTATAGGGTTTAGCTTTAGGTTTAGCCTTTAGCGTTTAGCTTTTAGGGTTTATAGTTTAGATTTTACGGTTTAGCTTAGCTTTTAGCCTTATTTTTTAGCTTTAGGGTTTAGAGTTTAGGATTTAGGGTTTAGGGTTAAGAGATCTTAGTTAGGGTTCGACGAGCCGGTTCCAACGCCGCTGGAATGAGTCCAATCGGAGTTCGTTTGAGTCGGTTCCCCGCTGTTCCCCACTTTTTTAGTGTTCCCCAATAAACCTTTCCCTAAGGGCTTCTATTAATTGTCACTTTGAAGGTAGGAATAAGGGCTTCAATTCTTCTTCTTCTTCTTCTTTCGTTCTTTCTTTCGTTCTTTCTTTCTTTCTTCTTTTTTTTTTATTTTGGATATAAGTAGTTATTAAAGATTGTATTTACAGCAGGTTTTTTTATTTTTATTTTTGTTGGATTTTTTCACAAATGGGGTTGCTGCACTTAAAAAAAACGAAAACAATCCTTTTCTTTTTCAAATTTCATTTAAAATATAATTTCACATTTCGCTAATAAAATATAATATCTAATAATTTTTAAGAATCCAAATACACAAATATTTTATCGCATTGTGATACTAATCTTAGTGAGAACTGAAAGTTTATCAAAGGTTGATCTTCTCATTGATAACAAGGATATAAATAATACATGATACATGATATTTATCGAAACCAAATATGCTAATTGCTAGGTGATGATTACAATATATCCTTGATTGTATGATGTCTAAATATACAATATACGATTGCTAACAGACCCCCGCAGTTTGAGCCGTAGCCGGTCGAAGGCACAAACTGGATCGGAATCGAGTAAACAGCTGCTTGGATAACCCTTTAGTGAAAATGTCGGCATACTGATAATCCGCTGGAACATGAAGAACACGAACATCACCAATCCGTACTTTATCCAGAACAAAATGTATATCTAACTCAACATGCTTCGTTCTTTGGTGTTGTACTGGATTTTGTGTGAGATAAACGGCCGATATATTATCACAATAAACCACAGTAGCCTGCTTAACAGAGACGCCAAGCTCCAAGAGAAGATTGCGAATCCAACTTGCCTCGGCAACTTCATTGTCAACTCCACGGTACTCAGCCTCTGCACTGGAGCAAGAAATGGTTGGCTGACGTTTGGAGCTCCATGAGATTAGGTTGTCTCCCAAGTATATACAATAGCCAGAAGTGGAACGACGAGAGTCTGGACATCCACCCCAATCAGCATCCGAATAAGCAGTCAGGGATGTTGAGCGAGATGGAGAAAGCTACAATCCATAGTCAAGAGTCCCGCGAATGTACCGCAAAATGCGTTTGAGAAACTGAAAGTGAGGTTCTCGAGGGTCATGCATGAACAAACAAACCTGCTGAACTGCATAGGCAATATCGGGACGGGTGATAATGAGGTACTGAAGTGCTCCAGCAAGACTGCGATAAAGAGTACCATCAACAACTGGAGAGCCAGATTCGGCTCTCGGCTTCGATCCAACGTCGACCGGAGTGTTGCAAGGTTTGCAATTAGTCATGTTTGCCCTATGAAGTATGTCACTGTGTCACAACCCCCGACCCTACCCTTGGAGCGGGGGTCGTGAACCAGTCAAGTGGTACCGGTGTTTATTAAATTTGCAGCGGAATTAAAACATCAGGATCCTAGTTAGGAAATAATTTCAGAGTTTGTAAAACACCAACTTTTATATTAAACAAAAGGGTAAAACCCATATTCCATTTATAATGTATTTACAGGGATAAACCCTAATTTTTTGAAAACATAAATATCTTCTTTTATTTAGGTAACTTATAGCCACTTTACTTAAGCCTTCAGTGCTCCATAGCTGGCTTCTAATAGCTTCACATCAAGTTACCTGAAACGCGTTTTAAAAATATTTTATCAGCAAGAAATACTGGCGAGTACATTCCAATTTAATAAAATAAGCTTTTATAAATTTACAGTATTAAGAGCGATTACAATGTTTATATCTACCCAATTACTCGTTCAGTACTTGTCACTCGACGGATCTCTGACTCTGGTCATATCACACATTGGATACCCATGCCCAATTGTGAAGATTATCAAGTACTGTATACATACCCCATAACACTGGCAGCAATTATAGAATACAAAGACTTAATCACTGTAAGTATAACTGATAAACATTTGTAAAACATTTGAAATAATGGCTCGCAAACTGTGAGAAAAGAGAATGACTCACATTATAAACTTAGGTATTTCTACTGGCTTCCTAGTAATATTTTCTGATTATTTCCTCGAGTTTCTATTAAAAACATACAATGCACGCGTGTTAGTCAAATAACCCAAATCACATTAGCCATACAACACAAGACAGAACCCCAACGGATTTAGTCAGGCAGAGCCTTGACATGTGTTACGAGGTCCTAGATCAATCGGGTAGGGTAACGAATTAGTGATCAGGGGTTAAAACACTCACAACGGGGCAGAGCTTGGTGATTTTGGGGTATAACTTTCTCCCTTAAGGCTTGAGAGAAGAAAGAATGTTGAACGAATTGAAATGCTGCTTAAAGGCTCAATTTATAGGTTTTTCGGGACTCCCTCGCGCCCCGCGACTGGCCTAGGCTAGTCCTCTCGCGGCCCGCGAGAGCACTCTTGCTAGGCATAGGCTTGGCTGGTCATGCATGTAGTCTCGACACGTGGGTGACACGTGTCACCAGAAGTGACCGACAAGTTATATGCCTCTCGCACCCCACGAGAGGTGTCTCCTTAGTCTGTCGCGACTCGCGACAGGCATAAAAACTTTATTTTATTCCATTTTTTCAATAAAATAATGATACGTGGGCTTGGGTTTTTTTTATTACGGAGCATTGTAGGGTATTTTTTAGGGTTGTTACATCATCCCCACCTTGTTTTAAATCTCGTCCTCTAGATTGGGCTGCGATGTCTCTTTTATTTCGCGACTTAGTAAATAAGAATAGTATTAGAGTAGATGACACAGAATCTAGACATGTTCAAATGAATACGAGGGTATCATATAACAATTTAGAAATCAATGGTTTAACTGAATTAGTTCCAAAAATCGATGTTAAATGAATGAGATGAAAGGTTTATAATTTCCAAGATGACTAAGTTTATATGGGTTAAACCAAAAGAGATTTATGATCAAAATCGAATGTTTACAATCTGTAACTGATTTTTAGAATAGAATTCATTGTCAAAGGAAAACTTATCTTAGTCATTAATCAAGGAAAACTTAGAATTGACAAGCTCAAATGGAATAGAAGCTTGAAATTGATTTGTCAATTATCGAATGATGACATGAGGAAAAATCAATGTGTTGACTTTTATTGAATTGCAAGAATACACCGAAAATACAATAGAGTTTTAGTGTATCATTGTCTCAATACATAATGGCATCAAGACTATTTTTAATGATGAGTCAAACGAAAGACGTCCGTGTTTTTGCATGAATTGTATGATTCTGATTAGCCGAGGCTACAAGTTTATATCGACGCCGCAAAATAGTTCAATAATTACGGTGACCGAACAAATTCACCGTTTTCGTAATCAACTGAAAGGTTTACTGAATAAATTTTGGATATTCATTTCAAATAATGCTTATAGGATTTTCAATTGATAATGAAAGACCAATTGAATATCATAGAATTTTCGATCAATGCAGAAAGAATCTTTTAGAGGTACACCAGAATATAATACGAATTTGTGTACTCTTATCTTAACACATAATTGTATTAAGACTGTTTAAGAAAATGACCCAACAGAAATTAAATAAATAAATCCGTACATCAGGTGTGAAAATGAGATTAGCTCAAGCTTCAAGTTAATAAAAATGCCACCATAAGATGTCGTAACCAACAAATGATTCAATTAAGGTGAAGTTTTAAACAATTTTAATATTATTCAAAACAAATGAAGTGCTTGTTGGGATTTCTTTGAATATGATGATCTCAATCCATCATATGGGACCTTGAATTGAATATATATATATATATATATATATATATATATATATATATATTGCGAGCAAGTTCAAACAATTGAATTTGGTTTAAACACATTCCAACAATGGATACATGTATTGACAAAAGAAATTTCAACATGGTTACAATGAAAAACCATATATGTAACTTGAAAAGAAAAGGAGTTTTCCCAAGAAATTTATTGACTAGATATCAAGAAGTCAACATTTTGCAAAAATGTAGATTATCTAGATCAAAATGTCGAGATTGAGTATAGTGGAAATATTTAAATTATTGATAGAATAAGCATTCGGAGTGAAATCACATGCGTAACAAACAATGCATATGAATTTGTCAAGAGATGAGGCAATTGAGTGTTTGCTTCCATGAAAGAAATCTTTGGGATATAATACACATTATTTATAAACTTTGGATCGAACTAGAGTCAATTAATACCTTAGCATAGATGTTATGGACAAGAACGTACTGTTGCTTACATCGGAATTTATTGTTGCCTTCTGTGTTGTAAGTAGGAATGTTCATGCGTTTCTCTTAACTTTGTCTGATGCTTTTGCCTTGTTGTAGGGTAACTTTGTCAGTTTTGAGCAGTACGGTTTGATGTGTCCTGTTTCTCTGCAGTTGAAACATATATTAGTTTTTCTTCTACATTCTTCCTCTATATGCCCGGTCTTCTTGCAGAAGTTACAGTAGTGTGTTCTCCTAACATGACATTTTCCCGAATGCTTTTTGTTATAGTTTCTGCAGGTAGGTTGTGCGATTGACGGTCCAATTCCTTTCTTCTTATATGATTCGTCAGAGCGGAATTCTTTATAAGAATAACCATAGGTTGTGGCTTTCTTTCGTTTGGGAAATGAAGTTTTGCCAAAAATACTGTTGTTTCGATTGTGGCTAGGGTTGAAGTGATGAGTATGCTTACAGCTTATAATAGTGTTATTGTTTATAGGTACAGATATTTTAATAGCTTCAATAATCGAGGGTATTGCATTAGCTATTCCATGGGTTACTATATTCTCTATAGCACTTTTATCCAAAGAATTTATGTTACTAGCATGAATTTCTTGATTACGCGATACTTCCTTCGACATCTGACTTGCAAACATTTTCAGGTATTAATATCACATAAATAATTAAAACAAAGCAATTACTCACACATTTTGTTGATCATATTGCATCTATACAAATTATAATCGTACATTTCAGTATTTTAGCATGCCTCGATATACATATACATATATAGGTTATGCATTATATTTTATAAAAATATAAGGAAAGTATATATGTGTATATATATTGGGTTGTCTTGTCTTTTAGCATCGTAGTTCCCTTTCGTCGTACTTCCAGACAAGCTTTTCTCCTATATCACGGATTTGGTGTCCTGCTGACAACAGTTCCTCTCCAGATTGTCACAACTCATTTATATTCTCGGAGCTCACGGTTGGATAGGCATTCGGGATGTATGGTGGAAATTGTGATTGTGGCTGGAGAAAAGGGTCTTTGTATGAGGTTCTGAATTTCCCAGTTTTTAGCCCACCATTGTTCCACTGGATTTGGTGTTGGTGCTAGTGCAGGTATCCTCAAGATTTCTTCTGAGTTAAATGCGGGTATTGGTTGAGAAATCATTTGGATAGGTTATGGCTAACCATGCAGGTTTGGGTTGTTTTTTTTCGGCTATAGGTTGAAACATAACATAGTTTGCTAATCTATGGTTGAGTTTTTCCCACATTCGTTTGGTTAACAGAAATTTGAGTGGTTCTTTCAGATAAGGCTATGGTAGCTACTTGTGTTTTTCTTCCTATTTTCTCTTTTCTTATTATTAAACCATCCCCTTTTTTTCTTAGGTGGAAAGGCTTCCTCAAATTTGGTTCTAAAAACAAAAGGTTCTTCGGAATCAGCTATGTATCCGAATGCTGACTCGGATGGTGACGATAGGCGTTAGATGTATTATGATCATTCATACGGTGAACTCAAAAATTGACAAAATGACATAAAAATCATAATATACACATTAAGATGTATTCACACAGAATACCGCATAAGTTATTCTATATTAATTTCTTAACATTAATGTTTAAGTTTAGGTATTTAAAAGAACACCTAAATAGCTTAAACCAGTGGCTCTGATACCACCTTCTGTCACAACCCCCGACCCCACCCTGGGAGCGAGAGTCGTGAACCAGTCAAGTGATACCAGTGTTTATTAAATTTGCAGCGGAAATAAAACATCAGGATCGTAGTTAGGAAATAATTTCAGAGTTTGTAAAACACCAACTTTTATATTAAACAAAGGGGTAAAACCTATATTCCATTTATAATGCATTTACAGGGATAAACCCTAATTTCTGAAAACATAAATGTCTTCTTTTATTTAGATAACTTATAGCCACTTTACTAAAGCCTTCAGTGCTCTATAGCTGGCTTCTAATAGCTTCACATCAAGTTACATGAAACGCGTTTTAAAAATATTTTATCAGCAAGAAATACTGGCGAGTACATTCCAATTTAATAAAATAAGATTTTATAACTTTACAGTATTAAGAGCGATTACAATGTTTATATCTACCCAATTAATCGTTCAGTACTTGTCCCTCGACGGATCTGTGACTATGGTTATATCACACATTGAATACCCATGCCCAATTGCGAAGATTATCAAGTATTGTATACATACCCCATAGTACTGGCAGCAATTGTAGAATACAAAGACTTAATCACTGTAAGTATAACAGATAAACATTTGTAAAACATTTGATATAATGGCTCACAAACTGTGAGAAAAGAGAATGACTCACATTGTAAACTTAAGTATTTCTATTGGCTTCCTGGTAATATTTCCTGATTATTTCCTCGACTTTCTATTAAAAATATATAATGCACGCGTGTTAGTAAAATAACCCAAATCACATTTGCCATACAACACGAGACAGAACCCCAACGGATTTAGTCAGGCAGAGCCTTGACATGCGTTACGGGGTCCTAGATCAATCGGGTAGGATAACGAATTAGTGATCAGGGTTAAAACACTCACGACGGGGCAGAGCTTGGTGATTTTGGGGTATAACTTTCGCCCTTAAGGCTTGAGATAAGAAAAAATGTTGAACGAATTGAAATGCTGTTTAAAGGCTCAATTTATAGGATTTTCGGGACTCCCTCACGCCCCGCGACCGGCCTAGGCTATTCCTCTCGCAGCCCGCGAGAGCACTCTAGCTAGGCATAGGCTTGGTTGATCATGCATGTAGTCTCGACACGTGGGTGACACGTGTCACCAGAAGTGTCCGGCAAGTTATAGGCCCCTGGTGCCCCGCGAGAGGTGTCTCCTTCGTCTGTCGTGGCCCGCGACAGGCATAAAAACTTTATTTTATTCCATTTTTCAATAAAATAATGATACGCGGGCTCGGTTTTTCGATTATGGAGCGTTGTAGGGTATTTTTGAGGGTTGTTACACACTGGCATATGTAGACTAAGACAGAAATAGACCCCCGTGCTTATGATCCACCTTAATGACCAAAAAATGATGTAACACCCCGAGATCAGTCATAGCAAACTCGGATTTTAAAATGGTAATTAACTTCTGTAATAAAGTGGATTCGGAAGCCGTTAAGATAATGTCGTCCACGTACAAAGGAAGATAAGCTGTGTGAGCACCATGTTTGTAGACGAATAATGAAGTGGGGGGGGGGGGATATTCCACGGTCCTCCCAACCGCTAGAGTGATCACACTCCACAAGCTAGCTTAGCCCCATAGCTGCCTGGGGGTGAATACCTAACTGAGAGCGAAGAGCTTGACCGTGGGATGCGGACACCAAGATTCGAACCCGGGACCTCTAGGGAGAGGGTGGGTGAGGCTGGCCAACTGGGCTACCCCAGAAGGTTGACGAATAATGAAGTGTCACATACACTGCTCTTGAAGCCACACCAAAGAATGAAGTTGGAAAACCGTTGATACCACGCTCGAGGATCCTGTTTTAACCCATATAATGATTTATTTAACCTACACATAAAACCTGGGTGATTCTGATTAACAAAGCCTGGGGGTTGTTGCATGTACACTGTTTCTTTCAAATTGCCATAGAGAAAGGCATTTTTTTCACATCAAGTTTATGAACAGGCCATGAACGAGAAGCAGCAAGACTTAAGACAGTGCCAATGGTGGTTGGTTTGACCACTGAACTAAAAGTTTCATCACAGTCCATGCCAACAGTCTGACTCTTACCATTCACCACGAGCCGAGCTTTATAACGTTCCAACTGACCAGAGGCAATATATTTATGCTTGAAGAGCAACATGCACCAAATAACTGGTGCTAAGGTGGGTCTCGGAACTAGATCCCATGTATGGTTCTCCAATAAAGCTTTCTATTCAGTAGTCATAGCATTATAACAGTTTGGATCCATCAGGGCGGAAAGGTGAGATTTGGGTAAAGGAGATACAGTGGGAGTGATAGTGGAAAGGATATATGGAACCCGTGGCTTAATGATGCCCGCGCGTGAGCACATAACCATCGGGTGGGATGGGCCGGGTGGGGGAGAGGACGGGCCTGGTGTGGTATTGTCAGATAAGCCAGGGGAGTAGGCTGAGTGGGGGGGGATAAGTAGTGGTAGGAGAATGGGCCGAGGAGTGGGAAGCGAAGGGATGTGGGCCAAAGATAGACGGCTGGTTAGATGGTTGGATAGAGTGATTTGGGCAGGGTGTGGAAGGTGGGTTAGAAGAGGATACGGGGGAAGGAGTTTGGGGGCCGAAAGAAAAATGGTGCTAGCCGATGTGGTCGGCTAGAGGGTTTTGGATAAGGTCGGCTGGAAGATTTTATGGGCTAGGTATGTGTTGTGAAGCGAAAGATGTGGGGAAGGAAAAAGGAGTGGGTATAGTGTCGCAGAAAGATGGTGAGGGTTTGGGATTCGAAGAGTTGGTTAAGGGGAAAATTGTTTCGGCGAAGTTGACATGACGAGAAAAAATTATTTTTCTCGTTGACACTTCTAGGCAGCGGTACCCCCTGTAGTTTGCAGGGTAGCCCAGAAAAACGCATAGGGAAGATTTTGGGTGAAATTTATGAGGTCGGGTTGAGGACTCGGTGGCGATGATATAGGGCGGCACAAGGGTGAGGTTGTTTTGGGTTTTTGTAGGTAGAATGTTATGGAGATAACATGCGGTATGAATTGCCTCAACCCAAAATTTGGAGGGTAGAGATGCGTGTAGGAGTATAACAACTCTCCCAAAATTCTTAAAACACCCCTATACGTCCTAAAATACACCCCGTGTACGAAAAACGACCTTGAAATACCCTTATTTTTATAAAAATCAAGAAAAACAGAAAATACGGGGCCCTCACGGGCCGCGACCCCCCTTGGCTACATCTGTCGCGGGGCACGACAAACTAGACACCAGGCGTAACCCGGTGATGCCACGTGTCCCCTCCGTGTCAAAACTAGCCATTGATTCGACAAGGCTAGGCTCTATCCAGCCTAGCTAGTGGGCCGCGAAGGCCAATGCTTTCTCTCTCGCGGGCCGCGAGAGAGTGGTCAATCAGACCTATAAATAGGGGTTGTTGGCTTCAGTTTTCAAATCGTTCACAAATCACTTTCTCTCTCAAATTCTCTGAGAGCTAAAGTAATTCCCGGGTATAATACCCACTAAAAAGCGAAGCTCTGCCTCGTTGTAAGTATTATAACCCCCGGTTACGTATTAGTTACTCTGACCGATTGATCTAGTGCTCTGTAACGCATGTCGAGTCTCTGCCTGACTCAGTCGTTGGAGTTCTGTCTCGGGAGAGGGATACAACTAATGTAAATTGGGTTATTTTACTAACACGTGTGAATTGTTAAATTTAACAGATTATAACCAGGAAGTCACCAGCAGTAGTGTTATCTAAAATAGCAATGTGAGTCATTCTCTTTTTATAAATTGTTTTTACAAAATCTCAACTATTTTAAAAGTGTAATTTAACAATGATTGAGTATTTGTAATTCTACAATTACTTTCGGTATGTTGAGGTTTTGTATACATTACTTGTTACTAATACTGAGAATAGTAACATGACCACAAGTCAGGATTGACAGTACCGTGGTTGGTAATTTGATAGATGTAAACAAATGTAATTGCGGATGCCCTCAATACTGTAAATTGATAAAAGTGTTTTGATTAAATGGGATGCACTCACCAGTATTTCCCACTAACAAAATGTTTTAAAACGCGTTTCAGGTAACAAAATTTGAAAGCCAAATAGAAGCCAGCCGGAGAGCACTAAAGGCTTGGAAAAGTGGCTATAAAAGTTACCTAAACAAGAAAGACGTTTTATTTGAATAAAATAGAGTTTATCTCTATAAACGTATTATGAATGAAACTTGGGTTTTACCCATGTGTTTATTATTTATAAAATGAGGTGTTTTACTCTGATAAAATATTTCCTAATTACGGTCATGATGTAAATTTCAACTGCCAAATTAAATAAACACCGATACCACCAGCTCCGAGTAGGCCGCGGCCGCCCGCCTCCCGGGGCAGAGGTCGGGGGTTGCGACAGAAGGTGGTATCAGAGCTACAACCACTGATTTAAGCCACAGAAGTGTTTTGCTGACATCAAAATTTGTCAATTCTGTTAGGAAATAATCTATGTGATTATGTGCATACATGTATATTATTGTTTTGTGTTATTTGACTATTTGTTAGTTTACAGTATGAGTGAGCATGGTACGTCTGACTCCTACCGTCATCTAGATAGTTCTCCCAAAAGTGAAGGAACCTCGTCACAGCCTACTCCTTCGGGGTATTCTGCTGATACAGAAGAGGGGATTTTCATATTTAAGGCGCAATCCGAAGAGCCATTCCCTTCAAAAAAGAGAGGATGGTTCAGTCGGGGAGCACACGAGAGGAGAAAGCGAATGAGAAAGTTACACCAGCAAAGAGCATTAGCAGTAGCCAATAGGGAAGTAAATGCCCAAACACAAGGCATAGTCAATAGACGTTTGGCCAACTTCCATATATTAGCCACCATTGCAGCCGATCCAAACCTTGAACAAATCATTGCACCACAGCCATTGCCACTGTTCCCAACTCAGCCAATGGAGATAGAACCGAACCCAGGAACTGAATTTCCCATACCAGCCTTTAACCCTGATGAGATACCTAGAGTCCCATCACCCAATCCTCTAGCATATGATCCATGGAATGATGACCATAGGGATTATAGGGAACTCTACCAAATGAAGAACCAATACCAAACCCCATAGCACAATACACCAATCTTAATCCTTTAGATCCATACTGGGATAATGATCAGTATGTTGAAGAGATACTGAACAATCCGTATCCATATGAAGAACCGTTACCCATATACCCTGACCCAATACCCGCACCACGACCACCCATGAGTGATGAGAACGTTCAGGAACTCCGTATATACGGTGAGGAATTGATAGAAGGAGGAGAGAGGATAAGAGAAATAGGAGAGAAGCTCGTGTGGAAATACGACAAGCGGGAGATGCAGTTTAACCCATAATAATAATAATATAATATATATAAATATATATCTAAATGCGTATAGTTGGAAAAAAATTCAAATCAAATCAACAAAAATAGATTACCTAATACCTACTGATGCATAACTAGTAGTGTATTTTAAATTCCAGTTGCAGCTTGTAATAGATATATATATGAAAAAGAGTAAATGTCGCAATGCTCGACGATTTTGATCATCTTGTTTGTTTGGTTGTTTGCATTAAATCTTATTCTGTGATATTACTACCTGATAATTGTTTGTAAATCCAGATGGACAACAAAGAAAATCAGGAAAACCAGAGTAATGATAACCAAATAACTAACAGTGCCATCCAACACATAGTAGCACAAGTAATTAGAGATGATATGCCATATATTATTAAGACTGTTAAAGAAGTAGAAAATAATAAAAGTGGAAGTAAACGAACACCTAGTGAACCAAGTCACAGCGTGAATAATGGACCGCTACTCCAATTACCAATTCAAAAAAGAAAAAAGAACCATGTCTTATGGTTGTTCTTATAAAGAATTATGGTCTTGCAAACCAATAGAATTCTCAGGCAATGAAGGAGCCATTGCAGCTTTACGCTGGATAGAAAAGACAGAAGCAGTCTTAAAAATAAGCAAATGTGCAGATGAGGATAAGATTATGTTTACCTCTAATCTTTTTAAGAATGCAGCCTTAGAATAGTGGAATACTATTCTCCAGTCTAAAGGAAGTGACAGAGCTTATTATATGGAATGGACTGACTTTAAGGAAATGGTCAAAAGGAAATCCTCCCAATGAAAAAGACCAAATTGCTAATAAGTTCTTAAACCTTTGAATGACTGGAATAGACTGTAAAGGTTACACTATCATATTTTTCGAATATGCTAGAATAGTGCCAACCTTAGGTTCACCAGAACCTGTATTAATTTCCCGTTACCTCTGGGGATTAATTAGTGAAATCAGACATGTAGTCAAGGCAGCTAGACCACAAACCATAGAAGAAGCTGTAGAGTTAGCCAATACCTTGACTGATGAATTAGTGTGTACGCAAGAAGAGAACCAGAGAAAGAACCTGGCCCAGAAACTTACTCAAGAATTTCGTTATGGAAATAATTATCGTGGGAAAAGTATAGGTTCTACCTCTGCACCTTACTGTAAATCTTGCAAGAAGAAGCATTCAGGAAAATGTTCGATATACTGCGACTTCTGCAAAAGATCTTGTAACATCCGTCAAAATGGATTCCCAAAATCCGACCCATTTTGAAAAGTAATTAACTTTGATCCTTGTGTATGAAAGTAATTAATTAGGTTATAATAGTAGTTAATGTTAGGAGTTAATAAAATAGAGTTACAAACATTAGGGGCCAAAGTTGTAAGTTGCCTCAAACTTAATTAAATCTCATGCACTTATAATTCTCATTCTCTTCACCTCCATTCACGCGCCAACATCCATTTTCTTTATTTCTTTGTTTTTTGGTTTGTATTGTCAGAATCCCCACTTGCATCCATACATGACCATGTGTCGTTTTTATTCTTTGGGTAAGCCCACTCGCGACCAAAGGCTGGAAAGGATAGCCCACCTAATTTCATCATCCCCTTCACATAAAACCTTACCCGTCCCTTTTCATTCCAACCCGTCACCAACATAAACCCGACCCGGGTTAAATAGAGCATAATATACGGCATGTATGATAATTATACGGATCCTATATGCGTACATCAATGGAGAAACGGTTACACATCTCTAATCAATCACATTATTTCCCTAATCAATCTAATTAATACCAACTAATTCATCTTTATTACACCATTAAAGGCACACTAAAACCCATTTTAAATTAGACGAAATTTCTTACCTCTTGACACAAAACTTATACCAATCAAAAGCTCTCATCATGCTCTATATTTTCCCCACCTTCAAATTCCATTTTCACGCATCAAATCTCTCGGATTCAAGTTAGAAGAAAGCTAGGGCTTGGAAACTTGTTCTTATTATATCTCTCTCATTTCTCAGTCAAATCAGGTAATTCAAGAGCCTATTCTCAATAATTTTTCGTGCTCTACATAACTCTAGTATCAATTTCTGCGTTAGAAGACTTTATTTTATATATTCGAATTTGTCCCATTGTGATCTTAGGGTTCTTAGAATATAGATTTTGGGGCTTTTGGTCTTAGGCTGTATTTTGATGATATTAAAAATAGATTACTGATTAGAACCATTATAGTATGGATTGTGTAATTTTGGGAATTTTTAGACATATGGTGGAAATATTATTAATTTTAAACATGTTATATTGTTAAGAAATGTATATAAAATATGAAAAATTTCCAACATAAAAACTCTTAAATGTGTTTTCTGAATTTTTTAGAAAATATATATATCATGGATTTTTATGATAAAATTTATGTTATTGCCAAATTAACTTGTATTTAAGAGATTAGTTAATTAAAGAAATAAATATTATTTTCTTTAATAAGTTAAGGATTTCGAAAGAGAAATATTAAATTTATGATTTTAAAGTGGTCAGATGAAGTTTACTATTTGTGTAACCACATGTATAAAAAAAGACTATAATTTAATAAATGGTCATATTCATAGCTTACCATATTACCACTTTATTTATATAATCATGCAATTTATTTGCTATGTTAATGTTAATAACAAAAGAAATCCAACTAGACTTAGTTTATGATTATATAATTAAGGAGCTAATCAATTTTATTAGTAGTTGATATATTTAAATATATATCAATTTTATTATATATTTAGGCTTACACAAAAGCTCCCAAAGCATAGGTGTTGATTTAAATAGATCCTTATTTTTGGGATGTTTATTTAGTATACTTTTGTCATTTTAATTACTTAGGATAATCGTGTCCGCTTCTTTTGGATTTCTAAAATCTTTACTCGTGCGTTATTTCCAAGAATTCGCAACGCAACCAATGTGAGTATACTTGAACCCTTTTTTTTCGTTTAGCACCTTTTGGAGTGTAACATGTTATTTATTAACTTACACACAAACTTTATTCATATTGCACAAATATTCCTCATACACGCATGCTTATTTGATTACTTGATACTTTAAACTTGGGTTAATTACATCTTGTGTTAGACTTATCATTAACTTCGTACGAGCCTATCCGTGACATATATAGCGCTATAGGATTAACGCACCGCCCGTAGACTTGAGGTTATGTCATGAGCTTATTGCGTTTCATCATTGGTTTGATATGTTGAACACATGCCGATTTTATTGTTTGTCTTGTATCAAGAGCTTGCCACATGGAATTGTTTGAAACTTATCTTTTTATGCTACGTATGAAAAACCTGTATGCTCGCCAATACATATTTGTATTGAACTATACTTTTTAACATGTTACAGGTTCAGGATGACGATTGCTATGAAATGAAGTAGCGATGATGCCTAGATACAAATTTAGCCGTGTAGGTTTAAAATGTTGTATCAAATTTTGTTTTGTTATGTTATGATTATGTTGTTATTTGAACTTCCTTGTAATAATTGACAATTGCTTTATGGAATGAAAAAGGGTTGATTTAAATTTTGTCACAAATAGCGTTATGAAGTCTCTTGCAATCTCGTTTTCATCTCATCTCGATGTTTCCGCCATCGGTTGGGGTGTGACAGATTGGTATCAGAGCCATAACTATAGGGAATTAGGAAAAATTGCCATGCTTTTGACCTAGTCTATAGTTAAGCACCAAATTCGACCATACTTGCTTTACATGCTACTTTTATGAAACATCTTTATGTGCCATCCTTGAAATGGCTCTTACGTGTTATTTTTCTTGAAATGCTTTATGTGCTCATACTTGTTATTATTATTTCTAACATACGTCTTTTTACTCGCTTATACTAAACTCGAAATCACTCATATCATACCAACGAGAGGACTTCATCAAAATAGGCGTGAAACCCACAATTTGGTAAACAACTCTCAATCCATCTACTTTTCCTCTTTACATAAAATTCACCATCAAGTTAGGTGTGAAATCCTCACCTTGATGGAGAAATTCAAATCTCAAATTCTAGTGGACCCTCGTCAAGGTGTTGAAATTAAATTTTGACCCAACGAGTACCAACCACACTTAGGACATGAAATCGTCAAGTTAGGGGTGAAACCCGCACCTTGCCGATTAGTTCCACTCCTTGATTTTCAAAAAAAAAAATCCCGCCAAGTCTCGAATTTTCGATTGATTTGGGACATGTAGTAATTGGAAGGGTGAACACCGTTAACCGAGATATCGGCGAGAGTATTCCACCTATTAGGCCAAAGCATGTTTCTCAAATTCAACGGAATTTTCGACCACTTTGGTTTAGTCAAGATTTCGTTTTGGAACAATCCAAGTTTTAATCAAACTTGTGCTTTACTATCAATCGCTTTTATATGATACAATTCTCTCGTTTCAAATTTAAATTTATTTTCGAGATCATTTTTTTTTCTTTTCACACACACATCATACTAAGTCTTTTCATACATTTATACATATGCATGATTTCAAAACGTCACTCAATTTTGTTTACATTCATTGTAACACCAAAACGGAGACATATCATCGAGATAGGAGTGATTTCCTTACCTTGACGATTGACGACACTCCTTCTTTTCTTAAAACGACCTCACCGACGAGTTAGGGGTGATTCCCTTACCTAGATGATCGCTACCAAAATCTTCTTTCAAAAGAGACTTCATCATACAACACAATCATATTTTACACCTAAATCGTTTGTCATTCGTAAAAATCCCTACTTATGCGAAATTCAAAATTCATTATTTTATCAAACATATTCTTTATTTCATAATCTATTTCACGTAAATCATATACACGAGAATTCTTAATCATGCCTTAAAACGTTTTATCACCTGAATTTCAAAACCTTGCGAAATGCTACCTATCAACTTAATCGGTCCAATGGACCTCTTGCTCATGAACTTCATATTTAACCTAATCACTAAAACGCGCTCACATTACATCATTATACTAAGGACTTTCATTCTCAGTCATAAATCAAACCAACTTTCTCATATATCGATAAGATCTTATAGCTATTATAAGATCGTTTTACCACAAACTCTTTTCAAAACCAACAAATCATTTTGTTAAAAACTCTTTTCAACGAACACTAAGTTGTCACACCCCGATATTTTCACGTATTACCGGTGGGGCCGGTGGGGAGTATCGTGACGTAGTTGATATCATCATAGACAATTTATCACAGTTTATATAAACAGCGGAAGTCGAAAGATAAAATTATTACAAACCGAATGAAAGTAATATCATTTATTACAAAACGGTTGTAAAGGATCCACAGGCGGATCAAAGTTAAAAGAAATATTGTTCAGCAGATTTATAACATCTAAGCTTGCAAGACTCTTTATTGATGCTAGGAGTAGCCAGCCTATTCCGTTTAGTACATGCACTTAGCCTTTTTGGAAAATACGTCAGTTTACACTGGTAAATACAATTAACCGACTCATTTTGAAAATGTTTAAGAAAATTGATTTGAATGCACAAGGCACAAAATAATCTTTTATAACTTGGGATAATTATTTATATATAAACTTGTAAAAGAATTACATGTTCGTTATACGTTCAGTAGCCCGGGCTGAATACCGGGTTAAAGATTAATAGACACACCACATGATATAGTCCCGCGTCGAGTTATTCTCGAACAAGCGGTTATACCTTTTTATATATATATATGCACCGTCGGGTGTATGCCTACACCCCGTGCTTAGGTCGTGGCCATTTCAATGAATGATGCCAAGGATATCCGGGACATGGTCATTAACCCCCCAAAGGCTTTAAGCAAACAAAACAGTTTAAATGGGTCATCTCAATGAATTAACCTTATTATGATTAACAATTCAATGCCCGACCAAGCGGTATTTTATATACCGTACCCCAAGCCCGTATAAGGGAAAATAAGTTAAAAGTATTTACCTGAGCAAGTATATATCACAATCAGCGAGTGCAAGTATCTTTTACTGGTCTCCTAATCTGGAACGAAGGTTTTAATAACCTATTAGATTCCTAACGGGTCTTAATTAAGTCTAAACTTAGACCGGTTAGTTTTAAAAGAAGATATACGGTTCAAAACGCACGATTAAGCGATGACCGGATTAGAGTGTGGTTTAGACCCGAAAAGTTTGTATACTTGTATAATATGGGTAAACTAAACACATTCTAGATTTTGAGATAAAAATGATAAGGTTTGACCCGTTTCGGCTAATTTATGCAAACTAGTTACATAAACCGCACCGAATGCGAATAATGCGTAACGGGTAACCAAATGAGTCATGAACAAGTTTCCTAAGTTAATATACCTTAAATATGTTGTGATATCAGTAAGATACCTTCCATTATGCCCAAAATGGATTTAAACTCAAATTATGCCCCGTAGGGGTATTTTGGTCATTTTAAAGGTTAAAAAAGAGTTTAAATATTTATCTGAGTTTCAGGTCTGATATAATCAGTGAAAATATTTATTTTTATAAGTCATAACAGTAGGGTATTGTATATATGTGAAATTTATCTTTTATAACCAAACTATGCACCCTATGGGCATTTTGGTAATTTCACATAAGCCTTAAAGGTCAAAATTAGAATTCTGAGTTCAAAACTTTTGCTTACTGTTTAATTATAAAAATTTACTTAAAACATCAGTAGGTATTAAGTTTCATATGCCAAAAATAGTTTTAACTCATACTATGCGCTTAAAATGCGTAAAAGTCGGTTTTAAGCGATTTTCGGGTTTAAATAATAAATCTGAGTTTTTGATCAGTTTATAAAGTTCAAAATATTTTATTTATCATATAAAATCAGTAGCAAAAAGTTTGGTATCAAAATATTATGTAAAACTCATTTTATTCAAGAAAAGGGAAAAACCGACAATTACCGAATTATAGCAAGAACCCTATGTTATGCTCAGCTTAAAAATAAATAAAAATCTTCAAAAATCCCAAAATATTATTTTACATCAGTGGGTAAAAAGTTTGGTGTCAAAATTTGGGTTTAGATAGGCTATATGCTAATTACACCGTTTAATTAATAGAAAGCTTCTTAATTACGACATTGAGCATAACTCCTAATCTAGACCTCAAACTGATGTCAAATTTTTAGGACAAGTTTATAAATCAGTAACAAAGGTTTTTGTTGTCTCATATTTTCAAAAATCTCATTTTAAAGTCAAAAGGGCATTATGGTCAACATTTAGGCATATAACGGAAACATGTACATGAATCGAATAACTAATGAACCAAGTGGTATAACCTCAGAGGGTTACACTAATCTATAACCTGGTCCTAATAGATCTCTAAGGTATTTCTAAAATATGCTACATTGGGTCAGAACTGAAAGTCAAAGCAAAAGTCTACTTTTGCGACTTTCGGTTCCGAACCGAGCTTAAACTGAAAATTGTCGGGTTGAACATGCTTAGACATGTTCTTACATTAATTACCAAGTTATATGAGTGATAAAACATGTTCCATAGCTTCTACATTGTTAATTGTGTGTTTATGCGAAAATTTGCTTTCTGTTGACTTTTTATAATTAGCTTTGACCCGACAAGTGACCTAGTTAGAGTGGGAATCATAGGGTGCCCTTTTAAGGGTTTATTACCCACATAATTACCAACTCAAAGCTACTTTTAATTCGAGAATTGACTGGACAATTTTTGATTAATTACTAAGTCAAACCTTAATTACGACGGTTTGACTTTGGGCCATGCAACTAGTGTTCTATATATATGGGTTTTAATCTCACTAGATCATGCCAAACAAGTCTATGAGGTGATTCCAGATCAGTACAAGTGCCCCCTATGCATGTAATACCATCTGAGTAGCCCCTGGAATCGAATTCAGGCCTTGAAAGGCGGTGGAACAGGTTTTACAGGCATCTGTGCTTGTTTTTGTCGCTGCAGAGAACTACGCGGACCGCGTAAGACCTTTACAAGGTCTACGCGGCCGGTATGGGTGCCCAGAACAGGTTAAACAAGTTTCATAAATTGCATTTTGGCCCCTGGTCCTTTTAAAAGTGGTTTTAACTTGATATTTTGCACTTTTAACCTTCCAAATTGACTTTTAAGGGCTCCAAGACATAACCAAACTTTGCTAAGTCCTTGGTTAGTTTTATGATCACCCGAAAAGCCTTAAATTTCAACGTTGACGCTTTTAACCCCTTACATACGAATGTTAGCATAACTTTCTCATACGGAATCGAAACCTTGTGAAATCTTTATCACTTATTCTAGTGAGCATAATTAATCGTTACAAAGCTCCGGGTTCACTAAATGGTCACTCAGAGGTATAAATTAAACATGTTGACACATTTAACCCTTTCGGTTTGTAAACTCTCACTTTCTCCACAAACGGCTTCATACGCTTCATAATTCATTCGTTTAAGGTTATAAACATCGTGTAGGGTTATTGAAAGGCATAATTATCAAATGTTGACACTTCGCATCCTTTTTCACACATACTTTCTTTGTTTGTCAACTTTAGTCCCTCATATTCAATCCTTTATATGTTAAAAGCTCATGACACGTGTCTTCATTATATTGGACATGAATTTACGAGGTGTTACATCCTCACCCCCTTAAAAGAAATCTCGACCTTGAGATTTACTGAAATAAATGAGGGTACTTCTCTTTCATTGTGGACTCTATCTCCCACGTATACCCGGGACCTCTACGGGCATCCCATTTAACCTTTACGATTGGTACATACTTCTTTTGAAGTTTCTTAACCTGTCAATCCTCGATCGACAAAGGTTCTTCCACAAATTTCAAGCTCTCATCTATGTGTACATCCGTATGGGGTATGACTAGTGATTCATCAGCTAGACATTTCTTCAGATTGCAGATGTGGAATACATTATGAATACCACTGAGCTCTTCAGGCAGGTTTAACTTATAAGCCACTGTTCCGACACATTCGATGATCTCGAATGGTCCTATATACCTTGGGCTTAACTTGCCTTTCTTGCCAAATCGCATTACCCCTTTCCAGGGTGATACTTTCAGTAACACTTTGTCACCAACCTCGAACTTTAGAGATTTACGTCTTTTATCTGCGTAGCTTTTCTGCCTATCCCTGGCAGCTTTGAGACGATCACGTATCTGTACAATTTTATCTGTCGTCTCCAGGACTATATCAGGTCCTGTTAGTTGGACATCTCCAACTTCTGCCCAACAAACGGGCGTTCTGCACTTTCTTCCATACAGAGCTTCGAAAGGTGCAGCTTGAATCCTGGAATGATAGCTATTGTTGTATGAGAATTCAATCAATGGGAGATGATCATCCAAACTTCCTCCTAAGTCAATAACACAAGCTCGTAGCATATCCTCGAGCGTCTGTATAGTACGTTCACTTTGACCATCCGTCTGAGGATGATATGCAGTGCTGAAATTTAATCGAGTGCCTAGGGATTGCTGAAAGCTTTTCCAGAAATGTGATGTATACCTCGTATCCCTATCAGAGATGATAGACACTAGCACTCCGTGGAGAGATACAATCTCATCTACGTACAACTGAGCTAACTTATCTGAGCTGTGTGTTTCCTTAATAGGTAAGAAGTGGGCTGACTTAGTCAGTCTATCCACTATAACCCAAATAGTATCATTTCCTCTCTTCGTCTTTGGCAACTTGGTGATAAAATCCATAGTCCCCATTTCCCACTTCCAGGTGGGAAGTTCAGGCTGTTGCAGCAGACCTGACGGCTTCTGGTGTTCAGCTTTAACTTGCGGGCACGTCAAACATTTGGCTACATAAGTAGCTATAGACTTCTTCAAGCCTATCCACCAATAATTTGCCTTCAAATCCTGGTACATCTTGTCACTTCCAGGGTGAACGGAATACTTAGAACTGTGGGCTTCTTGGAGGATAACATCCCGCAGTCCTCCATAGATGGAACCCATATTCGTCCATTTAATCTTAGGATTCCATCCTTACCATATGATAATTGTTCTGCAGTGACTCCCAGCTTTTCATTTGGATAGTTAGCTTCTATTACGGCTTCCTTCTGAGCGGCTAACAATCTTTCATTTAAACTATTCTTTAATTCAATGCTCTTGGCATTGATTCTTATGGGCTTCACCCTTTCTTTCCTACTTAAGGCATCGGCGACCACATTTGCCTTACCTGGATGGTATCGGATTTCACAATCATAATCATTCAGTGTCTCCATCCATCGTCGCTGCCTCATGTTCAGATCCTTCTGATTAAACAGATGTTGAAGGCTCTTGTGATCAGAATAGATCACACACTTGGTACCATATAAGTAATGCCTCTAAAGTTTCAGTGCAAACACAACGGCACCCAACTCCAAATCCTGGGTGGTGTAATTCTTCTCGTGCACTTTTAATTGTCGGGAAGCGTATGCAATAACTTTACCTTTCTGCATTAGCACACATCCCATGCCAGTGTGCGATGCGTCGCAGTAAACCACAAATTCTTCAATCCCTTCAGGCAATGTCAACACAGGAGCATTGCTTAACTTCTGTTTAAGAATATCGAAGGATTCTTGTTGCTTAGGACCCCAATTAAACTTAATATTCTTCCTAGTCAACGAGGTTAGGGGTGCTGCAATCCTTGAGAAATTTTCAATAAAACGCCTGTAGTATCCTGCCAGACCTAGGAAGCTGCGAATCTCTGTTGGCGTCTTCGGCTCTTGCCAATTCATGATAGCTTCAATCTTAGCGGGATCCACCTGGATACCACGCTCACTAACCATATGTCCAAGGAATTGGACTTCACGAAGCCAAAACTCGCATTTAGAGAACTTAGCATAAAGCTTCTCTTGCTAAAGAAGTTTAAGAATACATCGAAGGTGCTTCTCATGGTCAGCCTGATTCTTTGAATAAATAAGAATGTCATCAATGAAGACAATGAAAAACTTGTCCAAGTAGGGTTTGCAAACGCGATTCATGAGGTCCATGAATGCTGCTAGTGCAGTAGTGAGCCCAAAAGGCATCACCAAGAACTCGTAGTGTCCATAGCGAGTTCTAAATGCATTCTTGTGCACATCTTCATCTCTAACCTTCAGCTGATGGTAACCCGACCTTAAATCAATCTTGGAGAAGTAACTTGCCCCTTGCAGTTGATCGAACAGATCGTCGATCCTGGGTAAAGGATATATGTTCTTGATAGTGACCTTGTTAAGCTCACGATAATCGATGCATAGATGCATCGATCCATCTTTCTTCTTTACAAACAAAATTGGTGCTCCCTAGGGAGATGAGCTAGGTCTAACAAATCCTTTTGCCAACAAATCATCCAACTGAGTTCTCAACTCCTTCATCTCAGTTGGGGCTAAACGGTAAGGTGCTCTTGCAACAGGTGCTGCTCCAGGTATTATGTTGATTCTAAACTCCACTTGCCTATCTGGTGGTAAACCAGGTAGTTCTTCAGGGAATACCTCTGGATATTAAGAAATGATAGGGATGTCTTCAATCTTGGGCTTTGGCTCATCAATAGTCACTTGTGCCATATAAATGACACAACCTTTCTTCATACACCTTGATGCCTTAAGCACAGACACTTGCTTAGGCAGCCCATACTAAGTATCTCCTTGTATGGTAAGTGGCTCACCATACGGAGTCTTGATCACCACTTGTTTCTTATCACAAACAATCTGGGCTTGGTTATGAGATAACCAATCCATGCCTATCACTATGTCGAAACCAGCTAATTTCAAAGGAAGTAAGGATAACAGAAAAGAGTGGTTCCTAATGGATATAAAACATCCATCTAGCACAGTTAAGGCAGTTTCTAAGGTACCATCGGCCAACTCTACTTCATATTTCACGCTTAGGGTTTTAACAGGTAAATTCAACAACTTACAAACTTATCATCTACAAATGACTTATCCGCACCCGAATCAAATAATACCCTTGCATAAACATCATTGATGAGAAAGGTACCTGTGATCACATTATCATCCTGAACTGCTTCTCGTGCATCCATTCGAAAGACCCTAGCATTGGTATTTTTGGCTTCTTCAGGCTTTTTGGCATACTTAGGGCAGTTGGACTTGATGTGCCCCTTCTCGTTACAGTTATAGCACATTGCATCCTTTATCTTCTTGCACTCTATCGTCTTGTGCTCACTTGACTTACAAATCCCACAAACCCTTGGTTATGATTGGGATTTTGATTCGTATCTGCACCTCCCCAAATGGCGCTTCTTACAGATTTTGCATTTGGGCTTCTCGCCCGACTGCTGATCATCCTTTCTAAACCCGGAACTCTTCTTGTGATCAAAGTTCCCTTTGTGCTTCTTGCCTGAATGGTGTGAGTTTTCATCCTCACGTTTTCTCTTCACTATATCAGAATTTCTCAGCGATCTCTGCCTGACCGCATCAAGGGTAAGCGATAGTGCCAGATCGGCTACAGATCTAAAGGTAGTCGGTCGAGATGCCTTTACACTGGCTTTGATCTCTGGGGCTAAACCCCCAATGAAACGGGCTATCCATTTTGGTTCCGGTGTCACCAAATATGGAACCAATCGAGACATGGTATTAAAACTCGTAAGGTACGCCTGACAGTCTAAATTCTTCATAACCAGTGTCAGGAATTCGGTCTCGATCTTCTCAACCTCATGTTAAGGGCAGTAGTTTTCTTTGATGAGAGCAACGAAATGCTCCCAAGACATGCCATACAAATGGACTTTTCCAGTAGCTTGGATCAGAGACCTCCACCAAGCTAGCGCTTCTCCTTTAAATGACTGAGATACAAACTTCACAACATCCCTATCAGCGCAACCACTGATATCAACCACCGTGTCCATTTCATCGAGCCAAGTCATACAATCGACGGCTCCTTTCTCCCCTGTGAAGTCTCTAGGCTTGCAGGAGACGAAATACTTATATGTACAGGACTTACCACGTGGTTCTAGTTTGAGGAGTGATGATCGTCATCCCTCCTTGATCCATTATGTTTAGAATGGGGAACTGATAAGGCCCTGCTTCGAGTACCACTTGACTCATTAAACTACCTATCTATGGCCTTGGTAACAGCATTATCAATTAATGCTTGAAGTTCCGCACCAGTTATGTTGATCCTAGTAGTATCACGATTCTCCCTTGGATGACTGTTGACTTTTTCAGACTCTTCCATGTAGCTTGATTGCTACATAAAATGATGACAATGATTCCTTAAAGGTTTATAATAGATTTGTCATCTTATTAAATTATTAACCATGGTATTAAAGAACCATATTGGTTAATTTATTAAGTAATTTTGTTGGTGCATGTTTGTGACAACAGCTTAGATTTGGTCTTTGGATATCTTGTAATTAGTTAAACGATAAACAGTGAGCGGGTTTAGCTTTGTATTAGTGAGTTGTAATGTTTGGGCTAACCAAACCCATACTTATGGGGATGTGGGACGAATTGGGCCTTGCCCAAATTCGCAGCTCATGTGGTTTATCCTAGCCCAAGTAGCAAACCTTGTGTTATATAAACAAGGTTAGGCTTTAGGGTTTAGGTTAATCAGCCAAAACAGAGTTTGAGAGGCATTGAAATTCGTGAGAGCTAGACTTGGACGAATTTGAGTGTGGTTAGGGTTTAGATTGATTGTAATTCAGTTTGATTGATAATCAATAGTAAACCCGGTTTGAAAGTGATTTGCTGTTTTCTGTTTCTACTCATTCTGCTATATTCTAATCAAGAGGATTCCGCACTCAGTGTTGGAAAGACAATTCTGTGAAGATCCATACGAATAGGGGACCTACAATTGGTATCAGAGCGTTAGGCTCTTGAAGGCTCGGTTCAGAATTGTTCTTGGAGAAACAGGGAGAATTTCGAATTTTTTTAAACCTGAAATTAGGGTTTCGAAGTTTCTTGAGTTTTGATAATTTTCAGCGAATTTGTTTGTGTTTGATCAGTTTGTTTGTTGAGTTTTGCTGATTTGCAGGTTTTTGGGACGATTTCTGTTGGATTTTGACGAGTATTTGGCACTTACTGGCGAAGTAAATCCAAAGGCGACTTTGGTAACCGTGTAATTGTCCACAACGAAATTACAACGGTTTTCAGCGACTTTACAGTCGTCGTTATAGCGAAATTAAACAGCGAATATAATCTGCGAACTTAACCAGCATAATTAGCAGCGAATTTAACCAGTCTTCCCAGTGAAATTAAGCAGCATACTTGACCAGCGAATTTGACTGAATTACCAGCGAAATTATCTGATTTACCAGCGAAATTATCAGCATAATTAAAAGGGTGGAAGATTTTTTGGCAAGCGTAACTAAAAATTCACGTTTTTGAAAATAGAAAGTGAACCGTAACTCATCTGAAGAATCCGTCTGCACCGTTAAATTCCTCTTATTTTTAGGGTAAAAAAAAAAGATGTATGGTAACCACTGTTTTCGGTTTTGACATTATATATCATTGGATTTGTCTTTTCGAGACGATTCTATATATCATTGGATTTGTCTTTTCGAGACGATTCTAAAGGTGTAATTTGGTAACCACTGTTTTCGGAGATATTTTGTACGGTTTTACCAGTCTGTTGCGATAAAATGTCGAACATGACAAAATTGAATGCACCTAAGATGATGAAGGTGGAGAATTATCTTACATGGAAGGACAACTTCAAATCTTTCATTGAATCTCAGGATGCACGCATGTGGATCTGCATTGAAGATGGGTACATAAACCCAACACACGATTTTGAGGGCAGACCACGTAGAACAGACTATGTGAACATGAAAGAGGATGATAAAAAGATGTATGAGGCTGAAAAGAGAGCCTTGGCTGCGATAAAGATGTCCTTACCTGATAGCATCAAGCATACCTTCACAAAGTACACTAATTCAAAGGATATGTGGGATGCATTACAAAAGCGATATCAGGGGAATGAGAGTGCCACTCAGGCATTCATGGCAGAGATAGTGCCAATTGATGAGGCTGAAACTACTGTGAGTGATGCTGAATCTGAAGTGAAAAATGCTGAAGCTCAAGTGGAGAATGCTGAAGCAAAAGTGGATGCTGAAGTAGAGAAAGAAAGTGAAGCTGAACAGGTTGTTGCTGATGAAAATACAGAAGTTCATGAGAAAGAGGTACAATCTAATTCTGTATGTTTGAGATGTCGTGAACTACAGGGTGAGGTTGACAGGCTGTCAACACAAAACCAAAGTTTGGTAAGTGAGATGTCTAACATTAAAGAATCAAACTTTTTTGCTAAAAGAAATGAATCGTCATACTTGAAGAAGATAAAAGGTTATGAAGCTGAAATTGAAGCTTAAACTTGCAAACTAAATGAAAAACTTCAAGTCATAGACTTAGCTCATGACATGATGGCTGAGAAAACAAAAGAGATTTCTGAAAAATGCAATGAGTTGTCAGATGCACAACTTAAAATTGTTGAACTTGAAAAGAAATTGAGTCAATTCAGAGATTCGTCTTTTGTAATGAAACACATGATGGGTGGGTTAAAGAAGAGTAATGACAAGACCAGTGTGGGCTTCCAGGGCTTTAATGAAGTTCCACCTCCTCTTAGTCATAACTATTCATTCCTGCCTAGTGAAGATGAGCTAGCAGACTTTATGGCATCCGCACCAAGTAGTTTCGGTTCCACGTCAAGTCAAGGTGATGGATCTGAGAGTGATGAGGCTAAGAATAACAATAACAGGGAACCTTTTAAAAAGAAAAATTCACCTCCTAAGAATAAAAATCAAGCTTTTGTTAAAAAGATTAATTTTGTTCAAGGTAGTGATATGAAAAATGAAACTACTGTTATTGAAAATGAATCAAATGTAGAGTTTGCTAAAAATAAATACAAAGAAAAATCTGAATCCAAGCAAACTAAACAAGGTTCATCCAAGGGATCATCACCATCTGATAAGGGATCTACCTCAGAGACTCCAGCTAAGAAGTCTTTGAAAAGGAGATCGTGCTTCAAGTGTCACATAAAGGGACATGTAGCTAGCTGCTGTCCTAACAAAAAGAGTGAAGCACAACTTAGTGAAAAACAGAGAGGGAAATTACCAGAGAAGAAAGGTGATAGTGAGGAGAAAGGTTCAAATTCTCCAAAGAAATCTGCTCCTAAGCAACCAGAGAATGTTGCTGTTGGTGTAGATAAGGCTGGAACAGGAACTCCACAAGTTCCACGTTTTCAAAGAAATCAACAAAGATTTCAGCCTAGATCTCCACCAGGCAGATTTGACAGACCTAGAAGCAGTTCACCTAGAATGAACAATTTTCATGGAAATACAAATAATTTCAGAAGTCAAAGTCAATATCAAAATCGATACCAAAATAATGGTGGTCGAACTTTTTATAACAATGGCTTTAGAAATTATAACAATCAAGCTTCTTGGAATCAAAATTCAAGGTTTCAAAATCAAAATTTTCAAAGGTCAAATAGTCCAAACACATATAGGAACCCTCAGGACCAGAGACCTTATGGAAATCAAAATCAATTTTCATCAACAGGTCTAAGTTCCAAGACTCCAGTTAGGAGTAATGGATATTGGATGGATGTTCCAATAGTTGGTGAATTTGGACGACCCAAGACCATTAAGGCTTGGGTCCCCCAATCTAACTAATTTCTTAGTTGGTGTGTGCAGGAGCTGCTAAGGAGGATTATCAACTTATGTTGATAGTGGCTGCTCTAGGCACATGAAGGGGGATGTGAGATTGTTGATATATTTATATTGATTGATTTAAATTGAAGTTCAAAGTGCTGAGTCGACACACTAGATAACCTGGCAGATCTTTATACTAAAGCTTTTGACAGGGCTCGCTTTGAACACTTAGTCGAACTCAACGGGATGAGGAATCCTGAATAACTGGTTTTTCATAAGAATTTTTGTAAATAGTTTACTGTTTTTCTTAAAAATCAAAAATAAAAAAAATTGAAAAATAAAAAATATAAAAAAAATAGAAAATCAAAAATGAGTTATCACTGTGTGAAAAAGAAGAAATGATAGTACATCGGCAAGTTAGACTGTCACACTGAAATTGAACTTAAAATGCTTAAGTGTGATAGCAGCTTCATTATATGATGTATCAGTAGGCAAAAAGCATGAAATAATCAACTTACCAATGTGATATAAACCTAAATGAACTGTGTATGAGTGGGGAACACATCAGTGGTGTATGGTTTATTGACCTTAAATCTTGCGTTGATAGATTGCCAAAATCTGAAGTTTTGGGTCTTTATACTGTTATTTCATCTGGGGATATCTTGACTGTCTTTCTGTTCAGAACTAAAATTGTACATGACCCCAGGAAAGAAAGTCACCTGGAATTAGCTCATTTCTATTTGAATGTCTGTATGTTGTCCCGATACACACAATTTTGATCTGATTCTGAAATCTTCTTTGAAAAAAGTTGTGTACCTCCTCTGCTGCATCCAGATATATGCTGACCTGGAGGTGTTAGGCAACGACAACTTCTGCTGCATCCAGATACATGCTGACCTAGCTGTATGTTGTCGCGCTATAGATCTAATACACCCGAAAGAGGCCCTCAAGTGCCCAAATGAAACCCAAGAAACCTATATCAAACTGAGAAAAACTCATTTGATCTGTATATTATACCATCTCTGCTAAAGATCTATTCTGTTCTCTTCTCAACCTATTCCCAGTTAAGATTTCAGAAATCTGGATTGGACTTGTGAAATATGTGGTAGGGAAGATACTTGCATGATAGAGTGTGTTGTTTATATTTCCAGGATTTGATTAGTATTTATTTGGGTGTTCATTGTTAAGCAATCAAAACATGATAAAACAGATTATATGCAGACCTAGGCACTGTCAGGATATCTTAAAGGATGACTTCAGTATACTCACCTACTACAATGAATCTTTGTGCATACCTTGATCGCGGGGGTATATCCTGAAGTGGGACACACTAATATATCAGAAATAATATTACCTTAACGTATCATATGGTAATGGAACTTGAAATGTTCATGCATTTTGTTTAAGAGGACAAACATACTGGTAATCGTCTTGGAATGCTTTTCACGAAAATAAATAAAGAATTAACTAATAGTGTGAAACAATTTGATTATGCTGATATGATCTTCTTACCAGTGATTCTCACAAAAATAGAGTGTTTATTGCTTTTCGTATTTATTTGCTTTCAGAAAATACAAAAATAGTGTCTTTTTCTGTTTAAAAATTCTTAACGTACGGAAAACTGTTATTCTTGGAGGAATTGTTACTGATAGGGGGAGACGGTGTTAGAAAGTGAGTTCAAAATTTTAAATCATGCGGGTTATAGGGTGTGATTAAAAGGTTTTGCTTGTTGGTGAAGGAATTGAGAATGCTTAATCTGTGATACAATCTCTTGAAAAATAATAATTTGTTTAACTTTGTTGAAAAATTCTTATGGTTTCTCGAGATGTTTGTTTTATAGTATACAGATTGAAGCGGTATGTTGCTGAGAAGTTGATGAGTTGCTGTGAAGAGATGAGAGTTTGATTTGATGCATGGTAGAACCTCCTTTCTACATTGCAGACAAGTTGAAGAGTTTGAAGATTGCTTTACAAATGCTGAACTGGAGTTTACTCAAACGCTAAAGTTTTTGAAGATTTGGTGATTGGATGCATCAGCTTAGGGGGAGTCTGTTGCTGACAGAGCTATTGAAGCTGAAGCTATCCAAAGACCAAAGACAGTGCAAGACTACATGAAGATTGCAAGATGACTGAAGACAAAGTTATTTTATGAAGCTATTGTCAAGGGGGAGTTTGTTGGTGCATGTTTGTGACAACAGCTTAGATTTGGTCTTTGGATATCTTGTAATTAGTTAAACGATAAACAGTTAGCGGGTTTAGCTTTGTATTAGTGAGTTGTAATGTTTGGGCTAACCAAACCCATACTTATGGGGATGTGGGACGAATTGGGCCTTGCCCAAATTCGCAGCTCATGTGGTTTATCCTAGCCCAAGTAGCAAACCTTGTGTTATATAAACAAGGTTAGGCTTTAGGGTTTAGGTTAATCAGCCAAAACAGAGTTTGAGAGGCATTGAAATTCGTGAGAGCTAGACTTGGACGAATTTGAGTGTGGTTAGGGTTTAGATTGATTGTAATTCAGTTTGATTGATAATCAATAGTAAACCCGGTTTGAAAGTGATTTGCTGTTTTCTGTTTCTACTCATTCTGCTATATTCTGATCAAGAGGATTCCGCACTCAGTGTTGGAAAGACAATTCTGTGAAGATCGATACGAATAGGGGACCTACAAATTTCATTCAGGATTTTTTTTCCATTGATAACCCTTAGTTATAATTAAATATAGTAATGGCACAAAAGGCCAAGTCACATGAACATAATCAAATTTTAAGTCAAGATCTTATAGGATCGATGTACTAAGGCTTGAATCATAGTTCATTACCTTTCTTGACAGGGAGTTATAGGCTACAACTGTCTTTTGTCTTATATGACAATGATTATGGCCCGTAGGCATTACATCACAATTGGATGTTTAAATAATATAATCATCTTTATTTGATGATTTAAGCCATGATTTCTAAATCACTAGGCTAGATAAGGGGGTTGGAAATTTCCACTTTAAGGATGATAAGTGTGATTTTTATCGCATCACTGTTGCCAGGAGTGTTAACATGTTTTTAGATGTTAACAAGGATCTGAATCTCTTTTAAACAGGTTTTACCATCATAGCTAGGTCCTTAATGATGTGCAAGCTAGGTTATACCCTTTAAGATTCTTTTTAATAAATATTGGCAGATCAATTACAAAAAGGAATGATATTTTGATTTATTTCATATATTATGTTCATATATAATGATAAAAATGAAATTTAAACAAATCACTCCAATAAATTTTAAAAGGAGTACATAATTGCCCTCAACGGGACTTGAAGGAAAAAGCATTGTCCACGAAGGGACTAAAAGATAATTATGTCCTTATAAGGACTATTAGGGAAAAGAAATACAACAAGAGAGTTTCTTCTTCATCTTAGTCTTGAAAGTCTCCTCCTTGGTTTACTGTATGCGGTATGGTTACTGAAGGTTTTGGCGGGTAGTCGAAATCCTCCACGCTAGGGACCTTAACAGAAGTGGAATTCAAGGATTTTATGGTTAGCAAATAATATGGATCACGGATAGGGTCAGGACAGGTATAATCCAAGTTTGGGATTCCAAGACTTTGAGGTAAGAAATATGAATCATTTGGGTCCATAGGTATCATTTTCGGAGTGGGAGCCTCAGGGACTGCTAGTATGGGCTCCTCTGACGTCGGCTTCTCAATTAAAGTTTCAAAAGTCTCAGGTAAGGAGGTTGGAACATGGTTAATGGTTTCAATTAGTTGATTTTGGTAATGGGTCCAAAAAGATCCTTCCTCCATACTGGGCGTACGATTATTCGAGCTGTGGTACGGAGCTTACCACTCTTAAACTTTGGGTTTGAAGAACTTCCACCAATGGGAGCTTTACTCGGTGACATGTTCCTGAAATGCACAATTATCGAAAACAATGTATACTTATTAAGGATGAGATTATTCCTAGTTCAAGTCTAGACTCGGAAGTCGAGGAATGTGCAACTGTGTCATTGAGATTAAACACAAAAGGCTAGTGTTTAATTCACTCAATGTTGGCTCTGATACCAACCTGTCACACCCCGATATTTCCACGTATTACCCGTGGGCCCGGTGGGGAGTATCGTGACGTAGTTGATATCATCATAGACAATTTATCACAGTTTATATACACAGCGGAAGTCGAAAGATAAAATTATTACAAACCGAATAAAAGTAATATCATTTATTACAAAACGGTTGTAAAGGATCCACAGGCGGATCAAAGTTAAAAGAAATATTGTTCAGTAGATTTATAACATCTAAGCTTGCAAGACTCTTTATTGATGCTAGGAGTAGCCAGCCTATTCCGTTTAGTACCTGCACTTAGCCTTTTTGGAAAATACGTCAGTTTACACTGGTAAATACAATTAACCGACTCATTTTGAAAATGTTTAAGAAAATTGATTTGAATGCACAAGGCACAAAATAATCTTTTATAACTTCGGATAATTATTTATATATAAACTTGTAAAAGAATTACATGTTCGTTATACGTTCAGTAGCCCGGGCTAAATACCGGGTTAAAGATTAATAGACACACCACATGATATAGTCCCGCGTCGAGTTATTCTCGAACAAGCGGTTATACCTTTATATATATATATATATATATATATATATATATATGCACCGTCGGGTGTATTCCTACACCCCGTGCTTAGGTCGTGGCCATTTCAATGAATGATGCCAAGGATATCCGGGACATGGTCATTAACCCCCCAAAGGCTTTAAGCAAACAAAACAGTTTAAACGGGTCATCTCAATGAATTAACCTTATTATGATTAACAATTCAATGCCTGACCAAGCGGTATTTTATATACCGTACCCCAAGCCCGTATAAGGGAAAATAAGTTAAAAGTATTTACCTGAGCAAGTATATATCATAATCAGCGAGTGAAAGTATCTTTTACTGGTCTCCTAATCTGGAATGAAGGTTTTAATAACCTATTAGATTCCTAACGGGTCTTAATTAAGTCTAAACTTAGACCGGTTAGTTTTAAAGGAAGATATACGGTTCAAAACGCACGATTAAGCGATGACCGGATTAGAGTGTGGTTTAGACCCGACAAGTTTGTATACTTGTATAATATGGGTAAACTAAACACATTCTGGATTTTGAGATAAAAACGATAAGGTTTGACCCGTTTCGGCTAATTTATGCAAACTAGTTACATAAACCGCACCGAACGCGAATAATGCGTAACGGGTAACCAAATGAGTCATGAACAGGTTTCCTAAGTTAATATGCCTTAAATATGTTGTGATATCAGTAAGATACCTTCCATTATGCCCAAAATGGATTTAAACTCAAATTATGCCCCGTAGGGGTATTTTGGTCATTTTAAAGGTTAAAAAAGAGTTTAAATATTTATCTGAGTTTCAGGTCTGATATAATCAGTGAAAATATTTATTTTTATAAGTCATAACAGTAGGGTATTGTATATATGTGAAATTTATCTTTTATAACCAAACTATGCACCCTATGGGCATTTTGGTAATTTCACATAAGCCTTAAAGGTCAAAATTAGAATTCTGAGTTCAAAACTTTTGCTTACTGTTTAATTATAAAACTTTACTTAAAACATCAGTAGGTATTAAGTTTCATATGCCAAAAATAGTTTTAACTCATACTATGCGCTTAAAACGCGTAAAAGTCGGTTTTAAGCGATTTTCGGGTTTAAATAAGAAATCTGAGTTTTTGATCAGTTTATAAAGTTCAAAATATTTTATTTATCATATAAAATTAGTAGCAAAAAGTTTGGTATCAAAATATTATGTAAAACTCATTTTATTCAAGAAAAGGGTAAAACCGACAATTACCCAAAATAAATAAAACCGAATTATAGCAAGAACCCTATGTTATGCTCAGCTTAAAAATAAATAAAAATCTTCAAAAATCCCAAAATATTATTTTACATCAGTGGGTAAAAAGTTTGGTGTCAAAATTTGGGTTTAGATATGCTATATGCTAATTACGCCGTTTAATTAATAGAAAGCTTCTTAATTACGATATTGAGCATAACTCCTAATCTAGACCTCAAACTGATGTCAAATTTTTAGGACAAGTTTATAAATCAGTAAAAAAGGTTTTTGTCCTCTCATATTTTCAAAAATCTCGTTTTAAAGTCAAAAGGGCATTATGGTCAACATTTAGGCATATAACGGAAACATGTACATGAATCGAATAACTAATGAACCAAGTTGTATAACCTCAGAGGGTTACACTAATCTATAACCTGGTCCTAATAGATCTCTAAGGTATTTCTAAAATATGCTACATTGGGTCAGAACTGAAAGTCAAAGCAAAAGTCTACTTTTGCGACTTTCGGTTCCGAACCGAGCTTAAACTGAAAATTGTCGGGTTGAACATGCTTAGACATGTTCTTACATTAATTACCAAGTTATATGAGTGATAAAATAGGTTCCATAGCTTCTACATTGTTAATTATGTGTTTATGCAAAAATTTGCTTTCTGTTGACTTTTTATAATTAGCTTTGACCCGACAATTGACCTAGTTAGAGTGGGAATCATAGGGTGCCCTTTTAAGGGTTTATTACCCACATAATTACCAACTCAAAGCTACTTTTAATTCGAGAATTGACTGGACAATTTTTGATTAATTACTAAGTCAAACCTTAATTACGACGGTTTGACTTTGGGCCATTAAACTAAGTAAAACTGAATTAAGATAGGTTAAGGACACTTACTGAAGTCCTATGCACGACTAAGGATCCTTAGGAAGTGGTCTTGAGCTCCAGGAGACTCCAGAAAAAGAGTTGTGAATGGTTTCAAGTTAATGCCAAAAATGATGCAACTAGTGTTCTATATATATGGGTTTTAATCTCACTAGATCATGCCAAACAAGTCTATGAGGTGATTCCAGATCAGTACAAGTGCCCCCTATGCATGTAATACCATCTGAGCAGCCCCTGGAATCGAATTCTGTCCTTGAAAGGCGGTGGAACAGGTTTTACAGGCATCTGTGCTTGTTTTTGTCGCTGCAGAGAACTACGCGGCCCGCGTAAGACCTTTACAAGGTCTACGCGGCCGGTATGGGTGCCCAAAACAGGTTAAACAAGTTTCATAAATTGCATTTTGGCCCCTGGTCCTTTTAAAAGTGGTTTTAACTTGATATTTTGCACTTTTAACCTTCCAAATTGACTTTTAAGGGCTCCAAGACATAACCAAACTTTGCTAAGTCCTTGGTTAGTTTTATGATCACCCGAAAAGCCTTAAATTTCAACGTTGACGCTTTTAACCCCTTACATACGAATGTTAGCATAACTCTCTCATACGGAATCGAAACCTTGTGAAATCTTTATCACTTATTCTAGTGAGCATAATTAATCGTTACAAAGCTCCGGGTTCGCTAAAAGGTCACTCAGAGGTATAAATTAAACATGTTGACACATTTAACCCTTTCGGTTTGTAAACTCTCACTTTCTTCCACAAACGGCTTCATACGCTTCATAATTCATTCGTTTAAGGTTATAAACCTCGTGTAGGGTTGTTGAAAGGCATAATTATCAAATGTTGACACTTCGCATCCTTTTTCACACATACTTTCTTTGTTTGTCAACTTTAGTCCCACATATTCAATCCTTTATACGTTAAAAGCTCATGACACGTGTCTTCATTATATTGGACATGAATTTACGAGGTGTTACATAAGTTCATTGCTAAACTTCTTTTAAGAATCAACATTTTCACAAGAACCTCCAAATTTCACATTTCATATTTTAATGCAAGATCCTTTGAAATAATACGACCTTATTATTTACAATGAACTCTTATACACCGCTCGATATGTCACTCAAATTTCTAAGCACGTGGGCAAGAAGACTTCATGGGGACCGACAATCTCCAACTTACGTAAATCTTCTTTTAAAACAAAAGTAGCATTTCCATTCATTACAAAATATGTTATGCATAACCAATGAGCACTTTATGTTCTCTTACATTTACAAACTATATTCGACCTTCCAAATCAAACTAAATCTATTTTTGATTCGATAAACTCAGCGTTTCGCTTAAACCACTATACATACATATCATCATACACGTTTTAGTCGATATCTCGCGACAATTTCATTTATACCGTTCGTTTTTAAATACTCAACCTTTTGATCGTGTTCACATGCTTAAATTCGTTATGTTCAATTTATACTATTTACGCAATCTTTATTATTCATACCTACACTCATACTTATACGTTTTATATTTATACTTACACCCACATGCGTATTTATACTTACACTTATACTTATGCTCATACTTTCCTTCATAATCATGATTCATACATTCGTACCCGTACGCGAGCGGAATCCGAGGGATTCGCTTACGTGGGTCCCATACATGCTTATATACTACATTCGTACCCGTACGCGAGCAGAATCCTAGGGATTCGCTACGTGGGTCCCATATACTTAAACATAAACATGCTTACATATTACGATCTTATAAGTACACGTCCTTATTTTCCAAATTTATGTATACGCTAATTCATACTCAACTAGTACAAGCTATGTGGATCATGCGACGATCAGTATAATCGCGGGTGCACACGGGATTATAGTAATATGCGCACGAGAATCATGGGGTGTACTGTTGTGTATGGTAAGACACGGAACGTAACATGACACCGAATACGAAACGGATGTAATGTGGTCAAAACATGGTGGATACGCCGCTGGTACTTCCTATATATAAGTGTTTTCATCATGTTACCGAACTTTCGTAAAACGTGTCGTGAGAAATTCGGTGTTTTGCAGACCTACTTAGACCTAATACGTAAACTTTAACAACTCACAAACGCATTGCTAAGCGCGCGATATCCGATTATTCATGACGAGACTTTATTCTTAACGCATTGTTTTTGTTTGTCCAATACACATGCCATTCTTATACTTGTATTCGTTTAGTAGATCAATCATTCCCTCTCCTACCTCTGTTATTCCCCGTTATCCATTGTCCTTCATACAAGTCTCGTTACGAACAAATTCGTTTACACATTCGAAGTTTAAAGTACCACTTGGTTAAAATTATCTTTCTATTCCTTATTTATGTGCAAACATACTTAATTGGTTGTTACCTCCAAAATAATTTTACTTAAAATACCTAATGTTCTCGTTCCTCGTAAATAAATAATCTCTTACAAACAAGTGATTTATTATTCTCCATTGAAATCAACGAAATTCTTCTTACATTTACAGCGTGGCCACACTTTTCATCGAAATGCTTACCACCTTATACAAAAGTTTTACTCCTTGGATATCATATTTTAAAGATACCTCTTCATTTGAGTTATTCAAAATTGCTTAAACTCATTTGCCTATGCGCACACCAGCACGTTATACTTATGCTTAACGCTTTAACTCAGTTTAGTCAAACAAACTCCTTTTAACAAAACCTATCCTTCCATCCTTCTTAAGGTCTTCCCCTTGAATAAATTTCGGGACGAAATTTCCTAAAGGATGGGAGACTATAATGCCTCGTATTTCCGTATTTCTAATTTTTTTTATGATCAAGTCTCATCCATTATACGCTTCTTTTGAATACTTAGATGTCTTTGTCAACTTTCCAACAACTTTTAGTTACGCATTTCCACCACACTTTACATTTCAAAATTTCAATTTTAGCCAAACATTTTAGCAAGAATGCCATCTTTTCAAAAGTCTTCCTCTTAGATTTCGAGGACGAAATCTCCTAAAGTAGGGGAGACTGTAACATCCGTCAAAATGGATTCCCAAAATCCGACCCATTTTGAAAAGTAATTAACTTTGATCCTTGTGTATGAAAGTAATTAATTAGGTTATAATAGTAGTTAATGTTAGGAGTTAATAAAATAGAGTTACAAACATTAGGGGCCAAAGTAGTAAGTTGCCTCAAACTTAATTAAATCTCATGCACCTATAATTCTCATTCACTTCACCTCCATTCAAGCGCCAACATCCATTTTCTTTATTTCTTTGTTTTTTGGTTTGTATTGTCAGAATCCCCACTTGCATCCATACATGACCATGTGTCGTTTTTATTCTTTGGGTAAGCCCACTCGCGACCAAAGGCTGGCAAGGATAGCCCACCTAATTTCATCATCCCCTTCACATAAAACCCTACCCGTCCCTTTTCATTCCAACCCGTCACCAACATAAACCCGACCCGGGTTTAATAGAGCATAATATACGGCATGTATGACAATTATACGGATCCTATATGCGTACATCAATGGAGAAACGGTTACACATCTCTAATCAATCACATTATTTCCCTAATCAATCTAATTAATACCAACTAATTCATCTTTATTACACCATTAAAGGCACACTAAAACCCATTTTAAATTAGACGAAATTTCTTACCTCTTGACACAAAACTTATACCAATCAAAAGCTCTCATCATGCTCTATATTTACCCCACCTTCAAATTCCATTTTCACGCATCAAATCTCTCGGATTCAAGTTAGATGAAGTTTACTATTTGTGTAACCACATGTATAAAAAAAAAGACTATAATTTAATAAATGGTCATTTTCATAGCTTACCATATTACCACTTTATTTATATAATCATGCAATTTATTTGCTATGTTAATGTTAATAACAAAAGAAATCCAACTAGACTTAGTTTATGATTATATAAATAAGGAGCTAATCAATTTTATTAGTAGTTGATATATTTAAATATATATCAATTTTATTATATATTTAGGCTTACACAAAAGCTCCCAAAGCATAGGTGTTGATTTAAATAAATACTTATTTTTAGGATGTTTATTTAGTATACTTTTGTCATTTTAATTACTTAGGATAATCGTGTCCGCTTCTTTTGGATTTCTAAAATCTTTACTCGTGCGTTATTTCCAAGAATTCGCAACGCAACCAATGTGAGTATACTTTAACCCTTTTTTTTTCGTTTAGCACCTTTTGGGGTGTAACATGTTATTTATTAACTTACACACAAACTTTATTCATATTGCACAAACATTCCTCATACACGCATGCTTATTTGATTACTTGATACTTTAAACTTGGGTTAATTACATCTTGTGTTAGACTTATCATTAACTTCGTACGAGCCTATCCGTGACATATATAGCGCTATAGGATTAACGCACCGCCCGTAGACTTGAGGTGATGTCATGAGCTTTTTGCGTTTCATCATTGGTTTGATATGTTGAACACATGCCGATTTTATTGTTTGTCTTGTATCAAGAGCTTGCCACATGGAATTGTTTGAAACTTATCTTTTTATGCTACGTATGAAAAATCTGTATGCTCGCCAATACATATTTGTATTGAACTATACTTTTTAACATGTTACAGGTTCAGGATGACGATTGCTATGAAATGAAGTAGCGATGATGCCTAGATACACATTTAGACGTGTAGGTTTAAAATGTTGTATCAAATTTTGTTTTGTTATGTTATGATTATGTTGTTATTTGAACTTCCTTGTAATAATTGACAATTGTTTATAGAATGAAAAACGGTTGATTTAAATATTGTCACAAATAGCGTTATGAAGTCTCTTGCAATCTCGTTTTCATCTCATCCCGATGTTTCCGCCATCGGTTGGGGTGTGACAGATCTGGACACAAGGAAGAAGACTATAGAAAGAAACCTAGTAATGGGATATGTTTCCATTGTGGAGAAAAATGGCATATCAAGCCGAATTGTCCAAAACTAGCTCCAGCCATGAACACCAAGACTACCAAGAATGCTAGAGCATTTGTTCTGACAGCCGAAGAAGCCAAGATGATTCCGGACGTGATTGCCGGTACGTTTTTAGTTAATGATATTTTTGCTAAAGTATTATTTGACTCTGGTGCAAACCAAAGTTTTATTAATACTTCGTTTTGCAAAATCCTCAATCGACCATTAACTAAACTTCAACAAGAATGTGTGGTAGAAACGACAAATGGATAATCCATTAAGATTTCTGACATCTTGCAGGGAGCAAGAATAGAGATTTTAAATCATGATTTTATTGCTAACCTTTACCCAATGAATCTAGCTGGATTTGATATTGTATTAGGAATGGATTGGTTGGTAGCCAATCATGCCAGTATTCTATGTGATCAAAAGTCAATACAAGTAAGTTCACCAAAGGGTGAAAAGATCACAATTAAAGGATATAAGCCAACTAGATCTACAAAATTCATCTCTGTGATGAAAACAGCAAGTCATGCAAGAAAAGGATCACTAGTGTATATGATTTCTATAATGATTAACACTAAAGGAAAAGAATTAAAAGATATTCCTGTAGTATCTAAATTCTTAGATGTTTTTCCAGAAGAGTTACCTGGATCACTGCCAGATAGAGAGGTTAAATTTAGAATTCACCTAATACCAGGGACAGCACCGATTGCCAAAGCACCTTACCGTTTAGCACCAGCAGAGATGCAGGAACTGAAGAACCAATTGGACGAACTTCTGGAGAAAGGTTTCATACATCCTAGTTCATCGCCATGGGGAGCACCAATCTTGTTTGTCAAGAAGAAAGACGGATCGATGCGTATGTGCGTTGATTACCGTGAATTGAACAAGGTTACGATTAAAAATCGGTACCCATTACCGAGAATCGATGATCTGTTCGATCAATTGCAAGGAGCTCGATTCTTTTCTAAGATCGATTTATGCTCAGGATATCATCAACTGAAAGCATAGGAAGAGGACATTCCTTAGACTGCTTTCAGAATAATGTATGGTCATTATGAATTTACAGTCATGCCATTTGGTCTAACCAAGGCCCCAGCCGCATTTATGGACATGATGAACAAAATATGTAAACCATATCTGGATAAATTCATAATTGTCTTTTTAGATGATATTCTCATTTACTCTAAAAGCAAAGAGGAACATGCAGAGCATCTGCATACACTTTTAAATTTGCTGAGAAAAGAAAAGCTTTATGCTAAATTTTCAAAATGCGTATTTTGGTTACAAGAAGTGCAATTCCTTGGACACCTAGTTAATCATGAAGGAATTCATGTGGATCCCACAAAAATCGAGGCGATCACTAAGTGGAAAGTCCCTGAATCACCGACAGAGGTAAGAAGTTTTCTTAGACTAGCAGGGTATTACAGACGTTTTATTCAAGATTTTTCTAGAATAGGCATTCCCTTAACGAAAATGACCTGCAAATCAATTAAGTTTGAATGGAGACCAAAACAAGAAGAAGGTTTTAGAATTTTGAAGCAAAAGTTAACCAACGCACCCATACTAGCATTACCAGAAGGAACTGAAGACTTAGTAGTCTATTGTGATGCTACTAAGTTAGGTTATGGATGTGTGTTGATGCAGCATCAAAAGGTTATAGCCTATGCCTCTAGACAACTTAAGAATCATGAAGAGAATTATACGACTCATGATCTAGAGTTAGGAGCCATAATTTTTGCCCTTAAGATTTGGAGACACTATTTATATGGAAATAAATTTGTAGTCTTCACAGATCATAAGAGTTTAAGGTACATTTTTGGGCAAAAAAGAGTTAAATATGAGACAGAGACGCTGGATGGAGATTCTTAGTGATTATGATTGTGTTATCCAGTATCATGCAGGAAAGGCTAATGTAGTAGCTGATGCTTTAAGTTGAAAGTATCATGAAAAGCCAAGACGAGTACGTTCTCTTAAATTAAATCCGCGGATAGATTTAAATTAGCAAATTAGAGAAATATAGGAATCAGTAATCAAGGACGATACTGAAAAAATAAAAGGAATGATAAAGGAATTAGAACAAGGGATAGATGGAATTTGGAGATTCCATAAGAAAAGAGTCTGGATACCCAAACAAGGAAACCTACGTCACCAAATTTTAGAAGAAGCCTATAAGTCTAAGTATACGATACATCCCGGTAGTGATAAGATGTATCAACACTTAAGAAAGAATTTTTGATGGATAGGAATGAAAAAGGATATAGCAATCTATGTTGCTACATGTCTAACATGTTCCCAGGTTAAGCTGAACATCAGAAACCCTCAAGTTTACTGCAGCAATTGGAAATGCCTGTATGGAAATGGGAATTGATAACAATGGACTTTGTTACTAAATTACCCAAGACAAGAAAAGGTAATGATGCAATCTGGGTGATTGTAGACAGATTAACCAAGTCTGCTCATTTCTTACCTATGAAGGAAACTTTCAGTATGGAACAATTAGCCAAGTTATATGTAAATGAAATAGTTTCATTACATGGAATTCCTTTGTCTATTGTTTCTGATAGAGATAGCCGTTTTACTTCTCATTTTTGGACTAGTTTCCCAAAAGCAATGGGAACCAAGTTAAAACTAAGCACAACTTATGATCCTCAAACGAACAGACAAAGCGAAAGGACAATACAAACAATAGAGGATATGCTTAGAGCTTGTGTAATTGATTTCGGAGGAAATTGGGATGATCATTTACCATTAATAGAATTTTCCTACAATACCAACTATCATACCAGCATCAATGCTGCACCATTTGAAGCACTCTATGGACGAAAGTGCCGAACTCCAGTCTGTTGGGCAGAAATTGGAGAGAAGCAACTATCTGGAGCAGAAATAGTACAAGAAACAACGGACAAGATTATTTAAGTCAAGGAAAGACTGAAAACAGCACGCGATTGTCAAAAGAGTTATGCTGATAATAGACGAAAACCGTTGGAATTTCAGGTAGGAGACAAGGTATTGTTAAAACTTTCTCCCTGGAAAGGAATGGTCAGAATTATCAAGAGAGGAAAGCTAAGCCCCAGGTATGTTGGACCTTTTGAGATTATTAAAAGAATCAGACCAGTAGCTTACCAGCTACAACTGCCAGAGGAAATGACAGGAATACATGATGTATTTCATGTATGTAATCTCAAGAAATGCTTAGCAGATGAATCATTAGTGATACCTCTTAAGGACATAGAGGTAAATGAGAAACTTAAGTTTTTAGAGAGACCATTGCAGATTGAAGATAGAAAGATCAAGAATCTCAAACACAAGAGATTAGTTCTGGTCAAAGTGAAATAGGATTTCAAGAGAGGACCAGAATATACTTGGGAACTCGAATCAGAGATGCAAAGAAAATATCCACACCTGTTCCAGTAGACCTCGAGGACGAGTTCGAAAAGAAGGTGGGGAGGATATAACAACTCTCCCAAAATTCTTAAAAGACCCCTATACGTCCTAAAATACACCCCGTGTACGAAAAACGGCCTTGAAATACCCTTATTTTTATAAAAATCAAGAAAAACAGAAAATAGGGGGCGATCGCGGGCCGCGACCCCCCTTGGCTACATCTGTCGCGGGACGCGACAAGCTAGAAACCAGGCGTAACCCGGTGATGCCACGTGCCCCCTCCGTGTCAAAGCTAGCCGTTGATTCGACAAGGCTAGGCCCTAGCCAGCCTAGCTCGCGGGCCGCGAGAGAGTGGTCGATCAGACCTATAAATAAGGGTTGTTGGCTTCAGTTTTCAAATCATTCACAAATCACTTTCTCTCTCAAATTCTCTGATAGCTAAAGTAATTCCCGGGTATAATACCCACTAAAAAGCAAAGCTCTGCCTCGTTGTAAGTATTATAACCCCCGGTTATGTATTAGTTACTCTGCCCGATTGATCTAGTGCTCCGTAACGCATGTCGAGGCTCTGCCTGACTTAGTCGTTGGAGTTCTGTCTCGGGAAAGGGGTATAGCTAATGTAAATTAAGTTATTTTACTAACACGCGTGCATTGTTTAATTTAATAGATTATAACCAGGAAGTCACCAGCAGTAGTGTTATCTAAAATAGCAATGTGAGTCATTCTCTTTTTATAAATTGTTTTTACAAAATCTCAACTATTTTAAAAGTGTAATTTAACAGTGATTGAGTATTTGTAATTCTACAATTACTGTCGGTATGTTGAGGTTTTGTATACATTACTTGTTACTAATACTGAGAATAGTAACATGACCACAAGTCAGGACTGACAGTATCGTGGGTGGTAATTTGATAGATGTAAACAAATGTAATTGCGGATGCCCTCAATACTGTAAATTGATAAAAGTGTTTTGATTAAATTGGGATGCACTCACCATTATTTCCCACTGACAAAATGTTTTAAAACGCGTTTCAGGTAACAAAATGTGAAAGCCAAATAGAAGCCAGCCGGAGAGCACTGAAGGCTTGGAAAAGTGGCTATAAAAGTTACCTAAACAAGTAAGACATTTTATTTGAATAAAATAGGGTTTATCCCTATAAACATATAATGAATGGAAACTTGGGTTTTACCCATGTGTTTATTATTTATAAAATGAGGTGTTTTACTCTGATAAAATATTTCCTAACTACAGTCCTGATGTAAATTTCCGTTGCCAAATTAAATAAACACCGATACCACCAGGTCTGAGTAGGCCGCGGCCGCCCGCCTCCCGGGGCAGGGGTCGGGGGTTGCGACAAGGAGCAAGGATAGCATGATGTCCTTGAGGCGACGTATCATGCGCTCAGCTTTGCCATTTTGTTGAGAGGTATGAGGACATGAGAAACGGAATTGAATTCCGTGTTTATTTGCAAACTCAAGAAAGTTGTAGTTGTTGTAATCCCCCCCCCCCCCCCCCCGCGTGAAGTCGTCAAGTAGAACCATGTAGTATTTGTAACCTCCTAGTACTAAGTACGGGTGAAGTCCACAAGTCACAATGAACAATAGAAAACGACATGGATGTACTAGTAATAGATTCAGAAAACGGAAGTCTTTTATTCTTAGATAACTGGCAGGCATGACAAACATGAGAGACATCAAGTTTATTGCAAGACAAAACACAATTAGAACTAAGAAAATCTATGACATGGCGACCCGGGTGACCAAAGGGGTCAAGCCAAGACTGGGAAGAGGGGATGGAAACACAAGCCATTGCAAGAGAGTCCTTGGTGAAGGAGTAGAGACCGCTCGAGCTATTGTGGCGGCTGAGGAGCCTGCCATCCTTGTAGTCCTTCACAGAAAAACCAAACGGATAACATTCAACGAACACGCATTTGTCAATGGTAAATTGGCGAACATAAATAAGGTTCTTAATAAAGCGTGGGTTATAAAGGACATTTTTTAGGTGAAACGTTTAGGACTGGGTTGCAAGAGAAGTGTGGCCAAATCCAAGTACTGGTAAACGATTGCCATTACCGACTAATACTAACTTTATGTGAGAATACTAAGATAAAGTAGAGAGATTACCTTGATTTAGAGTCACATGTGAAGTGGCACCAGTGTCCATATCCCAATTTTCATCCTCTGAGTCAATAGAAATAGCCTGAAAATCTTGTGCAATCTGGGTTGGGTCCAACACATCCAAGTCTGTGAAGTGGGCCTGAGGTTGAGTACTACTGGGTTGGGCCGATCCAGTAGAGGAGTTGTTCTGTTGTTGTTGGGCCAATGGCTGAGAAGGTGGGCCGTAGGGTGACCAGGGCTGTTGCCACGGGCCAGTGGTAGGGTAGGGACAGGGTGGGGGAGCCTAATAAGGTGGAGGGGCCCAATATGGGTAGGGAGGAATGGCATCAGTGGGGTGATTGTTGTTGTAGTTGTTTCCCAGGTAGGAGGAGTTGATGGTGTTGTTGCGAGTCCCCGGGCCACGGCCACGCCCCCTGTTACGGGAGTTGGTGGAGCGTGATCGGTTCTCACGTGGTGGTGTTTCACGGGTGAAGGTAGGAGGTTGGGTAGGGGCGGAAGCGGGTGGTTCACGTGGGTTAGTTTGGGCGGCAGCAACGACTGAAGACCCGTCAAGAAGGTCACGAGCATTGCGACGTTTCTGGTCATTAAGTAACATCTCACAAGCTTCTTCCTAAGGCGGGAGAGCTTGATTGATGATCGAGCCCATGGTGTCGAACTCGGTGGGTAAACCGCGCACCATTTGTAACACCAGGCACTTGTCACCAATGTATGTGTCATGGAGATCATTCAGTTGATCAACAATTTCTCGCAACTTCTGAAAGTATGCTTCCAAGGAGGGTTGAGACTTGAGGGTAATATTTGCGAAGTCATGTTCCAAGGCAACGACACGCGCTCCTTTATTGTTGTGAAACAAATTCTGAACACGGGTCCACACTTGATGCGCGATGGGTGTGCCAAAGAGAACACGACTAAGCAAGTCATCTGATAAAGTACCATAGATCCATTAGAGGACGATGGAATCGATTTCCATCCAAGAATCATACGTAGGATCGGTCTCAGCAGGAGGCGGCGTACCGTCAATGAGAGAGATGACCCTGTAACCGCGACAATGAAGTTGAAACAACCAGACCCAAGACATGTATGTGACCTTTACACCTTCGAGGACTCAAATCTTCTGTTGAATATTCGTAACCGAATATACAGGATGGAGTTGATGGTGTGCAGTCTTGGAGGGTTCGGTCGGAGGTGGAGTGACACCGTCGACTGTTGTTATAGGTTTGGTGGGTTCGGTTACGGCGACATCGTCCACCATTGTTAGGGCTAGACAGGTGTTCGACAGGCAAAGGAGCAGGAAAAGAAAAGAATGACCGAAGTCGATGAAGAGAGGGAAAGGGGTGGCTAGGGTATAGAGCAACCTTGCTCTAATACCATGAAAGTTTATCAAAGGCTGATCTTCTCATTGATAACAAGGGTATAAATAATATAGGATACATGATATCTATGGAAACCAAATATGCTAATTGCTAGGTTATGATTACAATATATCCCAATTGTATGATGTCTAAGGGGGCTGTTTGGTAGCATCTTAATGACCATTCAGATGCTACCTCTTAATGGTTTAAAATCTCTAAATGAATAAGAGGTAACCTTAAGTCTGAATGGTTAAGAGTTAACCTCTGAATGGTAAATCATCACATGTCACATTCTTCTACCTTCTCATTGGTAAAATTCTTAATGGTTCCATTAAGAGGTAGCCTCTTAATGACCATTTAGAGGCTACCAAACAGCCCCTGAATATACAATATACGATTGCTAACAAGAACAAGTTATATTTGAAATAACATATTATTGATTTAGTGGTCTTACATTTCGAATAAAACTCAGTTTTCAATAAATTTTATTTTGAAACATAGACAAAATTAAGAAACAAAATTGAGTATAATTTAGATCCGATAACAAAGATGATGAAGACACGATAAATAGGAGATAAGGTAGAAGTTTAAATTGAGTAGTTAAGATATTAGTTAAAAAACTGATTCGAGTTATCGAGTTGGTTTTATTTATTTATGTATTTAATAGGTTTGGTGTTAGACTAGGATTAGTTTAACATCTTCTATATAACTATAGGGTTAACATAATCTTTTTGAGTTGAGTTATATTGACACAAAAGGGTCGAGACGGGTTAGTCTCCAATATGCTGTTCAGTTTTTGTGTGTTCTTGATCGGAATCTAGGCTACGATAATTCACTGTAGGATAGATATACTTACAATATATGAACTCAGGGACCAAAATTCTCTTAAGCATACTTAAATCATTTGAGTAAGTTGACATATAAGTTTACAGCCCTAGGGGAAGGTTCATTGGTGAACACTAAAAAAGTGGAGAACAGCGGAGAACCGGCTCAAACGAACTCCGATTGGACTCATTCCAGCGGTGTTGGAACCGACTCGTCGAACCCTAACTAAGATCTCTTAACCCTAAACCTTAAATCCTAACTCCTAACCTCTAAACCCTAAATCTAAAAAATAAGGCTAAAACCTAAGCTAAACCGTAAAATCTAAACTATAAACCCTAAAAGCTAAACCCTAAAGGCTAAACCTAAAGTTAAACCCTATAGCTAAACCATAAAGCTAAACCCTAAACCCTAAAGCTAAACTCTAAACCCTAAGGCTAAACCCTAAAGCTAAACCCTAAAAGCCAAACCCTAATATATTTAGGGTTTAGGGGTTATGATTTAGGGTTTAGGGTTAAGAGATCCTAGTTAGAGTTCGACGAGACGGTTCCAACGCCGCTGGAATGAGTCCAATCGGAGTTCGTTTGGGTCGGTTCCCCACTGTTCCCCACTTTTTTAGTGTTCCCCAATGAACTTCACACTACAGTCCTATTTAAATTCATTTATAGCCCTGAAGAGGCGTAAGATCAGATTTCTAGTAGCGAGAACGACATTGTTAATTACAATCTGCTAATAATTTTTCATTAAGTGTAATGGCTTGGGGACAAAAATAGTATTGGCCTACATACATCTTAGGGCGGTCGGTGTGAATGCGGGGACTCACTCAGGGATTTCATTTCACCGAACGGTGAATTGCCGCCGGCCCAAAAGTGGTGAGCGGTGAGTGTGGTATTTGGTGTATAGTCACCGATGAGAGGAGAGCAGAGGAGAGACACAATCAATCAAATTTTTTTTTAATTGAGGGGTGTTTGAATCATTCATAGTGTTTGAGTAGAAAATGAGGAGTGAAAGGGGGGAGTTGACATGGCGTGATATCATTGGGTAGAGAATGACTCAAACACCCTAAAGTGTTTGAATCACACTCGTACAAGTTAAAATAAGAGTGAGTATAAACACTATACTTCAAAAGTTTTTTCCTTGCAAGGAATAATAAAAAGGACAATTATTTACATTTTGAAAACAGTAAAGGGTGGTCAACTTTTATTTTTAAAGAAGACAAAACTCATTTTCTGAAAGTGATAGCATATCGCATTTGCAATCCTGAAGTAGTTGTAGCGTATATTTGTGGGAGATGGCTATTTTTGTTGCTTTATAACTTTATGAACATCAAAATTTGGGACAATGAATTGATTTAAGATAAGGTGAGGCTTGGTTCGTTCCAGCCATTCAGGTGTGGACCTGCATAGGTAAGAGATCCTGTTAGATCATACACACAAAAAAAAAATTTAATTTTTGTAAAGTATTTGTTTGGCTATTCTCTTCATCCAATCAAGTTGATCCATTTTTAAACTGAATAAAATATATATTCTCGTTAGAAGTAAGTTGGTGGCCGGGTTGTGGTGGTCGATCTACATTGAAGTTCATATGAACGGATTTCAATTCTTGATAATTTATAAAAACTAAAAAAACATTAAGAAAGTAATTGTAAAATCAGAAAAGATTAAGAACCCAATTCACAAAATTTCAAACATATAACTTTTAAAATAACGTTATGCTACTGAAAATTGTTATGCTATAGAGTTCATACTTTTTTTTAAAACATTGTTCTATAAAATCATATATTAAGTAAAAATATATAAATAAACCAATTTAACGTGTGTGTGCAAACATACAAACATACATATATACAAAAAAAAAATGAAGAACTGGAAAACCATGAGTTTTTCTTGTAAAAAACTCATAAAAAAATATTTTTACATAATCTTTTTCAAAGCATTTGCGTATTGACACATGCAAAAGCCGTTGATATGAAAAAATTTAAAAATGTTTTTTTTTGTTTTTGTTTTATGTTTTTTTTATATGTGAGTTATTTTTTGTTAGAATGTTTAGTTCGTTTGCAGCATTGCATTTACATGTTGCTATGCCTGTAAATTTAACAAATTCTCAGTTTTATACAAAAAGGTGATCCAATCATTATATTCTTCTAGTTATATAAAAAATGAAAAACACAAATTGACATTTTGAAATAGACAAAACAGCTAATGAAAACAGGTGTTGTCACCAGCAAAGCTCCCTCTTCCTCACCTATTTTGGGACACTTTTGCATACCTTCATCCTTGCATTCTCATTGGTTTTTTTTTCCCAACATTTTTCAAGTGATTTCATTTCTAATTTGTCTGTAGTTGGTATTGAATATGCGTTCAAAATATTAATCTTCTTTTACATATCTTCTTAACCTAATAAAAGCCATACCTAGGGGACACATGTCCCCCATCTAGGGCTTCTAAACCTCAGTTTCCCGCCTTTTTTACAATCCCTTCATTCCCCTTGTGTGAAACCCGACACGGGATCCGAATAGTCTATTCGGGTCATATTGTTCCTTCCTATTTAAGGCTTCAAACCGTTTATTTTTTCCATTTATTCTTCTCTCATCCTAGGGTTTCTCTCTTCTATCATACGTTTCTCTCTTCTCCTTTTGCATATGTTAATATGCTCTTGGAGACATCTTCAACATCAAGGTACGACTCATCGGAAGCTGCGGCAGATGCAGAGTGTTTTACAAGAGGTTTCGATTGCTACGTAACTTGATGTTACGGTTTCTGTTTCGTCTTGCGAACAAATGAGTGGATATCGTCTTCATCTTGCAACAAGTTTCAGATCCGATCTTCATCTTTTCGTCTTTCGTTCAATCAAGGCGTCATTCAAACAGATCTGTTTACAATCTACATTCTGATGCGATTGTTTATGTTTTTATGTATCGATTTGTGGCGATTTTGCAGGATATCTAGGGTTTTGACGCGAGTTTTTGACGTTTTTTTGTTGATCTACCTTTGATTGGCGGTAACTGAATTGTTTGGCGTCGATTTGGTTATCAACATCTCAGATCTACAGTCTCTTGACGGCGTGTACGGTATGGAAGGTACGGTTGACTTACTTTTGCTATATGTTTATTGTATATTTTTTTTTTTTGTAATTTTATGCAAAAAAAAGTTGTTATGTGATGTGTTTACATCCGCTTCGATTGATTTCTTGAAGGATGATTATTAGGGTTTTCAAATGTTTCTCAATTTTATTTCAATTGGATTGAAATTGTATTGCAAACTTGAGTAAACAGTGGATTTCATAGAAGTAGTTTCTTTTTAACCTAAAAAAGTAATCTTTTTTAACCTATGTTTCTATAAAATTTTAGTAGAACAGCTGGGAAAAAAATTATGCTATTGGCATAAGAATTGAATGTGGATTTATTTGTTTCGAGTCAAGATTCAAAGGGATTTCAGTCAAAGTTGATAACATCTATCTGTTTGATATTTATTAGGGCATTACCCTCGATGTTTGATACACTGGTAAAACACTAGAGTAATATATCATTTGATCTGATTTTTTTTTTTTAATTTTTGTGTTTTGTTTGATTTCTTTTAGCCATTGCAGGTGACATATGTAGATCAGGTAGAAAGACTAGGTGCGACATGTTATTTTTTTGTACTTCTATTCAGTAATTTTGCGTTTCATGCCTACTCCTTTCGCCAATATCCAATATAATTATAATGTTTCACTTAATCATTATTGGTTCCCTTTGGTTTGTTCAAGAGCACAAATTTTTCGTTGGCATGCTTCCATAGAATGATTTTGAGTCTGAAGTTACAACATTAGTTTCTCACTATGGAATCCTAAACCTACTAATTGTGATAATAATGGTAATAAGCGCATATGTATTTCCTTTTTTTCATGTTTGTGATTGTTAATGCTTCTTTTACATTGTAGGGTGGACTTTCACCTGGCGGGTTCAGTTTTGATGCTAATTTGTGAGTTCCTTTAACAATAAATCACATTAGTTAATGCTATTTTGCATAAGAAACGACACAATTTTTACAAAAATGATGTTATTATGTGATACACAGGTGAAGGGAATCACAAACGTTTAGTGTTATTTATTGCTCATATAACTGGAGTGGATACAATTGTTCGTGGTCTTCGTAATACTGCAAAACTGGCTGAAGAATCTTTTCTCTTCTATTATGTTCTCATTTTTTTTTTGTTTTTAGGATGTGGCGGCGGTGGTTACGTAGGAGGTGGAGGTTATAATGGAGGAGGACGTGGAGGCGGTGGTGATCGTTATGGCGGAGGTTCCGGTGGTTATGAAGGCGGTGAGGTGGAAACGGTTGCTTTAAGTGTGGAGAGAGTGGTCATATGGCTAGGGAGTGTCCTCATGTTTGTATGTCGTTAATTGAAGTTTTGACCAGAACCTAAGTGTGTTCAAGCATGAAAATTGTACTTTTTAGGTAATGATTTAACTTAGCTCTGGTCCATAGTGTATATGATTTAGTTCTGGGAGATATCTCCAATACCCCAGGTTTTGTAAATATATTGGTTGATGTCATGTCATGTCATATTATATTATTTACCACAGGTTTTCAATTCTGTTCTCAGGTTGGTGGCTGAAATGTGTGTGGAGAGGAAGCATTCATAAAAGGGGAAAACCACGGCTACTGAAGGGGAAAACAAAAGTCACTTGCATTGTGTAAGTTCAAAGTTATTGAGTGATCATATATTTGGCATTTTTAATTTATTTGCTATGCTGGATATTAATATTTATAATGTTTATTTTTTTTCAAATATATTACTTACTCCAAGGAGGATGAAGCAGTTTGATGTATACATGCAGTATAATGGTTTGTTTTGGAGGGTAGCAGTATAGCAGTTTGAATATATTACTTATAATAGGATCTGAGAGTTTCCTCTTTACTTTTGAAGTTGATGTATGCAACACCTGGCTTGGGACCACAAAGTATTATCATGCATGGCTGAGAAGCATGGTATGTTATATAAACACTTTTATTTTGCTATGGAATGTCTATAATCATAGGGGAATTAGAACAACCCGAGGATTTTTTTTCATTCTTTATATTCTTTTTTACATGACATTTAGATCAAATTTCCTATGCAATATACATGTTTTGGTATCCAAGAAAGATATATAATAGTTGATCTATTTTATGTTTATGCAACTAATTTTTTTGGGAAAAGATTCATAATTATATATATATATATAGAGAGAGAGAGAGAGAGAGAGAGAGAGAGAAAGTATTATGTACAAAAGCCCTTATCATACTTCACGTACGCGACAATTCTGGCCGTGGATTAAAAGCGTGATTAATTGTATGCGTGATTATTTAACACATGCGTGATTATTTTCAGTAGCTTATTCCATGCGTGATAATTCAGTTCCATGCGTGATAATCCACGGCCAGGACTGTCGCGTACGTGAAGTATGATAAGGGCTTTTGTATGTTAACCGCTCTCTCTCTCTCTCTCTCTATATATATATATATATGTATGTATGTATATATATAGTTTAATGTTGCTGCTAGGGTTGAGACATTGGAGCTGGAAGATTTATTAGCCTCCTTGGTTGCGGCTGGGGTAGTTTTATCTCAGAGTAAGGATGGATGGGTTTGGGATTATGACTACTCTGGGTTATTTTTTGTACACAACCTCAAAATCTGTTTGCAATCTTTCACCAGTTTCCAATCGGTTCAAGTATCATGCTGGAATAGTTGGGCGCTTAGAAAAGTTGGGATTATGGTATGGCAAGCTATGAAGGAGCGGTTGCCTACTCTTATGGGATTGGCTTCCAGAAACATCAATGTTCCTTCGGTTATGTGCAGTTTTGTGGCGAAAATCAAGCATTTTGCGATCATATGCTTGTGGCGTTTCAGTTTTCTAATGCTTTATGGAATATCATTTGCGAGTGGTATAAATTCTCTCTTCTTTTCTTTCAGTGTGGCTGATTTGGTGGGTGTGCATATATTTTTTAAAGGCTCAAAAAAGAAAAAAAAGGCTTTTCAAGTCATCATTCTTATGGGTTTGTGGTGTATTTGGAAGTTGCGAAACAATATGGTTTTTAATCATAATCCGGTTATGATGGTTAGAGTTGTTGAAGAGACAAACGCGTTTAGGTACTTATGGGTCAAAAGTAGATCAAAAGGAGGCTTGGATAGTTTTTGATTTTTTTAATCCTTTTGTTTTGTTTTGTTTCTGTTTGAAGCTGTTTCGACGCATGTTTTCGAATGCTTTGGTGGTAGTCTAGCATCTTGCTATGCTGTTTTTTTAATGAAATTTTGTTTATGGTTCAAAAAAAATCATGTGCCATAAATCTTTTGGAAGTCTAAATTGCAAGCAAAGAATTGTGGATATAGTGATCCACTTGCTCACAAGAATTATTGTGATATCGATCACCAACAAATTTATATGTATAGAGCTTGCAAATCAGCCTTCATATGAAGATGTACTCTGCAATTTGTAATGTGCGGCTCAAGTACATGAAAAATAATATTGTGCCTTGCACATCTATTTACCAGCTATTTGACCTATTAAAATGTTATTTTAAAATTTTATTGACCTATTTATTATAAGATTAACTAGGAAACCATGAGAAGTGATAACTACACAACATAATATATGTAATATCCGATAAAATTAGAAAATTAGAAAATCTAAAATATGAGTTATTGTTAAAAAAAAAAAAAAACACCTAATTAATATTCAAACAAACTATATCGGTGACTTTTGCACATCATTATATCCCCATAGTCAAAAACTTATCAACTAAATTCCTTAACCACATTCACCTGAATGGCTAAAAAGACGGCGTGAATCCTCAAGATCGTCAGTTTTAAACAATCCCTCAATCTCATGATCTTGCCACACATTCACAGAAACCCCCATCGCACTACACCGTAACATCCGCTCCTTTTGAGAAGTTGCCAACGTTGTAGCAGCCGACGAGTTGTCACCGCTGTGGTCTACGACGGTTTCAAGTTTTGGTCTGTACGACACGTTGATTGGCCTCCGTTCGATCACTCGGAAGCTCAAAATCGTTGGTTTCGCTCAGATCTGTTTGGAAATTAAGGTATCACGTCGAAACCTGTCCAATTCTAATATAGTTGTTTAGTCCAGTTATTGATTTTTATTCCGGCGACATTGGCAGCCACCGCACACCCTCCGGTCTAAGTGATCGCAACCGCTGTCATATTTTTCTTTCTACTCTTTGTGTGACCCAGGTACAACACATCCTAATCTCCCTATGAATCAAGATCTTAGGAAGTTTGAAATAAATATGTTGAGTCATTTCTAATGATCTGCGCAGCCGACGTCGTCACCACCTTGTCGTTCAAAACAGATTCTAATACACCGAGGTCGCTACACCGTCTTTGATTCAGATTCCATCGACTCTCATTCTTCACACGTGGTATGGATACTCACATGTTGCCTTTCTGTTCTTACTGTAAAAAAAAAAAAAAAAAAAATTGACATATTCTCATGCACATTCTAGGAAGAAGATGAAGAGAATACTATGGCCAAACATTTATATTTTAATAAAATAAATAAGTAAACTAAAATAGTTGGTTTGATGTTTGTACTATATCACGCATGCATACACAGTATACTTGTTTTCCTTTTAAAGCAGTTGCCATCACCAACTTAAATATGACCTGGTTTTGAAACAAGGGATTTATTTTAGAGATGTAAATCAAAGGTTCTGTTTGTTTTTTTGCCAGAAGTACTTCTGGCCACTTATGTCTACGCCGCGCAGACGCGGGCAGACGTTTGGATGCTGCAGATTGTTTGTTTTCTCGCAGACCTTTCATTAAAAAAGGTCTGCGAGACCTCTTCACCACACAGACATGTTCCATCCACTTCCATCCTCTTCCAACCTCTTCTCCTCTTCTCCCTCTTCTCCCTCTGCCACCACAATCTCCACCTCCGACCTCCTCTGCCACCACCATCTCCACTCCGACACCATCTCCACCTCCGACACCATCTGCTCCACCTCCACTCCGCCACCATCTCCGCCGCTCCAGCCCCAAATCGACATCACAAACAAAACCCCCAAATCTGCTCCACCTCCACTCCGCCACCACCTCTGCTCCACCTCCGACATCTGCTCCACCTCCACTCCGCCACCACCTCCGACATCATCATCAACTTCACAAACAAAACCCCCAAATCGAAAACCCTCATCATCATCAACATCGATCGCAAACAAAACCCTAAATCGAAAACCCTCATCATCATCATCATCGACATCTGGAACGAAGAGAGAGAGAGAGATCGTAGAGAGAGAGGGGGCGGCGGTGGTGGTGGGTTTTGATGGCGGTGGTGGAACGAAGAGAGAGAGACCGTAGAGAGAGAGAGGGGGCGGCAGGAGAGAGGGAGGGAAATAAGAGAGAGAGATCGGCGGTGGTGGTGGGTTTTGATGGCGGTGGTGGTGGCCGACGTGGTGGTGGCGGATGGTTGTGGTGGTAGATGGCAGAGAGAGAGAAGAGAGAGGAGAAGGTCTGTGGTTTTCAATGGTGTGAAGAGGTTTTATGTAAAAAAAAACAAACCTTTTTTTCCTTGCAGACTGCAGACATATGGTCCACCTCTTCTCTGCAGATGTGGTCCGCAGACTGCAGACCTTTTCCTCCAGAAAAAACAAACACCACCAAAGATAATTGGAAAGGGAATTTAAAAAAAAAAAGGTTGTTAGTGGATCTTTTGAATCTCACGAATGTAAGTCTCAAAAAGGCTTTTGTTTTATAATAAAAAAAAATCATTACTTTGATATGAGGAAACTAATAATATTTATATATTAGACATATATAAGTAGATATTTTCTTGTTAGAACTAACAGAAATTCATTTCACATACGTTTTTGTTATTGAATTTAACTCCAGTGTAAAATAACATGCTATGTATCAAATTATGTATAAACTGTGATATATAAATTAAATTTCATTGCTTTAAGATAAAATCTTAGTAGTTGAATATATATATAAATCTGAAAAATAATAATAATTATAACTAAGTTTTGTATTAAGATACTAACGTCTCTGATTAACGATAAGTAAACTAAAAATTAGAATGCCATTATGTTGTAGGCTTTCGCGGCAGTTGAGGACATTGTTGAGTGCGTATTGTTACCATTAAGCTAAGGTACAGATTTGTGGTCTTTTTCTCGTAGCATTTTATATTGTTATTGTGCTCGTAGTGTCTAGGCTAGCGAACCGTTGTCATTGTTTTCTAGTAGTATGCTTCTTGCCATCGATTTGCATGCGATAGATAAATTCCGTAGACTCATTATCGCATGTTCCTATTGATCATTGATTTTTGCCATAGAAATGCATTATTGTACTAGTTGTCTTGATTTAAGTGTACCGTTTTATTGACCTCAATACCCGAGCACATCCACCTATGGGGACATAGGGCGTCATCATCGGCACCGATGACGTGCACCATCCGTGACGGTGCGATTAGTTCACGGCGTCTCTATATTAGTATTTATTGTTTATGGATTATTGAGATGCGTATGGATCGATCCTATGATATTATTGTTACTTATTGGTATTGGGATAGGTGTGTGTGCCCACATCCCCTCTACATATTGGTACATTGGAACTGCAGCTAATGTACACATTGCTTATTGTTTATTGTCATTGGCTCACATGGGTATTTCCACATAGATTCTTATCGTATTGATTGACCATTGATTAGTGTTGATTGTATCGTTACATTGTTATTGTCATAGTATCGTTTCACCAGTGACCGAATACCGTATTGATCGTTACCGTTATTGCTATCGTTTTTCCGTTACTGGGCAATTTTTGGCTCAGCCGTGTTTCTTTTGTTGTTTTCTCTTGTTTCTTAAACAGGTACTCAGGGGAACATGGGGAAAAGTGCAAGAGAGAAAACTAATGGTTAGAGTTGGAAATAAGGAGTCTAAATAAAATAGCTATTTGGATTTTAGACAATTTTTATTTTCGTTAAGACCGTTGTGTGGTTTTAGATTTTTAAACCTTTGGAGTTAATGTTTTATTTGAGTTAAGTTTTTAAAATGTCTCTGATTACTATATTGGGTGACACGTCAGCCCTATTCGGGGCGGGGTGTTACAGCTATGGTATCAGAGCTTTAGGCTCTTTCCTGTTGAAAATTTAAACTAAATAACTAAAGACATGTGAGATTGGGTAGACGTTGGGCTAGGAACTTCCTTATGTGATAAGTTCTTATTATTTGCTAATTGTTTCTATCTAAATTCTTAACGTGTTTTTCTAGATGCCTCCTCGTCGTCAGCCACGTCAAAATGATGGAGGACCAAACGAGCCTGATCCAGCCGTTGTAGCTGCTATGACTCAGGCTCTTACTGCCGTACTGCCAACTCTGGTTCAGGCAATACGTAATCCGAATCCAAACCCAAATCCCAATCCGAACCCTAATCCGAATCCAAACCCGAACCCGAACCCTAATCCCAATCCGAACCCCAACCCGAATCCAAACCCAAACCCGAACAATACGGGTGGCAATATGGGAATACAAGATTGGCTAGCTCATTTCGTGAAACATAAACCGATATCGTTTACTAAGGCATCCACACCAGCAGTGGAAAAAGATTGGATTTCTCACATTGAGAAGATTTTCACTGTACTTAGGGTTGATGAGCAATACAGGGCTAGTTTAGCAGCTTATAAGTTGGAAGAAGATGCGCACGTTTGGTGGGGGTCTGTTTTAAGAGAAAGAGGAGGTCCAGCATTTGTGGAAACTCTAACTTGGAATGGTTTTTGTGATCTTTTCTTTGAGAAGTACTTTACTGTGGTGGATAAAGGGGCTTATCGACGTGAATATCATAATATTCGCCAACGGAATGATGAATCACTTACTGACTTCACTGATCGATTTTATAGACTTCTTGGATTTCTTGGGGCTGCTGCTGGAACACCTGAGGAACAAGCGGAAACATATCAATGGGCTGTGTGTGATCGGATTCGTAGGCAAATCATTGATTCTAGGTTTGCTAATTTTGCGGAAGCTGTAGATGCTGCAAAGAAAGTAGAGATGGAGAGGAAGGAATTCTTGGGAAACTCTGATGATAGTAAGAAAAGAAACAGGGATGGAAACCGTATTCAGTCTACTAGTCATTCTTCGTCTCAAGGACCCAATCAGTATGGTAATGATCGTAACAATGCGGGAAACAGGTCAACAGGGAAAAATACTAGACCTTGGCAGGGTAGAAACCAAAATCTGGGTCAGATCCAACAATACCAGCAACCAATACAGGCTCAACCACTGAATCAGAGGGGAAATCAAAATCCTACCCAGCATCCATTGTGTAACCATTGCAACAAACATCACCCAGGAATTTGTCGCCGACTTACTGGAGCTTGTCTTAGTTGTGGGGAGATGGGGCATATGGTCAAACAGTGCCCTAAGGCTAGGAACCGAGCAGCTGATACTAATAGGGGAGCTAATGTGCCACCTAATACTGGAGGACGAGTATTCACATTGACTGCAGGGGAAGCTGCTAATACTCCAGGTATTGTTTCCCATTTTTTTTTTCTTCTTTAATGATCGTGATTTACTTGTTTCATTGGTTCTCGTTTCGTACAACTATTGTATCTCATTAGTCATCATTGCACTAGGTACTGTTTCGGGTATTATTTATCTTGCTGGTCGTGACATTTATGTGTTATTTGATACTGGGGCAACCCATTCGATAGTCTCACAAGTATTTGCCCGACATCTTAAAATCGTGCCTTCTCTTTTGGATCATGCCCTAGTTATTTCCACACCTATGGGAAATCCTACTGTTATTACTCACATCTATAGAGATTGCCCGCTTGTGGTCGGGAATATTGTTCGTAAAGCGAATCTTCATCCTATGCAAATGGGAGATTTCGATGTCATTTTAGGCATGGATTGGTTGGCTATGCATCGAGCAACCATTGATTGTCACTCTAAGCGAGTTATCTTTGGTGACCTCCATTATCCTGAATTTATTTTTCAAGGGACTCAACCTCGAAAATCTATCAAAATCATTTCTGCTCTTAAGGCTCAAAAGCTAATATCACACGGGTGTGAAGGATTTTTAGCTACTATTAAAGATACGTCTGTGGAGGCACCCGGTATTGAAAACTTTCCTGTTGTTCGAGATTATTCTGACATCTTTCCAGAAGAACTTCCAGGGTTACCACCTGATCGTGAGGTAGAGTTCACTATTGATCTAATTCCCGGGGCTGAACCTATTTCTAAGGCACCGTATCGTATGGCCCCGTTGGAATTGAAGGAGTTGAAGGAGCAATTGCAAGAACTTCTGGACCGTGGATTCATTCGACCGAGTGTATCACCATGGGGAGCACCGGTATTATTTGTGAAGAAGAAGG